>OX336388.2:860899266-863399266 GCA_946902985.2 Meconema thalassinum
GAATGATGTATAGAAATCTATAAAAGTTACTTTTAGCCTAATTATACAAAGTGTCCTTTCTTGTTTATGTTAACAATAACCAAATAAGAGGCAGTGACAGTGGAAGAACAAATATCAATCTAATTGAAAAAGGTAACATTTACCACATGCTGCTGTATTGAGGTGGAACTGATATATTATGTAATGGGAAATTCAAAATAGAATGCAAATACATTTGACATTGATAGCAACATGTCAACAGAGAGTTGTCCCCATGTCCTAGCGCTGTGCTTTAGCAACCGTATCTACCGCTGTCGGTACATTTCTCAGTTAATATGAACCCAAAATGAAAAAAAAAACACTCAGAATATGACTAAACCAAACAAATTAAGAACCTCCACAATTAGAAGATCACAAATGAAATTCAGTTATATTTAAGTAAACATGTTGGTCCTCCACGAAATTTGAAGCACTCTTAAATGTGACGGGGGATGTTCAATGCCAAATATTGAGCATTTCTTGAAGCAAATGGTTCCACGTCTATAGTCCTAACATTATACGTATTATTAATATTATTATTTTAGCATGTACCTATCTCCATTAACCGGACATTTATCTTTAAAGGATAAATTTGCGAGTCCGGTTCGATTCCGTTTCAGGCACATTTTACTGTAGTTTGTACAGGCTTGGAAACTTAAGATAGGTGATGATTAGGGCCCGGATGTTGATACCGTAAAAAAAAAGTTTAAAAAATGCACTTAAAATTTTCAAAAATGACTGTAATAAATGTCCTAAAAATTTGAAAAATTCTCTATAATGCGGAGAGAGAAAAAGATCTTATAATAATAAACTCGCCAATATTTCAAAAATGACATCTTGCTCAAACTGAAAAGTCAATCAAAATAGATTTATAGCACTTATCAAAAGGTTTATGTTCACTTTAGTCTGAGTTGCACTGCACTACGAATGTCATTCTGATGTTGCCAAATGTACTGTAAATGATCAGCGATTATCAGCCAACAAGTTTTTATATCTCAAAAAGCTGCGTTCAACATGTGATCGGAGCGTACTTGAAGTGAGAAAGGTCGTTTACTGCTAAATCCTCCTCAATCCCATCCGTGCAGTAGTTTTCACCAGAAGAATGTCTGAGATTTTGCACAATGTTTTATAGGCTACCCGGTGTTTTTTTTTCGGCAATTTTTTCAGTTTTGATGCAATACCCACAGCAATTTTGCCACAATTGCTGCTAAGACTAGTTTCCACCCGGTTGATAAAGGAAATGAAATTAATATTTCTATATTTCAAATTATCTTCTTAATTCTGAGAGACATAACTGCCGCATATAAAGCTGCGACATGACTAAATTGAAAAAAAAATGACCTAAAGAGGCCGATTTCTCTAAAATAAGACAAAAAAACTCGACCAAAATTAAAAAATGCTCTTAAAGTGGAAAAATAACAAAAAAATGCAAAAAGATGCGAAATAAAAATGACATATTTAAAGACGAGGTGGTGTTTCAGACCGCTCAGTAAAAACATAACTTGTCATCAACATCTGGGCCCTAGTAATGATGATGATGATAATTGTTGTTTTAAGATGTCTAACATCCAGGTTATCGGCCCCTAATGGTTTGGGTGATAGTGAAAGATGAGATGAGCATGTGATGAAAACTATAACTAATACTAACTACATTACCAACTAGAAGAAGAAATAGGAAACAAATAAAGGATAAGGCAAGCAATGGACAGGAGGAAAAGAAATGCCCTCAACCCTCGAAGAATGAGGATTGAAGGACTTGGAAAGAAGGAGAGCCATGAAAGGCAGATAGGAAAGGGAAAGAGGAGAGGGTCCGCCCCCAAAGGCAATGTAAAAAGGAAAAAAAAACGGACCCAGCTCAGGAATTCCTCGGGGTTGCCTACTCCCGAACTTACCAGCCGTGAGCCCTTGCGGGTGTAACACTATCCAGGGTGCACCAGAAGTGGTGGGGCTACACACAGCCTGCCTCCTTAAGAGCCTTGAGCAGAAGGCAGGAGATATGAAGAGAACAGAAGAGGTGTAACCCCTCGAAGAATGAGAGATCAGAAAAGATGATACAAGGGCAATTAAGGCGGGAAACTTCAAGACTCCCTAGGCCTCAGATACCCTAATACCATCGGGGTCGGAAAGGAACGAGAGTTGACCAAGGGAGGTCGACAGGAAAGATGACAGAGAGGAGTCCGGCACACAGTGTGAGATTTTGCCTATCTAGGAGAACTTTACTCAATTTCCCGACCATGTTATTTTTCACAAAATACATGACATTTAGTTCGTTTAATATCCCAATCAAAAGTAAATGCTACGCAACGTCTGTCAAAGGGGCTTAAAACAAAGTAAAGACGCGTACGCTCTCAGAGCCCTGCAACAGCCGTGCAGTGTGCAGTATGTTTATTCGACTGGTGACGAGCACTGTGACGCAGAGTGGTGCTTCAAGGTTATTGCTGATATATGAAGGTAAGATTTTGTAAATTAACTTAAAATTTCATTGAAGGGTTAGGTTACAATGTTGTCTTGAAAAGAGGCTTGTCATGAACAAAAACTACTGTAGTTTCTTGAAATTCAAAGAGGATTCTACTCAGGTGTTCCATTGTGTT
Source organism: Meconema thalassinum (assembly GCA_946902985.2). Lineage (NCBI taxonomy): Eukaryota > Metazoa > Arthropoda > Insecta > Orthoptera > Tettigoniidae > Meconema > Meconema thalassinum. The sequence continues at coordinate 860,901,876 of OX336388.2, forward strand.
CCGACCTGAAATTTGTTTCACATTATAGCTTATTAAGTCTAATACTAGCAAGGATCGAAATATCCTGCGCAAGTTTGCGCGATAACGACAAAACGTCCTGTCTGTTTCAGAATGACACCCGTGTTTACATAGCGTACTATGTTCGATGAGTGGGCAAAAGCTCACACGAACAACTCAGAAGTTCTTTCAAACTTTATAATGGAACAAACGGGCGTCGCGGAACTTTCGCCTAGTTCAAAAGCAAATAGGCTATAAGGAAGTGTGTCCACAGTATACAAGTTAAATGGGATAAAGCTAATCGACATCGGGAGAGATTTTTATACCACAACGCGACTTGGTTGGACAATGAAGTCGACTTTAATTTTGCAACTGATCCTCCGATTAATCCAACCAAGGCCGGTAGACCTCAAAACTCCTTTAAAAATTGTTCCTCCAAAGTTCAGAATAGAAAAATCAAAGCACTTGTCGAATCTACAAGTCATGAAGAACTGCCGAAGGCTATTAAACTCTCATTGCGCAAGGCGGGACACCGCGACTCGGTTGCAATCATGAAGGAGCTTTGTTCTTCTTCTCCTACAAAGGGCACAAACTTCAAGAAAGCTCGAAATTCTTCACTTGAAGTGTCACCTAAGTTGTCCGCAGATGAAGCATTAGCTTTATTAGTTGATGCAAATCTTTTGACGAACCAATACAATATTGTGCGAAATCAAGCAAGAAAAATCGCCACTAAAATGTATCCATTGGACGATAAAGTGAAGGATGCTAATAAACTTTGTTATCCTAACAATATTACAATCACTGAAACATCCGCTGAAATTTCATTGCAGTCTCTTCTTGAGCACACTGTAACACGCTTAGCCCAAGAAGATGTACTCAAGACTTTACCCGGTGTTGTTAGTAACATTAACATTGCTGTTAAGTGGGGCTGTGACGGTGCCCAACAAAGTGTGTATCGTCAAAAATTTTCAGATGAACAGTCGACAGACGAAAGTTTGTTTAGCACCTCCATGGTACCTATTCAAATTCACAGTGTAAACGACAACCATAAATCTGTAATTTAGCAAAATCCAGCTCCATCTTCAACTAGATATTGCCGCCCCATAAAGTTTGTTTTTACAAAAGAAACAGTCGACTTTGTAAAAAGCGAAGTACAGAAAGTTGAAGGACAAATAGCTAATCTCACTCTAATAGCCGTGGGCAACAGGGAATTCATATGCAAGCCTAACATGATGTTTTGTATGATTGACGGAAACATTTGTAATGCAGTATCTGATTGTTCCTCAACCCAAATATGTTATTTGTGTGGAGCTCAACTGAGCGAAATGAATAACCTTCGTACTCTATCCCAGAAAGAAGTTCAACAAACATTTTTGACTTTTGGACTGTCACCCCTGCATTCTTGGATACGGTTTTTCGAATGTATACTCCACATCTCGTATAGACTGGATATTATGAAGTGGCAGGTTCGCGGCAAAGAAAACAAAGCTAAAATGGAAGTGAAAAAAAAAGTCCAAGAGGAATTTCGTTGTCAGCTCGAGCTATTAGTAGATATGTCCAAGCAACAATCAGGAATCACGAGTGATGGCAATACAGCCCGTAAGTTTTTCAGAAATGCTGAAAAATCATCAGAAATAACTGGAGTAAATGTAGAATTGATAAAGAGATTTCATGTAATTTTAGAATCTCTTAATTGTGGTTTCCCGATTGATGCAGGTACATTTAGTGAGTATGCTCGTTCTACGTTGGAAATGTATGACACCCTATCCCTGGTAGTATATGCCAACAAGCGTTCATGAAGTTTTGTATCACGGTAAAGACATCATAGCCTCAAGTATCTTGCCAATAGGCCAGCTATCAGAAGAGGCCCAGGAATCTAGGAATAAAGACAATAGAAAATACAGGGAACTCCTCACACGAAAATCATCCAGAATGCATACAAACATGGACTTGGTTCATAGATTGCTTATTACATCCGATCCATATATTACTGGTTTACCTGCTTCTCCGAAAACGAAACGTTCGGTAGTCATGCCCGAAGTTTTAGAACTTTTAAGGGATCCTGTTGTAAATGCTTCGGATAATCACTCTGATGATAGCTGCAGTGATACAGACTAGATCAGATAATTTTCCTTTGTGCTTGCGCATGTTTTGTGTCGTACCATGTTATTAAGTTTTAATTTTATGGACCAAAAATTGTTTAGTTCCCATTGTCACCAAAGTTTAATCCCAATGAATCTGGCTGCATCAAAACCCAAGAGCAATATATATTTTGTATATTTGACGGTAACACTAGCCAAATTTGTGTCTTACGTTTGTCAAACATGTTTGGTATTTTTTTTCATTTTTTTGAGAAAAAAAAAATACAAATAAAACATTTTAATCTCTAACTACAAATTAAAAACTTTATTTTAATTCTAGAGGTAACCAAAATCTGCCACAGATAAGTTTACATTAGCCAGTGAATAAAGTTCTCTTGGATGGGCAAAATCTCACACTGTGCAGCACAAGTAAGTGGGAGCAATACCGAACTCAGCTGGGGCCCCGTGGTCGCCAACCCACGTCCCACTAGCAGTGGGCCCCTGGGGCCTCCTTGCCAGCACGTTTGAATGAGCATAAACCGGCCAATATAATCTTTGGAGATCCTTCTCAACGGAAAATGTAGCCTACAAGAGTACAAATCAGGTGTAGCTCAACACAACACATAATCGATAGACGCCGTTCACTATTTATTGTAATGGCAGAGCTTAAAGTCCGCCCACAGTATTTTATGGAGCAGACAGGATTACTGCGAACGGATCAGTCGGTGCGACTCTCTCCATTTTTACTGTCCACGTAATGGTGTAGACAGGATAGATATAGCCACCCGAGACTGACATCCGCGTGAAACATTCACACCACACCTTTGAACCTCCCTTTAAAGATTTAACCTATAGGACCAAACTATTTCTTACTTTTATGTGTTTCTACATTTTAATATATTTTATTAGGAATACGCTAAGGTGTATGTTTCACAAAACCCAAACTCCTAACCAGAGGGAGTTAGAAGGTGTGGTTTGTACCAAAATCTTCCAAATCGTCTCAATAGTACAGGAAAAATCTTGCATTACTTGAAAAGTCAACGGAAATAAATGTATTTGTTTATACCGTGCTTTTAAACAAATAAACAAGACGATAGCCCCTGGCATCGCGTACAGACCGTATAGCACTAGAGCCGCGTGAGTAATCTGTACACATGGGGCGCAGACAACCCCCATTATGCGAGAGTTCACGCACGGGTCCACTATTTTAATTATTATAATTATGAATACAGTAATGTTATTTTTCGTTTCTCTAATCGTAATGTTTATATATTTATTTTTAATTTTCTTATTTCTATTGAATTAATGAATTAACAAATTTCGAATTGACTGTTATAATTATTTTCATATTTATTTTATAATTGTTATTTTATTTTTATGATTTTTATTTCAATATATATATATTTACACTTTAATTGTTAATGTTTTAGATTTTCTTAAAATTTTATCCACGCATTACGTCAAGTAGATACGTACATAATACAAGTAGGCTATTTAAATTTTTAGAAATATTAGCACTTCGGCATGAAAATTCTCCGAAATATCAGCATCTTTGAAAGCAGAACTGTCCTTATAACAGGTGGTTAATATCCCTTAAAGGGTAAATGTTGTTGGTCTTGTTAATTTATTTGAGGGGTTTCGAACATCTTGGTCATCAGCCCCGTGTAGTTGACTGTGTGTTGAACTTGTCTGATAACCTGTATTTATGTGTTGAGTGATAAGGTATGTGTGCAACTGTACTAGGGACAGGGATTGGGGTAGATGCCCCGGAACTTGAAATAAAGTACTATCCCGGCATTTGCCTGGAGGGAGTGTAGAAATCCCCGGTGAAAAAAATACGCTTAGGATAGTCACTGTCAACGCCAGGGTTCAAACCTGCTCTCTACTTTGTGCATCTGGTCACGTGGCCATGGTGCACAATTTAACGAACACGCCTACATCAGTGGCTTCAGTGGCGTAGTTGGTAGTATGCTGAGCTTCTATGCCCAAGGTCGCGGGTTCAAACCCGGCCGAAATCGTCGGATTTTTTCAGAGCTTTAAAAATCCCTCAGTATGCTTTCCATCGGAGGGGAAGTAAAGCCGGCGGTCCCATGTCATAGATTTATGGCATGTGAAAAAACCTTCCACTAATTACACTTGTGTCAAGATAAATTATAGGTTAGATTTGACTAACGCTCTTACGTTCCAACGTTCGTCGCCAGGTGCCGAATGCGGTGGCTTCTAGTAGCCAGGTTCAGAACTAGGTTCAGAACTAGTTGTTGACGGTGGCGTTTGGTAGCATAAGTCATAACTACTTGAAAAATTGATCGTCTGCAGTCCTTACCTGAATTGCAGATAATACACACTAATACAGCCATCACAATTAACAACGTTTATCAGACAGATTCGACACACACCCAAGGTACACGGTGCTAAATGACAACTCGGTCATGTCATGCGTACTTCAAATTTGGTTTTTGCCAGGCAAGCTTCAGTAGAGAGAGAGAGATTTCTTCCTGATAGGGAGATCAGAATCTCGGAAAAGACATTCCTGAGCCAAAATTTACTTACAGCAAAATGATCAGTCACCAGTTAACATCACGTGATCCCCCAGAACTGGACTTCTATCAGAGTTCGGACCACACCGATTGTTCCTTAACTTTTAACAGGATAACCTCGTGGTGTAGCGGCTGTCACTCCGGAGAACAGGGTTTGATTCCCGTCTCTACCAAGAAATTTACTTGGGTCAGACGGCTGGAACGGGGTACACTCAGCATCGTGAGGTTAAACCGAGAAGAGGTGTTATTGATTCCAACCTCACTCATCCTGGAAGTGGTTTAAAATAAAAAGACACGGATAGTCAGTCTGAAAGACCGGACTTTATATCATTTTAAAGGCTAGCAGCCGAGTACCAAGAAGGCAGTGCGAGAACAGAGTTTCAAGATTCTATTTTGTTTCTTCACTGCCTACTTGATTGTTCTCGCACTGCCTTCTTGAAACTCTTTTCTCGCACTGCCTTCTTGAAACTCTGTTCTTGGTACTCGGCTGCTACATCGTACTATGACGTCACACACCTCTGTGCCGTGGCCCACGAAAGATACTGGCCCCAGTGCGAGCAGCCATCTTGTCTGTGACGTAGGCGAAGTAGTGACTCCGGTTGAGAAGACTTGTTTGTGAATAGCAGTGTGAGAATAGTTAGTGTTTTATAAAGTGTCATGTCCAACTTTACATCCAACTTGTGTTGTGGTGCATCATGTAGCTGCAATAATCACGTAGCCTACAGGGTAAGTGTTAACACTTTATTTCTCATTAATGACACAGGTTAATCAAACGCAAGTGTGGTGCAGGTTATGTACGAACTTACGTTAGCCTAATATTGTGGATGTTAAGGACTATTAGAATGCATGCTAAGTTAATTATCTGAGTTAAAGTTAGATATTTAATGAATGTGTCTCTTTACAGGAAATCAAAATGCCGAGATGCTGTAATGTGGCTGGCTGTAAGAACAATTACAGATCCCAGCATGAAAATGTTTCTACATTTTCTCTCCCAAAGGACGAAAAATTAAGAAATATATGGCCTAGAAAAATTCCCACTGACTTCTCTAAAGTGAGCAAGCCTATAATTTGTATAAAACATTTTCCTGATAGCTCTGTTTTCAGGACAGAGCAAGTTAATGGGGAAATAAAGACATTTGCTAGGAGTTACCCGAAGTTGAATCCTGATGCAGTATCTTCAATATTTTCAAATTTGCCAGAATAGCTATCCATTCCTGGGCCTTCTTCTAGAAGACTGTGTGATGCAGAGGTAGAAAATCTCGGATAAAGCCATAGAAGCGAGCTTGGAAGACTTCAGACACTACGAAGAAGAGAATTCTGTGCACAGTCTATCGGATATATCTGAACACTTCTCCTCCAACAGGAATAAATTTAAGCAGGAATGGACACATATCAAGACAGAAGACAAGTTGGTGAAGTACTTGAAGAATTTGAGTGATGCAGTGCCCATAATTACAGGTTCTGTGTGTATTCTAAATAACCTCAGCATTGAGTCAATGGGTTGCAGATTCCCAAACATTAAGTTCCACAAAACTTTCTTTGCATTACTGATAAAAATTCATTTGATGAACTAGCCTACTTCAGTTCATTGAAAATTCTGAGTGCGATGAAAATGGAAGAAAGTTGTCAGTAGTGAATGCTCCTGTGAACACCCTACAGAGAAGTTTTTCGAGTGATGATTGCACACCCTTATAATTTTTAATAGAGCAAATTAATTTTTTAGATGTTAGGTAAACAATCGTAGGTACAGTGGAGACACGTTACTCTTGGCAGCTTCCATATAATATGTTCAATTGTCATCAGTGTACAAAAAGTTACATCGGAGTGGTCATATTTATCTGCCTCATCCATCAAATCTTCAAAAGTTGCTTGGTAAGTTTGATTTGAGTACTTTTGACATTATTGGGAGTATTGAGTAGCCTATCTCAGTCTAAAGAAGAATAATTTCTTGAAAGATCATGAATGTTCATAAATTACTTTTACCGTAGTTCATTTTAATGGAAAAGTTGAACTGTACTCTTCTAAAGTCATGGCGAGACAAAGCCATTGGTCGCTACTTGGTTAGGCGACTATCTGGACCAAAATTATTGTTAGTAGGCCTAGTACAAGCAAGGAGGTCTGGGGTTAGGTTTGTGTTTGTACGCAAAGAATACTCTGTATTGCCGGTACCAATAATGAGCACTGGCAGTTGTCAAAGCTAACACGTGAGGAAATGCTGCGTTGCCACTGAGGCAGATCATGACTCATAACATTCCAAGAAGTTTCCAGGAAGACACAAATACTGGGATCTGTGGTGTGTCAGCCGTATTCGTGTGAAGGGTCAATTAAACATTGCGATGCACGCGAGTTTAGGGGAATTTTTAGTTGCCTAATCGCTCTAGCTGCTACTAACTTAATTATGGGTCTATTCCTTTCATCGCCCCCTCTTCGTCACTTGTGTCTGAATTGGATCTGGAATTGCTTTCCAGGGAAACTATGAACCAATCTACCCTATCATCGAGTATACATTCACGTTTCGTAGCCTCATCCAGTTCTCGTTGCACTATTAACACAAAACGCTTCCAGTTTTATGAAGTCACTTCCCTAATAGCCTAAACGGTAAGCTTCTCAACCTCACGGAGTGTGAAATTCTTATTATGCCGTGCTAGATAACCCTTCACTTGACCCCATATCATTTCTATAGGATTGAAGTGGCAATGATATGGGGCAGCGTGATGATCTCATGGCCATGCTTTCTCGCCAGTTCATCCACGTGGTAGCCTACATGGGTTTAGGCTTGCGCTGCTGTATAAGGTTGAGAAGGATATTAATTCTGAATGAAAGTGGAACGCGGCTTATACACTTGTAGCAGACATGAATGTACTTTTACATACCTTGTGTCCTTGTTTCATTTTTTGGGCGATATTACGTATTGAAATTAGGAACCCTAATTAAAACTTACTACTGAACCTCATATATGTGCTAAAGTACGTAAATATGTGTTTTTGTTTTTTGCTATTTTAAAAACAGCTGCCATGCTTCGATAGCACTTGATCTCGTTTAACCGTCATCAAGGCTCACTCTAGCAGCACGCACCGAGGCACACATGTGAGATACAAAATCACTGTTGATAGAAAGAAGTGGGATGCAAAATCACTGTTGATAAAAAAAAGAATCATCGGGACACGTTAGGCAGTAACCATTGCCAAAATTCATTGATCTGGGCGCGTTAGGCTGTAACCATTGTCAAAAACCATTGGATTGGACAAAGTGTAGGTAAGAATGGTCGGGTGTAGGTGCAGCCTTGGCCGCGCGCTACTAGCGGGGCATGGTTGACACAAAACCATTGATCTGGGCGCGTTAGGCTGTAACCTTTGTCAAAACCACAGTTGTGCGGGAAAAAATACACATACTTATTACAGGAGAGCGATATACTGCATAGTTATTACAGAGCAGATAACAAAAAACACTCATTTCAGCCGTACAGAGATGCGAAATATTGCACACACTAGCATAATTAGAGTCGTGAACTGAGTGCAGCGAACGAATGATGCCCACTAGAGAGTAAATTGGGCACTTTTTTGTTTCACATAGTACCGTAAGGGCGAGGTTGGCAGTACTGTTATGGTACTTTTTTGAAGATTGATTTGAACAATGGCGCTCACTGCTGTAATTTTCGCTATATTTGGAATGGCTGGATGTGTCACAGACGGCGGAGGAGGAAACATCTATTAAAACATTGCTTCCTGATTTATTTCTCATCCTTTTATAAGGTATTTTGGCGAATTCATGTATTATATAGAATGTTATCGCTCGTTCTATGTTCATTCAGCACTACCGAGAAGGATTCCATTTGTCCGAGAGCTGTCGCATGGTAGGTTACACGATGGTGGTCCAGCCATTCCAACATTCGTGACTTCGTACTTAAAGTTGTTGGAGCTTATTCTATCTGACCTATGTGGTACGAAGCATTGTCCATTACAATAACACTGTGTTCAGGGATGTTGGGTAACAATTGTTCCTGGAACCATTTTAGTCCATGTCTTCATGGTAATCACGAGTTCTTTTCGACCTAAAGAGCAAAAGTGTATTATTAACAAATCCGTGTGATAGCCCGGCATATAGAATAATAAATCGACCCCCTCTGCCTGACGGCCCTTCCTTGTCCCCTGAACTGAGTTGTCACTCCAACCCTTAGATACTGTGTGACCAGCATTGACCCTCATTTCACCTAACCACACAATATCGATAACATTTTTGCCCTATTAACTTAAGTTTTGAATTTTCCAGTAGCCTATTTTCACCCAATTTTCACCAAATTTTGAAGGTTCTTTAAAGTGAGCATAATTAAGGGAATTCTAAACTTTGGAGCTATTTGGTTCAGTCATTTAGAAATTATAACATTTTATGTAATAAATATGCAAATTTTGAAAATGTCCCAGGTACATCAAATTTAAAGTTATCAATCTAAAACTTCTATGGAATGATCATCAATGGTCTACAAATAAAAATTGGTATTACTTTTAAAATCAGTGCAAATGGTTTATTATTAAAATGTTTTTATCTTAGAATGACCTGTTGTTCTGTTAAAATATGTCATTTTTTTCAAATTTGAACCTAAATATTTCTGAAAGTTATTAATATTTTTCAAAATGGATTCCACACATTATTAAGACCACAAAGTTGTATGTGCAAAACAAGTTTGAAGGTAATGGGATCAAAAGGCAGGCAACTGGAACATTTAAAATGCTGAAAAATATAGTATTGAGAAAAACCTAACTTTATTAAGAAAAACAGTATTTTAGTGGAATTTCCTGCATCAAGACTTCCCTGAGTTGACAAATCACTTTTCCCACACTTCAGAGGTAACTTATTACTAAACCCATCTTTCTCCCTGACGTTGACACGAAGATTTACTGCCACATTCACCACACAGTTCTGTAAACAAATTTTGGAGGGCACCCATATATGAATGAGAATGTGCTTGTCATTAACACTAGGTCTAACAGTATTCTCCTCACTAAAATAGGCCTATTCCAGTTTTCTGACACTGGCAGAAGAAGTAGTTGCAGCTGTTGAACTTGCATTACTTAACTTCACATGTAATATCACCCCACTGTTTGTCAACATTCAAAATAGCACTATTCCATTTCTTTGTTTCACAGACTTTCGGTTTACGCCATCGACTAGATACAGAATACATCTAATAAACTGCACACAAATCTCTAAAAGACCATTAACTTACACAAGTTCCACCACTCACAGTAAACCAATAAAAATATAATTCTTGCGAATAAACTTCACTAAAGCCACTGACCATCAAAATAAACAAAGACGCATGGTTCCACTATGTATCCAAAATGGCCTATACTTTACTACAAACCAAAATACTTCTGTTCGATGTTAAATATGTGCATGTGTATAGTAATGATATTCTTTTAGTGAATGCCATACAGCTAAAAATTATATGGGATAAGAAAATAACATGTACGGTAAGAAAAGTTTCACACTTGACAAACATTGCCTAGGTTACTCATAACTGATAAATTGACCAACAGATGGCACCATAAGCTTGTATTCAGATGATTGGCATGATAATCTTGGCCAAGAGTATGAAATTACAACAAAATTGAGGGGGTTTTTGGTTCTAGGAAGTAGGCGTTGCCCATATCAAGACCTAAGCACGTGTTCTTTAAAAGCCCCCGTAAGGATTTAAAAATGGCCGTACATAAAAAACAAATGTATATTTAAGTGCCCCAAGTGATAAGGTAACTTCTAGGGCATGAAACCAGATTTTGGTTTTTTGTTTGTAATTTTTGGCCTACAACTCAGTAGGGTCTCCCCATTTCATGTAGGAACTGACACCTCAAAGCCACAATATCTGGCCTCTCCATGATCACCTTCCCCCCATTAATTTTCTTATATTTAAATCCCAGATCGTGCAACACTTTCAGTGAAGAAAGGCTTCCTTGAAATAATTGTGCCTCTCTTAGCAAAAACAAGAAGTTTGCGACATGTTGGAATTTCTTCCCTAAAATAATATCTATAAATATGCTGTCTAACAGCATCTTGTTGAAAGCCATCTAAATTAGTGACCACCCCTTCTCTATGCCTCTTCTTCCCTGGAGTTGATAGTTTAGACGGGCCAGCATCATCAGACAGGAACTTCCCTTCCGTCACTCAGTATGCAGTGATTTCACTCACACCAAGAGTCTTGGAAATTCTTTTCCTCACCTGAACAAATGGAATCAGAGGTTTCTCCCGTAAGTGCATACTTTCCTCTTCTTCCTCCATAAAATTCCTCACCGCACATACCATCTCCTTTACTTGGCTATGGAGAGTCACACCACGGCCTGAAGTTGTTCTGTCGCAGAGAATGGATCCTGGGCCTTCCGCGAGCATGTACCGATGCCATTTTTACACAACGAAAATAGACACGATGATGCAAATAAAAGAAATAAACTCAAAATCTGTATATACACACGCTTTCAACAAAAACAGAAGGATAACGTTTACTGTAGCCTATGAAAGAATAAGCAAATGCACTTCAATATATACACGGGATATTACTAATGGCAGTGACGAGTTAGTTCACAGTAGAACACTGCGTCAAACCATGTGCTCACTGTTGTGTCAGCATTCATTGCAACACTGCTCGCTGTTGCTATGGACACAGTTACCCCTCTTGTCTCCACTCCTCACCTCACTATTCAAGCGGATGGCAGCTTGCACCGTTCATATTTTGTAAATCAGAGTATAACACATAGAATTTAACATGTATGCAGCGTTTAAACCCTAAGTGTTGTCCACGTTGTCATGGAGGATGCAATTTTGTGTCTAGGGGAATTTTGTAAGTGTGAATTCCATTCCATGTCCACATTAAAGCTATTGACACAAGTTGGCAGGCTTGTTTTGTTGAGATAAATTAGAGATGAAAATAGTACAAGAGTTAATACAAGACTCTATCGTTGCCAAGGCTGCAAGATACCAATATAATTGATAGTGATTTTGTACTGCATAAGGAAACAGTAGCAAGGCAGCTGGAATCAAGTTAGACATGTCCAGTCCTCAAATTGTGTTCATGCATCTTTGTAACGATGAATTTGTAACCCACTAAGCTCCAGTGAGATTGAGAAATGGTGTCAGAAAAATTTAAAATCCTGAAGAGATCATGAATCATCAGCAGGGTATAATGGCTGTAGGCCCTATGTGCAGTGCAGGATTTTTTGAGAATATTAATAGCTGGAGGATATTAGATCCTAATAATCGTCAGTAATATATCCAAGATCAGCAAGATATCACCTTTATAGCCTACTTGGTGAAACCTGCAAACTTCATTTTCTACATTCTAAGATTCTTCCAGACAATGTGTTAATGTGCTTGAGATGCTTATATTTATAACCAATATCCTAAATAAAATAATGTCTGTAATACATTTTGTGTGTGCTTATTATAATTTAGTGTAAACATTACTGTGTCATTGGAGGAAGATTACTTGCAATTTGCTAGTGTTCTTGAAGATACGGGCATAGTTTTGTACTCCAGGGCCCTACCAATCACCACATCCATAATTCTCTGTTAAAGCTCTAGATTTACCCATTTCAAACCGATTTACCCAGTGTGTAGTACTGTTAACTGCTTATGTTAACAGGATGCCCATGTTCTTTTTCAGGGGGAATGGATGTGGTGAGAATTATGCGATATTTTCTGGGAGGAAGGGGAAGGGGGGGACTGGGTATGTTATAAAATTCTTCATCCCTAGACCACCAGGGTGAAACAAAAAATAGAAAAAATAATTAAAAGTTGAGGAATGCTTTCATTTGAATAATTTGAAGGGTCTCGTTTGACATTTGGTGGAGATCTTGGACATCTTATTGGGAGGGAGATACCATGTCCGTGTAGCCAGCATAGATCCAAATTACAATGGCAAGTATGGTCTTTCTTTAATTTTAATAAATGGAACAGTTCCACCTACATGGAGTAGGGGTAAGTAAAGTGGCTTCTTGTCCAGATGACCTGTTTTGCGAAGGAGTATTTGAAACCTGATATAGGATTTAGTCTTCAAAGCTTCGCACAAAGGCTCTTGATAGAATGATTTGAATCCCACTCCTTGCATCCTGGAAGTGTCTTCCCAACTCAACTGTAAATAAAAGCTAACTGAAAACCACTACCATATCCTTTTCTATTACAAGTACAGTACACACATAAGTGCATGGGGCTGATATCCACGACATTTCAATCCACTGGATTAACTCACAATGAATAAGTTTCCAAGGTCCTTCATTTGTAGTAATATACTTCGTTATAAAAATCTTGAGCCCATAAAACCATAAATTTGACCTAAGCCTAACTGGGAACGGGAGAGAACCGTTAAACATGTCCAACATGAAGGTAGTTGCCACAAGAAGTAAACCTGCCACTGTAGGGGATTGGTGTCAGATAAAAGGCTCTCTGCTAAAGGAGGTAAGTATAATCTCAGCAATTCATATATGTATCTGAAGTAGTCCTATGCATTAAATTTTTGTTGTTGAAAAAGATTGTCTTATGGTAGGCCTTCTCAAAAAAGCAAAATGCTAAAAACCACGAGTGTAGGCTCAAATTTCTTATATTCGTTTTTATTATTTTGGGGCATGAATGACCCTTCCCTTGCAATAAATGAAGCACTGAATACTTTCTCCTAATGCAATGCTTGGTTGTTTCTTCTTTTTTTAAAATTCCAGCTGCTTTTAAAGTTAAACTCACATGTAAACTGGTATATATGGAAACAACTTATTGATGAACGAAGATAAGAGGATAATATGTACAGTTTTGTATATCTGCATAAACTGGAACATCCATTCAACGTTTGTATTACACTGCTTAATATTCTACTGCTCTAAGGTTTTGAGCTAGTGATAGGGGTGGATTTCTTCCACAGCTTTTAACTTTATTTTTGAGTATCCTTAAATTCACAATAACAAATTACTCGGCTATTGGTAGGCTTCTATAGATGAGAATACCTTGGTGCAATCAATGCGGCGAGGCGAGCGAGCGACACCACTCCTCTGACGTCACAAATCCGCGCCATGGCCTGTCTTTCTCGTCGGCCACGCCTCTGTGCATTCTAGGTACATTTCGTCCCGTCACCGAAACGTAACGCCAGGCCTCAGCGTCGACAAGATCATTTAAAATGATAAAAGAACGTATACCAAGCGCATATTCTGAAAACCATTTTGCTCTCTTCCTGCATGAGTCTACAGTACACAAATCTATTGTACGTTTTCTTTTCGTGATATTCTGGTGTTTTAATTTCGTGGGAGGGCTGCAAAGTCATTCAAACATCATGCGTTGTGCTATTGAGAGAGATTTATTTAATACAGGAATCTGATGGCATCTCTTCATTATGAATGAAGTCTTCACCGTTCTTAATAAGTCTTCTTCATAACTTCCTTCATATTCCGGGACATAATTAAGTTTCTGTGTGATTCTAGAAACAATTCAGCTGTGCAGTAATAAGCTGAAGATTGAGTCCTTTCATTCCCAAGGACTCGCTGTATTTTTTTTATTTTCGTATGGCAATGAAAATGAAAATCCACAGCCTGCTTCGGGGACTTCATTCATTCCATTCCTGACCCGGTCGTATGGCAATCTAAGTTTAAAATTATCTTTAGTATCTAACAGCTTCAAATTTACCCCGTTCGTTGACCAGAGAATATTGCAGATTTAGATGATGTTGCTGTTGATTCTATTAGGGGCTTTGCAACGCTCGTGGACGGTTTAACCCGTGCACTTGGGTGTGCGTGTAATTTGTCAGATAACCTGTGTTATTGTGATGGCTGTATCAGTTCTGTACAATGTGTTTGACATCATAAAATGAAATGTGTAGTAATCGTACACGTAGGAAATGTGTGTTGTTGATTCCCTTAAGACTTTGCGACATCTTAGGCATGTAGCCGCGTGTTCTTAAGTGTGCGTGTGTGTGTGTGTGTGTGTGTAATTTGTCTGATAACCTGTGTCATTGTGATGGCTGTATCAGTTCTGTACAATGTGTTTGACATCATAAAATGAAATGTGTAGTAATCGTACAAGTAGGAAATAATTGTTGTTGATTCCCTGAAGGCTTTGGGACATCGTAGGTATGTAGACCCGTGTACTTAAGTGTGCGTGTGTGGGTAATTTGTCTGATAACCTGTGTTATTGTGATGGCTGTATCAGTTATGTACAATGTGTTTGACATCATAAAATGAAATGTGTAGTAATCGTACAAGTAGGAAATAATTGTTGTTGATTCCCTGAAGGCTTTGGGACATCGTAGGTATGTAGCCCCGTGTACTTAAGTGTGCGTGTGTGTGTAATTTGTCTGAATACCTGTGTCATTGTGATGGCTGTATCAGTTCTGTACAATGTGTTTGACATCATTATATGAATTGTAGGCTATTCACAGATAGACATGCAGCCCTAAATCATGTTCAAGTTAAAAGAATGTGCACACGCGACTGGTATGGTACCTATTTGCTGCTTCTGATTCGCTTTGCTTCAATGTATCGTCCCACGCTCAAAATAGTTAGGGGGGAAAATTAATGCGCAATCAAGCTCCCATTTCCCTTGCCGAGATGACGAGGCGAATACACCAGCTTATGATTTATCTAGCGAGAGTGTGGGTGGCCCCAATTGGTCCCACGTTTAGCTGGAAGGGAACTATAGAACAGCCACTAAATAAATTACGATCATGACTGCTATCAATGTTATTACTCGGAAACTGGTAATATTAGCTTCTTATATTATTTATTCGTGTCAGAAGTACAAAGTATGTGTTGAAAAGACGACTTCGACTATTTCTGCCCAGAACTTAGCCACTTCGATAGCACTTGAATTAGCTTCAGTCAAGTCATTCATTGTGCAGCTGTACGGGCACAATGGACAGGAGAAGAGGTGTTGTGTTGTCTGGGTCGCGCCACAATCACACAGGACTGTCTTGGTCCGAAAATGCTACTTATATACGTTGTCTCTGGATCTTGCAATTTCCACCCTCAGTCTGTTCAGGGACTTCCAGATTAGCAGGTTCTCTGTGTGACCAGGAGCCTCCGTGGCTTAGGCGGTAGCACGCCCGCCTCTCACCGCTGGGTCCGTGGTTCAAAACCCGGTCACTCCATGTGAGATCTGTGCTGGACAAAACGGAGGCAGACAGGTTTTTCTCCGGGTACTCCGGTTTTTCCAGCAACACTCTCCACATCATTTCATTTCATCTGTCATTCATTTAATCATTGCCTCAGAGGAGTGCGACAGGCTTCGGCAGCCGGCACAGTTCATATCCTCGCCGCTAGATGGGGGCTTCATTCATTCCATTACTGACCCGGTCGGAGACTGGAAGCAGCCTACGGATTTTTTCTCTGTGACCAGGAGGTAGTGATTCCTTTGGTTCCATCCATTCAGACCGATTTCTGGTCCTCTCCTTCCACACGGCTATTCGAGCTGTTGCTGCTGTTCCTCGTAATGGTTGAGTAGTTGTTAAGAAGCTTTTTCTCGATTTTAATATCTGCTCTGCAGGTCGATATCCGAAGAGTGGGTGTGAGTTCATAGCAGATGATTTACTTCTTTCGTTGTTTGCAGCCACTTCTCTTCTGATATCAGGCGGAGCAATCCCTGCATGATAGTGCACTTTACTGACGAGAGTTGGCCTCAATCAACCTGTAATAATCCTGCTGCTCTCATTTAAGGCTACACCCACCTGTTACTAAGACAGTGCCATAACACACAATGTTTCAGTTCCTAATACAGTGCCAATGTCATCCAAACCCGCAACCCTGTTAAAACCTTGTTCACTATCGGTGAATTTGGGTGGAACACATAATGGTTATCTGATGCTTCCTTCTGTAATATGAGTTTGGACACTACATTAGCCTACTTTCGATTTTTGCAAAAAATGAAAGTAGACTTACGAGATCACTACAGGGCCAAAAATTGTGTGTCTGTCTGTGTGTGTGTATGTGTGTGTGTGAGTCTGTGTGTGTGAGTGTGAGAGTGTGTGTACTCTGAATGTCTGTCCCCCCTATCAATTCGAACACGGTGAAACCGAATTGAACGAAATTTGGTACAGAGGTAGAACAAGCAAAGGGCACCTCAGTGTCATGTTTTATATCGCCGCCATCTTTACTAAAACTGAATGGCGGCCACTCAAACGTTCAAAACGTAAAATCAAATAACGACTAATCAAATCATACGATCTCTACCAAATTTGGTAACAACATACCTTCATATAGGACGCGTCTTGTGACCAAACTACAAGGTCATCCGCCGTACCATTTCAGGATCGCGGCCGTGCGAATTATGCAAACTTTATAATCCATATTCATGGGACCCACCAGTTCCGATTATCGAGCCGAGAATCGATTTGACTGTTCTAAAGGAAGAGGCACGTTCGAAATTAAAAGTTTATTTTTTAATACTATAGTGCAGAAGTGATTTTAAAAAGCTGAGCCGTCTCGGTAAGAAGACAAGATGGCAGCGGATATCTTGTGCCTGACTTATATTTCACTAATTTGAGTATAGTATGCAATATAGCGTACTGATACAAAATAAATAAACTTTGTATGAAATGCTTTATAAATACATAATATACTCCACTGATGAAATCGTTTAGTCTAAATCATTATTTGCTAACAAGTTATATGTAAGTCATTTTATATAGAACGATGTTCGATGGCACAAATGGCTCCGTGGTAAGGAGTTAGCCTATCACTCATATGCCTATGGTTCAAACCACATCCGAGTTTTTTTGCTTGAAATTTTATATATTTATTGTTTTGTAATGATTCAGACGTTTTAAAATTAAGCGTTATATTATGCATATTACGGTAGAATAAAAAAATAATTAAAACATAATTCACCAACAGATTTGCTCGAGACATCTAGCAGCCAAAAAGGTAACTGCACGCCGGCCTACTTATTAACTTCAAGATTTTATTGAAAAGTTTCTTCTTATGGCCACTAGAATGCACTCGCCCTGTTAGGGTAATATTATTCGATACTTCTCCACTAGATGTCACGACTGGTCTACGTGGGACTCCATTGGTTGGTACCGTATACCATTGGCATTCTATGCGCATCGAACTTGAAGAATGGCATGATGATACTACGATACATTTTTACTTTTTATTTTAAAGGGTTTGTAACAGCCTATTGTGCGTTATTTGAAAATGTTATTTGAAGTCAAGAACAAAACGATTTCACATAGTAACTGAATTCTAGCCGTTGGTGCTAGTTCAGGTTATTAATTAATACTTTTATTTCAGGCAAATAGCAATCGAAAATATCCACATAGTTTGTATACACACGTCTCTGTAGGGTCATGGAAAGATTTGTTAATTCAATTAGGGTTGTGAAAGCCATGCACAGCCAGACGTGTGAAGACATGCCTCAACTCAAAGTTGGATGTTGCCCACCGCAGGTCGATTATGTAATAATAACAATAATAATAATGTTATTTGTTTTACGTCCCTTTTAACTACTGCTGCTTTTAGATACGCCGGGGTGCCGGAATTTTGGCCCGAAGGGGATCTTTAACGTGCCAGTAAATCTACTGAAATGGCTCCCTCGCATTTGTGCACCCTCAAATGCCAGCTGACTGCGCCAGGATACGAACCTGCAACCTAGGGCCCAGCAAGCGAGAACGTTACCGCTGAGCCACGCAGCCAGTCAGGTCGATTATGTCTCCAGATCCATAACATTCTTGAGATACTTCTTATCTAACTTTCTAGTTTATTTCTAGATTGTGGCGTTTGGCAGAGGTAAATAGTTTCTAAGGTCTTCAGCCAAGAAATGATTCTATTATACTCTTTGATAATAACAACGAGTTATAACTATACTCATACATTTAGGAGAAAGTAGGCTATATGTTCTTTACTTAACATCTTGTTTATAAACATAATTCTCATGAACAAAACAAAATTTATGTCAATTTGGACCTTTATTCCTCGGTATGACATTTTCGTGGTAACATTCTAATGTAATTATGATTTATTCGGTTTGTTGCTTGCCACGGTGGGTGAGTGGTTATCGTGTCGGATTACCAACCCCAAGCTTGAGGGTTAGCTTCTGGCCGTGGTAAGAGATTTTTGAAAGGAGGCAAAAATCACGATACGCATTTCATACGCATTTTGAAAACAGTAGACAGTGTTCATAATGGCATAATTAATCTCGAGAGTTTCCGCCAACACAAAGTTCTTCATTTCTCTACTAGAAAGCGCTTTAGTGTCAAGGAATTTAAATATCTAACCTCCTTGACTTTCATAGTGCTTCAAGGAACAACAAAATTCGACATGCAAGCTGCCCTCTTCGTGTCAAATAACAAAGCTGCACCCGGCACCCGAGGCCATACGATATTATTATTATTATTATTATTATCATCATTCTAATGTAGTTATGATTTATTTGGTTTGTTGCCCGAGAAATCCTCCTTTCTGTGAAATCACCTTCACAACAGTGGAAAAGACTGTAATATGCAACAACCCTCCGACGAAACACGTGCACTATTATCACAATGTATCCAATCCGTTCTGGCAGTGACTGGGAACAAATGCATATATGTTCCCTTACTGGTACATATTTCGTCGGAGAATTGTTTCGTAAAACTTGTTTAACAATAGATGGCATGAATATAACTTAGACGTACCAATAGTAACACCACGAAATACTGAGTAGATAGCGCCACAACAAATAAATGAGGAATCTATATGAAGCTTACACTAGCCAGTCCACTGCGAGTTGCGAATAAATGTAGACGATATGCAGGATTTTCCAAGCACCAGCTAAGTATACATTACCTTATTCAACTCTACTGTATTGTAGCAATTATTGTAAACTAGCTTTATTATCCAACTAACCACGTTTAATAGATCACCAATTAAATAGGAATGTTACAATAGAAATATATATTAACAAACTAATGTTGACAACATTCATATCTGAAGTTCATTACAACAATAAGTTGGCATACTTAAACAATATTAATAATAATGCAACATTTATAGAAGTGCTATAGACCAACTGAGCAATAATATCTGTAAATAAGAACGACACTTTACGGAAGTTATAAAAAAAAACGTTTGGGATTTAATAATTGTAAATATATTCGTACATAAGTGTAAACTTATCCGCCATAGGCTACTTTATCTAAGCCGGTTGTTGTTTGAGTCTTCAGTCTTTTTACTGGATCGATGCAGCTCTCCATTCCTCCCTAATCGTTTCATCTCTACATAGCTACCACACCCTACTTCCGAGGCAATCTGTTGACATATTGTAACCTTGGTCTACCCATAGAGTTCTTGTCCTCGACCCTTCCTTCCATAACTAAGCTTGCTATTTCTGGGTGTCGTAGTATGCGTCCAACCAACCTATCTCTTCTCTTCATTAGCAGTCGCCAGAAACATCTCTCCTTTCCCACTCGTCATAATAACTCTTCGTTTGTAATCCTATCTACCCAACTGATCTTCATCATTCTCCTGTAACACTACATTTCAAACGCTTCAATTCTCCTCTTTTCTGCTGCACCAATAGTCCAATTTTCACTTCCATAGAGCACCATGCTCCAGACAAAGGCTTTCAAAAATGACTTCCTAATACCAAAATACACTGACCGGCACGAAAAACGCAACACCCAATAAATGATGTGAAATTATTGTGTAATTTATCTACTTAATCAAAGTGAAGCACTTTAACCTATTTTTTTAGACGGAGTATGTTATTGGTGTTGCTTTGCAATGAAGTGTTGATTGCACTAGCCTCAATTGATTTTTCCCGCACAACCTGGAAAACACATCACTAGATGTAACCCAATAATGTGTTCCCGCTCTTATAGCGCTTATTGTTGTACTTTCAATTGTTCCCTTTTCAATCACATGTGTTTGTGGGATTTTTCTGTGATTGTCGTAATTAGCTTTCTGGAGCAAACAAACCCTTAAGCCCTGAAGAAGCTGCAAAGGTTGTTGCTTTGGTGGAAGATGGTCGCAGCATGCATTACATTGCAGAAGTGTTGAGGATTACAGCTTCCACGATTTCCAGAACCGTACGAAGGTACAGGGGAAACTGGAGGCTTTGCAAGGAGACCAGGATCAGGCCCGAGAAGAACAAAAGCAAAGAGAGATGTCCGCTTCTTACAACTTCAAGTTCTTCACGACCGTCACTCCACCGCCATTGAAGCACGAAATTGACTCCACCAAGTTCGATGCTAGTGAGAGAACCGTCCGAAGAAGATTGGAAGAAGCCAATCTTCAATCCAGAAGACCAGTTACAGACCCAGAGCCTACCAGAGAATATCGCACAGCTCGACTACGTTTTGCAAGGGAACATCATGGCTGGACAGTACAACAATGGGAACAAGTGTTGTTCGCCGATGAGTCGCGGTTTGGCCTCCGATCACCTGACGGAAGAGAGAGGGTCTGTAGAAGGCCAGAGGAAAGGTATTCCCCTTGCACATTCTCATCCAGGACGCCATTTCAGGGTGGTTGTGTGATGGTGTGAGCAGGAATCAGTACGGCTGCAAGGACGGATTTGGTCTTCGTGGAGAATGGGAGCCTCACTGCACATCGGTATGTGGAGGAAATCCTTCTGGAGCATGTTGTGCCTTTCGTTCCATTTATTGGTGATGATTTCACACTAATGCAAGACAATGCACGCCCACATGTTAAGAAAGTTCTTGGGTGAAGCAGGGATTCATGCTATGGCTTGGCCTGCTCGAAGCCCTGATTTGAATCCTCTTGAGCACGTTTGGGACCGGCTGGGGGGAAGAGCCCGTCAGTGCTACCCAGAGACCCTACAGGACCTACGGAATGTCCTCCGGGAAGAATGGGAGATGATTCTTCAACAGGACATAACAGCATTAATCATGAGCATCCCTGAAAGGTTGAATGCCGTCATTGGTACAAGAGGTGGCAAAACACGCTTTTAAAGATGCGAACAGAGGTCTCCGAGGTCATCTCCGAGGTCTGTGAAGTAATGTGTGAAGTGTATAAAATCAAAACAGAAGTGAGGACCTTTAGGACCTTACAAAAAATTACCTGCTCTTTTAGCGCTCTTTCCTTGAAGTGTGCATCACTGGCTTGCTCTTTAAATGTGTGTATAATCATCTTTTATTTTCCATTGTTAGACACCCACATGGGACCGTACTACAATAATTCATCATCATATAGTAGATTAGTGTTATAAAAGTGTCATAAATTTGAAATAAATTTCAGTTTTTGTAAGAAATTGAAGTGTTGCGTTTTTCGTGCCGGTCAGTGTATATATTGGATGTCAACAAATTCCCTTTTTGTAGAAATGCTTTCCTTACCTGAGTCAAACTACTTTTAATTTTCTATATCCTCTTCGCCCATCACTGGTTATTTTGCTTCCTAAGTAACAGATGACTCCTACTTCCTTCAGCTTTTCACCTGCCAATTTGATATCCATAGAAGTTTCTAATTTATTTCGGCTGCATTCCAATAATTTTGTTTTAAAATTCTTAATTTTCATCTAAGCCTAGCTGAACAAAATCTGATGACGATCGCATTATGATCGAATCATGCCATCCAATTAATTACCCCCCACCTTGTTTGTGTGTAAATTAAGTGATACATAATCCAAATAATATTTCTTTCAGGTTAGGGTGTATAAATATTCATATTTCCCGTCTAGTGAAATTGGGCGCAATCGTGTTGACTGACTGAAAAGCGTTCTATAATGCAGGGTCATTATCATTGTGCGCCCCGATAATCGTGGCAAACTATGGCGTCATTTGGCTGGCCAGGTGCGGAGCGAGTGGACCTCGCAATACCCCGCTCCTCTCACTCATATCGTTAGTTCACACGTGTTTAGTCATTCATATGGACGTGTATCTGCAAAGCGTAGACGTTAGTAGGCTATTGCACATTTAGTATTGTGATTACTGTGATTGTTGGTCATGCCTAGACACCAATTCACATTGCGCGAACGTGCGTATATCCATAATTCGTATATGAAGAGCAGAAAATCTTCTTCTGAAAAGAGACGAAAATTTCGAATCAAGTTTCCAGGAAGATCTGTGCCTACTGCCAGTACAATTAGGTGGCTCGCTAAACGATTCAAGAAAACAGGCTCCGTAAATAATAAAAGAGTTGACAGACATTCTTTCATCAGAAGATGTCAGGAGTGTGTTACAAGAGAGGGAGGACATTTTCAGCAACGCCTATGAGCACTGTAAGTACACATTATTAAACATATTTGGTAAAAGTGTGAAAGCGCGCCACCACCGGCTGAACCGTGTATTCGATCTGCGCCAGTCACAGCCGGCTTAGCTTGCCGTGTTTATTCGCGCGCGCACATATAGATACTGACCCTGTAGATACTAGGAAGGAAGCTTGTAATTTTACGTGACCGTTAATCTTGTGAGCATGAGCCACAGGACCTCCATTTGACGTGGAATCCGAACCACAGGACATGGCATTTCACTTCGATAATCTTATAAGCATTCACCAGGAAGTAAACCCGGTCCACCTTGGTGAGAGGTGAATAGCTTGACCGCTGCTCCACCGCGCCCCATTTAGATACTAAGCAACACTAAAGAATGGCTTCAGTACTTCAATACGCTTTGTTTAGCTATTGCAAATTGCAGCCTTTTCTTTTGCATTTGTAACCGCCTCGTTGCGTAGTGGCTGGCATTTTTGACCGTCACCGTGGAGAACCGAGTTCGATTCTCGGCTCTGCCAACACTCAGCCTCGTGAAGCAAAACTGAGAAAAGACGGTTTCGATTCCTACCTCGGCCATCCTGGAAGTGGTTTTCTGTGGTTTCCCACTGCTACTCTAGGCAAATGCCTGGATGTTACCTAACGTAAGGCCACGGCCCCAAATCTCACCTCAATTACAAATACACACGAACTAGTAGAGACATCACAGGAACACAGGTTATCAGACATATTCTGTACACATCGAGTACACGGGGCTAAACGATATCGCCAAGCCCCTAAAATAATTAACAACATTTACTTGTGAACAAGTAGTTCCGTGACGAACTATACAGCCTATTTTCAAATATCCTACTTATGTTAATTGCCTCTATCAACATACACAATTTCAGTTTGATTGCTGTAACAGATTCGTAGATATTGAGAACCGTCTAAATATTTCAGTCGGTTGCCATGTTGGATATTTTATATGTAGGCCATAGAGTTATGTACAATTAGATGACCAGTTTTGCGTAGGTTCATTATTCAAACGTTCACTTCGATCGCATAATTAATACACAAGAAATAAAAACTTAATTTCAAAATTGAGCACAGACACCATCTTCAGTTTATGTGAACAATTGAACTAAATTAGATACCAGTGCATTACAATGTGTATAAACATTTAGCCTACTATACCATTTTTCACTGTGCGCAAATGGTTAAATCGTTAGAAATGTCTATTAAAATGTTCACCATGTTGGTTTTGTATTTTATAGGTTTTTGGAAGTCTCATAGCTGAACTTCTAGTAGTACCCTTTATTAACACACCGAAATTTTTTTTAGGGTTGATATCAGTAATAGTTTCAGACATATAGAATGCCGGTGAAATATTTCGCACAGCCGCCATCTTGAGGTTATGTAGACAATTGAACTAAATTAGATGCCAGTGAATTGCAATTGCTGTACCAAGTTTCATTGCGTTTGGATGGTTAAATCCCAAGAAAAATCTATTTAAAAGTTTCAACTTCGCGTGGCCGCCATGTTCGTTTTGTAGTTAACAGGCTTTTGAAAGTCTCATAAGTGAACTTTTAGTAGTGCCCTTTATCACCGTACAAAATTGCAGGTAATAGTTTCGGAGATATAGAATGCCGGTGAAATATTTCGCACAGCCACCATATTGGATTGGTGAGACGTAATACAATTTGAAGGGCACGGTCGGGATCGGCCATAATAGTTCTATGACTTAACTGAGTTTCATTGAAATCACTCCAGCAGTTTAGAAGTTATTAAGCGGGTGGGGGGAGTCACACGTACACACACGGACAAAAGGTGATGTCATAAGGCTATTTTATGTTCGACCCTAACTATTATGTGTCAGAAAACTGTATCATAATGAGGCTCATTATAACACTATTTTTCATTATGAAACAGTTTCTCCCACCAATCAGAGCTCAAGAAACAGTTGTGTGACCAATTAGATAAGGATGCCTTCGCGCATGCGCTCAAAATCCAACATGTCTATATAAATTACCGAAAGTGCACCGTCCATATGTTCGCGTAAATAAACTGGTGAATATGAGACAAGAAATAGCACTGTACCTTAATATCCCCAAACCCAATTTCTACACAGCGCGTTGTATTGAAACGACTTCGGTGACAGTTTTACTGAATACTGGCGCACAATCTGAACATATGACATTGAAGCACACAGAGCGCATGCGGCGGTGGTCCAGAGAGCTTGGAAAACAGAGATATACTACCCACCGCAGCACCCGATCACAACATTCTAGTGACTGAACAGATATTAATGAATATTTATGTTAAAACATATAACAAAGTTATAATAATCGTCGAACATAAACAGTCGTATGCAACTCGCCTATAATGGTAATTAAAGACACTCGTATGGAAATTATAAAACTCGCATACGCTCGTTTTATAAACATACTCGTGTCTTAATTATAGCCATTATAGGCTCGTTGCATAATGTACTATTTTCATAAAATGAAAATAGGCAAACAAGGATGATTGGGAGCAATAAACCGAATAAATCATTATTACATTATCACTCTGTAACGAGCCACCGGAGACCACGGTTCCCCCATACCAAAACACTGAGGGCGTCCATGTGCAGCCTCCGAAAGTTTGTCGGTGGCATTCGAGTACACCCTGTAGAAAGAGATAATACGAGAGGAGTGGCAACGCCCATACAATGAGCTAACTCCCATGGGGGTGTCCATGGAACACTTCATTTTAATTTCACTCCATCAATTAAACGAATTACATCACAGCGCGGAATGAGTGATGCGAAAAGTTTGTGAAAGAGAATGAGACGTATGAACGCTACCACTTGCAGTTTTCGCCTCTAATCTGATGTCGATGAATAAGGTAATCCCAAGCACTCTCGAGTGGTTAAATGATAAAATCAGAAACTTGGGGAAGCACGAACTGAACTGGTGGAAAGTTGGGAGGCGAGAGAGGAAACTGAATTTGCCTCCCGTCCACTCAAATGAGCACACAAGCTGGAGTAGGCTACCAGGGGTGTCAAAAATTCACACTAGGAGGTAACCATAGACAACACCTCAGGGATGTTAAATACACGTGTACTACGGTGACGTAACAGAACAGACCTCAAAGTACAGTACTAGAGGTGTCAAATACACGTTTAATATGAAGAGCTAACATACGAGACCTAAAAAAAAGTGTACTGTACTAGGGATGTCAAATACACGCGTACAAGCTATATTCAGTCCAAATATATTTTAAAGGAATAAAAGTTGATGACGATATTAAAACGGAACAAAGATGATGATGATGATGATGATGATGATGATAATTGTTGTTTTAAGGGGCCTAACATCTAGGTTATCGGTCCCTAATGGTCTGGGTGACAATGAAATGAAAACCATAACGAAAATTAAGTGATACTGTGAATACTTACAAAATGGAGAGTGGAAATACTTACAAAAGGGAATTTAGAAGGAATATATGCTCACAAAAGAGATAGATTGAAAAACACGCACAAAATCTAGGTTAGGTTCAAAATACGTACAAAATGCAATGTAGAGTCTAAACACGTACAAAATGCAATTGAAATTCAAAATACTTACAAAATGCAAATGAGTTAGAAAAAAACGTAAAAGATGCAATTCTGGTTCAAAATACTTACAAGTGGCAATTTAAATTGAAAGTACACAATGCAATTTAGATTAAAAAGGCCAATTCAGATTCAAAATACTCACGAAGTGCAATTGAAATTCAAAATTCTTACAAAATGCAATTGAAATTAAAAATACTTACAAAATGAAATTTAATTCAAAATACTCACAAACTGCAATTGAGAAACAAAATACTTACAAAATGCCCACGATACCAGATGCAATGTAGATTGAAAATATGTGCAAAATGCGGTTTAGGTTGAAAATACCTCCAAACTGCAATTGAAATTCTAAATACTGACAAAAGTGACTCCACCTACATTCAAAATTTTACTAAAATGCAATTTCAATTGCCAATCCTTACAAAATGCAATCGAGTTTGAAAATACTCGCAAAATGCAATTTAATTCGAAAATACTTACAAAATACAACTAAGATTGAAAATACCTACAAAATGTAGTGTAGATACAAAAAATTCGCTAAAGGCAATTTAGATACACGGTGAGCCAATTAACAAAAACAGTGCGGGAATCTTAAAGAGAAAAGGAAATAGAATGAAAAGGAAAAGTGGGCTGATCCCAAGAAGAATGAGGGATCAGGAAAGATGAGAGAAAGGCCAATGAAGGCAGGAAAGGAAGAGACTCCCTAAGCCTCGGATACCCTAATACCGTCGGGGCCGGGAATGAACAAGAGTTGGCCAAGGGAGGTTGACAGGAAAGAAGATGGAGAGGAGCCCGGCACAAGTAAGTGGAACCAATGCCGGACGCAGCTGGAGTCCCGTGGTCGCCAACCCACGGCCACTAGATGTGAGCCCCTGGGGGCGGCCCTAAATGAAACATTAACAACAACAACAAAAGTGAAAGATGAAGGTAAATGTATGGTTAATAACTTGACCATGAAAGATATGCTGCAGTAATGAACTACTCACTCAACCAGTTCCCAGAAAGCAGCTAGTAAAATTCTCCGCGCACTCCATTACGGAGCCATTGTTCTTTGTGAGGTGCACCTCAATGAAAATGATTCAACACTTTGACGTAATCTACGTTCATAAAAGAAGAATGGTGAGCTGAGAAACTGCAACAAAAATTTGGTTAATTAAAACCTGATTAAGGGCACTTTCAACCAAAGTAGTTTACATTGTATGTTTTATTCCTCGTTGGAGAACAAAAAAAAGCTATCAATATTCAAGTATACCAGCCTCTCCTTCCATTTTTCAACGTTAAAAAGTATTCTAATTTTTCAGCCGTCACATCTCTACTGAAAAGCAGGAGAAACGGACAAAGGAAGCCGACAATATAAATGAGGAAGCAAGGAAAACTAGAGTTCTGTAACCGTGTGAATAGCCTCGTCCATATTGATACTGTGTATGACGTCACAGAGGAGCAGAGAGTAAAAGAAAGAAGAACGAAAGAAGAAAAAAAGAAAACTCAGCATGACTCTGAATTTATAACACCTCATCGCGCCGGTAGTAAAAATGTCACCCGGATTTCTATTATGGCGTAACTTTAGCTGGTAACCTGCACGTAAAAGATTATTTATTGCACAGAATTTTATATGCACAGTAAGCTCGTAGGGGGAAAATATTCATATTACCTTATTCATAACTTGTCGTACGAAGAAAGAGACATGAGAGTGGCTGAATTTTTCTTCCCTTTGCTTCAGACTATGTCCCACACACATACATACATATACACAACCATTCAAAAAGCACAGAGCACAATAAACATGGAGAAAAGAAGTACAACCAACACTATGATACAACGATCAATAGGTCGAGTGCCACAGCGAGGAGCCGTAATTCAAAAATTATGTTCCAGGTTGAATAATAGTACATTATGCAACGAGACTATATTGGCAATATTAATAGGTAGAGTGCCAGAGCGAGGAGCCGTAATTCCAAAATTATGTTCCAGGTTGAATAATAGTACATTATGCAACGAGACTATATTGGCAATATTAATAGGTAGAGTGCCAGAGCGAGGAGCCGTAATTCCAAAATTATGTTCCAGGTTGAATAATAGTACATTATGCAACGAGATTATAGTGGCAATATTTATTTATTTTTTTATTTATTTATTTATATGTCTACACGTGATGCTATCGGGTCCTTGCTATGTCTTGGAGAAAATATGTTAAGTGTAAACAGAAACCTTTACGTGTGCTTTGTGGAATTCGAAAAAGCATTTGATAACGTCAGCTGGCACAAGCTGTTTCCTCTTCTGAATCAAATAGGATGTCCCCATCGATTAATCAGATTCATGATCTGTATATAAATCAAACTGTTGTTGTTCTGCTTGGAAGTGACGAATCAGAACCCGCTAAGATCAGCAAAGGTGTGCGACAAGGTTGTTTGCTGTCCCCTGGACTGTTCAATGCCTTCGCTGAAGCTATAACAAAGTGGTCTTTTAAAGGTTCTAATATGGGAGTGAAAGTTGGTGGAAGACTTATCCAGAATATTAAATTTGCTGATGATCTGGCATTACTTGCTGTAAATCCGCATACATTAACAAACATGTTGCAATGTTTAAATGATACAGCTACACAATACGGAATGAAAATCAATTTTAAGAAGACCAAGATTCTGGTGATAAGTAAGCATCAACACCATCTAAATATAACCATAAATAAAGAACCAGTACAACAGGTCAGTCGATTTAAAGACCTTGGTCAGATCTTCACAGAAGACCTACGATGTGAAGTTGAAATCAGGAGCCGTATAGCCAAGGCCAAGCAGGCATTCCGTGAAAAGCATTCTCTAATTTGTCAACGCTCGATGTCCCTCCGCCTTAGAAAACAACTGGTTAAGATCTACATATTGCCAGGTGCAATGTACTGCAGTGAGACCTGGACAATGAATAGAGGTGACATTAAACGACTAGAAGTGTTTGAGATGTGGTGTTGGCGTCGAATGGAAAAGATCAGCTGGGTAGAGAAAATGACAAACATAACGGTGCTGGATCGAATAAAGGAAAAACGGCAAATGATCCGCCAGATATTATATAGAAGGAGATCCACCTGGCTTAGCCACAGGTTACGACATGGTGGCCTGATGATCGACATACTAGAAGGTAAAATACCCGGAAAACGCCCTCGCGGGAGGCCACGGAACACTTTAATGAGATCTTTCCTAGATAGCTCTGGCCTACGAAGTTATGAAGTGGTCAAAAGGACAGCACAAGACCGAACAACGTGGAAAAGACTCATTGCAGGGGCAGACCAGTCACTTGACTGAAGAACATGATGATGACGATTTATTTATCGTATGGCTTTTGGTGCCGGGAGTGTCCGATGACATGTTCGGCTCGCCAGAGGCTGTAGCTGCTTCAAACGGACACCCATAGGGTGAGCTACAAGTACCGTTCAATTGAAAGTCGTTCCTACTTTCGCTACCAGATGTCAATGACACCTAGTGGGGAACGTTGGAACTTTGATAGAGCGTTCCAACGAAATCTAACCTAGAAATTTAGCTTCACACAAGTTTATTCTGTGGAAGGATCTTTTACATGCCATAAATCTATGACATGGGACCGCCAGCTTAACTTCCCCTCCGAAGGAAGTCATATTAAAGGATTTTAATGCTCTTAAAAAATCCGACGACTTCGGTCGGGTTTGAACCCGCTATCTTGGGCACAGCAGTTCAGCATGCTACCAACTTCGCCACCGAAGCCACTATTGGCAATAATTAAGACACGAGTATGTTTATAAAACGAGCGAAGCGAGTGTCAACTACCATTAAAGGCGAGTTACATACGACTGTTTATGTTCGACGATAATTACAACTTTTATTTTATTTTATGTTCGAACAGAAATATTCTTAAATATCTGTCGATATTCAGTCACTTGAATTTAGTGAACAGAGTGCAAGCGTTAGGTTTGCTGTCTGAACAGAGCGCATGCATGGGTCAGAGAACTTGGAAGGCAGAGACCATATTCTTTGCTTGACAATGTCATATGTTTACAGCCTGCAGACGTTCTAGTGCCGATCAGCACCAGTATTCTCTAAAACTGTCGGCTAAGTCGTACGAAAGCAATGTCCTGTGTAGAAATTGGAGTTTGGGATATTAAGGTACAGTAATATTTCTTTTCCCATATTACCCAGTTTATTTATGCGAGCATATGGGACGGTGCACTTTCCATGTCGGTAATTTATAAAGAAGGATAGTGTGTTGCAATCTTCTGGACGTAGATTCATTAATTCCTTGCATATTTTATAATATTTTCTTGTTACCGTAAAGGTTCGTGCTGATTTTTGTCTTGGTGTTTGGGATGGTAACTATAAGGTGCGTTAAAAAGTAACGAGCCGGAGGCTGTAATGCGCAAACCAGTGACGACATCGGCTAATCGTGGCGTGAATAACGAGGTGTGGGTCCGACCAGAGCGTGGAAGGTCACAGCCCGTCGCTAGAGGGCACGCGTGCACGTCACGTGGCGATACAATGCGAGCAGCAGCATGCATCAATCGTCCAACCCAAGACCAAGACAGTACGCCATTCGACATGCTTCCTGGTGTGGTTGAAGACTGTGGGGCACCCATTGGGCACACACTTTGGCAAGTGCAGTCGTTCCATCATGATGGTGTGCACACTTCCGACGCTCAATCCGACCACGGCGGCTATGGCGTTCACTGTTACTCGGTGGTCCTGGGTAATGAGTGCATCAACCAGCTGGACGTTGTCATCGGTAACGCAGGGGGTGCCCCAGACCGGGCATCGTCGGCTAACGACACTCGTCCTTCCCTGAAGCGCTTGTGCCACGCCTTGACCCTTACAAGGGACATGCAGTGTTCGCCGTACACTTGTGACATTCGGCGATGAATGTCCGTTCCCCCTACTCCTTCCGCTGTCAGAAACCGAACAACACCTCTTTGCTCTTCGTTTGACGCCTCCATGCCACTGTTTGCAATGCGACTGGCAGCGTTTTACGATTGATGCAAGATCCTGCTCGCTTTGTATCGTCACGTGACGTGCACGCGTGCCCTCTAGCGACAGGCTGTGACCTTCCACGCTTTGGTCGGAACCACACCTCGTTACACTCGCCACGATTAGAACAATGTCGTCTCCAGTTTGCGCATTCCAGCCTCCGGCTCGTTACTTTTTGAACGCACCTTATACAGTGGATGATCCGATATCCTTTACATTGTCAACTTTCAAATCATGAAATTCATGTCCGACATGTTGGATTTTGAGTGCGTTGAGGCCATGTGCGGAGATATCGTTACCTAATTGGCAACAAAACTGAGCTCTGATTGGTGGAGAAACTGTTTCATAATGAAACCTCATTATAGTACAGTCTTCTGGCATATAATATTTACATTTCGCCAGGGTCGAACATGAATATTTCTAATGTCATCTATCTTCCACAGGGGTTAAGACCTTTCCCTAGGGCCCGTGACTGCTCTCTGCGGCCATGATCATGCCATCATCATAAAGTTTGAAAGTGATGCCAGATGGCTTAGCGATTTCTTTCCCTGTGTCCTTCAAATGAGAAAGCAATTTACTGTATAACCTCATTCATCTAGATTAATACCCATTGTCTCATGTTGTAGGATTATATCCTTGCAGACGTTAACAAATGGGAGTAATTTAACGGTAACTTCATCCTCTGCACTTGCAGACATAACACATTCATTCTCTTTTCATCATCAGATTAGTTGCCAGCGCTGTTCACAATGGCATTGCTTATAGTGGCGTCCTTAATGATTGCGTCGTAACAATACTGTAAGTTAATAATCCACGCAGCACCATTTCTAATACTGTATCTTATTTCTTCTGGAGGGGCTTTAAGTGGACGTTACTGACCATGACCCAACAGAGTCAGCATCACTTACTAAGGATAACACTTGATCGCATGTCTACCATCAACAAAAAAAAACATGGTGATTTATAGTAATTTTCTTGCTGTTCGGTTGTGTAAGGGTTAAGATAGCTTTGAAGCCATTTTTCAGCATTGCCTAGTTCTACCTCCTAACGTTTGTTACGTTGGTTGGTTGGTGCCTCAGTTTAGATGCTGCAACAACGCGGTGATGTAGCCCCGGGTACTTTGGTTGTGTGTAGAATCTGTCTGAAAACTGGGGTTAATTGTGATGGCAGTATTAGTGTGCCTTATCTGTAATTCAGGTAAGGACTACAGACGATCAATGTCAAGTAGTTGCTACTTTTGCTACCAAATGTTACCGCTAACTGTAAACTTTGCTACTAGATGCCGCCGCAACTGGCATCTGGTGGCAAACGTTGAAACTTATAGAGCGTTACTCGAATCTAACCTACAAATTTTAGCTTCACACAATTGTAGTTAGTGGAAGGATCTTTTACATGCCATAAATAAATATATGACGTGAGCCCGCCAGCTTTACTTCCCCTCCAAAGGAAGGCATACGGAGGGATTTTTAAGGTTCTTAAAAAATCCGACAATTTCGGCCGGGTTTGATCCGCGATCATGGGTATAGAAACTCAGCATGCTACCAGCTACGTCACCGAAGCCGCCGTTTGATACGTCGCATTTGCACTTATCTCTGTCCAAATGCTCAAATATCAACTAATTTTTCGTCTATTTTCAGTTTATGAAAAAAAAAATAGGTTTATGAGATCACCTTTTGTCCGTGTGTCTGTGTGTGTGTCATGGTGTGTGTGTCCCCCTAATAACTTCTAAATGGCTGGAGCGATAGAATGAAACTCGGTAAGATCATAGCACCATTCTGGCCGACCCCGACCGTGCCCTTCAAATTTTATTTCGTCTCACCAATCCAACATGGCGGCTGTGCAAAATATTTCACCAGCATTCAGTATCTCCGAAACTATTTCCGATATCACCCTGGAATTGTGTACGGTGATAAAGGACACTACTAGAAGTTCACCTATGAGACTCTCAAAAACCTGTTCACTACAAAACCAACATGGTGGTCAATCGAATTTGAGACTTTTAAGTAGACTTTTCTCGCGATTTAACCATCCAAACGTAATGAAACTTGGCACAGCAAATGTTTATACTCATTGTAATGCACTGGCGTCTAAGTTAGTTCAATTGTTTACATAACCTCCAAATGGCGGCTGTGCGAAATATTTCACTGGCATTCTATATCTCCGAAACTTTTACAGATATCAACCTGAAATTTTGTACGGTGATAAAGGGCACTGCTACAAGTTAATCTCTGTAACATTCATAAACCTGTAGAGCACAAAACGAACATGGCGGCCAAGCGAATTTGAAACATTTTAATAGACTTTTCTCGAGATTTAACACTCTGAGCGAAGTGAAATGTGGTGCAGTAAATGATTATACATATTGTAATGGTTGGTTGGTTCTTAAGTTTAGGGGCTGCGGCAACGCGGTCATGTAGCCCCGTGTACTTTGGGTGTGTGTAGAATCTGTCTGATAACCGGTGTTAATTGTGATGACTGTATTAGTGTGTGTTATCTGTTATTTTAATTTAAGTACTGCAACTTAGAATTTTTCAAATAGTTCCTACTTTTGCCACCAAGCGCCACCGTCAACGACTACTAGGCTAAGTTCACAACTCAGCTGCTATACGCCACCGCAGTCGGCTCTTGGCAACGAACTTAGAAACCTAAGAGCGTTGTTTACAATAACCTATCCAATTTAGCTTCACACAGGTGCAATTAGTGGAAGGTTCTTTAACATGCCATAATCTATGACATGGGACCGCCGGCTTTACTTCCCCTCCGAAGGAAGGCATACTGAGGGATTATTAACGCTCTTAAAAAATCCGACGGCTTCAGCCGGGTTTGAACCCGGTATCTTGGGCATAGAACACATTGTAATGCACTGGCATCTAACTTAGTTCAATTGTTTACATAACCTCAAGATGGCGGCTGTGCGAAATTTTAAAATTAAGTTTCTATTTCTTGTGTCGTAATCATGCGATCGAAGTGAAAGTTTGAATAATGAATCTACGCAATAATTTTCCTTTAATGATACATAATTCTATGGCCTATACATATATCAATCCAAAATGGCGAGCATCCGAAATATTTAGACAGTTCTCAATATCTAGGAATCTTTTACAGCAATCGAACTGGCCTTTTTATGTTCATAGAAGCTATGAACTTAAGTTCACCTATAGGATTGTCAGTAACCTGGTGATCACAAATCCATGGCGCTGTTTTCCGTGATGGAATTTGGAACAGGAGACCAACAAAGGAACTTTATGAAAATACAGATACCATTATAGATAAATTTAGGAAGAGACGTCTGCAGTTCTATGGCCACATACACACATCAAAAAAAGTTTTGCATCACCTCGGTTCCCAGATCTCCGGCATATAGACGTTGACTGTGTATATTGTATCAAAGATACAGTCCCTTTGACTGTTCATAGATGTCACTAAAACTGCTCAAAGATGTAAACAACCATGCATGAGCAGGGCCTATTAGACGGAGGGGGTACGACAGCCGATCAGTTCCAGTCATTCCACCAGGACGAAGGTACGCTGCTCATGTTGTCTGTAGTTCTACCATGCCTAGAAGGTCAATACCGCAGTTCGATCGCGTCCGCATTGTTACTTTGTGTCAAGAAGGGCTCTCAACAAGGGAAGTTTCCAGGCGTCTCAGAGTGAACCAAAGCGATGTTGTTCGGACATGGAGGAGGTACAGAGATACAGGAACTGTCGATGACAGGCCTCGCTCAGGCCGCCCAAGGGCTACTACTGTAGTGGATGACCGCTACTTACGGATTGCCGCTCGGAGGAACCCTGACAGCAATGCCACCATGTTGAATAATGCGTTTCGTTCAGCCACAGGACGTCGTGTTTCAACTCAAACTGTGCGCAATAGGCTGCATGATGCGCAACTTCACTCCCGACGTCCATGGCGAGGTCCAGCTTTGCAACCCCGACACCATGCAGCGCGGTACAGATGGGCCCAACAACATGCTGAATGGACCCCACAGAATTGGCATCACGTTCTCTTCACCGATGAGTGTCGCATATGCCTTCAACCAGACAATCGTCGGAGACGTGTTTGGAGGCACCCTGGTCAGGCTGAAC
The DNA here is from genome assembly GCA_946902985.2 of Meconema thalassinum. Lineage (NCBI taxonomy): Eukaryota > Metazoa > Arthropoda > Insecta > Orthoptera > Tettigoniidae > Meconema > Meconema thalassinum. The sequence continues at coordinate 860,937,286 of OX336388.2, forward strand.
GTCTTAGACACACTGTCCAGCGAGTGCAGCAAGGTGGTGGTTCCCTGATGTTTTGGGGTGGCATTATGTGGGGCCGACGTACGCCACTGGTGGTCATGGAAGGCTCCGAAACGGCTTTACGATACCTGAATGATATCCTCCGACCCATAGTGCACCCATATCGGCAGAATATTGGAGAGGCATTTGTCTTCATGGACGACAATTCTCGACCTCATCGTGCACATCTTGTGAATGCGTTCCTTCAAGATAACGACATCGCTCGACTACAGTGGCCAGCATGTTCGCCAGACATGAACCCTATCGAACATGCCTGGGATATGTTGAAAAGGGCTGTTTATGGACGTCTTGACCCACCAACCACTCAGAGATTTACGCCGAATTGTCGTTGAGGAGTGGGACAATTTGGACCAACAGTGTCTTGATGAACTTGTGGATAGTATGCCACGGCGAATACAGGCATGCATCAATGCAAGAGGACGTGCTACTGGGTATTAGAGGTAGTGGTGTGTACTGCAATCTGAACCACAAATGCTGAAAGTCTAGCTGTATGATGGTACAACATGCAATGTGTGGGTCTCATGAGCAATAAAACGAGCTGAAATGTTGTTTGTGTTGATCTCTATTCCCTTTGTATTTAAAGGTTCCGGAACTCTTGGAACCGAGGTGATGCAAAACTTTTTTTGATGTGTGTATATAGGATGGATGAGAACAGACTCACTAAGAAGATTTTCGATATCGTGAATGCAAGTAAATTAAACACCAGTTGGATAAAAGAAGTACATGAAGACATGAAATTACTTAAAATCTCTGAAGCCGATATTAAGGACAGATAACAATAATTAGAAATGAAATCACAAACACGAAAATTGTACAAGTCTCAAGGAAGGACACTTCAGGAAAGAAATGGACAGAGGAAAGGAAGAAAAGGCACTGTGAACTAATGAAGAGGTTTCGGGAAGAAAAAGAGAGGAAAAGGAAGTGAAGCTGTGATTGGCTCAAGTTCACACGCCCTCATGAAGGGGAATAATCGGAACAAATAATAATAGTACATATGGGAGTGTTCTTCCTTCCACTGATCCTGGAGTTTCAGCTCTGTTTGTCATTAAAGTATAACCTTACATAATTCAATAATTTGCCATCAATCCGACGATTGGTTTACTTAAAAATTAGAATCTTCAACAAATGTAATATGTTTATTACTCAGCTCTGCGGGGCGAGAGGGGGGATTGATTCCCCCGTAGCTAAGCAACTGATTGGTGTTACATAATTTTAACTAGTCCTATCGTTAGACAATTAAAAGAATGCACAATCACTTGATTACCTGTTCCTGGAAATATAACGGTTTATTCTGAATTGTCCAGATTATAAATCCAATGAACTATTATCTCGCTCTGGTTCTTCAACTACGAGTTCTTTAGTTGCCCCTAAGCGCCCAGAGTTTCCATACGATAAGGTTTACGGTCGGATTTTATGATCCCATTAATACAAAGCGCATTTCGTATTTTATTTTCCTTTAGCAACAAAGCGAATGAATACAAAGATAAGTCATTATTTTTTCAAAGTGTCATTAAACGTTTTATAGTCCGTAGTTGACGTATCAGACACCCACTGGGGAGTAGAGACGACAACAAAATATATATTCGAACTGATATAGCACATTAAGAAACTAATTGGATGTGCTCATTATTGGCTGCCTCAAACGAGGGCTCTACCAACATTACTATTAACATATCCAAACTAAAGATTCAATTGTATAAGGTGCGTGCAAAAAGTAACGAGCCGGAGGATGGAATGCGCAAACCGGTGACGATGTCGGCTAATCGTGGCGTGTGTAACAAGGTGTGGTTCCGACCAGAGCGTGGAAGGTCACAGCCCGTCGCTAGAGGGCACGCGTGCAGGTCACGTGACGATACAAAGCGAGCAGCAGCATGAATCAATCGTCCAACCAAGACCAAGACAGTAGGCCATTCGACATGCTTCCTGGTGTGGTTGAAGACTGTGGGGCACCCATTGGGCAGTCGTTCCTTCATGGTGGTGTGCACACTTCCGACGCTCAATCCGACCACGGTAGCTATGGCGTTCAATGTCACTCGGCGGTCCTGGGTAATGAGTGCATCAACCAGCTGGACGTTGTCATCGGTAATGCAAAGTGTGCCCCAGACCAGGCATCATCGGCTAAGGACACCCGTTCTTTCCTGAAGCCCTTGTGCCAAGCCTTGACCCTTTCAAGGGACATGCAGTGTTCGTCGTACACTTGTGACATTCGGCGATGAATGTCCGTTCCCCCTACTCCTTCCGCTGTCAGAAACCGTAAAACACCTCTTTGCTCTTCGTTTGACGCCTCCATGTCACTGTTTGCAATGCGACTGGCAGCGTTGGACGATTGATGCATGCTGCTGCTCGCTTTGTATCGTCACGTGACGTGCACCCGTGCCCTCTAGCGACGGGCTGTGACCTTCCACGCTCTGGTCGGAACCACACCTCGTTACACACGCCACGATTAGCCGATGTCGTCACCGGTATATGCATTCCAGCCTCCGGCTCGTTACTTTTTGAACGCACCTTATAGTTCCACCGCAGAAGAATTAGGATATTTGACGCTGGTGAGGCCAAACTTGGAATACGACACAGCGGGTTGGGACCCATATCAGGTAGGGTTCATGGTACAAAGTAAGGCTGTTAGATTTGTGCTCAACGATTTTAATACCAGAAGTAGTGTAACCTGAATGATAGAAGAACTAGGGTGGGAATCTAAAAAAAAACGGGCATCTTCGGTGGCGTAGTAGGTAGCATGCTGAGCATCTATGCCCAAGATAGCGGGACAAACCCGACCAAAGTCGTCCGATTTTTCTATGAGCGTTAAAAATCCCTCAGTATGCCCTCCTTCGGAGGGGAAGTAAATCCGACGGGCCCATGTCATAGATATATGGCATGTAAAAGAAACTTCCACTAACTACAATTGTGTGAAGCTAAATTTGTAGGTTAGATTTGATTAACGCTCTAGTAAGATCTAACGTTCCTCACCAGGTGCCGGTTGCGGTGACATCTATTAACCAAGTTCACAGCCAGGTGTCGTTGACGGTAGCATTTGGTAGCAAAATTAGGAACTACTGGAAATTGATCGTCTGCAGTCCTTACCTGAATCACAGATAACACACACTAATACAGACAACACAATTAACACCGGTTATCAGACAGATTCTACACACATCCTAGGTACACAGGGCTACATGACCACGTTGTCGCAGCCCCTAGACAGTGGAACCAACCATCCTACCAACATATCAAACGCTAATGAAATACAAAAACCGGCACTTCCTTGTACAGATCTAATAACTCCATAATCACTACATTGGACCACTCCATAATTATCCGTATTCAAGCACTGAAAACGTTCAGAAAACTGAATAGACCTGCACAAACCACAACAGATCGTGAGAACAGGTGCTCGAGTTGTACTGAGGCTTGTCATCCGTAGAGCCCAAGCCTTTTGATGTTAGAGGGAGGTACCGACAATACACGGGAAAGACCGAGTCATCTCGAGCCAACCCGAGTAATAACGAGTCTTTGCGTTCCCACGGCGCGGCGTGAGGTCTGACTAACTTCAGACCAGGCTTGCCAAGCCACAGGCCGTGGGAACGAGGCTTAAGACAGGCCACGCCAACTCACGTGCTTCGGGAGCACCGGCTGGCACCGGCGGAGAGAGGAACGAGTAGTGGCAGTGCTTAGCGAGGCCAGAGTCGTGTTGTGGTAAATGGGGCTGGGCAAATCAGCGTGCGCCAGGTGCGGTACCGGTAAGAAAACGAATAATAATAATAATAATAATAATATAGTTAAGGCAAATATTCAGGATGATAAATGCCGAAGTTGCCAACTAGAACTATCACAGGAGGCTGCCAAGCAATCTCCTGTACTGATTACATGAAAAGGCACAACCAAGTGGCCAAAATAATGCACCTACACCTTGCTCAAAAGCACTTATTATCTGAAAATACTTTGCCTTACTATCAGTATGTTCCTGACGCCGTTTTGGAAAATCCTAGTCACAAGTTGTTATGGCACCGATCGGTTATTACTGATAAAACCATACCAGCAAACCGGCCAGATATCGTTCTTGTGGACAAAGTGCAGAAGAGAACCTTCCTCATTGATATTGCAGTGCCTAATTCCCATAATCTGGAACAAACCTGCTGTGATAAGATCACCAAATATCTCGCCCTTGGGTGAGGAAATACGGCAAATGTGGAGACAGGAAAGTGAAGTGGTTTTGCCCATAGTAATTTCTTGTACCGGCATCATCCCTAAATCATTGGCTTGCAATCTAGAAATATTGGGAATACATCGTGGTCTACATATCACCATGCAGAAGGCCGTCATCTTGGAGACTTGTTCCCTTGTTCGCTCGTTTCTCAATGTGCCACCTTAAGAGAATTAGTCGTGCAAGCAAGCCGACGATATGTAGATATGCCCCACTTATGTGGTGAAATGAATGTGAATATAATAATAATACAATGAGTCCGTGAATGTTCTCCGCAGCGTCTACATGCGTCTGCAAGAGCTAGCTACAGCAGTTACGTTGGCAGCACGGCTGCCGCTTGCATCATAACAAACAAACAGTAAACTTTGTACTCACCACAGCCATTCATAACAGATGCTGGAATTGTTGTTGTGATCGAAAACAGACATCAACACATCGACTGAGAGAATCCTGTTTGTTGAGCTAATTTTCGTGTTGATTTACTTGGACTACGCAGCATTATATCGGTGATTTCATCAAGTTTTTCGTCTGTTACAAGCGTAGGCCTGCCTGTTCTCGGTACATCGTGAACTTAGCCAACCACACGAAATTTGCGTATCAAATCCCGAATAGTATCACGGTTTGGACACTTTGAATTGGGAAACCACGCCTGAAATCTTAATTTTACATTTTCTGTAAACCGATCGCCTTCGCGAAAAACGTATTCCAGCAACAACAACAAAAAACTCTCTAAGTAGTAAACATTACCGCATGTATACTGTTGCACTCTTCCAATAATCTATCTGAACGCTCGCTGACAGTAATACACACTGAAGAGATACACGCTCGCTTGGGTATCGCAATACACACTGACGATTCGATAGTCTACAGCCCACACGCGGGACTCTCCCTTTCAAGGACACAGGGCCGCCAACTAACCCATGACGCAACCGCTCGCAGCTGCACGAAGCTACTGCGGAGAACATTCTCGGGCGCCCTGTAATAATAATGCAAATTTTGTGTGCAGACAGAAATAATAGTTTTATTGCGCTCCTGATTTGGCACTAATTTTCAGCATTCTTTGTTTATTTTTGGCATCGCTTTAAAGCCACTAATTTTCCGATATTTGGAACAATCGTTTTGGCAGTTGCAATTTGAAGTAGCCTCCAAGGAAGCATCAGACAAACTTGACCTTGTTTTTGTTTAGTCAATATTCATAGTTGAAAACATTTGTTCACAAACGAACGTTGTTCTGAACTTAGCAACACATTTCAGGGCAAGGGCATGAATACTCGGGATTCAAGGATTTTAGAGAGGGAAAATTGTCCCAATTTCCTTCTTAGAGCTGACTTTTAAAAAGCACAAGCAGCAATTTGAAACTTTCAATACGGTCACACATAGTACTGATTAATTTATTTTTGCCTCGCAACGAGATATTTAAATCAATTAAATACCCCGTGAAGTCTTTCATGAAAGCGAGGTCAGTGATCCATTGCCTATCATCCAAGTCTGACTGTGGAGAAAGAGGGGTGGGAGGGGAGAATCACCGGTGTCGCTCGGTAAGGCACCGGGATTACGTGCCGAATGCGACCGTGTCGGATGCGACCCAGTAAAAATCGTGGCGGTAGCGACCCTGCTAGTAACTTACAGTGCCCCATGCGACCCATTGTTCGAGATAAGAATTGGAGATCTTATTTCCAAAGTATCTTAAATCTATGAAATGGAAAACTTCAGGAATCGCGTTTTTGTTTCTACGTATAATTAAATTCAGATATGATTATGAATATAATGTAATTTCATTCATTAATTTTATGCACTTCCTGACACTGTGTTTTAAAAATCTCCTCTATCATTGGAAATTGTTGTAACCGTCTCCTGCAAGTTGGAGTTAAGACATTTTGGAAATAAATCATATATTATCATACGCTTTGAGTGGCATTTATGAACATTTAAATGGTTTAAACACAACAAACTTTAACTGATACTCTACAGAGGTGGCCAAATTATTATGGCAAAGCTGAATGGAACCAAATTCGTTATTGCAAATTAAGATATGATGCATTAAAATGGAGCATTTCATTTGAGGCTGAGTCTCCTTTCTTTGTTGTATTTTGTGATGTATTCACCAAATTACAAGAGATCCTTTACAAATCAACATCGTATGTGTATACGTATTTTTTACCAGTTTAAATCTAAACCGATTTTATGGCATTTCATTTTCTATTAGACAATACACATTAAAATACCAATCTTTAAATAATCAAAACGGTGTGGTGTCGGAACTTACCCTGTCCTAAAAACAAATTTATCACCGTTTCTTCTTTTGTTACTAGTAGTGTAAGTCATACGAATGCTTTAAATACAAGACATTATTTCTCAGGAAATCGTCGACTCGAAAAAATTAATTTAATTAATGTTCTGCCTCGTTAGCTCAATTGGTGGCCAAGTCTAATCTAATTAGGATGTCACAAAACACAATCTTCATCAAGGTAGAGGAAATATATACGTTGTTCAAGGTTCTATGAACCAAGTACCAAGCTTTACCATAATAATTTGGCCACCTGTGTACATATTCTTCAAAGTTGATTTATCACGTGATATCACGTGATGTCCAGAGGACCATCGGATTGGTCAACATGGATATAAGACACATTGGAAATAAATACCCGTTGGAGTTGCATTACTTTGCAAATAAATTTAGTTCTTAGATCTCTGTTAATATGGGATATACGATCTATTGCGACTTAGCTATAAACCTATAAACTGCTTATGAAAGAAAAGGCTGTAAAACCGTAAATTTTGGATTCACGTCACTTTGGAAATAAGCTCTTCAATTTTTACGGCGCCAAACCTAACCTAACCTAAGCGGAATTTTATCAGAGACAGATGTTTTAGTACTTCAATGGTTCATTCTGCTTCCACGGAACAGATTATGTCTCGTTTAGAGTCTGCAGACCGCAGTGAGGTGGAACTGCAACAGAACTGAGCCATTGTAGTTTCGTTGACATCTGCAAACCATAATACAGCCTGTGGTTTACTTTCAAATGTGTTATTGTCGCCACATATTTCAGAAGATTTGGATTACATGAAGAGTGCACAATTTCAGTGATCAGCAAGAAAGGGTGAAATTTTAGAGTGTGTTCACATTGTCTTTACCTTTCTTTAAAATTTTAACTATTTCTTTCCTTCTTTCTATCTTTCATTCTTTCTTCTTCTTTCTCCGTTACGGTCTTCTAAGGACCACGTGCCAATTTCAATGTTTAGTCCTTTGGTGTTCTTTCTTCTTCCCCTAGGTCTCCTTCTTCTTCCTCCAGGACTCCTTCATCTATGCATCTTCTTTCTCTCTTCGGACCATTTTGAGCCTCTTTTCTTTTCCTTCCTTCCTTGGAACCCTTCCATTCCCAACACTTTTTTCCTAAACTTTTCTCTCTCTCTATTGCATCTTCGTCACTTATATTGTTTCTTTCTAAATCCTTTTTAACTTCTTGAATCCAAGTTGTTAATTTCTTGTTCCAAAGATATTTGAATATCTGTTTGGTTAACCTGTTGTCATTCATTCTATATAAATGTCCAAAAAATAGCAATCGCCTCTTTTTTATTGTGTCTGTTATGTTTTCAATGTTGCGGTAGATTTCATCATTACTTCTGAATTTCCAGAATTCTGTAATTCTTAATGGACCTAATATTTTCCGTACAATTCATCTTTCTAATACTTTTTTTCTTTATTTCTTTATTTATTTATTTATTTATTTATTTATTTATTTATTGATGTATTTTATTTCCTTATGTATCTTTGGGATAAACATCTTTCACCTTTCATTATGGTGCACCATAATAGGGTTGTTGAAGGGAATGTTTATTAGTGTTAAGCTATCCAACCACATTTTATCTATATCGGCTGATGAAGGGGCCAAAACAATTAGGCCTCGAAACATGTACCAATGACCACTAAGTGATCATTTATACATAATAAAATAAAGGTATTGTTTTGGCGGAAAATTTTAATACTAAGAGACAGATGTGTTAGAAAGTTTCGGATTCCCCCGATACATCAGTGTTTGGGTCGCTAGTGGCACGATGGGAAATTGGTGGGTCGTTTGCGGCACGGATCGCATCTGGCACGACGCAGGCACCGGGGCGTGCAAGCACGTTGGCGTGCTCTGGCTTAAGAAATCGCTCAGTACGTACCAGTTCTCCTATAAATCATGTACCTACAGGTGGTAGTAAAACAACGAGGTTAAACACGTTGACATTAAGGCGAAATGGCACCAAGTAGGCACATATTTTACAGCTTGTTTCTCGCAACTAAACTGCTAGTGTACGGATTCCTTAGCCGTAAGTGACTGACACAACACAGTGAAAGGAGTCTTGTTCCAAGGACACTCACAACTGCACACTTTGCTGGGAAAGTGAAACGTACCTCGTCTAGAAAGGGAACGCACTGTACCGTACTCACATTGACGGCTTCCTGCTCTCGAGACGCTTCAAGAGCAAAGCAATACTTCGCACCATTCTTGTAAACTAACCATGACACAATTTATTATCTGCTATAAAGAGACAAAAGGAACTTGAAAACAACGTCTTAAGGTCCTAGAACCTTTCATGTTCGGAGTAGTGTAACTGTAAGAATATTTTAATAAGTCTATTACCGGGTGAGTTAGCCGTGGTCGTTACGGCATGGCTGCTGGCAGTCGCTCACATCCGGGAGGCGAGGAGGTTCGAATCCCCCCGATGGCAACCTTGAAGATGGTCTTCTGTGGTTTCCCATCTTCCTTCCAGGCAAATGCCAGTGTTGGTCCCTAACTATAGGCCACAGCCGCTACCTTCCAACTCCTCGTCCTTACATTCAAACTTTCCTCCCCAGACAACACTTCGCACGCGACCGTACTTGGGTGTCCGCCTAGAAGCAGCTACAAACTGGCGAGCCGAACATGTCCTCGGACACTCCCGGCATCAAAAGCCATACGCTTAACAAAATAAAAGTATATTGTTGGCTGGCAATGCGGGCTGGATCACGTCACCCCTACCAGTGTTCTGGGGCAGAATTGCGAAAATAGTTACATCTTTCGCTGCTTATAAATTGCAGTCACGGGGAGTAATTAGTGCAAAAATATTTCTTAGGCCCCTTAAAACAGTTATCATCATGAAAATATTATGTCTCTGTATAAGTGCGATGGTGTTGGTGCAGTACATTGAGGTTATCAGCTGCAATAAGCGTTAGTGTTTTCAAATGTATGTTCATTTATTCCGATCCTTATCTTTGAGCGCTATGAGGCGATAAATGTCACCATTGCTACCTCAGGAGCTTGGTACAGCCGAAGTTTTCCGAAGTGTTCTGATTATTTTCCTACGGCGCTATGCGACAAAAGACGACACTATTGGTCTCTACTTTTCTAACAGACAATGAAATATAGGCCCTAGCCAGTGTCTTTTATTTCACTTACTCCTCTTTCTATTCATATTTTCAATTCGTTTGTAAATTACAAGTGTCAGTACTGTAGTTAGTAAATAGACGTTTCACCATTCGTTATTATCATAATCATTACGGGGCTTGCCACTGTGGGTGAGTGGTTATAGTGTCGGACTACCAACCCCAAGATTGCAGGTTCGCCCCTGGCCATGGTAAGTGATTTTTGAAGGCGACAAAAATCACGATACTCATGTCATACGTTGTTGGCATGTTAAAGAACCCATTTGAATTCAGTAGGCCGTGTTCAATGGCAAAATTAATCTCGGGATTTTCCGCCAACACAAAGTTCCTCCATTCTCTACTTGAAAGCGCTTTAGTGTCAAGGAGTTTAGATATCTAACCACCTTGACTTTCATAGCGTTCAAAGGAACGACGAAATTCGACATGCAAGCTACCCTCTGGGTGTCAATTAACAAAGCTTGCACCAGGCACCCGAGGCCATACGATATTATTATTATTATTATCATTACGGGAAGATGACCTGGATGTTACGTCCATTATACTGTACTACTTTTTTCTGTTAGTTTAAGTATCATGTGCCAGTTATGTAGTAGTATTCACTATTATCCATAAAATAAATAAATCCACCGGGCGAAACCGGGCACTACTGCTAGTCTGCTAAAAAGCACTCTATTCACATGGGCATGCTAACTGACCACCTTGTTTCCAAGAGACAATCCTACGACTCGGTAACACAGAATGCGGTCAGTCGTGGATGTAAACGATACCTTGTTATCGCGACGGCAAGCGATAATGTGATGATGATGATGATGATGATGATGATAATTGTTGCTTTAAGGGGCCTAACATCTAGGTTATCGGCCCCTAATGGTCTGGGTGATTGGGAAAATGACAATGAAATGGAAACCAGAATGAAAATGAAGTGGAAAGGTAAATACTTACAAAAAGGAACTCAGATTGAAAATACTCACAGAAGGGAAATTAGAACGAAAATACTCACAAAAGGAATAGATTGAAAAATACGCACGAAATGTAGACTATGTTCAAAATAGGCCTACGTACAGAATGTAATGTAGAGTCGAAATGATTACAAAATGCAATTGAATTTCAAATTACTTACAAAATGCAAATGAGATTGAAAATATGTACAAAATGCAATTGAGGTTCAAAATACTTACAAAATGCAATTGAAATTGAAAATACACAATACAATTCAGATTGAAAAACTCCCATTTCAAATCCAAAATACCCACGAAGTGCAACTGAAATTCAATATTCTTACAAAATGCAATTGAAATTGAAAATGCTTGTAAAATATACGATAGGTTCAAACTACTCATTTGGATTGACAATACCTACAAAATGAATTTTAGATTGAAAATACTTACAAAATGAAATTTAGATTCAAAATACCCACAAAATTCAATTGAGAATCAAAATACTTGCAAAATGCCCACCATACAAAATGCAATTTAGATTTAAAATGCTTGCGAAATGCGGTTTGGGTTGAAAATACGTACAAAATGCAATTGAAATTCAAAATACTCTCTAAAATGGCCTGCTCCTACATTGAAAGACTTACTAAAAAGCAATTTAGATTGTCAATCTTTACTAAATGTAATTGAGGTTGGAAACACTCGCAAAATGCAATTTAGATCGAAAAAACTTACAAAATGCAACGTAGATTGAAAATACCTACAAAATGGAATGTAGATGCAAAAAAAAAATCGCTAAAGGGAATTTAGATAGACGGGGAGCCAATTAACAAAACCAGTGCGGGAATCTTAAAGAGAAAAAGAAATATAATGAAAAGAAAACAAGAGGTCTGACTCCTCGAAGAATGAGGGTTCAGGAAAGATGAAACAAGGGCCAATTAAGGCGGGAAAGTGAAAGACTCCTTAGGCCTCGGATACCCTAATACCGTCGGGGTCGGAAAAGAACAAGAGTTGAACAAGGGAGGTCGATAGGAAAGAAGACTGAGAGGAGGCCGGCATAAGTAAGTGGAAGCAATGCCGGACTCAGCTGGGGTCCCGTGGTGGCCAACCCACGTCCCACTAGATTTGACCCCCTGGGGGAAAGTGATAGGCCAAATGTCTATGCCACACAGGATACGACAACTTGCCAAGTTTATTACGGGTGGCACAATGACAGTGCTATAGCGATATAGTGAAACACAAATCAACTAAAAGAATGACATATCGGCTTTCACGGTCATGAAATTAAAACTCAGTACAGTTCACTCCACGGACTTTGGTCGGTCAGCTCCGATTTCGCAGTCGTACAGAGAACAGTCTATGAGCCTCAGGCAGCTGGGCCTACAATTGAGTTGTCAGTTGTGCGGAAACTGCGTAGCCAAACTTATAAGGTGCTTGAGCCAAATAAGGCTGGTTCTAAATAAGACCCATTTGTGATTTTATTATCAGAATATTCGAAATTCTACAAGATTCTTAGTGTTTCTGATAGTTACTAGCCTTTAACGGCTAGACTAGAAACTACAGTACAACAGTTGAAGCAAATATTACGCGATGTTTGCTTTAGTCGAGTAGTACACGGTGTCCGAATTTCTTTTTGTTACTATTACTAATTATAAGGTGCGTTCAAAAAGTAACGAGCCGAAGGCTGGATTGCGCAAACCGGTGACTACCTCGGCTAATCGTGGCGTGTGTAACGAGGTGTGGTTACGACCACAGCGTGGAAGGTCACAGCCCGTAGCTAGAGGGCACGCGTGCACGTCACGTGTCGATACAAAGCGAGCAGCCGCATGCATCATACGTGCAACGCTGCTAGTCGCATTGCAAACAGTGACATGGAGGCATCAACCGAAGAGCAAAGAGGTATTGTTCGGTTTCTGAAATCGAAAGGAGTAGGGGGAACGGACATTCATCGCCGAATGTCACAAGTGTACGGCGAACACTACATGTCCTTGCAAGGGTCAAGGCGTGGCACAAGCGCTTCAGGGAAGGACGGGTGTCGACAGCCGATGATGCCCAGTCTGGGGCACCCCCCTGCATTACCGGTGACAACGTCCAGCTGGTTGATGCACTCATTACCCAGGACCGCCATGGTCGCTCCACGACAATGCACGACCTCATGCGGCCAACACAGTCGCGGCACTCCTGCAGAAATTCAAATGGGAGGTTCTCGGCCACCCTCCATACAGTCCTGACCTCTCTCCCTGTGGTTACGCCATGTTTGGTCCCATGAAAAGGGCTCTGGGGGGCCAACGATTCACCTCGGACGTCGACGTCCAGCTGTACGTGCGGAACTGGTTCACATCGCAGACCAGAGAATTTTACGCGACAGTCATTCACCGCCTCGAATCACAGTGGGACAAGTGCCTCAACAGCCAGGGCCAATACTTCTAACATACAGGTACTGGTTTCTGTAATTATGCCTCCGGCTCGTTACTTTTTGAACGCACCTTATATTTTAATAAACCTTCTTCATGATTTAACATACATAAACCTGGTTTATGTAATTTCAAAGAATGTGATTTGTAAATTAATATAGTGTATTGATACTTTCCGCTCAATATGCATTTCTTCATCTCTTTTCATTTACATTTACATTTACATATTGTATTATTACTAAAATAAGCCTCCGTGGCTTAGGCGGCAGCACGCCGGCCTCTCACCGCTGAGTCCGTGGTTCAAATCCCGGTCACTCCATGTGAGATCTGTGCTGGACAAAACGGAGGCAGACAGGTTTTTCTCCGGGTACTCCGGTTTTCCCTGTCAAAATTTCATTCCAGCAACACTCTCCACCATCATTTCATTTCATTTGTCATTCATTTAATCATTGCCCCAGAGGAGTGCGTCAGGCCTCGGCAGCCGGCACAGTTCATATCCTCGCCGCTTAGATGGGGGCTTCATTCATTCCATTCCTGACCCGGTCGGAGACTGGAAGCAGGCTGTGGATTTTCATTCATTATTACTAAAATATTTTTCAGCGATTCTAATTATCAACCGATGTTTTCATTACTGCTTGCCTTCAAGTTAAATCTAGAACAATTTTCAGATTATTTTCCCTTTTAGTAAAAAAACAAAAAAATCTTTAAACGTTCAGTGGGCCTTGTTTGGCGCATTTGCCTGATGAGTATTCTCTATCACCGTACAAAATTTCAGGGTGATGTCAGCAACTGGCGGTGAAATATTTTGCACAGTCGCCAAGTTGGATTGTTGAGACGTATTAAAATTTGAAGGGCACGGTCGGGGTCGAACAAAATCGTACTATGTCGTTACCGAGTTTCATTGAAATCGCTCCAGCCGTTTAGATTTTATTAGGGACACACATGCACACACACACGCACATGGACAAAAGGTGATCTAATAAGCATATTTTTTTTCCAAGGGGATGGTGGGAGGAAAAGTCATCTAATAGGACAGAATTTCTACCATTATTCATCATCATTATACAAGATACTAGCGGACCCGCGCGAGAAATCTCGCATGTTCATAAACCACATTTTCCCCAAAAGGTTTATAATGAGAGACTTCAGGAGAAAGGTTGTTATGTTTTTATTTCAACCAAATGATTATAGAACACTATTTACATTTCAGTTAGAATTCCAAGTTCTACGTTCCCTAACTTAAGAAGGCAATCACTGAAAATTGGATCATCATAACTCTCACCGGTTATTCGATATTTATGAAATTATACGATTTGAGTACTCATTCCTTTGATTTACTGTTTCTGAAATCCATGCAAAATGATAAAGGAAAGACCTTAGAATGTTAAAATGACATGAAACAGGCGTCACTGCGACCAAAATGTGAAGTGGACAGCAATTATGGAGCGTATATTCCTACAGCAAGAGTATCTGCAAATCGCACACTTCGTACATTTTTTAAAGTTATTTTTTTTAAATAAATTATAGATATTTATGAAATCAGAGTGCTATTCGTCACTGCTAATGTCTATTCTCTTCCATTTGAATGCTTATTTGTCACGTTCGGTCACTTGTGAACTTAAGGGGCGTGGTGGCGCAGCGGTCAAGCTGTATGCCTCTCACCCAGGCGGACCGGGTTCGACTCCCGGTCAATGCATGTGAGATTTTCGATGTGAAATGCCATGTCCTGTGGTTCGGATTCCACGTAAAACGGAGGTCCCGTGGCTTATGATCGCGAGATTAACGGTCACGTTAAACTACAAGCTTCCTTAGCTTTTCACTTGTGAACGCCACAGGAGAGATCTATACTACTGAAATAATATATTTTTTGATTTCGGCTAATTTCAGTAGTTTTGTATTGGTTTATCACTCCCGAAGTGTTGCCATTGGAGGTTTATAGTAACATGATTAGTGAATGTCTACTATTCACACAGAAGTAAATCGTGGAAGCGTTCATGTTTGAGTCTTGTTCATTACGTCAAACTAGAATGTACTGCAAGTCTTGTTTGCAACTGTCAGTCCTATTGGCTGTGTGTAAGCATTGGAAAACGCTCCGTTGTCGATCCCTGCGGTGCGCGAACCAATAGCATGATGTATTACTTGGAACCATTACAGTACTCGGCGCCAACAGTGGCCAGGCCAATGACTACATCAAATGCAGTTTGTGACAGTGTTTCAAATACTGAGGTTATGCGGAATGTCACTATAATTGTAGCAGGTATTTTGAGGTTAGCCCTCCCTCATGGGGCATGCAGAGTTGAAATGCGGTTTTGATTGTGGTCTGGCAATAAAGTGTAATTTCATCCATTGTGTAACAGCCGTGCATGGACAGTTTGATATGACATCTTGCTGTATACCCATTTCATCCCCGTAGAATATTTCCGATATATCGGGGAAAGTAAATGTTGAATTAGTGTCAAATACCACTACTACGTCTGCCTCGGGGTTTAGAAACCAACAATTCCCGAATTTTACTGTGGGGAGCTCTAAAACTGTGTTGCTCTGGTGAATCGGCTAAGATTTAGTTGATGATGTTCTTATTTCTTCTCCCAAAATCTCAGCTGTCAATTGCTATCCTAACCCAGAAAATATGGTGTACAAAAACCCCTGGTTAACTCTATAATATGTTTAAACCAATGAACTTCGTCCACAGCAGAGGAAATAGATTTACTGATTCTACTCTACAGATTCCCGTCCACTGTACAACTAAATACAATAAATCATTCTTTGCACAGCTTCACGGCTCTTTAATACATTTCATCTTCACTCATTTACAAACTCGGTTAACACTACACAACTCAAGAAATACCTAATGTCAAGATTCCTGAAGGACTACGAAACACCTCAGTTGTTAAATTCGTAAACCACGTAATATAAATAGTTCATACAAATTTTTTGAAATATATCCGTGCCATACAGCTTTTTATAATATTTGTAATATCCAAGATACAACTTCCGTGGAATTGTTAGTAGTTCGAGTAATCATGTCACTCATGAACTTGTTTCAATAATAGATCATATCATAATTCATATAAACAATGTAGTCCTTTTTCAACGTACTATATTTTTTTCAATAGATTTAATAATACATTTGGTAGGATATTTATGCAATTATTTTATTCTAATCTGCATTATTCATTTTGTATAAAATGTTTGCTAATTGGTTTGTTTAATAATAAGTGTATTCTATATTTTGCTCTGTTACTGTTAAGCTAGGTTTAGTTTCTTATTATAAAATTTCATGCCAGAGCATTGTGTACGCTACATAAAGGGGCTCTTTAGCCTCAGTGGCATTTCTTCATGAATAAATTCAATTCAATTCAATTCAAAATCTAAATTGAAGGCATGTTTCTATTTCACCAAACCAGTTGTCCTTGACTTTGGTGAGCCTGTCATTGTTCATTCTAAGAATGTGGCCGTACAACTTAATTCGCATATTACTTGAAGGTGTCGGTAAGAATAATAATATCGTATGGCCTCGGGTGCCGGGTGCAAGCGTTGTTATTTGTCACCCAGAGGTCAGCTTGCATGTCGAATTTCGTCGATCCCTGGAACGCTATGAAAGTCAAGGAGGTTAGATATCTGAGCTCCTTGACACTATAGCGCTTTCAAGTAGAGAATGGAGGAACTTTTTGTTGGCGGAAAATCCCGACATTAATTTTGCCATTATGAACACGGCCTACTGAATTCAAATGGGTTCTTTAACATGCCAACAACGTATGACAGAAATGACGTGATTTTTGACGCCTTTCAAAAAATTACTTACCACGGCCAGGAGCGAACCTGCAAGCTTGGGGTTGGTAGTCCTACGGTGGCAGTGATCTTTCTTCTTCTTTTTCTTTAGCGTTTGTCCCACCTTGTGGCAGGGTCCGCTATGTGGGATCGTAGTCTCCATTTCCCTCGGTCATGGGCCATTTCTGGATGAAGATTGACAGCCTTTAGATCATTGTGCAGTGTATCGGCCCACCGTTGCCTTGGTCGCCCTCTGGGCCTCTTTCCAGCCACATCCAGTGTGTAAGCTGCTTTTGTCATTGTGTCGCCCTCTGCGCGCAGCACGTCCAAACCATCTCAGACGGTTTTCCTGCATTTTTTTCCCGATTGGAGCAACACCAAACCGATTTCTGATGGCATCATTTGAAATATGATCCAGCCTAGTGAAACCTGCTGACCATCTAAGCATCTTCGTCTCCATGACACATAGGCGACGTTCTGCTTCCTTAGTAGATGGCCAGCACTCCGTGCCGTAGAGAGCGACAGGACGAATGACAGTCCGGTAGATCTTAGATTTCAGATGGTCATTCATCCTACGGTCACAGGTGACGCCAGTTGTCATTCGCCACTTCGTCCAGGCTGCGTGTATCCTTGTGTTGACCTCGTCAGTAAGTCGCCCATCATCAGAGATAGTGGAACCAAGATACTTAAATTTCGCTACACGTGGTAAATCTTCTCCGTCAACAGTAATGGTGCCCGCTTCTTGTGTATCGGAAGTCATGTATTCTGTCTTCTTCTTGTTGAGGCGCAGACCATATTGCGCAAGTCGATTGTACCACTCTTGTGTTTGACGTTGGAGATCAAGCTTCGTCTCAGCAGCCAACATGACGTCATCTGCATAGAGAAGTGTCCATGGTAGCGGCTGGTGCAGGTCTGACGTTACAGTGTCCATCACAAGAATGAACAGCAGTGGTGATAAGGCGGAGCCCTGGTGGACACCTACGGTGATGCGGATGTCATTAGACGCTCCCGCGGCAGCTAGGACATAGCTCCTTGGTTCTGCGTAAAGCAGCTGCACCCATTTAAGAAGGTGTTCTGGGATGCCGTGTTGACGAAGCGCTAACCAGATTAGGTCATGTGGCACCCGATCAAAAGCCTTCTCAAGGTCGAGGAAAGCAAGATGCAAAGGTTTATTTCTTTCGGAGTATTTCTCAACCAGTTGCCGTACAGCGAAGATTGCATCTGTTGTGCCGCAGTTTTTCACAAAGCCTGCTTAGTTCCTTGTGATTTTGGCAATCGCACGAATTCTTTTGTCAAGGATACGCTCGAAAACTTTCATTGCGTGGCACAGAAGTCTGATCGGGCGGTAGTTTGAACATTCGGCAGGGCTTCCATTCTTTTTGAAGATTGGTACTGTGACACTCCATTGCCAATCTGTTGGTATTCGACCTTCTTTGGTAATCCGATTGAAGAATTGTGTTAACCATCCTGCAGCATCCCACTCCTTAGAGCACCATAACTCTGCTGGAAGATCATCGGGGCCGGTGGCTTTCCCAGGCTTCATCTCCTTCAGAGCAGCCTCAACTTCGGCAATGTCGATCTCCTTAATTGGTCCTTCAACAGCACAGGTGGTTGGGATTGGTGGATGGGGAAATTCTTCAGTCGAAATGTTCTCGAAGTAGCTCCGCCAGCGTTCCCTTGCTTTCTCCCAGTCTACTAGCAGCTCACCCACTTCATTGTTGATGCCATAGAAATGTTGGATATCTTTCGTTTTTCGATGCCTCGATTTGATTATCCGATAAATGTCACGCGTATCAAGTTTCTTGTAGAGGTCTGCATATCGCTCTGCTTTTGTTGAGGCAACAACTTTCTTGGCCTCACTACGGGCTACTTTATAGGCATTCCAGCGAGATGGATTTTTATCTGCAAGAAACTCATGGTACAACTGCTTCTTCTTGTGTACCGCTTCCTTGACAGTGTCGTTCCAGATCCACGTATCTTTCTCAATCAGCCGTCGTCCTGGTTTTGTTGTTCCGAGAATGGCATGTGCAGCTGCATGAGACGAGTCTTTTAGATTTGTCCAGCTCTCTTCAACTGTCGTAATGGGTGGTACAGTGATTTTTGCAATGACATTGGACTCTATTTCCTTAAAGCGCCACCATTTGATTCTTGAAGGACCCGTTCTGGCCGTGCATACAGCTCTTGGTGGCGTTATGCGCAGCTTACAGATGACAGGTCGATGCTGCATCGCAACGGTTTCGTATGGAACAACTTTCGTGTCTAAAACGTCTGTAAGGTTACGGTGGCAGTGATCTTTATACTGTATTCGTTCCGTTTCATTCAGATTCCTTCTGAGGAGATTGCGCCAATTTTTTTAATTACTCTCTTGCTTCTCTATGTCTTTAACAAGAGACCTTACTCTAATGATCAAGGTTTCTGAGGCGTATATTAGTATTACTGTGTTATACATATAACACATTACTAGTACATCACAACATAGCTATACGGGTAACCAAAGTATAGTTACTGAAGCAGCCACAGCACACAGCTGGAAAGTCGAAATCGCTACCCATGAACTTTAAGACGATTCGGGTTGTTGAGAAAACTACTGCCTTCTGCATTAGTTTGTACAGTTGAGTATCCAGATCCAATTGTTTGGGCCTTCGAACAAGGTACTTGGGATCATGACCGTACTCGAGACTGACTACTCGTTCGACATGCCATTGCCTTTTGATAGGGACGCCCAACTCACTATATTTGCTGATCTTTTCTATGTGGTTTGACTGGAGATTCTTGTTGTTAGGGGTCGCAACATCAATCAAGATAGTTTGCTTGATTTTCTTGCTGACAAACACCAGATCCGGCCTGTTGTGTGATACCGATTGATCAGTCAGAATAGTTCGGACCCAATACAACTTGTTTTCAATAACACCCTCTGGCTGATATTGGAAAAACGGAACTTTCTTTCCTCTTAGAATCTGAAACTTATCAGCCCACACCTGATGCAAGAATTTAGCAACTGCATCATGCGAATTATTATTATTATTATTATTATTGCACTCATGACGTCACTGTCATTATCAAAATGTTCCTTACGACACAAAAGTGTTGGGTAGCCTTCAATTAATGTATTTTATTCCCGGAACTTGACTTCCTAGAATCTCTCCCTTATTGTAAATGTATAGCCTAAAGCACGCTTCAGCTTAATAACAAGGCAGCTATTCAACAAACATTAATTTTAATCTACGTAATATAAACTCAACTATTCTGCACTGTTTGTTCCAGTTGTATTAACATTTGAGAAGGTTCAGCTGAATACGCTGTAAACGACTTGTTGGAAATATTCCACATTAAGTTTTAACAGACCATTTCTATTGTAAACAAAACTAAAACAGACAGCTTTTAGCACTCATCGGCACAATAAGAGAGAGAGAAAAAGGAAAGAATGCGAGTTCACTCATAATGGAATGATTAATATTACAAAGACAATACCAGCCCAGGAAGTATATATTGTGACATAACTTAACATAACATAATTAATCCCTTTTGAAATCACGCTAACTTCCATAACTCTACTACTAGTGCACCCATGCGAGAACTCCCACATGTGTATAAACCACCCGCCTGACTTTATTGGTATGGGACTCGACGCGACACAGTTCTAGAAAGGGACATAGTCTTGTTTATTAGCCTACTTTTCAAATTTTGCAAAAATGAGGAAAAACTAGACTTATGAGATCGTTCCGGGAAAATGTGTGTCTGTCTGTCTATCTGTCTGTCTGTCTGTCTATCCTTATGTCTGACTGTCTGCCTGTCTGTGTGTGTGTGTCCCTATCAACTCCTAAACGGCTGCAACAATCGAAACAAAATTTGGTATGAGTAAAGACCTATACCTGAATATCTCAATGCCGTATTTGAAAATATTGTCAGTACTACCAACTGCTGAAAAACTGCAATTGAAATTTGAGCTCCATGTTGGATATCTTGGAAGGTATGCATAGGAGCTAATTGAAAATTGGCACACGTATAGATAATAATATTTAAGTTTAATTTCCAGGAGGCCATACCTGTCAGTGTAGCCAAAATGATTCTAAGCCTGCCGATAGGTCCGATTTTTAAATGCATATAACTTCTACACTATCAATTGGAATTCAACCAAATTTCGTATGTACTATGTGCACATAAACAAATTTGACTGAGCGTATTCTCAAGAGCCACCAGGGCTGCCAACTGTTAACGAATGCTCTCAACTTATTTTATCAAAATACCACTATATCAGAAAGCAAGCCGACAGCTTTAAACTATGCACACGTATAGTACCTGACATTCTATATTAATTTGGAGGAACTAATATACGTCAGTGCTACCAACATGATTCTAAGCCTGCTGATAGGTACAACTATAAATACATGTAACTTCTATCCTATCATTTGGATTTCAAACAAATTTCGTATGTGCTATGCGTACCATAACAGATTTCAATAGGCGTATTCGTGAGAGCAACCAGGGCTGCCAACTGCTAATAAAAGCTGTCTCTATTTCTGTTACCCTAATATCAATATATCAGAAAGTATGCAAGCCAATAGCTCTAAACTTTGCACACGTATAGTACCTGGCATTCTAGATTAATTTGGAGTAACTAATATAGCCTACGTCAGTGCTGCCAACATGATTCTAAGGCTGCTGATAAGTCCAATTTTAAAATGAATGAAACTTCTA
The DNA here is from genome assembly GCA_946902985.2 of Meconema thalassinum. Lineage (NCBI taxonomy): Eukaryota > Metazoa > Arthropoda > Insecta > Orthoptera > Tettigoniidae > Meconema > Meconema thalassinum. The sequence continues at coordinate 860,958,772 of OX336388.2, forward strand.
TACTAACTACCGGATTTCGTTCAAAATTGGTACAACAATAGATCATATTATTTCAGATTATTTCTGACCAACACATGCATGCCATTGTTGCCAACATGATTTTACGCGCGCTGTTAGATCCAATGTCTAACTGCATGTAACGTCCATGCTATCCATTGCACTTCAACCAAATTTTGTATTCTGCACCTTAAGGGATGGAACATAGAATATATTCAGTCACCAGGGCTGCCATTGTAGTGCTCTATTAGGCTACATTATGCCAGGTATACTGTATTTCGAACTAATTAGAAATTTCGATATTACCAACTTGATTTCGTCATTCTTCTAGACCACTTAGATTAATCATTGGCATGAGCCTTAAATTTTAAGAAAAGTAGGCTCTTTAGGTCGTCACGGAACTTCTTGTTTATTTATTTATCTCTTTATTGAAATAAATTTCTAAACAGATTACCAATATTTATGAAATGCACCTCGTCACTGCAGCGGCTCTTTCTTTTGAATGCTCATTTGTCACGATCGGTTACTTTAGGATGCCCCATGTGTGTATACCACCCACCTGGCTTTACTGTTACGTGGGTTCGACGTGACACAGTTATGTCAGGGGCTATCGTTTTGTTTATTTGTTTAAATGCACTTTATAAACATACGAATCCTATATCCGAAGAAGGAAGATTGTAGTTTTACGTGACCATTAATCTCGAGATTATGAGCCACGGGACCTTCTTTTTACGTGGAATTCGAACCACAGGGTATGGCATTTCACTTTGAATATCTCACATGCATTGACCGGGAATCGAACCCGGTCCGCCGTGGTGAGAGGCCAACAGCTTGACCGCTGTGCCACCACGCCCCCTTAAAATATATATCCATAGAGCTTTCAAGAAATACAAGATTTTACCTGTACTATTGAAAAGAAGAAGAAGATTGTAGTTTTACGTGACCGTGAATCTAGTGATTATGAGCCACGGGACCTCCTTTTTAAGTGGAATCCGAACCACAGGACATGGCATTTCACTTCGAAAATCTCACATGCATTGACCGGTGTACTATTGAGACGATGTGGAAGATTTTGGTACAACACACCTTCCAACTCCCTCTGGTTTAGGAGCTTGAGTTTTGTGAAACATACACCTTAGCGTATTATATATCTGATGATAGTGTTGCGATCAAGCTTTAAAATGAGTTTTTAAAATTAAAATTCAAATAATGTTATTGGTTTTACGTCCCTTTGAGCTACTGCGGCTTTAGGGATGCCGGGGTGCTGGAATTCTCCCCGAAGAGGATCTTTATCGTGCCAGTAAATCAACTGATACGGCTCCCTCGCATTTACGCACACTCAAATGCCAATTGACTGCGCCAGGATTCGATCCTGCAACCTCGGGCACAACAAGCGAGAACGTCACCGCTGAGCCACGAATCCAGTCATTCAAACAAGAGTAAACACGGCAGTAAATGTTTATGGGATATGATGGATGATGATAATTTGGGAGGGGGGACCTACACCTTTAAGGATCCAAAAATCATGTATATTTCACTTTCTTATTCCTTAACAACAGAAAGTACTAAAGAATTGTAATTTGGTCTGCCAATCACACTATCCTTTGCCAATATGTTCGTGAATTTACAAGTCTTACGGCGAATGCATTTCAGCAAATTAGGCATTTAAAATGGCGGCTGCATATTGTGCACTGATCCACCGTTTCCCTAATATTTTACACAAATATCATTGTTTTTCAAAAATTCTTTTTCATTGTATTTACTAATACAGTACCTACAGATTGACCTAGAATCATTGGAATCTATAAAGTTTTTTAAGCTTATATTAAGGTGTAACTTTTTTAAAAGTTTTTTTCACTGAATATTTTATTTTAAACCGAAACTATGACATGTACAGCAACAGATCTAGGTCATATTGTTTTTCCCTATAAGATACACAAGTATACTAAATTTCACTTCATTATCTTGAAAACTCGGGCAGTTACTAAGGAAACGGATTTGAAAATCCAAAGTTTCGGGAAAAGAGCAACAAAGTTACCAATGTGTAGGGAAACTTCCAAAACTCCCCTCCACGTTCTTAGTCATAACTTCAAAAGTATTATACATATCAAAGAAATTGTTGCAGTGATTTGAAGAGGAAGAATCAATAAACGTAGAAAAAAAAATGAAAAATGACAAATTTTGATCCTTATAGGTGTAGGTCTCCCCCTTTTAAGGGGCCTAACATCTAGGTTATCGGCCCCTATTGGTCTGGGTGATAGTGAAACATGAGAATGTAATATAAACTATAACTAAAACCACACTTACAACTAAAACTTACACAATAGAAGAAGAAATGGAAAACAAAAGGAGAATAAGGCAAATAAAGGACAGGGGGAAAAGAAATGCCGTCAACTCTCGAAGAATGAGGATTGAGGGACTTGGAAGGAAGAAAGGAGAGCCATGAAAGGCAGATAGGAAAGGGAAAGAGGAGAAGGTCCGCCCAAGAGTCACTGGAAAAAAGGGGAAAAACCGGACCCATTTCAGGAATCCCTCGGGGTCACCAACTCCCGAACCCATCAGCCGTTAGTCCTTGAGGGTGTAGTACTATCCAGGGTGCACCAGAAGTGGTTGGGCTACACACACCCTGTCTCCTTAAGGGCCTTGAGAAGAAGGCAGGAGATAGCAAGAGCACAGAAGAGGTCTGACCCCTCGAAGAATGAGAGATCAGAAAAGATGATGATGATAATTGTTATTTTAAGGGGCCTAACATCAAGGTTATCGGCCCCTACTGAAATGAAATGACATGAAATGAAAGGATGAAGATAAAGACAGCTCACTGCCATGGATGAAACGAAAATGGTTTATATAAAACAGACAATGAGCCCAACAATTATGCCTTATTTGAATAAAAATAATAAAAGTGGGGTGGTAAAAACAAAAACTATGAAACAAATGAGGAATAGTAAACAATAAAATAGATGAACGCAATAAAACACATAAAACAGACTTAACCTGAATTAAAAGTCTTAAGTCACATTAAAACTTAATAAAGTAACCACTCTCCCTCATGAACCGGATGACGAGGTCTGCTGACGGCCCGCAATCACGGAGAATAAGAGGCATCAAGAGGCATGGTGTTAGGCAGTTTGAGAGCCCTTCGTACATTGGCCAGTTCCACACATTCCAAGAGAATGTGTGCCACGGTAAGTTGGACGCCGCAAGTACACACAGGGGGTTCTTCTTTCTTTAGCAAGGGGGAGTGCGTAGCAATCCCATGTGAAAAGATGAGATAAGGGCCCATTAAGGCGGGAAAGTGAAGGACTCCCTATGCCTTGGATACCCTAATACCGTCGGGGTAGGAAAGGGACAAGAACTGACCAAGGGAGGTCGATAGGAAAGATAACAGAGAGGAGCCCAGCACAAGTAATGCTTAACTCAGCTGGGGCCCCGTGGTCACCAACCTACGTCCCACTAGTCGTGAACCCCTGGCGGAATTTTTGGATTAGAACACTGAATTTCCTAAACTTAAGTAGCGTGTTCCCAGGCTCCTGAACGAAAAATATAATTTCATATTTTGATACGCGCAGACACGCGCAGACAGGGAAGACACCTGAGTACTGAGTAAAGTTTTAGGGTGGGGCATGTGATATTGTTTTTTCATATTTAGCATTGCTTGATATTGACATTTGTTGTTGCCAATATTGCCACTATCATCAATACCCACAACATGTTATTTCAAACAAATTTTAATAAATAGCTCATGCATTAAAAACTGTACTCACATGGCTCCATATTTGTCAATATTGTCTCCATTCCCGTGCTTGGATGAAGCAAATTTATGTATCAGCTTGGTTGATGATGTCCTAATTTTTAAATGAGAAACTTTGTGTGAGGGACATAGAAGAAATTGGATTTGTTAATGAAACAAGTAGTTCCGTGAAGAACTATAGAGCCTATTTTCATATATCCCACTAATGTTAATTGCCTCTATCAACATACTAAATTTCAGTTTGATTGCTGTAATAGATTCGTAGATATTGAGAAACGTTTAAATAATTCGGATGATCGCCACGTTGGACTTTTATATATGTAGGGCTTAGAGTTATGTACTTTTACATGAAGATTAATGTGTACGTGTAGTACTCAAACTTCAATCACACGATTAGGACACAAGAAGTAAAAAAGAGATTTTAAAATTTCGCACAGCTGCCATCTTGTGGTATGGAAACTATTGAAATAAATTAGATGCCAGTGGATTAACATTTGTATAAGGATTTTCTGTACCCAGTTTCACTGCACTTGGATGGTTAAATTACGAGAAACGGCCATGAGAATATTTATACTTCACGCCGCCACCATGTTGGATTTGTGATCACCAGGTTATTGAATGTCCTATAGGTGAACTTATGCTCATAACCCCTATGAACGAAAAAAAATTCAGTTTGATTGCTTTAGTAGATTCTAAATATTCCGGATGGTCGCCATGTTGGATTGTTATATGTATAGGCCATAGAGTCATGTACCTTGAAAGGAAAATTATAGCGTAGGTTCATTATTCAAACTTTTACTTCGATCGCATGATTACGACACAAGAAATAAAAACTTAATTTAAAAATTCGCACAGCCGCCATCTTGAGGTTATGTAAACAATTGAACTAAATTACATACCAGTGCATTGCAATGTGTATAAACATTTGCTGTACCAAGAATCATTGAGTTTGGATCATTAAATAGCGAGAAAAGTCTATTTTAAACTTTCAACTTCGCTTGGTCGCCATGTTCGTTTTGTAGTTAACCGTTTTTTTTTAAGTCTCATATATGAACTTCCAGTAGTGCCCTTTACCTCTGTGCAAAATTTCAGGGTGATACCGGTAATAGTTTCAGAGATATAGAGTGCCGGTGAAATATTTCGCACAGCCGCCATATTGAGGTTATGTAAACAAATGAACGAAGTTATATCTCGGTGCATTACAATGTATATAAAAATATAATGCACCATGTTTCATTGTGTTTGGATGGTTAAATCGCGAGAAACGTTTATTTTAAAGTCTCAACTTCGCTTGACCGCCATGTTGGTTTTGTAGTTACCAGGTTCTCAAATGTCACATAAGTGAACTTCTAGTACTTCCCTTTATGACCATACAAAATTCCAGGATGATATCTGTAATAGTTTCGGAGTTATTGAATGCTGGTGAAATTTTTCGCACAGCCGCCATGTTGGATTGGTGAGACGGAACATAATTTGAAGGGCACGGTCGGGGTCGCCCGTAATAGTGCTATGAACTTACTGAGTTTAATTGAAATCGCTCCAGCCGTTTAGATTTTATTAGGGGGACACACACACACGGACAAAAGGTGATCTCATAAGCCTATTTTTCAAAATTGAAAATAGGCTAAAAATATGAAATAACATTTAACGAACACTTACCTGCGTGACGTATTGCCTACACTTTTCAATAAGTGTCTTGAGCCCTCTACAATACGACACTGTGACCCATCTCCTGTAATCCGGTTTGACCTTCAGACAGATGCAGAACCAGGAAGTGAAATGGAGAGATCTTCTATTTCGTTCTAACAAAACGTTGTGGACCAATTTTCCAGGCCCTTTAAGAGAAAGGAAAATCCTTCTATAGCACATAGGAATTCGCGTGCAAGAGAATGCTATATCCACTGTTATCTCACGCAGCTCTTCACTCCATATACTTTCCATGGACGTTTCTGTGGAGCAGCCCTCACTATTACAATACACCGTACGAAACTACGGTAGGGATGAGTTATGTATGGCCTATTATTGTTTTTAGAAATGCGAGAAGGAAAAAACACTTATTTTAAGTAGAATATCTGTAACTTAATGTAAATTTTAAAGACATTAATTAAACAAACTGTGTGTAATACGGTCTGACGGTCCTGGGTGGACGGGGCACTTTGATGACGCACCGCCCCTGGGTACAGGACACCACAAATTGTAATCATAATAAAAATAATATCTTATGGCCTCGGGTGCCGGGTGATCACTTTTGTGATACTTTCAATGTTTAGCTTGGCCCATTTGTCGGTCAAATTTTATTTATTGTTACTGAGATCCCCGAATGGTAATTATTTCTGTATAAATGTTAATTGCTTAAACCATATGCATAATCTTGTTATCAATCACTTATTCATAGATATTATAGTTCTCACCTCGAGTGTTTCAGTCGCTCGCTATCTCAGGCGTCCTCACTCACGCCATACCAGACATCTACTGGTTGATCCACTGTCTGCTGAGTAGTGTCGACTGACGTCACCCTGACTTTCGTTCGACCAATGGCAGGTCTTGGTCTGGTCGGGCGATCTCCAAACTTCGAGAGAGTTCCATGGTCCCTATTTAAGACGCCGCTTGCTGGCGTTCTTCATCACTTCGGATCAACCGCCACTTCTGAACCACTTCAACCCGCTGGTCACCGCTACATCTCATGACACCATCGCTGATATCTACGCTAGCGGGCAGTTACGTCACAAGATCTGCACCATGACGTATTGCTCAAGATGGCAAGAATAATTGCCAGCCGCTGTACTCTTCAACTTCACCTTGGAGAGGATACTTGGAACCGTCCTTCAAAATATCTCTGGATCAGCTCTTGGAAACTATAAATGTCATTCCTGCGCAAGAAAAGAAAGTTGACATTTTATCGATGGTGCACATAACTCTAGGCCATGTACGCCTCCTTCCAAGAAAACAGTGAAGACTTTTAAATCTACATGTGCTAGCTGGAACTTTTTTAAGGAGCTGGCGCTTCAACTCTCTTCAAAGATAAGTTTAATTTTATAAAGAGCTTATATCATACCAGTTATTACACTCTTAATTATTTTTTATGGTTCTCTCTTTTTATAAACTGCTTTTTTATATATTAAGCTCAACCTTTCTTCAATCAAGCAAGCTTTTCATGGACCTTTCTATAATCTGGGTTCTGTAATCAGGCCCTCACACTTTGCTACATTTATAATTGTTGATTTCTGTAATAAGCACTTAAGTGCAATTTGTTTGTTCATTATAAATTCATTATTAGGAATAAAAATTGTTAATGCATTGCTCCCTATATTGGTTTCTAGTCACGTATTTCATGCTCAATACCCCGCACCGCTTCAGTCTAATTTTCTTGACCACAGTAGTTATTTTGGCCAGGCTTTCGCCTGACGCGTTTCGTTCTCCCGTATGGGGAAGTTTTAGGACAGAATTTATACTTCTCCACCGGGTGCTAGCTATGTTATTTGACACCCAAAGGGTAGCTTGCATGTCGAATTTCGTTGTTCCTTGAAGCACTATGAAAGTCAAGGAGGTTAGATATTTAAGTTCCTTGAACGCTATCGCGCTTTCCAGTAGAGAAATGAGGAACTTTGTGTTGGCGGAAAATCCCGAGTCTAATTTTGCCATTATGAACACGGCCTACTGAATTCAAATGGGTTCATTGACATGCCAACATCGTATGACATGGTGTCGTAATTTTTGCCGCCTTTCAAAAACCACTTACCACGGCCAGGAGCGAACCTGCAAGCTTGGGGATAGTAGACCGACACTTTAACCACTCACCCACCGTGGCAAGCTACAAATTGTAATAGTAACGTAGATAATAGTTTTGACAGGTAACTGTTAGGCCTACGTTAAATTCGTTATTATTTTGGAAGGCAAAGGTAACCACAATGAAGTTGCTTTCGAAAAGCGAATTACGCAAAACTGATCACAGTGGGGCCAGTAATACGGTTGCAGTGTTGCACAACGAGCAGAGTAATTCAAGAAAAACAATTACCACCATAATAATTTTTTAGTAATAAAAGCCGTACGTTTCCTTTTATATTTAGAGGAATTCATGTTATTTTTTTAATAATTCAGGAAATCTAATAGTGTAGTAAGTTTCTGTGAACTGACTGAGAAAGCGAAGCGTGTCAACTGTTTAGGAGGGCTCGTCCGTTGTTCGTTGTCAGACCCAGGCACCGACCAGGGTATGGCAGAGATGCTAGACCGAGTAAGCCCTAACCCAACAGTTAACTCGGCTGGTCGTTGCCCGCTGATTGCAACAAGGGAGCTTAGGCAGAAGGAGACATATGAGATGCCCCGCCAACAGCCTTGCTCGTACTTGTGATACTCGTGGTTCTTTCTCGCCCTCGTATATAATTTAGGTTGTTTTGTTCTCGTGAAGGTTTTCATGTAGACTGACTTATAATCCATTTAATACGATGAAGATGTGATGTTCCCTGAACTGCGGCATTCGTGATATAACAATATTTTTACTGAGCTGTCTAAAACTATGCTGAAGTACATAGAAACTCCGGACGGGGCGCCCCGTCTTCAAATATCACATTTTTATTTTTAGCCTATTTTCATTTATGAAACAAGTACTTCCGTGAAGAACTATACAGCCTATTTTCATATATCCTACTTACGTTAATTGCCACTATCAACATACAAAATTTCAGTTTGATTGCTGTAATAGATTCGTAGATATTGAGAACCGACTAAATATTTCAGATGGTTGCCATGTTGGATTTTATATATGTAGGTGCTAGAGTTATGTACTGTTACATGAAGATTATTATGTACGTGTAGCATTCAAACTTCAATCGCATGATTAGGAAACAAGAAGTAACAAGGAGACTAATATTTCGCACAGCTGCCATCTTGTGGTTATGGAAACAATTGAACTAAATTAGATGCCAGTGGATTAACATTCGTATAAGGATTTACTGTACCAAGTTTCACTGCACTCGGATGGTTAAATTGCGAGAAACGTCCATGTGAATATTTATATTTCGCGTCGCCTCCATGTTGGATAATTGTGATCACCAGGTTATTTAAAGTCCTATAGGTGAACTTAAGTTCATAGCCCCTATGAACATAAAAAAAAACAGTTTGATTGCTATAATAGATTCGTAGATATTCAGAGCCGTCTAAATATTTCGGATGGTCGCCATGTTGGATTGTTAAATGTATAGGCCATACAGTCATGTAGGCCTACCATTGAAGGAAAATTATTGCGTAGATTCATTATTCAAACTTTCACTTCGATCGCATGATTACGACACAAGAAATAAAAACTTAATTTTAAAATTCGCACAGTAGCCATCTTGAGGTTATGTAAACAATTGAACTAAATTAGATACCAGTGCATTACAAAGTGTATAAACATTTGCTGTACTGTACCAAGTTTCATTGCGTTTGGATCATTAAATCGCGAGAAAAGTCTATTTAAAATTTTCAAATTCGCTTGGCCGCCATATTCGTTTTGTAGTTAACCGGCTTTTGTAAGTCTTTTACATGAACTTCCAGTTGAGCTGTTTATCTCTGTACAAAATTTCAGGGCGATACCGCTAATAGTTTCACAGATATAGAATGCCGGTGAAATATTTCGCAAAGCCGCCATCTTCAGGTTATGTAAACGAAGTTAGATGTCGTTGCAATACAATGTGTATCAACATATACTGTACCAAGTTTTATTGCGTTGGGTTGGTTAAATCGCGAGAAACGTCTATTTAAAAGTCGCAAATTCGCGTGGCCGCCATGTTGGTTTTGTAGTTACCAGGTTTTCAAAAGTCACGTAGGTGAACTTCTAGTAGTTTCCTTTATCACCGTAAACAATTCCAGGGTGATATCGGGAATAGTTTCGGAGATATTGAATGCTGGTGAATATTTCGCACAGCCGACATTTTGGATTGGTGAGACGTAACAAAATTTGAAGGGTCGTCCGGAATAGTGCTATGAACTTACCGAGTTTCATTGAAATCGCTCCAGCCGTTTAGAAGTTATTAGGGAGCGACACACACACACACACACACGCACACACACACGCACACGCACACACACACACACACGCACACACACACACACACGCACACGCACACACACACGGACAAAAGGTGATCTCATAAGCCTATTTTTTCAAAATTGAAAATAGGCTGAAAATAGGCTTATGAGATCACCTTCTGTCCGTGTGTCTGTCTGTGTGTGCATGTGTGTGTGTGATGGTGTGTGTGTGTGATGGATTTTTGTGTGCCCCCCCCCCAAATGTAGTTTATTTGTTTATATAACCTCAAGATGGCGGCTGTGCAAATTTCGAAAATTAAGTTTTAATTTCTTGTGTTCTAATCATGCGATTGAAATCAATATTTGCATAACGAACGTACACAATAATAATCATCTAATAGTACATAACTCTATGGCCTACATATATTAAAATCCAACATGGCGACCATCCGAAATATTTAGACGGTTCTCAATATCTATTAATCTACTACAGCAATCAGACTGAAATTTTGTAAGTGTATAGAGGCTATACGCATAAGTTCACCTATGGGACGTTCAATAACCTGGCGAGCACAAATCCAACATGGCGGCAACGCGAAATTTAAATATTCAAATAGAGGTTTCTTGCGTTTTAACCATCCGAGTGGAGTGAAACATGATACGGTATATGCTTATACAAATATTAATCGACTGCCGTCTAATTCATTTGAATTATTTTCATAACCACAAGATGGTGGCTGCGCGAAATTTTAAAATCCCGCTTTTATTTCTTGTGTCCTAATTATGGGATTGGAGTTTGAATATAACACCTACACAATAATCTTCATGTAATAGTACATAAATCGAAGGCCTATAATACAGTATAATATAAAAATCCCACATGGTGCCATCCAAAATATTTAGACGGTTCTCAATATCTACGATTCTATTACAGCAATCAAACTGACAATTTGTATGTTGATAGAGGCAGGGAGGGAAGTGAGGCGGTATGCGCCGGTATGGAATACCGGCACTGCTTTCAAAGGCCCAATGGCATACCGTCACTGCTTTCTATGTCAAATAGCATACCGCCACTGATAACCAGTGGATCTTAAATTTGTCTGCGCCGTAGGAATTAATATGATTACTTTTCATGATCATTCATCCACTGGTACCAAGCTACCTTCACCGATAAATAATTCGCCTGTAGACATCGCCAATATAGAACCGTGCGTTCCTTTTTAAAAGCGAACCCGTACAGCGCTTCAGCATCGCTGCAGCAAACAAGATTGGAAAAAAGAACGGCCATGGCCGTCCATGCAGCAAAACCCATAAAGCGAGATCTCTTCGCCACCGTTGCAGCAGAGTGCTTTAAAAAAATATGGCTGTGACCGGTAACTAGAGATGACCATAGTTGCCACCTTAAGAATATACCGCTACATCTGATGTTTTTAAACACATTTCTCAGTAAGAAAATACCATAACTTTTACATTGTTTAAATAGATCTTTACCTTTAAAATATCTACTGTCAATCGACAAGACATAATATTCATGACTTTTGGGCTCCTGCTTGGCGAAAATCTATAAAGCAAGGATGGTTACTCGTGGAGGAACTTAATTAAAAAGACCAGTCTCCCATCTCGATGTCGGGTTAAAAACTAGTGTTGTGGTGTATGGTCAGTACGATTGTGTATCAAGCAGCATCATTGCAACTAAAGTATTTTTTATCAGCATCGGCTGCAGAGCTGATCTCATGGGTAAATTTGCCGTAAGGGGACAAAACAGAAATTTCAGCGAAACTGGTGATTGTGTTGAAGATAATCGGTCGGGGAAAAAAATGACGAATTCGGCTTTGTCTCTCACCTCTCACAGACAACAAAGACAAGTGAAATAGAAACCAACAATGTAGGCCTAGCATGATGCAATTCTGAGTGAATAGAACAATTTCCAGCATATCACGTTACGTTGTAAGGGATGAGTATGCTTTCTTGAAGTTGAGGTATGACAGGGAAATATCTTCGGATAGCATACCGCCTCTGGTTTTTTTCCCACTTCCTTCACTGGATAGAGGCAATTGATATTAGTAGGATATATGAAAATAGGCTATTTAGGTCTTCACGGAACTACTTGTTTTTTCCAATTTAGTCCTGTAACAGCTTTATATGAGGGAGTTACGTGTCTCAGAATTAAGAAGAAGCTAGTAGCTGATACAAGATAATTTAACATATTGAAACATTGATTCCATTTCCTTAATCAACCGGGTGGAAACTAATCTTAGCAACAATCGTGGCGAAATTGCTGTGTGTATTGCATCAAAAGTGGACAAAAACACCGGATATAAAAATTAGCCTGTACAAAATCTCAGACATTCTTTCTGGTGAAATCTACTACATGGATGGGATTGAGGAGGATTTAGCAGCAAACGACCTTCCTCACTTCAAGTACGCTCCGATCACATCAGTTGATGTTGAACGCAGCTTTTCGAGATATAAAAACTTGTTGGCTGATAACCGCAGATCATTTACATTTGACATCAGAATGACATTCGTAGTGCAGTGCAACTCAGACTAAAGTGAACATAAACCTTTCGTTAAGTGCTAGAAATCTATTTTGTTTGACTTTTCACTTTGAGCTTAAGATGTCATTTTTGAAATATTGGTGAGTTTATTATTATAAGATCATTTTCTCCATTTTATAGTGCATTTTTCGAATTTTAGGTCATTTATTACTGTCATTTTTGAAAAATTTAACTGCATTTTTTAAACTTTTTGACGGCATCAACATCCGGGCCTTAATAATAATAGTGTATTATTATTATTATTATTATTATTATTATTACCCTACCACCTACCTCTTAATGAAAATAGTGGACACCCAGAACAATTATCCTCCAGCCGCCACTGCCTGATCATGTCATTCACAACACACATGTGCACCACACATCATGGCTGACACACGTAATGAAGATAATAACTCACAGTGTCAGCACATAGGCAGCCAAGATATCAGGTATATGCGTGCTCAAATAGAATGCCGATGGCATTTAAACAAAAACAAATTGAGCTAAGTATTCCTGCGCCAACACGACATTCATAATTTTGTCCTCCAGAGGGAAATACATCTGCAACCCGCCCTGTGGGGGTGCTAGTGCGGGCTTTGGGGTGGGCGGATTTTCGAGCCTTATTATACTCCTGGCTTTGCGAAGGGTGGAGGAAGCCGCTGCGCTGGTGACGCCAAGAGGGCGGCTGGCTATCTTGGGGCGCTGGGTTTCGGGGAAAAAGACACTGGGTTGGGTTGTGTTGAAGAGCATAGCTTAGGATCAATCTCAGTGTAGGGATGGTGCATGTCCAGCGCCGGTTTTTGTTGCCCTGCTCGAGTCTCTTCACCAGTGCCTGAAGGGCCTGAAGTACCTGAGGGGTCTATTGACGTCCGAAACGGGGGAGGAGCTTACGGTCAGCTGTTTGCAATATGGCGGCGATATAGTGACGTGAAGTAATTGGGTGTGCGTTTGTTATGGCTTCAAATTTATGATGGCAAAATACTACATATTTCCTTTCATTGATAGAAATATTTTTATAATCAATTTAAATGCAGTGCCTAATTAGGCCTACTACCAGTTAAAAATATTACCCACATGTAGATAGTTAATTTACTGTCTGCTGTTACATATATGAAGCCTGTACTTGGGAGCCTAGCGGTATCGATGTTTTTATTAATTTCACAATATATATACCTCACATAACCCAAAGGACGACTCCCTGATAATAAATTGAATCAAGCAACCCTGAATTTGCATGAATGTTTTGGGTTAAAAAAGCGTTACTTGGGATGCTCAAATCATACTTCAATATTGCAAATATTGACCTACATACTTGCTGTTCAAAGGCAAGAATGTTAATGTATTAATCTCTTACCACAGGCAAGTTAAAATGGAGACATCCTCTTTATCAATATATTTAATTAAATATTTAAAATACAGATATTTAACAAAGCTGGAGTCTCCATTTGAACTTGTCATAAGCAAACGGAACAGATCAAAAACAACACTTTAAGCCAAACCAAATTCACTCCTCAACTCGACATAAACCATAATACCAATTAAAACCTATACAAAACATACTCTCCTTACTGTTGTACAACTTTCAAACCAACTATTCGCACTCAAAACTATAAAACCCTGAAATGGGAACTAATTAAAGTCAGAATAGCCTAGGCCGATCCGGTCTCCTGCTACATTACCACATATGTATACTTAACATCACTGTAACTTGAAAATTACGGCTAAGTGACCTATCTGCCTGAGTAGTATAGGTGTTGCCGGCATGCCTGGGATGATGGGTCACCAAACCGGTACTTAAAACTAAGATTTTACATTTTAATTAACTAAATTCAACAGTGGGGAGATCATAGCCAAAAAACACAATTTAAGACAAATCGTACTTCAATGACCTACATACTTGCTGTTCAAAGGCAAGAATATAAATTCTCTGGCAAATTAAGGCTAGGAACAGCATTTTTCTTAAGTTTTCTAACCATTCGGCTATTGTCAATCGGAAGAACCCCTAAAATAAGTTTACGAAGAGCGGATTACATTCTTTGTACGGCACAGAAGTAATAGACTGTAAGTTTATCAGTATTTCTGATGTAGCTAAATCCATGTGAATACAAATTAGAGACAATAACTATCAATAATCAACAGTACCAGTGGAAGGAAGTCGTCTTCACAAAAATGCAGACTGCACACTGTCATGTAACATGTAATATAACACGTTTTCCAATTGACAGCGCCGAAGCCCATCTTTCTCTCTGAACTTTTTGTACACGATAGTAGTGAAGATATTTCGTAGCCGTTTTATAGGATTTGCAACCGTATACAGAGCAGTACCTCCTCAAATTTGACAAATTTCTTTCTGTTTCCATCACGACGTCAATGCTTCACCATCTAAATAAATCTCACCAGTCACAATGTTACAGCTTCAACATTCTGCCGCGTGGCGGCGCCATCCAACTTTTCTGACGTCAATAGGGGCTTCTGAGAATCCCAACATTGTTCACTTTCTCTGACCTTCTGTTTTGTCTCGTGGCTACATGAGTTACGTAGCCATGCAGGCACGTCACCTGAAACCCCAGGTAACTTACCTGACAGCTGAGATGTGATAGCTGCCAGGCAAGTATATAGCTTTTAAGAAGAGTATTTCCATTATACCAGTGGTTCTTAACCGGTGGTCCGTGGACCACAGACGGTCCGCGAGTGCCTCGGGAGTGGTCCGTGGGAGAAAAAGTTCCACCAGCGCGTATAAACAAGTGGCCAAAAAATGGGGAATTCGAAAACGATGTGCGACGAACGAGAATCGTCCGAATGTATTCGCGGCTATGACTATCAGGTTTTGAATTGAAATATCTTAAAACGTCGCCTCCGTTGCGTAGCGGTCAGCGTGGTTAGCTGCCGTCCCGGAGGTTCTGGGTACGATTCCCGGCTCTGCCACGAAAATTGAAGAGTTGTATGAGGACTGGAACGGGGTCTACTCAGCCCCAGGTGGTCCAAATGAGTAGAGGGGGTTCGATTCCCACCTCAGCCATCCTCGAAGTGGTTTTACGTGGTTTTCCACTTCGTCTTCAGGCAATTACCGGGATGGTCCCTACTGTAAGGCCACGGCCGCCTTCTTCCCTCTTCCTTGCCTATCCATCCTAACCTTCCAATCCCTTCCCTCATGAGGCTCCTGTTCGCTTTGCAGGTGAGGCTGCCTGGGCGAGGTGCTGATCACACCACACCAGTTATATCCACTCCGACCAGATGTTCCCAGCTCTAGGACACTGCCTGAAAAAGGCGGTAGGGGTGAGTTCCCTCACTGAGTCCGTGGAAGCCACCACCCAGGAGGGAAAACTCGATAAAAAAAATTAAAACAAGTGTTATTGAGGAAGGGTTACACAACTGATAAGGTGTATTGGGGGGTGGAGTGGGGTGGGGGGTGGTGGTGAGGGGAGGGGGGGGGTCCGTACACGATTCAATTTCAGACTGAGTGGTCGTCCGTAGACTTCTACGGGTTCAGAACCACTGCATTATACAGTATAACTAAATCATTGAGACAGGATATGTGTCTCTGTATATTATCTTTTGTGGACTCGATGATATAACGAGTATGATTCCACAACACGAGTCAGGGACTTATATCATGTGAATAACAAGTCCAGTGGTCTCAAACCGTAAACACCACTCTGAACTTTGTTTCATTCATAAACTATATAAAGCAGCCTGATAACAGAGCTCGAGGCTTCATTCACTATATGGATGCAATCACGTTACACTGCCCGCCTGAGGCACGTCTAGCTGGAATCGAACTTTGCAATAATATCTGCACGAGTTCAAACAGTTTATTCTTATTCTTTGGATCTTAATAAAAGTCAGTTATTAATCTGCAACAAGTCTAAGTCTTCTTCTTCGTAATCGACAGCACGCGGTAAAGAAAGATCGCGGGTTCAAACCCGGCCGAAGTGGTGGGATTTTTTATGAGCATTAACAATCCCTCAGTATGCCTTCCTTCGGAGGGGAAGTAAAGCCAGCGGTCCCATGTCATAGATTTATGGCATGTTAAAGAACCTTCCACTAATTACACCTGTGTGAAGCTAAATTGTATAGGTTAAGAATGTAAATAATGCTCTTAGGTTCCTACGTTCGTTGCCAAGAGCCGACCGCGATGGCGTTTGGTAGCTAAGTTCTGAACTAGTAGTCGTTGACGGTGGCGTTTGGCAGCAAAAGTAGGAACTATTTGAAAAAATTCAAAAGTCTGGAGTCCTTACTTGAATTAAAAAGCAGATAACACACACTAATACAGTCATCACAATTAACACCGGTTATCAGACAGATTCTACACACACCCAAAGTACACGTGGCTACGTGACCGCGTTGCCGCAGCCCATAATATGAGGAACCAACCAGGGATACCATGAGCGCGCTGATGAGTCTGACTTGTTGCACCTAGGCAAAATCCCACTAAAGATACGGCGAAAAAATTCTATTTACTTGGAGCCATGAAAGTCAATATGCCCATCATATTGGATATGTGTAGTCTAACAATAACAAGCATCCCAACCGCACAAGAAAATAACGAAGCCACTCTGTGAATTCAACAGATGCACTGTTCCAACTCAAGCCGATGTAATAATACTGTGTAGCTTTCACCAGCAAACACACGTTGATCTATGCAACAGCTATTGAGGCCAATTTCTCTAACGCAGTTCTAAGATGAGGTAACAGCATACATAAAATGAGCCATCACACCCCGTTCGTGACTGTCCAGTTAAATATCTGCAAAACACTGGGTGCTCCAGAATAAAGCTGCATCTGCAATGAAGTAATGACGACCCTCTGGCCCAACATGCCCTAGGATTGTAGTGACATCTTTCGGCAACAACAGCAGTAAAAGTAAATAATAATAGTAATAATAATAATAATAATAATTCCATCTACGCACTATTTGAAGAGGCATGACCAAGTAGCCAAGATAATCCATCTGAACCTGGCAAAGAAGCACTCGTTAAGTAATAATGTTTTGCCTTACTATCAATATATTCCTGATGCTGTTCTGGAGACTGATACACACAAGCTACTCTGGGACAGGTCAGTGATCTCAGGTAGACCTATATCAGCAAACAGGCCAGGCATTATTCTTATTGAAAAAGTGCAGAAGAAAACTCTTCTAATAGAGAGCGCACTCCCAAACTCGCATAATATCCAGCACAGTTATGCTGAGAAAGTGACTAAATGCATGCCTCTGGCTGAAGAGATCCGACAGATGTGGCGACAGGAATTTGTCACTGTATTGCCTACTTCCACAGGGATCATACCGAAGTCGCTAAAGGTCAGCCTCGATAAACTGAGGCTCCACTATAATCTACATATCAGTATGCAGAATGTATTTATTTTAGAGACGTGCTCCAGAGTTCGTTCGTTCCTCAACCTACCGATATAGAGAAGTCCACTCCAAATTGAATAATAATAATAATAATAATCCATATGGCGTACAGTCTAACGTGGAATTACTACAACAGCAGAGTCATATCGCGTAATGCAAAATTACGACACTACAAGACAGTTGTTTTACCGGAAGCTTTATGCGCCTCAGAAACCATATCTCTTGGTAGTCACTCTAAAACTATAGAAATTGGAAAGCAAGTACGGAATATTCTCCGGTAAATGTATAGTCCCACGAGAGAAAATGGAATGTGGATTGAGAGGAGAACCAGTGGACACCAATTCCTTAACTGACAGTAGAGATTTGAAGCCATGAACTGACAGGTTCACTTATACCGTACGGAAGAGACGTCTGAAATTCTATGGCCATATCTATAGAATGGACAGCAAGAGACTAACCAAAAGATTATTTAAAGTAATCAACTCAAAGAAGGTCAAAATAAACTGGCTAGAAGAAACTAAGGTGGTCCTCCAAGAAATAGGCTAGATATCACCGACGACATCATAGAAAATCGTGGAGCCTTTAGTACAATAGTAGGCAAGCACAAATTCATGGAGAAACCTAAAAAGAAAACGGGTCGAAAGTATTCCACAGAACACAAGATATAACACATTCATGAAGAGATGTTGGGAGGATAAGAAGGCGAAAACCATCAGGCCAACTAACAAGTTCAAACGCACTCTTTAAATGGACATAACGAATATTATTATTATTATTATTAATATTATTAATAATAATAATAAAGAAGGGCAACATTTATGGACACATACAGTACATAGAATAATAATAATAATAATAATAATAATAATAAAGAAGGGCAACTTTTTATGAACACATAGGCTACATAGGATGAACAAAGAGACTGACCAAGAAATAATTCAATATAGTTATGAATAGTACACTGAAACCAATTGGGTAAAATAAACCGTGGAAAACCTCAAGAACGTAAACATCTCTACAGACGATATGGCAGACCGGAAAACATACAGAGAAAAACCTCACACAACAGAAATTTGAGCAAACGTCCAAAGAGAAAAAAACAACAGGAAAGAAGTGGATAGAAGAGAGAAAGAGGAAGCATAGTGAATATATCAGAGGTTTTGGGGAAGAAAGAAGAAAGGGACAGGAAAATATCAACATGAAAATTGATTGTGTTTTAACGCTCACCTAAAGGGGAAATCAACGATAATAATCTCTACTTAGTATAAAACAAAGTCCCTGATTCTTGGATGTTACGGGTAAACTCGAGAACCACTGGATGGATTTTGATGCGGTTTTCACCATTCTGTAAAGGATACCTCAAGGATGAGTCGAAAAGAAACCTGGCGTCCGAGCGCTTTGTAAGCTTACGCTGGGAAAACCGTTAAAAATATCTAAATTCTATGAATGTAAGAATTGTTCAGCATGAAAAGTTCTACAAAAAAGTCCGCGAGATCATATGTCTATCTTCAATACATCGCCCACTATAAGAGTTTTTACGTTTTAATTTCTCCCAAACATGTCCATTCAACTACTGAGGCGACAGTTGACGAGGTAGCTAAGGGCGAGTCTATCATCCTTGTTACAGCCTAGCTAGCAGGCGAACCTATTGCCCCAGATACAGCCAGCAATAAACCGTTGAGTCGTGTTGAGTTAAAAACTTTAGAGAAGAGTGGTTGTGTTTGGAGCTTCCCTGGAAGTGCAGCTCGACTTTTCTTCATTTCGCCTGTGAACTTTTCGTTCCGCAAAATTCACAGTCAAGTTATGATTGGACGGAAGGGGGATTTGTGTTTCACGCACCTCACCATTCTTAAATTACGTCTGACAAGAATTTGTTGCACATGCATCTCCATGATAATATAATTAACAGTCCAGTCAGTGATTTTAACCCATAATGCCGAAACGTAATACGGATATTGGTCGTTGTTCATTGACATTGACAAAAAAAAAAGCGTTTATAACTGTTCCCGGGCGAAGCCGGGTCGGGTTGCTAGTAATAATAAGATAGGTTATACGAATCAAAAACCTACATCATTGGTGAAAGACCAGAAACTAAAAATTTAGAATAACAAGAAAGG
Source organism: Meconema thalassinum (assembly GCA_946902985.2). NCBI lineage: Eukaryota > Metazoa > Arthropoda > Insecta > Orthoptera > Tettigoniidae > Meconema > Meconema thalassinum. Next base: position 860,978,536 of record OX336388.2, read on the forward strand.
AATATCCATAGGAAAATCTTTGGCCCAGGGTGCATAGAGGGAGTGTGGATGAAAAAACTCTCGATGTATACCGATCGACTATTACTAAAATGATATTTAATCATTTCTCCACATTAAAAGTCAAGAATAACTGGGTAATAGAAATTGAAAATGTTCTTCAAAAAATCAACGTAACAGACGATATTTTATGGGACAGGCCTAGATTCAGATTGTTAGTGTACAAAAGAATCTTGGTGCAAACCCCCGAATGAGATGGACAGAAGAAAGGTATAATAATAATGAAAATGAAAATCCACAGCCTGCTTCCATTCTCCGACCGGGTCAGGAATGGAATGAATGAAGCCCCCATCTAGCGGCGAGGATATGAACTGTGCCGGCTGCCGAGGCCTGACGCACTCCTCTGGGGCAATGATTAAATGAATGACAGATGAAATGAAATGATAGTGGAGAGTGTTGCTGGAATGAAATTTTGACAGGGAAAACCGGAGTACCCGGAGAAAAACCTGTCTGCCTCCGCTTTGTCCAACACAGATCTCACATGGAGTGACCGGGATTTGAACCACGGACCCAGCGGTAAGAGGCCGGCATGCTGCCACCTAAGCCACGGAGGCTTGTATAATAATAATAATAATAATAATAATAATAATAATATCGTATGGCCTCGAGTGCCTGGTGCAAGCATTGTTAATTGACACCCAGAGGGTAGCTTGCATGTCGAATTTCGTCGTTCCTTTGAACGCTATGAAAGTCAAGGAGGTTAGATATCTAAACTCCTTGACACTACAGCACTTTCAAGTAGAGAATGGAGGAACTTTGTGTTGGCGGAAAATCCCGAGATTAATTTTGCCATTGAACACGGCCTACTGAATTCAAATGGGTTCTTTGACATGCCAACAACGTATGACATGAGTATCGTGATTTTTGTCGCCTTCAAAAATCACTTACCATGGCCAGGGGCGAACCTGCAATCTTGGGGTTGGTAGTCCGACACTATAACCACTCACCCACCGTGGCAAGCTAGAAGAAAGGTAGAAAAAACATAGTGATAGAATGAAGAGATTTTGGGAAGAGAATAAAGCAAATTCAAATTTGTTAAATTTGTTAGGGGTAACGTTGTAAATATTCACAGTTCTAGCGCTTCAGGCTCGGAACACAACGTTGAAAATATGACTTAGGAATTAATATTTTAGGATAAAAAAAAGAAAATAAACAATAAACGTTACACCAATTTTGTGAACTACATAAGGTAAAGTTAAGTAACTCCGTGATACTATACTAGGCCCAAAACATCTGTGAAGATGTGCTCGTCCAGTAGCGAATGTTCTGCCGAGCGGTGTTGCCGCGGAGATTTAAGCGAAAGAATGCACGGCTCTACGCTCGCAGCGGCTCGCAGTACAAACACAACCTTCACCCTGGACACAGGCGCTCCGAATTTAAATGTATGTGCGAGATGGAGAGTCTATCGTAGGAATATCCATGCTTCCAACGAAGTTCGCGTATTCATACAATTGTGATATGAGGCAGATAGCCTATAAATATAAGTTGTCTCACAAAAGTTAATCATGAACGCAGTATTCAGTCCATGTGAGGCTGTGCATTAGTAGTATAATTCGCTAGACTTTGAATATTGCATCATCATGACCAGAAATTGCGTAATCCTGATGACGTCATGGGATGACGTCATGGGTCCTTAGAGCGAGCACGTGGTCCAGGAGCGAGCATGTGCAGTGCACGTGTTAGCGTGGGAAGAGGTTGACCCTTTGGCTTGTTTGTGCGATGGTGATAAAAAGTTAATGGGTGTTGACGTCATGGAGGATGTTTATTAGGATGCTAACTGTCATCTGACACCCATGCGAGTGTGAGCACCAAAACAAAAGGTTATTCGCGGGTAGTGGGGTAGTGTATGTTCTCTTGCAAGTCGCGTGTGTGCTTGAATACGTATGGCTATGTTGGGAAATGTTTGGTGGCGGGCGAGGACTAGGGTTGAGTGAGGGTTCGTTTAAATGCTATTTTTCCCGCTCTATTTGATGGTGAGGTAATTTTTTAAAATGGGTGGAATTTGGAAACGCAATTTGAGGTAAACGTGCTTTTTTGACAATTTGGCGAATTTAATGAGCTTGTAAGGCTAGAACGATGCATATAGGGTGTCGTAGGACTTGTGGTGAACCACCCCTTGCTATGGACGGGAGTATATCCACCCCAAAATAAATCTACCCTTACCCGGAGGTTAAGTAGTGGTTATTTTTGTATGCATGCGCACTTGAGGGCTTTTGTAAGAGAGCGGAATTTTTAAAAGATTCTTTATAGATGAGGCTTTTTAAAAAATTTATTAAAAAAACAAAAAACTAATAGGTCATTCGATTTTTAGTATCTCGCTAACCAATAATGCGATGTAAACATATGGGGTGTCATAGGACTCGTAGTGAATTCTCCTTTTGTATGAATGAGGTATGTCAACCCCCAAAATAAAAACTACCCTTACCTGGGGTGAAAGAGCAATTTTTGTATGTATGCACACCGGTGGCTTTTGTCAAAAGGGTCTAACTACACATTTGTTAATATTTTCTGAACCCACGATGGGATTTTCCCATAGGCAGTATCCTAGCACTTGGGGTGACACCTCGTTTTTGAAAGTATCATTCATTTATTTTCTTGTCAAAAGGGCCTAACTACACTTTTGTTAATATCTCGTGAACCAATCATGCTAGGGACTTGTATGAGGGGTCCTAGCACTTGGGGCGACGTCCCCCTTTATGGGGTGAAACTACCCCCCAAAATTGAAAACTCAATATCTTGGAAACTATGAACCCTAAAATTAGGCGTTATAGCTTTAAAAATAGGTGATGACATAGGCTTTTACCTGGATTGGTCATTTCACCCCTAAAACAGTAAATAGTCATGTTATGGGGAAAAAACGTGTTAAACACCTAAAAATGATAAATGAAACTAAGATCTTTTGTTTTTGATGAAAAATAGCAGGGGGGTGAAAACTACCCCAAAATTGAAAAATCGATACCTTGGAAACTAAGAACCGTAAAATTATGTGTAATAGCTTAAAAAATTCGTTGTGACATAGGCTTTTACCCGGATAGATGATGTCACCCCTAAAACAGTAAATAGTGATTTTACAGTGGGGAAAAAGGTCTTAAACGGGTAAAAATGATAATTGAACCTAAGATCTTTTGTTTTTGATGAAAAATAGCAGGGGGGTGAAAACTACCCCCAAATTGAAAAATCGATACCTTGGAAACTAAGAACCGTAAAATTATGTGTAATAGCTTAAAAAATTCGTTGTGACATAGGCTTTTACCCGGATAGATGATGTCACCCCTAAAACAGTAAATAGTGATTTTACAGTGGGGAAAAAGGTTTTAAACGGGTAAAAATGATAATTGAACCTAAGATCTTTTGTTTTTGATGAAAAATAGCAGGGGGGTGAAAACTACCCCCAAATTGAAAAATCGATACCTTGGAAACTAAGAACCGTAAAATTATGTGTAATAGCTTAAAAAATTCGTTGTGACATAGGCTTTTACCCGGATAGATGATGTCACCCCTAAAACAGTAAATAGTGATTTTACAGTGGGGAAAAAGGTTTTAAACGGGTAAAAATGATAATTGAACCTAAGATCTTTTGTTTTTGATGAAAAATAGCAGGGGGGTGAAAACTACCCCAAAATTGAAAAATCGATACCTTGGAAACTAAGAACCGTAAAATTATGTGTAATAGCTTAAAAAATTCGTTGTGACATAGGCTTTTACCCGGATAGATGATGTCACCCCTAAAACAGTAAATAGTGATTTTACAGTGGGGAAAAAGGTTTTAAACGGGTAAAAATGATAATTGAACCTAAGATCTTTTGTTTTTGATGAAAAATAGCAGGGGGGTGAAAACTACCCCAAAATTGAAAAATCGATACCTTGGAAACTAAGAACCGTAAAATTATGTGTAATAGCTTAAAAAATTCGTTGTGACATAGGCTTTTACCCGGATAGATGATGTCACCCCTAAAACAGTAAATAGTGATTTTACAGTGGGGAAAAGGTTTTAAACGGGTAAAAATGATAATTGAACCTAAGATCTTTTGTTTTTGATGAAAAATAGCAGGGGGGTGAAAACTACCCCCAAATTGAAAAATCGATACCTTGGAAACTAAGAACCGTAAAATTATGTGTAATAGCTTAAAAAATTCGTTGTGACATAGGCTTTTACCCGGATAGATGATGTCACCCCTAAAACAGTAAATAGTGATTTTACAGTGGGGAAAAAGGTTTTAAACGGGTAAAAATGATAATTGAAACTAAGATCTTTTGTTTTTGATGAAAAAGAGCAGGGGGGGTGAAAACTACCCCAAAATTGAAAAATCGATACCTTGGAAACTAAGAACCGTAAAATTATGTGTAATAGCTTAAAAAATTCGTTGTGACATAGGCTTTTACCCGGATAGATGATGTCACCCCTAAAACAGTAAATAGTGATTTTACAGTGGGGAAAAAGGTTTTAAACGGGTAAAAATGATAATTGAACCTAAGATCTTTTGTTTTTGATGAAAAATAGCAGGGGGGTGAAAACTACCCCAAAATTGAAAAATCGATACCTTGGAAACTAAGAACCGTAAAATTATGTGTAATAGCTTAAAAAATTCGTTGTGACATAGGCTTTTACCCGGATAGATGATGTCACCCCTAAAACAGTAAATAGTGATTTTACAGTGGGGAAAAAGGTCTTAAACGGGTAAAAATGATAATTGAACCTAAGATCTTTTGTTTTTGATGAAAAATAGCAGGGGGGTGAAAACTAGCCCCGTATATGAAAGGAGTGTAGACTTATTGATGTTGCAGATTGGAAACAGTGAAAGTTATCACTTTTGTTTAATTAGAAATCTTGCTCGCCTTGTGCGTTCAAGCATCACTAGCACTCAGAGAAGGATTTATATATGTAGACGTTGTTTGTCATATTATCTTCTTGAGGATGAGTTAAATGTTCACTTTGCAGACTGTAAACAGTTTCCTGTTGCAAAAAGCATAATGCCGACTGATGAACAAAGATTTGTTAATTTTACAGAATTCCGAGTTAAAGATACAGTTCCATTTATAATATATGCAGACACTGAATGCGTTTTGTCTCCAATTTCCTCCTGTTTTCCAAATAGTGACATTCATAACTCTACTTTAACACATAAACATATTCCTTACAGCATTTCTTTATACCTTCATTGTAATTTCGATAGTGAATTGTGCAGTTTCAAGCTCTTTAGGGGAAATAATTGCATTGAATTGTTTGTAAAGGAACTTTATAGTATTGTGGATAAACTTCAAACATATTACTTATCGGTTAAGCCAATGTTAAAGATGACCGAAAATGAAGAAAGATTATTTTTGTCAAGTAAAATGTGTCACATTTGCGAGAAACCGATTGCAGTTAATGAACTCAAAGTACGCGATCATTGTCACTTAACTGGAAAATATAGAGGAAGCGCACACAATAGTTGTAATTTAAATTACAAAGTAACAAAGGTTTTGCCTATAGCATTTCATAATCTAACCGCCTATGATGGACATTTTATAATTAAAGAAATTTGCGAGAAACGTGATGGAGAGGTGTTACATAATCCTGGTCATATAAAATTGTTAGCGATGAATATGGAACGTTACAAAGGGTTTACAAAGTATGTACGGGCTAAGAATGGATTCATTCAGTTAAGATTTTTCGATACATATAATTTCTTGTCCTGTTCACTAGATCAATGTTCATCTTCGTTAAGCGAAGATTCAAAGCAAATAACACAACGTTATTTTAATGATGATGCACAGTTTCGACTTACTGCGAGAAAAGGTGTGTTTCCCTATGAATACGTCACGAGTATGGATGTTCTTAACGAAACTAAATTACCTGAAATATCCAAGTTTTATAGCAGCCTTAATGATCAAACAATATCGAATGAAGAGTATGAGTTTGCTCAATCGGTGTGGGAAACGTTTTCCTGTCAAACATTAGGAGAATACGCAGATTTGTATTTAAAAGTTGACACACTTCTTTTGGCGGATGTCTTTGAAAATTTTAGATCGAATGGCATGGAAACTTATGGCATTGATGCAGCTCATTTTTACACTGCTCCATCTATGTCTTGGTGTGCTATGAAAAAGATAACCAACGTTCAACTTGAATTGCTTCAAGATATTGATATGTTACACTTTTTTGAACGATCTATTCGAGGAGGAAATGTTCAGTGTATAACACGACATGCGATTGCTAATAATAAGTATATGAAAACTTATGATGAGAAAAAGCAAGAGTCCTACATAATGTACTTTGACGTTAATAATTTGTATGGATATGCGATGATGGAATATCTTCCAACGGGTGGCTTTAAATGGATTGCAAATGTTGAAGGCTTTGATGTTTTAACTATTGATGATACTTCAGAAATTGGATATATTTTGGAAGTAGATTTGACTTATCCTCAAGAGTTACATGACAAACATTCAGATTACCCTCTATGTCCAGAAAAGTTGACAAAGCTAATGGCTACCCTAGATAATAAAGAACGTTATGTTTTGCATTATAGATTGTTAAAGCAATGTATTCAACTAGGAATGAAATTAGATCGTATTCACAGAATAATTGAATTCAATCAGAGCCAATGGCTAAAACCATATATTGATGTGAACACAGAGAAACGAAAACAAGCCAAAAATGATTTTGAAAAGAATTTTTATAAATTGATGAATAATGCAATTTTTGGTCGTTCACTGATGAATGTGAGGAAGTTAAGGGACATCAAATGGGTCACCAAATGGCATGGAGCTCGTGGTGGTAGGTCTTTAATAGCTAAGGCTAATTTTAAACATAGAATTATATTCGATGAACAATGTATGGTCATCGAGATGAATAGACTAAAGATTTTTCACAATCAACCAGTATATGTTGGTGCATCTATATTAGATTTGTCTAAATGTAAAATGAATGACTTTCATTACAATGTTATTTTAGCAAATCCTGAATCAAATGTGAGGTTGTTATACACAGACACCGATAGTTTTATGTATATATTCTATTATGATATTTATGAGTTCATGAAACAACATTCAAATTTGTTTGATACTGGAAACTATGAAACAAACAATCCTTTTGGCATTGTGAGACAAAATAAAGGTGAAATTGGTTTAATGAAAGATGAAAATGCTGGAAGGATTGTTGAAGAATTTGTGGGGTTACGACCCAAAATGTATGCAATAAAATTGTGTGATGAAATGAATAGCTTGTGTAAGGCTAAAGGCATTAAGAAGAGTGTGAGTAAAAGTAAGAATATTGATGAGTATCGAAAGTGTCTTTATAACAGAGAAAAAGTCAACAAAGTTCAAGTTTGTATAATTTCAAAATCTCATTCTGTATTTACTGTTCGGCAAAATAAGTTGGCAATTTCATCAAACGAAGATAAAAGACACATAACTGAAAACGGAATTGATACTTTACCGTTTGGTCATTTTTCTCTGAAAAATGATTAGAAACAAATTGAGATTAAAGCAGTTCATCTCACTTACTTTATTTCTTTCACACACACACTTTTATGCTGGTAATAATACTAATTTTTGTGTGTTCCTTTGCTTATGAAATCCTAGACTAGGAGTTCCACATTCGACATGATAGCGGAGTTTCATCTCCCATAAACTCGTCTCTGAGGTGGGTGCCAGAAAAGGCATCCAGCTGTAAAAACCACACCCTCACATAGACTTTCATAACTTCTTACGTTGAGGTTCATAACACTACGTTGATTGATTTATCGGTTTCCTTTTCACAATTCCTGTCTATACATTCCTCTTGAAGGTTGCAAGATGCTTGCAAGGTTCCTAAAATGCAATTAAATTTAATAAATACCTTAAGATGGTTTGATTTGTTTAATGATATGGTGTTAATAGTATTTTTAGGTTTTGACTGGCTTTGCATTAAGAATTGACTAACCAAACATGAGTTACCTATCAGGGAAACATTTTGGCCACTATGTTGGCTATTGACCAGTGAGTTTAGCTGTTTATCATTTTTTTAAATCATAAACAACAGAGGGTTAAACGTATAGATAAACCGTGTGACCATGTTTGTTAAACAAGACATTATACCAGAGACAATTAGAATACTTATGTAGAGTTTACCAAAAATAATGTTGTGTAACAGTAAATGCTAGTCAACAGTTATACACTTCTAAAAAAAATCATCATACAATACCTGAGAGCTCTTCTAAAATTATTGATGTGTAACATGATTCCACTAACTTGCTATGTATTTTTTGGCTTGGGGGTGATTTTCAAGAAATGCAAATGGAACTGAAATGCAATACAAACAATGAGCGTGCCTGGTGGCTGAGATTGATACCACGACGTACTGTCGGTTATGTAGCTATGTGGAATGTATATCAAATATGGTTTACTTCAAGGTCTGGAGATCCCTACAATTCCTACAATAAATGATCTTGAAATGGTCATCCTATGGTGTGAAAATATTTATTAGGTATATATATATTTACTGAAAACAATTATGATTTATTAAATGTTTATATGTTTACAGTATTGTTATTTAATGTAAGCACTTGAGGCACTACCGACCAATGGGAAGCAAAAAGTGGGAGCATATATGGGATGAAATGTGGGAGCAAAGCAAATATAAAAAGTGGGAGCAAATATGCTAACAAATATGTCAACAAATATGCCGGCAAAAGTATATACACAATTCAAGATAGTTGAAAGTAAAGTATATACACAATTCAAGTTAGCATATTTGCTCCCACTTTTTATATTTGCTTTGCTCCCACATTTCATCCCATATATGCTCCCACTTTTTGCTTCCCATTGGTCGGTAGTGCCTCAAGTGCTTACATTAAATAACAATACTGTAAACATATAAACATTTAATAAATCATAATTGTTTTCAGTAAATATATATATACCTAATAAATATTTTCACACCATAGGATGACCATTTCAAGATCATTTATTGTAGGAATTGTAGGGATCTCCAGACCTTGAAGTAAACCATATTTGATATACATTCCACATAGCTACATAACCGACAGTACGTCGTGGTATCAATCTCAGCCACCAGGCACGCTCATTGTTTGTATTGCATTTCAGTTCCATTTGCATTTCTTGAAAATCACCCCCAAGCCAAAAAATACATAGCAAGTTAGTGGAATCATGTTACACATCAATAATTTTAGAAGAGCTCTCAGGTATTGTATGATGATTTTTTTTAGAAGTGTATAACTGTTGACTAGCATTTACTGTTACACAACATTATTTTTGGTAAACTCTACATAAGTATTCTAATTGTCTCTGGTATAATGTCTTGTTTAACAAACATGGTCACACGGTTTATCTATACGTTTAACCCTCTGTTGTTTATGATTTAAAAAAATGATAAACAGCTAAACTCACTGGTCAATAGCCAACATAGTGGCCAAAATGTTTCCCTGATAGGTAACTCATGTTTGGTTAGTCAATTCTTAATGCAAAGCCAGTCAAAACCTAAAAATACTATTAACACCATATCATTAAACAAATCAAACCATCTTAAGGTATTTATTAAATTTAATTGCATTTTAGGAACCTTGCAAGCATCTTGCAACCTTCAAGAGGAATGTATAGACAGGAATTGTGAAAAGGAAACCGATAAATCAATCAACGTAGTGTTATGAACCTCAACGTAAGAAGTTATGAAAGTCTATGTGAGGGTGTGGTTTTTACAGCTGGATGCCTTTTCTGGCACCCACCTCAGAGACGAGTTTATGGGAGATGAAACTCCGCTATCATGTCGAATGTGGAACTCCTAGTCTAGGATTTCATAAGCAAAGGAACACACAAAAATTAGTATTATTACCAGCATAAAAGTGTGTGTGTGAAAGAAATAAAGTAAGTGAGATGAACTGCTTTAATCTCAATTTGTTTCTAATCATTTTTCAGAGAAAAATGACCAAACGGTAAAGTATCAATTCCGTTTTCAGTTATGTGTCTTTTATCTTCGTTTGATGAAATTGCCAACTTATTTTGCCGAACAGTAAATACAGAATGAGATTTTGAAATTATACAAACTTGAACTTTGTTGACTTTTTCTCTGTTATAAAGACACTTTCGATACTCATCAATATTCTTACTTTTACTCACACTCTTCTTAATGCCTTTAGCCTTACACAAGCTATTCATTTCATCACACAATTTTATTGCATACATTTTGGGTCGTAACCCCACAAATTCTTCAACAATCCTTCCAGCATTTTCATCTTTCATTAAACCAATTTCACCTTTATTTTGTCTCACAATGCCAAAAGGATTGTTTGTTTCATAGTTTCCAGTATCAAACAAATTTGAATGTTGTTTCATGAACTCATAAATATCATAATAGAATATATACATAAAACTATCGGTGTCTGTGTATAACAACCTCACATTTGATTCAGGATTTGCTAAAATAACATTGTAATGAAAGTCATTCATTTTACATTTAGACAAATCTAATATAGATGCACCAACATATACTGGTTGATTGTGAAAAATCTTTAGTCTACTCATCTCGATGACCATACATTGTTCATCGAATATAATTCTATGTTTAAAATTAGCCTTAGCTATTAAAGACCTACCACCACGAGCTCCATGCCATTTGGTGACCCATTTGATGTCCCTTAACTTCCTCACATTCATCAGTGAACGACCAAAAATTGCATTATTCATCAATTTATAAAAATTCTTTTCAAAATCATTTTTGGCTTGTTTTCGTTTCTCTGTGTTCACATCAATATATGGTTTTAGCCATTGGCTCTGATTGAATTCAATTATTCTGTGAATACGATCTAATTTCATTCCTAGTTGAATACATTGCTTTAACAATCTATAATGCAAAACATAACGTTCTTTATTATCTAGGGTAGCCATTAGCTTTGTCAACTTTTCTGGACATAGAGGGTAATCTGAATGTTTGTCATGTAACTCTTGAGGATAAGTCAAATCTACTTCCAAAATATATCCAATTTCTGAAGTATCATCAATAGTTAAAACATCAAAGCCTTCAACATTTGCAATCCATTTAAAGCCACCCGTTGGAAGATATTCCATCATCGCATATCCATACAAATTATTAACGTCAAAGTACATTATGTAGGACTCTTGCTTTTTCTCATCATAAGTTTTCATATACTTATTATTAGCAATCGCATGTCGTGTTATACACTGAACATTTCCTCCTCGAATAGATCGTTCAAAAAAGTGTAACATATCAATATCTTGAAGCAATTCAAGTTGAACGTTGGTTATCTTTTTCATAGCACACCAAGACATAGATGGAGCAGTGTAAAAATGAGCTGCATCAATGCCATAAGTTTCCATGCCATTCGATCTAAAATTTTCAAAGACATCCGCCAAAAGAAGTATGTCAACTTTTAAATACAAATCTGCGTATTCTCCTAATGTTTGACAGGAAAACGTTTCCCACACCGATTGAGCAAACTCATACTCTTCATTCGATATTGTTTGATCATTAAGGCTGCTATAAAACTTGGATATTTCAGGTAATTTAGTTTCGTTAAGAACATCCATACTCGTGACGTATTCATAGGGAAACACACCTTTTCTCGCAGTAAGTCGAAACTGTGCATCATCATTAAAATAACGTTGTGTTATTTGCTTTGAATCTTCGCTTAACGAAGATGAACATTGATCTAGTGAACAGGACAAGAAATTATATGTATCGAAAAATCTTAACTGAATGAATCCATTCTTAGCCCGTACATACTTTGTAAACCCTTTGTAACGTTCCATATTCATCGCTAACAATTTTATATGACCAGGATTATGTAACACCTCTCCATCACGTTTCTCGCAAATTTCTTTAATTATAAAATGTCCATCATAGGCGGTTAGATTATGAAATGCTATAGGCAAAACCTTTGTTACTTTGTAATTTAAATTACAACTATTGTGTGCGCTTCCTCTATATTTTCCAGTTAAGTGACAATGATCGCGTACTTTGAGTTCATTAACTGCAATCGGTTTCTCGCAAATGTGACACATTTTACTTGACAAAAATAATCTTTCTTCATTTTCGGTCATCTTTAACATTGGCTTAACCGATAAGTAATATGTTTGAAGTTTATCCACAATACTATAAAGTTCCTTTACAAACAATTCAATGCAATTATTTCCCCTAAAGAGCTTGAAACTGCACAATTCACTATCGAAATTACAATGAAGGTATAAAGAAATGCTGTAAGGAATATGTTTATGTGTTAAAGTAGAGTTATGAATGTCACTATTTGGAAAACAGGAGGAAATTGGAGACAAAACGCATTCAGTGTCTGCATATATTATAAATGGAACTGTATCTTTAACTCGGAATTCTGTAAAATTAACAAATCTTTGTTCATCAGTCGGCATTATGCTTTTTGCAACAGGAAACTGTTTACAGTCTGCAAAGTGAACATTTAACTCATCCTCAAGAAGATAATATGACAAACAACGTCTACATATATAAATCCTTCTCTGAGTGCTAGTGATGCTTGAACGCACAAGGCGAGCAAGATTTCTAATTAAACAAAAGTGATAACTTTCACTGTTTCCAATCTGCAACATCAATAAGTCTACACTCCTTTCATATACGGGGCTAGTTTTCACCCCCCTGCTATTTTTCATCAAAAACAAAAGATCTTAGGTTCAATTATCATTTTTACCCGTTTAAGACCTTTTTCCCCACTGTAAAATCACTATTTACTGTTTTAGGGGTGACATCATCTATCCGGGTAAAAGCCTATGTCACAACGAATTTTTTAAGCTATTACACATAATTTTACGGTTCTTAGTTTCCAAGGTATCGATTTTTCAATTTTGGGGTAGTTTTCACCCCCCTGCTATTTTTCATCAAAAACAAAAGATCTTAGGTTCAATTATCATTTTTACCCGTTTAAAACCTTTTTCCCCACTGTAAAATCACTATTTACTGTTTTAGGGGTGACATCATCTATCCGGGTAAAAGCCTATGTCACAACGAATTTTTTAAGCTATTACACATAATTTTACGGCTCTTAGTTTCCAAGGTATCGATTTTTCAATTTTGGGGTAGTTTTCACCCCCCCTGCTATTTTTCATCAAAAACGAAAGATCTTAGGTTCAATTATCATTTTTACCCGTTTAAAACCTTTTTCCCCACTGTAAAATCACTATTTACTGTTTTAGGGGTGACATCATCTATCCGGGTAAAAGCCTATGTCACAACGAATTTTTTAAGCTATTACACATAATTTTACGGTTCTTAGTTTCCAAGGTATCGATTTTTCAATTTGGGGGTAGTTTTCACCCCCCTGCTATTTTTCATCAAAAACAAAAGATCTTAGGTTCAATTATCATTTTTACCCGTTTAAAACCTTTTTCCCCACTGTAAAATCACTATTTACTGTTTTAGGGGTGACATCATCTATCCGGGTAAAAGCCTATGTCACAACGAATTTTTTAAGCTATTACACATAATTTTACGGTTCTTAGTTTCCAAGGTATCGATTTTTCAATTTTGGGGTAGTTTTCACCCCCCTGCTATTTTTCATCAAAAACAAAAGATCTTAGGTTCAATTATCATTTTTACCCGTTTAAAACCTTTTTCCCCACTGTAAAATCACTATTTACTGTTTTAGGGGTGACATCATCTATCCGGGTAAAAGCCTATGTCACAACGAATTTTTTAAGCTATTACACATAATTTTACGGTTCTTAGTTTCCAAGGTATCGATTTTTCAATTTTGGGGTAGTTTTCACCCCCCTGCTATTTTTCATCAAAAACAAAAGATCTTAGGTTCAATTATCATTTTTACCCGTTTAAAACCTTTTTCCCCACTGTAAAATCACTATTTACTGTTTTAGGGGTGACATCATCTATCCGGGTAAAAGCCTATGTCACAACGAATTTTTTAAGCTATTACACATAATTTTACGGTTCTTAGTTTCCAAGGTATCGATTTTTCAATTTGGGGGTAGTTTTCACCCCCCTGCTATTTTTCATCAAAAACAAAAGATCTTAGGTTCAATTATCATTTTTACCCGTTTAAAACCTTTTTCCCCACTGTAAAATCACTATTTACTGTTTTAGGGGTGACATCATCTATCCGGGTAAAAGCCTATGTCACAACGAATTTTTTAAGCTATTACACATAATTTTACGGTTCTTAGTTTCCAAGGTATCGATTTTTCAATTTGGGGGTAGTTTTCACCCCCTGCTATTTTTCATCAAAAACAAAAGATCTTAGGTTCAATTATCATTTTTACCCGTTTAAGACCTTTTTCCCCACTGTAAAATCACTATTTACTGTTTTAGGGGTGACATCATCTATCCGGGTAAAAGCCTATGTCACAACGAATTTTTTAAGCTATTACACATAATTTTACGGTTCTTAGTTTCCAAGGTATCGATTTTTCAATTTTGGGGTAGTTTTCACCCCCCTGCTATTTTTCATCAAAAACAAAAGATCTTAGTTTCATTTATCATTTTTAGGTGTTTAACACGTTTTTTCCCCATAACATGACTATTTACTGTTTTAGGGGTGAAATGACCAATCCAGGTAAAAGCCTATGTCATCACCTATTTTTAAAGCTATAACGCCTAATTTTAGGGTTCATAGTTTCCAAGATATTGAGTTTTCAATTTTGGGGGGGTAGTTTCACCCCATAAAGGGGGACGTCGCCCCAAGTGCTAGGACCCCTCATACAAGTCCCTAGCATGATTGGTTCACGAGATATTAACAAAAGTGTAGTTAGGCCCTTTTGACAAGAAAATAAATGAATGATACTTTCAAAAACGAGGTGTCACCCCAAGTGCTAGGATACTGCCTATGGGAAAATCCCATCGTGGGTTCAGAAAATATTAACAAATGTGTAGTTAGACCCTTTTGACAAAAGCCACCGGTGTGCATACATACAAAAATTGCTCTTTCACCCCAGGTAAGGGTAGTTTTTATTTTGGGGGTTGACATACCTCATTCATACAAAAGGAGAATTCACTACGAGTCCTATGACACCCCATATGTTTACATCGCATTATTGGTTAGCGAGATACTAAAAATCGAATGACCTATTAGTTTTTTGTTTTTTTAATAAATTTTTTAAAAAGCCTCATCTATAAAGAATCTTTTAAAAATTCCGCTCTCTTACAAAAGCCCTCAAGTGCGCATGCATACAAAAATAACCACTACTTAACCTCCGGGTAAGGGTAGATTTATTTTGGGGTGGATATACTCCCGTCCATAGCAAGGGGTGGTTCACCACAAGTCCTACGACACCCTATATGCATCGTTCTAGCCTTACAAGCTCATTAAATTCGCCAAATTGTCAAAAAAGCACGTTTACCTCAAATTGCGTTTCCAAATTCCACCCATTTTAAAAAATTACCTCACCATCAAATAGAGCGGGAAAAATAGCATTTAAACGAACCCTCACTCAACCCTAGTCCTCGCCCGCCACCAAACATTTCCCAACATAGCCATACGTATTCAAGCACACACGCGACTTGCAAGAGAACATACACTACCCCACTACCCGCGAATAACCTTTTGTTTTGGTGCTCACACTCGCATGGGTGTCAGATGACAGTTAGCATCCTAATAAACATCCTCCATGACGTCAACACCCATTAACTTTTTATCACCATTGCACAAACAAGCCAAAGGGTCAACCTCTTCCCACGCTAACACGTGCACTGCACATGCTCGCTCCTGGACCACGTGCTCGCTCTAAGGACCCATGACGTCATCCCATGACGTCATCAGGATTACGCAATTTCTGGTCATGATGATGCAATATTCAAAGTCTAGCGAATTATACTACTTGCATTATTATTATTATTATTATTATTATTATTATTATTATTATTATTAACATTATTATTGTTATTTTTACATGGCGTAATTTATGCCGCATGTTATTCTGTGTAACATTGGTTGAACTCTTTATAAGGTAAAAGAATGTGGTCGTTTATCGGGGACCACCATGTGGTGTAGTGGCTAGCATGCTTAGCTGTCACCCATCAGGTCCAGATTCGATTCCAGACTGTCAATAAATTTAGTTTTAGTTTGAGGCTTAGAACGGGTTACACTATGCCTGACAAGGTAAAACTGAGAAGAAATGGGTTTCCTCGGCTCAATTACAAATACACACACAATTGCAGACAACACAACAACAACATCAACAAAGGTTATCGGACAAATATTTTTGCTCTCTTTATAAATAAATAGACTATATATTATATATGTATGTCTGATTTACGAGAATTTGTATTGGGTAATTTGTCCATCACTTTAGAATGGTAACTAGCATTATCCATTATTATAATAGATCCATCCTCCAAGTAATTCAAAAAGTGATGAACAAACCAGTTTTTGAATGAGTCAGCGTTCATTTCTGAATGATAATCTGAATCTCTGCTTTAAGTACGGGAACGAAAAACCTACTTACTGTCGCGTATGAACCCCGTTTTCGCCGACCCTACATGGCATATTATCAGCCTGCTCACTTTTCCTACAGGTACTCGAAGGCCCCCTCTTCCAGACGAATCTTGCCATATATCCTTCCTTGAGTGATTCTGGTTAACCCATGTTTCATCCAGATAAAAGAAAGGTCTGTTATGACCAGAAGTCCTTAGAATATGCACAGTACGCAAACAATTTAGTCTGGCAGCAACAATGTCGCTTCGTTCTAAAAGGAATTTCCTGGCGTCATTGGTTCGCTTGTATTTGAAACCGAGGGATTTCAGCAGCGTGTGCATGGAAGATACAGAGCCTGTGTAATTAATTTTCTCCTTCATTAAGCACACCAACTTTTTAGCCGTCGGAAATTCACCTTGATCGTATACATCAAATATTGTTCGACGCAAAACACACTTGTCAAAGTCGTCCAAATTTGTTGCACGTTTCGGAACTATGCGATGTTTGCCCGGTATCTAAACATGGGAACATTCCCTATTTCAACATTATTTCTACTCTCAGAAAAAATTCAAAAGTCTGGAGTCCTTACTTGAATTAAAAAAACAGATTAGATTTCAGTTATTTCGATTCGTGTTATGCGCCAGGTACCGGTGCAGCAAGCGCTCCTCTGCCTGGATTTGAATCTAATTTGGGCTAAAAAGATGTTTAGATTAATAAATAACTTTTCAGTTTTGGCCCCAGTTCTAATCAACTTATATACATCTGACCTACCTGCAACAGAGTCTTGGAAATTCATATATGCAGACGATCTGGCTTTATTAACACAACATAGACGTCTTGAAGCTGGTGAGGAGATACTTACTGCAGATCTAAATATTATGCATGATAACTTCAAGAAATGGAGATTGACACAAAATCCAACGAAGACCGAAGTTAGCTGTTTTCATCTTAGCAATAGACTGACTAATGCGAAGCTCAACGTAACCTTCAACGGTCAAGTCCCTCACTATCAAGTCTACCCAAAATATTTAGGTGTTACTCTTGATAGAACTTTGTCCTAAAAGAAACACATAGAAAAAATCGCTACAAAGTTGAGCTCACGTAATAACATCATACAGAAGTTGAGTGGAAGTTCATGGGGTGCAACAGCTACAACATTAAGATGCTCTTCCTTAGGTCTTGTCTACTCTGCTGCTGAATATTGCGCCCCAGTATGGCTTAATAGCCCTCATGTGAGGAAAATTGATGTTCAACTACATACAGCAATGAAGACAATAACAGGATGCATTAGATCTACTCCTCTACAATGGCGACCACCTTTAGGTCATATTGCTCCACCAGATTTGCGAAGACAGAATGCCCTTCTCAAGGAATATGAAAAATTGATTCAAAATCCACAGCTCCCAATTCACTCTGACGTTCCTATGCTTAAAATGAGTAGATTAAAATCTAGGCGGTCATCCATAATATTGGCAGAATCGTTACAAGAAATGGACTTTAACATGAACAAGAAGTGGTTGGAAATGTGGAGTAGAATTAATAACGTCGAACATCGGACTCTAATAAGAACCAGCACAAAGCCACCAGGCATGGAACTCCCGCGACATGCATGGAAGACAATTAAGTTTAACAGAATTCGAACAGGCCATGGCATCTGCGCAGAGAAAGGTCCCATCTCCCCAATGTGATTGTGGCAGTGAACATCAGACCATCCAACACATTATATCAAGTTGCAGCCGTT
The DNA here is from genome assembly GCA_946902985.2 of Meconema thalassinum. Lineage (NCBI taxonomy): Eukaryota > Metazoa > Arthropoda > Insecta > Orthoptera > Tettigoniidae > Meconema > Meconema thalassinum. Next base: position 860,996,722 of record OX336388.2, read on the forward strand.
GAGCGTACCCTGCAAATCTTAACGATTTCTATGAAGTGACAGAGGCAGCCCTTCAATGGATAGAGAATTTAGATATTAAATTATAAATTTAATGACTTAGTTAAATTAATTTTGTATATTTATTATGTTGTAATTCAGTTTTGTTATTGCCATACGCTAAATAAATAAATACATTTTCTGAAGTGATTAATATTTAAAAATTATCATTACTATTTAATGTGACTTGATTAAGGGGTTTGTCAATGGGGATCTGAATTAATATTGCATAATGACTTATAGGGATACCCTATGAAACATTTCTGGCATATACACACATCAAAAAAAGTTTTGCATCACCTCGGTTCCCAGATCTCCGGCATATAGACGTTGACTGTGTATATTGTATCCAAGATACAGTCTCTTTGACTGTTCATAGATGTCACTAAAACTGCTCAAAGATGTAAACAACCATGCATGAGCAGGGCCTATTATACGGAGGGGGTACGACAGCCGATCAGCTCCAGTCATTCCACCAGGACGAAGGTACGCTGCTCATGTTGTCTGTAGTTCTACCATGCCTAGAAGGTCAATACCGCAGTTCGATCGCGTCCGCATTGTTACTTTGTGTCAAGAAGGGCTCTCAACAAGGGAAGTTTCCAGGCGTCTCAGAGTGAACCAAAGCGATGTTGTTCGGACATGGAGGAGGTACAGAGATACAGGAACTGTCGATGACAGGCCTCGCTCAGGCCGCCCAAGGGCTACTACTGTAGTGGATGACCGCTACTTACGGATTGCCGCTCGGAGGAACCCTGACAGCAATGCCACCATGTTGAATAATGCGTTTCGTTCAGCCACAGGACGTCGTGTTTCAACTCAAACTGTGCGCAATAGGCTGCATGATGCGCAACTTCACTCCCGACGTCCATGGCGAGGTCCAGCTTTGCAACCCCGACACCATGCAGCGCGGTACAGATGGGCCCAACAACATGCTGAATGGACCCCACGGAATTGGCATCACGTTCTCTTCACCGATGAGTGTCGCATATGCCTTCAACCAGACAATCGTCGGAGACGTGTTTGGAGGCACCCTGGTCAGGCTGAACGTCTTAGACACACTGTCCAGCGAGTGCAGCAAGGTGGTGGTTCCCTGATGTTTTGGGGTGGCATTATGTGGGGCCGACGTACGCCACTGGTGGTCATGGAAGGCTCCGAAACGGCTTTACGATACCTGAATGACATCCTCCGACCCATAGTGCAACCATATCGGCAGAATATTGGAGAGGCATTTGTCTTCATGGACGACAATTCTCGACCTCATCGTGCACATCTTGTGAATGCGTTCCTTCAAGATAACGACATCGCTCGACTACAGTGGCCAGCATGTTCGCCAGACATGAACCCTATCGAACATGCCTGGGATATGTTGAAAAGGGCTGTTTATGGACGTCTTGACCCACCAACCACTCTGAGAGATTTACGCCGAATTGTCGTTGAGGAGTGGGACAATTTGGACCAACAGTGTCTTGATGAACTTGTGGATAGTATGCCACGACGGATACAGGCATGCATCAATGCAAGAGGACGTGCTACTGGGTATTAGAGGTAGTGGTGTGTACTGCAATCTGGACCACAAATGCTGAAAGTCTAGCTGTATGATGGTACAACATGCAATGTGTGGGTCTCATGAGCAATAAAACGAGCTGAAATGTTGTTTGTGTTGATCTCTATTCCCTTTGTATTTAAAGGTTCCGGAACTCTTGGAACCGAGGTGATGCAAAACTTTTTTTGATGTGTGTATCTTACACATATACACACCTTATTTCAAGTTAGGTTGTTAACTAACAAAATCCAATAGTAGAAGTAGGTAACGCCGAGATATTCAAGTTACTCCGTGGTAGTGTTCAAGTTACTCCGTGATAGCATGGTGTTCACCATTCAGTGTAGTTTTTAAGAATGAAAACTAATGTTTAATGATAATGAAAGGGTTCAAATCGTATAGCCTATATAAGTTACCCCATATTGGCCATATTGAAACATTTCACAACACAAAATATGTTTTCAAAAAATAGATAAAAACATTCCATTAAAAACATTCCTTTAAACACATTTTAAGTCTACTTGGCTCTTCTTAGTCACTATCTGACTCCTCGCACCCATCAGCCATCACACATAAAATATACATGGTAGGTACCAGACATTACAATCCATTCGGCTCCATTCTTCCTCTTGGCGTCATCATTCTTAACGGAACATTTTGTTTCTAGTGTTTCACCATTCAGCTGTATGTAATTATTTCGATGCATCTTCAAGGTAACCGCATAGTTAATTGAGGAAACTTTTTAAATAACAAGTAAAAATTTTTCCTATGCAATGATGACACTGGAAGACAATAACCGCACAAATTTGAAACAGGGCTAACTCATCATATTAAGGAAATCCCGAATCCTAGTTAACCACACCACAAATGACGACATTGTGATGGTACAGTTAGGGTCTTATCCGTACTTTTATTAAAATCTAGGCTATACGGGAGCTGTCTTCGCTGTGAATCGTATTATGAGAATCAATAAGCACGTTGAGATATGTGGATGACATGCTAATTATTGCCAGTAGTATTGAGAGTTTTCAACTAAATTTAGGCCAGCTTAACATTTTAGAAATGAGCCTCACGATCAACACTTAGAAAACATAACTCGAAATTGAAGGTTCAACAACTTGCGAACAGCAGGCGAGAACGTATTGAGATGAGAACGATGCCGCTGCGCCACTCATCCGGTCATTAGAGAACTACAGAACCAATTTACGATAACTCTCCTTTGATATAATATTCGACATATCACTTCAAAATTTCTGGCAGCAATTTCCTTAAAAACCCGCAATTTTTCACCGCACAGAAAATATCGCTGCTGATGTATAGTAAAACATTACTGACTAAAATATTCGCATGTCTTTCTTCTAAGACGTTCTAATAATAATGTTATTTGTTTATGTCCCTTTCAACTACTGCGGCTTTTAGAGACGCCGGAGTGCCGGAATTTTGCCCCGAAGGAGATCTTCAATGTGCTCCCTCGCATTTGCGCACACTCAAATGCCAGCTGACTGCGCCAGGATTCGATCCTGTAACCTCGGGCACAACAAGTGAGAGCGTTACCGCTGGGCCAAGCAGCCAGCCCTAAGACGTCCTGAAATCCAACTTCGAAAAATGTCAACTCGACATGGATAAAAAGACTACGGCATCAAATAATCAGGTATAGCATCGCCTCCTCCACCTAGGTCCTCTATGTTTCGAACAACATCGACGAAGACGTGAAACAAGTACAATGCGAGAAAAGAGCCTGAGGAATACAGGAGGATCAACCCTCAAGAACCAGTAGCTGTTCCAAAGAACGTGTGTGACTACTGTGGAAGAGTTTGTGTTTCAAGTAATTTAAGAACTCACCTTTAATGGACTCTCTTACTCGAATGCGAGTGATAACCTAATATAGGCCTACTATCGTATTTTTTGGAAATATCAACAACGAAGTAATCACCACGATTCATTTGTAATTGCATGAGATACATAGCCCCACTCGTAACCGAGTACCTGGCCAAGCGCAAGGTGTCAACGCTGACCCTTTCGCCCTACATTCCCGATCTGACACCGTCGGACTCATTTTTGTTTCCTTCGAGAGGAAGGTTCTTCGAAAGATGTATGGACCAATCTACAATACCATGGGGGGAATATGATGGAGGAACGAAAGAGGACCTGTACCAGTGGTTTGGAAGGCCGCCCACTGGCCGATTATTAGGACACAAGAGGCTCCAGTAGTTTGACCACATCCTTCAAGCTGATGGATCTCTGCCATACCGAGTCCGTCATTTCCAACCTGATGGACGCCCAAGGACGCGATGGAACGATCGAGTTCTGACAATCCTTAAGCAAACGAAGCCAACAGCGGTCGAAAATGACGCTCGAGACCGGCAGAGATGGTCTCTCATCTGCAGTTGATACGTATCTCCAGTGTTCTGACTGACCTCTTCTTTACCCTCTTCTTCTTCTCCTGCTTTCGGAAGGGCCTACTGGGGACCACGTTTGTTCAACTGCTGGGTTTTGATTTTTGCCCGGTACTGACGCATCTTTTCCCGGTGTATTTCCTTCCTTTCCTCCGACCAATGGGTGCCTTTCCGAAGAGATTTATCCTGAAAACCATGGACTTCCTTGAGAATATGCCTCGCAGTTTGTCTGTCTTGTAGGTTTGTTAGGCCCAGTTCTTTGATATCCTTCTCATTTTCAGTCAGCCAAGTGGTACGGATCTTCTTGTTTCACCAGAAGGTGAACAGTCTGTTCGCAGGCAATCTTGCCACATGACCAAGAAGGCTACAGTTCTTTTCCTGGCACAGTCAGAAAGCCTCTCAATTTGTACGTAGAGTTCTGAGTTGTGTTGTCTCCGATATTCTCCATCTTCTAGAACTGGTCCTAAGATTTTTCTGAGAATTCTTCTCTCTCTTACCTCCTATTCATCAATTAAACCTCTTTTGTTAATTGACAGACGCTCTATGGCACACAGGGCTTCCGGTCGGATGACTGTATTTTCCCCTTTTCTTTTAATTGTATCTTTTTGTTTTATTTGTTAGAGTGCTCTTTTATAGTTCATAATCTGTTTCTCTTTTCTTTTGTCTTCTGATGTAGGCTTAAAGGACCGTCAATGCAATACGTGATCATGATGATGATGGCGAATAGAAAGGAACTTGAAAGGCAACCATTATGGAACGCTGGAAAAGGTCCAAGAGGCCGTGACGAGGAGCCTGAAAGAGGTTGCCATCGACGCCCTCCAGGTAGCGTACTGCGACAGGCAGAAGCGCTGGCAGCGGTGTGTCGATGCACAAAGGAGATATTTTGAAACATTTTAGTAATTTGTAGTTTGATCTGCAATAAATTAGCGGTGAGATTGTTTCTGCTGTTACGCCCAGAGACCTCTTGGATTCAAGCTGTTCAGTTGTGTTGCTTGTATAATGGTGTGCTCCAAGTTGATATAGTTAATGAAGTTGGTAAACAGTTTTCAATTAAATACTACTTAAGAGGGTTTTCATTCCAGTTAATGTACATCACAAGTATGGAGATATTTGCAATCACGCGACAAGTTCAAGGATGGTAGAACTTGTTGCCAACTCAAGTAAATTGGTTTTAACCCTCACCACGCTGCGTGCGAGCTCACTGCCTTAGGGAATGTTAAATTGATTATATATTATTTACGATGTAGGGGGGATGCATGGGGAGACTAACTACTGGGACGGGGAAAAGGGCAGGGGAAGATCGAAGAAGGGAGCGAACAGATTCTGAACATGCAATCTCTTACATCTGTTCTTAAATTCGAAAGAAAATACAAAATCATATGGCAAAATTCCTTTAATTTCAGTAATCTTTCAATCTAATTTCCAGTTTCTGTAACTTGGTGGATAACCGAAGACAGCTGGTCCGAGATGCAATTCAGAAAAGCCAGGGTGAAGAGCGAAACTCCAAAAACATATCGGCCCTACTCTTCTCTTAAGTCATAACATGACACGACTCGAGAGTTTGATGCTGGCCGAAGATGGTGTGATAGGATAGCTAGCTAGCTCTTATACTCGCTCCGAAGCTAGTAATTTAAATTTCCACTGAACGGAGATTGCTGGAAGAAATGACAAGTAGTTCCGTGAAGAACTATACAGCCTATTTTCATATAACCTACTTATGTTAACTGCCTCTATCAACATACAAAATTTCAGTTTGATTGCTGTAATAGATTCTTAGATATTGAGAACCGACTAAATATTGCGGATGGTCGCCATGTTGGATTTTTATATATGTAGGTCTTCGAGTTATGTACTGTTACATGAAGATTATTGTGTACGAGTAGTATTCAAATTTCAATCGCATGATTAGGACACAAGAAGTAAAAACGGGATTTTAAAATTTAGCACAGCTGCCATCTTGTGGTTATGGAAACAATTGAAAAACATTAAATGCCAATGGATTAACATTTGCATAAGGATTTACTGTACCAAGTGTCACTGCACTCGGATGGTTAAATTGCGAGAAACGACCATGTGAATATTTGATACTTCGCGTCACTGCCATGTTGGATTTGTGATCACCAGGTTATTGGAAGTCCTATAGGTGAACTTCTGACCATAGCCCCTATGAACATAAAAAAATCAGTTTGATTGCTATAATAGATTCGTAGATATTAGAGCCGTCTAAATATTTCGGATGGTCGCCATGTTGGATTGTTATATGTATAGGCCATAGAGTCATGTACCATTAAAGGAAAATTATTGCGTAGCTTCATTATTCAAACTTTCACTTCGACGTTGACTTCCATCGTATGATTACGACACAAGAAATAAAAACTTAATTTTAAAATTCGCACAGCCGCCATCTTAAGGTTATGTAAACAATTGAACTAAATTAGATACCAGTGCATTACAATGTGTATAAACATTTGCTGTACCAAGTTTCATTGCGTTTGGATCATTAAATCGCGAGGAAGGTCTATTTACAATTTTCAAATTCGCTTGGCCGCCATATTCATTTTGTAGTTAACCGTTTTTTTTTAGTCTTACAGATAGACTTCCAGTAGTGCCCTCTTTCTCCTTACAAAATTTCAGGGCGATACCGCTAATAGTTTCAGAGATATAGAATGCTGGTGAAATATTTCGCACAGACGCCATCGAGTGGTTATGTAAACAATTGAACGAAGTTAAATGTCGGTGCGTTACAATGTGTATAAACATATCCTGTACCACGTTGTACTGCGTTTGGTTGATAAAATCGCGAGAAACGTCTATTTAAAAGTCGCAACTTCGCTTGACCGCCATGTTGGTTTTGTAGTTACCAGGTTTCAAACGTCACATAGGTGAACTTCTAGTAGTTCCTTTTATCACCGTAAAATATTGCAGGATGATATCGGTAATGGTTTCGGAGATATGGAATGCTGGTGAAATATTTCGCACAGCCGCCATGTTGGAATGTTGAGACATAACAAAATTTGAAGGGCACGGTCGGGGTCGTCTGGAATAGTGCTATGAACTTACTGATTTTCATTGAAATCGCTCCAGCCGTTTAGAAGTTATTACGGGGGACACACACCTTCACACACACGCACACACAGACAAGACACACGGACAAAAGGTGATCTCATAAGCCTATTTTTTTAAATGAAAATAGGCTAAAAACGTAATACCACTTATAGTGGGCGATGTATTATAGGTAGAGATATGCTGTCTCGGATGTTTTTGTAAAACGTTTCGTGTTCAACATTCCTACTATCATTGTATAAGATATTTTCAACGGGTTTTCCAGCGTGAGCTTAAAAGGCGCACGGACGGCAGGTTTATCTTCGACTAGATTCACTGAAATCATTACTGCCTGGCTTTCATTGGTCATAAATGATTGATTTTCTACAAAAAACTTTACAGAATGGTGAAAACCGCATTAAAATCCATCCAGTGGTTCTCTGAGATTATCCGTTAAATCCAAGAATCGGGGACTTTGTTTTATACAATGTATAGAAGAGATACACTAATTAACTCAATTTGAGCCCGTTTGGGTGTAACAGGTTACATAACTTGAAATATTTGAAACGGTATATGTTCAAATGTTCCAGCATTTAAAACGATTCAAGCACCACAGTATAAAATTATTCATTTTACTACTAATATAAGGAGGCTTCAAAATTTTAGATGTATACTTCTTTCAGCACTTTCATTTCGTTCAGTTTCGATCGAAAATGAAGCACACCCTGACGTTCAGTTGTCAGCCTCATGCACTGTGCTTTTGAAATATGCACAATGTAGGTGTTAATGTATCGGTCAGCAATTGATTATAAACTCAAGATTCCCTACAAAAGGTGTCGACTGTTTGGTTTCCACAATTAGATGCATTAAATCATTCGGGACTTGACATACTGTTACTCTGTTGAATTTTTCGAAGGGTGGAAAATCGCAGTCACGTGACATGAATGAATGAATGATCTTCAGTAACAACCGGTGTTCAGTTTCAATGAAATAACCATTGGTATTTTTTCCTTATTCGCGTCAGAATACGGACCATGTCTTTCCGTGACATCTTTACGTGACATATACGTATACATATTTACACTCGTATTTAAAACAAGTAGAAATATACAGCCTATTTTCATGTATCCTACTTATGTCAATTGCCTCTATCAGCATACAACATTTCAGTTTGATAGGTGTATTACATTCGTAGATATTGAGAACCTGTAGCATTCTCTGCTTAGGCTGGTATGACAAGTGAAACGGTATTTACTTTGCTCCACGTTGAGCGTACAAATGTAACGTTAATTAATGCCCCATGTTGGTAGCGACAAATGTAATGGTTTCGCTAGCCCACACTGTTGGGAGAGAAATGTAACTGTTTACCTTTGCCTAAGCTATGTTGTTTTAATGGGCGCCAAGACCTCAATGCAATGTTGAAATCTAAATTTGTATTTAACAACGTCTAGCTCTGGCAGAACACATTCAAGACTCTATTCACTCAGATCGTGGTATGATTTGATCATTAACCCAACAAACAATTGTATCAGGAGAAGGAATTGGTCCATATCTAATGCTACCTACTGAAAGCAAAGATTGCATTGTAAAAGAAATGAATTTATTATATAAAACAATTATAGCAAAATTAATAATAATAATAAGTTTAAAATTTAAATTGGAGCGTTGTGATTTGAATATTACCGATAGAAAATTACGTGAAAACGGAGTCTGATAAATTGATTTTACTCTTATTTCCAAGCTATGAAGTTACTGAATTATGAAATATAAAACAAAGAAAAATGAGAGATTGCGTATTTCTGCGTCATTAGCGCTTACCCCTGGAAATTGCCAATGCATTTCCCTCGTTCTTGATGATGCTGTGTGCTTCCCACAGTCTCCTGGACGTCGTCATCTCCGTCGAAATTTGATGATATTCTGGTAGATTAGATAATTCTATGGTCCGTACATCGGACCCAAACTCTCGTAAAACCGCACTGGTTACGTTTTACAAAAGTTCGTCGCTAACTCCACTGAACATCGGAGCGTCACGCACTTGCGACCGTACACTGCAAGTTCTACACAGATTGTCCCTAACTCCACTGAACATCGGAGCGACTCGCACACGTATCCATACTCCTCAAGTATTTCACAGATAGTCCTCGTCTCACGGCGCGTCGAACGATATATTCACCTGTCGGCTCCCCCACTCCGGAGCAGTCTCCTAGCTTACGTTGTCTCCGCTGATTGGCTGAGCACGCCGCCATCTTCTCCTCCTCCGGGTCATTACACTCGGCGACAGGGTTCCGTTTCAACAATTCGCCTCTTCTTGACGATGCGACCCAAGATTGCGTCATGCTCCTCGACAGGAATCAGCTTGTATTAGAATTCCCAGTGAGTCACGTCTCTCAATATACCCTAACTGACGAAAACTCCGTAAAATTCCGTAATCGCATAATTTTCTATGATATCGTCGTTCGTAATAATTTGCTTGCTAGCGTTTTCTAAGACATAGAAAACCTATCTGTATGCTTATAATTTTTATAAAATGCTCCGAAAATATCTTAATAATAATTATAATAAATTAATAATAATAATAAATTAACATGAAAAATTATCTTGGCTGAACAATTTGCCGCGTAAATAAATATAGAATGGCTTCCTACTGACTTATGCCAGTTGCATAAAAAACCCTCGAAAAACACGTTACATATTCGCCTTGGATCATCGGATGATTTACCGTGACGACGGTCCATTATCCGATTATCCCAGACACGTTAATAAACCCCATCCAAAATACATATTACATAAATGAAATCACCCTAAATTACAGATATATACACTCATAATTTTTCTTCACGCACTTGGCGTCAAAGTTTGTTGTCACTATGGATTGCACTTTGCAACCAGTCCAATGTTTTACATATAGAATAGTGTTCCATGGATATTTCCGCCTCTCAAATTGCTCTATGTTGGAGAAATAGACATAATTAATGTGTGAGCACTATGTATTTATGATGTCATATCACACGCATTGAAGGTGTTCTGATATATTTATATCATCATTGAACTTCCTAATTTCACTGGAGGTCCCTTCCTTATGGTGAAATTTAATCTCACTTATCACTGAGCACACGATTGTGGCAGCGCCTCGTGACCATAATACTTAATCTCTCTTTGAAGTAGATTAAATTAATATTGACTTCTGAAAAAAAAAACAGTAAATGCGCATTACATATAACACCAAATATTTCTGTGCCGTAATCGCCCTGTCTTCTTAAGTTCCCGTAGACCATATTCTACTTAATACTAGTTCTCAACACAGACCATTTCTCCTGACACAAATAATACCTTTGTACAAATTACCTTAAATTACACACTTACAAATCTTACATGGCGAGGCCGTAAACAGAAATCACGTGTGCTGATATGTATGAGTTTCATGAAGGACTGTCTCGCATTCTGATGGCCCATCTTTTATCTCGTGGACGCCTTAAGCTAACAAGCCCTATTCAAGCGCTCCCCCATCTCTTGGAGATAAATGGGAACCCATCAGCGCTGCCAAAATGGCCTTGGTGCATCGAGACAATTTAGTGCTCAACAGCATCCGACAATCCCGTCATATTTCCCTGTACCTTAAAAACTCTCATTTACTTACATACTACCCCCCGGTGTGACTTCTGATACGCCTGCCTTAAGACCAGATCTTCCACGCACCAGACACCACACTTACTCATTTGATAGGCTGGCTCGCCAGCTAAACACACTCACTTTATGACACATATTTTCGTAGACTATGTATATTATACGTCCCGTATAATCTGTTTCCCTCACTATTCTCCAGTACATATGCTGTTTTGCCAATACGTTTGGAAACTATAAATGTTTCTGCGTCACCTGCTTCCAACCTTGCAAGTGGCTCCCTTTAAATGAACGTCATCACGTTGCTCTACTAGCATATTTCTCAGTGTCTGTAACGATGCCCTGTTGCTACTGTCCACACCTGCTAACCCTACTTTCCTCTGGTGTCACACCTCTACTCGACACTCTATGACCTAAAAATGTCACTTCTGACTGACAGAATGACGACTTAGACAGCTTCAAAGTGAACCCTGCCTGATCTAACTTCTGAAAAACTATATCTAAATGACGTAGATGCTCCTCAAAACTGCGTGAACTAATTACCATATCATCTATGTAAATGGTTACAAACTCTCCTGTGTCATCCCCTAATGCAATGTTTAAAGCCCTAATTAAAGCTGCTGAACTACTCTTTAACCCATAAGGTGTTCTAAAAAATTGATAAAGATTATATTTATGACTAAAAGCTGTAAATGGTCTATCTTCGTACATAAGTGGCACTTGCCAAAAACTGGAACTCAAATCTACACAAGTGAAATACTTCTTCCCCTCAAATGTTTGCATTAATTCCTCTATTGACATAGATTTCAGCTGATCTGAACTAATTCTATTGTTAACCAAACGAGCGTCTAAACAAATACGAACAGTGCCGTCGGTCTTGGGTACCGTGATCAAAGAATTAACATATGGACTGTTCGAGTGCTCAATAATCCCATCTTCAAGCATCTGGTTAATTTGTGCCTCAACTGCACTCTGATAAGCGAAAGGTACAGGATATCTATGTCCTGTGAATACTGACCTATCAATAACGTTCAATGAATGTGTATAGCAATTGGCCATACCAATGCGATCCTCAAAAACTCTCCTATTACACAATAACACATCATAGAGCCGAACACATTGTTCCACCTCTATATTACCCTGAAATGCAGCCTCACGTAACGAGTCCTCTAGACTTCCGTTCGTAATCACACTGCCCACAAAACATGGAGAACCCCGCTCTACGGCTGGCGATATCTCATTTAAAGTACAAATCACACCTACAATACTACTCCTCTGAATATGGTCATTGAACGCTACTTCTACTTCAGAATCTCCCCATTTAAATTTCAAACTCCCTACATCATAACATAAGTTACCAGACACTCTACTTAGCCACTCTGAACCCAAGATAACACTGAATACTAAATTTGGAATTACAAGGCAAATCAGCTTCTCTACATGATTATTAATTTTAATGTCTACTAAAACTTGCTTAGAAATTACTTTAGACCTCTTCCCAACAGCTGTGATAACAAAAGTGCTTTTAATTGGCATCTCCTCAAAATTTACTCCAGTTCCTTTCATTTTATCATAAAATGCACTACTTATGCAACTCTTCATACAACCACTATCAATTAAAACATCTGTGTACGCCTCGGACACGTTAAATTTAACTATGGGGCTCTTACTAACCACTTCCTGAATAATACCTTCATCATTTAGTTCATGTAATAATTCATTTCTTACATTTAGGTCATAGGGTTCCTGTATAATTGTATGGACAGGGCATGCTACAGACTGAGATTCTGACCTTACTTCGCAGCCTGGTTCGCGTTTAAAGAACCGCTACAGCTGGCCGTAGTACTACTAACTACTGAACTAGTCTGGTTGTTCTGGGCTGTGTTGTCATTGTTTGGCTGTATATTACTACCACTAGGCTGTCCTCTTCCTTGACCCCTATTCTGGTTGTAATTATTGTCATTATAATTTCTCCCTTGATTTCCCCTGAAATCATTGTTCCTCCCTTGATACTGATTACCATAGCCATTTCCTCTGTTCTGATTTAGCTGATTATTATTATTTCTATTTTGAGCGTTGGCCCCTTCGCCACCGTTCCCTTGAACTTCTTGATGCCTGGCTTCATTAGGTCTATTATTATTATTACCCTGGTTCCGATTGAAATTGTCATCATAACCCCCTCTCCCTAGTGCATCAAATGTGCTTAACAAATTTTCTACTTGTGATATAGTCTTTACATTCTGGATACAAGCAGCCTCCTTGATCCTATAGGGAAAGTGCCTAAGTAGCAACCTTACCACATCACTTTCCTCCTTCAAGCCATCCAGATATTTACACACTAATACCTGCCCTAAAAAGTATTCGGTCATGGTGGAGCTTCCTTTAGGGTTATATTTACCACACACTACTCCCTCACGATGCTGCGACTGAATAACCTCATTCCAGAACTTTTCACAGAATTTCATTTTAAAATCATTGATATCAGTAAACTTGTCTCTGTAGACAGCAAACCAATTCCTCGTTTCCCCCACAAACACTTGTTCTAAAATTTCAACTACCTGGCACCACTCAATACTACCATTTTCCAACCTTTCCCCGAATTTATTTTCTATAGTGTTCATGAACTCCATTATTATTATTATTATTATTATTTATTTACCAAAAATTGTGCCTACAATTTATGGACGGCAGATAGAGAAAGGGCAAGCCCCACATACACAGCAGTGCCTCCATCTCCATTCATTAAATCTAAACAAATCTCAACTGTTACATTATACAATTGGGCACCCCTGTCGATTGCTGAACTTACCCAGTTCTACCTCCCTGTGTGTGCTATTCACAAAAACTGGCCTATTCTGACTATTTTCTTGCCTGATCCTAGCTTTTAATTTTAATTCTAATTCTGCGATTTTCTCCTCAGCCTTCCTCTCAATACTGTTTACTGTTAATCTAATGTTTCCTTCTGATTCTTCTACTTTATCATATAGCTTTGCTTGTTTCTCCTCAATCTTGCTAATGCTTTCCCTATTACTCTCTCTTAAATCATTTACTTCTGCAACTATTTGTGAGTGGACTTTCTCAATTCTACCCCCCAGCTGTTCCTTAACCTCTTTAGTAGCTACCTGAATTTTGTCAATTTCTCCCCCCAATTGCTTTTTGACCTGCTGTGTTTCCAGTTGCACTAGTTCTTTTAAATTTTCAGCCTGTGTACTGATTCTAATTTCCAACTCCTCCTGTACTTTTCCTAATTTTCTGTCTACATCTGCAATAATCTCTTTAGCCTTTTCTTCCATCACCCCCCTGATCTCACCTCTAATCAGTTCGAATTTGTCACTCATTTCCCTACTGTTTTGTTCTAACTTAGCATTTAAAGTTTCAGTACTCTCTCTATTTTCCTTACTGTTTTGTTCTAATTTTGCATTATTCTGTTCTAATTTTGCATTTAACGCTTCTGTACTTTCTTTATTTTCCCTACTGTTTTGTTCTAATTTTGCATTATTCTGTTCTAATTTTGCATTTAAAGCTTCTGTACTTTCTTTATTTTCCCTACTGTTTTGTTCTAATTTTGCATTATTCTGTTCTAATTTTGCATTTAAAGCATCACTACTAACTTTGTTCTGATACATGAACTCGAGAAGTAAAGTTTTTAATTCTGGTTGGCCGCCTACACTCCCTGTTTCAGTATCGGGATTTACCTCCGCTACCCCGGTACTACCATCACTCGACATACTGCTCGTATCATCATTCTCCAGTTGATGACCACTACGTAACCTCATCTGTCTTTCTTTCTCATCCCCCATAATGATATACACTGATAAAGACGAATAACCCCCAAAATACAGGCACAGAAATATATACCCTTCTCCTTCCACAAATGTTATTAGGTTTTCAGCCCCAAGTTGTCGGCGACAAATGTAGCATTCTCTGCTTAGGCTGGTATGACAAGTGAAACGGTATTTACTTTGCTCCACGTTGAGCGTACAAATGTAACGTTAATTAATGCCCCATGTTGGTAGCGACAAATGTAATGGTTTCGCTAGCCCACACTGTTGGGAGAGAAATGTAACTGTTTACCTTTGCCTAAGTTATGTTGTTTTAATGGGCGCCAAGACCTCAATGCAATGTTGAAATCTAAATTTGTATTTAACAACGTCTAGCTCTGGCAGAACACATTCAAGACTCTATTCACTCAGATCGTGGTATGATTTGATCATTAACCCAACAAACAATTGTATCAGGAGAAGGAATTGGTCCATATCTAATGCTACCTACTGAAAGCAAAGATTGCATTGTAAAAGAAATGAATTTATTATATAAAACAATTATAGCAAAATTAATAATAATAATAAGTTTAAAATTTAAATTGGAGCGTTGTGATTTGAATATTACCGATAGAAAATTACGTGAAAACGGAGTCTGATAAATTGATTTTACTCTTATTTCCAAGCTATGAAGTTACTGAATTATGAAATATAAAACAAAGAAAAATGAGAGATTGCGTATTTCTGCGTCATTAGCGCTTACCCCTGGAAATTGCCAATGCATTTCCCTCGTTCTTGATGATGCTGTGTGCTTCCCACAGTCTCCTGGACGTCGTCATCTCCGTCGAAATTTGATGATATTCTGGTAGATTAGATAATTCTATGGTCCGTACATCGGACCCAAACTCTCGTAAAACCGCACTGGTTACGTTTTACAAAAGTTCGTCGCTAACTCCACTGAACATCGGAGCGTCACGCACTTGCGACCGTACACTGCAAGTTCTACACAGACTGTCCCTAACTCCACTGAACATCGGAGCGACTCGCACACGTATCCATACTCCTCAAGTATTTCACAGATAGTCCTCGTCTCACGGCGCGTCGAACGATATATTCACCTGTCGGCTCCCCCACTCCGGAGCAGTCTCCTAGCTTACGTTGTCTCCGCTGATTGGCTGAGCACGCCGCCATCTTCTCCTCCTCCGGGTCATTACACTCGGCGACAGGGTTCCGTTTCAACAATTCGCCTCTTCTTGACGATGCGACCCAAGATTGCGTCATGCTCCTCGACAGGAATCAGCTTGTATTAGAATTCCCAGTGAGTCACGTCTCTCAATATACCCTAACTGACGAAAACTCCGTAAAATTCCGTAATCGCATAATTTTCTATGATATCGTCGTTCGTAATAATTTGCTTGCTAGCGTTTTCTAAGACATAGAAAACCTATCTGTATGCTTATAATTTTTATAAAATGCTCCGAAAATATCTTAATAATAATTATAATAAATTAATAATAATAATAAATTAACATGAAAAATTATCTTGGCTGAACAATTTGCCGCGTAAATAAATATAGAATGGCTTCCTACTGACTTATGCCAGTTGCATAAAAAACCCTCGAAAAACACGTTACAAACCGTCTAAATATTTCGGATGGTCACCATGTTGGATATTTATATATGTAGGTCTTAGACTTATATACTATTACACGAAGATTATTGTGTAGGTGTAGTATTCAAACATCAATCGCATGATTAGTACACAAGAAATGAAAATCAGGATTAGTACACAAGAAAAAAAATCAGATTTTAAAATTTCGCAGAGCTGCCATCTTGTGGTTACGAAGTTAATTGAAATAAATTAGATGGGGATATCGATAATAGTTCTGGAGATATGGAATGCCAGTGAAATATTTCGCACGGCCGCCATGTTGGATTGGTGAGACGTAATAAAATTTGACGGGCACGGTTGGTGGTGTGCCGTAATAGTACTATGATCTTACCGAGTTTCATTGATTTCGCTCCAGCCGTTTAGAAGTAATTAGGGGGGAGGGGCACAGACAGACAGGCACACATACGCACACACGGACAAAAGGTGATCTCATAAGCTTTTTTTTTGTCATAAAATGAAGATAGGCTAAAAAAGGAACAAGGTAAGGGCTGGCAGTCTAGCCCAGTAGCGGGCGACGTCGATGGCATTGGGAGTGGCTGCAATTAAGTCATCCATAGTGCAAGTTGAAGTACACAAGGAGCACTGATAAAGATGCTGTGTCGTCTGTTGCTCTCCACAATCACAGAGAGATCTGTTGGATGAGAAACCCCTCTTCTGCAGATTCACCCTTGTTCTTCCAACTCCTGTACGAAGTCTATTTAGGGTCTTTCATGTAGACCAGTCTTCCTTGTGGCCACATGGCAGACTTCCCTTGGCTCCATCCAGTTAGAGAGATGTGAAGTTATTTTTTCTTTCCACAGTCAGGCTCTTGCAACTTCCGCTTTCCCTTCAAGGTAATAAGGTAAAGCTACATTTTTAGTTTGACCGCAGCTGCTAATGTTACATTGTTTGCTCACCGAGCCATTTTTAAATTCATTGTTTCTTTTATCGTTGTTGTTGTTGTTGTTGTTGTTGTTGTTGTTGTCGTCGATGAATCATTTAAGGGCTTTGCGATATCGTGGCAATGTAGCCCCGTCGTGTATTGTCTCTGCGTAGGCTAATTGTATTTACTAGCATACAACTGTTCTCTATATCAAGAGGGAGTAGAATGCTCAGCATGTTACCTTACATAGGCCTATACTGTATTTTCGATCGTATCGTAAAGCGGGCTGTTTCAAAATTGAACTACAAACAAATCATGGCATTGATGAGTGAATCGTCGCTAAATATAAAGTGTAGTGTTTATACAATTATCGCGAGCTAAGCCGCGACGGGTAATGCTAGATGAATAGTAAAAAGAAGTATCATTCTCGTGAACGTTGGATTTGATTACTAGATTACATTTAACGTTAAAATCCATAATATTTACTCGCACACATACGGGGTCATTATCTATGTGCGCCCCGATAAACACCGCATGCTAAGCCGGCTGTGACTGGTGCAGATTTCGGGCACGCGTACCCAGTTCTGCCGGTGGTTAGCGCGCACTTTCACACATTTACCAGACATGTTCAATAATGTGTACTTACAGTGCTCATAGGCAATGCTGAAAATGTCCTCTTTCCACACCTGACGTAATCTGATGAAAGAATGTCTGTCAACTCTTTTATTATTTTCGGAGCCTGTTTCCTTGAATCGTTTAACAAGCCTCCTAATTGTATTGGCATTAGGCACAGGTCTTCCTGGAAATTTTCGTTTCGTTTCAGAACAAGATATTCCGCTTTTCATATACGAATTATGGATATTCACACGTTCGCGAAATGTGAATGGGTGTCCAGGCATGACCAACAATCACAGTAATCACACCACTCACTAAACGTGCAACACTAACGTCTAAGCTTCGCAGAGACACGTCCATATGAATGAGAAAACACGGGTGAACTAACGATATAAGTCAGCGGAACGCACCAATCACCGGCTGAACTGCGTACGCGCCCCCACTATCTGCGCCAGTGACAGGCGGCTTAGCTTGCCGTGTTTATCGGAGCGCACATAGATAATGACCTTGTATTTAGACTACTATATGCACCCAATAAGTTCATAATCTTATTTGTTCAAAAAATAAAAAAGATTATTCTTTACAAATACGATTTTCACCCCTCTGTAGTAAAATTCAAATAGTCTTGCTCTGGTTGGCGAGATTGCAAGGGAGGGAGAGTACAAAAAAGAGCGTGAAATGTTGAGAAGTTGGCAACAGGAGGGGAAAGCCACAAGGGAGTAGGGGGTCAGAAACCAAGAACAATCTACAATTCCCACCCACTATTCTATACAATTTAGCCGGCCCCGTGGTGTTGGGAAGCACGCCTGCCTGTTACCCAGAAGCCCTGGTTTCGAATACCGGCTCCATCAGCGATTTTAGAAACGGACATGAGGGCTGAAACGGGGTGCACTCAGCCTCGTGAGGACAATTGAGTAGCTGTATGACAGTGAGGCAGTGCCCCGGTCACGAAAACCAAGATTAACGGCCGAGGTGACCCGATGCGCTGACCACGCGTCGCTCCACAATCTGCAAGCCAAATGGCTGGGCAGCGGCCGCTTGGTAGGCCTAGGCCCTTCATGGGCCGTAGTGCCAGGATTGAAGTAATTCTACACAATTTAAAGACTTCTTAAATTGGTATCAAACTATTACTTGAAGCAAACTAAAAGGAAGTTGCCTATATTTTGAAAATAAAATTAGTTAACTCTTTCATTCTTAAAACACAGCATTTTTCTAGCTTTATGCCGTGTCTTCAGTGGGGTTTCACCTAGGAACACCAAGCTGGCTCATCAGCGGACTCTTGGTGCCCATGCCCGGACCCCCACAGGAGTAGCGAACTGCGAGCTACCTCCCTTCTTATGAAGCGCACCTGCGCTTCTTTACTGCGAGATCTAAAGGCTCAAGCAGCCTTTCACCTCCCAATAGAGGCATCCAGGGTTTTCACGGTCAAGGAATTAAAACTCAGGAATTTTGTAGGTTTATGCCGTGTCTTGTGTGGGGTTTCCCCTAGGAACACCAAGATAGGCTAATCAGTGGGCTATTGGTGTCCGTGCCCAGATCCCCTCAGGAGTAGCCTTTTTTGGAAACCATTTATTTATTTATTTATTTATTTATCGTATGGCTTTAAGTGCCGGGAGTGTCCGAGGACATGTTCGGCTCGCCTGAGTCTGTAGCTCCTTCCAGTGGACACCCTAGGGGGTGAGCTACAAGTTCCGTTCAATTTCAAGTAGTTCCAACTTTCACCACCAGATTTCAATGATACCTAGTGGTGAACGTTGGAACTTTGATAGAGCGTTCTGACGAAATCTAACCTAACAATTTTGCTTTACACAAGTTTAGTCTGTGAAAGGATCTTTTACATGCCATAAATCTATGACATGGGACCGCCGGCTTTACTTCCCCTCCGAAGGAAGGCATACTGAAGAATTTTTAACGCTCTTAAAAAATCTGATGGCTTCGGCCGGGTTTGAACCCGCTATCTTGGGCACAGCAGTTCAGCATGCTTCCAACTACACCACCGAAGCCGCTATAGGGAGGTGACAGGCTGCTTGAGCAATTAGCTCTCGCAGTAAAGAAGTGCAGGTGCGCTTCATAAGAAGGGAGGTAGCTCGCAGTTCGCTACTCCTGTGGGGGTCCGGGCATGGACACCAAGAGTCCACTGATGAGCCAGCTTGGTGTTCCTAGGCGAAACCCCTCCACAAGACAAGGCATAAACCTAGAAAAAAATCTGAGTTTTATATCCTTGGCCGTGTAAGCCAATATACGAAGGTGGGTCAAAAAGTTAGTTGCACTAACGCGCTGCAGCTGCGCGCTGTGTGTCGCAACCGTGGGCACAGCGGAGAAAGGGACAGACACTGCCCGCACATCTGTTAGGCAGGTCGCTGTGGTGTCTCGTCTTGTATGGTGTGAATAGCGGCCGAATGCAATGGCGCGTCGACCAAATATGAGGTGCGTGCGACAATCCGATTCCTATGGGCCAAAAGGAAGAATTGCATGATTGAAGGGAAGCGCCGGGGGGGGAATTGAGCGTCGAGGTGATTTTGTTGCACGATAACGCAACACTTCACAAGGCACGCCAAACGAGCGAACTGCTGCAGCGTTTCAAGTGGGAGGTCTGGCAAATCCACCCTACAGTCCTGACCTAGCGCCATGTGACTTTCATCTGTTCGGTAAGCTCAAAACGGAGCTCGGTGGTCGACGTTTCCAGACCGATGAGGAGGTGAAGGCCGCTGTCTCCGTGTGGTTGCAGAACGCTGGAGGAACTTTCTATGCATCCGGCATCGACAAGTTGGTTGTGCGTTCGCAGAAATGTTTGGATTCTCTTGGAAACTATGTGGAAAAGTGACGTTAAATTGTATGTCGTTATAGACGTGTTGCTGTTGTATAGGTGGTGTAATAACTGGCCATAACTGGGAAGTGCAACTTATTTTTTGATCTGCCCTCGCACCATCTTTCATTCGTGTTTTAAAATATCGTAATCGTACAGGCACGGTCTGTAATTTAAATCACGCGGATCCACATTGCTAGAACTAGGCTCTGGTAACATTGCAGGAACTCAGCTCACATCCTATTTTAACCGAAAGTTTGCCGTTTATATTCCATGTCACGCCATGTTCCGATCAAGTGTAAGACACAACCTTCAGATAGTCAAGATACACCCTGATAATTCGTGCCCGGTTAGTGCCTCAAATTCGTCGTAACTAATAAGCTATTTTAACATGGATAGGTTTCTTGGGGTGGTAGTCTGTCAGGAATTCGCATGGACAAAATATCCCACACCTAGTTACCATGGCAACAAGTGTAAGCGCACTTAAGTTACTACTCATTGAAATGAGTGTGATACCTATAATACGAATAGAGAAATCAATACATACCCTTAAAAATCCCTCAGTATGCTATCCTTTTGAGGGGAAGTAAAGCCGGTGGGCCCATGTCATAGATTTATGGCATGTAAAAGAACCTTCCAGAAACTACAATTGTGTGAGCTAAATTTGTAGGTTAGATTTGATTAACGCTCTAGTTCCAACTTTCGTCGCCATGTGCCAGTTGCGGTGGTATCTAGTAGCCAAGTTCACAGCTATGTGTTGTTCACGGTAGCATTTGGTAGCAAAAATAGAAACTACTTGAAATTAATCGTCTGCAGTCCTTACCTGAATTACAGATAACACACACTAATACAGCCATCGCAATTAACACCGGTTATCAGACAGATTCTACACACACCCAAAGTACACGGGGCTACATGACCGCATTGTCACAGCCCTTAAACCGAGGAACCAACCAACCAAAAACATACCCATGTATTGGTTCTGGTACTACCTTGTTACATTGGTACTACCCGAGACTGTGCATTGATAGAGATTTGTTAAAAGCCAACCTGTCAAGTTTAAATTAATAACAGTTGGCAACACAGGAACTGACTAAAATGTCATGCATTGTATGTAGGTAATGTGTACGGTATTGTTTGTAGGTATAAATTTTGGTCAACAATGTATTAGTCATTTACTAGCCTGTGAAGGTTACATGCGTGGTTGGTACCACTTCTTACAAATCGTCACCAACACTGGAACGGCATGAAATTTAATTGATTGTGTATTGGTGGTGCGTACTATGAGAGACAGTGCCCCGATCAGGAAAACAGGAATTGACGACAGAGGGGACCCGACGCGATGACCATGCGTCACCCCATAATCTGCAGGCCAAATGGCTGGGCTGCAGTCGCTTGGTAGGCTTAGGCCCTTCATGGGCAGTTGTGCCACGGGGGTTTATGCTGATTTGAAGTAGGACGCGAGACGCATATAAGATAAAATCAGGAAACGTCCCATCAAGTCGAGAGATCTGTCAACCAGTTTCTTCACGCTTCAAACATCTGGTGCTCAAGGTGGATTTTATTTGTCATTCATGTTGATTTAGATCAAAAATGTTCCCTTCATTTCTTGCCATCCTCTCTGCTCCGTGTTTATCTGATTCTCGGCAGTGGGTCTTCATTCGAATCTTAATTACCGAGAGTACCTTCGTGACAAGCTAGCTGGCTGCTTCTTCCAGAAGTCCTCCCGTCTGTCTCCTTTTCCAATTCCCTTGCCTCAATCTCCAACACAGCGTAACCACTGTTCTGACGCATTCACCATTTCTTGCAACTTTCCAAGCTCTTCGTTATTTTGGGCCTGTCTACTTATAGGCCTAAACATCCACATTTTCTCGTCTGCACCGTACACGTCACCAACATACAACGCATGAAATTTTAGTCTGCTCCTGGGTTGCCAACCGTTGTTAATTTAAACTTTACAGGTTGGTCTTTAACAAATCTCTATTAATGCACAACCCAAGGCCCATCACATATAATATTTGTTTAGTTTATGAATTAAAACATAAAAAAAAACAATATACTTATCTATTGTTACTAAGCGACATAAAACTAATATTATCACAAATGTCAAAGATGCCTCAACATTCCGAAAATTTAAATACCTAGGGGAATGGATTACCCCTAATAATTCAGAAATAGCTGCCATTGAGAGCAGATGTAACAAATTGGAAGGTGCCTTTCAAACCTGGAAAAACATTTACAAAAGTAAAAGCTTGTCCCGGAATGTCAAACTTTGTCATTATAACACAGTAATTAGGCCGTCAGCACTGTATGCCGCAGAATGCTTACAGATGACAAACAAAGGCCCATTGAGAAAATTAGAACTTAAGGATCGGAAAATTCTAAGGAAAATATTAGGACCTGTTAATGATAATGGTACTTACAGAAGAAGACATAACAATGAATTATTTGAACATATAGAAGATTTGGTGAGTGTGATGAGAAAAAGGAGAATGTCTTTCTTTGGACATTTGGAACGGATGGAGCATCGTCGACTTTCATATCGAATACACTCATCAATCTTTTAAAAAAAATCCTATTGTAAATGGCCGATGCAAGTTAAAAAGGACCTAACAGAAGCTCGAATCAATCAAGCTCTGGTTTGGGATAGGAACCTGTTCAGAAAGGCGGTTAGATCAACCAGTAATCTACACCCTTTAACATCTGTGATGCCTCGCCCTCACCGCAAGTGGACGGAGAAAGGAGAGCTGAACATTCGTAATGAATGAAGATCTACTGGCAGACAAGAAAACAAGCATTACAGTGATCATATGAGTGAAGAACATCGTGGTCCATTGATGGCCAAAACGACTAAAAAAAACTAAGCGACATATGGCAACGATGCAAATCGAGGTGACGGTAGAGCGATGTAAACAGTGTGACAATCGGTTTGCTCTGATCTTATGTGTAACAACATAACCACTTATTACTCTCCAGTGCCTTCGCTCTTATGAACCTACCAAAAACACCAACAAATGCTCCTGAAGCGTGTGAGAAAAGTTTTGTTCCCTAACTTTCATACCCTTATCATACACTCGGCAATTTTGCCGTCTCTGTGGCTACCGATGAACGGCGTTTGATTTTGAGTAGGTCGAAAACACAATTCTAGGAAATTCTACTTCTGAAAACAGATTCAACGCTGTAGCATTCACAGAGACATACAAATCACTGACGATGAAGTTGTAAACCGATTTGGTAATGCTTCAAGAAACCTTGACTTTATATTATAGTGTAAGTTGTAAATCAAAACAGTACTGTTAATTCTTTCCATGTAAACACTATCAAGTGAGCAAGATGATTGCATTCATAAAAAGTAACATAAAATTGTCTTAGTTGTGTTTGACAATAACCAAATATAAAACATCACAACGAATTGGTAGGAAAGGTGTTGCCAGATAGTCCTAAAACTCATCATTTTGCACCAAATTATACAAACGTTTCAGTGGGAGGAACCCCGGACCCCCCTTTTCTTTGCGGGCTATTCCATGCCCCCAAACCCCCGGATAGCCCCCACCAAAATAAAACTCTATATACGGCCCTGTAGGCCATTGTGCGATATTCTTTTAAGCTTACATCTTATTGTCCGTAAAGGCTCTCACCTCAAGCCTTTGTCCTCCATAATGATTATGATGATGATCATCATTAGTAGCTGTTGTTATTATTGTTGTTTCATTTGAGGGTCTTGGACATCGTGGTCATTTAGCCCCATGCACTTGGATGTGTGCGGACTTTTGTCTGATAACCTGTGTTGTTACGATGGCTGCATTATTGTGTGTATTTGTAATGAGGTGAGGATTAGGAAGGAGTTCGCCGTGGCCTAAGTTACGAACCATCCCGACATTCGCCCGAAGTAGAAGTGGAAAACCTGGATGGGTGAGGTAGGAATCAAACCCACCCCGTTCCAGCCCTCACACCAGGACTATAATTTCTTGACAAAGCCGGGAATCAAACCTGGACCACCCAGCCAAGAACGCTAGCCGCTACACCATGTAACATTTACTGTAGTTACTAAGGCTGGCAAACAGATTAGTAAACAGCCAACGCTGAGTCACCATCGCACCCACATGTATATGTACACCGCCGCTAAATATATCGACCTTATTTCCAGTACGTAGCGGTGGTTAGCAAAGATGGTGTGTGACAGGATAGTTAAAGAGGATGTCAATCGATCTAGGGCAAGGAATACTGCGTTATCAAGGAGCTAACGAAGTAGCGTCAGTAATAATATATATATATATATATATATATATTTAGCATATGGCTTTTAGTGCCGGGAGTGTCCGAGGACATGTTCGGCTCGCCAGTTTTGTAGCTGCTTCGAGACGGACACCCAATGGGTGAGCTACAAGTACCGTTGGGGAGGAAAGTTGGAAGGGAAGGGCGAGGAGTTGGAAGGTAGCGGCTGTGGCCTATAGTTAGGGACCAACCCCGGCATTTGCCTGGAAGGAAGATGGGAAACCACAGAAGACCATCTTCAAGGTTGCCGGCGGGGGGATTCGAACCTACTCGCCTCCCGGATGTGAGCGACTGCCATTAGTCATGCCGTAACGAACACGGCTAACTCACCCGGTATAATAATAATAATAATAATAATAATAATATGGAACGATAAACCCTTATTCTATCCGAGAAATGTTTGCTCGCGAAGTTAGAGAGAAAAGAAAGATTCTACACATCATACTTGGCACGGACTACAAAAATGGCATCTACATCAGAAAATCCAGGCAAGAAATATACTCGAGGATAGAGAAGATCACAGACACATTGCGAAAACGCAGAGTTTGCTTCTACGGTCATATACGACGGATGATCGACTCCCGATAGACGAAACGTATCTTCAGTATATTCAACTCAAAACCAAAAACTACAATGCCATGGTATGTTAACGTCCAGACGGATCTGAAAGAAATGGGGATACGAGCAGAAGATGCACAAGACCGAAATATTTATAGAGCAGCCATCAAGACGTTTGGGACTTTCCGGGACGAAAAACGGACAACTGGTGCGAAATGGACAGAAGAACGTCGTGCTAAACACAGTGAGCTCATGAAGACAATGTGGATCAAGCGAAACATGAACAAATGCCAGAATGTAAAATGAGGCTTATCGTGGTCCCTAGTTGGCCAATTGGCGAAATTGAAAGAATGAATAATAATACATTAATAATAATAATAATAATAATAATAATAATAATAATAATAATAATAATAGCTTGCCACGGTGGGTGAGTGGTTATCGTGTCGGATTACCAACCCCCAAGCTTGCAGGTTCGCTCCTGGCCATGGTAAGTCATTTTTGAAAGGCGACAAAAATCACGACACGCATGTCTTACGTTGTTGGCATGTTAAAGAACCCATTTGAATTCAGTAGGCCGTGTTCATAATGGCAAAATTAATCTCGCAAAAGTTCCTCCATTCTCTACTAGAAAGCGGTCTAGTGTCATGGAGCTTAGGTATCTAACCTCAATGACTTTCATAGCGCTCCAAGGAACAAAAAAATTCGACATGCAAACTACCCTCTGGGCGTAAAATAACAAATCTTGCACCAGGCACCCAAGGCCGTATGATCTTAAAATAATAATAATAATAATAATAATAATAATAATGGATAATACTGAAGTCGCTGAAGGCCAACCTCGATAAACGAGGGCTCCACCAGAATCTGCATACCAGTATGCAGCAAGTAGTTATTTTAGAGACCTGCTCCATAGTTCGTTCGTTCCTCAACCTACCAGTATACAGAAATCCACTCCATCTTGTAACAATTGCAGATGAAATGGTGAATAATACCCAATTGCAAGGTGAACGTATGAATTATATTAATAATAAAAATAATTACTGCTTAAGACACAATATTCTGCCTTACTATCATAGTGAGAGCCTTCTCTACATAACGGGACTTCGCATGCGCCGTGTGACGGCAGGGGCACTGTTGCTAACCACTTGTAGAGAAAGACAGTGGCGCTCGCAGCAGCGTAGCACCCAACTAGTTCAATACATTTACACTTTTTAACGTATTTAATAATCATTATTTACATTAATTTTTGAGCCTCCGTGGCTTAGGCGGCAGCACGCCGGCCTCTCACCGCTGGGTCCGTGGTTCAAATCCCGGTCACTCCATGTGAGATCTGTGCTGGACAAAACGGAGGCAGACAGGTTTTTCTCCGGGTACTCCGGTTTTCCCTGTCAAAAATTTCATTCCAGCAACACTCTCCAGTATCATTTCATTTCATCTGTCATTCATTTAAGCATTGCCCCAGAGGAGTGCGTCAGGCCTCGGCAGCCGGCACAGTTCATATCCTCGCCGTTAGATGGGGGCTTCATTCATTCCATTCCTGACCCGGTCGGAGACTGGAAGCAGGCTGTGGATTTTCATTTCATTTACATTAATTTAACCGACAGCGGTAGCTACGCTCGCTAACGCGCAACTCTAGGCCATGGGACCAAGCCCTTCGCGGACTCTGTAGACGTGGGTTCATTCCCACAGTCGGCCGTCCTTGAAATGGTTTTCCATGGTTTCCCATTTACAAATCCAGGCAAATGCAATAACGGTACCTTCTGACAGGCCACGGCCGCCTCCATCCACAGTTTCATTCATCATCATTTATTTCATCTCTCATTAACTCATCTCATGAGGTTGGCTTCAGGAAGGGCTTCCGACCATAAGACTTTCAACGCATCTCATCCCCGATTCCGTTGGAAAACGGGAATAATAAGTGTCAGACATACATTACGTAGGCTACATTGATTTCAGAGTAGTTGCTGGGAATCTTCTTCTTTCTTCGGGTTTTCCCTATTAATTGGGGTCGCCGGAGCCAACCAGGCTCATTTTGGTTTTGGCCGGGGATTTAAGGCAGGATACCCTTCCTGACGCCACGTGATTTGTCAGGTGAAAATTCCACCCTGCTGTCACCGGGATTCAAACCTCAGCCGTCCGGGTGAGAGGCGAGCAGCTAAGCCACTGCCCCATCACGCTCCTCTGAGTAGTTGCTGGAAATGCTGTCCTTCATTTTCTAAACACACATTACACGAACGCAGGAAGTTTTGGTACACTATCCCTCCCTATATTATTCTGCTAAGGTCCCATTCTAGTTTTGTACCGAAGATAAGGTCTCATTAACACCAAACTACACATATGGGGTACCTACAGGTTCAGCATAACCCAATGCGTAAGCGAAACGCACTCACTTACTCTTTAAATGCCTCACAATTAAATAAATACCTTAAAACACGTATATTTACAATGAAATAATGAAAGAATGCAACACGGTAACCATGGTAACAGAATCTCACAGGTCCATCTATTTCTGTAAGACGCAATGCAATTCCAATTATTACATTACTGTGAAAGTTTCCAGGTTATCACTGAACCAAATTAAGCTGTAAAATTCATCAATACATACAGTATAAAGTGCTTAAGGGGGTTAAGGGGCACTCTAGAATTTGTTCACGCAATTTTCACCTGTGAGTGTGGTACGAAAGGTCTTTTTCACCCGACTATAAAGGGTCTCCGAAAACCACATTTAAAGGCCCTTAAATTAACAGTGTCTGTGATATTCCCAGAAAACTTCGCTCTGATATGCCTATGAAGGAATGACAAACCCCTAACCACTGCACCAGTAGCTGAATTGATAAAGTCTGATAATTCATACCAAGGATAAATCAGTCATAGCATGCATGATTGAGATTTTGCTAAGTGTACTCTTTACTACTAGAATATTCGCGGGCGAATCCGCGACGGGTAATGCTAGTCTGTAATTAATCCGCACTGATATTTCGTATCAGTGCAGTTATTTCGTTCTCGAAAGAATGCAGAGTACGCGCATTGTTTCTGTACAGAATTTATTTGCAATTTCCCCACAAGTGGCGCTGAAACGAACGAACACATTAACTGGAAGACTTCATCTAGAGAAGATAAGTTTCTAGGCGGCTTCGGTGGCGTAGTTGGTAGCATGCTGAGCTTCTATGCCCAAGGTCGCGGGTTCAAACCTGGCCGAAGCCGTGGGATTTTTTAAGAGCGTTAACAATCCCTCAGTATGCCTTCCTTCGGAGGCGAAGTAAGCCGGCTGTCCCATGTCATAGATTTATGGCATTTAAAGGAACCTTCCACAAATTACACTTGGGTGAAGCTAAATTATAGGTTATATTTGACTAACGCTCTTAGTTTCAACGTTCGTCACCAGTATCCGACTGTGGTGACATCTACAGAGAGGTTAGTTTGGATGTATCGGAGACCCTCGCTAGCCCGCGAAGCCCAGACTTATCACCATGTGACTTTTATGTGTGGGGGACGCTTAAAAATAGAGTGTATGCAAGAAACACTCCACTATAAATGAGCTTAAAGACTATATTACAGCTGAAATACAGTCAATCGGTGCTGAGGAACTTCAGAGAGTACATGCCAGTTTCATAAAATGGTGCCAGCGATGTGTAGCAGTGAATGGCGAACATTTTCAGCACCAGCTGTGAACTAGGTAAGTACAAATTCCTATACTCAATGACTCAGTGCCGTACGGTGCCGCATAACGGCAAAGTGCGTGGCGGGAGACAGGCTCGCGCCGCGAGCGAGCGGGCTAGCGAGGGTCTCCGATACATCCAAACTAACCTCTCTGTTGCAACCAAGTACAGGACTAGTTGTCGTTAACGGTGGCGTTTGGTAGCAAAAATAGGCACTACTTAAAATTGAATGTCTGAAGTCCTTACTTGAAATAAAAACAGATAACACACTCTAATACAGCCATCACAATTAACACCGGTTATCAGACAGATTCTACACACACACACACACACACACACAGACAGAAAGTACACGGGGCTACATGACCGCGTTGTCGCTGCTCCTAAACTGAGGAACCAACCAGATAAGTTTCTACTATGAAAATTCGATATTTTGATCCATGCCTAACCATGTTAATGGGATACCAGATAGCCTACATTACTTCACCACAAGTTGTAATTATCCCAAATAAGGTACCTTGCCAGCTCCGTAAGTAATACATGCAATGGCAGCATTCGGGGCTTCCTGACCAGCTCTTGTGTAATTGGTAAATGCTTGTCATCTGGCGGTGAATAATCACTCTCCACCCGTCAACGGCCCGGCGAGGTTCCATTCTTTAGGGAAGGCTCTCACTGTATACTTTCCTGACGCTGTTCTGGAGAACGGTACACACAATCTACAGTACTCTGGGACTCGTCAGTGATATCAGCAAACAGGCCAGACATCGTACAGGGTCTTCTATTTTGCTTGGCAAGGACATTCTCGCTCAAGCGCTCCGCCAGTGATGCCTCAGTTCCCGGCTGCCGCGCGCGTAGGGCCTGTATAGTACAGTACAGCTGGAATGGTTTTGTTCCAAAAACCGTGCTATGGTTGGCTTTTTTGTAAATCATTTGAAAAGCACAAAAAACTTAACTCTAAAATTCGGAATAATTTGTAGTATCATGTTGTCGATAAACTAAAAAAAAGTGTTTTTCTCTGAATCTACGCATTGTAAAGAAAAGTTTTTTAAACAAAAAACATAGTCACCTACAATGTGTCTCATTGAGGTCATGTCATACGTTTTGAAATGCAGAAGCTAGGTGGCGCCAAATTTTCCAAAAAAGTGTTTTTTTCTCTTTTCGTCCTAGATTTTTTTTTTTTTGCAAATGAGGGAAATCAGAAATTTGTTCCTCTAAAAATTGTCTGCAACATTTATTTAAACGTTTGTTTTACTCCGACTTACCGTTCCGAAAGTTATAGTGCAGCAAATGCAACGCTGCGTAGTCAAGGCTACTATTGTTACTGCGGAGAGAGCGGTGAGCATAGTTAAGACCGGGACCGGTGTCTGATAATTTTCACACTTCGGCAGACTATAACTTCGGAACGGTAAGACGGAGGGAAAAATGTTTCAATAAATGTTGTAGACAATTTTGAGAGGAACAAATTTCTGATTCGATCTTTTGTGAACAAAACATATTTTCTAGCACAAAAAGTGAAAAAACACTTTTTTGGAAACTTTGGCGCCACCTACCTTCTGCATTTCAAAACGTATGACATGACCTCAATGAGACAAATTGCAGTTGACAATGCCCTCTACATTTTTTTGTTTAAAGAACTTTTCTTTAAAATACGTCGATTCAGAGAAAAACGCTTTTCATTTTTTTCCCGACAAAAAGATCGTGCAAATTATTCTTAAATTTAGAGTTAAGCTGTTCTTGTGCTTTTCTAACGATTTACTAAAAGCCAACCATAGCACGGTTTTTGGAACAAAAGGGGTTTCTTCTGTGCAGCTGTACTGTATTAATATGTACGGCAGAGTTTGGTGCTTAAAGTCATTATCACGCTTTTTTACTCACCATGTTTACAGTAGATGCTGAAAATGTTCCCCATCCACTGCCAAACATAATCGGCATCTCCTTATGAAGTTTCCGGTTACTCCGGTTAATTTAGCTTCAGTAAGGAAATAATGACCTTTACGTCAATTTTATTGTTTACTGAACCTGTACGTTTGAATCTCTTAGCAAGTTGGTTTCGATAGTTTTGTCTTGTTCTAGCGCACGATTTCCTGCACTTTATGTACGTATTGTGCAGATGTACACGTTCAAGTAACGAATATTTCACATCAGGCATTACAGCACTATACACAATCACAATAAAACAACTGGCTAAGAGATTCAAACGTACAGGTTCAGTAAACAATAATAATTGACGTAAAGGTCATTATTTCCTTACTGAAGCTGGATTAACCGGAAACTTCATAAGGAGATGCCGATTATGTTTGTCAGCGGATGGGGAACATTTTCAGCATCTACTGTAAACATGGTGAGTAAAAGTGCATGATACTGATTTTAATCACCGTAGTCTGCCGTACATATGCGCGCGCGGCAGCCGGCAACTGAGCTGTCACTGGCGAAGCGCGTGAGTGGAAATGTCCTTTGCAAGCAAAATAGAAGACCCTGTACTTATTGATAAAGAGCAGAAGAGAACCATTCTAATATACATGGCAGTCCCTAACTGGCACAATATCCAACACACTCAGCGCCTTCTTCCGATCTTCTGAAAGAGGTCTTCCCAATTTTGTGGGTTCAGTCCCTACCTTAAAACCCCGGTAGTTTTTGATAATTTGTCTGAATTCATTCCTTTTCAGAATATTCTCGTCGGGAATACCGATATCTGCAAGATCTTTCTTACATTAATATTATTATTGTGGAGGACTGAGAAGATGGACATCTTTGGCTTATTTCATGTATTTCTACTTTGGTTTATTTCTTGTATTTATTCTTTATGTTTGAAGCTCTTTGATATAAGTTAGTGTAATAAAAGATGGCTGCTAAGTAAGATGTCCGTGTTTCACGATCACTGATTTATACATTATACGAATCCCAACATTGGTGCCGAAAACTTTAGATTACGTAGAAATGTGCATTAGAATACGGGCAATTGTGTTTTACTTGTGTACAAAGTAAACTGGTGATGCTATCACTACAAACAGCAATCACGTTTTGTACATGCAGCCACACCACGCCACGCCGGATTACGAGGTAAGAAGATTCTGGAACTTCTACACGCGCCACATACTAACGTGATATTTCAGTTATTAATATTATTGCAAGTGTTACTACTACGACTAAACAGTGCACGAATTGTAATATAATTACTTTACACCACGTAACGGAATTCACGAATGATAGACGAGCAAGTGCTGCCATCTTGCGGTATATCCTAAACTAAATACCTCTTAGCCATTACGGACACTACAAGACGATCTCACGAGTATTACGCATGCGCTGACATCAGACAATCACCTTCACTTGTCGCAGCACGGTACTATTTATTTATTTATTTCGTCACCCATTCTTTAAGATGCAAGACGAGAGTGTTAAGAGTAAACTAGCGTTTTTGAAAAGAAAGCGGAAGACGGAACGAGCAACTATAACTAAATTCAGTACGATAATAAATAGTGCTACGGTCGGCGACATCTCAGGATACGAATATAATCGCATTAGACTCCAAGAAGCTTTAGATCATCTCACAGTTCTGGACGATAGTATACAGGAATGTTTGACCGACGCAGAATACGAGGCCGATGTCGAAAAATGTGAGGAATACATCGACATCGCGAAGAGAGCGATTCTGAAAGCATCACACGCCGAGAATAAATCTAAGTCACTCTCCAGTTTGACAACATCGGTCGCCGGAATGAGTATGCAACCAACGCCAGGATCTCCAGTCCCAACACCCGTCACGCACACAGTGAAGCTACCTGCCGTAAAATTAGACAAATTCGCAGGTGACATTGAGAATTGGGCACGTTTTTGGGAGCAATTCCAGTCTTCTGTTGACAACAATCAATCTCTCGCTCACATCGACAAGCACGTCTATCTCCGTGGATATCTTGAGGGTGAGCCGAAGAATCTAGTTGATGGAATACCGATAACGGCTGATGCTTATGAAGAAACTAAACGGATATTAATATCTCGCTACGGAAACACTGACCGCATAATTCAGGCCCATCTTGACTATCTCGAAGCCTTACAACCAATTTCAGACGATACTCCTTCTAATCTAAATGCCATGTACATAGAATGCAATAGACGCGTACAAGCCTTACGGGCCTTAGGGGAAAATGTAGATAATTACGGGCGGATGTTATGCCCTAAAATTCTCCGAGCATTCCCTCAAGGTATTGTCCGCCGTTGGATAATTTATTCCAAACGAGAAAGCATTCCCGAGAGTCACATTACCAAGTTGATGGAGTTCCTGAACGAGGAGGTAGAGGGCGCTGTGATCACACAGAAGATCAGAGGTGATATCACTTCACTCGAATCCTTCTCAGGCACTGCCGCGACACTCCATGTGAACACAAAGTCAAAACGGACGGGCATGAACACAAAGAAAGTGTATTCCGAATTCTGTGTGTTCTGTGAGACTCAAGGCCACTGGGCCCAGAACTGTGTGAAGATCCGCAATGTAGCTGAGCGGATTGAAAGGTTAAAAACTGCCAACCGATGCTTCTTGTGCCTCAATAAAGGTCACAGTGTGAAGACCTGCATGAAGAAGAGTAAGGTATCATGCGCAAAGTGCAAAAAGAATCATCACATTTCCATCTGCACCGGAGAACAGCCCGCATCAATATCCGTGGGGAAGATTGACGTTACTATGCCGCAGTTCACTTATCTTCAAACGGCGAATATTTGGATCACAGGGCCCACCGGACTGAGAAAACGTACACGATGCATATTGGATGCTGGCAGTCAATCAACCTTCGTAAGCCGAAGTCTGGTAGATCAGCTTCAACTGAATATCGTGGGACACAAGGATTTGACAGTTACCGGATTCGAGTCATCTCGTCACACATCTTCAGCTCGCAGACTCATTGACCTCAACATCAGTGGAATATGCACGGAGGCGGCTCTGCGTATTTCTGCATTTGAGAGTGACAACGTTTACTCGCCACATCCGACTGTTCCACTCGACATCCAGTCCCTGTCACGCTTACGAAAATTGAGACTTGCTGATCCCAAGGATGACAACAATGAACTTCCTATAGAACTTCTAATAGGTGGAGACCATTATTGGAAGGTGATACTTGACGACAAGCCAATACGCCTCTCAGACACGTTAGTACTGCTTCCTTCTAGATTTGGATGGATTCTGAGTGGAAATAGGTCAGGAATTACTGTCCACAGCGTCAACGTGCACCACATTCATACTGCTAATGACCCATCTGTCGAGGACGATGATATGCGACGATTTTGGGATCTCGAGTCCCTAGGAATAAGGGAAGATCAGAAAAGGACCCTCACAACGGAAGATGCCACTATTCTTCAAGAATTCCACGATTCGTTTCACTTACAAGACGGGCAGAGGGTAGTATCCCTACCGAAGAAAGAAGATCTGGTCTTACCCTCAAACCGTAAGAACGCTCTAAATCGTTTTCACACATTGCAGAGAAAACTTGCCGTTAATGCCCAGTACAAAGAAATGTACCATGCGCAGATGATGGACTACATAAACATGGGACATGTTCAGCTGATCGCTACAGAGGAAACTACAAATGATGTATACTACCTGCCTCATCACGCTATCAAGAAAGAGAGAAATGGCACAGAGAAATGGAGGATTGTCTTTGACGCATCATCCCACGAGAGAGATGCACCGTCCCTCAATGATGTTCTGGAAACAGGCCCTAATCTGTTACCAGAAATACTGTCCACGTTGATCCGCTTCCGAACTTACCGCAAAGCCATAGTAGGAGATGGAACTCAAGCTTTCCTTCAATTAAGCCTGGATACTGAAGACCGAGATTTAACAAGATTCTTCTGGTTCAATGTGGAGAAGGACGAACTTGGAAAATGGCAAGCAAGAGATGATACAGCTGTCTATAGATTCTCTCGTCTACCATTCGGCCTTGCTAGCAGTCCCTTTCTTCTGTCTGCAACTCTCCGTGAACTAGCAACGAGATTCAAGGATCAGTTCCCGTCAGCAGCAGCAGCACTTATGGATCAAAGCACTTTCATGGACGACTTTGTTGCAGGAGCTGAAGATGACAACAGAGTTATCACCTTATATTACGAGGTGACAGGTCTACTACGACAGATACGGATGCCGATGGCAAAATGGGCAACAAATTCTGGACCATTGGAAGGTATATGGAGAGCCGAAGGACGTGAAACGAAAAGGGAAACCGGAGTACTAGGTGTACGATGGGACACAGAATCAGATTCACTATTCTTTGACCATACAGATATCACCGACAACCTTTCGCAGGATCCAGGAACCAAACGAAAGCCATTGAAAACGACCGCAAAGTTCTACGACCCTCTTGGATTACTTTCACCGGTGTCCATAGTTGGAAAAGTTCTCTTCCAAGACACCTGGTGTAGGGGCACAGCATGGGACGAAATACTTCCACATGACATTGCATTGCGATGGCAGCTGTGGATAACCAGCCTCACGGATCTGGCAAGTGTGGTCATTCCAAGATGGATTGGTTTATCAAGGACAACATCGGAGACTTCACATGTCCACGTGTTCTGCGACGCTTCAGAGCGGGCCTACGGAGCTGCACTGTATGTTCGAACTTCAGCCGACGTAAACACTTATATACACCTGGTCTGCACTAAGAATAGACTGTCTCCAGTCAAGAAGGTTACACTCCCACGACTAGAACTACTGGCCATCTTAGTGGGTTGCCGTCTTCTGAGGTATTTCTGCCAAGCAACAGACTTTAATGTCACCACATCTACTCTGTGGAGTGACTCCATGGTCGCTCTAGGTTGGATTAAAAGCGATGCAAACCGTTGGAAGACATTCATCTCCAACCGAGTGACGGAAATTCAAGGCATCCTGAGTCCAGCTCAGTGCCGGTACTGCCCGAGCCAGGATAATCCAGCCGACCTCTTGTCACGAGGAATATCCTCAAAAGCACTACAGTCTTCTTCACTTTGGTGGCACGGGCCTGTATGGCTAGCCGATCATCCTAGCTCTTGGCCCCACAGCAGTGTGCCTAACGCCTCACTTCCAGAGACTCGCAAGACGCATCAGCAAACACTTAATGTCATTACAACGGAACCTCTCATCATTGCTTCCAGATTCAGCAGTTATTGGAAAATACTGCACATCATGGGTTGGATTTTACGCTTCTTGAACAACATCAGACAGTCGGAGAAAAATTCTGGGAATCTCACTGCACGTGAATTAGAGGCTTCCCGATTGTGCTGGATACGTACAGTCCAACGTGAGTGCTTTTCCGAAGAGTACGACGCTCTGACAAAAGAGAGAAACTTGTCAGGGAAGTCCAGGATTGCCCGCTACAACCCCTTCTTACAGGACGGCCTTATTCGACTGGGAGGGCGCCTCCACCATGCAGACCTGCCAACGCAGCAGAAACATCCTATAGTACTCGATGGTGCACACCACTTCACTAAGTTGTTGATCCTCCAGACTCACATACGGCTACACCACCTTGGAGTACGAATCGTTCTCTCTGTACTACGCGAAGAATTTTGGATCCTCAAGGCACGCCAGGCTGTCAAGAAGGTCATCCACACGTGCTTACCGTGTAAGATCGCCAGAAGCCAACATGGTAACGAGATCGAAGCCCCGTTGCCTCCAGAACGTGTGCGACTTACTACGCCATTTGCAGTTACGGGTGTGGATTTTGCAGGGCCACTACTCGTTAAGGTGGGGAATCTCGTACAGAAATCATATATTGTGCTTTTCACATGTGCGACTACAAGGGCCCTTCACCTTGAGCTGGCTTTGGACATGACTACGGAGAAGTTTCTGATGGCTCTCAGACGATTTGCGGGACGAAGAGGACTTCCAAACACCATTTACTCAGACAACGCTAGAACGTTCCAGGCAGCACACAAAGAAATGACACAACTCAGCCAAGTCCTCACTGACCCACGAACGAGCCAGCACTTCGCCCACAACGGAGTCCAGTGGAAATTTATAGCCCCACGGGCGGCTTGGTGGGGAGGCTGGTGGGAAAGAATGGTGGGTACGACTAAAAGATGCCTTAGAGAGGTATTGGGAAAGGCTCTGATTAGTGAGGACACACTCCGAACTCTATTGGTAGAAGTAGAAGCCGCCATAAACTCCCGACCCATAATCCAAGATGGCTCGGAGACACTGACTCCAAGTCATTTCCTGACTGGGGCACGGCTGACTACCCTGCCCAACGTCTCCGAACCCACGACCCGAATAGACCTGAGGAAGGAGAGGAGACTTAGAGAGAAAATGCAGGAGGACTTCCTCAAGAGATGGAGGAATGAGTATCTTCTTGATCTGAGAAGCTACCACGAAGTACGCCGCCCAAATGGACAGACGAAGGAGTGCCGAGTAGGAGATATAGTACTACTACAGGACGACATGCGACCTAGACACATGTGGCAGAAGGCGCGAATAACTGAAAGGCGACCAGGCAGGGACAACAAGGTGCGAACCCTCATCCTTCAGATGGCCAACGGGACCAAGGTTAGTCGGCCTGTACAGCTGGTCTTCCCTCTCGAGATAGACCAGGGTGGGGAGGATGTGGAGGACTGAGAAGATGGACATCTTTGGCTTATTTCATGTATTTCTACTTTGGTTTATTTCTTGTATTTATTCTTTATGTTTGAAGCTCTTTGATATAAGTTAGTGTAATAAAAGATGGCTGCTAAGTAAGATGTCCGTGTTTCACGATCACTGATTTATACATTATACGAATCCCAACAATTATGATGATGAGTTTTATTACTATTATCACTGTCATTATTACAAGTTACAAAAAGAGCAGAGTGCGCAATTTATTTTCACGATGTGTAAACCTAACAGAAAGCTTGCTACATATCAAGAGCCTTCCAGTGCCGAATTAAATACAGCATATCTCACTGATAAGCACTGTGCACAACTTGTGATGACCACTCTGCAAATGAAGACTGTTCTTTGCAACGTCAGGCACAAAATGGAAAATGAGTTTTTAAAAGCTGAGAGAGAGAGAGACGTCACTTCACCGTCACTCTTTTCTGAAAGTATATAAAAACAAGCCATGACGGCCGAGGACAGCTGACAACCCAGGTCTACAGAATGGGGGAACACTACAAGAACGGGGTCACTTAGTTGAAGGGTATTAAACAGTGTATTTAGTAAGAGCAGAGTTACCAATGGCTGTTAACTCCCGAGAAGAAAGCCACTCAAAAACCACTATATACAATTTCACAAATTCAAAGGTTAGACTACATTATCGTGTAGGAAGTCATTTTTAGCCTATTTTCATTTTGTGAAAAAAAAAAAAATAGGCTTATGAGATCACCTTTTGTCCGTGTGTCTGTGTGTGCGTATGTGATTCGTGTGTGTGTGTCCCTAATAACTTCTAAACGGCTGGAGCGATTTCAATGAAACCCGGTAAGATCATAACACCATTCTGGCCGACCCCGATCGTGCCCTTCAAATTTGATTGTGTCTCACCAATCAAAGTGGTGGGTTTAACTTACAAATTTAACAGAACAATTATAGTTATTGAAAACAAAATGCTATTTAGTTGGTCTGATAGATTAAAAAGCATTAAATTTCGATTCAAAGGTTACATCGTAATAATATGTGCTAACTTTTACGTCGTCGTCGTCGTCGTTGTTGTTGTTGTTGTTGTTGTTGTTGTATTTCAAGGCTTTGCGAC
This sequence comes from Meconema thalassinum, assembly GCA_946902985.2. Classification (NCBI taxonomy): domain Eukaryota; kingdom Metazoa; phylum Arthropoda; class Insecta; order Orthoptera; family Tettigoniidae; genus Meconema; species Meconema thalassinum. Next base: position 861,035,251 of record OX336388.2, read on the forward strand.
ATCATGGTCACGTAACTTCGTGTACGAGGGTGTTTGTGGAATTTGTCTCAAGACCTGTGTCATTGGGACAATTTGTAGTCTTCTGTTGGGAGCTCACTTGAATGCTAGGCAGAGGAGTGCAGCCACAGAGAACTTGGCGTCTCGTTGTCTGGCTGACGCTTAGTGATATCTAAAACCAAACCAAACCTAACCAAACCCCGTGGCACTACTGCCCATGATGTGCCTAGGTCTACCAAGTGACCGCTGTCAAACCATTTGGCCTGCAGATTATGGAGTGACGTGTGTTTAGGGTCCCCTCGGTCGTTTGTCTTGGTCTCCGTGACTGGGGCACTGCCTCACTGTTGGACAGCTCCTCAATTGTCCTCACGAGGCCGAAAGCACCCTTTTCCAGCCCTCACGTCAGTTTCTAAAATGCCTGACGGAGCCGGTTTAAAGATATCTGCCTTCTCAAAAATATAGCACCGTAACCAATTCACAAAAGAAAACTTCTCCAGAAGTCAAAATAGGAATGAAGCAAATCAAAACAGTGAATGATAATAACGACTTAACAAGAACATAAGAGCGCAGATAGACACTGTTTATCGAGTGTATGAGCAACTGGCGGCCGATGTAATCTAATTGGTTGGTTCTTAAGTTTAGGGGCTGCGACAACGCGGTCATATAGCCCCGTGTAACTTGGGTGTGTGTAGAATCTGTCTGTTAACCGGTGTTAATTGTGATGGCTGTATTAGTGGTGTCGTGCCATCTCGTCCAAATTCCACGAACAGAGGCAGGTGGATTGACACTCTGCCGGCCCACTAGTGCTATTTCGTCCAAACACCTAAGATTGACGGTTTGACAGTTCTACAATAACTGTTTCATTTCATTGCGTTTCTTGTTAGAAATAAGTAATTTTTTGATGTTTGTAATAATGGCAGTTACTCGCCCCGCTCGTTTGCCACCAGTCAACTATATTTTACAATGAAATGCTTTTAATGTAAACAACATAGTGAGAATAGAAACAAATATTTTCACAAATCAGGTGATAATTATGTTGTTGATGATGATAATTGTTGTTTTAAGGGGCCTAACATCTAGGTTATCGGCCCCCAACGGTCTGGGTGATATCGAAAATGACAATGAAGTGTAAACCGGAACGAAAATTAAGTGAGAAGGAAAATACTTACAAAAAAGGAACTCGGATTGAAACTACTCACAAAATGGAGACCGGTAATACTTACAAAACGGAATTTAGAACGAAAATACTCACAAAAGGAATAGATTGAATAATACGCACAAAATGTACGTCAGGTTCAAAATACGTACACAATTCAATGTAGAGTCGAAATACTTACAAAATGCAAGTGAAAATCTAAATACAAATTGCAAATGAGATTGAAAATACGCACAAAATGCAATTGAGGTTCAAAATACTAGGTTGGCCCCTTGTAGTGGTTGAAAACTCCATAATTAACAAATATGTTAATTCTTAGAGGTTATTCGAACGAATGAAGTCTCTGTTTATAAACAAAGGTGGGGAGGAGAGGAATGGAATTTCACAGCAGGCGTGTGTGGAAGATCCCACAGCCAGTTGTGGATATCCCACAACCTGTGGTTGTGCACGTAGGGCACAGGGGTCATTGACCTCCGACTACCGGCACTGCCTCAACCCTTGTCAACATTTTGTCTGGACGAGATGGCACTCATTAAATTGTGTAATAAGTTGTAAAACAGAGCTGGACAAAATGGCACGTTTCTCAAGGAAATTTGTTGCTGGACGAAATGGCACCTAGACGAAGTGGCACTGAACCGTATTAGTGTGTGTTATCTGTAATTTAGGTAAGGATTGCAGATGATCAATTTCAAGTAGTTCCTACTTTTGCTACCAAATGCTACCATCAACGACACCTAGCCAGGCACTTGACTTTGAGAGCTAAGTGGTAGGAGAGGGGTGTGGAGCGGTGCAGGGATCGTGTCGAACACATCCCTGGCTGAAAACATTGACCGGCGCGACAGTAACACTACTAGTCTAAGCCAGTGCCGCTTAGCGTGGTAAATGTTTTACGCTGCAGTAGTGTGTAGGAGGGGGGAGATAAGCAAGTGCACAACTAGCCGCCGGTAACTGAACCAGTACTTTGATGAAGAAACAACGGGGAAGGTGAGGAAGTGACAGCCAGGCGGAACGAGCGAGACAAGAGAGAGATACACCGCAAATTGCTCTGCACTGTGGTCAACCTATAGCAGTCGCCTTTTGCAACTTGCGTCGTGCATTTCACCGGTGCATGCAGATTAAGAGGCCCAGTAATAGATCATAAGACCATAAGATAAATCCTCATAATTTGTTGTTGTTTCATTTAAAGCATGCATTTTAACCTTTTTTTTTTAGACTGTGAGCACCATTTTCATGCCGTTCCGAGTGCCCGAGCACCATTGAATCGAATATAATAATAATAATAATATTAATAATAATAATAATAATAATAACGGACACCATACGCAAATGAGTCGTCCAGTAGCAAAACTCGTTTAATCCACTTGTGAATAAGGATCATTTTCATGTGATATTATAACTATATAATTGAGTGATTGTGGAATTTGCCTGATCGGTTTTATTGTGATAATGGTAGTATAGTTTGTCACTGTATAGCCAATCTCATAATTTGCAACGATGAACCATTTTTCAGCTAGTTCCTTACATAGATTACCGTTAATCAGGAAACTAATAACATACTAAATTACATACTAAGATGCTTAACAGGAAGGACATGAGGTGTTCACCCCACCACTCTCAGAACTTCAGCCCTTGGACTGAGCTTCTCAGCTGCTGAATATGCAGCACCAGTTTGGCTTTCTTCTCCAAATATCAAACTAGCCAGGCTCCTGTTTGGAATGTCCACAGTAGTACAAACAACAATTGTACATGTACCGGGCACAGAAACTGCTCTTATATTCACGCCAAGTTGAATAATTTCCAAATGAGATTAACATGAATGTCACAATCTGGACTAATACAAAATAGCCTCGCACGCCAAGAACTACTGTTCACACACAACGAAGAGATAGAAGCATAAAATATTTGGACATGGTCCATAGTACACGCCTCAGGCAAATGGTTGAGATATAGTATTTTATGTGACATCATTGTATGTTGGTGATTCATTCAGGGGCTTTGACGCATCATGGTCATGTATCCCCGTGTATTTGGGTGGGTGTAGAATTTGTCTGAAAACCTGTATCACTGTGGTGTCTGTACTGTATTTTCTAATAATTGAGGTAGGTTGATGAGGATGGTAATTGTTGTTTTAAGGGGCCTAACATCTAGGTTATCGGCACCTAATGATCTGGGTGAGAGCGAAAATGTCAATGGAATGGAAACCAGAACGAAAATTAAGTGAGACGGAAAATACTTACAAAAAGGAACTCAGATTGAAACAACTCACAAAATGTGCTTACAAAAGGGAATTAGAACGAAAAGATTCACAAAAGGAATAGATTGAAAAATACGCACAAAATGTAGGCTAGGTTCAAAATACGTACAAAATACAATGAAATGAAAATCCACAGCCTGCTTCCAGTCTCCGACCGGGTCAGGAGTGGAATGAATGAAGCCCCCATCTAGCGGCGAGGATATGGACTGTGCCGGCTGCCGAGGCCTGACGCACTCCTCTGGGGCAATGAAATGAATGACAGATGAAATGAAATGATAGTGGAGAGTGATGCTGGAATGAAATATTGACAAGGAAAACCGGAGTACCCGGAGAAAAACCTGTCTGCCTCCGTTTTGTCCAGCACAGATCTCACATGGGAGTGGCCGGGATTTGAACCACGGACCCAGCGGTGAGAGGCCGGCGTGCTGCTGCCTAAGCCACGGAGGCTTCCCACAAAATACAAAGCAGAGTCGAAATATTTACAAAATGCAATTGAAATTCAAAATACTTACAAAATGCAAATTAGATCAAAATACGTACAAAATGCAATTGAGGTTCAAAATACTTACAAAATGTAATTGAAATTGAAAATACACAATGCAATTAAGATTGAAAGATCCCATTTCCAATCCAAAATATTCTCAAAATGCAATTGAAACTCAAAAAACTCACTAAAATGCCCTGCTCCTACATTGAAAGACTTACTAAAAAGCAATTTAGATTGTCAATCTTTACAAAAGGCAATTGGGATGAAAACAATCGCGAAATGCAATTTAGATCGAAAAAACTCACAAAATACAACGTAGGTTAAAAATAAAAAAATAAAAATAAAATTTAGGGAATTTAGATACACGGGGAGCCAATTATCAAAAACAGTGCTGGGAATCTTAAAGAGAAAAGGGAATATAATGAAAAGAAATCAAGAGGTCTGACCCCTCAAAGAAGGAGGGATCAGGAAAGATGAGACAAGGGCCAATTAAGGCGGGAAAGTGAAAGACTCCCTAGGCCTCGGATACCCTAATACCTTCGGGGTCTGAAAAGAACAAGAGTTGAACAAGGGAAAGAAGACGGAGAGGAACCCGGCACAAGTAAGTGGAAGGATTGCCGGACTCAGCTGGGGTCCCGTGGTCGCCAACACACGTCCCACAAGATGTGAGCCCCTGGGGGAGATTGAGGTAGGATGTGGGTAGGAAATGGCCTTGGCCATAAGTTAGGTACCAGCATTCGCCTGGAGTAGAAGTGGGAGATAAAGGGCTGGAAGTTCATCTATGTGACATTCATTAACCTGTTAAGTACAAAACGAAAATGGCGGCCAAGCGAAGATGAAATATTTAAATAAAATTTCTCGCGATTTAACCCTCCAATTGCAGTGCAATAGGGGACAGCAAATTTTTATACACATTGTAATGTACTGACATCTTATTTAGTTCAATTGTTTACATAACATCAAGATGGAGATTGTACAAAATTTTAAAATTAAGTTTTATTTCTTGTGTTCTAATCATGCGATCGAAGTCAACGTTTGAGTAATAAACCTACGCGATAGTCATCATCTAATAGTACATAACTCTATTGCCTATAGGCCTATACATATATAAAACTTCAACAAGGCGACCATCCGTAATATTTAGATGGTTCTTAAAATATCTACTAATCTATGATAGCGAACAAACTGAAATTTTGTATGTTGATAAAGGCTATGAACATATGTTCACCTACATGGCTCTTAATAACCTGGGGAGCACAAATCCAACATGGCGGTGACACGAAATTTAAATATTTAAGTGGACGTTTCTCGCGATTTAACCAACCGAGCGCAGTGAAACTTGGTACGGTAAATGCTTATACAAATTTTCATCCTTTGACAACTAATTTATTTAAATTGTTTACGTAACCACAAGATGGCGGCTGTCCGAAATTTTAAAATCTCGTTTCTTTTTATATCTTGCGTCCTAATCATGCGATTGTTGTTTGAATAATACACCTACACAACAATCTCCATGTTATAGTGCATACCTCTGTGGCCTACATATATAAAAATTCAACAAGACGACCAACCGAAATATTTAGATGGTTCTCATTATCTACGAATCTATTTCAACAATCAAACTGAAATTTTGTATGTTGATAGAGGCAATTTACATAAGTAGGATATATGAAAATAGGCTGTAAAGTTCTTCACGGAACTACTTCTTGTACTTTACAGAAGTTATGAAGGAGTGATGGGTGTTTCATTTTTACTACTCATTGTTTACGCAGTTGAGGTTCTGTGCCATCAGAAAGTAACCACACTCCACTATTAGATATGCTCTGCTGTTGGTCTCATTTGGCTGTGATCACACCGACCAAAGTCAAGACAATTATATCTTTTAAGTTCGTTGTCCGAACGGACGTAGAATAATATAACCCACACAGTTATAAATAGCGCCTCGCTTTGGCCGGCGTGGTCCAGAAAGTTACTGTGTGTGACTGATTATGCAACTGGTCAGCCGTCAAAACCATGACAACGGGAAGCAAAGAAGTGAGAGCCATTGGGTGATACGAATAAAACAGAGTACATGCTCATGCTCAACAATTTTGGTATATATAGGCTACAAAGAATGGTATGAATAAATGGTTGAAGTCTAAACTTACTGAGAAGTCCATACTCAGGGCTGGGAGTAAATACTCAAAAGTGAGTACATAGTCCGATGCGGTATGAATAAAAGACAAGTAGTTCCGTGAAGAACTATCCAGCCTATTTGCACATATCCTACTCATGTTAATTGCCTCTATCAACATACAAAATTTCAATTTGATTGTTGTAATAGATTCGTAGATATTGAGAACCTTCTAAATATTGCACATATTTATGTACTATTATATGAAGATTTTTGTGTACGTGTGGTATTCAAACTTCAATCGCATGATTAGAACACAAGAAGTAAATACGAGATTTTAAAATTTCGCGCAGCTGCCATCGTGTCGTTATGAAAACAATTCAAATAAATTAGATGCCAGTGGATTAACAATTGTATAAGCATTCAACGTACACAGTTACACTGCACACGGATGGTTAAATCGCGAGAAACGTCCATTTAAATATTTATACTTCGCGTCCCCGACATGTTGAATTTGTGCTCACCAGTTTACTGAACTTCCTATAGGTGAACTTATGTTCATAGCCTCTATGAGCATTAAAAAAATCAGTTTTATTGCTGTAAAAGATTCGTAGATATTGAGAACCGTCTAAATATTTCGGATAGTCGCCATTTTGGATTCTTATATGTATGGGCCATAGAGTTATGAGTAGAGACCGGATTTTAAAGGGGAAAATATTCATTAAAAAAGGACCAAAAAGGGGGAAAATATTCATTAAAAAGGTCCAAAAAAGGGGAAAATATTCATTAAAAAGGGATTATTTAAGAAAAGGGAACTGGTCAAGAGAATAAAGGAGATAAAAACATATGTATAATCAGTTAATCACTTCTAATTTAACTTTACTGCATTAAAGAATGGTATCAATTACATGTCCAACTCTTTTATGTAGTGTCCTTGTGTTACAGTGTTTATTGCATTAAGAACGAATTGAACCTGATGACATTTAACATTTCAATGTGTTTGAAGGTCAAATTTTGTCTCTTTGAATTTAAAATATCTTTATACAAAGAAAATGAGCGCTCAACATCAACGGAAACCAGTGGGGAATATTTGGTTTTTACTCTAAACTCTAAATCAGTGCACTTCACTAGTTTTTCAATGTCTGGACTCTTTGATAAGCTTGCCTTAAGTTTTTCTTTTGCGAATCCCTCAAGCATGTTGTCAGTTCTTTCAACCACACTCCACTGCACCTCCTTGGATAAGCACTGTTCTTCCAGTTGCAAGATGGCGGCGGGAAGAAACTTGAACGTATGCACTGCATACAGCTCTGTCTCCAAATTCGGGTCACTCAGCAGGTCCTTCACTCGACCCACAACTGCAGATTCAACATCGTCCAAAGACAGTATAAATTCCTTTATCTTAGTGAAATGTTCACAAAGGAAAACAGCACATGAAATGCATGTCCCCCATCTAGTTATGATGGGAAACTTAGGTAGTGGTAGGCCTGTAACTTCCTTGTAAAACTGTATTCTACTTGGAGCTTTAATCAATGTCTTCTTAAGTTCGGATATGAAGGCATTTGCAACATCATAGTCAACCCTTATTGCTTCACATACCCTATGCAAAGCGTGGGCAATACAAGTTATATGGTGGAGATTAGAATACATAGGCTTCAACGGTGCAAATGCTGAGACCATGTATGATGCTTGGTCCGTAACAACTTGCCACACTTTGTTGTACTGTATTCCTGATGGCCAGAGTTTAAAACAACATGCATTGAAACTCTGCATTATAGATGTTGAGTTTACTTTTTCCAATTCGTACATGGCAGCCAACATTGGTTTTGATGGATCTCCTGTCCATGGCATCACAAGAATGTTTAGAACAGCTCTTGATCCAAAATGAAACAAACTGGATGGTCTCCAACAACCTCCTTAACTTTTTGTACATTAGCTTCATAAATTGGTTGTAGGTAACTCTTTCTAAGTGTACTTTCATCAGGGACAGTGCGTTGTGTGTATTTGTCCAAGAAACTCTTCATTGCTGGGTTATTTATCTTATTTAAAGGAATTCCACACTGAACAAAGGTAACTGTGAGGTCACTGAAAAAAACAGTTTCGTTCCCTGCTTTTTTGTTCGGCCTTCTGAGAAGATTCCTGTAAAAATGAAACTTTCGAACGAATAACTTTGTTTTTCTCATGTTTGGCATACTTGAGATGCTGAATTATTCGGTCCTTTATATGTTTTCCATCTACTTTAATATCAATATCACATAGAGAACATCGAATAACGGTACCATCCGTTTCGATTAAATCGTCCTTGAAACTGCTTACCCCTCTTCGCATTTCATTGCTAAAAGACGACCGCCATCACTATTACAAGCTACTGCTGCCACTTAACGGTGCGTCCTATTCTCTATGACTCTGTTTCTGCTACTGAGGCTAGCAAGCTACTGTAACCAACGAGAATAGGCTGTAACTGCTTCTCACATTCTGGAGGGGATGCGACGAGTCTAACAACACTTGCGGGTGGGGTGAGGCGGTGCAGTGGGCGAGTACAACTCTGGGGTGAGTTCGGTATACAACCTGAGTTAATTCTTTCTTATCTTACGCTACATCGGTATTTTATGCAGGTGTTTTCCCTCAAAGTGAAATAAATTCTTGAGGTTATGCCGTATATTCTAAAAAAAAAAGGGAAAATAAGTGCAGATGTAGGAGAAAAAGGAACAAGTTAAAACACGGCAATCTTGAGTTTTAAATACAGTTTTAACCCATTGTAACGATTATTTCTTGTTCCCAATTAAATTTAAAAAAAAGGTATTCCCTTTAAAATCCGGTCTCTAGTTATGAGCCATTAAAGGAAAATTATTGCGTAGTTTCAATATTCATGATGATGATGATAATTGTTGTTTTAAGGGGCCTAACATCTAGGTTATCGGCCCCTAATGATCTGGGTAATAGTGAAAATGAGAATGAAATGGAAACCAGAACGAAAATTATGTGAGACGGAAAATACGTACAAAGAGAAACTCAGACGGAAACAACTCACAAGATGGTCTTACAAAAGGGAATTTAGAACGAAAAGATTCACAAAAAGACCCACAAAACGTACCCTAGAGTCAAAGTAGCATACGTACAAAATGCAATGTAGCGTCCAAATACTTACAAAATGCAACTGAAATTCAAAATACTTACAAAATGCAAATTAGATCGAAAATACGTACAAAATGCAATTGAGGTTCAAAATGCAATTGAAATTGAAAATACACAATGCAATTCAGATTGAAATAGGCCCTATCCCAGTTCCAATCCAAATTATTCACAAAGTGTAATTGAAATTCAAAATACTTACAAAATGCAATTGAAATTGAAAATGCTTACAAAAAGTACGGTAGATTCAAACGACTCATGTGGATTGACAATACTTAAAAAATGCAATTTAGATCGAAAATACTTGACAAAATGTAATTTAGATTCAAAGTACCCACAAAATGAAATTGAGAATCAAAATATGTGCAAAATGCCCACCAAACAAAATGCAATTTAGATTCAAAATTCGTGCGAAATGCGGTTTTGGTTGAAAATACTTACAAAATGCAATTGAAATTCAAAATACTCACTAAAAGGCCCACCTGCATTGAAAGACTTACTAAAAAGCAATTTAGATTGTCAATCTTTACAAAATGCAATTGAAGTTGAAAACAATCGCGAGATGTAATTTAGATCGAAAAAACTTACAAAATGCAACGTAGATCAAAAATGCCTTAAAATCGCTAAAAGGGTATTTAGATACACGGTGAACCAAGTAACAAAATCAGTGCGGGAATCTTAAAGAGAAAAGGAAATATAAGGAAACGAGGCGAGGAGAGGAGAGAGAGGAGAGGGTCCGCCCCAAAGGTAAGGGACAAAAGTGGAAAAAAGGACCCAGCTCAGGAATTCCTCAGGGTCGCCAACTCCTGAACTCACCACCCGTGAGCCCCTGAGGGTGTAGCATTATCTAGGGTGCACCGGAAGTGGTGGTGCTACATACACCCTGCCTCCTTAAGGGCCTTGAGCACAAGGCAAGATGGTAAAAGGAAAAGAAAAAGAAGGCTGACCCCTCACAGAAGGAGGGTATCACGAAAGATGAGACAAGGGCCAATTAAGGCGGGAAAGTGAAAGACTCCCTAGGCCTCGGATAAAGTTTCAATATTCAAACTTTCACTTCCATCGCATGATTACGACACAGGAAATGAAAACTTAATTTTATAATTTCGCACTGCCGCCATCTCGAGGTTATGTAAACAATTGAACTAAATTAGATGCCAGTGCATTACAATATGTATAATCATTTACTGTACCACATTTGCGCTCAAATGGTTAAATCGCGAGAAAAATGTATTAAAATGTTTCAACTTCGCTTGGCCGCCATGTTAGTTTTGTACGTTACAGATTTTTGACAGTTACATAGATGAACTTGCAGCAGTGCCCTTTATCACCGTACAAAATTTCAGGGTAATTAATATCTGTAATAGTTTCGGAGATATGGAATGCTAGTGAAATATTCCGCTCAGCCACCATTTTGAGTTATTTAAACAATTGAACTTAATTAGACGCCAGTGCATTACAATGTGTATAAACATTTGCTATACCAAGTTTCATTACGTTTGGATGGTTAAATCGCGAAAAACGTCTATTTGAAAGTCTCAATTTCGCTTGGCCGCGATGTTGGTTTTGTCGTTACCAGGTTTTTGGAAGTCTCATAAGTGAACTTTTAGTAGTGCCCTTTATCTCCGTACAAAATTTAAAGTTGATATCGGTTCTAGTTTCGGAGATATAGAATGCAAGTGAAATATTTCGCACAGCTGCCATTTTGAGGTAATGTAAACAATTGAACTAAATTAGAAGCCAGTGCATTACAATGTGTATAAACATTTGCTGTACCAAGTTTCATTACGTTTGGTTGGTTGAATCGCGAGAAACATCTATTTAAAAGTCTCAACTTCGCTTGGCCGCCATGTTGTTGTTGTAGTAACCAAGGTTTTGAAAGGTGAACTTCTAGTGAACCTTTAGTAGTGCCCTTTATCACCGTACTAAATTTCAGGGTGATATCGGTGATAGTTTCGGAGATATTGAAAACTGGTTCAATATTTCGCACAGCTGCCATGTTGGATTGGTGAGACGTAATAAAAGTTGAAGGGCACTGTCGGGGTCGACCGAAATGTTGCTATGGCATTACCGAGTTTCATTGAAATCGCTCCAGCCGTTTAGAATTTATTAGGGACACACACATACATATGCACACACACACACACACACACACACACACACGGACAAAAGGTGATCTCATAAGCCTTTTTTTTTTCATAAAATGAAAATAGACCAAAAAATAAACCTCAAGTAGATACTCACAATTTTTGAAGTCTGACCATTACCATGCCCAGCTGTCTAATTTTTAAGATGGCTGAATTTATGTATGCAGATGTAAAAAACCTGCGGGCTAGGAAAGTGTATAAATTACGAAGAACTGTTTCAGAGAGGGACTGCAGAACATTATATCCCTGAAAACAATTTTCTTATTGCCCGTCCTTTTCAAATCCATCTTCTTTTTGAGTCGGGATTTCATATTAATACCCAAAATAGGTAGGTAAATATGCACTTAAAAATCGCAAAATAGGCACTAAAAACCAACCCAAACATAGGCCTACCATATCCTTAGCATTTAAAATTACTCCGTATATGTGAATCATGTCACTTCGTTCCAGCTAAAAATTTTACTCCAAGTAACAAGTGGCCACCAAAATCAAGAAAAGGTAAAAGTAATAATGATTATTAATATTACTATTGTTATGAGTCGCCATTCAATCACTGCCGATACAAAATAGATCTGCGTGATTTGTCCTTCGGCATTTCCTCGAGAAATTATTACACTTCGTTTAGAGAATGGAAAGCACTTGTCGCTAGTTCCTCCCTGACACAATATTAACAAAAATTTACGTAGTCTACTGACAATCGGGCTTTAACAAATATTTTTACGAGTCCAGGAACTCCAAAATTACTTGCAGCATACGCAAAACGAGTAAACTGATAACAGGTCGTCCGACAATGCGCGTCCTCATTCTCCCCCTACTCCCACCCTACAACAGGGTGCAGATTCAAGGCCAGGTTGCTCCAAGCAGATTCAGAAGACATAAAGAACTAAGTTGTCCTCTCCATTCCCATTGCAAAGCCTGTCTTTGGTAGCTACCTGTAAAGAATGCAGCGGCTATCTGGTAAAGAAAACTAACAAACTAGAGATGGGTGGGAAAAAATTACGAGCCTTACAGTAGTCGCATATGATGTGTAACATGTGACATGTTATCCTACTATGTGTCTGCCGGAAGCGCAAATCCCTTGTTAACAGTGAACTCTGTTGGTCATTGAAATAACTACTTGTGGAACTCGAGTGCCAATGATTTATTGTAGGAATATCTTTCATGGGGCCTCCAAACCTTGAAGTAAACCGTATGCGATAAACATTCCACCCAGGGCTGTATGATGGCCGACAGTACCTCGAATGCTTACATTAAATAAAAATCTTTAATAGGGCCCCCCTCGAATGCTTACATTAAATAAGAATAGAGCTAAACTATGAAGATTTAATAAATCAAAATGGTTTTCAGCAAATATGATATAATGAATATTTTCTCACCAAAGAATGACAACTTGAAGATGATTTATTGTAGGAATATCTTTAATGGGGCCTCCAAATCTTGAAGTAAACCGTATGCGATATACATTCCACATAGCCACATGGCCGACAGTACGTCGTGGTACCAATCTCCGCCACCGCGCGTGCTCATCGTTTCCGTTCCATTTCTGTCCCTTTTCCAAAATCACTTCCACAAAAAACATCCAGCTACCGAGTGGAAAGATGTTACAAATCACAATACGACTTAAAAACGTAATATTTGTAGTTTTACGCACTTAACATGCAAATATCTTCAAAATAGGCACTAAGGCACAAATTAGACATTTATTGGCACTATAAAACCCATGTATCGCATGAATCAGATTATAGAATTATGAGCATGGCTTGAGGATAAAAATAGGCCTTTATGACTGAATCTTCAACCTATTAATAAGAAACACAGTATATACTCAATATTGATGCTCATGCTCCAAGTACTGTTTATATTTCGAAGTTTATTCCCATTTTTATTCATATCACCCATTGTGTTTGCTTATGTAATAGTTACATTAACTTAGTATATTTTATTGTAAATTTCTTACTGTTTCTCACTTCAGTCAACTGCCAATATTTTCCTTGATTTACCTGAAACAAAAATAAGAAAGTGGTTAATATGTATGCAACTGAATTTCCAAACTTTGCATAATTGTAAATAATTAACTTTCACAAATTTATAATGAACTAAGTGTCATCGTTGACTGGTTAATAAAGCAAAATAAGCTTTATTATGTAGACCCGTGTACTTGGGTGTGTATAGAATAAGTCTGATAACCTGTGTCACTATGTCTAACATGCTATAAGAAGAAATAGGCAAAGAGGAATAAAGAAAATGCATGACACCAAGAGCCCGCTGATGAGCCAGCTTGGTGTTACTAGGCGAAATCCCACACAAGACACAGCATTAACCTAGAAAATTTGCTGAGTTTTAATTCACGGGCCGTGATAGCCAATATACGAGGGCAGATCAAAAAATAAGTTGCAGTTCCCAGTTATGGCCATTTATTACACCACCTATACAACAGCAACACGCCTATAACGACATACAATTTAACGTCATTTTTCCACATAGTTTCCAACTGACTCCAAACATTTCTGCGAACGCACAACCAACTTGTCAATGCCGGATGCATAGAAAGTTCCTCCAGCGTTCTGCAACCACACGGAGACAGCGGCCTTCACCCCCTCATCGGTCTGGAAACGTCGACCACCGAGCTCCGTTTTGAACTTACCGAAAAGATGAAAGTCACATGGCGCTAGGTCGGGACTGTAGGGTGGATGTTGCCAGACCTCCCAATGGAAACGCTGCAGCACTTCACTCGTTTGGTGGACCTTGTGAGGTGTTGCGTTATCGTGCAACAAAATCACACCGGCGCTCAATTTTCCCCCCGGCGCTTCTCTTTAATCGCGTTACGCAACCGATGCAACGTTTGACAATACGACGCCGCGTTGATCGTCGTTTCTTTCGGCATGAATTCCACGTGCAGCAAACCCTCCATGTCAAAGAACACTGTCGCCATAACCTTACCGGCAGAAGGTTGAACCTCTTTCGTTGTGGTGATGAGGGGTGCACCCATTCCATTGATGTTCTCGTCGTTTCTGGGGTGAAGTGGTAGACCCATGTTTCATCGCCTGTGACGATTCGCCGCACCGTTGCCGTCTGCGGCATAGGGTTGCAAAAATGCCAGGGAGGATTGGAAACGTTGTCCCTTGTGATCATCGGTGAGAAGATGTTGGACCCATCTTTGACACAGCTTACGATATCCAAGGTCCTCGTTAACAAGAGGTTAAGAAACGCACGTGCGTCTTATAAGATGGGAGGTAATGCTACTTATGTGCGGGTCCGGGCGCGGACACCAAGAGCCCGCTGATGAGCCAGCATGGTGTTCCTAGCAAAATCCCACACAATACACGTCATTAACCTAGAAAAATACTGAGTTTTAATTCACGGGCCATGAAAGCAAATATGCCAAACAAACAAATTAATAAATATTCTTCCGAACATATTCCCTTTTCTACGTCATGAAATATCGTAATTCTGTGGGGCCTATAACACATGCAGCCAAGCATTCGGAGTGCGGGAATGTTAGATACTGCAACGTATGAAATAATCCCCGCAAGGCTAAAAGTGCAATGAAATGCTCGTTGCATTTTTCATGTACTGAGCACAACACACACACACATGCTGGCATGTAGTTAGTTTATTCTAAAAATAGCTATTGTTTGCTAGGTCGTGTTTTACGTCAATACATACGAGCACTTGGTAAACACAAAACACACACCAACCATGATGAGAAATCAATAGCCCGGCAAAGAACGAGTGTGTTGGCCTACGAGTTCAATGCTCCAAAAATACAAAGTTCCACTGGTCGAACCCGTGAATCAAAACAAAGCTTTGCTGCTAACTGAATGCAGTATTTGTCCCTAGACAACGGCAAATACAGTATAACGTTTAGCTGTTCCATGTTCCATTCATCGATACTCATTGTAGACCTTCGTGTATTCTAGTGTTTAATCTACAAGTCTTCAGTGAACTGTCACTCCGGCCCCAAAGTCCTTGGATTCTACAGGGAGTTTAATTTAAGATTTCCCACTTCCGATTAAGAAAGCCGAGCGCGGATGCTGATATCCGCAAAATTTTTCACCAAGCGGCTGTACGGATAACGGATAAGGTGTGAATAATTTTTGAGTAAATTTGCGGGTAGTTTTTAGAATTTAATGTTGAACTGGATTTTTAGCCTACTTTTCACATTGTGTACAAACGAGGAAACAGTAGACTTATGAGATCGATCCGGGAAAATGTGTGTATGTCTGTCTATCTGTCCTTCTGTATGTGTGTGTGTGTCCCCCTATCAACTCCTAAACGGCAGCAGCTATCGAAACCAAATTTGGTATGAGTAATATCTATACCTGAATATCTCACTGCCATATTTGAAAATGACATCAATGCTACCAACTGCTGAAAAGTCACAATTGAAATTTGAACTCTATGATATCTCAGAAGTTATGCATGCGAACTGTTCCAAAATTGGCACATACAGAGATGACATTCCAGATTTATTTTCAGAATCGCATATATGACAGTGTTGCCAATGTGATTCTAAGCCTGCTCATAGGTCCAATCTTAATATGCATTAAACGTCTATACTATCGATTGAATTTCAACCAAATTTCGTATGTGCTTTGTGTACCATTACAGATAAGACTATGCATATTCTCAAGACACATCAGAGCTGACAACTGTTAAAAAATGCTCTCTTTTTTTAAAATCCGAATACCCATATATCACAAAGTAAGCAAGCCAACAGCTCCAAACATTGCACACGTATGGTGCCTGACATTCTAGATTAATTTTGGAATAACTGATACATGTCAGTGCTGCCAACATGATTCTAAGCCTGCTGATTAGTCCAATTTTAAATACTTGTAACTTCTATATTAACAAATGGAATTCATCCAAAATTGGGACAATAACAGACCATAATATTTCAGATGAATTCTGAGCAACACATACATGACTTTGTTGCCAACATGATTTTACGCGCACTGATAGATTCAATATCTAACAACATGTAACGTCCATACCATCCATTGGACTTGAACCAAATTGTGTGCATTCTTCACCTTAAGAGATGGAACTAAGAATATATTCAGAGTCACCAAGTCCGCCAATTCTAGGGCTCTATTAGGCTCCCCTATTTTAGGTATATTTCGAATTAATTAGAAATGTTAGTATTACCAACTTAATTTCGTCATTGTTCTAGATAGGTCTGTATATATTAATAATTTGCATAAATCTTAGATTTAAAAAAAAAGCAGACTCTTTAGTTCGTCATGGAACTACTTGTTTAAATACAATTTTAGTTTTTTGATAAGATCTGCGTGAAAAAACTGAAGTTTTATTTAAACAAGTAGTTCCATGACGAACTAAAGAGTCTACTTTTCTTAAAATTTAAGATATGGAGTTTAAGTAACTATTCACATCATTGATACGCAGCTAGGAATAACAGTTGGTTGGTTCCTAGTTTAAGGGCTGCGACAACGTGTGTGTTATCTGTTTTAATTCAAGTAAGGACTGAAAACAATAAATTCAAGTAGTTCCTACTTTTGCAACCAAATGCTACCGTCCACAACACCTAGCTTCCGGACATGGCTACTAGATGGCATTGCAGTCAGCACCTGGGGGCGAACGTTGGACGTAACAGAGCGTTATCAATTCCAACCCACAAATTTGGCTTCACACAAGGGTAGCTAGTAGAAAGTTGTATTTCATGCCATAAATCTATGGCATAGTACCGCCGGCTTTACTTCGCCTCCGAAGGAAGGCATACTGAGGGATTTTTAACGCTCATAAAAAATCCGACGACTTCGGCAAGGTTTGAACCCGCGACCTTGGGGATAGAAGCTCAGCATGCTATCAACTACGCCACCGAGGCTGCCTAGGAATAACAGTTTTGATGTGATTTTGGAGCAGATTTATTGCTCCGAAAGCTTCATTTCATGTGGGGAAATTTTCATCCCCAGATTCTACTGTATTTCCTCATCACTGCCTAGGAGCAGATGACCTCGTAGTTATGCCCCTTAAAACCTCAATAAATAACTAACTCATCACTGCCTTCATCTTAGAGAGTAGCGATAACATGATCCGTAACCATGTCGTCAACATCGCGGATTTGTGATGTAACTGCACCATTATCAACTGTATATTTTTACAATTTATACGGAATTATACCTCAAAGGGGGCTTCGGTGGCGTAGTTTGTAGCATGCTGAGCTTCTATGCCCATGGTCGCGGGTTCAAACCTGCCCGAAGTCGTCGGATTTTTAAGAGCGTTAATAATCCCTCAGTATGCCTTTCTTGAGAGGGGAAGTAAAGCCGGTGGTCCCATGTCATAGCTTTATGGCATGATTAGGAACCTTCCACTAATTACACATGTGTGGAGCAAAATTACAGGTTATCTTTGACTAACGCTCTTAGGTTCCAAAGTTCGTCACAAGGAGCCGACTGCGGTGGCTTCTGGTAACGAAGTGCAGAACTAGTTGTGTGTTTGGTAGGAAAAGTTGGAACTACTTGAAAATCGAATGTATGCAGTCCTTACTTGAATTAAAAACAGATAACACACACTAATACAGCCATCACAATTAACACCGGTTATCAGACTGATTCTACACACACCGAAAGTACACGGGGCTCCCAGAAGGAGTGGTGCTACATTGCAGCAATTGAACATGCAGGACGAGTGTCGTCGCCATGTTTAATTTGTGACCAGCAGGTTATTGAAAGTCCTATAGGTGAACCTATGTTCATAGCCCCTATGAACATTAAAAAAATCAGTTTGATTGCTGTAATAGATTCGTAGATATTGAGATCCATCTAAATATTTCTGATGGTTGCCATGTTGGATTGTAATATGTATAGGCCATGGAGTCATGCACAATTAAAGGAAAATTATTGCGTAGGTTCATTATTCAAACTTTCACTTCGATGCATGATTGCGGCACAAGAAATAAAACTTAATTTTAAAATTCACACAGCCGCCATCTTGAAGTTATGTAAACCATTGAACTAACTTAGATACCAGTGCATTACAATGTGTATAAACATTTCCTGTACCAAGTTTCATTGCGTTTGGATAATTAAATCGCGAGAAAGGTCTATTTACAATTTTCAAATTCGCTTGGCCGCCATATCGGCATTGTAGTTAACCGGTTTTTGGAAGTCTTATAGATGAACTTCCAGTAGTGCCCTTTATCTCCGTACAGAATTTCAGGGTGATACCGCTAATAGTTTCAGAGATATAGAATGCTGGTGAAATATTTCGCACAGCCGCCATCTTGAGGTTATGTAAGCAACTGAACGAAGTTAGATGTCGGTGTATTACAATGTGTATAAACATATACTGCACCAAGTTTTATTGCGTTTGGTTGGTTAAATCGTGAGAAACGTCTATTTAAAAGTCGCAACTTCACTTGGCCGCCATGTTGGTTTTGTATTTACCAGGTTTCCAGAAGTCACATCGGTGAATTTCTAGTAGTTCCCTTTATCACCGTAAGATATTCCAGGGTGATATCGCTATTAGTTTCGGAGATATTGAATGCTGGTGAAATATTTCGCACAGCCGCCTAGTTGGATTAGTGAGACACAACTGTATTTGAAGGGCACGGTCGGGGTGGTCTGGAATAGTGCTATGAATTTACCGAGTTTCATTGAAGCCACTCCAGCCGTTTATAAGTTATTAGGGGGTACACACACACACCATCACACACGCACACACAGACAGACACAAGGACAAAAGGTGATCCCATAAGCCTATATTTTTTTCATAAATTAAAATTGGCTAAAAATATAATTGTAATGTCAGTGGATTTGGACAACACACGTGCGGATACGGACACACGTCGTGGCGTTGCGGGGCGGATGCGGATAACAGTCGTGCGGATGCGGGGCGCATGAGGATAAAGTTTTGTTTATCCGCGCAGGGCGCTACATATCGGGGATACGATGAACGTACCTCACCCCGCCAGCATGCACTCTCCTACCGGGGACAAAGAGAACCTCTACAAGACACACCACAGCCACAGGATATAATCAGTGTACATATTCAAAATACATTTCAAGCAAATAATATATAAGTATCCACATGAATATTAATTTTCTTTGCTGTACAAAAATATTTTATGTTGGAAAATAATATTCGTTAATCTCACATTATAAAATTCTGGTGTTTATTGAAAAAGTAAATGGAAACACGTTAATGTGCACAATACCTCACGTGACATAAATATTTATGACATTGCACCTTCGACTACAAAGCAACAATAGTTCATCTCCTTCATACTACCCGTCATTAAGGTTAAAATCACATAAAGGCAGCAGCAGCCATTAGAGGAACGTACGATTAGAACAATATTACCAAACTGTCTCTACAAACAGCAATGATTCTCTTCCACGCGAAAATAACCCCCGTCATTACATATGGTCTAGAACTGATATGGGAAAGGCTATCCATGACAGACCTAATCACAATTGAAAAGGTGAAGGCTTCTTTCCTGAAAAGGATGCTAGGAATTGCAAGAACGTCCCAGTCTAGGCTGGCATATGTCCTAACAAAAGAAACATACTACATTGAAGATCTCAGATTAAGACTACAACTGCCATCTACTAAGCATATGAAGAAACTCCTCGAGATAAGACATCAGAAGCAGAACGAAATCCCGCTTGAATTCTACGCAACAGAAGCAATGGTGGACAGAATATGGACAAACGAGAACCAGGAGATGAGACATGTGGTAACAAGACTCGCCATCCACGGTTTCCACCACAAGATCTATAAAAATGTTAAATACCATGAAACGAATGAAGAATGCATATGTTCTCTGTGCAATAACCCCTGCGACAAATACCACATCACATCATGCAGCAAACGGACAATGAGCATAGTTGAAAACAGTAAAGATTAATCTACCTGTAATAATTATTTGTAAGCACACCTTATAACTGTCCATTATGGCCACTTGGCTGCAATAATTATTTATTATTAAGGTTCAAGTCCCGCTATGCTTTCTTATGAATTACTTTTTTTGAGTGTCTAACTTAGAAGTTAGATCATATACAATCAACATGTCAACCAACAGCAATGGGAACAAGTAGTTCCGTGAAGAACTATACAGCCTATTTTCATACACTGAAGAAAATGGAGATTGCAACACCCAGAAGCAGTGGTGCAACATTGCTGCAATTGAACATGCAGGACGAGTGTTCGGTTTTGATTCGATGAGTACACTTTCAGGTCCTTCTGACCCAAGGTAACTAGAATACTATCCCTCTGACCGCAAGTTTGGACAACAATCAATACAGGATGTGCCCACCACGAGCTGCAATACATTGATGAATTCGTCAAGATATGGAGTCAATAAGACCCTGGATCACTTCCTGAGGAATTTTTCCCATGCTTGCTGCACTGCACGGGTCAGTTGTTCCAGAGTTGTGGGTGGCTGAGGACGGTTGGCCAGTTGTCGACCCATGATGTCCTACACATGCTCAATAGGACTGAGGTCCGGGGATCTGGCGGGCCATTCTAAGGTGTGATGACGTGGACAGCTTCTCTGGAGATGCGTGCAGTGTGAACCCGGGCATTGTCCTGCTGAAACATCCCATTAGCAATGTTCGCCATCATAGGGACAACCACTGGATTGAGTACCCTATCAACGTACTGTCGAGCAGTCATAGTGCCCTCAACAAGCACTAATTGTGATTTCACATTAAAGCCAATAGCTCCCCAGACCATAATGCTTGGTGTTGGCCCTGTGTGCCTCTCGACAATAAGGTCTGGGTGGTCCCTCTCCCCGGTACGTCGGCGCACACGATTCCGGCGATCACTGCGGGCAAGACAGAATCGCGATTCATCACTAAAGACGACCCTATGCCATTCGTCGACCCACGTCGATCGTTCTCGACACCAGGCCAGCCTTACACGTCGCTGTTGTGGGGTCACTGGAACACCTTCTGCAGGGACACTGGATCGTATGCCAGATGCAATCAGGCGATTACCAACTGTTAGTTGTGTAACGTGGGGTGCCACAGCTGCTCGAATTTGCGGTGTTGTTGCATGGGGTTCTATCCGGGCCATCCGATTGTTGCGGCGATCCTCTCTCACAGTTGTCTGTCGCGCTGGGCCTGTGCCAGGTCTACGAGTGTGGGTACCTTCATTTGACCATTGCTGCCATACACGTTGTACCGTAGATGCCTGTCGGCCAACACGTGCAGCGACAGTCTTTAGTGATAATCCAGCCTCACACAGCCCAATTGTCCGAGCCCTCTCAAACGGCGACAGTTGTTGATAGCGTGCTCTTCTCGGCCGTCGAGGCATGTTTGACGGGGAACACTTCACTGCACAGACTGCAAGTCAACTACGCTACACCAAAGTCCGTATACTGGAGTTGTTTCCTCCACGACCAATCACGTGGGGAGACCTGTAGCAACAATGCAATGGGTCTGAAAATTTTATCGTTTACATACCTACATGGCATCGTTCCATATCTTGAAAAACAACACAAACGACCAATGCCTTCATGGTGTTGCAATTTCCATTTTCTTCAGTATATTAATCATTTTAAGTTTTCCAAATGAATATACATAGGTGTGTAAATTATTAGAATTTCCCAACATTTCATCTTTACGTTTCAGGACTCAAGTTAATGCCGTAAAATTCCTTTTCAAGGGACTGCAATTATTTCAAATGTTTAATCAACGGTCTAAACTACATTTTATTTTAAGAAACTGGCGGTAAAATGATTTTTAGAATTTCCACTAACAGAGTAATCTTGCTTACGAAAAATGCCTCACGTTTTGTTTGGAATGCTATATTGTAGTTTCTTGTGTGATTTTAGAAGGAAGGGATTGCAAGTCTTTAATTGCTGGTGGTTCGCTCTTGGACTATTCAAAGATTAATGGACCATGGATGAAATCACGTGATTTAGAGGATACATTCCAAAGTCAATGATAAAAGAGAAGACGAACCCAGCTTAGGTATCCCTCAGAATCTCCCATTCCGAAAATTCAGACGCTATTCCTTTGGAATAGTTGTAAGTTAATAGGGGATAAAAGATGTGAGCAGTTGTTCAATAAAGTGATTTGAATACTAAATTGTGACTTGCTTAAATTCTTTATGTTCGACCCTGGCGAAATGTAAATATTATATGTCAGAATACTGTATAATGAGGCTCATTTACAAGTTTTCATTATGATACAGTTTCTCTCACCAATCAGAGCTCAAGAAACAGTTGTGTGACCAATTAGCATCGCACCTGCGCTTAATTCCATGGCCCCCTATTTTAAATTTCACTGCGTGGCGAGTGTCATAGATACTTATTCCAGGAGGCCATGGTCAAATACAAGGTATTCTCTGCGTCCCCTGCGCTCTGTTCAGAACATGAGACTGGTGAAATCTTGACAGATATTTATGAATATTTATGTTCGAACATAAAATAGTTATAATTATCGTCGAACATAAACAGTCGTATGCAACTCGCCTATAAAGGTAATTAAGACACTCGCATGGAAATTATAAAATTGGCTACGCTCGTTTTATAAACATAATCGTGTCTTAGTTATTGCCATCATAGTCTCGTTGCATAATGTACTATTATTTTATTCAATTAAATTGCACACCTTTGTGTATTAGCATTTCACGAATTGATTGCCGGTGGACGAGATGGGAGATGGGAACTATTCTCTGTTTACTTGTGTCACACGTCACTCTGCTTCGTTGAAAGGTAGAGTACAGTTGCGCGAGAAGGATATGACTCAGCTCCAGTAGCTGTCCATGGTGACGTGAGCTCCTGTGTTACTTATCTGCGCTTCTAAGACAGGTAGCACGCGCAATGTAGCTTGACTTATGTGCGGATTGCACTCTGTCATCACTGTGTCCTCCTCTTTACCCCGCGGGGCTCCTGCTACAATAATCAACAAGTAGTTCCATGAAGAACTATACAGCCTATTTTCATATATTTTACTTATGTTAATTGCCTCTATCAACACACAAGATTTCAGTTTGATTGCTGTAATAGATTCGTAGATATTGTGAACCAACTAAATATAGCGGATGTTGGACTTTTACATATGTAGGTCTTAGAGTTATGTACTGTTAAATGAATATTATTGTGTACGTGTAGTATTCAAACTTCAATCGCATGATTAGGACTCAAGAAGTATAAACAAGATTTTAAAATTTCGCACAGTTGCCATCTTGTGGTTATGGAAACAATTGAAAAAAATTAGATGCCATTTGCATGAAGATTTACTGTAGCAAGTGTCATTGCACTCGGATGGTTAAATTGCGAGAAACGACCATGTGAATATTTATACTTCGCGTCGCCGCCATGTTTAATTTGTGATCAGCAGGTTATTGAAAGTCCTATAGGTGAACTTATGTTCATAGCCCCTAAGAACATTAAAAAAATCAGTTTGATTGCTGTAATATTTCTGATGGTTGCCATGTTGGATTGTAATATGTATAGGTCATAGAGTCATGTACAATTAAAGGGAAATTATTGCGTAGGTTCATTATTCAAACTTTCACTTCGATGCATGATTGCGACACAAGAAATAAAAACTTAAATTTTAAAATTCACACAGCCGCCATCTTGAGGTTATGTAAACAATTGAACTAAATTAGATACCAGTGCATTACAATGTGTATAACCATTTCCTGTACCAAGTTTCATTGCGTTTGGATCATTAAATCGCGACAAAGTGTAACATTTTTAATGAGTTAACTATACGTGGTGATGACTATTGTGGTTCAATAAAACAAACATGATATGAATAAATAATATACACTGTGGTGTGACCTTACCTGTGATAGTGTAATATAATAAGTTGTTGAGCGCCAGATTCCTATTTAAGATAGTGAATCGAAATTTATTGATTTAACCTCGGCTATCAGCAGTAGAGTCGAGAACCACTTACCCGGGCCGTAGTGAGACAAAGTCATCTAACCAATCCGTATTTAATCAAGGAGTATGATTGCCTTAAAGTACCAACTACAATGAAAGAAATAGGCATTACGTTGAAGAGAATGAATTTATTAAATGCAAAAACAAAATATTAATAAAACAGAATAGTGATAGTCACACAATTGAATTTAAAATTACTCAATGCGGCAATTAATTATTTAAAAGAAAATGAATATTAAAATGAATTGAAAGTTAAATGAAGTTAAATTATAATAGAGACGATAGTTTTATTGAATTGTTGGCTCACCCAGTCGAAGATTCGTCATATTTAAGAAATGATCGATAATCTCGATGTTACGTCGCTTATGTTTAAAAAATGATGTGATATCTCATTTACTATGAAATATCCTCATTAAGTACGTTGCCATCTGTAGGAAGACTCTTGATCAGGGATATAACCCATTATGTATTGATATAGATGTCGGCAAGACATCGTTCAGTGTCGACTCTCGGTGCTCAGTCCATTAGGACCCAGAAAGCAAGGTTACAACTTCCTTCCTTCATTAAGAGCTGTAGATCAATGCCATTCTTGTCCGATGTTGCAGGTACAAATACTAATGACTTCCTTGTCACGTGGTGTCACAGCTTCCCTCTCTATTAGCCTTCTCCATTCTTGACTCATAACTTGCAATATATATTGACGCGTATATACCGTAGAAAATGGCGTGTTGGTTACACCATAGTGTGTTTCTTAACATCTCAGGAAAATGACGCAGTTTGCCGTGGTGAAATTCTTACTACGTCGTTCAGTTTGTGACGCACAGGGTTAGTCCATATCGCCAGTCTTGTTGCAATATATAATACTTCGTCTCTTTACAAGTAATTGTTAATAAAAATCTAATTGAATATAATAATCAAAACCGCTTACAATTATCTGATATAAAAATCATCTCATTGATGTACTAATTAATAAGAATAATAAATATGATAATTATAAATGAATAACCCTATAAATATAACCGCTATGGGATCGAATCGTTACAATCGCCCCTGATATAAATAATTTAAAATAAAATGTAACATTATTTATATCACTACACATCCTACACAAATGAATACAAATTTAAATATTAATACCCCCATAACGACAACATACAAATAATACCCTTCAACAATACATAAAGATATACAAGAACATACTCTTTTCACTTTACATATTTGTACTATCATTTCTCATTCTTCCAAATGTTCATAATGTTCATTCTTCTTTATATATGTTGTAAAAAAAATATACATAAATGTATTCTTCACTTTTATTTTTGACATATATGTCAACGCTGCACTCGTTTATATTTCGGTGATCGTATGCATGACATACAATTTTGGCTTCATCTCTTTTGAACGTAGTTTTTGTATATCAGTCTGGCGTAGAAGTACATTGTTGTAATACCAGCTGATTAACCCATAATAACTATTACAGCACACGATAATAGGATGCAAACAATACAATATTCCTTTCGTCTTTATAAAGGGATTACTCAAATGCAGTAAAATTTCAATAATTGAAGAAAAAAATAACTTAGCAAGATATTCAAGGCAATTCCAATTTCAGTGCATATGTCATACATGTAAATATTTCCCCAAATACATAATGACATCGAAATACCTCAAAGCAGTTATTAAACAGTTCATTTAAATATCCAAGTTACTACTCACCTGCCTTCGTGGCTTAATTCTTTCTTAGGCCACGGCCGCCTCCTTCCAAATTAATACTTCCTAAGTCTCCACGACTTCTTAACTTCTCATAAAACCATAATTCCTCTTTACTACTTCTCGAAAACAATAACTTGGATTTTCAAAATCACCAATAAACATAAAATCTGACTTCTCGTTCACTTTATAAAATTTAACTTAGCGTCAAGATATAACTTTACCGTAACGTCATTCCTTACTTACCATAACAAAATGATTAAGACTTGGACAAAATACTACTCAATACCTGAATTACGTATATCACTAAACTATTTCACAAAAACACATGACAAACTCCTCGGAATAAATATTTCGTTCCACAAAATATTAATGCTCTTATACTTTGAACTTAGTCTATTCATGATTTGACTTTTTGCTGAATGCCTAAAAACCCCCCTTAGTTTTCTCTCAAAACTCTTAATTAAGTACCGTGTCCTCCAAACACCACTTCCTACTTGTTCTGACCGCCTGGACTATAGCTCACTCTTGCTATACCAGAATCTCTCAAAACTCATCGTGACATCACACGTCACATACAAAAACCTCCCCTATTCGTGGTATAATCCCACTTCTTCATACTGTTACAGGTCACCTCTTACTGACCAATAACACATTAAATTTCAGCTAAAAAAAAATCTTACATGCTTCGACTAACTCCTTGGAATAATAACATCACCCTTTGCTTTCCTAACTATTGTCTTCCTCAAATAATAACAGTGTTCCAGTTGATAGTTAATAACACCGACACTCCTAATTCGCAAATATTCTCCCATAATCACTTCATAAAGCAAGTTCTGAGTTCTAACACAGTTCAGATACTTTCTTCTCTACCAAATTAACTGCGTAAATTACACCTGCCTTTAATTGTAACTTCATTATTACCCCTTAGGTATACACTTATCTTACCAACTTATTCTTCCTTCAAAATATTAACTTATCTTTACTAACTCCGTATGACATAAATAAAACTTTAATTTCCTGTCTACTAAAAAAAATGATTTATTTTTAAATCCTCAAACGTCGAATTATAACAAATTCCTTTCAATATTAGTAAATATTATGTCAACCTTTTAATTATAATTATTATCTTTACTTTAACCTGTGTGTAGGACAACAATCTACCACATCATTAATTCGTTATTATTCATCAGTAACTTTTTACTAAAAGTGGTTTAGCTCGATAACAAGCCTTGTAATATCTTTAAAACGTGCGTAACTGTAACTAAAACTTGGACAATCTTACCTTTGTAATCTCTTATTACCTTGTGTGCATACATCCATATATACTTTAAAAAAAACTCCCTTATTAACTTCACGTAGTCCCGTAGATACCATAAAAAATAATTATTGCTTAACGGAATATACCTCGCTGACCTACTTCATCTTACCAAAAACTTCCTCCAACCTACTTCATTTGGCATCTTACCAAAAACTTCCTCAAAAAACAACTTCATTTGGCATCTTACCAAAACTTCCTCCTTAAAAAACTTCATTTGGCATCTTACCAAAAACTTCCTCAAAAAACAACTTCATTTGGCATCTTACCAAAACTTTAAAAACCACATTGCTCAATGGCATTACCTTCGTTGGCTTACTTCTTCAAACTCACGTCCATTTACGTGAAAATACACACATACACACACACATATCTGTCAACAAGTATCAGATGTCCTAATTAGTTACTACTTCCTCATTTCAACCCGATGTTGGTTAATTCATACAACGCATTACCATTAACTATTCTAAACCACTTATAAATTTCTCAAAATATATCCACTGATAACCTCGCTGTCCTCAACTGAAACTTCTTTAAAAATCAATACCTAATTCTTCAACTCATTCGTTTTATTACCACTGTATCATCTTATCTTCACTCACTTTTGAATTATATCTTTATTACCATTATATTCTTAATTATGGTTGCCATAATAATTATTACTTTCTTTCGATTACTTACCTATGTAATAATCTTCCTACCCTTTTTTTTTTTAATTTAATTCTTACTTCATCCAACTTACCTGCAGTTTAAGGACCTACATTCAACTTACCTGCATTGCTCAATAGCACGACAACCTCTGTCTTCAAAATTAAATAATTTTAGTCAATCTAAATCAATAAGCGTAGGCACTACGCGCCCCTTACCATCCTAACTTCACGACTGAATTAAAATTACACACAGCAGGTTTCTTATCTACCTCTTTTAAGTCATATTAAACTTCATTACTTAATATTTAAGTCATACGGAAGAGTAACTATCGGTAATATAAATTTACATCACTACTTTCTCTGGCATTTCACCGTTCTTACCATCTTCATCTTCAATTCTATCTCTTTCTAGGGTTCCATTTTCCTCTTTTCTTATAACATTACTTTCTACCTCTTTCGGACTACACTCATCAACAGTAACATTATACTTCGGCTTTCCTCCTATCATTTCCCCAAGTCTGGCTAATTCATTACGCCACTGCACATCATATGCTTTCTTTCTCTCTTTCATTCTGATTTCTTTTTCCACTAACAACTTAATTCTCTTCTCTTTCATTTTACTTCTAAAATATCTACCTACATGTCTTCCCTTCACTTCTCCACTACTAATATTTAATTTTCTCTTTAGCCGTTGCCCATTGCTTCTCCTCTTATCTATCTCTCTCCTCCTCTTAACCTGTTTACTAATTATGTTCTTCTGACTATGACTTAACGCACGCTTCTCTGCCACTAATAATTTCATATTAACTTCCTCTATCACAGGACTAAATTCTTCCCTAGTTTGCCTATCTAACTTATCTATGATTGTCTGCATCTTAATCTCTTGGGTGCTTAGTACTTTCTTTATCTTACCTACTTCTATCCCTATCTTTTCTCTCATCTTCTTCACTTCTTTTTCGCTACATTCTATAGTCTCTTCTACAGCTATCCTGCGTTCATCTAAAATCTCCTTCAACTCTACTATGCTTTCTCCTACTATCTCCTCTGACGCTAATCTATTTTCACCTAAAATCTCGTCTGACTCTAATCTGATTTCACCTAAAATCTCCGCTATTTGCCGTTCCTCACCTAAGATCTCCTCCGATTCCAATCTGCTTTCACCTACAATCTCCAATGACTCTAATCTACTTTCAATTACAGTCTCCACTAATTCCAATTTGCTTTCACCTAAAATCTCGTCTGACTCTAATCTGATTTCACCTAAAATCTCCGCTAATTCCAATTTGCTTTCACCTAAAATCTCGTCTGACTCCATTCTACTTTCAATTATAGTCTCCTTACAGGCTGTCTTTACTGATTCTACTGCAGTTTCCCCTAAAGTCTCTACCACCTGCCTAGTTTCCACTTCTACCAATTTGCTAAAACTTTCACCTTGAGTTGCTATTTTCTCTTCAATCACAGTTACTATTCTTTCCTGAATCCTACTTTCTGCTGCTTCTAATTTCTTATCTACTGTCTTAATAATATCTTTAGCCTTCATCTCTACCTCCTCCTTAATTTCACCTCTGATTTCCTGTTTCACCCCCTGAATACTCTCCTGTAGCATATCATACTTCATGCTTAATTCTCTATTCATCGTTTCCACAATATCTAGTTTTACATTATTCTCTTCCAATTTCTGATTTATTTTACTCATATCCTCTCTCATCTTTTGATTACTCTTATCTAATTTCTCACCTAAATCTCTACTCAATTCCTTCCTACTTTCCAAATTATCTTTCTTACTCTCTTCCATATTTTTATTCATATCTTTATCTAATTTCTCAAATTTATCATTGAATTCCTTCCTACTTTCTAAATTATCTTTCTTACTCTCTTCCATATTTTTATTCATATCTTTATCTAATTTCTCAAATTTATCATTGAATTCCTTCCTACTTTCTAAATTATCTTTCTTATTCTCTTCCATATTTTGATTTAGCCTACCAATATCTTCTTTCATCTCCCTACTATTTTTATTCATACTCTCATCAAATTTCGCACTTAAATCTCTACTCATCTGCCTTATGAGCGCAGTTAATGGATCTTCAGGAATCTCTATAGACTTTTCTTTCTCTAGACTACCACTAGTCTCAGGATGTACCTCTATATTCGTCTCGATATTTTCCTCTGAATTAGTGTCAGGGTTAACCTCAGGATTATTTTCAGGATTACTCTCAGGATTATTCTCAAGATTTACCTCCGACATCTTGGTATTATTCTCTACGCTCTCAACATCGCTACCGCTATCAACCTCCTTATAATTAACTTTCTTGACTGCATCCCTACTTCTCAACTGCCTCTGTTCCTCCTCCGACATCTCGAAGTACACCGTATAACAATTGCCCTTCCAAAATTTCACTTCACTTCACTGTCCCCCAAAAGCACTGACAATTTGCACTGAAATTATACACTCCTCTGACTAAATACCGAATGGTTTTCGTGTCCTACTTTGTGGCGCCAAATGTAACATTTTTAATGAGTTAACTATACGTGGTGATGACTATTGTGGTTCAATAAAACAAACATGATATGAATAAATAATATACACTGTGGTGTGACCTTACCTGTGATAGTGTAATATAATAAGTTGTTGAGCGCCAGATTCCTATTTAAGATAGTGAATCGAAATTTATTGATTTAACCTCGGCTATCAGCAGTAGAGTCGAGAACCACTTACCCGGGCCGTAGTGAGACAAAGTCATCTAACCAATCCGTATTTAATCAAGGAGTATGATTGCCTTAAAGTACCAACTACAATGAAAGAAATAGGCATTACGTTGAAGAGAATGAATTTATTAAATGCAAAAACAAAATATTAATAAAACAGAATAGTGATAGTCACACAATTGAATTTAAAATTACTCAATGCGGCAATTAATTATTTAAAAGAAAATGAATATTAAAATGAATTGAAAGTTAAATGAAGTTAAATTATAATAGAGACGATAGTTTTATTGAATTGTTGGCTCACCCAGTCGAAGATTCGTCATATTTAAGAAATGATCGATAATCTCGATGTTACGTCGCTTATGTTTAAAAAATGATGTGATATCTCATTTACTATGAAATATCCTCATTAAGTACGTTGCCATCTGTAGGAAGACTCTTGATCAGGGATATAACCCATTATGTATTGATATAGATGTCGGCAAGACATCGTTCAGTGTCGACTCTCGGTGCTCAGTCCATTAGGACCCAGAAAGCAAGGTTACAACTTCCTTCCTTCATTAAGAGCTGTAGATCAATGCCATTCTTGTCCGATGTTGCAGGTACAAATACTAATGACTTCCTTGTCACGTGGTGTCACAGCTTCCCTCTCTATTAGCCTTCTCCATTCTTGACTCATAACTTGCAATATATATTGACGCGTATATACCGTAGAAAATGGCGTGTTGGTTACACCATAGTGTGTTTCTTAACATCTCAGGAAAATGACGCAGTTTGCCGTGGTGAAATTCTTACTACGTCGTTCAGTTTGTGACGCACAGGGTTAGTCCATATCGCCAGTCTTGTTGCAATATATAATACTTCGTCTCTTTACAAGTAATTGTTAATAAAAATCTAATTGAATATAATAATCAAAACCGCTTACAATTATCTGATATAAAAATCATCTCATTGATGTACTAATTAATAAGAATAATAAATATGATAATTATAAATGAATAACCCTATAAATATAACCGCTATGGGATCGAATCGTTACAAAAGGTCTATTTACAATTTTCAAATTCGCTTGGCCACCATATTGGTATTGTAGTTAACCGGTTTTTGAAAGTCTTATAGATAAACTTCCAGTAGAGCCCTTTATCGCCATATAAAATTTCTGGGTGATACCGCTAATAGTTTCAGAGATATATAATTCTGGTGACATATTTTGCACAGCCGCCATCTTGAGGTTATGTAAACAATTGAACGAAGATAGATGTCTGTGTATTACAATGTGTATAAACATATACTGTACCATGTTTTATTGCGTTTGGTTGGTTAAATCGCGAGAAACGTCTATTTAAAAGTCGCAACTTCGCTTGGCCGCCATGTTGGTTTTGTATTTACCAGGTTTCCAGACGTCACATAGGTGAACTTTTAGTAGTTCCCTTTATCACCGTAAGATATTCCAGGGTGATATCACTATTAGTTTCGGAGATATTGAATGCTGGTGAAATATTTCGCACAGCCGCCATGTTGGATTAGTGAAACATAACTATATTTGAAGGGCACGGTCGGGGTGGTCTGGAATAGTGCTATGAATTTACCGAGTTTCATTGAAATCGCTCCAGCCGTTTAGAAGTTATTAGGGGGGTACATACACACCATCACACACGCACACACAGACGTACACACGGACAAAAGGTGATCCCATAAGCCTGTTTTATTTTCATAAATGAAAATAGGCTAAAATATAATTGTAATGTCAGCGGATTTGGACAAGACACGTGCGGATACGGACACACGTCGTGGCGTTGCGGGGCGGATGCGGATAACAGTCGTGCGGATGCGGGGCGGATAACGATATGTTTATCTGCGCAAGGCTCTACCTATCGGGGATACGATGAACGTACCTCACCCCGCCAGCATGCACTCACCTACCGGGGACAAAGAGAACCTCTACAAGACACACCACAGCCACAGGATATAATCAGTGTACATATTCAAAATAAATTTCAAGCAAATAATATATAAGTATCCACAAGAAGGTTAATATTCTTTGCTGTAAAAAAATATTTTATGTTGGAAAAATAGATTCGTTAATCTCATATTGTCAAATTCTTTTTTTGAAAAAGTAAATAGAGACACTGTAATGTGCGAATTACCTCACGTGCAATAAATATTTATGATATTGCACCTTTGGTTGCAAAATAACAGCACTATTTCACCTTCACAGCACCTGTCACTCGCTACGCTTCCTTGTAAATGACTTTTTGTGCATGTCTAACTTTCAAGTTAGTTCATATACAGTGAACATGGCAACCAACAGCATTAGGAACATGCAGTTCCGTGAAGAACTATACAGCCTATTTTCATATCCTACCTACTGTATGTTAATTGCCACTATGAACACACCAAATTTCAGTTTGATTGCTGTAATAGATTCGTCGATATTGAGAACCGACTAAATATTTCGGAGGGTCGCCATGTAGGATTTTATATATGTAGGTCCTAGAGGAATGTACTGTTACCTGAAGATTACTGTGTACGTGTAGTATTCAAACTTCAATCGCATGATTAGGACACAAGAAGTAACAACGAGATTTTAAAATTTCACACAGCTGCCATCTTGTGGTTATGGAAACAATTGAAATAAATTAAATGCCAGTGAATTAACATTAGTATAAGGATTTACTGTACCAAGTTTTACTGCACTCGGATGGTTAAATTGCGAGAAACTTCCATGTGAATATTTATACTTCGCATCGCCGCCATGTTGGATTGTGATCACCAGGTTATTGAAAGTCCTATAGGTGAACGTATGTTGACAGCCCCTATGAACATAAAAAAAATATCAGTTTGATTGCTATAATTGATTCGTAGATATTCAGAGCTGTCTAAATATTTCGGATGGTCGCCACGTTAGATTGTTATATGTAGACCTATAAGCCATAGAGTTATGTACCATTAAAGGAAAATTATTGCGTAGCTTCATTATTCAAACTTTCACTTCGATCGCATGATTACGACACAAGAAATAAAAACTTGTTTTAAAATTTCGCACAGCCGCCATATTGAGGTTATGTAAACAATTGAACTAAATTAGATGCCATTGCATTACAATATGTATGATCATTCACTGTACCACATTTCACTGCACTCTGATGGTTAAATCAAGAGAAAAGTCTATTAAAATGTTTCGACGTCGCTTGGCCGCCATGTTCGTTTTGTACTTTACAAGTTTTTGAAAGTTACATAGATAAACTTTTAGCAGTGACCTTTACCACCGTATACAATTTTAGGGTGATATCTGTAATAGTTTTGGAGATATAAAATGCCAGTGTAATATTTCGCGCAGCCGCTATTTTGAGGTTATGTAAACAATTGAACTAAATTAGACGCCAGTGCATTGCAATGTGTATATACATTGCTGTACCAAGTTTCATTACGTTTGGATGGTTAAATTGCGAGAAAAGTCTATTTAAAAGTCTCAAATTCGCTTGGCCGCCATGTTGGTTTTGTAGTTACCAGGTTTTTGAACGTCTCATGGGTATACTTCTAGCAGTGCCTTGTATCACCGTAAAGAATTTCAGGGTGATATAGGTAATAGTTTCGGAGATACAGAATGCTGGTGAAATATTTCGCACAGCCGCCATGTTGGATTGGTGCAACAGAATAAAATTTGAAGGGAACGTTTTGGGTCGGCCAGAATGGTGCTATGATCTTACCGAGTTTCATTGAAATCGCTCCAACCGTTTAGAATTTATGAGGGGACACACACACACACACGCACACACAGACAAGAGACACGGACAAAAGGTGATCTCATAAGCCTATTTTTTCAAAAAATGAAAATAGGCTAACAAACAGTGGCGCAGCCAAGCTCAGCGGCCTTACAAATCTTAAATGGGTAATAACTATAATTTTATTATTAGGCAGCATTTGATGTAATTCATCGTAATCTTCGAGGATACATTTTTGAAACACCCTGTTATATCTAAGCTGTTATCTACGTAGTTGTACAGAACTAAACTAAGCTAGTCGTTATCTTCATTAACGAATTCACAAGTCTGTGGGATCTCAACAGAAGAAGAAATATATGAGTTCTCTTATCAATGACGATGATGATGATGATGATGATAATTGTTGTTTTAAGGGGCCTAACATCGAGGTTATCGGCCCCTATCTCTTATCAAATTGTCTATTGCACATACTCACTATTTTCCGTCGAGAACGCACTTCCTGGGGTAGCTGTCTTTCTATCGTCGCTTAACATTCACTAACTCCTCTCTTCCCAATATGCGTGTGGGTGAATAGGGAAGATTATAATATACATTTAATACGCACCCTTGTCACTTGACCACGATCTCGCAAAGCTCCTCAACAACAACAACAAAGATTACGAGAAAAAGTATTAAAGGGCTCCAGAATGTCCTATATTGCTCCTGCTACTTTCCATCTTTTATTTTAATGTTGAATCTATATATTACAAAAATTATGAAAACTTATCAGAATACGTGCGGCCATTCTATCCGGTCGATTTCCTTCATTCTTTTTTTAAATGAAAGGTATTCATGCACGGATTTGTCATCAAGTATTACAAATCACTTAAATTCCGCCTTTCTCAAATTATTTGATTTTTTCAACTTTTTCCAACTTTTTCCAACTTTGAAGCAATCATATCTTTAGTTCTAATTGAGGTACGCAGGTCGTTTTCGTCTAAGAACACTCAGTGAATCAAGTGCTTTCATCTGAGCTCTTAACTATTCAAAGCGGCTGATTCTGAGGAAAGTTATGAGTGAACATTCCTTATTACATCTCATTTTTTCCAACATTTTTTCTCATTGTAGCAATCATATCATTGGTTCTAATGAAGGAAATTTCCTATTACACTACCGTTTTGTGTTACAATCAATAAAGCGCAGGGTCAAACGCTCCATCGAGTTGGAATCTACTTGCCTGATCCTGTTTTAGGCCATGGAATGTTCTATGTTGCATTATCCTGAGGAAAATCATTTAAAGATGTAGAAGTAGAAATTAAACCTAGGGGTCGACGCACAGCGAACATTGTCTGGAAGGAATTATTGTGAAATAAAGGTTATAAATTATTACATAATGTCGTAATTTTTAAAATCCAATACTGAAAAAAAAGCTGCGGAGCAGTACGGGCGCCCTAGTTGATTTTTAGCCTACTTTTCACATTTTGCAAAAATGAGGAAAAAGTAGACTTATGAGATCGATCCGGGAAAATGTGAGTGTGTCTGTCTGTCCTTCTGTCTGGCTGTGTTTCCCCCCCCCCCCTATCAACTCCTAAACGGCTGCAGAAATCGAAACAAAATTTAGTATGAGTAAAGATGTATACCGGAATATCTCACGTCCATATTTGAAAATGATGTCAGTGCTACCAACTGCTGAGATAAACGCACTAGAAATTTGAGCCCCATGTTGGATATCTTGGAAGGTATGCATGGGAGCTATTCCAAATTTGGCACACATGTAGATAAGACTATTTTAGTTTAATTTCCAGGCCATACATGACAGTGTTGCTAAAATGATTTTAAGCCTTCTGATAGGTCCAATTTTTAAATGCCTATAACTTCTACACTATCAATTGGATTTCAACAAAATTTTGTATGTAATATGTGAACATAATCAGATATGACTGAGTGTATTCTTAAGAGCCACCAGGGCTGCCAACTGTTAATAATTGCTCTCTCTAGTCTTTTATCCAAATACCAATATATCAGAAAGTATGCAAGTCGACAGCTTTAAACTATGCACACGTATAGTAGGCTACCTGACATTTTAGATTAATTTTGCAGTAACTTATATACTTCAGTTCTACCAACATGATTCTAAGCCTACTGATAGGGCCAATTTTTAAATACATGTAACTTCTATACTATCCGTTGGATTTCAACCAAATTTCGTATGTGCTATGTGTAACATAACAGATATGACTATAAGTATTCTTAAGAGCAATCAGGGCTGCCAACTGTTAATAAATGCTGTCTATATTTTTTAACCTAATATCAATATATCAGGAAGTATGCAAGCCAACAGCCCTATACTTTGCACACGTATAGCACCTGACATTCTAGATTAATTCGGAATAATTATTATAAGTCAGTGCTGCCAACATGATTCTATGCTTGCTGATAAGTCCAATTTTAAAATACATGTAACTTCTATACTAAGAAATGGATTTCATTCAAAATTGGCACAACAAGATATCATATTTCCGATTATTTCTAACCAGCACACGCGTGCTGATTGATCCAATGTCTAACTGCATGTAACGCCCATTGGACTTCAACCAAATTTTGTATTCTGTACCCTAAAGGATGGAACTAAGAATATATTCAGTCACCAGGGCTGCCAACTGTAGTGCTCTATTAGGCTACATTTTACCAGGAATATTTCGAACTAATTAGACATTTCGATATTACCAACTTAATTTCGTCATTATTCTAGATAAGTTCATATACTGTAGAATAATCATTGGCATGAAAAGTAGGCTCTTTAGTTCGTCACGGAAATTCTTGTTAAAAGACGCTAAGGGCACTCAGGGTCCAGATTACCAAAAACGGAAAGTGAAGCGATTTTGACAATCGTACCAAAAGTTGAAAAGCTAGAAGAATCGTAAAAGTGTAAACATATTTTGAAAAGCTGTTCGAACATATTTCAAAGGATGCGGTCTAACTGTTAGTGTGCATGACTTGTCAGTCAAAACGCAAGTGATTTGCCCATGTTTGGGTCAACACTAGCGCTCGTAGTGACAGATTTAGTGAACATCATACGACAAAGGATTTAGAAATCATACCAACGTTGTAGATCAAAACTAGTAAATATATTATAATTTCCGAAGACATTCCGTATTATTTCGTTGTTTAGCGGCTTCGGTGGCGTAGTTGGTAGCATGCTCAGCTTCTATTTCCAAGATCGCGGGTTCAAACCCAGCCGAAGTCGTCGGATTTTTTAAGAGCGTTAAAAATCCCTCAATGTGCCTCCTTCGGAGGGGAAGTAAGGCCGGCGGGCTCATGTAATAGATTTATGGCACGTAAAAGAACCTTCCACAAACTACAATAGTGTTAAGCTAAATTGGTACGTTAGATTTGATTAAGGTTCTAAGATCCAACGTTCGTCGCCAGGTGCTAGTTGCGGTGCCATCTAGTAGACATGTTCACAGCTAGGTGTTGTTGCCGGTAGCATTTGTTATCAAAAGTAGAAACTACTTAAAATTGATCGTCTGCAGTCCCTACCTGAATTACAGATAACACACACTAATACAGCCATCACAATTAACACCGGTTATCAGACAAATTCTACACACACCCAAAGTACACGGGGCTTCATGACAGCGTTGTTGCAGCCCCTAAACTGAGGAACCAACCCAACCAGCCAACCAATCCAAAAATAATATTCAAAGTACAAAGTGTGGTGTATTTTATCATTTTCCTTGACCTTCAGGGTCTTCACTGTTATGATATCACTGACGGGTGTCGTAACTTTCACGTGCTATAGATACAAGACAATGTCCACGCGAATGACACGACACGTGCATCTTGCATTAAAAATAGAAGAAGTGACGAAAAGGAACAAAAACATCCGCCAATAGATGGGAAAGACCGTCTATTATGTTTGACGCCTGAAGGGCACTCCAACAAACAGAGCCATTAAGAGCAATCAATAGCACGAGTTAACATTCTTACGTAAAGACTTCCTTCACGTTCACAAGCGCATCCCTCAGACTTTTTCACAATAAACTCTTCTCTCTGGCAATTCAAGGATGAAAAGTGAATTATTGTTGTTGTTGTTGTTGTTATTGTTGTTGTTGATTCATTTAGAGTCTTCGCGAAATCGTGGTCATATGAATTTACAGTTTATTTGAACCTGAATATAGTTTTAAGAATATATTTACTGTGTTCGAAGCCATTTTACAGTGCTGCCTTAGTAAACAAAAGTTTGGTGCTTTTCAGTCGGTCAACACCAATGTAGCCTAATCCTGAAAAATACATGCGATTAATAAATACACTTCGACGACCAGTTTCGTTCGTCAAGTGATCATCATCAGATCCATTACAATTTGGCTATAAAGTAAATATTTTCGCCTATATTTTCAGACATTGATTTTATAGCCTAAGTGTAATGGATCTGATGATGATCGCTTGACGATCCAAACTGGTCGTCCAAGTGTATTTACTATGCTCATGGTTTCTTTTTCAGTATTAGGGTATAACCCATCTCATTTGGGTTCATTCGTGTTGACCGACTGAAAAGCACCCAACTTTTGTAATATATTTACTCTTAAGATGTAATTGGATTAGATTGGAATAAAAGGTGAAGAAGACTCCATTGAAGGTCCAAAACATGTAAAATAATTCAATATAATATGTTTCATGAATTTATTGTGTTGATAGATGTAATTTATCTATCTGTTAAGTCAATAGGGAAAAATACCTTGCATTACCTATCATAGTTAATGCTATTTCGTTTTATAGTAATAGTAATAACAAATCATAAAATAAATTTAAAAAAAAATCAAGGAAACCTACAATTAATGTATCAGATATTGAAATGTCTTAATCAATGATGACCTATGATTACAGACACTCAAAATTCGCGACTAGTGAAAACACGAAAAAAAAAACAATTGATAGACATTGGTATAAATCGTGTTGTACATAAAAATATCATAAAATTACACGTTTCAAGTCGCGGAACACTCGCGAAAAATCGCAAAATATATATGACTCACGAATTCAGCATATTATTTAATCATTATTCGCGAAGAAACGGAACTTTTTGGCAATTAATAAGTCAATTAACTGAATTTGTGATTGCATTTTCATAAAATGTATTTACCAAGTTCCAAAACAGAATTGTTTTCTGACTTGTCATATCTGAAAGAAACCACTAGATCACTAGATGGTATGGATTGAAATGGTTCGTAAACTATTTGATAGGTGGTAGACTCTATAGGAGAGGAATAAGAATAACGTATTTTATGTTCGACGATGTCGATATGTAAATATTACATGTCAGAAAACTGTATTATAATGGGTGTCTTTAAAGTACTACTTTTCATTATAACACAGTTCTTCCAACCAATCAGAGCTCAACATTTTCATTCATTAACCAATTAGGTAAGGTTAGCATCCAAAATGCACTGAATATCCAACATGTCGGACATGAATTACATGATTTGAAAGTTGACAATATAGCCTATATTGGATCAACCATTGTAGTTACAATACATAAACAAACTGGACAATATTGCAAAAGAAATAGCACTGTACCTTAATATCCACAACTCCAATTTCTACACATTCGCAAGATTTCTCCGACAATTTTAGTGAATGCTGTTGTTGACATAAACACACCAGAACGTCATGGAAGAAGCAGGTGTGTGATAACGGAAATTATAATCCAGCTCTCTGTTCAGTAAATGAATTTTTATGCGAAAATTTCCCGGCAGATACCGTTACTGTTCTATTTGGGACTCATTGATTTGCCTTCCGTTGACATTCTATACGCATCGAATTTGAAGTATAACTAGTTCATAATACGATACATTTTAATTTTTTAAGTGTTTGTAACAGCCTATTTTGTATTATTTGACCAAAATAACCAAATGATCCAACATAGTACCTGTGCGCTATCTGTTGGTGCTACTTCAGGATAAACAATGTTTCAAAGCTTTGAGATTTGTTATTGGGTCAAGATCAAATGCTGAGCCCACACAATTCCCAAGGAGAAGAACTCTACCGACAGAATATCGGCAGATATTTATTAATATTTATGTTAGAACATATAATAATGTTATAATTATCGTCGAACATAAACAGTCGTAAGCAACTCGCCTATAATGGTAATTAAGACACCCGTATGGAAATTAAACATACTCTTATCTTTATTGCAATTATAGGCTCGTTGCATAATGTACCGATTTTCACAGTTCTAGTGTGTGCTGACTAAATGAAGAACGAACCTTTCAATGACAAATTTGGAACTGTTTTCTGCGTACAACTCTCAACCACTAATTATTATTTCCCCCA
The DNA here is from genome assembly GCA_946902985.2 of Meconema thalassinum. Classification (NCBI taxonomy): domain Eukaryota; kingdom Metazoa; phylum Arthropoda; class Insecta; order Orthoptera; family Tettigoniidae; genus Meconema; species Meconema thalassinum. The sequence continues at coordinate 861,075,826 of OX336388.2, forward strand.
GGGGCTCACATCTAGTGGGACGTGGGTTGGCGACCACGGGAGCCCAGCTGAGTCCGGCATTGATTCCACTTACTTGTGCCAGGCTCCTCTCCGTCTTCTTTCCTGTCGACCTCAGTTGGTCAACTCTTGTTCTCTTCCGACCCCGACGGTATTAGGGTATCCGAGGCCTAGGGAGCCTCTTCCTTTCCCGCCTTAATTGGCCCTTGTCTCATCTTTTCTGATACCCTCCTTGTGCGAGAGGTCAGCCTTCTTTTTCTTTTCATGTTGTCTCCTGTCTTCTGCTCAAGGCCCTCAAGGAGGCAGGGAGTATGTAGCCCCACCACTTTTGGTGCACCCTAGAAATTGCTACAACCTCAGGGGCTCACGGCTGGTGGGTTCGGGAGTTGGCGACCCCGAGGGATTCAAAAGCAAGCAAGCTTGTAGTTTAACGTGACCGTTAATCGAGAGATCATGAGCCACGGGACCTCCTTTTTACGTGGAATCCGAACCACAGGACATGGCATTTCATTTCGACCGAGGGATTCCTGAGCTGGGTCCGTTTCTCCCTTTTTTCCCCTTTCCTGTGGGGAGGACCCTCTCCTCTTTCCCTTTCCTATCTGCCTTTCATGGCTCTCCTTCCTTCCAAGTCCCTCAATCCGCATTATTCGAGGGTTGAGGGCATTTCTTTTCTTCCTGTCCTTTATTTGCCTTACTCTCCTTTTGTTTTTCCATTTCTTCTTCTAGTATATAAGTTAGTAACTTAGTTAGTTTTAGTTATAGTTTACATTCCATTAACATCTTCTCGATCACCCAAACAATTATGGGCCGATAACCTTGATGTTAAGCCCCTTAAAACAACAATTATCATCATCATCATCTAATTATTACTGACATAATAACTTAATAAAGCAATGAAAAGATTCAGTTTCACTCAAGAGTTTTCAAATTCATTCAAGAATTTTTACCCTGATTAAACGAGAATTTTAGCCACTTTCTTTCAAGAATTTTGACTGTCTCTACCTATGAGATACCTGTTAGTATAATGAAAGTGTGCTACTGTACACTGTAATATTAACTATAATAATAATAATAATAATAATAATAGTAATAATAGTAATAATAATAATAATAATAATAATAATAATAATAATATCGTATGGCCTCGGGTGCCGGGTGCAAGCTTTGTAATTTGGCACCCAGAGGGTAGCTTGCATGTCGAATTTCGTTGTTCCTTGAATCACTATGAAAGTCAAGGAGGTTAGATATTTAAGCTCCTTGAACACTATAGCGCTTTCTAGTAGAGACATGAGGAACTTTGTGTTGGCGGAAAATCCCGAGATTAATTTTGCCATTATGAACACGGCCTACTGAATTCAAATGGGTTCTTTGACATGTCAACATCGTATGACATGCGTGTCGTATTTTTGCCTCTATTCAAAATTCACTTACCACGGCCAGGAGCAAACCTGCAATCTTGCGGTTAGTAGACCGACACGCTTTCAACTCACCCACCGTGGCAAGTTAATATTTACTATAGAAAGGATATAATTAATAAAAGTCATTCCGTAGTTCTATCTTACTTAATATTGTTAGTTCACCATAAATCAAACAGAAGTATGGAAGGCCTAGTGAAAAGGGTAAACCCCACATACATATTACATGTTTCACGGGCAGAGTTTACATAAACATTTGGTTTTGCAATATTCTACAAAGATATTTGCATTATTTATATTATTTAGAATACAGTATTAACATACTCGTAGTTCACTCACTCGCTCACACACGCACATTCATCACCTTAATCAAAAATACGACACGCATGTCATACGATGTTGGCATGTCAAAGAACCCATTTGAATTCAGTAGGCCGTGTTCATAATGGCAAAATTAATCTCGGGAGTTTCCGCCAACACAATGTTCCTCATTTCTCTACTAGAAACCGCTATAGTGTTCATGGAGCATAGATATCTAACCTCCTTGACTTTCATAGTGATTCAAGGAACAATGAAATTCGACATGCAAGCTACCCACTGGGTGTCAAATTACAAAGCTTGCATCCGGTACCGAGGCCATACGATATTATTATTATTATCATCACCTCAGGCAAGCCTCCGTGGCTTAGGCGGCAGCACGCCGGCCTCTCACCACTGGGTCCGTGGTTCAAATCCCGGTCACTCCATGTGAGATCTGTGCTGGACAAAACTGAGGCTGACAGGTTTTTCTCCGGGTACTCCGGTTTTCCCTGTCAAAAATTTCATTCCAGCAACACTCTCCACTATCATTTCATCTGTCATTCATCTAATCATTGCCCCAGAGGAGTGCGTCAGGCCTCGGCAGCCGGCACAGTTCATATCCTCGCCGCTAGATGGGGGCTTCATTCATTCCATTCCTGACCCGGTCGGAGACTGGAAGCAGGCTGTGGATTTTCATCATCACCTCAATCACTCCATACATTCATTAATTCGGCGAGACAATCAATCACTCATACAGAAGTTTATTTACACAATGTACCCTTTTGTGTACGGCCTGAATTTCCGAAGAGGCACGATCTTGGCAACCCCTGGGTGCGTGTTCCATAACCGCGCAGGGCGCCCGTAGAAACCTGTCAGGTAGGCATTGCTACGAGCGAAGGGCGAGCGATCTCCGAACTGAGCGATATGCCAATGGCAGTCGGCAAAAGGGGTCAATATTAATGGAACCTGTGAGGGATTTATTGAGAAAAATCAACTGTTTGTTCGACTGTTGCCTCTATAGATGGAAATTGGCAGAGATAATCTATCCTAGACTAAGTTTTATTGTTTAAGATTCCATCTCCATATTTGTCTCACATTGTGTTCCTGAACTGTAGCCCTCCTATCCGAAATTCCCCTGTAAACATTAGTATCGCTAATTTACTTGGCTTCCTCATTCCCGATTTATTAATTTTATTAAGAGCGATATTCATTTTCACCTTCTAATCTTTTAAAATCCCCTTATCTACAAATTTTGCTCTTATCATTTTGATGTCATTGCATTCTCTGAATAGAGGTGCTGCACCCATATCCTTCCCACATATGAGGCAAAGGTTCTCCTTTCCCACTTCTTCAATTCTTTGTGAGGTTTGAAGTCATTTTTTCAGTGTTGCCTTAGTAAACAAGAGTTAAGTGCTTTTCAGTCGGTCAACACGAATGTACCCTAAAGAGCTGCGTTATGCCCTAATCCTGAAGCAAATTACATGAGATCAATAAATACACGAGGATGACCAGTTTCGATCGTCAAGCGATTATCAGATCCATTACACTTAGACTATAAAATCTGTTTGAAAATACAGGTGAAAATATTTACAATATGTACAATTATTTAGTTGCAGTATTGGTACTGCAACTGTCGGTGTATGCTAAATGCAGTATATATGATGTTAGGTGAAATGCTAAATGGTGATAGATATCCGGAGTTTCTAATTTGGAGTGATTATATGGTTGTAAAAAATCAACTATGGTTAAACTGTAATATTACAGGCTTCTACTTATCTAGTTGTCTTCCTTGCTGGAGCTACGAGCAGTTTTCGTGTTCACTGTTACTCCAGGTGTGGTCGACTGAGATGGGCTGTTATCTCAACGACACTGGTTTTTCCCTTCCTCTCCCCTGTTCATATGTGCTGTGCGGAGTCAGTGCAATGTGTTTAGGTGGGGTGTTGCCAACCTAGATAAGATGTATGTTATTGAATGAGGTGGGTCTACAACTATCAAAGACCGTGGAACATTCCCCGCCACGCGTGGACCATAAGCCATTCAAACTAAGCGATGCCTGGTCTTATGAGGACGTCCCGGCACCCTTAATACTGCCGCGGCACTAAACATTACTCTTGTTCTTCAATTCTAGAAATATTTATTGCATCGAAGTTCATTCTTATTTTGTCTTTGACAAATAGCCTATTGTAATCAATTAAAACTGTAACTTTTGTTAACGAAATTTGTGGATTATAAGCGGGAACATTTGTGGTGTAGACAGGATTATGGATTATTCAAGTTTCAACTATATTTCGAGTAACTGGGGGCATAAATATGATACAATTTTAGGACATATTTTGGAAACTAAATCACATATTTTCCACTTTCAAGCACATAAAATTGTATTTCTGGAAAGTTAAACACATAATTATCCAGGCCCTGGTCATAAGACTAGACCTTCCATCAACAAGTAAAAATCGCACGTACGAGCTCATTTACTGGAAGGCTTCTTGAGAAGATAAGTTTCCACTAGGAAACTTTGATGATTTTTTTTCTATACCTAATCATGTCCACGGAATACGAGATAGGCTACAGTACTTCACCACAAGTCTTAATTATCACTAGGGATCGGATTTTTAGGTGCTAAAAATCAGGAACATATTTATTTTTATGTATTAAAAATACCTGAAATATGTGACAAAAAAGTGCAAATATTTAATTATAATTTAGTTTATTAATGTGAATATGAACAATATGCAGTACTCACGAATGCAATTTATTCTGTATGTCTCACTGACTGCTGAAGCATTACAGTACACAACAAGATACATCTCCAGGTTGTCCATCACAAATGACCGACGATTATCGCGAAACACTTCTTCTGACGGCGCGAAATTACGACAATATGTTTCTTGCGCTTGAAGTGTTGTATAACTTGAGATCGCTGTTCAGCCTTGATTGCTTTCTCACATGGTTGGCAGAACAGAACGCTCCCATCAGATATATTAGTATCTTTAAATTCTGCAACAGACGATATCTTGTAGTTGTTTTTACTTTAGGCATCGTAGAACTGCCTTACACTTCACAGTGCCTGAAATGAACTGCATGTGAGTTACACTGGTTCCAGGTAGCTACGGGGAGGGGGAGGTTTAGCACGTGGTGCAATATCGCTATCGAAAAGGAAATCACCGGCTTCCACAGTGAGTGGCACGGGGCGACAAGTTAAGAATAACACAGTCGCAAGCTGACATACGCTCTGCATGATGATTAGATAGCTTACAGGTTCTTCCCCGTTGAAGGGACACAGAACAAAAATGCAATAAACTGAAAGATTTCAAAAAATGTAAATATTATGTCTTTTTATGTGCTAATAAGTGAAAAGCAGGAATTTGTGGATTTATAGAAAAAAATCCTTGAAATATGTATTTAAATAAAAAACTATTTATTTACCTAAAAATCCGAGCCCTGATTATCACAAATAAGGTACAGTACTGTGCCCAACTCTAGGAATGGGTATTCCAAGTTTCAGACACCTAGATATCAAGGGAAAGGCTGTAGCCGCTTTTGAAAGTTCAGATATTTGAATATCGCGCTACATTGCTTCTCGAAGCATTTGGAAATAATTTACCGATAGTTGGATGTCAAGTGACGTAGCGAGTAATAGCAGAGGTGGAGGCTATTTATTGATTAAATAGTTAACTATGGAGTAGAGACTTGAGACTGGGATCAGATTACTGGCACGGCCAAATAAAAGAGAACGCAATTAGTATCAAGTAAATCGGACCAGGGATTCAAGAGATATGAGGATTTCTAGATATCAACGTGATGACGCGTGACCCTGGCAGTTTTGTATAAAAGCCAGCTGGCCGAAGCAACTTCAGCTCATTCTAACACAAGCACTTGGCGAGCAAGTTGCATCTACGCTGAGCCAAGGCACATGGTTGCCGGATCTACGCAGAAGTTCTTTTCAAGTCGTGATAGTCACGAAAAGTGCTGCGCTACGAGTTGGAACTTAGTAAGTTTACGGCGAGTAGAATCACTGAGGTGATTGATTTTTCTACAGACATTGGTGGAAATATTTATATTTCTACTTTGTCTAGAAAATAATATTTTGTCACAGTCCAGTAATAACTTAATACTTGGATGTTTAAATCCATTCAGTCAGTTTTCATTATTTGTAACTAGTTAACCACTTCGATCTGTCAGTACACTGAAGACTAGTCTATAACGGTGGCGTTCATTAGTCTACGCAAGGGAAACTACAAGTTGCCTAGCGCATGGTAGATGGTGATATAACAAACCATGCCCAGGGAACGATCTTCAGAACAGCCGTTAATTGCTTAGACTGTCAGTGTTTTTCTTGTACTGATAAGATTACCGTGAGTTATGTTACAACTGACATATCTAAGAAGAGATCACTTAGATCTGACCCTATTTAAACAAACTGTTATGGCTTTGATAGAAGCCCATATTAAAATGGAACCACAGTTTATTGAAACGTCAAAAGATACTACCACTATGTCTGAATAGACGAATTGTGGGTATATGATGGCGGCGGATACAAGGATTATACGTGCTTGTCCGATAGGGCATGTCTATGGATAAATCTGGTACAGACCAGGTTTACTACGCTTCAAGACCATCAAGAAATGTAAGCCACATTTGAATTATATTATGCCTAGCTAATTGGAACAAACTATTTTTTCTGCAGATGACCAACACATATTTTTCTTCGTATTTAAAGCTTGCAATGATTTACGCAAGACTTATTAGAGTTATTCTGAGCATTTTCAACACTCAGAACAGTTTAGGATCGATGACCGAGCATTTCGAGCATTTATTTGAATATTTCATATTTTTGGGAAACCACGGAAAACAACCGATGTAACTGTAAAAGTTAATAATTTATTTTTGTTGAGGAATGGATACTTTTTTCCATATTCGAAGGTTCGAACATGTGGATTCTCACATAATGAGATGATAATTAAATATATTTAAAATGATATAATTAATAATAATAATAAAAATCCACTAATAATAATAATAATAATTTTCATAATTTTTCTAAATAATTCTTGGATATTATATTTTATAATAATCATATGTATTGAGAGAGAGCCTATGAAGTAGTTTAATCATTTCTAGTCTGGAACAGGAGATTTTCCGAAGGAGAGTGGTTAGCGCAAGCCCGCATTCAACCAACATGTCAGTTCTGGTTGAACAGTTGACATTTGCAATGAGCAAATTATATTTTTCAGATAACACGGAGAGGCATGAAACGGGAAGCAAATGATATTTGTATCAAATAGGATATTTTTGTATTTATATAAAATCATGACGTAAATACACTCGAAAGTGAAATAAAGATTTTCATATGTATGGTAAATTCACGGGTTGAACTGAATGGTAAAATAAAATAAACTTGTAAGTTTATTAATCTTCCAGTGTTGATAACAAGCAGAGGCTTGATTTATTGTATAAATTTTGGGAAGAAAATTTATATGCGTGGAGTAGTTGAAATGCCATTCCCAGGTGCGCATGTTTAAGTCGCAGGAATGAAGGTTTTTTCGAGCATCAATCAAATAGCAGGTTCGATGGCTCAGGTTTATAGTAGGAGTATTGGAACTACACATTTCGTCGTATGAATGACCCGAAGGTTATTTCTTGAAACCATCAGTTCTTATTTCAACCTTGTTTACGAATTCCATTTAGACTTTGATTTTGCTAGAACCCGGATTTGTCATGATAGTAGTTTATTCTTCTTCAGAGGAAGACCTTTGCCGTTGTTGTTGTAATATTGTGTTCTTACACAAATAATAGAATGGGCCACTGCCAATTAAAAATAATTCTTTAACCACGAATAATTTGAAGGATATTTTCAATCCTAGTGCCATGAACTAAATGAATTCATTATGAAACTACAATTCTTATTTCCGCATTCTGTCGAAGAATTGCAAGTTGTGAAAGTTGCTAAGAATGGCCATAAATATCAATATTTTTATAATAATGATTCCAAGTGGAAAATCTAATAGTTGAATGGTTCAACAATTTATTGATCAAGTTGATGATTCAGAAATCATATATTTTGTTAGGAACTTGAAGTTCATAATCGAGTCACTTCTCGAATGTTTAATGTCAGAAGAACAATTAATTGTTGTTGTGCCTCGCACAGTTCTTCAATGCTATGCTCAAGGTCAAATACTTTTCAGATGTTATTAATATGTGTTAATAATTTGTGTTGCTTCAATGATGATAATATTTTCGACGATATATTTTTGAAAACTGGAAAACTAAGTGAAAGTTTAGAATTCTATAAACATTTATTCTACGAGTGTTAATATCATGTAAATATTCAAACAGTGATCTACGATATTTCCAGTATAGACAATTAACTTTGACCTGGAATTAAATATTAATAATTTTGGAACACAGTCCACAGGACTATTAATCGGACTTGTGTTTCCAAAAAGATTGTCAAATGTGTTTGGGAAATTTCTGTATATTGTGTGTAAATAAGAGTGTGGATCGCCACACGTGGAGTGATGCTGCTTTGAGCATTATTCTTGCAGTCAGATTTTAACTTCAAAATAAACTGAGATAATTTTACCAGATGTGTCATACCCAATTAAATCTCCTTCTATCCTTATTGTTGCATTGAGCCAAAAATCAGTAAAGCATTTTTTTAATTTGATGTCGTTTTTGCGATTTGCTTTAACCCATCTGGCGCTCCGGGATATTTTGACTCTCGTGCTGACTGATTATTGGTAAAATGCATATGTGGTCGTGCGGACTCCGGTCTAAACGGGCACAGTACGATATCTTGGCCAGCTCTGTATGTAATAAATGGAATGATAGTATATGGCACTTCTCGACCCGCTCTTGTGTAATCGGCAAACGCTTGTCATAATGGCGCTCACTCAATGCTCTCAGTCCGTCACACGGCCCCGGAGAGATTCCGTTCCATGGAGAAGGCCCTCACTGTATAAGAGAAGCTTTAGACTTCGTACTGTGAAGTGAGAAATCATTGTTCACAGTTCATGGAGTCAATCCATGTTACATAAGGTAGCATGCCTGTGACATACCGCAGTCTAACAAAGTAACAAGAAATGTCGTAAGTATGAAAATACACGGTTTTGGCTCACTACCAGGAGAAGTTTTGTTTGCATCGTCCACTTGCCAACGGACACACACATCTCATCTCTGCGGAATGATCATTTGTCTAATAAACAGAGCAACCGTGCCAAGAAACATTCATCCCTTACAGCAGCTTTGACTTTGCTCATGGGAGTAAGCATTCATCCTAAGGAGCACAATTTTGAAAACTTAAGATGCGCTTCAATTATTATTATTAAGCCAAGAATATGTCCGTTTAATAAGGGAGTAACATTTCGCTATCGCTATCGTTTTACCCTCCAGGGTTGGCTTTTCCCACGGACTAAGCGAGGGATCCCACCTCTACCGCCACTGAGGGCAGTGTCCTGGAGCTTGAGACTCTGTCGGGGATACAACTGGGGTGTGTGACCAGCACTACGCCCAGGTGACCTCACCTGCAAAGCGAACAGCGGGCCTGATGAAGGGATGGGAAGAATGGGACGGGTAGGCAAGGAGGCGGCCGTGGCCTTACAGTAGGAACCATCCCGGCATTTGCCCGAAGATGAAGTGGGAAACCACGGAAAACCACTTCGAGGATGGCTGAGGTGGGAATCGAACCCCCTCTACTCATTTGGGCCACCCGAGGCAGAGTTGACCTCGTTCCAGTCCACATGTCACTTTTCAAATTTCGTGGCAGTGCCGGGAATCGAACCCAGGACCTCCGGGGCGGCAGCTAACCTTGCTGACAGCTACGCTACGGAGGCGACTAAAGGAGTAACATTTCAGGCGAAATTAATAAACTTTCTGGAAAATATTGTTTAAAATAGTTACCGGTACACGCGAACCAATAGTTCGCGGGATTTGGCGATTACCTTACCGTGAATGATATAAAGGTAATTCTAAAAAACCCACTAAGTAACAACCTTTGGAGAATAATTCTATTTTATACTAATAATAATAATAATAATAATAATAATAATCTGATCTGAGGGCTGGAACGGCGTACACTCACAAGGAGAGGTCGCCAAGTGGTTTCCTAGAAAAGTGTTCAAATTTGGAGGGTTTGCTCATCATAAGAAAACATTTTGGCCGTGTTCGAGAGTTTTTGCCAATGGGCCTTAGTGTGTTCAAAATTGAACGTTTCAAATCAATCCGCAAACTTGTGTAGTCCTATTCTCGCACACGTTCCCGGCTCGTTTCCGTGGCGTAGTCGCTAGCGCATTGGCATGGGGAATTAAAGGTTTCGAGCTCAAGTCAGACCTAGGTCAGGACATATATTTTTAGCCTTCTTTCGATTTTTGCAAAAAATGAAAGTAGACTTATGAGATCAACACAGGGTGAAAAAAGTGTGTGTGTGTGTGTGTGTGTGTGTGTGTGTGTCTGTGTGTGTGTGTGTGAGTGTGGGTACTCTGAATGTCTGTCCCCCCCCCCCCTATCAATTCGAACACGGTGAATGCGAATTGAACGAAATTTGGTACAAAGGTAGCACTAGCAAAGGACACCTCAGTGTCATGTTTTATATCGCCGCCATCTTGACTGAAACGTAATGGCGGCCACACAAATGTTCAAAGCTTAAATCAAATTACGACTAACCTAATCATCCGATCTCTACCAAATTTTGCAACAACATACCTTTTTGGGGGAGCATCCTTTGACCAAACCAATAGGCCATCAGCGTAATAGTTTGCGGATGGCGGCCATCTTTGTGTGAAAATCGATTCCCCCTATTAATTCAAACACGGTGAAACCGAATGGAACGAAATTTGGTACAGAGGTAGCACTAGCAAAGGGCATCTCAGTGTCATGTTTTATATCGCCGCCGTATTGACAGAAACGTAATGGCGGCCACACAAATGTTCAAAGCTTAAGTTAAATTACGACTAACATAACCATCCGATCTCTACCAAACTATGCAACAACATTCCTTTATGGAGGGAGCATACTTTGACCAATCTAATAGGTTATTAGCCTAATAGTTTGCGGATGGCAGCCATCTTTATGTCAAAATTGATTCCCCCTATTAATTCGAACACGGTGGAACCGAATGGAACGAAATTTGGTACAGAGGTAGCACTAGCAAAGTGCACCTCAGTGTCATGTTTTATATCGCCGCCATCTTGACTGAAACGTAATGGTGGCCACACGAATGTTCAAAGCTTAAATCAAATTACGATTAACCTAATCATCCGATCTCTACCAAATTTTGCAACTACATACCTTTATGGAGGGAGCATCCTTTGACCAATCTAATAGGTCATTCGCCTAATAGTTTGCGGATGGCGGCCATCTTTGTATCAAAATCGATTCCCCCTATTAATTCAAACACGGTGAAACCGAATGGAACGATATTTGGTACAGAGATAGCACTAGCAAAGGGCATCTCAGTGTCATGATTTATATCGCCGCCATATTGACAGAAACGTTATGGCGGCCACACAAATGTTTAAAGCTTAAATCAAATTACGACTAACATAACCATCCGATCTCTACCAAACTTTGCAACAACATACATTTATGGAGGGAGCATCCTTTGACCAATCTAATAGGCCATTAGCCTAATAGTTTGCGGATGGCGGCCATCTTTATGTCAAAATCGATTCCCCCTATTAATTCAAACACGGTGAAACCGAATGGAACGAAATTCGGTACAGAGGTAGCACTAGCAAAGGGCACCTCAGTGTCATGTTTTATATCGCCGCCATCTTGACGGAAACGTAATGGTGGCCACACTAATGTTCAAAGCTAAAATCAAATTACGATTAGCCTGGCTCAGGGGTAACGTTCTCGCTTGCTGGGCCCAAGGTTGCAGGTTCGTATCCTGGCGCAGTCAGCTGGCATTTGAGGGTGCGCAAATGCGAGGGAGCCGTGTCCGTAGATTTACTGGCACGTTAAAGATCCCCTTCGGGGCAAAATACCGGCACCCCGGCGTCTCTAAAAGCCAGTGTAGTTAAAAGGGACATAAAACCAATAACAACATTATTAACGATCTCTAGCAAATTTAGCAACAACATACCTTTATGGAGGGAGCATCCTTTGACCAAACTAATCGGTCATCAGCCTAATATTTTGCGGATGGCGGCCATCTTTGTGTGAAAATCGATTCCCCTTATCAATTCGAACACGGTGAAACCGAATGGAACGAAATTTGGTACAGAGGTAGCACTAGCAAAGGGCACCTCAGTGTCATGTTTTATATCACCGCTATCTTGACGGAAACGTAATCGCGGCCACCCAAATGTTAAAAGCTAAAATGTAATTACGATCAACCTAATAATCTAGTCTCTACCAAATTTTGAAACACCATATCTTTATGTGGGAAACATATTCAGACCAAACTGCAAGAACATCAGCCCAATAGTTTGCAGATGGTGGCCAGGTATGTGTGCAAATCGATCCCCCCTATCAATTCAAACATGGTGAAACCGAATTGAACGAAATTTGGTACAGAGGTAGCACTAGCAAAGGGCACCTCATATTCATGTTTAATATCCCTATAGCACGTTGTATTTCAACAAGCTACTACAACCAACATTCAATCATACTCCTTGAAAAGGACAAAGAGTTATAACAATACCCATGCATTTAGGAGAAAGTAGGCTATATGTTCTTTACTGAACATCTTGTTTTTTACTGTTATTGTCTTTTGTGTTTTCTAACGTATTTGCTGTGGTCTCTTCGGATTTGGAGTATGCACAATATTTTAACATCATTATTATTCGTCCTTTAAGCTTGAAAGAGTCGTAAGTTTTATTCGTTAAAATTTAAATGCAGCGTGGCCGGCGTCGCTACGTTCATGTGCACTGCGCCGAGTCTAATGCAGAAACGCAAGAGCCCTTCCCTCTGTTCCACTCTGCTCTACCATCAAGCTAAACTGTCTGTATCCAAAACTCGATACGGAACTCGTGTGAGTAACATCGCGGGACACTCATCGTCACGCAAGTGCCGTATAAGCAGGTTCGACAGGTCGGAGGTCTTGATTGACGCTTATGCGTATTCAATATTACGTGTGTGCGGTTGTCTACAATCAACAGTATCTCTAGAACGCAAAAGACAATAATAACAGTAAAAAAAAATGTCCTGACCAAGGTCTGACTCGAACCTTTAATTCCCCACGCTAATGAGCTAGCGACTACGCCACGGGAACGAGCCGGGAACGTGTGCGAGAATAGGACTACACAAGTTTGAGGATTGATTTTAAACGTTCAATTTTGAACATACTAAGACATATTGGCAAAAACGCTCGAATACGGCCAAAATGTTTTATTATGAAGAGCAAACCCTCCAAATTTGAACACTTTTCTAGAAAACCACTTGGCGAACTCTCCTTGTCAGCCCCAAGTCCCATCTCAGCCATCCTGAAAGTGGCTTTCCGTGGTTTCCCGCTACTACTCCAATCAAATGCGGGGATGTTCCTAAATAAAAGCCACGGTCACTTCCTTCACAATACTCACCTGAATTACAAATATACACAGGTTATCAGTTAAATCCCCCCCACCACACACACCTAAACTTAAGTCCTGATTAACGAAATGTCCAATTTAACTGAATCGAAAATCGGAAAAGAAAAAAAAAGTCTTGTTGTTTCTTTTTCATTTCATGGCCTGTACGTAACGAACACAATCATTTATTCTACCTTTTCAATATCTCCATTTTAAGATTGATTTATAGACTGCAAATGAGCGTAGGCTACTATGGTAGGTGCAGTATGCTCGTTGTAACGTGAAAATCGAATTTTTCCGGATTGTCCGAATTTTTGATCAACCAAATGACCCTCGGTCCCATCAAGTTCGGATAATCGGGACTTAATCACATTGACATATACTAAGTAGGCTATACGTCGAGTCCTACACGGATTACCAAAACATTATCCACATCCGCCCTGCATCCGCACGACTATTATTCGCATCGGCACGTTGGTTATCTGAATCTGCTGGCATTACAATAATGCAGGGTGATTCTTTTGCTGGAGCGGGGCCGGTGGCTGGCTACCGAGCTCGCACCGCGGATTGCGCGCAGATGGAGACCGTAACATAGTACAGTAATTAATGGTAAATTCACCAGCAAATCATGATTAAAGAACTTACCTTTTCACAGAAGATGCTGAAAGTGTTCTCCTTCAGGTGACAGACAGGCGGGTTGTACCGTGTAAATAAATAATATTAGCGTCTACACGTTGTAATTCCCTTCTGTTGTGAGGGATATCTGCTGCCGTATATTGTTCTCCAGCTCCACTAGAGTGCGGGTAGTTGATCTGTACACTTTGTATTTTAAATTAACCCACAATTAAACATCAAACAGGCTTAGGTCCGTGCTTCGATTAATTACAGTAAACACACAGGGGGGTGCAGGAGTAGCTACATAATGTAACGATGTAACTTCCAAAGTTACTGTCTGTCAGCTGAAGGAGAACATTTTTAGTACCGTATATTCTGTGAAAAGATAAGTTCTAACCTTTAACTGGTGACATGAGGTCATCCAGATTCCTAAGATATGAAATAAAAATCTGTGCTTATTTAATTAAATCTTGCAGCTGTTGTTTATGCTACCTTCTTATCTGTGCGCTGACACTACACACCCTCGTTGATGAAAGTTTAGTGACTTAATTACTTTAATGACCCTGGTTAGCTCACCTCCGCCTTGCGCAACCCTGCGGCTCAAGCTCTGTTGGCTGGCAGAAGGCGCGTGCGCCCGGCAGTCGGCCGCCAACCCCGCTCCAGCAAAATAATCTCACTGTATTTTTAATTAGATAAAATATTTAAGCAACACATTTAGACATTTGAGGAGGCTATGTGTCATGTGCTGTGTTTAAAATGAATGTTCTACCGGAGGGGCAGATGACCTCACTGTTCTGCCCCTTAAAACTCCAATAACTAACTAATGTTATACAGCCAGAATTACAACCCTTTTCAGTTAATGTTAGTGTTAATTGAGCTTAATGACATAATTTTAATGAGATTAGCGTAAATCATAATCTTACATTTTTGTCATGAAGAAAACGTAACTGAACAAGTAATTAGTTCCGTGCAGAACTAAACAGTCCATATTCATACATCCTACTTATGTTAATTGCATCTATCAACATACAAAATTTCAGTTTGATTGCTTTAATATATTCGTAGATATTGAGAACAGTCTGAATATTTCGGATGGTCGCCATGTTGGATTTTATGTATGTAGGCCATAGAGTCATATAGGCTACTATTACATGCAGATTATTGCGTTGGTGTATTATTCAAACTTCAATCGCATGATTACAACACAAGGAAATTTTAAAAAACTAGATTTTAAATTACGCACAACCACCAGCTTGTGGTTATGAAAACAATTGAAATAAATTAGATGTCAGTGGAGTAATCACGAGAAAAGTCTATTTAAACTATTTAAATGTTTCAAATTCGCTTGGCCGCCATGTTCGTTTTGTACAGAACAGGTTTTTGAAAAGCACATAGGTGAACGTTCAGTAGTGCCCTTTATCACCGTACAAAATTTTAGGGTGATATCAGTAATAGTTTTGGGGATATAGCCTAGAATGACGGTGAAATATTTCGCACCGTTGCCATGTTGGATTGGTGAGGCGTATTAAATTTGAAGGGCATGCTCGGGATTCGACTATATAGTACTATGTCCTTACCGAGTTTCATTGAAATCGCTCCAGCCGTTTAGATTTTATTAGAGGCGAGGGCACACACACACACACACACACACACACACACACACGAAAAAAGGTGATCTCACAAGCTTTTTTTTTTTTCATAAATAAAAACAGGCTAAAGATATCATATGTTATAAACATCCGGGTTTTAGTAATGATATTCAACAAGTTAGGTAAGCCTCCGTGGCTTAGGCGGCAGCACGCCGGCCTCTCACCGCTGGGTCCGTGGTTCGAATCCCGGTCACTCCATGTGAGATCTGTGCTGGACAGAACGGAGGCAGACAGGTTTTTCTCCGGGTACTCCGGTTTTCCCTGTCAAAACTTCATTCCAGCAACACTCTCCACTATCATTTCATTTGTCATTCATTTAATCATTGCCCCAGAGGAGTGCGTCAGGCCTCGGCAGCCGGCACAGTTCATATCCTCGCCGCTAGATGGGGGCTTCATTCATTCCATTCCTGACCCGGTCGGAGACTGGAAGCAGGCTGTGGATTTTTCATTCAACAAGTTCAGATTGTATTCTAAAAGCTATCCGTAAATTCACTCCAAACGTTATCTGCAGCTTATCCCTATCCGCAAAGCCTTGCAAACAATAGCGAAAAGTGTTACGGATAATCGCGGGTTTATCCGCGGATAAGGGTTGGAACTTCAAGTGCGTTAGTCAAATCTAACCCACAAATTCAGCTTCACACAATTGTAGTTAGTGGAAGGTTCTTTACATGCCAAAATCTATGACATGTGCCCGCAGGATTTACTTCCCCTCTGAAGAAAGGCATACTAAGGGATTTTTAACGCTCTTAAAAAATCTGACGACTTCGGGCAGGTTACCCGTGATCTCGGGCATAGAAGCTCAGCATGCGTGTTACCAACTACGCCACCGAAGCCGCCATACATTTTCTTTATAAGAAATTGGCATTTTTTGAGATCCCCTAGCAACTGCCGCAATTAATTTATTTCAATTTCACATAACTATTAACATTAGTGTTTTTGATGTGCCCTACTAAATGTAATACTTCATCACTATTATAGCTATTGTATTCGTTCAAACCCCTTTTTTACTTTTTTCATATTTTTCATATTCAGTTTTTGGATGGAAGCATATTTTTTATCACCTTTAATATAGGATATTGCTTGGTATACAGGTAACTATCCTATAAGAGTTAATCATCATATATATTATTTCAGTAGTAATATATTATTCCTGTGGCACTCACAAGCGACCTATCGTGTAAAATGAGCATTCAAATGAAAGAGAATATACATTACCAGTGACGCATTGCACTCTAATTTCTTAAATCTCCATAATTTCTTTAAAAAATGACTTTAAAAACCTCTACGAAGTGTGCGATTTACAAATACAGTTGCTGTCTGAAAATACACGACACCATTGCTGGTCAGTTCGTATTTTGGCCGTAGGGACGCCTCTTTAAGTCTCCTATTATAAACCTATTGGGGAAAGTGTGGCTAATGAGCATACGAGATTTCTCGCATGGTTCCGCTAGTATATATTATTTCAGTAGTATAGATCCCTCCTTCGGCCCTCACAAGTGACCGATCGTGAAAATCAGCATTCAAATGAAGGAGAATAGCCATTAGCAGTGACGTATTGCACTCTAATTTTATAAATATCTATAATTTCTTTAAAACATGACGGTAAAAAATGTACGAAGTGTGCGACTCGCAGATACTGTTGCTGTAGGAAAATACGCTCCATAATTGATGTCCACTTCACATTTTGGCAGCTGTGACGCCTGTTTCATGTCATTTTAACATTCTGAGGCCTTTCCTTTATCATTTTGAATGGATTTCAGAAACAGTAAATCAAAGGAATGAGTACTCAAATCGTATAATTTCATAAATATCGAATAACCGGTGAGAGTTATGATGATCCAATTTTCAGTGATTGCCTTCTTAAGTTAGGAAACGTAGAGTTTGGAATTCTAACTGAAATGTAAATAGTGTTCATTAATCGTTTGGGTGAAATAAAAACCTAACAACCTTTCTCCATAAGTCTCTCATTATAAAACTAAAGTGAGGTTTATGTCCATGCGAGATTTCTCGCACGGGTATTTTGTATTGTTATTTTAGTTGTATAAGCCCCCTTAATGGCCTGTCATTAGTTTGTTTAAGAAATGTGTTTATTGCTTACGTTGGAGAAGGAAAACACACGTGTGTGTTCCCGGTGTGATAGAGCGGGGTTCCTGGGAGCAGTTGTGCGTTCAAGCGGCTCGAGACACGGAGTGAATTAATTATGATAATGAATGTTGAGGTTGCGGGAGCATGATCACGACACACGCTGGAATTCTGAAGATGTTGATTAGGGCAGCGCTAACTGTTTGTTCGGCTAGGATCAGCTCCTGTACACAGGATTTGACTCTCCCTCTCCTCTTCCGCCCCCAGGGGCTCATATATAGTGGGACGTGGCTTGGCGACGACGGGGCCCCAGCTGAGTCCGGCATTGCTTCCACTTACTTGGGCTCCTCTCCGTCTTCTTTCCTGTCGACCTCACTTGGTCAACTCTTGTTCTCTTCCGATCCCGACGGTCTTAAGGTATCCGAGGCCTAGGGAGTATCATTATTTCCCGCCTTAATTGACCCATGTCTCATCTTTTCTGATACCCTCCTTGTGCGAGGGGTCAGCCTTCTTTTTCTTTTCGTGTTATCTCCGGCCTTCTGCACAAGGCCCTCAAGGAGGAAGGGTGTATGTAGCCCCACCACTACTGGTGCACCCTGGATATTACTACACCCTCAGGGGCTCACGGCTGGTGAGTTCGGGAGTTGGCAACCCCGAGGGATTCCTGAGTTGGGTCCGGTTTCTCCCCCTTTTATCCATAACCTCTGGGGCGGATCCTCTCCTCTTTCACTATCCTATCTGCCTTTCATGGCTCTCCTTCCTTCCAAGTTCCTCAATCCGCATTCTTCGAGGGTTGAGGGCATATCTTTTCCTCCTGCTCTTGTTTTGTGCCTTATTCTCCTTTTGTTTTCCATTCCTTCTTCTAGTATATAAGTTATAGTTACAGTTTACATTTCATTTTCATCTTCACGGTCACCCAAACCATTAGGGGCCGATATCCTAGATGTTAGGCCTCTTAAAACAACAACTATCATCATCAACATCATCTTACCTCCCCCTCTCAGATAACTTATAATTTTTTGCAAATATTTATATTCTGTTTTCATATTTATACCATTCTCCTGTGGATTTGTTCTTGTTCATTTGAAGCATACATGGACAAACCTTTTAAGTGCAGGACCAGATAGATTACAAAATAATCTAGATGAGCCGAAAAAGAAACTACACATGTTTGTAGATAGATTATAAACTTTGTATTCCTGAATCTTTAATCAAACAAAACTTATAGGCTACAATGGTAGAACAGAAAAAAGTATGACAAGTGAAACTGTGACTGTGCATCTAATAGTTTTTCATAATCTGGATATAATTGGGATGAGCTGATTCTTAGTTGTGCAGCTAATTGGTGGTCCGTCAATCTATTCCTGACGCTTTTAGGTTGATTTCATTAGAAAGCTAACTATTCCAATGGGTACCATGTTTCGACTTCCGGAAAATTTCGACATATCTTCGCGTTTCACATCCCCTAGACTCTAAAACCACCGTCAGTTCAAAAGTTTATATATAATTTATGTATATATATCAGTTTCTTGTGGACACGATAACTGCCGTAATTTTGCACCAATCACTTTGAATTTTTTACCGAATATGTATACCTATAAAGTCTCGGTCGAGTTCGTTACTAGGCTAAATCTGTCGAAGGGGGTGAAAATGGGGGGCTTTTTTCAAAAAAGTGAAATATTGCTATAACTCTCTTAATATGTGAAATATCGAATCCGTTCAAAGTTCATACTATGTGTCGGATAAAGCCCAAACATTTATGTTTGAAGAGATTTTTTATAGCACCAACCATTGACCAAAGGGGTGGGAAAAGGTGGGGTTTTCGGGAAACATCAATCATATTAATTATTATATTCCTAATATCAAATATTATTATAATAATAAATTATGAAGAATTTTTATTAATTAATAAGGGTTTAATGAATTTTATACCTTCTATAACATTATGATGATTTTTATTGAGATCTTCTAATATAGCAGCTGCCGCAGTATTTTGACTGTGCAAAGGAACAATATCAAAACCGTACAAAATGGACAATATTCCCCTAATAATTACCTAAAACTTTTGTCTGTTTTTTTTTGTTGATATGACCCACCATTACGCCAAGGGATGAGAAAAATGATTTCGGAATTATAAGAAAATGCCAAGAGCTATCAGAGGTTGCCATGGCAACACTAATAAATTGATGAGGGATGAGTCATCAGACGTTGCCATGACAATGCATTTGCACGAGATCAGATTCAGACTTCCATCTGACTAAGTGTGAAGCGGCTTCGGTGACGTAACTGGTAGCATGCTGAACTTCTATGCCCAAGGTCGCGGGTTCAAAGCCGGCCGAAGTCGTCGGATTTTCTAAGAGCGCTAAAAATCCCTCAGTATGCTTTCCTTTGGAGGGGAAGTTCCAACGTTCGTTGCGAGTTGCTGGATGCGGTGGCATCTAGTAGCCAAGTTCACAGCTAGCTGTCGTTGACGGTAGTATCTGGTAGCAACATTAGGAACTACTGCTTGAAATTGACCGTCTGCAGTCCTTACCTGAATTACAGACTAATACAGCCATCACAATTCACACCGTTTATCAGACAGATTCTACACTCACCCAAAGTACACGGGGTTACATGACCGCGTTGTCGCAGCCCTTAAACTGAGGAACCAACCAAAATCTCTGCGGGAGATAAAATTTTGCGTGAAGACGTAACAGACCGTTAGATAGCTACACATCAGTGTCGAAACCTTGCATAAGGACAGTTTGACCACAAGTATAAAAATGGACCCCAAATGACAAGAAGGTTACCGTCCCCATAAGACAATAAAATGTTTAAAATATGCATAAAATGACGAAAAACAAGGTCGACAGGAAAGCAGACGGAGAGGAGCCCGTCAAAAGTAAGTGGAAGCAATGCCGGAGTCAGCTGGGGTGTCGTGGTCGCCAACCCACGTCCCACTAGATGTGAACCCCTGGGGATGATGATGAAGATGAAATGATGATAACTATTTAACTTACGGTGGATGACATTGCAAACAGAAGCATACGAATATGAGAGGAAAGGCAGTGGGACTCAGGAGAATTGGTCGAAGGTCTCCAAATCGCTCACCATCAATTACTACTTTCACTGAAGAAGACATTGTCATTACTAGCCACATATTGTTGGGGTGTACTCTTCTTCGGAATAAATTAATTTAGGAGAAAGCCGTAATGGTCTGGTGAATGAAAAGCGAAACCGAAACCACTTCCTCGTACGGCAGGCTACAATACAATGAGACAGAAAGTGACACCATGACTCTTACGTATCCTTACATAAGCATGTGCGGATATGAAATTTCTCTACCTGCCCAAACAAGAAAGAAAAAAAAAACTTCCTTGGTAAGTTAAACTGGATTCCATTGTGCTCAAGGCAATGCCGGTAAAAATAACTTTTTACTGCTAAGTTGTTTGAGTACCGCTGACATGTTTCACGAACTAAGGAAGCAACGGGCTCAGACTCGTATTCGCTTTGCGATTCAAATATATAAATAACAATAACAACGATAACAAAAAAGTAGTTCCGCGACGAACTAAAGAGCCTGAGGACTTTTCCTAAAATCTAAGATTCATGCTAATGATTAATCTACCGTATATAGACCTATCTAGGATAACGACGAAATTAAGTTGGTAATACTGAAATTTCTAATTAGTTCAAAATATACCTGAAATAGTGTAGCCTAATAGAGCGGTACAGTTGGCAGCCATGGTAAATAAATATATTCTTAGTTCCGCCTCTTAAGGTACAGAATGCACAATACAAAATTAAGTTGCAGTCCAATGGATAGTATGCATGTTACATGCAGTTAGACATTGGATATATCAGCGTGCATAAAATCATGTTGGCAACAATTTTATGTCTGTGTTGTTCAGAATTAATCCGAAATGTTATGATGTATTAATTTGCTGTGCCAATTTTGGATGAAGTCTATTTGTTAGTACAGAAGTTAAATGTATTTAAAATTTGTACCTATCAGCAGGCTTAGCATCATGTTGGAAGCACTGACGTATATTAGTTAATCCAAATTAATCTAGAATGTCAGGTACTATACCTGTGCATAATTTATAGCTGTTGGCGTGCATACTTTCTGATATAATGATATTAAAGTAAAATAAAATATGAAGAGAATTTATCAACAGTTAGCAGCGCTGGTTGCTCCTAAGAATACGGATAGTCACATCCGTTATGGTACACAAAGCACATACGACATTTGGTTTAATCCCATTGATAGTATAGAAGTTACATGCATTTAAGTTAAATGTTGGACCTATCAGCAGGCTTGGATTCATATTGGCAGCACTGTCGTATATGGGCTCATGAAACTGAATCTGGTATGTCATTATGTATATTTGTACCAATTTTGGAACAGCTCGCATGCATAACTTCTGAGATATACAACATAGAGCTCAAATTTTAATTGTGATTTTTCAGCAGTTGATAGCACTGATGTCATTTTCAGATATGTCTGTGAGATATTCAGGTATAGATCTTTACTCATACCAAATTTGGTTTTTATAGCTGAAGGTGTTGAGGAGTTGATAGGAGGGGACACAATACAGACAGAAAGACAGACAGACAGACACACACATTTGCACGGATCGATCTCATAAGTCTACTTTTTCCTAATGAATAAAAGCGTAAAATAATCATATAAATAATGAGCTTTACCAACACTTAGAGTGCATAACAACAGCCATTATCTTCTACGGTCACGCAGTCAGAATGGACAACAAGAGACTGACCTCAAGAACCTTAAACATCATTTCTAGAGGGAAGGGGACAAATACCAAATGGACGAGACTTGTTGGAAAAGACCTCGAATTTTTAGAAATCGATCTCAAGGATTTATTCAACAGTGATGAATTTAGAATGTTGATCATTCGTAACATCCAACACTCTCCAGTCATTTTGACAACTAAAACACTGTACCTTGGAGTGGGAGTGAAGTGGACACAGGAAAGGAAAGCAACCCATAGAGCAAAGATGAAGGAATACTGTACTGGACTAAGGAGAAAGCTCGCCAGGGTTAGGAACCACGTGGTCCAAGGGGAATCAACGAACCAAGAAGAAGCAAATAATTAAGGTAACAAGACACCCTGCTACATAGTTGTTGATTTATTTAGGGTCTTTGCGATATCGTGTTCATGTAGCTCTTGGACGTCTGTATGTGCAAAATATGTATGATAACCTATGCCATTGAGATGACTATACTAGTATGAGCATTTTGTAATTAGGACTAGAATTTGGATCGGAGGCAACCGAAGCCTTTATTTAGGTACTAAGCATTTTTCTGGAGTATAAGTGGGTAACCAAGGTAAATCGCCTGTCAGTTGTGCCTTGTGAGGCTTAGTGTACCCCCGATCAAGCCCATAGACCAGAATCGAATTTTTGGCAGAGCCGTGAATCGACCCGGACCTACGCGTTGACAACAAACAGTGATAGTCACTACGCCACATGCCACATGTGCCCAAGATCGTGGGTTCAAACCCGGCCGAAGTCGTCGGATTTTTAAGAGCGTTAAAATCCTTCAGTATTCCTTCCTTCGGAGGGGAAGTAAAGCCGGCGGTCCCATGTCATAGATTTATGGCATGTAAATGATCCTTCCACAGACTGAACTTGTGTGAAGCTAAACTGCTAGGTTAGATTTCATCGGAACGCTCTATGAAAGTTCCAACGTTCACCAATAGGTATCATTGATATCTGGTAGCGAAAGTTGGAACTACTTGAAATTGAACGAAACTTGTAGCTCTCCCTAAGGGTGTCCGCTGGAAGAAGCTACAGACTCAGTCGAGCCGAACATGTCCTCGGACACTCCCGGCACTGAAAGCCATACCATAAATAAATAAATGGCAAACTACTCTGCTATCCCTTAAAGAGTCTACCAACTTTTAACTCCAGGCACATGGGATAGTTCCTTTTAATGGACCGCGCCCGCTACCTTCCATTTCCGCAGTCAATTTTATTCATCATTCATTTCATTTCTCAGTAACTCCTCTGACGAGGTTTATCATGTGGAGACTCATCTTTCATTGCATCTCTGACCTTGCAGAAACTGGAAAAATAGGGCTACAAATACGGTATGCTCAAAAACCTTAAGAAGATCTCGGATTGTTCTCGTCTAGAGGTATACGGTACGTAAAACGGGTCGTTTCATTTACGAATTGGGACATTAAGGTCATCAGCCTCGAGTACGTAGGTGTAGTGGCGCGGCAGGGGGTCAGGACTAGGTTTAGTGCAAAGTTTAAAAACAAATGAAAATATAGGTAGGCCTACTTGCATAACTCAACATTTCCTGCGTTTAACCATGCACGGTGCGTCATTAAGAGCGTTAAGCCGTATTGCACATTTATTTAGCGTGGCTTTTGGTGCCGGGAGCGTCCGAGGATATGTTCGGCTCGCCAGAGATTGTAGCTGCTTCTATGCTGACACCCATGGGGCGAGATACAAGTAACGTCGCATGTGGTTGAGATGAAATCAAGGAACATGAATGAAACAGGGCAAGTTCAATTTCACGTAGTTTCAACTTTTGCTACCAGAAGTCACTGTCACTTAACAGGTTTTTGAAAGTAACTTAGATGAACTTCTACTAGCGCCCCTTATCACTGTACAAAATTTCAGGGTGATACCAGTAATAGTTTCGGAGATATAGAATGCCGGTGAAATATTTCGCACTGCCGCCATGTTGGATTGGTGAGACGTAATAAAATTGTAAGGGCACGGTCGGTGTTGGACAAAATAGTACTATGACCTTACTGAGTTTCATTGAAATCACTCCAGTCCGATGTCGTGGGGTTCCCATTTACAAGCTTGACCTTACTGAGTTTCATTGAAATCACTCCTGCCGTTTACATTTTATTAGGGGGGACACACACATACGCACACACACACGGATAAAGGTGATCTCATAAGCCTTTTATTTTTCATAAATAAAAATAGACTTAAAATGACAGATGCAATTGAGACTTTCACTCTCGACGTCTACTAAATGTAAAGCCCCATTTGCCGTCCTATTCTCGTTGTATTCGTTCATAAAATGCGTAATACCTCATACGGATTATCTACTAATCAAACGGTAATTTTCTTACATTTTCCGAAAATGATAAATGCTTTGGCTTTATACTAATTAATTAAAACAAGAAGTTCCGTGACGAACTAAAGAGCCTACTTTTCATGCCAATGATTATTCTACAGTATATGAACCTATCTAGAATATTGAAGAAATTAAGTTGCTAATATCGAAATTTCTAATTATTTCGAAATACTGTATACCTTACATAATGTAGCCTAATAGAGCACTACAGTTGGCAGCCTGATGAATGAATATATTCTTAGTTCCATCTCTTAAGGTACAGAATACAAAATTTGGTTGAAGTCCAATGAATAACATGGACGTTACATGCAGTTAAACATTGGATCTAACAGCGTGCGTAAAATCATGTTGGCAACAATGTCATGCATGTATTGGTCAGAAATAATCTGAAATTATATGATCTATTGTTGTGCCAATTTTGAATGAAATCCATTAGTTAGTATAGAAGTTACATGCATTTTAAAATTGGACCTATCAGCAGGCTTAGAATCATGTTGGCAGCACTGACGTATATTAGTTAGTCCAAATGCATCTAGAATGCCAGGTACTATACGTGTGCAAAGTTTAGAGCTATTGGCTTGCATACTGTCTGTTATATTGGTATTTGGATAAAATAAATTAGGAGCATTTATTAACAGTTGGCAGCCCTGGTGGGTCTTAAGAATACGCTCAGTCATATCTGGTTATGTATGCATACAACATACGAAATTTGGTTGAATTCCAATTGATAGTGTAGAAGTTATGTGCATTTAAAAATTGGACCAATCAGCAGGCTTATAATCATTTTGGCAACACAGCGATGTATGGCCTCCTGGGAATTAAACTGCAATATTATTATCTATACGTATGCCTATTTTGAAATAGCTCCCATTCATACCTTCCAAGATATCCAACATGGAGCTCAAATTTCAATTGCGATTTTTTAGCAGTTGGTAGCACTGACATCATTTTCAAATATGGCCGTGAGATATTCGGGTATAGACCTTTACTCCTACCAAATTTTGTTTTGATTGCTCCAGCACTTTAGGAGTTGATAGGGGGGGGGGGGGGGGACACACAGCCAGACAGAAGGACAGACAGACAGACACACATTTGCCCGATCTCATAAGACTACTTTTTCCTCATTTTTGCAAAATGTGAAAAGTAGGCTAAAAATAATCCTCCGAGGCTTAGGCGGCAGCACGTTGGCCTCTCACCGCTGGATCCGTGGTTCAAATCCCGGTCACTCGAGATCTGTGCTGGACAAAACGGAAGCAGACAGGTTTTTCTCCGGGTATTCCAGTTTTCCCTGTCAACATTTCATTCCAGCAAAACTCTCCACTATCATTACATTTGTCATTCATTTAAGCATTGCCCCAGAGGAGTGTGACAGGGTTCGGCAGGCGGAACAGTTCATATCCTCGCCGCTAGATGGAGGCTTCATTCATTCCATTCCTGACCCGGTCGGTCGACTGGAAGCAGGCTGTGGATTTTCAATTAAAATTCATTATAATACTTAATTGGAGGATTGTGAGTGCAATTCTTTTAATCTCGTCTTAGTTTTATCTTTTTTCACGCATTTCGTCTTATGAAAGTAAACAATAAATATGTAAGTTAGAAGTAGCTTTCTTTTTCATTCCCATTTTTCAGCATCACCCAAACCATTAGAGGTCGATAACCTAGATGTTAGGCCCCATTAAAACGACAATTAAAACATCATCCCAGCGGGCGTACAGTGTGGGCCGCAGATTGCCGCTCACTAGCATAGTCTATTGTCCCTTGAAACACGCACCGAGTCCTAGAACAGTAGGCTATATGAATGAAATATAAGGGCGGAAATGGATTATCAGTTCCGGTGCCGAGCATGTCTGTTGAATGCCGCATTCCACACGCCACAGCGGCAAAAAATCAATACATAGAATTGCTTATTGATTTAAACCTCAAATTTGTGCGAGTAATATAGCAGCGAAAGGGAACGATTCGAGCAGAAAGACGGAGATGGGATCGATACGTCACATTATATCTTGAAAACCAAGTGGACCTCGTAAATGATTGACTTACTGCTCCACGTTTAACACATCGTACATGTAATGAATTCAGCCCTGTACAAAAGTGTTAATCATTACTTACCGGTAAAGAATGGGCGAATTATCGTCGGTTCGGAAGACTTAATTAATAAACGAAAAAACAATTGCGGGGGGAGGGGGGGGGGGGGGTCCCCGTCCACCTCGAATTACCGAGACTACTGTAGCTTATCTTAATTACAGGGAACTTCTAACCAGACTTCGCTCAAGGCAGCCCCCTGTGAAGACATCTACGAGACTTATCAATGAGAACTTTGACATAGTCCAGCAGTGGTCTCATGTTTGGAAGATTTTTGCTCCACAGGAGTGCCCAGACATGCCATCTGTCACATCTTAAGTAGTTGGCTTTGATCCTCCTCGTCGGATATGGTCGAAATTAAACCAGATCAGGATCAATTCTGGTGTTTGTGCGGACTCTTTGTTCAAGTGGAACAGGTTACTGTCTCCGAAGTGTGACTGTGGAGCCGATAGACAAACGGTGAAGCACATCATTCAGGACTGTCCTCTAAGAGCCTATGGTGGTAACATAATGGATTTGACCTCAGTGATTCCTGCATCAGTGGACTATACTTTGAAATTAGATGCTAAATTATGAGACTAAGTTACCTGCTTTTTTCTTCAATATTTCATTAAGCTGCAATACGTAATAATCTATTAATCGGAATAATGTTTACTCTAATATCAAATTAAGAGCCAATATTTACAAAGATATTCAAAATAAAACACATCTTTGGTGTAAAAACCACCTTAATTGAAATACTAGTAATAATAATAATAAAAAACATGAATGGGATGGAACAGTTGAGAATACCACGCTTAGCGCATGTAGCATCCAAACATGCCACTATGATGTGATGGTTAATAGGAAGCCGAACGGTAACACTCCTAGTCCATTGATTTATCTGAAATATCCGCCATACAGTGTAGGGTTTCAACTGCACATTCAACAGAAAACTTATATTCAATGAGCTCTGCGCCTATCAGATGAAACATGTTCAATCTAATGAAAGCTTGGACGGCTTCAATTCGACAGCGATTTCATATTCACCATGGATAGCTTTTGTCATACGGAACATTGTGAAACGGCGATAGGGAGTATGAATACAGCCAGCAGTGTGAAAACACGGTACATATCAGACTAGGGAAGGTTAACTAAAAGGTATTACTTGATTAAAATTTATATTAATGGCTGAAAAAATAAGCCAGTTAAACTTCAACTTTGAAATTCTTAAGTTAGTTGGTTAATAATCAAATATTCAAAATTATACGCCAAATCAATACTCAATGTATATATATATTCTATATAAATAGGACATGTTTCGGCCTTCAATGAGGCCATCTTCAGCTAATTAATGAGAATCA
Source organism: Meconema thalassinum (assembly GCA_946902985.2). Classification (NCBI taxonomy): domain Eukaryota; kingdom Metazoa; phylum Arthropoda; class Insecta; order Orthoptera; family Tettigoniidae; genus Meconema; species Meconema thalassinum. The sequence goes on from OX336388.2 coordinate 861,103,927, forward strand.
ATTAAGAATTAAGCTAAACTATTATAAATGCTCTCAAATCTAATAAGAAAATAAATATTAATGTTAAAATTGAATGAAATGAATAAATATTAAAATGAATATCCTTACAAATAAAATAAAATAAAATAAAATATACTTGTCATTTTTCTTTTCTTTTCAAAATGTAGTTAAAATATTATTGGAGAATGTAAACAAATATTAAACTATTTAATAATTCTTATCAAAATAATACACTTGAAATATATTTAAAAATAAAGTTCTGTAATTAACAATTAATAGAGATCAGTGATAAATGAATAAGCAAATAGTTAAATGCTTAAATGACTAAGCAAATCTTCTTATCTTCAACAGGAAGTTAAAAATTCTGACATGGTGCCATTCATTGAATATGCCGACATGAACGTAGTTTAGTGCTTGGATAAGTGAGTAAATATATTAGTGCTTGAAATGAACAAGGAGATCTTCCCTCAATACGGAGTTTAAAATTTTGAATATGTGCCAATCAGTAATCGTGTCGACATGAAAGTACCCTGCTAAGAAGAATAAATATGTCAGAGAAAATGTTATATAAATAAAATAATATATTAATAGATATATGATTGTGGCAAAGATCTACATTTATATTTAATTATAACATACCTTGATGTAAGAAAACGAAGAATTGTTACGAAAATGTTAGATAAATGCTTGTTTCGGAATAGGTGAACAATTTGATATTTATCAAACGTGATGATAGTAAGATATCTGTAGTAAAATCATGTTGGCAATAATATCATACATGCGTTGGTCAGAAATAATCTGAAATATTATGAACTCTTGTTGTGCCAATTTTGGATGAAATCCATTTGTTAGTATAGAAGTTACATGCATTTTAAAATTGCCCTGGTTGCTCTTAAGAATAAGCATAGTCATAGCTGTTATAGCACACATAGCACATACGAAATTTGGTTAAAATCCAATTGATAGTACAGAAGTTACATGTATTTAAAAATTGGTCCTATCAGAAGGCTTAGAATCTTGTTGGTAGCACTGACGTATATTAGATACTCCACATTAATCTACAATGTCAGGTATAATACGTGTGCATAGTTTAAAGGCGTCGGCTTGCATACTTTCTGATATCTTGGTATTTGGATAAAGAAATAGACAGATCATTTATTAACAGTTGGCAGCCCCGGTGGCTCTTAAGAATACGCTCAGTCATATCTGTTTATGTACACATATTACATACAAAATTTGGTTGAAATCCAATTGATAGTATAGAAGTTATATGCACTTAAAAATTGGACCTATCAGCAGGCTTAGAATCATATTGGCAACACTGCCATGCATGGTCTCTTGGAAACTAAACTGAAATATCTATACGTGTGCCAATTTTGAAATAGCTCCCATGCATACCTTCCAAGATATCCAACATGGAGCTCAAATTTCAATTTCGGTTTTTCAGCAGTTGGTAGCACTGACATAATTTTCAAATATGGGCTTGAGATATGCAGGTATAGATCTTTACTCATACCAAATTTGGATTCGATAGCTGCAGCCGTTTAGGAGTTGACAGACAGAATGAAGGACAGACAGACAGAAATTTGCCCGGATCGATCTCATAAGTCTACTTTTTCCTCATTTTTGCAAAATGTGAAAAGTGGGCTAAAAATACGAAGCTGAAAAAGAGCGTATGGTATAACTAGGAATACCTACAACAAAAAGTGTTATCTAAAAATCTTAAAATGCAGCACTACAACACCGTAGTCAAACCGGAATGCCTGTACGCGAGTGAATGTCCAGTACTGAACTACACATTGGATAAATTAGAAGTATTAGAAAGAAGAATATTATATGCAAAATACTCGGTCCCTTAAAAACTGTGGAGATATTGAAATTAAGAAGTACTTAATGATGAAATACTGTGTATCGAGAAATAGAAAACGTATTAGAAACATCACGGAAGAGGAGATTGCTATTTTTTGGACATCTGTACAGGATGGATGACAGTAGGTTAACCACGCAGATCTTCACATTCCTATGGAACAAGAAGTCAACAACAACCTGGGTACAAGAAGTCAAAAAGGATTTGGAAATAAACAATATCAGAGAAGATACACCACAGAGATATATTTAGGCAAAAAGTGCTAAAAATGGTGGGATTTCCAAGGCAGGAAGGGAAAGTAAACCGACTCAAAATGGTCCGAGGAGAGGAAGAGGAAACAGTGAGATGATGAAGGAATATTGGAGGATGAAGAAGGAACAGCAAAGGACAAAGCATTTAAATTGGCTCACGGTCTTTAGACGAGGGAAACGAAAATAATAATAATAATCATCATTTGATCGACATTGGTGTGCCAAATACACACATCAACAGTGTGTTGGCAGAAGAAATAAAGAAGATGGCGCAACAAGAAAATAATAATAATAATAATAATAATAATAATAATAATAATAATGTTATTGGTTTTACGTCCCTTTTAACTACTCTGGCTTTTATAGACGCCGGGGTGCCGGAATTTTGCCCCGAAGAGGAACTTCAACGTGCCAGTAAATCGACTGGCACGGCTCCCTCGCATTTGCGCACCCTCAAATGCCAGCTGACTGCGCCAGGATACGAACCTGCAACCTTGGGCTCAGCAAACAAGAACGTTAATGCTGAGCCACGCAGCCAGCCGTCGCAACAAGAAAATACGACTGTTGTACCACTTGTCCTCTCAGTATAACAACAGGTATTGCACCAACATCTCTGAAGAGAAACCTGCAAGTATTGGAACTTCCATCAATACAGTGACATGTGTTTGTCACTCTTAACACTGCTTAAAATAGTACAAGGAGATAATAATAATAATAATAATAATAATAATAATAATAATAATAATAATAATGTTAATGGATTTAAGTTACGTCCCTTTTAACTATTCTAGTTTTTAGAGACGCCGGGGTGCCGGAGTTTTGCCCCGAAGGGGACTTAAACACGCCATTAAATCTTCTGGATAAAGGCTGCATTTGCTTTCTTGGTCCTACTGCTTACATCCTCCTCTGCTCCTCCAGTTTTAGAAACGATGCTACCAAGATAGGTAAATTCTTTAACATCCTCTACGATTCTCCCGTTTATTTGGAACTTCCTATTGCTTGTTACGTTTAGTCTTAGTGATTTGGTCTTCCATGAATTTACAGTTAACCCTAGCCTTCTCGCCTGTTCCTGTAGATCAGTGGTTCTGAACCGACAGCAGTGGCTACGCTGGCTAAAGCGCAGCATTAGGTAATGGGGCCAAGCTCTCTGCTGACTCGGTAGACGCGAGGGTTCGAGCCCCACCGTCGGCCGTCCTTGAAATGGTTTTCTGTGGTTTCCCCATTTTCAACACCAGGCAAATGCTGGGACGGTACCTTCTGATAGGCCACGGCCACTTCCGTCCACATCCTTGCCCTGTTTCATTCATCTTCATTCAATCCATCTCTCATCCCGACGCGCTGGTCGCCCATGGGCGTCGAATAGAAAGACCTGCTCTCGGCCTCTGAGGAGACTACACAAAAAAAAAAAAAAAGTGGTTCTGAACCCGTAGAAGTCTGCGGACCACTCAACCTGAAATTGAATCATGTACGGACCCCCGCCCCCAATACACCTTATCAGTTGTAACCCTTCCTAAATAACCCTTATTTTAAAGATATTTCAATTCAAACTAGTGCTCCCTATTACCTGTGTACCCGCACAACCGTGTTTTTAAGATCCGTGTGCTAAGAATCCGGGTTCTACTATTTACCCGTGTACCCGTGTATTCGTGTAATTACTGTTACGTGCCACCCCCTAGTGGCACTTTCGTTAACTGGATTACGGTGGGGGTACAAAGCACAACACCAATTACTGCTTAAAGAAATAATTAACTTTATTGTGGCCAGAAAATTACACTAATCAGCAGATACAAGCAATTAGGAGCCTTCTCCAGTTTCCTCAAGTCTCTTCCATATGCGCTCTTGGCCCCTTTCACTTGCAACAGACCACAGAAGTTAATCCGTCCTAATGAGTCTAGTGGCCTTGACAGAACTACATGCAACTTCTTTCTAATGTGCGCCTACTACAGTACTTACGGGCACTTGCAGCGCGCTGTTCACCAGCTGGGAGAAACAATGTCACTTAATTTCGACACCACAATATCTGACACTCAGTGAAAGCACACTTACTCAGAACACGGCAGTCCCCTGTATGTTCCTCACTTCGCCGCTACACTAGGGGTTTCGCAAGTCACCACACTTCTGTCGCTCAGAATAAACGCTCACACTAGCTCGTAAAACACAACCACCACTGCTTCACGGGTCACTCTTATATAGCAGGCCGGTGACTCAATAAATGGTTCTAGATCCATCCAGAGTCCACGGCTTCTCGAGGTTTCCACCGCTGGTCCAGTCACGAATCTTCTGGACTATCCCTTTGTCTGTAGTAGCCCTGTTGCATAAGACGCGCGCAATACAGGAGGCAAGCCACAGCCCAGCCCCTGGGGCAGTTGTGACTCAAGCGGCGAGCGATGACACAAACTCACAGCCGTAACACCACCCCCTTCCTAAAAAGGCTGATCGTCCCGATCAATCATTGGTCCGTCTGTGTCCCTCCGTAGGCTGCCAGGCGATCTCGATGCACGATCTTCATCTTCGCCCTCGGGCTCCGCTGGATCCTGTAGACGACATCGTTGATCCGTTTCACGACTCGGTACGGGCCCTCCCAGGACTTCTGCAGTTTGGGTGACAGGCCTTTCTTCCGTAATGGGTTGAAGAGCCAGACCAGGTCGTCCTCGTGGAATCCGCCGGCATCCGTCTGCTGGTCGTATCGGGTCTTCATTCTGTCGGTCTCGATCCGCAGTTTCCTCCTCGCGAACGCGTGCACGTCCTCCAGTTGGTCGACCAGTTCTTGACAATACTGGCTTACCGGGATCGGATCATTCCCAGGTCGGCCAAAGGCAAGATCGACAGGTAGACGGAGCTCCCTCCCAAACATGGCCCGGGCTGGTGTGCACCCGGTGGCTTCATGTACGGCGGCGCGGTAGGCCAGGAGAAATAGTGGAAGATGTTTGTCCCAATCCCTCTGGTGCTCGCTGACGACTATTCGAAGATGGTTCTCGATGGTGCGATTGATTCGCTCTACCATCCCGTCGGACTGAGGGTGTAGTGGCGTTGTCCTTGTCTTCCGGATTCCCAGCAGCTGGCATAGGTTCTGGAACACCTGCGACTCGAAGTTCCTCCCTTGGTCGGAGTGCAGCTCCAGGGGTACTCCGTACCGGCTGACGAATTCCTTCACCAGGGTCTCTGCAATCGTCGCGGCTTCTTGGTTAGGGAGCGCATACGCCTCCGGCCATTTGGTAAAGTAGTCGCTGACGACTAATATGTAGCGGTTCCCTGCCTCGCTTAACGGGAATGGCCCAGCAACATCGATGGCCACTCTCTCCAAGGGGCCGCCCACGTTGTAGGTCTTCAGTGGACCCCGTCGTCTTCGTCCTGGGCCCTTGCTGGCTGCGCAATCGTGGCACCTCGCGCAGTGGTTCTCCACGTCTGTTCGGCATCCGATCCAGTAGAACCGCTCTCTCAGCTTCTCCAGGGTCTTCTTTATCCCTAGGTGTCCACCAGATGATCCTCCATGAACTTCCTTCAGGACTTCCTCCGTCATAGCCTTTGGAACGACGACTTGTTCCCGAGATGTCTTCCCGTCAGTGCTCTCCCAGGTACGGCAGATGAGGCCATCCCTTACAATCAGCGAGTCCCACTGTGCCCAGTAGGACTTAAACTTTGGGCTGCAGTCACTCACAATGTTCCACCCGGGTCTGGGGACACAGGCCCTCTTCCATTCGGCTATCAGTCCCAGGTCATCATCTTCCGCTTGCGCCCGCGTGAAAGATTCGCGGCTCCAGCTCCCTTGAAGTTCCACGGTAGTCCTTCGGCACTGTATCCCGGTGTTCTCCTCCCTTCGGGTACAGAAGGTGCAGTTTTCTGGGCACGGTCTTCGTGACAGGGCGTCGGCGTTAGAATGCAGTTGGCCTTTCCTGTGCTGAATCTCAAAGTTATAGTGTTGAAGCCTCTCTAACCACCGCGCGAGTTGACCCTCGGGCTGCTTGAAGTTCAGGAGCCACCGCAGGGATGCATGGTCGGTCCTGATGAGAAATTCTTGCCCGTACAGGTACTTGTGGAAGTGTTCAATGGTCTTCACGATTGCGAGCAGCTCCTTCCTGGTGACGCAGTAGTTCCTTTCTGGCTTTGACAAGGCCTTGCTGAAGTAGGCCACTACTCTCTCCTCGCCGTCCACTACCTGCGACAGGATTCCCCCTATTCCAAAGTCGCTGGCATCGGTATCGACGATGAACCTTGTTCCAGGTCTGGGGTAGGCCAGAATAGGCGCGGTACACAGAGCCTGCTTGAGTTGCTCGAAGGCATTGTGGCATTCTGCTGTCCACGTGAAGAGTTGGTCCTTCTCAGTCAGTCGATGTAAAGGTTTGGCGATGTCGGCGAATCCTCTCACGAAGCGACGATAATAAGTGCAGAGTCCCAGGAAGCTTCGTAGTTGCGACTTGTCCTTCGGAACTGGCCACTCCCTCACAGCTGCGGTCTTCTCTGGGTCGGTGCGCACCCCTTCCTCGGAGACGATATGCCCAAGGTACTGGACCCGCTTCTGGAAGAGCTGACACTTCTTGGGGCTCAACTTCAGCTGGACAGCCCGTAGCTTCTACAAGATCTCCTTCAGGTTGCTGTAGTGCTCCTCGAAGCTCCTCCCCAGAACGATGACGTCGTCTAGGTATACCAGGCAGGTCTTCCAGTGTAGTCCCCTCAGAATGGACTCCATTAGCCTTTCGAAGGTTGCAGGGGCGTTGCACAGACCGAATGGCATGACGGTGAACTGCCAGAGCCCGCTGCCCACAGAGAACGCCGTTTTCTCGCGGTCCTTAGGGTGGACCTCTACCTGCCAGTAGCCACTCTTCAAATCCAAGGTGGAGAACCATCTTGATCCTGATATGGTGTCCAGCGTGTCGTCGATCCGGGGTAGAGGGTAGCTGTCCTTTTTCGTAACGTCGTTCACCCGCCTGTAGTCCACGCAGAACCTGGTGGAACCGTCCTTCTTCTTCACTAGCACGACCGGAGAACTCCAAGGACTATGTGATGGCTCGATCACCCCTTGCTCCTTCATCTCTTCTACCATCCGGTCGATTTCGGCTTGCTTGGCGAGCGGGACACGTCGGAATGGGGCCCTAATCGGTGCGCTGTCCCCAACGTCGATTCTGTGCTGGACCAAGCTTGTCCTGCCGAAGTCTTTGCTCCCCACGGAGAAGACATCCTGGAATTCGCGTAGCAGGTCCTGAAGTTGGCGTGATTGCTCTTCGTCTAGATGGTCCTGGGATCCTTGGTACAGCTTCTGTAGTTCTTCTGGCAGGGCGCGTCTTCTTCGGTTGTCCGTCTGCAGGTGTCCGTCCGTCGTATCTGTGATGCGGGCAATCCAGGTAACGGGCTCGCAGACTCCTAGGTTGGTGTCCCGGTGAACCGTAATGTCGTAGTCGTTCAGGTTGGACAGGCGGACGTACGGCCGAGACGTCGTGTTGATGAGGGTCTTGGCAACTAGCAATCCTTTTGTCTGGATGTCCTCATATTTGGCTCGATGACAGCCGCCACTCCCTCAGCAGTTCCATCGACAATTACGGCGGCGCTGACCTCCGTCCTGGCAGGAACGATGACGTCTTCTCTCAGCCTTACTCGTCGTGCGGTGACTGCCTCGTGTGCTGGTTGCAAAGCAAGTTCCTCACCTCCGAAGTGCAGAGTGTTGGTACCCAGGTCCAAGATGATGTTGTTCTGGTCCAGGAAGTCCAGTCCGATGATCACTTCGTTTGATACGTCAGCCACAAGCACTGGATGCTTTATCACCCGTCGACCAATGACGAACTCCAGTGATGCTTCGCCATGTACCGGTGCGGTCTCTCCGGTCGCGGTTATTAGCTGGAGGTTCCTTTGTGTGGGTTGCACTCTCCACTTCGGGATCACAGTGGGATTGACGATGGTCCTCGATGCTCCCGTGTCGATCAGCATGGGCCAGCTCACTCCGTTGATGACTCCGTCGACCATCAGACTGCTATTGTCCCTCCGTAACTTCGTCACACGCACTTGGACTGCCGGGGCTTGACGACTGTCACAAGCCAACCTTTGCCCCCCAAGGCTGGCTAATACTCGTTTCCCTGGGCGGCGCGGTCTTCAGACGACTGATTTCCCGTCGGATACCCTCGGCGGTGGCGATCACCGCAGTCCTTGCTCATGTGGCCTTTCTTACCGCAGGCCCAGCAGGTCGGTAGTCCTCTACCAGGCCGCCTCTCCGGTTGTCTTCCGACTGTGTCGTTGCTGGTAGTGGCGCGACTGTCGAAGAAACGGCTTAGCGCCTCCATCAATTCGTCGGCCAGGGGCTTGGTCTCGTTGGTTTTTACTGGTTCGTCGACGTCCACTTGACGCACCCGCGCGTGCATTCTAGATGCCTGTTTTGCCGTCTCGAACTCAAGTGCGTGGCTCAGCGCATCTGCCAGGGTCTTATTGCGCGCCAGTCGCAGCGCCTGTTGAGTGTCCGAGTCCCGTAGCCCGTCGGTGAAGGTCTGCGTCGCAATCTGTTCCAGAAAGTCGGCCAGCGCTGTTGGATAGGCGAGCCTTACGAGGCGTGCGATGTCCATCTCGAACTCCTGCAGGGTTTCCGCGTTCTTCTGTACCCGGGTCCGGAGCTGCATCTGGTAGGCCTGCTGAAGATGGCTATCTCCATATCGGGACTCCATATGGGCGATCAGTGAAGCGTAGTCCTGGGATCCAGTCGGGATGGCCTGAAGGACGTTAAGGGCGTCGCCTCTCAGCGCTACAATGAGAGCTGTAGCCTTTTCTGTGTTGTTCCAGTTATTTATGGAACAGGCTGCCTCGAACTGACGTAAGTAGGTGCTCCACGGGACCTTTCCGTCGAAGGTTGGGGGCGTCACTCTGCTATGTCCCGTTCCTGATATTCCCGGTGTAACGGTGGGCGGGCGTTGGCGCAGCTCGGCAACTTCCTCTCGTAGAGCGTTGAATTTCTCCTCCACCCCCATCAGCGGGCGTTGGCGCAGCTCGGCAACGTCCACTTGTAAGGCGTCGAACTTCTTTTCCACTGCTGCGACTTCCTCACGTAGGCCCTGTTCTAATTTCCTTTGGCTCTCCTCTAATTTCGTCAGCAGGCACTCTTCCAGATTTTTTTGGCCATCCAGAAATTTGGCGGTTAGGTCCTCTGCTAACTTATTCTGGCTGTCCTTCAGGTCCTCTGCTAACTTCTTCTGGCCATCCTCCATCTTCTTCTGGCCGTCCTCCATCTTCTTCAGGTCCTCCGCTAACTTATTTTGACCGCCTTCCATCTTCTTCTGGCCGTCTTCTAATTTGGCAGTTAGGTCCTTGGTTAAATTCTTCTGGCCGTCTTCTAATTTGGTTTCCATGCCATTTAACTTTTCTAGCAATGCTGCCAATTTCTCCTCCATTTTAGTTGTTTGTCTTGTAAAGGGCATGCACTCACAGGAAAATTAGAGAAAATGACCTGCTCGGGTTTTGAAACCAGGACCGTCAGGTGCTGTGCTTGAGTTCGTAATCCGGCTTCTGACACCAGTTGTTACGTGCCACCCCCTAGTGGCACTTTCGTTAACTGGATTACGGTGGGGGTACAAAGCACAACACCAATTACTGCTTAAAGAAATAATTAACTTTATTGTGGCCAGAAAATTACACTAATCAGCAGATACAAGCAATTAGGAGCCTTCTCCAGTTTCCTCAAGTCTCTTCCATATGCGCTCTTGGCCCCTTTCACTTGCAACAGACCACAGAAGTTAATCCGTCCTAATGAGTCTAGTGGCCTTGACAGAACTACATGCAACTTCTTTCTAATGTGCGCCTACTACAGTACTTACGGGCACTTGCTGCGCGCTGTTCACCAGCTGGGAGAAACAATGTCACTTAATTTCGACACCACAATATCTGACACTCAGTGAAAGCACACTTACTCAGAACACGGCAGTCCCCTGTATGTTCCTCACTTCGCCGCTACACTAGGGGTTTCGCAAGTCACCACACTTCTGTCGCTCAGAATAAACGCTCACACTAGCTCGTAAAACACAACCACCACTGCTTCACGGGTCACTCTTATATAGCAGGCCGGTGACTCAATAAATGGTTCTAGATCCATCCAGAGTCCACGGCTTCTCGAGGTTTCCACCGCTGGTCCAGTCACGAATCTTCTGGACTATCCCTTTGTCTGTAGTAGCCCTGTTGCATAAGACGCGCGCAATACAGGAGGCAAGCCACAGCCCAGCCCCTGGGGCAGTTGTGACTCAAGCGGCGAGCGATGACACAAACTCACAGCCGTAACATTACGACCGGGTACACGGGTCACACCGAATATTGTTAAAGAGTGCCGTGTCTGGTAACCTTGCTCGAACATCTGTTCACGGCAATATCGTGCCATTTATATATGCATTTAGAAATCGTGTTTGCGTGTGCAATGTGTCCGCGCGCGTTTATTCGAATCGAAGCAGTGTGAAATTAATTAATTATTTGATTGATTATTGTGGTGTTTGAAGCCATATTTTCAGTGTTGCCTTAGTAAACAAGAGTTTAGTGCTTTTCAGTCGGTCAACACGAATGTACCCAAAAGAGATGGGTTATGCCCTAATCCTGAAATAAATTACATGAGATTAATAAAACACTAGGATGACCAGTTTCGATCGTCAAGCGATCATCATCAGATCCATTACACTTAGGCTACAAAATCTATGTTTGAAATACAGGTGAAAATATTTACAATATGTACAATTATTTAGTTGCTACCGCACAGTGAGTTCCAGTGAGCACGAAAACTGCGAGTAGCTGTTGTACGGAAGACAATCAGATAAGTAGTTAGCCTAAAATTTTATAGTTTAACCATAGTTTACAACCATATAATCTCTCTAAAGTACAATCTACGGATAGCTATCACCATTTAGCATTTCACCTAACATATATACTGCATTTAGCATACACTGACAGTTGCAGTACCAATACTGCAACTAAATAATTGTACATATTGTAAATATTTTCACCTGTATTTCAAACATAGACTTTGTAGCCTAAGTGTAATGGATCTGATGATGATCGCTTGACGATCGAAACTGGTCATCCTAGTGTTTTATTAATCTCATGTAATTTATTTCAGGATTAGGGCATAACCCATCTCTTTTGGGTACATTCGTGTTGACCGACTGAAAAGCACTAAACTCTTGATTGATTATAAAGGTTAGTTCCGAGGATGAGAGAGGAGTAGATACTAAACTATATGTAACGGAATATAATTTATTATTTGCACTGTCATTTGACCAGAATGTAACTAAACAACAAAATTAAAATATCAGGCGTAGGAAACGAATACAAAATATAACAGTATAATAAGAACAACAATTTCTAGAATTATGACTCATTGATCAATTTACTTTGAGAAAGCTTTGTTTTGGAACAAGAATACTAAGAGGTTTACATTTTCTGGCAGAAGACAATTCCGTTTGGCTGTGCCAATGTTTTCAGCAGAGGAAAAGCACCTTTCAGAGCTTGTGGATGTTGCTGGAATACAGAAGTATTTTTTCGCTAGAGCAGCAACCGCAGGATATTTGTGTTCCCTTGCTTTCCACCACTCGAACGGGTTCATGTCAAAATGAATCTGTGCCTCCGAAAGAAAATCTTCAAATTGAGATTCAGGGCTGTTCCTTCTCCCACATGGCATTTGGTACAAGAACTCCAGGGCACTACTGGTGGAGGGTTGATCGGGATTAACCAAGACTTCAGCTGGTGCATCGCTCTGAAGCTTATGAAGCACTCTGTCGCGAATACATCGTCGAGCCTCTGCTGTCTCATCTACCAAATCCTTATACCTCGGGTCGAGGAAAGATGCAATCTGTCTGGCTGTGAGTCGTTTATCCATAGGAGGCCGAACCGATCGTTCAATTCACAGACCAAGGTAGACTGCACGTCCTCTAGGAAGCTGTCGTCCGACAACTCCTGGGTGCTGAGGTGATTTTTAATTCGCGTCTGTATTAGTGGCCGGACCATCGATATGGGAGAATTGTCACCGCAAAAGAGAGTGGTTACCACTTCCACAGGTTTAAGGAGCTTGTTTAAAACCTCCATGTGATGCCACTCCTGTTCAGTTACTTGGAGCTTCTGTGCTGTGGCCATTGGCGTGCATGTCCGGTCACCTAGGACGTTGCTGACGGGATTCCTGATTTTCAAAAGGCGCTCGATCATGGCAAAAGTTGAATTCCAGCGGGTGTTGCAGCTCTGAATCAGGGGTTGTTCGGGCATTGAAAGTTGTGCTTGCATCTTTGTCAGCGCACTGGAGGCAACGTTAGAGTGCCGAAAATGGCTACTATCTTTCTTGCATTCAGACACACATTAGCAGCCTTCTCATGAGCAAGAGCCTTGTTTGCAGCAAGCTGTACAGAATGTGCAGCACAAGTCACTTTATCCTTCTCCAGCCCATCATCGCGCACAGCGTTGACGACGTTGTACGCGTTGTCAGTGACGATGGCGGTGATCTTGTCCTGCACATTCCATTCTTCTGCAACCAATTGCAATTCCGATGCCAGATTTTCTGAGGTGTGGCGGTCTTCCATTTCATGCGTGGTAAGCGTCATCGCCTTTGCAACCCACTGGGAGTCGATGGTGTGAGCCGTTACCGTCAGGAAAGACGTTTGTGAGCGAGATGTCCAACAGTCAGATGTAAGGGCAACGCTTGATGCCGCTAATAGTTCACACCGCACATTCTCTCTGACACCATCGGCTAGTAGGGCCAGTCTCCGCTTAAGGGCATCCTCTGAAATACACAAGTAATTGGGCTCTACATCTGCCATGAACTGCCTAAACCCATCACTGGCACAAAATGACAAAGGCATTTGGTTCCAACGTTTACGACTAGGTATCATTGACATCTGGCAGCGAAAGTTGGAACTACTTGAAATTGAACAGAACTTGTAGCTCACCCTATGGGTGTCCACGTGAAGCAGCTACAGCCTCTGACGAGCCGAACATGCCCTCGCACACTCCCGGCACTAAAAGCCATACGATTAATAGATAAATAAACAGCCAGAATTGCAAACCTTACATGTTTGGGGTGTTAATTATGCTTTAATGGCATAATTTGAATGAGATTAGCTTAAATCAACATCTTACATTTGTAATGAAAAGAACATAACTGAAAAACGTGATATGTCATAAACATCATGGTCCTAATAATGATATCAACAAGTTCAGATTATATTCTAAAAACTATCCACAAAATTTCTCCGAACATTATCCGCTATCCGCACAGCCATGCAAACTATATCTCCATGGCAAAACATTTTGCAGACATCCCCATCCTCGCAGGGCTTAACCTATGATTCGTAAGCTACTTGTGGACAGAGAAGTAACAGTAGGCCTATTAAGCGTCTCTGACACAAGAGTCGTAATCAGTGTTGCCAATTTGGTGTTTTTAGTACCATATCTGTTGTTTCTGAAGTTCGTCTGGTGCCAGAAATGTTCTAATAGCACCATAGCAAAATACTGGTGTTATTTCAATAAAACCAGTGCCAAATCTGGTGATTAACGGATTTTTCCATGAAATTCTCTCCTATGACAAATATGTAAATCCTGGAAGCCATGTAATAGTTTTAATAAAGTTAATCAATTGAGATGGGCAATGTTCAGCCTTACACGTGTCAAGGTCAACACTCCAGCAGGGGAAGTCCCTGAAATTCTCATTCTCGTGCATAAGTGCTAAGTAAGCCCAACATGCAGGGCTCAGTGCAAGTACACTTGTACAAAGAATCCGCCTATCATCTATTTTCTTTCCAGCTGCCAGGGGATTTCCCAGTTTCATGCGAAGGCAGTTTATGTACTTTCGCTCCCTCACTCTAATGCAGATGTAGGGAGAGTGTTTAGCCAAGTTAAATTGGTGAAAACAAAGCATAGAAATCGAATGAAAGTTCAAAAATTGCATTCCATTCTGTGTGTGCGATTTGGACTAAAAACAGAGTGAAAATGCTATCACGACTACGAAAATCCGTAGGATATAATCGTGGCCAAAATTGGAAGTATGCTGAGCTACAGCAGTACTACACCTTCCTGCTCTAAAGATGTAATAGCGGTAACAGGCTCCGCAAGTGAAGAAGACGATTTTTAATGAGAGAAAAGTAAGTAAAAAGCCATTTATATATTTAGAATTTTTGGTGTTTTTCTAGTGTTTTGAATCATAGAAACCAGCTGGTGCTTTTCTGGTGTTTTAAAGCGTAGGGTTTAGTTCTTTCCCATTTCAAGATTTGGCAACACTGGTCGTAATCACCTCAAACCTTGTACGACTTGGCCCGCAAGTCCGAAGAAATACTTGTACATTATCAGTAAACACACTAACCACCAGAGATACAGTAACTTATATCATAGCTGACTCACAAGTTCTACATGAACATTACACCGGGACACAAGCGAGGAAAGTTCCACGGCTCACTACAGAGTGACGGGAAGTTAGGAGACCTCACGTGAAATCTTTTTAGAGTCACAGTAAAGTTTGGTTGGTTGGTTCCTTAGTTCAGGGGCTGCGACAACGCGGTCATGTAGCACCGTGTAATTTGGGTGTGTGTAGAAGCATTCTGATAACCGGGGTTAATTGTGATGGCTGTATTAACTTAGTGTGTGTTATCTGTTTTTAATTCAAGTAAGGACTGTTGAAAATACTGTAATTTCAAATAGTTCCTACTTTCGCTACCAAATGCTACCATCCACGACACCTAGCTGCGAACTTCACTAATATTAGATGCCATCGTAACCAGCGCCCGGTGACAAACCTACAAATTTTGGCTTCACACAAATTTAGTTAGTAAAAGGTTCTTTTACGTGCCATAAATCTATGACATGGGCCCGTCGGCTTTACTTTCCCTCCGAAGGAAGGCATACTGAGGGATTTTAACGCTCTTAAAAAAACCGACGACCACGGCCGGGTTTGAACCCGTGATCTTGGGCATAGAAGCTCAGCATGCTAGCAACTACGCAACCGAAGCCGCTTTTGAAGAATGAACCGACGAGTTTGGAAGAGATGAGACTTGCATATCCTTACTGCTTGGGTCTAAGCTCTGTGAACTTGCGGGGTGAAGGGCTGAGGCAGGGAAGGGTTAGGCGAGAATTGAGAAGCCTGTCAACAGCCCGCCGTGTTCCCTGGTATTACCGTCTATTCCAATACTGCTAACATAGAGTATTTGCTGAAACCAGTGTGGCGTTGCGAATGAGTGAGTCACCGACCAATATATTTGGTCCTGGAAACCTAATCACTCGTCACCATCACGTCTCATAGTGCGCGCGATCCACATTCCTCTCAGGTCCATGCAGCTCGGACCTGAGCAGTACATACAGCTCTCGTAATCATGAATTAGATCCTTGTGTTTCACTTATCAACCGACGATTTTCTGTAATGTGGTCCACAGCGATGCTGGATGTCTCACCGTGTACGCTCATACCACGGTGATCATACAAAGAAACCAGGAGAACAACGTGGGGAAGCCATAACATGACATCACAGAGGATCCAAAATTAACTCATTCGGCGGGTCAAAGATGCACACGAGCCAACCAGCCCAGGCATGTTCATTGCGTGTTATCTTGTGGGGGTCATAAAAATGTTTGCGTCACTCCCTCCCCGCCCGCCCAGACGGTAGCTCAGACATCTGGTTTAACACAGCTGTCATCGCGTCCAATAAAGCTAGGCGGCACGCCATCCAAACCACTCAGTTTACAAGTGCATGCGACCAACAGTTTCGAAACTTGCAATCACAAGCAGTCGTGCCAAAACCAGAAAATAGAATGTCCTTTTTACGAACGTTACTAATCCCACAGTATGCCTTCCATCGGAGGGGAAGTAAAGCCGGCAGGCCCATGTCATAAATTTTTGCCATGTAAAAGAACCTTCCACTAACTAAACTTGTGAGAAGCAAAATTTGTAGGTTAGGTTTGATTAATGCTCTTAAGTTCCATCTTCCGTCATCAGGCGCTGGTAGTGATGGCATTTAGTAGTAGCCAAGTTCACAGCTAAGTGTCGTGGACGGTAGCATTTGGGAGCTAAATTAGGAACTACTTGAAATTATCGTCTGCAGTCCTTACTTGAATTAAAAACAGATAACACACACTAATGCATTCATCACAATTAACACCGGTTATCAGACAGATTCTACACACACCCATAGTACACGGGGCTACATGACTGCGTTGTCGCAGCCACTAAACTAAGGAACCAACCAACCAGAATTTTCTTTATTTAGCGTATTGGTAAGACAAGTTCGGAAAACTGATCCAGATTTACATGATATGAACCAGGGGCAGCTCATGACTAAACTTTTAGGGTGGACCGGATGATATTGTTGTTTAAACATTATTTATGTTCGACCATAGCGAAATGTAAATATTATTTGTAAGAAAACTGTACTATAATACACAATTTCATTGTGTTACAGTTTCTCCCACCAATCAGAGCTCAAGAAACAGTTGTGTGACCAATTAGGTAAGGATAGCATCCCACCAGCGCTGACTTCCACGGCCTTCTATTTTAAATTTCACTGCGTGGCTTCTAGTGTCATAGTGGGGTATTCCAGGAAGCCAGGGTATTCTCTCCGTTCCATGCGCTCCGTTCAGTACATAAAACTGGCGAAATCTCGACAGATGAAAATGAAAATCCACAGCCTGCTTCCAGTCTCCGACCGGGTCAGGAATGGAATGAATGAAGCCCCCATCTAGCGGCGAGGATATTAACTGTGCCGGCTGCCGAGGCCTGACGCACTCCTCTGGGGCAATGATTAAATGAATGACAGATGAAATGAAATGATAGTGGAGAGTGTTGCTGGAATGAAATTTTGACGGGGAAAACCGGAGTACCCGGAGAAAAACCTGTCCGCCTCCGTTTTGTCCAGCACAGATCTCACATGGAGTGACCGGGATTTGAACCACGGATCCAGCGGTGAGAGGCCGGCGTGCTGCCGCCTAAGAAACGGAGGCTTCTTCTCGACAGATATTTATGAATATTTATGTTCGAACAAAAATTAGTTATAATTATCGTCGAACATAATACTACATTATGCAACGAGCCTATAACTGCAATAATTAAGACACGAGTATGTTTATAAAACGAGCGTAAGCGAGTTTTATTATTTCCAAACGAGTATCTTAACTACTATTATAGGTGAGTTGCATAGGACTGTTTATGTTCGACGATAATTATAACGTTATTATATGTTTTAACATAAATATTCATAGATATCTGTGGGATTCAGTTAATTCAGTTAGTGAACAGGGCACGCTGGCTTTGCTGACTGAACAGAGTGCATGCGTGGGTCAAGGCACTCCGAAAGCAGAGACCATTCACTTTGCTGGCCAACACAGAACACTTATTGTTTACAGCCTGTCGTCCAGCTCTCTATCATTCACTAATAGTGTCACCGAAGTCGTCTAAAAGCAATGCGCCGTGTAGAAATTGGAGATGGGGATATTAAGGTACAGTGCAATTTCTTGTCTCATATTTGCCAGTTTATTTACGCGAACATATGGACCACTCTCCATGTCGGTAATTTATATCGACATGTTGGATTTTGAGCGCACGCGCGAAGGTATCCTTACCTAATTGGTCACACAACTGTTTCTTGAGCTCTGATTGGTGGGAGAACCAGTTTCATAATGAAAAAAGTCCTCTCGGCACGCCGGAAGGCGGAGGTAGATTTCACCGGACAAACTTGGGGATAGGCGAAAATAGGCAGAATATGCAGGTTTTCGAAGAAGGATCAGACCACATTTATTGCGTGAAAGTATTTTATAATTGGAGATTATTTATCTTTGTTTTTCGTCATTTTATGCATATTTTAAACATTCTATTGTCTTATGATGACGGTAACCTTCTTGTCATTTGGAGTCCATTTTTAGCCTACTTTCGATTTTTGCAAAAATGAAAGTAGACTTATGAGATCAACACAGGGCGAAAAAAGTGTGTCTGCCTGTGTGTGTGTATGTGTGTGTGTGAGTCTGTGTGTGTGTGTGTATGTGTGTGTGTGTCTGTGTGTGTGTGTCTGTGTGTGTGTGTGTGTACTCTGAATGTCTGTCCCCCCCCTATCAATTCGAACACGGTGAATGCGAATTGAACGAAATTTGGTACAAAGGTAGCACTAGCAAAGGAGACCTCAGTGTCATGTTTTATATCGCCGCCATCTTTACTAAAACTGAATGGCGGCCACTCAAACGTTCAAAACGTAAAATCAAATAACGACTAACCAAATCATCCGATCTCTACCAAATTTGGTAACAACATACCTTCGTATAGGATGCGTCTTGTGACCAAACTACAAGGTCGTCCGCCATACCATTTCAGGATGGCGGCCGTGCGAATTATGCAAACTTTATAATCCATATCATGGGACCCACCAGTTCCGATTATCGAGCCGAGAATCGTTTTAATTGTTCTAAAGAAAGAGTCACGTTCGAAATAAAAAGTTTATTTTGTAATACTATAGTGCAGACGTGATTTTAAAAAGCTGAGCTGATTCAGTAATAAGACAAGATGGCAGCGGATATCTTGTGCCTGACTTATATTTCACTAATTTGAGTATTGCATGCAATATAGCGTACTGATACAAAATAAATAAACTTTGTATGAAATGCTTTATATATAAATAATATACTCCAGTGATGAAATCGTTTAGTATAAATCATTATTTGCTAACAAGTTCTATGTAAGTCATTTTATATAGAACGATATTCGTTGACACAATTAGCTCAGTGGTAGAGCGTTAGCCTATCGCTCAAATGCCTATGGTTCAAACCCGATCAGAGCTAGGTTTTTTGCTTGAAATGTTATATGTTTATTGTTTTGTAATGACTCAGATTTTTTAAAATTAAGCGTTATATTGTGCATATTATTGTGTAAAATATATATTTAATTAAAACATAATTCGCCAGCAGATTTACTCGAGACATCTAGCTGCCAAAAAGGTAACTGCACATCGACCTACTTATTAACTTCCAGATTTTATTGAAAAGTTTCTTCTTCTGGCCGCTAGAATGCACTCGCTATGTTAGGATTATATTGTTCGATATTTCACCACTAGATGTCACGACTAGTCTACGTGGGGCTCCATTGATTACTATACCATTGGCATTCTATGCGCATCGAATTTGAAGAATGACAAGATGATACTACGATTCATTTTTACTTTTTATTTTAAAGGGTTTGTAACAGCCTATTTTGCGTTACTTGAAAATGTTATTTGAAGTAAAGAACAAAACGATTACACATAGTAGTTTGTATACACACGTCTCTGTAGGGTCATGGAAAGATTTGTTAATTCAATTAGGGTTTTCGATTCCCGGTCAAAGCATGTGAGATTTTCGAAGTGAAATGCCATGTCCTGTGGTTCGGATTCCACGTAAAAAGGAGGTCCCGTGGCTCATAATCACAAGATTCACGGTCACGTAAAACTACAATCTTCCTTCCTTTTTTTTCAATTAGGGTTGTGAAAGCCATGCACAACCAGACGTGTAAAGACATGCCTCAACTCAAAGTTGGATGTTGCCCACGGCAGGTCGTATATGTAATAATAATAATAATAATAATAATAATGTTATTGGTTTTACAACCCTTTTAACTACTGCTGCTTTTAGAGACACCGGGGTGCCGGAATTTTGGCCCGAAGGGGATCTTTAACGTGCCAGTAAATGTACTGACACGGCTCCCTCGCATTTGTGCACCCTCAAATGCCAGCTGACTGCGCCAGGATACGAACCTGCAACCTAGGGCCCAGCAAGCGAGAACGTTACCGCTGAGCCACGCAGCCAGTCCGGTCGATTATGTCTCCAGATCCATAACATTCTTGATATACTTCTTATCTTTCTTTCTTTCTTTCTTCAATGATGGTAGCAGTTATTATCTAGGTTGTGGCGTTTGGTAGAGGTAAATCGTTTCTAAGGTCTTCAACAAAGAATAGTTCTATTATACTCTTTGATAATAACGAGTTATAACTATACTCATACATTTAGGAGAAAGTAGGCTATATGTTCTTTACTGAACATCTTGTTATACTTGTGGTCACAATGTCCTTATGCAAGGTTTCGACACTGATGTGTAACTATGTAACGGTCTGTTACTTCTTCACGCAAAATTATATCTCCCGCAGAGATGTTGGTTGGTTCCTCAGTTTAGGGGCTGCGACAACGTGGTCATGTAACCCCGTGTACTTTGGGTGAGTGTAGAATCTGTCTGATAAACGGTGTGAATTGTGATGGCTGTATTAGTCTGTAATTCAGGTAAGGAATGCAGACGCTCAATTTCAAGCAGTAGTTCCTAATGTTGCTACCAGATACTACCGTCAACGACACCTAGCTGTGAACTTGGCTACTAGATGCCACCGCAATCAGCAACTCGCAACGAACGTTGGAACTTCCCCTCCAAAGGAAAGCATACTGAGGGATTTTTAGCGCTCTTAGAAAATCCGACGACTTTGGCCGGCTTTGAACCCGCGACCTTGGACATAGAAGTTCAGCATAATACCAGTTACGTCACCCAAGCCGCTTCACACTTAGTCAGATGGAAATCTGAATCTGATCTCGCGCAAGTGTGTTGTCATGGCAACGTCTGATGGCTCATCCCTCATCAATTTAGTAGTGTTGCCATGGCAACCACTAATAGCTCTTGGAATTTTCTTAGTAATTCCGAAATCATTTTTCTCATCCCTTGGCGTAATGGTGGCTCATATCAAAAATTCTTTCAGACAAAAGTTTTAGGTAATTATTAGGGGAATGTTGTCCATTTTGTACGGTTTTGATATTGTGCCTATTAACAGAGATATGATTAATGTTTCCCGAAAAACCCACTTTTTCCCACCCCTTTGGTCAATGGTTGGTGCTATCAAAAAACGTTTCAAACATAAATTTTTGAGCTTTATCCGACACATAGTATGAACTTTGAACAGATTCGATATTTCACATATTAAGAGAGTTATAGCAATATTTCATTTTTTCGAAAAAAGTCCCCCATTTTCATCCCCTTCGACCGATTTAGCCCAGTAACGAACTCGACCGAGATTTTATGGGTATACATATTCGGTAAAAAATTCTAAGTGATTGGTGCAAAATTACGGCAGTTATCGTGTCCACAAGAAACTGATATACATATATATAAACCTTTGAACTGACGGTGGTTTTGGGGTCAGGGGGATGTGAAACGCGAAGATATGTAGAAATTTTCCGGAAATCGAAACATGGTACCCATTGCAATAGTTAGCTTTCTAATGAAATCTACCTAAAATACTACCATCAACGACACCTAGCTGTGAACTTGGCTACTAGATGCCACCGGAACCATCAACTCGCAACGAACGTTGGAACTTCCCCTCCGAAGGAAAGCAAACTCAGGTTTTTAACGCTCTTAGTAAATCCGACGACTTTAGCCGGGTTTGAACCCGCGACCTTGGGCATAGAAGTTCAGCATGCTACCAGTTACGATACCGAAGTCGCTTCCCACAGACAGATGGAAATCTGAATGTTATCTCGTGCAGTGGCGTTGTCATAGCAACTGCTGATGGCTCATCCCTTATCAATTAAAAGTAAAGTTGTCATGGCAACCTCTCTTGGCACTTGGCATTTTTAGCCTACTTTCGATTTTTGCAAAAAATGAAAGTAGACTTATGAGATCAACACAGGGCGAAAAATGTGTGTCTGTCTGTGTGTGTGTATGTGTGTGTGTGAGTCTGTGTGTGTGTGTGTCTGTGTGTCTGTGTGTGTGTGAGTGTGTGTACTCTGAATGTCTGTCCCCCCCTATCAATTCGAACACGGTGAATGCGAATTGAACGAAATTTGGTACAAAGGTAGCACTAGCAAAGGACACCTCAGTGTCATGTTTTATATCGCCGCCATCTTGACGGAAACGTAATGGCGGCCACACAAATGTTCAAAGCTTAAATCAAATTACGACTAACCTAATCATCCGATCTCTACCAAATTTTGCAACAACATACCATTATGGGGGGAGCATCCTTTGACCAAACTAATAAGTCATCAGCGTAATAGTTTGCGGATGGCGGCCATCTTTGTGTGAAAATAGATTCCCCGTATTAATTCGAACACGGTGCAACCGAATGGAACGAAATTTGGTACAGAGGTAGTACTAACAAAAGGCACCTCAGTGTCATGTTTTATATCGCCGCCATCTTGACGGAAACGTAATGGCGGCCACACAAATGTTCAAAACTTAAATCAAATTACGATTAACCTAATCATCCGATCTCTACCAAATTTTGCAACAACATACCTTTATAGAGGAAGCATCCTTTGACCAAGTAACTAGGTCATTAGCCTAATAGTTTGCGGATGGCGGCCATCTTTGTGTGAAAATCAATTCCCCCTATTAATTCAAACACGGTGAAACCAAATGGAACGAAATTTGGTACAGAGGTAGCACTAGCAAAGGGCACCTCAGTGTCATGTTTTATATCGCCGCCATCTTGACAGAAACGTAATGGCGGCCACACGAATGTTCAAAGCTTAAATCAAATTACGATTAACCTAATCATCCGATCTCTACCAAATTTTGCAACTACATACCTTTATGGAGGGAGCATCCTTTGACCAATCTAATAGGTTATTAGCCTAATAGTTTGCGGGTGGCGGCCATCTTTATGTCAAAATTGATTCCCCCTATTAATTCGAACACGGTGGAACCGAATGGAACGAAATTTGGTACAGAGGTAGCACTAGCAAAGGGCACCTCAGTGTCATGTTTTATATCGCCACCATCTTGACTGAAACGTAATGGTGGCCACACGAATGTTCAAAGCTTAAATCAAATTACGATTAACCTAATCATCCGATCTCTACCAAATTTTGCAACTACATACCTTTATGGAGGGAGCATCCTTTGACCAATCTAATAGGTCATTCGCCTAATAGTTTGCGGATGGCGGCCATCTTTGTGTGAAAATCGATTCCCCTTATCAATTCGAACACGGTGAAACCGAATGGAACGAAATTTGGTACAGAGGTAGCACTAGCAAAGGGCACCTCATATTCATGTTTAATATCCCTATAGCTCGTTGTATTTCAACAAGCTACTACAACCATCATTCAATCATACTCCTTGAAAAGGACAAAGAGTTATAACAATACCCATGCATTTAGGAGAAAGTAGGCTATATGTTCTTTACTGAACATCTTGTTAGGTAGATTTCTTTAGAAAGCTAACTATTGCAATGGGTCCCATGTTTCGACTTCCGGAAAATTTCGACATATCTTCGCGTTTCACATCCCCCAGACCCCAAAACCACCGTCAGTTCAAATATATATATATCAGTTTCTTGTGGACACGATAACTGCCGTAATTTTGCACCAATCACTTCGAATTTTTTACATAATATGTATCCCTATAAAATCTCGGTCGAGTTCGTTAATGGGCAAAATCGGTCGAAGGGGGTGAAAATGGGGGGGGGGCTTTTTTCGAAAAATTGAAATTTCGCTATAACTCTCTTAATACGCGAAATATCGAATTCATTCAAAGTTCATAATATGTGTCGGATAAGTGCCAACAATTTATGTCAAATAAGTTTTTTGATAGCACCAACCATTGACCAAAGGGGTGGAAAAAAGTGGGTTTTTCGGGAAACATTAACCATATCTCTCTTAATAGGCACAATATCAAAACCGTACAAAATGGACAATATTTCCCTAATAATTACCTAAAACTTTTGTCTGAAAGAATTTTTGATATGACCCACCATTACGCCAAGGGATGAGAAAAATGATTTCGGAATTATAAGAAAATGCCAAGAGCTATCAGAGGTTGCCATGGCAACTACTAAATTGATGAGGGATGAGCCGTTGCCATGACAACGCACTTGCACGAGATCAGATTCAGTATTTCCATCTGACTAAGCCGGCCCCGTGGTGTTGGGGTAGCGCGCCTGCCTCCCACCCGGAGTCCCCGGGTTCGATCCCCGGCTCCGTCAGGGATTTTAAAACTGACGTGAGGGTTGGAACGGGGTGCACTCAGCCTCGTGAGGACAATTGAGTAGCTGTCTGACAGTGAGACAGCACCCCGATCACGAATACCAATATTAACGGCCGAGGGTACCCGACGCGCTGATCACGCGTCACCCCAATATCTGCAGGCCAAATGGCTGGGCAGCGGTCGCTTGGTCGGCCTTAGCCCGTCATGGGCTGGTTGGTGCCAGGGGTTGACTTTGACATCTGACTAAGTGGGAAGCGGGTTCGGTGACGTAACTGGTAGCATGCAGAATGTCTATGCCCAAGGTCGCGGTTTCAAAGCCGGCCGAAGTCGTCGGATTTTCTAAGAGCGCTAAAAATCCCTCAGTATGCTTTCCTTTGGAGGGGAAGTTCCAAAGTTCGTTACGAGTGACTGGTTGGGGTGGCATCTAGTAGCCAAGTTCAGAGCTAGGTGTCATTGACGGTAGTACCTGGTAGCAACATTAGGAACTACTGCTTGAAATTGACAGTCTGCAGTCCTTACCTGAATTACAGACTAATACATCCATTACAATTCACACCGTTTATTAGACAGATTCTACACTCACCCAAAGTACACGGGGTTAGATGACCACGTTGTCGCAGCCCCTAAACTGAGGAACCAACCAGAGGTAGATTTCATTAGAAAGCTAACTATTGCAATGGGTAGGCTACCATGTTTCGACTTCCGGAAAATTTCGACATATCTTCGCGTTTCACATCCCCCAGACCCCAAAACCACCGTCAGTTCAGAAGTATATATATATCAGTTTCTTGTGGACACGATAACTGCCGTAATTTTTCACCAATCACTTTTTACCGAATATGTATACCTATAAAATCTCGGTCGAGTTCGTTACTGGGCTAAACCGGTAGAAGGGGGTGAAAATGGGGGGCTTTTTTTCGAAAAAGTGAAATATTGCTATAACTCTCTTAATATATGAAATATCGAATCCGTTCAACGCTCATACTATGTGTCGGATAAAGCCCAAAAATTTATGTTTGAAGAGTTTTTTTATATCACCAACCATTGACCAAAGGGGTGGGAAAAGTGGGATTTTCGGGAAACATTAATCATATCTCTCTTAATAGGCACAATATCAAAACCGTACGAAATGGACAATATTCCCCTAATAATTACCTAAAAAACTTTTGTCTGAAAGAATTTATGATATGACCCACCATTATGCCAAGGGATGAGAAAAATGATTTCGGAATTATAAGAAAATGCCAAGAGCTATCAGAGGTTGCCATGGCAACGCTACTAAATTGATGAGGGATGGGCCATCAGACGTTGCCATGACAACGCACTTGCACGAGATCAGATTCAGTATTTTCATCTAAGTGGGAAACGGCTTCGGTGACGTAACTAGTAGCATGCAGAATGTCTATGCCCAAGGTCGCGGATTCAAAGCCGGCCGAAGTCGTCGGATTTTCTAAGAGAGGTAAAATCCCTCAGTATGCTTTCCTTTGGAGGGGAAGTTCCAACGTTCGTTGCGAGTTGCTGGTTAGGGTGGCATCTAGTAGCCAAGTTCACAGCTAGGTGTCGTTGACGGTAGTACCTGGTAGCAACATTAGGAACTACTGCTTGAAATTGACCGTCTGCAGTCCTTACCTGAATTAAGACTACTACAGCCATTACAATTCACACCGTTTATCAGACAGATACTACACTCACCCAAAGTACACGGTGTTAGATGACCGCGTAGTCGCAGCCCCTAAACTCAGGAACCAACCAGAGGTAGATTTCATTAGAAAGCTAACTATTGCAATGGGTACCATGTTTCGACTTCCGGAACATTTCGACATATCTTCGCGTTTCACATCCCCCAGACCCCAAAACCACCGTCAGTTCAAAAGTTTATATATAATTTATGTATGTATATATATATATATATATATATATATATATATATATATATATATATATGCATATCAGTTTCTTGTAGACACGATAACTGCCGTAATTTTGCACCAATCACTTTGAATATTTTACCGAATATGTATACCTATAAATTCTCGGTCGAGTTCGTTAATGGGCTAAATCGGTCGAAGGGGGTGAAAATGGGGGACTTTTTTCGAAAAAGTGAAATATTGTTATAACTCTCTTAATATGTGAAATATCGAATCCGTTCAACGTTCATACTATGAGTCGGATAAAGCCCAAAAATTTATGTTTGAAGAGCTTTTTTATAGCACCATCCATTGACCAAAGGGGTGGGAAAAAGTGGGTTTTTCGGGAAACATTAATCATATCTCTCTTAATAGGCACAATCTCAAAACCGTACAAAATGGGCAATATTCCCCTAATAATTACCTAAAATTTTGTCTTAAAGAATTTTTGATATGACCCACCATTGTGCCAAGGGATGAGAAAAATGATTTCGGAATTATAAGAAAATGCCAAGAGCTATCAGTGCTTGCCATGGCAACTCTACTAAATTGATGAGGGATGAGCCATCAGACGTTGCCAAGATAACGCTCTTGCACGAGATCATATTCAGAATTCCATCTGACTAAGTGTGAAGCGGCTTCGGTGACGTAACTGGTAGCAAGCATGCTGAATGTCTATGCCCAAGGTCACGAGTTCAAAGCCGGCCGAAGTCGTCGGATTTTCTAAGAGCGCTAAAAATCCCTCAGTATGCTTTCCTTTGGAGGGGAAATTCCAACGTTCGTTGCGAGTTCCTGGCTGCGGTGGCATCTAGTAGCCAAGTTCACATGTAGGTGTCGTTGACGGTAGTACCTGGTAGCAACATTAGGAACTACTGCTTGAAATTGACCGTCTGCAGTCCTTACCTGAATTACAGACTAATACAGCCATCCCTAAGTACACGGGGTCACATGACCGCGTTGTCGCAGCCCCTAAACTGAGGAACCAACCAAAATCTCTGCGGGAGATATAATTTTGCGTGAAGAAGTAACAGACCGTTACATAGTTACACATCAGTGTCGAAACCTAGCATAAGGACAGTGTGACCACAAGTATAAAAATGGACCCCAAATGACAAGAAGGTTACCGTTCCCATAAGACAATAAAATGTTTAAAATAAGCATAAAATGACGAAAAACAAAGTTAATTAAGCTCCAATTATAAAATACCTTCTCGCAATAAATGAGGTCTGATCCTTCTACGAAAACCTGCATATTCTGCCTATTTTCGCCTATCCCCAAGTTTGTCCGGTGAAATCTACCTCCGCCTTCCGGCGTGCCGAGAAGACTTTTTCTTATAATTTAAATGATTTTGCTCACCCCGTGGCGTAATGGTGGGTCATATCAAAAATTCTTTCAGACAAAAGTTTTAGGTAATTATTGGAGGAATATTGTCCATTTCGTACGGTTTTGATATTGTGCCTATTAACAGAGATATGATTAGGCCTAATGTTTCACGAAAAACCCACTTTTTCCCACCCCTTTGGTCAATGGTTGGTGCTATCAAAAAAATTTTCAAACATAAATTTTAGGGTCTTGTCCGATACATAGTATGAACTTTGAATGGACTCAATATTTCAGATATTAAGAGAGTTATAGCGATATTTCACTTTTTCGAAAAAATCCTCCCATCCTCACCCCCTTTGACCGATTTTACCCATTAACGAACTTGACCGAGATTTTATAGGTATACATATTCGGTAAAAAATTCAAAGTGATTGGTGCAAAATTACGGCAGTTATCGTGTCCACAAGAAACTGATATATATATATATATATATATATATATATACATAAATTATATATAAACTTTTGAACTGACGGTGGTTTTGGGGTCTGGGGGATGTGAAACACGAAGATATGTCGAAATTTTCCGGAAGTCGAAACATGGGACCCATTGCAATAGTTAGCTTTCTAATGAAATCTACCTAAAAATAGTGTTATAATGAGCCTCATTATGATACAGTTTTCTGACATATAATATTTACATGGCCGACATCGTCGAACATAATAGTACATTATGCAACGAGCCTATAATGGCTATAATTAAGACACGAGTATTTTTTATAAAACGAGCGTATGCGAGTTTTATAATTTCCATACGAGTGTCTTAATTACCATTATAGGCGAGTTGCATACGACTGTTTATGTTCGACGATAATTATAACTTTATTATATGTTTTAACATAAATATTCATAAATATCTGTTGAGAGTCAGCTACTGGAATTTTGTGATCGCAGAGCGAGCGTTGGGTGTTATATCTTTGTCTTTCAAGAGCTTTGAACAACCGACGCATGCGCTCTGCGTGGTTGCAATGCCATATGCAACCATATGTTTACATCAGCCGTCCCTCAGTAATATTGTCACCGCAGTCATTTGAAGACAATGCGCTGTGTAGAAATTAGTGTTGGTGATTTTAAGGTACAGTGCTATTTCTTGTCTCATATTCGCCAGTTTATTTACGCGAACATATGGACGGTGGGTATTCCATGTCGGTAATTTATTATAGTTCGATGTTGTGTTTATGTCCGACATGTTGGATTTTGAGCGCATGCGCGAAGTTATCGTTACCTAATTGGTCAATGAACGAGCTCTGATTGGCTGGAGAAACTGTATCATAATGGAAAACAGTGTTATAATGACCATCATTATGATACAGTTATCTGACACATAATAGTGAGGGTCGAACATAAACAGTACTATGCAACTCGCCTATATTGGCAATTAAGAAACTCGTTTGGAAATTATTAAACTCGCTTCACTCGTTTTGTTAACATACTCGTGTCATTATTATTGGCACCATAGGCTTGTTGCATAATGCACAATTAATACCCTAACACACTTGGACTGTACTTGGTACACCAGAAAACTGAAAATGTAATTCTTGCGTATAATCTTAATTTCCGCAAGCTGTGAACAGTGGCTAAGCACCTGTGGAGTATGCCCATCTCCCCTAAACTGGTTTGATCTTCAAGCAGAGACAGAAACATGAAGTGCAACAGAGAGATCTCATATGTCATTCATGAGTCTGTCAGGATCGAGTTATGTATACTGAATTCTTTTCTAGAAATTCTAGCGGGGATAAACACTTATTTTAAGCAGAATATCTGCAATTTTTAAGCATTTTTTAAAGAAATGAATAAAACTTATTTTGCAATACGGCTTAACGTTCCTCAGTGGGCGGGGCACTTTCGGCCCTTAACCACGTAGGTCCGATTGATCTGACATTCGGAGTTCAATCGAAAAACGCCGATGTCCGTCCGTACGTGCAAAAACTACTTTTTTCCTGGTTATTTAATGGTATTAATTGTTCATAATACATGCTTTGGTCTAACATTGGATTAGATAAGACTATGAACAAGTTTGAAAGTTGGTTCCACTGATTGCATTGAAGTACCGGTAGCTGATTTAATTGTAGTAGTTGGCGGGAATCTACAGCCAGCCACCAGCTGATTAGACTAAATTATTATAACTAAGTTCTGTATGTTTGTATGGAAAGCTCTAAGTCTTTGTATGTGGTGTTAGAAACAATACCTCTACAAAACAATGCAGTTTCCGACACAAACACAAGCTTAAGCATTTTTAACTATCCCTGATTGTGATATTTTTCAAATATTTATTTGAATCAACAGCTCTTTTAAAATATAATTTATACTTTAAAACCCTAAAATGACCTTAAAAGCAAAACATAAATTATCGGAATTATATGTCATTTATCGCAAGTAAAAATGCAGTTTAGGTATTGGTGGTATCGAGTATATCAGCCGCAAAATAGTGTCAACGCACCGCCTGATATGAACCATGTTGATGAAGAATCGGTCCTCATTGACTATACTCGGTATTTTTAAAAGAAAGAACGAGAAGGATATGGCGGAAACTTTCAACAGCTGAGCTTACATTCACATTAAAAAATAACCTATTTCCATATAAGCCTATAGCACTGATCTTTTCCATGAAAATTCTCCTGCCTATTATAAGGATTTTCTGTGGTATAGGCCTATACTAAATCGTTTTTGATGCACGACCGATATGCCGGTGAAATATTTCGCATGGCCGCTATGTTGGATTGGTGAGACGTAATGAAATTTGACGGGCACGGTCGGGGTCGGCGAAAATAGTACTATGACCTTACCGAGATTCAGTTTAGATTTTATTACGGAGTGGGGAGAGAGAGACACACACACATGACAAAAGGTGATCTCATAAGCATATTTTTTCATAAATGAAAATAGCCCTTTCTTGTATATCACCGAAGTCTATTCCTTTAATAGAAAATGAAATGTAATTTGCATAATACGGAGCCAAACATTTGTAATTTCACATCCATGTATAATGACAATATTTAAGGCAGTATTTCTGAATCGTTACTTTATAATTTAGACGTGATCAGCCTCACGCCACAGCAGTGAATAGGGCCTACACCATGAGAACATGATTCCTATAAATAGCGTCCTTCATTGACAAGATGCACGTGATATTAATGGTTCGTGTCTTCATCACCGACACGAAACAGTCACCCAACAGCCACTCTTAATATGAGATAAAACATGCAAATATATTTTTAATGAAGCGATTACCGGAATGTTACTGGTAACAAACGTAACATCATATTGTATCATACCAACCATTGGCCGCATACGCATTTCGTAAATCCTATACTAAAATGAGGATGCCACTGGAGACAGCGTTGCCAAATTAACCCGCGAGGATTGACGCATGTGTATTTTTGACCCGAGGCTTAAATAACGCTCTATATTTTCGTTTTGGTCAGCCCTAATTTCCTGTCAATTTCAGTACCTTCCTTCCTAGCCTTGAACTTCACACTGCAAAAGTAAAATGTCCATAGCTTTTGGAACACTTAAGTTATTTCTATATTATTAGCCTACTTTTCACATTTTGCAAAAATGAGGAAAAAGTAGAGTTATGAGATCGGGCAAATGAGTGTGTGTCTGTCTGTCCTTCTGTCTGTCTGTCACCCCCCCCCCCCCTCTGTCAACTCCTAAACGGCTGCAGCAATCGTAACAAAATTTGGAAGGAGTAAAGATCTATACCTGAATATCTCACGGCCATATTTGAAAATGATGTCAGTGCTACCAACTGCTGAGAAATCACAATTGAAATTTGAGCTCCATGTTGGATATCTTGGAAGGTATGAATGGGAGTTATTTCAAAATTGGCACACGTATAGATAATAATATTGAAGTTTAATTTCCAGGAGGCCATACATCGCAGTGTTGCCAAAATGATTATAAGCCTGCTGATAGGTCCAAATTTTAAATGCATATAACTTCTATACTATGAATTGGATTTCAACAAAATGTCGTGTGTGCTATGTGTACCATAACAGATATGACTATGCCGATTATTAAGAGTAACCAGGGCTGCCAACTGTTAATAAATACTGTCTCTATTTTTGTTACCCTAATATCAATATATCAGAAAGTATGCAAGCCAATAGCTCTAAACCTTGCGCACGTATAGTACCTTACATTCTAGATTAATTTGGAGTAACTAATATAGGCCTACGCCAGTGCTGCCAACATGATTCTAAGCCTGCTGTTAGGTCCAATTTTAAAATGCACGTTATTTCTATACTAACTAATGGATTTCATTCAAAATTGACACAACAATAGATCATATTATTTCTGATTATTTATGACCAATACATGTAAAATGTACCAATAGATGACACCCTTGCCTGGCAATACCAATAGGTGACACTCAGTCTGAATTTTGCAATACTAAGGAATTTCCACATTCCCAGAGGGTTGTGCAAGAACTGGCAACATTGGTGACCCTTACTTGACTACCTGAGCTCATGCCTAGGGTCAGTGGTGTCTTTGTATTCATGTGAAACAGATCTTTGTAAGACTTGTGAATGTATGAAGCAATATTTCCCTTCTTCTAGACACATTCCTTAAGAGGTAAGATGAAAGTTTATTGTCTTCTATAACTCGTTTTATGTAGGAAGGTGATTTTTATTACTATATCAAGGGTTGCAGGGTTCTAGGCTCTGTTTATTTGCTTTGGTTGAAAAGATTAATCTTAAATTGTATATGTAATTATATGTGTCATCTATTGGTCTTACTGAACGCTATTGGCCCAATGGCTGACAGGGGTGTCAGGCATTGGAATTTGTTCTACATTGGAGTTGGCAATGTTAAAAGTATTGTTTTTAAAATAGATGGTAAACTATGTTAATTTCATTATGATTTGACTTCGGGAACCACTAGTTGACAGGGGGTGTCAGCCATTGGTGTCCAATGTGTCAGGCATTGGCTCATTGGTTCTTTCTACAATTTCTTTTCTCTTTTTTTATCCCTAGATTCAAAATGTTAAAAAAGATTTTAAATTATTCACAAGAGACCATGGCTGCTGCCATAGATGAAGTGAGAAATGGGAGTTCTGTAATGGCAGCTGCCAAGAAATTTGGAGTTCCTAGGGTGACATTATTGTATAAAGTCAATGGGAAACTGCCTGTGGGGAAGAAAATGGGCCCAGCTACTCTTTTCACTGGTGAACAGGAAAAAATCTTAACTGAGTGGGTGAAAACCATGGCAAAAGCTGGTTTTCCTGTTACAAAGGATATGTTCATGATTAGTGTTGCTAAGCTGTCAAAGGAGTTGGACATGGAGAAACCTCCTGGAGAAAAATGGTACAAACTTTTTAGAGGCAGGAATATTGCCATTAGTGACAGAATTTATCAAACCCTTACACGGTCTAGGGCTAACGTCACTAAGGAGAAGCTCATAAAATGGTTTGAAGAGGTTGGATTGTATATGCAAGAGAAGGGTCTGATGGATGTACTGAAAGATGCATCACGAGTTTTTAATGCAGACGAGTCTGCATTTTACTTGAATCCGAGAGGGGGAAAAGTACTTGCTGAAAGAGGGAGCAGGACAGTGTACCTATCTGGGGCAAATGATGAAAAGGAGAATGTCACAGTGCTCATGACAGCAAATGCAGCTGGCCAGATAGCACCACCTATGGTTGTTTATAGGTACAAAAGGATACCAATGCACATTGCTGAGGCATTCCCAGAAGAATGGGCTATAGGTAGATCAGAAAATGGATGGATGACTCATGAACTCTTCTATGAGTATATAGTAAATATCTTCTACCCATGGCGGAAGAAACAGAATATTGCATTGCCTGTGGTGTTCTTCCTTGATGGTCACTCCTCGCATATATCTCTTCATCTGTCCCAGTTCTGTGTTGAGCATGGCATCGAGCTAGTTGCTCTATATCCTAATGCAACACACATTCTGCAGCCCATGGATGTGGCAGTTTTCCACACTTTAAAAGCAGAATGGAGAAAACAAGTGCAGCAGTGGAGGATGTCGAACTTGGGTGAAGAAATGAAGAAAAAGGACTTTCTTCCACTACTGCAAGAAGTTATTGGCAAACTTTCACCATCCATCTTTGAAAATGGATTCAGAAAGTGTGGATTAATGCCCTGGAATCCTCAAGCTGTGTGTTTAGAACCTGACCAGCCAATGCCTCCAACGCCCAGAACTAACGCCGCGAGAGTCAAGGATTTTTTATCTCATCTAGAGCATGAGATTGGGCAGCAGAAACTCCTGATATTCAGGAATAATAAAGGAGAATGGAGTGGAAACAAAGAAGATTTGTCCTTGTACAACATATGGAAGAGTAACAAAGACAAGTTGGAAGAGCAGCAGGTAAACTATGCATTTCAATTGAAGTTCTTTAAAAGTTGGAATGATGATAAAGTATACTAACTTAGTGTGATAAGAATTTTACTTTAAATTTTCAGATAGAGGTACAGAGAGGGCTGCATACTAGACCACCAATCCCAAGTCTACAACCATCAATGGAACTAGTACCTTCAACATCAGATGCTAATGAACCAGAAGAGATGCTGCATGTAGAGCCAAGACCTTCAACATCTCTTGATGAGCAAGAGCCAAGACCTTCAACATCTGTTGATGAGCCAGAGGAGATGGTGTCAGCAGAGCCAGATCCGTCATTAAATGTTCCTGAACGGCTAGTTTTGAGACTAGAGTTATCAACCCCTCAAAAAGCCATGGAAATAGAAGTAACTTCTGGTACAAGTAAATGCCATATCCCTTCACCATTCAAGAAAACCTTATTTTGGCCAGGTGAATCTGCAGTGACACCTAAACGAATGAAAAAGGAAAAAATCCCTGCTGTCCTCACTTCACCCCAAATGATGGCTTACTATAAAAAGAAAGAAGAAGGAAAACAGAAGAAATACGACCAGCAAGTCGAGAAAAAGAAAAAGAGGGAAGAAACTAAGAAGGCTTTAGAGGAAAAGAAAAGAGCCAGGGCAGACAAAAAGAAAGCCAAGGACCAAGAGAAACAGAAGAAACAACAGAAAGAAAATGAAGAGACTGATTCCACATCGAATTGTAGTTCAGTTAGTTTCAGAGAGACGGATGATTCAGACTGGCATGAGGATAGTGACGATTTGTCTTGCCAGCCAGTGACTCTAGAGGGACTCAAAGAAGGAGACTTTGTGTTGTGTGAGTTCAAAGGTGGCAGGAGAAATCAAACAAAATTTGTGTACCTTTGTATTGTGCAAGAGAAAGATGAGGCAGAGATCCAGGTTATGGGTCTAAAATCCCAGGACGAAAGAAAGACGGAATTCACAGTGAATGAAAATGACATTTCATCGATTTCAATCAAACAGGTGCTTGGAAGACTAGATCTGCCTAAAATATCTAGCAAGGGAGAACGAATTAGATACATTTTTGAAAAGTCTGTTCCAGTGAGAGAAATGTGATTTCATTGTTCGTGTGGATAGAAATTTTAAAACTATGAAGACTCATTTAATCGCCTTTTTAACTTTAAAGTCTAATTTCATTTTTTTTTTAGTTTTTTTTTGTACTAACAACTTGTTTTCCTTGACTAACATAATTAGAAATGTTCTTCCTTGTAGAATTGATCTAGATTTAATGTTTTTGTGTGTTTTAAAATATGTCATCTATTGGGCTAAGAAGTATGTCATCTATTGGAACTCATGACTTAAGGGGTGTCACCTATAGGGACTAATGCTGAACATGAGGATACATTTAATTATCAATAGTCGAATGAAGAAAATAGAAAACTGAACCCATATTCCTGCAGGGGATAGTCCAGAGCACTTAAGGAAGTTTCTTGTTTAATAAAATAGCATTACGAGTAAACACAGTTCACATTTTGCCATTATTTTCTCTTAACGGTGTCATCTTATGTCATTGTTGCCAACATGATTTTACGCGCCCTGTTAGATCCAATGTTTAACTGCATGTAACGTCCATGCTATCCATTGGACTTCAACCAAATTTTGTATTCTGTACCTTAAGAGATGGAACTAAGAATATATTCAGTCACCAGGGCTGCCAACTGTAGTTCTCTATTAGGCTACATTATGCCAGGTAGCCTATACAGTATTTCGAACTAATTAGAAATGTCGATATTACCAACTTAATTTCGTCATTATTCTAGGTAGATCCATATAGATTAATCATTGGCATGAATCTTAAATTTTAAGAAATGTAGGCTCTTTAGTTCGTTTCGGAACTTCTTGTTTCACTCTAGTTCTCAAGGGTTAAGCGATAATTCACTAGATCTACATGACCACGGTGCCCCAAAGCCCTTAGAGTAGGCTATCATCAACAATAACGTTTCATATGTATCCTTGTTAGTTCGTTTCATTTGTAGTTGTTTCTTTGAGAGGCTTTGCAACGTCAATTTCATGTAGCCTCATGCACTTGGGTGTGTGTGAAATTTGTCTGATAACCTACAGTATGTTATTTTGATGGTTGTAATAGTGTATTTGTAATTCAAATCAGGATTGAGATGGAGTCGGCCGTGGCTTTAACTTAGAAACCGTACTGTTTTTGTTAATTAATTTACGGGCCTTGCGGCATCATGGTCATTTAGCCCCGTCAACTAGTGTGTGTTTGCAGAGAACGTGCCTAATAACGTGTGTCATTGTGGTGTCTGTAGTAACTTACTGTTTATTTGCAATGCAGGCGAGGATTGGGAAAGAGGTGGCCGCAGCCTTATGCTAGGAACCATCCCGACATTTGCCTGGAGTAGAAGTGGGAAACCACGGATAACGACTTCCAGGATGGCTGAGGTGGGAATAGATCCCAGTTCTCCCTGTTTCAGCCGTCAGACGAGAATTAAATTTCTTGGCGGAAACTGCGCCCTCATTGCATTTGTCCCCGAGTAATCTAGGTGGGAAAAGTTACATTTGAGGAGGGGAGTCGTGACGTCAACGACGGGCGCTTAGTATAAGAATGTAGACGACGCAAGCACTTATTTAATGTAGGGACGTTAAAGCAAGGTTAAGACAAGACAGAAACAATCATTTTGTGACGTTTCTAACCGCAGGAGTTTATCACAATCAACCAAGGTCATCATCCATCTGAGCTGTTTCAAAACATAAAACTACCAAAGACAGTGAGGAAAGTTTCCAATACACGATACGTTATGTTAAAACAATGCATAATATAATATATACACTTAATTGCAGCTGAAAGGCAATTAGTTACAAAATTGTAAAATAAACATAATACTGTATACCATAACATAACATGATTATTCTCCAGTATTGTCGTTGCAATAGTCACTGAG
Source organism: Meconema thalassinum (assembly GCA_946902985.2). Taxonomy (NCBI): domain Eukaryota; kingdom Metazoa; phylum Arthropoda; class Insecta; order Orthoptera; family Tettigoniidae; genus Meconema; species Meconema thalassinum. The sequence continues at coordinate 861,140,496 of OX336388.2, forward strand.
TGTTTCTGTTCCTTTTATTGCACCACCTAACGTATAATATTCACACTTTTGGTCACAAAATACACATATACATTGATCATTTGAGTGGTGGAGTTTTTTGGATGTGCATAACTTATGGTGAAAACCATGTATGGCAAGCCTAATAGTGGCATGCCTCTGCGTTTGGTTGGGTTTTGTCCAATTTCTGTTTATCATAGCATCAGCTCCAAAAAATTCTTCAAGATTTCTTCTTGCTTTCTTTATAGTCTGGCTATCACTGTATTGTATGCGTCTGTAGATTGTAGCAGTAGCTGGATCCTTAAGTCGCCCAGGAAGAAACTTTCTCTGGAAAGGGCGTACATCATCCTATTTGGGGGCGTACATCCCTGCTTCTAGAGCTATTTTCAACAATATAGTTTTGACATTGTCAAGTCTCTCCATATTCCTGATGGTCAAGTTGTATTGTATTACTGTCTAAGAACAATATGGCACTATGGCTCGACCCGTAAGAATCTGAAGAGAGATTGGGCTAGGTCTATACCTCTGGATTCTACCCTAAATCCGCTACTGTATTATCGGGAAGGGGTTTTAGAAGGAAAACCGCCGTATACCATCGCGGCATTTGCCTGGTGGTGAAAATAGGAAACCACAAAAAACTCTCCCGTTGCCAGCGAGGCACGAACCAGCGCTCTCAGCCACCGTGACTGGCGGAGGTGAAAATATATCTGTAAATGGATATTTTCACGAACCGATACATTGCTATTAGCTTATTTTCAATTTTGAAATAAAATAGGCTTATGAGATCACCTTTTGTCCGTGTGTGTATGTGTCCCCTAATAACTTCTAAACGGCTGGAGCTATATCAATGAATCTCTGTAAGTTCATAGCACTATTCCGGACGACCCCGACCGTGCCCTTCAAATTTTGTTACGTCTCATCAATCCAACATGGCGGCTGTGCGAAATATTTCACCAGCATTCAATATCTCCGAAACTATTCTCGATATCATCCTGGATTTTTTTACGGTGATAAAGGGTACTACTAGAAATTAACCTGTGTGACTTTTGAAAAACTGGTAACTACAAAACCAAAATGGCTGCCACGGTAATTTGCAACTTTCAAATAGAAGTTTATTACGATTTAACCAACCAAACGATATAAAACTTTGTACAGTATATGTTCATACACATTGTAATGCACCGGCATCTAACTTCGTTCAATTGTTTACATAACCACAAGATGGCGGATGTGCGAACTATTTCACCGGCATTCTATATCTCTGAAACTATTAGTGGTATCACCCTGAAATTTTGTACGGAGATAAAGGGCACTACCGGAAGTTCATCTATAAACTTTCAAAAACCGGTTAACTACAAACGAATATAGCGGCCAAGCGAATTTGAAAATTTTAAATAGACCTTTCTCGCGATTTAATGTTCCAAACGCAATGAAATCTGGTACAGGAAATGTTTATACACATTGTAATGCACTGGTATCTAATTTAGTTCAATTGTTTACATAACCTCAAGATGGCGGCTGTGCGAATTTAAAAATTAAGTTTTTATTTCTTGTGTCGTAACTTAACCATGCGATCGAAGTGAAAGTTTGAATAATGAACCTACGCAATAATTTTCCTGTGGTGGTATATGGCTCTATGCCCTATACATTTAACAATCCAACATGGCGACCATCCGAAATATTTAGACGGCTCTGAATATCTACGAATCTATTATAGCAATTAAACAGATTTTTTTAATGTTTATATGGGCTATGAACTTAAATTCACCTATAGGACTTTAAATAACCTGGTGATCACAAATCCAACATGGCGGCGACGCGAAGCAGGCTATAAATATTCACATGGACGTTTCTCGCAATATAGCTATCCGAGTGCAGAATAACTTGGTACAGTAAATCTTTATACGAATGTTAATCCACTGGCATCAAATTTATTTCAATTGTTTCCATAACCACAAGATGGCAGCTGTGCGAAATTTTAAAATCTCCATGTTACTTCTTGTGTCCTAATCATGCGATTGAAGTTTGAATGCTACACGTACATATTAATCTTCATGTAACAGTACATAACTCCAGGACCTACATATATAAAATCCAACATGGCGACCATCCGAAATATTTAGTCGGTTCTCAATATCTGCGAATCTATTACAGCAATCAAACTGAAATTTTGTATGTTGATAGAGGCAATTAACATAAGTAGGATATATGAAAATAGGTTGTATAGTTCTTCACGGAACTACTTCTATTTCCTGGCGATAGCGTCATTGGTGATAACAACGGAATACAATATTATGACTGAACACATGACATCCAGTGTTACCGTGATGCTGTAGCTACTACTAATAATAACAATAATAATAATTGATAAATAAATAAAATAATTATTGTATGAAACAACTTAATCAATATAAATTGCTTGACACATGTCACTGCAAATTTTATTTTATAATTAAATATTTATGGTGTTTGAAACCATTTTTCAGTGTTACCTTAGCAAACAAAATGTGGTGCTTTTCAGTCGGTCAACACGATTGTGCCCAAATGAGGTGGGTTATTTCCCTAATCCTGAAAAAAAGTTACATGAGATTAATAAATTCATAATTTCAATTTATTAATCTCATGTATTCTTCTTCTTCTTCTTTCCTAGCGTGTGTCCCGCAATGGTGCAGGGTCCGCTTGTTTGTTGCTGTTCGCCACTTCTTCCTGTCAAGGGCATCTTCAGGTTAAGTCCACACATCACCAAGTCTTCCTTGATTCTGTCCAGCCATCTTTTCTTTGGACGTCCACGGGGTCGATTTCCTCCTGGATCGTATTGGAGAGCTATTCTTGCCACAGAGTTCTCATCACTTCTAGTGACATGCCCATACCAACAAAGCCGTGTTTCTCTTATTTTTATCGGTGATGGCTGCAACTCCCATCTGTTTCCGGATATGTTCATTCCTGACACGATCAAGCCGTGTAACACCCATGGAACAATGGAACATTTTCATCTCCATTCCATGTAGGGCTTCGTTGAAGTTGGCCAACATTCTGTGCCGTTAAGTGCCACTGGTCGTATCATGGACTTGTAAACTTTCCCTTTCAAAGGGATAGGTACTTTCTTATCGCACAGCACTCCTGTGACTTGGCGCCACTTCATCCTCGCAGTGTTAACTCGTGCTCGAGCATCGAGAAGCGTTTCGCCATCTGAAGTGATAAGTAGAGCTGGGATTTCTATGTAATCACATATTTTACATATTTTTTTCATATTTGTGGTTATTCTACATATTCTTAGGGATATTACATAAAATTACATATTTCAGAGTTTTCCTGTTTTATATGAAATAAATTGCTGAATTGAAGTTTCACACTTAATGTAGGGCTGTTGCCTGTCCTCTCAACAGGGGTAATTATGAGTGACAGGTATTTGAGAGGATGATAAGTGCTGTGCATGGGAAATCTGCTGCAAGTGTATTGATTAAATTGCAAAAAGTGTTGAAGAGAAATCCTGGTTATACAACATTTCACAATGTGTGCCGAATTCGAAATGGAGATGACGTTGATCCTCCCGAGGACATTTCTCCAGCGAAAATTCCTCTCCTAAAATTTGTACCTGTTACATCATGTGATGTTGAAAGATATTTCTCTGCATATAAGAACACCCTAAGTGACAAACACCTTTCTTTGTCCACAGAGAACATCGAAAAATACTTAATAGTTCACAGTGCTACAAAATTTAAGATAATGAATAAACGTGCTTTGAGTTATGAAAATAATAAGTTTCTATTGAATATGTGTGTGATAATTATATTCATATAATATGACTCCAAAGAACATTGAAAAATACTTAATTGTTCACTGTGCTACAAAATGTAATATAAAGCGTGATTAGTGTGTTGTAACTGACAAAATGTTAAGTTTATACTAATTATATGATAATACATATTTTGCCCAATCTACATATTTTGGTGCTTTTTGTTAGATATTTATGTACATATTATGCCACTTGATATTACATAAAAATCCCAGCTCTAGTGATAAGGGAACCGAGATATTTAAAGTGTTTAGTTTTAGTGAGATGATGCTCTTCAATGCTGGTGGTACCGTTGGTCTGTGTACCACATTGTAAGTATTCAGTTTTCCCTATGTTGAGTTTCAAGCCATTTTTGCTCAGAGTTCGATTTTCTAGATTTTCGCGAGTTGGATCTGCGAGAAACATATCATCAGCATATAAGATCGTCCATGGATGAAGTGTCTGAATGTCAGCTGTCACCGTAACCATGCACAGAATGAACAGAAGGGGCGAGAGTGCTGATCCCTGATGATTAATCTCATGTAATTATGTAAATATGGCGAGAATATATTTTCGGTGATGGACTTTACATTGCAACACTGAGGAAGCAGGGGCGTATATAAAATTATATGCCGGGGGGCGGGGCTAACAATCCTGGGAAATTGTGAGTATTCTCAGGAGATTGTAACTGAAAAATACCCAGAAATATCAACCAATATCTTAGAGCATATAACTTTGTGTAGTTATTTTAGATAAGAGTTAATTGTAAAATTCTAAGTTTATATAACTTAGTCTATGGCAATACAAAAAAAAGTTGTAAAATACAACACACAAATAAAACTTTATAGCCTACTTAATGAATTTTATGAATAAAAGTTTGGTGCTTTTCAGTCGGTCAACACGAATGTACCCAAATATCCTAGTGTATTTATTAATGCCATGTTTTTTTTTTTTCAGGATGAGGGTATAACCCAACTCCTTTGGGTACATTCGTGTTGACCGATTGAAAAGCACCAAACTTTTGTTTAACTTACTAAGGAAACACTGAAAAATGGCTTCACACTCCATAATGTAATAATAATGAATTTTCTATTTTGGCCTATAAAGTATGAATGGCACATATCTAAATATTTGTCACTTTATTAAGAAGAAAGGTGAAGAGTACGGTAAGTTATCCCTCCCTATATTATTCTGCTAAGGTCCCATTCCAGTTTTGTACCGAAAATAAGGTCCTATATGGGGTACCTACAGGTTCAGCATAACCCAATGCGTAAACGAAACGCACCCACTTACTCATTAAATGCCTCACAATTAAATAAATACCTTAAAACATGTATATTTACAATGAAAAAATGAAAGAATGCAACACGGTAACCATGGTAACAGAATCTCACAGGTCCATCTATTTCTGTAAGACGCAATGCAATTCCAATTATTTACATTACTGTGAAAGTTTCAGACGGTTGTAAAGTTATCACTGAACCAAATTAAGATGTAAAATTCATCAATACATACAGAACAATGCGCTTAAGGGGGTCAAGGGGGCACTCTAGAATTTTTTCACGCAATTTTCACGTGTGAGTGTGGTACGAAAGGCCTCTTTCACCAGACTATAAAGGGTCTCCGAAAACCACATTTATAGGCCCTTAAATTAACTATGTCTGTGATATTCCCAGAAAACTAACTTCGCTCTGATAAACTTATGAAGGAATGCCAAACCCCTAACCACTGCACCTGTAGCTGAATTGATAAAGTCTGATTATTCATAACAAGGATAGATCAGTCATAGCATTCATGATTGAGATTTTGCTAAGAGTACTCCTTACAACTAGAATAGACAATTCGCGGGCGAAGCCGCGACAGGTAATGCTAGTATATAAATATATGAATGAAAATCCACAGCCTGCTTCCAGTCTCCGACCGGGCCAGGAATGGAATGAATGAAGCCCCCATCGAGCGGCGAGGACATGAACTGTGCCGGCTGCCGAGGCCTGACGCACTCCTCTGGGGCAATGATTAAATGAATGACAGATGAAATGAAATGATAGTGGAGAGTGTTGCTGGAATGAAATTTTGACAGGGAAAACCGGAGTACCCGGAGAAAAACCTGTCTGCCTCCGTTTTGTCCAGCACAGATCTCACATGGAGTGACCGGGATTTGAACCATGGACCCAGCGGTGAGAGGCCGGCGTTCTGCCGCCTAAGCCACGGAGGCTTCGCTAGTATATATATATTACAAATTGTAATTCTATTTCTCAAAAGTAGTGTACCGTATTGTGGATTTCTCAGTTTTGCCTCACAAGGCTGAGTGTACCCCGTTCCAACCCTCCGACCAACATGAACATTTCTTGGCAGAGCCGGGAATTCAATTCGGACCTCCGGGGCGGCAGCCAAGAATGCTAGCCACTACACCACGAAGTAGTCAAATTTCAATCTTAATATTGTTTGGGGGGGATTGTGTGTGACCCCCCCCCCCCCCCCCAACGGAGACCAAATTTTTTTGCAAACTCAAAAAACGAAAACACAATAACCAGACAAATTAAACTTAACGAATTTTAACTGATAACAGGTTGTTGTTTTTTCCTTCATTTTATTCAATACTGAAAATATCTTTATGTTCGACTCTAACTATTATGTGTCAGAAAATTGTATCATAATGGGGCTCATTATAACACTATTTTTAGCCTATTTTAAATTTTGAAAAAATAGGCTTATGAGATCACCTTTTGTCCGTGTGTGTGTGCGTGTGTGTGTGTGTGTGTCCCCTAATAAAATCTAACCGGCTAGAGCGATTTCAATGAAACTCAGTAAGTTCATGGCGCTGTTCCCGGCGACCTCGACCATGCCCTTCAAATTTTGTTACGTCTCACCAATCCAACATGGCGGCTGTGCGAAATATTTCACTAGCATTCAATATCTCCGAAACTATTACCGATATCGCCCTGAAATTGTGTACGGTGATAAAGGGCACTACTAGAAGTTCACCTATGAGACTTTCAAAAACCTGGTGACTACAAAACCAACATGGCGGTCAAGCGAAGTTGATACTTTTAATAGACTTTTCTCGCGATTTAACTACCCAAACATAATGAAACTGGGTACAGCAATTGTTTATACACATTGTAAAGCACTGGAGTCTAATTTAGTTCAATTGTTTACATAACCTCAAAATGGCGGCTGTGCGAAATATTTCACTGACATCCTATATCTCCGAAACTATCACAGATATCACCCTGCAATTTTGTACGGTGATAAAGGGTACTGATACAAGTTTACCTATGTATATTTCATAAACCTGTAAAGTACAAAACGAACATGGCGACCAAGCGAATTTGAAATATTTTAATAGACTTTTCTCGTGATTTAACTCTCTGAGCGCAGTGAAATGTGGTACAGTAAATGATTTTGCAGATTGTAATGCACTGCCTCTAATTTAATTCAATTGTTTACATAACCTCAATATGGCGGCTGTGCGAAATTTTAAAATTATGTTTTTATTTCTTGTGTCGTAATCATGCGATCGAAGTGAAAGTTTGAATAATGAACCTAGGCAATAATTGTCCTTGAATGGTACATAACTCTATGGCCTATACATATAACAATTCTAAATGGCGAGCTTCTGAAATATTTAGACGGTTCTCAATATCTAAGAATCTTTTACAGCAACCAAACAGATTTTTTTAATGTTCATAGAGACTGTGAACATATGTTCACCTATAGGACTTTGAGTAACCTGGTGCGCACAAATCCAACATGGCGGCGACGCGAATTATAAATATTTAAATGGACGTTTCTCACGAATTAACTATCCGAGTGCCGTGAAACGTTGCACGTTAAATGCTTATACAAATGTTGATCCACGGGCATCTAATTTATTTCAATCGTTTGCATAATCACAAGATGGCTGCTGTGCGTAATTTTAAAACCTCGTTTTTACTTCTTGTGTTCTAATCATGCGATTGAAGTTTGAATACCACACGTACACAATAATCTTAATGTAATAGTACAAAAATAAAAATCCAACCTGGCGACCATCTGAAATATTTAGACGGTTCTCAATATCTACGAATCTGTTACAGCAATTAAACTGAAATTTTGTATGATGATAGAGGCAATTAACATGAGCAGGATATGTGAAAATAGGCTGTATAGTTCTTCACGGAACTACTTGTTCATTATGAAACAGTACCGACAGTAGTGGCTACGCTGGCTAAAGCGCAGCATTAGGCCATGGGGCCAAGCACTCTGCTGACTCGGTAGACGCGTGGGTTCGAGCCCCACCGTCGGCCGTCCTTGAATTGGTTTTCCGTGGCTTCCCCATTTTCAACACCAGGTAAATGCTGGGACGGTACCTACTGACAGGCCACGGCCGCTTCCTTCCACATCCTTGTCCAATTTCATTCATCTTCATCAATTCCATCTCTCATCCCGACACGACGCGCAGGTCGCCCACGGGCGTTGCCTAGAAAGACCTGCACTCGGCCTCTCAGGAGGCCACACGAAAAAATAATAATTATGAATCAGTTTCTCCCACCAATCAGAGCTCAAGAAACAGTTGTGTGACCAATTAGATAAGGATACCTTCGCGCATGCGCTCATGTCTATATAAATTACCCAAAGTGCACCGTCCATAATTATGTTCGCGTAAATAAACTGGTGAATATGAGACAAGAAATAGCACTGGACCGTAATATCCACAAAACCAATTTCTACACAGCGCGTGGTTTTGAAACGACTTCGGTGACAGTTTTACTGAATAACGGTGCACAATCTGAACATATGGCATTGAAGCACACAGAGCGCATGCGTCGGTTGTCTAGAGAGCATGGAAAACAGAGATATACTACCCACCGCAACATCCGATCACAACATTCTAGTTACTGAACAGATATTTATGAATATTTATGTTAAAACATGTAATAAAGTTATAATTATCGTCGAACATAAACAGTCGTATGCAACTCGCCTATCATGGTAATTAAGACACTCGTATGGAAATTATAAAACTCGCATACGCTCGTTTTATAAAAATACTCGTGTCTTAATTATAGCCATTATAGGCTCGTTGCATAATGTACTATTATTGCAATTATTATGTTCTTTTACAACTGTACATATTTACAACTTCATACCTGTTATATAAAAACGATTTTTCATATAAGAAACTCAACTCGTCTATTTTGTTTAGCAAACCTTGTGATTACCGAATCGATGTCTATAGTGATGTCACGATGAATGTGCAGCAATGCACGGATAGGAATTTGGGGCTTTTTTTTTTTTTTTGCACCAAAAATTTTTGCCGACGTCCAAACAGCAAGCTTGGTTGGCAATTTAAGCTGTGACTTTCTCCCTTTGTCGATACCAACTCGACTTGCCGAAACTGTAACGTACCTTGATACTTTTCTCGAAGTTCGATGTAAAAGTCGCAAAACACGCCGTTACAATTTGTACGAATATTTTTGGTGCGCTAAACGCATCGAATTTCTATCCATGTAGCTCGCAAAAAAATGGTCTGGTTTTGTACGTTTGTTTATTTTGTGATTGCGTGGTTGGTGATACCATTTATCAAAACAATTTCGATTCTGTGACACCCCCCAAGCCAAGCTCTAGATCCGCTCCTGGCAATGGCAAATGTTGCCAATTTAGTGACTTTCTCACTATGTTACAATATTTTTGTGACATCAGTATTGCTTAAATGGAGTCAATTTAGGGAAATAAATCAAGTTACCACCACTGCTGAAATAGGAATTTAGAGAATTTCAACGAATAGGCAGTGACTAACTGCTGCCTACTCGAGTTGACAACACTTCATATGACACGCGTGTCAATGCGTGGCACACAGGCATAAAATAAACGTAGTGATGTGCTACGATAGCCAAGGTAGTTAGAGTATATTTTTCCAGACAAGATCTTTTACTGTACCTATTTATGTAGTGCGTTAACTTTATAATTAGGAATTCAATGAAGTATTTTACTTGTTCCAGAATTGTAAATTACAGAGCAGAAATGATATGTTAATATTCAAGGGAATCGCTTACATAAACTATACTGTTTTATAAGAACATTTCGCAATATTCAATACGTTCCATTTTTTTTCTTTTAATCAGAGCTGCAATATAACTCTTCTATAATTTCACATCACCACATGACCTTCATTTTATGTGTATTCTAAAGCATTAGGTACTACTTTCCTTTAGAAAATATCACATACATCAAAACAAATCCGCCTAGACGAAAGGCGAGTGGATATAGAATGCTATATACACAGTAGATACCCCCCCCCCCCCCATATCTAGTCTAAAAAGTCTATGATTTATAAATATTAATTTTGGATCATAACAAATTATGTCAGCTATTATTGTAAGCCACTGATCAGGCAAAGCAATTTAATTTAGGCTAATGGCAAAAAAAAACATTCAGTGTTTGTTTAAGTCTCATTAAAAAGAATAGATGGCAAAGGTTTGCCGTCTCTAAGCTAAGTTCAATAATAGGCTTACTTACCTTGTAAAAATATTCCAGAAGCGCCCATGGCGTGCAGCATACACAGCAAATCCTTCAGTAAACAATCACACCGGTTTTTTTTTCTAGACACCAAAATATTTCACTCACAGATGTTGGCAATGTTTGTATTCTATTGTACACTTTATAGTGGAACGTGAAACTACAACACTTACAAAAAATATCCACTCAATCAAACTGATTGGAACGCGCCAATTCACCCATTAATTACCATCTCTTTCAAAAAAATAAACCATCCAACAATCCCTTTTATTTCATTTTATATAGCGGAGTTATAAAAACACGCAATTATGTGGAGCGAGTCAAATTATGACGAAAAGAATCACTTGTTTGTTGATAAATACAACTTTTAACACTATTTCTTTTACTTCCACATCCACAATGATTTTACTTACACACACGAAGAGAGAATATTAATCTACTACTGAGCCTAGTAAACACGTTTCATTCCACACAACACTCTGAAGGTTATTTGCTGGGTGTTGAAGGAGCTTCAGTGCACTGACACACATATAAATATGGTTTTCCTACACAAGAGAGCTTCACACGCCAAACAACACAGATTTTTTCAAACCGAATAGGGCGTACTAAAATTGTGTGTGAGCTGGCCCTAACTTCACATGACGAGCCTCGCAGTGCTACTCGGCTTCACCGTTACTGGTGGGGCTGAGTCTAACGGGAAGCTTGCTTGCCTCGCTTCGTCCGCTCTCTCTCCCACCATACGCTCGCTCGCGCTACCCCTCCCCCTCCCCACCGCCCTCAAGAGCTCCAGTCATAGCACCGGGCGACAGCACTGAGACGTCAAAACCAAACAAGCTGAGGCGAACAAGGCAAATCCTCCCTGGCCGGCCTGTGCTGGTCTTGCTAGCTCGGTTCGCTTTGCTTTTGACAGCTTACTCCATTCTGCAATGAGTGCTGTTAGTTATATTCCCCCTGCTGAGATGTCATACCGTGTTTTAATTATTTCTATCGAGATGAGTTGGAATTTTCCTTTTATAAAAAATTACGAGCCTCACAGTAGTCGAATATGATGTGTAACATCTGACATTGAAGAAACCTCACGTGAAATTGTTGATACACCGGTATTTTATACTATTATTGGCACAAATAATAATCTATTGTAAAAGGGAGTGATTTACAGATATTGTAGTTTATAATACGGAACTCATTTTATTAGATGATTTGTAGCTTCCACCAGCACTAGCCTAAATAAAGAATACGATATGGATCATCCCATTTTCAACACCAGGCAAATGCTGGGACGGTACCTTCTGACAGGCCACGGCCGCCTCCTTCCACATCCTTGCCCAGTTTCATTCATCTTCATCCATTCCATCTCTCATCCCGACGCGCAGGTCGCCCACGGGCGTCGACTGAAAGACCTGCACTCGGCCTCCCTGGAGGCCACACGAAAAAGAAGAAGAGATCTAGATTAATAGACGCGACACCGATCATAACCATAAATTCCTTATAAACAGGTCCTCTTGATTCACAGACCAACACGTAATTTCATATGGATTCTGTTAAAATGAGTCATATTGATATGATAAATATCGTTTAAAATGATAATCTGGTAGCAGAAATATCTACCTCGCCCAGGATTCGAACCCAAGACCTCCAAATTCACAGTCATACGCAATAACCCCACGGCTACTTCGACTACGCAAATATTGTGCACAAGATGGTGACTTATTTCCATCATTCCAATAATACTGCATTACGGAATTAAGTTTCATCTATATTTTGCTAGTTTCGATAATGTTCCTGAGTGACATTGAGTTTAAAATGCCTTATGCCAATGCAATGTCGACTACTTACAATGTTTGATATTAAGGCATTTTACCATTTAAATACTGATATGAAGACTTCGAACATGTACCATGTCATTTGTTTAAATCAGTTGACACCAGAGTTCGCATGAGCGTTTTCCGTTCAGTATGTCATATACATTCCACATGGCCGAGAGTGCGTCATGGTATGAATTTTCGACACCGCGCGCTGATTGTTTCTCGTACCAGTGCCAGCTGGATCGATCGATCGAGTTGGCAGTGCGTCTTATACTTCCGTTCGATCCACCACTGCCAGCTAGGGCACACTTCCATTCGTTCGATCGAGCGGGCAGTGCATACTTCCGTTGTCCACCACTGCCAGCTAGTACACTTCCGCTTGATCGATCGAGCGGGCAGTGCATACTTCAGTTGTCCACCACTGCCAGCTAGTACACTTCCGTTTGATCGATCGAGCGGGCAGTGCATACTTCCGTTTGATCCACCACTGCCAGCTCGATCGTTCCGATCCACTGCCGTCCCCAATTTTCAAAATCACTCCCACAAAACTATCCAGCAACCGAGCGGAAAGATGTTATTTTATTTTATTTTTTATTTAGTCAATTTACCCTCTAGGTTGGTGGAGCCCATGGACTCAGCGAGGGAACTCACCACTACCGCCTCTATGGGCAGTGTCCTGGAGTTTGGAACATCTGGTCGGGATGGATACAACTGGGGAGATGTGATCAGCACTTCGCCCAGGCGGCCTCACCTGCAAAGCGAACAGGGGCCTCATGAGGGATGGGAACGGATGGAAGATTGGGATGGATAGGCTAGGAAGAGGGAAGGTGACGGCCGTGGCCTTACAGTAGGTACCATCCCGGCATTTGCCCGAAGACGAAGTGGGAAACCACGGAAAACCACTTCGAGGATGGCTGAGGGGGAATCGAACCCCCTCTACTCATTTGGGCCACCCGAGGCTGAGTAGACCCCGTTCCAGTCCTCATACCACTTTTCAAATTTCGTGGCAGAGCCGGGAATCGAACCCAGGACCTCCGGGGCGGCAGCTAACCATGCTGACCGCTACGCTACGGAGGCGACTGCGGAAAGATGTTACACATCAAAAAGGAAAAAACATTTACCATTATAGGAATATGTGAGAAAACTGTCGTATTGATAAATAGATAATTAATTAAAATGCTTCGTCAATCAATACAAATTATATTCAAACTAACAAGTAGTTCCGTGACGAACTGAAGAGCCTACTTTTCCTACAAATTAAGATTCATGCCAATGATTAATCTACAGGGTGTCCCACCTAACACTGCAACCTGAAATATTATCGAAATGAAACAAGATGTGAAAAATCTACTTGCGCAGGAATGTAGCCACGTCAGGGGGTCACACAATGGGAGGATATGCACAATCTAGGAAATTATAACAATATCACTTTGAACGCAAAGTTACGTTTTTTAAAATGGAACATACATGTTTTTTCTAGCAAAATCAAAAGTAAACATACAATTATTGATAACAGAATTGTTTTCACTTCTCTAAACCTCGTACCTTCTGAAATAACTAACGTTGGAGAGTATGGCATTGGAGACACTTTTTGTCACGTTTAACACAAGTGTGTCTGGCTGCGTGGCTCAGGGGTAACGTTCTCGCTTGCTGAGCCCAAGGTTGCAGGTTCGAACCCTGGCGCAGTCAGCTAGCATTTGAGGGTGCGCAAATGCGAGGGAGCCGTGTCAGTAGATTTACTGGCACGTTAAAGATCCCCTTCGGGGCAAAATTCCGGCACCCCGGCGTCTCTAAAAGCCAGTGTAGTTAAAAGGGACGTAAAACCAATAACATTATATTAACACCAGTGTAGAACTGTAAACATAGTACAAAATGTACCGATTTCCTAAACAAACTTGTGGCCTATAGCTTAAAGGAACGTCATGTTTTTAAATTACATCCAGCACGGAAAAGGCATTCACAAGTAAGCAGTACTGATGAAACTGTGTCACTTCAGCAGATGTTCAATGTGACCACCGTATGCATCAATGCACTTCTGTAGACGGTGAACAAGAGAGCGTTGTACTGATCCCAGTGTTTCCACAGATATTTCCGCACACGCCGCAGTAATACGCGAGTTCACTCAGAAGTGCAGCTGTAATGTTATACTGTCTTGTTTCCTGAATGCTTTTAGTATAGCGATGCAAACAATCCTGCTGTGTGTAGGCCAACGGCGTGCACTACACTTCTGTTAAACGTCACGAAGAGTGTCTCATTTACAATCCTCTACTGTACAAGGTTAGTTATTTCAGAAGGTACGAGGTTTAGAGAAGTGAAGCCAATTCTGTTATCAATAATTTTATGTTTACTTTTGATTTTGCTAGAAGATACATGCATGTTCCATTTTAAAAAAAAGGTAACCTTGCGTTCAAAGTGATATTGTTATAATTTCCTGGATTGTGCATATCCTCCCATTGTGTGACCCCCTGACGTGGCTACATTCCTGCGCAAGTAGATTTTTCACATCTTGTTTCATTTCGATAATATTTGAGGTCGCAGAGTTAGGGGGGACACCGTGTATATATCAGATATGAAATGTTACATTGGATCTATCAGCGCTCGTAAAATAATGTTGGCAACAATGTCATGTATGTGTTGCTTAGAATTAATCTAAAACATTATGATCTATTATTGTGCCAATTTTGGATAAAATCCATTTGATAATATAGAAGTTACAAGTATTAAAAAATTGGACCTATCAGCAAGCTTAGAATCATGTTGACATGTATCAGTTATTCCAAATTAATCTAGAATGTCAGGTAGGCCTACTATACGTGTGCAAAATTTAGAGCTGTTGGCTTGCATACTTTCTGATGTATTGTAATTAGGATAAAAAGACTAGATAGAGCACTTGTTAACAGCTGGCAGCTGGCTCTCAAGAATACGCACATTCATACTGTTATGGTACACAAAGCACATACGAAATTTGGTTGAAATCCCATTGATGGTATGGATGTTTTATTTATTTTTATTTATCGTATGGCTTTTAGTGCCGGGAGTGTCCGAGGACATGTTCGGCTCGCCTGAGTCTGTAGCTGCTTCCAGCGGACACCCTAAAGGGTGAGCTACAAGTTCCGTTCAATTTCAAGTAGTTCCAACTTTCGCCACCAGATATCAATGATACCTAGTGGGGAACGTTGGAACTTTGATAGAGCGTTCTGACGAAATCTAACCTAACAATTTTGCTTTACACAAGTTTAGTCTGTGAAAGGATCTTTTACATGCCATAAATCTATGACATGGGACCGCCGGCTTTACTTCCCCTCCGAAGGAAGGCAAACTGAAGGATTTTTAACGCTCTTAAAAAATCCGACGACTTCGGCCAGGTTTGAACCCGCTATCTCGGGAACAGCAGTTCAGCATGCTACCGACTACGCCACCGAAGCCGCTATTATGGAAGTGACATGCATTTAAATGTTGGACCTATCAGCAGGCTTAGAATCATATTGGCAACACTGTCATATATGGACTCCTGAAAATTAATCTGGTATGTAATTATCTCTGTGTGTGCCAATTTTGGAATATCTTGCATGTATAACTAATGAGGATGCGAAAGGAGATTTAATATTGAGATCAGAATTTGATAGAGCTTTGGAAGACTTAAGCAGGAACAAAGCACCAGGCATAGATGATATACCGATTGAGTTGCTACGCTGCATAGGAGAGGAAGGTCTGATCAGGTTATTTCACTTGGTGTGTAGGATTTATGAGACAGGTGAGGTACCCCCTGATTTCAAGAAGAATGTAATCATCCCTATACCAAAGAAAGTGGGAGCTGACAGATGTGAAGATTACCGTACAATCAGCTTGATTACTCATGCTTCAAAGATCCTGTCTAGAATAATTTACAAGAGGATTGAGAGCCAGATAGAAACGGAGTTGGGTGAAGACCAGTTTGGTTTCAGGAGAAATGTAGGAACAACGGAAGCTGTACTAAGTCTTAGGCTGATTTTGGAAGGTAGAATAAGGAAAGATAAGAGAACGTTCATGGCTTTTGTAGACTTAGAAAAGGCTTTTGATAACGTTGATTGGACTAAATTGTTTGACATTTTGAAATCGATTGGAATAAAGTACAGGGATAGGAGGGTGATATACAATCTATACAGAAACCAGACAGCAGTCATTCGAGTTGAAGGACATGAGAGAGAAGCTGGTATTCAGAAAGGTGTAAGGCAAGGCTGCAACTTATCACCCATACTTTTCAATCTTTACATTGAACAAGCAATGAAGGAAATTAGAGAAAAATTTAAAGTGGGAGTGAAGATTCAAGGAGAAATAATTTCAACTCTGAGATTTGCTGATGACATCGTCATCTTGGCCAACAAGCCTGAGGATTTGAATGAGTTTTTGAATGGTATGGACTCCGTCTTACGGAAAGAATTCATGATGAAAATTAATAAATGTAAAACAAAAATACTGGAATGCAGCCGAAATAAATCAGAAACCTCTATGGAGATCAAATTGGCAGGTGAAAAGCTGAAGGAAGTAGGAGATTTCTGTTACTTAGGAAGCAGAATAACCAGTGATGGACGAAGCAAAGAGGATATAAAAAGTAGGTTGGCTCAGGCAAGAAAAGCATTTGTACAAAAAAGGAATCTGCTGACATCGAATATAGATTTAAGTATTAGGAAGTCATTTTTGAAAGCCTTTGTCTGGAGCGTGGCGCTCTATGGAAGTGAAACTTGGACTATTGGTGCAGCAGAAAAGAGGAGAATTGAAGCATTTGAAATGTGGTGTTACAGGAGAATGATGAAGATCAGATGGGTAGATAGGGTTACAAACAAAGAGGTATTAAGACGAGTGGGAGAGGGGAGATGTTTCTGGCGACTGCTAATGAAGAGAAGAGATAGGTTGGTAGGACACATACTAAGACACCCAGGAATAGCAAGCTTAGTTATGGAAGGAAGGGTCGAGGACAAGAACTGTAGGGGTAGACCAAGGTTAGAATATGTTAAACAGATTGCCTCGGATGTAGGGTGTGGTAGCTATTTAGAGATGAAACGATTAGCTCAGGACAGGGAGGCATGGAGAGCTGCATCAAACCAGTCAAAAGACTGAAGACTCAAACAACAACAACATAACTAATGAGATATACAACATAGAGCTCACATTTCAATTAAGCTTTTTCATCACTTGGTAGCACTGATGTCATTTTCAGATATGGCCGTGAGATATTCAGGTATAGATCTTTACTCGTGCCAGATTTGAATTTGATAGCTGCTACCGTTTAGGAGTAGATGGGGGGGGGGGGGGGGGGGGCGGCGGCGGACAGACACACATTTGCCCGGATCGATCTCATAAGTCTACTTTTTCCTCATTTTTAGAAAATTTGAAAATTTGGCTAATAATACATGTTTCGGTCCAAAAATGGGACCTTCTTCAGCAAATTAGAATTAAACCTTAAGAAATTAATGATGATGATGATGATAATTGATGTTTTAAGGGGCCTAACATCGAGGTTATCGGCCCCTATTAAGAAATTAATCTAATAAAACAGTTGAGAAATGAAATTAAGTAAAATATTCTGTATACAGGATGAAATAAAGAAACTGGAAAAACAATGAATAAGAACGATGAAAATATAAAATCTTATGGATAAGTATTCTTGTAAAGGCATCTCCATAGTGTTTTTTTTGGAAATTATATTCAAATATTTAGAACCTTTATCTAACCAAATTGTTTGTAAGGATATCCATTTTATTTCATTTCAAATTATTCTATTGTTTTACAATTTACTAGAATACTTATTCATTAGAAGCCTCCGTGGCTTAGGCGGCAGCACGCCGGCCTCTCACCGCTGGGTCTGTGGTTAAAATCCCGGTCATTCCATGTGAGACCTGTGCTGGACAAAACGGAGGCAGACAGGTTTTTCTCTGGGTACTCCGGTTTTCCCTATCAACATTTCATTCCAACAATCTCTACTATCATTTCATGTGTCATTCATTTAATCTTTGCCTCAGAGAAGTGCACAGGCTTCGGCAGCCGGCACAGTTCATATCCTCGCCACTAGTTGAGGGCTTCATTCATTCCATTCCCTGACCCGGTAAGTCGACTGGGAGCAGGCTGTAGAATTTCAATTCACTTATTCATTAGATGGGCCAGTCTTAATCGAGTGAGAATTCTTCTTAAAGCCCGAGTAGAACATTGAGACCACTGAATATACACATGCATTGCCGAGGACACATTGCGTACTTTATTTACATTGATCACAAAGGTATGAAGGCTCACTGTGCGTGGAGACACCACTGCGCATGTACGGTCAAGAAGGAACGGCCCACTTATACGTTTAATTATTAGTAAACATCATATGTGGTCTATAAGCCTCCGTGACTTAGGCGGCAGCACGCCGGCCTCTCACCGCTGGGTCTGTGGTTCAAATCCCGGTCACTCCATGTGAGATCTGTGCTGGATAAAACGGAGGCAGACAGGTTTTTCTCCGGGTACTCCGGTTTTCCCTGTCAAGATTTAATTCCAGCAACACTCTCCACTATCATTTCATTTCATCTGTCATTCATTTAATCATTGCCCCAGAGGAGTGCGTCAGGCCTCGGCAGCCGGCACAATTCATATCCTCGCCGCTAGATGGGGGCTTCATTCATTCCATTCCTGACCCGGTCGGAGACTGGAAGCAGGCTGTGGATTTTTCATATGTGGTCTATATTATATTGACAAGGCGGATTAATAAGTTCTGAATACATGTGTGATTTCTGTAATGCTTTATTGATGGCAAACCTGATTACTAACTACGAAGCAAAGACAACGCTCCAGATAGGTCAACGTGGGATGGAATGAAAAATTCTGAACTCACGCTGTAAGCCATAATAAGGAACGAGGAGATACGTAGAAGAACCGGTATAAGGGACGCCCTCAGCACAGTGGACAAGACGAAAGTGGAAATGAGAAGGCCACCATAAGAGATGAACGCACAGACTAACTATGTGGGACCCTACAATCGGCAGGAGAAACGTAAGAAAACAGAGGATTTGTTGGGCGTATACATTCATGAAAATGGTTGGACTACAGTGGACAAGATGATGATGATATTTGTTGTTTTAAGGACCCTAACATCTAGGTTATCGGCCCTAATGGTTTGGGTGATAGTGAAAGATTAGATGAGAATGAAAACTACAACTAATAGCCTACTATCTACAGACTTACATACTTGAAGAAGAAATGATAAACAAATAAAGGATACGGAAAATAACGGACAGGAAGAAAAGAAATGCTCTCAACCCTCGAAGAATGACGATTGAGGGATTTGGAAGGATGGAGAGCCATGAAAGGCAGATGGGAATGAGAAGATGACCCGCCCCAAAGTCAGAGGAAAAAGGGGACAAAACGGACCCAGCTCAGGAATCCCTCGGAGTCGCCAACTCCCAAACTCACCAGCCGTGAGCATCTGGGGGTGTAGCACTATCCAGGGTGCACAGACAGAAATACACCGTCCAGGTGCCCCACACAACTGAATCATATTGTAATTCCCATGTCACACCTTTATTTTTATCATGTTAAATGATCTTGTCGACTTCGTCGTTACGCTGAGGTCTGGCGTTACGTTACGGTGACGGGACGAAATATACCTAGAATGCACTGAAGTGTGTGACGTCATAGTACGATGTAGCAGCCGAGTGCCAAGAAGGCAGTGTGAGAACAATCAAGTAGGCAGTGAAGAAACAAAATAGAATCTTGAAACTCTGTTCTCGCACTGCCTTCTTGGTACTCGGCTGCTAGCATTTAAAATGATATAAAATTCAGTCTTTCAGACTGACTATCAGTCACTTTTCTGCTATAGTTTTACCCTCCAGAGTTGGCTTTTCCCACGGACTAAGCGAGGGATCCCACCTCTACCGCCACTAAGGGCAGTGTCCTGGAGCTTGAGACTCGGAGCCGGGGATACAACTGGGGAGTGTGACTAGCACTACACCCAGACGGCCTCACCTGCAAAGCGAACAGGGGCCTGAGGAAGGGAAGGGAAGAGTGGGAGTGTTAAGCAAGGAGGTGGGAAGGAGGCGGCCGTTGCCTTACGGTAGATACCATCCCGGTATTTGCCCGAAGACGAAGTGGGAAACCACGTAAAACCACTTCGAGGATGGCTGAGGAGGGAATCGAACCCCCTCTACTCATTTGGACCACCCGAGGCTGAGTAGACCCCGTTCCAGTCCTCATGCCACTCTTCAAATTTCGTGTCAGAGCCGGGAATCGAACCGCGGACCTCCTGGGTGGCAGCTAATCACGCTGATCACTACGCCTAAAGTACGTAATTCAACTGCATTTTCACCCCAACTTCGGAATAAAGACACATATTTCATGTCTGCGGAACAAAATATCATTCGAGTTATCCAGATATTCGAATAATAGAAATTGACGCATAAATTGTTTAGAACTTCACCGGGAAATTAAAATTACTTCGAGATATCGAAAATTCGAGATATGGAAATTTGACTTATAGAAGTTCGACTAAGAGCAAACAGATACAAGTAATATGCCAAGGGAAGTGCACCACTAACGAGGGAAGTATTCCAGCTCGAACGGCGAAAACCGACTGAAAGTGAGTTTAAAGTATACAGTTGTACGTATGTCAATAACTATTAATGCAATTCATCTGTAAAAGTACGTGTTTGGTCGCCAGTACCATCTGAGTATGCGATAATGTGATCACCGTGACATTTGAGTTTGGACGATTGCAATGCGGGAACATTGTAAATAATGGAGTATGCCTACATGTTGCCCTTGTTAAGGGTGCGTACTGTTCCATTCCGCTGTGTTTTAATCACTTCATTGAAACTCCGCATTTACACTTTGACGTCGAATGATGGACCACACAGTATCTTCTATTGTGGGAAAGATGACTATGTCAACACGGTACTGTATGTGTTAAGATTCTTGTTGCAAGCAAGTGTTCATCCTTTTGTCAGATGATACTGCACCACATCTGTTTCTTGTTAAAATAATGGTCCGAATTGTCTGTTGCACGGTAGTTTCTGCTGGGAATTGTGTTCCTGCAATATTTTTGTAATGTTACCACGTAAGGCTAAAGGTCGAACCAATTGCTAGGAATGGATTTTCCCTAATATAATGGTCCGAATTGGCTGCTGCACGGTAGTTTCTGCTGCGAATTGTGTTTCTGCAATCTTTGGACGCCGTAACTTCCAAACATTGATTGTACACTTATGCGGGGTTTTACAGATAAAAGCCCGTGATGGGTAGTAGAACATACATATCTTCGTATATTATGCGCACTGCCAGTCGGTTTTCGCCGTTCGAGCTGGGGTACTTCCCTCGTAAGTGCCTCACTACTCTTGAGGACTGCTTACCTAATGCGAACAAGTAGTTCCGTGAAGAACTATACAGCCTATTTTCATATATCCTGCTAATGTTAATTGCCTCTATCAACATACAAAATTTCAGTTTAATTGATGTAGCATATTTGTAGATATTGAGAACCGTCTAAATATTTCAGATGGTCGCCAGGTTGGATATTTATTTTTGTACTATTACATTAAGATTATTGTGTACGTGTGGTATTCAAACTTCAATCGCATGATTAGAACACAAGAACTTAAAACGAGATTTTAAAATTACCCACAGCAGCCATCTTGTGATTATGCAAACAATTGAAATAAATTAGATGCCAGTGGATCAACATTTGTATAAGCATTTAACGTGCAACGTTTCACGGCACTCGGATAGTTAATTCGCGAGAAACGTCCATTTAAATATTTATACTTCGCGTCGCCGCCATGTTGGATTTGTGCTCACCAGGTTACTGAAAGTTCTTTAGGTGAACATATGTTCACAGTCTCTACGAACATTAAAAAAATCTGTTTGGTTGCTGTAAAAGATTCATAGATATTGAGAACTGTCTAAATATTTCGGAAGCTCGCCATTTAGGATTGTTATATGTATAGGCCATAGGGTTATGTACCCTTCAAGGACAATCATTGCCTAGGTTCATTATTCAAACTTTCACCTCGATCGCATGATTACGACACAAGAAATAAAAACTTAATTTTAAAATTTCGCACAGCCGCCATCTTGAGGTTATGTAAACAATTGAATTAAATTAGATGGCAATGCATTACAATCTGCAAAATCATTTACTGTACCTCATTTCACCGCGCTCAGAGAGTTAAATCACGAGAGAAGTCTATTAAAACATTTCAAATTCGCTTGGTCGCCATGTTCGTTTTGTACTCTACAGGTTTATGAAATATACATAGGTAAACTTGTATCAGTACTCTTTATCACCGTACAAAATTGCAGGGTGATATCTGTAATAGTTTCGGAGATATAGAATGTCAGTGAAATTTTTCTCACAGCCGCCATTTTGAGGTTATGTAAACAATTGAACTAAATTAGACTCCAGTGCATTACAATGTGTATAAACATTTGCTGTACCAAGTTTCATTACGTTTGGATGGTTAAATCGCGAGAAAAGTCTATTTAAAAGTCTCAACTTCGCTTGACCGCCATGTTGGTTTTGTAGTCACCAGGTTTTTGAAAATCTCATAGGCGAACTTCTAGTAGTGCCCTTTATCACCGTACACAATTTCAGGGCGATATCGGTAATAGCTTCGGAGATATTGAATGCTAGTGAAATATTTCGCACAGCCGCCATGTTGGATTGGTGAGACGTAACAAAATTTGAAGGGCACGGTCGAGGTCGCCGGGAATAGTGCTATGAACTTACCGAGTTTCATTGAAATCGCTCCAACCGTTTAGATTTTATTAGGGGGACACACACACCTCACACACACACACACACGCACACACACACGGACAAAAGGTGATCTCATAAGCCTATTTTTTCAAAATTGAAAATAGGCTAAAAATACAGCAGATTCCCTGCATGACTGCATAGCCAGAAGACCATTGTCCTCAGGGGATTTGAAGGGCTGTATTTAATCTTACATGAGATATAGGTTTCAGGTTTAGAAAAGAACACCCATTACAATTGGGTACAATCGTTTTGACCACGTGCCACGTTGGGTGAGTGGTTATCGTGTCAGACTACCAACCCCAAGCTTGTAGGTTCACTCCTGGCTGTGGTAAGTGATTTTTGAAAGGCGACAAAAATCACGGCACGCATATCATACGTTGTTGGCATGTTAAAGAACACATTTGAATTCAGTAGGCCGTGTTCATGATGGCAAAATTAATCACGGGATTTTCCGCCAACACGAAGTTCCTCTTATCTCTACTAGAAAGCGCTATAGTGTCAAAGAACTCCTTTACTTTCTTAGCGCTCCAAGGAATACATAAATTCGACACGCAAGCTGCCATCTGGGCATCAAATAGCAAATCTTGCACCCGGCACCCAAGGACATACGATATTATTATTATTATTATTATTATTATTATTATTATTATTATTACTATCGGATTTACCGACTGAAAGCATTTGAAAATTTCCTGGACATGCATGAGTTTAAGATTCGTTGAATCATTGACATCAATAGCGATGAAGCTAGGGGATATAGGCCTACCCGACCGCAAAATTACGAAATGAAGTAATGTCAATTTATTATGGTGTTTAAATACTCATTGTAAACCACGGCGAATCATAATTTCTCGCTGTTAATCCGTAATAATAAGCTATTCAATCACGTTAGTATAAACGTGACTATACTCCAATACCACCAAGTATTCACGAACAAATTTAAGACGGGGCTATGTACTGCTGATTTGGCATTGCCTTCAAACCCCAAGATTTCCGATTCAATCACGTCTCAGACCAGTGGAATTTAAGGGTCATTAATCTATGGCAGAGCTTGTTGAGGATCTGGTAAGCCTGAGGACAACACAAAAATGCAACGTACTTGTTTCATTAGATTTATTAACACGCCAAATTCCCCCTCCTGAACAAAATTCTGGCAAACCGGGGACACATCAATTAACCCGTTGAGTGCTTGACTGTTGGAAACAATGTCATGTATGTGATGCTCTGAATTAATTTGAATATTACGATCTATTACAGTGCCAATTTTGTATAAAACCCATTTATTAGAATAGAATTTACAAATAATTAAGAATTGAAACTATCAGAAAGCTTAGAATAATGTTGGCAGCACTGAGGTATATTAGTTACTCCAAATTAATCTAGAATGTCAGGTACTATACGTGTGCAAAGTTTAGAGCTGATAGCTTGCATACTTTCTGATATATTGATATTAGGATTAAATAAATAGAGAGAGTATTTATTAACAGTTGGCAGCCCTGCTGGTTATTACGAATACGCATAGCCATAACTGTTATGGTACATAAAGCACATACGAAATTTGGTTGAAATCTATTTGTTAGTATAGAAGTTATATGCATTTAAAAACTGGACCAATCATCAGGCTTTGAATCGTGTTGGCAGCACTGATGAATATAAGTTACACACGACTACGGTAGAATATCAGGTACTATACGTGTGCAAAGTTTAGAGCTGTTGGCTTGTATAATTTCTGATATATTGATAATAAGGTTAAAACATACAGAGAGCATTTATTAACAGTTGGCAGACTTAGCGGCTCTTTAGAATACGCACAGTCATATGTGTTGTAGTACACATAGTATATACGAAATTTGGTTGAAATCCAATCGATAGTATAGAAGTAACATGCATTTAGAAATTGGACCTATCGGGTGGCATTGAATCATGTTGGCAACACTGGCATGTATGGACTTCTGAAAATGAATCTGGAATGTTATTATCTATGTGTGTGCCAATTTTGGAATAGTTTGCATGCATAACTTCTGAGATATTCATTATAGAGCTCACATTTCAATTGCGATTTTTCATCAGTTGGTAGCACTGACGTCAATTTCAAACATGGCCGTGAGATATTCAGGTATAGATCTTTACTCTTACCAAATTTGGTTTCGATAGACTCAGCCGTTTAGAAGCTGATAGGGACACACACACACACACACACACACACACACACACACAGACAGACACACATTTACCGGATCGATAGGGGCAGATGACCTCGTAGTTCCGCCCCTTAAAACAACAATAACTAACTAACTAACTAACTAACTAACTACCGGATCGATCTCATAAGTCTACTTTTTCCTCATTTTTGCAAAATTAGGCTAAAAAAAAAATGACGACGTCTATGCCTAGATTTGACTAATTTGCTTTGTATTTTAGGACTGCCGAACACTTGTGAGAATTGGACGAAACGGAGAAGTGAAGGAAGCAGAATGGCATTCGTCGCGAAGACAGACGCTACCATTCTAGTAAGTGTAAAATGAACCAAAGAGATCAGGAATACATTTATGCATTTATATTCATATTTGCAGGCAATGGCCATTTATTAGCCTACTTTCAATTTTTGCAAGAAATGAAAGTAGACTTATGAGATCAACATAGGGCAAAAAATTGTGTGTCTGTCAGTGTGTGTGTGTGTGTGTGTGTGAGTCTGTGTGTGTGTGTGTGTGTGTGAGAGAGTGTGTGTACTCTGAATATCTGTCCCCCCTATCAATTCGAACACGGTGAAACTGAATTGAACGAAATTTGGTACAGAGGTAGCACTAGCAAAGGGCACCTCAGTGTCATGTTTTATATCGCCGCCATCTTGATGGAAACGTAATGGCGGCCACCCAAATGTTCAAGGCTTAAATCAAATTACGACTTACCTAATCCATTGATCTCTACCAAATTTTGCAGCAACAGACGGTTATATGGGAAGCATCCTTTGACTAAGTTACAAGGTCATCAGCCCAATAGTTTTCGGATGGCGGCCATGTTTGTGTGAAAATAGATTCCCCCTATCAATTCAAACACGGTAAAACCGTATTGAACGAAATTTGGTGCAGAGGTAGCACAAGTAAAGGGCACCTCAGTGTCATGTTTTATATCGCCGCCATCTTGATGGAAACGTACTGGCGTCCACCCAAATGTTAAAAGCTTAATTCAAATTACGACCAACCTAATCATCCGATCTCTACTTAATTTTGCAACATTATACTTTTTGTAAGAAGAATATTTTGACTGAACTGCAATGTCATCAGCCCAATAATTTGCGAATGGCGGCCATGTATGTGTGCAAATCAATTCCCCCTATCTATTCAAACACGGTGAAACCAAATTAAACGAAATTTGGTACAGATGTAGCTCTAGCAAAGGGCACCTCAGTGTCATGTTTATATCGCCACCATCTTGACGGAAACGTAATGGCGGCCACCCAAATGTTAAAAGCTTAAATCAAATTATGACCAACCTAATCAGCTGATCTCTACTAAATTTTGCAACAACATACCTTTATGTGGGTGGCATCGTTTGACCAAACGACGAGGTCATCAGCCAAATAGTTTGCAGATAGCGGCCATGTATGTCTGCAAAACGATTGAAATGAAAATCCACAGCCTGCTTCCAGTCTCCGACCGGGTCAGGAATGGAATGAATGAAGCCCCCATCTAGCGGCGAGGATATGAACTGTGCCGGCTGCCGAGGCCTGACGCACTACTCTGGGGCAATGATTAAATGAATGACAGATGAAATGAAATGATAGTAGGGAGTGTTGCTGGAATGAAATTTTGACAGGGAAAACCGGAGTACCCGGAGAAAAACCTGTCTGCCTCCGCTTTGTCCAGCACAGATCTCACATGGAGTGACCGGGATTTGAACCACGGACCCAGCGGTGAGAGGCCGGCGTGCTGCCGCCTAAGCCACGGAGGCTGCAAAACGATTCCCCCTATCAATTCAAACACGGTGAAACCGAATTGAACGAAATTTGATACAGAGGTAGTACTTGCAAAAGGCAACTTAGTGTCATGTTTTATATCGTCGCCATATTGACGGAAACGTAATGGCGGCCACCCAAATGTTAAAAGCTTAAATCAAATTACGACCAACCTAATAAGCCGATCTCTACTAAATTTTGCAACAACATACCTGTATGTGGGAGGCATCTTTTGACCAAACGACAAGGTCATCGGCCCAATTGTTTGCAGATAGCGGCCATGTATGTGTGCAAATCGATTCACAATATCAATTCAAACACGATGAAACCGAATTGAATGAAATTTTGTACAGATGTTGTAGTTGCTGGTCCTGAGAAGGACCGATTCTAAATCGTTCGCCAGGAGGTCTGTAACCGATAGGTCTGGCAGCCATTTTTGTTATTCGTTTAGCACCACCCAGGGGACACGTTCAGCTTACGGAATGCTGCGGACGCGAATAACTTCAGACATAGGGTCTGCGCAGATAGCTTATTCAAGTGGAATAAGGCTTCCTCACCTCAGTGCGACTGTGGTTTTGATAGACGAACCATCCAACATATCGTGGTGGACTGCAGCCTTCGAGCCTATAATGGAAACCTCACATTCATGATGCAACGCAGCCTGCTCTAGATTGGATTTCCAATTTAAATCTTACCTTCTAAATTTGAACTTTTTATCTATTGAATATGTGTCTCCTCATTCAAAATTTATTTTAATATTGTTCTTTTAGGCTAAATACTAATGCATATGTTTAATGTGTTCTTTAGCATGTAATTATGTAACCATGCCATACGCTAAATAAATAATGTACAGATGTAGCACTAACAAAGGGCACCTCATATTCATCTTTAATATCCGTATAAAACGTTGTGTTTCAACAAGCTACTGCAACCAACATTCAATCATACTCCTTGAAAAGGACAAAGAGTTATAACAATACCCATGCATTTAGGAAAAAGTAGGCTATATGTTCTTTACTGAACATCTTGTTTTATCATTTTAAATGATTATGTCGACTTCGCTGGGGTCTGGCGTTACGTTACGGTGACGGGACGAAATGTACCGAGAATGCACAGAGGTGTGTGACGTCATGGTACTGCTTGAGCTTCCTCCTTTCCCCGCGCGCTCCAGTGAGCGTGACGTCATCCAGCCAGCTACCTCCTTTGACCTTGGTTTCCACTTGCCTTTTTAAATTTATTTTTTGCTAATGGACTTAGAGTTCACTCAGCATTTGTAGCATTTGTAGCATTTAAAATTATATAAAGTCTAGTCTTTCAGACTGACTATCAGTGTTTTTATTTTACTTTCAGGACGGGTCAGTGAAGGGATTTTGAAAGGAAATCAGCCGTGGGCCTATTGAAAGGAACCGTCTCGGCATTTGCCTGTGGCGAAAGTGAGAAAGCACGAAAACCATTTAGGCCCCAATAGGACGGCCGCTTGGGATTCGAACCCACGCTCTCCCAATGCCAGTGGGGCACGAGGTAGCACGTTGGCGCTCTTCACCACCGTGGCCGGAATACATTTATTTTGGTATGCCACTAATAATATCGTATGGCCTCTGGTGGCGTGTGCAAGCTTTGATATTTGACACCCAGAGGGTAGCTTGCATGTCGATTTTTGTTGTTGTTCCTTGAAGCACTATGCAAGTCAAGGAGGTTAAATATCTAAGCCCCTTGACACTATAGCGCTTTCTGGTAGAGAAATTAGGAATTTTGTGTTGGCGGAAAATCCCGAGGTTAATTTTGCCATTGTGAACACGGCCTATTGTATTCAAATGGGTTCATTAACATGCCAACAACGTATGACAAGCGTGTCGTAACTTTTTCCGCCTTTCAAACATCACTTACCACGGCCAGGAGCAAACCTGCAAGCTTGGGGTTAGGTTTTTTTTTTTTTTTTTTTTTTTTTAGCGTATGGCTTTTAGTGCCGGGAGTGTCCGAGGACATGTTCGGCTCGCCAGTTTTTGTAGCTGCTTCGAGACGGACACCCAATGGGTGAGCTACAAGTACCGTTGGGGAGGAATATTGGATGGGAGAGTCGAGGAGTTGGAAGGTAACGGCTGTGGCCTATAGTTAGGGACCAACCCCGTCATTTGCCTGGAAGGAAGATGGGAAATCACAGAAGACCATCTTCAAGGTTGCCGGCGGGGGGATTCGAACCTCCTCGCCTCCCAGATGTGAGCGACTGCCAACAGTCATGCCGCAACGACCTCGGCTAACTCACCCGGTTGGGGGTTAGTAATCCGACACGATAACCACTCACCCACCGTGGCAAGCTAATATGACAATGAGTCGTTACCAGAGCGCTTCAGAATTAATTCCTCTGACCAGCTCGTTGTGTAGTGGCTAGCAGTCTTGCCACCGCCAAGAAATTTAATTCTGGTGTCTGAGGGTTGGAATGGGCTACACTCAGCCCCGAGAGGCAAAACGGAGAAAAGGAGGGTTCGATTCACATCTCAGTCAGCTTGGAAGTTGCTTTCCGTGGTTTACCACTTCATCTCCAGGCAAATGTCGAGATGGTTCTCAACTTAAGGCCGGGGCCACCTCCTTCCCAATCCTCATCTGAATTACAAATACACACACTAATACAGCCATCACAATAACACAGGCTATCAGAAAACGTATACACAACCGAAAACACACAATTCCTCTAAACCAATCAACAACATTAATTAACTTCTCTGCCGGGAAATCTAATATAGCACATTATTCCTCTCTGGAGAACGGAACCTCGCAAAGGACGTGCGGTGCAATGTGTCATCACCATATTTATAGCTTGCACCGTACAACAGCAGGTCGGGAAGCCCCAGATGCTGTCATGGCATTTATTACATTCGTAGGTGGCAAAATACCTTAGTTGAGATAATTAATACTTGTGTTGAAGTACTGTAGCCTGTCTCGTATCCCATGAACATGGTCGGGTGCAGAACATCATCATCATAAGTTTATCTGCCTGATGGCAGGTTTCCTCATGATCAATCTCTCCACCTTACCCGGTCTTCAGCAGCTCGTTTCATCAGCTAATACGATTTATCAATCTTGATGGAATCCAGCATCTGAAACCTTTTTCTTCCTCTTCGGATTTTCCCTTGGATTGTCCCTTCTAATGATCTCTTCTCCAAACCATCTCCTCTTATGCAGTTTCCAGTCCAATTCATTTTATCATTTCAAATGTTCTTGTCGACTTCGTCGTTATGCTTTGGGTCTAACGTTACGCGGGACGGAGACTGTTGCGTTACGGAGACGGAGACTGTGACATCATGCAGCCGCGCGGGAAGCCCAAGTTAATTGGCAAACGACGGCAAGTGCGTGACGTCATACAGCCACGCAGGAAGCCTAAGCTAATGGTTAATGGAGTCTGTTGAAAGAGTCCTGGGGCGTCGAGCGACCTGGGGCTTCGAGCGAAGCGAAAAGAATACAGGGTGACTCCTAAAGAGATATACAAGACGCCAGATAAGAATACAAGGTGACTCTTAAAGAGGTGTACAAGATGGCAGAGAAGAATACAGGGTGTCACCTAAAGAGGTGCACAAGATGTCAGACAAGAATACAGGGTGACTCCTAAAGAGGTGTACAAGATGTCACACAAGAATACAGGGTGACTTCTAAAGAGATATACAAGATGTCATATAAGAATACAGGGTGCCTCCTAAAGAGGTGTGCAGGATGTCACAGCAAAATACAGGGTGACACTTAACGACGTGTACAGTATGTTAGATTCAATTCAAATACAGGGTGACCCTTAAGCCTAAGTTAATGGGTAATGGAGTCTGTTGAAAGAGTACCTCCTGGGCCTTTCTAACATGTGTAGCATTTGTAGCATGCGTCATTTGAAATTATATAAAGTCTAGTCTCTCAGACTGACTGTAATTTTTTTTCTTTTCCTTATCCTCTTTAGCATCATTCTTTCTTCTCCTACGTTCTTTAATACTTGCTCATTTCTCACTTTGTCCTTCCAACTTATTCTCCCCATTCTCATCCACAGCCACATTTCGAAAGCCTCTATTCTTCTCTCGTCTTCGTCTTCTTTCCTAAGCGTCCAAGTTTCCGCTCCATACATTGCTACACTCCAAACAAAACATTTCACTGATCTCTTCCTAGTGGGTACTTATCTTCTCAAGAAGAAGTCTTCCAGTATTAATGTGTTCGTACGTTTCAGCACCGTGCAGTATTTACTTGTGGGGAACCTCAAACAAAAGGTATACAGAAACAATCCGCGTACTCTGGAGGCTCTTGAGAACAAAATAACTGCACTGATACGAAATATCAATGAGGATGAATTACATCGAGTGTACAAAAACACTCTACGTTGTTGCAAAGTTGTCTAGAAAATGAATGATATCATTTCCAGCAAGTAATCTGAAAATCGAGTAATAATAATAATAATAATAATAATAATAATAATAACTAGATGAAACCCGTCAAAACATGACGGACAATGGAAAACAAAATTACTGAAGAAGCTTCTTATATAAGTTACATTCTTTGTACGATTACTTTTTAGCACTATTGCAACTTTAAGGGCGTCAAAAGATAGCACTCTCAGCATTGCAACATATTGCTGGTCACGACTGAAAACTTGATGAGGTCATCATCATCTAGCACAGTTTCCAGCCACTGGCCGGGTCTGTTTGGAACACAAGCCTCTCAACGTCTTCTGTCTTCCCATCATCTCCAGCCTTCTCCTCTCTTCTTCACGCTTTCTTCCACCCCCGTCAGTCACCTGACTCTCGGTCTCCCTCTTGGTCTCTTTCCTTCCCACTTCGTCTCGTGTATCCTCCTGTGCATCCTCTTCTCCTCCATTCGTTTTACATGTCCATACCATCTAAGTCTAGATTTCTCTATACCATCCTGTAATGGTTCCTCCTTCATTAATTCTCTGGTCCTCTCATTTCTTATTCTGTCCCTCTTTGTAGCTCCAATACTGCTTCTAAAGAACCTCATCTCACTGGCCTGTATTTTGCTCTTCTCCCTTCCTTTCATAACCCAGGTCTCCGAGGCATACGTCAGGATAGGGACATGGTACGTCCGATATATGATCTTTCTGCTGTTCTGAGGGACATCCTTGCTCCATAACATGCTTCTCACACTCCTCCGGATTGCTTCTGCCTGTCTCCCCCGCTCACTTATTTCTCTATCGTTTCTTCCATTCTCTTGTATCAGGCTTCCCAGATACTTGAAACTCTCCACTTCCTTCAGCTGTTCCCCACCAATTGTTATTCCTGTTGTGGTTCTTTCCTTCTTCCTCGTTGTGATCACCATCTCACTCTTATTTATGCTAAATTTCATCCCATAACATTGTATTATTCCTTCCCACACGTCCAACTGTTCCTGTACCTCCTCCTCCTTGTTTCCCCAAATCATCAAATCATCTGCAAGCACCATTGCTTTCATCTTTCCTTCCCCAATTACTTGTGCCACTCGGGTCATTATGTCATCCATCACCACAATGAAAAGTAACGGTGACAGTGCACTTCCTTGTTTCAGGCCGTTTCTCTGTTCCAACCAGTTCAATCTCTCTCCTCCCACTTTCACACAGCTCACGCTTCCCTTGTACATCCCTTTTATCCTCCTTATAGTCCATTTTTCTATTCCTCTATCCTCCAGGGACATCCATACTTTGTTTCTGCATACACTGTCATATGCTTTCTCAATGTCCAGGAAGGCCATCAGTAGATCTGTTCCATACTCATAGTGCTGTTCTTGTAACTGCCTTACAGCAAAAATCAAATCCACTGTGGACCTTCCTTATCTGAAGCAATGTTGTTCTTCCCTCATCCCTCCTTCTATCCTTGTCCTAATTCTCCTTTCCAAAACTTTCTCAAACAACTTTGCACAATGACTCATCAGTGTTATTCCCCGATAGTTTCTGCTTTCTGTTCTACTACCTTTCTTGAAGATCGGGACAATTATTCCCTTTTTCCAGTCCTCTGGGGTCTTCCTTTCCTTCCATGCTGTCTTCATCACTCGGTACAACCATTGTATCCCCACCTCTCCTGCTGCTCTCACCGTCCCCACACTCAACTCATCCACACCCGGTGCCTTCCCTCCTTTCATCTTCCTCACTGCATCTTTCACTTCTTTCCATGTTAAGTCCTTTTCTGTTTGCAGTTCATCTACTGTACCTCTTCCCCGATTTCTTCCTCCTCGCAGTAGTTTCCATTTGGGTTCAGGAGTTCTTCAAAATATTCTTTCCATATTTTCTTCAGTTGTACCCTATTCTCTATATCTTGTTTTGTTCACCATTCACCATTCTAACATAATCCGTAGGATCCTTCCGCCTGTTATTCTTTACCATCCCATACAGGACCTTTTTTGTACCTTCACTATCCTGCTGGTCATGACTGAAAACGTGATGAGGTAAATAGCCCAATACGTTCAAGAGTTTCTCCTTGAGTTTGATTGATTGTGATAAAGTAGGCCGAGCGAATAGGACATTGTTGCCTATTAAAAGAAAATGTACTGTACCTGCAAGTGTTTTATCGGAAGGTGTTAAATCAAGTCGCAGGATTTGAGCTCTCTGCCTAATATTACTGCACCTATTATATCCGAATCCAAGCAATTTCTTACATATTTCTTACAATTAATATATCACCATATATGAGTCCTTGGGAAACGTTCAGATTTCTAAGGAGCATAACTACGGCTCAAACGTTCGGAGTATGTGGAGGCGAATCACTTAATTCCAAGGAATTGAAAAATTCAATAGTAGGGAAATGAAGTAGCTGACTTTCATCTTCAGTATCCAATCTGTTAACGCTGATGTATGTGTTTGAACTACTGGATATAAGTTCAATGACTTTTAAATTAATATCATTACATTGTTGCAGCTTGGCAAATATTTTATATTCCAGCAGATCAATTTTACCCTCACAACAGTAAAGACCAAAGTAACCACGCATATATTTTACGCAAGAGAAATACAATGTAGAACAATGTTTACATTTGATCGTCAAAGGCCTTACAGTACACTGTACTGCATAATATCTGGAATTGTTTCTGAAATGGCCTATTTATATTGGATTTTAAATGTGGCTTCGTATTATTCGATAATACTATAGTGTCCTGCAATAACGGAGCCGCTAAATATTAAATGGCAAATAATACTTCCATTGCCGAAATCAACTGCGTAGTTAGACTCAGTACTCTAAACAAATAATCATTAAACAATTGTCTTATACAATGAAGTTCAACATGACCGTCCAGAGACTTTCATACTCAAGTTGGTTGGTGAGGAGAATGCGATGAGACAGATCGCTTAAAATAAATTCCTTATAATTGTTCCTGCCAGCGAAATTTTTTGCAATAGCTTGAAAACGCAGCTCAGAATGACGTTCTTCATTTTGTTATAAACAGTACGAAACTGCTCTAAATAAGCAATTTCCATCACCTGTTATAGGTTATGGCAGTACATTTTGCAGGGGAACATAGAATCACTTCGCCAACTACTGGAATGACCATAGGCCTATACTCAATACTCACTTCGGCAGTCACCCTAATGGAGGCAGTTTTTGAATTCTATGTCCCGTGCATGTCAAAAATCTTATTAACACATGGAGGCCCACCTATTCTTGTCTATCGCCCCGGAGACCCGGGTTACATTTCCTACTCTGCCAAGAAATTTAATTCTGGTCTGAGGGCAAAAACGGGGCACATTCAGTCTCTTGAGGTATAACTAAGAAGAGGAAGGTTTAATTCCCACCTCGACAATCTTGGATGTGGTTTTTTGTGGTTTTCCACTTCCACTTAAGGCAAATACCGGGATGGTTCCTAACTTAAGGCCTTGGCCGTCTCCTTGCCATTTACCACCTTAATTACAAATACACACAGTTATGCAGCCATCGCAATAACACAGGTTATCAGAGAACATTTCACACATACACACCCAAGTACACGGGGCTGAGTGACCACGATGTCGGAGCCCTTCAAACGAATTATATTTGCCAAGTGTCTCTCATGGCGAAAGCAATTGTGGACACGCGCGAGTGCCTGGAAAACTACTTTTTTCTTTAATAATTTAAGAGCATATCGACGATGCATAATTATAACTTTTAGTCTAGGACGCTAATAACTTGACCACCGAAGCATTGGGAAGAAATTGCAGTATTAAGGTACATAAACAACCTAGCCTACACATTCAACTGTCGGTTAATGTTCCTCAACATGTCCCTTCTTAAATATTCCCCTCCTTTATAATTTTCCATCACGCGAAAACGTGCCATGTCATGTGTTTTAAATATATCGATGCAATGGTGTTGCCATCTGCTGTCAGTTACTGGAACTATATGGGCGATGTACTGCCATCTGTTGTCAGTTGTAGGAACTGATTGCAGATATTTAAACGGCGTACTGCGGACAACAGTTTGCTCTTTTGATCACATGCTGCAATGCAATAGTAAAACGGAAATAAAACGTATTTAGAGGGAATGTAGAAATATGTATCTTTAACACACATAAAACCTTACTAATACTCCTTGATTAAACAATATTTCAGTGATAAAAAAAAAATACTGGCGAGGGCTGGGATCGAACCGGCGCTGCTTGGAACTACAGTGAGTCGCCTTAACCACATAGCTACTCGCGCACTCATGTTCATTAACAGACGCAGCCATTCATTATATTCAAAAGCCACTGTCCAAAGGAAATAATCCATTTCATTATCCAAATAAATCAATGTTGCACATTCGTATACGTTCATACTGTTATTATATTTTATTGTCAGAACTTGGTTAATGTATGTTTTCAATTACATGGAAGCTTATTAAATAACTTACATTTTATTGGACTTCTTACCGCCATTTTGTCATGACCCCAGGCGGATTGTGCGCATGCGTGAGGGGCGAGAATTCTGCTATTTTCTAAATTAATTTTAAAATATACCGTAATATATTTGTTTATTTTAGAGACACTCTGCAAATCTAGAGGCCAAGAGCTTTCGTTCGAGTGCTCTACGAAGTAAATCGGTTCTGTCGTTCTCTCAATCTCGTGGTAACAAAAATCACCTTACTGTTTTAAATATATAGAAGATAGATAGATATCGTATGGCCTCGAGTGCCGGCTGCAAGCTTTGTAATTTGACACCCAGAGGGTAGCTTGCATGTCGAATTTCATTGTTCCTTGAATCACTATGAAAGTCAAGGAGGTTAGATATCTAAGCTCCTTGAACACTATAGCGCTTTCTAGTAGAGAAATGAGGAACTTTGTGTTGGCGGAAACTCCCGAGACTAATTTTGTCATTATGAACACGGCCTACTGAATTCAAATGGGTTCTTTGACATGCCAACATCGTATAACATGCGTGTCGTATTTTTGCCGCCTTTTAAAAATCACTTAACACGGCCAGGAGTGAACCTGCAATCTTGGGGTTAGTAGACCAACACGCTATCCACTCACCCACCGTGGCAAGCTGATTCAAGTAAGTAATGATGATTATTAATTACGTTAAAGAGTTGGGCCCTACGCTGCTGCTAGCACCAATGCCTCCCTGCTCGACACAATGCTCCACTCACAGTGCTCCAACCGTCACATGATGCCTGCAAGGCTCCGTTCCATAGGGAAGACTCTCTCTGAATTAATAATATGACAGGTGACTTTGGTGGCGTAGTTGGTAGCATGCTGAGCTTCTATTCCCAAGGTTGCGGGTTCACACCCGGCCAAAGTCGTCGGATATTTTAAGAGTGTTAAAAAGCCCTCAGTATGCCTTCCTTCGGAGGGGAAGTAAAGCCGACGGTCCCATGTCATAGATTTATGTCATGAAAAAGAATCTTCCACTAACTACACTTAAGTTAAGCCAAAATTTTTAGGTTAGAATTTATAACGCTCCATTAGTTCCAACGTTCGCCGCAAGGTGCTGACTGCGATGCTATCAAGTAGCCAAGTTCGCAAGCTAGGTGCCGTGGACGGTAGCATTTGGTAGCAAAAGTAGGAACTACTTGAAATTACTGTCTGCAGTCCTTACTTGATTTAAAACAGATAACACACACGAATACAGTCATCACATTTAACACCGGTTATCAGACAGATTCTACACACACCCAAAGTTCACGGGGCTACATGACCTGCCCTTCCTGAACTGGAGTATCATGTGTTCCTGGATGCCTACTGATACCCCTACCACCTTGTCTACTCCTCGACCTCAGAGTTAGCCCTAGTTTAAAGTTTCATCAGAGACTATAACAAAACTCTTTTGAGAATACTAGAGGCCATCAAATGAAAGGTGTTGTATCAACCTTGTTTTAATCCATGGCTCGTAACAGCGTCAATAAAGACCTTTATCTCTCTCTAGAGCTTTTCTCTCCTCCTATAACCAGAATATCGTATTACAAGAGAGTAGCAAAGACTGCTCTTTTAACTGTCTGCTATCAGGTTCATACAGAGCCAAGAAAAACAAACCGGCCATAAAGGAAATAATCACTGTGGCAGGATTTAATATCATCGTGCCATTCTCCTGATAATAACATGCTGGCATCGCAAAATAAAAACTCGTCCAAAAATATTAGTGGCAACATTATGTCTGTTTAAAAA
This sequence comes from Meconema thalassinum, assembly GCA_946902985.2. Taxonomy (NCBI): domain Eukaryota; kingdom Metazoa; phylum Arthropoda; class Insecta; order Orthoptera; family Tettigoniidae; genus Meconema; species Meconema thalassinum. The sequence goes on from OX336388.2 coordinate 861,177,851, forward strand.
AACACTGGCCAGCGTGATGCAGTCTCTCAATCTGATGATCGCCTCTGAAACCCTCACGACTGAGGGGTTACAGTACATTAATATTGACATTACCCCCAGGGGCTCACATCTAGTGGGACGTGGGTTGGCGACCACGGGGTCCCACCTGAGCCCTGCATTGCTTCCACTTACTTGTGCCGGGCTCCTCTCCGTCTTCTTTCCTGTCAACCTCACTTGGGCACCTCTGGTTCTCTTCTAACCCCGACGGTATTAGGGTATCCGAGGCTAGGGAGTCTCTTCCTTTCCCTCCTTAATTGGTCCCCGTCTCATCTTTTCTGATACCCTCCTTCTGCGAGGAGTCAGCCTTCTGTTTCTATTCATGTTATCTCCTGCCTTCTGCTCATGGCCCTCCAGGAGGCAGGTTGTATGTAACCCCACCACTTCTGGTGCACCCTGGATATTGCTACACCCCAGGGACTCACAGCTGGTGAGTTCGGGAGTTGGCAACCCCGAGGGATTCCTGAGCTGGGTCCGGTTTTCCCCCTTTTATCCATTACCTCTGGGGCGGACCCTCTCCTCTTTCACTTTCCTGCCTCAGGGCTCTCCTTCCTTCCAAGTCCCTCAATCCGCTTTCTTCGAGGGTTGAGGGCAGTTCTTTTCCTCCTGTCCTTTATTTGCCGTATTCTGATTTTGTTTTCCATTTTTTCTTCTAGTATATAAGTTAGTAGTTAGTTTTAGTTATAGTTTACATTTCATTATCATCTTCACGATCATCCAAACCATTAGGGTCCGATAGCATAGTTGTTAGGCCCCTTAAAACAACAATTATCATCATCATCATCAACATCATCATCATCATAATATTGACATTAGAAATAGTGAGATCGTTCTCCAAATGATGGAACCTCACAGAGGCCGTGTGGTGGGTGATATAGTGATTAATAGACACCGTATATTTACGGACTAAAAACTATTAAAATATGCATGCAATTATGTACTGTACCCAATTGACATTATATGGAGAACATATATTCGTAACCCGACTGCTCCCGGTCTTTCGAGGCATGTTACGTTCCCCCATCGTACGAACACATGTTCAGGATCTGATGACTACAAGGTAACTACTCTACAGGAAAAAGAAACATATTCCTAAGGTAACTGCATTTAATTCTAAATCATGGCATAATAAACAACAACAACAACAATCATTACATTTAAATTACTCCCAACAAATGCAAAACAAAGTTTGGAGCCCACAGATGATAGTTCTAAAGGGTCACAAGTCCTAATTTGACTCATCTGTGCTCCGCAGCTCGGATCAGAATCAGATCTCCTCAGGCATGCTGCAACACTGTCTCTTGTGAGTTCCTGAGTCTATGTGCGGTGTCTCAATACACCCTAATTTACACTTTCACTAAATAAATTCCATACTTAAAAAGCATTCATTGTCACTTGACGAACGTTCATATTTCATGCACATCACTTACACGATAATAATAATAATAATAATAATAATAATAATAATAATAATAATAATAATAATAATAGTAATAATAATAATAATAATAATAATAATAATAATAATATCAGGGCCCCAGGAATAAACCTGGGGGGAGTCATTGTGACTCTGGCAAATGGGAGTGAAATGCGTCGTTGCTAACATCTGCAACATTAACCTATTGGATTCAGCAAGAGAATCCAACTTAGCCTCTTTCACTCCAACTCCAGCACGTAACCTACACGAGGTGTCCCTGTTAAGTCGAGCAACCCAGTGGAAGGTTGGGTAACCAATCCCGGCGGGAAGCTGGGTCGACGAACCGATCAGTGCTGGGGGACTCCCAGGCTTGAAGCCTTGGTAGTATAGAGAAGCCAGAAAACACCTTGAGGCAACCTCTAGGGCTAACAACCTTAGTTGCAACATGGATGCGTATGCGTCCAAAACAAACTCAAGTCAAGTGAGCATGATGGCAAAACATTTCAACATTTATTTTACCCCAGGGGGTAAGTCTTCGGATAAATCCCTCGTCGTGAAACCTGCGACGCACGAGTCTCATTCGGATTCTGGGGGAGACTCGACATCATGCGAGAGACGAGTCGGAGCGCCTCGGTGTACCCCAACCAGTCAGAAACTCAGAACCAAATCAAAAACCTTTCTAGCAACGTTCAACATTAACACCCTTACACAAATTGGCAAACTGAAAACTCTCACCGACGCACTACATGAAAATCAGATATGTATCATTGCCCTACAAGAAACACGTTACCCAGACGAAGAGACTTTCGAATCTGAAGGTTACCGCTTTTTCAAGAGCAGAGCTCAAAAGAGGGTCCTCAATGAATCTGTGATGCTTGGAACAGCGTTTGCTGTGAGAACCATAATCCTTAAGTCGGTCGCAAATTTTGAGCCAGCTAATGACCGATTATCCATATTAACAATCAAATGCGCCAACAAAACCTACAGCCTAGTTAACGCACATGCCCCCACAAATGACAAGAACAGATCTGACCCGGACGAAGTGGATAACTTTTGGGACCTACTGGATGAAAAGCTCGCCAAAATTCCTAAACACCATGTTAAACTTCTTATGGGGGACTTCAATGCTCAACTTGGTCGAGAACACAAGTATAGGAAAATCATTGGAAACTATCCTGCCCACAAAAGAACCAATCAAAATGGTGAGAGATTGGTCTCCATTTGCGTAAACCATAACTTGCAGATCATGTCGACACACTTTCGCCATCTTCCCAGAAAGCAGACAACATGGCGATCTCCTGTCGACGCCATCGGAGAGTTTCAAATAGATCACGTCGCAATCTCTAGGAAAAACAGCCCTGAGATTATGAATGTTAAGGTTAAAAAAGGCATAAACGAGGCTTAAGACCACTATATGTCCATAATTAAATTCAAACCGGTCCCTTCAAACACCAACATGACGCCCAAACAAATTATTCGCTTCGACACTGATAAACTCAAACAGAATGTAACCGAGTTCCAGGAAAAGGCTCAACCAATCGACTGTGACTTTAACAACACAAAAAACCGCCTGATCGAGGCTGCCAAGGAAATTGCTGAAATTAAAAGAAGCAAGAAACATGCCTGGTGGAATGATACATGTGTTTCAGCTCTCAAGAAAAGGCTCGATGCATGGAAACAATATTACTCAACAAAATCGCAAACTGATTGGGAAACCTACAAAGCCCAACGAGCCCAGACAGCTAAAGTGATCCGAGCTGAGAAACGTAAATATGAAAAGTCACTTATTGAGAAGATCGACCAAGACTTTAAAAGAAACAACACCAGAGAGTACTACGGAACGTTCAAAAGGAAACTTACGGGTTATAAACCTCCGTCGTTATGCTTTCAGCGAAAGGACGGTACACTGGCGACCTCAAATGAAGAAAATTGTACCATCCTAGCTGATTACTTTAAGAATTTACTAAATTGCGACCAACCCAAAAATCCCATCAAGACCGAGGAACCCATTCGCAGATGCCCAGAATCAAGACCACCCAACAAAGACGAAATCAAGCGTCACATTGCTCGACTAAAAAACAACAAAGCACCCGGGGAAGACTCTGTAGTTGCGGAACTTTGGAAATATGCTCCCGAAGAAGCAGTTGAAATCTTGCAGAAGCAAATAGAACAAATTTGGAAAAATGAAATTCTACCAGAAGATTGGAAAACGGCCTTGATCCATCCGTTACACAAGAAAGGCAGCATGAAAAATGTCAACAACTACAGAGGAATATCCCTCCTACCGGTAACATACAAAATTCTCTCACTTGCTATCCTGGAGCGATTAGAAGCCGAAGTCGAGCATCAAATAGGAGAATACCAAGGGGGATTCAGAAAGGGTCGTTCAACTGCCGAACAGATCCACAACCTCAAAACAATCATTAGATATTGCAATCTCAGGTCCAAATCGTACGTATCACTCTTTGTGGACTTTAAGAAGGCTTACGATTCGATAGACCGCGAAGTTCTGTTGAACATCCTCAACGAATTCGGGGTTAACCTGCAACTGCTGGCATTAATTAGAGCCACCCTAACTGAAACAAAATCCAAAGTAAAGTTCCTGGGATGTCTGTCGGATTCCTTTGAGGTCAAAACGGGAGTCAGACAAGGTGACGGGCTCTCTCCAATGCTTTTCAACTGCGTCCTCGAAAAAGTCATTCGGACCTGGCGAACAAAATTATTAGAAACTGAGTATAGCCCTCTGAGAATGGGAGCAAAATCCAAGGGGATCATAGTCGACTGTCTAGCATTCGCTGATGACATCGCCATTATGTCGAACGACGTAGAAACTGCTAAGATGCAAATCGACCTTTTAAAAGAAATCGCTGAACAAACTGGCTTGCAGATATCATTCGAAAAAACAGAAGTAATGACCAACATCAAAGACGCCCCTGCAAAACTGCAGACAAAATACGGGAAGATCAACAGAGTGGAAAAATTTAAGTACTTGGGAGAGATCATCATGAAAAGTGGACTGGACAAAGAAGCACTCAAGGAACGAGTACGCAAACTCGAAATAGCCTATCAAACATCGCGCTCAATATACAACAAAAAATGCCTGTCCAAAAATACTAAACTACGTCATTATGAAACTGTTCTGAAACCTGTAGTTATGTATGCAGCCGATACCCTAACCCTAAATGCTAATAAAGGACTCCTTGAAGAACTGGAGAAAAAAGAGCACAAAATCGTCAGAGGTATAATGGGATCAAATTACAAGAATGGTATCCACTATAAAAAATCCAACAAAGAAGTCTACAGTGAAATAGAGAAAATTTCAGAATCGATCCGTAAAAGGCGGGCACGGTATTACGGTCATCTCAAACGAATGGACGGAAACAGGCTGACTAAACAGATTTTTCATTTCTTTGACTCCAAACCCAAAACCACAATGCCCTGGTTTATGAATACCAAAGACGACCTCAAAATGCTGCATCTAAAACCCGACGACGCCTTCAATAGAGATCTCTTCCGCAAAAAGATACTGACTAATGGGCTAACCCGAGACGAGACATCGAACCCGAAAAGAAGACAAGGCACCACTTGGACAGCGGAGCGCAAGATGGTCCACTCACAGAGAATGAGGGAATTCTGGGCTCAGAGGAAGGCGAAACAAATTGCCAAGTGTAGCAAGACTTAACGAGGTCCTAGATGGCCTCAACGAATTATATATATATATAATAATATCAAATCAAAGCAATCATTACATAAGACTGTACACATCCAGCACTTCTTATTCTTTAATGATACTCTACTTGATTCAATCTGGCTGTCCGTAGTGCTCACGGTACATTTATCTCTACTTTACGATTCAACAATGCATTTACCATTTACGTTTGGTTACTTATTCGATGGCTTTGTTGTTTGTTTGTGTAACAATCATCTTCCCTCTCCTTTCCTTAAATGCGGATTACAGTACCTTCATTACTATACATAAACAATGCTAGTTAATTATAGGCTACACCATATGTCCTCGTGATGGTCAAAAATAAGTCGATCTACTGTTAACATTGCGTCAACCCGTGTTTTGGGCTACCCGTATGAATATATTATCATTTTAAACTGGGTTTCCATGCCTCAAAGTGTGTCAGTACGTTTAGCGAAGTTACATGTTATGAAACATTAACTTGGCTGAATCTTGTGCGATTTCAACAATTAAAAGAGGGATTCATATCCTCTGAAAGCCTATAATTGATCTCTGCAATCAAAACAATCAATTTCTCAATATTTTAGAATACAAGTTTATACATTTCACCTGTCCAGTACACTCTGCCAAGGGTCGGTCATTAGCCGTACCACCCGCTGTGTGGACAAAAGGTTATGACCTGCTCTTCCCAAAAGAACATGGCTTCCGGCTCGACATTCTTCGTCTAGCCCCTCCCCTCTACCAGCTATCTCATTATTTATTTACACAATAACAAGAAGGTTCGAACTGTTACTCACTCTCTTTTCCACGGACGAGGCGTAACCTGTGCCATCATTATGATCTGAATATCTAAATATTTACTCCTATCACGCAGGGCAATGTTACTTGGCTCATATAAGGCTCACAAAATTATTAACAGCAAAGGAATGGATGTCTTATAGCGACGAAGTCATGGGGATCGAATACGGCTTAAATATGCGTGCGATTGTGGTTTCTACAGTTTTCCACATCCACGTAACGAATTATTGGTAAGGTGTCCTCGGACCCTTCCATTATTAATGGTGTCACGCCTCGACGGGCAGATCATTTCATAATGCAGCTAAATTAAGGTGACACTGTTATTCCTTAATTGCCCTCATGACGCTGGCATGGCAGACCAGATACCATATCTGTCTCCATCCGCTATCAACAATATACCTGTACGCCCTCGGCTGTACGTCAATGATACCTTCGAAGATTAGCACATATTGTCCTGACATCGTGCTATAAATTTTCCTTGCATCTATTAAAGTAAAAATCTTGGCTTTACTTTACAACGCTCGCATTTTTAGCGGCTCAACACTAGATCGGTTAGATTATTCTGATCATATGACACTCCAGTTTCGTTCCGTTTAGCTGTTCTCACTTTCTACTGGCATTTATTACTGGTATTATAAACTGGCTTTATTTTACAACGCTTACTGCGTGACTCATGACACTTATTACATTTAAACATGTATAATAACATCCTGACACATATACTTTTCCACACTTTCACTTATATTACCTTACAATTTCTTGGAATTGACGCAATTTAACGTTTCATGCATAAACATGCTGAATATTAATCTCTCTTTCGACTTTGACCACTTAATTAAGTTATTCATTAACTTTATTATTAAATTGAGCGTGCTCTTACGCATTTCTGTCGTAAGCCAACTCATTCTTATGTGCAAACTCTTTAATGCAATTACGAGGAATGAAAAACTCGTACAAATCTTTATCTCAAGTTCCCCATTACACTTTATTAACACGGAGGTGAGCTTAACTGATACATTATAACTTTGGAATGGTACTTACATCCTTCTCACTCGGTGGTCGAATCCAAAAATACAGCATGTGACCCACCATTATGCGTCTAGCAATGCTCCATGGTGATCACAATATACATTCCCTGTGGTTTCACAACACTTATTTTCATTTCGATGTTACACATTTTGAATTTAACACTTTCATTTATTTTTATACAGCACTTTATAATAAACACTTTCATGTTAACAACACTAAAACACATTAAATTTTATATTACACTCGCTTTATACAGTGGTGCCTCCCTGGGCTTCGAATCTGCATGATTCCAGAGGTGCAGGCTGCGCATTTCGTGACATATCCTTCCTCCCAATGAAAGTCTCTATCATCCTGACTAATCCTCTTCTAGGGCTCCCAGTATCTCCTACCTCAACTATTTGTGTATCTTCTATAGTGTGTGTGATTCTTGCTCCAGATCGCCTAACATATCAATGTAGTGTCTGTGGCTTGACATTAATCACAATGCCTGTGATGCTCTTTCCATCCCATGATCTATCGTGTATAGTTTAATTTGTATTATCACGATAATAAATAGATCATGACTTCGCGATTTTACTGCTGTGTTACACGTTAAACTGGTATAATTAAATTGTTCACTCAACATGCTCGTCACTTACTGTGCGGCTTTAGATAAATGTAAGCTTTACTTTGCTTCACTTTGAGTTTCATTGTACTTCACTCGCGTGGCTTTGTTTTACAATCTTCGTGCAGAGGAGTAGCATCCTCCCCGCGTGAGTTCTCTCAAAAGACTTTTATATTTCACTCGCGTGGCTTTGTTTAACAAATTCCGGGGCGGGAGAGTCACATTCTCCCCGCGTGAGTTCTCAAAATAGACTGACTGTTCCAAGCTTCCCTGCTCTATATAAGGGATTTGTTCGAAAACATAGTTCCCTCAGATTTCCAGAGCATCTTCTTCTCTGGCGTCTGTCTGACATGCCTACTCGTTCGAGCTAATTTGTAAACTGTCACACAGCCTCCAGATCTGAGCTCTTGGCTAGAATTTTGTATGTTAAACCATTTTTTTCCATAATATTGCTTGTAATTCCTCACAGGTAAATGGAATCAAGCTAGGATTGCGTCAGTAATCATTATTTACTTGTGTCTTGAGTTCCATGCGGTTGTTTCCCCTCAGAGACCTTAGGTTCGATATCCTATAAAATCATAGGCATGATTTCTCCTCCTTAGAGTCTCAGGTTCGATGTCTGTCAGCAACACTACCATCGGGTACAGTACTAACAATGTATTTATTTATTTATTTATCTATGGCTTTTAGTGCCCGGAGTGCCCTAGGACATGTTCGGCTCTCCAGAGGCTGTAGCTGCTTTCAAGCGGACACCCATAGTGTGAGCCGCAAGTTCCGTTCAATTTCAAGTTGTTCCAACTTTCACTGCCAGATATCACTGACATTTAGTGGTGAACGTTGGAACTTTGATAGAGCGTTACAACGAAATCTAACCTAAAAATTTAGCTTCACACACGTTTAGTTAGTGGAAGGATCTTTTACATCCCGCAAATCTATGACATGGGACCACCGACTTTACTTCCCCTCCGAAGGAAGGCATACTGAAGGATTCTAACGCTCCTAAAAGTCCGACGACTTCGGCCGGGGTTGAACCCGCAATCTTGGGATCAGCAGTTCAGCATGCTACCAACTACGCCACCGAAGCCGCTTACTAAAGATGTAAAACATATGCATTAAAAATTGAAAAATATGCACTTAACAATATGAGCCAATCTTATTCACTCTTCTCCTCCTTCCACTCCTTTGCCGTAATAATATGCAGTCGTTTTTCCATGTTGTTCAAGTTGAAATTTCTTTTCACATTTCACTTCCTTAGGACATACTTGACAATAGACGACAACGCTTTCAATTGAATAATCACTGATTTAATAAATACTTTCTGCTGCTCTTCACGTTATGCATTTTGAGGCAGCAAGCTTGCATAAAATACTCTTATCTCGTTATCTGTTTCTCGGAATGTTTCCTGAAAGGGATATTACCCAGATGGTGAAAAGAATGTCGCACCCCATCTATTTCTTGAAATGCCAGGCGTATAATACTGTGATCTCGTTATCTGTTTCTCAGAAAGTTTCCTGAAAGGGATATTACCCAGAAGGTGAAAGGAATGTCCCACCCCATCTATTTCTTGAAATGCCAGGCGTATAATACTGTGATCTCGTTATCTGTTTCTCAGAAAGTTGCCTAAAAGGGATATTACCCAGATGGTGAAAGGAATGTACCACCCCATCTATTTCTTGAAATGCCAGGCGTATAATTCTGTGATCTCGTTATCTGTTTCTCAGAAAGTTGCCTGAAAGGTATATTACCCAGATGGTGAAAGGAATGTCCCACCCCATCTATTTCTTGAAATGCCAGGCGTATAATTCTGTGATCTCGTTATCTGTTTCTCAGAAAGTTTCCTGAAAGGGATATTACCCAGATGGTGAAAGGAATGTCCCACCCCATCTATTTCTTGAAATGCCAGGCGTATAATTCTGTGATCTCGTTATCTGTTTCTCAGAAAGTTTCCTGAAAGGGATATTACCCAGATGGTGAAAGGAATGTACCACCCCATCTATTTCTTGAAATGCCAGGCGTATAATACTGTGATCTCGTTATCTGTTTCTCAGAAAGTTTCCTGAAAGGTATATTACCCAGATGGTGAAAGGAATGTCCCACCCCATCTATTTCTTGAAATGCCAGGCGTATAATACTGTGATCTCGTTATCTGTTTCTCAGAAAGTTTCCTGAAAGGGATATTACCCAGATGGTGAAAGGAATGTCCCACCCCATCTATTTCTTGAAATGCCAGGCGTATAATACTGTGATCTCGTTATCTGTTTCTCAGAAAGTTTCCTGAAAGGGATATTACCCAGATGGTGAAAGGAATGTCCCACCCCATCTATTTCTTGAAATGCCAGGCGTATAGTACTGTGATCTCGTTATCTGTTGCTCAGAAAGTTGCTTACAAGGGATGTCCAACACGCAGGTGAATCAATTTTGTTCAAGATGCTTTAAATTATACTTAATTTTAACTGTATATGCTAAAATATGCTGTTATGTTCAGAATATGTAAAAAAAATATCCAATAAACCCTGAAAATATGCTTTTTCAACAAGTAGTTCCGTGACGAACTAAAAAGCCTACTTTTCTTACAATTTTAGATTCATGCCAATCCATATAGACCTATCTAGATTAATAACGAAATCAAGTTGGTAATACTAACATTTCTAAGTACTGCAGGTCGAAATACACCTGAAATAGTGTAGCCTAATAGAGTAACTTACTACAGTTGGCAGACCTGTTGACCCTGAATATATTGTTAGTTCCATCTCTTAAGGTATAGGATGAACATACAAAATTTGGTTGAAGTCTAACGGATAGTATGGACGTTACATGCTGTTTGATATTGGATTTATTAGTTGCGCGTAAAATCATGTTGGGAACGATGTCATGTATGTGATGCTCATAATTAATTTGAAATATTGTGATCTATTATATTGCCAATTTTGGATAAAATACTTTTGTTAGTATTGAAGTTACATGTAATTAAAAATTGAAACTATCAGAAAGCCTAGTATCATGTTGGCAGCACTGAGGTATATTAGTTACTTCAAATTAATCTAGAATGGCAGGTACTACACGTGTGCAAAGTTTGGAGCTGATGGCTTGCATACTTAATGATCTATTGATGTTAGGATTAAACAAATAGAGAGAGCATGTATTAACAGTTGGCAACCCTGCTGGTTCTTACGAATACGCATAGTCATAACTGTTATGGCACATTAAGCACGTACGAAATTCGGTTGGAATCCATTTGTTAGTACAGAAGTTATATGTATTTAAAAACTGGACATATCAGCAGGCTTGCAATATTGTTGGCAACACTGAAGTATATAAGTTACACTAAACTAAGGTAGAATGTCAGGTACTATACTTGTGCAAAGTTTAGAGCTGTTGGGTTGCATACTTTGTGATATATTGCTATTAGGGTTAAAACATAAAGAGAGCATTTATTAACAGTTGGCAGCCCTGGTGGCACTTTAGAATACGCACAGTCATATCTGCTGTAGTACACATAGGATATACGAAATTTGGTTGAAATCCAATTGAGAGTATCGAAGGTACATGCATTTAGAAATTAGGCCTACTGGCAGGCTTATAATCATGTTGGCAACACTGGCATGTATGGACATATGAAAATTAATTTGGAATGTTATTATCTGTATGTTTGTTAATTTTGGAGTAGCTTGCATGCATAACTTCTGAGATATCTAACATAGACCTGAAATTTCAATTGCAATTTTCAGCAGTTTGTAGCACTGACAATTTCAAATATGGCCGTGAGATATTCAGGTATAGATGTTTACTCTTAGCAAATTTCGCTTCGATAGCAGTAGCCGTTTATTTTTAATTACATTGCCAGTTACGCATTGTTATCGACATCATATTGTTGACAGCAGTTTTTGGCAATATATTGAAAGAATGCATGATACAAGTGATTTTACGATTTAGTAGGGCTATACGGACTTAGTGCGCACACTGTATACTCGGACTTTAAAAAGGTCCTTTCCCAGCATTTTCTTGGAGTGCGTGATAAACCGTGGGTGAACACCCTTTTTAGCCTATTTTCATTTATGAAAAACATAGGCTTATGAGATCACCTTTTGTCCGTGTGTCTGTGTGTGCGTGTGTGTGTGTGTGTGTTGTGTCCCCTAATAAAATTTAAACGGCTGTAGCCATTTCAATGAAACTCAGTAATTGCATAGCACTATCCCGGGCGACCCCGACCGTGCCCTTCAAATTTTGTTACGTCTCACTAATCCAACATGGCGGCTGTGCGAAATATTTCACCAGCATTCAATATCTCCAAAACTATTTCCGATATCACCCTGGAATTTCGTATGGTGATAAAGAAAACTACTAAAAGTTTACTTATGTGACCTTTGAAAACCTGTTAACTACAAAACCAACATGGCGGCCAAGCGAAGTTGCGACTTCTAATTAGACGTTTCTCGCGATTTAACCAACCAAATGCAATGAAACGTTGTACAGTATATGTTTATATACCGACATCTAACTTCGATCAATTGTTTACATAACCTCAATATGGCGGCTGTGCGAAATATTTCACCGGCTTCCTATATCTCTGAAACTATTACCGGTATCACCCTGAAATTTTGCACGGAGATATAGGGCACTACTGGAAGTTCATCTATGAGATAAAAAAAACCGGTTAACTACAAAACGAACATGGCGGCCAATTGACTTTCCTGGCGATTTAATGATGCAAACGCAATGAAACTTGGTACAGCAAATGTTTATACTCATTGCAATGCACTGGTATGTAATTTAGTTCAATTGTTTACATAATATCAAGATGGCGGCTGTGCGAATTTTTTAATTAAGTTTTTGTTTCTTGTGTCGTAATCATGCGATCGAAGTGATAGTTTGAATAATGAACCTACGCAATAATTGCCTTTAAAGGTACATTACTCTATGGCCTATACATATAACAATCCAACATGGCGACCATCCGGAATATTTAGACGGTTCTCAATATCTACGACTCTACTACATCTAGCAAACTGATTTTTTAAAGTTCATAGGGGTTATGAACAGAAGTTCACCTATAGGACTTTAAATAACCTGGTGATCACAAATCCAACATGGTGGCGACGCGAAGTATAAATATTCACATGGTCGTTTCTCGCAATTTAACCATCCAAGTGCAGTGAAACTTGGGTACAGTAAATACTTCTACAAATGTTAATCCACTGACATCTAATTTATTTCAATTGTTTCCATAACCACAAGATGGCAGCTAAGCGAAATGTTAAAATCTCCTTTTAACTTCTTGTGTCCTAATCATGTGATTGAAGTTTGAGTACTACACGTACACAATCATCTTCATGTAACAGTACATAACTCTAGGACCTACATATATAAAATCCAACATGGCGACCATCCGAAATATTTAGTCGGTTCTCAATATCTACGAATCTATTACAGCAAACAAACTGAAATTTTGTATGTAGATAGAGGCAGTTAACATAAGTAGGATATATGAAAATAGGCTGTATAGTTCTTCACGGAACTACTTGTTTCTTACACTCTTCACGGCCCGGAAATATACCTACTCTACTGACTACTATACTTTTCGTTAATTTAATCAAATTTTTAAATCTACATCTGATGAACAAAGCCTAGTAAATCCCGGTAATATTACAGCACGTTGTCGCTCTAGGCCGAGCTGTGTGACGATTCACTGATGTCACTACGACATTTATATGAACCAAAACCTAAAACACAGTAGAGTATTCTTTTTCCGTTAGTTTCGTACTTTTCGCTGAGCACGCTGCAACTAAAAGGAAGGTGGCTGTGGTAGCGTAGTTGGTAGCATGCTGAGCTTCTATGCCCAAGATCGCGGGTTTAAACCCGGCCGAAGTCGTCGGATTTTTAAGAGCGTTAAAAATCCCTCAGTATGCCTTCCTTCGGAGGGGAGGTAAAGCCGGCGGTCCCATGTCATAGTTTTATGGCATGTTAAAGAACCTTCCACTAATTACACCTGTGTGAAGCTAAATTATAGGTTGAACATTTGACAAACGCTCTTAGATTCCGACGTTCGTCACCAGGAGCCGACTGCGATGGCATTTTGTAACAAAGTTCTAAACTAGTAGTTGTTGACGGAGGCGTTTGGTAGCAAAATTAGGAACTACTTGAAAAAAATCGTCTGCAGTCCTTACTGTAATTGAAAACAGATAACACACACTAATACAGCCATCACAATTAACACCGGTTATCAGACAGATTCTACACACACTCAAAGTACACGGGGCTACATGACCGCGTTGTCACAGCCCCTAAACTGAGGAACCAACTAAAAGGAACTTAAGCGTGCTTGTACTTGTTGCCATGGCAACTGAATGTTGGAAATTGGTAAATGCAAAATTGTCCACGCCTCTCTCAGATAGACCCTCAACTCAAAACCATATCCATATTAGTTAGTCATTATTATCGGAACAGCGAGGTAATCTGCCTCTATATATCCATGTTAATAGAATCACAAACACTACTAATCATCACACATGTCTTTCCTGTGAAATGACTAATATACTACCTGTGACAATAAAGTTCGGTGAATAGTACTCTACTATCATTATAGATGAACAATACACGACAGTGACCCTATTGACCTTCGAAATAGTCCCCTCCCGTAACTATGCAATGCTGAGATCGGCGATACATGTCCCAGAAACAATGCAAGAAGGCGTCCTTTGGGATGGTGTTCAAAAGCCTCGTCACGTTTCGTTCTGACCGAAAAGTTTGGTGAATGGGTCTATATTACGAACGGATTGTTGGCTTACCTGAAACAGCAGTTACTGTCCTTCGAAGTAATCCCCGTGGATGGTTATGCTCTTCTGAGAATATCTGTACAAGTCCTGGAAACTCTTTAGGGATAGGCTTCTGTTGGGTCGTCACATTACGTTAGATGTCCGAAATGTCCAAAAACCTCCGACCGTTCATGGCTTTTCCTCGAGACTGGATCTGGACCACGCCACTCCATACTTTGACGCTTGACTTTATGGCCGTACCTCAAACACCAGGTCTCGTTGCCTGTGACGATGGTTTTCAGTGCCATTCCATTCCACAGAATATTCACCCTTCTCACTGCCACCCGCCGAAGAGGTGTGCATGGTAGGTTGCATAATAATTAATCCATCTAAACACGCACTGTGTCAAACTGATCGTACACTTTGCGTTGTGTGTCGCCAATGTTGACAGGTCGACTGTTCTGACTTTATTCACCGAACACAACGTGACGTGCCTTTTGAACTCCATCCCAAAGGACGCCTTCTTGCAAAGTTTACAGGACATGTATCGCCGATCTCAGCATTGCATAGTTACGGGAGGGGACTATTTCGAAGGAGAGTAGGGTCACTGTCGTGCATTTTTAGCCTACTTTTCACATTTTGCAAACATGAGGAAAAAGTAGACTTATGAGATCGGGCAAATGTGTGTCTGTCTGTCTGTCCTTCTGTCTGTCTGTCTGTCTGTGTGTGTGTGTCCCCTATCAACTCCTAAACGGCTGGAGCAATCGAAACAAAATTTGGTAGGAGTAAAGAGCTATACCTGAATATCTCACGGCCATATTTGGAAATTATGTCAGTGCTACCAACTGCTGAAAAATCGCAATGGAAATTTGAGCTCCATGTTGGATATCTTGGAAGGTATGAATGGGAGCTATTTCAAAATTGGCACACGTATAGATAATAATATTTCAGTTTAATTTCCAGGAGGCCATGCATGGCAGTGTTGCCAAAATGATTATAAGCCTGCTGATAGGTCCAATATTTAAATGCATATAACTTCTATACCATCAATCGGATTTCAACCAAATTTTGTATGTAATATGTGTACATAATCAGATATGACTGAGCGTATTCGTAAGAGCCACCAGGGCTGCCAACTGTCAATAAATGATCTCTCTATTCATTTATCCAAATACCAATATATCAGAAAGTGTACAAACCGATAGCTTTACACTATGCACACGTATTGTACCTGGCATTCTAGATAAATTTGGAGTAACTTATGTACGGCAGTGCTACCAACATGATTTTAAGACTGCTAATAGGACCAATTTTTAAATACATGTAACTTCTATAATATCAATTGGATTTCAACAAAATTTCGTATGTGCAACCCGGGCTGCCAACTGTTAATAAATGCTGTCCCTATTGTTTTACCCAAATATTAATATATCAGAAAGTATGTAAGCCAACAGTTTTAAAATGTGTACACGTATAGTACCTAACATTCTAGATTACTTACGAGTGCCTAATATACGTCAATGCTGCCAACAAGACTCTAAACCTGCTCATAGGTCCAATTTTAAAATACATGTAACTTCTATACTAACAAATGGATTTCATCCAAAATTGGCACAACAAGAGATCCTAATATTTCAGATTATTTCTGACCAACGCATGCATGACATTGTTGCCAACATGATTTTACGCGGGCTGATAGATCCAATCTCTAACTGCATGCAACGTCCATGCTATCCATTGGATTTCAACCAAATATTGTATTCTGTATCTAAGGAGATGGAACTAACAATATTTTCAGTCACCAGGGCTGCCAACTCTAGTGCTCTATTAGGCTACAGGTATATTTTGAACTAATTAGAAATTTCGATATTACCAACTTAATTTCGCTATTTTTCTAGATAGGTCTATATAGATTGGCATGAATCTTAAATTTTAAGGTAAGTAGGCTCTTTTGTTCGTCACGGAACTTCTTGTTCATGTATGTTTTTAGTACAGGACTATTCACCGAACTTCATTGTCACAGGTTGAATAAGCATAGTTACAGCGAGATCGGGGGATCGACGTTCGCGATGTTTTCATGTAGTCACGTTCGGCTACATAGGTGGGTGTGTTTCGGTTATGTTGCAGACGTGATCATCTTAAAGGATTAAATTACGCTGTTGAAGTCTCATCTCTCGCTATTCAATATTCCCTTTTTAATCTTCTTCCGAGATATTTGAACGTACCGCAGCATTTAGGTATGGTCCGAGTGGATATCGATTTTCTATACTGCTAGGGGCTGCAGTCGTTGCCAGAGAGCTGCTTACCAGGCAATATGCGAGAATTTTAACAAGTGTCCTTGATAACTTGTATGATATCAACTAGGAGATTGAGAGCAACTACGGTATAAGGAGGAACTCAAACTTTCCGACGATAGTTCACTAACTTCGAACTCGGCACCACGGCCACCAACAGGAAGAGTGAAGTGTAGAAGTTGCCTCCATTGAGGTTTATAATTCTGTTCATTCACAATGGTCGTCCCCTACAAGGCAACTCACATAAGGTCTACCTCTTTGCGTAGTGGCTAGCACTCTTGGCTGTCAGCGCGGGTTCGATTCCCGGCTCTGCGACAGTCATGAATGCTAGTCACTACACCACGAGGTTTAACAATCATATTAACTAAGCGGCTTCGGTGGCATAGTTGGTAGCATACTGAACTGCTGTGCCCAAGATAGCGGGTTCAAACCCGGCCGAAGTCTTCGGATTTTTAAGAGCGTTAAAAATCCTTCAGTATGCCTTCCTTCGGAGGGAAAGTAGAGCTAGCGGTCCCATGTCATGTAAAAGATCCTTCCACAGACTAAACATGTGTGAAGCTAAATTGTTAGGTTAGATTTCGTTGGAACGCTCTATCAAAGTTCCAACGTTCACCACTAGGTATCATTGATATCTGGTAGCGAAAGTTGGAACTGGCCTACTTGAAATTGAACGGAACTTGTAGCTCACCCTAAGGGTGTCCGCTGGAAGCAGCTACAGACTCAGACGAGCCGAACATGTCCTCGAACACTCCCGGCACTAAAAGTCATACGATAAATAAGTAACTATTGTGGCTTTTGCTAATATTGAGGTATCGGAATTAGGACACCACCCCGCGACGCAACTGTGCGCGTTAAATCACTCACCATGACCACATTGGGGTGCTGCAGGCAGTCTGAAGATTGGAGGTTCGAATTCCGGCCATCCTGAGTGCGGTTTCCCCGCGTTTCTCCACATTTCCTCCAGGAAAATGGACGGATATTTCTTCATTTCTAGTTCCGGAGCATCTGCACCATTCCCGACCATAATACAATTACACACCCACTACTACAATCACAAGAGAAACGCACGTGGTAACATACACCCCAAAGGCTCACACCTAGTTGAAAGCAGGTTGATACCACGGCTCTCCAGCTGGGTCCAGCATTGCTTCCATTCCAGTTGACCTACCTTGGTCAAATCTTGTTCTCATCCGACCCTGACAGTATTAGTGTATCGGAGCCTTAGGGAGCCTTTCAATTTCCCGCCTTAATTGGACCTTGTCTCATCTTTCCTGATCCCGCATTCTTCGAGAGTTCCAACCTATTGTTTTCCTTGTTCCTATCCTCTGCCTAAGGCCATCAAAGAGGCAGGTTGTGTGTAGCCTCACCACTTATAGTGCACCCTGGATAGTGCTACACCCTCAAGGACTCACAGCTGGTGGGGTGTGCCATCTACTCATTCCATTTCCTATCTGCCCTTCATGGCTCTCCGTTCTTCCAAGTTCCTCAATTCCCTTTCTTTGACGGTTGAAGGCATTCCTCCTCCTTTTCTTTTGTATTGTGTTTCTCTAGTTTTAAGTAGGCCTATGTAGTTAGTTTTAGTAATAGTATCCATCACATCTGTGAGCCTACGTGGCTTAGGCGGCGGCACGCCGGCCTCTCACCGCTGGGTCCGTGGTTCAAATTCCGGTCACTCCATGTAAGATTTGTGCTGGACAAAGCGGAGTCAGACAGGGTTTTCTCCGGGTACTCCGGTTTTCCCTGTCACAATTTCATTCCAGCAACACTCTCCACTATCATTTCATTTCATCTGTTATTCATTTAATCATTGCCCCAGTGGAGTGCGACAGGCTTCGGCAGCTGGCACAGTTCATATCCTCGCCGCCAGATGGGGGCTTCATTCATTCCATTCCCTGACCCGGTCGGTCGACAAGAAGCAGACTGTGGATTTTTCATCCATTACATCTATTCATCTTCTCTGTTACCTAACCATTAGGGGCCGATGACCAAGATGTGAAGGACCTAGGCCTACCAAGCAATCGCTACCCACCCATTTGGCTTGCAGATGTTGGGGTGACGCGTGGTCAGCGCATCGGATCCCCTCGGCAGTTAATCTTGGTTTTCGTGAACGAGGCGCTGCCTCACTGTCAGAGAGCTACTCAATTGCCCTCACGAGGCTGAGTGCACCCCATTCCAGCCCTCACGTCAGTTTCTAAAATCCCTGATGGATCCGGGAATCGAACCGAGGGCTTTCGTGTAAGTGGCAGGCGCGCTACCCCAACACCACGGGGCCGGCAACCTCGATATTAGGCCCCTTAAAACAACATCATCACCAGTACAAGGGTCTGATAACCAAGATGTCCTTCTTCTTCTTTCCTAGCGTGTGTCCCGCGATGGTGCAGGGTGCGCCTGTTTGGTTGCTGTTCGCCACTTCTTCCTGTCAAGGGCATCTTCAGGTTTGAGTCCACACATCACCAAGTCTTCCTTGATTCTGCCCAGCCATCTTTTCTTTGGACGTCCACGGGGTCGATTTCCTCCTGGATCGTATTGGAGAGTTGTTCTTGCCACAGAGTTCTGATCACTTCTAGTGACATGCCCATACCACCAAAGCCGTGCTCTCATTTTATCGGTAATGGCTGAAACTCCCATCTGTTTCCGGATATGTTCCTTCCTGACACGATCAAGCCGCGTAACACCCATGGAACAACGTAACATTTTCATCTTCATTCCATGTAGGGCTTGTTCATGCTTGGTTGAAGCTGGCCATCATTTTGTGCCGTATAGTGCCACTGGTCGTATCATGGACTTGTACACTTTCCCTTTCAAAGGGATAGGTACTTTCTTATCGCACAGCACTCCTGTGACTTGGCACCACGCAGCGTTAACTCGTGCTCGAGCATCGAGAAGCGTTTCTTCATCTGAAGTGATAAGGGAACCGAGATATTTAAAGTGTGTAGTTTTAGTGAGATAACGAAGATGACCCAAACCCCTAAAACGACGCGACAACAAAAAATTACGAGACTGTTTCTGGATTCAATCCAATAACCTTGAGCACAGGAGACAAGAGCCTAACCAACTGCTCCATACACATACAGCTCAGCGTGTCAGGTTAACATGCTGCCATGACAGATAGCGCTCTCTCACGCTCAGCTCGCTCAACATCACGATACACACCACACCACTTCATCCTCCAGCACTGACTTAATGGTACATGATTACAGAAGGCTTTGAAGGTTATTCCCCTCACAGCAAAGACGCCAGTCAAAAGTGGTGGATGTGAATTTCCATAACATGCACACTATTACAGGCAAATCATCAGGTAATGAACTGACCGGGGTGGTCGAGAGCGCTCACGCGCTAGCTCGTGCATGGGTTTGAATCCCACCTCAACCGTCTTGAAAATGATTTTCGCGGTTTCATATTTTCACCACCAGACAAATTCCAGGGCGGTTCCTTTAAAAAGATCAACGGCCGCCTTGCCTCCATTCATTTAATTACTTTAAAATTCTACAGTAATTTACGACTTATTAATTAAATATATCACAGAAATAGTACAATAGTCGGTGGATTGAGACTGTTTGTTGATGAGATTGTCATTCCTCAGTCTTGGATGATGATGATGATGATAATTGTTGTTTTCAGGGGCCTAACATCTAGGTTATCGGCCCCTAATGGTCTGGGTGATAGTGAAAGATGAGATGAGAATGAAAACTATAACTAATACTAACTACAGACTTACATACTAGAAGAAGAAATGGTAAACAAATAAAGGATAAGGCAAATAAAGGACAGGAAGAAAAGAAATACCCTCAACCGTCGAAGAATGAGGATTGAGGGTCTTAGAAAGAAGGAGAGCCATGAAGGGCAGATATGAAAGGGAAAGAGGAGAGGGCCCGCCCCAAAGGCAATGGAAAAGGGGGAAAATCCGGACCAAGCTCACGAATCCCTCAGGGTCGCCAACTCCCAAACTCACCAGCCGTGAGTCCTTGAGGGTTTAGCATTATCCAGGGTGCACCAAAAATGGTGGGCCTTGAAAAGAAGGCAGGAGATAACATGAAAAGAAAAAGAGGGCTGACCCCTTGAAGAATGAGGGATCGGGAAAGATGAGAGAAGGGCCAATTAAGGCGGGAAAGGAAGAGACTCCTTAGGTCTCGGATACCCTAATACCGTCGGGGTCGGAAGAGAACAAGAGTTGACCATGAGTGGTCGATAGGAAAGAAGACGGAGTCTGGCACAAGTAAGTGGAAGCAATGTCGGACTCAGCTGGGGTCCCGTGGTCGCCAACCCACGCCCCACAAGTTGTGAACGCCTGGGGGGTCAGTCTTGGAGCATTGTAAGAACCGTATATAAATGATTCTCTTGTGTAGAGCTGTTTTGTGTTGTGTAGATTTGATGGCCTTGAAGCCATTTTTAGCTACTTTTCACATTTTGCAAAAATGGGGAAAAAGTAGACTTATGATATCGATCCGGAAAAATGTGTGCCTGTCTGTCTGGCAGTCTGTCTGTCCGTCTGTCTGTCCTTCTGTCTGTCTGTCTGGCTGTGTGTGTCCCCCGTATCAACTCCTAAACGGCTGCAGAAATCGAAACCAAATTTAGTATGAGTATAGATGTATACTGGAATATCTCACATCCATATTTGAAAATGATGTCAGTGCTACCAACTGCTGAAAAAATGCACTAGAAATTTTAGCTCCATGCTGGATATCATGGAAGGTATGCATGGGGTGTATTCCAAAATTGGCACACGTGTATATAATACCATTCCAGTTTAATTTCCAGGAGGCCATACATGACAGTGTTGCCAAAATAATTTTAAGCCTTCTGATAGGTCTAATTTTTAAATGCCTATAACTTCTACACTATCAATTGGATTTCAACCAAATTTTGTATGTAATATGTGTACATAAACAGATATGACTGAGTGTATTCTTAAGAGCCACCAGGGCTGCCAAGTGTTAATAATTGCTCTCTCTCTATTCTTTTATCCAAATACCAATATATCAGAAAGTATGCAAGCCGACAGCTTTAAACTATGCACACGTATAGTACCTGACATTTTAGAATAATTTTGGAGTAACTTATATACTTCAGTTCTACCAAAATGATTCTAAGCCTGCTGATAGGCCCAATTTTTAAATACATGTAACTTCTATACTATCAGTTGGATTTCAACCAAATTTCGTATGTGGTATGTGTAACATAACAGATATGATTATAAGTATTCTTAAGAGCAATAAGGGGTACCAACTGTTAATAAATGCTGTCTATATTTTTAGCCTACTTTCTATTTTTGCAAAAAATGAAAGTAGACTTATGAGATTACTACAGGGCCAAAAATTGTGTGTCTGTCTGTGTGTGTGAGTGTGTGAGTGTGTGTACTCTGAATGTCTGTCCCCCCTATCAATTCGAACACGGTAAATCCGAATTGAACGACATTTGGTACAGTGGTAGCACTGGCAAAGGGCACCTCAGTGTCATGTTTTATATCGCCGCCATCTTGACGTAAACGTAATGGTGGCCACCCAAATGTTCAAAGCTTAAATCAAATTACGACCAACCTATTCATCTTGTCTCTACCAAATTTTGTAACGTTATACCTTTAGGTATGAAGAATCCTTTCACTAAACTACGAGGTCATCTGCCTAATAATTTGCGGATGGTGGCCTTATTTGTGTGCAAATCGATTCCCCCTATCTTTTCAAACAAGGTGAATCCGAATTGAACGACATTTGGTACAGTGGTAGCACTGGCAAAGGGCACCTCAGTGTCATGTTTTATATCGCCGCCATCTTGACGGAAAGGTAATGGCGGCCACCCAAATATTCAAAGCTTAAATAATATTACGACCAACCTAATCATCTGATCTCTACCAAATTTTGCAACGTTATACCTTTATGTATGAAAAATCTTTTGACCAAACTACGAGGTCATCTGCTAAATAATTTGCGGATGGCAGCCATGTATGTGTGCCAATTGATTCCCCCTATCTATTCTAACACGGTGAAACCGAATTGAACGAAATTTGGTACAGAGGTAGCACAAGCAAAGAGCATCTCAGTGTCATGTTTTATATCGCCGCAATCTTGACGGAAACGTAATGACGGCCACCCAAATGTTCAAAGCTTAAATCAAATTACGACCAACCTTTTTATCTGATCACTACCAAATTTTGTAACATTATACCTTTATGTATGAAGAATCTTTTGACCAAACTACTAGGTCATCTGCTCAATCATTTGCGGCTGGCAGCCATGTATGTGTGCCAATCGATTTCTCCTATCTATTCAAACACGGTGAAACCGAATTGAACGAAATTTGGTACAGAGGTAGCACTAGCAAAGGGCACCTCATATTCATGTTTAATATCCGTATGGCACTTATTTCAACAAGCTACTACAACCAACATTCAATTATACTCCTTGGAAAGGACAAAGAGTTATAACAATACCCATGCATTTAGGAGAAAGTAGGCTATATGTTCTTTACTGAACATCATGTTTTAACCTAATATCAATAGATCAGGAAGTATGCAAGTCAACAACTCTATACTTTGCACACGTATAGCTCCTGATTCCAGATTAATTTGGAATAATTAATATAAGTCAGTGCTGACAACATGATTCTATGCCTGCTGATAGGTCCAATTTTAAAATATATGTAACTTCTATAATAACAAATGGATTTCGTCCAAAATTGGCACAACAAGATATCATAATATTTCAGATTAGGCTATTTTTGACCAGCACACGCATGACATTTTTGCCAACATGCTTTTACGCGTGATGATTGATCCAATGTCTAACTGCATATAACGTCCATTGGACTTCAACCATTTTTTTAAATTCTATACCTTAAAAGATAGAACTAAGAATATATTCAGTCACCAGGGCTGCCAACTGTAATGCTCTACTTGGCTGCATTATATCAGGTATATTTCGAACTAATTAGACATTTCGATATTACCAACTTAATTTCGTCATTATTCTAGATAGGTTCATATAACTTACTGTAGATTAATCATTGGCATGAAACTTAATTTTAAGAAAAGTAGGCTCTTTATTTCGTCACGGAACTTCTTGTTGATCTAGTTTTATCCTTCAATAATAGTACATAACAATATATATAAATCTTAATCACATGTAATTTATTCCAGGCTATTTTTTCACATATTCCAGTGATTGGAATGATTTTGTGTTAACCTACTGCATAATGGTAATATAAAGTAGTTTTAATGCCCATCCAAAACTATCAGATAAACAGACGAACAGACAAACAGAACAAGAGACAGACACACATATAACAGTCGAACAGATAAACATATATACAGATATACAGACAAACAGAAAAATAAACATATAAATACACAAACAGATACGCAGATAAATATACAAACAGATAAACAGGTAAACAGACAAATACAACGTGTTGTGATGCTTGACAACATTGTCGACCCTCCCGCCTTTATTTGGGTTTTAGTTCTCTCTGTTAAGCCGTGTTCTGGTGACAACTCGTACAGTATAAGCCGCGGCTTCTCGCAGGGCAAGACCGAATCATTTAAAATGGTGGGTATTATATTATTGTAATAAATGTGTATAAATCAATAAGTTGGTTAATTGTTGTTCACCCGTGAAACAATTTAGATCGCCCTAAGTGATTCACTCGGGCCCGAATACGTTTGAGGTGAAGCTCGAAACACAGACAAACAGATAAACAAATTAACATATATTCAGTCAAGTAGATAAACAAACAGATAATAATATCGTATGGCCTAGGGTGCCGGGTGCAAGCTTTGTTATTTGACACCCAAAGGGTAGCTTGAATGTATAATTTCGTTGTTCCTTGGAGCACTATGAAAGTCAAGGAGGTTAGATATCAAAGCTCCTTGAACACTATAGCGCTTTCTAGTAGAGAAATGAGGAACTTTGTTTTGGCGGAAACCCCCGATATTAATATTGCCATTATGAACACGGTTTACTGAATTCAAATGGGTTGTTTGACATGCCAACATCTCATGACATGCGTGTCATAATTTTTTCCGCCTTTCAAAAATCACTTACCACGGCCAGAAGCGAACCTGCAAGCTTGTTGTTAGTAGACCGACGCGATAACCATTCACCCACCGTGGCGAACAGATAAAAAGATAAACAAACAGACACATAGATAAAGAGAAAAACTGACAAACAGATACATAGACAAACAGATAAGCAGACTGATAGACAAACAGATTAACAAACAAACAAACAGAGACATTTCAAACTGAAGTATATTTGGACATCAATCACCTTATCTGGGATAAATACAAAGATTGAACCAAAACTTCTAAATGTTCAGACAAAAATCTTACTTACTATAGAGCTGCTAAACCCGGACACTTCGTGTCGAGATGCGTGCAAGGTAATTAAGATTAGATCTCGTTCATGAGCGCTGATCGATTGGAGCCGGGCGGCTCAGTGAGAGAGCTTGTTGGACATCACAGTTGCCACAGGCGAATACTGTTTGTCATATCGTGTTGGTAGAAAACTGCACGAAATTAAAATCAATTCAATGTGGTCCGTCAATTCTATCTTTTTGTGTCACTCATGGCATAGCCAGCTCATATCATGTTAGCTTCTACAAGCATTCATCACCCGTTGCACGTAGGTTCATAGCGGGAAGGAGGTATGGAAGGAAGGAAGGAAGGTATGTAGGAAGGTATGAAGGAAGGAACGAAGGTATGAAGGAAGGAAGGAAGGTATGTAGGAAGGAAGGAATGAAGGAAGGAAGGAACGAAGGTATGAAGGAAGGAAGGAAGGTATGTAGGAAGGAAGGAATGAAGGAAGGAAGGAAGAAAGGTATGAAGAAAGGAAGGTTTGTAGGAAGGTATGAAGAAGGAAGGTATGAAGAAGGAAGGTATGAAGGAAGGAAGGTATGTAGGAAGGAAGGAAGAAAGGTATGTAGGAAGGACAGAAGGAAGGTATGAAGGAAGGAAGGTATTGTACCGTTATTTTGGTCTGAAATTACGATACATTTAAGCTTAGCGGACCACTGCTACAAGAGACAGGCTTTGACCTAGTTTTGAGTAAGCCAGAGTCAGCTGGATGGAACTTGTGTAGTCATTCGTGTCAGTTCGAGTATCAGCGACCACTTTCGGAAGTGTGTTTCACATTTATACCGCGCGGAGAGCGCAGGAGACCTTGCTCTATGAAGCAGTGGAAAGATTGACATTTATATTCGAATCTATTATATAAAACAGAGTGTCCTGACTGACTGACTGACTGACTCATCATCGCCCAGCCAAAACTATTAACGTTAGAAACATGAAATTTGGGGGATATGTTCTTTGTAAGTCAAAAACGCCAACTAAGGAAGGATTTTTGGATATTCAGTTTCTAAAGGGGTGTTAAGGGGGTACACCTGCATTTCATTGAATAACAATATCTCCGGATTGGTTTCATTGAGGGATGTGATACTCGGCATATAAACTCATCATTAAAAACGAGAAGATACTTGTCTGAGGGATTTTCGATGTGGTGTATATTATGGGGTGAAAGGGGTGAAAAGTGGGGGTTGAAGGATTCCTAACGGAGGTGGTGGACGACATGTGGCTTCAAAATTTTGAATTTCTTTTTTTTATGTTATTTAATACCTTAAGGTTTTCTGAACATATAATGGTAACTTTTATCATGATGTGACAACAGTCAGCCCTTTAAATCAGTAGATTTAAAAATGGCGCTCATGTGCCACGCCTACTCTCAGTTGCTTATAGATACTACCAGTTCATTTGAATTGATACCACTTTGAATATCTTTCCGTTTTACCTCTCTGGTTGTGAAGGATAGTGTGAACACTCTACTAGTTTGTTCTCTTCACTGCTGGATTTCTTTGGACTGTCATGGCGTATCCTTATTGCTTGTTTACATTTTGTCACGTGTCAGTTTCTAATAGTCTGTTTGAAGGTTTTTATTTGTTTTGCGCTATTTTTATAAGGGAATATGGCCAGGATAAGGAAATTTGGGGCTAAGAGGAAGTTTTTTTTGGCAATAGGTATGCCAATGTAGAGAGTAAATCCTCGCCTACATCTCTAAACGAGGTTAGGCCTAATTCTAACCAAGACAATAACACAAGAAGTAGTGCATCAAAGTCCAGGGTGCTGTTTCAATTTTCAAGCGATCTGAAGCAAAGCGTGGTTTGAGATACATTAATTACCTGGGGGATGGGGACTCTAAAGGATTCACTGCTGTACAAGAAGCTAAAGTGTATGGAGATAATGTACTTGTTAAAAAATTAGAATGTGTGGGCCATGTGCAAAAGAGGATGGGTTGTAGGCTAAGAAAATTGAAAAAGGATAAAAAAAATACAAAGCTGTCAGATGGCATGATACTATCTGGAAAGGGGCGTCTAACTGATCCCAATATTGATCTTCTACAGCGGTATTATGGCCAGGCTATTAGGAGAACAGCTGGACATAATGATGTAACAAAGATGAAGGCAGATATATGGGCAACATACTATCATAAACTTAGCATTGATGAACATCCCCAGCATTACTTATGTCCCAAGGGTGCGGACAGCTGGTGCAAATTCAACAAGGGCAAAGAAACAGGACAACAGTACAGCCATAAGAACTCATCGCCAGAACCTGTCTTACTGGCAATTAAACAAGTATATCGGGACCTGGCTGACAAAAGGCTGCTAGAAAAGTGTTTACATGGGAACACTCAAAATCCAAATGAGAGTTTCAACAATTGCATTTGGACTAGACTGCCAAAAACAACATTTGTAGGTATGAAAACAATGCAGATAGGTGTTATGGATGCAAATATTTGCCTTAATGAAGTGGTCATAAGCAGAGTGCAAGTATTGAAAAATCTAGGCATACTGGTAGGGACCAACATGCTGTCAGATCTGAAAATTATTGACAACAAACGCATTGAGGCTACAGAAAAGGACATTTTACAGCCAACCAAACAGGTTAGGGTGAACAAAAGGTTTCAGAAGAAGGAGATGAAGAAAGAAAAAATAAGAGAGGATGAATATGGCCCAGGAATGTTCTGAGAACAAGTAAAGTTCACGATAAACTTTAAACAGATTTTCTAAAAATGCCATTTTAAAAAAATTAAGGTGCACTTTTCTCAGAAACTATTGAAGATATACAGCTGTTATTTTCCATGTTATTTGTGTAAATGGTTATCTGTAAAATAGACTAAGAATAATCATATATTTGTTATTTTGTGACACATAGGAGCTAAAAAAGTAAATAAAATTTATTCAATTTTCAGAGACCAAAATTTAAAATGGCTGTAAAAATACATAAACGGAATTCAGTTTCATGTAATAAGTCTATTACATCAAACCAAGCATTTTAAACACAGATATGAAATTTTATTTCCTCGACCGCAGTTGTTAGTGAGAAAAGTGTACCTGAAACTCAGCATGTATACTGAAAAAAAAAATACCACATATTATTTTCAAAATACAATAACATCACTCTCCAGATATATATAGGACTTAAAATAAGCTTAAAAATAAGGGGATTTGCTAGTTGACAGAATCTGAGAATTTAGAAGTTGTATTGTAAAAACTGAGCGAGATATAAAGTGTTTAATACCTATAATATTTTACGAGATTTTCCCTGTGATGACGTCCACCTCCCCTTAAACGACATAGGCGAGGAGTTTGAAACTTAGCGGAAAAAATCAGCTTAAAAATAAGTAAATAGGTGTTTGGCCGTTGTTTCATAAATCCAATTTAAGGGGCACATGGGGGAGGGGTGAAATTCTGGGGGGAAAAAACAGGAAAGAGAATGTCCTAACTGATTGACTGACTGACTCACTCATCAAACTCAGGGGGAAGAAAACTGCTTAAAAATAAGTAAATAGGTGTTCGACAGGTTTTTCATAAATCCAATTTAAGGGGTTCATGGGGAGGGGTGAAATTCTGAAAAAACAAAATTGAAAGAAAATGTCCTGACCCACTCACTCACTCATCATCGCCCAGCCAAAATTATTGAAGTTAGAAACATGACATTTTGGGGATATGTTCATTGTATGTCAAAACCGTCCACTAAGGGAGTATTTTCGGTTATTCAGGTTCTAAAGGGGTCTTAAGGGGATTAAACCTGCATTTCTTTGATTAACAATATATCCCGATTGGTTTCATTGGGGAATGTGATACTCGGCATATAAACTCATCATTAAAAATAAGAAGACACGTGTCTTAGGGTTTTTCGATGTGGTGTATATTATGAAGTGAAAGGGGTGAAAAGTGGGGCTTCAAGGATTCCAAACGGAGCGTATATCTCTTAAACGACATAGGCGAGGAGTTTGAAAATCAGCGGCAAAAATCAGCTTAAAAATTAAGTAAAATAGGTGTTCGATTTTTTTCATAAATCAAATTTAAGGGGTTCATGGGGAGGGGTGAAATTCTGAAGAAAAATAAAATGAAAGAAAATGTCCTGAATCACTCACTCACTCACTCATCATCGCCAGCCAAAATTTGAAGTTAGAAACATGACATTTTGGGAATATGTTCGTTGTATGCCAAACCGTACACTAAGGGAGGATTTTCGGATATTCAGGTTCTAAAGGGGTCTTAAGGGGGTTAAACCTGCTTTTCATTGAATAACAAAGTCTCAAGAGTGGTTTCATTTGTGGATGTGATACTCGGCATATAAACTAATAATTAAAAACAAGATGTTCAGTAAAGAACATATAGCCTACTTTCTCCTAAATGCATGGGTATTGTTATAACTCTTTGTCCTTTTCAAGGAGTATAATTGAATGTTGGTTGTAGTAGCTTGTTGAAATACAACGTGCTATAGGGATATTAAACATGAATATGAGGTGCCCTTTGCTAGTGCTACCTCAGTAAAGAAAATCATTCAATTCGGTTTCACCGTGTTTGAATTGATCTGGGGAAAGGATTTGCACACATACATGGCCGCTATTTGCAAACTATTGGGCTGATGACCTTGTAGTCAGTCATAAGATGCTTTCCACAAAAAGGCATGTTGTTGCAAAATCCGGTAGAGATCAAATTATCAGGATGGTCGAAATTTGATTTAAGCTTTTTACAATTGGGTGGCCGTCATTCCGTTTCCGTCAAGATGGCGGCGATATAAAACATGACACTGAGGTGCCTTTTGCTAGTGCTACCTCTGTACCAAATTTCGTTCAATTCGATTTCAACGTGTTTGAATTGATAGGGGGAATCGAATTGCACACATACTTGGCCACCATCTGCAAACTATTGGGCTGATGATCTAGCAGTTTGGTCAGAATATGCTTCCCACATAAAGATTTGTTGTTGCAAAATTTGGTAGAGACTAGATTATTAGGTTGGTCGTAATTACCTTTTAGCCTTTAACATTTGGGTGGCCGCGATTCCGTTTCCGTCAAGATGGCGGTGATATAAAACATGACACTGAGGTGGCCTTTTCTAGTGCTACCTCTGTACCAAATTTCGTTCCATTCGGTTTCACCGTGTTCGAATTAATAGGGGGAATCGATTTTCACACAAAGATGGCCGCCATCCGCAAAATATTAGGCTAATGACCTATTAGTTTGGTCAAAGTATGCTCCCTCCATAATGGTATGTTGATGCAAAATTTGGTAGAGATCGGATGATTAGGTTAATCGTAATTTGATTTAAGCTTTGAATATTTGTGTGGCCACCATTACGTTTCCGTCAAGATGGCGGCGATATAAAACATGACACTGAGGTGCCCTTTACTAGTGCTACCTCTGTACCAAATTTCATTCCATTCGGTTTCACCGAGTTCGAATTAATAGGGGTAATCGATTTTGACACAAAGATGGCCGCCATCCGCAAACTATTAGGCTAATGACCTATTAGATTTGTCAAAGGATGCTCCCTTCATAAAGGTAGGTTGCTGCACAATTTGGTAGAGATCGGATGATTAGGTTAGTCGTAATTTGATTTAAGCTTTGAACATTTGTGTGGCCGCCATTACGTTTCCGTCAAGATGGCGGCGATATAAAACATGACACTGGGGTGCCCTTTGCTAGTACTACCTCTGTACCATATTTCGTTCCATTCGGTTTCACCGTGTTCGAATTAATAGGGGTAATCGATTTTCACACAATGATGGCCGCCATCCGCAAACTATTAGGCTGATGACCTATTAGTTTGGTCAGAGAATGCTGCCCCCATAAAGGTTTGTTGTTGCAAAATTTGGTAGAGATCGGATGATTAGGTTAGTCGTAATTTGATTTAAGCTTTGAACATTTGTGTGGCCGCCATTACGTTTCCGTCAGAGTGGCGGCGATATAAAACATGACACTGAGGTGTCCTTTGCTAGTGCTACCTTTGTACCAAATTTCGTTCAATTTGCGCTCACCGTGTTCGAATTGATAGGGGGGACAGACATTCAGAGTACACACACTCACACACACACACACACACACACAGACTCACACACACACATACACACACACAGACAGACACACTTTTTTCGCCCTGTAGTGATCTCGTAAGTCTACTTTCATTTTTTGCAAAAATCGAAAGTAGGCTAATAAGCAGACATGTGTCTAAGGGTTTTTCGATGTTGTGTATATTATAAAGTGAGAGGGGTGAAAAGTGGGGGTTGAAAGATTCCTAACGGAGGGCGTATCTCTTAAACGACATAGGCAAGGAGTTTGAAAATCAGCGGAAAAAAATCAGCTTAAAAAATTAGTAAATCGGTGTTCGACCGTTTTTTCATAAATTCAATTTAAGGGGCCAATGGGGTGGGGTGAAATTCTGGAAAAGAAAAGGAGAAGAAAGTGTCCTAACTGACTGACTAACTCACTCACTCATCAAGCTCAGGGGAAAATGACAGCTTAAAAAATAAGTTAATAGTTGTTCGAGCGTTTTTTCATCAATCCAATTTAAGGGGCCCATGGGAAGGGGTGAAATTCTGGTAAAAATAATTGAATGAAAATGTCCTGACTGACTCACTCACTCATCATCGCCCAGCGAAAACTATTGAACTTGGAAACATGAAATTTTGGGAATATGTTCGCTGTATGTCGAAAACGTCAACTAAGAAAGGAGTTGTGTTTAATCGGGTTCTAAAGAGGTGTTAAGGGGGTAAACGTGTATTTCATTGAATAACGATATCTGATGAGTTGTTTCTTTGGGGATGTGATATTCGGCATATAAACTAATCATTACAAATAAGCAGACATATGTCTAAGGGTTTATCGATGTGGTGTATATTATGAGGTGAAGGGGGTGAAAATTATGGTTTGAAGGATTCTTAACGGAGCGTGTATCTCTTAAAAGACATAGGCGAGAAGTTTGAAATTCGGCGGAAAAAACAGCTTAAATTATAGGTAAATAGGTGATCGACCGTTATTTCATAAATCCAATTTAAGGAGCCCTTGAAGAGGGGTGAAATTCTGGGGGATAAAAACAGGAAAACGTGTTCTAACTGATTAATACACTCACTCATCAAACTCAGGGGGGAAGAACAGCTTAAACATAAGTAAATAGGTGTTCGACCGTTTCTTTTTCATAAATCCAATTTAAGGGGTACATGAGAGAGGTGAAATTCTGAAAAATAAATGAAAGAAAATGTCCTGACTTACTCACTCACTCATCATCGCCCAGCCAAAATTATTAAAGTTGGAAACATGAATTTTTTGGGATATGTTCATTGTATGACGAAAATGTCCACTAAGGAAATATTCTTGGATATTCAGGTTCTAAAGGGGTGTTAAGGGTGTAAACGTGCATTTCAATGAATAACAGTATCTCACGAGTGGTTTCATTTGGGAATGTGATACTTGGCATATAAACTAATCATTAAAAACAAGATGTTCAGTAAAGAACATATAGCCTACTTTCTCCTAAATGCATGGGTATTGTTATAACTCTTTGTCCTTTTCAAGGAGTATGATTGATTGTTGGTTGTAATAGCTTGTTGAAATACAACGTGCTATAGGGATATTAAACATGAATATGAGGTGCCCTATGCTAGTGCTACCTCTGTACCAAATTTCGCTCAATTCGGTTTCACCGTGTTCGAATTGATAGGGGGAATCGATTTGCACACATACTTGGCCACCATCTGCAAACTATTGGGCTGATGTTCTTGCAGTTTGGTCAGAATATGTTTCCCACATAAAGATTTGGTGTTGCAAAATTTGGTAGAGACTAGATTATTAGGTTGGTCGTAATTACATTTTAGCTTTTAACATTTGGGAGGCCGCGATTACGTTTCCGTCAAGATAGCGGTGATATAAAACATGACACTGAGGTGCCCTTTGCTAGTGCTACCTCTGTACCAAATTTCGTTCATTCGGTTCCACCGTGTTCGAATTAATAGGGGGAATCAATTTTGACATAAAGATGGCCGCCATCCGCAAACTATTAGGCTAATGACCTATTGGATTGGACAAAGGATGCTTCCTCCATAAGGGTATGTTGTTGCAAATTTTGGTAGAGATCGGATGGTTATGTTAGTCGTAATTTGATTTAAGCTTTAAACATTTGTGTGGCCGCCAATACGTTTCTGTCAATATGGCGGCGATATTAATCATGTAACTGAGATGCCCTTTGCTAGTGCTATCTCTGTACCAAATTTCGTTCCATTCGGTTTCACCGTGTTTGAATTAATAGGGGGAGTCAATTCTGACACATAGATGGCCGCCATCTGCAAACTATTAGGCGAATGACCTATTAGATTGCTCAAAGGATGCTCCCTCCATAAAGGTATGTAGTTGCAAAATCTGGTAGAGATCGGATGATTAGGTTAATCGTAATTTGATTTAGGCTTTGAGCATTCGTGTGGACGCCATTACGTTTCAGTAAAGATGGCGGCGATATGAAACACGACACTGAGGTGTCCTTTGCTAGTGCTACCTTTGTACCAAATTTCGTTCCATTCGGTTTCACCGTGTTTGAATTAATAGGGGGAGTCAATTCTGACACAAAGATGGCCGCCATCTGCAAACTATTAGGCGAATGACCTATTAGATTGGTCAAAGGATGCTCCCTCCATAAAGGTATGTAGTTGCAAAATCTGGTAGAGATCGGATGATTAGGTTAATCGTAATTTGATTTAGGCTTTGAACATTCGTGTGGACGCCATTACGTTTCAGTCAAGATGGCGGCGATATAAAACATGACATTGTGGTGCCCTTTGCTAGTGCTACCTCTGTACCAAATTTCGTTCCATTCGTTTCCACCGTGTTTGAATTAATAGGGGTAATCAATTTTGACATAAAGATGGCCGCCATCTGCAAACTATTAGGCTAATAACCTATTAGATTGGTCAAAGAATGCTCCCTCCATAAAGGTATGTTGTTGCAAAGTTTGGTAGAGATCGGATGGTTATGTTAGTCGTAATTTAACTTAAGCTTTGAACATTTGTGTGGCCGCCATTACGTTTCTGTCAATATGGCGTCGATATAAAACATGACACTGAGATGCCCTTTGCTAGTGCTACCTCTGTACCAAATTTCGTTCCATTCGGTTTCACCGTGTTTGAATTAATAGGGGGAATTTATTTTCACACAAAGATGGCCGCCATCCGCAAACTATTAGCCTAATGACCTATTCATTTGGTCAAGGGATGCGTCCTCTATAAGGGTATGTTGTTGCAAAATTTGGTAGAGATCGGATGATTAGGTTAATCGTAATTTGATTTAAGCTTTGAACATTTGTGTGGCCGCCATTACGTTTCCGTCAAGATGGCGGCGATATAAAATATGAGACTGAGGTGCCTTTTGTTGTTACTACCTCTGTACCAAATTTCGTTCCATTCGGTTGCACCGTGTTTGAATTAATAGAGGGAATCGATTTTCACACAAAGATGGCCGCCATCCGCAAACTATTACGCTGATGACCTATTAGATTTGTCAAAGGATGCTCCCTCCATAAAGGTATGTTGTTGCAAAGTTTGGTAGAGATCGGATGGTTATGTTAGTCGTAATTTAACTTAAGCTTTGAACATTTGTGTGGCCGCCATTACGTTTCTGTCAATATGGCGGCGATATAAAAGATGACACTGAGATGCCCTTTGCTAGTGCTACCTTTGTACCAAATTTCGTTCCATTCGGTTTCACCGTGTTTGAATTAATAGGGGGAATTTATTTTCACACAAAGATGGCCGCCATCCGCAAACTATTAGCCTAATGACCTATTCATTTGGTCGAAGGATGCGTCCTCTATAAGGGTATGTTGCTGCAAAATTTGCTAGAGATCGGATTATTATGTTAATCGTAATTTGATTTAAGCTTTGAACATTTGTGTGGACGCCATTACGTTTCCGTCAAGATGGCGGCGATATAAAATATGAGACTGAAGTGCCTTTTGTTATTACTACCTCTGTACCAAATTTCGTTCCATTCGGTTGCACCGTGTTTGAATTAATAGAGGGAATCGATTTTCACACAAAGATGGCCGCCATCCGCAAACTATTACGCTGATGACCCATTAGATTTGTCAATGGATGCTCCCCCCATAAAGGTATGTTGTTGCACAATTTGGTAGAGATCGGATGATTAGGTTAGTCGTAATTTGATTGAAGCTTTGAACATTTGTGTGGCCGCCATTACGTTTCCGTCAAGATGGCGGCGATATAAAACATGACACTGAGGTGCCTTTTGTTAGTACTACCTCTGTACCAAATTTCGTTCCATTCGGTTGCACCGTGTTCGAATTAATAGGTGGAATCGATTTTCACACAAAGATGGCCGCCATCCGCAAACTATTACGCTGATGACCTATTGGTTTTTTCAAAGGATGCTCCCCCCATAAAGGTATGTTGTTGCAAAATTTGGTAGAGATCGGATGATTAGGTTAGTCGTAATTTGATTTAAGCCTTGAACATTTGTGTGGCCGCCATTACGTTTCCGTCAAGATGGCGGCGATATAAAACCTGACACTGAGGTGTCCTTTGCTAGTGCTACTTTTGTACCAAATTTCGTTCAATTCGCATTCACCGTGTTCGAATTGATAGGGGGGGACAGACATTCAGAGTACACACACTCACACAAACACACACACACACACAGACACACACACACACGGACCTCACACATACACATACACAAACACACACACACACACAGACTCACACACACACATACACACACACAGACAGTCACACTTTTTTCGCCCTGTGTTGATCTCATAAGTCTACTTTCATATTTTACAAAAATCGAAAGTAGGCTAATAAGCTGAAACATGTCTAATGGATTTTCGCTGTGGTGTATATTATGAGGTGAAAGGGATGAAAAGTGGGGGTTGAATGATTCCTAACGGAGCGTGTATTTCTTAAGCGACATAGGCGATAAGTTTCATACTCAGTGGAAAACAATCAGCTTAACAATAATAAATAAATAATTAAATAAATAGGTGTTCGACCGTTTTTTCATAAATCCACATTAAGGGGCCCATGGGGAGGGGTGAAATCCTTGAAGGAAAACGTCCACTATGGAAGGATTTTTGGATATTCACTCTCATCGACCAACCAAACTATTAAAGTTAGAAGAATGATATTTTGGGGATATGTTTGTTGTGTGTCGCAAACGTTTACTAAGGAGGGATTTTTGGATATTCATGTTCTAAAGGGGTGTTAACGGGGTTAACCTGCATTTCATTTAATAACAATATGACACGACTATGACGCGAGCAATGCCGCGAGTACCTGCTAGTATTACATAGAAATAAGGCACATTTATGATGTCAAATGTATATTGGAGTACATTATATTACAGCAGAGAGATAATTAAATCTTGCTTTTGTGGAAATAGCCTTTGGGGCATTAAGAATTTGTATTTATCATATCGACCTATCACAGGTAGACTACTACGCCGGAGAGTGGGAGTACCTGCTGTTTCCTGCAAGCGAGCACACTGCGGTGACGGACATATCTTTTTTCAACTCAGCCAAGTGAGCAACTAGGCAGAGATACACATCGTAAAGTAGCTCCGAGGAGCAAGAAAGTACAAAGTTATCACAAGTCAACGGCGATTCCAGTTTAGAGTTAGACTTCGTGTTGTGCCGTATTGAAGCCAATATACACCAAGCTCAGTGCCGAAGAGGGACTTGGATGTACAGCGTGCCAGGCATTGTATGCGGGCAGCGCACAGTTATAGGAATCTATCTCACTTCATGTTAATGAAATGTATGTGTAGACGAGAAGTGGAGCGCAGTCATACATTATGGGACTTTTTACTGAAGCCGCTACGTATTGAAACGGTGTTCTTCCTTATACATACACCAAGATTTTTGCAATTCGACGTTATATACTTTCCGAGTGAATATATGGTATGTGGAAACCTGAGGTGTTGGGAGGGACGGTTTCGATGCATATTACCATTGTAGCCATGTGCGGCTAAATATGAGTGAGGACACTGCTCTCCGAGCAAATGTAGTGGACATTTTGGGTAAATACAAAGCTATTTTCGAAGTGGAACATATACACGATGCAGACCATTGGCACGTGAAGCATAAACTTTCGGTAACATACAGCCGCAAATAACTTATAATACAGTCGTGTGTTCACTCGATTATCGCGATGTTGCATACGCGTGCGTGATTTCTTTTCGGGTCGGGTTGGAGACGTTCGAAGACGGGCGAGGACCATTTCCGATATGAGGAAGCAGTTCGATTACCAGCAGTGGACCTGGGTCTTTTGGATTAAGAGGTCCCCATTTCGTTCACTGGAGATGGAGGGGATCTGTGCATCCTGCTATACCTTGATGGAATCAGATGGTGGGGCATTCCTATGCTCCATATCACCCTCGAGAGTCTACAGCCAGGTGGAGGAAAGCTTTTCCATGTAGCGTTGCAAAGTAGAGATAATACAGTGTGACCACATGCCACCATTATACGTTTTTAGTAGTAAGATTGAAGTGAGGTTTAGGCATGATTATTCCATGGCATGTTTGACTTCATTCTTAGTCGAGTTTAGACATGGTTAAACAGGTGCACTCATTTCCTAAGTTTTTATTATGAATTTATATTTTTGTTTTCAGTTTAATTAATTACATTCATTAAATTTATTCCGAACTTCTTGATTGTGGAGAACAGATCTTCATAGGGGAAGAAATCTACGTTATTCCTGAAGGGAATCTTCATTATTCAGTGGATTTGATATTTTCCACTCTTTTGAGTATTTCTTGTTTTTTTTTTATCAAGCTGTGGCTTGAGGGGTTGTCGCTCTATTTTATGGGTTGGACAATTGCGAGCTTCGAATTTGCCTATGCATTTTTGCATTATGATCATTACAGTAGAGTATAGAATGTGAAGTTTGATCATTCTTTTAGAATGGGGGATTTTTCTCTTGGGAATGAACGCTGTCGTATTGGATTCTAATGTATCAACAGAAGCTAACTTGAGTTGTTACCTGGATACATGTTGTAGATCCATTCCGATTTTCGTGAACTCTCTTGAGGGGACATTTCTGTTTTCGTCTGATTAACTTCGACTTCTGATTTTGTTGCCACGTGTGAATGGATACACTTTGATAATCTTTAAATTAAATAATATTGCTATAGCTGAATTTTGATTCAGTGTTTCGAGTTTTTCTTGAGTGGGACGTTGTTTAAGAGAACTGTTTGAGGAACAAGAATCTTTTAGAGGTAAATCCCTGGAATTAACTTTAAGGGGGAGCGTATTCTTACGAGACTGTAAATAAAACTCTATAAGGCAAGCTTTTTGTAGTCCAGTGGACTTTATTAAGCATCCACTCAGGATAAAAATTATGATGCATTGAAATGAGAAAACATATATTTAAGAAACACAGCTGAATATATCCGAATACTAGTTATTGAATTAAATAATCACAATGTGAGTCATAATGTGGTAAGGAACGTCAGTGGACGTATAGTATATTATTCACGGTAGTACTCGATGGAGTACTTTAATGTTATGATGCTCGTGAAAGCATACTGTATAATGTGAATTATAAAGAATAGTCTACGCCAAGACGGTGGTAGTGCCCACCTGTATTCAGCAATCGTCGAGGTCATGTATGCCAATTATAATTACAGTATTTCAGTACAAGGTTGTAGCAATTTCAGAATGTTCTTGAAAGGACATACTTTTTTTTTCATTTCTTGTTGCAGTTTGCTGGTAAATTGGTAACTCCGATTATGGATCTAGATTTTGTCAAGCCTCAGAGTTTTTTTTATCATCCACATTTAATTAGTTCTTCGGTTGTACTCAATTTATAAGATTTAAGCAAGTGTAAGATATGATACATGATCGATTAAGAATAAATTCTGGAGGAATTTAAAGAAGTATATTAATACTGAGAAATTATTGAATCTTTAGAGATTATGAATTACAAATTTCACGTCTTTTTTTTTAGCTTAAGTGCTTGATTGATGAAATAGACTTTAACCAAATTGCTAAAGCAAAATTTATACTAATGAATAATGACTCAGCACCAATGACGAGTGCAGAACTACCTGTTTGGGATGGCAATTACACTTGAGGGTGTAATGAGGTTAATAATAATTTTGTTGTAAATGTGTAGATATATTTGAATTAATTCGCGTGTTTGAAAATGTTGGAATCGGTGGATGAACCATAAAGGTGATCTCTTCGATTTGTTTTTCTTTTCTTATTGGATCACCTGTTGTATATATTTTCATTATTTCATTTGAGGGTCAAATGCATTCTTGGTCCATGGGGACAGCTGATGCATTTGTTGACATGACATTAGTGCCTATTTTCATGAATTTTTGTGTCCATTCATGGACGTTTTGGTCTGACCTCCTCTCAGATTTACTTTTTTGGAAATAAAATTGTTGTAATTTCTTTTAATCGCGCGATGTGATGATATTATAGAAGTATAAAGAGGTCGCATTAAGAGGGCCATAGCTAGGTATTTTTAGAGATCCCCACACTCCTGAGAAGGGGATTTCTTACGATTCTCGTGTTCTTAGAGCAGTTTGCTGCTTTGCTTTGGTTTTACTTAATGCCACCTCTGTTAGGTTTTGCTTGCACCGTGATACTCCCGTCTCCTGTTGATAGGACTTGGGGAATTTCTTAGCCAGGGGGTTTCAGGTTCTACGATCCAGTTACCATCGAGGGATTTCAACAGGTAAAGGGTAGGTATTTTCGGGTACAGTAAATTGGCGCCCAGCTGATTGGCTCGAGAAAACTGGAATACTAGATACGAGAACATAGTTTGTGGCCATTATAAGTGTCGTACCTCGTGGAGGGGCATCTGACTGGTGATATGACGTCATTTCATGATCGTTTCGAATCTTGTCTTTGAACACGTGGTGGCGTTATGGGCTAGTCAATTCCGACAACATTACAGCGATCAATTGTGAATTCGTTGAACGAACGTCGGGAAATAATGGTTCACCAATGTTTTTAGTACAAGATGTTGGAATTCATTCGTGAATAAAGCAATTACGAGCATTCTCGATATACATGGTATACGTGTAGAATTGCAACCATTAGTAGATTTTGTGGATTTTTAAGTGGTGCTACACTGATTTGGAAATAATATACGACTAGAGCCAAGATCAATGAAATACATTCACTGGAAATCTGAATTGACTTGATCAGTCGAGTGGGGCTTTTTGATGTAGCTCGTGGGTGAGCTTCATTCAAGGTGTCCTATTCTCTGGCAACCGGAAGATGGATATTTCCGAGCCCATTTTAAATGTAAAATCATTTTCATTAATTTAAAGATGGTCATAATAGGATTACCTAGGACATATACTGATATAAATCATAACGCGTAGTATGAATAAGTTCTGGGAATTCCTTGATTCTAACATTGAGCACTGATTGGTAATTTTAATTATATTTTAAGTTAACGCAACACAATCAAGAAGTTCTTATGATGGACTTGGGGAATTTCTTAGCCGGGGGTTTTCAGGTTGTACGATCCAGTTACCATCAAGGGATTTCAACAGGTAAAGGGTAGGTATTTTCGGGTACAGTATGAAGGAAGGAAGGTATGAAGGAAGGAAGGTGTGAAGGAAGGAAGGAAGGAAGGAAGGAAGGAAGGAGATAACTAATGAAGTTGGGAAGAAAGGATGGGCGAAGGATGGAAGGGGAAGGATGGAAGGAAGTGCATAATGAACACAAGTTGCGATTTGGAGACTAGAGTAATTAGCCTACATCGTAGTATTCACACGAAACTTCAATCTTCTCTTAAACACATTAATATGTTTGGGGAAATGCTCTAACACTGAGGCAGGTAATGAGTTCTAATTATCAATACCACGGTTAATGAAAGGATATTTCCCATAATTTATACGCTGCGATCGATCCTTAACTTTATGCGGATGATCTGCCCTGCTCAGGTAGGTGGGATTTCCCAGACGTTTGCTTAGTTCTCCCCATGCTGACCGGTTACTCTATGTGTTAAATATAGCGTATAGTTTGGATTTCGTTCTTCTATCTTCCGAAGATTCCCAAGCTAGATTTTCTATCATTCGAGTTACATCGTTGAGCACACACCTAGCAGTTTTCCTTCGTACCATCTACAGCTCATTGATGAGCTCTACATGATATGGGTCCCAACCAGCAGCGTACAGAAAGGGGGGGGGGGGTGTCGAAATGGCGGAGGCGGGTAGGGTTTAACTCCCTAGAGATATTTCTTTACTTGAATCTTTATATTGTCCCACCTATCACCTGTTTTACTCTACTGCTATGGAGGCTTCATACCCCTGTATATATTTTAAAGTGATCACGTTCCTTACATGGTAAATGTCCTGCACTCTACTCGCAGCGAGACTTCTCCCTCAGCGTTGGAGTTGGCCATGGATCATTTTTGCTGTTAAAGTGTGCGATTGGTACCATTTTTCACGTCTCTTCGGGATGCTTCAATCGTGTGTCCGTTTCGTTAATAATAATTCAGTACATGAGGAGTTACTAAAATTTATTCGAACTGATGATACAGAGAAAGTCATCAAGATAGGTAGATTTTGAGAGTCAATAGTAAAGGCAGCAGGAACACGGAGAGCAAAACATTTTTCTCTCACATATTATCAATATCATAAGCAACCACGTAACTATGGTCATGATGATACCACTGCATCGTTTCAGTTTTAATATTTAGTTACTGTTTTCCATATCTTTTATATAGCGTATAGTTTGGATTTCGTTCTTCTATCTTCCGAAGATTCCCAAGCTAGATTTTCTATCATTCGAGTTACATCGTTGAGCACACACCTAGCAGTTTTCCTTCGTACCATCTACAGCTCATTGATGAGCTCTACATGATATGGGTCCCAACCAGCAGCGTACAGAAAGGGGGGGGGGGGGGTGTCGAAATGGCGGAGGCGGGTAGGGTTTAACTCCCTAGAGATATTTCTTTACTTGAATCTTTATATTGTCCCACCTATCACCTGTTTTACTCTACTGCTAAGGAGGCTTCTTACCCCTGTATATATTTTAAAGTGATCACGTTCCTTACATGGTAAATGTCCTGCACTCTACTCGCAGCGAGACTTCTCCCTCAGCGTTGGAGTTGGCCATGGATCATTTTTGCTGTTAAAATGTGCGATTGGTACCATTTTTCACGTCTCTTCGGGATGCTTCAATCGTGTGTCCGTTTCGTTAATGATAATTCAGTACATGAGGAGTTACTAAAATTTATTCGAACTGATGATACAGAGAAAGTCATCAAGATAGGTAGATTTTGAGAGTCAATAGTAAAGGCAGCAGGAACACGGAGAGCAAAACATTTTTCTCTCACATATTATAATATCATAAGCAACCACGTAACTATGGTCATGATGATACCACTGCATCGTTTCAGTTTTAATATTTAGTTACTGTTTTCCATATCTTTTATATTTTGTAAAAATGAGGACAAAGTACACTTCTGAGATCGATCCGGGAAAATGTGTGTCTGTTTGTTTGTCCTTCTGTCTGTCTGTCTGTCTGACTGTGTGTGCCCCCCCCCCCCTCTCTCTATCAACTCCTAAACGGCTGTAGCAATCGAACCAAAATTTGGTATGAATAAGATCTCTATCTCGATATCTCAATGCCGTATTTGACAAAGATGTCAGTGCTACCAACTGCTGAAAAAACGCAATTGAAATTTCAGCTCCATGTTGTATATCTTGGAAGGTATGCATGGGAGCTATACCAAAATTGGCACACATATAGATAATAATATTTCAGTTTAATATACAGGAGGCC
The DNA here is from genome assembly GCA_946902985.2 of Meconema thalassinum. Classification (NCBI taxonomy): domain Eukaryota; kingdom Metazoa; phylum Arthropoda; class Insecta; order Orthoptera; family Tettigoniidae; genus Meconema; species Meconema thalassinum. Next base: position 861,220,560 of record OX336388.2, read on the forward strand.
ATACAAGGCAGTGTTGCCAAAATTATTATAAGGCTGCTGATAGGCCCAATTTTTAAATGCATATAACCTCTACACTACCAATTGGAATTCAACCAAATTTCGTATGTACTATGCGTAGGTAGACAGATATGACTGAGAGTAATCTTAAGCGCCACCAGGGCTCCCAACTGTTAATAAATGCACTCTCTAATGATTTTTCCAAATACCAATATCTCAGAAAGTATGCAAGCCGACAGCTTTAAACTATGCACACGTATAGTACCTGACATTCTAGATTAATTCGGAGTAGTTAATGGACCTCAGTACTACCAACATGATTCTAAGCCTGCTGATAGGACCAATTGTAAATGCATGTAACTTCTATAATATCAAATGGATTTCAACCAAATTTCGTATGTGCTATGTGTAACATAACAGATATGACTATGCGTATTCTTAAGAGCTACCAGGGCTGCCAACTGTTAATAAATGCTGTCTCTATTTTTACCCTAATATCAATATATAAGAAAGTATGCAAGCCAACAGCTCTAAACATTGAACACGTATAATACCTTTCATACTAGATTAATTTGGAGTAACTAATATACGTCAATGCGTCCAACATGATTCAAAGGCTACTGATTGGTCAAATTTTAAAAAAACATATTACTTCTATACAAATAGATGGATTTCATTCAAAATTGGCACAACAATAGATCATAATAGTTCAGATTATTTCTGACCACACATGTATGACATTGTTGCCAACATGATTTTACGCGCGCTGATAGGTCCTATGTCTAACTACATGCAACGTCCATGCTATCCATTGGACTTCAACCAAATTTTGTATTCTGTACCTTAAGAGATGGAACTAAGAATATATTCAGTCACCAGGGCTGCCAACTGTAGTGCTCTATTAAGCTACATTATGCCAGTTATATTTCGAACTAATTAGAAATTTCGATGTACTGTGCCCAATCAGTCACGGCAGTCTGGCATCGAACTCAGGTCTCATCAGAAAAGACCAGGCACATGGTTATGCCTAGAGTCGAACCATTGATCTCTGCGGGGGAGCGATTACAGGGAACCCAAAGAGCAATGAGAGGTATACTGACATATAATAATGTAGCGTGATTTCACGATCTATAGGTGAATATCATAGCAATTTAAGGGAAAAACTGTAGCCAAATGCAAGGAAATATACATTTTCAGAGCATACGAGAATGAGAGGAGGCCAGTTTGAAGTTTTACAAATTACCCTTAGCAAGTGGGCGGAGAGCTTAGGCGCCGACCGTACTATTTACGTCTGGAGCAGGAAGACAGCTCAAAATTAATGACCCGGGTATCCACCGCTTGACAAGGGGGAAACTTAGAGTAGGGATGATGGCTCACGGAAATTAATTAATTACAGCCAAGTGGAGCATTGAAATGCATTGAAATATACACCCAGGTGAATATATTCACGGAGAGGTAATTTAGGAGTGGTTTTTCACCTAAATTAGGGCCCTTATCTCCAAATGAACGAATTACAACCTAGCCTACGCTCGAGAGCAGTGACTTTGTGACCAGTCAACGGGGAATTACCACGATGGCGTCCCCACGCGCTGAACTAAGGAAATTAATTGTAATAAATTGGCCGAAGCGATCGCCGGCACGCGAATGTTTTTGAAACCTCCACACTTAAATAAACAAGATGTAGATGTCATTTCGGCTGAAGAGGTATTATTTCAAGAAAGGAGTCGCTCTCATGTGTCCGGTGGACTATTTTGTACGAGAAACCTTTATATAGGGGGAGTAAGGCAAGCCAAGCCAGTTGTTCTCCAGTCTTCGCCAGTTCGCCTAGAGTTATTCTACAGTATACACGTAACTAAGACGCTGCCAGTAAGCACGCCAAATGTTAAAGTATCAACGCTCCGCCGTTGAAGAACAATAGGAGCAAGTTATAAGCTTCATAAGTAATCATGAAGCGCGTCGAAAGTAAATTAATACAGATATTTACCTATTATCTGACGCAAATATAAATTCGCCACAGCGAAAAAGGAACTTATAATGTTTTTGAACAGTTCTTATACCGGGAGGTATTGTCAGAATTGTATATGACATCATCATCAGGATCACTACAATGATGGGAGCTTGGAAATCATTGCCACCTAATCTGGATAGTGAGCTGAACAAGATTGCAGGGAACGAGGATCGAACGTCCGTAAAACGCTGTTAGATTTTCACGGAGACCAGCGGTTGTCATAATTGCATCGCATCTCTGAGATCAGGCGTAGGAGAAGTCCAATTTAAGGATCAACATGTGAAGTAGTGGATAAATGTACATAAATTGTGTAATAGTGATTTAAAAGTGTTCATGTGTATAGTGATTAATATGCAGTGTGTAGCAGTGATAAAGGCCACTGATAAAAATATGTGTATCATGTGGAAAATGTGTGAATCTAAGTGTTGTGTAAAGGATAACATGATGGCTTAAATCAAGCGTCATGGTAGCGCTAAAGCTGAAGCGCTGGCACTATCCAGCAAAAAGGAAAAAAGTGAGTACCCATTTTATAATGTCATTATAACTAAATAGTTCACCATATAACAATGCATCACTTTGAGAATAAGATGTAATAGTCACTTACTGAACGAGTTTTCACCACTCGTCTTGAATAAAATATGGCTTGGAAGGTGATTTGTTTAAGGCCATTCAGGCAAAAATAGTGATGGATGTAACGGTAACGTTAAATGAATGATAATAATAATAGTATTATGGGGTCGGCAACAGTAAAGTAATAGGCATTTTTGGCCTAAATAATGTTCAAATAGTGTCATGTCTAATATAAAGATACTGTATTTTTGTAAACAGTAAGAGTGTAACGTGGAATATAGAGAAATACGAGAGCTTTTTCAGTGTCAGTGAAATATGAATGAATATTTGATATGGTCAATCCTTAGGATTATGTTTGAGGACCATTAAAGTAAAGTAAGCCAGTAAATTTATTACATTTTGTTAGGAGCTATGTAAGCTTTGGCTTAAGTGGTATGACAGAGAGAACGCGGGTGCCTTAATAATTGAGTCATCTATGTGAAGTATTGTTTGAGCCGCATGTAAGCGTGCAGAATTAACGTAGAATCCAGTGATTTACGTAAATAAATATTGCGGGGACCAAACTAGTATAGCTTGCGCGTTAGGTGAGAAGTTGGCTAAATCTACGAGTAGTATCGCCCTTGAGCATTCTGTTTTATTCGCAGCGAATTGGACAGAGCCTGTCTGTATCCAACGTTTGCATGAATTATGGCCACTATGACGTCCGTCGAGACGCAGTGAGCATGTGTGTATAATGACCTACCCTGAGAGGTAAGGATCATATTCGTCGTTAGGAACGCAGATTTCCTTATATTTTATTGACAGCTGCTGGTGAAAATCGTGGATTTTCACTATGATGCGCGTCTAAAGCCACTAGTAGTCACCATAGAACGGCAAGGCTATCACTAGAATTCCACCCCAGCCATGAATGTTAATTAAGGAGCCAGTTGAGCCCAAGACACTATAAGGATAGGTGTTAAATATTTAAATGACTCAATTACTTAGGAGCCACACTTAGCGTTACTCCAGTACTGCAATTTGTAAACAAACCTGACCTTGACGGCAGAGAGAGGAGGGGTCATAGACCACTTCTGCGGCAGCCATCTTGGCTTGCCAGCTGGGACGAATTTTATTGCCTGCTGAGGGGGAGGAAGGTCGTTCGACCGGTCCCTTGGAAATTAGAGTCACAATAGGACACTGAGGAATCTCGATATTTCAATATGCAATTAAGATTTGAGTATTATGATGATGCCAATTGAATTGAACGGTGGGTTGCAACTCACATACGTTGTTGGATCATAGAAATCAGATAATATTAGGCTCAGTTATTCTCCGAGGAGGAAAGCTGAACCAACATAATGTAGGCATCTTCTTTAGAATGCATTTTGACAGTTCTTGCTAATTTATGCAGACGGGTATGTGTTTTCCCAGAACATGACACATTTGTAACAATGATAAGCCCGACAAGACCCAGAAAATCGTTATATGGTGAAACTATAAAATATTCTATCCATGTTTATTTTGGAAGGGATAAGTACCACTTTTCTTAAAGCGTTCATATGGACGGAAAGAAGAAAGATGATTCACACGACACAACAAATATTTGTTAATGATTGCAGAAAATAATGAATTCATGCTAATCAAGGTAAATGCCATAAGAAACGGAATAATGTTTTATTAATATCATTTTTATGTGATATGTGATTTTTGTGTTATGATAATCCCATTAACTAAAATTGTGTCACATGATGAATACTATGGAAACCCATGGAAGTCTGAATTATTATTGATAGGATGCTAGAATTAGATTTGAGTGCAGTGTAGCACTATTTTAAGAAGAAAGCTCACAAAATAACCCTATATTTTATTTGTGGGAATTAAATATAATTTGTCCTTTATTTGTATTTGTTGTATAGCCATGATTTAGACCAGTAAATAGTTCATTTTAGGAAAATGTTGTGTATTTCCTGTTGAGTAGTTACCTGGTAGACTCAAATCCTGAGCATGTGGTCGTATGGTGGGCAGGAACGTCCCATACCTCGAAAGACCGTGAGTTAGTTGGGATACGAACACATGGTCCACATGATGACAGTTGGGTACATGGAGGAGATGTCTCTGTACTAGGATTGAGTCACAGGTACTGCTAAAAGTCGGCCAAGATATTAATGGTAGAAGCAAATACAGCATAGATATTAGGACAGAATAGGAAAGGCCGCGTCCCATTTGTTAATAAGCCATCGCGTAAAATAAATGTTGATAATCCTCCATAAAACATGCTTAAATGTAAATGTAACTTACACACAAACCCCTTTAATTATCATGGCCCAAGCAATGTGGGACGGTATTAATTCATTATGGAACCGCCTGCATCTGTGCAATATGAGCGATCTTGGCATTGCGCAAACTGGCCAGGGCAAACTACCACAAAGCATGGATACCCATAACATTATCATGACGGCCCATACGTGGGGCATTCGGCAATAAAAACCACTCCTTGGACAGTTTTATTAATAATTCAGAACAGGGCCGATGTCTTACAATGAGGACCAGAATGATAATGTTATTTTAACATTATCATGGCGCCCAGTACGTGGATGGCTTATGGGATTCAGGAAACCCCATAATAATAGCATGGTTTTCATGGGAAAAAACATAAAAATAATATTTTTCCTCAAACTTTGTTTGAGCGATTGTGAGTCTTTCTAGATGATATTCAGACGTCAGACACTGTTGTCAGACGGGTACGAGGGTCTATACCTATTCCATAGGTGGTTTTGACACTTTATAATATGTTGTTGTTGTTGTCGTGGGATCGGAATCCTTGTCTTTCCAATAGAACGCGCCAGCATATTCAGCTGCGGCCTACCTGAATCTCAAATTAAGAAGTACAGGATGGCTGGAACTGAAGACGTAATCAGGTGTATTGCTGAGTTAAGGGAGCATTTTGATGAGACTAATGCTAAGAGAAAGGAAGAAATTAGAGAATTTAAAGATGAAATAGCGGGTAGATTGGATGCCAATCAAACCGAAATAAATACTAGATTGGAGGCTAATCAAGCCGAAATAAACAATAGATTAGAGGCTAATCAAGCTGAAGTAAATACTAGACTAGAGGCTAGTCAAAATGAGGTAAGCCAGATGTTGGCTACAGTCAATACTCAATTAGAGGCTAATCAAGTTACAATACACACGCAATTAGAGTCAAACCTAATAGAGGTTAATAAGAAAATGGATGACGTTAAAGAGTCTGTCCAGCGTGAGGTAACTAAGAATATTGTTAGCGTGGTCTCAGAAATGCAAGATGATAACGATAAACGCTTTGAGTCTATTGAGTTAAAACTAGAGAATAATCTGCAAGCGTGCAGAGAGTCACAGCGTGAAATTAACGATAGTTTAAGCAGTATGTCCATGGAGCTTAAAGACATTCAAAGTCAGAATGAAGCTAATACTAAACGTCAATTAGAGCAGTTTAATACGTTCACTCAGACCGTGGATCAAAGGTTCGAGAATAGCGATATAAAATGGAATACGCGAATGGCAGGTTACGCCAAGGCGGTAGACGAAGCCTTAAGAAAACAGGATCAAAATATCCTTGACCAATGCAAGGAAATCCAGGAAATAAAAACTTCTGATCAAGAGAATAAGGAGATAATGTCAAATATGAAGAGGCAAGTCGGAAAAGTGGAGAAAGAGTTGGAACAAACTCAGAGCGACTTAGCAGTTTTCCATAAAAGACAGGATGAGGATCAGGGAGAAATCACGAAAATAAGGACTGAAATCTCTCATATACAAGGTCATATTCAAAAGGAAGTTACAGGCTTACGAGAAGAATTAGAACTTCGAGAAGGCTTAAAGACTGAAGCCAGCGATAAGACTCTTGCCGAAGTAAGAGAAAGTCTAGCAGGGGAAATTATCCACCTGAAGGAAAACCTTAAGGATGATAAGCAAAAGGTATTTTCTATGGCAGAAAGAAACCGAGATCGCCTAGAGAAAATAGAACGAGAGGTATTAGCTCGTTTGGAAAGGGCAGAAAATAGACACAGCCAAATCGAGACTAGAATGATCGCGCAGGAGGAATCTATGCTGCGGAATCCTAGGTCTAGCGAAGGAAGTATAGACGAGAATAGGAGAAACAAATGGGCAGAGATAGAAATACAGCCCACTCCAAAGAATGCAGCCATGCCAAGTGACAGTCCGTATACCACACCTGGTATGCCAATTGCCATATCAACACCGCATGAAAATGCTATTCAAAGTCAAATAGTCACAGTTATAAGGGCTAGTGATGAGAAACCAAAGAAATACTCTGGGAGTAATTCTAACATGACACCCAAGTACTGGCTTAAAGAAGTTTCCGAGTACTTGAATGACGCGAAAATACCGCCAGAGCGCAGGTTGAGAGCGATTGAAAAACTAACCGAAGGGGAGTGTGCCCTATGGTTTAGGAGTTTTCGGTACACATTCGACAGCGTTGACGAATTTCGCCAAGCATTTTTAAGCAGATATTGGAACGCGAGCGTACAACAGAACCTCAGATTGGACTTGTATTCCATGCGTTACAGTACTAGTAATCCGACTAAGTACGGAGAATTCTTTGTGAATCAATTGTGCCGTTTTCGCGAGCTTGATGAAGGGCTTAGAGAGTCAGATTTGTGCATAGCAATAGCCAAGCAGCTACCGTATGAAGTACAACGTCTGCTAATCTCAGCAAAAGCCAAAACTGCAATCGATATTGTACCCGTTCGTCCTGGGGATGCGATGACCCATCTGCTATAACATCGCATTCCTGGAGTTCCAGGACAGAGCGGAGTTAAATGAACCTCTAGTCAAATAAGGAATGTGTCGGAAATTCAGCTGAGTTGTCGAAAAAGCAGTGGGTATCACGAGACAAATTATCTCTAGGGTCGTTACGGGCTTAAGTTTAATAGAAATAATGCAAATATAAATGGGCGCCATCAACTGAATTCCTAGCAAACCACTTCCTTTCCGGTTAAGCCTTACTCAAGACAAGGAAAGAAAAAGGAACATCACACCGTCATCAGATCACAACTAAGATAAAAACAAATTTATTTTACTTTGATAGTCAGACAGACATTTTAAATATAATTCCTACCTAAGAGTATGGTCGAATGCCAAAGTTAAATTGTCATTGTCCAAAAATCGAACCATCTCTTTTCTAATCCAAAATTATTTTTATCCACATAACAAGAAAAATTTATAAAGTTCTCTTGGGTTCTCAGGATCACTGTAGCACTATGTCTTTCGTCACTGACATTTGTGAAACCTGAGACCTAATTTCTCTTTAATTTAACATCAATGTGGATTTAAATAAGTTATTAATCTGTCTAAACATACACATAATATAATCACACATATTAAATATCACGTAAATTATGGTTTGCATGGCATAATTTGAATGTTGAACATGTTAATCAAATGCTCCTAAACATCGAATAATTAATTTACACTATTTACATCGTCATTCATAATCTCTTATCTGTGAATTACAGAAAATTCAAATTCTCATTGGTCATCATTATCGTCATCATCAAAATTAAATATTTCTCACATTAATTCTCACTTCAAAATTCTACATCTTTCTGTCAGAATTCTTAATTCATCACCATTACATCATTTAAATCCTCAATTCAAGTTGCAATTCCTTCAAATTATCTCTCAATTAAATTGATTTAATTCCATATAAATTCATTAATCATCAGCTTCTTTAATTAATTATCACCTCCTAATTCAGTTATTCATCATCATTACAATCGTCTATTAATTTATTTAAATCAGTTTAATTTATCCAATCTTTAATTCATCCATTTATTTAATTCATCGATTTATTCAAAAATTTAATTTATCAACTTATTTAAATTTCAATCATCTGGTTATTTAGTTTTCATTATTTCATCTAGTCATTCTGATTTATATTTCATTAGGTCAGATCGTTAATATGCTTAAATCTTCAGATTATTATTTCATTAATTATTATTTTCAGAAAATCTTGTATTATCAACTTTATTTTTTTTTTAATTTCCTAACAAATTGTTTAATATGGTTTATAGAACGTTGTCTTACAGTTTTATCACTTCCAAGTTATATCTCGTATTTAATTTATCATGCCAAAAAATATTATTGCCTCCACGATATCACGTTGGATCAAACTATCCACAACGACATTACATTTCTCCAATACTTCAAATATCACATTTGAATACAATAATTATTCCACAAAAACTCCATAAATATTCAGCACATACAGCATGAATCTCAGCAATTACGCTAGACTGGGTACGACGACCTCATGTCTGCCTCAAAATACATTATCAACGTTGCAACTATCACATGGCAACTTCCACAAAATGCCTATCACAAACTTCACTTAACCATGTTGCATGATCTACAAAAAATATATAACTGGCTTCAAATTATCAACGCACACAATCTCCAATAACTGTAATTACTCTGATCACATCTAGACAACTTCTTAAACAATTGGAAAAATATTACTTCAGTAATTTAAGATCTGCTTTCAAATAGCATAAATTCTCTTACAATTCTTAACTCACATCGCAGAAAAACACCAATGTGCTATAATCTCTCATATCAAAATCTGCAATACTGATCTGCCTTATAATAAATCTGACCATTAATGATTAATCTCATAAGATTCAATTACTTTAAATCCTTCTCAAAGGTATCAAACACAATTATAAAAATCATCAAAAGCCTCAGCTGTAACAGCTGTTAAACTGAAATTACTCTCAAAAGAGTATAGCAACAAAATATTGGATTGGCAAACAAGAATTACTAAATTCAATCCTGTTGACATTTATCGTTACTTTATTTAACAAAATTTCGACTGATATGTGACTAGTAGTTCCTTGTTTGATTCACTTACATCTCGTGTACACTCGGATGATAAAAATGAGTCCCTCAATGGCGAGTAAGATGTGTAACCACCGAACAGTCGTATGAATACGAAAGACCTCGCCCCGTCGACTTGGATGATAGTTCCCTGAACGATGGGTAAGATGAGTAGCCACCATACAATCGTATAAATACGAAGGACCCCATCTCGTAGGCTATATGAGTGAATGTACCAGATAGGAATCAACAAGTTTCTAGTTGTCATATAAAAGCGATGTTCATTCACTAAAGTGAATAACTTCTTAATATCTCCAAACAATTCAATGGAAAAAATCCCTAATGATGAATAATACACACTCGCTAGTATGCAATGAACTGACGAAGTAATTTTAGATAATCAATTGCAGATCACGAGTTCGAAATACTCGTTACACAAAAAAAAACTATTCATGAAAAATATCCTAGCTGGAAAAATGTCTAAAAGACCAAACATCTGCTTAATAAAGCCAATCAATGGTGAGAATTTCGTATAATGATGCCTGCCATATCATATGGTCACTCCATATTCTAGCAAATTCGAAGTATATAAATTCAAACCATGTCTTAAAAATCGTGTCACTCCTATTAGAAAAATATACATGTGTGCCCAGTATTCATGAAAATAATCGTATCAGGTAGTTATGACTCTTACAGTACCTTTCATAATCAGCTGTAATTAAATTTCCAAGATCGTCGATTTTCCCTACATAAAGAATTTCTCGAAAGATCGGCGTGAATATCATTCCATCCATGAAATGACGATTGCCTTCGAAATCCCAAGCGAATCAGCTGGTGGACTCCTCTCGTCAGGAATCGAATCCATCGCTCTGCGGTGCCATCTTGTCTCTATTTTCGTCTACTCGGACATGTTGAACTTCAGATTACCCATAGCGGATATTGTCCAACTCCTTCTCGAAAATGTTCATGGAAACAGCGGACCCCCTACTCCTCTTCTAAGATACGCCACTGTTCCGTTAAATGTTCAGTTTGAGTATTGTAAGTTCAATCTCAAATGACTGCTAAGTCCCACTTTCGTAAAATAAAATTTTACTTGAGAGTGTTCAAGATCACGAAACACCCCGTAGTCGTCTGTATTCGGTAATTCATGAAAACTGCATAAGAAATAAATCTTATTAATGCACGATCTAATGTTCATCAGTGCCTATGCTAACAACATTCCGTTTACTTGAAATAGTTAAAGTAGCTTCGAATGCGTTATAGAAAAGCATAGTCAAAGTTATTCATAAAAGCTATGTTCAAACTGCGTCGAAATGAGCTTGTAATAAAGTCTTCAACTACTTGCAGTGCGGTTCTAAAATATCCCGGCCGTCTGCGATTGCTTCCTCGGCCAGCCCGCCTGGATCAATGACCCGCCTGGCCTTCGCTGCTCGGCGATGCAGGAACTGTCGCCTACACTTTGCCGTGACAGTTTCGGTATGTTACGTAACCTTCACGGTGCGTCTCGCTTGCGCTATAGAGCTGCTCCTACCTGCTCGTCTGACTGAGCTCAACTGAACTTGCTGACACTGTCTTCTTGCTTATGTGCTCGGCGCAGGCACGTGGTGTAGTCCCCCACCACTGTGCTCTCACGTCACGATCATAGTCTCGAACCCAGATCATCTCGGCTATTCCGTTATAAAATAACTTAAGGGTTATCTGACTTCCATAAAATTATTTCCACTCACAATGCATGTTATATATCCTCTTCTAAGATGTTTAGTTACCATAATTCCATATATATCTCAATAAAGCTTCACATCTTTATCCATAATTCCATCTTCTCACAGACGTCAATGCCTCCTTGATTCTAGACCTCCTACGTCATCTGGACATTCTTCTTGACGCGATCGGTGCGCTATCTTTTAAGAGCTCTTCCCAAAACCTCAACTACAGCTTAATGTCTGCTGGCGTAGCCGATAGCCTAAACTAGGTATCGGGTACAATATGGAGGAAGTGCTGAGACAACTCGATCTAACCACAGTGCAGCACACAAGGCAAAGTCGAAATGTGGAACAAGTCAACATGACAGCTACACCGATTGAGCCAACCAAGGTGCAGACAAAAAGCAAATCTACAAGCACCGAAACAGAAAAATCCGACTTGCAACGCGAAGGACGCGAAAACCAAAATTGGAGGCCAGCATATCGAGGAGGATCGAACCGTGGTAACCGAGGAAGGAAAAACTGGAATCAGCGTGGTACCAGAGACCAGCAGCTTGATAACAGAAGGAATTACGGCCGAAATGGGAACAACCAAGGATGGAGATCCCAAGAGCAGAGTCGCGGGTTCGATGAAGAGGCGGAAGTACGTTATGACGCATCTTTAAGATACATGGAAGAGCGCGAAGATGACCCGAGACAATCGCGAGTTCATTGGGATGAAGCGATTAGGAATAGAAGGTCACCCGACATATATAAAAATGATGACGGTGCCAAGAGTCTGGAACTTCAGCAGCATGAAGACAGCCAGAAGAACTCCACAAAGAATGGAGCAATTGAAAAAAAACACCAAATTTAAATGGCCAAAGAGAGATAAGTTCAGGATGGAATACAGTGAATGTTGTTAACTGGATTGCCAAACCTGAGGAGCTTATCGAAGACCTAGATGAAAGGACGGTCAATGTAAGAAGGGAACTACCCATTATTATTGTAAACATTGCGGGCATGAAGATAAGAAGTCTCATTGATACAGGGTCAACAGTGTGTTTGAAAACCCAGGCATTATACAATGAAATCCAAAGTAAAATTCACGTATTGAAAATACCTATTTCAAGCGTGAAAATAAAAGGTGTCATACCAGATAAAGTTATGATATGCAAATACCAAGTATTTTTAGATTTGCATATAGGGAACTCTACATTCTCACAGAGCTTCCTACTGGTAAATAAGCTGCCTTTTAATATTATTGTTGGGATGGATTTCATAAGAGAGTATAAAGTTATTATAGACCTCTCGCATGACATTGTGATGTTTCGCGCAAGTGAGGGAAAGGAAGAGTTAGAACTCTCATTAAAGCATAATGAAACGAGACCAGAAGAATACGTATGGCATACTTAAGGAGATATGACTGGGGATGCAGTGTCGACAACAGAAGACCTCGAGTAAGAGTTGGCAACACTGGCCGCAGACATTGAAAAGGATCTCGAACCAAAATTTGAAGAATGCCTGGAAGAGAAGATTGGGGAAGCTAAATTTGTTTCAGAATATAAGCAAATGCTAAGGGAACTGCTATTTGAGTATAAAGGAGTCTTCGATTCGAGACTTGGCCGGATCAAGAATTTCCAGTATGCGTTCCAAGTCAGCGATTGGACACCATTTAAACAGAAGCCGTATCCTGTAGCCGAGAAACATTATTTAAAGGTCAAAGAAGCGATACAGGAAATGCTAGAAGCAGGCGTCATTGTAAAGACAGCCACACCCTATGTCAGCCCACTGGTAGTTGTACCTAAACAGAACGGAAGTGTGAGGATATGCCTGGACCTACGAAATTTGAATTCCAAAGTCATACCGGAATTTGATAAAGTGCCGCCCATTAAGGAGGTACTCAGGAGGTTCAAAGGAAAGACTGTGTTCTCAAATCTTGACCTGACGGCAAGTTTTCACAATCTTGCTCTGGAAGAGAAAACAAGTTTGTTAACTGGATTTTTATTTGACCAGCACACGTATTCATACGTGCGTCTTCCATTTGGATTAAAAACAGCAGGTTCAGCGTTGATACGAGCGCTAGATCGGAACCTGTCCGAAGAAGTAAAAGGTACAACCATATGTTACGTAGATGATATACTACTGACATCTGAAACTGTCGAAGAACATGTCAGAGATCTACGCAAGTTGTTATATGACCTAAGTCAGGCTAACTTTAAGGTCAATATAAAGAAGTCTAACTTTGCTCAGAGAGAAGTTAAGTTTCTAGGCCACGTGATAGATGCACAAGGAGTCAGACCTAATCCGGGAAAATTGGAAGTCATTAAACATTTCCCGAGACCAACGAAGGTAAAGAACGTCAGGCAATATCTAGGCGTTATTGGATTCTTTTCAAACCATTGTCCGAAATATACCGAGACCGTAGCACCACTCCAAGACTTACTTAAGAAGGGAGGAAGATGGCGCTGGACGGAACAATGCGAGGAAGCCTTCGTGAAATCTAAACAGATGTTGTTAGATTATGTAAAATTGGGATATCCTGACTACACTCAGAAATTTATTATCGAGACTGACGCATCATTTATAGGAATCGGAGCAATGTTATATCAGGAAAACATGGACAGGCCAGAGGAGAAAACTTACATTGCATTTATCAGCAGAAGGTTGAAGCCTAATGAAAAGAATTATACGGTCACGGAGATCGAATTACTCGCGATACTGTATGCCCTACAGTATTGACGAAAGCTAGTTTATGGTTTTAGAATTATATTGAGAACAGACGATAAAGCCCTAACGTTCCTGCTGAAAACTGACTTGTCGAGTCAAAGACTGACAAGGTGGTCCCTGTACATACAGCAATTTCAAGTGGAAATAGAGTATTGCCCGGGGAAGGACAATATCATACCTGACTTGCTGAGCAGATACCCTACAGCTGATGAAGAAGAAGTTCTAGCTATCGAGATAGAAGATAGAGATCAGAAGACCTTAGATGATCTGAGGAACATCACCGTTTTTCAACGTGAAGATCCCTGGATACGGTTGATGATTAATTACTTCGAGGGAAAGCTGGATAGAGGAACTCCGATGTATGTGGAAGCTGAAGCACTATCAACGGAATACCTATGGTTTAACCAGATGTTACATAAATGGAGCGACTCAGACCACACCAAACCCAGGATAGTCGTACCACCAGCATTGCAGAGAAGGCTAGTATGGTTAGCACACCGAGCTTTTGGTCACCCCGGTGTATATAAGGCTGTTGCCCTGCTTAAAGAAGCATTTATTTGGCCAAAACTTAGAGAGACGGTCAGGAATACTATCAGGACATGTGATATGTGCCAACGAGTAAAGCCTAACTCGTACTTAATGAGGCAGAAACCTATACCACTCTTACCCGAGAAGCAATGTCAGCTTCTGGCACTGGACAACTTTGGGCCGCTTCCTAGAGCTAGAAGAGGAAATAGACACATCCTAGTTGCACTAGACGTGTTTTCCAAAATGGTAGTCCTGTGTCCAATTCAGAAAACCAGTACAAAACAGGTACTTAAGAGGCTGAAGGAAAGAGTCATTCCTATATTAGGACAGCCAGAGAACATCTTATCTGATCATGGGAGCTGTTTTACCAGCGTAGAATTTCGCAGGGAGTTGGAGAATCTGGGCATAAGACAGATTTTGTCCACAGTTCGACACCCGGAGTCGAATTCCGCCGAGAGAGTTATGAGGGAGCTGCAAAAGTACATGAAGATATATTGCTCTACTGAGAACTGGAAATGGATTGACGTACTTGAGATTATTGAGTATTGTATCAACAATACCGTGCACGAAGCGACAGGAGAGGTGCCAGTGAGCCTACATCTCGATAGAAGACCAGAGAGGCCATGGAATAATGTCATTCGGACACCCATCGATGCACAACCTGGACGTGAGTTGAGGATCCAGAGAACGTTCGAGTATCTCAAGAAACAAGCAGATAGACGGCAGCGGAGAAACAGGAGGAAACGCTATCACAGACCGTTACTCGTAGGGGAATACGTCTTATTGAAGAAACCCGCCAGTTCAGATCCAGAGAGCAGGAAATATAAAAAATTTCAGCATGCTTATCACGGACCCTACCTGATTATAAGGGATCTGCAAAATAATGCATATCGGATCAAAGACGAAGCAACAGGTAGAGAAGTTGTTGTAAATGCAGCTAATTTGAAGTTATATAGTCCACCAGAAGACTATGATACGAGAGAGGAGCAAGCAATGTACACCCAAGTGGACGGGGAATCATTACGTATGCACGGTAAGAATCTTGAGAAAAGCTTGCAGTCTCAAGGAGGAACGGAGCGAAGCGACCAGCTCGCAGACCCAACGGATACGAGGGGAGAATGCAGCTGTCAACTGCCGGAACTTTATGACCAGTTGAGGGAGGCCGTTGCGGAGCTAGAGGGGATGAATGAACAATTGAGAAGACAGAACGAGAGTCTACGAGACAGCAGACAGAGTGGAATGGGGAACGAGAGATCCCATTGCCGAGAGCACTGACCGCTTAAAGTAAATACTGCATGGAGTCGATGCCATCTGAAGGGCCCGAAAAATTCACTTATGAAATGAATTTTCCGAGCTTAGCAGGGAAAAAATGTGCCAAATCAGTCACGGCAGTCTGGCATCGAACTCAGGTCTCATCAGAAAAGACCAGGCACATGGTTATGCCTAGAGTCGAACCATTGATCTCTGCGGGGGAGCGATTACAGGGAACCCAAAGAGCAATGAGAGGTATACTGACATATAATAATGTAGCGTGATTTCACGATCTATAGGTGAATATCATAGCAATTTAAGGGAAAAACTGTAGCCAAATGCAAGGAAATATACATTTTCAGAGCATACGAGAATGATAGGAGGCCAGTTTGAAGTTTTACAAATTACCCTTAGCAAGTGGGCGGAGAGCTTAGGCGCCGACCGTACTATTTACGTCTGGAGCAGGAAGACAGCTCAAAATTAATGACCCGGGTATCCACCGCTTGACAAGGGGGAAACTTAGAGTAGGGATGATGGCTCACGGAAATTAATTAATTACAGCCAAGTGGAGCATTGAAATGCATTGAAATATACACCCAGGTGAATATATTCACGGAGAGGTAATTTAGGAGTGGTTTTTCAACTAAATTAAGGCCTTTATCTCCAAATGAACGAATTACAACCTAGCCTACGCTCGAGAGCAGTGACTTTGTGACCAGTCAACGGGGAATTACCACGATGGCGTCCCCACGCGCTGAACTAAGGATATTAATTGTAATTAATTGGCCGAAGCGATCGCCGGCACGCGAATGTTTTTGAAACCTCCACACTTAAATAAACAAGATGTAGATGTCATTTCGGCTGAAGAGGTATTATTTCAAGAAAGGAGTCGCTCTCATGTGTCCGGTGGACTATTTTGTACGAGAAAACCTTTATATAGGGGGAGTAAGGCAAGCCAAGCCAGTTGTTCTCCAGTCTTCGCCAGTTCGCCTAGAGTTATTCTACAGTATACACGTAACTAAGACGCTGCCAGTAAGCACGCCAAATGTTAAAGTATCAACGCTCCGCCGTTGAAGAACAATAGGAGCAAGTTATAAGCTTCATAAGTAATCATGAAGCGCGTCGAAAGTAAATTAATACAGATATTTACCTATTGTCTGACGCAAATATAAATTTGCCACAGCGAAAAAGGAACTTATAATGTTTTTGAACAGTTCTTATACCGGGAGGTATTGTCAGAATTGTATATGACATCATCATCAGGATCACTACAGTGATGGGAGCTTGGAAATCATTGCCACCTAATCTGGATAGTGAGCTGAACAAGATTGCAGGGAACGAGGATCGAACGTCCGTAAAACGCTGTTAGATTTTCACGGAGACCAGCGGTTGTCATAATTGCATCGCATCTCTGAGATCAGGCGTAGGAGAAGTCCAATTTAAGGATCAACATGTGAAGTAGTGGATAAAAGTACATAAATTGTGTAATAGTGATTTAAAAGTGTTCATGTGTATAGTGATTAATATGCAGTGTGTAGCAGTGATAAAGGCCACTGATAAAAATATGTGTATCATGTGGAAAATGTGTGAATCTAAGTGTTGTGTAAAGGATAACATGATGGCTTAAATCAAGCGTCATGGTAGCGCTAAAGCTGAAGCGCTGGCACTATCCAGCAAAAAGGAAAAAAGTGAGTACCCATTTTATAATGTCATTATAACTAAATAGTTCACCATATAACGATGCATTACTTTGAGAATAAGATGTAATAGTCACTTACTGAACGAGTTTTCACCACTCGTCTTGAATAAAATATGGCTTGGAAGGTGATTTGTTTAAGGCCATTCAGACAAAAATAGTGATGGATATAACGGTAACGTTAAATGAATGATAATAATAATAGTATTATGGGGTCGGCAACAGTAAAGTAATAGGCATTTTTGGCCTAAATAATGTTCAAATAGTGTCATGTCTAATATAAAGATACTGTATTTTGGTAAACAGTAAGAGTGTAACGTGGAATATAGAGAAATACGAGAGCTTTTTCAGTGTCAGTGAAATATGAATGAATATTTGATATGGTCAATCCTTAGGATTATGTTTGAGGACCATTAAAGTAAAGTAAGCCAGTAAATTTATTACATTTTGTTAGGAGCTATGTAAGCTTTGGCTTAAGTGGTATGACAGAGAGAACGCGGGTGCCTTAATAATTGAGTCATCTATGTGAAGTATTGTTTGAGCCGCATGTAAGCGTGCAGAATTAACGTAGAATCCAGTGATTTACGTAAATAAATATTGCGGGGACCAAACTAGTATAGCTTGCGCGTTAGGTGAGAAGTTGGCTAAATCTACGAGTAGTATCGCCCTTGAGCATTCTGTTTTATTCTCAGCGAATTGGACAGAGCCTGTCTGTATCCAACGTTTGCATGAATTATGGCCACTATGACGTCCGTCGAGACGCAGTGAGCATGTGTGTATAATGACCTACCCTGAGAGGTAAGGATCATATTCGTCGTTAGGAACGCAGATTTCCTTATATTTTATTGACAGCTGCTGGTGAAAATCGTGGATTTTCACTATGATGCGCGTCTAAAGCCACTAGTAGTCACCATAGAACGGCAAGGCTATCACTAGAATTCCACCCCAGCCATGAATGTTAATTAAGGAGCCAGTTGAGCCCAAGACACTATAAGGATAGGTGTTAAATATTTAAATGACTCAATTACTTAGGAGCCACACTTAGCGTTACTCCAGTACTGCAATTTGTAAACAAACCTGACCTTGACGGCAGAGAGAGGAGGGGTCATAGACCACTTCTGCGGCAGCCATCTTGGCTTGCCAGCTGGGACGAATTTTATTGCCTGCTGAGGGGGAGGAAGGTCGTTCGACCGGTCCCTTGGAAATTAGAGTCACAATAGGACACTGAGGAATCTCGATATTTCAATATGCAATTAAGATTTGAGTATTATGATGATGCCAATTGAATTGAACGGTGGGTTGCAACTCACATACGTTGTTGGATCATAGAAATCAGATAATATTAGGCTCAGTTATTCTCCGAGGAGGAAAGCTGAACCAACATTATGTAGGCATCTTCTTTAGAATGCATTTTGACAGTTCTTGCTAATTTATGCAGACGGGTATGTGTTTTCCCAGAACATGACACATTTGTAACAATGATAAGCCCGACAAGACCCAGAAAATCGTTATATGGTGAAACTATAAAATATTCTATCCATGTTTATTTTGGAAGGGATAAGTACCACTTTTCTTAAAGCGTTCATATGGACGGAAAGAAGGAAGATGATTCACACGACACAACAAATATTTGTTAATGATTGCAGAAAATAATGAATTCATGCTAATCAAGGTAAATGCCATAAGAAACGGAATAATGTTTTATTAATATCATTTTTATGTGATATGTGATTTTTGTGTTATGATACTCCCATTAACTAAAATTGTGTCACATGATGAATACTATGGAAACCCATGGAAGTCTGAATTATTATTGACAGGATGCTAGAATTAGATTTGAGTGCAGTGTAGCACTATTTTAAGAAGAAAGCTCACAAAATAACCCTATATTTTATTTGTGGGAATTAAATATAATTTGTCCTTTATTTGTATTTGTTGTATAGCCATGATTTAGACCAGTAAATAGTTCATTTTAGGAAAATGTTGTGTATTTCCTGTTGAGTAGTTACCTGGTAGACTCAAATCCTGAGCATGTGGACGTATGGTGGGCAGGAACGTCCCATACCTCGAAAGACCGTGAGTTAGTTGGGATACGAACACATGGTCCACATGATGACAGTTGGGTACAGTACCAACTCAATTTAATCATAATTCTAATTAGGTCCATATAGATTAATCATTGGAATGAATCTTACATTTCGAGAAAAGTAGCCTCTTTAGTTCGTCACGGAACTTCTTGTTTTTATTGTGTCAAAACAATAATAAGGCCTAAAATATTTTGTATGCAAAGAGAACGGTTATTTAATTATTGGTTTTTATGAATACTATTCGAAATATCATTTTAATTATGATGATGACTGTCGTTTTAAGGGGTGGAAGAGGAAGGTCATTTGCCATTTTAATAATGTACACAATTACCCTATTATATTAATGAAACTCCCCCAGAAGGAAATCCTGCGTACGCCACTGGTCCCAACAACATCATCATCATCAACAACAACATCCAAATATTTGAAAGAAGGTCACTCCTCTGGCCTTCATTACCTTAATTTCAACACCGCAGCTGAAAGAAGAGTCGACCTCTAACCTCTCCATCACCTTGCGGCCGTGAAGCCAGACAGGGTAATTTTACCTAATTGGAAAATTCCTCAAGAACACAATAAAACTACTCTGCCTCAGCCGTGTAAGTTCAACCTTTCTTTACATTCCACAGCCTTCTTAATGGCTGAATACCGCGCAAATAAACGAGAAAAATATATAAAGAAGATCAAAATGGTCTTCTTCCCCTCTGTGACTAGCATCTTCATATTTAATTTCTCCAGCTCATTATTTAAATATTCTTGAGGCGCTTAAGTAATTACTATTCTTTCTCTCTTGCTCTCCCTTTCTCTTCCACCATCGTACTTCTAAATACTACAAACCAATATTTTTTACTGCATCACACAGCTTTAGCCTACTTTCGATTATTGCAAAAAAAATGAGAGTAGACTTATGAGATCTACACAGGGCCAAAAATTGTGTGCCTGTGTGTGTGATTGTGTGTGTGAGTGTGTGTACTCGGAATGTGTGTTCCCCCGTATCAATTCGAACACGGTGAAACCGAATTGAACGAAATTTGGTACAGAGGTAAAACTGGCAAAGGACACCTCAGTGTCATGTTTTATATCGCCGCCATCTTGACGGAATTGTAATGGCGACCACCCAAATGTTCAAAGCTTAAATCAAATACGACTAACCTAATCATCCGATCTCTACCAAATTTTGCAATAACATATACTTAAATTGCGAGCATCTTTTGATTAATCTACAAGGTCATCAGCCCAATAGATTGCAGATGGCGGCCATGTATGTGTGCAAATCTATTCTTTTCAAACACGGTGAAACAGAATTGAACGAAATTTGGTATAGAGGTAAAACTAGCAAAGGACACCTCAGTGTCATGTTTTATATCGCCGCCATCTTGACGGAAACGTAATGGCGACCACCCAAATATTCAAAGCTTAAATCAAATTACGACCAACCTAATCATATGATCTCTACCAAATTTTGCAACAACTTATCTTTTTGTGGGAAGCATCTTTTGACTGAACTACAAGGTCATCAGCCCAATAGTATGCAGATAGTGGCCATATATGTGTGCAAATCGTTTCCCCATATCAATTCAAACACGGTGAAACCGAATTGAATGTTTAATATCCGTATAGCACGTTGTATTTCAACAAACTACTACAACCAACATTCAATTATTCTCCTTGAAAAGGACAAAGAGTTATAACAACACCTATTTATTTAGGAGAAAGTAGGCTGTATGTTCTTTACTGAACATCTTGTTCAATAATCTGCCTTCGTATGAGAATTCACATCTATCATTTGTCAGGAGACACCTTATAGACCAGACATGGGCAAACATCTTAGGGGCAGGGCCAGATACAATACAAAATGATCTAGGCGGGCCGAAAAGAAAACAGCACTTGTTTATAGATATATAGTTATTATTTCTGCATTTTCAATCAAGCAAAACCTATGGGCCACAAAGGTAGAAAACTTAGGAAAAAAGAGCACACCTTCATTATTTGTTAGAAGAGGAAGGAGTAAGTGACCAAGTGAAACAGTGACTGTGCTTCTAAACGGTTTTCATAATCTGGGATGAGCTGATTTTAGTAGCGCAGCTAAATGGTGGCCTGTGAATCTATTTCTGACGCCATTTTTTCGAAGCTTCATTGTAGAAAACACCTCTTTACAGATATAGGAAGATGCGAACATGGCAGTTATCTTCTGTGCATGAGATTTCAAGTTTAGGAAGCTTGATTTTGGTAGGTACTTGTAGAACTCAATTTTCGAAACGTAGACGAATAGTTGCTTCAATTCATTGTGATATTGTAACTCAATCAGTTCTAGCTGCAACTCTATTACACAAAACGATGGTGATGATGATAATTGTTGTTTTAAGGGGCCTATCATCTAGGTTATCGGCCCCTAATGGTTTCGGTGATCGTGAAGATGATCATGAAATGGAAACTATAACTAAAACTAACTACTAACTTACATACTAGAAGAAGAAATGGAAAATAAAAGGAGATTAAAGCAAATAAAGACAAGAGGAAATGAAATGCCCTCAACCCTCGAAGAATGCGGATTGAGGGACTTGGAAGGAAGGAGAACCATAAAATGCAGTTAAAAAGTGAAGGAGGAGAGGGTCCGCCCCAGGGGTAATGGATGAAAGGGGGAAAATCGGACCCAGCTCAGGAAAACCTCGGGGTCGGCAACTCCTGAACTCACCAGCCGTGAGCCCCTGAGAGTGTAGCAATATCTAGGGTGCACCAGAAGTGGTGGGGCTACACACACTCTGCCTCCTTAAGGGCCTTGAGCAGAAGGCAGGAGATAACAGGAAAAGAAAAAGAAGGCTGACCGCTCGCAGAAGGAGGGTATCAGAAAAGATGAGACAAGGGCCAATTAAGACGCGAAGGGAAGAGACTCCCTAGGCCTCGGATACCCTAATACCGTCGGGGTCGGAAGAGAACAAGAGTTGACCAACGGAGGTCGACAGGAAAAAAGACGGGGAGGAGCCCGGCACAAGTAAGTGGAAGCAATGCCGGACTCAGCCGGGGCCCCGTGGTCGCCAACCCTCGTCCCACTAGATGTGACCCCTGGGGGGTACACAAAACACATAAACGCAATGAGATTGAAACAGTTTTTCACAGCTAGCTACACAGAACATAATATATGACCTATGTGTAATTGTACAGGGTCTTTCACTCAAGGTGCGGCCAGCCCAGCGCTCCAGGTAGAACGTGGGGCCATAGAGGTCAGACGAGCATATCGCAGCGCGCTGCTGTCACAGCATATGTCATAATTAAGGTAAGGAAGAAGTGCTGTTGGATTGATGTTTTGGAGCAGCGCGGGACTTTGCAGTGCTGGAACAGTTGCATTGCAGGGTTTACCGAGTAAAGTTGACGTGTTATTTCGTTTATAGCCAATTTAATGTTATAAGTGTTATAAGTTTATAACGTGTGTACGTGTTAGTGGTTATTGATTAATTGTTATTGTGTTCCAAAATGTTATAACGTGTTATTGCTAAGTGTTAAAGTCTATTGGTTCAATAATGCCTCAACCTGCGTACACATTAGAACAAAAGATTTTCATGTACGACACTTATGTATTGACGAATTCCTGTAGAGAAGTTAAAAGGCGGTATATAGGAAAATTCCCAGGTGCGACCATTCCAAATAGAGAAACTGTTAGAAGACTTGTCAACAAATTCAGAAGTACAGGTTTGATTCTGGTTGGAAAACGAAGAATAAAAAAGAGAGGGCTTACTGAGGAGAAATTAGGCGAGGTAGGGGAAATGTTACAACGTATTCCTACAAAATCGCTCAATAACTTTCGCAGTAAACACAAATTTCGATTATCTCAGCGTGGCGGGCTACAAAAATGTTAAAATTGAAACCATATAGGATTACTGTTGTTCAAGAGTTGCTTCCACGTGATAATGAGAGCAGGCTAAATTTTTGCAACTGGGTTTTAAGGGGTGTTGATGATGGGGTACTTGATCCGAAATTAATAATATTCTCTGATGAAGCATGGTTCCATTTAAGTGGACATGTTTCAAGTCAGAATAACAGGTACTGGTCTTCAGAAAAACCTGTTAATTTCATACATCAAACACCCCTACATGATGTGAAAATGGGAGTGTAGGCGGCAGTAACTGCAGACAGGATAATAGAGCCTATATTTTTTGAAACCACAATCACTGGGCAGAGATATAGGGATGACATTCTCGTGCCATTTTTGGAACAATTGACGGACACTGAATGCCAATCTGGATATTTCCAGCAGGACTCTGCAATTGCGCGTACGGCTAACGAGTCATTAGATTTAATTGAGGAAATTTTCGACAACAGGGTAATTAGTAAACCATTGTGGCCCGCAAGATCCCCAGATCTTACGGTTTGCGATTTTTATTTATGGGGAAAACTGAAAAATAAGGTTTATGCAACAAACCCTCACACTCTAGATGAACTCAAACAGTATATAACCAAAGAAATTGAGGCTATCTCGGTAGACGAACTGAAGTGTGTAAATGAACATTTCCTTAGACGATGCCAGAAATGTATAGATGCAGGTGGAGGACATTTTCAACATCTTCTGTGACAAGGTGGGTAATTATTTTACTTTGATTATGTGTTATTATGTGTACTCGTTATTTACATGTGATTTGTACGGGTGCTCTCTCGACCCTAAGCTCAGCCGGCAGCTCGCTGAGCTTAGGGTTGAGAGTCCGAAGCATCAATCCACAGCACTTCCTTCCTAATCTTAATTATGACATATGCCGTGACAGCAGCGCGCTGCGATATGCTCGTCTGACCTTTATAGCTGCACGTTCTACCTAGAGCGCTGGGCTGGCCGCACCTTGACTGAAAGACCCTGTAGTTTCGCACATAACTTGAGAACGGTTGGACGTAGAGCCACCGGATTAACGGCATGGTTATTAAATTTCCATGTTGCATATTTAGCAATAAATAACGAAATAAATGTTTTTGTGTTGTGATCTCCTTTAAGAGACTTTCATTTGTCTACAAAGGCCATAATCGTTCTCCTGTCTTTTCTTGTTCTACCTTCCAAATACAGCCTAAGACATAGAAAACAGTAAGAGTTATAATTCGAAACCATGTCAAGGGACGTACTTGGTCCACGGGCCGTACTTTGCCCGTGACTGCCAAAGGCAGATTACTAGCTGGCTAAAATATGTTTTACTGCTGAGATCATGTTTAACACTAAGGGGACTCAGACTATTTGGGTCCAGTTTAGCAAAAACGTGAAGTTAACCTATTTTCTCGTATGTGCCAAAACTTGAAAAGCTAGAAGACCCGAAAAGTACCAAAATGAGTGTCTTGAAAAGCTCTATCATATAAAAGTTTTGAAAATTACATCCGGCGTTTTGAAAAAAAAAGATACCAAAGCTTGTTTAAACAAGATGTTCAGTAAAGAACATATAGCCTACTTTCTCCTAAATGCATGGGTATTGTTATAACTCTTTGTCCTTTTCAAGGAGTATAATTGAATGTTGGTTGTAGTAGCTTGTTGAAATACAACGTGCTATAGGGATATTAAACATGAATATGAGGTGCCCTTTGCTAGTGCTACCTATGTAAAAAAAATCATTCAATTCGGTTTCACCGTGTTTGAATTGATCTGGGGAATGGATTTGCACACATACATGGCCGCTATTTGCAAACTATTGGGCTGATGACCTTGTAGTCAGTCATAAGATGCTTTCCACAAAAAGGCATGATGTTGCAAAATCCGGTAGAGATCAAATTATTAGGATGGTCGAAATTTGATTTAAGCTTTTAACATTTAGGTGGCCGTCATTCCGTTTCCGTCAAGATGGCGCCGATATAAAACATGACACTGAGGTGCCTTTTGCTAGTGCTACCTCTGTACCAAATTTCGTTCAATTCGGTTTCCCCGTGTTTGATTTGATAGGGGGAATCGATTTGCACACATACTTGGCCACCATCTGCAAACTATTGGGCTGATGATCCAGCAGGTTGGTCAGAATATGCGTCCCACATAAAGATTTGTTGTTGCAAAATTTGGTAGAGACTAGATTATTAGGTTGGTCGTAATTACATTTTAGCCTTTAACATTTGGGTGGCCGCGATTCCGGTTCCGTCAAGATAGCGGTGATATAAAACATGACACTGAGGTGGCCTTTTCTAGTGCTACCTCTGTACCAAATTTCGTTCCATTCTGTTTCACCGTGTTTGAATTAATAGGGGGAATCAATTTTCACACAAAGATGGCCGCCATCCGCAAAATATTAGGCTAATGACCTATTAGTTTGGTCAAAGGATGCTCCCTCCATAATGGTACGTTGATGCAAAATTTGGTAGATATCGGATGATTAGGTTAATCGTAATTTGATTTAAGCTTTGAATATTTGTGTGGCCGCCATTACGTTTCCGTCAAGATGGCGGCGATATAAAACATGACACTGAGGTGCCCTTTGCTAGTGCTACCTCTGTACCAAATTTCATTCCATTCGGTTTCACCGTGTTCGAATTAATAGGGGTAATCGATTTTGACACAAAGATGGCCGCCATCCGCAAACTATTAGGCTAATGACCTATTAGATTTGTCAAAAGATGCTTCCTCCATAAAGGTATGTTGTTGCAAATTTGGTAGAGATCGGATTATTAGGTTAGTCGTAATTTGATTTAAGCTTTGAACATTTGTGTGGCCGCCATTACGTTTCCGTCAAGATGGCGGCGATATAAAACATGACACTGGGGTGCCATTTGCTAGTACTACCTCTGTACCAAATTTCATTCCATTCGGTTTCACCGTGTTCGAATTAATACTGGCAATCGATTTTCACACAAAGATGGCCGCCATACGCAAACTATTAGGCTGATGACCTATTAGTTTGGTCAAAGGATGCTGCCCATATAGAGGTATGTTGTTGCAAAATTTGGTAGAGATCGGATGATTAGGTTAGTCGTAATTCGATTTAAGCTTTGAACATTAGTGTGGTCACCATTACGTTTCCGTCAAGATGGCGGCGATATAAAACATGACACTGAGGTGTGCTTTGCTAGTGCTACCTTTGTACCAAATTTCGTTCAATTTGCGCTCACCGTGTTCGAATTGATAGGGGGGGGGGACAGACATTCAGAGTACACACACTCACACACACACACACAGACAGACACACTTTTTTCGCCTTGTAGTGATCTCATAAGTCTACTTTCATTTTTTGCAAAAATCGAAAGTAGGCTAAAAATGGAACTTGTTCTACAGATTTAAATGGCTCTCCACGGTGGGTGAGTGGTTATTGTGTTGGACTACCAACCTCAAGCATGCAGGTTTGCTCCTGGCCGAGATAAGTGATTTCTGAAAGGCGAAAAAAATCACGATACGCGTGTCATTTGTTGGTGGCATGTTAAAGAACCTATTTGAATTCAGTAGGCCGTGTTCATAATGGCAAAATTAATCACGGGATTTTACGCCAACACAAAGTTCCTTCTTTCTCTTCTAGTACGCGCTATTGTGTCAAGGAACATAGATATCTAACCTTCTTGACTTTCAAAGAATTCCAAAGAACGACAAAATTCGACATGCCAGCTGCCCTCTGGGCACAAATAACAAAGCTTGCACCCAGCACCCGAGGCCATACGATATTATTATTATTATTATTATTATTATTATTATTATTATAATTACAGATTTAAATTAAATTAAGGCTGTCTTCTTTGATTCTTTATTTTTTTCAATTTTTAGGAAGCAGATTTTTGAATTTCTCAAAACAGTAGATATTTCGATTTTGATTTGCCCATGTATGGGTCACCACTGGCGCTCGTAGTGATGGATTTAGTGAACTACATAAAACGAAGGATGTGGTCTAACGCTTGGTGTCGACGACTTGTCAGTTTAGTGTGAGTCACCATACCGCCAACACGTATGAGGCGTTTGGATAATACACAAAATATTCAAAAGTGGAATAATAAAACAAGCACGAAGTTCAGTAAAGTACATATAGCCCACTTTCTTCTAAATGCATGGGTATTGTTATAACTCTTTGTCCTTTTCAAGGAGTATAATTGAATGTTGGTTGTAGTAGCTTGTTGAAATACAGGGTCTTTCATATAAAGTAAGAACGCCAAGCGGCGGGTTTGTTATCCGCTAGTGTGGTGGCCTTGACCGAGCTTGTGGCGAGCCGTGGTCCCCTGCTCTAAGCGTGTGTACAATCCTCTATGAAATATTACCTTATAAAAGTTGCTGGAAGTGTCGTCCTTCCTGGGTTATACAGGCATTGTATCTGGTAACCACATTTTGGCTGACGCGAGTGAGTCATGCCACTGTATTTTTCTGATTTTTATTTTGTGTTTTTTATTGAGCACTGAACCAGTAGTGTCAAAGTTATTTACAATTACGTGAATCTGTGCTAGTGAAGGTGGCACTTCATCAGGAAATTGCTGAACAAATGCATCACGTACCCGCCGAGCCGAATCGTAATTAAAATAAATTTTACATACAAAAATACGATGTTGCAATGATAACTGTCTCAACATGTTAGCAGCTGTGGTTCAGACTGGCGACTGACAACACCTGCACGCTTATTGCAAGGTCAAGTTTGTACTATGCGCGCGCTTTCAATACTGAAGCAGGGGGCCGTGGTGCGTCACAAGCTCGGCCAAGCCGACTTCAGCAGCCAATGACAAAACCGCCGCTCGCCGTTCTTACTTTATATGAAAGACCCTGTACAAAGTGTTATGCGGATATTAAACATGAATATGAGGTGTCCTTTGCAAGTGTTACGTCTGTAAAAAATTTCATTCAATTTGGTTTCACCGTGTTTGAATTGATATGGGGAATCGATTAGCACACATACATGGACGCTACCTGCAAACTATTGGGCTGATGACCTTGTAGTTCAGTCAAAAGATGCTTCTCGAAAAACGCTATGTTCTTGCAAAATTTGGTAGATATCAAATGATTAGGTTGGTCGTAATTTGATCTAAGCTTTTAACATTTGGGTGGTCGCCATTCCGTTTCTGTCAAGATGGCGGCGATATGAAACATGACACTGAGGTGCCCTTTGCTAGTGCTACCTCTGTACCAAATTTCGTTCAATTTGGTTTTACCGTGTTTGAATTGATAGGGGGAATCGATCTGCACACGTACATGGCCGCCATATGCTGACTATTGGACTGATGACCTTGTAGCTTGGGCAAAGAACGCTTCTCACATAAAGGTATGTTGTTGAAAAATTCTGTAGAGATCACATGTTTAGGTTGGTCGTAATATGATTTAGGCCTTTTACATTTGGGTGGCCACCATTACGTTTCCGACAAGATGGCTGTGATATAAAACATGACACTGAGGTACCCTTTGCTAGTGTTACCTCTGTGCCAATTTTCGTTCAATTCAGTTTCATGGTGTTTGAATTGATAGGGAGAACCGATTTGCACACATACATGGCCGCCATCTGCAAATAATTGGGCTGATGACCTTGTAGTGTAGTCAAAAGACACTCGCCATATGGATATATGTTGTTGCAAAATTTGGTAGAGATCGGATGATTAGGTTAGTTGTAATTTGATTTAGGCTTTGAACATTTGGGTGGCCGCCATTACGTTTCCGTCAAGATGGCGGCGATATAAATGATGACACAGAGGTGCTCTTTCCTAGTGCTACCTCTGAACTAAATTTTGTTCGATTCGGTTTCACCGTGTTTGAATTGATAGGTGGAATCGACTTGCACACATACATGGCCGCTATCTGCAAACTATAGGGCTGATGATCTTGTAGTTGGTCAAAATATGCTTCCCACATAAATGTATGTTGTTGCAAAATTTGGTAGAGATCAGATGATTAGGTTGGTCGTAATTTGATTTAAGCTTTTAACATTTGGGTGGTCGCCATTACGTTTTTGTCAAGAGAGCGACGATATAAAACAAGACACTGTGGTGTCCTTTGCTAGTGCTACCTCTGTACCAAATTTCGTTCAATTCGGTTTCACCGTGTTCGAATTGATAGGGGGAGGGCAGACTATCCGAGTACACACACACTCACACACACACACACACACAGACACAGACACACACACAGACAGACACACACACAATTTTTGGCCCTGTGTAGATCTCAAAAAGTACATAGTAGTAAGATAAAGCGATGAACCTGGAACGAGTCGCCAACAAGATGAAGACTTGTAATCATTAAACGATCAATAATTACAAATGAAATTACTTCAAATAAAACTCAAACCTCGCCATCAGAAGACAAAGACATACGATACTCCTATTGTCTCGTTCAAACAATATATGGACACCAAACGTTAGACCACATCCTTCGTCGTATGTAGTTCACTAAATCTATCACTACCAGCGCTAGTGTTGACCCACACATGGTCAAATCAAAATCGAAATATCTACTTCCAATTTGACTGACAAGTCATGAACACCAAGCGTTAGACCACATCCTTTGTCGTATATAGTTCACTAAATTGATGTTAAGTTTATTATTTCGATTCTATTGTGTTATTCTAAAATTGTAATTCCCAAGACATCTTTTCAACAGCAAGTTCCCAGCCTATTTTCTTTTTAAATTGTTTCAGGGTCTTTAATTTAATAGTTCATTGAGTGGTATATTGCCTTTCATGGTCAGTGAATTAAAACACAGAAATTGTTATAGACTTGTGGGGGCCGTGTCTTGTGTGGGGTTTCGTCTAGAACACCAAGCTGGCTAATCGGCGTGCTCTTGGTGTCCCCGCCCGGACACCGACAGAAGTAGAGAATTTCGCGCTATCTCCCTTTTTATGAAGCGCACCTGCGCCTCTTTACTGCGAGAACTAAATGCTCAAGCAGTCATAACCTCCCTATGAAGACTTCCAAGACGATAGTAGGCTATATTGGCTTTTACGGTCAGTGAATTCAATCTCAGCAATTTGTCAAGGTTTGTGCCGTGTCTTGTGTGGGGTTTCACCTAGAACCCCACCTTGGCTCATCAGTGGGCTCATGGTGTCCCCACACGTTCCCCCGTAGGACTAGCGAACTGCGCGCTACCTCCCTTTTTATGAAGAAAGTTATCAAATATAACAGACTTTGTACCAATCATCAAAACTTATTTTAAAAAAAACCTCAAGCAGCCATAACCTCCCTATGAAGGCTTCCATAAAGATGGTATATTGGCTTTCAGGTAGGATTCGTTGTTTCATTTGATGGGTTTGAACATCGTGGTCATTTAGTCCCGTGAACTTGGGTGTGAGTAGACTTTGTTGAAGGGCATGGCGGCGCAGTGGTCAAGCTGTGTGCCTCTCACCGAGGTGGACCGGGTTCGATTGCCGATCAATGCATGTGAGATTTTCAAAGTGAAATGCCATGTCATGTGGTTCGAATTTCATGTAAAAATAAGGTCCCGAGGGTCATGATCGCGAGGTTAAAGCACACGTTAAACTACAAGATTAGCTTTGAAATTGTCGATAATTGCCTTTATTTGTAACTCAGGTGAGGAATATGAAGGAGGAGGCCGTGGCCTCTAGTTCGAAACCAAGCCTACATTTGTCTGGCATAGATACCACCTTTTCTCAGTTTTGCCTCACGATGCTGAGTGTGCCCTGTTCCAGTCCTCAGACCAGAATTAAATATCTTGATAGGGTTGGGAATCGAATGCGGACAAGAATGCTAGCCGAGGTAGTCTAAATGATAGGAAGGGAAGCCTCTCCTTCCTCCATGCGTGACTCACAGGAATGGAGCAACAGATATAAAGATAAATGACAACTCATAAAGCCTCTGTGATGACATGTACGTCTCTACGAAACCAGCGATATGCGTCAGGGGCAGATGACCTCATAGTTCCGCCCCTTAAAACAACAATAACTAGCTCGTTATATGCGTCATACCAGTAGCGTTATGAGGATAGCCGTAAAGCCCTGCGCGGATGCAATATTTTTCGCCATGCGGATATAGTTTGTGTGACCTTGCGGATAGCGGATAACGTAGAGCCCTGTGCGGATAAACAAAACGTTATCCGCATCCACCCCGCATCTGCACGACTGTTATTTGCATCCACCCTGCATCCGCACGATTGTTATTCGCATCCACCCCGCATCTGCACGACTGTTATTTGCATCCACCCTGCATCCACACGACTGTTATTTGCATCCACCCCGCATCTGCACGACTGTTATTTGCATCCACCCTGCATCCGCACGACTGTTATTTGCATCCACCCCGCATCTGCACGACTGTTATTTGCATCCACCCCGCATCTGCACGACTGTTATTTGCATCCACCCTGCATCCGCACGACTGTTATCCACATCCACCCCGCATCTGCACGACTGTTATTTGCATCCACCCTGCATCCGCACG
The DNA here is from genome assembly GCA_946902985.2 of Meconema thalassinum. Classification (NCBI taxonomy): domain Eukaryota; kingdom Metazoa; phylum Arthropoda; class Insecta; order Orthoptera; family Tettigoniidae; genus Meconema; species Meconema thalassinum. The sequence goes on from OX336388.2 coordinate 861,252,249, forward strand.
ACTGTTATTTGCATCCACCCTCCATCCGCACGATTGTTATTTGCAACCGCCCCGCATCCACACGACTGTTATTTGCATCCTCACCGCATCCACACGACTGTTATTTGCATCCACACCGCATCCGCACGACTGAAATTTCCATCCACCCAGCATCCGCATGACTGTCATCCGCATCCGCCCTGCATCCACACGACTGTTATTTGCATCCACCCCACATCCACACGACTGTTATTTGCATCCACCCTGCATCCACATGACTGTTATTTGCATCCACCCCGCATCCGCACGACTGTTATTTGCATCCACCCCGCATCCACACGACTGTTATTTGCATCCACCCTGCATCCACACGACTGTTATTTGCATCCACCCCGCATCCACACGACTGTTATTTGCATCCACCCCGCATCCGCACGACTGTTATTTGCGTCCACCCCGCATCCGCACGACTGTTATTTGCGTCCACCCCGCATCCGCACGACTGTTATTTGCATCCACCCCGCAACCACACGACTGTTATTTGCATCCACCCCGCATCCATACGACTGTTATTTGCGTCCGCCCCGCAACCACACGACTGCTATTTGCATCCACCCCGCTTCCGCACGACTGTTATTTGCATCCACCCCGCATCCACACGACTGTTATTTGCGTCCGCCCCGCAACCACACGACTGTTATTTGCATCCACCCCGCTTCCGCACGACTGTTATTTGCATCCACCCCGCTTCCGCACGACTGTTATTTGCATCCACCCCGCAACCACACGACTGTTATTTGCATCCACCCCGCATCCATACGACTGTTATTTGCGTCCGCCCCGCAACCACACGACTGCTATTTGCATCCACCCCGCTTCCGCACGACTGTTATTTGCATCCACCCCGCATCCACACGACTGTTATTTGCATCCACCCCGCATCCATACGACTGTTATTTGCGTCCGCCCCGCAACCAAATGACTGTTATTTGCATCCACCCCGCATCCACACGACTGTTATTTGCATCCACCCCGCATCCACACGACTGTTATTTGCATCCACCCCGCATCCACACGACTGTTATTTGCATCCACCCCGCATCTGCACGACTGTTATTTGCATCCACCCCGCATCCACACGACTGTTATTTTCATCCACCCCGCATCCACATGACTGTTATTTGCATCCACCCCGCAACCACACGACTGTTATTTGCATCCACCCCGCAACCACACGACTGTTATTTGCATCCACCCCGCATCCGCACGACTGTTATTTGCATCCACCCCGCATCCGCACGACTGTTATTTGCATCCACCCCGCATCCACACGTCTGTTATTTGCATCCACCCCGCATCTGCACGACTGTTATTTGCATCCACCCCGCATCCGCACGACTATTATCCACATCCGCCCCGCATCCACACGACTGTTATTTGCATCCAGCCCACATCCACATGACTGTTATCCACATCCGCCCCGCAACCGCACGACTGTTATTTGCATCCTACCCGCATCCGCACAACTGTCATCCGCATACGCCCCGCATCCGCACGACTATTATCCGCATCCGCGCGACTGTTATTTGCATCTGCCCCAAATCCGCACAACTGTCATCCGCATCCGCACGACTATTATCCGCATCCACACGGCTTATTTCCGCATTCGCAAGTTTGTTATCCGAATCTACGGGCATTATAATAATATCTTTAATTAGATGAAGCATAAATTACTAAAGCAACATATTTAGACATTTGAGGGAAAAGTCGTTCCCTTAGGCTTTGTGTGTCATGTGCTATGTTTATAATGAATGTTACACAGCCAGAATTACAACCCTTTCCTGTTCGGAGTGTTAATTATGCTAAATGGCATAATTTTAATGAGATTAGCTTAAATCATCATCTTACATTTGTTACGAAAAATACATAACGGAAAAATATGATACCGGTATGTCATAAACATCCGGGTACTAGTAATGATGTTAAAAAAGTTCGGGTTGTATTCTAAAAACAATCCGTAAAATTACTCCAAACATTATCCACAAATTATCCTCTATCCGTACAGCCATGCAAACTATATCCGCATGGGGAATAATTTTGCGGATATCCACATCCACGAAGGGCTTTACGGATAAGCTACGGATAAATTTTAGAGTAAACTTGCCGATAGTATTTAGAATACAACTTTGAACTGGATTTAAAAAAATAGTTCTTGCCAAGATTTTCGTCTTTTACTTTTCTTGTTATTTCCCTATTTGCTTTCGCTTGGATTGTGTGAGGATAATAGAGAAGTAAGAGAAGCCACTCATGGAAATACCCTCAATTAGTGCTGACTGCTGTCGAAAATAAAGTCCTTTATACCTGCGCTTGTCTGCGGGGGTATAGCCTATCCGACGACTAAATAAATGCTATAGTTAGCCACCCACTGTTTCTCTTGCCATTACTCAGAGGGACAAAACTCAGTCAACACTGTCTTGCGATTCACACATCGCCTGGCAGAACGAATTTCTCCCCGAATGTCTAAATGTGTTGCTTTAATACAGGGCGCCGGAGAATGTTCTCCGCAGTGGGTACGTGCAGCTGCGAGAGGTTGAGTCGTGAGTTTAGTTGGCTGCACTGTGTCCTTGAAAGGGGGACTCCCACGTGTGGGCTGTCAGTGTGTATTGTGATAAGCGAGCGAGCCTGTATGTCTTCAGTGTGTTACTGTCAGCGAGCGTTCAGATATATTATTGGAAGAGTGCAACAGTATACAGGCGATAATGTTTACTACTGAAGAGAGAGTTTTTTTTTGGTGGAATACGTTTTTCGCGAAGGCGATCGGTTTAAAGAAAATGTAAAATTAAGATTTCAGGCGCAGTTTCCTAATTCAAAGTGTCCAAACCGTGATACCGTTCGGGATTTGGTAAGTACATTTCGTGTGACTGGCTCAGTTCACGATGTACTGGGAACAGGCAGGCCTACGCTTTTAACAGACGAAAAACTTGAAGAAATCTCCGATATAATGCTACGTAGTCCAAGTAAATCAACACGAAAATTAGCTCAACAAACAGGAATCTCTAAGTCGACAGCACATAAAGCTGTAAGAGACAAGCTTCAGTTGTTCCCTTATAAAGTTACCGTGGTTCATGAATTAAAACAAACTGATTACGGAAAATGAGTGATGTACTGTGAATGGTTCCAGCATCTGTTATTGTCTATTTTGAATCCGGTTACCTAACCGCACATGTACTTTTTGATGTGTAACATCTTTCCGCTCGGTTACATGTATTTTAAAATTGGACCTATCAGCAAGCATAGAATCATGTTGGCAGCACTGTCTTATATTAATTACTCCAAATTAATCTAGAGTGTGTGTGTCAGGTGCTATACGTGTGCAAAGTATAGAGGTGTTGGCTTGCACACTTTCTGATATATTGATATTAGGGTAAAAAAATATAGACAGCATTTATTTACAGTTGACAGCCCTGATTGCTCTTAAGAATATTTATAGTCGTATCTGTTATGTTACACATAGTACATAAGAAATTTGGTTGAAATCCTGATAGTATAGGAGTTACATGTATTTAAAAATTGGTCCTATCAGCAGGCTTAGAATCATGTTGGTAGAACTGAAGTATATAAGTTACTCCAAATTAATCTAAAATATCAGGTACTATACGTGTGCATAGTTTAAAGCTGTCGGATTGCATACTTTCAGATATATTGGTTTTTGGATGAAGAAAATAGATAGAGCAATTATTAACAGTTGGCAGCCCTGGTGGCTCTTAAGAATACACTCAGTCATATCTGTTTATGTACACATATTACATACAAAATTTGGTTGAAATCTAAATAATAGTGTAGACGTTATATGCATTTAAAAATCGGACCTACCAGAATGCTTTAAATTATTTTGGCAACACTGGCATGTATGGCCTCCTGGATATTAAACTGAAATAGTATTATCTACATGTGTGCCAATTTTGGAATAGCTCCCATGCATACCTTCCACGATATCCAACATGGAGCTCAAATTTCTATTGCGTTTTTCAACAGTTGGTAGCACTGACATCATTTTCAAATATGGGCTTGAGATATTCCGGTATACATCTTTACTCATACCAAATTTGGTTTCGATTGCTGCAGATAGGAGTTGATAGGGGGGAGGACACACACACACACACTCAGCCAGTCAGCCAGACAGAAGGACAGACAGACAGAAGGACAGACAGACACACATTTTCCCGGATCGATCTCATAAGTCTACTTTTTCCTCATTTTTGCAAAATGTGAAAAGTAGGCTAAAAATAAAAATTAAGCATAATCAACTAGTGTGTGTGTAATTGAGGCTAGGATTTATGTAGGAGGCGACCGTGGCCATAATTTAGGTACGATCCCAGCATTTTCCTAGATTAGAAGCGTGTAGAACGGAAAAAAAAACTTCTAGGTTAATAAACCAAGGAATTGAATTAACACTTTTCAGTTTTTTTAGGGGCCGATAACCTAGACTAACCCCTCATATATAACGTGCTCTACCCTTAGGCAGGTCTTCACACACAGCAGCTCTCCATGCAGTCCTGTCTTCAGCCGTTCTCTTTGTTTGGTGGTAATTTCCTGCTAACTTGACACTGTCCACCAGCTGGTATATTGTCGATCCTCTTTCTCTCTTTCCGTTTACTGATCCTTCGAGAGCACCCCTCAGCAAACACTCCCTTCGCAGCCAGTGCCCAAACCAGTTCCTCTTCCTTGTATGGATGGTATGTAACAGCCTCCTCTTTTCTCCAACTTGCTCCAATACCTCCTCATTCTGGATCCTTTCCACCCAGGATATCCTTTGCATGCTCCTCCATAACACATTTCAAACGCTTCTAGTCTTCTTTCATCATCCTTCCTTAGGACCCTTAATTATCATCATCATTATCATCATTTGCAGTTCTTCCTCACGAGGCTGAGTGAACTGCGTTCTTGACCTCAGAACAGATTTCGGTTTCTTGGCCGAGGTGGTAATACTGGTAATCGAGCAATCCTCCACGGTAACAGGTAAGATTGCTAATAAAATGGGACCGCTACCAAGGATGCTGGGTGGGCTCGAAGCCGGTAGCTTACAGACTGAACAGGTGGGCGCACATCAGTCAAGTCGAAAACACCGCAAGCAATAAAGACCGAGATATTGAACCACCTGCTGAGTGTTGATCCTAATGAGTCAACCACAAAGGCAGGAAACGTGTGAGATTTACATACGAAATGACGTGTGCTATTATAAGGTCACAGATGGATGACACAGTTCTTGACGGATTGAGAACACGAGAACAATTGATTCTCTCCCAGATATATTACGTTCCGTTACTAACGACACCAAGAATATGTTATGTGATACGAACAGAAAACAACTTGTTTAACAAAGCTTTTTTCACTAGGTAGCCCAATATGGGCAATTTGCGTGTTTGAAGGGTGTTCACTTAAGAATGCTAGTCACTACGCCAGTCATGGGCGACCGCATGGAGGGAGGGGGCATGAAGGGGGTGTGCTTGCTCCCCCCACCCCTCTGGAATCCCGAGAATATTTCGATTGTTCATTGTCACACCTGTTTATTTCATCAATTGAAGTTACTGATGTTGTTGTTTGAATCTTCAGTCTTTTGACTGGTTTGATGCAGCTCTACATGCCTCCCTGTCCAGAGCTAATCGTTTCATCTCTACATAGCTACCACACCCTACATCCGAGGCAATCTGTTTAACATATTCTACCCTTGGACTACCCCTACAGTTCTTGTCCTCGACCCTTCCTTCTATAACTAAGCTTGCTATTCCTGGGTGTCTTAGTATGCGTCCTACCAAACTATCTCTTCTCTTCATTAGCAGTCACCAGAAACATCTATCCTCTCCCACGAGCCTTAATAGCTCTTCGTTTGTAACACTATCTATCCATCTGATCTTCATCATTCTCCTTTAACACCAAATTTCAAACACTTTAATTCTCCTCTTTTCTGCTGCACCAATAGTCCAAGTTTCACTTCCATAGAGCACCACGCTCCAGACAAAGGCATTAAAAATAACTTCCTAATACCTAAATCTATATTCGATGTCAACAGATTCCTTTTCTGTAGAAATGCTTTGCTTGCCTGAGCTAACCTACTTTTTATATCCTCTTTGCTTCGTCCATCACTGGTTATTTTGCTTCCTAAGTAACAGAAGTCTCATATTTCCTTTAGATTTTCAACTGGCAATTTGATGTTCATAGAGGTTTCTGATTTATTTCGGCTGCATTCCAATATTTTTTGTTACTGATAGCTAACTGATTTACTGTAGATGTAGGGATAATTCCATAGTTTTATTTAACTTAATAATTTTGGATTATTTGAAAATACTGTATCTACAGTTATTTAGAAAATAGGCGACGTGGATAAACATCACCATTTTAATGAACTGCTGGATTTTTATTTTTGTCGATATATGGTGATACAACTACTTTTTACCTGTTTTTATGAAATGAACATTTTGACGATGATTCACAAAGAAAAGCGAACTCCTATGGACAAAAACTTTGAACAAAAAGCCTATTCCTCCCATTCATACTTACTTACTTATTTCCTGTCGTTACCATTGGAACATAGGGCATCCACGGAGCTGCGCCATCTCACTCGGTTGGCTGACATCCTCTTCACCTCTTTCCACGTCTTTCCCTGTTGTCGTCCCTCCTTACATTCGGACATTCCAATCGTGTTTTGTGTTTCAAGCTAATGTTCGTCAACGTTTGATCAGTCCGGCTATTCTCCGTGAATGTTTCTTTAATAATATTAATTAAGGATGTGCGGGTTATTAGCCCACAGCACCCGATCTTAGTGGTGGGAGTGCCACCTAAGCCACTAAGCCGGCTAATTTTCTGTCTTTTTTCCCCTTAGCCTTTGTAGGTCCCCCTACTAACTACAAGGCAGCAGCTGTCGACTGGTGATACTTCCGCCTTTTTTGCCGTTGGTGTGTTATATCACTTACCCTCACCAGCCTTCCAAGCCGTTCTCCACTCAGTCTCTTCACCAGAGCCCCGTTAGCCGTCACTTTTCAGGGTTCCTGTAGGGCCTTCCCAGTTACGGTAGCGGTCCTGGGGACACAGGTCCCTACTGTACTTCACCCCTACAGACAATTCCCTACTTCGTGCCGTTGCCCATCTCCCACGACGTGGACGAAGGGGTGGTCTTCTGGGAAACCCTCCCATTCATACCACAAAGATAATGTACCCAACGGTTTCAGAACAGCCAAATAATGAATATCACGAAGCAAGTAAGAAATGAAATAGAAATTGCGTGGGGTGGAGGGTTGGGGGGCGGGGGGGGGGGGGGGTGAGGGTTGGGGGACGGGGAAGGGAGGGTTGGGGGCAAGAAGGTGTTGGGGGTGAGGGGGAGGTGATGGGAGGGAGGGGTACGTCTCATCATCACCTGGTGAATGGTAGGTAATGAAATGAAAAATATTACTTGCCCCCACCAAAACAGGTCTCCCTTCACATCAACAATACCATCGCCCAACAAGTATCTTCCATCAAATATCTTGGAAATTTAGTGAACCAGCATTGTGATTCAAAGAGTGAAATCTTATCCAGGATTGGACAAGCAAAATCTATGTTCAATACTCTTACGGCTGCGAGGTTGCTTCATTCCCTTGCGCGTGACTCACAGCCGCCCGAGGCTACCCCCTGCTGGCCGCTTGTGCAGCGGGAACAAAAGGGATGAACCAGAATGTTCGTGACCCAACTAGTGAGTGAACTCTCGAGAAACCGTGAAACCTGGACCGCTCCAGAAACATCCATTGAGTCACCAGCCCCACTATATAAGCGACCAGGCCAGCGAGGGTGTGAGTTTTTGAGGACGTGTTTATGAGCGAGTGAGTGTATTTTCCAGTGCAACAGAGGTTAGTGTGGTGAATCGCGAAACGCAGTGGACTGTTTTCCTAGCCTGAGGACGGCGAGGCTGTACATTCAGAACAAGTGAGTGTCAGACTGTGGCTTGTTTACACGAGGAAGAGTGTCGTTACTTCTAGCCAGGAACGGGCCTACCTAATTATTGAGGGATTAACTGCGCGAGCAAGTGAAAAGGAGGTGAGTGAACTCCTAAAGGGAGGAACCTGGCTGAGACTGCTCATTGGTTTCCAAGTGTTTATTGTGTGGTGTAACTTTCTAGACCTGCAATAAAGCCAATATTTCTTTAAGGACCAACTGTGTTGTGCTTTTACCCACTGTAATCCAATTAACGAACGTGCTACTAGGGGTAACACGTAACAATACCATGAGGACCTTATTCACCAGCCGAGAACTCAACCTTCAGCTCAGAGGTCGAATGTTACGTTGCTATGTTTTTCCTGACCTTTTGTATGGTTTTGAAGGATGTACGCACAGTCCATTACTGGAGAAGCTGATTGAATCATTTGAGATGTACTTATACAGAAGAATACTCCAAATATCTTGGGTAGAATGGAAAACAAATGAAGTCCTCAACATCTTGAACAAGAAGAAAGAGCTTCTCACAACCATCAAGGAGCGTAAGTTCAGCTTCCTCGGACACACCATGAGAGGTGAACGAGATGAACTTCTCCGGCTGATCATTCAACGGAAGATTGATTGGAAAAGATCTGTGGGAAGACGAAGAAATTCCTGAATGAAAGACTTGCGGCGGTGGTATGGACGTACGTCGATAGAAATCTTCCGTGCTGCCGTTTTGCGTGTAATGATAATCAATTGGATCGCCAACCTTCGGGGGCAGACGGCGTCATAAGAAGAAGAAGAAGACCCCTGAAAAAAATCCTGTGAGCGCCCATGACGCCAGTAGACGTCGGTACACCTTGCCTATATAGACCCCTTGTGGAATAGCAACTACGGTACTTGTTATGTCTAGAAACTCGCGCGGATAAACAAAACGTTATCCGCATCTGCATGACTTTTATCCGCATCCGCACGTTTGTTATCCAAAACCGCTGACAATTCAAACATATTTTTTGCCTATTTTCAATTTTGAAAAAAAAAAAAAAAAGGCTTATGAGATTACCTTTTGCCCGTGTGTCTGTGTGTGCGTGTGTGTGTGATGGTGTGTGTGTCCCCCCTAATAACGTCTAAACGGCTGGAGCGATTTTAATGAAACTCCGTAAGTTCATAGTACTATTCCGGACGACCCCGGACCGTGCCCTTCAAATTTTATTATGTCTCACCAATCCAACATAGCGGCTGTGCAAAATATTTCACCAGCATTCAATATCTACGAAACTATTACCGATATAACCCTGGAATTTGTTACGGTGATAAAGGAAACAACTAGAAGTTGACCTATGTGACTTTTGAAAAACTGGTAACTACAAAACCAACATGGCGGCCAAGCGAAGTTGCGACTTTTAAATAGACGTTTCTCGCGATTTAACCAACCAAACGCAATAAAACTTGGTACAGTATATATTTATACACATTGTAATGCACCGACATCTAACTTCATTCAATTGTTTAATTAACCATAAGATGGCGGCTGTGCGAAATATTTCACCGGCATTCTATATCTCTGAAACTATTATCGGTATCACCCTGAAATTTTGTACGGAGATAAAGGGCACTACTGGACGTTCAACTATAAGACTTTCAAAACCTGTTTACTACAAAACGAACATGGGGGCAAAGGGAATTTGAAAATTTTAAATAGACCTTTCTCGCGATTTAATGTTCCAAATACAATGAAACTTGGTACAGGAAATGTTTATACACATTGTAATGCACTGGTATCTAATTTAGTTCAATTTTTTACATTACCTCAAGATGGCAGCTGTGCGAATTTTAAAATTAAGTTTTTATTTCTTGAGTCGTAATCATGCGATCGAAGTGAAAGTTTGAATAACGAACCTACGCAATAATTTTCCTTTAATGGTACATGACTCTATGGCCTATGCATTTAACAATCAAACATGGCGACCATCCGAAATATTTAGACGGCTATGATTGTCTGAGAATCTCTTATAGCAATCAAACTGATTTTTTTAATGTTCATAGGGGCTATGAACATGAACTTTCAATAACCTGGTGATCACAAATCCAACATGGCGGCGACGCGAAGTATAAATATTCACATGGACGTTTCTCGCAATTTAACCATCCAAGTGCAGTGAAACTTGGTACAGTAAGTCATTATACAAATGTTAATCCACTGGCTTCTATTTTTTTCAATTGTTTCCATAACCACAAGATGGCAGCTGTGAGAAATTTTAAAATCTCGTTTTTACTTCTTGTGTCCTAATCATGCGATTAAAGTTTGAATGCTACACGTACACAATAATCTTCATGTAACAGTACATAACTCTAGTACCTACATATATAAAAATCCAACATGGCGACCATCTGAAATATTTAGTCGGTTCTCAATATCTACGAATCTATTACAGCAATCAAACTGAAATTTTGTAAGTTGATAGAGGCAATTAACATAAGTAGGATACATGAAAATAGGCTGAATAATTCTTCACGGAACTACTTGTTAATTTATTAGATAAAGCATAAATTATTAAAGCAACAAATTTAGACATTTGAGCAGAAATTCGTTCCCCTAGGCTGTGTGTGAATCGCAAGACAATGTTGACTGTGTTTTGTCCCTCTGTGTAACGGTATGTAATACACTGGGTGGCTACTTAGGCTATTTAGTCGCCTGATATACTCACGCAGGCCACAGCTGGTATAAATACCTTTTTTTTTTGCACAAGTAATCAGTAATTGAGGGTATTTTCATGACTGGGGGTAAAGGTAGCAACTTCACGGCAACAACTTCAAGGCAATATCGCCGTCTTCGAAGAAAAGAAAGAATAGTTCTCTGAGAGAATTATGGAGGACAGTCTTGCTTCTATCGTTAATAGTGAAGTGAGTTCCTTGAAGAATTATGTACTTACTACTATTGTAATCTATGGCAAGAAATGAATGTTATCATATCCTTTGTTGAGAAATACCAAGTGGTGTCTAGATGATAAACCACGTACGGTACCTGATTAGGACACACGCAAATAGGTACCGATGTAAATGATTTCAGTTACTACGTCAGACGAGCAGGGTTGATACTGCGGGATAGCTGATCCGTGAACCCTGGATCGCGAATGATGAGAGCAAGTGTGTATTCATAGATACTATGGTAGTGGACGTCTGTGACGAGAGCGCCCTCCATGTTGAAGAGAAAGCCAATTTTATTGATCTGCGTTTATGTTACCAATTTTAGGTAGTTGGAATCCCACCAAACCAGATTATTTTGCCTTCCAAGTTTTGTTTAAGTTTTATGTTTGGTGTTTCAATACTTCCTATTTAATTTTTATCCTACTACATTTATAAAAAAATAGGCTTATGAGATCACCTTTTGTTCGTGTGTGTGCCTGTGTGTCTGTGTATTCGTGTGTGTCAGTGTGTGTGTGTCCCTAATGACATCTAAACGGTTGGAGAGTTTTCAATGAAACTCGGTAAGAACATAGTAGACTACTATTTAGCCCAACCCCGACCATGCTCTTGACATTTTATTATAGTAAAGACTTGACGTTTCAGTGCTAGGCTAGAGTTTTGTTCGCTAAATCGCGACATCGCGAACGAAATTCAATTTGTCGTGATATATTGATTTGAATGGCTGCCTGTGATTGGATAGTTTAAGTGTTTTCCTTCTGACCGCTAGATAACTTTAGGGTAACACTAAAACGTCAAGTCGGAAGTAATGATAGCTTTACTATACGTATCTCCAGTCCAATAAGGCTGCTGTGCGAAATATTTCACCAGCATACTATATTTCTGAAACCAGCACCGAAATCAACCTGAAATTTCGTGTGGTGATAAAGGGCACCACTAGAAGTTCACCTACGTGATTTTAAAAGCTTGTTAAGTACAAAACGATCATGACGGCCAAGCAAAATTGAAATATTTAAATAGACTGTTCTCGCCAATTAACCATCCAAGTGCAGTGAAACTTGGTACGGTAAATGCTTATACACATTTTTAGCCTACTTTTCACATTTTGCAAAAATAAGGAAAAAGTAGACTTATGAGATCGGGCAAATGTGTGTCTGTCTGTCTGTCCGTCTGTCTGTCTGTCTGTCTGGCTGTGTGGGTGTCCCCCCCTATCAACTCCTAAACGGCTGGAGCAATCGAAACAAAATTTGGTAGGATTAAAGATCTATACCTGAATATCTCACAGCCATATTTGAAAATGATATCAGTGCTACCAACTGCTAAAAAATCGCAATTGAAATTTGAGCTCCATGATGCATATCTTGGAAGTTATGAATGGGAGCTATTTCAAAATTGGCACAAGTATAGATAGTAATATTGCAGTTTAATTTCCAGGAGTCCATACATGGCAGTGTTGCCAAAATGATTATAAGCCTGCTGATAGGTCCAATTTTTAAATGCATATAACTTCTACACTATCAATTGGAATTCAACCAAATTTCGTATGTTGTATGTGTACATAACCAGATATGACTGAGCGAATTCTTACGACCCACCAGGGCTGCCAACTGTTAATAAATGCTCCTAATTTATTTTATCCAAATACCAATATATCAGAAAGTATGAAAGCCGACAGCTTTAAACTATGCACACGTATAGTACCTGACATTCTATATTAATTTGGAGTAACTTATATACGTCAGTGCTACCAACATGATTCTAAGCCTGCTGAGAAGTCCAACTTTAAATACATGCAACTTCCATACTATCATTTGGATTTGAACCAAATTTCGTATGTGCTATGTGTACCATAACAGATATGACTATGCGTATTCTTAAGAGCAACCAGGGCTGCCAACTGTTAGTATGTACTGTCCCTATTTTTGTTACCCTAATATCAATATATCAGAAAGTATGCAAGCCAGTAGCTCTAAACTTTGCACACGTATAGTACCTGGCATTCTAGATGAATTTGGAGTAACTAATATACGTCAGTGCTGCCAACATGATTCTAAGCCTGCTGATAGGTCCAATTTTAAAATGCATGCAACTTCTACACTAACTAATGGATTTCATTCAAAATTGGCACAACAATAGATCATATTATTTCAGATTATTTCTGACCAATACATGCATGACATTGCTGCCAACATGATTTTACGCGCGCTGTTAGATCCAATGTTTAACTGCATGTAACGTCCATGCTATTCATTGGACTTCAACCAAATGTTGTATTCTGTACCTTAAGAGATGGAACTAAGAATATATTCAGTCATCAGGGCTGCCAACTGTGGTGCCCTATTAGGCTACATTATGCTTGGTATACAGTATTTCGAACTAATTAGAAATTTTGATATTAGCAACTTAATTTCGTCATTATCCTAGATAGGTTCATATACTGTAGAATAATCATTGGCATGAAAAGTAGGCTCTTTAGTTCGTCACGGAACTTCTTGTTAGCCTACCTTTCACATTTTGCAAAAATGAGGAAAAAGTAGACTTATGAGATTGATCCGGGAAAATGTGTGTCTGTCTGTCTATCTGGCTGTGTGTGTGTGTCCCCCCCCCCTATCAACTCCTAAACGGCTGCAGCAATCAAAACCAAATTTAGTATGAGTAAAGATGTGCACCGGAATATCTGACGTCCATATTTGAAAATGATGTCAGTGCTACCAACTGCTGAAAAAACGCACTAGAAATTTGAGCTCCATGTTGGATATCTCGCAAAATATGCATGGGAGCTATTCGAAAGTTGGTACACATGCAGATAATACTATTTCAGTTTACTTTCCAGGAGGCCAACAATGACAGTGTTACCAAAATAATTTTAAGCCTTCTGATAGGTCCAATATTTAAATGCATATAACTTCTACACTATCAATTGGATTTCAACCAAATTTTGTATGTAATATCTGTACATAAACAGATATGATTTGGCGTATTCTTAAGAGCCACCAGGGCTGCCAACTGTTAATAATTCCTCTCTCTATTTTATTTTATCCAAATACCGATATATCAAAAAGTATGCAAGCCAACAGCTAGCTATAAACTATGCACACGTATATTCTGACATTTTAGATTAATTTGGAGTAACTTATATACGTCAGTTCTACCAACATGATTATAAGCCTGCTGATAGTACCAATTTTTAAATACATGTAACTTCTATACTATCAGTTCGATTTCAACCAAATTTCGTATGTGCTATGTGTACCATAACAGATATGGCTGTAAGTATTGTTAAGAACAATCAGGGCTGCCAACTGTTAATAAATGCTGTCTATATTTTTTTACCCTAATATCAATATATCAGAAAGTATGCAAGCCAACAGCTCTATACTTTGCACACGTATTGCACCTGACATTGTAGATTAATTTGGAGTAATTAATACAAGGCAGTGCTGCCAACATGATTCTATGCCTGCTGATATGTCCAATTTTAAAATACATGTAACTTCTATACTAACAAATGGATTTCATCCAAAATTGGCACAACAAGATATCATAATATTTCAGATTATTTCTGACCAGCACACGCATGGTATTGTTGGCAACATGCTTTTACGCGTGCTGATAGATCCAGTGTCTAACTGCATGTAACGTCCATTGGACTTCAACCTAATTTTGTATTCTGTACCTTAAGAGATGGAACTAAGAATATATTCAGTCACCAGGGCTGCCAACTGTAGTGCTCTATTAGGCTATATTATACCAGGTATATTTTGAACTAATTTGATATTTCGATATTACCTACTTAATTTTGTCATTATTCTAGATAGGTTCATATACTGTAGAATAATCATTGGCATGAAAAGTAGGCTGTATAGTTCTTCACGGAACTTCTTGTTATAAACTGACATCTAATTTATTTCAATTGGTCTCATAACCTTAAGATGGCGGCTGTGCGAAATTTTAAAATTGAGTTTTTATTGCGTGTGTCCTAATCATGCGATTGAACAAACCTACGCAATAATCTTTATCTAACAGTACATAAATCTATGGCATACTTATATGAAAATCCAACATGGCGACCATCTGGAATATTTAGACGGTTCTCAATATCTACGAATCTATTGCAGGATTCAAACTGAAATTTTATCTGTTGACAGAGGTAATTAACATAAGTAGGATATATGAAAAGTAGGCTGTATATTTCTTCACGGAACTACTTGTTTTTTATCGCTTATCCTCCCAGCTCGGCTTTTCCCACGGACTCAGCTAGGGATCATTCCTGTGCCTCCACGGGGATAATGTCATGGAACTGTACAAACTTTTACAGCAGATACAACTGGGGATGGTGACACGCCAATCACTAAAGCCCTGCACGGATGCAACATTTATCGCCATGTGGATATAATTTGCATGGCTGTGATGATAGCAGATAAGTTGCGGATAGTTTCTAGAATACAATGCGTACTTGTTGAATATCATTACTAGGACCCGGATGTTTACCGTTAAGATTTTCTTTTATGACGAAATAATGTAAGATGATGATTTAAGCTTATCTCATTCAAATTATGTCATTAAGCATAATCAACACTCCGAACTGAAAAGGGTTGCAATTCTGGTTGTAGAACTTTCATTTTAAACATAGCACATGACATACATAGTCTAGGGGAACGACTTTCTCCTCAAATGTCTAAATGTGTCGCTTTAATGCACAGTGCCATACGATTTGCAGATGATATAGTCCCGATAACTGAAAATGAGAGTGATATGGAAAATGCTCTGAATCACATAAATGAATTATTGCAAGAGAAGTGTGGTATGAGGATAAATAAAAAGAAATCCAAAGTAATGGCATGTACTAGGGATGGCGATCAATTAGTCAATGTGCTAATGGATGGTGAAAAACTAGCCCAATTAAAGGATTTCAAATATCTGGGGAGCATGATCACATCAAATGAAAAGTGTACGAGGGAAGTAAATGCTCGAATCACACAGGCAAAAGAAGCCTTCTAAAAAAGAAGACAAGACAGTTAACTTATATGTGCGAAAACACTTCATGAAAAGTTTTGTATGGAGTATTGCAAGTTATGGCTCTGAAACAAGCAGATGTATCAAAACTTAGGGCATTCGAGATGTGGTGCTGGCGACGACTACTAAAGATACCTTGGACTGATAAAGTCATGAATGAGAATGTTCTCAAAAGAGCAAAGGAGACACGTACCTTGGTTGAATCCTTAAATAGAAGAAGGAATAGTTTTGTTGGCCATTTGTTTCGTCATTCTGACTGGTGCATCACACTCTTCGAAGGGAAGCTAGAAGGAAAGAGGAGTGGAGGAAGACCAAGGACTCAATTCATAGACAGCATTAAAGGCAAGCACACTTATTGCCATTTGAAATTCCAGGCCAGAGAAAGAACACGTTTTGGAAGACATGCATGTTACCCACCAACCTAGTGGTTGAGGAGGAGAAGAAGAAGAAGAAGACCCCTTATTATTCCCGTTCTCCAACGGGGTCGGGGATGAGATGAGATGTAAGTCTTTGTGGTTGATGGTTTTTACGGGTGGATGAAATGTGTTGCTTAATACTTTATCTATTTAAATATATTGTAATGCCAGTAGATTCGAATAACAAACATGCGGATGCGGGGCTGTTGCGGATAACGTTTCCTTTATCCGCGCAGGGATCCACCAATCACCCAGACGACCGCTAACTTGGGTCTAATGAAGGAAAAGTCAGGAAAGGGAGTGGAAGGGCTCAGTCCTGTGTGCTCTACTGTTGACCGGAAGTACAGTACAGTAAACGATGGAGTAAACTGTTTGATTTCACGCCACGACCGCAGTTTGTGTTCAACTGTAGACAAAGAAGGTATTGTAGAGTTAAATTCAGTAGCGGATCAACAAGATAACCTTCATCTCGATGACGACAATCCAGTGGCGGCCAGTATTACCCATTTAAGATTTGATTGCCGCTGAGCATGGCTGCGCCACCGTTTGTTGATTGGGGGCGTGGTGGCTCAGCGGTCTAGCTGTATGCCTCTCACCAAGGTGGTCCGGGTTCGATTCCCGGTCAGTGCATGTGAGATTTTCGAAGTGAAATGCCATGTCCTGTGGTTCGGATTCCACGTAAAAAGGAGGTCCCGTGGCTCATAATCACAAGATTCACGGTCACGTAAAACTACAATCTTCCTTCTTCTTCTTTGTTTGTTGATTATTGTAGCAGGATCCCCGCGGGGTAAAGAGGAGGACACAGTGATGACACAGTGCAGCCTGCGCATAAGTCAAGCAGCATCGCGCGCGCTACCTGTCTTAGAAGCGCAAATAAGCGTCATGTCACCACTGACAGCTACTGGAGCTGAGTCATATCCTACACACGCAACTGTACCTGTCAACGAAGCAGAGTGCCGTGTAACACAAGTAAACAGAGAATAGTTCCCATCTCGACCGCCGACAATCAATTCGTGAAAGGGTAATAATAAGGCTGCAGTGTTGCTCAACGACCAGATTTCTTTAAGAAAAACAATTAATACCGTAATAATATTTTTAGCTGAGCCTCCGTGGCTTGGGCGGCAGCACGCCGGCCTCTCACCGCTGGGTCCGTGGTTCAAATCCCGGTCACTCCATGTGAGATCTGTGCTGGACAAAACGGAGGCAGACAGGTTTTTCTCCGGGTACTCCGGTTTTCCCTGTCAAAAATTTCATTCCAGCAACACTCTCCACTATCATTTCATTTCATCTGTCATTCATTTAATCATTGCCCCAGAGGAGTGCGTCAGGCCTCGGCAGCCGGCACAGTTCATATCCTCGCCGCTAGATGGGGGCTTCATTCATTCCATTCCTGACCCGGTCGGAGACTGGAAGCAGGCTGTGGATTTTCAATAATATTTTTAGCTGTACGTTTCCTGTTATATGTATAGGAATTCATAATTTTGTTCTTTAATAATTCAGGAAATCTTATAGTGTGGTATGTTACTGTGAACTGTCTGAGAAAGCGGAGCGCGCCAACTGTCTAGAGCCCGCGTCAGCCCGGAAGGCGGCCGGCTCTCTGGGATTTGCGCAGAGAGAGAGAAAGAGATACATGTCCACTGTTGCAACAGGTCCACCATGTCCGAGCCCACACCGCAGGCTGCTGCCATGAGTTCCTGAGGTATGGCAACACCGTCGCTTAGCTCATCGAGCCTGTCTCTTTCACGCTGCTTTACACTTGACTTTCCGGACAATACACTAGCTCAGATTCTCAAGACAGACTGACTGTGATTGGTGGGATGGAAGTGAGGCATGACAGTAATGGTAGCGTTGTGTTCTGCGCACCGCCTTCCCGGCTGGCTCGAGCTCTAGGAGCGCTCATCCGTTTGGTCGTTGCCAGGCCCAAGCACCGACCAGATCTCAATAGTGAAGGATATGGCAGAGATGCTAGACCGAGTAAGTCCTATCCCAACAGTTAACTCGACTGGTCGTTGCCCGCTAATTGCAACAAGGGAGTCGAGGCGCGGGCGGAGTTGCTCCATCAACTGCCGGTAACATGTCTTGCAATGTAATTTGTGTGTACTTGTGACACTCGCAGTTCTCTCTCGCCCTCTTATACTTAACTTACGTTGTTTTGTTCTGATCAAGTTTTTTTAGCGTATGGCTTTTAGTGCCGGGAGTGTCCGAGGACATGTTCGGCTCGCCAGTATTGTAGCTGCTTCGAGACGGACACCCAATGGGTGAGCTACAAGTACCGTTGGAGAGGAATGTTGGATGGGAGGGTCGAGGAGTTGGAAGGTAGCGGCTGTGGCCTATAGTTAGGGACCAACCCCGGCATTTGCCTGGAAGGAAGATGGGAAACCACAGAAGACCATCTTCAAGGTTGCCAGCGGGGAGATTCGAACCTCCTCGCCTCCCGGATGTGAGCGACTGCCAACAGTCATGCCGCAACGACCTCGGCTAACTCACCCGGTTCTCATCAAGTTTCTCATGTAGACTAACTTATTATACTCCAGATAATCCGATGACAATATGATGAACTGCGGCATTCGCGATTGAATTAGGTAGTCTACTAGTACATTATGCAGCGAGCCTATAATGGCAATAATTAACACACGAGTATGTTTATAAAACAAGCGTATGCGAGTTTTATAATTTCCATACGAGTGTCTTAATTACCATTATAGGTGAGTTGCATACGACTGTTTATGTTCGACGATAATTATAACTATTTTATGTACGAACATAAATATTCATAAATATCTGTCGAGATTCGCCAGTTTTATGTACTGAACAGAGCGCATGGGACGCAGAGAAAACCTTGTATTTGACAATGGCCTCCTCGATTACCCCACTATGACACTAGGGTACGCAGTGAAATTTAAATTAGAAGGCCTTGGAACTCAGTGCAGGTGCGATGCTATCCTTACCTAATTGGTCACACAACTGTTTCTTGAGCTCTGATTGGTGGGAGAAACTGTATTTAATGAAAACTTGTACTATAATGAGCCTAATTATAGCACACTTTTCTGACACATAATATTTACATATCGACATCGTTGAACATAATAGTACATTATGCAACGAGCCTATAATGGCAATAATTAAGACACGAGTATTTTTTATAAAACGAGCGTATGTGAGTTTTATAATTTCCATACGAGTGTCTTAATTACCATTATAGGCGAGTTGCATACGACTGTTTATGTTCGACGATAATTATAACTTTATTATATGTTTTAACATAAATATTCATAAATATCTGTTGAGAGTCAGCTACTGGAATTTTGTGATCGCAGAGCGAGCGTTGGGATACCTTCGTCTTTCAAGAGCTTTGAACGGCCGACGCATGCGCTCTGTGGGCAATGCCATATGCAGCCATATGTTTACATCAGCCGTCCCTCAGTAATATTGTCACCGCAGTCATTTGAAGACAATGCGCTGTGTAGAAATTAGTGTTAGTGATTTTAAGGTACTGTGCTATTTCTTGTCTCATATTCGCCAGTTTATTTACGCGAACAAAAGCCTCCGTGGCTTAGGCGGCAGCACGCTGGCCTCTCACCGCTGGGTCCGTGGTTCAAATCCCGGTCACTCCATGTGAGATCTGTGCTGGACAAAACGGAGGCAGACAGGTTTTTCTCCGGGTACTCCGGTTTTCCCTGTCAAAATTTCATTCCAGCAACACTCTCCACTATCATTTCATTTCCTCTGTCATTCATTTAATCATTGCCCCAGAGGAGTGCGTCAGGCCTCGGCAGCCGGCACAGTTCATATCCTCGCCGCTAGATAGGGGCTTCATTCATTCCATTCCTGACCCGGTCGGAGACTGGAAGCAGGCTGTGGATTTTCATTTTCATTTACGCGAACATATGGACGGTGGGTATTCCATGTCGGTAATTTATTATAGTTCGATGTTGTGTTTATGTCCGACATGTTGGATTTTGAGCGCATGCGCGAAATTATCGTTACCTAATTGGTCAATGAACGAGCTCTGATTGGCTGGAGAAACTGTATCGTAATGAAAAACGGTGTTATAATGACCATCATTATGATACAGTTTTCAAACACATAATAGTGAGGGTCGAACATAAATTCGTTTTACGATACAACTGAATACAGATTACTCTGATATCAAGGAGTCTTTTACCCTACCACCGCAACTATCCCCCCCCTCCCCCTCCCCATAATTAAAATAGTGCAACGCCCGGAACACTTATCCGCCAGCCGCCACTGCGACAATCAATGTCCTGTATGTGCCATTGGCTTAGCATAATTTTGGATGTTTAGCCTACTTTTCACATTTTGCAAAAATGAGGAAAAAGTAGACTTATGAGATCGGGCAAATGTGTGTCTGTCTGTCTGTCCTTCTGTCTGTCTGTCTGGCTGTGTGTGTGTCCCCCCCCTATCAACTCCTAAACGGCTACAGCAATCGAAATAAAATTTGGTAGGCGTAAAGATCTATACCTGAATATCTCACGGCCATATTTGAAAATAATGTCAGTGCTACCAACTGCTGAAAAAAACGCACTAGAAATTTTAGCTCCATGTTTGATATCATGGAAAGTATGCATGGGAGCTATTCTAAAATTGGCACACATGTAGGTAATACTATTTCAGTTTAATTTCCAGGAGGCCATACATGACAGTGTTGCCAAAATAATTTTCAGCCTTCTGATAGGTCCAATTTTTAAATGCATATAACTTCTACACTATTAATTGGATTTCAACCAAATCTTGTATGTCATATGTGTACATAAGCAGATATGACTGAGTGTAATCTTAAGAGGCACCAGGACTGCCAACTGTTAATAATTGCTCTCTCAATTTTCTTCATCCAAATACCAATATATCTGAAATTATGCAAGCCGACAGCTTTAAACTATGCACACGTATAGTACCTGACATTTTAGATTAATTTGGAGTAACATATATACTTCAGTTCTACCAACATGATTATAAGCCTGATGATAGGACCAATTTTTAAATACATGTAACTTCTATACTATCAGTTGGATTTCAACCAAATTTCGAATGTAATATGTGTAACATAACAGATATGACTATAAGCAATCAGGGCTGCCAACTGTTAATAAATGCTGTCAATATTTTTTTACCCTAATATCAATATACCAGAAAGCATGCAAGCCTACAGCCCTATACTTTGCACACGTATAGCACCTGACACTCTAGATTAATTTGCAATAATTAATATAAGTCAGTGCTGCCAACATGATTCTATGCTTGCTGATAGGTTCAATTTTAAAATACATGTAACTTCTATATTAACAAATGGATTTCGTCCAAAATTTGCACAACAAGATATCATAATATTTCAGATTAGACTATTTCTGACCAGCACACGCATGATATTGTTGCCAACATGCTTTTACGCGTGCTGATAGATCCAATGTCTAACTGAATGTATTGTCCATTGGACTTCAACCAATTTTGTTATTTCGAACTAATTAGACATTTCGATATTACCAACTTAATTTCGTCATTTTTCTAGATAGGTTCATATACTGTAGAATAATCATTGGCAAGGAAAGTAGGTTCTTTAGTTCGTCACGGAACTTCTTGTTAGATTTATGTTATTATTGGACATTGTAATCATAGTCCCTGTGTGTTGTATATGCATGATAACTTCTGTTATTCTGGTGTCCATGGTAGTGTATGCATTTGTAATTCAGGCTAGGGTTGGGAAGGGTATCGTAAATTAGAAGCCGTCCCCCACCATTTGCCTGGAATAGAAGTGGAAATTGCCAGAAAACGAATTCTAGAATTGTTGAGATGGGAATCGAATCCACCTCTTCTCAGTTTTTCCCAGTCAATGCATGTGAGATTTTCAAAGTGAAATGCCATGTCCTGTGGTTCGAATTCCACGTAAAAGGGAGGTCCCGTGGCTCATGATCTCGAGATTAACGGTCACATAAAACTACAAGCTTCCTTTTTTCTTCTTCTCTGTTCTGTCTCACGTGACCAAGTGTACCTTGTTCCAACACTCGGACCAGAATCAAATTTCTTGGCAGAGCTGCGGTGGCAGACTAGTACAGTATGCAACGAGCCTATAATGGCAATAAGACACGAGTATGTTTATAAAACGAGCATAAGCGAGTTTTATAATTTCCATACGAGTGTCGTAATTACCATTATAGGCGAGTTGCACACGATTGTTTATGTTCGACGATAATTATAACTTTATTATATGTTTTAACATAAATATCCAAAAAATATCTGTGGGATTCAGTTAATTCAGTTAGTGAACAGGGCGCGCTGGCTTTGCTGACTGAACAGAGCGCATGCGTGGTCAAGGCAGTCCGAAAGCAGAAACCATTCACTTTGCTTGCTAACACAGAAATATGTTGGATTTTGAGCGCATGCGCGAAGGTATCCTTACCTAATTGGTCACACAAGTGTTTCTTGAGCTCTGATTGGTGGGAGAAACTGTTTCATAATGAAAAATAGTGTTATAATGAGCCTCATTTAGATACAGTTTTCTGACACATAATGTTTACATTTCGACATCGTCGAACATAAAATAATAATATTTGTCATTACGCCATGAGTTGGACCAGAGAATTCGAACACTGACGTTTCCTCTCTAATTATTATTTCTCTTAAACACGGCACTGAGGCTACAAAGCCTCTTTATGTTCGACCTTGGCGAAATGTAAATATTATAGGTCAGAAAAGTGTATTATAATGAGGCTCATTATAGTACAAGTTTTCATTATGAAACATTTTCTCCCACCAATCAAAGCTCAAGAAACAGTTGTGTGACCAATTATACTAGATCCATCCTTACTTCCGACTTGAAGTTTCAGTGCTACGTCACAGCTGCACTCTAACCAGCCAATCACAGGCAGCCATTCAAATTTTTAAATCGAGAGAAATCGAGTGTCGCTGACGATGTTGCCAGCTAACATCTTGCGTTCACATGTTGTTGTCAGCTGTTTGCATTGTGCTTGGTTAGTTTCATTGGCGGTCTTTGTATATTCTCGTATTTCTCGTATATTTATCTTTTTGATATTAATCTAGTCTGTTGTTATTTAATAGCTTAGTATTTGTTTGTCGTTTGACATAGTGTAGTATAATTACGTGTAGTTGTAGGTTAGCTTTAGGTGAGTGTTTGTGTTATTTCTGCCATGCGTGTGAGTAGGCCGGGGTCTAGCACGAGGAAGCCACGCGCCAAGAGAGGAAAGGCCTTAGGACAAGGGACTCCACTAAGGAGTCGAACCCGGGAAATGAATAGTAAACTGTGAGCACAATTGTTATGGGCAATGCCCCGTACCAAAGTGTCATTCAGGACAAAGCTCCAACAATGGCAGCAAGAAAGAATGCGCTCATTGAGTGGGGTCAGATGGCAATAGTGACTCCGAAATGAGTGGTGTGTTCCCTTTGTAGGTTTTATAATACATTTTCTCGAACTCTGAACATCTTCGACTCTGGACGCGAGACGGTAATGGTGAATAATTTATTTGTTACAATTTTTTTCTGCTGCATTATCAGAAATATTCTGTTAACCTCAGTATACGTGCCATTTCTGCTACTATGTACTTATTCACGAGTATGACGTGTGTAAACATGTCTGTTCACATTACGAGTGTTTTGCTAACTTTACGGCTATATTCATGTACGTCAGCTGATTCGCGTTAGTGGACTGGCAACACTGTATTGCCAGCCGGTGAACTGTCAAGTTGGAAGTAACGATGGCGGCACTATAGGAGAGGATAGAATCGCACCTGCGCTCACTTCCATAGCCCCCTATATTAAATTTCACTGCGTGGCGAGTGTCATAGTGAGGTATTCAAGGAGGCCATAGTCAAATACAAGGCATTCTCTGCGTCTCATGCGCTCTGTTCCGTACATAAAACTGGCGAAATCTCGACAGATATCTATGAATATTTATGTTCGAACATAAAATAGTTATAATTATCGTCGAACATAAA
The DNA here is from genome assembly GCA_946902985.2 of Meconema thalassinum. Taxonomy (NCBI): domain Eukaryota; kingdom Metazoa; phylum Arthropoda; class Insecta; order Orthoptera; family Tettigoniidae; genus Meconema; species Meconema thalassinum. The sequence goes on from OX336388.2 coordinate 861,276,499, forward strand.
CAGTCGTATGCAACTCGCCTATAGCCTAATAGTACATTATGCAACGAGCCTATAATGGCTATAATTAAGACACGAGTATCTTTATAAAACGAGCGTACGCGAGTTTTATAATTTCCATACGAGTGTTTTAATTACCATTATAGGCGAGTTGCATACGACTGTTAATGTTCGACGATAATTATAACTTTATTATATGTTTTAACATAAATATTCATGAATATCTGTTGAGATTGTCACTAGAATTGTGTGATCGGGTGCTGCGCTGGGTGTAGGATATCTCTGATTTCCAAGCTCTCTGATCGACCGACGCATGCGCTCTGTGTGCTTCAATGCCATATGTGCACATTGAGCGCCAGTATTCAGTAAAATTGTCACCGAATGCGTTTGAAAACATCGCGATGTGTAGAAATTGGATTTGGAGATATTAAGGTACAGTGCAATTTCTTGTCTCGTATTCACCAGTTTATTTAGGCGAACATATGGACGGTGCACTTTCGGTAATTTATACAGACATGTTGGATTTTGAGCGCATGTGCGAAGGTATCCTTATCTAATTGGTCAAACAACTGTTTCTTGAGCTGTGATTGGTGGGAGAAACTGTTACATAATGAAAAATAGTTTTATAATGACCATCATTATGATACAGTTTTCAGACATGTAACAGTCAGATTCGAACATAAAGGTAATTAAGACAATCGTATGGACATTATAAAACTCGCTAGGCTCGTTTTATAAACATACTCGTGTCTTAATTATTGCAATCATAGGCTCGTTGCATAGATCTTTTCATTCAGAGGGTGGTAAAATACAATAAATAAAGAAAGAAAAAATATAAAAATTAAAAATAAAACAAATCATAAAAAATAACAAAAATAATAATAATAATAATAAACACTTGCTCCGAGGCTTTACGAGACTCTGGGGACGTCCTTAGAGTATCTTCTAGGATAATAGGAAGGTTGCAAGTAAATCAGGTGTTATCAGATTTTTAGGCACCAAAATGTACTGTTTTAGATGTTTCATTGCCTACTTCTCATCCTTAAAGGAACAAAATAGGTACTTGCCCTAAAATCTGAGGTCTAGTAATAAGATAGCAAACGGTTAGCAGTATCTCGTGAAGTATTCATTTAAGAGCTTCATAAAAAGGGAGTTTGCTGGCTATACAGATAGACACGTTCGGGAGGATGCATAATTAAATCCCCTAGACTGGGATATGATTGGTTTGGGCGCATGCATTTTATCGCCCCGTCATATGGCCGGTGTAATTAAAATCTCTCTTTTGGAGGATTAGTAATGGCCGCACGTGTATGGGCTCGCATGTGACGTCATTACAATATCAACTTCCCTTAATCCTCAAGAGCGAGTGGATTAACGAGGCGAGGGTCTTCACATACTCATCAACTCCAAACTGTTTTAGATGCTGAAGGCTCTCACAGATCTAGGACAGGGGTGAACAAATATTCTCCACATAGGCCTATTAATCAACACCAAACTATTTTAGATGCTGAAGGCTCTCAACAGGTTGTGGCAGGGATGGCAAAAAATCTTCATATACTCATCAACGCCAAACATTTTTAAAAGTTGTTTGATCTCCACAGATCTGGAACAGGGATGTCCAAAAAGTCTTCACTTACTCGCCAACTCCAAACTGTTTTGGATGCTGAAGGCTCTCACAGACCTAGGACAGGGGTAAATAAAAAAGTCTTCACATATTCATCAACTCCAAACTGTTTTAGATGCTAACGTTTCTCGATAGGTTGGGACAGGGGTGAGCAAAACATCTTCACATACTCATCAACGCCAAATACTTTGAAATGCTGCTTGATCTCCACAGATCTGGAACAGGGGTGTCCAAAAAGTCTTCACTTACTCATCAACTCCAAAATACACTTTAATGCTGCTTCATCTCCACAGATCTGCAACAGGGGTGTCCAAAAAGTCTTCACTTACTCATCAACTCCAAAATACACTTTAAAGCTGCTTGATCTCCACAGATCTGGAACAGGGGTGTCCAAAAAAATCTTCACTTACTCATCAACTCCAAAATACACTTTAATGCTGCTTGATCTCCACAGATCTGGAACAGGGGTGTCCAAAAAGTCTTCACTTACTCATCAACTCCAAAAAATATTTCACTGATCTAGCGGCTATGGTGGCGTAGTTGGTAGCATGCTGAAGTGCTGAGCCCAAGATCGCGGATTCAAACCCGGCCGAAGTCGTCGGATTTTTTAAGAGCGTTAAAATCCTTCAGTATGCCTTCCTTCGGATGGGAAGTAAAGCCGGCGGTCCCATGTCATAGATTTATGGCATGTAAAAATCCTTCCTCTAGCTAAACATGTGTGAAGCTGAACTTCTAAGTTAGATTTCATTGAAACGCTCTATCAATGTTCCAACGTTCACCACTAGGTGTCAGCGATATCTGGTAGTGAAAATTGGAACTACTTGAAATTGAACGGAAACTGGAGCTCACCCCTTGGATGTCCGCTTGGAGCAGCTACAGCCTCTGTTGAGCCGAACATGTCCTCGGGCACTCCCGGCACTAAAAGCCATACGATAAATAAATGAATCCACAGATCTGGAATAGGGGTGTCCAAAGAGCCTTTATATAGCCTACTCATCCACTTCGAATAATTTTAGATGCTGCATGGTCTCCAAAGAACTGGGACAGGGATGTCCAAAGTCATCAACTCCGAACTGTTCTGGATGCTTGCTCCATCCATATATTTATGAGAAAGTAGACTGTATGTTCGTCACTCGACTTGTTAGGTAGATTTCTTTAGAAAGCTAACTATTGCAATGGGTCCCATGTTTCGACTTCCGGAAAATTTCGACATATCTTCGCGTTTCACATCCCCCAGACCCCAAAACCACCGTCAGTTCAAAAGTTTTTATATAATTTATGTATATATGTATATATATCAGTTTCTTGTGGACACGATAACTGCCGTAATTTTGCACCAATCACTTTGAATTTTTTACATAATATGTATCCCTATAAAATCTCGGTCGAGTTCGTTAATGGGCAAAATCGGTCAAAGGGGGTAAAAATGGGGGGCTTTTTTCGAAAAAGTGAAATATCGCTATAACTCTCTTAATACATGAAATATCGAATCCCTTCAAAGTTCATAATATGTGTCGGATAAGTGCAAAAACTTTATGTCAAATACGTTTTTTGATAGCACCAACCATTGACCAAAGGGGTGGGAAAAAGTGTTTTTTTCGGGAAACATTAATCATATCTCTGTTAATAGGCACAATATCAAAACCGCACAAAATGGACAATATTCCTCCAATAATTACCTAAAACTTTTGTCTGAAAGAATTTTTGATATGACCCACCATTACGCCACGGGGTGAACAAAATGATTTAAATTATAAGAAAATGCCAAGTGCCAAGAGAGGTTGCCATGACAACTTTACTTTTAATTGATAAGGGATGACCATCAGCAGTTGCTATGACAACGCCACTGCACGAGATCACATTCAGTTTTCATATGTCAGTGGGAAGCGACTTCGGTATCGGAACTGGTAGCATGCTGAACTTCTATGCCCAAGGTCGCGGGTTCAAACCCGGCTGAAGTCGTCGGATCTACTAAGAGCGCTAAAAAACCTGAGTTTGCTTTCCTTCGGAGGGGAAGTTCCAACGTTCGTTGCGAGTTGCTGATTGAGGTGGCATCTAGTACCCAAGTTCACAGCTAGGTGTCGTTGACGGCAGTATTTTAGGTAGATTTCATTAGTAAGCTAACTATTGCAATGGGTAAGATGTTTCGATTTCCGGAAAATTTCGACATATCTTGGCGTTTAACATCCCCCAGACCCCAAAACCACCGTCAGTTCAAAAGTTTATATATAATTTATGTAATATATGTATATATATGTATATCAGTTTCTTGTGGACACGATAACTGCCGTAATTTTGCACCAATCACTTTGAATTTTTTACCGAATATGTATACACATAAAATCTCGGACGAGTTCGTTACTGGGCTAAATCGGTCGAAGGGGATGAAAATGGGGGACTTTAAAAAAAAAATGAAATATTGCTATAACTCTCTTAATATGTGAAATATCGAATCCGTTCAAAGTTCATACTATGTGTCGGATAAAGCTCAGAAATTTATGTTTGAAACGTTTTTTTGATAGCACTAACCATTGACCAAAGGGGTGGGAAAAAGTTGTTTTTTCGGGAAACATTAATCATATATCTGTTAATAGGCACAATATCAAAACCGTACAAAATGGACAATATTCCCCTAATAATTACCCAAACGTTTGTCTGAAAGAATTTTTTGATATGAGCCACCATTGCGCCAAGGGATGAGAAAAATGATTTCGGAATTATAAGAAAATGCCAAGAGCTATCAGTGGTTGACATGGCAACACTACTAAATTGATGAGGGATGAGCCATCAGACGTTGCCATGACAGCGCACTTGCGCGAGATCAGATTCAGATTTCCATCTGACTAAGTGTGAAGCGGCTTCGGTGACGTAACTGGTAGCATGCTGAACTTCTATGCCCAAGGTCGTGGGTTCAAAGCCGGCCAAAGTCGTCGGATTTTCTAAGAGCGCTAAAAATCCCTCAGTAAGCTTTCCTTTGGAGGGGAAGTTCCAACGTTCGTTGCGAGTTGCTGATTGAGGTGGCATCTAGTAGCCAAGTTCACAGCTGGGTGGCGTTGACGTTAGTATCTGGTAGCAACATTGGGAACTACTGCTTGAAATTTAGCGTCTGCATTCCTTACCTGAATTACAGACTAATACCGCCATCATAATTCACACCGTTTATCAGACAGATTCTACACTCACCCAAAGTACACGGGGTTATATGACCGCGTTGTCGCAGCCCCTAAACTGAGGAACCAACCAACATCTCTGCGGGAGATATAATTTTGCGTGAAGAAGTAACAGACCGTTACATAGTTACACATCAGTGTCGAAACCTTGCATCAGGACAGTGTGACCACAAGTATAACAAGTAGTTCCGTGAAGAACTGTACAGCCTATTTTCATATATCCTGCTCATGTTAATTGCCTCTATCAACATACAAAATTTCAGTTTAATTGCTGTATCAGATTCGTAGATATTGAGAACCGTCTAAATATTTCAGATGGTCGCCAGGTTGGATTTTTATTTTTGTACTATTATATTAAGATTGGCCAACGGCCTAGCCGTGTTGAAACACCGGATCCCATGAGAACTCCGCAGTTAAGCAACATTGGGCGTAGTCGGAACTTGGATGGTATGCCGGTTCTAGGTACTGCGCGCTGTTGGCCAACATAAGGAGGAGCGGAAAGGACCTGGCCACTCTACCGCAAGTAAACTCCGGCTGGGGATAGCCTCTTCGGAGTCTCGGACCTGCCTTCGGGCAGAATACAGATAAAAAAAAAAATATTAAGATTATTGTGTAAGTGTGGTATTCAAACTTCAATCGCATGATTAGAACACAAGAAGTAAAAACGAGATTTTAAAATTACGCAAAGCAGCCATCTTGTGATTATGCAAACAATTGAAATAAATTAGATGCCAGTGGATCAACATTTGTGTAAGCATTTAAAACGTGCAACGTTTCACGGCACTCGGATAGTTAATTCGCGAGAAACGTCCATTTAAATATTTATACTTCGCGTCGCCGCCATGTTGGATTCGTGCTCACCAGGTTACTGAAAGTCCTATAGGTGAACATATGTTCATAGTCTCTATGAACAAAAAAAATTTCAGTTTGGTTGCTGTAAAAGTTTCATATATATTGAGAACCGTCTAAATATTACGGAAGCTTGCCATTTAGGATTGTTATATGTATAGGCCATAGAGTTATGTACCATTCAAGGTCACTTATTGCCTAGGTTCATTATTCAAACTTTCACTTCGATCGCATGATTACGACACAAGAAATAAAAACTTAATTTTAAAATTTCGCACAGCCGCCATTTTGAGGTTATGTAAACAATTGAATTAAATTAGATGGCAGTACATTACAATCTGCAAAATCATTTACTGTACCACATTTCACTGCGCTGAGAGAGTTAACTCACGAGAAAAGTCTATTAAAATATTTCAAATTCGCTTGGTCGCCATGTTCGTGTTGTACTTTACAGGTTTATGAAATATACATAGGTAAACTTGTATCAGTACCCTTTATCACCGTACAAAATTGCAGGGTGATATCTGTAATAGTTTCGGGGATATAGAATGTCAGTGAAATATTTCGCACAGCCGCCATTTTGAGGTTATGTAAACAATTGAACTAAATTAGACTCCAGTGCATTGCCATGTGTATAAATATTTGCTGTACCAAGTTTCATTATGTTTGGATAGTTAAATCGCGAGGAAAGTCTATTTAAAAGTCTCCACTTCGCTTGGCCGCCATATTGGTTATGTAGTAACCAGGTTTTTGAAAGTTTCATAGGTGAACTTCTAGTAGTACCCTTTATCACCGTACACAATTTCAGGGCGATATCCGTTATAGTTTCGGAGATACTGAATGCTAGTGAAATATTTCGCACAGCCGCCATGTTGGATTGGTGAGACGTAACAAAATTCGATGGGCACGGTCGACGTCGCCGGGAATAGTGCTATGAACTTACCGAGTTTCACTGAAATCGCTCCAGCCGTTTAGATTTGATTAGGGGGACACACACCTCACACACACCTCACACACACACACACACACACACGGTCAAAAGGTGATCTCATAAGCCTATTTTTTCAAAATTGAAAATAGGCTAAAATTGGACTCCAAATGACAAGAAGGTTACCGTCCCCGTAAGACAATAAAATGTTTAAAATATGTTTAAAATGAAGAAAAACAAAGTTAATTAATCTCCAATTATAAAATACTTTCACGCGATAAATGAGGTCTGATCCTTCTACGAAAACCTGCATATTCTGCCTATTTTCGCCTATCTCCAAGTTTGTTCGGTGAAATCTACCTCCGCCTTCCGGCGTGCCGAGAGGACTTTTTAAATGCTAACATTATCCACCTCGTGGTGTAGCGGCTATCGTTCTTGGCTGTCGCCCCGGAGGTCCAGGTTCGATTCTGGGCCCTGGTAAGGACTTTTAATCCTGGTGTGAGGGCTGGAACGGGGAACACTTAGCCTCGTGAGGCAAAATTGAGAAGAGGCGGGTTCGATTCCCACCTCAGCCATCCTGGAAGTGGTTATGCGTGGTTTCCCCCCCCCCCACTTCTACTCCAGGCAAATGCTGGGATAGTTCCTAATTTAAGACCACGACTGCCTCCTTCCAAATCCTCATCTGAATTACATATACACACACACGAATACAGTCATCTGAATTACACAAGTTATCAGATAAATTCCACACACACCAAAGTACACGGGACTACATACCCACGATATCGCAAAGCCCCTAAATCAACCAACAAAAGAAGTTATTGAATAAAGTAAGTTTATGTTCGACCCTGACTATTATATGTCAGAAAACTGTATCATAATGATGGTCATTATAACACTATTTTTCATTATGAACCAGTTTCTCCCACCAATCACAGCTCAAGAAACAGTTGTTTGACCAATTAGATAACGAGTTCCACGGCCTTCTAATTTACATTTCACTGCCTGGCCTAGTGCCATAGTAGGGTAATCGAGGAGGCCATGGTCAAATGCAAGGCATTCTCTGCGTCTCATGTGGTCTGTTCAGTACATAAAACTGGCGAAATCTCGACAGATATTTATTAATATTTATGTTCGAACATAAAATAGTTATAATAATTATTGTCGAACATAAACAGTCGTATGCAACTCGCCTATAATGCTAATTAAAACACGAGTATGGAAATTATAAAACACGCATACGCTCGCTTTATAAACATACTCATGTCTTAATTATTGCCATTATAGGCTCGTTGCATAATTTGCTATTAAAGTTTTGCAGTAACTTACGATTAAACAATTTAAACAAAAGTTTGGTGCTTTTCAGTCGGTCAACACTATTATACCCAAATGAGGTGGGTTATTCCCTAATCCTGAAAATAATTACATGGGATTAATAAATGCAAGTGTATCTCATGTAATTTTTTTCAGGATTAAGGAATAACCCATCTCATTTGGGTACAATAGTGTTGACCGACTGAAAAACACCAAACGTTTGTTTACTAAGGCAACACTGAAAAATGGCTTCAAACAACATAATAAAAATTTACATCAAATTTCTGAGCATATTTTAGCATGAAACATGTCAAAAACCATACATCATCATATTCCTCCCAAGTATTGGGCCAAGTGTCCCGTTACGGTCTTTATGTTCGACGATGTCAAAATGTAAACATTATAATGTCAGAAAACTGTATCATAATGAGGCTCATTATAACACTATATTTCATTATGAAACAGTTTTTCCCACCAATCAGAGCTCAAGAAACAGTTGTGTGACCAATTAGGTAAGGATACCTTCGCGCATGTGCTCAAAATCCAACATGTCTAGGGAAATTACCGACATGGAAAGTGGTCCATATGTTCGCGTAAATAAACTGGCGAATATGAGACAAGAAATAGCACTGTACCTTAATATCTCCAAATCCAATTTCTACACAGTGCATTGCTTTCAAACGACTTCGGTGACAATATTTGTTAATGCCATAGAGCTGGACGGCAGGCTGAAAACAAAAGGTGTTCTGTGTTGGCAAGCAAAGTGAATGGTCTCTGCTTTCGGAGTGCCTTGACCCTCGCATGCGCTCTGTTCAGTCAGCAAAGCCAGCGCGCCCTGTTCACTAACTGAATTAACTGAATCCCACAGATATTTATGAATATTTATGTTAAAACATAATAACCTTATAATTATCGTCGAACATGAACAGTCGTATGCAGCTCGCCTATAATGGTAATTAAGACACTCATATGGAAACATACTCGTGTCTTAATTATTGCCATTATAGGCTCGTTGCATAATGTACTATTTCATTTCATCGCTTCATCGGACGTCTTAGAGATATTGTTCCTCTGGGTTGGTAGCGTAGTATCTCCTTTGGTAGTCTTGTAGAATCCATTGTTTGCACGTGACGTGTCCAGTTTTCCTGGTAGTCATAGATGTATCGTCCTCACTTGAGGGCAGATATCAGCTGTAACCAGGGCACCAAGAGGATTTAAGGACCCCTATGCAATTTTTTGCCCCCCCCCCCCCCACCTTGAAATACGTTTAATCATCACTATCCACTACCAGCTATTCTGGAAAAACAATACCATTCTGTGAAAAGCATCTGATGCTCAGTCATAATTTTAAAAACAAGTTATCACACAAAATTCCACACATACCTAAGTACACGGGGCTGACTGACTACGATGTCCAAGTCTCTCAAATGAAACACATCAATATAGAATAGTTTGTGACTGGCACTCATTTCATGAACTGGCAGCTTACTATACAGCTAGCTTGCCACGGTGGGTGAGTGGCAAACGTGTCGGTCTACTAACCCCCAAGCTTGCAGGTTCGCTCCTGGCCTTGATAAGTGATTTTTGAAAGGCAGAAAAAATTACGACACCATGTCATACGAAGTTGGCATGTCAAAGAACCCATTTGAATTCAGTAGGCCGTGTTCATAATGGCAAAATTAAGCTCGGCAGTTTCCGCCAACACAAAGTTCCACATTTCTCTTCTAGAAACCGCTATAGTGTTCAAGGAGCTTAGATATCTAACCTCCTTGACTTTCATAGTGCTTCAAGGAACAACAAAATTCGACATGCAAGCTACCCTTTGGGTGTCAAATAACAAAGCTTGCACCCGGCACCCGAGGCCATATGATATTATTTTATTATTATTATTACTACACAGCTTACGCCAAGAACGATCTTTTTGCCATCCTTCGCTAGTAACTAAAACTGTCAGGGTTGTGACCAAGTAATCTGCAAAGAAAATAACATATTGATTGATTTGTATCACTACATATTAACAAGCCTGTACGAATTCATTCTCCATTCTGTATTTATGTTCTCAGGAAGGCTCTTGTTCCGTCACTTGGAAGGTTATTATGCAATGGAGGGGGACCTCTTCGAACGATATATTCAATAACACTTACACTTGTCCTATCAGATTTTAAATAAAATACTCTTCTTCTTCTCTTCTTCTACGCGATCAGGCCCAGTGGACCGCGCGCAGCTACAAGTTTCCTTCTCCATCGTCTCCTATCCATAGCTGCCATTCGCCAGTTGTCCACACGTATCGGTGCCTGTTGCAGATCTTCATGGAGTCCATCACTCCACCGCTTCCTTGGTCTACCTGGTGGTCTTCTTCCTGTGGGGATGAAATCCAGTAGCTTCCGTGTCCATCGGTGGTCTTCCATCCGGGCTACATGTCCAGCCCACTGCAGTCTTCTGGTTTTGATGATTCCAGCTATGTTGGCATCATGGTACAGGTCTTCTACTTCATGATTGTGTCTAATCCTCCATTCACCCGTGTGTACATCCCTCACCGGTCCGAAGAACTTCCGAAGAACTTTCCTCTCAAAAACTAGTAGTTTATGAAAGTCCTGTTTTCGGATACTCCATGTCTCACATCCATATAGTACAACGGGTTGGATCAGAGTTTTATACAGACGAATTTTGAACTGTCTGGAGAGACATCTGGACCGAAGAAGCTGAAAAAATCTAAATAAAAATACACTTAAAATAAATAAAACAAGGAAGATATTGAGGAAAATCCTAGGTCCAGTCAAAGAACACGGCGAGTTCCGAAGACGCCACAACCAAGAGTTGTACACACACGTAGAGAACATAACTGACGTGATGAGGAAAAGGAGGATATCTTTTTATGGACATATAACCCGAATGAAATCAACACGGCTATCCAACCGAATTTTTGCGTTTCTCCATGAGAGAAAGACAAAGGGGACCTGGTTCAGTGAAGTAGAGAAAGATCTGTTGGAGATTGGGATAACATGTGAAGGTATTCAGGATCGTGGCCCACTTAGGGAAAAACTTCAAAAATATCAGAGTTTTGCCCCCCCCCTCCATCTCTTCTAGGCTCGGGTGACAGCCTGGTCTGTCAATCACGGTTACAACTCATGGATCAATGATACAAGTTACATTTTCGGACAATGCTAGGGCATTCCCCGTATGCGACGCGCGATGGTCTCGCCCGGCCAAAGTGGGCAAGGGGTGCCAATTCAAGGACGGGGTTGGTCAAAGAAGCAAGTCCACACTTAATGGTCCATTACGCATTTCTTCCTGGAATATTGGGAAATTGACAGGCCGAAGTCGCGAACTGGCAGAAATCCTAAAATCTCGTTGTGATGGTCTAGCCTGCCTACAAGTGGCTTGACACTATAAACTCAGATCTAAGATCAAGAAGCCTAAACCCACAGGAAGCGCTTCATCGAAAGACATGGCGTAAGTTGACCCGAAAACAGACCCCGTACCAACGGGAACACGCTAATAAGAAGAAGAGGAAGAAGGAGAAGATAGATGTAATTGATGACAGGTTTCTCCAACAATTCCTTCAGCACAACTTCATTTCGCTTATGATCCTATTTTGTATAGTCTGCTGTTCGTCGCATGAATGTAATTTCACTAGCTGTAAATCGAGAGATATCTTGAGATCTCAGTGTCCATGCCTCGCGGCCGTGATAAACGGTTGGTGTGGCCAAAGTGTTAGAAAGACGTAAGCGAGTGTGGTTTTGCACCAGAGATGGTTTCATGATATGATTTATAATTTCTATTGCTCTAGTTAGCAGATTACTAAAATTAGTTCCGGCTGGCATGCATCTCGGACACTATCATAAAGTGCGTGAGGTATGTATTCCGTCCAGAGTCGAACTCCAGACCCCATTATAAACTAAGAGTTATGATTATTATTACTAGAGAAGGGATACCATTGCCTAATGTATTTCTCAATATGTTATTCTCAATGTGTTTACTCCATTATCTATAAGTGGTCAAGTATTTCTTCACTTATTTGTCAAACACTTCTTATGAGTATTCAATTCAGAGAATTTTTATTTTCGGAACCAAGGAAACAATACTGCGTATTTCCTCATGTATTTCTCAATATGTTATTCTCAATGTGTTTACTTCACTATCTATGAGTGGTCAATTCACGGAACTCTTATTATCGGAACCATGAGTCAATATCCTGTATGTGTCCACAACATGCTATTTCCAGAGTGCTCCCCTCCTCTGTGACGCAGATTATTGTGAAGGGACTTGTATAAAAGCCCTGCGCCGAGGAGGACTGGCCTCTTCTAATCACAGCAGCAACTAATCAGGTTGACTGTCTGGCTGTCTTAACTTGTATATATTGGATTGTCAAAATATTAATAAATACTTCAAAACTAACCAACGAGTTCTCCTTCATAGGAATCAGATATCACGCATCAGGAGTAAGAATCACGAGACCTACTGACTTAACAGCAGTAGCAATAACCTATACAGTGCAACACTAAAGAGGTCTATTAAGCGAAAAACTTAACTGGGGGCCCGTCCGGGATAGGTAACGATTATCCTTGCCAGATAATCTACGAGTTAATTGGAATAGTGTTCTGACAACCTCACAAGGAGGCCTTTCGTCACTATACTAGTGACACCAAGGTACCTATCTTCAGCACTAGATGCAGTCATCGATTCTATGAACCAGCCAGCAAGCCAGGTGTGGAACTGACAACTTCGCAAGGAGGCCTTCCGACTACAATGGACTTCGCTAACTTGAAGGAAGGAAGTTCGCCGACAACGTTCCAAGAAGCCAACGCTCCAAGTAACGCCCTTCGACAACAACTGACCGCCACCGCCGTGAGTGCCTGTCAACGTTCCAAGAAGCTAACGCTCCAAACAACGCCTTTCGACCACACGACGACACAAGAGGATGGAGCCAACACTGATCATATTTTCATGTCTGTAAGTCAAACTCCAAATAATACCTTATTTGTGAACTAGAGTATTATTAGTAAAACATGGTTCAGTATTTCAAGTAGACAAATTAGGAGAGCACTAATAATAATACAAACTTAAATAATACATTCTATCCCTTTCAAACGAAAGCAAATTAAAGTAAACTTTAACTAGTAGAGTTTGCCTTGTCATTTCGTTTTGAATTAAACTAGTGAATTAAAACAAAAAATAAATACTTAATAATAAATATTCGTGACTTTCAAGAGGAAATAATTTAGTGCGCTCTGATTAGCAGACCTTTCACTCTTTACCAACCTTTTGAATTAATACTGAAATTAAACAATTAAAACAAAAGCTAATAATAAAGTAATATAATTTTCCAACAAAAGTGAATTAGTGCAGCCCTTACTGGTCTTTCGCTTATCACTATTAGAGGTATTAATCTAACAATTTAAATATTTATTATAAACAACATTTTGAAAACCGTCTTTATAAATTCAAACAAAATGCCTGAAACAGAGTTACTTTCAAAATTCGAATACGCTCAGATACAGCATTTGTCTGAATTTAACGGCACAAATTCTTGCAGTCTTGACTATTTCTTAGCAAGAACAGAACCGTTTCTAAATACTCATAAGAGAATAGCATCCGTCACAAACTCCGTATTAATAAATGATTTTCTATTTAACGTTGTAAAATCAAAACTGAAGGGTGAAGCAAGTAGCATTCTTGACTTAGAAGCCAGCAGTACTTACGAAAAGTTTAAAGAGAAACTCATAAGAAAATACGGCAACGTCAAAGACGAGAGACTTCTCATCCAGGAGATTATTATGGTAAATTAGAAGGATTGACTTTGCAATGCAAAAGGCTATGCAAACTCAATTACCAAAACCAAATTTTGGAATTGAAATTGAGGGAACTTGATGAGTTAAGCCTAAATACGTTTATAGAAGGAGATTTGGAACCTTACCGTTCTTATTTAAGATACGCACAGATTACAGACCTGAATCATACCCTCAGGTTATACAGGTCTTATGATAACGATCGCGCCCATGAAGATTACATGGACCAACTAAGAGGAAAACTACCTCCTGGCAGGTTTCCAACAGCTCGACCACTAGGCCACTCAGCACACAACCTATTCTCAAATTTTAACCCCGTTCCACCAAGGAACCCACCAAACCAATCCTTCACGCAAAATCAAACTCACAGACCCTTCTTTAGAAATAATCCACAACCAATTTTCGGACACTCTCAAGCTCCGAACACTTAGCCTTTCAAGCCACCAAGCTCCATGAATCGTCCTTACCCATCTCCCAATAATATTGGCCGACGTTTCACACCCACTAACAATCAAAGATTTCCACAGCCGATGTCCGGTGTTTCAACCATTAGAGGTAATCTGAATGCTCACTTAGAACCTTCAGAAGAAATCGAACAGGAAGCTTTAAGTCCCATACAGCAATCACTCGAGCGACGAGTACAACATGCAAAACTACCCACAAGAGTACGACACTCAGTACTTTGAATACGAGTGCGATGAAGAGGAACAGTCTCAGGATTTTCGCTTGGCCTAGCCATCAAATTCGAAGACTTAAATTATTTAGGTCACGCTCCTCAATTACCATTTTTCACACTTTTTGGACTAAAAATCTTAATTTACAGCGGTGCTTGCAATTCAATTATGAATCGTGAATTCGCACACTCATTATTCCCGGAGTATATGTTTAAAGAACCATTTTGTGTCCCATCAATCCACTCATAAACAATAGGAGAAGATAATATCCAATTCCCTATTTTTTTTTCATAATATAACATAGGTTCACATATACAATTCAGAGTTATGCAATGGCATAATTACTTTGACGCATTAATTGGTAGCGCAGATTTTGCTCAACTAGGCGCAAAGTTTCACTTCGTCTCGAACCTAGTCACTCTCAACAGCACGGATATACCGTTTCACTTTAATTCCCCACATAAGCAAGAAAGCTTTCAATCCGCATTAAATGCATATCATCTAGCTATACCTGTTAACATACAACACGGAGACGTGTATATTTCCAAATTTGAACCTTTAGAGAATGTAACAATTAAACCACTGGAAATAAATTCTATTTCTGAAAGAAGCATTCACGTTAACCACGGACAGTTCAGATTTTGCTGTGGGAAGCGTCCTATCACAAAAGGGACACCCCATCGCATACTACTCCAAGACTCTAAACCCGGCAGAGCAAAACTACTCCACAATAGAGAGAGAACTATTAGGAATTGTAGAAAGCTGCAAACATTTCAAGCCTTACTTATGGGGACGACACTTTCAAGTAGAATGTGATCACCGCCTGTTACAGTGGCTATTCATGCTAAAGGATCCTAGTTCGAGACTTAACCGTTGGAAGATAAAGCTTGGAGAGTTTGACTTTGACATCAAATACGTCAAAGGCAAAACTAACTATATCGCAGACGCACTCTCTAGAGTAGAGATTAACACGGCTGATGAAAAAGCTTCAATCTTTGCCATCCCTGAGATAACATCTACCAAGATGATATGGATAATGAAACTGTCCATTCAAACCAGGCAGACCCCATATTCACATTGAAAATATCTGAAGGGAACTTAAATCAAACCCACAATCAGATTATTGTAAAATAAGGTAATCATCCCAAGGTACTTAAACAAAACCTGTTTAAAAAATGTACCAGACACAATGATTGCCACAAAGAAAAATCTTCAGGAAGATTTAGCAAATCACTTCCTCAAAATAATAGTAACCTCCAACAAGTACGCTGCATATTTTGAAGATATCACTCTTGAGATCCCATTCATCAGGGCATGCCAGAAGCTATTTACTTCTGAACTAATCATCATCAGGTCATCCAAATCCTTGGAAGACATTGAAAGCCCCGAAACCCTGAGACAGCTGATTTCACACTATCATTCTGAAAACCACAATGGTATAGTAAAAACTTACGAACATCTTAAGACCAAATACTACTGGCCTCATTTAAGAGAACAAATTTGGACAATCATTAATCAATGTAACCTCTGTCAGAGAAACAAATACGAGAGACACCCTAACGAGTTATCGAACCATGGTCTCATCACCGCCGATCACCCTTTCTCTCAAATTCACATCGACACGTTTCACTTTGAACAAAGTCCATATTAACTATAATTGACATTTTCTCCAAGTATGGACAAGCCTATATTTTACCAAATGGTACAGGTCTGGCCACACTAAGCCAATTACAAGTTTACACTTCCCACCATGGATTCCCAAGGAAAACCACACATGACCAAGGAGGAGAGTTCGAAAACAATGTCGTAAAAGAATATTGTAAATCCACGAACATCGAATATCACGCTACTACCCCTTTGAATTCTTCATATAATTCTCGCTTAGAAAGATTAAATTCGAGCCTTCTTGAGAAACTTCGTATCTCCAGAGATCTTCGATAAATTCTCTCCGCTCTCAGAGCTCGTGATCGCCATAATCACTAATTACAATTCCTCAATCCATTCCACTACTAAACAACCTCATTTCAACGTTCTATATGGACTATACTATAAGGCCTATACTATACCACGTCCTCTCGCCATGTCCCAAAATCAACGAATACATTGAAAAACAAGGAAATCAGTAGAAAATCGTAAAGGAGAAGCATACTAAACCTAACACCGACACTTTCAATCATAATTACTAAATTAATGAAACTGTCTATGTATTAGATCCCCATACCAGAAACAAGAAATCAAAAAACCTGTACAACGAAGGTATCATTACCAACATCGAAGAAAATTAAGAAACAGTAAAACTCATGTAAGGAATTTTCGGTACATTAAACCAAAAAGAAAATTTCATATTCCAGTTTCCTCCCTGGATATGGCACCATCATCACACAGCCCATCCAGACACAAGGATTATATGCCGACTCTGTAGGGCCAGCCTTAATAATTAACGATTATCACCGGTTCATGTTTCACTTCAATTTAACGAGTTTAAAATATTCTTATAATAACATTCAAGGCACTATCTCAAGTCTCGTATCACGAAGCAATAATACTTTTCCTTATCTAATATCATAATTAAGAGAATCAATTAAAGAAACTAAAAGAGAATTAAATAAGTTGCTACCTACTACACCTAGAAGTAAGAGAGGCCTTATAAATGGTTTAGGTAGTATAATTAAATTCATATCAGGTAATTTAGAGCAAGATGATTTAGACAATCTGCGAGAATAATTACAAGCATTAAAACAAGGTAACGCCAAGGAAATTAAACATATTAATAAATTAGTATCATTCAGTAACTCCATTGCTCAAAAGTTCTATAATGAAATGAACCATGTGAACTATAATATGAAAGTAATTAAAGGTATTCTTCAAAAAGAAGATTTCAAGATTAACCTTCTGGAACATCAACAATATGTGCTCTTGTATACGAACAGATTAGATAAAATCATAAAAGTGATGCAAGATACTATTAGCTTGTCATTTAATGAGATGACAAATATCAAGATGTTCTCTCAAACGGATTTAACAAATGTTGTAAAACATCTGCAACTAATCTACCCAACAAAAACTATAATTCATACTGACCAGTATCATCGATTTGAGAACCTTAAACTGTCAAAGACGCAAGTTCTCATTATGAACGAAGAAATGGTTGTAATATTATACATGCCAATCACTGATGCTAAAACTTATACATTGTATAAAATTTCTCCTGTACCTAGCAATAATCTAATATTAATCCCTCCGGAAAAATATTACTTGCAAGGACCTACCTTAAGATGGTCTAACGCACCTTGCATAAAATTACTCAATATTACGCATGTATACTCTTTAATAGTAGAATAACTTCATGTAATTTAACGGATACTACCAGATGTCAATTTGCCTCAGTCAAAAACGAGGTACAACCCTTTCAACCACTAAATAAGAAGCATAGCCTTTTCTCTAGTAAAAACCGTCAAATAATTTTGCAAACCTGCCCAGAATCTCAGAGAACTATAACATTAGCAGGATCATATGTTATCTACTCAAATGAGTCTTGCCCTATTACAAGCATAGGTATAACTTTGCAACAGCAACCTACAAATTACGTGCACTGTTTCCACTCCTGTCAAATCCAAACGAACCGTATGTTAAGACCGAAATAAATGTCCATTCATCCCACCTCGAAGTGAAAGGAATGAAGTTAGATTTAAAACCCATTCCAGAATATAATACTAAAATGAAAACTTTTGTGTCTGTGAACACAAGTGTTATCTTGTTAATATTTAGAACAAGGATATATCAGTGTTATTTCCTTGGTTCCGAGAGTAAGAATTCTTTGAATTGATCTCATAGGAAGTGTTTGACAAATAAGTGAAGAAATACTTCCACAACATGATACTTCCAGAGTGCTTCCCTCCATTGTGACGCACATTATTGTGAAGGGACTTGTATAAAAGCCCTGAGCCGAGGAGGACTTGCCTCCTCTAATCACAGCAGCAACTAAACAGGTTGACTGTCTGGCTGTCTTATCTTGTATATATGGGATTGTCAACAAATTAATAAATACTTCAAAACTAACCAACGGAGTTCTCATTCCTAAGAATCAGATATCACGCATCAGGAGTAAGAATCACGAGACCTACTGACTTAACAGCAGTAGCAATAGTCTCAACAGTGCAACACTTAAGAGGACTATTAAGCGACAAACTTAACTCGTCCATACGCAGATGATATTGTACTCATAGGAAGAAATGAGATTGAGATACGGAAATTGTTTTTTCAACTTGAGGAGATAACTTCAAAATTAGGCCTGAGAATTAAAGAATAAAAACTCAATATATGGTAATGAAGAGGAATATTGATGTGTTTGGGAATCGGTTATTTCCTCTTATTGGAAAGCATAGGTTTGAGCCGGTTGAATATTTCAAATTCATAGGAGTCATGATTGATGAACAGAATCATACAGAAGTGGAAATTATAGTTAGAATACAGAATGCTAACAAAGTGTACTACTCTCTGCAGTTTTTATTGGGATCCAAATTCTTGACGGGAAATACAAAATTGAAAATATACAATACCATCATTAGGCCAGTTCTAACTTATGGTGCAGAATCATGGAGTTCAACAAAACAGGGAGAACACCAGTTGCAGGATTTCGAAAATAAAGTGTATAGAATAATTTTTGGACCATTTTGTGACCCCGCATCTCAAAGCTGGAAAATAAGATCAAATAAGGACATGGTTGGTTCCTCAGTTTAGGGGCTGCGATAACGCTGTCATGTAGCCCCGTTTACTTTGTGTGTATGTAGAATCTGTCTGATAACTGGTGTTAATTTTGATGACTGTATTAGTGTGTGTTATCTGTTTTAATTCAAGTAAGGACTGCAGACGATAATTTCAAGTAGTTCGTACTTTCGCCACCAAATGCTACCGTCCACGACACCTAGCTGTGAACTTCGATACTACTAGATGTCATCGCAACCAGTGCCTGGTGAAGAACGTTGGAACTTAAGAGCATTAGTCAAAACCTAACCTACAAATTTAGGCTTCACTCATGTGCAGTTAGTGGACGGTTCCTTTTCATGCCATAAATCTATGGCATGGGACCACCGGCTTAACTTCCCCTCCAAGGGAAGGCATAATGAGGGATTTTTAACG
The DNA here is from genome assembly GCA_946902985.2 of Meconema thalassinum. NCBI lineage: Eukaryota > Metazoa > Arthropoda > Insecta > Orthoptera > Tettigoniidae > Meconema > Meconema thalassinum. Next base: position 861,295,983 of record OX336388.2, read on the forward strand.
CTCTTAAAAATCTGATGACTTTGGCCGGGTTTGAACCCGTGGCCTTAATGAAGATTTCATCTGAAAACAAAGCAAAAGTAAAAATTTGATGCAAATTTGCCACTTGAAATGTATGTGAATACCTTAAATAATTCATTCCAAGATACATTCTTTAAAAATAAGAAAGCAGTATGAACGTGAAGATTTCCGCGGGTCCTGCCCTATGCCACGAGACTATACGCTGATCTCCCCGCACGTCTCGTCCCGCGAGTAGCACCTCCAGCTAATACAATTGCTCCACAAATCGATTGCTCCAATTGTGAAACAGCAGTAATCCTCGCGGTGCCCAAGCGGGTCTCACACAAACACAACTTGTCTCTTCCGCGTTAACGTCAACTTCAGTATCAAATGGATCAGCAAGTCTTGTCTTCCTCGTGGCGTACTGGCTAGCATTCTTGGCAGTCACTGTGGAGCTCCCGGTTCAATTCTCGGGTCTGCCTAGAATAATGTAACTCTGGTCCGAGGGCTGGAATGCCTGGCTGGGGGTACACTCAACCTTCTGTGGCTGAACTGATAATAATAATATCGTATGGCCTCGGGTGCAGGGTGCAAGCTTTGTGATTTAACGCCCAGAGGGCAGCTTGCATGCCGAATTTTGTTGTTCCTTGGAACACTATAAAAGTCAAGGAGGTTAGATATCTAAGCTCCTTGACACTATAGCGCTTTCTAGTAGAGAAAGGAGGAACTTCTTTTTGTTGGAGGAAAATCCCGAGATGAATTTTGCCATTATGAACACGGCCTACTGAATTCAAATGGGTTCTTTAACATGCCAACATGGTATGACATGCACGGCGTGATTTTTCTCACCTTTCAAAAATTACTTACCACGGCCAGGAGCGAACCTGCAAGTTTCGGGTTGGCAGTCCGACACGATAACCACTCACCCACCGTGGCTAGCGGCAGAACTGATGAGAAGTGGTTTCTATTCCCGGATCTGCCTACAATAAAGTAACTTTGGTTTGAGGACTGAAATACCTAGGGGTACACTCAACCACGTGTGGCAGAACCGAGAGGAGGTGGGTTTGATTTCTATCTCAGCTATTGTAAAAGTGATATTTCGTGGTTTTTAACTTCTACTCCAGGCAACTTTAGGGCATACTGGAATTAAGATACCCTTGAAGTTATGTCAGTATGCCAGAAAGCCAATTTGCCGCGTCTTGTTCTATAATTTACTGTATTTAAACCCATTACATCCTTCTCACACCCGGTAGCCTCCGTGGCTTAGGCGGCACTCTCGCTGGGTCCGTGGTTCAAATCCCAGTCACCCCATGTGAGATTTGTGCTGTGCAAAGTGGAGGCCGACAGGTTTTCTCCAGTTACTCCAGTTTTCCCTGTCACAATTTCATTCCAGCAACACTCTCCACTATCATTTCATTTCATCTGTCATTCATTAAATCATTGCCCCATGGGAGTGCGACAAGCATCGGCAGCCGGCACAATTCATATCCTCGCCGCTAGATGGGGGCTTCATTTATTCCATTCCCTGACCCGGTCGGTCAACTGAAAGCAGGCTGTGGATTTTCATAACCTTCTTGCACCTAACCCCTCTTTTCTTCTTCTGCAGCTAGCGCCAGTGCCTTGCTCAATCCCTTTTTACAGTGAGGACCATGCCTGTAGAAGAGGGTTTTCCAATAGCTGTGTCTCGGACAGGTCGCAATGACTCACCGTCACGTTTATGGCAGGTGCGCGATTAAAACAGCGCGCCGTGAAGCCCTGAATGCTGTCATAGTATTTATTACATACGCAGCTGACGAGATACCTAACATGGGAAGTATCCTGACACATTGTGGACGCAATCGTTGTGCTATAAGAGGACAATGTGCGGAAAATCAGCTGTCAGATTGAACTGCAAGACTCCGAAATCGTACCTGACATCCTGGTACGCAGGCATCACGGCTGGAGGTGTTGGACATTCCTGTGACACTCGGTGTAGTAGCGAGGCTTGGCGTATATGCTGGCTGAAGCGTGCGGCTCCTTCCCACCGGCCTTGAGTGCTTGGGCGGTCAGGGCTGTCCATTCCAACATGAACGGTAGACTACTCGCTACCTGCCATTGATTTATATGAGAGATTCTCCACATGCTTTCGGATCATTGAAGTTCAATCTGGCAGCTGATTTTCCGCACCTATTCCTCTTATACTACAACTATTGCGTCCACAAAGTTTCAAGATAGGTTTCGACTTGTCTTACCTCATACTTCCCTTGTAAGTTGTGATAATTAAGACTTGCTGTGAAGTACTGTAGCCAACCTCGTATCCCGTGAACACAGTTTCGTATAGAACAAAACATCGAATTTTCCTAGTGGAAAATTATCTTCTCAAGAAGAAATTTGCAGTAAATTTGTTCGCAAGTTTCAGCACCGTGCGATTTTTACTTGAGGGGGAATCTCAAACAAAAGGTATACAGAAACAACCCGCGTGTTCTGGAGGCTCTCGAGAACGAAATAACTGCACTGATACAAATTATTAGTGAGGTTGAATTACAGCGAGTGTACCAAAACTTCCTACGTTGGTGCTATGTGCACTTGGAAATTGAAGGACAGGATTTCCAGCAACTGCACTGAAATTCATGTAAATATTTATGATTATTAAATATGTTAAAAAGTGTAAATGTGTAGAACTAGTTGGGCGCTATGCTGCTGCGAGCACCTTGCTCGGCACGTGATTATCCACAATGCCCCGGTCACCAAGCGGTATAAGTGAGTCCTGGTTCTTTAGGGAGGGCCCTCACTGGCTGTTGCAGTATATAATCTTACTTTAGTAGTGATCATTGTAATTGGGGCTTCCTGTAATATTCACAATACAAATAAATAAATAAATAAATAAATAAATAAATAAATAAATAAATAAATAAATAAATAAATAAATAAATAAATAAATAAAATTAAATCCTTCGTAACATCCCGCACAGAAGTTACCCACAGACCAAAAGACGAGACTAGGAAATGGTCTGAGGAACGTAAGATTCAATTCAGCCGAAAAATGAAGGACTACTGGGCCATCAGAAAAGCTCGAGGTACCAACATGAAAGCAGCTGCCAAACCCACCACTAAGAACACCAATCGTGGCAAGCCTGACGATGCCATCAAGAAACAGCTAAAACACAAGCACCGTGGTCCATAAATAAATAAATAAATAAATAAATAAATAAATAAATAAATAAATAAATAAATAAATAAATAAATAAATAAATTACGAGCCTTACAGTAGTCGCATATGCCCAACAGTACCTTGAAAGCTTGCATTAAATAAGAATACAGCAAAAGTATGAAGATTTAAAAAATAATTCTGTTTTCAGCAAATATGATATAATGAATATTTTCACACCAAAGAACAACTTGAATATGATATATTGTAGGAATATCTGTAATGGGGCCTCCAAATCTGGAAGTAAACCGTATGCGATATACATTCACCATAGCCACATGGCCGACAGTGGTCATTCCATCATTTTATTTATTTGGAGGAGCTATATAATATGTTGTAGTAAGATACAACTAATGCGACGTAGTAAAGACAATAGAATAATTCCTTTTATATATTTCTTCACATATATCTCAAACAATTTTTAATAGCACAATTCATAACCTCCATCTATTCCTTTACAAAGCCTTAATGCATATTTTCACATCAAAGAACGACAATTTGAAGATGATTTGTTGTAGAAATATCTTTAATGGGGCCTCCAAACCTTCCACATAGCCACATGGCAGACAGAACGTTGTGGTACCAATCTTCGCCACCACGCACGCTTATTGTTTCCGTCCCATCCATTTCCATTTCATTGTTTCCGTCCCATGCATTTCCGCTTCAGTTTTCAAAATCACCCCCACAAAAAATATAGATACCGTGTGGAAATATGTTACACATCAATAAATAAATAAATAAATGATTATTATATTTATTTTCACCTCTTCATCCTGACTGTAGGAACAGATAACCTTGATGTTCTACCTCTCAAAACAACCATCACTACCTCAATATGTATTTGAAGTGAAAAGTACCCTCTCTAACCTCTCATGCTAAAAGGGCATCTGTCTAGTACTTACCCTTTACAGAGACAGAGGGAGTTTCCGTGGATGGATAGGGATTTACACTATTATAACAAAATCATTTAGCTCAGTAAGTAAGCCGGCCAATTATAGTAATAGGAGCATCGGAAAATAGGATGTGCATTCTAAACCCTCTGACATGTTGGCAACATCTCTGCTTTACGAGTGTAGCGAGACTACGCTACAGTAGTCTAAAGGCAAGAGCTTTGAGTAACTGAATCTGCAGCTTTCGAATCGATCGTCCCGATGCACATCAAAAGCAGAGAAGATGCCGACATAGCAAGGTTTAAACTGCACATCTGCTTTCCGAAGCCCGTATCACTGCAAACAGCCACTTGCTGAGCTCTATGTACCTGATATTCGCTGCACAAGTGCACAAAAGGAAAACATCCAGGATTACGCCTTATTTTGGAATACACGTCTCCTTGCAGAGAGACGCGAGGTCTAAAATCAATAAAGTTAGTTCGATTCGTTATTAATAATTTAATATAAAATAACATAACCACTGGCACTACACCCCATGAAGGGCCTAGGCCTACCATGCGACCGCTGCCCAGCCATTTGGTCTGCGGATATTGGGGTGACGCGGGATCAGTGCATCGGGTCCCCTAGGCGTTAATCTTGGTTTTCGTGAACGGGGCGCTGCCTCACTGTCAGACAGCTGTTCAATTGTCCTCACGAGGCTGAGTGCACCCCGTTCCAGCCCTCATGTCAGTTTCTAAAATCTCTGACGGAGCCGGGAATAGAACCCGGGGCCTGCGGGTGATAGGCAGGAGCGCTACCCCAACACCACGGGGCCGGCTCGTTATTAATAACATTCTCTATTAATAGCCCATCATCTTCATGACCATAATATTCTAAAGACCAGACTTTGTCGTTGCAGCCTTAGGCTTCTGTCTATAGTTGCCAATCTTACCGGACGAAAAGAAAAATATAAGGTAAAATCATTAGCCATATTAGTTAATGAATACGGAACCTCAATTCCTTGTCATAAAATAGTTGTTTCTCAACGCAATTTACCAATATATACTGTACCCAATTGTCATCATATGGAACATTTACTGATATAAAGTCATGGCTATACAACAAAATACAAACAAAGGATAATTTACATTTACTTCCCGCAATGAAAATCAAGGTTATTTGTGAGTCTCTTAACAATTAGTGCTTCACTGCACTCAAATATATTTCTAGCATCCTATCATTGATACTTTCAGACATCTACGAGCGTCCATAGTGTTCTTCATGTCGCACAATTTAACAAACTGGAGTATCACGACACAAAAGTCACAATATCACTTTTAAATGACATCAATTCTGTAATAATTACACATTAATCCGTTTCTCACGGGCATTTACTTTCATTAACATAAATTCATTATCTTATGCCTTAATTAACAAATGTTGTGTCGTGTGAATCGTCTTCCTTTTTCCCATCAATATGAAACGCTAAAGTGGTACGTTTTCCCTTCCAAAATACACATGGATAGAAATGTTTATAGTTTCACCATACAACGATTTTCTGGGTCTGGTCGAAATTATTATCGTTACAAACGTGTCATGTTATAGAAATCACCTACCCGTCTGCATAACTTAGTGTGAACTGGGCAAAATGCACTTTAAAAAGATGCCTACTTTTATTTGGTTCAGCGTTCCTCCTCAGAGAATAACTGGGCCAAATATTATCCGATCACAATGATCCGACCCGGTATGTGTGTTGAAACACATCATTTAATTCAATTGGCATCATCACAACAATCATATCTTAATTACATTTCGAAATATCGAGATTCTTCAGTGTCCCACTATGCTTCTAAAATAAAGGGACCAGGTCAACAGACCTCCCTTTCAAGCAGGCAATAAAATTTGTTCCAGCTGGCCGAGCAATATGGCCGCCGTCCTCGTGGCATACCTACCACACCCCTCTGGCTTCTAGCAAGGTCAACTTTGTTTACAATTGCAATACAATGGAGTTACGCTGAGTGTTGGTCTCTAGTAATTGAGTCATTCTAATTAGTTACCACCTATATTTATAGTGTAATGGGCTCAACTCGGCTCCTACTTAACATTCATGGCTGGGGATGGATCCTGTAATAGCCTTGCCGTTCTGTGGCGAATACTAGTGGCTTCGGGCGCGCATCATGATTGAGAATCCAAGATTTCTCATCAGCAGCTGCCTACAATAATAAGGAAATCTGCGTTTCCTATATGACGAACATGATTCTCCTCTCAGGGCAGATCAATTAATACATGAGCTCACGGGGTCTCGAAGAGCATTCCTCGTGGCAATATTCCTGCAAGCGATGGATACAGACAGGTTTCGTTCCAATTCGCTGCGAATAATACAAGTATGCACCACGGCAATACTATCTCGTAGATTAGCCAACCTTTCACCTAACGTGCAAGCTATGTTAGAGTGGTCCCCGCAACTTTATTGACGTAAATCACTTGATTCTACGTTACATTGCTCGCTATATGCGGCTCAAACAATACTTCTCATAGATGACTCAATTATTAAAGCACTCACGTCCTCTCTGCAATTACTCTTAAGCCAAAGCTTTATATAGCTCCAAAAACAAGTATAAAATTACTGGCTTACATTACTTTAAGGGTTCTCAAATACAATCCTAAGAATTGGCCATATCAAATATTCATTCAACACTTCACTGACACAGAAAAATTCTCGTATCTCGATATATTTTATGTTACTTTCTTACTGTTTACCAAATACAGTATCTTTATATAAGACATGACACACTTTGAACGTTCTTTAGGCCAGAAATGCCTATTACTTTACTTATTACTGTTACCAACCCCAGATTAATATTATTATTATTATCATTTAACGTTACCGTTACAATCATCACTATCTTAGGCCTGAATGGCCCTAAACAAATCACCCTCCAAGCCATATTCTACCAAAATACGAGTGGTGAAAGCTCGTACATAAGTGACTGTTACATCTTAGTCTTAAATTGATGCTTCGTTGTATGGTGAACTATCTAATTAGATCAACATTGTAAATTTGTACTCACTTTTCATTTTCGCTGGATTATTCCAGCACACCAGCCACGAGCCTACCATGATGCTTGGTTTAAGCCATCATGCTATATCTCACACGACACATGCTATCACATACTTCACACATGATAATCATATTTTTATCAGTGGCTTTTCTCACTTTAACACAATACATATTTTTCACAATACACATAAACACTTTTGAAATCACTGTAATAAAACTTATATACACTTTTCGCACTATTTCACATGTGGATCCTTAATTGGACTCCTCCTAACGCCTGACCTCAGAGATGCGATGCAGCTAACTTCTGACAACCGCTGGTCTCCGTGAAAGTCTATCTGCGTGTGCGTGCGTTCGATTCTCGTCACCTTCAATACTGTTCAGTTCACCGTCATGATTACTTGTGATGCCTTCCAGGCTCCCGTAATTGTAGTGATCCTGACGATACTGCGTCATTTATAACTATGACAATACCTCCTGGTATATTCACTGTCAAAAAATATCCTAACTTGTTCCTACGAGGTAGCGAACTATACTTGCGTATGCTAATGGATAAATATCTGCTGTAGATTAAATCTTACGCGATTCATGATTACTATTAAGAAGCTGTATGATGCGCTTCCATTGTTCTTCATATATACTCGAGCGTCGATACTCTAACATTTCGCGCACTTTCTGGCAGCGTTTTAGTTTACGTGTTGAGTCAAGAAGACTAAAGAAGAACTGCAGACGAACTGAAGAAGACTAAAGACGAACTGGCTTGGTCTGCGCTGCTCCCCCTAATAAAGGTTTCTCGTATTCGTAGTCCACAGGACATACGGGTGCGACTCCTTTCTTGAAATAATGCATTTCCATTCAAAATGACGTATACACCTCGTTTATCTAGGTGTGGAAGTCCCATAATCACTCGCGTGCAAGCGATCGCTTCGGCCAATTAATTACAATTAATTGCCTTCTTCCATAGCGTCATGACGCCACCATGGTAAATCCCCTCGTGTGGGTCTCCAAATCATTCCTCTCGCGCGTAGGCTCTGTGTTCACAGGCTTATTTAGAGATATAGGCTTTAATTTAGGCGTGAAACCACTCCTAAATTATCTCTCCTAGAATATATTCACCTGGGTGTTCATTTTACTCCATTTCGATGCTCCAATTGGCTGCAATCAATTAATTTCCGTGGACAATTACCCCCTCTCCATTCTCAAGCGTTGTCCATCGGTGAACCCCAGAGTCATTAATTTTGAGCTGTCGTGGCGGTCCAGACGAAATGAGTTCCTTCGGCGTCACAAATCCACGCCCATCTGCTGGCTGCGATTAGTCAACCGTCAAGCTGGCTTGCCTTCATACTTCTATGCTTCCAAAATGTACATATGCTTTCATTTTCTAACAATTATTCCCTTAAACAGCTATGATATTCACATTCTAGCCGTGAAATCATGCTATATTATTATATGTCATTATATAACTCATTGCTCTTCGGGTTCCCTGTAGCTGTTCCCCCTCAGAGATCAATGGTTCGACTCTAGGCAGAATCATGGGCCTGGTCTTCTCTGATAAGACCCGAGTTCGATACCAGTCTGCCGTGTCCGATTGGGCACAATACATGGTGTTTCAGGAGGAATGGTAAATATTTTAGAAGGTGGTAGTGTAGATGATTTGCAATAATAAATGTCATATAACATGTGTCCCAATTGTGTTACGTTCCGAGATACAGCTGGTAGTATTTAACCCAAACAAATGTAAAGCCAAGGCAAATGAGAACGTTCAAAGTTGATTTTCAAAACTTCCACCACCAATTTCAATAAATTTTGCACTTCTCTTGATAACACCACGTGTAGCTCTTCGGAGGTGTCTTGACGTTCTTTGATGAGGGCTGCACTATGCATAATCCGAACGACCAAATCGGCTCTTGTGTTAACTTTTTCCTTGTAAACTTCGCCCTTCAACCATCCCCACAGGCACAAATCCAAAAGGGTAAGGTCCGGGGATTTGGTGGCCAAGAAACGTGTCCATATCTCCCGATCCATCTTCCGAGGAATGTTAGGTTTATATGTATCATCATATCGACAGCTGGGTACTGCACCAGAGTCACTCAGTGTATTGTAAATACCCTTGAATCTGGTCGTCTGCGGTTAGGAAATTGTATGCCGTATTCTCTACAAGCAGCAGCAGCGTTTCCATGACAAAACCCATACACAAATACCGTATCAGCATACTCCGCATGTGTAAAAACGTGCGGCATGTTTAAACGATATAGTACAGTCAACTTGGTCAACAAAGCACACTGACAGGTGAACACATTCAATGGAAACTAAGGCACAACTTCACATCGTGAACATCAACACACGACTGTTGACAATCGTTAAATACGCCCATAGTAACCGGTGTACAAACACACGAAACGACAACTGCCCTGGTTACATACCAACATCTGTATCTCGGTACGCAATACAAATAGGGCACATGCTATATGGATTTTTTTTATTGCAATTCATCTACACTATCACCTCCTAAAATATTTACTGTTCCTCCAGAAACACCCTGCATAAATAACTCACGATCCTAGTCCTCATTTCTGGACGTATCAGTTAATGTTCTAATCACAGGTATTCATACAATTAAGGGGGCTCATACACTGCCAGTGGAAATTTTCGCATACAGTTACGAATCATATCATAGCTTCACTAATATGTAACATAGAGTTATGAAAACTGACATATGTATAGTAAATTCATAGAGCTATCATCTAATTTAGAGAGAGGAGCAGTATATAAAGTATTCCGTGATATTTTAAACCCCGTGAATCACAAAAAAACACGATTTAACAAGAAATACCAGTCTGAATAGAATGATTTTTTTCATGTAAAGTAAACGCATAAATAGGGAGGATGAACCACCATGAATGTTATATTGTAAATAGTATATTTTTTTAAAAAAATATTGAATTTGTCTTTCAAAATATGAACAGTTTTTGTTTAATTTTCCAAGTATATTTCAATTATTTTTTATGATAATTTCATAAATGAGGTTCATCCTCTAGGGATCATAAGTTGGAATGTATCTGCCAAGTTTCATCCAGTTTCATCACATAGTTCACGAGATGTTGTGTTTTTCCTACCAAAAATAAAGCAACCTTTCGGGTAAACAGCTTTGAATATTAAACACTCCATTGACAGATAGGCGCATGGTCTCACGTAAAGCGCCATATCTCTGCCAAAACGCTGAATTTACTTATAAAACTTAACATATATATTGAGAAGGGTAATGTCTTGCATTTAAACGTAAAAGAAAAAAACTTAAATTTTGACAACCGGCGGTGTACGAGCCCCCTTAAAGAGCTTATTTTCAAAGTGACGTAAATCCAAAATGGACGGGTTTTCAGTTTTCTCTTTCATAAGCTAGTTTATAGCTTCTCTCAACGTATAGCAAACGTTTTAAGTCACAATACGTCGTATATCCCATATTAACAGAGATCTGAGAACTAAGTCTATTTGCAAAGTGACGTAACTTCAACGTGCATTTATTTCCAATGTGTCTTATATCCATGTTGACCAATCCAATGGCTCTCTGGACATCACGCGATATCACGTGATAAATCAAGGCCATGGCTAACTTTGAAGAATATGTAGAGCATCAGTTTGTGTTTGTTAAGTTTAAATCATATAAATGTTCATAAATGTCACTCAAAGCGTATGTCAGTATATGATTTATTTGCAAAACTTCATAACTCCAACTTACAGGAGACGATTACTGCCATTTCCATTGATAGGAGATTTTTAATACACAGTGTCAGGATATGCGTAAAAGTAATGAATGAAATTACATTATATTCATAATCATATCTGAATTCAATTGTACGAAGAAACAAAAACGCGATTTCTGAAGTTTTGCATTTCGTGGATTTACGTCATTTTGGAAATACTGTAAGCTATTCTTTTCAAGATGTTTATAACCAATCAATCCCAACTTAACAGCATTTATATGTGACTAGCAGAAGTACCCGTTCTTCGAACGGTGTTCGGTATTAACACCAGACATTATCAATTGAGCTACTGTTGCAATGGTTAGCGGTTTGTCATTCCTTTATAAGTTTATCAGAACGAAGTTAGTTTTCTGCGAATATCACACACACAACTAATTTAAGGGCCTTAAAATGTGGTTTTCGGAGACCCTTTATAGACTCCCGAATTTTGTGTCTCACATTGTGAAGCGCAACATATGCTCTGGTCGTCCTTCTAGGATAATTTTTATATTTCGCCTATTTTAGCATGTATTTTGAGACGTTTTTCCCTATATCCACCTTTCTACTGTATGAATAGTACGGTGAAGAGTTTTATAAATGATGGTGTATTGACTCTAATGAATACCATACCTGATTTTACGATGCACCAAGCATCCGAACACGAGATATAGGCGTACATAAAGATACTGTTACGTGCCACCCCCCTAGTGGCACTTTTGTTAACTGGATTACGGTGGGTTGAAGCACAACACAGATTGTTCCTTTAAAGAAATAATTAATTTTATTGCGGCCAGAAAGATACACTACTCATCAGCAAATACAAACAATTAGAACCTTACTCCAGTTTCCTCAAGTCTCTTCCTTGAGCGCTATTGCCCCTTTCACTTGTCAACAAACCACAGAAGTTAAACCGTCTTAATGAGTCAGGTGGCCTTGACAGAAGCTACCTGCACCTATGCCTCATGTACACAAACTACAGTTACTTACGATAACCTGCTTCACGCTGTTTCGCTGTCCACAAGCTGGGGAAACAATGTCACTGGATTTCGTAACTCGCACGGCACTTCGTCACCTCACTTCTGTCGCTCAGGAAAAACACGCACTAGCTCAGAAACACACACCCACAGAAAAGCTCGGTCCCCTCACTTTGAGGCCGCTTATATAGCAGGCTGGTAACTCAATGAATTCTAGAATCGTCCAGGACACACGGCTTCTAGAGATTTCCTTCACTGGCTGGGTCACGAATATTCTGGACCATCCCTTTCACTTCGCAGTCCGTTGCGTAACGCGCACGTAATACACTGAGGCAGAGCACACACAGCCTGGGGGCAGCTGTGACTCAACGCGGCGAGGCGACAAAACAAACTCACAGCCGTAACAATACACAGAATGACAGACAGACAATTCTATTGTCTACAATATATCACCCAGATATCCAAATATGGGTATATCTACCACACAGTATCAAACTAAATCATCCTTACAATGAACCCGTAAGTCGACAAAAATAAATAAATAAATTATGAGTTAAATGTGCTCTCAAACTAAATTCACCTAACGTGTACTTCCTGACGTGAAATAGAATTGAACGCCTTGTAGACGAAACGCAATACACGTCACATAAAAACTGATCCTCTACGTTGTGTTAGGTTCCTATACACAGAAAGACCCCTTTCAAAAATTATAAAGGCTTGCGGTGCATGAAAATCAGGTTCTTTAGCCTCAAATGGCCCAAATTCCAAAAAACCGCAAAAAATGCTGATTTAATTTAGGAATTTTTGAAAATAATGTTGCTGTTTGGAGATATAATAGACCTTCTGTACTATAATATGTCACACGTGAAAATTGGGTGAAAAAATCGTAGGTTACCCCTTGACCCCCTTAACTGCATTGATGAATTATACAGTCTAAGTTGGTTCCGTGATAACCTTATAGCCATTAGCAAACTTTCACAGAAATGTAATAAATGGAGTGACATTGTTTCTTACAGAAATAGATGGAAAGTTGGATGTCTCCCCTTGATATAATGTTGTCATGGTTACTGACTTGCATTCTTTAATTAGTTTGTTAAATTAAATTAGTTTCTTGGGAATACTTAAGAAACTGTTGGTTTTAGAGCCTTATAATGTAGTGTTTGAGGACCCTTTAGGGCCCCCGAGTTTTGTTTCTGACACCGAGGGGCTTTGTCTCGTCGCTGTACGCCATAATATAATACTACTACTACTACTAATAATAATATAGGGATAGGAATATAATAGACCTGCCGTACCACACCCGCAGGTGTAAATCGCGTGAAAAATTCTAGAGTACCCCTTGACCCCCTTAAGCGCATTATACGTATTGATGAATTTTACAGCTTAATTTGGTTGCGTGATAACCTTCTAGCCGTTTGCAAACTTTAACACTAATGTAATTAATGGAATTGCATTGCGTCTATTACAGCAATAGAAGCCTCCGTGGCTTAGGCGGCAGCGCGCCGGCCTCTCACCGCTGGGTCCGTGGTTCAAATCCCGGTCACTCCATGTGAGATCTGTGCTGGACAAAACGGAGGCAGACAGGTTTTTCTCCGGGTACTCCGGTTTTCCCTGTCAAAATTTCATTCCAGCAACACTCTCCACTATCATTTCATTCCATCTGTCATTCATTTAATCATTGCCCCAGAGGAGTGCGTCAGGCCTCGGCAGCCGGCACAGTTCATATCCTCGCCGCTAGATGGGGGCTTCATTCATTCCATTCCTGACCCGGTCGGAGACTGGAAGCAGGCTGTGGATTTTCCTTTCTATTACAGCAATAGATGGACCTCGGAGAATTTGTTGCCATGTTTACCGGCTTGCATTCGTTCATTAGTTAAAAAAAACAACAAAAAAAAGTCAACCCCTGGCACTATCCAGCCCATGACGGGCTAAGGCCGACCAAGCGACCGCTGTCCAGCCATTTGGCCTGCAGATATTGGGGTGACGCGTGATCAGCGCGTCGGGTCCCCTCGGCCGTAAATCTTGGTATTCGTGATCGGGGCGCTGTCTCACTGTCAGACAGCTACTCAATTGTCCTCACGAGGCTGAGTGCACCCCGTTCCAACCCTCACGTCAGTTTTAAAATCCCTGACGGAGCCGGGGATCGAACCCGGGGCCTCCGGGTGAGAGGCAGGCACGCTACCCCAACACCACGGGGCCGGCGTTCATTAGTTTATTAAATGAAATTAATATTCTGGGAATATCTCAAAAACGGTTGATTTTAGGGCCTTAAAATGTGATTTTTGGGGACCCTTTTGGGCCCCCGAGTTTTGTCTCTCACATTGAGGGGCTGAAAATGAGCTTTGTCTCGTCCTTCTACGCCTATTTCAGCATGTATTTTAAGGGGGTAGATCCCCTTTTATGAGAGGTACGGAGAAGAGTTACATCAATAATTAGTGTCGTGCCTCTGATGGATATCTGTACCAAATTTTAGGTTGATACACCCTGCCGTTCTCGTGTTATAACTTGTCCACAGACAAACAAACAAACAAACAAACAAACAAACAAACAAACAGACAGACAAACAAATTATTTTCGCACGCATCCATGATAAAACAGTGTGAAACGCGTAAATAAATCAAATTTCCGTAGAAAAAGAGGCAAACTTGCATTTTTATGTATAGAGAGATGACTGCACCTCTCGGTGTTGACCGTGTTTTATTGCACACATTAAGGTTTTACTCGCTAACCGTTGGAGATACTCGAAAAGTGATAAAGACCTTTCGGATAGGAAATTAAATGTTAAAGCTCGTATATGCCATTAAAAGTTTGTTATTTCTTAGCGTTCTCTTTTTATTTGAAATGGAAATATGAAATTTTGAAACAAAAGGGTGTAGTGACGTCACTAAAATGGTCGCCATTTTAAAATAGTGCAAAATATCGAAATCAAAAGTAGCCTATGTGTAACTCTGGTAAATCAGCTACATCCATGCAAAATTTCATTTCAATCGGGCCAGTGGTTCTAGCGTGATTGAGTAACAGACAGGACGACAGACAGACAGGACGACAAACACCATCTCATTTTTATATATTACCTTACCTTACCTAGATGGCCACTCAAACCTCTAGGTAAGGTAAGGTAATATATAGAAATGAGATGGTGTTTGTCGTCCTGTCTGTCTTAATTATTCAAGAATATATTACTGGAATCTCTAAACATAAAATTTCAAGAGATAACTGCTGTAATTTATTTGCTTAGTACTGGTGGACGCCTCATTTATTTTATGTTCATTCAATCTTCACATATCTTACACTATCTGGTCAGCAAGTTCTTTGACGCTTGTTTCCCAATGGATCTAAATTATCCACATTGTCCTATAATCATCTACAATAACGAAATAATTCAAGATTTATTTATAACATGGCGTATTCATTTTTAAAAATATATGCTTTTAGAAATTTATTTTGAAGAGTGACACATATGCTACTTAGTAGTTAATCTTCCAGTTTTAATTTTTTAGTTTTTAAGCTGTGAAACACCTTGATATTTTGGAATCACGCTTGATCGTACCCTGAGCTTCACGAAACATTGAAGAGAATTGAAATGCAAGATCAGCTCAGGAAATAGCATAACGTGGAAGTTGATAGGTTCAACATGGGGAGCAAACCCTCAGGTTCTACGTTCAACAGCTTTGGGACTTTGCTTCGCAGCAGGAGAATATGGATCAACAGTGTGGGGAGCATCTGGCCATACCAAGTAAGTGGACATAGCTCTTAACGAGTCCACCCGTATTGTCACTGGATATCTGAGACCTCCTCCAGTGCAGAAGATCTACCCTGTCGCCAGCATTGCGCCTCCAGCTATTCGACGCATGGTGGCAGCAGAGAAAGAGAGGCATAAGCTTGAGATAGATCCCAGACATTCTATGTCCAACCACAAGGTGACCACGCCTCACCTAAGATCCAGGAAGAGTTTTATTAAGAGAAGAGTACCCCTCCATACCAAGCCAGACGTCCGGCGTGTGTCACTCTGGAAACAAATAGTACCAGAGGGGTTTACCACTAAAGAAGAACTGACCAGTGGTATTCATATGCCTTATACCACATGGAGGTCCTTAAATCGGATGAGAACAGGAGTGCCTAAGTGTGATAGCAACCTTGTGAAGTGGGGTTACGCAGAAGATCCAAGATATGATTGTGGAGATATTCAGACTCCACAACACCCGCTCACGTGCCAAGATCTGAATGACACCTGCAGCCAGGAAGACCTTATGTTGGCCACATACCAAGGGATAAGAGCTGCGGAGTTCTGGAAAGGAGACATTAAGTGTGTCTCCCGGACACAGAAATATGAATATAATATATAACTTTGATTTTGTATGGATATCCGTGCATATTTCTGAAGATGAAAATGAAAATCCACAGCCTGCTTCCAGTCTCCGACCGGGTCAGGAATGGAATGAATGAAGCCCCCATCTAGCGGCGAGGATATGGACTGTGCCGGCTGCCGAGGCCTGACGCACTCCTCTGGGGCAATGATTAAATGAATGACAAATGAAATGAAATGATAGTGGAGAGTGTTGCTGGAATGAAATTTTGACAGGGAAAACCGGAGTACCCGGAGAAAAACCTGTCTGCTCCATTTTGTCCAGCACAGATCTCACATGGAGTGACCGGGATTTGAACCACAGACCCAGCGGTGAGAGGCCGGCGTGCTGCCGCCTAAGCCACGGAGGCTTTATTTATAAAGATAATTTAACTTAAATATATTTTCTTTTTGGTTACAATAATATTATGATATTTTCAGTATCTTTTAATGCTTGCCACGGTGAGTGGGGGGTTATCGTGTCGGGCTACCAACTCCAAGCTTGCAGGTTCGTTCCTGGCCATGGTAAGTGATTTTTGAAAGGTGGAAAAAAAATCACGACACGCATGTCATACGATGTTGGCATGTTAAGGAACCTATTTGAATTCAGTAGGCCGTGTTCATAATGGCAAAATTAATCCGCCTACACAAAGTTCCTCATTTCTTTCCTAGAAAGCGCTATAGTGTCAAGGAGCTTAGATATCTAACCTTCTTGATTTTCAGAGTGCTTCAAGGAACAAAACAAAAAGTTCCGTAACGAACTAAAGACCCTACTTTTCATGCCAATGATTAATCTACAGTATATGAACCTATCTAAAATAATGACGAAATTAAGTTGGTAACATCGAAATGTCTAATTAGTTCCAAGCATTCCTGGTATAATGTAGCCTAATAGAGCACTACAGTTGGCAGCCCTGGTGACTGAATATATTCTTAGTTCCATCTCTTCATTTATAGAATACAAAATTTGGTTGAAATCCAATGGACGTTACATGCAGTTAGACATTGGATCTATCAGCACGCGTAAAAGGATGTTGGCAACAATGTCATGCATGTGCTGGTTAGAAATAATCTGAAATATTATGATATCTTGTTGTGCCAATTTTGGATGAAATCCATTTGTTGGTATAGAAGTTACATGTATTTTAAAATTGGACCTATCAGCAAGCATAGAATCAAGTTGGCAGCACTGACTTCTATTAATTACTCCAAATTCATCTAGAATGTCAGGTGCTATACGTGTGTAATGTATAGAGCTGTTGGCTTGCATACTTTCTGATATATTGATATATGGGTAAACAAATTATAGACAGCATTTATTAACTGATGGCAGCCCTGATTACTCTTAAGAATACCGAGAATCATATCTGTTATGTTACACATAGCACATACGAAATTTGGTTGAAATCCAACTGATAGTATAGAAGATACATGTATTTAAAAATTGGTCCTATCAGCAGGCTCAGAATCATGTTGGTAGAACTGAAGTATATAAGTTACGCCAAATTAATCTAAAATGTCAGGTACTATAAGTGTGCATAGTTTAAAGCTGTCGGCTTGCATACTTTCAGATATATTGGTATTTGGATAAAGAAAATAGAGAGAGCAATTGTTAACAGTTGGCAGCCATGGTGGCTCTTTAGAATACGCTCAGTCGTGTCTGTTTATGTACACATATTACATTCAAAATTTGGTTGAAATCCAATTGATACTGTAGAAGTTAAATGCATTTAAAAATTGGACCTATCAGAAGGCTTAAAATTATTTTGGCAACACTGCCATGTATGGCCTCCTGGAAATTGAACTGAAATAGTATTATCTACATGTGTGCCAATTTTGGAATAGCTCCCATGCATACCTTCCAGAATATCCAACGTGGAGCTCAAATTTCTAGTGCGTTTTTCAGCAGTTGGTAGCTCTGACATCATTTTCAAATATGGGTGTGAGATATTCTGGTATACTGTGCCCAATCAGTCATGGCAGTCTGGCATCGAACTCAGGTCTCATCAGAGAAGACCAGGCACATGATTATGCCTAGAGTCGTACCATTGGTCTCTGAGGGGGAACAGTTTTAGGGAACCTGAAGAGCAATGTGTTAAATAATGAGATATAACAATGTAGCACGATTTCACGACCTATATGTGAATATCATAGCAATTTAAGGTACAGAATTGCAACCAAATGCAAGAAAATATACGTTTTCTAAGCATATAAGAACGAAGGAGGCTAGTTTGGCATTTATAAATTACACTTGGCAAGTGGGTGGTAACCCTAGGCGCCGAGCGGACTATTTACGTCTGGACCGAGAAGACAGCCCAAAATTAATGACTCGGGTATTCACCACTTGACAACGAGGGAAGCTATGGGGGGGAACGACTGCACACGGAAATTAATTAATTACCGCTAAGTGGAGCAATAAAATGAAGTGAAATTTACACCCAGGTGAATATATTCAGGGAGAGGTAATTTAGGAGTGATTTTTCACCTAAATTGATGCCTGTATCTCCAAATGAACGAATTACAACCTAGCCTACGCTCGAGAGGAGTGATTTGCTGACCAGGCAAGGGGGAATTACCACGATGGCGTCCCCACGCGCTGAACTAAGGCAATTAATTGTAATTAATTGGCCGAAGCGATCGCCGGCACGCGAACTGTTATGAAACCTCCACACCTAATTAAACAAGGTGTATATGTCATTTCGGCTGAAGAGGTATTATTTCAAGATAGGAGTCGCTCTGACGTGTCCAGTGGACTATTTTGTACGAGAAACCTTTATATAGGAGGAGTAAGGCAAGCCAAGCCAGTTGTTCTCCAGTCTTCACCAGTTCATCTCCAGTCTTCAGAAGTATACACGTAACTTATACGCCGCCAGTGAGCGCGCCAAATGTTAAAGTATAAACGCTCAGCCGTTAAAAGAACAATGGAAGCAAGTCATACAGCTTCATAAGTATAATCATGAAGTGCGTCGAAGTTAATTTAATACAGATATTTATCTATCATCTGACGCAAATATAAATTCGCCACAGCGAAAGAGTAACTTATAATGTTTGTGAACATTACACATACCAGGAGGTACTGTCAGTGTTGAATATGACATTATTAGCAGGATCACTACAATGATGGGAGCTTGGGGAAGCATCGCCACTTCATCTTGACAGTGAGCTGAACTATATGGCAGGTGACGAGGACCGAACGTCCGTAAACGCTGTTAGATTTCACGAAGACCAGCGGTTGGCGTAATTGCATCGCATCTCTGAGATCAGGCGTAGGAGAAGTCCGATTTAAGGATCAACCTGTGAAATAGTGAATAAGTGTACTTAAATTGTGTAATAGTGCTTTAAAAGTGTTCATGTGTATAGTGATTAATATGCATTGTGTGAAAGTGAATGAGACCACTGATAAGAGTATGTTTATCAGGTGGAAAATATGTGAAATTAAGTGTTGTGAAAAGTATAACATGATGGCTTAAGTCAAGCATCATGGTGGGTCGCAGGTTGAGCTGCTGGCACTATCCAGCCAAAAGAAAAAGTGAGTACCAATTCATTATGTTATTATAACTAAATAGTTCACCATATAACGATTTTATCACTTTGAGACTAAAATGTCACAGTCACTTATTGAACGAGGTTTCACCACTCGTCTTGAATAAAATATGGCTTGGAAGGTGATTTGTTTAAGGCCATTCAGGCCAAAAAATAGTGATGGAAGTAACGGTAACGTTAAATGAATGATAATAATAATAATAATAATATGGGGTCGGCAACAGTAAAATAATAGGCATTTTTGGCCTAAATAATGTTCAAATTGTGTCATGTCTAATATAAAGATACTGTATTTTGGTAAACAGTAAGAAAATAATGTGGAATATAGCGAGATACGAGAATTTTCAGTGTCAGTGAAATGTTGAATGAATATTTGATATGGTCGATCCTTAGGATTATATTTGAGGACCATTAAAGTAAAGTAAGCCAGTAAATTCATACCTTGTTATTAGGAGCTATTTAGAGCTTTGGCTTAAGTATTATTACAGAAAGAGCGCGGGTGCCTTAATAATTGAGTCATCTATGTGAAGTATTGTTTGAAGCCGCATATCGCGTGCAGAATTAACGTAGAATCCAGTGATTTACGTAATAAATAATTGCGGGGACCAACTAGTATAGCTTGCACGTTAGGTGAGAAGTTGGCTAAATCTACGAGTAGTATCACCCTTGAGCATACTGTATTATTCGCAGCGAATTGGACAGAGCATGTCTGTTGCCATCGCTTGCATGAATTATGGCCACGACTGAGATCCGTTGAGACTCCGTGAGCATGTATATGAATGATCTACCCTGAGAGGTAAGGATCATATTCTTCGTTTAGGAAACGCAGATTTCCTTATATGTTATTGTGACAGTTGCTGGCGAAAATCTTGGATTTTCGTTATGATGCGCGTCTAAAGCCACAGTATTCACCATAGAACGGCAAGGCTATCACCAGAGTCATCCCCAGCCATGAATGTTAATAAGGAGCCAAGGTGAGCCCAATGCACTAATTATAGGTGTTAAATAATTAAATGACTCAATTACTTAGGAGCCACACCTAGCGTAACTTTACTGTACTGCAGTGGTAAACAAATCTGACCTTGACAGCAGATGAGGGAAGTGGGGGATATAGACCACTTCTGCGGCAGCCATCTTGACTAGCCTGCTGGAACGAATTTTATTGCCTGCTGGGGGAAGGGGAAGGTCGGTCGACCAGTCCTTTAATTGAGGGTCACAGTAGGACACTGAAGAATCTCGATATTTCAAATATGCAATTATGATAGGAGTGTTTTGATGATGCCAATTGAATTGAATGATGTGTTGCAACACACATACGTTATTGGATCAAAGAAATCGGATAATATTTGGCCCAGTTATTCTCTGAAGAGGAACACTGAACCAAATAAATTGTTAGGCATCTTTTTAGAATGCATTTTTGCCAGTTCACACTAAGTTAGGCAGACGGGTATGTGATTTCTAAGAACATGACACGTTTGTAACGATATAAGCCCGACAAGACCCAGAAAATCGTTGTATGGTGAAACTATAAAATATTCTATCCATGTTTATTTTGGAAGGGATAAGGACCACTTTTCTTAAAGCGTTCATAATTGACGGAAAGAAGGAAGATGATCCACACGACACAACAAATATTTGTTAATTAATGCAGAAAATAGTGAATTTATGCTAACTAAAGTAAATGCCGTCAGGAACGGAGAAATGTTTTATTAATGTCATTTTGATGTGATATGTGACTTTTGTGTTATGATACTCCAGTTAAGTAATTATGTCACATGATGAACACTATGGAAACCCATTGAAGTCTGAAAGTATCAATGATAGGATGCTAGAATTAGATTTGAGTGCAGTGTAGCACTATTTTATGAAGAAAACTCACAAAATAACCCTATTTTTATTTGTGGGAATTAAATATAATTTGTCCTTTATTTGTATTTGTTGTATAGCCATGATTTTAGACCAGTAAATATTGTCTTGTAGGAATATGTTGTGTATTTCATGTAGAGTAGTTACCTGGTAGACTCAAATCCTGAGCATGTGGTCGTATGGTGGGCAGGAACGTCCCATACCTCGAAAGACCGTGAGTTAGTTGGGATACGAACACATGGTCCACATGATGACAGTTGGGTACAATACATCTTTACTCGTACTAAATTTGGTTTCGATTGCTGCAGCCGTTTAGGAGTTGATAGGGACACACACACAGCCAGCCAGCCAGCCAGACAGACAGACAGACTGACAGACAGACACACATTTTCCCGGATCGATCACATAAGTCTACTTTTTCCTCATTTTTGCAAAATGTGAAAAGTAGGCTAAAAAACGACATGCAAGCTGCCCTTTGATTGTCAAATAACAAAGGTTGCATCCGGCACCCAAGGCCATACGATATTATTATTATTATTATTATTATTATTATTGAATATATTCATTTCTTCAGCCTAAAGAGGCTGAGTGAATACCGTCGAAGCTCCTAGACAATAAATACAAATGTTGGTAAGGCCGGGAATCGTACCCCGACTTCCGCAAGAACGCTAGCTACAACCTTAATGATGGAGGTTTAATGGGTTGTGATGGACAGAGAAAGAATACGTACAGAAACAATAGCACCAACCTACATGGCTTCACCAGGTCACTGTCTGACTCCTTTGCAGAAGGTCTTGATATCACTGCATTTACCTGGAAAAGAAAATGAATGTCATATCTAATCATTGTTTGGTAAGACCTGTCTGTTAGGTAATCAGCCCGAAGGCTGGTTGGATCCTCAAAAAGTACCGCCATTTGGTTATGTGGGTGTCTACCCACAAAAATCCCAGGCAGTGCTATATTGAGGCGTACTAGGCAAGAAGAGGAGTGAGGTAGTTTGCCATTGCTTTCCTCACTGGGTCAGAACAGCTGAACTAGCCCTATGAGTAGAACCTTTCACAGCATCCACAGGCACTGTCTGTGCCCTGAATGTCATTACTAAGCACCACCCATACCTCAGTAGCTTCCATATAATCACAGCCATGAGTGAGACTGAGATATCGGTGAAAAGCCACATTTTACTCTAGCCTGTGCCAACAGACAAATGCAAATGTACTGCATTCATCAAGAGATGGCAAACAGGCCATTGGTAAGATCAAATTACGTTAAATTACGTAAGAAGATTTGTTGTTGATTCATTTAGGGGCTTCGCAATATTGTGCTCATTTAACTCTGTGTTCTTGTGCGTGTGTGGAATCTATTTGATAACCTGTGGTAATGTGATGACTCTACTAGTGTGTGAGTATTTGTCATTGGAACTAGGAGTTAGGTACAAGGGGACATGGTCTTATTTTACGCACCATCTCGGCATTCACCTGGAATTGATGTGGGGGAAACCATGGAGTCACTTGTAGGATGGTCCAGGTGGTGTTCGAAAATGCCTCTTCTCAGGTTTCCCTAACGAGGGCGAGTATAACCTGATCGAATCCTCAGAACAGAATTTAATTTATTACCGGAGTCTGTAATAGAACCCAGGCCCTTGAGTTTTAGTAAATACCCCAGGAGCACAAAATTATGGAAGGTCACTTCTAAAGCAGCGAAATTATTACCAGCACATCAGAGGATTTAGACTGCACATATGACTTTCCAAACATCCTGTAGCTATAGGCAGCCCAACTTACTCAGCTGTAGGTCATGCATGTAAGAAAATTCCGTTTATGTTCGACCCTGACTATTATGTGTCTGAAAACTGTATCATAATGAGTCTCATTATAACACTATTTTTCATTATGAAACAGTTTCTCCCACCAATCAGAGCTCAAGAAACAGTTGTTTGACCAATTAGATAATTAGATGCTTTGAGTTCCACGGCCTTCTAATGTAAATTTCACTTCCTGGCCTAGTGTCATAGTAGAGTAATCGAGGTGGCCATGGTCAAATACAAGGCATTCCCTGCGTCTCATGCGCTCTGTTCAGTACATAAAACTGGCGAAATCTCGACAGATATTTATGAATATTTATCTTCGAACATAAAATAGTTATAATAATTATAGTCGAACATAAACAGTCGTATGCAACTCGCCTATAATAGTACATTATGCAACGAGCCTATAATGGCTATAATTAAGACACGAGTATTTTTTATAAAACGAGCGTATGCGAGTTTTATAATTTCCATACGAGTGTCTTAATTACCATTATAGGCGAGTTGCATACGACTGTTTATGTTCGACGATAATTATAACTTTATTATATGTTTTAACATAAATATTCATAAATATCTGTTGAGAGTCAGCTACTGGAATTTTATGATCGCAGAGTGTTATACCTTCGTCTTTCAAGAGCTTTGAACGGCCGACGCATGCGCTCTGTGGGCTCTCAATGCCATATGCAGCCATATGTTTACATCAGCCGTCCCTCAGTAATATTGTCACCGCAGTCATTTGAAGACAATGCTCTGTGTAGAAATTAGTGTTAGTGATTTTAAGGTACTGTGCTATTTCTTGTCTCATATTCGCCAGTTTATTTACGCGAACATATGGACGGTGGGTATTCCATGTCGGTAATTTATTATAGTTCGATGTTGTGTTTATGTCCGACATGTTGGATTTTGAGCGCATGCGCGAAATTATCGTTTCCTAATTGGTCAATGAACGAGCTCTGATTGGCTGGAGAAACTGTATCGTAATGAAAAACGGTGTTATAATGACCATCATTATGATACAGTTATCAAACACATAATAGTGAGGGTCGAACATAAAGGTAATTAAGACACTCGTATGGAAATTATAAAACTCGCATACGCTCGTTTTATAAAAACAACTCGTGTCTTAATTATAGCCATTATAGGCTCGTTGCATAATGTACTATTATATTCGACCCTCACTATTATGTGTCAGAAAACTTTATCATAATGTTGGATATTATAACACTGTTTTTCATTACGATACAGTTTCTCCAGCCAATCAGAGCTCGTTCACTGACCAATTAGGTAACGATACCTTCGCGCATGCGCTCAAAATCCAACCTGTCGGACATAAACACAACATCGAACTATAATAAATTACCGACATGGAATATGCACCGTCAATATGTTCGCGTAAATAAACTGCCGAATATGAGACAAGAAATAGCACAGTACCTTAACCAACCCTAATTTCTACGCAGCGCATTGCCTTCAAACGACTCCGGTGACAATATTACTGAGGGACGGCAGATGTAAACATATGGCCTGCATAATATGGCATTGCAAGCACACAGAGCGCATGCGTCGGTCGTTCAGAGATCTTGAAAGACAGAGATATAATATCCAGCGCTCTCTCTCCGATCACAAAATTCAAGTGGCTGACTCTCAACAGATATTTATGAATATATATGTTAAAACATATAATAAAGTTATAATTATCGTCGAACATAAACAGTCGTATGCAACTCGCCTATAATGGTAATTAAGACACTCATATGGAAATTATAAAACTCGCATACGCTCGTTTTATAAAAATACTCGTGTCTTAATTATAGCCATTATAGGCTCGTTGCATAATGTACTATTATCTTCGACCCTGACTATTATGTGTCTCAAAACTGAATCATAATGATGGTCATTATAACACTATTTTTAGCCTATTTTCAATTTTGAAAAAATAGGCTTATGAGATCACCTTTTGTCCGTGTGTGTGTGCGTGTGTGTGTGATTCGTGTGTGGGTCCCCCCTAATAAAATCTAAACGGCTGGAGCGATTTCAATGAAACTCGGAAAGTTCACAGCACTATTCCCGGCGACCTCGTCCGTGCCCTTCAAATTTTGTTACGACTCACCAATCCAACATGGCGGCTGTGCGAAATATTTCACCAGCATTCAATATCTCCGAAACTATTACCGATATTACCCTGACATTTTCTATGGTGATAGAGGGAACTACTGTAAGTTCACTTATGTGACTTTTGAAAACCTGGTAACTACAAAACCAACATGGCGGCCAAGCGAATTTGCGACTTTTAAATAGACGTTTCTCGCGACTTGATCAACCAAACGCAATGAAACTTGGTACAGTATATGTTTATATACAGTGTAATCCACCGACATCTAACTTCGTTCAATTGTTTACATAATCACAAGATGGCGGATGTGCGAAATATTTCACCGGCATTCTATATCTCTTAAACTATTAGCGATAAAACCCTGAAATTTTGTACGGAGATAAAGGGCACTACTGGAAGTCCATCTATAAGACTTTCAAAATCCGGTTAAGTACAAAACCAACATGGCGGCCAAGCGAATTTGAAAATGTTAAATAGACCTTTCTCGCGATTTAATGTTCCAAGCGCACTGAAACCTGGCACAGGAAATATTTATACACATTGTAATCCACTGGTATCTAATTTAGTTCAATTGTTTACATAACCTCAAGATGGCGGCAGTGCGAATTTTAAAATTAAGATTTTATTTATTGTGATGTAGTCATGCGATCGAAGTGAAAGTTTGAATAATGAACCTACGCAATAATTTTGCTTTAATGGTACATGACTCTATGGCCTATACATTTAACAATCCAACATGGCGACCATCCGAAATATTTAGACGATACTGAATATCAACGAATCTATTTTAGCAATCAAACTGCATTTTTTAATGTTCATAGCGACTATGAACTTAAGTTCACCTATAGGACTTTAAATAACCTGGTGATCACAAATCCAACATGGCAGTGACGCGAATTATAAATATTCACATGGACGTTTCTCGCAATTTAACCATCCGCGTGCAGTGAAATTTGGTACAGTAAATTCTTATACGAATGTTAATCCACTGGCATCTAATTTATTTCAATTGTTTCCATAACCTCAAGATGGCAGCTGTGAAAATTTTTAAAATCTCCTTGTTTTTTCTTGTGTCCTAATTATGCGATTGAAGTTTGAATACTACACGTTCACAATAATCTGCATGTAACAGTACATAACTCTAGGACCTACATATATAAAATCCAACATGGCGATTATCCGAAATATGTATTCGGTTCTCAATATCTACGAATCTATTACAGCAATCACACTGAAATTGTGTATGTTGATAGTGGCAATTAACATAAGTAGGATATATGAAAATAGGCTGTATAGTTCTTCACGGAACTACTTCTTCATTATGAAACAGTTTCTCCCACCAATCACAGCTCAAGAAACAGTTGTTTGACCAATTAGATAGGGATACCTTCGCTCATGCGCTCAAAATCCAACATGTCTATATAAATTACCGCAAATGCACCGTCCATATGTTCGCGTAAATAAACTGGTGAATATGAGACAAGAAATAGCACTGTACCTTAATATACCCAAATCCAATTTCTACACAGCGCGTTGATTTCAAACGACTACGGTGACATTTTTACTGAATGTTTCACGATCTGCACATATGGCATTGAAGCACACAGAGCGCATGCGTCGGTCGGCCAGAGAGCTTGGAACACGGAGATATGCTACCTAGCGCACCACCCGATCACAAAATTCTAGTTACTGAACAGATATTTATGAATATTTATGTTAAAACATAAAATAAAGTTATAATTATCGTCGAACATAAACAGTCGTATGCAACTCGCCTATAATGGCAATTAAGACACTCGCATGGAAATTATAAAACTCGCTTACGCTCGTTTTATAAACATACTCTTGTCTTAATTATAGCCATTATAGGCTCGTTGCATAATGTACAACAACAACAACAACAACAACAACATATTACAGTACTGTATCTCTACAAAGGGCACGTACAGTACAGATGCCCTTATCGCTTTCACTTACAAGCTCTCAGCTGATGGATGAGTGATAACTGTCAGCCATATTTACCACACCATGCATACACTTCTTTTAAAATTATAAGGTGCGTTCAAAAAGTAACGAGCCGGAGGCTGTAATTCGCAAACCGGTGACGACATGGGCTAATCGTGGCGTGTGTAACGAGGTGTGGTTCCGACCAGAGCGTGGAAGGTCACAGCCCGCCGCTAGAGGGCAGGCGTGCACGTCTCGTGACGATACTAAGCGACCAGCAGCATGCATCAATCATCCAACGCTTTCAGTCGCATTGCAAACAGTGACATGGAGGCGTCAAACGAAGAGCAAAGAGGTGTTGTTCGGTTTCTGACAGCGGAAGGAGTAGGGGGAACGGACATTCATCGCCGAATGTCACAAGTGTACGGCGAACACTGCATGTCCCTTGCAAGGATCAAGGCGTGGCACAAGCGCTTCAGGAAAGGACGGGTGTCGTTAGCCGATGATGCCCGGTCTGGGGCATCCCCATGCATTACCGATGACAACGTCCAGCTGGTTGATGCACTCATTACCCAGGACCGCCGAGTGACAGTGAACGCCATAGCCGCCGTGGTCGTATTGAGCGTCGGAAGTGTGCACACCATCATGAAGGAACGACTGCACTTGCGGAAAGTGTGTGCCCAGTGGGTGCCCCACAGTCTTCAACCATACCAGGAAGCATGTCGAATGGCCCACTGTCTTGGTCTTGGTTGGACGATCGATGAATGCTGCTGCTCGCTTTGTATCGTCACATGACGTGAATGCGTGCCGTCTAGTGACGGGCTGTGTGACCTTCCACGCTCTGGTCGGAACCACACCTCGTTGCACACGCCACGATTAGCCCATGTCGTCACCGGTTTGCGCATTACAGCCTCCGGCACGTTACTTTTTGAACGCACCTTATACATGGAAGGCAAACCAATGAATATATCAGCATAAAAGTTGGTAAACCTATACGGTAGTGTGAACAGCACTTATTTTCACTGCACGTAAGTCATGTCTGTAAACCAAAGAGTATATTGTTTAAAAAAATTATAAATGTAGAAATAAAGTTACAAGTTTCAAATTTTGAAAGTTTGGAAGTAATTCTATGAAATGGTATTCACAGCACAAGTTTGTAATTCATGTTGGTAGGAAGGCTATATTATTATTTACTAGCATGGTAAATATCAAGATTCTATGTGCATTAGATCCAAGTATAGATTAAAATGTTTAAAGTGATGTAACACTAAATGACAAATGTCAGCCATTTTTGCATATAACACAACACACTGACATCACTGTCTGAAAGTGATGGATTATTATCCTCATCTACACTTTCCGATTCAGACAGAGAAACATCATCATCCCTTGAATAATTGTCAAGATATTCAGTGATGTTATCGTCAGCTAAATGAACTCCCATCAACATGACGCACACAATAAATGACATATTTCACTATCATTATGCACCTAATTACCTAAGAGAACTATTTAAATAATGAACTAACAAGTGAACTAAATATACTGCCTACGGCACATCTTAATTTCACTACATACAGTAATCACGACCAACAACAGGGAGAACTTGAAGCAAGTTTGCCGCCAACCACAAGACACGGAACTCTAGTGAGCACATGTTTCAGACTCTAAGAATATCGATAAATACGGAGTGCCAGCAGTTCACGTGGAGTATAACTTGAGATAAAACTGTACTCTTCTTATTCCGTTCAATAATGCTGATATCTGGCGAGTAAATAAAAAAATACGATCCTTACAGTAGTCGCATATGATGTGTAACATATGACTGAAATGAAATACAGAAGCACTATCATACATTTCCATAAGGTGAATAAGATGAATAATGAAATTCAAAACTTGTTTCATAGAATGAATACTCAAGTTATCTATTTTCTTGAGGATAGAGGATTATTTAGCGCCCTAGCAGAAGAATTATCATCTTTAGAATGTCCAAAAGCCTGAGGACCAACATTCATACTAGAACCGCCAGTGGCGCTCTCTCGATTCACGGAGATCAACTGACATTCAAGATCAGTTACCCTTTGCTGGCATACACACAATATAATATTTATCAGACTTACCTGACACAGTCGCGTTGACAACATTTGAAGAAATAATAACCTACGAGAATATGACGTTAGAGCTTCCTTATCCAACTCCTTAGAGTCACGAATATCTGACAGAGATCGACTCCTATAACTTCGATGTCTATTCTCAATTAAGCTCTTTGACCGCTCAGGCCGATCATAACCTCTACTGTCAGAACGAGCATATCGGTACAAATATCACTGCAAGTAGACGGTCTAAACATATCACTGTCAGAACTTAACTTCAGTTTCCGAATCATGAACAATCTTGCAAGGGAATCCAACACAACTCGTAAAACACAATGGATAGGTCAGAATTCCGATCGCATATACAAGATAAATAATCCGGTATGCGGTGAGACCAATGTAGGAAACGATAATGAAGGCGCAACAACTGCGCGCACTATCAAACATCGTCACTCAAAACAAATGCATCAGAACACACTTCACACATTAAAGATATAATTTCCGACTTACCCAAGGATAAGGACACTTCAAAAACGACCAAACTCTCCAGCAGATCAATTAATCTGTAGACTTCAGATCAACAACTCTTTGTTAAGGATCAATTCCAAATCCCTCACAATTACAGTACCGGTACATCAGAAAATACAAAAGTCAAAGCATAAATACACGACCCGTATGTGATGCGAGCTGCTCTCTATACCGGCCAGTTAGTGAACCCATGCCAGCGGTGTTATTGAAAATGGCCTCTTTTTGTCGACAGAGCGCACTGCCAAGTATAGGCGGAATTAAAAATTAGGTGTGCAGTAGGTATATTAAATGAGTTTCTCTCAGTGATACGTTTAGAGTAGACCAACGGAGTTTGAATTATTATTAGTAGTCGGTGTTAATAAATGAATTCCTACGTTGTTTGGAGTGTTTGTTGATGCCATAAAGATTCCACATAGCCAGATGGGCGACAGTACCTGGAGTGCTTACAATAAATAAGAATACAGCAAAATTATGAAGATTTAATAAATCGTAATTGGTTTCAGCAAATATGATATAATGAATATTTTTACACGAAAGAGCGACAACTTGAAGATGATTTATTGTAGGAATATCTTAAATGGGGTCTTCAAACCTTGAGCTAAACCGTACGTGATATACATTCCCCATCGACACATGACCTATAGTACGTCGTTGTACCGATCTCCGCCACCACGCGCGCTCATTGTTTCCGTCCCATGCACTTCCGTCCCATCCACTTCCGTCCCTTTTCCAAAATCACTCCCACACAAATGTCCAGCTACTGAGTGCCACAAAAATATCCAGATACCGAGTGGAAATATGTTAAACATCAATAAGCTAATAATAATAAAGATGGGTAACGACAGATCGTTACCCTTACAGTTTTCGCAGAACCCGTGGGTACCGATGGATCGTTACCTTGAAAGCGAAGGGGTAGTAGGGACCACCTCATGGTTTAGCGGCCAACATTCTTGGCAGCCACCCAGGAGGTTCGGATTCAATAGCCAGCTCTGCCAAGAAATCTAATTCTGGTTTTGAGGGCTGGTGAGACAAAAATGAGGATTGGTTGATTCACTTCTCTCCTCAACCATCCTGGTTTTCCATGGTTTCCCAATTCTACTCCATCAAAATGGCGGGTTTATGTTTCCAGCCAGGCACAAAGAATGATATAACGCGTAGAAGTACCTTAAAATATAAAGGTTATGGCATGTTCAGCCACAGCAGACATCTCTGGCGAGCAAAGACGTAAATGCCTACGATGTTCCGTGACTCTTGTTGTGATTCTCCTACTCTACTATGTATTTAAAGTGGGAAAACTCGCACTTTTAAAGCAAGGGCGCACTACTAAACGGTTCTTATTGCTCTTATAGTTTCTTCGAGGGGCTTGGACATTGTGCTGGAAACATTGATATAGTTTTATAATATTTTCTCACGCTAAAGAAGTTAACAATGTAATAACGAAACACGTAGGCTACGTATATTTCAATTAGTAAACTACCTTCTAGTGTTTGACTAGGCGGATCTTATAATTATAGATTAAATAATAATAATAATAATAATAATAATAATAATAATTATAATATCGTCATCAAGGACGTTTACAACAAAAAGTCAATATCCCTGAACGCAAATCTTAGGCATTATTGCACTGTCATACGACCAGAGGCTCTGTACGCAGCGGAATGCCTCACTGTGGTGTTTGTACACCACACCCAAAACAATTGAACTGACAGTACTATATTGATGTGCAATTGCAACGATAGTGCATGTATATATTTATTGTGTTTAAGGGTAGTATAAAATCATATGTTCATTTTCATCCATTCTTGTAATTAGACGTCGACCCGAGATTTCAAACCGTAAATTTACAACCCCTCCCCCAATAAATATATTTCTTGAGCTCACTTGTGGAACTAACAACTGACAATAGATACCGCTTGAACCGTCATAAAACCGCTTATGAAGAGGCAGGAAGAATGGAAAGGGAGCCACGACCAGGAGTGACCCTCGGTAGCCAACAGGCTAATTCTAAAAGATGTCGGAACAATGGACCCTACAGCTTTTTAGAATAAATTGTTTTACGACGAGAAAACTGCAACATTGTGATTTTTTAAGGAAAATACCGCTACATGACACCAATATGGAAGTGTGTCACTGGGGGGAGAGACCTTCACCCCAATATAGCCACTTGGTGCTTGATAAAGGACTTACTTCGGCCAATAAGAAAGGAGCGTCACTTTCTGTAGACAATACTTTGATATTGCAATTGGCAGATCCCCTACTGCTGGTGGGAGACATAATTGCCATATATAAGCCGGGACAGAGCTGTATGGAGAGGAAGAATATTATTATGTTTTCACTTGAAAGCATTGAAAATTCTAAACTTGGACCTCACTTGTTGAGATTCAACTACAAAATTTCATAACGTTCAACTAGTAAACTCAGTGGAGATCTATCTAGGATATTTCCAGCATTGCGCTGAATATCGGAGACGAGTGAAACCATTCCATTCACTCAGCTAGGCGACAGTATCTGTGCAATTAGTGGGCAGATAGCTTTATCAGGTAGGATTGGTACTGGGAACCATGGAAGACTACGCGAGATGTCTACTTCAGGAACGAGATACCTCCGCCAACATCGCCCATGAAGATCTACAACCCGGTGAGCTCATGCATATTTGTCAATTGCAAGTCGGACTTATATACTATTAACTTCAATAATTTAAAGAAATAACTTCCCCTTTGTATTTTATCCGTTTGAAAGGTCGCAAGTCGTCATTCATCTCATCCTGTTTGTTAATAAATTATTTTTACAATCTATGACTTTCTGTCAAGATTTACCCCATGCTAGACTTCCCTGAGGTCAAAATAAATAGAATAAGGTGTTTTTCAGCTAGCCACTGTTGCCCCTCCCCCGAAAGTAAAGAATCTCAATTTAATAAATATAAATTTATCTCACAACCGTCTGTTGGAGATTGGCGCCCTATTAACCGAGCTATTTACTGCACTCATTTTCTATCACGAGCTATGAAACGTTACAACATGTCACCCAAGCATGGGGCAAGCTGTGCACTAGCCGCGAAACGTTACAACATGGCACTTCAACGTGGAGCTCGAAAGCTATAAAACACCTTAAAGAAATAAATAAAATTATTAAATTGCATTTGGAAATAAAATTAATTGTTTTTCATAATAATAAAGTAACTTATATAAAGTGAATCATGGGAGATGAGAACGAGATGATGACGTTACGTAGTGGTAACACAGTTAAAGGTACCGAGTCAGAGGTAGTGGAGAAAGACTTAGCTAGCGGGAGTAACAATGTTCAGAGTTGCGGCGAGGTAGACAAGTCGGTTGAATCACAGAATAGTACGATGGGGGGCGCGGAAGACCTAGAAAAGGGCAAAAACATAAATATAGAATCAGATACATTGGAAGAAAGGTTAATCAAGATGATGGGAGATATGCTCGCAAAACTTGTTCAATGGAATCAGGAACTAGCCCAAAGCACCAGAGAAGCAAAATATGAACTAGAGCAAAATAAAATAGTATCAGAGCCTATGATAAAACAGAATGTGGAATTCAACCAAAGACGGCAAGTGCTGGACAAGGAAAGAGAAGAAGATAAGAAGCTAGAAATAGTCAATAGTAGTTTATGTGAGAAAGAGCAAGAGGTAGAACTGAAAAGGGAGGAATTGAATGAAAATGAGAGTAGATTAGAAATACAGAATCAGGAGGAGAAAAGATTAGCTGAAATGAGATCAGAAGTAGAGCCGAAAGTAGATATAGGTCATGACAAATTATGTAAGCCTAATAAACAGTTAGAGGAGAGAGTTGAGGAACTGGAGGAAGAGATGATAGATCAGAGAATGAGAGAGGAGAATGTGTTTGAAGAACAGTTAGGAGTAGAAATATGGGAGGTAGAGGAAACAATAGGTACTCAGGATAGTAGAATCCAGGCAGTTGTTAAAGAGGAGAACAATCAGGTTAGAGTAAATGTTGAAAGAAGGATAGTGGAAATAGAGCGGGATATTAGGAAAAGTCTTCCTAAAGTAGTAGGAGTTTCTAGTAACGTAAACTTAGCTGAGAAGGAGATGCGTGTGGTAGCACAAAGCCAGCAGGTAGTTTACAGTGAACGAGGAAAGCAGATGATGGGAGTTAAAATCGGTAGGAGTAGGACAAAGCGGAAAAGCCAGGTCACATTGTTAGATGAGATTAGAAAAAGATATAAAGATAAGGATGAAGATTACTATGTGGAATGGAGGTTAGAAGTAGAGATGTTAGGTGAAACGATAGGAGGAGAGACTAAGAGTAGCTTTACTATAGATAAATATAGGCCTAGTAATGAGGAAGTAGGGACTATTATCATAAGAAGAGAAGAAAGAGTAACAATGACACCAGGGAGAAAGAAAGAAATGAGAGCAATTGAACAAGGAATCTTAAATGAATAGAGGAGTGAAGAGAGGTCGGAGACTTATTCGTGTAGTTAAAGTGTATTTATTTAATGTAATTAAATTAGGGAGTTATGACGTAGATATTTAAGTATATACTACAATAAGAAGGTAAAGAGTATTAATAGAGATTAAGATAGTGGAGCATGTTAGCTCATTGTTTAAATAGAAGTGTGGGGGGCGTAGATTAAAATTTTGGTAGATTTTTGAAGCCTGAAATCTTGTATCAGTTCAGAGTTGTATGAAACAGTGAGGGAGCAGCAAATAGAAGCTTACGCTTATAAACTAGATAAAAACGGTGAACCGCTTATCGATATATAATTATATACTGTGTTAAAAGGTGCGTAGTCTGCAGAAGTAAGTATCCTAAGGATATCTGAGAAAGTAATAAGAGAAATGGTAAGCAACCTAATGAAAATAAGAGCTATTATGACAACCATAATGATGATAATAATAATAATGTAGAGATTCGTGAATGATTTAAGATGATGTGATACAATGAGAATAAAATTAACGAGTTGAAGAAGTAACTATTGATGTGCAGTAAAGAAATTTCATTTAAGGACAGCGAAGTGATCAGTGACTACAGTTGGAGAAATTTAGAAGTGGTTTAGAAGTGATGGATGGTAAGGCAGGGTCTGAAATAACCAACATATGATGGAAATAAGGAAGTATTAAACTATAGGACATCTGGTACTTGGAGATGGATGTGTGTGTAAGTATGTGTGTGTGTGTGTAAATTTCACGTAAATGACGTGAGTGAGGTAATATATAAGGATGCCAGCGAGGTTTAATGCCGTTGAGCAATGAGGTTTCAGGTTGGTAAGTGTCCAAATGAAGTTATGGCGGAGGAAGGTTTTGGAGAAGTAAGTATGCCAGAGGAGATTAATAACTCTGAGCAGGAGGTTTTTGTGGTGTCTACGTGAATACGTGAAGTACTCGTAGATGTTGGGAGTTTTGAGGAGGTTTTTGTGGTGTCTACGTGAATACGTGAAGTACTCGTAGAGGTTGGGAGTTTTGAGGAGGTTTTTGTGGTGTCTACGTGAATACGTGAAGTACTCGTAGATGTTGGGAGTTTTGAGGAGGTTTTTGTGGTGTCTACGTGAATACGTGAAGTACTCGTAGAGGTTGGGAGTTTTGAAGTATAAAAATAGCGAATGTATGCACACAAAGAAACAGAGTAATGAGGGAGTACACCCAAGAGATGATCCAAGTTATAGTTTCAAGATCTTAATACGCAAGTTTTAGAACACAGCCAAATATATTGCAAGGCTAAATACCCAGTTAAACCACTTGTAAATGTTACTGATGATGAGCGATAGCGAATTGATGGTGTGTTGTGTTGTTGTCCGGCACACATGAAAGTAATACTAATAATAATAATAATAATAATAATAATAATAATAAATGGTTGGCTTAATATTTATAAGTTATTGAAAGGAATTTGTTATAATTCGAAGTTAATTGAGTTAAAGGTGGTAGGATTCAAGGAAGAGAAAGAGGTAAATAAAATACGACTTATTCGTGAGAAATTTAAATTGAGTAGCGGTTTACCAGTAGTTTGAGAGAGAAAGCATTGAGAGCTACTGAACTCCGAAGTTATGTCAGAAGCGATGACAGTAATTAGATGAGGCGGAGAAGAATTGAGGGTGTTTTTCATATAATAATGATTAAGATACAGGTTGTGAATATGATTTAGATTTGTGAGTAAGATTGTGTAGGATGGTTATAATCATAGTGTTAGAATAACAGTAATGGTAACGCATTGAAATAATGTAAGGATATATAGGCTGGTAGGAGCGCAGGTAGTTGGTTAGATAGAGTGTACCACTATGTCGCTAAGTTGTCTAATTTTGATACCATGAAGTTTTGTTAAGAATAAATTTTCTGTAAGTAGTGACTACTGGGAAGAGTAATGTTTTGTTGAAAGATGGTGTTACACAAGGCAGAAGACATATCTTATCCTCCGACTTGTAATTGCCTTTTGTAAGAGCAAACACTTTGCGTGTGTATGCGTGTGCAATTATCCGTGTAAAATTCAACTTTCTACAGTTGAAATGTTGTATGTCATAAAGAACGCCCTAAGAGTGAAATAAGTTCAGACAAACTGGATAACAGGAAACATTGAAAGAAATGACATTTTAAATGTATTGTTGATTTGAAGATTTAAGTGTATTGTGTATATGAATTTCAGTGTTGTGTAATTGTTTTCAGGGGATGAGTCATTCTCAAAATTGGGAATTTATTCGTCGACTCATGGGGGGCGATTGTGGTGTTTGTACACCACACCCAAAACAATTGAACTGACAGTACTATATTGATGTGCAATTGCAACGATAGTGCATGTATATATTTATTGTGTTTAAGGGTAGTATAAAATCATATGTTCATTTTCATCCATTCTTGTAATTAGACGTCGACCCGAGATTTCAAACCGTAAATTTACAACCCCTCCCCCAATAAATATATTTCTTGAGCTCACTTGTGGAACTAACAACTGACAATAGATACCGCTTGAACCGTCATAAAACCGCTTATGAAGAGGCAGGAAGAATGGAAAGGGAGCCACGACCAGGAGTGACCCTCGGTAGCCAACAGGCTAATTCTAAAAGATGTCGGAACAATGGACCCTACAGCTTTTTAGAATAAATTGTTTTACGACGAGAAAACTGCAACATTGTGATTTTTTAAGGAAAATACCGCTACATGACACCAATATGGAAGTGTGTCACTGGGGGGAGAGACCTTCACCCCAATATAGCCACTTGGTGCTTGATAAAGGACTTACTTCGGCCAATAAGGAAGGAGCGTCACTTTCTGTAGACAATACTTTGATATTGCAATTGGCAGATCCCCTACTGCTGGTGGGAGACATAATTGCCATATATAAGCCGGGACAGAGCTGTATGGAGAGGAAGAATATTATTATGTTTTCACTTGAAAGCATTGAAAATTCTAAACTTGGACCTCACTTGTTGAGATTCAACTACAAAATTTCATAACGTTCAACTAGTAAACTCAGTGGAGATCTATCTAGGATATTTCCAGCATTGCGCTGAATATCGGAGACGAGTGAAACCATTCCATTCACTCAGCTAGGCGACAGTATCTGTGCAATTAGTGGGCAGATAGCTTTATCAGGTAGGATTGGTACTGGGAACCATGGAAGACTACGCGAGATGTCTACTTCAGGAACGAGATACCTCCGCCAACATCGCCCATGAAGATCTACAACCCGGTGAGCTCATGCATATTTGTCAATTGCAAGTCGGACGTAAATACTATTAACTTCAATAATTTAAAGAAATAACTTCCCCTTTGTATTTTATCCGTTTGAAAGGTCGCAAGTCGTCATTCATCTCATCCTGTTTGTTAATAAATTATTTTTACAATCTATGACTTTCTGTCAAGATTTACCCCATGCTAGACTTCCCTGAGGTCAAAATAAATAGAATAAGGTGTTTTTCAGCTAGCCACTGTTGCCCCTCCCCCGAAAGTAAAGAATCTCAATTTAATAAATATAAATTTATCTCACAACCGTCTGTTGGAGATTGGCGCCCTATTAACCGAGCTATTTACTGCACTCATTTTCTATCACGAGCTATGAAACGTTACAACATGTCACCCAAGCATGGGGCAAGCTGTGCACTAGCCGCGAAACGTTACATCACCATGAACAAGAAAGGCCTGGTAGAAAAATTGGAGATCAAGGAAAGAAAGATCTTGAGGAAAATTCTTGGCCCGATTAAAGACAACGATGAATATAGACGGTGGCATAACTATGAGCTGTATATTCATGTCCAGAAGATCTCTGATGTAATGAGGAAAAGGAGGATTGCATTTTATGGCCACTTGCTTAGAATGAAACCAACACGATTGACGAACCGGATCTTTAACTATTTTAAAAATAAGAAGACCAAGCCAGCCTGGTTCGAAGAGGTGGAAAGTGACCTGCAAGAGATGGAAATTACCTGTGGGGATATTCAAGAACGCAATCCCCTCAGGAAGAAACTACACGACCACCAGGGTTTTCAAGAAAAACCAAAGTTGAAGACGGGAAAGTTGTGGACGGAAGAAAGAAAAGAGCAACACCGGCAACGTATGAAGGAACACTGGGCAAAGATCAAAGCCCAGAGAAGCCAGTTGAAATAATGTGGTCCTTAGTTGGCCGATACGATTAAAGAATAATAATAATAATAATAATAATAATAATAATATCGTATGGCCTCGGGTGCCGGGTGCAAGCTTCGTTATTTGACACCCAGAGGGTAGCTTGCATGTCGTATTTTTGCAGCCTTTCAAAAAATAATAATATCACTTATCAAGGCCAGGAGCGAACCTGCAAGCTTGGGGTTAGTAGACCGACACGATAACCACTCACCCTCCGTGGCAAGATTAATATTCAGTCAACGTGGATAATAGCTATACCATCGTCATCTGTATGTAGAAACATTTCACAACGTGTAGCATCCGGGAGGCGATAGAAATAAGTAATCAACCACACAACTTTAATAGAGGTGATGGTTATCCCATGAGTAAATCATGGCTGCCCTCTATAGTTTCATTACCAACATCTTCTTGGTCTCAGGAGGTCATGGAGTAACTATTGGCTTTCAATCTTATACCATTTATCTATGGAGACTATATGTCATTGTTTACCCATTCCTTCATTCATTACGAACCTTGATAAAGGGACAAGAAGTGGTCTCGAAACGTCGGTACTTAAAATTTCCGCTCGACCTAATAGTGAGGTCATCTGTTCCTACACATGAAGAAGGGAAAATGGGCAATAACAAAATAGTTGTTTATAAATAATTCTTGTTTTTTGGGCTAATGCCATGTGTATTTAGATTAGAACCATACTTTTCGGAGAAACCTTGCCTCCTTTTTCAATGGAATCAAACAATGTGGCCAAAGAAAGTATATCAATGAGATTACAAAAATTACAAAAAATATAGATAAATTCCTCGATTCGTCACCAGCGAGCAGCTGCCAGAAATTACTGTTAGATGGATATAAGGAAACATAAACAAAAGGGAAGTGTATCTGAACGATATCTAACGTCATACAGGCAACGGCGAAAAAACAGACGGAAACTCCTCCAGTGACGAACAAAGGAGGAACTAATCCAGGCTCTGTAGCCATAGAGGAAAACAAAATTGAAATAGGTGAAGAACAGAGAGACTGAGAGGAACTATCTTCTTTGATCCTCATTCTTCGAGGAGTCTCTATATTTTCACCCCGCCTCCTTTACCTTCTCCTTACTTACTACTCTGTCCGCCGTTCTACCATGGTCCATACAGTAATTTTTGGCATCTACTCTCTGGTGACGAACCGAGGAATGTATCTATATTTTTGGTAATTTTTGTAATCTCATTGATATACTTTCTTTGGCCACATTGTTTGATTCCATTGAATAAGGAGGCAAGGTTTCTCCGAAACGTATGGTTCTAATCTAAATACACACGGCATTAGCCCAAAAAAACATGAATTATTTATATAATCCGGGCCGTGAAAGCCTTAATATACACAAAATAGTTGTTGTTAATTCACTTAGGGGCTTTGCGACATCGTGGTCATATATCCCCGTGTATTTGGGTGTGTATAGAATTTGTCTGATAACCTGCGTTATTGTGGTTTCTGTAATAGCGTGTGTACACAGGTGAGGATTGGAAATGAGGCGGCCGTGGCCTTAAGTAAGGAAACATCCCGGCATTTGCCTGGAGTTGAACTGGGAAACTACGGAAAACCACTTCCAGGATGTTTGAGGTAGGAAACATCTTCTCAGTTTTGCCTCATGAGGCTCTCCACGGTGACAGCCAAAAACGCTAGCCACTACGCAACAATAATGAAATAGTGTCAGTGTCTGGCGCAGTATGTCACATGAATTTGTTGCCATGTGGTGGGTTCCTATATCACAATTTGTGCGTCAGGGATACAATGAAATATGTTTGTGACGGCTGATAATATAATTTACTGCCGTATATAATACAAATATTAATACAGCCTGTCAATATTTGCTTAACACACCTGTGGTGGCTTTCGAAAGATTGCAATCCCCTTATTCCAGCTGGACACGAATGGCATAAATAACAGTAAAAACTGTTTATCAATCATGACATGATAGCCACCAAAACATAACGCACGGAAGCAGAAAACTGAGTGTGGTAAGTCTGCATTGCAGCCAAGTGCGTTAAGTTACGTTCCACGACTGCGACGACGTACAGCAAATGACAGAAGCGTAACAATATAAGGGTACAGTTTTGTAGCCATATTTTCCATTGTTGCCTCTACAAACTGATACCTTTGAGTCAGCGGCTTCGGTGGCGTAGATGGTAGCATGCTGAGCTTCTATGCCCAAGATCGCGGGTTCAAACCCGGCCGAAGTCGTTAAAAATACTTCAGTATGCCTTCCTTCAGAGGGGAAGTAAAGCCGGCGGTCCCATGTCAAAGATTTATGGCTAAATTATATATAGGTTAAACATTCGACAAACGCTCTTAGGTTCCGACGTTCGTCGCCAGAAGCCTACTGCTGTGGCATCTGGTAATCAAGTTCTGAACTAGTAGTCGTTGACGGTGGCGTTTGGCGGCAAAAGTAGGATTTACTTGAAAAAATTCAATGTCTGCAGTCCTCACTTGAATTGAAAACAGATAACACACACTAATACAGTCATCACAATTAACACCGGTTTATCAGACAGATTCTACACACACCCAAAGTTCACGGGGCTACATGACCGCATTGTCTCAGCCCCTAAACTGAGGAACCAACCAACCTAGTTTTGAGTCTTCAGTCGATTAATACATGATGATGATTGTTGTTTTAAGGGGCCTAACATCTAGGTTATCGGCCCCTAATGGTTTGGATGATAATGAAAATGAAAGATGATCAAATGTAACCTACAACTAGAACTAACTACTGACTTACATATTTAGAGGCAGATGACCCCTTAGTTCCGTCCCTTAAAACAACAATAAATAACTAACTGACTTACAAACTAGAAGAGGAAATGGGGAACAAAAAGGAGAAGGATGTAAATAAAAGACAGGAGGAAAGGAAATGCCCTCAACACTCGAAGAATGAGAATTGAGGAACTTGGAAGGAAGGAGAGCCAAGAAAGGCAGAGAGGAGAGGGTCCGCCCCGAAGGAAATGGAGAAAGGGGAAAACCGGACCCAGCTCAGGAATCCCTCGGGGTCACCAACTCCCAAACTCTCCCGCCATGAGCCCTTGAGGGTGTAGCACTATCCAGGGTGCACCAGAAGTGGTGGGGCTGCACAAACCCTGCCTCCTTGAGGGCCTTGAGCAGAAGGCAGGAGATGTCATGAAAAGAAAACAAGAGGTCTGACCCCGGGAAGAATGAGGGATCAGTATAAGATGAGACAAGGGCCTATTAAGGTGGGAAAGTGGGAGACTCTCAAGGCCTCGGATACCCTAATACCGTCGGGTTCGGAAAAGAACAAGAGTTGACCAAGGGAGGTCAACAGGGAAGATGACAGAGAGGAGCCCGGCACAAGTAAGTGGAAGCAATGCCATACTCAGCTGTGGCTCCGTTGTCGCCAAACCACGTTGCACTAGTTGTGAGCCCTTGGGGGAGGCTGGTTAATACAAAATTGCCCAATGTTTACCGAGTGATTCAGCAGCCCGTTCTAATATTACAGTAGTCTGCAGTTACATCGAGGGAATATAATAGTGTTCAGTATCGTTTGTAGGATATGCTTGCAGTGCATTAGTACCATACGGGATGAAAGCAGAGACGTTGGCCGATAGCCTAGATGTTAGGCCCCTTAAAACAACAATTATCATCATTATCATCATCGCAAGCAGAGAATTATCGACTTTCCTGCCAGGACGCGTTAGTTGGGTTGCAGGAAATTATATTGGAAGGGGCTGCTCAATAACCCGGTACAATATAAATAAATACATGTCTACCTATTATTAGTCCCTTTCCAACAGGGTCGGGGATGAGATGTGATGAAATTCTATGTGGAGGATGGTATTTACGGTCGGGTGCCCTTCCTGAAGCCAACCTCATGAGATATGAAATGAATGAAGATGAATGAAACTGGGTAAGGATGTGGAAGGAAGCGGCTTTGGCCTGTCAGAAGGTACCGTTCCAGCATTTGGCTGGTGTTGAAAATGGGAAACCACGGAAAACCATTTCAAGGACGGCCGACACTGGGGCTCGAACCCACTTCTTCCAAGTCCGAAAATAGCTTGGCCTCGTGGCCTAGCGCTGCGCTTTAGCGAGCGTAGCTACCGCTATCGGTAATATAAATAAATAAACGAATAAATTAATTAATATTGACTATTTCAAGATATTTTAGGGAAAAGAATTAGACTGATTTGTAGGAATATATAAATACCAACAATTTAGATATAGCCTAGCTATTTTTCTCAAAATTATTTTTATTAACATCAAATTAAAGCCCACATTTTGTTTCACGCCTGTTCTTAACTATTATCATTTTAAATGATCTTGTCGACTTCGTCGTTACGCTGGGGTCTGGCGTAACGTTACGGTGACGGACGGACAGATGCACTGAGGTGTGTGACGTCATAGTACCGCTCGGTGCATGTGTACCCCGTCAATCTCTACTTCGTTAGTTTAAGACAAAAATCCCCGATTCTTGGATGTCACGGGTAATCTCGAGAACCACAGGATGGATTTTGATGCGGTTTTCACCATTCTGTAAAGGATATCCCGAGGAAAGATTCTGTAAAAAATAATTTATTTATGATCAAAGGAAGCCAAGCAGTAATGATTTCAGTGAAAAAGTCGAAAAAAAACTTGGCGTCCGTGCGCTTCTTAAGCTTACGCTCTGGTGAGCGTGCGGGATTCCCCGCGCTGGACCTTGCTTTGCCCTTGGTTTGCACTTGCCCTTCGCGAGTAATTTGAAACAAGATAAGCAAGATAAGTATTATGCAGATAATTTTATAACATGTCAAGAGTCTTTGGCTTCGAGCGAAGCGAGAAGCCTCCAGCCTTTCTAGCATTTTTCAGCATTTGAAGCATTTAAAATGATACAAAGTCTAGTCTTTCAGACTGACTGTCACTTTTTTTGATAAAAGTTTTCATAGACAACCCAGGTAACTATTATTAACAAAACTCGGTTCGTAATTACATTAGTTTCTTTTCTTTTTGACAACATCGCTGAAGAAAGATGGTATATTGGCTTTCACAGCCAGTGAATTTAAACTCAGCAATTCTTCTTGGTTTGTGCCGTGTCTTGCGTGAGGTTTTGACTAGGACATCAAGCTGGCTCATCAGCAGGCTCTTGGTG
Source organism: Meconema thalassinum (assembly GCA_946902985.2). Taxonomy (NCBI): domain Eukaryota; kingdom Metazoa; phylum Arthropoda; class Insecta; order Orthoptera; family Tettigoniidae; genus Meconema; species Meconema thalassinum. Next base: position 861,339,762 of record OX336388.2, read on the forward strand.
TCCTAGCCGAAACCCCACACAAGACACGGCACAAACCCAGAAGAATTGCTGAGTTTTTATTCACTGGCCGTGAAAGCCAATATACCATCTTTTTGGAAGCCTTCATAGGGAGGTTAGTTCCCGCAGTAAAGAGGCGAAGGTGCGCTTCATAAAAAGGGAGGTAGCGAGCAGTTCGCTACTCCTGTGGAGGTCCGGGTGGGGACACCAAGAGCCCGCTGATGATCCAGCTTGGTGTCCTAGGCGAAACCCCACACAAAACTCGCCGCAAACCTAGAAGTATTGCAGAGTTTTAATCGCTGAAGAAGGTCATTAATATGGCCGAATATGGCACATTTCATTAATTTATGTATATTTATTTATTTATTTATTTATTTATTTAGCGTATGACAATAACAAAACTGAATTACAACTTAATAAATATACAAAATTAATTTAACTAAGTCATTACATTTATAATTTAATATCTAAATTCTCTATCCATTGAAGGGCTGCCTCTGTCACTTCATAGAAATCGTTAAGATTTCCAGGGTACGCTAGACGGCTGCAACTTGATATAATGTGTTGGATGGCCTGAAGTTCACTGCCACAATCACATTGGGGAGATGGGACCTTTCCCCAGCGGTGAAGACTCTCTGCGCAGATGCCATGGCCTGTTCGAATCCTGTAATTGTCTTCCATGCATGTCGCGGGAGTTCCATGCCTGGTGGCTTTGTGGTGGTTCTTATTCGAGTCTGATGTTCGACGTTATTAATTCTACTCCACATTTCCGACCACTTCATGTTCATGTTAAAGCCCATTTCTTGTAACGATTCTGCCAATATTATGGATGGTCGCCTAGATTTTAATCTACTCCTTTTAAGCATAGGCACGTCAGAGTGAATTGGGAGCTGTGGATTTTAATCAATTTTTCATATTCTTTGAGAAGGGCATTCTATCTCCGCAAATCTGGTGGAGCAATATGATTCAAAGGTGGTAGCCATTGTAGGTGTAATAAATGTATTAAATGCCCATTGGAATTTCGTTTAGATAAATTAGTAAGAAAACACACACTCCTGAAAAAGATTACAGGTATTAATTGAGATCTCTGTTAATATTAATTATTTTTAGTAATGCGGCAAGGGAAAGTTACCGATGAACTGAAGTTCCTTGCGTCAGGAAATGGGGATAAAATCCGGGACAAGATCCAAGGTTCCGCTGAAAGAACGATTCCTCAGACAAAGCGAATGAGACAACATTGGTGGAATGCAGAATGTGACGACGCTCTGAGACGTTGGTAAGATCCATGGAAGAAATAGAGCACAACGAAAGAAAGATGATGATCTGTTAATCTTCCGAAATCAGACAAAACATACAGCCCGGACATTCAGAAGGACTAAGATACAATATGAACAAGACCAGCTGAAGAAAACGCAAGAACTTTTCCAAATGATCAATACGACAACCCAGATATTAGGCACCTTAAGAGAACAATTATCATCATCAACATGAATATCCACAAATTAATCTGTGGTTAGCAATGGAGGTTTCCTCCAATACTGCAATTGTATTAAAAATATTGAAACTCAAAAACTGAAAGTCATTTCTCAATATTTTGCTACAGTTTAGATGTCTAAGTGACCAAATTATTTTATGCATATTTTTGATAATATTTGTAACAAAATTACAAGACTAGGAAGCTAGTGGTCTTAAATTATTTGTAGGCACTGATAATTATAATTGATAGTGTGAATCCTTAAATGTCCATTAAATACAACATGGAACATGACACTGCAGAGAACAAGTGGAAAATTCCCTAGTTGGTGACCTCTAAACTTAAAGAGATGCGATAATGTCAAGCTAGTACGTAAGACATAATAGGGATGGTAACCTTACCTTGGTCGCAAATCGAGTTAGGTAAGTGACCTTATGGGAGGAGAGCTTGACCTTGCGCTACCAGGAACTGCAGAGTTCATTTTATTTTATAACTTGTGATTGTACCACGTGTACTTAGCTTCTTAACAAATGGCTCAATTTTCACTGACCAGGGGGCCGCGCCTACTCGTTATCACCGAATTCGTCCAAATTTACGGTGTATGTAGGGTTTGGCCAGAAAAGGGAGAAGTGGGAGCTCCAAATGGCCAAGCGTTTGGAGGGAATAACTTTTTCGATGTGGATTCAAAGAATTATAATAAATATGGAAACAAAGAGAAAATAAATAAATTAATGGATAAATCATACTAATATATAAAAACTAGCAGAAGTACCCGTTCTTCGAACGGTGTTATATATTAACACCAGACCTTATCAATTGAGCTACTGTTGCAATGGTTAGCGGTTTGTCATTCCTTCATAAGTTTTTCAGAACGAAGTTAGTTTTCTGGGAATATCACATACACTGTTAATTTAAGGGCCTTAAAATGTGATTTTCGGAGACCCCTTATAGACTCGCGAATTCTGTGTCTCACAATGAGAAGCGCAACATATGCTTTGATCGTCCTTCTAGGATAATTTTTATATTTCGCCTATTTTAGCATGTATTTTGAGACGTTTCTCCCTATATCCACCCTTCTACTGTATGAAAAGTACGGTGAGAAGTTTTATAAATGATTGGTGTATTGACTCATGTTTACCATACCTAATTTTACGATCCACCAAGCATCCGAACACGATTTATAAGCGTACATAAAGATACACAGAAAGACAGACAGACAATTCCATTGTCTACAACATATCACCCAGATATCCAAATATGGGTATATCTACCATACAGTATCAAACAAAATCATCCTTACAATGAACCCGTATGTCGACCAAAAAAAAAGATTAGTTAAAATGTGCTCTCAAACTAAATTCACCTAACGTGTACTTCCTGACGTGAAATAGATTTGAAAGCCTTGTAGACGAAACGCAATACACCTCACATAAAAAATGACCCTCTACGTTGTGTTAGGTCCCCATACACAGGGAGTCCTCTTTCATAAATTATAAAGGCATGTGGTGAATGAAAATTCAGGTTCTTTAGCCTCAAATGGCCCAAATTCCTAAAAGCCGCAAAAAATGCTGATTCAATTCAGGAATTTTTGAAAATAATGTTGCTGTTTGGAGATATAATAGACTTTCTGTACTATATGTCGCACGTGAAATTGCATGAAATAATTCTAGGTTACCCCTTGACCCCCTTAATTGCACTGACGAATTAGGCCTATACATTCTACGTTGGTTCCGTGATAACCTTATAGCCATTTGCAAACTTTCACAGAAATGTAATAAATGGAGTAGCCTAATAATAATATCGTATGGCCTCGGATGCCGGTTGCAAGCTTCGTAATTTGACATCCAGAGGGTAGCTTGCATGTCGATATTTCGTTGTTCCTTGAATCACTACGAAAGTCAAGGAGGGCAGATATCTAAGCTCCTTGAACACTATAGCACTTTCTAGTAGAGAAATGAGGAACTTTATGTTGGCGGAAACTGCTGAGATTAATTTTGCCATTATGAACACGGCCTACTGAATTCAAATGGGTTCTTTGACATGCCAACATCGTATGACATGCGAGTCGTATTTTTGCCGCCTTTCAAAAATCACTTACCACGGCCAGGAGTGAACCTGCAATCTTGGGGTTAGTAGACCGACACGCTATCCACTCACCCACCGTGGCAAGGTATAAATGGAGTGGCATTGCTTCTTACAGAAAAAGATGGAAAGTTGGATGCCACCCCTTGAGATAATGTTGTCATGATTACCGATTTCCATTCTTTCATTAGTTTGTTAAATTAAATTAGTTTTCTGGGAATAGTTCAGATACTGTAGGTTGTAGAGACTTATAATATACTTTTCGAGGCCCCCAAGTTTTGTTTCTGGCACCGAGAGGATTTGTCTCCTCGTTGTACGCCATAATATAATACTAATAATAATAATATAATATAGGGATAGGAATATAATAGACCTGCCGTACCACACCCGCAGGTGTAAATCGCGTGAAAAAATTCTAGTGTACCCCATACCCCCTTAAGCGCATTATATGTATTGATGAATTTTACAGTAACTAGCCGTTTGCAAACTTTCACACCAATGTAATTAATGGAATTGCATTGCGTCTTACAGCAATAGATGGACCTCTGAGAATCTGTTGCCATGGTTACCGGCTTGAATTCGTTCATTAGTTTATTAAATGAAATTAGTTTTCTGGCAATATCTCAAAAACGGTTGGTTTTGGGGCTTTAAATGTGGATTTCGGGGACCCTTTGGGGCCCCCGAGTTTTGTCTCTCACATTGAGGGGCTGAAAATGATCTTTGTCTCGTCCTTCTACTCCTATTTCAGCAAGTATTTTATGGGGGTAGGTCCTCTTTTATGAGAGGTACGAAGAAGGGTTACATCAATGATTAGTGTCGTGCCTCTGATGGATATCTGTACCAAATTTTACGTTGATACACCCATCCGTTCTCGAGTTATAAGGGAACATAGTTGTCCACAGACAAACAAATAGACAGACAGACCAAAAAATTATTTTCACGCGCATCCATAATAAAACAGTCTGAAACGCGTAAATAACTCAAATTTCCGTAGAAATTGCGAAAAGAACATGCAAACCTTAATTTTTAGCCTACTTTCGATTTTTGCAAAAAATGAAAGTATACTTATGAGATCAACACTGGGCGAAAAAAGTGTGTCTGTGTGTGTATGTGTGTGTGAGTCTGTGTGTGTGTGTGTATGTGTGTGTGTGAGTCTGTGTGTGTGTGTGTGTGTGTGTGTGTGTGTGAGTGTGTGTACTCTGAATGTCTTTCCCCCCCTATCAATTCGAACACGGTGAATGCGAATTGAACGAAATTTGGTGCAAAGGTAGCACTAGCAAAGGACACCTCAGTGTCATGCTTTATATCGCCGCCATCTTGACGGAAACGTAATGGCGGCCACACAAATGTTCAAAGCTTAAATCAAATTACGACTAACCTATTCATCCGATCTCTACCAAATTTTGCAACAACATACCTTTATGGAGGGAGCATCATTTGACCAAAGCAATAGGCCATCAGCGTAATAGTTTGCGGATGGCGGCCATCTTTGTGTGAAAAATGATTCCCCCTATTAATTCAAACACGGTGCAACCGAATGGAACGAAATTTGGTACAGAGGTAGTACTAACAAAAGGCACCTCAATGTCATGTTTTATATCGCCGCCATCTTGACGTAAACGTAATGGCGGCCACACAAATGTTCAAAGCTTAAATCAAATTACGACTAACCTATTCATCCGATCTCTACCAAATGTTTGCAACAATATACATATATGGGGGGAGCATCCTTTGACCAAACTAATAGGTCATCAGAGTAATAGTTTGTGGATGGCAGCCATCTTTGTGTGAGAATCGATTCCCCCTATTAATTCGAACACGGTGTAACCGAATGGAACGAAATTTGGTACAGAGGTAGTACTAACAAAAGGCACCTCAGTGTCATGTTTTATATCGCCGCCATCTTGACGGAAACGTAATGGCGGCCACACAAATGTTCAAAGCTTAAATCAAATTACGACTAACCAAATCATCCGATCTCTACCAAATTTTGCAACAACATACCTTTATGGGGGGAGCATCCTTTGACCAAACCAATAGGCCATCAGCGTAATAGTTTGCGGATGGCGGCCATCTTTGTGTGAAAAATGATTCCCCCTATTAATTCAAACACGGTGCAACCGAATGGAACGAAATTTGGTACAGAGGTAGTACTAACAAAAGGCACCTCAATGTCATGTTTTATATCGCCGCCATCTTGACGTAAACGTAATGGCGGCCACACAAATGTTCAAAGCTTAAATCAAATTACGACTAACCTATTCATCCGATCTCTACCAAATGTTTGCAACAATATACATATATGGGGGGAGCATCCTTTGACCAAACTAATAGGTCATCAGAGTAATAGTTTGTGGATGGCAGCCATCTTTGTGTGAGAATCGATTCCCCCTATTAATTCGAACACGGTGTAACCGAATGGAACGAAATTTGGTACAGAGGTAGTACTAACAAAAGGCACCTCAGTGTCATGTTTTATATCGCCGCCATCTTGACGGAAACGTAATGGCGGCCACACAAATGTTCAAAGCTTAAATCAAATTACGACTAACCAAATCATCCGATCTCTACCAAATTTTGCAACAACATACCTTTATGGGGGGAGCATCCTTTGACCAAACCAATAGGCCATCAGCGTAACAGTGTGCGGATGGCGGCCATCTTTGTGTGAAAATTGATTCCCCCTATTAATTCGAACACGGTGCAACCGAATGGAACGCAATTTGGTACAGAGGTATCACTAACAAAAGGCACCTCAATGTCATGTTTTATATCGCCGCCATCTTGACGGAAACGTAATGGCGGCCACACAAATGTTCAAAGCTTAAATCAAATTACGACTAACCTATTCATCCGATCTCTACCAAATTTTGCAACAACATACCTATATGGAGGGAGCATCCTTTGACCAATCTAATAGGTTATTAGCCTAATAGTTTGCGGGTGGCGGCCATCTTTATGTCAAAATGGATTCCCCCTATTAATTCGAACACGGTGGAACCGAATGGAACGAAATTTGGTACAGAGGTAGCACTAGCAAAGGGCACCTCAGTGTCGTGTTTTATATCGCCGCCATCTTGACTGAAACGTAATGGCGGCCACACGAATGTTCAAAGCTTAAATCAAATTACGATTAACCTAATCATCCGATCTCTACCAAATTTTGCAACTACATACCTTTATGGAGGGAGCATCCTTTGACCAATCTAATAGGCCATTAGCCTAATAGTTTGCGGATGGCGGCCATCTTTATGTCAAAATTGATTACCCTATTAATTCGAACATGGTGGAACCGTATGAACGAATTTTGGTACAGAGGTAGCACTAGCAAAGGGCACCTCAGTGTCATGTTTTATATCGCCGCCATCTTGACGGAAACGTAATGGCGGCCACACAAATGTTCAAAGCTTAAATCAAATTACGATTAGCCTAATCATCCGATCTCTAGCAAATTTAGCAACAACATACCTTTATGGTATGTCATCAGCCTAATATTTTGCGGATGGCGGCCATCTTTGTGTGAAAATCGATTCCCCTTATCAATTCGAACACGGTGAAACCGAATGGAACGAAATTTGGTACAGAGGTATCACTAGCAAAGGGCACCTCAGTTTCATGTTTTATATCACCGCTATCTAGACGGAAACGTAATCGCGGCCACCCAAATGTTAAAAGCTAAAATGTAATTACGACCAACCTAATAATCTAGTCTCTACCAAATTTTGCAACACCATATCTTTATGTGGGAAACATATTCAGACCAAACTGCAAGAACATCAGCCCAATTGTTTGCAGATGGTGGCCAAGTATGTGTGCAAATCGATTCCCCCTATCAATTCAAACACGGTTAAACCGAATTGAACGAAATTTGGTACAGAGGTAGCACTAGCAAAGGGCACCTCATATTCATGTTTAATATCCCTATAGCACGTTGTATTTCAACAAGCTACTACAACAAACATTCAATCATACTCCTTGAAAAGGACAAAGAGTTATAACAATACCCATGCATTTAGGAGAAAGTAGGCTATATGTTCTTTACTGAACATCTTGTTATGTATGTAGAGATATACAGCACCGCTCGGTGTTGACCGTGTTTTATTGCACAAATTTAGGTTTTACTTGCTAACCGTTGGAGGTACACGAAAAGTGATAAGGACCTTTTGGATAGCAAATTAAATATTAAATCTTGTGTATGCATCAGAAGTTTGATATTTCTTAGCGTTCTCTTTTTATTTGAAATGGAAATATGAAATTTTGAAACCAAAGGGTGTAGTGACGTCACATATGTGGGTTTTACTCGCTAACCGTTGGAGATACACGAAAAGTGATAAGGACCTTTCGGATAGGAAATTAAATTTTGAAGCTCGAATATGCCATCAAAAGTTTGCTATTTCTTAGCGTTCTCTTTTTATTTGATATGGAAATATGAAATTTTGAAACCAAAAGGTGTAGTGACGTCACTAAAATGGTCGCCATTTTTTAATAGTGTAATATATCGAAATTAAAAGTATCCTATATGTAAACATGGTAAATCAGCTACATCCATGCAAAATTTCATTTAAATCGGACCAGTGGTTGTTGCGTTATTGAGTAACACACAGACAGACAGACAGACAGATAGAAAGACAGACACACACCATCTCATTTTTATATATTACTAGCAGAAGTACCCGTTTTCGAACGATGTTCGTTGTTAACATCAGACATTATCAATTGAGCTACTGTTGCAAAGGTTAGCGGTTTGTCATTCCATGACAAGTTTATCAGAACGAAGTTAGTTTTCTGGGAATATCACACACACTGTTAATTTAAGGGCCTTAAAATGTGATTTTCGGAGACCCTTTATAGACTCGCGAATTCTGTGTCTCACAATGAGAAGCGCAACATATGCTTTGGTCGTCCTTCTAGGATAATTTTTATATTTCGCCTATTTTAACATATATTGAGAAGTTTTTCTCTATATCCACTCTTCTACTGTATGAAAAGTACGGTGAAGAGTTTTATAAATGATTGGTGTATCGACTCTCATGGTTACTATACCTAATTTTACGATGAACCAAGCATCCGAACACGAGGTATAGGCGTACATAAAGATACACAGAAAGACAGACAGACAGACAATTCTATCGTCTACAACATATTACCCAGATATCCAAATATGGGTATATCTACCACACAGTATCAAATGAAATCATCCTTACGATGAACCCGTATGTCGACAAAAAAAAAGTTAAAATGTGCTCTCAGACTAAATTCACCTAACATGTACTTCTTGACGTGAAATAGAATTGAAATCCTTGTAGACGAAACGCAATACACGTCACATAAAAACTGACCCTCTACGTTGTGCTAGGTGCCCATACACAGGTAGACCCCTTTCATAAATTATAAAGGTTTGTGGTGCATGAAAATTCAGGTTCTTTAGCCTCAAATGGCCCAAATTCCTAAAAGCCGCAAAAATGCTGATTCAATTCAGGAATTTTTGAAAATAATGTTGCTGTTTGGAGATATAATAGACCTTGTGTACTATATGTCGAACGTGAAAATTGCATGAAAAAATTCTAGGTTACCCCTTCACCCCCTTAATTGCATTGATGAATTATACGGTGTACGTTAGTTCCGTGATAACCTTATAGCCATTTGCAAACTTTCACAGAAATGTAATAAATGGAGTGACATTGCTTCTTACAGAAATAGATGGAAAGTTGTATGCCACCCCTTGAGATAATGTTCTCATGGTTACCAATTTGCATTCCTTCATTAGTTTGTTGAATTAAATTAAATTAGTTTTCAGGGAATATTTCAGAAACTGTTGGATTTAGAGCCTTATAATGTAGTTTTCGAGAACCCTTTAGGGCCCCCGAGTTTTGTTGCTGGCACCGAGGGGATTTGTCTCGTCGTTGTACGCCATAATATAATACTAATAATAATATAATATAGGGATAAATTATAACACCTATTTTATTTTTATTTTTAATTCAGCCAATGGGCATGTACTTATCTTTTCAGGACGGGTCAGGGAAGGGATATTATCAGAGAAAGAAGCATTCACATCACGCATTAGCAAAATGGAAATGGCCTACCATTTAACTAAGGACATCTATAAGAAAAGGTCAATATCCTTCAACGCAAAACTAAAACATTACTCCAGTGTCATCCGTCCGGAGGTCTTGCATTTCTGAATGCCTCACAATGAACAAAAAAAGCTTGGTCGAGAAACTGGAGGCCAAATAAAGGAAAATTTTGAGAAAGATATTGGGTTCCATCAAAGACAGTGGGGAATACAGAAGACGGCATAACCATGACCTATATACTCATGTGGAGAAGATAACCAACGTCATCCGGAAGAGAAGGTTACCATTTTTTGGGCATGTGAAAAGAATGAGCCCAGCGAGACTGACCAATCGCAACATAACTTACTTTGAGGAGAGGAAAACAAAATGGGCCTGGTTCATTGAACTGGATAAAGATCTGAAAGAAGTGGGGATTACACCAACAGACATTCAGGAGCGCGCCCCACTCAAAGGGAAACTTCAAGCTTGTAAATGTTTCCAAGAAAAACCAAAGCTGAAAACGGGAAAGATTTGGACCCAGGAACGGAAGGAAGTCCACCGAGAACGAATGCGGGCGTACAGGGCAAACATCAAAGCCAGTAGGAGACGGTTGGAATGACGCGGTCCATAGATGGCCTATACGAAATGAATGAATGAATAATATGGGTATAGGAATATAATAGACCTGCCGTACCACACCCGCAGGTGTAAATCGCGTGAAAAAATTCTAGAGTACTCCATGATCCCCTTAAGCGCATTATACGTATTGATGAATTTTACGGCTTAATTTGGTTCCGTGATAACCTTCTAGCCGTTTGCAAACTTTCACACTAATGTAATTAATGGAATTGCATTGCGTCTTACAGCAATGAGAATCCGTTGGCATGGTTACTGGCTTGCATTCGTTCATTAGTTTATTAAATTAAATTAGTTTTCTGGGAATATCTCAAAAACGGTTGGTCTTCGGTCCTTAAAATGTGGTTTTCGGGGACCCGAGTTTTGTCTCTCACATTGAGGGGCTGAAAATGAGTTTTGTCTCGTCCTTCTACGCCTATTTCAGCATGTATTTTAAGGGGGTAGGCCCCCTTTTATGAGAGGTACGGAGAAGAGTTACATCAATGATTAGTGTCGTGCCTCTGATGGATATCTGTACCAAATTTTTCGTTGATACACCCAGCCGTTCTCGAGTTATAAGGGAACAAATTTGTCCACAGACAAACAAACAAACAAACAGACAGACAAACAAAAAAAATATTTTCGCGCGCATCCATCATAAAACAGTCTGAAACCTGAAAACATCTCAAATTTCCGTAGAAATTCAGAGATAAACACACAAATTTTCATTTTTATATATAGAGAGATATACTGCACCGCTCGGTGTTGACCGTGTTTTATTGCATAGATTCTGGTTTTACTCGCTAATCGTTGGAGACAACGAAAAGTGATAAGGACCTTTCGGATAGAAAATTAAATGTTAAAGCTCATGTATACCATCAAAAGTTTGCTATTTCTTAGCGTTCTCTTCTTATTTGAAAAGGAAATATGAAATTTTGAAACCAAAGGGTGTATTGACGTCACAAATGTCGGTTTTACTCGCTAACTGTTGGAGATACACGAAAAGTGATAAGGACCTTTCGGATAGGAAATTAAATTTCAAAGCTCGTATGTGCCATCAAAAGTTTGCTATTTCCTACCGTTCTCTTTTTATTTGATATGGAAATATGAAATTTTGAAACCAAAGGGTCTAATGACGTCACTAAAATAGTCACCATTTCTTAATACTGTAGTGCAAAATTTCGAAATCAAAAGTATCCTATATGTAAACCTGGTAAATCAGCTACATCCATGCAAAATTTCATTTAAATCGGACCAGTGGTTCTTGAGTTATTGAGTAACAGACAGACAGACAGACAGAAAGGCAGACACACACCATCTCATCATAATCATACTAATATATAACAAGATGTTCAGTAAAGAACATATAGCCTACTTTCTCCTAAATGCATGGGTATTGTTATAACTCTTTGTCCTTTTCAAGGAGTATGATTGAATGTTGGTTGTAGTAGCTTGTTGAAATACAACGTGCTATAGGGATATTAAACATGAATATGAGGTGCCCTTTGCTAGTGCTTCCTTTGTGCCAAATTTCGTTCAATTCGGTTTCACCGTGTTTGAATTGATAGGGGGAATCGATTTGCACACATACGTGGCCACCATCTGCAAACTATTGGGCTGATGTTCTTGCAGTTTGGTCAGAATATGATTGCCACATAAAGATATAGTGTTGCAAAATTTGGTAGAGACTAGATTATTAGGTTGGCCGTAATTACATTTTAGCTTTTAACATTTGGGTGGCCGCGATTACGTTTCCGTCAAGATAGCGGTGATATAAAACATGACACTGAGGTGCCCTTTGCTAGTGCTACCTCTGTACCAAATTTCGTTCATTCGGTTCCACCGTGTTCGAATTAATAGGGGGAATCAATTTTGACATATGGATGGCCGCCATCCGCAAACTATTAGGCTAATGACCTATTAGATTGTTCAAAGGATGCTCCCTCCATAAATGTATGTTGTTGCAAAGTTTGGTAGTGATCGGATGGTTATGTTAGTCGTAATTTCATTTAAGCTTTAATCATTTGTGTGGCCACCATTACGTTTCTGTCAATATTGCGGCGATATTAATCATGACACTAAGATGCCCTTTGCTAGTGCTATCTCTGTACCAAATTTCGTTCCATTAGGTTTCACCGTGTTTGAATTAATAGGGGGAATAGATTCTGACACAAAGATGGCCGCCATCAGCAAACTATTAGGCGAATGACCTATTAGATTGGTCAAAGGATGCTCCCTCCATAAAGGTATGTAGTTGCAAAATTTGGTAGAGATCGGATGATTAGGTTAATCGTAATTTGATTTAAGCATTGAACATTCGTGTGGCCGCCATTACGTTTCAGTCAAGATGGCGGCGATATAAAACATGACACTGAGGTGCCCTTTGCTAGTGCTACCTCTGTACCAAATTTCGTTCCATTCGGTTCCACCGTGTTCGAATTAATCGGGGGAATCAATTTTGACATAAAGATGGCCGCCATCCGCAAACTATTAGGCGAATGACCTATTAGATTGGTCAAAGGATGCTCCCTCCATAAAGGTATGTAGTTGCAAAATTTGGTAGAGATCGGATGATTAGGTTAATCGTAATTTGATTTAAGCTTTGAACATTCGTGTGGCCGCCATTACGTTTCAGTCAAGATGGCGGCGATATAAAACATGACACTGAGGTGCCCTTTGCTAGTGCTACCTCTGTACCAAATTTCGTTCCATTCGGTTCCACCGTGTTCGAATTAATAGGGGGAATCAATTTTGACATAAAGATGGCCGCCATCCGCAAACTATTAGGCTAATAACCTATTAGATTGGTCAAAGGATGCTCCCTCCAAAAAGGTATGTTGTTGCAATGTTTGGTAGAGATCGGATGGTTATGTTAGTCGTAATTTAACTTAAGCTTTGAACATTTGTGTGGCCGCCATTACGTTTCTGTCAATATGGCGGCGATATAAAACATGACACTGAGATGCCCTTTGCTAGTGCTACCTCTGTACCAAATTTCGTTCCATTCGGTTTCACCGTGTTTGAATTAATAGGGGGAATTGATTTTCACACAAAGATGGCCGCCATCCGCAAACTATTAGGCTAATGACCTATTCATTTGGTCAAAGGATGCTCCCTCCATAAAGGTATGTAGTTGCAAAATTTGGTAGAGATCGGATGATTAGGTTAATCGTAATTTGATTTAAACTTTGAACATTCGTGTGGCCGCCATTACGTTTCAGTCAAGATGGCGGCGATATAAAACACGACACTGAGGTGCCCTTTGCTAGCGCTACCTCTGTACCAAATTTCGTTCCATTCGGTTCCACCGTGTTCGAATTAATAGGGGGAATCAATTTTGACATAAAGATGGCCGCCATCCGCAAACTATTAGGCGAATGACCTATTAGATTGGTCAAAGGATGCTCCCTCCATAAAGGTATGTAGTTGCAAAATTTGGTAGAGATCGGATGATTAGGTTAATCGTAATTTGATTTAAGCTTTGAACGTTCGTGTGGCCGCCATTACGTTCCAGTCAAGATGGCGGCGATATAAAACATGACACTGAGGTGCCCTTTGCTAGTGCTACCTCTGTACCAAATTTCGTTCCATTCGGTTCCACCGTGTTCGAATTAATAGGGGGAATCAATTTTGACATAAAGATGGCCGCCATCCGCAAACTATTAGGCTAATAACCTATTAGATTGGTCAAAGGATGCTCCCTCCAAAAAGGTATGTTGTTGCAATGTTTGGTAGAGATCGGATGGTTATGTTAGTCGTAATTTAACTTAAGCTTTGAACATTTGTGTGGCCGCCATTACGTTTCTGTCAATATGGCGGCGATATAAAACATGACACTGAGATGCCCTTTGCTAGTGCTACCTCTGTACCAAATTTCGTTCCATTCGGTTTCACCGTGTTTGAAGTAATAGGGGGAATTGATTTTCACACAAAGATGGCCGCCATCCGCAAACTATTAGGCTAATGACCTATTCATTTGGGCAAAGGATGCTTCCTCTATAAGGTTATGTTGTTGCAAAATTTGGTAGAGATCGGATGATTAGGTTAATCGTAATTTGATTTAAGCTTTGAACATTTGTGTGGCCGCCATTACGTTTCCGTCAAGATGGTGGCAATATAAAACATGACACTGGGGTGCCTTTTGTTAGTACTACCTCTGTACCAAATTTCGTTCCATTCGGTTGCTCCGTGTTCGAATTAATAGGGGGAATCGATTTTCACTCAAAGATGGCCGCCATCCGCAAACTATTACGCTGATGACGTATTAGTTTGGTCAAAGGATGCTCCCCCCATAAAGGTATGTTGTTGCAAAATTTGGTAGAGATCGGATGATTAGGTTAGTCGTAATTTGATTTAAGCTTTGAACATTTGTGTGGCCGCCATTACGTTTCCGTCAAGATGGCGGCGATATAAAATATGACACTGAGGTGCCTTTTGTTAGTACTACCTCTGTACCAAATTTCGTTCCATTCGGTTGCACCGTGTTCGAATTAATAGGGGGAATCCATTTTCACACAAAGATGGCCGCCATCCGCAAACTATTACGCTGATGACCTATTGGTTTGGTCAAAGGATGCTCCCCCCATAAAGGTATTTATTGCAAAATTTGGTAGAGATCGGATGATTAGGTTAGTCGTAATTTGATTTAAGCTTTGAACATTTGTGTGGCCGCCATTACGTTTCCGTCAAGATGGCGGCAATATAAAACATGACACTGAGGTGTCCTTTGCTAGTGCTACCTTTGTACCAAATTTCGTTCAATTCGCATTCACCGTGTTCGAAATGATAGTGGGGGACAGACATACAGAGTACACACACTCACACACACACACACACACATACACACACACACAGACTCACACACACACATACACACACACAGACAGACACACTTTTTTCGCCCTGTGTTGATCTCATAAGTCTACTTTCATTTTTTGCAAAAATCGAAAGTAGGCTAAAAATGAGATGGTGTGTGTCTGTCTGTCTGTCTGTGTGTTACTCAATTACGCAAGAACCACTGGTCCGATTTAAATGAAATTTTGCATGGATGTAGCTGATTTACCATGTTTTTATTTTACATATAGGATATTTTTTTATTAATTTCGATATTTTGCACTATTAAAAAATGGCGACCATTTTAGTGACGTCACTACACCCTTTGGTTTCAAAATTTCATATTTCCATATCAAATAAAAAGAGAACGTTAATAAATAGCAAACTTTTGATGGCACATACGAGCTTCAAAATTTAATTTTCTATCCGAAATGTCCTGATCACTTTTCGTGTATCTCCAACGGTTAGCGAGTAAAACCTAAATTTGTGCAATAAAACACGGTCAACACCGAGCGGTGCAGTATATCTCTACATACATAAAAAATAAAGTTTGTATGTTTTTTCGCACTTTTTACGGAAATTTGAGTTATTTACGCGTTTCAGACTGTTTTATTATGGATGCGCGCGAAAATAATTTTTCGGTCTGTCTGTCTGTCTGTCTGTTTGTTTGTTTGTTTGTTTGTTTGTTTGTCTGTGGACAACTTTGTTCCCTTATAACTCGAGAACGCCTGGGTGTATCAACGTAAAATTTGGTACAGATATCCATCAGAGGCACGACACTAATCATTGATGTAACCCTTCTCCGTACCTCGCATAAAAGAGGGCCTACCCCCTAAAAATACATGCTGAAATAGGAGTAGAAGGACGAGACAAAGATCATTTTCAGCCCCTCAATGTGAGAGACAAAACTCGGAGGGTCCCCGAAATCCACATTTTAAGGCCCTAAAACCAACCGTTTTTGAGATATTCCCAGAAAACTAATTTCATTTAATAAACTAATGAACGAATACAAGCCGGTAACCATGGCAACAGATTCTCAGAGGTCCATCTATTGCTATAAGACGCAATGCAATTCCATTAATTACATTGGTGTGAAAGTTTGCAAACGGCTAGAAGGTTATCACGGAAAGAAGTTAAGCTGTAAAATTCATCAATACGTATAATGCGCTTAAGGGGGTATGGGGTACACTAGAATTTTTTCACGCGATTTACACCTGCGGGTGTGGTACGGCAGGTCTATTATATTCCTATCCCTATATTATATTATTATTATTAGTATTATATTATGGCGTACAACGAGGAGACAAATCCCCTCGGTGCCAGAAACAAAACTTGGGGGCCTCGAAAAGTATATTATAAGTCTCTACAACCTACAGTATCTGAACTATTCCCAGAAAACTAATTTAATTTAACAAACTAATGAAAGAATGGAAATCGGTAACCATGACAACATTATCTCAAGGGGTGGCATCCAACTTTCCATCTATTTCTGTAAGAAGCAATGCCACTCCATTTATACCTTGCCACGGTGGGTGAGTGGATAGCGTGTCGGTCTACTAACCCCAAGATTGCAGGTTCAATCCTGGCCGTAGTAAGTGATTTTTGAAAGGCGGCAAAAATACGACTCGCATGTCATACGATGCTGGCATGTCAAAGAACCCATTTGAATTCAGTAGGCCGTGTTCATAATGGCAAAATTAATCTCAGCAGTTTCCGCCAACACAAAGTTCCTCATTTCTCTACTAGAAAGCGCTATAGTGTTCAAGGAGCTTAGATATCTACCCTCCTTGACTTTCATAGTGATTCAAGGAACAACGAAATTTCGACATGCAAGCTACCCTCTGGATGTCAAATTACGAAGCTTGCACCCGGCATCCGAGGCCATACGATATTATTATTAGGCTACTCCATTTATTACATTTCTGTGAAAGTTTGCAAATGGCTATGAGGTTATCACGGAACCAACGTAGACTGTATAGGCCTAATTCGTCAATGCAATTAAGGGGGTCAAGGGGTAACCTAGAATTATTTCATGCAATTTCACGTGCGACATATAGTACAGAATGTCTATTATATCTACAAACAGCAACATTAATTTCAAAAATTCCTGAATTGAATCGGCATTTTTGCGGCTTTTAGGAATTTGGGCCATTTGAGGCTAAAGAACCTGAATTTTCATGCAACAGAAGCCTTTATAATTTATGAAAGAGGTCTTCCTTTGAATGGGGGAGGTGTATTGCGTTTCGTCTACGAGGCTTTCAAATCTATTTCACGTCAGGAAGTACACGTTAGGTGAATTTAGTTTGAGAGCACATTTTAACTAATCTTTTTTTTTTGTGTCGACATACGGGTTCATCGTAAGGATGATTTTGTTTGATACGTATGGTAGATATACCCATATTTGGATATCTGGGTGATATGCTGTAGACAATAGAATTGTCTGTCTGTCTTTCTGTGTATCTTTATGTACGCCTATACCTCGTGTTCGGATGCTTGGTGGATCGTAAAATTAGGTATGGTAAACATGAGTCAATACACCAATCATTTATGAAACTCCTCACCGTACTTTTCATACAGTAGAAAGGTGGATATAGGGAAAAACTTCTCAAAATACATGCTAAAATAGGCGAAATATAAAAATTATCCTAGAAGGACGACCGAATCATATGTTGCGCTTCTCAATGTGAGACACAAAATTCGGGAATCTATAAAGGGTCTCCGAAAACCACATTTTAAGGCCCTTAAATTAACTGTGTGTGTGATATTCCCAGAAAACTAACTTCGTTCTGATAAACTTATGAAGGAATGACAAACCGCTAACCATTGCAACAGTACCTCAATTGATAATGTCTGGTGTTAATATATAACACCGTTCGAAGAACGGGTACTTCTGCTAGTAAATATATAAAGAAAGAAAGTAAAAAAAGATAGAAGGAAAGAAAGAAAGAAAGAAAGAAAGAAATAAGTAAAGAAAGAAATATAGAAAGAAAGAAGACGGAATGAAGGAAAGAAAGAAGGAAACAAAGAAAGAAAGAAAGAAAGAAAGAAAGAAAGAAAGAAAGAAAGAAGGAAAGAAAGAAAGAAAGAAAGAAAGAAAGAAGGAAAGAAAGAAAAAATCAATGAAGGAAAGAAATAAGGAAAGAAAGAGGGAAAGACAGAAAGAATGAAAGAAGGCAAGGAAGAAAAAATGCCAGAAAGAAAGAAGGAGAGAATGAAGGAAAGAAAAAAAATGAATGAAAGAAAGAAATAAGGAAAGACAGAAAGAAAGAAAGAAAGATAGATGGACAGAAGGAAAGAATGAAATAAAGAATGAAGGAAAGAAAGAAAGAAAGAAAGAAAGAAAGAAAGAAAGAAGGAATGAATGAAGGAAAGAAGGAAAGAAATGAAAAAAGAAAGAAAGAAAGAAAGATGGAAAGAAGGAAAGAAGGAATGAATGAAGGAAAGAAGGAAAGAAATGAAAGAAGGAAAGCAAGAATGAAAGAAAGAAGGAAAGAATAAAGAAAGAAAGAAATAAATAATGAAAGGCAGAAGGAGAGAATGAAAGAAAGAATGAAAGAAAGAAGGGAAGAAAGAATGAAAGACAGAAGGAGAGAATGAAAGAAAGAAAGAAAGAAAGAAAGAAAGAGAGAAAGAATGAAAGAAAGAAAGAAGGGAAGAAAGAATGAAAGACAGAAATATGTTTGTTATTGATTCTTTTAGGGGTATTGCGACATCGTGGTCATGTATTCCCGTCCACTTGTGTATGTATAGAATTTGTCTGATAACCTTCGTCACTGTGATGTCTGTACTAGCCTAGTGAGTGTATATTTGTAATTGAGGTAGGATTTGAATAGGAAACAGCCGTGGTTTTAAGTTAGATCTCGGCATTTGCCTGGAGTAGGGATGGATAACCGCGGAATGCCACTTTTAGGATGGCTGAGGTAGTAATCAAACCCGCCTCCTCTCAGTTTTGCCTCACGAGGCTGAGTGTACCCCGTTCCAGGCCTCAGACCAGAATTACATTTCTTGACAGAGCAGGGAATCGAATCCAGACCTCCACGGTGACAGTCAAGAATGCTAGCCACTACGTAACGAGGTGGACAAGAACGATAGAAACAGATAACACGTGATGCTTGTTTTGATGATAATAATTTATAAGGATCTATCAGGATGAATGGGGAAGGAGTTAACCTCCATCCTACTCTTAGAATTAGCCCCTGCTTCGAACAACTTTTCCTCTGAACATATTTGTTTACACAAATTGCTGTAATATTTGGCTACTTAGCATCTTCGAATAATTCAAATATTTGAGCTGATCGATTCATTTTAATAATCGACTATTTAAAATACTCGAATGATTCGACCAACTGAAGTATTCGGTCATCTGCATATAAATTATTATTATTATTAGTGATCTAAGCCCACTAAAGAGCGCTTATGACTAGAGTTTCTAGGACGCTTTCCTTGTTCTCCAATATCTCCTCAGTCCAGCCAATAACTTGTCCTTCCTCTCCTGTGCGAGGGTCTTAATCACTTTGGGTGTTGGGGACAGAGAGTTTACACTATCACAAAATTTGGAACGGTCAGGAATATCACAGTCTAAAATCCCAGCGATATTCAAGTCTTGTTTCACTTCATTAAGCCACAAGCTGCCAGTCTTGTAGCCATTAATCAAGTTGAAGATCTTCTTGGTGATTCTATCGTTCCCCATCCAGAAGAGGTGTCCGTAGAATTTCAGTCGTCTCCGTCGCATGATAGTGGTGACTAGTTCCAACTGACGGTAAAGTTCAGTGTTTGCTTTAAGTCGATAAGAGCCATCTGGGAGCAATCTTGGTTCATGAAGTTTTCGAAGGATACGTCTCTCGACGTTCCCCAAATCATCCGAGTTGCCTTACTTGTTCATCAAGAGGGTCTCTGCTGCATATCAAAACTGTGGTCTAATAACGGTTTTATACTGACAGACCTTTGCATTTTTTGAAATACACCTCTTGTTGTAGTGGTTACGTGATAGATAATAGGCTGCATTGAGTTTAGTGCACCTCTGCCATTCGGGTGGACCCATTCGCTGACATATCAGAAGTGATAAACTTTCCCATTGTTCCATATGCAGTTGTTAAAGGGGCTTTCCGGTAATGAGGACTCTCAAAATATTTGGTTTTGTCATGCAATATTTGTAAACCTGCCTTCATCGATATCTCGTGTAGTGCTTGCACAGAAATACCAGCTTCCGAAGAGTTGTTGTTTAGGATTGGTATGTCATCTGCAAAAGCCAAGCATCTGATCTCGATTTTACGAGTAGTCCAATTAATCGAATATTTGAATGGCATGCACAGCCTTACTAGAAAGCCGTCAACATAGAACATACTGTACTATTCCATACATGCAGGATTGCTATGCCTAAGATTGCGGGTTCAAACCCGGCCGAAGTTGTCGGATTTTAAGAGTGTTAAAATCCTTCAGTATGCCTTCCTTTAGAGGGGAAGAAAAGCCGGCGGACCCATGTCATAGATTTATGGCATGTAAAAGAGCCTACGGTACCACTACAATTGGTACTGTGTGGCCAAATTTGTAGGTTACATTGGTTGGTTAGAAACGTTCAATCAAGTTCCAACGTTTGCCGCTAGGTGTCAGTGACAGTAGCATATGGTAGCCAAAGTTGGAACTACTTGAAATTGAACTTGCTGGGAGCCTTGGAGCGTTCAATTAAATAAAATTCCCTGCTATGGCCATTGTCAGCAGTTCATATATAATTACCCCTGGTACCACAGCCCATGAAGTGCATTGGCCTACCAAGCGTCCGCTGCCCAGCCATTTGGCCTACAGATATTGGGGTGACGCGAGGTCAGCGCATCGGGTCCCCTGCCGTTAATCTTGGTTTTCGTGACCGGAGCGCTGCCTCACTGTCAGCTACTCAATTGTCCTCACGAGGATGAATGCACCCCGTTCCAGAGTTCACGTCAGGTTCTAAAATCCCTGACTGAGTCGGGAATCGAACTCTGGGCCTCCAGGTGAGAGGCAGGCACGCTACCCCAACACCACGGGGCCGGCGCAATTCATAATGTAGGCTATTGTAATATCGAGCAGAAGGAAATCCCGCTAGCAAGTTATTGTTCAGTTGAAGGTCATACAGGCAGGAAAAAGAAGGTAGCACATCAAAAACATGCTAGTCCGTTTGCCTCTCGAACACGCAACTCTTGTAGCGCTGTTGCCAGTGATTAAGGTTTTAGACCTCCAACAAATGATTGCGTAACATGTATTTTTGGAATTAAGTCTGTTAGACATGTTTCTTCTTCTTTCTTCGTCATGCCCGACTAAGGAGCGTGATTGAACTAATTTGGCTGATAGCATTGCCTCTCACTTCTCCCAACATCTCTTAATCTTCTCGCTGTGGCTTCTATTGTGATCTTCTGACCAGGTTTTGTTGGTGATATTGCTTGGATGGTCTGCAAAGCGGTGATTATCGACTAATTCCCTGAACTTAGCTCTGTCTAGTACAACGTCATCTGTGATACCTATTTCCAGAAGATCTTTTCCAACTTCAAGCAGCCAGGTGTTTTTAACTTTCATTGACCGGGCAAGGTTAAGGATTCTTTTGGTCAGTCTCTGATTGCCCATTCTGAGGATATGCCCGTAAAATTCCAATCGTCTTTTCCTATATATGTCTGAGATTTTAGGGGCAGATGACCTCGTAGTTCTGTCCCTTTACACAACAATAACTAACTGTCTGAGATTTTCTCCGAGTGCTGGTATAAGTCTTGGGATTTTCTTTCTATCCGGATTCCCCCTGTACAGACTGGTACAAAAAATGCTCTTAGGATTTTCCTTTCTTGCTTTTCCACATCTTTAATTAATGATCAGCCCCCAATAATCAGCCTTTCAGAAGCATATAGTGTTTCAGGGTTGATTACAGTGCTGTAATGCCGTAATTTTGGATTTGTTTTAATAATGTACAATAATTAAACTGTTCCTGACCAGAAAAATGACGAGCCTTACAGTAGTCGCATATGATGTATAACATCTGACATGTTATTCGAATAATTCCATATTACTTCCTCGCAATTTTTAAAGAATGAACTCACAGTGCTACTTTGTGGCAGCAAACATGAAAGGATTCTCCAATGCATCTGCAGTAGTGACATATACCTGCAACTGTATGCGGGAGCAATCCACTGCCTACTTGATGCGAGCTGCGCTTTATACCGGCCAGTTAGTGAACCCATGCCAGCGATGTTATTGAAAATGGCCTCTTATTGCCGATATAGCCCACTGCCAAGTATAGGCGCGATTAAAAATTAGGTGTGCCGTATGTATATTAAATGCGTTTCTCCCAGTGATACGTTTAGACCAACGAAGTTTCAATTATTGTTAGTAGTCGGTGTTAATATACTGAATTCCTACGTTGTTTGGAGTGTTGGTTGATGCGATATAGCACTCGAGGTATCGAGTGCTTACATTAAATAAGAATACAGCAAATGTATGAAGATTTAATAAATCGTAATTGTTTTCAGCAAATATGATATAATGAATATTTTCACACCAAAGAGCGACAACTTGAAGATGATTTATTGTAGGAATTTATTTAATGGGGGCCTTCAAACCTTGAGGTAAACCGTATGCGATTTACATTCCACATAGTCACATGGCCTACAGTACGTCGTTGTACCCATCTCCGCCACCACGCGCGCTCATTGTTTCCGTCCCATCCACTTCCGTCCCATCCACTTCCGTCTCTTTTCCAAAATCACTCCCAAAAAAATGTCCAGCTATCGAGTGCCACAAAAATATGCAGATACCGAGTGGACAGATGTTACACATAAAAAAAACTCATGTTCCCAGCTGCCTAGTCATACTCCAGCCACCCTGTATTGTCAGCGTGCCAGGAGAAGGCAGCTGGGGTAGAACTAAAGGTGCCTTCCCGCGTACCGTATACCGTGCATTCCAAAAACATCAAG
Organism: Meconema thalassinum; assembly: GCA_946902985.2. Classification (NCBI taxonomy): domain Eukaryota; kingdom Metazoa; phylum Arthropoda; class Insecta; order Orthoptera; family Tettigoniidae; genus Meconema; species Meconema thalassinum. Next base: position 861,362,750 of record OX336388.2, read on the forward strand.
TCTGTCAGTACCTGCTTCACTCACTCAACGCTTGTATTCTTTATTTTTACTCTGTGCCCTGTTACAAATAAACATAAAGCCATGTGAGATTGTCGAGAACAATACGCAGTTAAAGCAGGACAAACAGCAAGCAAATAACTACCGATAGGCTATACAGGGTCCTTCAATATAAAGTAAGAACGGCGGTGGTTTTGTTAACCGCTGCTGCTGCAATGGCCTTGGCCGAGCTTGTGGCGCGCCATGGCCCCCTACTGTATTATTGAAAGAGCGCACATAGTACATAATTGAGTTTGCAATAAGCGTGCAGGTGTTCAGTCACCAGTCTGAATCTCAGATGCTGACATGGTGAGACAGTTATCATCACAACATCGTATTTTTGTATGTAAAACTTTTTTAAGTACGAGTCGGCTCGGCGGGTACGTGATGGATTTGTTCAGCAATTTCCTGCTGAAGTGCCACCTTCACTAGCACAGATTCACGTAATTGAAAATATGTTTGACATTACAGCCTCAGTGTTCAATAAAAGACATAAAAGATCAAAAATACTACAGTGGCAGAACTCACTCGCGTCAGCGAGAATGTGGTTACCAGATACAATGCCTGTATAACCCAGGACGGACGACACTTCCAGCAATTTTTATAAAGTAATATTTCATATAAGTCGCCTCCGTAGCGTAGCAGTCAGCATAGTTAGCTGACGCCCAGGAGGTCCTGGGTTCGACTCCCGGCTCTGCCACAAAATTTGAAAAGTTGTATGAGGACTGGGACGGGGTCTACTCAGCCTCGGGTGGTCCAAATGAGTAGAGGGGATTTGATTCCCACCTCAGCCATCCTCGAAGTGGTTTTCCGTGGTTTCCCACTTCGTCTTCGGGCAAATGCCGGGATGGCACCTACTGTAAGGCCACGGCCGCCTCCTTCCCTCTTCCTTGCCTATCCATCCCAATCTTCCTCTCCCTTCCCATCCCTCATGAGGCCCCTGTTCGCTTTGCAGGTGTGGCCGCTTGGGCGAGGTGCTGATCACATCTCCCCAGTTGTATCCACCCCAACCAAATGTTCCAAGCTCCAGGACACTACCCGTAGCGGAGGTAGTGGTGAGTTCCCTCTCCGAGTCCGTGGGAGCCACCAACCTAGAGGGTAAATCGACTAAATAAATAAATAAAATATTTCATATAGGATTGTACACACGCTTAAAGCAGGGGGCCGTGGCGCGCCACAAGCTTGGCCCAGGCCACCGCAGCAGCGGATAACAAAACCGCCATTTGGCGTTCTTACTTTATATGAAAGACCCTGTACATTTAGTTCAGGAGTAGGCAGGCTGCGCATGCGCACAGCTGCTCCCCGTGACAGATTGTCGAACTGATTTCTCCTGGCATGCAGACAATATAGTTTTAAATATAAAGAGTTGGTTTTCAAAGTTATAGGAATAACAATCCATCTATCCTTACTGTTTATTTTCCTTCTTTCCTTGCTTTATTTTAAAATTAATTTTAGAGACACCCTGTGTAAATCTCATTTGTAATGATTGTAAGTCACAATAATCCCTTCTGTAGTTCAATACAACTTGCTGGCTAGGTGGAAAAATCGTTCTGTCCACTTTCCACGACTGTTCAGTATGTTAGTTGGGCTTAACTCATTATGAAAGGAGAAGTGCTTTTAATTCTGCCACTTTTGTGTGTTCAAATCCAGCATTGTACCTTTTTTCTGTTTATTTCACCGGGACAAAACTTAATTGAATTAGTCCGTGGAAATGAATGTATCACCTAAGTTCCATGTAGAGCAGACTGTAATCATTTTGGCGAGTAAATACGAGCGAGTCAGAAAACTTGCTGCTGAGTGGCTTCATCTGAACAAAGAGGCATGGGGCGAGGGTTTGGGTAAATATTGCAGATATACTTCTTGTTGTTAGTGCACAATATTCAACTCGGGCTAACACTTTTACAGTGCAAAAGCATTTAACCATAGAACGAGCAGGATGAAATCGGGGTAGACCTGCTTCCTCCACTTCTCACTTTTATCCAATCCCCATCAGTGTTTGGCGGTGCTAAAATATGAAGAAAATTAAAACAAGTAGTTTCGTGAAGAACTATACAGCCTATTTTCATATATCCTACTCATGTTAATTGCCTCTATCAACATACAAAATTTCAGTTTTTATTGTTGTGATAGATTCGTAGATATTTAGAACCGTCTAAATATTTCAGATGGTCGCCAGGTTCGATTTTCATTTATGTACTATTACATGAAGATTATTGTGTACGTGTGGTATTCAAGTGTGGTAAAAACGAGATTTTAAAATTTCGCACAGCTGCCATCTTGTGGTTATGAAAACAATTGGAATAAATTAGATGCCAGTGGTTTAACATATGTATAAGCATTTAACGTGCAAAGTTTCACTGCATTCGGATGCTTAAATCTCGAGAAACATCCATTTAAATATGTATACTTCGCGTCATTGCCATGTTGGATTTGTGCTCACCAGGTTACTGAAAGTCCTATAGGTAAACTTATGTCCATAGCCTCTGTGAACATAAAATATTTCAGTTTGATTGCTGTAAAAGATTCGTAGATATTAAGAACCGTCTAAATTTATCGGATGCTCGCCATTTTGGATTGTTATATGTATAGGCCATAGAGTTATGTACAATTAAAGGAAAATTATTGCGTAGGTTCATTATTCAAAATTTCACTTCGATCGCATGATTACGACACATGAAATAAAAACTTAATTTTAAAATTTCGCACAGCCACCATCTTGAGGTTATGTAAACAATTGTACTGAATTGTATGCCAGTGCATTACATATGTATAATCATTTACTGTACCTTATTTCACTGCGCTCAGAGAGTTAAATCACGAGAAAAGTCTCTTAAAATGTTTCAAATTCGCTTGGTCGCCATGTTCGTTTTGTACTTTACAGGTTTATGAAATATACATAGGTAAACTTGTATCAGTACCCTTTATCACCGTACAAAATTGCATGATGATATCTGTAATAGTTTCGGAGATATAGAATGTCAGTGAAATATTTCGCACCGCCGCCATTTTGAGGTTATGTAAACAATTGAACTAAATTAGACTCCAGTGCATTACAATGTGTATAAACATTTTCTGTACCAAGTTTCATTACGTTGGGATGGTTAAATCGCGAGAAAAGTCTATTTAAATGTCTCAAGTTCGCTTGGCCGCCATGTTGGTTTTGTAGTTACTAGGTTTTTGAAAGTCTCATAGGTGAACTTCTAGTAGTACCCTTTATCACCGTACACAATTTCAGGGTGATATCCGTAATAGTTTCGGAGATAAAGAATGCTGGCAAAATAATTCGCACAGCCGCCATGTTGGATTGGTGAGACACAATGAAATTTGAAGGAAACGGTCGGCGTTGACTGAAATGGTGCTATGATCTTACAGAGTTTCATTCAAATCGCTCCAGCCGTTTAGAAGTTATTAGGGGCCACACACACACACACACACCCGGACAAAAGGTGATCTCATAAGTCTATTTTTTTTTCTTTTCATAAAATGAAAATAGGCTAAAAATACGAGCCTTGCAGTAGTCGCATATGATGTATGACATCTGACATGTTATCCTACTGTGAAATTGAGATGAAATATTTGTGAAGTTAATTTCTTTCGGCTGTACTCCTCCTGTTTTAGGTAGATTTCATTAGAAAGCTAACTATTGCAATGGGTACCATGTATCGATTTCCGGAAAATTTTGACATATCTTCACGTTTCACATCCCCTAGACCCCAAAACCACCGTCAGTTAAAAAGTCTATATATAATTTATGTATTATATATGTATATATATACATATATCACTTTTTTGTGGATACGATAACTACCGCAATTTTGCACCAATCAATTTGAATTTTTTACATAATATGTATCCTTATAAAATCTCGGTCGAGTTCGTTAGCGGGCACAATCGGTCAACGGGGGTGAAAATGGGGGTCTTTTTTCGAAAAAGAGAAATATCGCTCTAACTCACTTAATATTTGAAATATCGAATCCATTCAAAGCTCATACTATGTGTCGAGTAAGGCCCAAAAATGTATGTTTGAAGAGTTTTTTGATAGCACCAACCATTGACCAAAGGGGTGGGAAAAAGTGTTTTTTTCGGGAAACATTAATGAAATCTCTCTTAATAGGCACAATATCAAAACCGTACAAAATGGACAATATTCCCCTAATAATTACCTAAAACTTTTGTCTGAAAGAATTTTTGATATGACCCACCATTACGCCAAGGGATGAGACAAATGATTTCGGAATTATAAGAAAATGCCAAGAGCTATCAGAGGTTGCCATGAGAACACTACTAAATTGATGAGGGATGAGCCATCAGACGTTGCCATGACAACGCACTTGCACCCGATTACATTCGGTTTTTCATCTAACTAAGTGAGAAGCGACCTCGGTGACGTAACTGGTAGTATGCTGAACTTCTATGCCCAAGTTCGCGGGTTCAAAGCCGGCTGAAGTCGTCGGATTTTCTATGAGCGCTAAAAATCCCTCAGTATGCTTTCCTTTGGAGGGGAAGATCCAACGTTTGTTGCGAGTTGCTGGTTGCGGTGGCATCTCGTAGCCAAGTTCAGAACTAGGTATCGTTGACGGTAGTATCTGGTAGCAACATTAGGAACTACTGCTTGAGATTGACCGTCTGCAGTCCTTACCTGAATTACAGACCAATACAGCCACCACAATTCACACTGTTTATCAGACAGATTCTACACTCACCCAAAGTACAAGGGGTTACATGACCGCGTTGTCGCAGTCCCTAAACTGAGGAACCAACCAAAATCTCTGCGGGAGATATAATTTTGCGTGAAGAAGTAATAGACCGTTACATAGTTACACATCAGTGTCGAAACCTTGCATAAGGACAGTGTGACCACAAGTATAACAAGAAGTTCCGTGAAGAACTATACAGCCTACTTTTCATGCCAATGATTATTCTACAGTATATGAACCTATATAGAATAATGACAAAATTAAGTTGGTAATATCGAAATATCAAATTAGTTCAAAATATACCTGGTATAATGTAGCCTAATAGAGCACTACAGTTGACAGCCCTGGTGACTGAATATATTCTTAGTTCCATCTCTTAAGGTACAGAATACAAAATTAGGTTGAAGTCCAATGGACGTTACATGCTGTTAGACACTGGATCTATCAGCACGCGTAAAAGCATGTTGCCAACAATACCATGCGTGTGCTGGTCAGAAATAATCTGAAATATTATGATATCTTGTTGTGCCAATTTTGGATGAAATCCATTTGTTAGTATAGAAGTTACATGTATTTTAAAATTGGACATATCAGCAGGCATAGAATCATGTTGGCAGCACTGCCTTGTATTAATTACTCCAAATTAATCTACAATGTCAGGTGCTATACGTGTGCCAAGTATAGAGCTGTTGGCTTGCATACTTTCTGATATATTAATATTAGGGTAAAAAAAATATAGACAGAATTTATTAACATTTGGCAGCCCTGATTGATCTTAACAATACTTACAGTCATATCTGTTATGGTACACATAGCACATAAGAAATTTGGTTGAAATCCAACTGATAGTTTAGAAGTTACATGTATTTAAAAATTGGTACCATCAGCAGGCTTATAATCATGTTGGTAGAACTGACGTATATAAGTTACTCCAAATTAATCTAAAATGTCAGAATATACGTGTGCATAGTTTAAAGCTGTTGGCTTGCATACTTTCTGATATATTGGTACTTGGATAAAAAATAGAGAGAGCAATAATTATTAACAGTTGGCAGCCCTGGTGGCTCTTAAGAATACGCTCAATCATATCTGTTTATATACAGATATTACATACAAAATTTGGTTGAAATCCAATTGATAGTGTAGAAGTTATAGGCATTTAAAAATTGGACCTATCAGAAGGCTTAAAATTATTTTGGCAACACTGTCATTGTTGGCCTCCTGAAAATTAAACTGAAATAGTATTATCTGCATGTGTACTGAACCCTTGCAAAGAAGCTTATGAGACTCAGTTTCGGGGGGTGTAACAGTCCATATCGTAAGTTGTTGTTAAAGCGCTTCATTAACATGCAGGGTAACATATAACAAAATAACATGCAGGAAAAAGTGAAGCCAGGGTTATAACAAATGAATTTAATAACAAATCAGCTATTTACAATAAGAATTAACAAACAAAACTCCCATAATGACTCCCACTGAATAAATTAAATTTGCCCAAAACTAGGCCAAATCTCAGGAGAGATTATTATTCGGACCAAGTGTCCCAAGAAAAATAAACAATAATGACAATGTATGCGCGAGTGCTGTTCTACATGCTTCACGATGAGTACAATTGAATGCATGATTCGTCATCATCCGTAATAAACTATCAGAAGATGAATCCGCATTACTTAGAGATAGACAGACGCGGGGAACAACTATACAACACTTAAAACTAAACCGACACTTCCTATAATTAAAATAAACAACACAATAATTTCCGCATGAAATTGGAATCAAGACTGCCGTAGCAAAACATTACTGCCTAAAAATTAGGACTTCTCACACAAATCAACACAAGTAAGTTCACACGTGACCAACGAAACAAATACACATATGACCGCCGTCATTTTTACAAGTATAAGTTACTATCACTACACCACACGGGCGTCACACACTAAATTACATGAACTGAGTCATAAACAACATCACTAGGCTCAAAGCCAACATTTACATTATTAACACAATATTCCATCCATACGACATGCAATAATCCGTCACAAACATGGCGAACTCCCCAGTTAATTATGGTTCAAAACAACCATCACAAAGAACAGGTTTGCTAAATGAAAGCTGAAAGGGGCCAGTCGGAAAATAGGACTGCCTAACAAAATAAGTCACCAGGCTAGATGGGCGATTCGTGGAACTCTGCATATCTGTCAACCCACGTGTCAAAATAACCTCGGCCTCCCAAGGCACGGGATCCAGTCTCGAAGAAGCGTGCCCCAAAGCACAAAAATACGTGTGTGTGTGTGTCAGAACAAAATATATCTCAGCATTTCCCCTAGGAAATCCAAGAATCAGCAAATGGACAAGGAACAGCGGTCTCCTCAGAGCACCCTGCCTTTCCATCAAAATACAACAACAACAAAATATGAGGGCGGTAGGACCTCTACCCCTCTTCACGTAGAATCAAGACACACACCTGACACAATAACACACACAAGATCACACGTATGGGTTTGACAGACCCTGAAATAAAATGACATAAATATTTTCCACCTGCTGGCGCCTCCGTTCGATGCCAGTGACTAATAAACCTGAAAAGGACTCAAAAAAAGTCTAAAAAATTAGAACTAAGGTGTTCTACAATTACATCTTAATTTGTTGCGCTGGGCAACCCTAATATGAATAATAACCTGTTCAGCAAACATCTTACAGTAATTACCTCCCTTTCCTATCAACAAAATATGAACTTTAATAAAGCACCACTTATCGAATGTAACGGGTTTCGCATTCGCATGGATAAAAAATCACGTACACGCGCCGTGTACTTTAAATATGACTCCAAAGAAAATAAATACACAATAAACAACTTTGGCCACGCGCCAACGTACATTTAAAACATTTAGTGTCGGTACAAGAAAAACACTCAAAAACAAGAAAAAGACTAAAATTAACTATTTACAAAGTTCCCCCGCCAATCTAACTACATATTGAATAATCAATTTTTGTACATCACCGTATCAGCTTGTAGAACATATGACCTGCATCTCGGCTCATTTCCCTACGGGAAAATTAGCACTCCATCGTTGTCTTCGTAGAAGCGTCGGACATCACTCCAGCTCCTGACCACACGTCGAACATCTTGGTGTAGTCTCTTTGGAAGAAAAGTTCAATGTTATTATAATTTGACCTGGCTATAATCGCTTGTGAGTTACTAATTTCGCCCACGATAGTCCTATGCGATTAATCAACGAAGACTTTCCCTAACTCTCGTTTACACACGCACAATACAACATTTGAAAAAAAATATACAGTAAAAATTTACATGAAATGTACACTTCAAACCCATCGTCACTGGTTTGACAATACGAGTTTTAAATCTGCCTGTGTCGCAGTCGTTATCTCGCTCGGCAATCTCTACTGCTCTTGGACCTTCGCTCGCTGAGCGCTAATTGGAATGTTACTCAAGTCTTGCCCCTAAGAGCTGAAAATAGTTGTCTTTAAGATAATACCAGAGTACTTAAAATCACCACGCAAACTGGCGTGAAGTTAGCTCACCAGAGCTCCCAACGAATTACTTCAAATAATATTAGAGCTTTTAAAAATCACTACGCAAACCGGCGTGAAGTTAGCTCACCAGAGCTCCAAACAGTTTTCTTCAAAATATATCAGAGCTTTAAAAATCGCTACACAAACTGGCGTGAAGTTAGCTCACCAGAGCTCAAACGAAAAGACATCGAAACAGCGTCTCGTCGATCAATTTATTGGAAACTGACAGAGTGAGGAGGAGTGGGGTGAATTAAGAAAAATTTTCTAGAGTTTTCATCTCACACACACGGGACTAGTGTCAATCTTCATCTTTTAATTCAAACGTCTCAGCACACTCATGCGGAGATAATTCGGATCGGCGGTTCTTTAGATAATCAATTCCGCGCGCTTTTTACCAGTGACGCCACCCATCGCGTGGTTTCGGCTTGGTCTCTCCTGATTGGGTGATTCAATCGTAGGTCGGTTGCAAGAAACTAGTGACCATACCTTTATGACTCCAATTCTGGTGCATGTTGTTACACAATTTGGCCTTGAACTCAGCTTACCCGGCCGTTTTCAAGAATAGCTACCAAGCTCGGTTTCTGTGGCAATCATTGCAACACGCTAACTTGCCTTCCTCTTGTCACCATCCATAAGTACTGACTGGGCCGCAGTAATAATAATAATAAATCATGAATACTTATTTATCGCAGATTAATAAGGCTTCAGTACCAATTTTGGAATAGCTCCCATGCATACCTTGCGAGATATCCAACATGGAAATCAAATTTCTAGTGCGTTTTTCCAGCAGTTGGTAGCACTGACATCATTTTCAAATATGGACGTGAGATATTCCGGTGCACATCTTTACTCATACTAAATTTGGTTTTGATTGCTGCAGCCGTTTAGGAGTTGATAGGGGGACACACACACACACACAGCTAGACAGACAGACAGACGGACAGACAGACAGAAGGACAGACAGACAGACAGACAGACAGACAGACTGACAGACACACATTTTCCCGGATCGATCTCATAAGTCTACTTTTTCCTCATTTTTGCAAAATGAGGCTTAAAATGTATCCCAAATGACAAGAAGGTCCCCATAAGACAATAAAATGTTTAAAATATGCATAAAATGACGAAAAACAAAGTTAATTAAGCTCCAATTATAAAATACTTTCTCGCAATAAATTAGGTCTGATTCTTCTACGGAAACGTGCATATTCTGGCTATTTTCGCCTATCCCCAAGTTTGCCCGATGAAAGCTACCTCCGCCTTCCGGCATGCCGAGAGGACTTTTTAATTTTTTCTCGCGTTTCTTTTATCGATAATTTCGCATATATTCTGCTCTGGATTTAACCATCTCTGCAAATCGAAATTCATGAAAAAAAAAGGCGTCACCCCGAGTCCTACAACACCTCATACAAGTCGCTAGCATCATTGGTTCGCGACATATTAAAAAGCCGATGACCTATTAGGTTTGGGTCCTTTGGTTAAATTAAGGGGGCTATAAGAAAACAGGGGGCCTCACTCCGAGTTCTGGGACACCTCATACAAGTCTCAAGCATTATTGGTTCGTGAGATATTAAAAAGCCGATGACCTATTTGTTTTGGGTCCTTTGGTTAAATTAAGGGGGCTATAGGGGGGCGTCACCTCACGCAAAATGGGTTGGCACCATCTCACAGCCATCTCTCCGCCACTGCACGCGCTCATTGGTCAAATCAAATAGCGCGCGCTTCCCTGGTTTCCTGTTACACATTTCCGTCCCTTTTTCAAAATCACTCCCACAAAATTATCCAGCAACCGAGAGGTAACACTATGTTGGTGGACAGTACGTCATGGTAACAATATTGGCCACTGCACGCGCTCATTGGTCAAATCAAATAGCGCGCGCTTCCCTGGTTTCCTGTTACACACTTCCGTCCCTTTTCCAAAATCACTCCCACAAAAAATATCCTGCAACCGAGAGGAAAGATGTGCCGTGTCTTGTGTGGGGTTTCACCTAGGACACGGCACAAACCTAGAAAAATTGCCGAGTTTTAATTCATTGGCCGCGAAAGCCAATATACCATCTTTTTGGAAGCCTTAATAGGGAATCTATTCTGAAGGAACTAAGGATTGCTCCTAAGGCACGCTTACTCCTGAACATCAAAAGGCAAATGTTGAAAATTTTCGGCCATGTCATCCGGCGAGATGGTATTGAGAAGTGTATCATCCAGGGTAAAGTTGACGGAAAACGGTCGAGGGGGCGCGCCCCGAACTGGTACCTTGACCAGATAAAGAGGCTCACTAATCTGCCACTTCATAAATCATGCACACAGCAGAAGACCGCGGTGTATGGCGGGATATTGTTAACAGAATTACGTGAAGGGTCACGACGTTCGAAATCGAACTATGACCAAGAAGAAGAAGAAGAAGAAGAAGAATAGGGAGGTTATGTCTGCTTAAGCTTTTAGTTCTCGCAGCAATGAGGCGCAGTTGCGCTTCATAAAAAGGGAGGTAGAACGCAGTTTGCTACACCTGTGAGGGTCCAGGCGGGGACAACAAGAGCCCGCTGATGAGCCAGTTTGGTGTCCTAGGTGGAATCCCACACAAGACACGGTACAAACATAGAAAAAATTTCTGAGTTTTAATTCACTGGCTGTGAATGCCAATAGGCTATACCAAAACATTAAAAAAAAGAGTCAAAATCCATAAAACCCCAAAAACCACAATAAGTCAAAATTTGTCAGAAAAGCTCAAAAAGTAAACACAAAACGCACACACATAGCTACACACACACACGCACACACACACGGACCAAAGGTGATCTCATAAGCCTATTTTTTCATAAATGAAAATAGGCTAAAATATAGCCATTATAATAGCACAGGTTATCAGACAATCCAGACACACCAAAATACACGGGGCTACAAGACTATGATGTTGCAAAGCTTCTAAGTAGATCAGCAACAATGAAACTCTATTTTATGTCATTCTGACTAATGAACTCGTCATGTAGGAATATGGTCCAGATAATGAATTACAGTATGTTATCGATGTAGCCGCCATCGAGGAAGTCGAGTTCATAAAACATCCGCGCAACACAGCGTTGTATTTTGTACAACTCATTTTCATAAATGGCCGCTCGAGCTAGAGCTGTATGTATATTTTAATGGAATATTCGCGCTTCATATGCTGCACCGAATTTTATGCCGGTATTTACGATCGTCAAATGATAGCTTCGAATGACATTTTCATGCAACCACAAGAGCGTTAATGCGCTGGCTTTGATGAGACTAGCCAAAAGAAACTGCGATTTAGTTTACTGGCTTTGATATCAGCAATGAATTGCTGTGGTTGGAAAGGCTTTGACACGTCTGCACTGATTTGCAGAGATTCCATGTCATTTATGATTATATATGTTTAATTAATAGATATTACCCATAATACGCTCTGCGTGTATATTAAGCTAGATATATAAATCCTAAATGAATGGAACCCTGTTCATGTCATGCGTAAATTGAATTAATTTCTGAGATTTTTACGTCAATCACTATTTATATTTTTGTTTATTTATGTGTAGGTCTATTTTTTTTTTTGTGACAGGATATATCATTCGACTGCGGACTCAAGGGATGTCAAATCCGGTTCACGCACCACATCAACGTTGAACATCCAATGCCCCATACAAATTTGTAATATTTCTAAATCCCATTATTTCCACAAGGATTATCAGCAAGTCCGTTTCATTTTCTGAAGTCACGTCCACAGCATTACCCAAGAGCAGACGTATTTAAATATCTGGGATCAGTAGTGGAAGATGACAAAACAGTGTCTTCCTGATTGCGACCATTCCGGATTGCGTTCACCTCATTAGCAGTCCAGATTGCGGGCACTTTCATTTTAGAAGAGCTATAAACATACCAGCGTCCAGATTGCGGTCACTTTTCTTGGGAGACCGGTCCGGTTGTAACTCCCCTGGGGATTTCCTCACCTTTCACTTCCACCCCTCTTGTCAATGTTGCAGTACATGTCATGTGCCAGTTCTCTTTGGTCCTGATACACTACATTTTGACAATGACCTTATTGATTTTGACTTATCAAAAGTCACAGATTTCAAATCTGGAATGTTAATAAACCGAAAACTTCAAATATTTGATTTTGTGTGTAGGAGGGGGCGGGGACAAAAATTGATTACAAAGGGGATTTAGAATCAAACGCAGAACAAATTACTTTTACGAGACGAATTTTTCGAGGTAATGAAAAGAATGTTTTTTACGATATACAGTACCTATTACAAGAAGTTCCGAGACGAACTAAAGAGCCTACTTTTCTTAAAATTTAAGATTCATGCCAATGATTAATCTATATGGATCTATCCAGAATAATGACGAAATTAAGTTGGTGATATCGAAACTTCTAATTAGTTCGAAATACTGCATTCTTGGCATAATGTAGCCTAATAGAGAACTACAGTTGCCAGCCCTGGTGACTGAATATATTCTTAGTTCCATCTCTTAAGGTACAGAATACAAAATTTGGTTGAAGTCCAATGGATAGCATGGACGTTACATGCAGTTAAACATTGGATCTAGCAGCACGCGTAAAATCATGTTGGCAACAATGACATACATGTATTGGTCAGAAATAATCTGAAATAATATGATCTATTGTTGTGTCAATTTTGAATGAAATCCATTAGTTAGTATAGAAGTTACATGCATTTTAAAATTGGACCTATCTGCAAGCTTAGAATCATGTTGGCAGCACTGACGTATATTAGTTACTCCAAATTAATCTAGAATGCCAGGTACTATACGTGTGCAAAGTTTAGAGCTATTGGCTTGCATACTTTCTGATATATTGATATTAGGGTAACAAAAATAGATACAGTATTTATTAACAGTTGGCAGCTCTGGTTACTCTTAAGAACCGGCATAGATATATCTGTTATAATACACATAGCACACACGAAATTTGGTTGAAATCCAAATGATAGTATAGAAGTTACATGTATTTAAAGTTGGACCTCTCAGCAGGCTTAGAATCATGTTGGTAGCACTGACGTATATAAGTTACTCCAAATTAATATAGAATGCCAGGTACTATACGTGTGCATAGTTTAAAGCTGTCGGCTTGCATAGTTTCTGATATATTGGTATTTGGATAAAATAAATTGAGAGCATTTATTAACAGTTGGCAGCCCTGGTTTATCGTAAGAATACGTTCAGTCATATCTGTTTATGTACTCATAGCACATACGAAATTTGGTTGAAATCCAATTGATAGTGTAGAAGTTAAATGCATTTAAAATTTGGACCTATCAGCAGGCTTATAATCATTTTGGCAACACTGCGATATATGGCCTCCTGGAAATTAAACTGCACTATTATTATCTATACGTGTGCCAATATTGAAATAGCTCCCATTCATACCTTCCAAGATATCCATCATGGAGCTCAAATTTCAATTGCGATTTTTCAGCAGTTGGTAGCACTGACATCATTTTCAAATATTGCCGTGAGATATTCAGGTATAGATCTTTACTCCTACCAAATTTTGTTTCGATTGCTGCAGCCGTTTAGGAGTTGATAGGGGGGGACACACACACAGCCAGCCAGCCAGCCAGACAGACAGACAGAAGGACAGACAGACAGACAGACATAGCCTACACAAATTTTCCCGATCTCATAAGTCTACTGTATCATTCCTTTCGCTATTAGCTGCAATAAATATTTTATTTTATAAGTCTACGTTTTCCTCATTTTTGAAAATGTGAAAAGTAGGCTAAAAATAGATATCTCGCGCCTCAAATGGGAGAGGAGGGGCAGAAATAATTAAAAATTATACTGTAAGTATAAAATTTCCCGTTACAACAATTTTGTTGAAAGTGAAGGTCGTTGATTTCGATCCTGAAACCTTTCTATTCTTAAGACTGAAAATGTTATAAGCATTGCTTTACGAGGTGCTGTCAGATTGGGAGGGGGCTTGATTTTTTTAAGCGAAATTTTATGGGGTGTGCTCAGCTGAACACTGAACTGTATTCTTTGGTTAGGTAGTGAAATAACAGTTTCCCCTTGTAATCCCCAAAACTTACGGAAGGTATGAGTCAATCGGGAAGAACCAAGAACCAAGGACTGGTCTCCCAAGCAAGTGACCGCAATCTGGACGCTGGAATGTTTATAGTTCTTCCTTAAAATGATAGTGACCGCAATCTGGACGGCTAATGAGGTGAACGCAATCCGGAATGGTCGCAATCAGGACACAACCGACGAAACATCATCGGAAATTCTTGAAGGAATATAAAGTGGAAATTGCCATCTGCAAAATTCAGAAATGTTAGTTTTTGTTGTTGTTGTTGTTTGAGTCTTGAGTCTTTTGACTGGTTTGATGCAGCCCTCCATGCCTCCCTGCCCTGAGCTAATTGCTTCATCTCTACATAGCTACCATAAACTGCTAATGTAATCGACCAAATATGGTGGAGTTTCATCAGTCTACCGCGTGTTATCATGCCGGCACCTCGTAAGAAATGTTTTGTATGTCCTTTACGTTTGGAAAAGTGGAGAAAATAACAAAATAGTACATTATGCAACGAGCCTATAAAGGCAATAATTAAGGCACGAGTATGTTTATAAATCGAGAGAAGCAAATTTTATAATTTCCATACGAGGGTCTTAATTACCATTATAGGCGAGTTGCATACGACTGTTTATGTTCGACAATAATTATAACGTTATTATATGTTCTAACATAAATATTCATAAATATATGTCGAGATTCCGTCGGTTGAATTCTTCCTCTTGGGAATTGTGTGGGCTCAGCATTTGCTCTCTACCCAATAACGAATCCCAAAGCTTTGAAACATTGTTGGATCATTTTGTTAATTTGATCAAATAACACAAAATTAAAATGTATCGTATTAACAACTAGTTATTCCTCAAATTCGATGCGTATAGAATGGCAGGGGAAGGAAAATCAATTCACTCCCAAACAGAACAGTTATGACATCTGGCGGAAAGGTTTCGCATAAGAAATCCATTTACTGAACAGAGAGCTCGATTATAATTTCCATGGAACTAATGTAATACGGCTGCTTCCTCCATGACGTTCTGGTGTGTTTATGTCAACAACAGTATTCACTTAAATTGTCGGCAAAATCTAAAGAATGTAAGGCAATATGTGTAGAAATTGGAGTTGCGGGTATTAAGGTACAGTGTTATTTCCTTTGCAATATTGCCCAGTATGTTTATGCATTTTAACTACAATGGTTGCTCCAATATAGGCTGCATTGTAAACTTTCAAATCATGTAATTCATGCCCGACATGTTCGAATTTGAGTACATGTGAGAAGCTATCCTTACTTAATTGGTCAATTAATGAAACTATTGAGCTCTGATTGGTTGGAGAAACTCTGTTGTAATGAAAAGTAGTACTTTAAAGACCCCCATTATGATACAGTTTTCTGACATATAATATTTACATATCGACATCGTCGAACATAAAGGATATTTTTAACATTGAGTTGCTTGACTGAAGGGCTACAACTGTGGATTTTTATGTAAGTCCAGCCAACACCCAACAGTAGGCTACTAGTGTGTCCGTCCAGAAGTAACCGCACCCTCGCGTTGCAAAAGTGTGTATAAACACTTACTTTGGCATTAAAAACATGTCGGTAAACAAGTAATTCCATGACGAAATAAAGGGGCTACTTTTCTTTAAACTATAGAGACTATATATCAACAGTTGGCAGACCTGGTGACTCTAAATATATACTTAGTTCTATCTCTTAAGGTCCACAATGCACGTGAAAAATTTGGTTGAGGTCCAATAGATAGTATGCACGTTACATGTATTTAAATATTGAATTTATCGGCAAGGGTACATTCAGGTTGGCCACACCTTCGTAAATGGGGTGCTCAAACTTAAATTGAAATATTATGATCTATTATGTGCCAATTTTGATAGAACTATATTTATTAGCATGGAAGTTACATGTGATTCAACATTAAAACGATCAGCCGCGTAGAATCATGTTGACAGCAGTGTGGTAGATCGGTTACTGAAAATTAACATACATTTGCAGGTACTATATGTATGCAAAGTTTAGAACTGTTGGCCTGCATACTTTCTGATATATTGAGATTAGGATAAAGTATATAGAGTGCATTTTTTAACAGTTGGCAGCCCTGTTGACGCCAAACAAAATGCATATTCATATCTGCTCTGGTGCGCAAATCACATACCGAATTTGGTTGAAATGCAATAGATAGTATGGAGGTTACATGCATTTAAATATTGGACCTATCAACAGGCATAGGATCATGTTGGCACAACTATCATGTATGGGCTCCTATAAATAAGTCTGATGTAATATTATCGATATGTGTGTCAATTTTTGAACAATTCCCATGCATATCTTCCAAGATATCTAACAGAGACCTCAATTTTCATTTGTGATTTTTCAGCAGCTGGTAGCACTGACGTCATTTTCAAATTTTGTCGTGAGATATTCATGCATAGGTCTTTATACTGATACCAAATTTAGTTTCGATAGTTGCAGCCGTTTAGGAGTTGATAGGGACAAACCGACAGACGGACAGACAGACAGACCGGACAGACAGACACACATTTGCCCGAATCGATCTCATAAGTCTGCTTTTCCTCACTTTTACAAAATGTGAAAAGTAGGCTAAAAACGTTACTTTGTTTTATTTAACTCCCCCTGCATCAGAAGATTTACCCGTTAGTCCCAGCGTCCCTTGAATAGGATGCCCAGAAGTGTTCCTCACCACTGTGTGCTTTGAGATGACGTCGTGAAGAGCAGGAAGTGTGGTTTTCTGCGAAACTGTAACACCACTGTCATTTAGTTTAGCTGAAGGCAGGGCAGCTAAGTAAGCGCCATTTGCTTAATATAGCCGTGTGTACGAAGGGTGCACATGCATGTATAACGCCTGCCTCAGGATACATTCATGAATATATCGCGTCGCACACACGGTGTAAGCTTGAGCTCCTCATATCTCATGCACTATTCATTAGATCCTCTTAAATCCCATTAAAAATAAAATTCGAATTTAGTTTTTACTTCTCTTGAGATTACAGAAAAGGAACGTACATAGCACAGGCATTTAATATGACAATAATGATAATAATGTTATGGGGTTTACGTCCCTTTTAACTACCCTGGCTTTTAGAGACGCCGGGGTGCCAGAATTTTGCCCCGAAGGAGAATTTTAACGTGCCCTCGCATTTGCGCACCCTCAAATGCTAGCCGATTGCGCCAGGATACGAACCTGCAACCTTGGGCCGAGCAAATATGACAACAAACGTAACTATGAAAGTAATAGTTAGTTATTGTTGTTTTAAGGGGCGGTACTACGAGGTCATCTGCCCCTGTTTCGAAAGTAAGTTTCGTCATTTTATTTCCAGGTGACACAAACAATCGCCATAAGAATCCACATCCGTGGCTTGTTCAACGACGGAAAGAGCATCAGCGGAGGGGGAATGACGCATGCGCAGAGCGCCGACGAAGAGAGAGGAGCAGCAGACCGGCGTGCCCGATATCATTTGAGTGCAACTCACAATGGCAGATGGACGTGTACTGACAACATGGTCACCAATGGAAGTGTGTGAATGAACACGTGGGACTAGTGTGTCAGTCATCAATGAACGCCTACAGACATGGGCGAATATAAGGAGGGAGCTATGGGAACTTCGGTCCCCTCTCCCCCCCCCCCGCCGCTCTCCGAAATAAGCCAATACAAATTAAGAAAGTGTTGCTTTGGTAAAAGCATAAAATAATTATTAGTCTACCTCGTGACAAAATTCTTGACTGCCGCTCCGGAGGTTCGAATTCGATTCCCGGCTCTGCCAAAAAAGAAAAAAAAAGCTGGTTTGAGGCCTGGAACGGGGTACACTCAGCCTTGTGAGGCAAAACTGAGAATTTTACAGTATGGAACTTTTGAGTAATAAATTATAAATTTGTAAAAATATTTTTTTAAACCTTTCTGCTTAGTAAATTGACAAATATTTAGATATTTGCATTCATACTACATAGACCATGATTGGAAATTCAGTAAGTATAGAATATTATTTGTGTGCTGTGTTGTATGTTACAACTTATTTTGTATTGCCACTAATTGTAGGCTATACAATATTCTAATTTTACAATTAACTCTTATCTAAAATAATTACACCAAGTTGTATGCTCTAAGATATTCTAATTTTACAATTAACTCTTATCTAAAATAATTACACAAAGTTGTATGCTCTAAGATATTGGTTGATATGTCTAGGTATTCTGCGGTGACAATCCCCTGAGAATACTCACAATTTTCCAGAATAGTCAGCCCCCACGAAAAAAATTGTATGTACGCCCCAGCCTTCAGACCGTATATGGAGAAGCGGTCATGTCTCGTCAAATGGTTGGTCGCTGGTGTTGCATGTTCTGTGATGGACGGCAGAGTGCGGAGGATGAAGATCAAATCCACAAATGAAAACAACTTTGCTCGAGTACAGGACATGGTGTTAGCGGACAGGTGCATAACGGTGTCAGACGTGGGCAACCACACTGTGTATTGGTTGTGCCCGGACCCCTCACGAGCTCCATGCACTCTCGGGGCGTCACTTTCACACCAATTCTGAGGTGGAGCAGGCTGTGCCACAATTCCTTGCATCGCAGGGCACCGAATTTCACCAGAGTGGTTTCTTCAAACTGATTGCACGCTTCAACAAGTGTCTCAAAGTGGGTGGTGACGATGTCGAAAAATAGTGCAAGGTGTATAGTTCATGATGTCGTGATGTATGTCAGTTTGGATACAAAGGGTCCTTGGGTAAAATGACGAAACTAATTTTCTGAACTTTCCTCGTACAAACAAAATAATCCGATTGTCGTATGAAGATTCCTTAACCCTCTACTAGTGTGGTGTGAAGTTAACTAAAGAGAACCGCGGTCTATTTGTGTTTTCACAAACTACTACAAAAGAACTAATTCCAATTAAACCAGTAAAGTACATGTTACGGGATTAAATGTGGAATTAGTTCAATTCACCATACTTTGATTGGAGACCTAATTGGATTAAAAACCTTCATACGTGTTCAAATACTGATATGGTACAACGGTTGGTCTATGAAACAATACGGCAAATCAGGAAATATGTAATAGCGTGTGTAGGGTCGATAACACAGTATTTACAAAACGTACATTTTTCAGTAGGAGCAAATAAAATGCAGTTATATCCATTAACAAGCCAATGAACGGTACGAGTCTGCAATGCATTACTTTTTATTGACTCCACATGTAATTTTCAAATATTACATACAATAATACGCTTTCTTGATTCCAAGGAATGAATAAACGACACATTTTAATGGGTTTAAAAATATGTTGTTGACATAAGATTCTTTGACTCTGAAGTGATCACACGCTTCGCTGACTTACAACTGATAAATTCCAATGATTTCTGCAAATTTAAGGTCTACTAATCAACCTCATATAAATAAATAAATAAATAAATAAATAAATAACTTAATTAAGTATTAATAAATAAATAAATAAAAGAAGGAATAAATATATTCATTTTAATTCCATATTCAACCTATTTTCATTTAAGAAATAAGTAGTTCCGTTAATAACTAAATAGGCTATTTTCAAATATCCTACTTATGTTAATTGCCTCTATCAACATACAACATTTCTGTACACAAACTTTATGGCCTGCTTACTCAGCGATCAGGATCTGATGATGACTGCTTGAAAGTCGAAACGCGTAATCCTAAAAATTGTCCCATTATAATTTGATCATAACTAATACATGCAATTTCCTTTTTACTTATTTACTTATTATTAGCCTATTTTAATTTACGAAAACAAAATAGGCTTCTGAGATCACCTTTTGTCCGTGTGTGTGCTCGTATGTGTGTGTGTGTGTGTGTGTATGTTCCCCTAATAAAATCTAAACGACCTGAGCGATTTCAATGAAACTTGGGAAGTGCATACTGATACCTCGTACAACCTCGACCATGCATTTCAAATTTTAATACAATATACCAATCTAACATGGCGGCCGCGAAATATTGTACGGTCATAAAGGATACTACTAGAAGTTCATCTATTTGACTTTCAAAGATCTGTTAAGTATAAAACGAACATGGAGGCCAAGCGAAGTTGAAATATTTAATTAGATTTTCTCGCCATTTAACCATCCGAGCTCAGTGAAACATGGTACACAAAATGTTTATACACATTGTAATGCACTGATATCAAATTTAGTTCAATTGTTTTCATAACCCTAAGATGGCGTCTGTATGAAATTTTAAAAATGAGTTTTTATTTCTTGTGCCTTAATCATGCGATTGAAGTGAAAGTCTGAATAATGAACCAATGCAGTAATCTTCATCTAATGGTACATTACTCAATGGCTTACACATATAACAATCCATCATGGCGACCATCCGAAGTATTTAGACGGTTCTTAATATCTACGAATCTATTACAGCAATCATACTGAAATTTTGTAAGTTGATAGAGGATATTATTTTAGGTTTACCTGTGGATCATTCAATAACCTGGTGATCACCAAACCAACACGGCGGCGACGAGAAATTTAAATATTTAAATTTATTTTTCTCATAAATTTTCATCCGAGCACTGTGAAACTTGGCACGGTATATCTTCATACAAGCCTTAATATACTGACGTCTAATTTAATGGCATATTTGAGAGCTTAAAATGGCGGTTTTGCAATTTAAATAAATTTTGATTTCATTTCTTGTGTCCTAAGTAAGCCAGTAGGATATATGAAAATAGGCTATTTATTTCTTAACGGAACTACTAGTACATACAGGGTGTCTCTTATTAACATTTAAAACTCTCTATTGCGACGTAGATGGCATTGAGACAAGTAATTTGATATAGGACACTTAGGGTCGCAAGTGTCCGGAAATACCTTAAAAGTGAACCACAACTGTTAAACATATGACGTCATCAGGTGACGGCTACGCTCGAGCGGTCAGGCCGTGCTCTCTTAAGCACACCAAAGCATCCAAAGCAAACGTTGAAAGTCTGCGTGTGCAACTCGGGCGCGTGGGGTTCGAGGTTCAAATTCGGGTCCTATCCATCAGCTTTCTTTGTTTTCTCTCTTCTCCTTTCAAGTGGAAGCAGATTATTTGTTAGCCTACTTTCGATTTTTGCAAAAAATGAAAGTAGACTTATGGGATCAACACAGGGCGACAAATTGTGTGTCTGTGAGTGTGTGTGTGTGTGTGAGCCTGTGTGTGCGTGTGTGAGAGTGTGTGTACTCTGAATGTCTGTCTCCCCCTTATCAACTCGAACACGGTGAAACCAAATTGAACGAAATTCGGTACAGAGGTAGCACTAAAAAAGGGCACCTCAGTGTCATGTTTTATATCGCCGCCATCTTAACGGAAACGTAATGGCGGCCAACCAAATGTTAAAAGCTTAAATCAAATTACTACCAACCTAATCATCTGATCTCTACCAATTTTGTATGAAGAATCTTTTGACCAGGTCATCAGCGCAATAATTTGAGGATGGCGGCCATGTTTGTGTGCAAATCGATTCCCCCTATCTATTCAAACACGGTGAAACCGAATTGAACAAAATTTGGTTCAGAGGTAGCATTAGCAAAGGGAACCTCTGTGTCATGTTTTATATCGCCGCCATCTTGACGAAAACATAATGGTGGCCACCCAAATGTTAAAAGCTTAAATCAAATTACGACCAACCTAATCATCTGATCTGTACTAAATTTTGCAACAATATACCTTTATGTAGTAAGCATCTTTTGACCAAACGACAAGGTCATCAGCCCAACAGTTTGCAGATAGCGTCCATGTATGTGTGCAAATCGATACACATATCAATTCAAACACGGTGAAACTGAATTGAATGAAATTTTGTACAGAGGTAGCACTAGCAAAGGGCACCTCATATTCATGTTTAATATCCGTATAACACGTTGTATTTCAACAAGCTACTTCAACCAACATTCAATTATACTCCTTGAAAAGGACAAAGAGTTGTAACAATACCCATGCATTTAGGAGAAAGTAGGCTATATGTTCTTTACTGAACATCTTGTTGACATTAAGACACGGAACCAGAATGATATGATATTCAACGGTTGCTATGGTGTGCTTAAGAGAGCACGGGCCTGAGCCGTCACCTGATGACGTCATATGTTTAACAGTTGTGGTTCACTTTTAAGGTATTTCCGGACACATGCGACCCTACGTGTCCTATATCAAATTACTTGTCTCAATGCCATCTAAGTCGCTATAGAGAGTTTTAATAGTACGTTTTGCAACGACCCTATAATGGCAATAATTAATACACGAGTATGTTTATAAAACGAGCTTAGCGAGTGTCTTAATTACCATTATAGGAGAAATGCATACGACTGTTTATGTTCGACGATAATTATAACTATTTTATGTTCGAACATAAATATTCATAAATATCTGTCGAGATTTCACCAGTTTTATGTACTGAACAGAGCGTATGAGACGCACAGAATGCCTCGTATTTGACCATGTTCTCCTGAATTACCTCACTATGACACTCGCCGCGCAGTGAAATTTAAGATAGGGGGCCATGGAAATGAGCGCAGGTGCGATGCTATCCTCACCTAATTGGTCACACAACTGTTTCTTGAGCTCTGATTGTAGGAGAAACTGTAACATAATGAGCCTCATTATAGTACAGTTTTCTGACACATAATATTTACATTTCGCCAGGGTCGAACATAAACGTTAATAAGAGACACTCTGTATATTCTATACATTGTATCCCGCCCAGTCATTGGGCAAATTCATGTTGACCGACTGAAGAGTTACAACTGACAGTTTGTTTAGGCAACACAGAAAAAATGGCTTCAATACTTAACATTAATCTCATGTCAAAGATGAACCATTGTATGTTTATCAGAGCCTGTTTGTTATCTTGAATAATCCGCGTAGAAAATATCTAGAGGCTTTGTTTTAAAACGTTGGCAGCCCTAAACGTCTGGGAAGTCAACGAGTACCTGGAAGAACCCATTGTTGAGCAATGGATGGAGAGGCAGGCTGTAATAAGGAATTAGTTAATGGTCTCACAAGTGGTGATTTGCAAGGACGAAGATCATGAAGGACATAGTTCACCAGGGAAAGTTCGTTCTTGACAGTGCTGTTGAATTTGAGGTCATTATTTTTAATGAGCGCCAACTTTTCTATTCAAAATGATCCCAAACGAAGAGCCTTCCTCCACGGCAAGACGGATATGAGCTAAATTGCATCCTGTGTAGGAGCAAGTCGCCCGTAATGAACGAGGGATCAATAAGATTAACCACACAAACTCTGTCCAACGACAGCACTGTTAGAATATTATTCTGTTAATCTTCAGGCAATACTCTCCATCAAGGTTGGGGAGTATGGCGTTACGTAACGCAGGGGGGTATGTACAATTTATATTCGTGCGGGGGTCTGACTATCCTGGAAAATTGTGAGTATTCTCAGGGGATTGTCACCACGAAATAACCAGAAATATCAACCAATATCTTAGAGCATATTACTTTGTGTAATTATTTTAGGTAAGACTTCGTTGTAAAATTCTAATTTTATATAGCCTACAAATAGTGGTAATAGAAAAAAAAGTTGTACAATACAACACAACACATAAATAATGTTATACTTAATGAATTTTCTGTTATGTCCTATGGAGTATGAATGGTAAATATCTAAATATTTGTCAATTTACTAGCAGAAAGGTAAACAGTTTTTTATTTTTACAAATTGATAATTTATTTCTCAAAAGTACCGTACTGTGGAATTCTCAGTTTTGTCACACAAGGCTGAGTGTACCCAGTTCCAGCCCTCAGACCAGAATTAAAACTTCTTGGCAGAGCCGGGAATCGAATTTGGACCTCCGGGGCGGTAGCCATGAATGCTAGCCACTACATCATGAGGTAGTCTAATTTCAATCTTAGCCAATAAGTTAAAATTAGGGTACAACCAAATGTACAATTTTTTATGCTTTTACCAGAGCAACACATTCTTAATTTATATTGGCTCTTTTCGGGGGGTGCTGGAGCTCCATCAGCTCCCCACTTTATAGACGCCCCTGACGTAACGCCATTACTTTAAAGCTGGGGTCTCCAAACTAAGGTCCGCGGGTCAACACCGGCCTGCAAACACCACAAATCCGGACACTCAGTAGCTTATTTTGATTGCATTGTACATTTTACATTGTAAGCAAATCATACAAATTATAATGAGATGTTTTTATTTGATGATAAATTAACCCTAGAACGGTCGGGTGGAAAATGTAACAAGAAAGGTCGGGCTGGTTCTGGTAGACCCAAAACCTAAACGCGCATGAAACTGTTTAAAATAATTTATTCATACTCTTTTAGCGTACGGCTTTTAGTGTCGGGAGTGTCCGAGGACATGTTCGGCTCGCCAGTTTGTAGCTGCTTCTATGCGGACACCCATTGGGTGAGCTACAAGTACCGTCGCGTGTGGAGTGTTGTCTGGGGAGGAAAGTATGAATGTAAGACGAGGAGTTGGAAGGTAGCGCCTGAGGCCTATAGTTAGGGACCAACCCCAGCATTTGCCTTGAAGGAAGATGGGAAACCACAGAAGACCATCTTCACGGTTGCCAGCAGTCATGCCGTAACGACCACGGCTAACTGACCCGGTAGTCATACAATATAGGCTAATACATTGAATAATATTATGGAATGTTCTCAATAATTTTAAATCAATTTTATATTCCTGCATTGTTTTATTAATAAAAAGAACCTAAAATGAGAAGAAGCTTAACATTTTAGCTGGAAAAAGTAATTTTTATAAACAAAATCGCTACAATTGAAGTGCACTTGATATGTCAGTTTGATAATACTATTTTATGCAAATGTATTTATTTGTTGTCCAAATGTCTAAGGAAAAGGGCTTAGGTTCAATATTTTAACCAATTACACTCGGGTGAAGTTCCTCAATTGTTAATGCAGTTTGAACATTTCCGCATGTGTCAGGCAAACCCAAACTTTGCAGATCTTGTAGAAGTATTTTGTCTTGTTGTCCTTACACTTATGACATCTACCTCTTTTCCCAGGCTCCGGCACTCCACAAAACCTAAAAGGAACTAATATATCACACGCAAAATCCACTAGTATGGAACACAAACGTTACATAAACGGTCGGGCCTGCTTTGAGAGACCCATGACTACTTTGCGATGGTTACAGACAAAGACTCGTTGATGAAGCTTCCGGTTTACTGCAGCAGCGCATTCTGAAGAATGTTTCAGTAAGCTATAGGGCACTCCAAAGCTGTAGGAGCTGCGTCCTTGTAGATATTACGAAAATGCGTACTACTGGGACCCACAGACCCTGCCCGACCGTTCTAGGGTTAAGAAACACAATAGATTACATATATGTGCAAATTATAGACTGAACGCCTGTTTTCCAACATTTCATTTTGTACTTTTTTGTGAAGTAATGTACTACAATTGCTTGCAAGGTTGGGAAATTATTTTAAACGTTTAATTAGTAGTCTTAATTACATTTTCTTTTAAGAAACTGACTAAAATGTTTTTATTTATTTTATAATTTCCACTAAAATAATGTAGTATCCTTGCTAATGCAGAATGTCACACGTTTCATTTTGATTATTTTATTATAGCTTTGTGTGAAATTAGGGTACAGGAATTTGAAGTCTTTTGTTGCTGATGGTCCAATCTTGATCTATTCAAAGAATCGTGGGCAATGGATTGAACTCATCTGATTTAGAAAGTACATTCCAAAGGAAATGTAGAAAGAGTAAACACTAGCCAGCTCAGGTATCCCGCAGAAACTCCAATTTTCAAAATTCACAGACGCAATATCTTATGGGAAAAGTTGTGGGTCCATAGGGGAGAAAGCATTACTAAGTAGGGCAGAGAATGAAAACTAAAACGTAACTAATACTAACTATAGACTTACCTACTTGAAGAAGAAATGGTAAACAAATAAAGGATAAGGCAAATAAAGGACAAGAAGAAATGAAATGCTCTCAACTCTCTAGGAATGCGGATTGAGGGACTTGGAATTAAGGAGAGCCATGAAAGGCAGATAGGAAAGGGAAAGAGGAGAGGACCCGCCCCAAGTCAGAGGAAAAAGGTGGGCAAAATGTACCCGCTCAGGAATCCCTCAGGGTCGCCAACTGCCAAACTCACCAGCCGTGAGCCCTTGAGAGTGTAGAACTATCCAGGGTTCACCAGGAGTTGTGGGGCTACATACACCCTGCCTCCTTGAGGGCCTTGTGCAGAAGACTGGAGATAACATGAAAAGAAAAAGAAGGCTGACCCCTCACAGAATGAGGGTATGTGGAAAGATGAGACAAGGGCCAATTAAGGCAGGAAACTGAACGAATCCCTAGGCCTCGGATACCCTAATACCGTCGGAGTCGGAAGAGAACAAGAGTTGACCAAGAGAGGTCGACAGGAAAGAAGACAGAGAGGAGCCCGGCACAAGTAAGTGGAAGCAATGCCGGATTCAGCTGGGGCCCGTGGTCGTCAACCCAAGTCCCACTAGATGTGAGCTGTGTGACTGATTTACATTCTTTATTTAAGTCTAATAATTTGCACACCTCTTTACATACAAAATGAAGTTAAGCATTTTATGGTATGAGATTTATTCAAAAAAACTCATAGTGTCATACATAGAAAATTCAAATAATGTAATTAATAATTAGTATTTATTTATATGAGTTGTTTAGACCAATAGAATACCATAAAACAAATTATGAACTCCTGCTGTTATTTTTCTTGTCTTTTTAAAGCTCCTTCATCGCTTCGCTGTGTCGAACTTGTCGTTCCTCCGTCCATCCTTTCCCCGATCTCCTTGGTCGATCTTCAGGTGTTACTTCCCAACTGTGGATCTTATGTCTGAATGTCATTCGATTTTCGATGTCTATAAATGTGATATTGACATTTATGAGATCAATTTTGTCCTGTGTAATCCAGACTGTCGTCACTTTAATTGTCCTTAAGTAAATTATCGTCATTCAGTCTCATGACGTTGCCGTAAAATCTCAGTCATCGTGTGCGAAAATGTCTAGATCATTATTATTCTTCTTTCTTAGAATGAGCCAACTATGGACTACGTAGGTTAACCAAAATGGTTCTCAGCTTGATGAATTGGGATTGGCTTCACGTTCTTAAGAGTCTTCTTCCTAGCCCATATCTTCTTCATTTTCTGAATATGTAAATGTTTAGCTACTTCTGACCTCTTTGGTCTGTGCCCTTTCTTAAGTTTAATATGCGGGTGTTCTTTTAACATTTTCCTGAAAACTTGTCTGTCATGGATAACGGATTCAGAGATGTTAAAGGTTTTCAGATCTTGTTTAACTTGCTGGTACCACAGTGATGTTGTTTTCTTGTTTTCTTGTGGATTACACTGGTCAATTTTGACCCGTTCATTCTCTCAAGGTGTCCGTAGAATTGAGGGCGTCTCTTGATGATTGTGTCCATTAGAGGTTCTTGCTTTAGGTATAGATCATAATTGGGCCTGTGATACCTTACTCCATTTATGATCCTTGGGCCTAACATCTTCCTCAAGATAATTCTTTCCTTGACCTCTAGTTTCTGGATCAGTTTTGCCCCTTTGATGGTTAGGGTTTCAGCTGCATAGAGGACCTTGAGCCTGATTACAGCGTTATAGTGCCTTAATTTCGCATTGATGGATGTGGATTTCTTCTCGTAACCTTTTCTGCATCGATTATTATTATTTTTTATTTTTATTATTATAATTAATGAGATTTATGTAGCTGTAACTTTCTACTAACAATTCTTTGCAGGTGTGGATCAAATTTACTACAGGACGTTCATTACTTCATTAACGTTAAAAGTAACGTGGTTCCAGTTCCAATTACTGAATTTTATTATTAACATCGTTACCTGAAAGCAGGGTTCTCCAAAGATTTCAGTCACAGGGCCACACTGAATCCTCCACTAAACCCCAAATGTAAGACATAGCTAGGTCATCATACCATCACTGTAGATTTGAATTACGCGCAAAGTTTCCCTTCGGGACTCCCCGCTGAGTGAGATGTCCATGGCTCAGTGCGCAAGGGGGTGTGGGGAGGGGAGATTTTTTCACTGTCATCATCATCTCATGGCTAGGCCTTGTCGCTGCAACCACATTTGTCTCTTACTTGCTGTTTAAATTGAAGTCCATGCATCACAGAATCCATATGAGCCTCCCGCGGTCTTCCTCTTCCTTTCTTCCCCGGAACTTTTCCTTCCAGTATGGTGGTCAGGAACTCATTATGACGTAGGGTGTGGCCAACGAATTTTCAGTGTAGCGATGTTTTTTAAAGAAGATTATTTTGAAATTGTTGGAATTGCTCGATTTTTATAAGGGTCTTCCACTCATAGTTCTATCAATTTTTTAGACTATTTTCATTTTATGAAAAAATAGGCTTATGAGATCACCTATGGTCCGTGTGTCTGTGAGTGCGTGTGTGATTCGTGTGTGTGTGTGTGAGTGTCCCCCTAATAACTTCTAAACAGCTGGAGCGATTTCAAGGAAACTCGGTAAGATCATAGCACCATTCTGGCCGACCTCGACCGTACAATAATTGATTATACATATTTTAATGCACTGGCATCTAATTTAGTTCAATTTTTTACATAACCTCAAGATGGCGACTGTGCGAAATTTTAAAATTAAGTTTTTATTTCTTGTGTCGTAATCAAGCGATCGAAGTGAAAGCTTGAATAATGAAGCTACGCAATAATTTTCCTTTAATGGTACATACCTCTATGGCCTATACATATAACAATCCAAAATGGCGAGCATCCGAAATATTATGACGGATCTCAATATCTACGAATCTTTTACAGCAATCAAACTGAAATATTTTATGTTCATAGAGACATAAGTTCACCTATAGGACTTTCAGTAACCTGGTGAGCACAAATCCAATATGGCGGCGACGCGATATATAAATATTTAAATGGATGTTTCTCGCGATTTCACTATCCGAGTGCAGTGAAACTCTGCACGTTAAATGCTTATACAAATGTTAATCCACTGGTATCTATTTTTTTCAATTGTTTACTTAACCACAAAACGGCAGCTGAGCGCAATTTTAAAGTCTCGTGTTTATTTTTTGTGTCCTAATCATGCGATTGAAGTTTGAATACCACACGTACACAATAATCTTCTTGTAACAGTACATAAATAAAAATTCAAACTGGCGAGCATCTGAAATATCTAGACGGTTCTCAATATCTACGAGTCTATCACAACTACCAAACTGAAATTTTGTGTGTTGATAGAAGCAATTAACTTGAGTAGGAACGACTTGTTATAAGCTTGATAGAGCTCTCCAAGACTTACAATTTGAAACCTTTCGGGGCCCTTTACCCTCAACGTTTGGCACAATTGAAGACATTGCATAAATTTACGTTTTGGCTAAGACTTTGTCTCATTGGAAATGTTTTCAACATTTTAAAACACCTGTGGCATTGGCATCTATCTTGAAAGCATAACGAGCGTGTCATTGTTTTACCCCTCGTACCCTCTGAAGAGTTGTTTTGTTGATGAGCTATTACTGCTTCTCAATCAGGCCCGTTCCGACCCTCATATCAGACTTAGAATTTTTGCAGTGCTGGCAATTGTGCGTGTCTTCAGTCTTTTGACTGGTTTGATGCAGCACTCCACATCTCCCTGTCCTTAGTGATTTTTAACGCTCTTAAAAAATCCGACGACTTCAGCCGGGTTTGAACCCGTGACCTTGAGCATAGAAGCTCAGCATGCTACCAACTACGCGACCAAAGCCACATGGCCTATAGCTAAACAATTCAGTAACACAGAAATAACAAGTGACCAGAGCATCTGTGGAGGACATTTATAACGTTAGACAATAATAAGCAAAAAGTGATAACGAAACAGTTTTTTGCTCGTAGAACGAAGCACACATGTAGGCAGAATATACGCGCGCGGGCAAATCCTGAGAGCAGACCACACCGTCGGGCGCATTAACACACGCAGCGTATAAATCTTAACTGTCAGACACAAAGCTTCTCTTCCTTCGCTACTTAGGACATCAGATTAATCATGCTTACAAAACCGGCGAATAGAGAAGAAGGAAATTAATGTAAATCTCTTCTCTCTCCCTCTTTCTTCTTATTCTACTAGATTACAAAACCAATGTTTACACAAAGTTACATTCCAAAAGGAACAATACAAACCGATTGAAATGTTGGAGTAGAGTACCGGACACTCTGGTTCAATAATTCATTATAATGACCCAAGCTATCGTACTACACAAATCGCACAATGCACAGAACGCCATTTATCACAAACGACTGATTGGAACTCCGCGGGATAACATTCCAATCAATTTACGTAAAGTTAACAATGACTAAAAACAGTGGCGTGGCGTGGAATTTTTTCGAGGGTAAGCTGTGACGAAGACTCAAAATATAGGCTTACACCATAAAGCAACTTCAGCACCCGGTTCCAGCTATGCCCTTGTCAATGTTGAGGTTGATATCACAAGTAGCAACAATTACTCTACACACATAATTATTAGTCTTTCACATTTAAAAAATAAAAATAGAAAGAGTTGTAATACAGCACAGCTCATTTTTCCCTTTTCAACTTTAGGCATGCCAATCCATGTACATTAAGTCCGGAGAAAATTATTCAACAATAGGGTTGGCGAGCTTCTCTTATCGTGTATCATTTGACGATTGAACAGTGTGGCAATTTGTGTTTTTGTTGTTCGCATTTCTTGGCCTAAGGAGCTAAACTTTTAGGTTATTACCCGTAAATTTTCTATTGTGCGTGGCTCAGCGGTAACGTTCTAGCTTGCTGAGCTTAAGATAGCGGGATCGAATGCCGTCGCAGCCAGTCGGCATTTGAGGGTGCGCAAATGAGAGGGAGCCGTGTCACTATATTTACTGGCACGTTAAAGATTCCCTTCGGGTCAAAATTCCGGCACCCCGGCGTCTCTAAAAGCCTCAGTAGTTAACAGGGACGTAAAACCAATAACATTATTATTATTTTCTATTATGAGACCTAAGTGAATATTAGCGGCTTCGGTGGCGTAGTCAGTAGCATGCCGAACTGCTATGCCCAAGATAGCGGGTTCAAACCCGGCCGAAGTCGTCGGATTTTTTAAGAGCGTTAAAAATCCTTCAGTATGCCTTCCTTCGGAGGGGAAGTAAAGCCGGCGGTCCCATGTCATAGATTTATGGCATGTAAAAGATCCTTTCACAGACTAAACTTGTGTAAAGCAAAATTTGTTAGGTTAGATTTCGTCAGAACGCTCTATCAAAGTTCCAACGATCGCCACTAGGTATCATTGATATCTGGTGGCGAAAGTTGGAACTACTTGAAATTGAACGGAACTTGTAGCTCACCCTTTAGGGTGTCCGCTGGAAGCAGCTACAGACTCAGGCGAGCCGAACATGTCCTCGGACACTCCCGGCACTAAAAGCCATACGATAAATAAATAAATAAATAAATAAATAAATAAATAAATAAATAAATAAATAAGTGAATATTAAAATAATAAACATGCTATTAGTAGACTAATAGATATTCTTATGTCATTGTATTGCATGTTCAGTTAATATTTATTTGCAAATATCACTCAAATTGTACTGATGTAAGTTTTCACGGCTTCATTAGTTTGAATGACTTAATTGGGGCGTAGGCCTATAACCTATGCAAACTAGTACTAAGGGGGCGTGGTGGCGCAGCGGTCAAGCACTTGGCCTCTCACCAAGGTGGACCGGGTTCGATTCCCAGTCAATGCATGTGAGATTTCGAAGTGAAATTCCATGTCCTGTGGTTCGGATTCCACGTAAAAAGGAGGTCCCGTGGCTCATGATCGCATGATTAATGGTCACGTAAAACTAAAAGCTTCCTTCTTTTTTTAAACTAGTACTGACAATTCCGGCGTCTAGTGCATCAGTGGAAAGAATGTTTTCTACCATGAAACGTATAAAAACCTTCAACCGAAACTCAATGCATCAAGAAGGACTTTCACATCTCGCGCTTCTTTCCATTGAAAAGGTGTTATAGTGCAGCCTTCAGGGGAACACTGATTTTCACGACCATGTAATTGATGAATTCGCTAAGAGGGAGAGCAGAATTGAACTTCGCTACAAATGATCCGCCAAGGTACAGTAAATAGTGGCATTAATTAATTTTGTACAAATGAGAATTTGATAGACCCTACCTACCGTAATTACCAAATATTTTTTAAAATAATGTGATAGGTCTTTAAAATATTATTCAAATTATACGGATGTACATACATTTAAAATTATGTATCCTTTACACCAACTCTTTGAATATAATTTGAATGATAATCAGAGGAACTTTTCGGGTTGATGGGTCACTCTGAAGATTCCAACGCACTGTTCACTCCCAACACAATAATATCAACAGTAGTTACGGTATACTAAATTTTGCTAATTGCACTCAAAAACATAGAGTTGTGAGTTAACCGGACGAAGAAGAATTTTAACTACCGCGCCCAGCAAAGGTCGGGTCTGATGGTCAGATGGAGGGTGGGGAATGGAGAGGCGCGCCAAATAATTTTAAGCAGTGCTGGTGTCCAGGCTCGCCAGGGTAAGCCACCCGAACCGAAGCAGACCTTGCTACCCGCGTTGACTTGTCTCGACGACAGCCCTGTGGCTATGGAACGCCACACCCCCTGTCTTAGCCAATCAAGGACGACCTGGCGTACTTGGTGTGCCACTCCATCGGCCATAGCAGTGTTCCGGGCCAGAAGGCTCCTGGAGGTAAACAAGCCGTTGTCATAGCGACCAGCCGCACTCTTTCTTCTTTCTCTCCAAAGTAGTACTGGCTGATCGAGGAGAACTGCGGTAGAGAACGAGGAACGTCATTCAAAGCGGCGTTTTTGCAGTTGCTTGCGCGTTAGAATGTGATATTATATACTTTATTCTTATGAGAATATGCTAGGTAAGGGGTGCTTTCCCCGTGGCATTGGAGAAAACGCCACTGACTAAAAATTTACAAGTTACTAAATGAATCATGGGGATAACAATGTTATAGCCTACTTCAAAGTCCAATTTATCAACTTACGAATGAATGACCTTTCAGGAAAAATTGATCGAAAATAGAATAAATAGAAGACTGGTGGGTGATACGATGTTTAAAAGGTTCTTCATTCCTCATTTTTAGCACAAAATAACATGAGGTTTGTTGCACTTGTTTTTTTTCCATTTGTGATTATTGTTTCCTTAATTGTCATGTATATTCATATCTTTTGCACTCAAATTACTATATCACCGAAGAGCTATTACATTTGTTCGAGGTTACGTAAAATGCACAACCTCAGATACAACTCTTCGTTATAACATATTAATAAATGTAAATATAGATACATTTCAAAAGAATCACTAATAATTGTTAAACAAAATAACTCAACAAATTATGAATGAATCATTATTCATGCCCACAATATCGGTGAGTACGAAAGAAAATTTATTTCAATTTTCTCTCCCTCCCTCCTACTCGTTTTTTTTTCGCTTTCAACTACGTTACAATACCAATATTTGCGCAAAATTACATTAAACACATTTTATAAAGTTCCTCCTTTACATTGAAAAAAAAAAAAACAAAAAACAAAAAAAAAACCAACAACATCGAATCATGGATAAGTTTTCCAGAATTACATGATGAATACTTCTTGCCTTGGTAACCATATAGTAGGCCTAGATGACCTTAACACTTCAGAATAGGAGGCCTAAATGGCCTTTACACTTCAGAGTTTGATGACGAATACTAGTTGCCTTGGTAACCATATAGGAGGCCTAGATGGCATTTGCACCTCAGATTTTAACAATGAATACTTGTTGCCTTGGCAACCATTCAGTAGCCCTAAATGGCCTTCATTTTGATGGTGAATACTAGTTGCCTTGGTAACCAAATAGTAGGACTAGATGGTCTTCACACTTCAGATTCAAATAATGAATACTAGTTGCCTTGGAAACCACATAGAAGGCCTACATGGCCTTCATACTTCTGATTTATATGTGCTGGATATACTACAACCTGTAGGCAGGTTCAATACATTCTAATGACTCAAGGAGAAACTCCACAAAAAGCACACTATACTGTATATTATACAATTTGTGATAATAAAAGGCCAAACTGAATGTGGGACTCTCTCCAAACAAATCCATCTAATGAATGTATTTCAAACTCAGACAAACTAAAATGGAACTTTATAAAATGCAACAGACTTCAATAGTCTAATTGATGAAATAAATTACGAGCCTTACAGTAGTCGCATATGATGTGTAACATCTGACATAGAAGAAACCTCACGTGACATTGTTGATACACCGGTATTTTATACTATTATTGCCACAAATATTAATCTATTGTAAAAGGGAGTGTTTTACAGATATTGTAGTTTATAATACGGAACTCATTTTATTAGATGATTTGTAGCTTCGACCAGCACTAGCCTAAATAAAGAATACGATATGGATCAACTAAATTAATAGACGCGACACCGCTCATAACCTTAAATTCCTTATAAACAGGTCATCTTCATTCACAGACCAACACGTAATTTCATATGGATTCTGTTAAAATGAGTCATATTGATATGATAAATATCATTTAAAATGATAATCTGGTAGCAAAAATATTTACCCCGTCCGGGATTCAAACCCAAGATCTCTAGATTAACAGTCATAAGCACTAACACCACGGCTATTTCGACTACGCAAATTTTGTGCACAAGATGGTGACTTATTTCCACGTTCCAATAATACTGCATTACGGAATTAAGTTTCATTTATATTTTGCTTGATTCGATAATGTTCCTGCGTGAAATTGAGTTTAAAATGCCTTATGAATAGACCCTCTTGTGAGTAAAGAGAATGTATTCAGTAATAGTTCACGAAGGCTTGCTCAATTCTCGTATAACCACAACGATTATATTATATTGATGACTGCATTACCGTTATGTGGGTTAATATTTGAATAGCCATTGTGCAGAAACATAATGCCGGCAATGCCGTCTACTTACAATGTTTGATATTAAGGCATTTTACGATTTAAATACTGATACGAAGACTTCGAACATGTACCATGTCATTTGTTTCAATCACTTGACACCAGAGTTCGCATGAGCGTTTTCCGTTCAGTATGTCATATACATTCCACATGGCCGAGAGTACGTCATGGTATCAAATATCTGACACTGCGCGCTCATTGTTTCTCGTACCACTGCCAGCTGGGTCTTACCACAGCCCGCTGGATCGATCGATCGAGCGGGCAGTGCATACTTCCGTTTTCCACCACTGCCAGATAGTACACTTCCGTTCGATCGATCGAGCAGGCAGTGTATACTTCCGTTTTCCACCACTGCCAGCTAGTACACTTCCGTTCGATTGATCGAGGGGGCAGTGCATACTTCCATTTTCCACCACTGCCAGCTAGTACACTTCCGTTCGATTGATCGAGGGGGCAGTGCATACTTCCGTTTGCCACCACTGCCAGCTAGTACACTTCCGTTCGATCGATCGAGCGGGCAGTGCATTACTTCCGTTCGATCCACCACTGCCAGCTCGATCGTTCCGATCCACTCCGTCCCCAATTTTCAAAATCACTCCCACAAAACTATCCAGCAACCGAGCGGAAAGATGTTACACATCAATAATTCAGTTAAGGAATTATATGAATTAGAGTACCCATGTGGGTTGTGTCGTCTCCAAAGCGCACACATCACTCCATTTCGTAATGAGGGCATTAAAAGGCAGTAACTGTACCGCAAAAGAATTAGGATATTTGACTCTGGTGAGGCCAATCTTGGAATACGGCTCAGCGGTTGGGGACCCATCTCATGCACGGCTCATCAATGAGCTGGAGGTGGTACAAAGGACGGCTGCTAGGTTTGTGAGCAATGATTTTATTCCTACAAGTAGTGTAACTCGATTTGTAGAAAAACTAGTGTGGGAATCTCTGGAAGATAGGACGAAATCCAGACTATACGATATGTTTAACACTTACACTAATCGGTCAGCATGGGGAGAACTTAGCAAACGTCTGGGAAATCCCACCTACCTGAGCAGGGGAGATCATCCACATAAAGTTAAGGTCCGATCTCAGCGTACAATATGTGGGGAGTGAAATTTCAGCGTGTTATAAACCAATCCCATAGGCCTATCTATATTGAAACCGAATTGATTATCTTGCCTACATTTAGATTGCGGACATCTTCGTTAAATGGCATTGTCATTCTCTTTTTAGGATGCTATGTGCACTGTGTGTTCCAAGCCAAAATACCATTTAGGCTACTACGCAAGGCATAATTTCAGATATCAGTGCCAGTGTATGAAAAGCCCTCACTTCTCCTAAGAAGAAGAAATATATTGGAAGGCATATTAATCAAATTGAAGAACTATTTTAAACAGTAATCGCAGAGAGGCTTGGGCGCATTACGAAGCCAGTTATAAACAAAGTATCGCTGCTCTGTATGCAATGAAGTTGATCGATACACTTTTAATCCTTTGCACAGGACCACCGCGGAGTGCTGGATTCGTTGCAATTTGACAGATCCCAACATAAGTGAATGCATTAAAGAAGCGACGCTGTAAGTTGTTTAGTGCATATTGAACCCTTTACCCTATGTTGGTTAAATGATTCTACTATTTTATTTCTTCAATTAATAAATATTTCAACCAGCATCAAGATAGTAGCCAGACAGTGATGAGGAAATCTCAAGCATTTGTTGGAGACAGTAGGGACATACCTGCATCAGTTTAACAAAAGGCTAAGTACTTGAGCTATGAAAAGAAATAGCAGAGCGATGTATCATAAGGACAGGTGTGGCTACCTCAATTTTAGAAGCGACGCGCGGTGAGACATGGTTCTGGTATGTTCATTGTGATATTCGCGCCTAGAAGAAATATGATGCAGTAACGTGAATGGCTGATGAAGAAAATAGACACTCCCAAGACGCCAAGATCTACTAGAAACCGACAAATTATTAGAAATGGAAAACCAATGAGAAGAGAATGCCTACTTGCGCGCCAACTCTGGCTGGGGTACGCGGTGGCTAGTATTCACGCGGGAAATCGCCTAGACAAAATCTCTACGATCGATTCTAGGATTAATGGGCATATTCTTGACCTGTGCAATATTGCGAGTTCAGTGATATCTATTTCATTCCTGTATCACAATTACTTCGATAAATTTTTACATAAAATCCCCCTCCATCTAGACCCAAGGGCCAGTTCATTTATAAGTGTGTCGAAGAGCCAAGACATTGACTTTTATTCCGTGTGTTGAGGACACACTATTATTATTCTGTGCGTCTACAGACATTGACTTTTATTCCGTGTGTCGAGAACACAGGACTTTGATTATGTTCGTCTGAAGAGATAGACTTGTATTTGTGTCGAGGACACAAGATATTCATTGAAAAGTGGTAAATTCAGTGATAGATAGTCATAGTACTATAGTTATAGGGACAGTAGCGTCGATAATTCGCCAACGAACAGTGACAGGGAATTTAGTACCTGAACAAGCGAATTTAGTAGTCAGGCATAAAGTGTATAATAACCTAATTTTTGTATCAGCGCAAGGATGACATCAATGAATGCAGAGGAAGTGTGGAATTCTCAACAGTCCGTCCAGATGGCTGCTATGAGATAAAGAGCATCCAGTTGGGGAATGGCGTCTGATGTTCTTTGACGGGTGACTACAACACGAGATGAGTACAAATAATATTTTATTATTTATTAAATTAACTTATGGTTTATGGGACATATTTTTGTAAATACTTTGCTTGTGTGATTTACTGTAGTATATTTAGTTTTGATCTGACACACTTTTGTTTGGAAGCAGCTCGCACAATGGTAGTTAATGGGAGGTTCTTTTCTTTGTGTTGTGTTAACTAACGTATCTATGTGAACGGCCGTGTTCGCCTAGGTTACGAAGTGCGGTTAAAAACGTCTCTCGGAGATATGTCGTGTTTCAGAAGTAGGACTGAATTAATAATTATATAGTAGATTGGAGGGTAATTAAATTTTGTTGAGATTTATTATTGATCAGATTCAGTGTGATTATTGCCTTTTGGAGCAATGTAATTTGTGACGAAGAGTACTCAGCTCTATCGTAGGTTTTAAATATTGTGTTAAATGTTTGCGAGCTCTAATTCAGCAGACCCATGTGAAAGGTGTTATGTCAGTCCCAGATGTGTGTACTGTGAGTATTTTGTTGTGGTATTACAAGCGGGAACTTCAGCAGAGACTGATTTCTGTCAGCTTGGTACCAGATTCATATTATATCCTTGCGAGGACAATTATGGATATGTGATTATTGTCTGACCATATGTTGAGTGGGAGGAGATGTTAGCGGCTGTTGATTCCTTGAGATAACAGTTCAGCGGGTCGGCTATTTATATACACTGGATGGGGGACATGACTGGTAATGTGGAAAGGGGTGAGTTGTTGTCACAAGGGCTGACTGAGTTTCGCAAGCAGAGCTCATTAAAGTGGAGTGCACGACTGGCTCCCAATTACTTGAAAATAAATATAAATGTGAGAAACTGATCAATGGTAAAATTGTTTAAATAAATGGGAGTTGCCTACGAAACACGATTACCTTCGAAGCGTTTCCTTAACATGCAGTTTTGTTAATATAAAGTAATCTTAACCACTCAGGTTGTTTGTTGTTGTTGGTTTATTCTATGTTGATTTTTCCATGTCAGTGACCGGTGAGTCACGTGCGGCGCTGTTTTTCCTTGTTGTTGAGTATCTGGCCATTGTGGCAGCTTATTTGGATAAGTGTGTCACCACACTAATTAGGGTCTCAGAGAGATGCCTGTAAATAGTAGAGTTGTAATATGTGTGTCAGAGTTAGATTTAAGGATTTTTATTAATGTTATGCCCATAGCCATAAAAGTTGATTTACGAGGTGATTGTTCGCGAGCACCGTGGCTGTTAACCCGTTGTGAACGAATGATCATCCAAGTACTCATTTCCCGTAGATAGTCACCACGCGAACATAAATTCACATGCAAGATAGTGGAACTTGGATCCACATTTTATTAGAAAAGGGGAGATCCATCTGACTCCTCAAAGTGATAAATATTCCTGTCAGGGAAAAATTCAGGGAGGATTTTGTTTATTATTGTTTGTTTTATTCTTTTATGCACAAATTAGTTATTAAATATTGTTATTATCTTACGTTTTGTCTCCTTTCTTTCTTAGTTATAGTTTTCATCCTATAACCCTTGCCTCAGAAAAGCACGTTGTTTGGCGGACGTAAACACCACACTATGAACTGAACGCGACCCCTTGATCTAAGATTCTTGCATAAAACACTGCTATTCTGAAGGGTTCATAGGTGAAAACTGGCGGCCAACGGTGGGGCTATTCACTGTGGTGTAACGGGGAGATTACACATGTCAATAGTGGCGCATTTGAGTAAAACTGGCATGCCGCAAATGCAGGCAGATATGACAGTATTTAATCACCGGGAAGTGATATTTTATTAAAAGTAGTTGAGGCGAAGTGGATACCGCCAAATGTGTGAAAGATAAATTAAAATCAGGAGTTTGCAAAGTAAAATACGGTTCACGTTGTTGTCTTTTAAATTAAAGTAAAATTAAGATGTGATACCGGGCGCCCAATGATAAAGTTAAAACTAGATTTGTGTAGAAAGTCAAACTCATGGAAATATTAGGAGGCTGTAGCCTAAAATGACAATTAATACTTTGTTAATTAGTCAGTGTTAATATCAGATCAGGATAACTGTTTAATGACTAAATATGTGCTTGGGGTTAAAATTAAATTGAGTAAAACTAGAACTACTCAGAGATGCAATCAACTAATGGGATTAAAGGTAAAAATAAATGAACTGAGTAGAATAAAGAAATTAAATGTGCATTGGATTTATGTGCGTGTCAAAGGGCATTGGCGTAGGCCATTTCCCATATGTCTCATATATATTGTAAAACATGGCAACGGTGGCGCAGATCCAGGAGATCATTGAAAGTGCAGCAAGGAGAACTCAGGAATTGTTGGATACTAAATTAGCAGAGCAAAGTGAAGCGTTGAACACTAAATTATCAGAACATAGTCAATCTATAAACACTAGTATGGTAGAGCAAAGTGAAGCGTTGAATACAAAATTATCTGAACAAATAAATACTAAACTGTTAGAGCAAAGTGAATCGCTAAATACTAAACTGTTAGAGCAAAGTGAATCGCTAAATACTAAACTGTCAGAACAAAGTAAATCGCTAAATACTAAACTGTTAGAACAAAGTGAATCATTGCGGACACATTTAAACAACAGTAGAATTGAGCAAAATGAATATCAGGCGGAACAAGCTAGGTCGTTAAAGAGTGAAATTAATGACACTATAAATTCACAGTTAGAGGCGCAAAATAATAAAAACACGAACCAATTAGCTTCCTTAACCGCAGAGATGAAAGAGCACACAAACCAACAGATGATATTACTGGCCCTTGATGTAAGCAAAAATAATGAGAAACAATTAGAGCAGATTAAACAAATGGAGAGTATTTTCGATAAAAAACTTAGCATTCTCGATGAAACAGTGTTAGCTAAGTTAGAGCAGATTGAAATAGCATGCACAATGAATACAAGCGAGGTCAAAATAGCTCAAGATAAGTTGGAAGGTCGATTTAAGGAGATGGAGAAAAGTGGCAGGGTCATTCAACAACAAATATCAGCAGTAGATGAGAACATATCAGGCATAATTAAAGATATGGACCGTCTAGAGATAAAATCAGCGGAACAGTGGAAAAGCCTAGAAACGGAACAAGAACAATTTAAGAGTACATTAGACGAAAGGCTGAGCCAGATAGAAAATAATCAGGATGAAAATAAGAGCCAAATTGAAGAAAAAATAAGCACGATTAAAGAACAGATCAGGAAAGATTGGAAGAAAATGAATATTGATTCTAGAGAGGAAAGATCCACCATTATTAAAACAGTAGGCGAAAACCACACGCGTATTCAAGCGTTGGAGCAAGAGGTAAAAAATAGACTTAAAGAGCAGACAGACAGGATCATTAAAGCCGAACTTCGCTCATTAGAACAATCGTCTATATTTAAAACGGGAGCATTGAAAGACAAGCAGGATGACTCACATAGTTCCCAACCCAGCATAGCAGGAAGTCAGAATCAAGCAGAGAGCCCATTAACAACAAACACGGAAGGATTTCGTAAGAACGTAGATAGAAGCTCAACACCACAGGACGGTCATCAGCCCACACAACGTATTCAAGTAATTCGCTCAAATGACTACAAACCGCAGAAATACACCGAAAATTCAGGGGTAACACCTAAGGCCTTTATCAAAGAGATTGAAGACCACTTTAATGACACTGGGGTACCTGAAGCACGTAGATTGAGAATGATGGAGAGATTTTTATCAGGGAATGTTCTCACCTGGTTTTTAAGTTTCAAATACACATTTGGAACCATGTCAGACTTTAATTTAGCGTTTCTGCGCAAATACTGGTCTCCCGCCATACAACAGAGTTTAAGAATGGAGCTTTACTCTAGAAAATACCAAACTACCCAGCAGACAAAATACTCAGATTTCTTTAACATGCAAATGCTAAAATTTCGCGATCTGGATTACCCATTAAACGAATCAGATTTGGTGATGACAATAGCAAGGCAAATGCCAGTTAATGTACAGCAAGTGCTAGTCGCAGCAAACGTCAGTACGGCCCTACATGCAGAGCAGATATTACGGCAAATAGATGAGACCACATCTCATAGTCATTTTAGAGGAGGAAGACAACTGGAATTAGTCAACACTACAGAGGTCGTAAAGACAAAACAAGGAAATACTAAAACGCAGGGTACTAATACGAGCACCTCCACACCTAGGCGAAACCAGGAAGAAGGGGAAAACAGACCATATCAGCGTAACGAAAATTACTACAACAATAGATACCAGAGCAACAATAGATACCAACAGAGAGGATATCAACAATGGCGTGATAATCGAAGGAATGACAGGCCTTATGGAAGATACGGTGATTACAATGCCAATCAACGATGGAAAGGAAGGAGAGATCAAAATCAAGGAGATCAACGTAACTATCGAGATGACTGGGATGATAGGCACGCTCAATCACAAAATTACTTAGAGGAGTTACACGCTAGTCAAGGTGGAGAACTAGGAAGATGGGAAAAGGCCATTGGGAACAGAAAGAACCCAGATACACATACTGAGGAAGCTGGAAGTCTACTGAGACAAGAGGAATATCAAGGACATGAGCGACAGAAGGATGATGGGAGTCGAAATGGAGCTAAAAAAATGTTAATTTTGGATCAAGGAGACAGTCTCAAAACACAACAGTCGGAAGTTGAAGATGGATGGATAGTAGCGAACATACAAGAATGGATTGCTTTACTAGAAGATTGCCTGGAGGAGACGGTGAAACCACGGAACGATGAAATTAGGCAATTACCCATTATTTACGCAAGGATTGGTGGAATTAATATAAGATGTTTATTGGATACAGGGTCACAGATCAGTCTAGTATCGGAGGCCTTGATTCGAGAGTTGGGACGGACTCAGAATATTCCTGTAATTCCGGTACCACAGCTCAAAGTGAGGGGTGTTATTCCTGAACGCACCGTTACTTGTAAACGTCAGGCATACTTAGAGCTGAACATATTGGAACATACTTTTGGGCAAACATTCATTATCATGGCAAAGATGAATTTCAATATAATTCTTGGTGCAAATTTCATTTGTGACTATCAAGCAGTGATAGATTTACACAAGAATACAGTCAGTTTTAGAGAATATGACCAGCTGAAAAACGTGGGATTGCATA
The DNA here is from genome assembly GCA_946902985.2 of Meconema thalassinum. Classification (NCBI taxonomy): domain Eukaryota; kingdom Metazoa; phylum Arthropoda; class Insecta; order Orthoptera; family Tettigoniidae; genus Meconema; species Meconema thalassinum. Next base: position 861,405,856 of record OX336388.2, read on the forward strand.
TGGATGAAATCACTACCGGAAGAGATGTAAATTCTTGGGCATTGGAAGCAATATCAGAAGAGACGGAAGAGGAGGTACGAAAGGCGGAAGATAACATCATAGAAGGGGCTGTTGTGGAACTAGATGAGGAGATAGAATCCCAGGAGATATGGTCTTTATTAACAGAAGGAGATGACGGCGACGCACAATTTGAAGAGTTACTACAGGAGCGGCTCAATGACATTCAACTTGGGGGTGAACACAGAAAACAGTTGGAAGAGGTTTTAAGGAAGCACAAATCAGTATTTGATACAGTACCTGGAAAAATTTTAAATTTCAAGTACTCTATGCAAGTCGAGGACTGGTCACCTTTCAAAAGCAGATTGTACCCAATTCCTGAAAAATATCGTGGGCAAGTTAAAATCATTATAGATGAGATGTTAGAAGCTGGAGTGATAAGGAAGACACCTACACCTTATCTAAATGCGATTTTGGTAGTCACAAAACCAAATGGATCTATTAGACTTTGTTTAGATGCCAGAAATCTCAACATGAGACTCATTTTTCCTGAATATGACAGAGCGCCAATTATCAGAGACGTATTAAAAGGCTTTAAAAACAAGAGCATTTATTCATCAGTCGATCTGACGAGCTCGTTCCACCATCTTGAGTTGGATGAGAAGTCACAGCTTCTAACTGGCTTCTTATTCGATAACCAGACATATTGTTTCGTCAGAATGCCTTTTGGGGTCAAAACAGCGGGCTGTGCTTTAATCCGAGCACTGGACCGGAACCTAACCGAGGAAGTAAAGGAGATGACGGTGCGATACATCGACGACATTCTGTTGGCATCCGACAACATTGAAACTCACATGGAAAATTTAGATAAAGTATTGGACAACTTGAAAGCATCGAATTTCAAAGTAAACCTGAAGAAATCGCATTTCTTCAAGAGCGAGATCTTATATTTGGGTCACGTCATTGACAAGGAGGGAGTGAAGCCTAATCCAGCTAAGATCGAAGCAATAAAGAATTTCCCTACACCAACGAGAGTCAAGCACATTCGGGCTTTCTTAGGCGTAACGGGATTCTTTAAAGAAAACTGTCCAGGTTATACGGAGACTGTAGCTCCAATGCAAGAAATGTTAAAGAAAAATAACAAATGGTCATGGAACGCAGAATGTGAGAAGGCATTCCAAGCAACAAAACAGCTATTGGAAAACTGCATTAAATTAGGATATCCAGATTTCAAGCACAAATTCATAATCCAAGCGGATGCTTCACTAATTGGGATAGGTGCTATGCTCTACCAAGAGGATCCAGCTAACCTGCAGCACAAAACATATTTGGCATTTGTCAGCCGAAAATGCGTAAGCACGAGCGCAATTATACTGTAACCGAGCTAGAATTGTTGGCCATCCTTCATGCGCTCCAACAATGGAAACGAATAATCTATGGTTACCCTATTGTTGTCAGGACTGACCACAAGGCACTAACATTCTTGTTTAAGACGTCAATGGCAAGCGAACGTGTGACACTTTGGTCTATATACATTCAGCAGTTCAGCATTGAAATTGAACATTGTCCAGGGAAGATGAACGTGATACCGGATGCACTCAGCAGGAACCCAGAGCCTGATAACGAAGAAACAGCGATGGTACAACACTTGGAGTTAACACCGAAGGACCGGGAATTCTTGGAGGAGTTACGTGAGATACAGCGAGAACAGGAAGCGGAACCATGGATGATGCTATTAATTAAATACTTCAAAAAGCAACTACCTACAGGAACACCTGCATTTCGAGAAGCGAAAGCCAAAGAAGGAAGATATGTATATGTCAACAATTTGCTACACAAATGGGTAGATAATGACCACACCAAGTTACGCATATTAGTACCTGCATCGTTACAACGAGGATTGACATGGCATACGCACGAAAGTTACGGTCACGTGGGCTTAGACAAGTGCGAAGCGACAATAGGAGAGACATTTACATGGCCACGTATGAGAACAACTATATGTGACGTCATTACAACTTGTGACCCGTGTCAGAGAACAAAGCCAAATAATTATTTACTGAGGCAATATCCTAGACCATTGCTACCTCAGAAACCATGTGAGCTGCTGGCGATGGACTGTCTTGGTCCAATTCCGAAGGGAAGGAGAGGTTGCCGTCATTTGCTGGTGTGCATTGATGTATTTTCTAAGTTTGTAGTACTATGCCCTATTCAGAAAACAACATCGAAGCAGGTACTCAGTCGCATTCGTAATAGAGTTATTCCAACCCTTGGAAAACCAGAGTTTATATTATCAGATCACGGCAGTTATTTCACAAGCGCCGAATTCAAGAAAGGAATGGAAGACATGGGTATAAAACATGTTTTAAGCAGTATCCGACATGCCCAAGCAAATCCAAGCGAGAGAGTAATTAAATCTGTAACTGCATATTTGAGAATCTTCATTCCGAACGAACACTACAAATGGGTCGATAAAATTAAGGACGTAGAGACATGCATGAATTCTACCAGGCACGAGTCAACAGGACAAATCCCTATGGTCCTACACAAGAACGAGTATCCAGTAAGAACGTGGAAAAGCATCATTAACTGTCCACAAGATCCCATGATAGCACCAGACCTGAGAATTGAACGAACGAGAGCATACATGAGAAAACAAGCAGACCGCAGATTACGGCGAGTAAGAAATAAGAGGTTCCACGGTGATCTTGAAGTCAACCAGCTCGTTTTGGTAAAACGACCTGCTACATCGGACCCAGAAAAGAAAATCTTTAGTAAGTTCTGCGAAAAATTCATAGGACCCTATTCTATCGTAAGAAACCTTGGAAATAATGCTTACAGAGTGAAAGAATTGAGCACAGGAACAATGTCAGTTTACAACGCTGCCAACCTAAAGAAATATCGTCGAAGTGAACCATGGTAGCGCCGAAATAATGACGCTGTTTGAATATACGGACGTCCTACTATCAACAAAGTCAACGGGGAGCAATTGACTACGGCACGTGATGAACGAGGAAGTAGACTTGTTGTTGACAAACATTGACGAGGCAAGTAAGGTGTTGCCGCAGGCATCGAGCGTCTCGCAAGATTGGAAGGGGAGAGACAAGCAGGATATGAAAACGAGTAAATGCCATTGAAGACAGGAGCGCCTAGACCAAGTAAGAAAAAGGGGTGATTCTGGAAATAAAACAAATTGGCCTACGGAAGTATTGTAAAATTGTCGACTTTATTCCTAAGTTCGAAATTTTGTGAGTGGGAGAGTTGTGAACCCTTTACCCTATGTTGGTTAAATGATTCTACTATTTTATTTCTTCAATTAATAAATATTTCAACCAGCATCAAGATAGTAGCCAGACAGTGATGAGGAAATCTCAAGCATTTGTTGGAGACAGTAGGGACATACCTGCATCAGTTTAACAAAAGGCTAAGTACTTGAGCTATGAAAAGAAATAGCAGAGCGATGTATCATAAGGACAGGTGTGGCTACCTCAATTTTAGAAGCGACGCGCGGTGAGACATGGTTCTGGTATGTTCATTGTGATATTCGCGCCTAGAAGAAATATGATGCAGTAACGTGAATGGCTGATGAAGAAAATAGACACTCCCAAGACGCCAAGATCTACTAGAAACCGCCAAATTATTAGAAATGGAAAACCAATGAGAAGAGAATGCCTACTTGCGCGCCAACTCTGGCTGGGGTACGCGGTGGCTAGTATTCACGCGGGAAATCGCCTAGACAAAATCTCTACGATCGATTCTAGGATTAATGGGCATATTCTTGACCTGTGCAATATTGCGAGTTCAGTGATATCTATTTCATTCCTGTATCACAATTACTTCGATAAATTTTTACATAAAATCCCCCTCCATCTAGACCCAAGGGCCAGTTCATTTATAAGTGTGTCGAAGAGCCAAGACATTGACTTTTATTCCGTGTGTTGAGGACACACTATTATTATTCTGTGCGTCTACAGACATTGACTTTTATTCCGTGTGTCGAGAACACAGGACTTTGATTATGTTCGTCTGAAGAGATAGACTTGTATTTGTGTCGAGGACACAAGATATTCATTGAAAAGTGGTAAATTCAGTGATAGATAGTCATAGTACTATAGTTATAGGGACAGTAGCGTCGATAATTCGCCAACGAACAGTGACAGGGAATTTAGTACCTGAACAAGCGAATTTAGTAGTCAGGCATAAAGTGTATAATAACCTAATTTTTGTATCAGCGCAAGGATGACATCAATGAATGCAGAGGAAGTGTGGAATTCTCAACAGTCCGTCCAGATGGCTGCTATGAGATAAAGAGCATCCAGTTGGGGAATGGCGTCTGATGTTCTTTGACGGGTGACTACAACACGAGATGAGTACAAATAATATTTTATTATTTATTAAATTAACTTATGGTTTATGGGACATATTTTTGTAAATACTTTGCTTGTGTGATTTACTGTAGTATATTTAGTTTTGATCTGACACACTTTTGTTTGGAAGCAGCTCGCACAATGGTAGTTAATGGAAGGTTCTTTTCTTTGTGTTGTGTTAACTAACGTATCTATGTGAACGGCCGTGTTCGCCTAGGTTACGAAGTGCGGTTAAAAACGTCTCTCGGAGATATGTCGTGTTTCAGAAGTAGGACTGAATTAATAATTATATAGTAGATTGGAGGGTAATTAAATTTTGTTGAGATTTATTATTGATCAGATTCAGTGTGATTATTGCCTTTTGGAGCAATGTAATTTGTGACGAAGAGTACTCAGCTCTATCGTAGGTTTTAAATATTGTGTTAAATGTTTGCGAGCTCTAATTCAGCAGACCCATGTGAAAGGTGTTATGTCAGTCCCAGATGTGTGTACTGTGAGTATTTTGTTGTGGTATTACAAGCGGGAACTTCAGCAGAGACTGATTTCTGTCAGCTTGGTACCAGATTCATATTATATCCTTGCGAGGACAATTATGGATATGTGATTATTGTCTGACCATATGTTGAGTGGGAGGAGATGTTAGCGGCTGTTGATTCCTTGAGATAACAGTTCAGCGGGTCGGCTATTTATATACACTGGATGGGGGACATGACTGATATTGTGGAAAGGGGTGAGTTGTTGTCACAAGGGCTGACTGAGTTTCGCAAGCAGAGCTCATTAAAGTGGAGTGCACGACTGGCTCCCAATTACTTGAAAATAAATATAAATGTGAGAAACTGATCAATGGTAAAATTGTTTAAATAAATGGGAGTTGCCTACGAAACACGATTACCTTCGAAGCGTTTCCTTAACATGCAGTTTTGTTAATATAAAGTAATCTTAACCACTCAGGTTGTTTGTTGTTGTTGGTTTATTCTATGTTGATTTTTCCATGTCAGTGACCGGTGAGTCACGTGCGGCGCTGTTTTTCCTTGTTGTTGAGTATCTGGCCATTGTGGCAGCTCATTTGGATAAGTGTGTCACCACACTAATTAGGGTCTCAGAGAGATGCCTGTAAATAGTAGAGTTGTAATATGTGTGTCAGAGTTAGATTTAAGGATTTTTATTAATGTTATGCCCATAGCCATAAAAGATGATTTACGAGGTGATTGTTCGCGAGCACCGTGGCTGTTAACCCGTTGTGAACGAATGATCATCCAAGTACTCATTTCCCGTAGATAGTCACCACGCGAACATAAATTCACATGCAAGATAGTGGAACTTGGATCCACATTTTATTAGAAAAGGGGAGATCCATCTGACTCCTCAAAGTGATAAATATTCCTGTCAGGGAAAAATTCAGGGAGGATTTTGTTTATTATTGTTTGTTTTATTCTTTTATGCACAAATTAGTTATTAAATATTGTTATTATCTTACGTTTTGTCTCCTTTCTTTCTTAGTTATAGTTTTCATCCTATAACCCTTGCCTCAGAAAAGCACGTTGTTTGGCGGACGTAAACACCACACTATGAACTGAACGCGACCCCTTGATCTAAGATTCTTGCATAAAACACTGCTATTCTGAAGGGTTCAATATGCACTGAGTCTGAGTTTACTCCTGGGGTCGGGCGGTATGCGATACGGAGACGGCGAGTGCGTGACGTCATGCAGCAGAGTGTACGGGAAGCCTAAATTAATGGGTAATGGAGTCTGTTGAAAGAATCCTGGGGCTTTGAGAGAAGCGAGAAGCCCTCCTGAGCCTTTCTAACACGTGTAGCATTTGTAGCAAGCGTCATTTGACATGATATAAAGTCTAGTCTCTCAGACTGACTGTATCTTTTTAATAAACGGAATTCATTTTTCAAATTAAGTTGAAATAGAAGTGTTCCATTCATATGTTTTCACAATGTAGGTTTCATATCACGAGAAATTTGTATTTTTAAAAATTATATAAATATTAAATATATAATTAAAACAAAGTATCTAAAATAAATAATAAATAACCCCTGGCACTGAACTCAAGAATGGCCTAGGCCTACCAAGCGATCGCTGCCCAGCCATTTGGCCTGCAGATATTGTGGTGACACGTGATCAGCACATTGGGTCCCCTCGGCCGTTAATATTGGTTTTCATGACAGGGATGCTGCCTCACTGTCAGACAGCTACTCAATTGTCCTCACGAGGCTGAGTGCTCTTCGTTCCAGCCTTCACGTCAGTTTCAAAAATCCCTGACGGAGCCGGGAATCGAGGCCCCCTCCGGGTGAGAAGCAGGCGACTACGGGGCTGGCAAAATATCTAATAATTATTGGATTACATTTTTACGTCTTTTTTCCCGCCTGTTTTATGTCCTCTATTTTGATATTTTTCGTTCATTTAATAGTACATTATGCAACGTAATTTCCATACGAGTGTCTTAATTACCATTATAGGCGAGTTGCATACGACTGTTCATGTTCGACGATAATTATAACTATTTTATCTTTGAACATAAATATTCATAAATATCTGTCGAGATTTCGCCAGTTTTATGTACTGAACAGAGCGCATGGGACGCAGAGAATAGCCTACCTAGTATTCGACCATGGCCTCCTCGAATACCCCACTATGACACTAGCCACGCAGTGAACTTAAAAATAGGAGGCGGTGGAAGTCAGCACAGGTGCGATGCTATTTTTATCTAATTGGTCACACAGCTGTTTCTTGAGCTCTGATTGGTGGGAGAAACTTTTTCATAATGAAAAATAGTATTATAATGACCCTCATTACGATACAGTTTTCTGACATATAATATTTACATTTCGACATCGTCGAATATAGGAGGCTGATGATAAAGATATCCAGACCTCCGAAATTGAATTATTAACAACAACAACAACAACAACAACAACAACAACAACCACAACATGTATAGCAATTTCAGGTACATTGCAATAAGACCAGCATGTGAGTGGAGTGGAGTGGAGTGGAGTACCCTGTCTCCACTTTGGGTCAATATTTCATTATAATGGCCCACCTACTGAACAGCGCAGCACAAATTGCTCAATGCACAAAGCATCATTTATCTCCGCCGACTGATTGTAACTCTCGTAGCTAATCACTCCAATCAATTAGTTCCAATGCCCTGAAAAAAAAAAAACATACAAATTGTTTATTGGCAACTTAAAGTAATAGTTTACTTTATCAACTTCTAAAGGAAAATCTGTTTCTACATGATAGGATTAAAGAGACATACACTAACACATACGATATCTAAGACTTTCACGACGGCACCAATTAATTTGAAGACTTTGTGTATGTAATGCCGGGTCAAGTTAACCGGCCATCGTCGTTTATTCAATTTATATTATTCATTCAATTTCGCTAATTGGCCAACTAGGGACCACTGGAATTTGTTCATTTTTCGCCTGATCCACATTGTCATCATGAGCTCACTGTGTTTAGCGGGACGTTCTTCTGTCCATTCGAGCCAGTTGTCCGTATTTCGTCCCGGAATATCCCAAACGTCTTGGTGGCTGATATATAAAGATTTCTGTCTTGAGCATCTTCTGTTCGTATCCCTATTTCTTTCAGATCTTTCTGGACGTTATCGTACCATGGCATTATCGCATTTGGTTTTGAGTCAAAGATACTGAAAATTCATTTCGTCCATCGGGAGTCGATCATCCGTCGTATATGACGGTAGAAGCAAACTCATCGTTTCGCATTGTGTCTGTAATCTTCTCTATCTTAGAGTATATTTCTTGCCTGAATTTTCTGATGTAGATGCCATTTTTGTAGTCCGGGCCATTTATGATGTGTAGGATCTTTCTTTCTTTCTTTCTTTCTTTCTTTCTTTCTTTCTTTTCTCTCTAAATTCGCGAGCAAACATTTTTCGGAGAGGATAAGGCATTCAGATGCATATAGCGGTACTGGCTTGATTATTATTTTTATAGATATTATTATTATAATTATTCAGCAAGAGTACAAACCTTTCATAATTGGAAGATCAAATGGGAGTAAGGAGACCGAAGCCAGTCGACGAAGAGAAAGATCCCTCAGCTGCAGGTTTGGACAGAGAGGAAACATGGCGAGGTTGCTTATTATCCCACTCAGTTCTTGACTGGCCATGGGTACTTCTGTTCTTATCTTAAGAAGATGGGGAAGGTGGATTCACCAGATTGTATCTACTGTGCTAATGAGATAGATAATGCTAATCACACTTTCTTCTCTTGTGGACGGTGGGTCCAAAATAGACAGTCTCTTCAGGAGCACATTAATGTAGAGATATCCCCTCACAATATTGTTGCAGTGATGCTACAACATGAAGGAAATTGGAAGCTGGTAGCAAGTATCGTTGAAAATATCCTCCGAACATAGAAGAAAGTCTGGATCGCCATTGAAGATAATTCACTACGGAAGAGTGCCCATGGACAAGGATAAAATTACTCTAGCCTGAAGTAATGTGATAAACGGTTCCAGGCTGGTGTTCAGAAGCACCGGTGGGGGGAGTTTTAGTCGGTAGCTTGCCACTCAGGTACCCGATACTACTGTATGTGCGTGAATGCATTTCTCCGCCCCCCCCCTACCCCCTCCCCCCAAAAAATAAATTATCATTATTATTACTATCTTCTTCTTCTTTTAATGTTGGCCCAGTACTCCTTCATTCGCAATCTATGTTGCACCTTACTCTCCGTCGTCCACGCCTTCCCGGTTTTTAGTTTCGGCTTAAGTTGAAAACTCCGATGTTTTTGAAGTTTTTCCCTAAGTGGGCCACGCTCCTGGATATCTTCACGTGGTATCCCAGTCTCCAACAGATCTTCCTCTACTTCACTAAACCAGGCCTTCTTTGTCTTTTTCTCACGGAGAAAAGCAAACATTCGGTTGGATAGCCGTGTTGATTTTATTCCGGATATATGTCCATAGAAAAAAATCCTCCTTTTCCTCATCACGTCAGTTATTTTCTCTACGTGAGTGTACAACTCGTGGTTGTGGCGTCTTCGGAACTCGCCGTGTTCTTTGACTGGACCCAGGATTTTCCTCAATATCTTCCTTTCCATGGTCTCCAGTTTTTCCATTATGCCTTTTCTATTCATGGAGAGACATTCCGCTGCATACAAAGCTTCTGGTCGGATGACCGTGCAGTAGTGCATCAGTTTTGCATTCAGGGATATAGATCTTTTGTTGTGCACATTCTTAGTTAGATGGTAAGCCATTTCAATTTTATTCAAGCGTATCGCAAAAGCCTCGTTCTCGGACATTGCAGGGTCTATCCATTCCCCACGATACTTAAATTCAACAACCCGCTTGATTTTCCCGTGATTCACCTCAATATGTTTTGGAGCCGTTTTGATGTTAGTAATAAATTCTGGAGCGGAGATTAGGTCTGATTTGCTGAGCATGGAGAAGTATAGTAAACGCTTGGCAGCAATTCAGAGGAGAGGAGCTCTGAGGGTGGGGTGCGTTTACCGTGCAGCTACGGAACCTGCAGTTCTGCGAGATCGAACGAGACGACGTATATCATACGTTCTTGGTCTGCGCTCGTTGGGCAGCGGAAAAACAACGACTTGAAGCTGAGGTTGGTCCAATAACGTCGGACAATATAGTTGAAATTATGCTGAGGAAACAGCTCAGCTGCGATACCGTCACTTTCTTCGTTGAGGCGGTACTTCGTCAAAAGAAGACGGATGGATACTTGCACGATTTAGGTGATTAAGTCTGCGATTTATGGACTGAGTATAAATCGAGAGGTAGCAAGGTACTTGTTAAGCAAATAAAATGACTCCATCCTGAATTAATACTTAAGTGATCCCGGGATGAGTCTTTGTCAAGAAGTCAGGGTGTGGTTTTTAATGGGTTAGAATCGCACACGATTGAGGAGTGCGGACCTTTGTCAAATGCCTCATGTAAGATTTTACACCTCCCTCTTAAATACATAAATGAATCATTATTATTATTATTATTATCATTATTATTATTATTATTATTATTATTATTATTATTATTATAATCATCGTATACATAAAGCGCTAAGGTGTATGCTTCACTAAACTCAAGCTTTAGGGTGCTTGAAGCCATTTTCAGTGTTGCCTTAATATACAAATGTTTGATGCTTTTCAGTCGGTCAACACGATTGTGCTTGCCACGGTGGGTGAGTGGTTAACGTGACGGTCTACCAACCCCAAGCTTGCAGGTTTGCTTCTGGTCATGGTAAGTGATTTTTGAAAGGCAGCAAAAATCACGACGCGCATGTCAAACGATGTTGGCATTTTAAAGAACCCATTTGAATTCAGTAGGCCGTGTTCATATTGGCAAAATTAATCTCGGAAATTTCCCCCAACACAAAGTTCCTCATTTCTCTACTATAAAGCGCTATAGTGTCAAGGAGCTTAAATATCTAACCTCCTTGACTTTCATAGTGCTTCCAGGAACAACAAAATTCGACATGCAAGTTGCCCTCTGGGTGTCAAATAACAATGCTTGCACCCGGCACCCGAGTTCATACGATATTATTATTATCATCATCATTATAATCATAATTACACGCGTCAGGGGAAGACATGGAGTATGGTATTGCTCCTCCGTGAGCCCTCAAAACGGCAGCAATACGGCAAGAAATGGGTTCCTGACACACTACATTCAACTGGGCGGTGATCTGACTCACAGTGGCCCTTCGATCGTCCCGTATGGTTCTGCTGAGGCGACGTGATGTCCGTTCGTTAAACACCTGTGGTCGTCCCGTGTGGCGGTTTACGCGGATGGTAACATTATCTCTGCGATATTGAAGATCCACCCCCGAAAAAGCTGAGCTTCTATGCCCAAGGTCGCAGTTTCAAACCCGGTCGAAGTCGTCGGATTTTTAAGAGCGTTAAAAGTCCCTCAGTATGCCTTCCTTCGGAGGGGAAGTATAGCCTGCTGTCCCATGTCATAAATGTATGGCATATAAAAGAACTAAATTACACTTGTGTGAAGCTAAATTATAGGTTAGATTTGACTAACGCTCTTAGGCTCCAACGTTCGTCGCCAGGAGCCAACTTCGGTGGCATCTAGTAACCAAGTTCAGGACTAGGTGTCGTTTGGTAGCAAAAGTAGGAAATACTGTACTTGAAAATTGAATGACTGAGGTCCTTACTTGAATTAAAAACAGATAACACACACTAATACAGCCATCACCATTAACAATGGTTATCAGACAGATTATACACACAGCCAAAGTACACGGGGCTACATGACCTCTTTGTTGCAGCCCCTAAGATGAGGAACCAACCAACCACCCTCGACAATGTTGACCTCAGAAACCCGAATTCGCAAGTAATCTCCAAAATGCTATGACCCATGCGCCATGCGCTGGTGATCATCCCACGTTCAAAGTCGGTTAACTCGCGACGTGTTGCCAACTTCACTACATTCGCGTCTGTGACAGACTGCTCTGCACCGCCGCAGCGCTCAGGAGTCATACACTGCACATTTTCCCGTGACTTTTGGTCACTCAGCGTATATAATACGCTAAGGTGTATGTTTCAAAAAACTCGAACTCTTAGACCAGAGGAAATTAGAAAGTGTGGCTTGTTCCAAAATCTTCCAAATGATCTCAATGGTACAAGAACAATGCTTATTGCATTTATTGAAAAGCCAACGAAAATATATTTATTTGTTTATAAAGTGCGTTAAGAGAACGATGGACCCTGCCAGAACTGTGTTGTGACGAGCCCACATAACAGTAAAGCCGGGCGGGTGGTTTATTATTATTGTTATTTATTTTGGGCATGCGATTACCCATTCTCAGTATTTGCAGGAACGAAAACATTTACAATCCCAGATATACATCATAAGGAGCAAATTCTTGGTGAATGCATTCAGTAGTAGCTTTACACTTTTCCCTCAGTCGTTCAGGCCTAATTGCCTAAGAACAGCCTTACTACGCGACACGTAGAAAGTATGACTCTTTTCTGCATCAGTTTGAAAAGGCCTGGGTCCAATTTCAACTCTGTGAGAGATTCCTTTAAGTTGTTGGTAACCATGCCAGTGCTGGAGATGATAATGGGAACTGTCCTGACTTGTGCCATGTGCCATTGCTTCCTTATGAGTTCACAAAGCTCTGTGTATTTTGACAGCTTTTCAACATGCTTTGTTAGCATGTTGCTACTGATTGGGATTGCCACATCTATGAAGGTGGCATGCTTCATGTATTTGTCAACGAGAACCAGATCAGGTCTGTTGTGCACAGCTGATTGGTCTGTCAATACAGTACGATCCCAGTACAGCGTTAAGTTGTCATTTTCCAGTATACTTTCAGGGGTATATTTATGGTTGTGTCCTGACTGTGATCATTCCAGATTGCGTTCACCTCATTAGCAGTCCTGATTGCGGTCACTTTCATTTTAGGGAAGAACTATAAACATTCCAGCGTCCAGATTGCGATCACTTTTCTTGAGAGACCGGTCCTAGATTCTTCGTTCTTCCTGGCTGACTCATACCTTCCGTAAGTTTTGTGGATAACAAGGGGAAACTGATATTTCACTACCTAACCAAAGAATACAGGTGAGTGTTCAGCCCTGCACGCCCCATAAAACTTCGCTCAAGTCCCCTCCCAATCTGACAGCACCTTGTAAAGCAATGATTATGACATTTTCAGTCTTAAGAATAGAAACGTTTTAGGATCGGAATCAATGACCTTCACTTTCAACAAAATTGTTGTAACGGGAAATTTTATACTTAACAGGGTATAATTTTAATTGCTGCCCCTCCCTTCCCATTTGAGACGTGGTTTATCTATTTTTATAATAGGTACTGTATATCGTGAAAAACATTCTTTTCATTACCTCGAAAAATTCGTCTCGTAAAAGTAAATAACATTGGCAATTGGGGTGGATGAAAGGTGAGGAAATTCTCAGGGGAAGTCACAACCGGACCGGTCTCCCAAGAAAAAGTGATCGCAATCTGGACGCTGGAATGTTCATAGCTCTTTCCTAAAATGAAAGTGACCGCAATCCGTACTACTAATGAGGTGAACGCAATTTGGAATGACCGCAATCAGGAAGACACCATATTTATAGTACGGCACTTTCTCTTGACTCAGCAGTTGAAGGTGCATATCCAGTTCTTGATGTACTATCTTGGCAACAGAATCATGTCTCTTCCTATATTCTGTCCCTGAAAAATGGTGACAATCTGAAATAATATGCTGAACGGTCTCCGATAGAGCCACCTATGGACTACAAACACACAACAACCGTTCAGGTTTTCTTCTTTAAGGTGTTTCTTCCTTGTCGTTTAGCTTCCTGCCAAAGATCTTTCAGCCTCTGGCTCCTTCTCAATCGTTCTTCGGCTGAAAGCGTGGGTCTTTCTTTGGGGGGATCCTTCACACCTGCAATTTGGTTCTGAATCCTGTCCTGTTCCAGACTTCGGCCGGTCCAATGATTGCCCTTTTTCAGTCCTGGTGGACTTCCTGAAGCCATGGAGGTTGCACCTTCCATTCATCCTGAAGGTTGAGAATTTTTTCAGCCAATCTCTCGGTCCCTAATCGTTTAATATGTCCATAGAACATCAACCTCCTCTTTCTCTTGCTGACGGAAAACACTTCAAACTTGTCATAAACTTCTTGGTTTGACCTCAGTTGAAAATTGTATCCATCTCCAGGAAGCTAGTAGTTATTATTTTTATCATTATTATTATTATTGGTATAATTGATATTATTATTAGCATTACCATCATCATCATCATCATCATCATCATCATCATCATCATATTACCTTTCTCGATGCGACATATGTCCACCTTATGATCCCAAAGTCGAGCAAAACCTTGTTTGTGGATGATTGAACTGAAAATGTCTTTGAATACTCACAGCACTACTGTAATGTTGTGATTATAAATAATAAATTATTACCAGGAAAATAGTTGCTGATTCATTCAGGGACATTCCTACATCGAGTTTATGTAACCCGTGTACAAATCATGGGAAATATGCTGTCATTAATCGTGCTATTGATGGAACTCATTACCTGCCACAGTCTTAGAGCCCTTTCCCAAACATATTGATGTTTAATATTTAAGTTTTGTGTGAATACTACGATGGAACTATAGTTACCAAATCGCGATTGTGTGAAGCTAAAATATGTAGGTTAGATTAGTTTAACGCTCTTAAAGTTCCAACGTTTGCCACAAGGTGCTGGTTGCGGTGGTATCTAGTAGCCATGTTCACAGCTGGGTGTCGTTGTCGGTAGCATTTGGTAGCAAAAGTAGGAACAACTTGAAAATTGATCGTCTGCAGGCCTTACCTGAATTACAGATAACACACACTAATACAGCCATCACAATTAACACCGGTTATCAGACATATTCTACACACACCTAAAGTACACGGTGCTACATGACTGCGTTGTCGCAGCTCAAAAACTGAGGAACCAAATCGCGAAGTGTGTTAGATATTACTATTGTTAATTTTTTGTAATTGTACAATTTGCCACCAGGTGATTATTCCCGTTCGCAAATAAAGTAACGGTTGGTTCCTTAGTTTAGAGGCTGCGACAACGCGGTCATGTAGCCCCGTGTACTTTGGTTGTGTGTAGAATCTGTCAGATAACCGGTGTTAATTGTGATGGCTGTATTAGTGTGGGTTATCTGTTGTTAATTTAAGTAAAGGACTCTTCTTTTTCTTCAGTGTTTGTCCCACCTGGTGGCAGGGTCCGCTACAATTTAAGTAAAGGACTGCAGACATTACATTTTCAACTACAGTAGTTCCTACTTTTGGTATCAAACGCCACCGTCAACAACTAGTTATGCACTTGGTTACTAGATGCCACCCCAGTCGGCTCCTGGCGACAAACGTTGGAACCTAAGAGCGTTAGTAAAATTTAACCTATAATTTAGCTTCTATCTTTAGGTAGTCAGCCCGGAGGCTCGTTGGATCCTCAAAGAGCACCGCCGTTAGGTCATACGGGTAGATACCCACAAAAACCCATGGCAGCGCTATATTGAGGCGTGCTAGGCAAGAAGAGGAGCTTCTCACAAGTGTATTTTTTGGAAGGTTATTTTACATGCCATAAATGTATGACATGGAAACGCCGGCTTTACGTCCCCTCCGAAGGTAGGCATACTGAGGGATTTTTAACGCTCTTAAAAAATCCGACGACATCGGCCGTGTTTGAACCCACGACCCTGGGCATAGAAGCTGAGCATGCTACCAACTACAGCACCGAAGCCGCTCAAATCAAGTAAATGAATGAATGAATGAATGAATGGACGAATGAATGTTGGATAATAGGTACGCACACAATCGGTGGCTAAGTGTAAGGATATTCCCCTGACCGGTTCCCCTACAATCTGAGAGTGTTCCGTGTTGCGATAGTAATGGGGAGTGTTATTTACGAGAGAAGAGCTGCTTCGTCTTGTAACGTGTTTCTGGGGCGATCTGTTCACTCCCCAGCGTTCGTTGCCTAGCGACGGGACTGGTAGATGAGGTACAATCACTTCACCTCGCCATTGTATAAAGCTTGCTCTTACTGTAGCACAACGATTTCCTTCTAAGCCGATCTTCACACCTATTGTCACGTAAGCGCATTGCACGTGCTTCAAATGAAGAAACATGCTCCAAATGCCATTTGAGATCTTACTGGAGACTTGTATTGTGTGTGCTGTAAGTCTCTTGGCCTCCAACTAGCATCGAAGCAATGTTGTGGAACTTAGTCAGCCCATATTATATTTGTTCTTGTTACAATATGTTGCTGTTTTTGTTGTTGATCCACTTAGCGGATTGCAACATCGTGGTCTTGTAGCCCCGTGTACTTGGGTGTATGTACAGTAGAATCTGACTGATAACCTACGTCATTGTAGTGGATGTTCTAGTGTGTACATTTAAAATTGGGGCTAATACTTGGGCAGGAGGTCACCGTTGCCTTATAAATTTATGTATCGAAGTGAGGAACCACGGAAAGTTTCTATAAGGATGGCTGAGATCAGAATCTAACCAGGATTCGAGGCTGAGTGTACCCCGTTCCAGCCTTCATATTAGCATTAAAATTCTTGGCAGAGCAGGCATTCGAATTCCGACCATCGTGGAGATGGCCACGGCTGCTAGTCACTACACCACGAGTGCAATTGTTTAATACCATTTACATTTCATTGTGTATTTGTATGTATTTATGTGTGTGTGTATTTTTGTATGCATGTACGCATTCCCCATACTATTCTCAGCTTCGTGGGCAAAACTGAGAAGACGTTATAATAATGTTATTTGTTCTACGCCTCTTTTAACTACTGCGGCTTTTAGAGACGCCGGGGTGTAAGAAGTTTGCAACGAAAGGAATCATTAACGTGCCAGTAAATCTACTGACACGGCTCTCCCCCTCACATTAGCGCACCCTCAAATGCCAGCTGACTGCTCCAGGACTCGATCCTGCAACCTTCGGCTCAACACGCGAGAACGTTACCGCTTAGCCACGCAGTCAGCTATCTGAGAAGAAGTAACCGTTGGTGAAGAAGGTGACTTTTAAGAGGTGAAACAAAAACATGTTTCATCGTCTGTGGAGGTTGGATTGAGAAGGAGGCAGTCAAAGTAAAGTAAAGAAAGTATAATGGCCAGCTTAAACGGAAAAATGAAAATCACCCATGATCTCAGATACCATGAGACCGTCTGGATAGGAAGAGTACATAAGTTAACCAAGGGAGGTCTACAGAGAAGATCACGACACACGTAAGTAGAAACAGTGCTAGGCTCAACTGGGGCCCCGTGGTCACTATCCCACGCTCCAGTAGTTGTGAGCACTTGGGGTGTCTTACCTTCACCACTGATTCTTACAGAGTATGATACCGGTGATGTCGGTCGATCCCGGCCACTCTGTATAAAGCTCTAGGTATCTGTGGAAAGCCGAAATTGGCCCCATAAATAATTCTGTGCCTGGTTACCAGCCAGCCTGTGAAAGACCATTAAAACAAGAAGACTCGCCTTAAAAATTCATGTTATACACACGCGATCGATACTAAATCCCAGACGCGCATACCATAGTGTGGTGGAGTTGTTGTTGCTTCGATTGGAGGCTATGTTTTACGTGGTTATCAGCATCGCGCAGTTTATTGTCATGTGGCCTCCTGAGAGGCCGAGTGCAGGGCTTTCTAATCGACGCCCGTGGGCGACCTGCGTGTCGGAATGAGAGATGGAATGGATGAAGATGAATGAAACTGGGCAAGGATGTGGAAGGAAGCGGCCGTGACCTGTCAGAAGGTACCGTCCCAACATTTGCCTCGTGTTGAAAGTGGGAAACCATGGAAAACCATTTCAAGGACGGCCAAAGGTGGGGCTCGAACCCACGCGTCTACCGAGTCAGCAGAGAGCTTGGTCCCATGACCTAACGCTGCGCTTTAGCGAGCGTAGCCATTGCTGTCGGTATCGCGCACTTAAGGGTGTACAAGAACAGACCATAGACTGATCACACATTTTAGACTGGCCGGAGAATCAGTAATTCATCAATTATTTCAATTGTACATTAATTCTTTTTGTAAACTGATAATATTCCCAGCTCGGCTTCACCCGCAGATTACGCAAGGGATCATTCTTCTACCGTCGCAAGGACGGTGTCTGGGAGCTGAACACACTTTGTCAGCAGATACAACTGGGGATGGTGACAGGCGACCGTTAACTTGGTTCAAATTCAGGCAGAGTCAGGGAATGGATTTGGTGAGGAATTTGGCAGTGGACCTGTCGAAGGAGCCGTCCCGGAGTTTGCCTCATGGTAAAAAAGTGAAACCACGATAACCAATTTCTGGACGGCCAAGGTGGGATTCCATCCCACACTATCCAGATACCAGCGCTTTCGGCCTCGATGGACGATTTGTTCATTATTCACACATTGCACTTTCCAGCTTTCATAATAATAATAATAATAATAATATTTTTAATTATTTTTTGTAGGGGAGGAAATGCATTTACGCACATAGTGTCGGTAGCAGACTACCGACTAAAACTCCCCCTGTTACTTCTGGAACCTAGCCTGGGACCGTTTTTCACTTTACTTCAGGCTAGGACCATATTATTCAAGGACACTCTTGATCTCAACTATATTTTTAGCCTACTTTTCACATTTTGCAAAAATGAGGAAAAAGTAGACTTATGAGATCGGGCAAATGTGTGTCGGTCTGTCTGTCTGGCTGGCTGGCTGTGTGTGTGTGTGTGTCCCCCTATCAATTCCTAAACGGCTGGAGCAATCGAAACAAAATTTGGTAGGAGTAAAGAGCTATACTTGAATATCTCACGGTCATATTTGAAAATGATGTCAGTGCTACCAACTGCTAAAAAATCGCAATTAAAATTTGAGCTCCATGTTGGATATCTTGGAAGGTATGAATGGGAGCTATTTCAAAATTGGCACACGTATAGATAATAATATTGCAGTTTAATTTCCAGGAGGCCATACATGGCAGTGTTGCCAAAAGGATTATAAGCCTGCTGATAGGTCCAATTTTTTACTGCATATAACTTCTACACTATCAATTGGAATTCAACCAAATTTCGTATGTTGTATGTGTACATAACCAGATATGACTGAGCGTATTCTTAAGACCCAACAGGGCTGCCAACTGTTAATAAATGCTCTTAATTTATTTTATCCAAATACCAATATATCAGAAAGTATGCAAGCCGACAGCTTAAAACTATGCACACGTATAGTACCTGACATTCTATATTAATTTGGAGTAACTTATATACGTCAGTGCTACCAACATGATTCTAAGCCTGCTGAGAGGTCCAACTTTAAATACATGTAACTTCTATTCTATCATTTGGATTTCAACCAAATTTCGTGTGTGCTATGTGTATTATAACAGATATGTCTATGCCGGTTCTTAAGAGTAACCAGGGCTGCCAACTGTTAATAAATAATGTATCTATTTTTGTTACCCTAATATCAATATATCAGAAAGTATGCAAGCCAATAGCTCTAAACTTTGCACACGTATAGTACCTGGCTTTCTATATTAATTTGGAGTAACTAATATACGTCAGTGCTGCCAACATAAGTCTAAGCCTGCTGATAGGTCCAATTTTAAAATGCATGTAACTTCTTTACTTTCTAATGGATTTCATTCAAAATTGGCACAACAATAGATCATATTATTTCGGATTATTTCTGACCACTACATGCCTGACATTGTTGCCAACATGATTTTACGCGCGCTGTTAGATCGAATGTTTAACTGCATGTAACGTCCATGCTATTCATTGGACTTCAACCAAATTTTGTATTCTGTACCTTAAGAGATGGAACTAAGAATATATTCAGTCACCAGGGCTGCCAACTGTAGTGCTCTATTAGACTACATTTTGCCAGGTATACAGTATTTCGAACTAATTAGAAATTTCGATATTACCAACTTAATTTCGTCATTATTCCAGATAGATCCATATAGATTAATCATTGGCATGAATCTTAAATGTTAAGAAAAGTAGGCTCCTCAGTTCGTCACGGAACTTCTTGTTCTTTATACTGTTGTTTACTGATTAACAAGAGACCACTTTGCTTCTCTGTAACTAGCTGATACAGCAGATCATCGACTGTTTTACTCCTATGTAGATTGGCTTCAAGTAGGCTACACGAATCATTTGAACCTCAGAGCCTTTTCTTTGTCTAAAACTTCTCTGAAGACCTTACACTGGCCAGATCCCACAGCATGTGCTAAATACTCCTTGTCAAAACCTCGTTCTTCACAAAGAACACATTTCTTCGAGGCCGTACATCCTCTAGCTTTGTGATCAGTCCCTCCGCAATTGTAGCAAAGTTTACTTCGATCAGTGCCTTTGCACCTGCTAGCGTCATGTCCATACTCCAGACATCTGTAACAGCGAAATAACATGATCCTCCATCTAATCCTGCAATAATAATAATAATAATAATAATAATAATAATAATAATAATAATAATAATAATAATAATGAAAATGAGCATTATAAGATGTATTGGGATAGACCTATTTTAACCGACCAGAAAATCTTGGCCAAACGACCTGATATTGTCTATCTGAACAAATGAAACCAAAAGGCTTACTTGACAGACGTTGCTGTCCCACTTAGCCAAAATATGCAAACTACCCAAGCTAAAAAGACAAACAAGTACGCCCCGTTGGAGGAAGAAGTACGAAAACTATGGGGCCTAAAATGCGCGAGAATTTTGCCAGTGGTGATCTCTTCCACGGGAGTTGTTCCAAAGACGTTGGCAATGGCTTTGGAGGAACTGCAAATGAAACACCTGATTGCCAGAATACAGAAGGCAGTGCTGCTGGATACGTGCCATATTGTCAGGTTACTTTTTATCTCAGTAATAAGTTTACAGGATACTTGATTCCAAATCCGTATATTGTAAACTGATTTGTACCATAGGCTAATTATGAGAAATTAAAGATATTAATAATAATAATAATAATAATAATAATAATAATAATAATTAATTTTAATTTAATTTAATTTAATTTATTTATTAAATACTATTTATGTTACATTATTGTGATATGTCTCACGAATCTGATGACAGTACAGATTATCTGTGAGACATATTAATTATTATTTACAACATATATATAGATTATATTTCAGTACAAGGGTGCATGCATTTTTTTGGTAATGTTAATGATAAAATATTAATGTAAATAATTAAAGATACAAAAAATTACACTATGGTAGTTATATTAATAAATTTATGTTATGAGTTAATGTTTGGTTAAGTAATATTTTTTAATGCGACTTATAGCTAGTTGTTTGCTGTTAATGTTTGTCAGTCCAGGTGGTAGTTCATGAAGTAGTGATGGTATAATATAATTTAGTCTCTTGAAACCATAGCTATTTATACATAAAGGTTTAACATGTTTAGTACTTGTTATGGCTCTTGTTTGTATGTTGTGAGAGACCTTATGCCTGAATCTTGGATCATGGTAGTAGAGATTCAGTACAGTAATTTGAAACAACTCTTTAATATTAAAATAAGGGATATCAGTGAAATATTTAAAGAACCTGTTTTGGCTATCTTGAAGGTTATTAATTAATGTTGTGTTTTGATTTCCCCAAGCTGCTATAGCATATCTTAATTTGCTTTCAATCAGAGCACTGTAAATTGTTTTGTAAGTTTTCCTATCTACATAAAATCGGAGATTGTAGAAGATGTAGAGGTTTGCTCTTAGGTTTTTTATTATGTTTACTGTGTGTGTGTTCATTTTAAAGTGTTCATCAAGGGTAATTCCTAGGTATGTTTGAGTCGAAGTACTATTTATGAAGGTGTTACATTTGCAACCTGCCAGGATGTTTTGGTGTATGCATGATAAGCTGTGGTGCGTTAGTTTGTATTTTTCTTGTGTGAAGTGATCAACTCTGATGTGCATTATTTTAGATTAGGTTGTATTTATATACAAATTATTGTCATGACACCATCTTGTGATGTTATTGAAGTCTTCTTGAAGTCTCTCAAAAGCTGTTTTAGAGTCTTTATATATGGTATATATAGTGGTGTCATCAGCATAAATAAATATTTTACTGTGTTTAATGGCTTCATTCATGTCGTTTACGAACAGGTTATATAGTGTAGGTGAAATAATGCTGCCTTGAGGGATACCTTGTGTTCCTTCTACTGCGTCACTGATAGTGTTATTGACCATAACTGCCATTTCCCTGTTTTTCAGATAGCTTTCAAGTAGTTTGTAAGTCGTGCCTCTTATTCCAATATCGTGTAATTTAGCAAGTAGTTTATTGTGATTTATTGTGTCAAATGCTTTAGAAAAGTCAAGAAAAAGTACCATTATGTGATTGTTCTTATTTAAGGCATTATTTATTACATTGGCAAATTCAGCCAGGAGTAGTTCAGTACTTTTCCCCTTCCTAAAACCGTATATGTGTCCCTTTAAAATATCATATTTATTTAGGAAATTCTTCAATCTCTTATCCAAGCATTTTTCCATTATTTTGTGGAGGATTGATAAAATGCATATTGGTCTGTAGTTGCCAAAGTCTAAGTGATCGCCATTCTTATATATTGGTTTAATAATTGTGTATTTCAGATATTTTGGTATTATGCCTGATTCGAATATCTTGTTTATGAGATGTGTTATGATTGGTATAGTTTTTTTGGATGTTGCCTTTATGTCTTTCAAGCGTATATTGTCTACCCCAGGCGATTTGTCTGTTTTTAATTCCTTAATTATGTTTTCTATTTCATATTCATCAGTTTCAAGTAATGTAAAGGAATTCATTAATGTGTTTCTATTTGATTGCCATATGTTTATACTACAGTTATGAGCTAGGCTGTTTATTTTTTCACTAAAGGTATTGATGAATTTATTGACTATCACTTCGTTAGTATAATGTAATATTAAATGTTTGTTTATGACTTCATTGACAGTTTGTGTTTTCCGACCTGTTATATCATTAAAGGCTTTCCACATTCCTTTATTATCGTTTTTGGAACTATTTATCTTATTTTTAAAATATTGATGTTTTGTTTTGTTTATTAGCTTATTTAATTTGTTTCTGAAAGCTTTGTATTCATTTTTCATTGTAATATTATCCTTGTTTCTGAGCATTGTTTTGTAAAGTCTGTCTCTTTCCTTATAATAATAATAATAATAATAATAATAATAATAATAATAATAATAATAATAATAATAATAATAATAATAATATCTTTGGTTTAAGGAAACCGAGAAAGACCTCGTGGAACTCCAAATTACAGGCACCATGCTCATGGACAAAACAGCCAAAACCGTCACCAAGGATAAGAAACAACGGTTCCAAGTGAAACTCAAACAAAAGCGTACGATCCACATCTCAGCCGAAGTAAGGGAAGCAAGCTCTCAAAGGATGAGGCAATACTGGGCCAAAAGGAAAGCTCTAAACAATAAAAAGTGATTAATTTCATGTAGCCCAAAGTTGGGTGAAACAAATAAAGAAAAATAATAATATCTGCTCATTATAGCCTATTACCCATTTCTAGAGGTCAGGGATGAGGGAAGCGATGAATGTATAAGGGGTGGGTGGTTTTTGAGGTTGTGGTTTGTGATTCCTTTTTGGTTTCACGGGCCTACTCCAAGCAAATGCTGGGACGGTTCGTAACATTAACACCGTAATCACATGCTTGCAAATCCAAGCCTCCAATATAAATATATAATGACAAATGTTATCAAACAGATTACACACACACCCACATATATGTTTACATGACGATAATGCCACAAAGCTCCTAATCGAAACAGCATCAGAAATTCACCCGAATGCCATAGTGAATTCGTCAGCTGGTATGTTTATTTATTGAGGATTGTAATCTCTTGAAAAATCTCTTGATTGCTCTCAATAGCCCATATTTTCTGTGAACGTTTAAGCATTGCCTAGTTAAATAACTCTTTAGGGGAAGATAGGGCTCAAGAAACAAGGCAAAATGTACCAAATTTAATAACTTTACCGGTTATAATAGAGTCACTGGTGTTACGTCTCTTTAACTCCTGAGGATTTTAGAGACTTCGGAGTCCCAGTATCTTGTCCTGAATGTGATCTTCAATCTGCCAGGAAATCTACTGAAACGGCTCCCTCGCACTTAAGCACCAACAATCGTACATTATGCAACGAGCCTATAATGGCTTTACCTTTATAGGTAATAATTATAACTACGATAATTATAACTATTTTATGTTCGAACATACATATTCATAGATATCTCTCGAGATTATATCGGTTGAATTCTTCTTCTTAGGGATTGTGTGGTCTCAGAATTTGATCTCTACCCAATAAACGAATCCCCAAGGCTTTGAAACAATGTTTATCCTGAAGTAGCACCAACAGATAGCGTACAGGTACTATGTTAGATCATTTTGTTATTTTAGTCAAATAACACAAACGCTTTGAAATAAAAATGTATCATATTATCTACTAGTTATTCTTCAAATTCGGTGCGTATAGAATGTCAACGGAAGGCAAATCAATTGAGTCCCAAATAGAACAGTTATGATATCTGGCATAAAAGTTCCCTTTACTTAACAGAGAGCTGGGTTATAATTTCCGTGGAACTTATGTCACCCGCCTGCATCCTCCATGACGTTCTGGTGTGTTCAACAACAGCATTCACTAAAATTGTCGGCGAAATCTTACGAATGTGTAGAAATTGGAGTTGCGGGCATCAAGGTACAGTGCTATTTCCTTTGCAATATTGCCCAGTTTGTTTATGCATTGTAACTACAATGGTTGATCCAATATAGGCTACATTGTCAACTTTCAAATCATGTAATTCATGTCCGTCATGTTGGATTTTGAGTGCATGTGAGAACCAATCCTTACCTAATTGGTCAATGGTTGGAAAAAGTGTGTTATAATGAAAAGTAGTACTTTAATGATCCCCATTATGATACAGTTTTCTGACATATAATTATTACATATCGACATCGGCGAGCATACATTTCTTTAAGGATCTTTGGGGATATCCAAAAAGACAAGATCTTGCCTTGTACCTTGCTAACTAGAGAAATTTTCCTTTTGGAGGATTTGAGTATATCTTTCGTCCTTCCATCGACCTCAGCTGCAGAACAAGAGCTTCAAGCAACGCAAAGATTTGGAAGTCTTTAATACATAAGTCATGATTGATAGAACCGGACATTGGCAAATGTTGAATTGCAGCATGTATTGACGAGGCTCTCTGGGCACGGCTGTTGTCATCAGCTATACACAAACAAGATATTCCATGTCCCAGAAGTTACATGCCTACGTATGTGAACTCATGCTTTTCAGTCGGTCAACACAATTGTACCCAATTGTAATGGGTGATAAACCCTAAACCTGAAAATAGATAGGTGAGATTAGTAAATTCACTTGGATGATCGAAACTAGTCATCTGTGGGGAAACGTGAGAACAATACAATATTGAATTATGAGAAAAGCGAACAAAACCGGTCAGTGAAATCGCAAAGCACAGTGAAAATAAAAAAAGTCCTCTCGGCACGCCGGAAGGCGGAGGTAGATTTCACCGGACAAACTTGGGGATAGGCGAAAATAGGTAGAAATGCAGGTTTTCGTAAAAGGATCAGACCACATTTATTGCGTGAAAGTATATTATAATTGGAGATTAATTAACTTTGTTTTTCGTCATTTTATGCATATTTTAAACATTCTATTGTCTTATGATGACGGTAACCTTCTTGTCATTTGGAGTCCATGTTTAGCCTACTTTCGATTTTTGCAAAAAATGAAAGTAGACTTATGAGATCAACACAGGGCGAAAAAAAGTGTGTCTGTCTGTGTGTGTGTATGTGTGTGTGTGAGTCTGTGTATGTGTGTGTCTGTGTGTCTGTGTGTGTGTGTGTGTGTGTGAGTGTGTGTACTCTGAATGTCTGTCCCCCCCTATCAATTCGAACACGGTGAATGCGAATTGAACGAAATTTGGTACAAAGGTAGCACTAGCAAAGGACACCTCAGTATCATGTTTTATATCGCCGCCATCTTTACTAAAACTGAATGGCGGCCACTCAAACGTTCAAAACGTAAAATCAAATAACGACTAACCAAATCATCCGATCTCTACCAAATTTGGTAACAACATACCTTCGAATAGGATGCGTCTTGTGACCAAACTACAAGGTCGTCCGCCATACCATTTCAGGATGGCGGCCGTGCGAATTATGCAAACTTTATAATCCATATCATGGGACCCACCAGTTCCGATTATCGAGCCGAGAATCGTTTTAACTGTTCTAAAGGAAGAGGCACGTTCGAAATTAAAAGTTTATTTTGTAATACTATAGTGCAGACGTGATTTTAAAAAGCTGAGCTGATTTAGTAATAAGACAAGATGGCAGCGGATATCTTGTGCCTGACTTATATTTCACTAATTTGAGTATTGCATGCAATATAGCGTACTGATATAAAATAAATAAACTTTGTATGAAATGCTTTATATATAAATAATATACTCCAGTGATGAAATCGTTTAGTATAAATCACTATTTGCTAACAAGTTCTATGTAAGTAATTTTATATAGAACGATATTCGTTGACACAATTAGCTCAGTGGTAGAGCGTTAGCCTATCGCTCAAATGCCTATGGTTCAAACCCGATCAGAGCTAGGTTTTTTGCTTGAAATTGTATATGTTTATTGTTTTGTAATGACTCAGATGTTTTAAAATTAAGCGTTATATTGTGCATATTATGGTGTAAAATATATATTTAATTAAAACATAATTCGCCAGCAGATTTACTCGAGACATCTAGCTGCCAAAAAGGTAACTGCACGCCGACCAGATTTTATTGAAAAGTTTCTTCTTCTGGCCGCTAGAATGCACTCGCTCTGTTAGGATTATATTGTTAGATATTTCACCACTAGATATCACGACTAGTCTACGTGGGGCTCCATTGATTACTATACCATTTGCATTCTATGCGCATCGAATCTGAAGAATGACAAGATGATACTACGATACATTTTTAACTTTCTATTTTAAAGGGTTTGTAACAGCCTATTGTGCGTTATTTGAAAATGTTAATTGAAGTAAAGAACAAAACGATTTCACATAGTATCTGAACTCTATCGTTGGTGCTAGTTCAGGATATTAATTAATACTTCTATTTCAGCCAAATAGCAATCGAAAATATCCACATAGTTGGTATACACACGTCTCTGTAGGGTCATGGAAAGATTTGTTAATTCAATTAGGGTTGTGAAAGTCATACGCAGCCAGACGTGTAAAGACATGCCTCAACTCAAAGTTGGATGTTGCCCGCGTCAGGCCGATTATGTAATAACAATAATAATAATAATAATAATAATAATAATAATAATAATAATAATAATAATAATAATAATAATAATAATAATAATAATAATTATGTTATTGGTTTTACGTCCCTTTTAACTACTGTTGCTTTTAGAGACGCCGGGGTGCCAGAATTTTGTCCCGAAGGGGATCTTTAACGTGCCAGTAAATCTACTAACACGGCTCCCTCGCATTTGTGCACCCTCAAATACCAGCTGACTGCGCCAGGATACGAACCTGAAACATACGGTCCAGCAAGCGAGAACGTTACCGCTGAGCCACGCCGCCAGTCCGGTCGATTATGTCTCCAGATCCATAACATTCTTTAGATACTTCTTATCTTTCTTTCTTCAATGATGGTAGCAGTTTTTATCTAGGTTGTGGCGTTTGGTAGATGTAAATCGTTTCTAAGGTCTTCAACAAAGAATAGTTCTATTATACTCTTTGATAATAACAACGAGTTATAACTATACTCATACATTTAGGAGAAAGTAGGCTATATGTTCTTTACTGAACATCTTGTTATACTTGTGGTCACACTGTCCTTATGCAAGGTTTCGACACTGATGTGTAACTATGTAACGGTCTGTTACTTCTTCACGCAAAATTATATCTCCCGCAGAGATGTTGGTTGGTTCCTCAGTTTAGGGGCTGCGACAACGTGGTCATGTAACCCCGTGTACTTTGGGTGAGTGTAGAATCTGTCTGATAAACGGTGTGAATTGTGATAGCTGTATTAGTCTGTAATTCAGGTAAGGAATGCAGACGCTCAATTTCAAGCAGTAGTTCCTAATGTTGCTACCAGATACTACCGTCAACGACACCTCGCTGTGAACTTGGCTACTAGATGCCACCGCAATCAGCAACTCGCAACGAACGTTGGAACTTCCCCTCCAAAGGAAAGCATACTGAGGGATTTTTAGCGCTCTTAGAAAATCCGACGACTTTGGCCGGCTTTGAACCCGCGACCTTGGGCATAGAAGTTCAGCATGCTACCAGTTACGTCACCGAAGCCGCATCACACTTAGTCAGATGGAAATCTGAATCTGATCTGGCGCAAGTGCGTTGTCATGGCAACGTCTGATGGCTCATCCCTCATCAATTTAGCAGTGTTGCCATGGCAACCACTGATAGCTCTTGGCATTTTCTAACAATTCCGAAATCATTTTTCTCATCCCTTGGCGTAATGGTGGCTCATATCAAAAATTCTTTCAGACAAACGTTTTAGGTAATTATTAGGGGAATATTGTCCATTTTGTACGGTTTTGATATTGTGCCTATTAACAGAGATATGATTAATGTTTCCCGAAAAACCCACTTTTTCCCACCCCTTTGGTCAATGGTTGGTGCTATCAAAAATCGTTTCAAACATAAATTTTTGAGCTTTATCCGACACATAGTATGAACTTTGAACAGATTCGATATTTCACATATTAAGAGAGTTATAGCAATATTTCACTTTTTCGAAAAAAGCCCCCCATTTTCACCCCCTTCTACCGGTTTAGCCCAGTAACGAACTCGACCGAGATTTTATAGGTATACATATTCGGTAAAAAGTGATTGGTGAAAAATTATGGCAGTTATCGTGTCCACAAGAAACTGATATACATATATATATACATATATATATATATATACATACATAAATTATATATAAACTTTTGAACTGACGGTGGTTTTCGGGTCTGGGGGATGTGAAACGCGAAGATATGTCGAAATTTTCCGGAAATCGAAACATGTTACCCATTGCAATAGTTAGATTTCTAATGAAATCTACCTAAAATACTACCATCAACGACACCTAGCTGTGAACGTGGCTACTAGATGCCACCGGAACCATCAACTCGCAACGAACGTTAGAACTTCCCCTCCGAAGGAAAGCAAACTCAGGGTTTTTTAGCGCTCTTAGTAAATCCGACGACTTTAGCCGGGTTTGAACCCGCGACCTTTGGGCATAGAAGTTCAGCATGCTACCAGTTACGATACCGAAGTCGCTTCCCACAGACAGATGGAAATCTGAATGTTATCTCGTGCAGTGGCGTTGTCATAGCAACTGCTGATGGCTCATCCCTTATCAATTAAAAGTAAAGTTGTCATGGCAACCTCTCTTGGCACTTGGCATTTTCTTATAATTTAAATCATTTTGCTCACCCCGTGGCGTAATGGTGGTTCATATCAAAAATTCTTTCAGACAAAAGTTTTAGGTAATTATTGGAGGAATATTGTCAATTTTGTACGGTTTTGATATTGTGCCTATTAAGAGAGATATGATTAATGTTTCCCGAAAAAAAACCACTTTTTCCCACCCCTTTGGTCAATGGTTGGTGCTATAAAAAAACTT
Organism: Meconema thalassinum; assembly: GCA_946902985.2. Classification (NCBI taxonomy): domain Eukaryota; kingdom Metazoa; phylum Arthropoda; class Insecta; order Orthoptera; family Tettigoniidae; genus Meconema; species Meconema thalassinum. The sequence continues at coordinate 861,435,345 of OX336388.2, forward strand.
TTCAAACATAAATTGTAGAGTCTTGTCCGACACATAGTATGAACTTTGAATGGATTCAAAATTTCAGATATTAAGAGAGTTATAGCGATATTTCACTTTTTCGAAAAAAGCCGCCCATTTTCACCCCCTTTGACCGATTTTGCCCATTAACGAACTCGACCGAGATTTTATAGGTATACATATTCGGAAAAAAATTCAAAGTGATTGGTGCAAAATTACGGCAGTTATCGTGTCCACAAGAAACTGATATACATATATATATATATATATACATATATACATACATAAATTATCTATAAACTTTTGAACTGACGGTGGTTTTGGGGTCTGGGGGATGTGAAACGCGAAGATATGTCGAAATTTTCCGGAAGTCGAAACATGGGACCCATTGCAATAGTTAGCTTTCTAATGAAATCTACCTAATTAATATTTGCCTATTAGGTAAATTTCATTAGAAAGCTAACTATTGCAATGGGTCCCATGTTTCGACTTCCGGAAAATTTCGACATATCTTCGCGTTTCACATCCCCCAGACCCCAAAACCACCGTCAGTTCAAAACTTTATATATAATTTATATATGTATATCAGTTTCTTGTGGACACGATAACTGCCGTAATTTTGCACCAATCACTTTGAATTTTTTACCGAATATGTATACCTATATAATCTCGGTCGAGTTCGTTACTGGGCTAAATCGGTCAAAGGGGGTGAAAATGGGGCCTTTTTTTTTCGAAAAAGTGAAATATTGCTATAACTCTCATAATATGTGAAATATCGAATCCGTTCAACGATCATACTATGTGTCGGATAAAGCCCAAAAATTTATGTTTGAAGAGTTTTTTTTATAGCACCAACCATTGACCAAACGGGTGGGAAAAAGTGGTTTTTTCGGGAAACATTAATCATATCTCTCTTAATAGGCACAATATCAAAACCGTACGAAATGGGCAATATTCCCCTAATAATTACCTAAAACTTTTGTCTGAAAGAATTTTTGATATGACCCACCATTACGCCAAGGGATGAGAAAATTGATTTCGAAATTATAAGAAAATGCCAAGAGCTATCAGTGGTTGCCATGGCAACACTACTAAATTGATGAGGGATGAGCCATCAGACGTTGCCATGACAACGCACTTACACGAGATCAGATTCGGTATTTCCATCTGACTAAGTGTGAAGCGGTTTCGGTGACGTAACTGGTAGCATGCTGAACTTCTATGCCCAAGGTCGCGGTTTCAAAGCTGGCCGAAGTCGTCGGATTTTCTAAGAGCGCTAAAATCCCTCAGTAAGCTTTCCTTTGGAGGGTAAGTTCCAACGTTCGTTGCGAGTTGCCGGTTGGGGTGGCATCCAGTAGCCAAGATCACAGCTAGGTGTCGTTGACGGTAGTACCTGGTAGCAACATTAGGAACTACTGCTTGAAATTGACCGTCTGCAGTCCTTACCTGAATTAAGACTAATAAAGCCATTACAATTCACACCGTTTATCAGACAGATTCAACACTCACCCAAAGTACACGGGGTTAGATGACGGCGTTGACGCAGCCCCTAAACTGAGGAACCAACCAGAGGTAGATTTCATTAGAAAGCTAACTATCGCAATGGGTACCATGTTTCGACTTCCGGAAAATTTTGACATATCTTCGCGTTTCACATCCCCCAGACCCAAAAACCACCTTCAGTTCAAAAGTGTATATATAATTTATATATATATATGAGTTTCTTGTGGACACGATAACTGCCGTAATTTTGCACCAATCACTTTGAATTATTTACCGAATATGCATACCTATAAAATCTCGGTCGAGTTCGTTACTGGGCTAAATCGGTCGAAGGGGGTGAAAATGGGGGGCTTTTTTTTTTCGAAAAAGTGAAATATTGCTATAACTCTCTTAATATGTGAAATATCTAATCCGTTCAACGTTCATACTATGTGTCGGATAAAGCCCAAAAATTTATGTTTGAAGAGTTTTTATAGCACCAACCATTGACCAAAGGGGTGGGAAAAAGTGTTTTTTTTTTCGGGAAACATTAATCATATCTCTCTTAATAGGCACAATATCAAAACCGTACAGAATGGACAATATTCTTCTAATAATTACCTAAAACTTTTGTCTGAAAGAATTTTTGATATGACCCACCATTAAGCCAAGGGATGAGAAAAATGATTTCGGATTTATAAGAAAATGCCAAGAGCTATCAGTGGTTGCCATGGCAACACTTCTAAATTGATGAGGGATGAGCCATCAGACGTTGCCAAGACTACGCACTTGCACGAGATCAGGTTCAGATATCCATCTGACTAAGTGTGAAGCGGCATCGGTGACGTAACTGGTAGCATTCTGAATGTCTATGCCCAAGGTCGCGAGTTCAAACCCGGCCGAAGTCGTCGGATTTTCTAAGAGCGCTCAAAATCCCATGGTATGCTTTCCTTTGGAGGGGAAGTTCCAACGTTCGTTGCGAGTTGCTGGTTGCGGTGGCATCTAGTAGCCAAGTTCACAGCTAGGTGTCGTTGACGCTAGTACCTGGTAGCAACATTAGGAACTACTGCTTGAAATTGACCGTCTCAAGTCCTTACTTGAATTACAGACTAATACAGCCATCCCAAAGTACACGGGGTTACAGGACAGCGTTGTCGCAGCCCCTAAACGGAGGAACCAACCAAAATCTCTGCGGGAGATATAATTTTGCGTGAAGAAGTAACAGACCGTTACATAGTTACACATCAGTGTCGAAACCTTGCATAAGGACAGTGTGACCACAAGTATAACAAGAAGTTCCGTGACGAACTAAAGAGCCTACTTTTCTTAAAATTTAAGATTCATGCCAATGATTAATCTATATGGATCTATCTAGAATAATGACGAAATTAAGTTGGTAATATCGACATTTCTAATTAGTTCGAAATACTGTTTACCTGTCATAATGTAGCCTAATAGAGAACAACAGTTGGCAGCCCTGGTGACTGAATATATTCTTAGTTCCATCTCTTAAGGTACAGTATACAAAATTTGGTTGAAGTCCAATGGATAGCATGGACGTTACATGCAGTTAAACATTGGATCTAACAGTGCGCGTAAAATCATGTTGGCAACAATGACATACATGTATTGGTCAGAAATAATCTGAAATAATATGATCTATTGTTGTGTCAATTTTGAATGAAATCCGTTAGTTAGTAATAATGTTACATGCATTTTAAAATTGGACCTATCAGCAGGCTTAGAATCATGTTGGCAGCACTGGCGTAGGCCTATATTATTTACTTACTCCAAATTTATCTAGAATGCCAGGTACTATACGTGTGCACAGTTAAGAGCTATTGGCTTGTATACTTTCTGATATATCGATATTAGGGTATCAAAAGTAGAGACAGTATTTATTAACAGTTGGCAGCCCTGGTTACTCTTAAGAATCGGCATAGTCATATCTGCTATGGTACACATAGCACACACGAAATATGGTTGAAATCCAAATGAAAGTATAGAAGTTACATGTATTTAAATTTGGACCTCTCAGCAGGCTTAGAATCATGTTGGTAAAACTGACGTATATAAGTTACTCCAAATTAATATAGAATGTCAGGAACTATACGTGTGCATAGTTTAAAGCTGTCGGCTTGCATACTTTCTGATATATGGGTATTTGGATTTAAAAAAATTGAGAGCATTTATTAGCAGTTGGCAGCCACGGTGGCTCTTAAGAATACGCTCAGTCATATATGCTTATGTACATATAGCACATACGAAATTTGGTTGAAATACAATTAATAGTGTAGAAGTTATATGCATTTATAATTTGGACCTATCAGCAGGCTTATAATCAGTTTGGCAACACTGCCATGTGTGGCCTCCTGGAAATTAAACTGAAATATTAGTATCTATACGTGTGCCAATTTTGAAATAACTCGCATTCATACCTTCCAAGATATCCAACATGGAGCTCAAATTTCAATTGCGATTTTTCAGCAGTTGTTAGCACTGGCATCATTTTCAAATGTGGCCGTGAGATATTCAGGTATAGATCTTTACTCCTACCAAATTTTGTTTCGATTGCTGCAGCCGTTTAGGAGTTTATAGGGGGGACACACACACAGCCGGACAGACAGACAGACAGACAGACAGACAGGCAGACACACATTTGCAAAATGTAAAAAGTAGGCTAAAAATGGACCCCAAATGACAAGAAGATTACCGTTCCCATAAGACAATAAAATGTTTAAAATCAGCATAAAAGGACGAAAAACAAAGTTAATTAAGTTCCAATTATAAAATACCTTCTCGCAATAAATGAGGTCTGATCCTTCTACGAAAACCTGCATATTCTGCCTATTTTCGCCTATCCCCATGTTTGTCCGGTGAAATCTACCTCCACCTTCCGGCGTGCCGAGAGGACTTTTTATATTATGTACTGTGTTAGTTTTATGTTCATGGTTTTAGAAAAAAAACATGCTTTTTAATTTTTTACAGAGTAGCTAGATTATTTAGTCTACTTTTCACATTTTGTAAAAATGAGGAAAAAGTGGACACTTGAGATCGATTCGGGCAAATGTGTGTCTGTCTGTCTGTCCGTCTGTCTGTCTGTCTGTCTGTCTGTCTGTCTGTGCGTGTGTGTCCCCCTATCAACTCCTAAACGGCTTTAGCTATCGAAACCAAATTGGGTATGGGTAACGAGCTATGCCTGATTATTGCAATGCCATATTTGAAAATGATGTCGGTGCTACCAACTACTGAAAGATCACAGAAATTGAGGTGTATGTTGTATATCTCGGATAATATGCATGGGAATTGTTCCAAAATTGACACACATATAGATTATATTACATCAGACTAATTTACTGGAGCCCATATATGAAAGTGTTGCCAACATGATTCTATGCCTGTTGATAACTCCACTCTATAAAGGCATGTAACTTACATACTATCCAATGGATTTCAACCAAATTTGGTATGCTATTTGAGCACCGGAGCAGATATGAATTTGCCAAATTTTAGTGGCAACATGGCTGCCTACTGTTGAAAAATGCACTTTATACATTTTTATCCTGATCTCAATATATCAGAAAGTATGCAGGCCAACTGTTCTAAACTTTGCATGTACCTGCAAATGTAGGTTAATTTTCAGTAACTCATATACGACAGTGCTGCCAACATGATTCTACGCGTTCTGATAGGTTTAATATTGAATCACATGTAACTTCCATATTAATAAATGAAGATCTTTCAAATTTGGCACATATATAGATCATAATATTTCAATGTAAGTTTGAGCATCCAATTTATGGCAGTGTCGCCAACCTGATTTTACGCATGCTGATAAATTCAATATTCAAATACATGTAACGTGCATACTATCTATTGGATCTCAACCCAATAGCCTATTGCATGTGAATTGTGGACCTTAAGAGCTGGAACTAAGAATATATTTAGAGTCGCCAGGTCTGCCAACTGTTGATATATGGTCTCTAAAATTTGAAGAAAAGTAGGCTCTTAAAATCGACACGGAACAACCTGTTTCTAGTAAGGTTAGACCAGATAATTTTTATTCCGTAAGTAAACCATGGCACGATTTTATTTTCAACAGTTTCATTGCCATTTCAAGCTTTGCATATTTCTTATATCGTTAATTCCAATGATAAAATTTGCGGTTCTTTCTTGTATACAGGTAGATTGGAGTATAACTAAGCATCCCGAAACCAAAGATTCCCCAGGTAAGGACTTACTGAAAATCGTGAAATAACCTAGGTTTGTGGTTAAATGTGCCTTTTTTCGTCTGATTATTTAAACCTATCAGACTAATCGCTCGTGCTTATTCTGCTATTAATAAACTGGTCTATTCCCTTTTATATAATTAGCGTACCATGTCAGAGCAGATATTTAAGATATCATTACAGTGCTCACCGGGCAGGATATTTCCTCCAGATACGGGTAAGTGATGGTGGCAGAGGCACATCAAAGAACGAAGGGATGGGGATGTAAGGGTAGATTGAGAAGGTTTTGGATGTGTTTGCTTCCGCACTCACACTAACAGCAGTGGTGTGTGTGCCAGAAAGAACGGCGGCATGCATCAGTTAGGATCTGTCTGAAGTGCATCAAAATTGAGGTTTTCTCTGCAATATTTGTAGAAAGGTGGACTTCTTGTGATCTGATTTATTACAGGGTAACATTTCGTGGTCTTAAATTTCCTCAGGAAACGTTCTGCAGATGTTTTACTCACTCCAAACATAAAGGCTACCTATCATGTTAACATGCAAAATCTAGAAACCTGCTTCACAAGAGGAACATTTAGCACTTTTGTTCTTATAGGTCTAGTTAGTTACCTTTGTGTTAAGGGTCAGAACTACGAGGTCATCTGCCCCTATTTTTTACAAGTCTATTATCTACTTAGGGCTACTTATTTATTTATTTATTTATTTATTTATTTATTTATTTATTTATCGTATGGCTTTTAGTGCCGGGAGTGTCCGAGGACATGATCGGCTCGCCTGAGTCTGTAGCTGCTTCCAGCGGACACCCTAAAGGGTGAGCTACAAGTTCCGTTCAATTTCAAGTAGTTCCAACTTTCGCCACCAGATATCAATGATACCTAGTGGTGAACGTTGGAACTTTGATAGAGCGTTCTGACGAAATCTAACGTAACAATTTTGCTTTACACAAGTTTAGTCTGTGAAAGGATCTTTAACATGCCATAAATCTATGACATGGGACCGCCGGCTTTACTTCTCCTCCGAAGGAAGGCATACTGAAGGATTTTTAACGCTCTTAAAAAATCCGACGACTTCGGCGGGGTTTGAACCCGCTTTCTTGGGCATAGCAGTTCAGCATGCTACCGACTACGCCACCGAAGCCTACTGAGCCTCCGGGCTTATGCGGCAGCACGCCGGCCTCTCACTGCTGTGTTGGTGGTTCAAATTCCGGTCACTCAAATGTGAGATTTGTGCTGGACAAAACGGAGGTAGATAGGTTTTTCTCTGGGTATTCCGGTTTTCCCTGTCACAACATTCATTCCAGCAACACTCTCCACTATCAATTCATTTCATCTGTCATTCATTTAATTATTGCCCCAGGGGAGTACGACAGGCTTCGGCAGCCGGCACAGTTTATATCCTCGCCGCTAGATGGGGGCTTCATTCATTCCATCCCTGACCCGGTTGGTCGACTGGAAGCAGGTGTGCATTTTCAAATCTACCTAGGCCTACAAGTACTGCATGGAACTATATCATGTACTTAATTGATAGACCACCTCGGGGTGTACTGTGGAGGCTAACATTCTTGACAGTCACCCTGGAGGTTCGGGGTTGAATCCCGGCTATGCCAAGACATTTATTTTTGGTCTGAGGGCTGGAACGCGTACACTAGGCCCCGTGAGGCAAAACTGAGTAGAGGTGGGTTCGATTCCCATATCATCCATTTAGGAAGTGGTTTTCCGTTATTTTCCACTTCTACTCAAGGTGAATGCCGGGATGATTTCTAACTTAAGATCACGGTCGCCTCCTTCCCAAATTCCACAAATAAACTGTAACGTAGTAACTTTACACACAAATTCCACACACATACACCCAAGTACATGGGGCTACCTGACCATGATATGGCAAAGCCCCTTAAATACGCAACAACAACAACCTTTAAACCACAAGGAAATGGTCAGCACATCTGGTATCGGGAGAAAGGAAGTCGAGGACTCATGATCAGTTGGGTGGGACTGAGCGGCAGGCTTATTAGGATGAAAAACCACCGACTGGGGATCCGTCTTGACTATACAAGCAATGTTGCCGAGTATGACGTATATTTCCACATCCTTCTCCTAGACCAGGCTGTTCCAAAACCACGAGTTTGAGTGTGCGTACAGGCGAGAGTAGGGGGGTAGTAGGAGTTCCAAATAGTGTCATGGCCGCCGCGTGAGTCCAAGCCAATATCTCGCGAACCCATGGTCGGATGTTGACAAATGAGGTGTCGTTGGACTCGAGCTGACGTCCTCTTTTCTATGGACCATGTATTATATTTTTCAAAAAATTTTAGAATTTTTTTGTTATCGAAAATAGGCGATAGTTTGAAAACCAAACATGATAGAACGTTGTGCCATGGCTCAAACAAATTGTCATTATGACCTTTATTTTTGTAATAAAACATTTTATTTTTTATGTTTGTTTTGAAAAAACTCGAATTTTGAAAAACCTATATTTTGGAAACTGTGAATTATACAAAAAATTTATTTGACGTAAATGCAAGGTCCCTATGCCCCCTACTCCCAAAATAAATTTCAAGTCTCTGTGATGAAAACCTGACAGTAGTGGGGTAGTGAGAGAGCTGCGACACTTCTTTTTGAACCCTCCTCGTATTTGCCCCGAACCTGATATCTCGCTAACCAAACATGGGATTTGAACATACAGGGTGTCCTAGCACTCGTAGTGATGCCCCCTACTTTCCTATAGGCTCTTTATTTAATTAAAAGACCAAAACTAAAAGGTCATCCGCTTTTAATATCTCGCGAACCAATCATGCTAGAGGCGTGTACGACGGGTCCAAGGACTCGGGCTGACGTCCTCTTTGCTATGGACCACTCGTTATATTAAAAAAAATGGAAACTCGATTTTGGGGTAAACACGTGTTTTTTTGTGATTTTTGCTTATATTTCACGGACCAATAACGCAAGAGACGTGTACGAGGTGTCCTAGGACTCGGGCTAACGCCCCCTTTCAAATGTGGTAGATATTTTTTCCAAAAAGTAATTCACAAAGGGCCTAACGCCATACATGTTGAAAAAACTTTTTCTTTTTTCTTTACCTGTATATAATGTCCATGAAGGGAGGTGGTTGGGAGAGACGATACTGCTGGGTGTGTGTGTTTCAACGAACCTGTTGCTAACCACAAGGACCATGCTTAATAGAACAATCCCTATTTCGGCGGGTCGGTGTATGACAGAGCGAGCGTGCGTTTTTCTGATATTTTACCTTTAACGTGTAAACGGTGATGAGAACTTGGTTCTATGTTGGTCGAAGCGAGTACAGAAAACAAACTTGCAGACGAGCAGGAGGTGAATGTCATTTGAGCTTATTGGAAGGTGTTGATCTGACTTGACAACAGGTGCAATGGAAAAATGACCATGACGCTTGAAGGTGAAATAATATGACCATCGTGGTGGCAGGGAAGAGCGAAAGGCATGTGAACACATGTGAAACCACATGAGGGCTAAACCAGTTACATCCTGTTTGCTTCGTACGTGACAAAATGCAAGTTCATGTGAAATTTGATCTACCACAGGTGTTCACCTTGGGTGTTAGCTGTCCACGTGCACGATAACTGTTAACAAGTTACATCCTGTTTGCTTTGTACGTGACCAAATGCAAGTTGACGTCAAATTTGATCTGCCACAGGTGTTCACCTTGGACGTTAGCTGTCCACGTGCACGATAACAGAATGTTCAAAGCGTGGTAATCGCTGAATCAGTAAAAAGTATGATGCAATTTGTGGGAATGATGTCACAACCAATAGATAGGCAAGAGCTGCGAACAGCAGTGGTGGGAGGTGAAGGGAGGGAGAGGGGGAGGGGTAATGTATGAGAGAACACAGGTGGAAAGAGAAAGAAATATGTGGAGCTGAGGACTGTACACATAGAGCTATAGGTGGTGTACAACATGTGTGAATAAATAAAAAGTGCACAGGTTCACACAACATGTAATTTATTGATCCAAGAATTAAACGTAGAGTTAAATCCTAACCATTTGACATAGAGTTTATTTCCTTTTTGTTTCAACACTTTTTCCACAAGATAATGCTTAGGAAATGCTGTTTTCTGAAGTTCATGGAGATAAAATCTACCTTTTATGGGTTGATGGTTGAGGTCCTCGAGTAAGTAGGTGACTGGAGTGTCCAAGTTGACTTGACGAATTCAAAATAGTTCAGTCCCCCACTGAGGCGTGTAGCCCTTATTGAAGGCAGACTTAAATTTGCTCACACGAACAAAATCCCCAATTTTCAGTCGGTGACGTTTAGGATCGGCTGTTTTTATGGGGTTAAACAGTTTATCCAATCGCTGAATATTTTTAGTCACGAGGCGTGGCTTGGTCCCAATCGTTCTATGTTTGGTGTCATTGTAACGTGATACTAGCTCTGGTAACATGTCCAACCAGCGATAACTGCCCTGAGCGGTAAACGCTTTCCACATATGGGTTTTCAATGTTCGGTTGAACCGCTCGACCACACTGGCTTTGAGATTGCTGTAGGTGGTGTAATGGTGAATATCCTTAGATTTGAGAAAACTGGAGAAATCCTTGTTGAAAAATTCTTTCCCTTGGTCGGTTTGTAGCAGCTGAGGTTGACGTTTGGAGTGTTGAATAATATGTTGAAAGGCCTTGGTAACTAGTGGACCAGACTTGCGACGCACAGGTTCAACATGGCCATTTTGGAATAGACATTAATGACGGTCAACGTATAGCGTACACCGTCGTTAACGCTAGCATAGGGTATCATTTCAACCAAGTCAGCCTGCCAAAGTTCATCCACACCTCGTGAAATCACCTTGAGTCGCGGATAGTGACGTCTAGCTGGGCGATGCAACTCGTGAGCAATACCCATTTTAATGGGTGAGGGCTTAAACAATAATTTTGGCATTTCGAAGTTCTTGTTCAATTTCTTGAATTTCCCAATCGTGACCGGTATGGCCAGCTTGACGTGAGGCATGCAACAACTGTAGCCACTGGACGAGCTTATTGGGATTGTGCCAGTAGGTAACATCCACAAGGGGTTTTAATGGTTTAAATGTCACTCCCGAAGCGGACGCTTTACGACGAGTACTTTGACTGGTGGGAAACATTTTTGCAATGATGGTTTTATATTTTTGAGATATATTGGCATTCACTTGTTGAGCGGGATCATACTGTCTTTTGTGGGCATGGGTATCCAATAAAATGGATTTATATTTGTCAAGATCCTCTGGTGTATAATCATGGAAAGAGGGGGTCCGAGAAAAGAGCAGCTTTAACAGTCCTGGAGTTAATTTATAGTTGATGTTTTTAATGACAGCTTTAGTACGAGCAAATTTAATGGATGAATCGCCAATTTTAAAACTATTATCCTCATATCGAACACCATACGTGGTATCAGTGTTTCCAATAAATAGATCTGTGAAATAGGGTTCCTATGTTGATCCATAATATTTTATTAAAATGGTTTTCAGTTGAGCTTTATGTTGAGGGGTGGCCAAGAGATGTGAAAACGGAGACGCTCTGGAAGGGCAAGGTGTTTCGGCCAAGGATTTCTTTATTCTCAAAAACTCTGCAAGGGGTGCGGCCTTTTTTTTGAGGCGTAAACACATGTTCCTCCTCATCCTCAACTTCACTAACACTAGTCAAATCTTCCTGTTCCTCTTCCTCTTCCTCAGGGTCCTCGTGCAGCGTCTGCGTGGCTTGTGAAACGGTGGGTAGCGTTTCAGATGGCTTGAAAGAGGGTTTCAACATGGCTTTTAGTGGAGGTGCTAAATGTTGTTGAATAAACAAAGCATGATTTGCACGTGATTGTTTCAATTGACGAAACTTTTGGCGAATAGTATTGTTTGCTCTAATAATATGCTTTTTCAATTGACTCTCTGCTAACGCCATGGTGTCTTGACAAATGACTTGACGGGGAATGAGACAGGGCCTTAAATAGCAATAAAATGATCAAACCCTAAACGATACCGTCCTTGGTTGAGTTCACTTTGTTTGTCAATCACTAAACAGGCATGACGTTGAGTGTTCCAGCACTTTGCACACAATTCTGTAAACATTTGAAAGGTCATATCCGGATTCACATGTTCATTATAAATGTGACGACTGTTCCTCTCGTCCTGGCGAAATAAAACAATGACATTGGCATTGTCACGAATCAACTGTTTGGACATTTTTGAATACGTTTGTCCAAGATAGAAGCAATCGATATGTTTGTGGCGACCCATGCTGAAATAGCTTTGAATGATGCCTTGACGTTCAGTGGATACATCATCGAAAATCATGAGTGAATCTGGCTTTACCTCATCCGGTGAAATCACATTTTCTTGCATGGAAAATGTAAAATAACCCATATTCTCTTTTTGTAATCCAGACATGATTTGATCCAGAAACACGTAGAGGGGTTGGTAGAGAGATTTTGAAAAAATATAAATATTTTGAAAATGCAAACCATTGGGCGCCGTAATGAGCGTTAGCAAAAGATTTGTCTTTCCACAGCCGGAAGGCCCCACAATGATGCAGCGAATGGAAGATGGAAACAGTGAACCATGGCGTTGTTCACGTGATGTGGGACAGAGATGGGAAACCATGTCCCCCATGGGGAATGACTCTTGCTGCTTAATAATCTTCATTTCAACTAAGGCTTAGACAGGCTAGCAGGCTGTCTATATACAGGACACCGAACCTTGTCATAGAAACAGTAGACTGGTACTACAGGTTGACGATGGATGTCTTTGGACATGCGTTGATGGCCAAAGCTAGGCCTGTCCCCATACATGATCCTAAACAAGAAACAGATCCTGCTAATAAACACTATGTGGATAGGTCAGTAGTGCCACGCACAAAACAGGGAGATTATGACTTTAAGGGAAAGCGGTTAACCCATGTAAAACATCCTCAAGTGTCTACAGACGTTACTACGAAAAAGTATGTGGATAACAAAGTGTATGAGTTTTATGACAAAGTGCCCCAGCTTACAGTGAATGGCTATAGCGCTAATCACTATCGGAGTATTCACGTGGAAGACCCACAAGACGAAGACGATGTTTGTACCAAGCGTTACATGACCTATGAAATGAAAAGGCTTTATAAATTTATCCCATCTGTATTTTTAGTGTATCTGACAAATGAAAAACCTGTGAATGACAGAAACCATTTACCGCTAGTCCATGATCAGCACTTGACCTATGTGCTTGCTTCGGGTTTAAGCCACTATTGATTACACTAAGATGGAACCATTCACATCAAATATGCCATACCTGATGAGAACCATTTACAAATAAAGATAAATGGTCATAGGATGTTGATCCATAACCATGAAATGGTCAATGCAGGTGACGAATTATCCTTTCATCTCATGTTGACATGGGATGAAAAGCAAGCGGGAAAAACCATAAACGATTTCCCACTTTATGTGGAATTGGAATATACAGCCATGAAATAACCATCTGACGTTAGTTGTGATTTGAACTTTCTTGTGAAAGGTTGTTGGTCATTATCATAATGGTGAAACAAAGGTATGCGGTGAGAAAGACTAAAAAAAAAGGACTTTGTCCTTGGCAAAGCCTGGGCTTACGACATTCGTGGACAAGCCCTTGCGAAAGAAAAAAAAATAATGTATTGACCATAAGGAAAGCCTTTCGAGCAGCACAGAAACATGTTATTCCAAAACGTCGGCGACAGGTTTCAAACCAAGGGCGAGTGATTCCCGTCCCCAAACGAGCGGGATTTTTACCTGCATTATTTGCCGGTTTGGCTGCTCTGGGTTCACTTTTGGGTGGTGCCAGTGCAGTGGCGAAAACCATTAAAGCCGCGCAGCAGGGCAAGCAACAACTCAAAGAATGTCAGCGACATAATGAAACGATGGAAGCGATTGCCATGGGGGCTAGAAATGCCAATTTAAAGCCAGCCTTTTATCAACAAGGATTTGGGATTTCACCATTTCGAAATATATATAAAAAATAACCTCAGCCATAGCGAGACATGCCCTGACGCATCAACAAGTGGAAAGCTATGCTAAACAACTAAAGCTTTCTCATTTTCGAGGTGTGTTTATGCGAAACCAATTACCCCCACGACCCTGGAAACAGGAATGTGCTGTTGTAAATTTGGATGATCACCGAGGACCAGGAACGCATTATGTAGCTTATGTCAAAGAGGGATCCACTGTATGGTACTTTGACAGTTTTGGGAATTTGCCCCCGCCCATGGAACTAGTGACCTATTTTGGAAACAAGATCAAGATATATTATAATGTGAAACGTGAGCAAACGTTTAACAGCCAACAGTGTGGACGTTTGTGTTTAATTTTTTATATAAGACGCAGCATAACCAAAAACGCCACCAGTATGTCGGCAGAAAGTAAAACGTTTACACTGCATGGACGTGGACCTGAAGTCAGCCTAGACTTTTACCCGCCTATCGAATTGAGTGAAAAACCCTATGGTTTAGGACATTCTCTTGAAACGTACAATCGAATATACAACATACATGAAAATGTGAACAACAAGTTTTACTATGATGATTCTGTGCTCACCTTGAACTCTGGTGGATACACGATCGATGACATTTATGAACACATTTATGTGGTGTTGATCAATGAGTATGGTTTAAAGTCATTTCTCGATGGAACGCACAAGTTTGAACTTGTAGGCAATACCAACACTCATCGCTGCAGTATTTTCTCCACATTCAACATTGACTTTAAAACACACCCCGATTCCATTGGCCCATTACTAGGATTTAAACCACGTGTGTTGGAGCCCAACAAAAAACATGAATCGGACCATGAAATGAAATTCATTGAGGACCATCATGCGTCGGTGACGTGTAATATTATTAGCCAAGTGTACACCAATCAAGAACCATCCCATTCGCTTTATGACTTTATTGTGACATCGCCCAATGGGTATATTATTCGTGAAAACCCTCCAGTGGTGCTTTTCCATTCTGTGGCTGTCGATAGTATTAATAATATAACATTAAGACTGATCAATAGAGATCAACAACTCATTGATCTAGATTCTACCACACCAGTGACTTACAAGTTGGTGCTAAAGCCACTATGAAATTTGTATATAAAGCAACAACACCGTCTAGGAATGGTGTTAGTTGTTTGCCACGTGAATACACGTTAACATCTCAAGGCAAGCAGATTTTACAGCATTTGGGTTACCACGTCAACCCTCATAATGAATTCTATCCTAGAGATAGCGAACCGCATCGAGGAGCAACCAGGAGTGGTGAGAATTGATCTCCATTCCTATCAAGCTCAAACACCTGGACTCAATAACAATGATGAAATTCAATTTGTTATCAACAACCAAGATATTTACACCCTACCGAATGAAAGTGTCATTCAGATTGAAGGTCGGCTCACCAAAGCCGATGGCTCTACACCCACCACATCCAAGTTGGCCAACCATGGTTTGGCCTTTCTGTTTTCTGAAGTACGGTATGTCATTAACGATATCGTGGTGGATAGCACTCGAAATGTGGGCATTTCCAGTGTCATGAAACGATACCCCTCTTATAGTGAGGAAGAAGGTAAAACACTTTGCATGGCAGGTTGGTGTCCTGACTCGACCAATGACTGGATGGTACACACTGATGGGACCTTTACTGGATATTTACCTCTTAAACTGATTTTAGGCTTTGCCGAAGATCACCAACGCATTGTGGTCAACGCAAGGCAAGTGCTTTATCTAGTGAGAGACAGGAGCGATAATAATGCACTCAAGGGAGCCGACAATGCCCCCCATAGATTCAAAAATTCAACTACAACGCTTGCTATGGAAAGTGCCTCATGTGATCCTTGAAGAGCAAAAAACTGGACATACTCAAAATGGTAAAGAGAGATATGCCTCTACCCATGGAATTTAGAAGCTGGGCACTCCATGAGTATCCGCTATTGCCCACCACCAACACACACAGTTGGTCTGTAAAAACAGCTTGCTATACAGAGAGACCTCTCTACCTGATCGTGGGTTTTCAAACGAATCGCAAGTATCAACAAACCAAAGATGCCACGCAATTTGATCACCTGCTATTGAGAAATGCACGTCTTTTCCTCAACGGAGCCGTGTTTCCCTATGAAGGACTGGATTTGGATTTTTCAAAAAATAAGTTTGCCCCCCTGTACGATTTGTTTTCTAAATTTCGATGGTAGTATTATAAAAAGAGAACGGCCCCATGCTACTACCCCAAGCGTTTAAGGCAAGAGCGCCACTGATTGTCTTTGACTGTTCTTACCTGGAAGAGTCTGTCAAACCATCCAATATCGACATTCGACTAGATTTTGAAACGCATGACAATGTACCAACCAATACCACGGCCTACTGTTTGATTATTCATCACAAACAAGTCAACTATTATCCACTGTCCAACCAAGTGACGAGTGTATAAATAACAGCTCAACCCACGTCAAGCCGCTCAGTCATGTCTTGCTTTAAAGCCTCAAGAGACGTTACATCCATGAATTTAAACTCTGAGGAACAACGTTTCAAGACTTTTGCCACGTGGCCGGTGCCTTTCATAAACCCTCAAGCCTTGGCGGCAGCTGGATTCTACTATTTAAAAACAAGAGATGAAGTGAAATGTGCCTTTTGTCCCATCATCATAGACCAATGGCAGGAGGGCGATGAACCCATGCAGGAACATCAGCGCTGGTCACCCACCTGCCCCTACCTGTGCAGAATGGAGGTGGGAAATATACCCTGTCATTCAAGCTATCCCTCACTTGTGTCCCTGGGTAATGAAAAAAAAAACAAGTTACGATACATGTGGACCGTATGGTATCCATGGTGCTTCGGTGAGCAGCTCACCATCACAAACGCCTAGTTTAGAGACATTGGGACATCATCGGTGTTATGGACGTTACAAACACAAGAGACTATATTGTTGTATCAGTTGGTATCGTCCTTATCCCAAAATGACAAAAGCTTGTAAGACGTGTTATGATAATAAAATGATGTAAATCTTAAATTCTTATTTTTGCATGTCCCCCTGTCCTACCCTAACCTCAATTTGAAACTAGCATGGCAGGTAAGCCCATGCCATGATCACACTTTAGTGGTCGATCGTCAGTCAGTCGTCAGTTGAACTTGGTCCAGGCAAGCGTCAACATGTTGCGCACACTCATTGTGGATTGCCAAGGGTTTAAAATTGGTGACAACAAATTTATATTTAAACAAGTGGCCATTATCGATTGTACCACGTTTTGGATATCGCAAGCTACGCATTTGCTGTTTAAACCACCCCATGCTTTTGATTTGTTGTGTGAAAAAGACCGTAAACAAACCCAGTGGATTGAAAATCATAGGCAACTAGACTGGAATCAGGGAACCATTTCCTATAAATATTTGGACGTGGTCATGAAAGCACATTTGTCCTCGGCCAATGTGGTATTTGTGAAAGGTTATGAAAAACGTCAATGGTTGCAACCATTTTTGGCGTCTTACTGCCAATGTATCGACCTCATGGAGTTGGGCTGCCCCTCCCTGCAAACGCTCATGGATACTTGTTCCTGTGGCAACATTACCCATACAGCCCTATCGCATGCGTGGCATCTCTTTCATTGGTTAACCACTCATGCCTGCTGGGAGTTGTTGAACAAAATTATAACTCAAGATTTACCTGTGAATGACGCCAGTGAGATTTCTACAAGCGACGTGTAAACATCTACAGCACGTGATACCATGGAGAAAGGCAATGCTACGGACAAAGCCATCGGCAAGTTCTTTGTGTGCAAAAAGAAACTAGACAGTTTTACCAAAGAGGAAATCTTGGCGCTGCAAAAGTCGTTCATTTATTATGTGGCCGCCAACGCGGTCAAAGAAATCTGGCAACATGTACCAAAATCATGGACTCAAGACCCTGTGTTGAGTGAATTGCAACCCTGTACTGATTACGATCACCATAAGCAAGTGGCCATGGCAAAAATACCGTCTATGAGTCAGTGTGCGACTTGCCAGCTAGTGAAACTGTACCACGGTCATAAAAGCCCGTGTAAAGACTTTGTTGAATCATACCACGGGTGTCATGGCGAGAAAAAGCAACAACAACAACAACAAACACCAACATCGTCCACAGAGGAGGAGGAAGACCAAACCTTTTTTTACCATCAATGGGAAAGGATATGCCAGACCTGTACTGGCAATGGCGTCATTGACAAAGTGATTCAATACTTACCTTTCGAAATCCATCTTCCAGGTTATCGTTTTTGCGTCCCTGGAACTCGTCTCGAAAAACGTTTACAACGTGGTGCTGTACACACGGTCTAGTTTCTTTTTGATCTTTTGGATCAAGCATGCAAGGAACATGACCTTTCTTATCGCCATAGTCATCCTGGTTTAAGACATGTGGCAGATAAATTGTTATTGAAGAAAGCTAAACAAAGTTTCACATCCAGTGATGCCTCAGTGGGTGAAAGGATGGCAGCCCTGATTGTCATGAGTGCTATGAAAGGAAAGTTGATGATGCATGGGCATAAACATTGAGGAGTGAGGAATTGGGATTTGTTTGTTTTCTATTTTTCTTTTGTCAATTCACTATGACTATGAAATAAAAACAAAGGTTTACCAGAGCACGATGTTTTGTTATTTTTAATTTTAAGAAATCGTGATGTTGATGGCTTATGTTTCATTTTACACATTTCACACATGATGAATTCACACACTGCCATTTGTCATTTTGCAATTTACAGATTTAAAAAAAAGTTCGTTTCAAGTTTTGCGTTTTTGATGATATGGATTTTTCCAGTTTGTTGATGACACATTTTAAACAATGTCCGTTTGAAGTTTTTGAATTTTCAAATTTCACACATGGCCATTTCCAGTTTTTTAAAATGTCCGTTTTAAGTTTTGCGTTTTTTGGTGATATGGAAACATGGATTTTCCATTTTGCTGTTTTCACATTTTTCCATTTGGTGTATGTCGAAAGTTGAGATTTGACAATGATGTTGATGCAAGTGCTTGACCATGGCGATGCTGCAATGTGTTTATGGGTGTTTGGAGAACCGTCGAGGTCTACGACTACTGCAGGTAAGACTGTTTTTACAAAAATAATGTCTATTGTCTGCCCCATTTCAAAGAAAACTAAACCATTGAAAACAAAATGAGTATATAAGTGACCATTTACCCCCTCCCCACCCTACCTCACCGTGTTTGCTCTGGTCAACCATACACACCAGCTTTCTCTCTCCACTCATACATTCACACCTGCCTTTGGGAACAAACACAACCACTTTATTTATTCCCAAAAGCACATTCTCGACTTGCACACTCATCCCAAAAGAACTTTTTTTAGTTTACCATCTTACCATTTCAAAAAAGAAAAGAAAAAAGCTACAAAAAATCTTACTTATTTCATATTTACAAAAAAACTCAACTTTGTACAGCGTTAAAATAATCACACTATTTACCAATCAAAAAATTTAAAAAAAATAAGGTTGCATAGAACTGTTTTAAAGAGCAAATGGTCCAAGTGGATTGTCACTATTTACAAAATCTACTATTTACAATGACAGAAACCAATATTTACAAAATACTAAATCTACAAGTTACATAAAGCTACGTCCCATAAACGATTAAACAATGAAATCACACCTCCTCCTCCTTGCGATCATAACCCCAGGGCAGGCTGGTGAGCAGGTCATCAGCCCACACACGCTTGTTATCCATGGAGGCGAGGGTGCGTTTTCTCTGTTCCACAAGATACAAGTGATAGTTGCTGGATTGTATCCTGCACTGTGTATGAGACATAGCTTTGCCAGTGCGTAAAACCGCTAGATAGTCATCAACACGTAGCGATTTTACCACTGCCCTGCCTACACCTTTTGCTCTTTTGGCTTCCTTACAGTCGAGTGTGCGATAAGCATACATTTTCGAAGCCAAACCTACGAATTCCGTCATAACGGAATCACCGCATTCATCTTCTAAAACACCCATTTCCTTCTTGTTTTTTATGGGCAGCTGAAACACGTTGTCAGCGCTATAGCAAGAGGTGTCGAACCAGTCACTATGTTGCCTCATGACGTCATAGGGGTTGCAGTGGCGAATGTGGTAAATGAATGAGTCCGTATCCATATACAAAAGAGAGACGTCCTCAAAATGGCGTTTCGCAAACTCATTGTGGAATCGATACATGACCGATTTAGAAAAGTCTAAAATGACTTGATCCAAGTAAATGGGTTTATCCATGGTCACGCTGGTCTTACTCATTTCACTAGTAGCCAAATCCTCATCGATAATTTTGATCGATTTGAAATTTGGCTTGGCAATGTACCGCCGGGCACCCCACCGCCCCTCCCAGACATTGACCAATTTAATGTCACGGTATTTGCGGACATTCTCCATGGATTTGCCATAAATGCAGTTGTTCATTAATTTAAAAAAATTAGTTTCAAACTGCTGTGTTGCCATTTGTCGGTGCTCTGTGTAGAGTCGCATGTATGGCTCAAGTCATGCTTTTTGAGCAAAAGAAATACCCCTGTGGATTTTCTTCAACACCAAGCCATGGGCGAGGCATTGCACCAACATTTGGATATGTAGCACATACCGATTTTTGTTGTAAAGTGTGCCCATGAGTTTTTAAATTTTCACTTTACTGTCAGGGGGAACCATTTGCTCAAGGCGGAATGGGAAATTGGCATGTTCATCATACAAGGATGAGGGATATTCAATATCCACTTCTAGCACATATCCACGGCCTGTTTCTTGGCTAGCCATGATCACATCAAATTCTGACACTTGTTTGTCTGTCAGCCAAGCAAACTTCCCATAGGGCAAAGGCTGACTCATGGCGTAACCGTACAAATTATTCACGTCATAGTACATTAAGTACGATTCTGGTTTGTCTGGTGAATAATCATGCATGTAGACATTGTTCGCTTCGGCATGGCGCTGGTTAAGCGACACAAAGCCGCCACGAATGCCCTTTTCAAAGAATGGAACCATGTCTACATCAGTGAGTAAATCCAATTCCACTTGAGTGTATTTTAAAGCGGCATCGAACGAGAGTCCAGGACTCGTATAATAGTGAGCTGGGTCAAGACCGTAAATGTGTTGACATAAGTTACGGAATTTTTCTAACACATCAGTGAGCAGCAATACATCCAGTTTTAGGTAATGCAAAGCATATTCACTTAGCGTCTTAATGCCACACAGTCGCCAAACTTGACATGCATGTGCATAGTCTTCATCGGAAACGGTACTGAGTGTTAGTTTCGAGTAAAATTTCTCTTGAGGTGGGAGTTTTCTTTGCTTTAACACGTCCCAGCTATTGCAGAAATCATACGGGAATATACCTTTCCGAATGCACAATTGAAATTGCTCAGGATTATTAAAATGCATTCTAGTATTTTTAATTCCTCCTCATTCAAGCCATTCACAAGGCTGTCTAGCGAGGATGCCATAAACTTAAAGGAATCCAAAAATCGAATGCTCAAGTCGCTCAACCTCCATGTCAGGGCTGTAAAACGCTCATGGTTTTGGGGAATAATGGTAAACGAGCCCTTGTTGACATAGCCCAATTCACGGATCAAAAACTGAATGTCATAATTCGCCAGATTGTGGAAAAAGACACTAATGAAACGAGGAGCTGGAAAGTTCAAATTGCATTTGCTGTGCCCAGCTCCACGAAACTCCCCTGTAAAGTGCGAGTGGTCTCTGACTTTTTCCTCTCCACTTAAAATAGGCTTTTCGCAAATATGGCATGTCGTGGCATGCTCATACTGCTGCTGCTATTCTGGAGATAGGCTCATGGGTACTGGGTGGTCCAGTAATTCCTGTACATCATGAGCCAACTTGACAAGTTCATCCAAGAACCATTTGGCACAATCTGGCCCCTCGCGGTATTTGTAAACGGATTGTGTGGGGTCATAGGCACACACCACATTAAATCCTATGGCAAAGGGCTCATGTTTTGAATGGGTGTGGTTGAGCTAATGGTGGGATCTGGTTCACATCTCGCCATGGGTGTGGTGAGAGCTTCAAAATCTGCGTATACCACATAGGGGACAGTGTCACGCTTATGAATGTCTTTAAACTTTAACACAGTCTTGTCCCCTTTTGGCAATATCAGTCTCACCGCTTCCTGAGAAACACAATCTACCCTATGACGTTCCAAAAGCGTAGGGGTTGTAAAATATTGCAAGCAACGATCACAAATATGTTTTTTACCATGTGCTTTGGACGCTTGACTGCTTAGCAATCTACTCAAGCTTTTAATCAGGCAATAGTGATTCACCTCTCCATAAGACAGATATAAAAGATGAATGTGGTGTCGTTTCGGTTCTTTTGTGGCATAAAGAGGACCCACAATCTCATCACCATTAAGGCCATAGACCATGAACGAAAAGTCCTGGTTATCTTGTTCAAACCTATGGATCTCGGTTAAGTCCATAGGGAACGATACTCGAGTTAAATTTAAAGTTTGTTTTAATTCTTCAAACTTGGCCTTGTACTTTCCCGGCCAACAACCATTTTGTTGTACCGGCTGCAAATACGCAGTCACACACCACAGAAAGCAATCATTGTCACGATTCTTTATATTGACCACAGCATTTTTCGAAGCTATTGTTGGTGGTTTTTTAATATAGCTAGACCCAGTATTCAACGGGTTGAATTGACAAATGTTGATTTGTAAATAATGAATTTTGTCTAAGGCTAGACCACTCGGTCCTTGTTGCAGTTTATCAAATTTTGATAGCAAGGCATTCACCACGTGGGTTTCATACCACTGTTCCAAATTATGGGCTATGAATAGCTCTTGCAATTTACTGCAAATATAAAATGTCTCTTTATGCTCTACGTCCTTCTTTTTATATATGAAATCGCACACTAGTTCTGTATTCACCTTTAAAGCCGTATACAACCTTTGCGCTGTACAAATTTCAATTTTAAAAATTTCAAAACAAGATTGTAAAAATTCTTTGGGAATCAAACTTTTTCTAACATTGACCACACGACCAGAGCACACACGCGATTTGAAACAAGACTCAAGGGGCTCCCAAGTTAACGTATCCGCAGCAGCAAAATACATTATTTTGAAAGAACACTCTCACCTGAGTTTTCAGCTGTACACTGCTGAACAATGACCTCAAACACACGCGTTCCTAGTTATCAACAGAGGTCATGAGTTTTCCAACACTCTAAAAAGAAATAAAATAAACCACCATAAGTATATCCATTCCATATAGTTTATGCATTTCATAAACAAAACAAAATCAAACAGGTTATATATAAATAAACAAATCTCACCTTGACGTGTAATGCTTTGCTTTATTCCCGTCTCGTGGGCTAGTGTGGAAATGGTTTCCTTTCCTAGCTGTCTGTCTTTCTCTTTCTTTAATATATTTCACACAGACACACGACAGGTAGGCTATACACATTATCTGCAAACAAATAAATAAATAAAATCATTAATTACCTAATCAATAAATAATTGCATGTATTTATATAAAAATCAATAAATATATAAATGAATAAATATATACCTACCCCACAACAATGTTCAGTATTTCCCACCAACACCAAAACTGTTAAACAAGACCAGGGGTTTCATGCAACGCAGTGTGTTCAAAAGTAGTCACCTAAGTGAGAGTGGAAATAATAACGACATGTCTTTATATATGTTACGTTGCGTGTATAATCTTTTTTTTCTCTCGCGCTTGAACATTCAGTTATCAGGCACGTGGACAGCTAACGTCCAAGGTGAACACCTGTGGCAGATCAAATTTCACGTCAACTTGCATTTTGTCACGTACGAAGCAAAACAGGATGTAACTTGTTAACAGTTATCGTGCACGTGGACAGCTAACACCCAAGGTGAACACCTGTGGTAGATCAAATTTCACATGAACTTGCATTTTGTCACGTACGAAGCAAACAGGATGTAACTGGTTTAGCCCTCATGTGGTTTCACATGTGTTCGCATGCCTTTCGCTCTTTCCTGCCACCACGATGGTCAGATTATTTCACCTTCAAGCGTCATGGTCATTTTTCCATTGCACCTGTTGTCAAGTCAGATCAACGCCTTCCAATAAGCTCAAATGACATTCACCTCCTGCTCGTCTGCAAGTTTGTTTTCTGTACTCGCTTCGACCAACATAGAACCAAGTTCTCATCACCGTTTACACGTTAAAGGTAAAATATCAGAAAAACGCACGCTCGCTCTGTCATACACCGACCCGCCGAAATAGTGATTGTTCTATTAAGCATGGTACTTGTGGTTAGCGACAGGTTCGTTGAAACACACACACCCAGCCGTATCGTCTCTCTCAACCACCACGCTTCATGGACATTATAAACAGGTAAAGAAAAAAGAAAAAGTTTTTTCAACATGTATGGCGTTAGGCCCTTTGTGAATTATTTTTTGGAAAAAATATCTACCACATTTGAAAGGGGGCGTTAGCCCGAGTCCTAGGACACCTCGTACACGTCTCTAGCGTTATTGGTCCGTGAAATATAAGCAAACATCACAAAAAACACGTGTTTACCCCAAAATCGAGTTTCCATTTTTTTTTAAATATAACGAGTGGTCCATAGCAAAGAGGACGTCAGCCCGAGTCCTTGGACCCGTCGTACACGCCTCTAGCATGATTGGTTCGCGAGATATTAAAAGCGGATGACCTTTTAGTTTTGGTCTTTTAATTAAATAAAGAGCCTATAGGAAAGTAGGGGGCATCACTACGAGTGCTAGGACACCCTGTATGTTCAAATCCCATGTTTGGTTAGCGAGATATCAGGTTCGGGGCAAATACGAGGAGGGTTCAAAAAGAAGTGTCGCAGCTCTCTCACTACCCCACTACTGTCAGGTTTTCATCACAGAGACTTGAAATTTATTTTGGGAGTAGGGGGCATAGGGACCTTGCATTTATGTCGAATAAAGTTTTTTGTATAATTCACAGTTTCCAAAATATAGGCTTTTCAAAATTCGAGTTTTTTCAAAAAAACATAAAAAATAAAAAAGTTTTATTACAAAAAATAAAGGTCATAAAGACAATTTGTTTGAGCCATAGCACAACGTTCTATCCTGTTTGGTTTTCATACTATCGCCTATTTTCGAAAACAAAAACAAAAATCAAAATTTTTTTGAAAAATATAATACATGGTCCATAGAAAAGAGGACGTCAGCTCGAGTCCAACGACACCTCATTTGTCAGCATCCGACCATGGGTTCGCGAGATATTGGCTTGGACTCACGCGGCGGCCATGACACTATTTGGAACTCCTACTACCCCCCTACTGGCGAGTACTCAGCAGTGATGCTCGTAGCACGGTTGGGGAGGGAATGGGGGTCATAGCCAATACGTCACTGGACGAAGGTCATACCACAAGTCCATGCGTTTCCTGCCAGTCTTGATGTATCCACCACGCAGTGACGGCAGTCCCCACACCAGAGCTGTATTGGATGTTGCAGGTTTACTCACGCAAGGTGGCGAGTATTCGCCTGCTCGCTGGCGAACATCTCGGCTGGAACAGCCTGTCCTAGACCATGCTCATTTTAATATACGTGTTTCAGCTCTTGGCTGGCAGAGATGCTCGGCGGTAACGTTCTCGCTTGCTGGGCCAAAGGTTGCAGGTTCGTATCCTGGCGCAGTCAGCTGGCATTTGAGGGTGCGCAAATGCGAGGGAGCCTTTTCAGTAGATTTACTGGCACGTTAAAGGTCCCGTTCCGGGCAAAATTCCGGCACCCTGGCGTCTCTAATACAGTATCTAGAATAGTTCAAGGGGACGTAAAATCAATAACATTATTATTGTTATTATTATTATTATTCTTTCAGCTCTTCCTAACCTGGAAAACCATTTTTTCTCGGTCCTCGGTCAAACCCCAACCACCCTGTACGTATCATGTGGAATACCTGCATACAATTCTATAATATAATAATATCGTATGACTGCGAGTGCCGGGTGCAAGCGTTGTTATTTGACGCCCAGAGGGAAGCTTGCATGTCGAATTTTGTTGTTCCTTGGAGCGCTATGAAAGTCAATGAGGTTAGATATCTAAGTTCCTTGACACTATAGAGCTTTCTGGTAGAGAAAGGAGGAACGTTTGTGTTGGCGGAAAATCCCGAGATTAATTTTGCCTACTGAATTCAAATGGGTTCTTTTACATGCCAACAACATATGACATGCGTGCCGTGATTTTTCGCCTTTCAAAAGTCATTTACCATGGCCAGGAGCGAACCTGCAAGCTTGGGTTTGGTAGTCCAACACGATAACCACTCACCCTCCGTGGCAAGTATAAAATTCTATGTATTACAGTAGGTGTCTTCCATCCCGTATATATTTAGATTGTGTTAGCTACTGCGAGCAAGATGTTGAATAGCTCCACTGTGGTCCAAGCAGAAATGGCTCACGTCCGAACTCCTACCATCCTCCATCTATTTGCAACAATTCACGGCATTTGTCAGCAGTGATAAATGTTCGTACATGCACAGAACTCTCGTAAGGTTTCCTTCCATCCTCTTACTTCCTAAGTTAGCAACGGAGAGGTGTGAAATGGGATGAAGAAAAAAACTTCTAGAGTAAGGCACTTAAGACTTCACATCGATCACAGCACGATAACACCATTTATCAATAGTAGTACACCAGACGTGTTTTCACTGAGATTTTTTAAAAACTTTCTTGGGTGCAAAGTTATTTCAGCTATAGCTAGAACTGATATCACTAGAGCTGGTTGCGCTTTCTAGTTCTCTCCTCCACGGTGATTTATTGGTAGTTCGACGGCGGGCACGTTAACGGTGTCTATCAAATATTGTCAGGTAGGAGAAGTATGTTGGCATCACATCTTCACTGTACGGAGAGTCGATAAAACAAGCAGAAGGTAAGGAGGGAACTGTGGCTTAGAGTATGACAGGAAGTGATGTGTTAACGCAACCGTTGTCTCCGCGAGGGCCCGGGTTCGATTACCGGCTCTGTCAAGAAATTAAATTCTCGTCTGAGGGCTGGAACGGGGTCCACTAAGCCTCGTGAGGAAAAACTGAGAAGAGGTGGGTTCGATTCCCACCTCAACCATCCTGGAAGTGTTTTCCATGGTTTCCCACTTCTACTCCAGGCGAATGCTGGGATAGTTCCTGACTAAAGGTTAAGGCTGCCTCCGTCCCAATCCTCATCTGAATTACAACCACATACACTAAAAAAGCCATCACAGAAACACAGGTTATCAGACAAATTCTACACACACACAAGTATACGAGGCTACATGACCACGATGTCGCAAACCCCCTAAATGAATCAACAACAACGTTATCGCAACCGGATCGCTGCGTTCTTACCTGTTGTGCCCAAGGTCAAGGGAACAAACCCTGACGCAGTCAATTGGCAATTGAGGGTGGTTAAATGCGAGGGAGACCGTGTCTTTAGATTTAATGGTACATTAATGATCGTTTTAGGAAAAAAAAAACGACACTCTGATGTCTCTAAAACTCAGCGTAGTTTAAAACAAAAAACGAAGGAAGGTTTTAGTTAACGTGACTGTTAATCTCGCGATCATGAGCCACGGGACATCCTTTTAACGTGGAAACCGAAACACAGGACATGGCATTTCAATTCGAAAATCTCACATGCATTGACCGGGAATCGAAACCGGTCCCGCCTTGGTGAGAGGCAAACAGCTTGACTACTGCTTGTTTAAAACGACTTAAAATGAATAACATTATTATTGTTATTATTAGTATTATTATGATTATGTTATCGTAACCTCAAAATAGTGATGACGGAAACTTTATCGTTTCTATGACAATCAAACAGTGTTATCGGGAGTTGCAAACATTAGCGAGGCGGCTTCGGTGGCGTAGTTGGTAGCATGCTGAGCTTCTATGCCCAAGATAGCGGGTTCAAACCCGGCCGAAGCCGTCGGATTTTTTAAGAGCGTTAAAAATCCCTCAGTATGCCTTCCTTCGGAGGGGAAGTAAAGCCGGCGGTCCCATGTCGTAGATTTATGGCATGTTAAAGATCCTTCCACTAATTGCACCTGTGTGAAGCTAAATTTCATAGGTTATTGTAAACAACGCTCTTAGGTTTCTAAGTTCGTTGCCAAGAGCCGACTGCGGTGGCGTCTAGCAGCTGAGTTGTGAACTTAGCCTAGTAGTCGTTGACGGTGGCGCTTGGCGGCAAAAGTAGGAACTATTTGAAAAATTCTAAGTTGCAGTACTTAAATTGAAATGACAGATAACACACACTAATACAGTCATCACAATTAACACCGGTTATCAGACAGATTCTACACACACCCAAAGTACACGGGGCTACATGACCGCGTTGTCGCAGCCCCTAAACTTAAGAACCAACCAACCAACCAACCAACATTAGCGATAAGTCACTGGTTCTAAGGATTTATACGCATATTACGACACATTGTTCAAAATTTTATAAATTTGGTATTAATTAAATTGATATTTACCAATGTTCACTCTCTTCTGAGAACTGAGAATCTAGCGAATTTTGACAACTACGTCGTAATTTTCAGTGAATTATGCAGCTAGCTAATCTGATAAATCATCTGCCTCCTTTCTTAAACAACACCTATTACCTCATGTTGGACTTTCTCTCAATCCAGCTAATTTAATAAATTCGACGCCAACCCTACATCTCGAATGTTTTCAACCCCCTGATGTCGCTACTTTGGTTTCCTCAATACTATTGACGAAACATAAGACTTTATTATATTTTTTTTTTATAAAAGGAGGCACATTGAGCGGTAACATATAAGGGACTGCTTATTACGAAAGGGTCGCTTAGCTATAACTATCCGGGATCTAATTTCAATATAACACTGAAGATTTTCTGTTATGATCTGGTCAAGTTATTTAATTGTGCCGCTTATTGAACTGGCTCACCATCTATCAGCACATATAATGGACGTGGGTACTACTATCGGCCTAAATTAATTAATTGAATAAATAAATAAATTCATGAATAAATAAATAAATAAATAAATAAATAAATAAATAAATGAACGAATGAATGAATGAATAAATGAATGAAAGATTGATTGATTGAATGAATGAATAAATACATAAATAAATGAAAGAATGAATAAATAAATAAATGAATAAATGAATGAATGAATGAATAAATGAATGAAAGATTGATTGATTGAATGAATGAATAAATACATAAATAAATAAATGAAAGAATGAATAAATAAATAAATAAATGAATAAATGGATAAATGAACAAATGAATGTATGAAAGAATGAATGAATGAATAAATGAATAAATAAATAAATAAATACATAAATAAATAAATAAATAAATAAATAAATAAATAAAGAAGAAAACATGGAAATCACCAAATCCAGCACTAGGAGAATTCCAAATAGCATGTAGCAGTGTCCAAACAGAACATATGTGAAATCCTAAATGTTTGAGTGCGCAGGGGAGTGATTGACTCTGATCACTACTTAAGCCAAATCAAAGTGAAATTCCAGCCTAATAGATCCAAACCAAAAACTAAGAGATTACTAAGAGTGGATCCGGAGCACCTCAAGCAGAACGCCAAAGAATTTCTTCAGGCCATAAAAGAGCAAAATCCCAAAGACTGAAGGGACTTAGTAAACTCAATTCTGACATCAGCACAGAAGTTAGGGCAGCCCCCAAGGAAAAGGAAACACAGATGGTGGAACACAAACTGTGATAAAGCAATTGAAGACAGAATTAAAGCATGGAATAAATGGAACGGACATCAGACAACTGAACGATGGAAATTATTCCTTAAGATCCAGAAATCAACAGCTAAGGTCATCCGCAGGGAGAAGCGGACATACGACAGGAATAAACTCATAGATATAGAACAGGATTTCCTAAAAAACAACACCAGAAATTTCTATAAGACCTTCCGTGAGAGTCTGTCTAGTTATCAACCACCTAGCATATGATTCAGTAGACCAGATGGCTCACTAGAAACTAACACCAAGGAAAACTGCAAGATCTTAGTAGATTACTTCCAAGACCTAATCAATTGTGACCCACCGAAAGAAAAAATGCACTTTGAAAAGCCCGCACCGAATCCAGATTCACATCCACCGACAATGGAAGAAACAGCAGAAATCATTCAATCTCTTAAAAACAACAAAGCACCAGGAGAAGACGGTATTACCGCTGAAATGTTGAAACTCGGAGGGGAAGAGATCACCAGAAGAATCCACGCAATTTTAAAAGCAATTTGGGAAACAGAAGTGATCCCACAGGACTGGAAGTGCGCGTTAATACATCCATTGCACAAGAAAGGTAACAAAACTGATCCAAACATTTATAGAGGTTTATCCCTATTATCGGTGGCCTATAAAATCCTATCTAAAGCTCTTCTGAACAAACTAGAGAAACAAACAGACCATTTGATTGGTGAATATCAAGCGGGTTTTAGGAAAGGGCGTTCATGTTCTGAACAGATATTGAATCTGAAGATGATTTTGAAGATCCGCAGATCCAACCCCACAATTGTCACCTTTGTGGACCTAAAGAAAGCGTATGATTCTGTGGACAGGCAGACCCTGTTTGAGACGCTAGAAGAACTTCAAGTGGACAGGAAGACCAGAGAACTGATTCATCAGACTCTCACCAATACAACATCGAAGGTGAAGTTTCTTGGGGGAAATTTCTGACTCATTTGAAGTACGAACAGGTGTTCGCCAAGGAGACGGACTTTCACCCCTTCTATTTAACCTGGTTCTAGATAAAGTCATCAGAGAGTGGGAAAAGAACATCAAAGGCGTTAGCATTGGAACTGCTGGAAACAAAATCAATGTGAAATGCTCGCTTTCGCAGATGACCTAGCGATTATCACTAGGAACAAATAAGAAACTAAGCATGCTATTGAGACATTATACAGAATAGCATCACAAGCAGGCCTTCAAATATCATTTGAAAAAACAAAGTACATGCAGAATTTTCAGCAAAAGAACAAGAAAGAAAAAATAGAAACAGCGTATGGAGCAATATCACAAGTAGAATTTTTTAAATACCTTGGAGAAATAATTCTTCCTTCAGGATTGGACAGTTTGGCTAACACAGAAAGAGCCTCAAAACTTCATAGAGCATTCAGACTAACATGGGATCACTATAATAAAAGAGTAATGTCACATAATGCAAAACTGAAACACTACAAAACAGTTGTCCTACCGGAAGCTCTATATGCTTCAGAAACCATAGCTTTAGGAGGTCATTCTAAAATTGCAAATATAGAAAAGCAAGAACGTAAAATTCTTAGAAAAATATTCGGCCCCACACAAGAAAACGGAATTTGGATTAAAAGACGAAATTCAGATCTATACCGTCACACAGATAGTTTCAGCAACACTGTACGAAGAAGACGTTTAACATTTTATGGACACCTCTTCAGGATGGACGATTTTAGACTTACAAAAAGGTTATTCAATGTAATAAATTCTCAGAAGTCAAGGATAGCCTGGCTGGATGAATCAAGAGAGGACCTGCAAGAGTTGAACATCGGAGAAAATATTCTGAGAAACCGCAAAGTCTTCAGGACCGCAGTAACAAAGCACAAGTTTAGGGTGAAAACTAGTGGCAGGACTGGAACCAAGTAGACAGAAGAACGGAAGAAGCAGCACAGTGACTTCATGAAGAGATTTTGGGAAGATAGGAAGGCGAATATCATCAAGCCGAAAAACAAGTTCAAGCGCGCTCTATAATGGGCAAAACGCAAGAAAAAGAAGAAGAAGAAGAAGAAAGAAAGAAAGAAAGAAAGAAAGAAAGAAAGAAAGAAAGAAAGAAAGAATGAATAAATAATAAATGAATAAATGGATAAATGAATAAATGATTGTATGAAGGTGGGTGAGTGGTTATAGTGTCGGACTACCAACCCCAAGAATGCAGGTTCGCCCCTGGCCATGGTAAGTGATTTTTGAAGGCGACAAAAATCACGATACTCATGTCATACGTTGTTGGCATGTTAAAGAACCCATTTGAATTCAGTAGGCCGTGTTCAATGGCAAAATTAATCTCTGGATTTTCCGCCAACACAAAGTTCCTCCATTCTCTACTTGAAAGCGCTGTAGTGTCAAGGAGTTTAGATATCTAACCTCCTTGACTTTCATAGCGTTCAAAGGAACGACGAAATTCGACATGCAAGCTACCCTCTGGGTGTCAATTAACAAAGCTTGCAACAGGCACCTGAGGCCATACGATATTATTATTATTATTATTATAATGAATGTATGAATGAATGGATAAATAAATAAACAAGTGAATAAATGAATAAATTAAGGAATAAATAAATATATCTATAAATATATAAATAAATAAGTAACTAAGTGAATAAATAAATAAATGAATAATTAAATAAATAAATAACAACATACATAAATCTATGTACAGTATGCCTTGTTATTCCCGTTTCCAACGGTGTCGGAAATGAGATGCGATGAAATTCTATAGGGCGGATGGTTTTTACGGCCAGATGCCCTTCCTGACGCCAACCTCATGAGAGGAGTTAATGAGATATGAAATGAATGAAGAGGAATGAAACTGGGCAAGGATAAGGAAGGAAGCGTCCGTGGCCTGTCAGAAGGTACCGTCGCAGCATTTGCCTGGAGTTGAAAATGGGAAACCACGGAGATCCATTTAGAGGGCGGCCGACGGAAGGGCTCGAAGCCACTTCTACCGAGTCCACAGTTAGCTTGGCCAAATGGCCTAACGCTGTGATTCAGCGAGCTTAGCTCCCACTGTCGATAAATAAATAAATTACTTAGTAAATAAATAGTGTTCTAACCTACTTGGATTACTTTATAAGCTTGCATTGATAACACATTCTATCATCATTTTGTTTACAAAGACATAAATGTACAACAATGATAATGGAATGCAACTGAAACGAACGTCAAATTTTCAGGTGAAAAGCTAAAGGAAGTAGGAGATTTCTGCCACCTTAGAAGCAAAATAACCAGCGATGGACGAAGCAAAGGGGATATAAAATGTAGGTTGGCTCAAGCAAGAAAAGCATTTGTATAGACGTGAAATATGTTGACATCAAATATAGATTTTGGTATTAGGAAGTCATTTTTGAAAGCCTTTGTCTGGAACGTGGCGCTCTATGGAAGTGAAACTTGGACTATTGGTGCAGCAGAAGAGAGGAGAACGGAAGCGTTTGAAATGTGGATTTACATGAGGATGATGAAGATCATATGGGTAGATTAACAAATGAAGATGTATTAAGACGTGTGGGAGAGGACAGGTTTTTATGGTGACTGGTAATGAAGAGAAGAGATAGGTTGGTAGGACACAAACTAAGAAACCCAGAAATAGGAAATTTAGTTATGGAAGGAAGGGTTGAATACAAGAACTGAAGGGGTAGATCAAGGTTAGAGTATGTTAAACAGATTGCCTCGGATGTAAGGTAGTAATGCAGAGATGAAATGATTAGTGCATGACAGGGAGGAATCGAGAGCTGTATAAAACCAGTCAAAAGACTGAAGACTAGAATATAGTTTTTATGTTCCTGAACACATTAAAGACACGGTTTTAACAGCAATGGCACTACAGTATTTAATATCAAAGTCATACCGACGATCACTTATGGGACACAACTAATCTGGAACTACCTGACGGTCGGAAATGTAAGGACGCTGGAAGGCGTTAAATCTAGCTTCCTTCAAAAGAGTGTTATCAATCTCAAAATTCACACGAAATAGTTATGCCTATATCCTTGCGCAGGAAATTCTATTCGTAGGTGAAATAAAACACTGCTTCAGTTTATCAGAGACACAAGCATATGCAATCTTTCTCGTAGAGAGGAGCATCAAAGCAATACAGATCCCGGAGGGGATAACAGAAAGAGACGCAATGACAACAGACTCCTGGAAAGGACCAAACTTTGAACCCCGACACCTGTACACACGATTTGCAGTACGCGGCTTTCATGGAAAGATTTGAACAGAAAGCGCCTACCACGATCCTAAGGACAACTGCATCTGTAAGCTATTTTATGTACCGTACCCAAATATCTCCTGCAGAAGTGTAAAAAATAGGACTTTATCACAAATTGAACAAACTAAAGATTGGTGAAATCCCGACAATAATGTAACTTTTTTCTGTACACATTGTGTTTTAATAAATATAATAATTAAAGACACGGTATTGTTGCTCATAATTGAAATATTCCCATACGAATTTAAAGAAATTCGGTAACTCAAGTTTATTCACGAAATATACATTTTTTGCAAACCCTAGGTAAGGGTCCCCGGCCACTTATCGATAATGTCAAAAGCACAGCTACGATAATGTGCCCTCGGCTGTAATATTCAACGCCTGCAGACAGGTTGCCATGACAACGACTGATTAACGTGTCACAAGTTGGAGAGTAACCATTGTGTGCACGACAAGTCAAAGAATGGAGTTTAAGGCTGCCTTCCACCTCACTTCAAATTAAATGTTATGGCGTATGACATTTATGACACGTGTTCACATGAACTGAAGTCAACCGAGTATAAAACACAAGCGCAAACAACGAGACAGACAAGGATGTTGTTCAGGCAACCTAGAAAACTTCAAACTCAAGTGAGGCGGCTTCGGTGGCGTAGTTGGTAGCATGCTGAGCTTCTATGCCCAGGGTCGCGGGTTCAAACCCGGCCGAAGTCGTCGGATTTTTTAAGACCGTTAAAACCCCTCAGTATGCCTTCCTTTCGGAGGGGAGTAAAGCCGGCGGTCCCATGTCATAGATTGTTGCCATGATAAAGAACCTTCCACTAAATACACTTGTTTAAAGCTAAAATTATAGCTTATATTTGACTAACGCTCTTATGTTCCAACGTTCATCGCCAGAAGCCGACTGTGGTGGCATCTAGTAGCAACGTTCAGAACTAGCTCGTTGACGGTGGCATTTCGTAACAAAAGATGGAACTACTTGAAAATTGTTTGTCTGCAGTCCTTACTTGAATTAAAAACAGATAACACACACTAATACAGCCATCACAATTAACAACGGTTATCAGACAGATTCTACACACACCCAAAGTACAAAGTATATTTGAACGGGTAGGTGCGTAGAGTACCCAATTCATAGGTTAAAGACCAGGATATTATAAATGCAATAAGATTTCATATGGTCTGTGATAATTTAATGAATTATAAGGTGCGTTCAGAAAGTAACGAGCCAGAGGCTGTAATGCGCAAACCGGTGACGACATTGGCTAACCGTGGCGTGTGTAACGAGGTGTGGTTCTGACCAGAGCGTGGAAGGTCTCAGCCCGTCGCTAGAGGGCACGCGTGCACGTCACGTGACGATACAAAGCGAGCAGCAGCATGCATAAATCGTCCAACGCTGCCAGTCGCATTGCATACAGTGACATGGAGGCGTCAAACGTAGAGCAAAGATGTATTGTTCGGTTCCTGACAGCGAACGGAGTAGGGGGAACGGAAATTCATCGCCGATTGTCACAAGTGTACGGCGAACACTGCATGTCCCTGGCAAGGGTCAAGGCGTGTCACAAGCGCTTCAGGGAAGGACAGGTGTCGTTAGCCGATGATGCCCGGCCCGGGGCACCCCCCTGCATTAGCGATGACAACGTCCAGCTGGTTGATGCACTCATTACCCAGGACCGCCGAGTGACAGTGAACGCATAGCCGCCGTGGTCGGATTGAGCGTCGGATTTGTGCACACCATCATGAAGGAACGACTGCACTTGCGGAAAGTGTGTGCCCAATGGGTGCCCCACAGTCTTCAACCACACCAGGAAGCATGTCGAATGGCCTACTGTCTTGGTCTTTGTTGGACGATTGATGCATGCTGCTGCTCGCTTTGTATCGTCACGTGGCATGCACGCGTGCCCTCTAGCGACGGGCTGTGACCTTCCACGCTCTGGTCGGAACCACACCTCGTTACACACGCCACGATTAGCCGATGTCGTCACCGGTTTGCGAATTACAGCCTCCGGCTCGTTACTTTTTGAATGCACCTTATATATGAGGATAAAGGAAGGAATATTGTAGTTTAACGTGACCGTTAATCTCGCGATCATGAGCCACGGATCCTCCTTTTCACGTGGAATCCGAACCACAGGACATGGCATTTCATATCGAAAAATCTCACATGCATTGACTGGGATTCCAATCCGATCCACCTTGGTGAGAGGCAGACAGCAAGAGGCGGCCGTGGCTTGACGGTAGGTACCATCGTGGCATTTGCCCGAAGACGATGTGGGAAACCACGGAAAACCACTTCGAGGATGTCTGAGGTGGGAATCAAACTCGACTCTTTGGAACATCCGAGGCTGAGTAGACCCCGTTCCAGTCCTCGTACCACTTGACAAATTTTGTGGCAAAGCCGGGAAACAAACCTCGGACCTCCGAGGTGGCAGCTAAAAACGCTGACCACTACACCACGGAGACGAGAATAATAATAATAATAATCTTTAAATTCACTACAGTTCCACATTGCCGTCTTAAGGTGTGCATCAACGTGCATGGTGCAGCTCCTGGTTTCAACACATATTTACAGCCAATACGTACAAATATATTGGCAATGCAAATCATTCCTTCCTTACGAGGCTACTGGAATATAGACTGTCACGTACCTGACTGACACGGTGATATTGGTCATATGAATAATGAGTGACACCTCATCCAATGCAATCCCACACGCTTCGAACAGCGCTCCACTGATCCATATTGAAATCACCAAGCTGGCACTGAAATGTGATTCAGAAATACGATGCCGATGTTGGAACGAGCGAAAACACAGAATATATTAATGGCAGAGTTCGAAGCTGCATGTACAGGCAACCAAGACCCAACCGATGATGCGCACATGCATATAACCTTTG
Organism: Meconema thalassinum; assembly: GCA_946902985.2. Classification (NCBI taxonomy): domain Eukaryota; kingdom Metazoa; phylum Arthropoda; class Insecta; order Orthoptera; family Tettigoniidae; genus Meconema; species Meconema thalassinum. The sequence continues at coordinate 861,471,831 of OX336388.2, forward strand.
GCCCTTCCTCATCCTTACTGTAATTAAGGGGCTTTATACACTAGGGTTTCTTCAAAATGTTCTTACTCATTCTTAAGCTCATCTGACAGAACACATCTCCTCCGTTTCAGTACAATTTTTATGCGAATAGTTACAGCAGTCTTTGAAAAAATAAAAAGAGTTTCAGTGAGAAGGTGAATGAAGTGAATGTGAACAAGAAGTTCCGTGACGAACTAAAGAGCCTACTTTTCTTAAAATTTAAGATTCATGCCAATTCTTAATCTATATGGATCTATCCAGAATAATGACGAAATTAAGTTGATAATATATAAATTTCTAATTAGTTCGAAATACTGTATACCTGGCATAATGTAGCCTAATAGAGCACTACAGTTGGCAGCCCTGGTGACTGAATATATTCTTAGTTCCATCTCTTAAGGTACGGAATACAAAATTTGCAGTTAAACATTGGATCTAACAGCGTGCGTAAAATCATGTTGGCAACAATGACATAGATGTATTGGTCAGAAGTAATCTGAAATAATATGATCTATTGTTGTGCCAAATTTGAATGAAATCCATGAATTAGTATAGACGTTATAACGGAACAAGTTAGATCTGAACCTTCCGATGCGCATGTGCGTCCAGTTGCATTACGTCATCCCCCCGCCTGGATTCTTTGTCAACCAGTGAGCCCATACTTCATCACGCGCTGGTTAGATGTTGCCAAGTAGTCATTATTCCCAGAACCTTGGCAGGGTACAGATGCTGTCAAGGCATGCGAAGCAAGACTGAGCGGCACTGCTCTTTGAAAAGCAGGGCAACAAGCTTGCTGTCAGGAGTGTGTGAAGTGGGCGTGCTCTCAATTCATTACCACCAATACCAATGCTATGTCACTGAGAATGCTCCTATTCGATACTTTATGCTTGCATAATATAAACACGACGAGCTACGAGCAGCCCCAAATAGCTTGAGCACCAAAGAGAGGAAATCGCTTTTGCGCCTAGTGATCCCACCACTTCCCCTCCTAGACGAGACTCCGCCATGACAGGCCAGATCTAACTTGCCACGCTATACATGCATTTAAAAATTGGACCTATCGGCAGGCTTAGAATCATGTTGGCAGCACTGAGGTATATTAGTTACTCCAAATTAACCTAGAATGTCAGGTTCTATACGTGTGCAAAATTTAGAGCTGATGGATTGCATACTTTCTGATATATTGATATTAGGGTAACAAAAATAGAGACAGCATTTATTAACAGTTGGCAGCCCTGGTTGCTCTTAAGAATACGCCTAGTCATATCTGTTATGGTACACATAGCACATTCGAAATTTGGTTGAAATCCAAATTATAGTATAGAAGTTACATGTATTTAAAGTTGGACCTCTCAGCAGGCTTAGAATCATTTTGGTAGCACTGACGTGAATACGTTACTCCAAATTAATATAGAACTTCAGGTACTATACGTGGGCATAGTTTAAAGCTGTAGGCTAAAATGACAGGTGGAGTAGAGAATATTAATCTTTGAAGTTTTTTCCCTAAAGGGTATAATTTTGATTGAAAAAAAATCATTTTTTAATCCAATTGAACGATACAAATAAAATTTAACAGAATTCTTGAGATTCTATAAATATATACAGGGTTATTCACCTAAGATGTTACCCACCAATATCTTCTAAACCGTTAAAGATATCAATATTCTGTTTTTACTTTTGGAAATTGTGCTAAGGGGCTCATACATTAACTTATACTGTTTTTTCCTATCTTTGTGAATAGCTGAGATATTGGTACCAACTTCATTTTTCTTAATGGAACTATACTAACTTTTTCATACCGGGTAAGTGATTCCACTGAGACATATTCAACGGTGTTATTATTTCCCAAGTCGGACGAGTACTTTTCGAGAAATCGAGGGTTTGAAAATTGTGTTAGGCCCCGCCTTCTTTCGGTGACGCGTTGTGTGAGAGCGAATGACTGGTACACAGCTTGTCGGTGCACTCAAATAGCGTCACAGGTGTAGTCTGTTTCAAAACAAAATGAATATCCTGTAATCAGAATCGTAGTCGTTATTATCGGAGTTTGGTATTTTGGGAAATTTAAATAAGTGATGCAAAGAAATAGAAAAATGAAGTTTCATTATTTGTTGTCTAATAAATTCTTCCGTCACTTGATGTTTGGAATAATGGGACAATTTAACAGATGCTGGCATACATTGCTTTTAATTTCCTATAACATGTAGAATAAATAGGGTTATTCACCTAAGATGTTACACGGAAATAACGTCTAAACCATTAAAGATATCGGTATTCTGATATCACATGCGTAAATGATACCCAGGGGATGGTAAATAATGTGCTACTGTATTTGTTCTAATGGGGTAAGTAATAGCCGAGATATTGATACTATCTCCATATTTTGAATGGAACGGCACGAATTCATACGGCTGATCTAAAAGTTCAACTGCGTACAAGTTTAAGTACGGTATGTAAGTATTTTCAAAATCGGACAGTTACTTTTTGAGATATCAATAACAACAACATACGGTGTTGTGCATGCCGCATCAGTCAGCGTGCAGTCGGTCAAACAGGTTCGTGGGTGTGATTCTAGCCACAGAACGGATACCAGGCATGTACTGTAAACTATCGTACACATAATATGATGAACCGTAACAAATCCTGGGTGTGCAACGTTATTGTGCGACTGGCGAACTCACCACACACACACAAGCAAATGGGGCTACCTGACCACGCTATCAAAGCAACGGGAATTAAATACTGTAACAGCAAACTGTCACTCTTCTCCGTACCCCGTCGACTTTCTTAATCACGTGTAGCGGCTTGGATTCTTAGCTGTCGCTGTGGTGGTCCGAGTTCAATTCCCGGCTCTGATAAGCAATTTAATTCTGGTCGGAGGGCTGGAACGGGGTACACTCCACCTCGTTAGGGAAACTAAGAAGAGTTGGGTTCGATAACCATCTCAGCTCAGCTATCCTGGAAGTTTTTTTTTGTCGTGTGGCCTCCTGAGAGGCCGAGTGCAGGTCTTTCTAGTCGACGCCCGTGGGCGACCTGCGCGTATGGTTGAGAGATGGAATGGATGAAGATGAATGAATTTGGACAAGGATGAGGAAGGAAGCGGCCATGGCCTATCAGAAGTTACCGTCCCAGCATTTGCTTGGTGTTGAACATGGGAAACCACGGAAAACCATTTCGAGGACGGCCGATGGTGGGGCTCGAACCCACGCGTCTACCGAGTCAGCAGAGAGTCTGGCTCCATGACCTAACGCTGCGCTTTAGCCAGCGTAGCCACTGCTGTCGGTATCCTGGAAGGGTTCCATGGTTTCCCACTGCTACTCCAGGCAAATGTCGGGAGGGTTCCTTACTGACGACAACGGCCACCTACGTCACAATTCCTCACCTAAATTAGGAATACAGTACACCACTACAGACACTACAATAACACAGGTTATCAGACACTTTCTAACATAAATACAGTACACACACCCCCAAGTCACGTACGTCTGGAGAGGTCGCTTCCGTGGTGTAGTGGTCAGCGTGCTTAGTTGCCACCCTGGAGGTCCGAGGTTCGATTCCCGGCTCTGCCACGATTAAGCGGTCAAGCTGTTGGCCTCTCACCAAAGTGGTCTGGGTTTCGAAGTGAAATGCCATGTCCTGTGGTTTGGATTCCATGTAAAAAGGAGGACCCGTGGCTCATAATCACAAGATTCACGGTCACGTAAAACTACAATCTTCCTCCCTTTCTTTAATGGTTTAGACGTTATTTCCGTGTAAAGGTGGATAACCCTATTTATTAGCCTACTTTTCACATTTTGCAAAAATGAGGAGAAAGTAGACTTATGAGATCGGGCAAATGTGTGTCTGTCCTTCTGTCTGTCTGTCCTTCTGTCTGTCTGTCTGTCTGTCTGTCTGTCTGGCTGTGTGTGTGTCCCCCCCATCAACTCCTAAATGGCTGCAGCAATCGAAACAAAATTTGGTAGGAGTAAAGATCTATACCTGAATAACTCACGACCATATTTGAAAATGATGTCAGTGCTACCAACTGCTGAAAAATCGCAATTGAAATTTGAGCCCCATGTTGGATATCTTGGAAGGTATGAATGGGAGTTATTTCAAAATTGGCACACGTATAGATAATAATATTGCAGTTTAATTTCCAGGAGGCCATACATGGCAGTGTTGCCAAAATGATTATAAGCCTGCTGATAGGTCCAAATTTTAAATGCATATAACTTCTACACTATCAATTGGATTTCAACCAAATTTCGTATGTGCAATGTGTACATATACAGATATGACTGAGCGTATTCTTAAGAGCCACCAGGGCTGCCAACTGTTAATAAATGCTCTCAATTTATTTTATCCCAATACCCATATATCAGAAAGTATGCAAGCCGACAGCTTTAATCTATGCACACGTATAGTACCCGACATTCTAGATTAATTTGGGGTAACTAATGGACCTCATTACTGCCAACATGATTCTAAGCCTGCTGATAGGACAAATTGTAAATACATGTAACTTCTATACTATCAATTGGATTTCAACCAAATTTCGTATGTGCTTTGTGTACTATAACAGATGTGAATATGCGTATTCTTAAGAACAACCAGGGCTGCCAACTGTTAATAAATGCTGTCTCTATATTTTTACCCTAATATCAGTATATCAGAAAGTATTCAAGCCAACAGCACTAAACTTTGCATGCATATAGTACCTTACATTCTAGATTAATTTGGTGTAATTAATATACGTCAGTGCTTCCAACATGATTCAAAGCCTGCTGATTGGTCCAATTTTAAAATACATGTAACTTCTATACAAATAAATGTATTTCATCCAAAATTGGCACAACAATTGATCATAATAGTTCAGATTATTTCTGACCAATTCATGCATGACATTGTTGCCAACATTATTTTACGCGCGCTGTTAGATCCAATGTTTAACTGCATGTAACGTCCATGCTATCCATTGGACTTCAGCCAAATTTTGTATTCTGTACCTTAAGAGATGGAAGTAAGAATATATTCAATCACCAGGGCTGCCAACTGTAGTGCTCTATTAGGCTACGTTATGCCAGATATATTTCGAACTAATAAGAAATTTCGTTATTACCAACTCAATTTCGTCATTATTCTAATTAGGTCCACATAGATTAATCATTGGAATGAATCTTACATTTCGAGAAAAGTAGGCTCTTTAGTTAGTCACGGAACTTCTTGTTCTACATGTTATGCCACCATCTGTTAAATCGTCCCATTATTCCAAACATCAAGTGACGGAAGAATTTATTAGACAAAAAATAATGAAACGTATTTTTCAATTTCTTTTCATTACCGGTACTTATTTACATTTCCCAAAATACCAAAATCCGACAATAACGACTACGATTTTGATTACAGGATATTCATTTTGTTTCGAAACTGACTACACCTGTGACGCTATTTGAGTGCACCGACAAGCTGTGTACCAGCCATTCGCTCTCACACAACGCGTCACTGAACGAAGGCGGGGCCTAGCACAATTTTTAAACTCTCGATTTCTCAAGATGTACTCGTCTGATTTGGGAAATAATAACACCTTTGGATATGTCTCAGTGAAATCATTTACCCGGTTTGAAAAAAATAGTATAGTTCCATTAAGAAAAACGAAGTAGGTACCAATATCTCAGCTATTCACAAAGATAGGAAAAAACAGTATAAGTTAATGTATGAGCCCCTTAGCACCATTTCCAAAAGTGAAAACAGAATATTAAAATCTTTAACGGTTTAGAAGATATTGGCGGGTAACATCTTAGGTGAATAACCCTGTATATTGTCAAGTATGAACCTCAATGGTGTTCTTATTCTGGTGGAGACTCCGTTCAACGAAGGTTGGCAATGCGAGATTTAACGTTTGCAGCACGAAATAGAGTGCATGTATCCTCTTAGTACTAATCGCACATGTTATGCAACCCAAAACAACCTTCTTCTCCGGGAACGTCTACCTCTGCCGTACATTTTCTCTTGCAGAACTACTTATACATGTTTGTATACTTCTTGCTAAAGTACTCAATATTTTGTTTCTGAATAGTCACCAGAACTTGCACCTGTGTACTCATAGGATTCGAAACTCCAGCATTTTTTAATCCTATGCATCCAAGACATACGAAACATACGACAATAGGTCCACATTTCAAATGCCTCTACTCGTTTGCACAAGTTGGAAGTGAGTACCCAACTTTCCACACCGCAAAAGAGTGTTGAAAATACATATCATCGCAACATGCGAATTCTGAGCCCAATGTTAGGGAGTTTTATGGTTTAATAATGTCCTCAATTTATTTGTTGATGGTGTTCTGTGCTTGATCAATTCAAACACGGACCTCTTGTGAGAATCCACATTGCGAATTTAGAAGGCATTTGTAGGAATTAACACATTCGATTATTTCACTTGTGAGTTGTATAGATGGGCCGGTCATTCGTGGCCGTTCGTGCTGTAAGCACGTGATAATTCTTCTTAACCATTTATAGGGCAGAATAGTACAGTAGTAAATATATTTTATTTGTATTTATTTACATTTAATTATTTTAGCATAATTATAATTATTATTAATTTTAAATTTTGTTTTCTTTATCATTTTAATGCTCATAATTACTTTTATAATTTTACTATTAAGATGGTAAAATATTAGAAATTTTATTTTAATGAGATTATTTATTTTCAAAATTTAGAGGCATATTAAGATTATTAAATAATTAAAAATAGTAAACAATTAAAATTAAAAAGTAAAGAAAACTAGGACAATAACAATGAAAATTAAAAATGCATTATTTTGATTACCTTTTTTATAGCCTATTTACTTTTTTATTTTAATTACTCTTATTAAAACATTAATTGGTACAAAGAATCAGAACCTCAAAGACAAAGGTTTAGCATTTGCTGACGACGTAGCGATGTTTGCTGAATCAGAACAAGAAGCTATTAACCAAATTGATCAGTTAAAAGGAATGACGGAAAAAGCGGGCTTACAGATTTCGTTGGTAAAAACAGAGATGATGACAAGTGATCAGAAATACACTAAGAACATGATAAAAACAAATTATGGGAGCATCAGGGTCACTGACCGATTTAAATATCTTGAAGAAATAATTATTAGCAATGGGACGGATAAATTGGCAATTGAGAACAAAAAAGGGAATTTGGAAAGATAATTTTTTTGTACAAAAAATATATACAATAAAAAGAACCTTTCTATCAATGCAAAATTACGACATTTTAATACAGTTGTTAGACCAGTCATCTTGTACGGCATGGAAACTACAAATATAACCGGAATTGAGAATTTGCTCAAGATAGAAAGAAGAATTTTAAGAAGGATTTATGGTCCTAGGAAAACAGAGGAAGGTTATAGACTGAGATCCAATGCAGAAATTTATAGTAAATTCGACAACCTTGAAGTGATGATCAGAAAACGGCGACTTCAGTTCTACGGACATATGGTCCTTATGGATTGCTCAAGGTTAAACAAACAAATTTTTGATAAAATCTGGAACTATAAAGGGCAAGGAGGCTATGTAAAACAAATGAAAGAAGAACTTCCAAAATTCAAAATTACTGAAGAAGATTGTCTAAATCGAATAGAGTACCGTACAGAAATAAAAAATAAAAAATGGCCTCAAAATTCTTGCCGAGGAGAAGAAGAATCTCAACAGAGGAGAATGGACTGCTGAAAGAAGAGCTGCGCAGTCGATCAGGATGAAATACTTCTGGAAGAGAAAGAAGGAAACTAGACCTATAAAGAAGTGATATTTTCGTGGTCCTTGTTGGCCTGTCCACGGTGTATATATATATATAAAACATTAATCTAGCACCCTATGCCAAGGAGATAAACTAATAATATTTGGTTTACTGAAACATTAACACTTCCATACTAATTAGTTGAAACATGAGTGAAAGATTCAACCATCTGCATCTTTGACAATATAAATTGTCCTTTTGGTAGGAGGTTAATATACTGACCACTAAACTATAAAGGGTTAAAGCCCGATTAAAACACTATCTATTTATCGTATGGCTTTTAGTGCCGGGAGTGTTCGAGGACATGTCCGGATCGCCTGAGTCTGTAGCTGCTTCCAGCGGACACCCTTATTAGGGTGAGCTACAAGTTCCGTTCAATTTCAAATAGCTCCAACTTTCGCTACCAGATATCAATGATACCTAGTGGTGAACGTTGGAACTTTGATAGAGCGTTGTGACGAAATCTAACCTAACAATTTAGCTTTACATAAGTTTAGTCTGTGAAAGGATCGTTTACATGCCATAAATCTATGACATGGGAACACCGGCTTTACTTCCCCTCCGAAGGAAGGCATACTGAAGGATTTTTAACGCTCTTAAAAAATCCGACGAATACTGAGACCACTGAATATGCACATACGCTGCCGAGTACACATTGTGCACTTTATTTACATTGATCACAAAGGTATGAAGGCTCACTGCGCGTAGAGAAACCACTGCGCATGAACGGTCAAGAAGGAACGGCCCACTTAAAATTGCGTTTCATTATAGCCTATCATTTTGCCAATCATTAACTTATTCTTTTTAGAGTTTAGTTTTAGACAGTATCTAATACAAGACTCACGTGTTTCAATCAATAGCTCTTCTAGTTCAGCTGTAAGTACGCATTAATTTGTGGGTCAGATGTTATTTATATGGTCACATTAAATTCAAAACTGATGAGTTTACAACGCAGAAACCACCACTAATTTTACTGTTTCAAAAATTCAAAGCCGTTCTTTGTTACGCCTACCTAAATATATAAATGTGCCCGTTAATCGCATCATGGTTCATCCATGTTATCTTAAGGTGAGAAAAAATATCGTTTCTGCTTAGCTTTTGAGGACATTTAGTTGTTTGGGAATAAGCAGCAACATTTGGAAAATTTGAAAAAAAAAAGTAGTTCCGTGAAGGACTAAACAGAATATTTTCATATAAGTTATCCTACTTATGATAATTGCCTCTACCACAATACAAAATTTCGAATGGATTGCTGTAATGGATTCGTAGATATTGAGAACAGCTTAAATATTTTGGATGGTCGCCATGTAGGATTTTTATATGTGTAGGCCATAAAGTTATGTACTATTACATGAATATTATTGCGTTGGTGTATTATTCAAACTTCAATCGCATGATAAGGACACAAGGAATAAATAATAACGAGGTATTTCAATTTCGCACAGCTGCCGTCTTGTGGTTATAAAAACAATTGAAATGAATTAAATGTCAGTGGATTAAAATTTGTATCAGAAAATACCGTACCAAGGTTTACTGCGCTCGGATGGCTAAATTGCGAGAAACGTCCATTTGAATATTTAAATTTCGGTTGGATTTTTGCTCACCAGGTTATTGAAAGTCTCATAGGTGGACGTATGTTCATAGCGTCTATCAACATATAAAATTTCAGTTTAGTTAGTAGTTAGTTATTGTTGTTTTAAGGGACGGAACTATGAGGTCATTTGCCCATAATTTCAGTTTGATTGCTATCATAGATTAGTAGATATTGAGAACTGTCTAAATATTTCGGATGGCCGCCGTGTTGTATTGTTATATATTGAACCCTTGCAAAGAAGCATATGAGACTCAGTTTCGGGGGGTGTATCGGTTCATATCGTAAGTTGTTGTCAAGGCGCTTCATTAACTTGCAGGGTAACATATAACAAAATAACATGCAGGAAAGAGTGAAGCCAGGGTTAAAACAAATGAATTTAATAAACAAATCACCATATTTACACTCAACAATTAACAAAATAAAAATCCCATATGACTCCCACTTAATAAAAATGCCAAAACTAGGCCAATATCTCTGGAGAGATTAATTACATGGACCAAGTGTCCCTAAGATAAAAAATAACAAAAGTGACTATGTATGTGCGTATGTCGTTCTACATGCTTCACGATGTGTACAAACGAATGCGTGATTCGTCATCATCCAGAATAATCATTCAGACAACGAATCCGCTTTTCTTAGAGCTAGACCGACACGGGGAACACAACTACAATACTAAACAAACTAAACCGACACTTCCTAGACCTAATATAAACAACACAATAATTTCCGTGTGAAATTGGAATCAAATTGCCGTAGCAACATTTACTGCCTAAAAATTTAGGACTTCTCACACAAATCAACACAAGTACATTAACACGTGACCAATAAAAAATACACATATGACCGCCGTCAAAATTTACAAGTACTCTACCACTACACCACACAGGTGTCACACTAAGATTACATGAATCGAGTCATAAACAAAACAATAGGCTCACAGACAACATTTACGTTATTAATACAATATTTTACCCATACAACGTACAATAAGCCGTTACACACATGGCGAACTCCCCAATTAATTATGGCTTAAAAATAACCATCACAATGAACAGGTTTGCTACATGAAAGCTTACAGGGGCCAGTCGGACAATCAGGACTGCCTATCAAAATAAGTCACCAGGCAAAACGGGCGATTTGTGGAACTCTGCATATCTGTCAACCCACGTGTCAATAACCTCGACCTCCCAGGACATGGGGTCGAATCTCGAAGAAGTGTGCCCAAAAGCACAATAATACGTGTGTGTGTGTCAGAATAATATGGACAAGAAACAGCGGTCTCCCTAGAGCACCCTGTCTTTCCATGAAAAATACAACAACAAAATAATATGAGGGCGGTAGGACCTCTACCCCCTCCTCACTTAGAATCAACACACACTTGACACAGTAACACAAACAGAATCGCACGTATGGGTTTTGACAGACCCTGAAATAAAAAGACATAAATAATTTCCACATGCTGGCGCCACCGTTCTATGCCGTGACTAGTTAACCTGAAAAGGACTCGAAAAAAATCTATCAAAATTAGAACGAAGGTGTTCTATAATTACATTTTAAGTTGGTGCGCTTGGCAACCCTAATATGAATAATAACCTGTTCAGCAAATATCTTACAGTAATTACCTCCCTTTCCTATCTCAAATATTAACGTTAATAAAGCACCATTTATCGAATGTAACGGGTTTCGAATTTGCATGGACAAAAATCACGTACGCACGCCGCACACATTAAATATGACTCAAAGGAAAAACAAATATACAACAAACACTTTGGCCACGCGCCAACGGACATTTAAAACATTTAGTGTCGGTGCAAGAAAAACTCTAAACAACAAGAAAAGAAACATGACTATTTACAAAAGTTCCCCGGCCAAATCTAACTACATAATTGAAATAATTCAATTGTTGTACATCACCGATCAGCTTGTAGAACTTAAGACATCCTTCTCAGCCCATTTCCCTATGGACAGATTAACACTCCATCGTGGTCGTCTGCGTTGAATCGTTGAAGATCATCCCAACTCCAAACCACGTGTTGAGCATCTTGGTATCGACTCCTTGGCAGAAAAGTTCAATGTTAATTATTATGACCTAGCTATAATCGCTTGCAGGTTACTCAATTCGCTCACAAATTGTCCTAATGCGATTAATTGCGAAGACTTGCCCTAGATATCTCGCACACACGCACAATAAACACATGAAAAATACACTGAAATTTGTACATAAATATACACCTCGAGGCCACGTCACTGGCTCGATAATAAGTTTAAAATCTTGACTGCACAGGCAGTCGCTATCGTGCTCGGTATTTCCGTACTGTACTGTTGACCTTCGCTCTGGTGAGCGCTAATTAGGATGTTACAAGACTTGCCCCTCCGAGCTGAAATGGTCGTCTTTAAGAAAAATGTTACAAGTCACCACGCACACTGCGCGAAATATTAGCTCGCAAAAATAAAGTTGACTTGAGATAAAATGTACTAGAGCTTTAAAGTTTGTTATTACGACTGATGTGAATTTAGCTCCTCAGAGCTCACAAATAAAATAACTTCAACTTATTCAGAGCGTTAAAATTCGTTATACAAACGGGCGTGAAGTTAGCCTCTCGAGGCTCCAAAACGAATGACTTAGAGTAGCGTCATGCCAAACTATTTATTAGAAACTGACAGGGGACGGAGGAGTGGGGTGGAAATGGATAAACATTTCCAGAGTTTTTATCTCACAAATATGGGACTAGTGTCATTCTTCTTCAAATAAATCAAACGTCTAAATGCACTCGTGCGGAGGTCAGTCCGTTCGGCGGTTCTTTAGATAATCAATTCCGCGGGCTTTTTACTACTGACGCTGTCCATCGCGTGATCATGGCTTGGTCTCTCGTGATTGGCTGATTCAATCGTATGTTCGTTGCAAGTGACTCGTGATCATTCCTTAATGCTTCCAATTTTGGTGCAAGTAGTTGCTCAATTTGGCCTTGAACCCGGCTAAATCTGGCCGTCCCCCAAGAATAGCTACCAGCTCTGCTCCTGTTGCAATATTACGAAACGCTAGCCTCCCTTTTATCCATGTCCACTTCCTCAAGTACTGCCTGGGCTGCAGTAATAATAATAATAAATATGAATACTTATTTATCGTAGATCAATAAGGGTTCAATATGTAGGCCAAAGAATTATATACTTATAGATAATGATTGTTGCGTAGGTTCGTTATTCATACGTTGACTTCGATCTCATGATTAGGGCACAAGATATAGAAACTTAATTTTAATATTTCGCACAGCCGCCATCTTGAGGTTATGTAAAATTTGAACTAAATTAGATGTCAGTGCATTAGAATATGTAGAAAAATTTCCTGTACCATGTTTCGCTGCGCTTGGATAGTTAAATCGTGGAAAATGTATATTAAAATGTTTCAAATTCGCTTGGTCGCCATGCTCGGATTGTCGTTAAGAGGTTTTTGAAAGTGACATTGGTGAACGTTTAGTAGTGATGTTTATCACCATACTTAATTACAGGGAGATATTCGTAATAAGTTCGGAGATATTGAGTGCCGGTGAAATATGTCGCACAGCCACTATGTTGGATTGGTGAGACGTAATAAAATTTGAAGGGTACGGTCGGGGTCGGACGAGACAGCACTATGACTCTACCGATATTCATTCAAATCTCTCCGGCCATTTCGATTTTTTCATAAATGAAAATAGGCTGAAAAATCCAGTCGCATCACAAAAATAATTGCAGAGTTATTGAATATTTTGTGAATGTGTGTACGCTAGTGTATGAAATGGCTGCGAGGCAGCGGTAACGTTCTCTCCTGCTTTTCCCAACGTTGCAGGATCGAATCCTGGAGAGTTAAATTGATTCTAACTCTTCACCAGTCTCATTAAATCTGACTTGCCCTTAAAAGAATCTAGTGCATTATCTGGAAAGTAGACTTATGAGATCACGGTGGTTGTATGGATGTCTGTTGTGTGGTGTTCTGCAAGTAATTTAAAATGAGATTGAAATGTCTTAGACTCTTCTTTACCTCTCATCTCTAAGATTCGTTTTTCTTTTCTCTAAAAGTAGGTTCGCGTTCATCCGTGCGAATTAATCAGATTGAAATATCAATTTCTAGTAAAGATTCACCGCTGTACGAGTGAAATATATTCATCAGGTATATAAACTTGGCCGTTACATATCTGACCCAATTTCAACATTAGTACAAGCAGGAAACTTTTGATGAAATTAATCTCATCTCTGCTCCATCAGAAGTAGGCCTATGTCTCTTAAAAGAGCTGCTTAATATTTTAAAAGAAGGTAGAGTGAATAAACCCGCAAGTGACGGAGAGGAAAAAGAAACATAACCAATCAAGTTGTAAAGTTATCAGCATTATTCCTTAATTAAGTCTAGCAAAGTGTTTTATTTCTTGGTAGAAGAGGAGTAATTAGTTCTCCAACAAAACTCTGCTTGAACGCCAGTAATTTGCATTAAGGCTCAAAACGGAGAACTTAGAGCACACAACAAATCCCTCAGGCGGCCCCTGTTTGCAACACAACAGGTTTAGCTTCTTCCCTGATATTAACGAGAAATTTAATCCAAGGCTTTGTTCGAATCTTCCTGTTTTTACAACCCTACAGTTCTCAAGACATACAGGAATACAGCTGATGGGGATTTTATTTTATTATATTTTTTATATTTTTAAAATTATTTTATGTTATATTATTATATTAAAATTTTTACATTTAATTTATTTTTAATTTTTTTTATTTATTTCATTTTAATTTTTGTTTATTGTATTTCATTTAATTTTTGTATAGTTTTTTATTTTAATTTTTATTTAATTTAATTTAATTTATTGTATTTTGTTTAGTTTTATTTTATATTTTATTTTAATTTATTTTATTTTATTTTATTTTAATTTAATTTTGTTTTATTTTATTTATTGTATTTAGTTTTGTTTTATTTTTTTGTTATAATTTACTTTATTTTATTATAAATTGTTTTATTTTATTTTATTTTATTTCATTTTATTTTATTTTATATTCCATTTTATTTTAATTTATTTTATCTTGTTTGTTTTTTTGTTTTGCTATTTTATTTTACTTAATCATTTATTATCTCGAGATTAGGACCACGTAAAATGTTCCACTGCAGTCATTTTCGTTTTGTTTCCTGCTTCTTTTCTTGTTTTCCAATAGTTATTCATTGCTTCACTCTGCTCTTCCCCTGTTCTCTTCTCTCCAGATGTTACTCCATTCCTTCCATTCTTTATTTTACTTTATTTTATTTGATTTCATTTTATTTTAGTTAAGGTCATCAACTACGAGTACTTACTGCGTTTATCTATTCTGTCTGATAGCTTAAGTTATGATATTCTGCCTCTGCATTAACATGCGATTCTTTTTAGATAACGATTGATATGCAAATGGGAAATTAATGAGGAAATTTTAAAAAGGAAGGAAAATAAAAAGAAAGCGAACAATGTGGAAATGAATGAAAGAAGGGAAAAAAGGAAAAACAAAGAATGGAAGAAATACCATACCCTCAAGTTCAAATTACAATTTTCAAGTCAGGCTTCGTAGAGGGCCAATTATTTGATAGTAATGTAATCACTAGGGTTCGGAAATTTAAGACCTAAAGAAGTACAAAATAAGCAAACAAATATGCCCTAAAAACAAGCTAAATATGACCTAAAACTATAAAATATGACCTAATAAACTATGAAATATGACATGAATTTTTGGGATAGGTAGAGCATCACTAACATACAGTAAACGTCTTAAGTGCCAAAACGTGATCAGCGATAATACACCAGACAAATTTAATCATACAAACTAACAGAGAGCTACAGCACATTAACATTTTCAACATTCATTCAGTATCATATCCTTGAGATGCAGTTCTTGTTCGGTTTTCCTAAAAGACATAACATGGCATTTCCTTGTTTGCTAATTGCTTCTGAGCTAAATATATCTATTGGAGTGAAATCCTATTGAAAGGCGGAAGCACACTATCGTCATATTCCGCAACCTCATGCATTCAGTGTCGCAATCTAACTTGTCCAGAAAGATGTGCTTAAAGACGTCCGTACAGGAGCGCCTTCTTGGAATCAGGTATTCTAAACCTGCTATCTGCCTGTTCTGGGAATAGAAAGAAAAATATACTGTATCTACTACACTATTCGGAAATCCTGTGTTTGAAACTCGACGCAGATAACACGTACCTTGTTAACGATGCCTAAATTTAAACAAAAATGCTGAAATTATGACCAAATATGACCTTATATCACTAAAATATGACCAAAACAATAAAAATGGTTGAAATATGCATTTATAGGCAACATCAAATTGCTTTAAATGTGGTCAGGGACCCGTCATTCAAATTTATTTTTCAGATTTCGGGTAAAATGAGCTCAGGATAAAATATGACTTTTCCTTAACATCCGAACCTTAGTAATCAGCTACATTTCTCCAAACAAATAACCAAACAAACTAATAAATAAATAAATAAATAAATAATAAATAAATAAATAAATAAATAAATAATAAAAAGTAAATAATTAAACAAATAAACAAACAATTAATTAATAAATACATTAATTAATTAATAATTAAATAAATAAATTAATAAATAAATAAATACAGAAAGGAAAAAAGGATGAAACTGTGTTAAACAGAAGAAGATGAGGTACAAATGAATACATTAATGAACTAATTAATTAAATATAGAAAAAAAAGAGAGATAGACGAAGAATGAGAAGAATGACTCGACTGCAACCAAATTGAGGAGCTTGTTTTCTAAACTGAATAGCACCAAAAATTAAAAAAGATACGGACCTTACAGTAGTCGTATATGATGTGTAACATCACACATGTTATCCTACTAAGGAACTGAGATGAAATGTATGTGAAATCAGCTGACATGTTATCCTACTCGTATACTACACAGCTTGGACATTCTTAAAATGATAATTTACGCTCCGTTTTCACACTGGTACTATGATGATCGTATAGATTGAATTGGATATATGCTGGTTGGTTGGTTCTTAAGTTTAGGGTCTGCGACAACGCGGTCATGTAGCCCCGTGTACTTTGGGTGTGTGTAGAATCTGTCTGATAACCGGCGTTAATTGTGATGACTGTATTAGTGTGTGTTATCTGTTTTTTTTTTTAAATTTAAGGACAGACTGCAAGTTAGCATTTTTAAAATAGTTCCTACTTTTGCCGCCAAGCGCCACCGTCAACGACTACTAGGCCAAGTTTAGAACTTAGCTACTAGCCGCCACCGCAGTCGGCTCTTGGCAACGAACGTAGAAACCTAAGAGCGTTGTTTACATTCTTAACCTATCCAATTTAGCTTCACACAGGTGTAATTAGTGGAAGGTTCTTTAACATGCCATAAATCTATGACATGGGACCGCCAGCTTTATTTCCCCTTCGAAGGATGGCATACGGAGGGATTTTTAACGCTCTTAAGAAATCCGACGATTTCGGCCGGATTTGAACCCGCGATCTTGGGCAAAGAAGCTCAGCATGCTACCGACTACGCCACCGAAGCCGCTTATGGAGATATGCTACTGTCACACTTGTTTGAACAAACATCACATATTATATTGTAAATTAAGAGGGAGAATGAAATCATAGTCTCTAGCCGGTCTATATACTACTAGAAATAATGTTCAATACAATCAAATTTCCCAACTCCTGCTTGGTGCAAACTATTGTAATTAAAATTAGATAAATCGTAATTTCATGTAGATTCTATTACAATGACGTATAATGTGATGATAGATATCGTTTAAAATCGATAATCCGGTATCAAAAATAATTGCCGGGACTGGGGTTCGAACCTGAGACCTCATAATCCGCAGACCAAGATGCTATCCACGCAGCCATTACAACCTCAGATATTTAGAATACAAGACAGGTACTCATTTTCACGTGCCAGTAATAATATGGAAGTATTTTTATGCTCCATTAATATTTCGCTTTTTTTTCGATAATGTTCCTGCGTGGAATTGAGTTTTAAATTAGTTATGAATACGCCGACTTGACAGTAAAGGGAATTCCTATAGTGGTCCATGAAAAGCTAGCCCAGTTCCCGTATAAAAACATCGATATATATTACATTGATCACTGCATTACCGCAAAGTGGTTTAATATCTGAATAGCCATTGTGCAGAAACACAATACTGGCTTTGCCGACTAGCTACAATGTATCATATTCAAGCATATCATTTAAATACTGATACGAAGACTTTTAACATGTGGTTTGTGTTTCAATCAGTTGACACCAGAGTTAGCATGAGCGTTTACCGTTCAGTATGAAAAAGTTGAGCAAAGTTACTCGGGGAGTATCCAGAGATTGAGAAGCAGACTCTTGATAAATCATAATTGTTTTCAGCAAATTAGATATAATGAACATTTTTACACCAAAGAACGACAACTTGAAGATGATTTATTGTGGAAATATCTGTAATGGCACCTCCAAACCTTGAAGTAATCCGTATGTTATATACATTCCACATGGTACCACTGCCAGTTGGATCGCATTCCTCCTGGCTGCTTCCAGCTGGCAGTGCGTCTTACACACTTCCGTCCCATTTTTCAAAATCACTCCCGCAGAAACATCCAGCAACTGAGTGGAAAGATGTTACACATCAAAAAGGAAATGGTTGATTCGGTAACATTTGCCTCAGCTGCATTGGATGGCAAAATATTTTTTGATCAAATGTTAATATTTCCCATTGATAAGGCTGTGACAAAACGTCCTTTTTGTTCAAAACTGAATATATTCATCACTTATAATATTGTATATTGAAATAAATTAATATATATATATATATATTTAAATTAAGGCTTTTAATTTCTAATTGTAAGTATTAATATTAAGTTCAAAATAAATATCACGATTTAGGATAAATATCTGAGATTATATGAAATATCCTGATTTTCATACCTAAATACAACAACCGTTTATTTCAAAACTGAATACAATTATCCATTCATTTTCATCAATCTTTTATCAATAACTTTTTATGTACTGTATAATTTGGTGCACGTTTGGTGATAGTATGTTGCTCTTTCTAGCTATCATTCAAACTATATATTACTCCATTTTTATAATCCTGTCTGAATATATGCTTTTCCTCTCTCCTGTAAAATGTTGGAAAATATGTTATACAATAGTCTGTAGGACTGTCGACAATTCCGCAGTATATTTGCAGATATCTGAATTAGAGGAAGTGTGATAAACTGAACAAGACCATGGAATGCAATATAAAACACAAACATGAAAACAGAGGGACGTTTTAGGATCATACCTGACAGGCTAATCAGCCCCAATCTGTCAGCTAAACCTTCCCCGGCCCATCGACTAGGACATGAATAATTCACAGTACTACAAACATGTCAGTACAAAGAGATGACGCCATAATCAGCATGTGCTGAGTGATATTAAGCCATTAACATTCATTTTGGCTCCAGTTCAAACAAACAAACCAACCGCTGTTTAGCACCCTTAATCAAGACCAAGCTACATATTCACAACTACAGCAGATGCATAGATTTACATGTTAGACGAGAACTTAAGGTGCGACGGTAGGCATTATACCATCAATGTTAAATAAAAACAAAAGTTTGGTGTTTTTCAGTCGGTCAACACGAATGTACCCTAAAAGAGTTCGGTTATACCCTAATCCTGAAAAAAATTACACAAGACTAGTAAATACACTAGGATGACCAGTTTCTATCGACAAGCGATCATCATCAGATCCATTACACGTAGGCTGTAAAATCTATGTTTGAAAATACAGGTGAAAATATTTATAATATGTACAATTATTTAGTTGCAGTATTGGTAACGCAACTTGTCAGTGTATGCTAGTTGTAATATATATGATGTTAGGTGAAATGCTAAAATGGTGATAGAAATCCGGAATTTGTCTGTTAGGAGTGACTATATGGTTGTAAAAGTCAACTATGGTTGTACTGTATAGTGCAGGCTATTACTTAACTGGTCGGAAGTCTTCCGCGCTGTAGCTGCGAGTAGTATCAACTTCACTCTTTCACCAGTGACTGTCGACTGAATTGGAATGTTATCTCACTGAATTGGTGTTTCCTCCCCCCCCCCCCGCGCCGTGTTCCTATGTGCTGTCTGTAGTCAATGCATGTGTAATTGTGACGTGTTACCAAGTCTAGATAAGATGTATGTTTTTGAATTCAGGAAGGTCTTCAACTATTAAAGACCGTGGAACATTCTTCGCCACGCGTAGACTATTAGCCATTCATACTAAGCGCACCTGGTCTTTGAGGACTTCCCGGCACCTTTAATACTGCCGCGAATGCCGGCCTTGGTTTATTGAAGAAAAAAGTACATCGTACTCCTGATCCAGATAACATTTACCTATTAAAATCCCCCCCCCCCCTTGTTTAATAAGGCAACACTGAAAAATGGCTTCAAACCCCATAATGTTAAATCATCCAAATTTGTGCCCCTTTTTCCCAAGAAGTATGCGAAGTTTTTTGTTTGAAAAAAAAAAAAAAATGCATGGTTGATAATGTGACATGAAAATGACCATGTTAGCCCTGTTTCTTATTGACGAAGTATAATAAGTCCCGAATATTGAAAATCTTAAGTTAATATTAATTTGTACTCTCTATTGTACCGGTTTCAGCCACATTGTGGCCTTCCACAGCGCAATAGAAAAGCAAGACTTACAGTACATAAATGAGGAAAAAGTAGACTTATGAGATCGATCCGGGAAAATGTGTGTCTGTCTGTCTGTCTGTCTGTCTGTGTGTGTGTGTCCCCCTATCAACTCCTAAATGGCTGCAGCAATCAAAACCAATTTTAGTATGAGTAAAGATGTGCACCGGAATATCTCACGTCTATATTTGAAAATGATGTCATTGCTACCAACTGCTGAAAAAACGCACTAGAAATTTGAGCTCCATGTTGGATATCTTGCAAGATATGCATGGGAGCTATTCCAAAATTGGCACACATGTAGATAAGACTATTTCAGATTTAATTTCCAGGAGGCCAACCATGACAGTGTTGCAAAAATAATTTTAAGCCTTCTGATAAGTCCGATGTTTAAATGCATATAACTTCTACACTATAAATTGGATTTCAACCAAATTTTGTATGCAATATCTGTACACTAACAGATATGACTGAGCGTATTCTTTAGAGCCACCAGGGCTGTCAACTGTTAATAATTGCTCTCTCTATTTTATTATCCAAATACCAATATATCAGAAAGTATGCAAGCCAATAGCTTTAAACTATGCACACGTACATTCTGACATTTTAGATTAATTTGGAGTAACTTATATACGTCAGTTCTACCAACATGATTATAAGCCTGCTGATAGTACTGTGCCCAACTCTAGGAATGGGTATTCCAAGTTTCAGACACCTAGATATCAAGGGAAAGGCTGTAGCCGCTTTTGAAAGTTCAGATATTTGAATATCGCGCTACATTGCTTCTCGAAGCCTTTCGAAGGAAATTACCGATAGTTGGATGGTAAATGACGTAGCGAGTAACAGCAGAGGTGGAGACTATTTATTGATTAAATAGTTAACTATGGAGCAGAGACTTGAGACTGGGATCAGATTACTGGCACGGCCAAATAAAAGAGAATGCAATTAGTATCAAGTAAATCGGACCAGGGATTCAAGAGATATGAGGATTTCTAGATATCAGGCGATGACGCGTGACCCTGACCGTTTTTTTTATAAAAGCAAGCTGGAGCAGGCTTAGTTAGCTCACTTCATCACAAGCACTTGGCGAACAAGTTGCGTCTACGCTGAGCCAAGGCACATGGTTGCCGCCTCTACGAAGAAGTACTTTTCAAATCGTGATAGTCACGAGAAGTGCTGCGCAAACGAGTTGGAACTTAGTAAGTTTCTGGTGAGGAGAATCACTGAGGTGATTGTATTTCTACAGACATTGGTGGAAATATAGATATTTCTTAAAGGACATATGCTAGACTTGGTCTAGAAAATAGTATTTGTCACAGTCCAATAGTAAATTAATACTTGGATGTTTAAATCCATTTTGAAGTCAGTTTTCATATTTTGTAACTATTTAACCACTTCGATCCGTCAGTACAGTGAAGACTAGTCTATAACGGTGGTGTTAATTAGTCTACGCAAGGGAAACTGTAAGTTGTCTAGCGCATGGCAGATGGTGATATACAAACCATGCCCAGGGAACGATCTTCAGAACAGCCGTTAACTGCTTAGACTGTCAACGTTTTTCTTGTACTGATGAGATTACAGTGAGTTAGGTTACAACTGACACATTTCAGAAGAGATCACTTAGATCTGACCCTTTTCAAACAAACTGTTATGGCTTTGTTAGAAGCCCATATTAAAATGGAACCACAGTCATTTAAAACGTCGAAAGATACTACCACTATGTCTGACTAGACGATTTGTGGGTCTACAATGGCGGCCGATACAAGGATTATACGTGCTTGTCCGATAGGGCATGTCTACGGATAAATCTGGTATAGACCAGGTTTACTACACTTCAAGAACATCAAGAAATGTAAGCCACATTTGAATTATTTTATGCTTAGCTAATTGGAACAAACTATTTTTCTGCAGATGACCAACACATTTTTTTTTCGTATTTAAAGCTTGTAATGATTTACGCAAGACTTGTTAGATTTATTCTGAGCATTTTCAGCACTCAGAACAGTTTAGGATCGATGACCAAGCATTTTGAGCATTTATTTAAATTTTTCATATTTTTGGGAAATCACGGTAATCAGCCGATGTAACTGTAAAAGTTAAATTTATTTTTGTTGAGGAATGGATATTTTTTCCATATTCGAAGGTTCGAACATGTGGATTCTCACATAATGAGATGATAATTAAACATATTTGAAATAATAATAATAATAATAATCCACTAATAATAATAATAATAATTTTATTATTTTTCTAAATAATTCTTGGATATTATATTTTATAATAATCATATGTATTGAGAAAGAGCCTATGAAGTAGTTGAAACATTTCTAGTTTGGAACAGGAGATTTTCCGAAGGAGAGTGGTTAGCGCAAGCCCGCATTCAACCTACATTTCAGTTCTGGTTGAACAGTTGATATTTGCTATGAGCAAAGTATATGTTTCATATAACACGGAGAGGCATGAAACGGGAAGCAATTGATATTTGTATCAAATAGGATATTGTTGTATTTATATAAAATCATGACGTAAATACACTTCGAAAGTGAAATGAAGCTTTTCATAAGTATGGTAAAGTCACGGGTTGAACTGAATGGTAAAATAAAATAAACTTGTAAGTTTATTAATCTTCCAGTGTTGATAACAAGCAGAGGCTTGATTTATTGTATAAATTTTGGGAAGATAATTTATGTGTGTGGAATAGTTGTAATGCCATTCCCAGGTGCGCATGTTAAGTCGCAGGAATGAAGGTTTTTTCGAGCATCAATCAAATAGCAGGTTCGATGGCTCAGGTTTATAGTAGGAGTATTGGAGCGACACATTTCGTCGTATGAATAACCCGAAGGTTATTTCTTTGAAACCATCAGTTCTTATTTCAACCTTGTTTACGAATTCCATTTAGACTTTGATTTTGCTAGAACCCGGATTGGTCATGATAGTAGTTTATTCTTCTTCAGAGGAAGACCTTTGCCGTTGTTGCTGTTGTTATAATATTGTGTTCTTACACAAATAGTAGAATGGGCCACTGCCAATTTAAAATAACTCTTTAACCACGAATAATTTGAAGGATATTTTCAATCCTAGTGCCATGAACTAAATGAATTCATTATAAGACTACAATTCTAATTTCCGCATTCTGTCGAAGAATTGCAAGTTGTGAAAGTTGCTAGAAATGGCCATAAATATAAATATTTTTATAATATTGTTCCCAAGTGGAAAATCTAATAGTTGAATGGTTCAACCATTTATTGATCAAGTTAATGATTCAGAAATCATATATTTTGTTTGGAACTTGAAGTTCATAATCGAGTCACTTCTCGAATGTTTAATGTCAGAAGAACAATTAATTGTTGTTGTGCTTCGCACAGTTCTTCGATGCTATGCTCAATGGTCAAATACTTTTCAGATGTTGTTAATATGTGTTAATAATTTGTGTTGCTACGATGATAATAATAGTTTCAACGATATATTTTGGAAAACTGGAAAACAAGTGAAAATTTAAGAAATTCTATAAACATTTATTCTACGAGTGTTAATATCTTGTAAATAGTCAAACAGTGATCTACGTTATTTCCAGTATGAACAATTAATTTTGAGCTGGAATAAATGTTAATAATTTTGGAACACAGTCCACAGGACTAACAATCGGACTTGTGTTTTCAAAAAGATTGTCAAATGTGTTTGGAAGATTTCTGTATATTGTGTGTAAATAAGAGTGTGGATCGCCACACGTGGAGTGATGCTGCTTTGAGCATTATTCTTGCAGTCAGATTTTAACTTTAAATAAACTGAGATAATTTTACCAGATGTGTTTCACCCAATTAAATCTCCTTCTATCCTTATTGTTGCATTGAGCCAAAAATCAGCAAAGCATTTTTATAAATTTGATGTCGTTTTTGCGATGTGCTTTAACCCATCTGGCGCTCCGGGATATTTTGATTCTCGTGCTGACTGATTATTGGTAAAATGCATATGTGGTCGTGCGGACCCCGGTCTAAACGGGCACATAAAATAAGATAGAGAGAGAAATGGCTTCGAACGTGGGTCCCGATTTAGACATGGTCAATCGCATGCCGAGTTGAAATTGTGATAACTTTTATAGAAAATTTTGGGAGTTGAGAGATGTCTGGTTTGGATGAATAAATTAGTAGGAAACCCAATTAGTGGGGAAAATTAAAAATTTAATTGGTTAATAATTAGAATGGGTTTGATTATTTTTGATAATGGCTTAACCATTAGGGCGTCAAGTAAATTCAGTAGTAAACGTTCGATGACTGGAGATACACATTATTAGAATCCAGGTGGAGGATATTTGAGAACTTGCATATTTTTCTTGTGATATTATGGTAAATGTAATTCGTAAAAGTAGAGAATTTTGTTTTTCCATCACGTCGATATTAGGACAAATCTCATTTTATTATAGTGTTCCAATTAGCTACTCATATTTCTTGTTCTAGTTATAAGCTTGTGTTTGCCACTGTTGTATACCCCTAAGTTTTGAATAATTGAAATTATGGAAGAAATGATGAGAATGATGAGGAGTTTGGAGGAGAGTTCGAAGGAGGCTGGACGGCGTGTAGCCGCTATTATGAAAGAAAATACTGAGGCTTTAGAAAAGAAACTTAAAGAGAATTCTGATTCTTTAGAAAGTAAACTTAAAGAAAATTCTGATAATTTGAAAGAAAGTTTAGATGATAAACTTAAAGAAAATTCTGATAATTTGAAAGAAAATTTGAATGATAAACTTAAAGAAAATTCTGATTCTTTAGAAAATAAACTTAAAGAAAATTCTGATAAACTCAAAGAAAATTCCGATTTGTTAGAAAGCAGGTTAAAAGATAACTTAAAGGAAAATTTAAACAGTAAATTTAATTCAATGGAAAGTAAATTTAAAGAGAATTCTGAAATTTTGAAAATGACACTTGAAAGTAAAATGAATAAATTATGCGATAAAACACATGAGCTCGAAACTTCATTAGCTACTAACGCTAGTATAATGGACGATAAATTTCGCGATGCCGATCTTCGATCCCAAAGCTTAGCTGATAGGATAGAACATGGTCTTAGGAAAGTTGGTGAAGACATGGTCAACCTGGAAGTCAGAGTGAAGAAGGAGAGTAACGAGATGGGAATTCTAGTTGTTCAACGTTTAACGGAACAATTCAAGGAACTTGTCATGGGAGAAATAAGAGAAGGAGTGATTCATGAATTGCAAACTGAGATTAAAACCACAGTTGTCAATGAAATTAAAGACACACTCAAGCTGGAGAATCAAGAGGGAATCAAGGAGATTAGGGAATCTTTGTCATCCCACATTGAAGTAATTGCCAAGGATATCCAAGCAACTCAGAAGGACATATCAGATATGACAGGGTCATTGAAAAGTCATGAGGCTGTTATGAACCAGATATCCATTGATGTTAAAGACAATTATAAAGAGACTGAAGCAATCAAGAAGATGGCAGAAGAAAACCAGAAGGAACTTGAGGCTATGAAAACTCAAATAAAGGATGAGAAACAGTCTGATCATCTTTTGAAAATGCCGAATGTAAGGGGAAAGGAACAGATACAGATAAATCTAGGAGGAGCTAGAGAGACTGAAAGACAGGATGAGGTTAGGACAGTATTTCAATCCAACCCCATAACTGTATTTAAGAATATAGAAGACAAGCCTTCTAAATTTTCAGGGCGAGATTCTGTAACACCCGTGGAATTTTTGAGAGAAGCAGGTGATTATCTGAAAGATTCTAAGATCCCTAAAGAAAGACAGATCAGGGTAATAGGGAAGTTCTTGGAAGGTCCCGCACTTTTGTGGTTTAGAGCATTTAGATCCACTCTAAATACTTTTGAGGAGTTTTCTCGTGGGTTATTGAAGAAGTTTTGGTCCCCTGAAACCCAACAGCAAGTTAGAGCAGAGTTGTATTCGAAGAGATTCTCGACGTCACAACCTACTCGATACTCTACATACTTTTCTGGACAGCTGTCTAAACTCCAACATTTAGATCCGCCAATGCCAGATAACGAGTTGATTACTGCTTTGATACGTCAATTTCCAGCAGACGTCCAGAGGACTTTGATCGCTGCTGATATCTACAATATGGAACAGTTTGATGAAGTATTACAGAGACTGGATCATACAAACGCTCAATTCTTTCATCAGAAGGGAGTAAAGAGTAACAACGCTGTGTATGCTGTTATGGCTGACAGTTATTCTCAGACACCTCGAGAGATTCGAGAGGAGCGAGAAGAGAAATCGCCGAGGGAAGATTCCAATACGAGAGGATGGAACCAATACCGTAACAGATACAGTTACAAACCATATGCAAGACCAGATGGTGGTAATCGATACAACACTCGATGGAGAAGACCACGAGATACTCAAGGAAGGTACCAGGAAAGAAGATCCTATGGTAATAACTATAATAACAGAGGGAATGTAGATACTCGTCAGTCCAACGAAGAATTTAACAAGGAAACGAGGAAAAATTTGGAAGCAAGACACCAAGATAACTTACAATTTGTGGAGCAGAGGCCCAATGATCCAGGTCCATCGGGAACACAACAATCCCGGGGGAATGGTAAAATTAAGGATTTTGAATATTGTGGAAGTAAACAATAATGGAAGCTATGAAGTAGCTAATACACGAACTGGTAACATCGTGGGAACTTATAATGCTTCGAATTTGAAGATCTATTATTCAAGAACCAGATAATTTAATGTGTAGATAGGAAAAATAAAAACTTTTCAATTTTTATTTTTTGCTAGGTGTGGGGTGGATGTGCCCAACTCTAGGAATGGGTATTCCAAGTTTCAGACACCTAGATATCAAGGGAAAGGCTGTAGCCGCTTTTGAAAGTTCAGATATTTGAATATCGCGCTACATTGCTTCTCGAAGCCTTTCGAAGGAAATTACCGATAGTTGGATGGTAAATGACGTAGCGAGTAACAGCAGAGGTGGAGACTATTTATTGATTAAATAGTTAACTATGGAGCAGAGACTTGAGACTGGGATCAGATTACTGGCACGGCCAAATAAAAGAGAATGCAATTAGTATCAAGTAAATCGGACCAGGGATTCAAGAGATATGAGGATTTCTAGATATCAGGCGATGACGCGTGACCCTGACCGTTTTTGTATAAAAGCAAGCTGGAGCAGGCTTAGTTAGCTCACTTCATCACAAGCACTTGGCGAACAAGTTGCGTCTACGCTGAGCCAAGGCACATGGTTGCCGCCTCTACGAAGAAGTACTTTTCAAATCGTGATAGTCACGAGAAGTGCTGCGCAAACGAGTTGGAACTTAGTAAGTTTCTGGTGAGGAGAATCACTGAGGTGATTGTATTTCTACAGACATTGGTGGAAATATAGATATTTCTTAAAGGACATATGCTAGACTTGGTCTAGAAAATAGTATTTGTCACAGTCCAATAGTAAATTAATACTTGGATGTTTAAATCCATTTTGAAGTCAGTTTTCATATTTTGTAACTATTTAACCACTTCGATCCGTCAGTACAGTGAAGACTAGTCTATAACGGTGGTGTTAATTAGTCTACGCAAGGGAAACTGCAGGTTGTCTAGCGCATGGCAGATGGTGATTTTAATAAACCATGCCCAGGGAACGATCTTCAGAACAGCCGTTAACTGCTTAGACTGTCAACGTTTTTCTTGTACTGATGAGATTACAGTGAGTTAAGTTACAACTGACATATTCAAGAAGAGATCGCTTAGATCTGACCCTTTTCAAACAAATTGTTATGGCTTTGTTAGAAGCACATATTAATATGGAACCACAGGCATTTAAAACGTCGAAAGATACTACCACTATGTCTGACTAGACGATTTGTGGGTCTACAATGGCGGCCGATACAAGGATTATACGTGCTTGTCCGCTAGGGCATGTTTACGGATAAATCTGGTATAGACCAGGTTTACGACACTTCAAGACCATCAAGAAATGTAAGCCACATTTGGATTATTTTATGCTTAGCTAATTGGAACAAACTATTTTTCTGCAGATGACCAACACATTTTTTTCGTCATATTTAAAGCTTGTAATGATTTACGCAAGACTAGTTAGATTTATTCTGAGCATTTTCAGCACTCAGAACAGTTTAGGATCGATGACCGAGCATTTTGAGCATTTATTTAAATTTTTCATATTTTTGGGAAATCACGGTAATCAGCCGATGTAACTGTAAAAGTTAAATTTATTTTTGTTGAGGAATGGATATTTTTTCCATATTCGAAGGTTCGAACATGTGGATTCTCACATAATGAGATGATAATTAAACATATTTGAAATAATAATAATAATAATAATCCACTAATAATAATAATAATAATTTTATTATTTTTCTAAATAATTCTTGGATATTATATTTTATAATAATCATATGTATTGAGAAAGAGCCTATGAAGTAGTTGAAACATTTCTAGTTTGGAACAGGAGATTTTCCGAAGGAGAGTGGTTAGCGCAAGCCCGCATTCAACCTACATTTCAGTTCTGGTTGAACAGTTGATATTTGCTATGAGCAAAGTATATGTTTCATATAACACGGAGAGGCATGAAACGGGAAGCAATTGATATTTGTATCAAATAGGATATTGTTGTATTTATATAAAATCATGACGTAAATACACTTCGAAAGTGAAATGAAGCTTTTCATAAGTATGGTAAAGTCACGGGTTGAACTGAATGGTAAAATAAAATAAACTTGTAAGTTTATTAATCTTCCAGTGTTGATAACAAGCAGAGGCTTGATTTATTGTATAAATTTTGGGAAGATAATTTATGTGTGTGGAATAGTTGTAATGCCATTCCCAGGTGCGCATGTTAAGTCGCAGGAATGAAGGTTTTTTCGAGCATCAATCAAATAGCAGGTTCGATGGCTCAGGTTTATAGTAGGAGTATTGGAGCGACACATTTCGTCGTATGAATAACCCGAAGGTTATTTCTTTGAAACCATCAGTTCATATTTCAACCTTGTTTACGAATTCCATTTAGACTTTGATTTTGCTAGAACCCGGATTGGTCATGATAGTAGTTTATTCTTCTTCAGAGGAAGACCTTTGCCGTTGTTGCTGTTGTTATAATATTGTGTTCTTACACAAATAGTAGAATGGGCCACTGCCAATTTAAAATAACTCTTTAACCACGAATAATTTGAAGGATATTTTCAATCCTAGTGCCATGAACTAAATGAATTCATTATAAGACTACAATTCTAATTTCCGCATTCTGTCGAAGAATTGCAAGTTGTGAAAGTTGCTAGAAATGGCCATGAATATAAATATTTTTATAATATTGTTCCCAAGTGGAAAATCTAATAGTTGAATGGTTCAACCATTTATTGATCAAGTTAATGATTCAGAAATCATATATTTTGTTTGGAACTTGAAGTTCATAATCGAGTCACTTCTCGAATGTTTAATGTCAGAAGAACAATTAATTGTTGTTGTGCTTCGCACAGTTCTTCGATGCTATGCTCAATGGTCAAATACTTTTCAGATGTTGTTAATATGTGTTAATAATTTGTGTTGCTACGATGATAATAATAGTTTCAACGATATATTTTGGAAAACTGGAAAACAAGTGAAAATTTAAGAAATTCTATAAACATTTATTCTACGAGTGTTAATATCTTGTAAATAGTCAAACAGTGATCTACGTTATTTCCAGTATGAACAATTAATTTTGAGCTGGAATAAATGTTAATAATTTTGGAACACAGTCCACAGGACTAACAATCGGACTTGTGTTTTCAAAAAGATTGTCAAATGTGTTTGGAAGATTTCTGTATATTGTGTGTAAATAAGAGTGTGGATCGCCACACGTGGAGTGATGCTGCTTTGAGCATTATTCTTGCAGTCAGATTTTAACTTTAAATAAACTGAGATAATTTTACCAGATGTGTTTCACCCAATTAAATCTCCTTCTATCCTTATTGTTGCATTGAGCCAAAAATCAGCAAAGCATTTTTATAAATTTGATGTCGTTTTTGCGATGTGCTTTAACCCATCTGGCGCTCCGGGATATTTTGATTCTCGTGCTGACTGATTATTGGTAAAATGCATATGTGGTCGTGCGGACTCCGGTCTAAACGGGCACAGTACCAATTTTTAAATACATGTAGCTTCTATACTAACCGTTGGATTTCAACCAAATTTCGTATGTGCTTTGTGTACCATAACAGATATGACTATAGGTATTGTTAAGAGCAATCAGGGCTGCCAACTGTTAATAAATGCTGTCTATATATTTTACCCTAATATCAATATATCAGAAAGTATGCAAGCCAACAGCTCTATACTTTGCACACGTATAGCACCTGACATTCTAGATTAATTTGGAGTAATTAATACAAGGCAGTGCTGCCAACATGATTCTATGCCTGCTGATATGTCCAATTTTAAAATACATGTAACTTCTATACTAACAAATGGATTTCATCCAAAATTGGCACAACAAGATATCATAATATTTCAGATTATTTCTGACCAGCACACGCATGACATTGTTCGCAACACGCTTTTACGCGTGCTGATAGATCCAGTGTCTAACTGCATGTAACGTCCATTGGACTTCAACTAAATTTTGTATTCTGTACCTTAAGAGATGGAACTAAGAATATATTCATTCACCAGGGCTGCCAACTGTAGTGCTCTATTAGGCTACATTATACCAGGTATAGTTTGAACTAATTAGATATTTCGATATTACCAACTTAATTTCGTCATTATTCTAGATAGGTTCACATTCTGTAGAATAATCATTGGCATGAAAAGTAGGCTGTATAGTTCTTAACGGAACTTCTTGTTACCATATAAAAAGGTTGTTCACAAAAATATTTCTAATAAATTAATCGTCTAAAAGCTAAAAAACTAATAAAATACATACACTAAAATTTAAAAAACCAGATCTGTTACAAAAATATGTAATTGGAAAGAAATAAATCTTGATATGAAACCAGTTTGAAGAAGGAAACAGTGATGTGGATGTTATGTAGACAATCATTTTGAGGTTAAGGTGGAATTTGTCAGAATGGTTATAATCAAGTACAAATGTGAAGAGGCTGTGGAAAGATAGCCTATCGTTGAGAAAAATATTCCAATCTGTAGGTAGGGCAATATAGATATTTTCTCAACGATAGGCTATCTTTCCACAGCTTCTTTACATGTGTACTTGATTACAACCATTCTGACAAATTCTATCTTAATCTCAAAATTTTTGTCTACATAACATCCACATCATTGTTTCCTTCTTCAAGCTGGTTTCACATCAAGATTTCTTTCTTTCGAATTAACATATGTTATGGAGTTTGAAGCCATTTTTCAGTGTTGCCTTGGTAAACAAAAGTTTGGTGCTTTTCAGTCGCTCAACACGAATGTACCCAAAAGAGCTGGGTTATGCCCTAATCCTGAAAAAAATTACATGAGATTAATAAATACACTAGGATGACCAGTTTCGATCGTCAAGCGTCACTGCTCCGAGAGGGAAGTTGATACTACTCGCAGCTACAGAACGAAAGACATCCAACCAGATAAGTATAGCCTGCACTAGACAGTACAACCATAAAGTCACTCCAAACAGACAAATTCCGGATTTCTATCACCATTTTAGCATTCCACCTAACATCATATACTACAACTAGCATACACTGAAAAGTTGCATTACCAATACTGCAACTACATACTTGTATATATTGTATATATTTTCACCTGTATTATCAAACATAGATTTTACAGCCCAAGATTAATGGATCTGATGATGATCGCTTGACGTTCGAAACTGGTCATCCTATGTATTTAGTAATTCCATGTAATTTTTTTCCAGGATTAGGGTATAACCAAGCTCCTTTGGGTACATTCGTGTTGACCGACTGAAAAGCACCAAGCTTTTGTTAACATATTTTTGTAACAGATCGTTGTTTTATTTTTATTTTAGTGTTTGTGCTTTTAAGTTGTTTATTTTTTAGACGATTAGAAATATTTTTGTGAACAACCTTCTCTTTTGGTAAAATGTTTCATGTACTGTAAGTCCTGCTTTTCTATTCACATTATTATTTGCGCTTAGGAAGGCCGCAATGTGTCGAAACCGGTACAATAAAAAGTACAAACTAATATTGACTTAAAGGTTTTTAATCTTCAAGGACATATTGCATTGTTGATTAAAGAAATCTTTATTTAGTCCACTGAACCTCGATGGATTTGGTACCTAAATTTTGAAGTCATATAATATTTTTTTTTTTGTCGAAATAGTTTTGTAAAAGAGTGCTTATTAATCGATAAAATCACCATTATTGAAGTTCCATAAATGCAATGCAACTAGATTTATACAAACCGTAAATAATTTATGCAAATATCTGTTACAGTTTACGAGAAAATGCAGTAAGCATGCAGTAAGAAAACTTCGAGTATTTTCATGCTAGGCGGTAAAAAGCAGCCTGCACCATAATCAGGGTCGAAAAACTTACATCAGCAAAACTAATTCGATATATAATTGGAACTAAAATGCAACCGCGGTGCACGATTTAACGAGTACGGCTAAGCCGTGGGTTTAAAAATCTCGAGAATGGATGCGAGTGTAATTTCGGCTGCAAGAAAAATCTTAACCAGCCCCAGTTGTCGGGAGAGCTAACGCTCTAGCTCGTACGTCACTGATATCAGGAGAGCGTGGGTTCGAATCCCACCTCTGACAACCTGCAAATGCCTTTCGTGGTTTCTCCAATTTCACCAGCATGTAAATACCGGGACGGTTATTTTCAACAGGTCCACGGCTGATTTACTTCCAAAATCCTTTCCCTGTTGTTGTTGCTTGAGTCTTCAGTCTTTAGACTGGTTTGATGCAGCTCTGCATGCCTCCCTGTCCTGAGCTAATCGTTTCATCTCTACATAGCTACCACACCCTACATCCGAGGCAATCTGTTTAACATATACAAACCTTGGTCTACCCTTACAATTCTTGTCCTCGACCCTTCCTTCCATAACTAAGCTTGCTATTCCTGGGTGTCTTAGTATGTATCCTACCAACCTATCTCTTCTCTTCATTAGCAGTCGCCAGAAACATCTCTCCCTCTCGTCTTAATACCTCTTCATTTGTTACCCTATCTACCCTTCTAATCTTCATCATTCTCCTGTAACACCACATTTCAAACGCTTGAATTCTCCTCTTTTCTGCTGCACCAATAGTCCAAGTCCATAGATTGCCACGCTCTAGACAAAGGTTTTCAAAAATGACTTCCTAACACCTAAATCTATAAAATATTCGATATCAATAGATTCCTTTTTTGGTAGAAATGCTTTCCTTGCCTGAGCCAACCTATTTTTTATATACTCTTTGCTTCGTCCATCACTGGTTATTGTACTTCCTAAGTCTCCTACTTCCTTGAGCTTTGCACATGCCAATTTGATCTCCATAGGGGTTTCTTATTTATTTAGGCTGCATTCCCTGACCCATCCTTAAGTAGACCCAAGTTAGTGTTCGTCTGTTGCATCCCCAGTTGTATCTGTGAATAGTGTGGGTTCAGCTCCCAGACACCCTGTTTGCAACGGTAGAGGAATGATCCCTCGCAGAGTCCGTTGGTGTAGCCGAGCTTGAAGGATAAGCGATTTTTCAAAATTCTCAATTATAATTTACACCAGTGAACTCAAGCCTCGTTAAAAATATATTTTTGAACAAAAGCAAGTAGGAATGAGATGCGGAGAGGGCAGCCAACGAGCCGTGTCCTACACGGGACTTGCAGCCAACTCAGACGGCTCAAGAGGTGTTATGGCTGGACCATTTTAATAAACTACCGGACAAGGGCCCGACAATGTCGCTGTTACCATGGTAATTACACGATCCTACACTCATGCACACTCTGCACTTTTCGGTTTTTATTCACATTACTGTGTTCCAGTATGATATGACGGGGAAATGTAAAACAGGGTAGTTTCAAAGGTTCATATGTTAATGAGGTAGAGAATATCACCCTGCACTTGCAAAAACATTCCACTTTAACTAAATTATTTCATGTCTAATACATTCCGAGCAGTCACCAACCCACGCACATATGTTATACAATAATTATTATCTCTGTCTTCATGGATACGTGCATAGGTCTTCCCTCTCCATCAGGGGCGTATATAAGGGAGGGGGGGGGGAAGCTGTGGGGGCAAGCCCGCCCCCTCCCTCCCGAAAAAAACAATAAAAATTAAGAATGTGTTGTTTTGGAAAAAGCATAAAATAATTGTAAATTTGGTTGTACCCTAATCTTAACTTATTGGCTAAGTTATAAACAATATACACACACTCACTCACTCCGTTGGCTTCTCTGGGACGTGACGATCCCGTGCCGCTCTCACTATCTGCCTCCATTTCCTCCTATCCAGCGCAGTATTCTCCCATCCAGTAATACCCATTTGTCTGCAGTCAGAGGTCACCTCATCTTGCCATCTACTCCTAGGTCTTCCAGGGGGTCTCGAGCCTTCGATCTTCTTCTCATACACCTGGCGAACTATTCTGTCAGCGTCCATTCTGATGACATGCCCTGCCATTGTAGCCGTTTCGCTTTATGATGTTCCCTACCCTGGGTTGATTGGCTAACTTGTACAGCTTATGATTTAGTCTGAGAACTCATCTTTGTGTTTCCTGGTCAAAATGGGGCCGAAAAGTTTTCTATATATCTTGTTTTCGAAGACTGTAAGTTGGTGTTCCTCCCTTTTGGTCACACTCCATGTTTCGGCTCCCTATAGCAGTACTGGCCTGATGATCGTGTTTTATAGTTTTAGTTTTGTTTTCCTGGTCAAAAGTTTGGAGGAAAGTAATTTATGCAGGGAAAACACTATTAAGATTGGAATTAGACTACCTCGTGGTATAGTGGCTAGCATTCTTAGCTGCCACCCCGGAGGCCCGAATTTGATTCCCGGCTCTGTCTAGACGGCTGGAACGGGATTCACTCAGCCTTGTGAGGAAAAACTGAGAATTCTTCACTACGGTACTTTTGAGAAATACATTATCAATTTGTAAAAAAAAAAGAAAAAAAACTGTTTACCTGTTTATCTATCTGAACGCTCGCTTTCTGCAATACACACTGACGATCTGGACAGCCCACACGTGTGGACTGCACTGTACTGCTACCCTGTCCAGGACACTGTGCTGTCAACTAAACTTCTGATGCTACCACTTGCGGCAACGTAGGCGCTGAGGAGAACATTCCCTGGCGCTCTGTTCTATTGATGATGAAGGACTGAGGACTGTTTTGATCAGCATTGAAGCCTCATTAAACACAAGACCCCTGACACAAGATGGTAACAACGGCAACGTACTGACTCCAGCCCACTTCCTCGTTGGCGATCGGCTCACCACGATACCCATCAGACCTAGTTCGAACCTTCAGACTACGCTAACAAATAGCTGACGACTTCTGGAAACGTTGGAGTAACGTGTACATGCCGCTGTCATGGAGTTTCCACGAAGTTCGTCAGCTCCGAGACCGTGGTACGAAAATTAGAGTGGCTGACCTAGCTCTACTGCAAGAGGACACACGCCCAAGACACATGTGGTAGAGGGTACGTGTCGAAGAACTAGTGACGGACGTGACGGGAGAACTAGAAGCGTTATCCTGGTCGGAAACCATCTTACATGGCCTATCCAACTGGTCATCCCCCTCGAGATAGACCGGGGTGGGGAGGATGTTTCAACACGGACATACACACTTACTTTTCACGACAGGGAGTCTTTAAGGTGCCAGTAAATCTACTGACACGGCTCTCTCGCATTTGCGCACCCTCAAATACCAGCTGAGTGCGCCGGGATTCGATCCTGCTACCATGGGCTTAGCAGCCGAGAACGTATAAGGGGGAATGGGAGATTTTGCACACAGTTAAGAATTAAATCATAGCTTCACTAATATGTAACATAGAAGAGAGCTTACAAACTTATAGTCAATACATAGGGCTTTTATTTAATACTAGCTGAAGTACCCGTGCTTCGCTACGCGTCATAAATAAATTAAAATGTGAAGGTGACAGTTAAAACAGGGGATAGGTGAGGTGCTGCGCAGAGGGAGATTAAGGATGGAACATTTTGTCCAACTACACCGCTCGGCGTTGACCGTGTTTTATAGCACAAATTTAGGTTTTACTCGCTAACAGTTGCAGATACCTTTCGGATAGAAAATGTAATTTTAAACCTCGCATATGCCATCAAACGTTTGCTATTTCTTAGCGTTCTCTTTTTATTTGAAATGGAAATATGAAAGTTTGAAACCAAAGGGTGTAGTGACGTCACTAAAATGGTCGCCATTTCAAATAGTGCCAAGTATTGAAATCAAAAGTAACCTATATGTTAACCAGGTAAATCAGCTACTTCCATGTAAAATTCACGTAAATCGGACCAGTGGTACTTGCGAGATTGAGTAATACACAGACACACACCATCTCAATTTTAGCCGCGCTTCGCTCGCGTCATAGTCGTATCATATTGTTTTTCACTGAAATGCAGGTTTAAACACGTTAACACCCCTTTAGAACCTGAATACCCAAAAATCCCTCCTTAGTAGACGTTTTCGACACACAACAAACATATCCCCAAAATATCATTCTTCTAACTTTAATAGTTTTGGTTGGTCGATGAGAGCAAACATCCAAAAATCCTTCCTTAGTGGACGTTTTTCTTCCAGAAGTTCACCCCTCCTCATATGCCCCTTAAATTGCATTTATGAAAACACGGTCGAAAACCTATTTATTTTATTTATTTATTCATTTATTTATCTATCTTTAAGCTGACAGATTTCCTCCGAGTTTCAGACTCCTCCCTATGTCGTTTAAGAGATACACGCTCAGTTAGGAATCTTTCAACCCCCACTTTTCATCCCTTTCACCTCATAATATACACTACATCGAAAAACCATTAGACATGTGTCAGCTTATTTTTAATGATTAGTATATGTGCCAAGTATCACATCCCCAAATGAAACCACTCGTGAGATATTGTTATTCAATGGAAAGCACGTTTACCCCCTTAACACCTCTTTAGAACCTGAATATCCAAAACTCTTTCCTTAGTGGACGTTTTCGACATACAACGAACATATCCCCAACATTTCATGTTTCTAACTTCAATAATTTTGGCTGGGCGATGATGAGTGAGAGAGTCAGTCAGGACATTTTCTTTCATTTATTTTTGATAATTTCACCCGTCCCAATGAACCCCTTAAATTGTATTTATGAAACAAACGGTCAAACACCTATTTACTTATTTAAAGCTGTTTTCCCCCTGAGTTTGATGAGTGAGTAAGTGAGTCAATCAGTTAGGACACTTTCTTTCCTGTTTTTTCCCCCAGAATTTCACCCCTCTCCAAGGGCCCCTTAAATTGGATTTATGGAAAAGCGGTCAAACACATATTTAGTTATTTTTATGCTGATTTTTTTCCGCTGAGTTTCAAACTCCTCACCTATGTCGTTTAAGAGATACACGCTCCGTTAGGAATCTTTCAATCCCCACTTTTCACCCCTTTAACCTCATAAACACATCGAAAAACCCTCATACACGTGTCTTGTTACTTTTTAATGATAAGTGTATATGCCGTGTATCACATCCCCCAATGAAATCAATCGGGAGATATTGTTATTCAATGAAATGCAGGTTTAACCCCCTTAAGACCCCTTTAGAACCTGAATATCCAAAAAATCCTCCCTTAGTAGACGGTTTTGACATACAATGAACATATCTCCAAACTGTCATGTTTCTAACTTCAATAATTTTGGCTAGGCGATGATGAGTGAGTGAGTAAGTGAGTGAGTCTGGACATTTTCTTTCAATTTTCTTTTTTCAGAATTTCACCCCTCCCCATGAACCCCTTAAATTTGATTTATGAAAAAAAAACTGTCGAACAGCTATTTACTTACTTTAAAGCAGTTTTTTCCCCTGAGTTTGATGAGTGAGCCAGTCAGTCAATCAGTTAGGACACTTTCTTTCCTGTCCACCCCCCCCCCCCCCAGAATTTCATCTCTCCCCATGGGCCCCTTAAATTGGATTTATGAAAAAACTGTCAAACACATATTTACTTCTTTTTTATGTTAATTTCTTTTCGCTGTGTTTCAAACTCCTCGCCTATGTCGTTTAAGAGACACACGCTCCGTTAAGAATCTTTTAATCCCCACTTTTCACCCCTTTCACCTCATAATATACACCACATCGAAAAACCCTCAGACACATGTCTTCTTATTTTTAATGATGAGTTTATATGCCGAGTATCACATCCCCCATGAAACCAATCGGGAGATATTGCTATTCAATTAAATGCAGGTCTACCCCCTTAACACCCCTTTAGAACCTGAATAGCCAAAATTTCTCTCTTAGTGGGCCTTTGCGGCCCTTGAGGAAGCTGCATACCGGATATCATTCCAATCCGTTCGGTGGTTTCTGAGATTTCGTGATGAATAAATGATTGAGTGAGTGAGTGGTATTTGACAAATATATAGTAGAAAGAAGATAGTGTCAAGTCTTTTTTATGCTAAACTCGGTTGACAGTGCTGTGTGAGCAGTTGAGTAACTAACGGGATTTCAAGTAAAGATCCTCATTTTCTATACCGGTAGTGCTGAGCGCAATTGGCATCAAGTCGGCCGTGTCTCGACTTGAGCTATGTTGCCATGGAAACTATCTGCCTTGCCATTCCTTCATGAGCATATTTTATGATTTGATTAGCCTGTTTTTGAGTGAAAAAGGGCCGAAATCAGAAGAATAAGAAAGACTATCGAAAATTCATGTAGCCAGCGGTTCCTTCTGGGTCCTAAACTATGTGTATGCAAAATATGGTTGAGATTGGTGGAACGGTGTAGATTTGTATACGGAACCAACATATATACATACATACATACATACATACATACATACATACAGACTTTCACTTTTATATATTAGATATAAAGGCGAACACTATACAAAGTATTGCATGATTTATTGATAGGAAAATATTTGTGATTTTTTAAACGTCATGAATCACAAAAAACACGATTTCACTAGAAATACCAGTCTGAATGGAATGATTGTTGTTCCATATATAGAAAACACATGAATACGGAGAATGAACCACCATTAATGTTTTATTGTTAACACTATATTTAAAAATATATTTATATTGATTTTTCAAAAAAAAAAGTTAAATTTTCCAAGTGGGCTGTATCTTAATTATTTTTAATATTATTTCTTGATTAAGGTTAATCCTCCGTATTCATGTGTTTTCTTTACAGGAAAACATCCATTCAGACTGGTATTTCTTGTAAAATGGTGTTTTTTGTGATTCATGACGATTAACAAGTCACAAATATTTTCCTACCAATAAATCACGCAATACTTTATATACGGTTCGACTTCATATCCCTCACTATATTATTCTGCTAAGGTCCCATTCCAGTTTTGTACCGAAAATAAGGTCCCATTAACACCAACCTACACATATGGGGTACCTACAGGTTCAGCATAACCCAATGCGTAAGCGAAACGCACTCACATACTCTTTAAATGCCTCACAATTGAATAAATACCTTAAAACATGTATATTTACAATGAAATAATGAAAGAATGCAACACGGTAACCATGGTAACAGAATCTCACATGTCCATCTATTTCTGTAAGACGCAATGCAATTCCAATTATTACATTACTGTGAAAGTTTCCAGACGGTTATAAGGTTATCACTGAACCAAATTAAGCTGTCAAGTTCATCAATGCATACAGTATAATGCGCTTAAGGGGGTCAAGGGGCACTCTACAATTTTTTCACGCAATTTTCACGTGTGAGTGTGGTAAGAAAGGTCTTTTATACCCGACTATAAAGGGTGTCCGAAAACCACATTTAAAAGCCCTTAAATTAACAGTGTCTGTGATATTCCCAGAAAACTAACTTCGCTCTGATATACCTATGAAGGAATGACAAACCCCAACCACTGCACCAGTAGCTGAATTGATAAAGTCTGATTATTCATACCAAGGATAAATCAGTCATAGCATTCATGATTGAGATTTTGCTAAGTGTACTCTTTACAACTAGAATATTCGCGGGCGAAGCCGCGACGGGTAATGTTAGTTTTAAATAAAAGCCCTATGTATTAACTATAACTTTGTACGTTTTCATAGTTCTATGTTACATATTAGTGAAGTTATGATTTGATTGTTAACTGTGTGCGATAACTCCCACTCGCGGTGAATGTGCCCCCTATACTAATAATATCGTATGGCCTCGGATGCCGGGTGCAAGCTTGGTAATTTGACACCCAGAGGGTAGCTTGCATGTCGAATTTCGTTGTTCCTTGATGCACTATGAAAGTCAAGGGGGTTAGATATCTAAACTCCTTGAACTCTATAGCGCTTTCTAGTAGAGAAATCTGGAACTTTGTCTTGGCGGAAACACCCGAGATTAATTTTGCCATTATGAACACGGCCTACTGAATTCAAATGGGTTCTTTGACATGCCAACATCGTATGACATGCGTGTCGTATTTTTGCTGCCTTTCAAATCACTTACCACGGCCAGGAGCGAACCTGCAAGCTTGTTAGTAGACCGACACGCTAACCACTCACCCACCACGGCCAGCTATGAGCCCCCTTAAAAGACATAACAGTGTGATAATGTTATGCTAACTGTAATTAACGGAACACAAAGCTGTCCAGCACAGACATCTCCAGCTCTTATTCATTGGTTGAGGGCACACTCCGTTGGTGTTGTTGTTTATTTTGTTGGGGCTTTGCGAAATTGTCGTCATGTAGCCTCATGTAGTTGGGTGCGTGTACAATTTGTATGGTAACCTGTGTCACTGAATTGCCTGTAGTAATGTGTAGCCTATACTTGTAATTCAGGTGAGGATTGGGAAGGAATAGGTCACAAACATCAAAAAATAACTGGGTTGATAATGTGGTTGTGTAGACTTATCTGATTTTCAAAGATTCCTGTACTATGTCCACTACACTGAATATTGCTGTATTTAGTTCTACACCTGTGAGAAGCGATGGCAAATTACCTCACTCCTAAACATGCCAAATATTTTTCATTACAACCCTTGGGTTAGTGGGGTTTCCATCTACATAACCTACGGCCGTGCATTTTGATGATTAAACTAATATCCGAGCTGATAACTTAATAGGGTGGGTGAATAAATTATAGCTAGCAGCGTTGCCAGATATGAGCACATACGTTAATTTATTTAATTTTAAAAGCACATTAGTAATTTACTGTGCATTTGCACGTTTCCATGGCTTTACGAGGATTCTGTACCGCTGTATTTCAATTAATGTTGTAACTAAATTTAAATTTATAATGATCTTTTCTTCAAAATCTCTCATAGAGCCTGAAGGGCTGCGTAGCTCAGCGGCAACGTTCTCGCCTGCTGTGCGAGAGAATGCAGGATCGAATCCCGACGCATTCAATTGGCATTTGAATGTGCGCAAATGCGAGGGAGCAGCGACAGTAGATTTATAGGCACGTAAAAGATCCCCTTCAGGGCAACATTCTGGCACCCCGGCGTCTCTAAAAGTCGCTGTAGTTAAAAGGGACGTAAACCCAATAACATTATTATAATTATTATTATTATTATTTTCATAAGGAGCCTCAGTGGCTTAGGCGGAAGAACGCCGGCCTCTCACTGCTGTGTCGGTGGTTCAAATCCCGGTCACTCCATGTGAGATTTGTTATGGACAAAGCGGTGGTAGATAAATGTTTCTCCGTGTACTCCGGTTCTCCCTGTCACAACTTTTATTCCAGCAGCCCGGCTCGAGGGCTATGCGACTGTACGCGACACAGTTCTGCCATGGGCTATCGTCTTGTTTATTTGTTTAAAAGCACTTTATAAACAAAAGACATATATTTCCGTTGACTTTTCAAGAATTGCAAGATTTCTCTTGCATTATTGAGACAATTTGGAATATTTTGGTACAAACCACACCTTCTAACTCCCTTTGGTTTAGGACCTTAAGTTTTGTGAAACATACACCTTAGCGTATTATATAATAAGATTACTCAATGCAATATTTGATCCAGTAGTGGGCAAGATATCATTACATGAAGAAAATAGAAGAGCAGTGCGGATGTTCTATCAAATTATTCACAGATATCTAATCAAAAGATTACCGTAACGTGTCTTATCATACATCACTACTGTATATTCCATATTGGATTTCGCGGCGAAGTAATAAATATCAAGCACTTGTTGTAGGTATTTGCCGTGCCTATTGCAGGAACTCACTTAGGTGCATCAAGAATTGCTCGTACACAGACCACTAACAAGCAAATAGTAAATCTCTACTTAGTATAAAACAAAGTCCCCGATTCTTGGATGTCACCGGTAATCTCAAGAGCCACTGGATAGATATTAATGCGGGTTTCACCATTCTGTAAAGCATATTTCGAGGAAGGATTCTGTGGAAAATGATTTATTTATGATCAATAGAAGCCAAGCAGTAACGATTTCAGTGAAAAAGTCGAAAAAACCTGGCGTCCTTGCGCTTTTTAAGCTTACACTGGGAAAATCGTTGAAAATATCAATATGTCTGGCTGCGTGGCTCAGGAGTAACGTTCTCGCTTGCTGAGCCCAAGGTTGCAGGTTCGAAACTTGGCGCAGTCAGCTGGCATTTGAGGTTGCGCAAATGCGAGGGAGCCGTGTCAGTACATTTACTGGCACGTTAAAGATCCCCTTCGGGGCAAAATTCCGTCACCCCGGCGTCTCTAAAAGCCAGGGTAGTTAAAAGGGACGTAAAACCAAAAACATTATTATGAAAATATCAATATACAATGAGTGTAAAAATTGTTCAGCATGAAATGTTCTCCAAGAACAAAACCTTCCTTTAAAACATCACCCACTATAAGTGTTTTTACGTTTTCATTGTTTCCAGCAATCTCCATTCATTTACTGAGATAAAAAGCACAAAGCGTAATCTGAGATAGCCAACCAACAGATGACACCCATTAGGCTATACATTTACCTACTAGTTAAATTAAATGCCAATGGCATTACAAGAAAACCATCAAAGGTCAATAAAACAATTTACTAGAAGATGTTTATTGAACTAGTTCGACCACATTGCGTGCGGTCTTCATCAGCATAATCTTAAGAAACCATTGATAATTGGGAGTATATTAGCGTATTTAGTGGTGTCTTCCTCTTTCCAAATATGGCTGTATTAGACGGTAAAGTGTACTACATCCAACATGTATCACAGATGTATACTAGCAGGGAAATATATATTGATACGGGATTAATCATATTTAATACAATTGCAATTTGAATCCCAAGGTGAATTTTTCGCCTTCAGTCTTAAACTTAGTTTCAGGGAAATGACCAACATCAGCTTCCTTGTAAAAAAATCTCCATTTTTAGTTGACTTCAAAATTTGAGGAATCATATATCTACATATTTTAACATTTTAACTGGACGCTGCAGTCAATAAATCACCACCGGAAGTAACATCATATGCCCCAAGAGGGTTTTAGTCAGTCACAGGTGATGGAAAAGTATGAGAATTTGATGTCATATTGTTAAAGATCATTTTCTGTAAACC
Organism: Meconema thalassinum; assembly: GCA_946902985.2. Lineage (NCBI taxonomy): Eukaryota > Metazoa > Arthropoda > Insecta > Orthoptera > Tettigoniidae > Meconema > Meconema thalassinum. The sequence goes on from OX336388.2 coordinate 861,515,419, forward strand.
ATATTTCTTCTATACATTTTCCTCAATTATTCATAAAATACTGAATATACAAAAATAGAACGTTTTGTACATGTAAACAGATATATGACACAGGCAGGCGATGAAAGATATACAAAGGAAGTGACATCTGAACTTAATATAGTTTTCGGTGCTGAATTTGAAAACAGTAATTTAAAAGTTCTAACACGTCACGTTTTCTTGAAATATTCAACTGTACTTGGATTTTTGGAACATTTACCTGAGATTGAATATAATAGAAGAACGTCAATTTAGGGGCAGATGACCTCATAGTTCCGCCCCTTGAAAAACAATACAATTAAAAAAGGAACGTCAAGAAGACGTTTCAAAGGAAAAAGACCACGTACTTAAATAGACACTCGGTTTAGCTTTTGCACAGTTTAAGATGTGTTTCGAACGTTCATGTAAACATACATAATGTATTTGTTCCTCTTGGTCAATCGTCTACTTTACGTTGGTTTCTTCTAGAAACTGCACCACAATTTGATGTAAAAAGTTTCAACTCAAGTTTTTTCTCTCTATTTTAGCAAAAATATAGATATAGATTTTACAAAATCGCTGACGTGATGGAAAAAATAGAGGTCATTTTCGAAATAAGCAATCTAAAAAACATAAAAATTAGCGAAAATGTCTCTTGTATTTTTCAAAAACTTAAATTTCCCTGGCCTGTGTAATCTAGGGAAATGGCCAGAATTAATTTTCTTAATTCAATACTTTACATTATAGATTTTGTTTCATACTGTATTCTACCTCATTAAAGTTGGATAAAGAAAGTAGTGCTAGAAATTGAGGAAGGCTGAGAGTATATTTTTCCTCATACTCTTACAAAAATAAATATAAGAACAGTCATCCAATAACACCAGTTCAGTAACCGGGTGAGTTAGCCGTGGTCGTTACGGCATGACTGCTGGCAGTCGCTCACATCCGGGAGGCGAGGAGGTTCGAATCCCCCCGCCGGCAACCATGAAGATGGTCTTCTGTGGTTTCCCATCTTCCTTCCAGGCAAATGCCGGGGTTGGTCCCAAACTATAGGCCACAGCCGCTACCAGCCAACTCCTCGTCCTTGTACATTCCCACTTTCCTCCCCAACGGTACTTGTAGCTCACCCATTGGGTGTCCGTCTCGAAGCAGCTACAAAACTGGCGAGCCGAACATTTCCTCGGATACTCCCGGCACTAAAAGCCATACGCTAAAAAAAAAACAGTTCAGTAAACTGAAAAATACTCGTATAAGAAAAGATAATTGGTTGGTTACCTGAGTTGCAGACGGCATGCGAATTCCGGTCGGTAGATCAAATCTCACCTGAAAGAAATAAAAAGAGTTTTGAGTTAATTATCTCTGAACACTACTCTTTGCTGTACACTAGCAAACTAAAGATCGTTTGGAATATCAGCTCTACATATTGTATATGTTGAAATGTCAAAATGCTGTCCCTTAAAACTAGAATCGCCACCATGAGGTAATTAGTGCATTCAAAATACCGAAAGGTTAAGAATGACGAACAACACCTTCATTGTGAACATGATGATGATGATGGTTATGATAATAATAACAATAATAATAAGAGGGAATATGGATAAAGTGACCGACAATAGAACTGCACAAACAGACAGAGACGATTACAAGCAACATCAGGAAAAGAAGGGAGACATTTAATGGACACATACAGTACATAGGATAAACGAAGACAGACTGAACAAGAAGATTTTTAATATAGTTATGAATAGTACACTGAATACCAATAGGGTAAAAAAAAACAAGTAGTTCCGTGAAGAACTATACAGCCTATTTTCATATATCCTACTCATGTTTATTGCCTCTACCAACATACAAAATTTCAGTTTGATTGTTGTGATAGATTCGTAGATATTGAGAACCGCCTAAATATTTCAGACGGTCGCCAGGTTGGATTATTATTTTTGTACTATTACATGAAGATTATTGTGTACGTGTGGTATTCAAACTTGAATCGCATGATTAGGACACAAGAAGTAATAATGAGATTTTAAAATTTCGCACAGCTGCCATCTTGTAGTTATGAAAACAATTGAAATAAATTATATGCCAGTGGATTAACATTTGTATAAGCATTTAACTGCACTCGGATGGTTAAATCGCGAGAAACGTCCATTTAAATATTCATACTTCACGTCTCCGCCATGTTGGATTTGTGCTCACCAAGTTACTGAAAGTCCTATAGGTGAACTTATGTTCATAGCTTCAATGAACATAAAAAATCACTTTGATTGCTGTAAAAGATTCGTAGATATTGAGAACCGTCAAAATATTTCGGATGGTCGCCATTTTGGATTGTTATATGTATAGGCAATAGAATTATGTACCATTAAAGGAAAATTATTGCGTAGGTTCATTATTCAAACTTTCACCTCGATCGCATGATTACAACACAAAAAATAAACAAGATGTTCAGTAAAGAACATATAGCCTACTTTCTCCTAAATGTATGAGTATAGTTATAACTCGTTGTTATTATCAAAGAGTATAATAGAACTATTCTTTGTTGAAGACCTTAAAAACGATTCACCTCTACCAAACGCCACAACCTAGATAAAAACTGCTACCATCATTGAAGAAAGAAAGATAAGAAGTATATCAAGAATGTTATGGATCTGCAGACATAATCGACCGGACTGGCTGCGTGGCTCAGCGGTAACGTTCTCGCTTGCTGGGCCCTAGGTTGCAGGTTCGTATCCTGGCGCAGTCAGCTGACATTTGAGGGTGCACAAATGCGAGGGAGCCGTGTCAGTACATTTACTGGCACGTTAAAGATCCCCTTCGGGCCAAAATTCCGGCACCCCGGTGTCTCTAAAAGCAGCAGTAGTTAAAAGGGATGTAAAACCAATAACATTATTATTATTATTATTATTATTATTATTACATATACGACCTGCCGTGGGCAACATCCAACTTTGAGTTGAGGCATGTCTTTACACGTCTGGTTGTGCATGGCTTTCACAACCCTAATTGAATTAACAAATCTTTCCATGACCCTACAGAGACGTGTGTATACAAACTATGTGGATATTTTCGATTGCTATTTGCCTGAAATAAAAGTAGTAATTAATAACCTGAACTAACACCAACGGCTTGAATTCAGTTACTATGTGAAATCGTTTTGTTCTTTACTTCAAATAACATTTTCAAGTAACGCAAAATAGGCTGTTACAAACCCTTTAAAATAAAAAGTAAAAATGTATAGTAGTATCATCTTGTCATTCTTCAAATTCGATGCGCATAGAATGCCAATGGTATAGTAATCAATGGAGCCCCACGTAGACTAGTCGTGACATCTAGTGGTGAAATATCGAACAATATAATCCTAACAGAGCGAGTGCATTCTAGCGGCCAGAAGAAGAAACTTTTCAATAAAATCTGGAAGTTACCTTTTTGGCAGCTAGATGTCTCGAGTAAATCTGCTGGCGAATTATGTTTTAATTAAATATATATTTTACACCATAATATGCACAATATAACGCTTAATTTTAAAACGTCTGAGTCATTACAAAACAATAAACATATAACATTTCAAGCAAAAAAACTAGCTCTGACCGGGTTTGAACCATAGGCAATTGACCGATAGGCTAACGCTCTACCACTGAGCTAATTGTGTCAACGAATATCGTTCTATATAAAATGACTTACATAGAACTTGTTAGCAAATAATGATTTATACTAAACGATTTCATCACTGGAGTATATTATTTATATATAAAGCATTTCATAGAAAGTTTATTTATTTTGTATCAGTACGCTATATTGCATGCAATACTCAAATTAGTGAAATATAAGTCAGGCACAAGATATCCGCTGCCATCTTGTCTTATTACTGAATCGGCTCAGCTTTTTAAAATCACGTCTGCACTATAGTATTACAAAATAAACTTTTAATTTCGAACGTGCCTCTTCCTTTAGAACAGTTAAAACGATTCTCGGCTCGATAATCGTAACTGGTGGGTCCCATGATATGGATTATAAAGTTTGCATAATTCGCACGGCCACCATCCTGAAATGGTATGGCGGACAACCTTGTAGTTTGGTCACAAGACGCATCCTATACGAAGGTATGTTGTTACCAAATTTGGTAGAGATCGGATGATTTGGTTAGTCGTTATTTGATTTTACGTTTTGAACGTTTGAGTGGCCGCCATTCAGTTTTAGTAAAGATGGCGGCGATATAAAACATGACACTGAGGTGCCCTTTGCTTGTTCTACCACTGTACCAAATTTCGTTCAATTCGGTTTCACCGTGTTCGAATTGATAGGGGGGGGGGACAGACATTCAGAGTACACACACTCACACACACACAGACACACACACACACACAGACTCACACACACACATACACACACACACACACACAGACTCACACACACACACATACACACACACAGACAGACACACTTTTTTCGCCCTGTGTGATCTCATAAGTCTACTTTCAATTTTTGCAAAAATCGAATGTAGGCTAAAAATCACAGTATGTCTGAAAGACTAGACGTTGTATCATTTCAAATGACGCATGCTACAAATGCTACACATGTTAGAAAAGCTCAGGAGGGCTTCTCGCTTTGCTCGAAGCCCCAGGACTCTTTCAACAGACTGTATTACCCATTAACTTAGGCTTCCCGCGCGGGCACCTCTTTAAGGGTCACGGGAAGAAATGTGTTTCTTAATAATAATAATATCGTATGGCCTCGGGTGCCTGGTGCAAGCTTTGTTAATTGACACCCAGAGAGTAGCTTGCATGTCAAATTTCGTCGTTCCTTTGAACGCTATGAAAGTCAAGGAGGTTAGATATCTAACCTCCTTGACACTACAGCGCTTTCAAGTAGAGAATGGAAGAACTTTGTGTTGGCGGAAAATCCCGAGATAAATTTTGCCATTGAACACGGCCTACTGAATTCAAATGGGTTCTTTAACATGCCAACAACGTATGACATGAGTATCGTGATTTTTGTCGCCTTCAAAAATCACTTACCATGGCCAGGGGCGAACCTGCAATCTTGGGGTTGGTAGTCCGAAGTCCGACACTATAACCACTCACCCACCGTGGCAAGCTAATGTGTTTCTTGTACTTGTATTAGAGATGTGTTTGGTTGAATAAAGCGTAAATTGTGTACTTTTTGATAGCGGTTTTGTGGCCCATCATCCCAGGCAAGCCGGCGGAAACCTTTGCCTCCCTGTCAGAAGGATCATTTGGCCGTAAATTTGAATTAGTGTAAGGATGTAGTACGAGTGACCAGCTTTAGACAATAGCCTACTCCATGAAGGGGTCATGACTAAGCCATATATGTTTGTTTAATGAATAGTGTATCTTAAATAAGGGAAGAATTCTGATTTACAGATTTGTGGAGTGAGTTTCTGATTTTTAAAAGGTCGTTCGACGCCAGGCCTCTTTCAACAGACTCCAATAATCATTAGCGTCTGGTTCTCGCTCCCCGCGTGAGCATGACGTCACGTTCCCGCGCAGCTGCATGACGTCACTTCCCGCGTGGCTGCATGACGTCACGTCCGTCACCGTGTCCGTGTCCGTAATGCTTAACGATGGACCCCAACCATAACGACGAAGTCGACAAGATAATTTGAAATGATAAAAACATAATTTTACAATTTCGCACAGCCTCCATCTTGAGGTTATGTAAACAATTGAACTAAATTAGATGTCAATGCATTACAATATGTATAATCATTTACTGTACCACACTTCACAGCGCTCAGAAGGTTAAATCACGAGAAAAGTCTATTAAAACGTTTCAAATTCGCTTGGCCGCCATGTTCGTTTTGTACATTACAGGTTTTTGAAAGTTACAGAGATAAACTTGTAGCAGTGCCCTTTATCACCGCACAAAATTTGACGGTGATATCTGAAATAGTTTTGGAGATATAGAATGCCAGTGAAATAATTCGCACAGCCGCCATTTTGAGCTTATGTAAACAATTGAACGAAATTAGACACCAGTGCATTATAATGTGTATAAACATTTTCTGTACCAAGTTTCATTACGTTTGTATGGTTAAATCGCGAGAAAAGTCTATTTAAAAGTCTCAACTTCGCTTGACTGATATGTTGGGTTTGTAGTTACCAGGTTTTTTGAAAGACTCATAGGTGAACTTCTAGTAGTGCCAAAATCTCAGGGTGATATCTGTAATAGTTTCGGAGATACGAAATGCTAGTGAAATATTTCGCACAGCCACCACGTTGGATTGGTGAGACGTATTGAAATTTGAAGGGCACGGTCGGGGTCGTCCGGAATAGTGCTATGATCTTACCGAGTTTCATTGAAATCTCTCCAGCCGTTTAGATTTTATTAGAGGGACACACACACACACACGAATCACACACGCACACACAGACAGACACACGGACAAAAGGTGATCTCATAAGCCTATTTTTTCATGAAATGAAAATAGGCTAAAAAACGTGGAATAACACAAGAAAGTAAACATCTCTACAGAAGACATGCCAGACAGGAGAATATACAGAGAAATATCAGAAAATTTAAATTTGAAAAAAAAAAAAAAAATGCCCAAAGAGAAAGATGATGATGATGATGATAATTGTTGTTTTAAGGGGCCTAACATCGAGGTTATCGGCCCCCAAAGAGAAAGAAACAAAGAAGTGGACAGAAGAGAGAAAGAGGAAGCATGGTGAATGCATGAGAGATTTTTGAGAAGAAAGAAGAAAGGGACAGAAAAAAACAACCCATGGAAATTGATTGTGTTTTAACGCTCTGCTTAAGGGAGTATTAACGATTTATTTTGGGAGGGTGCAAAAATGCATTCACGCACTTAGTGTCGGGCACCTGAGTGGCAGGCTACCGACTAAAACTCCTCCCCCCGTTGCTTTTGAACACCAGCCTGGAACCGTTTATCACATTACTTCAGGCTAGAGTCATTTTATCTTTGTCCGTAGGATACTTTCTACGATACTTGCCACCAGCTTCCAATTATTTCATTCATTTTGTAGCATCACCAAAACAATATTGTCAGGGATATCTCTACATCAATATGCTCCTGAAGAGACTGTCTATTTTGGACCCTCCGTCCACAAGAGAAGAAGGTGTGATTAGCACAATCTAGCTCATTAACACAGTAGATACAATCTGGTGAATCCACCTTCCCAATCTTCTTAAGATAAGAATAGAAGTGCCCATGACCAGTCGATAACTGAGTGAAATAATAAGCAACCTCACCTTGTTTCCTCTCTGTACAACCCTGCACCTGAGGGATAATTCTCTGTGACCACTTGCTTCGTTCGCTTTGCTCCCATTTCATCTGCCAATTATGAAAGGTTTGTACTCTTGCTGTTCGTCTTGCAGTTTTTGCACCTAATTCAGATTTCCTACAGTAAATGCAGTTGCGTCCTTTCGCAAGAAAGAAAATTGGAATGATCTCGGCAATATCTAGAACTGCTTCTTCAGAGACCGTGCGATATGCAGATGCCACGCTCAAAGCACCCAGCCTCTACACTTGCGCTAGTGACTTCCTATACATTTCCTTATCCACGGCATCCGCCCATATTTCCGCTCCATACAGCAGAACTGAATGGATGGCCGTCATCAGTAGTCTTCTTTTACTGGTTTTTGGGCCACCAACATTGGCCATGACCCGACTGAGAGACGTTACTCCTCTAGCCACCTTATCTGCAGTCCGTCTAATTTGTTCTCCAAAATTAATTTTACTGTCGATCATGATGCCCAGATATTTTGCTGCTGGCCGCGTCTCTACTTGAATGTCTCCTACCTGTATTGGGAGTTTTGTCTGAATTCTCTTCTTTGTTAGGGTTTCCATTTCTGTCTTACTAAATGCTAAAGACAGACCATGTTCCTCCATCCAACTATTGATTGTGCGCATTACCATATTGAGTCGTAACTGTGCCTGCTCGATACTTCTTCCTGCTACAAGAGCAGCAACATAATCTGCGTAACCTACTGGGATAGTTTCATCAGGGACTTCAGTTCTCTGCAAGCTATCATATGTGATATTCCACAGATCTGGTCCTAAAATCAAATCCTGTGCAGCTCCGGCCGAGACCCGTACCCTGCCTTGTCCTTCTGTAATGTTATAAAGCAACGAACGGTCTTTGAAGTAGGAATTCATCATCCGTAACGAAAATAATAATAATAATAATAATAATAATAATAATAATAATAATAATAATAATAATAATAATAATAATAATAATAACAGAATGCCTTTCATTGACTAAGAAAGGTTTAGTTGAAAAGTTAGAGGCCAAAGAACGAACAATTCTGAGAAAGATCCTAGGACCAGTCAGAGAAAATGGTGAGTTCAAGAGGTGACATCACAACGAACTCTACATACGTGTGGAAAGGATAACGGACTTAATGCGAAGAAGGAGAATTAGTTTCTATGGCCACATAACACGCATGAGCTCGCAGAGACTGACCAACCGCATATCTTCCTACTTTGAAGACAAGAAAACCAATGGTCAATGGTTCTCTGAGGTCGAAAAAGATCTTATAGAAGTAGGGTTTCGCTTGAGGACTTTCAAGAACGTCTTCCTCTCCAGAAAAAAACTTAGAGCACCCCAGCGATTCCAAGAAAAGCCAAAACTGAGAACAGGCAATAAGTGGACAGCTGACAGAAAGGAGGCGCACAGGAAACGGATGAAGGACAACTGGGAAAAGATTAAAGCTCAAAGACGGAAACAGTTGAAGTAGCATGGTCCATACCTGGCCGAAACGAAGACGAAGAAGAATAACAATGAGGATTTAAAAATCGACTACATCATCAGTTCCACTAGGACTGTACGTACATATTCGAACGTCGAAATATTCCATTTGTTCGAATAATCTTGAATACGAATATTTGATTCAAACATACGAATACGAATGAAAGAATGAAAGAAAGAATGAAAGAATGAAAGAATGAAAGAATGAAAGAAAGAAGGAAAGAATGAAAGAAAGAAGGAAGGAAGGAAGGAAGGAAGGAAAGAAAGAAAGAAAGAAAGAAAGAAAGAAAGAAAGAAAGAATGAATGAAGGAAGGAATGAAAGAATGGAAGAAAGAAGGAAAGAAAGAAAGAAGGAAATAAATAAAGAAAGAAAGAAAGAAAGAATGAAAGAAGGAATGAAAGAAAGAAAGAAAGAAGGAATGAAAGAAGGAAGGAAAGAAAGAAAGAAAGAAAGAAAGAAAGAAAGAAAGAAAGAAAGAAAAAATGAAAGAAGGAATGAAAGAAGGAAAGAAAGAATGAAAGAAAGAAGGAAAGAAAGAAAGAAAGAAAGAAAGAATGAAAGAAGGAATGAAAGAAGGAAGGAAGGAAATAAAGAAAGAAAGAAAGAAAGAAAGAAAGAAAGAAGGAAAGAAAGAATGAAAGAAAGAAGGAAAGAAAGAAATAAAGAAAGAAAGAAAGAATGAAAGAAGGAATGAAAGAAGGAAGGAAGGAAATAAAGAAAGAAAGAAAGAAAGAAAGAAAGAAGGAAGGAAAGAAAGAAAGAAAGAAAGAATGAAAGAAAGAAGGAAGGAAAGAAAGAAATAAAGAAAGAATGAAAGAAGGAAAGAAAGAAAGAAAGAAAGAGATCACAAGATGCTTGATTTGATTGGTTGGTTCCTCAGTTTAGAGGCTGCGACAACGTGGTCATGTAGCCCCGTGTACTTTGGGTGTGTGTAGAATCCATCTGATAACCGGTGTTAATTGTGATGACTGTATTAGTGTGTGTTATCTGTTTTTAATTCAAGTAAGGACTGCTGACATTCAATTTTAAGTAGTTCCTACTTTTGCTACCAAACGCCACCGTCAACGACCAACTGGTTCTGAACTTGGTTACTAGCTTTCACCGCATTCGGCTCCAGGCGAAGAACGTTGGAAGCTAAGAGCGTCAGTCAAATCTAACCTTTAATTGAGCTTCTTTTACATGCCATAAATCTATGACATGGGACCGCCGGCTTTACTTCCCCTCCGAAGGAAGGCATACTGAGGGATTTTTAACGCTCTTAAGAAATCTGACGGCTTCGGCCGGGTTTGAACCCGCGATCTTGGGCATGCTACCAACTACGCCACCGAAGCCACTTCTGGGTGGGGGTGTTGATCCCCCTAATCACCCCCCGTAGTTACGCCACTGTTCACCACTGTAACTCTTCTGAACACAAACGTATCGAAATTCAATTTATAACAGACATAAATATGTTTTACCGTAATACTTCTCACTAATTCAATGAAATTGGAAGTTACTTTTTCCATCGTTCTAAACACATTTGTAACTCCACAACTGTTTATTTAAAAATATCGTTTATTAAACACATGCTAAATAATAATGATAGACACAACAACTAGTTTCGCAAATTGTTCCAGCACGTGTATTCAAACGTGGAGTAATTATAACTTCATCGAACAAAAAGCAACACAAACATACGGGTACATTCTAATTCACAGAATGTTACAGTTGTAATTGAATTGTAATAGAGATTTGAAGCCATAGCATTTCAGTCAGCCGACACGATTGTGCCCAATGATTATACAGAGGCATATAAACCTTTACTCACGAATTCACAACATCACTCGTATGGTATGGTACAAACTTACATCATATTACAGCTTAATGAAATATTGAAAAAGAAAAGAACAGACAGTCTCATAATTTAACATCTAAATTCAAAATATAGTCCACTGATGCAGCAGCCACTCAGGCAACATTTATAAGGTGCGTTCAAAAGGTAACGAGCCGGGGGCTGGAATGCGCAAACCGGTGACGACATCGGCTAATCATGGCGTGTGTAACGAGGTGTGGTTCCAACCTGAGCGTGGAGGTCACAGCCCGTCACTAGAGGGCACGCGTGCACGTCACGTGACGATACAAAGCGATCAGCAGCATGCATCAATCGTCCAACCAAGACCAAGACAGTAGGCCATTCGACATGCTTCCTGGTGTGGTTGAAGACTGTGGGGCACCAATGAGTGCATCAACCAGCTGGACGTTGTCATCGGTAATGCCAGGGGGGGGGGGGGGGTGCCCCTGACCGGGCATCATCGGCTAACGACACCCGTCCTTCCCTGACGCGCTTGTGGCACGCCTTGACCCTTGCAAGTGACATGCAGTGTTCGCCTTACACTTGTAACATTCGGCGATGAATGTCCGTTCCCCCTACTCCTTTCGCTGTCAGAAACCGAACAACACCTCTTTGCTCTTCGTTTGACGCCTCCATGTCACTGTTTGCCAAGCGACTGGCAGCGTTGGACGATTGATGCATGCTGCTGCTCGCTTTGTATCGTCACGTGACGTGCACGCGTGCCCTCTAGTGACGGGCTGTGACCTCCACGCTTTGGTCGGAACTACACCTCGTTACACACGCCACGATTAGCCGATGTCGTCACCAGTTTGCGCATTACAGCCTTCGGTCCGTTACTTTTTGAACGAACCATAGTTACCACCATACGTTCTTAGAGGGCAGGCCTGAATGATGTGCTTTACCGTTTGTCTATACAGGGTGAATATGAGATCGCTGTCGAATTGGAGCCGTCCAAGCTTTCATTAGCTTGAACATGTATCATCTGATTGGCGCAGAGCTCATTGAATATTAGTCCTCTGTTGAATGTGCAGTTGAAACCCTACACTGTATGGCGGATATTTCAAATAAATCAATGGACTATGAGTGTTCCCGTTCGGCTTCCTATTAACTATCACATCATAGTGGCATGCTCAAATGTTACATGCGCTAAGCGAGGTATTCTCAACTGTTCCATCCCATTCATTGTTGTTATTATTATTGTTACTCGTATTTCATTTAAGGTGGTTTTCACACCAAAGATGTGTTTTATTTTGAGTATTTTTTGTAGATATTGGCTCTTACTTTGGTATTAGAGTAAACATTATTCCAACTCATAGATTTTTATTAATAATAATAATGTTATTGGTTTTACGTCCCTTTTAACTACTGTGCTCTTAGAGACGCCAGGGTGCCGGAATTTTGCCCCGAAGGGGATCTTTAACGTGCCAGTAAATCTACTGACACGGCTTTCTCGCATTTGCGCACCTTCAAATGCCAGCTGACTGCGCCAGGACACGAATCTGCAACCTAGGGCCCAGCAAGCGAGAACGGTATCGCTGAGCCACGCAGCCAGTAATTATTAATCGTATGGTATGGTAAACACTTACATCATATTACAGCTTAATGAAATAAAAAAAACAGGTAGTCTCATAATTTAACATCCAAATTCAAAGTATAGTTCACTGATGCAGCAGTCACTGAGGTAAAATCCATTTTTTTTTTACCACCATAGGCCTTTAGAAGACCGTCCATAATGATGTGCTTCACCGTTTGTCTATCGGCTCCACAGTCACACTTTGGAGAGGGTAACCTGTTCCACTTGAACAAAGAGTCCGCACAAACACCAGAATTGGTCCTGATCCGGCTTAATTTCGACCATATCCAACGAGGAAGATTTAAGCCAGGTACTTTAGATGGCATGTCTCGGTACTCCTGTGGAGCAAAAATCTTCCAATCATTTCATTTCATGTCATTTCATATTTATTCATCAGTGCTTTACACTATATTTACATTACACTGAAGGGAGTCTCTGAGAAGAGCAAAGCCCCACTTCGCATTCGGGATGCGTCAGAGCCCCCGATATATATATATATATATATATACACTGGGTTATATTTACATATGTACACAAGATGGCAATTAGTGAGAATCGAGCAATGATAAATTATTTACAGTATACATTAGAGGGATGGTAAATTTATATAGCATAAGGCAGGACAACAAGGGAAGAGATCACATAAATATTGCAAATGGAGATACACAGGAAACACTAGCACAACAAAGAATCGGGGCATAATTTGTGAGGAACAACCTACTTGTTGAACAAATAATGCCGCAGCTTCCTCTTGAACGGAACCGCATTATTGTTGCTGGCCTTCAGAGAACACGGAAGGCTGTTCCATGCACAGACCGATCTATTTACAAAACCCAATTTGTATGACTCAGTCCTGGGTAGTGGGGCGTACAGCGTAACTCCGCGGCCCTTCTGAGCTGATCGGTAGCCAAGGGAAATTTTGTTTAAAATAGCAGATGAGTCAGTATTATTAAAACGTTTTCACAGGTATAACAAATCAATTTGGGTAAATAGGTTCTCAATAGATGGAAGGCTACATTTTTGGCGTCTGATTTTAGAGTCTACGTCGGAATTTTTCGAAAGAATGAATTTAGTGGCACGATTTTGTATCTGTTCTAGCTTAAGGATATTTCCCTTGGTGCCGGGGCTCCATGAAGGGCACGCGTGAATCAGCAGCGGTCGTACTAGACTCAGGTAGGCGGTCCTCTTCACTTTGGTACGGCAGCCACGTAGATTTCTGCTTAGCATACCCAGTTGGCGTGCAGCTTGGTTCCTCACTGCGTCGGTGTGGGTGTTCCATTTCAGATCGGAAGTGATGTTGAGTCCAAGAAGTTTGACGCACTGCACACGGGGAATCGGAGTGTTTTCAAAGTGATAAGGGTTGGCCGCTGGAATTCCATTACGGGTTAGGGAGATTAGCTTACTTTTGGAAGATTTGACTGCCAGGCCGTTAATTTTGCACCAGACACTGATGTTATTTAGATCCTCCTGCAGGGCGGTGAGGTCACTATTGTCTTTGATCTCGCGATAGAGGGTTGTGTCGTTAGCATATTGGTAGATGTTTGAGGAGACTGCATGGGGAAGATCCAACATCAATATGTAGAAAAGTAGAGGACCAAGGACAGATCCTTGAGGGACACCAGATGGGACCAAAACAGTAGAGGAATGAGCGCCTTGGAAGACTACTCTCTGATGCCGGTTTGTAAAAAAGTCAGTCAACCACCCCAGTAGTTTACCACCGAAGCTGTAGGAGCGCAGTCTATCAAGGAGACGTGAATGGGGAACCTGATCAAAAGCCTTGGTCCAATCGAGAGTAACGAGATCCACTTGACCGCCTGGTATTCTTTCCTAAGTGTGTTGCCAGTCGTCCACAGCTGATGTGAGTAGCGTTGTACAGGAACGTCCAGGTAGAAACCCATGCTGGTGTTCGTTAAGAGAACCTGTTTCTTTCAGGAAACGCAATATCTCCCTCGATAGCAGGCGCTCCATTACCTTACACAATATGGTGTCAATGATATGGGGCGGTAGTTGGTTACTGATTCCTTATTACCAGTTTTGTGGACAGGAACAACGTTGGCGATTTTCCAATCAGATAGTAGTTTCCCATATTGAAAAGAGGTGTTAAATACTGTGCAGATGGATGGAGCGAGGGCCTGAGCACACGTTTTGAGAATTCTTGCGGGTATATTATCAGGCCCAGTAGCGGAATTGGGGGGTAAAGATGACAACAACTTGCAGACCTCATCAACGGAGAAATAAATGGATTCAAGTTTAGGGAAAGGAATATTTCGATCTATTATATAATTTTGTGATGGCGTATAGGAAGAAAAGTTCTGAGAGAAGGAGGAGCAAAATGATTGAGCAATCTCTGCGCGTTCAGATAAAACTTTGCCGTTATACGTGAAATTCGAGGAGGGCGTGCTTCTTGATCTGGAGCTGATATATCGCCACAGAGATTTCGTGTCCGAGGAGCCCAAATTCCAGATGAAATTGCTATGGCTGTTTCTAATGGTGATTTTTGTTAAATTCCGTTGGATCTTGTACTTATGGAGATTAGTGGGGGTAGGGTTATGTTTCCATTTTTTGAACAATCTATTTCTCTTTTTTAACATTAGTACAATCTCATTGGTAATCCAAGGAGATCGACGATTGCCATTTAATTTAACATGTGGAATGCACTGTTGTACACACTGCCTGAATATACCCTTCCACTCTGTCCAGAGGGTTTCTATGTCAACGGTGTGCACTACCGGAAGATTGGAGCGAAACAGAGAATTTAATAATGACCAGTTTGCTTTGTTGTAGTTGAGAGCTGTTTTGTATATTTTCTTCAATCATGAAACCACTGCTGGACTATGTCAACGTTCTCACTGATAAACTCTTCCAGGGGCTCACATCTAGTGGGACGTGGGTTGGCGACCCCAGGACCCCAGCTGAGTCCGGAATTGCTTCCTCTTACTTGTGCCGGGCTCCTCTCCGTCTTCTTACATGTGAACCTCGCTTGGTCAACTCTTGTTCTTTACCGACCCCGACGGGATTAGGGTATCCGAGGCCTAGGGAGTCATTCACTTCCCCGCCTTAATTGGCCCTTGTCTCATCTTTCCTGATACCCTCATTCATCAAGGGGTCAGCCTTCTTCGTATTTTCATGTGATCTCCTGCCTTCTGCACGAGACCCTCAAGGAGGCAGGGTGTATGTAGCCGCACGTTTTCTGATGCACCTCGGATAGTGCTACACCCTCAAGGGCTCACGGCTGGTTAGTTTGGGAGTTGGCGACCCCGAGGGATTCCTGAGCTGGGTCCGTTTTGTCCCCCTTTTCCTCTGTCCTCTGTCTTTCACGGTTCTCCTTCCTTCCAAGTCCCTCAATCCTCATTCTTCAAGGGTTGGGGGTATTTATTTTCATTTATTTGCCTTATCCTGTATTTGTTTAGCATTTCTTCTTCTAGTAAGTAAGTTTGTAGTTAGTATTAGTTATATTAGTATTCATTCTCATCTCACCTTTCACTATCACCCGTAGGGCGTGGTGGCTCAGCGGTCTAGCTGTATGCCTCTCACCAAGGCGGTCCGGGTTCGATTCCCGGTCAATGCATGTGAGATTTTCGAAGTGAAATGCCATGTCCTGTGGTTCGGATTCCACGTAAAAAGGAGGTCCCGTGGCTCATGATCTCGAGATTGGCGGTCACGTTAAACTACAAGCTTCCTTCCTTTTTTTCACTATCACCCGAACCATTAGGGGCCGATAACCTTGCTGTTAGCCCCCTTAAAACAACAATTATCACCATCATCATCATCATCATTGATAAGCCTCGTAGCCGTCTTCACAGGGGCTGCCATGAGCGAAGTCTGGGTAGACAAGCATGAACACAAAACAAGCCTAACGTATGACGAGGTTTAAGTGGCGAGCCGTATTATCTCACCTAACGCCTTACTACCGTACTACAGTACTGAATTTAAATTAGTGAAAATTTAAACTTTAACACAGACGTCAAGATGGCCACTTGAGGTTCGAAACGTGTAATCCTAAATTGCCCTATTTATAAGGTGCGTTCAAAGAGTAACGAGCCAGAGGCTGTAATGCCCAAACCGGTGACGACATCGGCTAATCGTGGCGTGTGTAACGAGGTGTGGTTCCGACCAGAGCGTGGAAGGTCACAGCCCGTCGCTAGAGGGCACGCGTGCACATCACGTGACGATACAGAGTGAGCACCAGCATGCATCAATCGTCCAACCAAGACCAAGAGAGTGGGCCATTCGACATGCTTCCTGGTGTGGTTGAAGACTGTGGGGCACCCATTGGGCACACACTTTGCGCAAGTGCTGTGGGTACTTCATGATGGTGTGCACACTTCCGACGCTCAATCCGACCACGGCGGCTATGGCGTTCACTGTCACTCGGCGGTCCTGGGTAATGAGTGCATCAACCAGCTGGACGTTGCCATCGGTAATGCAGGGGGGTGCCCCAGACCGGGCATCATCGGCTAACGACACTCATCCTTCCCTGAAGCGCTTGTGCCACGCCTTGACCCTTGCAAGGGACATGCAGAGTTCACCGTACACTTGTGACATTCGGTGATGAATGTCCATTCCCCCTACTCCTTTCGCTGTCAGAAACCGAACAACACCTCTTTGCTCTTCATTTGACGCCTCCATGTCACTGTTTGCAATGCGACTGGCAGCGTTGGACGATTGATGCATGCTGCTGCTCACTTTGTATCGTCACGTGACGTGCACGTGTGCCCTCTAGCGACGGGATGTGACCTTCCACGCTCTGGTCGGAACCACACCTTGTTACACACACCACGATTAGCCGATGTCGTCACCGGGTTTGCGTATTACAGCCTCCGCTCCGGCTCGTTACTTTTTAAACGCACCTTATAATTGTGATAATTAACTAATACATGTAATTTTTTCCAGGAGTGTATTTACTGTACATATTTATACGAGGGTAATTCCATTAGTCATAGATAGGGACCGATCAATAATGCACTAAAAATGTAGCAAATATGCATTAAAATTCAAAAATATGCACTTAACAATAAGCCAATCTTATTCACTCACTTTCACTGCAGAAAGGAGCATCACAATAGATAATTGCAAGTTTTTCAACGTTTTCAGGAGACAAATTACGTCTATTTTAATAGTTTTCAGTGCATAAATGTCCGGTCCCAAGCCATCAGTTGAATAATCACTATTACCTGACACCTACTGTTTGAATAAATACTTTCAGCTGCTCTTCTCTTTAGCCATTTTCAGTTAAGGATATGCAGACTAAGAATAAAGTAACACATTGACTGAAGAAACTCCTCACAAAACTAACCCCGGGCTACTGGCTGTCGAGATGGTGAAGGGAATGTCCCACCCCATTCCATTCTTCAAATAAAAGGAAAGGAAGGAAGCTTGTAGTTTTACGTGACCGTTAATCTCGAGATCATGAGCCACGGGACCTCCTTTTTACGTGGAATCTGAACCACAGGACATGGCATTTCACTTCGAAAATCTCACATGCAATGACCATTCTTCAAATAACCAGGCAGCATTGCGTAAAGTACGAGTACTGTCATCTCGTTATCTGTAACTCAGAAAGTGTCTTACAAGGGATGTCCAACACACAGGTGAAACCTATTTTGTTCAAGATGTTTTAAATTATACTGAATTTCAACTGTATATGCTAAAATATGCTGTTAAGTTCAGAATAAGCAATAAACCCTCAAAATATGCAATGCATATGCACATATGCATTTTCAAAAACTCCGATCCCTAGTAATGACAACTATGTTATATTTTAGCCTACTTTCGATTTTTTCAAAAAATGAAAGTAGACTTATGGGATCTACACAGGGCGAAAAAATGTGTGTCTGTCTGTGTGTGAGTCTGTGTGTGTACTCTGAATGTCTGCCCCCCCCCCTATCAATTCGAACACGATGAAACCGATTTGAACGAAATTTGGCACAGAGGTTGAACTAGCAAAGGGCACCTCAGTGTCATGTTTTATATCGCCGCCATCTTGACGGAAACGTAATGGCGGCCACCCAAATGTCAAAAGCTTAAATCAAATTACGGCCAACCTAATCATCTGATCTCTACCAAATTTTGCAACAACATACCTTTGTGTGAGATGCGTTCCTTGACCAAGATGCAAGGTCATCAGTCCAATAGTGTGTATATGGCGGCCATGTATGTGTGCAAATCGATTCCGCCTATCAATTCAAACACGGTAAAACCGAATTGGAAGACATTTTGTACAGAGGTAGCACTAGCAAAGGGCACCTCATATTCATGTTTAATATCCGTATAGTACGTTATATTTCAACAAGCTACTACAACCAACATTCAATTATACTCCTTGAAAAGGACAAAGAGTTATAACAATACCCATGCAATTAGAAGAAAGTAGGCTATATGTTCTTTACTCAACATCTTGTTTCGATAATGCTACAGCGTGGGAAATCTACGATGTGAATTGAACCGTTAAGGCCGAGAGATATCTCAATGCCAACGGAAAATACGGTTCGAGTACAGGAGTTATTAACGGCAAAGGTACAAATAAAATCCACACAATGTAACTCTCTGTAAATTTGTTTTTCACTTCTACAAATGGAATACAACATCCAGGGCACCGATTCCAAACATTAGAACACTGTTCAATAACACACAAGGACATGTCAGTTCGGGTAGACAAGGGGCGCCCACTTCGCGGCGAGTCTGTAGTTGCTGCGCGTCCATGCCGGAAAGCCTCCACCCAACGTGCAACTGTTCGCTCATCACAAACAGCTTCGCATAGTGCTGCATGACACTGAGTAGCATTTCTGCCAACGAGCAATCTTCACGAATGATCGCTGTTCCAATCTCCCTTTTATATCCATCTTGTAGCACGACCAAGCTCAGAATGGTGTTATCGCTGGAACCTAGCCACCTGCACTTAGAGTCGCCTTCTGTCGGGTGAATTCTGTGCTGTTTGCCGCGGGGTTTCGAATGTCTACAATGAAATTACCAATATGCCATACGTTTGAAAGATATAACATATCAGAATTTGAAAGTTTCATTCTGGTTCCGTATTGATCAACTAATTACATAATATAATATCGTATGGTCTCGGGTGCCGGTTGCAAGCTTTCTTATTTGACACCCAAAGGGTAGCTTGCACGTTGAATTTCGTTGTTCATTGAAGCACTATGAATGTCAAGGAGGTTAGATATCTAAGCTCCTTCTACACTACAGCGCTTTCTAGTAGAGAAATTGGGAACTTTGTGTTGGCGGAAACTCCCGAGATTAATTTTGTCATTATAAACCCGGCCTACTGTATTCAAATGGGTTCTTTGACATGCCAACATCGTATGACATGGTGTCTACATTTTTTCCGCCTTTCAAAAATCACTTACCACGGCCAGGTGCGAACCTGCAAACTTGGGGTTAGTAGACCGACGCGTTGACCACTCACCCACCGTGGCAAGCGACTAATTACATACATATGTTGAAGTTATGCAATTCATGAACATAATTACTTCTAACAGAGCATTCTTGTGGACTCAAGAGTTGCAATGTTTGCTGTAGGCAACAGGAAAACTACCCATCCTCTCACCACTCAAATAAGAGACAAAATTATTGCCCTCAACAAGTTGAACAAGATTACTTTTCAATGGTTTAAGGGACACACAGGACTCGCCAGGATTGCTGCCAGCCATAGAACTTCAATAGATTATAAATCACCACCTGTAAACCAGGCAAAAAAGTACTAACTGAGCATTATACAGAAATCTGGAACTCCATGTATACCAATTCAGAAGACTCCTTACATACAAAATTATTCCGTCCTATACCACAAAGATTTTCCTTATCTTTCCGGCCCAACTTCATTACCACCCAGTTCATTACTAATCATGGTCGCTTCAAATACTATCTTCATAAAATGAACATTATTGATTCACCAATTTGCAGCTGCCAGGAAAAATCTCCACAGACGGCTCGTCACCTGTTGACCGATTGCACCACTTACTCGGGAGAACGACCAGCTGTACTACGATCATTAACACTGCATACTATTATGAAACACCACTGGAATTCTGTCGAAATAACAGAATGTATTTAAAAAATCTTCCACTCACTTCAATAATTCATGTTAATGTTTGCATTTAAAACTGTAAATATCCCGTGATATACCTGTAGGTGAACACGGGTTGTAACTGTATGTATGTATGTATGTATGTATGTATGTCTACCCTTTATTATTCCCGTTTTTCCAACGGGGTCGGGGATGAGATGCGATGGAAGTCTTTGTGGCGATGGTTTTCACGGCCGGATGCCCTTCCTGACGCCAACCTCATGAGAGGAGTTAATGAGAGATGAAATGAATGATGATGATTGAAACTGGGCAAGGATGTGGAAGGAAGCGGCCGTGGCCTGTCAGAAGATACCGTCCCAGCATTTGCCTGGTGTTGAAAATGGGAAACCACGGAAAACCATTTCAAGGACGGCCGACGGTGGGGCTCGAACCCACGCGTCTACCGAGTCAGCAGAGAGCTTGGCCCCATGATCTAATGCAGCGTAGCCACCACTGTCGGTGGTTGTAACTATATTGAATAAATAATATATACAAAAAACTGAGCCTTCTATTCGCAAGATATTATTTCAGCGGAATTCACTTCATTGCTTTTACATGTATGCATCACTGGTGACGTATTGAAATGTTGTAAATATTTCCATCGTTACTACTGGATTCCAACAACAGGTTTCATTTTATTCACATCTATAAGCGTGTGTTTATTTTCATAAATTTTTCTCGTCAATGAACACTTCTGAAGATTTGAACTACACAGTTTTACCCTGTTGAATGTGTTTCCTAGTTTATAGGACTTTATTCTAGCCACGTTTTTCCACTAGCTGTGATCTGCAAGAACATCAGGCATGTTTTAGAATTTCAATATGTGTTTCAAATATGTTTCAAATGATTATTGTATTCATATTCTCATACATCATATTGTGTTGATTTAGGCGTTCAATTTACCATCCTTCTTTATGGTGCACCATACAAGGTTTAAAGCAGATGGGCGCAGAGAGCAACCATGTGGGAGCCATACACAGGCAAAAGAAACCACGGCAGACCGAGAAGAAGATAGGCGGACGACTTCCGACAGCTACTAGGACCACACTGATCCAGGACAGCAAGACAAAGAACGGATTGGAAAGAGTTAGGAAGACGGTGCTTCAAGTAAACATTATGACTGTCATAGTGGCAAAACTAATCATCTCACGTGACTGGCTCACCACGTGAGATATAATCAACAAGGTCTCCCTCTCGAGGGATGCCTTTGCCCTTCTATGGACACTACAGGCTTTATTCATTCATTCATTCATTCATATAAGGTTTAATGACAAGGGACTTTTAAGTGTTACGCTATACATTTATCTTGTGTCTTTGACATTTAGTAATTCATTCATATTGGCTGGCGAAGGCGCCAAAAGTAATTAGGCCTCGAAATACGTCCCACCAATGACCACACAGTGATCATTATTTAATAAAAAGTATTGATTAGGCTGAACTTTTAACCTATTTATTACTCAGATCTAACATAGTTGCCATGACTTATGGAGTGACCCTCGTATCTTGTACCCCACCCATTCATTGGGCACAATCGTGTTGACCGACTGAAAAGCTACACATGACAAGTTGTAATTGACTTGATATGGGAGAACCGATTTAAAAAAAACATAGTTTCAGGTAATCGTATCAGATTATCAACACGTGCTCATTGTGATGCACTAAACCAGCGGTTCCCAACCTGGGGTACGCTAACCCCTTGGTGGTACACAACGAACCAGTTATGGCTACGCCAAAAATATACGGTAATGGCGGGTGGTATATTCCCATCGTACGTGTCAGTCGCAATGCACCGGCGCGCAGTGTCGTTTTAATCACACATGTCAAGGTCAACGCTCCACCCTGCCCCAACCCCAGTCACTTTCACCGCTGCACTGCTATTGTCTTGATTTGTCCATTTTTGCCAAACTAATCGCTGGAATTAATTGGTTTTCAATAAAATTAAAATTTAAAAATCTTACGTACCGGTACCGGTACAGTAATTTTTTATTTTCCTCAGCTACATCTTCATTTGCGCAATTATATAAAAGTAAAGTTGGAAATTATATTTAGCATTTTATTTAAATGAAATGCAGACTAACAGCAAACAAATAATAAATTAAAAATATTAGTTGTACAGAATTCAAAAAATTAATTTATAAATAGGTGTAAGTTGAAAATGAAAATCCACAGCCTGCTTCCAGTCTCCGACCGGGTCAGGAATGGAAGGAATGAAGCCCCCAATCTAGCGGCGAGGATATGAACTGTGCCGGCTGCCGAGGCCTGACGCACTCCTCTGGGGCAATGATTAAATGAATGACAGATGAAATGAAATGTTAGTGGAGAGTGTTGCTGGAATGAAATTCAGACAGGCAAAACCGGAGTTCCCGGAGAAAAACCTGTCTGCCTCCATTTTGTCCAGCACAGATCTCACATGGAGTAACCGGGATTTGAACCACGAACCAAGCGGTGAGAGGCCGGCGTGCTGCCGCCTAAGCCACGGAGGCTTCCCAGGTGTAAGTTATGTTTTATTATTAATGTTTTTATTAATTTAAGTACCTACATATTGCCCGTAAAATATTAAAAGTATTAAAAGCTTACTTTTGAGGGGGGGGGGGGGGGTACTATCTTTGATAAATATGTAAAAAGGGGTAGGCCTATGGGAGTAATAAAAGTTTGGGAACCGCTACACTAAGCGGATAATACACACAGCCCACTCGCCAAATCTTGCGTGGTCTTATAAACAAACCTAATGATTCAATCAGATTCAATCCACCTACTGGTGTAGTAGCTAGCTTTCTTTTCTTGCCTGTCACCCCAGAGCTCCGGGTTCGATTCCAGGATCTGCCAATAAATTTAATTCTGTTGTGAGGGTTGGAATGGAACGGGGTACACTCAGGCTCGTGAGGTAAAAGCTGAGAAGAGGTGGGATCGATTCCCACCTCAGCCATATTGGAAGTGGTTTTCCGTGGTTTCCCACTTCTGTTCACACACACACAGATTCAAGTACGCCGGAGTCGTCGGATTTTTTAAGAGCGTTAAAAATCCCTCACTCTGCCTTCCTTCGGAGGGGAAGTAAAGCCGGCGGTCCAATGTCATAGATTTATGGCATGTTAAAGAACCTAAATTGAAGCTAAATTGTATAGGCTAAGAATGTAAACAACGCTCTTAGGTTCCTACGTTCGTTGCCAAGAGCCGACTGCGGTGGCGACTGGTAGCTAAGTTCTGGACTAGTAGTCGTTGAGGGTGGAGTTTGGCAGCAAAATTAGGAACTATTTGAAAAATTCAAATGTCTGCTGTCCTTACATGAATTAAAAAACAGATACCACACACTAATACAGTCATCACAATTAACACCGGTTATCAGACACATTCTACACACACCCAAAGTACACGGGACTACATGACCGCGTTGTCGCTGCCCCTAACTTAAGAACCAACCAACCTTAAGTAAGCAACAACACATCAATCAGCTCTATGCACCACGGCATAAATTTACAAATTAATACTTTAAACGTAAAACTGATATTGCTAGTTATTATTGAAATTAAAGAGCTTGGGACATCTTTGGCATCATCCCAGTATTCTTGTTTGTGTGTTGAATTTGTCTGATAACGTATGTCTCTGTGATGACTCTGTGATGTATATAAATGTAACTTTAGGGTCTACGATTTGGGTAAGTACCCTGTGATTTGAACGAAGGTAAAAATAGAAACGAAGCTACAAGTAGTTTTCCGACAGCATAAAGAGATTTGTATGGCAATTATTCTGCAGTAAACATATTATAAAGAGATCTAACCCCAGGGTCTGACATCTAGTGGGACGCGGGTTGGCGACCACCGGACCCCAGCTGAGTCCAGAATTTCTTCCACTTACTTGTGTCGACCTCTCTTGGTCAACTCTTGTTCTCTTCCGACCCCGACGGTATTAGGGTATCCGTGGCCCAGGGAGTCTCTTCATTTCCCGCCTTAATTGGTCCTTGTCTCATCTTTCCTGATACCCTCCTTCTGCGAGGGGCAGCCTTCTTTTTCTTTTAATGTTATCTTCTGCCTTCTGCACGAGGCCCTCAAGGAGGCAGGGTGTATGTATCCCCACCACTTCTGGTGCACCCTGGATATTGCTACACCCTCAGGGACTCACGGCTGGTGATTTCGGGAGTTGCCGATCTCGAGGGATTCCTGAGCTGGGTCCGTATTTTCCCCTTTTCCACTGACTTTGGGGCAGGCCCTCTCCTCTTTCCCTTTCCTATCTGCCTTTCATGGCTCTCCTTCCATCCAAGTCCCTCAATCCTCATTCTTCGAGGGTTGAGGGCATTTCTTTTCTTCCTGTCCTTTATTTCCCTTATCCTATATTTGTTAACCATCTCTTCTTCTAGTATGTAAGTCTGTAGTTAGTATTAGTTATAGTTTTCATTCTCATCTCATCTTTCACTATCACCCAAACCATTAGGGGCCTATAACCTAGATGTTAGGCCCCTTAATACAACAATTATCATCATGATCACTTCCTTTTAATTGGGAATCGGAATCATTGAACGTGGCATGTCACCTGGCTTGGCGATGGCCAAACCTTAAGTTAGAACCCATTCTGGCGTTGGCCTGGAATATAATTCCGGAAAGCCCTTCTGAGATGGCAGAGGTGTTACTCAGTTTTGCCTCAGGACGTCGAGAGTACCCCTTTCCTACGCACAGGCTTGAAATCAATTACTTCGCATAACTGGAAACTGAACATGGAAGACTCAATACGTACCTTGAGATTACAGAAAGCGACTGACCTCCCCTTCATATTGTCTCACTTTCTGAGTGATCGGCAAACAGTCTAGCCACCTTGTGAGGACTCTGGTTACGTATTGACACTCTGGATCTAGAGGTTGGTTGGTTGGTTCCTTAGTTTAGGGGCTGCGATAACGCGGTCAAGTAGCCCCATGTAGTTTGGGTGTGTGTAGAATCTGTCTAATAACCGGTGTTAATTTGATGGCTGTATTAGTGAGTGTTATCTGTGATTCATGTAGAAGGACTGCAGACAATTAATTTTTTCAAATAGTTCCTATTTTGCTACCAAATGCTACCGTCCACGACATCTATTTGCGGACGTGTCTACTAAATCCCATCCCAATCGACGCCTGGCGGCGAACGTTGGAACTAATATTAGCTTCCACAAGTGTAGTTAGTGGTAGGTTCTTTTTTATGCCATAAATCTATGACATGTGACCGCCGGCTTTACTTCCCCTCCGAAGGAAGGCATACTGAGGGATTTTAACGCTTTTAAAAATCCGACGACTTCGGCCGGTTTTGAACCCGTGATCTTGGGCATAGAAGCTCAGCGTGCTACCAACTACGCTACCGAAACCGCTCGATCTAGAGCTCTAGGTTCAATTCCCGACTCTGGTAAGATATTTTTTCTTGGTCTGAAGGTTGGAATGGAGAACACTCAGTTTCGTGAGGAAAATCTGAATAAATGGTTCGATTCTTATCTGAGTTTTCCTAGAAGTGGTTTTTACTTGATTTTCCCCTTCTACTCGAGCGAAATGCTCGGATGGTTCCTAACGTATAGTCACGATCGCCTCTTTCCAGATCCTAACCTCAATTACAAACCTACACACTCTTCTACAGCTAGACTATCAGTATGACTCAGGTTACCAGACAGATTCCATACACACCTAAGTAAACGGGGCTACATGACTACGTTGTTGCAAAGCCCCTAAATGAATCAAGTATACAACAACAGTAAACATTTTACCTCAAATTGGCCATGTTTAATAGTGAGTTGCTTTCGGGCATTGATCGTTCTTGGTTGAATCAGCGAATCTGCCTGAATGCAAGGGATTTAGTTTCGAGCCCCGAATGTGGTTTCGTTGTTAACTTCTTCTCTTCAAGCTAAGACTAGAGCCCTGTGCGGATAAACAATACGTTATCCACATCCGCCCCGCATCCGCCACGCATCCGCACGACTGTTATACGCATCCGCCCCACATCCACACGACTGTTATCCGCATCCGCCCCTTATCCGCACGACTGCTATCCGCATCCGCCCCACATCCGCATGACTGTTCTCCGCATCCGCCCCTTATCCGCACGACTGCTATCCACATCCGCCCCACATCCGCATGACTGTTCTCCGCATCCGCCCCACATCCGTACGACTGTTATCCGCATCCGTCCCACAATCGCATGAATTTTATCCGCATCTGCCCCACATCCGCTCGACTGTTATCCACATCCGCCCTGCATCCGCACGACTGTTATCCACATCCGCCCCACATCCGCATGACTGTTCTCCGCTTCCGCCCCACATCCGCTCGACTGTTATCCGCATCCGCCCCACATCTGCACGACTGTTATCGGCATCCATCCGGCATCCGCACGACTATTATCCGCATCCGCCCCACATCCGCACGTTTGTTATCCGAATCTACTGGCATTACAATAATATTTTTTATACCGTAGATAAAGCATAAAGCAACACATTTAGACACTTAGGCTATGTATGTCAAGTGCTATGTTTAAAATGAATGTTATACAGCCGGAATTGCAACCCTTTCCTGTTCGGAGTGTTAATTACGCTAAATGACATAATTTGATTGAGATTAGCGTAAATCATCATCTTACATTTGTCATGAAAGAAAAACATAACCGAACAAGAAGTTCCGTGACGAACTAAAGAGCCTACTTTTCATGCCAATGATTATTCTACAGTATATGAACCTATCTAGAATAATGACGAAATTAGGTTGCTAATATCGAAATTTTTAATTAGTTCGAAATACTGTATACCTGGCATAATGTAGCCTAATAGAGCTCCACAGTTGGTAGCCCTGATGACTGAATATATTCTTAGTTCCATCTCTTAAGGTTCAGAATACAAAATTTGGTTGAAGTCCAATGAATAGCATGGACGTTACATGCAGTTAAACATTGGATCTAACAGCGCGCGTAAAATCATGTTGGCAACAATGTCATGCATGTATTTGTCAGAAATAATCTGAAATAATATGATCTATTGTTGTGCCAATTTTGAATAAAATCCATTAGTTAGTATAGAAGTTACATGCATTTTAAAATTGGACCTATCAGCAGGCTTAGAATCATGTTGGCAGCACTGACGTATATTAGTTACTCCAAATTCATCTAGAATACCAGGTACTATACGTGTGCAAAGTTAGAGCTATTGGCTTGCATACTTTCTGATATATTGATATTAGGGAAACAAAAATAGGGACAGCACATATTAACAGTTGGCAGCCCTTGTTGCTCTTAAGAATACGCACAGTCATATCTGTTATGGTACACATAGCAAATACGAAATTTGGTTGAAATCCAAATGATAGTATGGAAGTTACATGTATTTAAAGTTGGACCTGTCAGCAGGCTTAGAATCATGTTGGTAGCACTGACGTATATAAGTTACTCCAAATTAATATAGAATGTCAGGTACTATACGTGTGCATAGTTTAAAGCTGTCGGCTTGCATACTTTCTGATATATTGGTATTTGGATAAAATAAATTAGGAGCATTTAATAACAGTTGGCAACCCTGGTGGATCTTAAGAATACGCTCAGTCATATCTGGTTATGTACACATAAAACATACGAAATTTGGTTGAATTCCAATTGATAGTGTAGACGTTATATGCATTTAAAAATTGGACCTATCAGCAGGCTTATAATCATTTTGGCAACACAGCCATGTATGACCTCCTGGAAATTAAACTGCAATATTATTATCTATGCGCATGCCTATTTTGAAATAGCTCCCATTCATACCTTCCAAGATATCCAACATGGAACTCAAATTTCAATTGCGATTTTTTAGCAGTTGGTAGCACTGACATCATTTTCAAATATGGCCGTGAGATATTCAGGTATAGATCTTTACTCCTACCAAATTTTGTTTCCATTGCTCCAGCCGTTTGGGAGTTGATAGGGGGGGGGACACACACAGCCAGACAGACCGACAGACAGAAGGACAGACCGACAGACAGACAGACAGACACACATTTGCCCGATCTCATAAGTCTACTTTTTCCTCATTTTTGCAAAATGTGAAAAGTAGGCTAAAAATATGATATGTTATAAACATCCGGGTTCTAGTAGTGATGTAAAACAAATTCGGATTGCTACTTGTTGTCAAGACTCCCCGCAAATTTACTCCAAACATTATCCGCAGCTTATCCGCTATCCGCACAGTCATGCAAACTATATTCTCATGGCGAAAATATTTGCGAATATCCGCGGGTTTATTCGCTGATATCCGTGCAGGGCTTTAGCTATGACTGCCTTAAAAGAAGCTTTAAACGTTTGTCAGTTGTAAGGTTATCCCCTGATTTACAAGAGCCAACCCGAAATGGTGTTGATCTATTGAAGGGAAGACAGTGTCCACTCTGAACGCTGATGACAAGGTGCTGTCCAAACAGCCAACAACATTGTCTCAGTGAAGCCCACTCGATATCGATCACTGAGCTAACAACTACTGTCAACTTCAATCCCTATTTATACACACAATGTGCTTACGGCACATAGCTCCCGCGAGACATCAACATTTACTCTTCAAGTGTGACATGTTTATGTGAGACCTCAGGTTGTTCATCAACAACTAAAAAAATAAATCTAGTACACTCAAAGATGATCCAAGCATTCTTGCAGAAGAGACTGAGAGATAGTTCCTTACAACGCTATTCAACAACAGGGGTGTTGTCACTGGGTGGGCTAGAATGAGGCTTATCCCCTTCTCTCTGGTTGTCCCCTGGAATATTTGGAAAAATTATATCCTGTAATCACAACATAAAAGATTATGATTGTTGTTATAAGGGGCAGAACAGCGACGTCATCTGCCCCCTCGAAATACAGTTTAAATATGAAGGGTCCACGGTAAGAAGGGGAAATCTCAACTTAGTATAAAACAAAGACCCCGATTCTTGGATGTCACAGGTAATCTCGAGAACTTCTGGATGGATTTTGATGCTGTTTTCACCATTCTGTAAAGGATATCTCGAGGATGATTTCTGTAGAAAATTATTTATTTATGATCAAAGGAAGCCGAGCAGTAACAATTTCAGCGAGAAAAACAACCTGGCGTCCGAGCGCTTTGTAAGCGTACTCTGGGCAAACCGTTAAACATATCTGAATACTACGAGTGTAAGAATTGTTCAGCATGAAAAGTTCTACAAAAAAGTCCCCGAGTGCATATCTCTATCTTCAATACATCGCCCACTATATAAGTGTTTTTACGTTTTCATTTCTTCCAACCATGCTCATTCAAATACTGAGGCGACAGTTTACGAGCAAGCTAAGGGCGAGTCTATCACCCATGTTACAGCCTAACTACCGGCCGAACCTATTAGCCCAGTTACAGCCAGCAGCAAACCGTCGAATCGTGTTGAGTTAACACTTCAGAGAAGGGTGGTTGTGTTTGGAGTTTCCCTGGAAGTGCAACTCAGCTATTCTTCATTTCGCCAGCGAACTTTCCGTTCCGAAAAATACACAGCCAGGTTAAGATTGGACGGAATTGGGATTTGTGTTTCATGCACCTCGCCATTCCCCTGGAAGTTCAACTCGGCTTTTCTTCATTTCGCCTGTGAACTTTTCGTTCCACAAAATACACAGTCAAATTAAGATTGGACGTAAGGGGGATTTGTGTTTCTTGCACCTCGCCATTCATAAATTACGTCTGACAAGAATTCGCTATAATTAACAGTCCAGTCAGTGATTTAAAGCCATCATGCCGAGATGTAAAACGGATATAGGTCATAGTTCATTGACATTGAAAAAAGAGCGCTTATCACGTCACATTGAAACAGAGCAACAAAGAATTTCTCGATTGTCACAAGAAAGAGAAAGAAATACATCGTCCTCGGCTCCTTCAAACCGTTGCTCAAGAGGAACACCGCCTGAACCACGATCAGAAACAAGCTTATGACACCTTCATATCTAGAATCACTAAGAAGGAAGGTAAGATATTTTTTCTCGATGCCCCTAGAGGCACAGGCAAAACGTTCTGGATTAATTTGTTGCTCGCCAAAGTGAGGTATGGTGGTAATATTGCTCTTGCCGACGCATCATCTGGAATTGCAGCCACTCTTTTGGAAGGCGGAAGAACAGCACATGCAAAATTTAAACTTCCTTTGAAAGTCAGCAGTAATGATGGAAGCGTATGTAATATTTCAAAACAAAGTAACACTGCCTGTTGAATCCAAAATTGTTCTTTAGTTGTTTGGGATGAGGCTACAATGTCGCACAAAACTTCCGTTGAAGCTGCAGACAGGACCTTGCATGATCTAAGGAATCGGAACACACCTATGGGTGGCTGCACAGTTTTGTTTGTCGAAGATTTTTGTGAAATATTACCAGAGGAACGAGAGCCGACGAAGTGAACGCTTCATTAAAAAGATCTTACATCTGGCCGGATATAACAAAATTGGCACTGAACTTATTTTCAGATGATAATTTGCTAATTTGTTACTTAGAGTCGGAAATTGAGATTTACCGGTCATTGACGGGTAAATCACCCTCAGTTACGATTTCTATGTTTTAGTAAGCAGCATTTAAGAATTGATTGATAGCGTTTATCCTCAGATCCATGACCTATCTAACAAGCCTCATTCATGGTTTAAAGAAAGAGCAATATTATCGCCGACAAACGAACAAGTTGTGAAAATTAATGACTTGGTGTTTTCCAAATTCACTGCCTAGGCTCAAGTATACTACTCAGTAGACACAGTAGTCGATAGCGAAGAAGCCGTTCATTACCCTACAGAATTCCTAAATTTTAGGTAGATTTCTTTAGAAAGCTAACTATTGCAATGGGTCCCATGTTTCGACTTCCGGAAAATTTCGACATATCTTCGCGTTTCACATCCCCCAGACCCCAAAACCACCGTCAGTTCAAAAGTTTATATATAATTTATGTATATATGTATCTATCTATCTATCTATCTATCTATATATATATATATATATATATATATATATATATATATATATATATATATATATATATATCAGTTTCTTGTGGACACGATAACTGCCGTAATTTTGCACCAATCACTTTGAATTTTTTACATAATATGTATCCCTATAAAATCTCGGTCGAGTTCGTTAATGGGCAAAATCGGTCAAAGGGGGTAAAAATGGGGGGCTTTTTTCGAAAAAGTGAAATATCGCTATAACTCTCTTAATACATGAAATATCGAATCCCTTCACAGTTCATAATAAGTGTCGGATAAGTGCCAAACATTTATGTCAAATAAGTTTTTTGATAGCACCAACCATTGACCAAAGGGGTGGGAAAAAGTGGGTTTTTCGGGAAACATTAATCATATCTCTGTTAATAGGCACAATATCAAAACCGCACAAAATGGACAATATTCCTCCAATAATTACCTAAAACGTTTGTCTGAAAGAATTTTTGATATGACCCACCATTACGCCACGGGGTGAACAAAATGATTTAAATTATAAGAAAATGCCAAGTGCCAAGAGAGGTTGCCATGACAACTTTACTTTTAATTGATAAGGGATGACCATCAGCAGTTGCTATGACAACGCCACTGCACGAGATCACATTCAGTTTTCATATGTCAGTGGGAAGCGACTTCGGTATCGTAACTGGTAGCATGCTGAACTTCTATGCCCAAGGTCGCGGGTTCAAACCCGGTTGAAGTCGTCGGATTTACTAAGAGCGCTAAAAACCTGAGTTTGCTTTCCTTCGGAGGGGAAGTTCCAACGTTCGTTGCGAGTTGCTGATTGAGGTGGCATCTAGTAGCCAAGTTCACAGCTAGGTGTCGTTGACGGCAGTATTTTAGGTACATTTCATTAGAAAGCTAACTATTGCAATGGGTACCATGTTTCGATTTCCGGAAAATTTCGACATATCTTCGCGTTTCACATCCCCCAGACCCCAAAACCACCGTCAGTTCAAAAGTTTATATATAATTTATGTAATATATGTATATATATGTATATCAGTTTTTTGTGGACACGATAACTGCCGTAATTTTGCACCAATCACTTTGAATTTTTTACCGAATATGTATACCCATAAAATCTCGGACGAGTTCGTTACTGGGCTAAATCGGTCGAAGGGGATGAAAATGGGGGATTTTTTTTTCGAAAAAATGAAATATTGCTATAACTCTCTTAATATGTGAAATATCGAATCCGTTCAAAGTTCATACTATGTGTCGGATAAAGCTCAGAAATTTATGTTTGAAACGTTTTTTTGATAGCACCAACCATTGACCAAAGGGGTGGGAAAAAGTGTTTTTTTCGGGAAACATTAATCATATCTCTGTTAATAGGCACAATATCAAAACCGTACAAAATGGACAATATTCCCCTAATAATTACCTAAAACGTTTGTCTGAAAGAATTTTTGATATGAGCCACCATTGCGCCAAGGGATGAGAAAAATGATTTCGGAATTATAAGAAAATGCCAAGAGCTATCATTGGTTGACATGGCAACACTACTAAATTGATGAGGGATGAGCCATCAGACGTTGCCATGACAACGCACTTGCGCGAGATCAGATTCAGATTTCCATCTGACTAAGTGTGAAGCGGCTTCGGTGACGTAACTGGTAGCATGCTGAACTTCTATGCCCAAGGTCGCGGGTTCAAAGCCGGCCAAAGTCGTCGGATTTTCTAAGAGCGCTAAAAATTCCTCAGTAAGCTTTCCTTTGAAGGGGAAGTTCCAACGTTCGTTGCGAGTTGCTGATTGAGGTGGCATCTAGTAGCCAAGTTCACAGCTGGGTGGCGTTGACGTTAGTATCTGGTAGCAACATTAGAAACAACTGCTTGAAATTTAGCGTCTGCATTCCTTACCTGAATTACAGACTAATACAGCCATCGCAATTCACACCGTTTATCAGACAGGTTCTACACTCACCCAAAGTACACGGGGTTATATGACCGCGTAGTCGCAGCCCCTAAACTGAGGAACCAACCAACATCTCTGCGGGAGATATAATTTTGCGTGAAGAAGTAACAGACCGTTACATAGTTACACATCAGTGTCGAAACCTTGCATAAGGACAGTGTGACCACAAGTATAACAAGTAGTTCCGTGAAGAACTGTACAGCCTATTTTCATATATCCTGCTCATGTTAATTTCCTCTATCAACATACAAAATTTCAGTTTAATTGCTGTATCAGATTCGTAGATATTGAGAACCGTCTAAATATTTCAGATGGTCGCCAGGTTGGATTTTTATTTTTGTACTATTATATTAAGATTATTGTGTAAGTGTGGTATTCAAACTTCAATCGCATGATTAGAACACAAGAAGTAAAAACGAGATTTTAAAATTGCGCACAGCAGCCATCTTATGATTATACAAACAATTGAAATAAATTAGATGCCAGTGGATCAACATTTGTGTAAGCATTTAAAACGTGCAACGTTTCACGGCACTCGGATAGTTAATTCGCGAGAAACGTCCATTTAAATATTTATACTTCGCGTCGCCGCCATGTTGGATTCGTGCTCACCAGGTTACTGAAAGTCCTATAGGTGAACATATGTTCATAGTCTCTATGAACATAAAAATTTCAGTTTGGTTGCTGTAAAAGATTCATATATATTGAGAACCGTCTAAATATTACGGAAGCTTGCCATTTAGGATTGTTATATGTATAGGCCATAGAGTTATGTACCATTCAAGGTCACTTATTGCCTAGGTTCGTTATTCAAACTTTCACTTCGATCGCATGATTACGACACAAGAAATAAAAACTTAATTTTAAAATTTCGCACAGCCGCCATCTTGAGGTTATGTAAACAATTGAATTAAATTAGATGGCAGTACATTACAATCTGCAAAATCATTTACTGTACCACATTTCACTGCGCTCAGAGAGTTAACTCACGAGAAAAGTCTATTAAAATATTTCAAATTCGCTTGGTCGCCATGTTCGTTTTGTACTTTACAGGTTTATGAATTATACATAGGTAAACTTGTATCAGTACCCTTTATCACCGTACAAAATTGCGGGGTGATATCTGTAATAGTTTCGGGGATATAGAATGTCAGTGAAATATTTCGCACAGCCGCCATTTTGAGGTTATGTAAACAATTGAACTAAATTAGACTCCAGTGCATTGCAATGTGTATAAATATTTGCTGTACCAAGTTTCATTACGTTTGGATAGTTAAATCGCGAGAAAAGGCTATTTAAAAGTCTCCACTTCGCTTGGCCGCCATGTTGGTTATGTAGTAACCAGGTCTTTGAATGTTTCATAGGTGAACTTCTAGTAGTACCCTTTATCACCGTACACAATTTCAGGGCGATATCCGTTATAGTTTCGGAGATGCTGAATGCTAGTGAAATATTTCGCACAGCCGCCATGTTGGATTGGTGAGACGTAACAAAATTCGATGGGCACGGTCGACGTCGCCGGGAATAGTGCTATGAACTTACTGAGTTTCACTGAAATCGCTCCAGCCGTTTAGATTTTATTAGGGGGGGACACACACACACCTCATACACACACACACACACACGGACAAAAGGTGATCTCATAAGCCTATTTTTTCAAAATTGAAAATAGGCTAAAAATGGACTCCAAATGACAAGAAGGTTACCGTCCCCGTAAGACAATAAAATGTTTAAAATATGTTTAAAATGAAGAAAAACAAAGTTAATTAATCTCCAATTATAAAATACTTTCACGCGATAAATGAGGTCTGATCCTTCTACGAAAACCTGCATATTCTGCCTATTTTCGCCTATCTCCAAGTTTGTCCGGTGAAATCTACCTCCGCCTTCCGGCGTGCCGAGAGGACTTTTTACTTCCTGGCTTGCCACCACACAAGCTTATTTTAAAAGTGGGAGTGCCTATTATGTTGCTACGTAATTTACATCCACCAAAGTTATGCAATGGAACGCGATTGGTAGTGAAAACTTTGAAGAACTGTTTCATTGAAGCAACTATCTTAACTAGCTTTGGTACAGGATAAACGGTCTTAGTACTGTGTCCATATGGGTACAGTACCAAGAATCCATATGATTCCTTCAGATTTGCCTCATAATTTCAAACGAGTACAATTTCCAGTAAGAGTCTGCTTTGGCATGACTATAAATAAATCACAGGGTCAGACACTTAGCGTGACTGGAGTTGATCTCAGTGGAGAATGTTTTTCTCATGGACAGCTTTACGTGGCTCTATCGCCCGTTACATCAAACCGAAATCTTTTCGTGCTGCTGGAGGGAAGTCGACTAATGTCGTATACAAGGAAATCTTATAAGACCTCGGTTAAGGTGAGAAACGCCTGGTTTGGGGTAAAAAAAAGAAATTTAGTTATTTATTGTTTTTGAATAATTAGGAAGTATGTGGATAACTCAAATACGTAGAAGAAAAAACAAAAGTCTTAAAAATGTGCATGTTATGACACTTTTTGTAATCATGTTACTCTTTGAAAAGACACGCACACGTTTACCTCGGCTCATTCCTTTGCGGATAATTTCTGAACTACTAGGAGGTAAATTTTTGAATGCACTACCATTTCGCTTGGTAATGATCAATTTTCAATTTGGTAGCCGTGAAACTGCATTAAAAATATTCACTGTGTTACATTCCATCTCAATTTTAAACATTTGCCCCATCAGCTTTCCCCTTCCCTGTACACCTCATGGCATAAACGTACTTGATATTGACTTCATAACCATGATCAGTAGACTTTGTTGTAACAAAGTTCACCGAAGAAACTAACACACTTGCTCTCGGATGGTTAAATTGCAAGAAAAGTCCATTTAAGTATTTAACATTTAATTTCGCATGGCCGCCATGTTGGATTTGTGCTCACCAGGCTATAGAATTAGTGGTTGAAGACATGACAAAAATGGGAGGAGAATAGAGAGGAATCTTTAAAGGACTGAGGAGGATGCAAATAATCCCGATTATAGGGCAGGAAAGTCTTGAGAACCTTCACAAATAAGAAATATTACACTGAAAATCTTTAGCTTCAATTTTCTCAGTTGTCTATTTTTTTGTACTTTGGTACCATTTTTGAGAAAAGTTCTTATGCTAGGCCACGGAAACATTTCTGTGGCTTAATAAGTCCTCTGCGAATAGGAAGGGATTTTTCAGTATGTTACCTAAGAATAAAGTTATGCATTTTTTTAGAAAATATTTAGAAAAAAAATAATGTGTTCTTAAAAACTTCATTCTGAAGAAACTATCCAATTTCCGTTTTTTTTTCGTGTGGTCTCCTCAGAGACCTAGTGCAGGTCTTTCTATTCGACGCCCGTGGGCGACCTGCGCGTCGGGATGAGAGATGGAATTGATTAAGGTGAATGAAATTGGAGAAGGATGTGGAAGGAAGCGGCCGTGACCTGTCAGAAGGTACCGTCCCAGCATTTGCCTGGTGTTGAAAATGGGAAACCACGGAAAACCATTTCCTGGACGGCCGACGGTGGGGCTCGAACCCACGCGTCTACCGAGTCAGCAGAGAGCATGGCACTGCGCTTTAGCCAGCGTAGCCACTACTGTCGGTATTTCCGTAAATAATCCTTCCTATTATTACAGAGAAAGATGCATGTAACATTCTCTGATAATTTCATTGTAATAACCCAAATAGGTTTTGAGTAATCTGTACCAAAAATTAAAATTTAACATGGGCAATATAGGGAGGTGGTTCTCAAACAGCCTATCACCTTGCATTCATATCTCTTCCCGGGCGAAGTCGGGGCGGGTTGCTAGTGTCAAATAATGTAAAGTGGTCAGGAAACGAGTTTTAAAGTTTCATTACTTATGTACTTTTATGTACGCGTCAACTTGAAACGTCATTTTCTCACTACTCTCATTGTCCTTAGCCGCAGAGATCACGCTCATATCTCGACTGTAAATTTTGAGTGATATTCCCCCGTCTTCCCGTGGACCCATCATACACAAATTTAGATTAAAATTTAGAGTAGATCACTAAAAATTAAAAGAGCCTAATAATAATGAAAAATAAAATAGAACTAATAGTAACAACAATAAGAACAAGTAGTTCCGTGAAGAACTATACAGCCTATTTTCATATATCCTACTTAAGTTAATTGCCTCTATCTACATACAAAATTTCAGTTTGATTGCTGTAATAGATTCGTAGATATTGAGAAACGACTAAATATTTCGGATGGTCGCCATGTTGGATTTTATTTTTGTAGGTCCTAGAGTTATGTACTGTTACATGAAGATTATTGTGTACGTGTAGTACTCACACTTCAATCACATGATTAGGACACAAGAAGTAAAAATGAGATTTTAAAATTTCGCACAGCTGCCATCTTATGGCACTACTTGTTACTTATTTCTTTGATCATAATCGACTTTGGCCAACTAAGGACCACGTTAATGACTCTTCATGATTCCAGTTTTCTTTGGCGCCAGTATTCCTTCATTCTCTTGCTCACAGCTTATTTCTTTTCTGCTGTTCAATGTTGTTTCTTATTGGTCGCTGTTTCTGGCTCCTGGAACCCCTCGAATGTGTGTGTCAATGAAAATTTAAATAAATAGAAATGATTGTCTTATGAAGTGTAACAACTTTCCGCTCGGTTAGTGGATATTTTTAATGTATAATATCATTTCACTCGGTTGCTGTATATATTAGTGTGGGGGTGATTTTGTAAAAAGGGACGGAAGTGGGACGGAAATGCAACGGAAACAATGAGCGCACGCGGTGGCGGAGATTGGTACAACGACATACTGTCGGCCATGTGGCTAATGGAATGTAAATCACTTACAGTTTACTTCAAGGTTTGGAGGCCCCATTACAGATATTCCTACAATGAACCATCTTCAAATTATATTTTCTGAAAACAATTATGATTTATTAAATCTTACTACTTTAGCTGTGTTCTTATTTAATGTACTGTAAGCACTCGAGGTACTGTCGGAAAAAATACAGCACTATGTGCAATGTATATAGCATACGGTTTAATTCAAGGTTTGGAGGCACCATTAAAGAAATTCATATAATAAATCAATTTCAAACTGTCGTTCTTTGGTGTAAAAATATTCATTATATCATATTTGCTGAAAACAATTATGATTTATTAAATCTTACTAATTTTGCTGTATTCTTATTTAATGTAAGCACTCGAGGTACTGTCGGCCAAAATACAGCACTATTATATCATATTTGTTGAAAGGATTTGTCACTGGAGTTTTAAAAGTAGTTATTGCAGAAATAATAGTAATGAGAACTTACCGATGGTAATAACACGAAGGAATCCTTCATGTTTGCTGGCACAAGGCAGCACTATGAGTTCATTCTAAAAAAAATGCGAGTAAGTAATATGGAATTATTCGAATAACATGTCAGATGTTACACATCATATGCGACTACTGTAAGGCTCGTTTTTGTTTTTTAAAATAATAGTCTGCCCTATAACGGGTTAAACAGAGGCGTAGAGTTCATAACAATCCCCCTTATTTGCACTATTCACTGGCTTTATTGGTGTGACCCGTCATTTGTCTAAATAATGAGAGCACGAATATTGTTGAAAACATGAGACGTTCAATTCCACTTCCAAGTTGTCGCATCATCTCCGAGCACTTTACAAGTTTGGATTAGTTCTGCATGAGAAGTATTGTGCTGTTGTCAAAGCTCTCTGGAATACTTTGCTAGCAGTGATGGTTGACCTACTTTTCAAACTTACAGCAGCATCTCTAAGAGGTGGCGCGATCCACAAAACATCGACCAATAATGGCATTCTGTCATTGGTGTAAACTCCGACAGCTTTCAATGCAGTGAGGTATCTTGGTCATCAGATCCATGTACTTGAGAGTGTGTTGTATTTGTCTGATAACCTTTGTTATTGAGATGCCTGTAGTAGTGTGTGTGTTTGTAAAATGGTGATGATAATTGTTGTTTCAAGGGGCTTAACATGTATGTTATCGGCCCCAAATAGTTTGTGTGATAGTGAAAGATGTGAATGAAAACCCTAAACTAACACCAACCACAGACCTACATACTAGAAGAAGAAATGGCAAACAAATAACGGAGAAGGCAAATAAAGGACAGGAAGAAAAGAAACGCCCTCAACCCTCGAAGAATGAGGATTGAGGGACTGGGAAGGAAGGAGAGCCATGAAAGGCAGATGGGTAAGGGGAAAGAGGAGAGGGCCTGCCCCAAAGTCAGTGGAAGAAGGGGAAAAACCGGACACAGCTCTGGAATCCCTTGGGATCGCCAAGTCCCACACTGACCAGCCGTGAGTCCCTGAGGGTGTAGCAATATCCAGGGTGCATCAGAAGTGGTGGGACTACATTGACGATTGAGCAGAAGGCAGGAGATAACATGAAAAACATGTAGTTCCGTGAAGAACTATACAGCCTATTTTCATATATCCTACTCATGTCAATTGCCTC
Organism: Meconema thalassinum; assembly: GCA_946902985.2. Lineage (NCBI taxonomy): Eukaryota > Metazoa > Arthropoda > Insecta > Orthoptera > Tettigoniidae > Meconema > Meconema thalassinum. The sequence continues at coordinate 861,554,963 of OX336388.2, forward strand.
TATCAACATACAAAAATTCAATTTTATTGTTGTGACAGATTCGTAGATATTGGGAACCGTCTAAATAATTCAGATGGTCGACAGGTTGGATATTTATTTACATGAAGATTATTGTGTACGTGTGGTACCAAACTTCAATCGCATGATTAGGACACAAGAAGTAAAAACGAGATTTTAAAATTTCGCACAGCTGCCATCTTGTGGTTATGAAAACAATTGAAATAAATTAGATAGCAGTGGATTAACATTTGTATATTATGCATTTAACGTGCAAATTTTCACTGCACACAGATGGTTAAATCGCGAGAAACGTCCATTTAAATATTTATAATTCGCGTCCCCGCCATGTTAGATTTGTGATCACCAGGTTACAGAAAGTCCTATAGGTGAACTTATGACCGTAGCCTCTATGGACATAAAATATCAGTTTGATTGCTGTAAAAGATTCGTAGATATTGAGAAAAGTCAATATATTTCGGATGCTCACCATTTTGGATTATTATATGTATAGGCCACAGAGTTATGTACCATTAAAGGAAAATTATTGCATATCTTCATTATTCAAAGTTTCACTTCGATCGCATGATTACCGCACAAGAAATAAAAGCTTAATTTTAAAATTTCACACAGCCGCCATCTTGAGGTTATGTAAACAATTGAACTAAATTAGATGCCAATGCATTACAATATTATTACGTGCCACCCCCCTAGTGGCACTTTTGTTAACTGGATTACGGTGGGTTGAAGCACAACACAGATTGTTCCTATAAATGAAATAATTAACTTTATTGCGGCCAGAAAGATACACCACTCAAGAGCAAATACAAGCAACTAGAGCCTTACTCCAGTTTCCTCAAGTCTCTTCCTTATGGAGAGCTCTTGCCCCCTTTCACTTGTCAACAAACCACATAAGTTAATCCGTCCTAATGAGTCAGGTGGCCTTGACAGAAACTACCTGCACCTCTTCCTCATGTACACAAACTACAGTTACTTACGATAACTTGCTACACGCTGCTTCGCTGTTCACAAGCTGGGAAACAATGTCACTGGATTTCGTAAATCGCAAGGCACTTCGCCACAATACGTCTGTCGCTCAGTGAAATCACACTCGCTCAAAACACAGGCAGTCCCCTGTATGCTTCTCACTCCCTCGCTGTCAATAGAATCGGCTTCACTAGGGGTTTCGCAAGTCACCACACTTCTGTCACTTAGGATAAACGCTCGCACTAGCTCGAAAAACACAACAACTGCTTGACAGGTCGCTCTTATATAGCAGGCCGGTGACTCAATAAATGCTTCTGGACCCATCCAGGGTTCACGGCTTCTCGAAGTTTCCTTCACTGGCTGAGTCACGAATATTCTGGACCATCCCTTGGTCCTAGTAGTCCTGTTGCATAAGGCGCACGCAATACACTGAGGCAGAGCAGCCCAGCCCTGGGGCAGTTGTGACTAATGCGGCGAGAGATGAAAGAAACTCACAGCCGTAACAATATGTATAATCATTTACTGTACCACATTTCACTGCGCTCAGATGGATAAATCACGAGAAAAGTCTATTAAAATGTTTCAAATTCGCTTGGCTGCCATGTTCGTTTTTTACTTTACAGATTTTTGAATATTACATAGATAAACTTGTAGCAGTGCCCTTTATCACCGTACAAAATTTCAGGGTGATATCTGTAATAGTTTCGGAGATATAGAATGCCAGTGAAATAATTCGCACAGCCGCCATATTAAGATGATGTAAACAATTGAACTAAGTTAGACGTCAGCGCATTATAATGTGTATAAATATTTGCTGTACCAAGTTTCATTACGGTTGGATGGTTAAATCGCGAGAAAAGTCTATTTAAAAGTCTCAACTTCGCTTGGCCGCCAAGTTACCAAGTTTTTGAACGTCTCAAAGGTACACTTCTAGTAATACTCTATCACCGTACACAATTTCAGGGTGATCTGGTAATAGTTTCGGAGATACTGAATGCTGGTGAAATATTTCGCACTGCCGCCATGTTGGATTGGTGCGACACAATAAAATTTGAAGGGTACGGTCGGCCAGAATGGTGCTATGATCTTACCGAGTTTCATTGAAATCGCTCCAGCCATTTAGACGTTATTAGGGGGCACACACACACACGAATCACACACACGCACAGTCAGACACACGGACAAAAGGTGATCTCATAAACCTATTTTTTTCATAAAATGAAAATAGGCTAAAAAGGAAGGCTGACCCCTCGCAGAAGGAGGGTATCGGGAAAGATGAGACAAGGCCCAAGGGACAAGGGCGGTAAAGGAAGATACTCCCTAGGCCTCGGATACCCTTATACCGTCGGGGTCGGAAGAGAAAAAGAGTTGACCAAGAGAGGTCGACAGGAAAGAAGACGGAGAGGAGCCTGGCACAAGTAAGTGGAAGCAATGCTGGGCTCAGATGGGGCCCCGTGGTTACCAACCCACGTCCCACTAGATGTGAGCCCCTGGGGGAGTGTTTGTAATACTGTATATTGAGGCTAAGGTCCGGAAAGGGACGGCTGTGGCCTTCTGTTTGTTTCATGTCAGGGGCTTGGACATTGTGGCCATTCAGTCCCGTGCACTTGGGTGAGATTATGTCTGACAACCTGTGTTATTGTGATGGCTGTGTTAGTGTGAGTATTTTAAAATCAGGCAGGAAGTTGAATGGAGGTGGCCGGTGGCCTTAAGCTAGGAGCCACCCTGGAGTTTGCCTAGGGGATGGCTGAAATGGGTTGTAAACTAACCTCTTCTCAGTTTTGCCTCACGAAGTTGAGTGTAACCCGTCCCAGCCCCCAGGCCAAAATTAAATTACTTGGCAGAGCCGGGATCGAACCCGCGAACCTTTGGCCAAGAAGATTTCTTATTAACCCTAGCAATACCAACTGGGGGATATTCCGTCCCCACCAGTTCAATTTTTTAGCCTACTTTCGATTTTTGGAAAAAATGAAAGTAGACTTATGAGATCACTACAGGGCCAAGAATTGTGTGTCTGTGTGTGTGTGTGTGAGTGTGTGTGTACTCTGAATGTCTGTCCCCCCCTATCAATTCGAACACGGTGAAACCGAATTGAACGAAATTTGGTACAGAGGTAGCACTAGCAAAGGGCCCCTCAGTGTCATGTTTTATATCGCCGCCATCTTGACGGAAACTTAATGGCGGCCACCCAAATGTTCAAAGCTTAAATCAAATTACGACTAACCAAATCATCCGATCTCTACCAAATTTTGCAACAACATATATTTATATAGCGAGCGCCTTTTGACTAAACTACAATGTCATCAGCCCAATAATTTGTGGATGGCGGCCATGTATGTGTGCAAATCGATTCATCCTATCTTTTCAAACACGGTGAAACCGATATGAACGAAATTTGTTACAGAGGTTGCACTAGCAAAGGACACCTCAGTGTCAATTTTTATATCGCCGCCATCCCTTTAAAAAAGAAGTACGATGATATTCAATACACTCATACAGCATGACACAATTGAAAATGAAAATCCACAGCCTGCTTCCAGTCGACCGACTGGGTCAGGGAATGGAATGAATGAAGCCCCCATTTAGCGGCGAGGATATGAACTGTGACGGCTGACGAAGCCTGTCGCACTGCCCTGGGGCAATGATTAAATGAATGACAGATGGAATGAAATGATAGTGGAGAGTGTAGGTGGAATGAAATTGTGACAGGGAAAACCGGAGTACCCGGAGAAAAACCTGTCTGCCTCCGCTTTGTCCAGCACAAATCTCACATGGACTGACCGGGATTTGAACCACGGACCCATCGGTGAGAGGCCAGCGTGCTGCCGCCTAAACCAAGGAGGCTCCCATGACACAATTATTAATCTAATTATGAAATAAAGTTCACGATAATTTAGTTAGTGCGACAACTGGAAAAGCTTTGTACCGGTACTTGAAATTTCTCTCCATTTAGGATCGAAGTTAGTTGTACCAATCATTAATAAGGATTTTAAGAGTTCATCAGTGAGTCAGTGACCTTGGGTAGGGGTGCGTGCGCTCTGCTTTGTCCAGTTGGCTTTAGTTGCTTGAAAGCTTTAGCGACAGGTTGGACAGTTATGCCTTATAGGTTATTGCCATATAATTTTACAAGAAAATATAAGGTGGGTTCAAAAAGTAACGAGCCGGAGTCTGGAATGCGCAAACCGGTGACGACATCGGTTAATCGTGGCGTGTGTAACGATGAATGGTTCCGACCAAGGCTTCATAACGTAACAGAATTGTCAAAAATAACGAATTAATTTTTGTTACGTTACTGCTTCCGTACCCAAAACAAATGGTATATGAATAACGATTTTAGTGCGGCAACGAAATAAGGGGTTACAATTTTCCCTGGTTTGTGCTATTAATGTTATAACCAGCAGAGGTAAAGATTCCGTTATTTTAAAATGCGCTCCCGTTAATAACGTTATAAGTCTAGTAACGGTATGACAGCGATTTTAACCCGCTGCGCGCCATCAATAACGTTATTCAGGCCGAGTGATCGATTCAGTTGTTTCAAAATGCAAACCTACTAATAACGTTATAAGCCTAGTAACGGTATACGAGAGATTTTAACCAGTTATACGCTATCAATAACGTTATTCAGGGCAGAAAAATTAATTCTGTTATTTAGAAATGTGAACCCACCAATAACGTTATAAGCTTTGTAACCGTATACGAGCGATATTTACGAGCTTTGCGCTATCAATAACGTTATTCATGGCTGAAAAATAATTCCGTTATTTAGAAATGCAAACCCACCAATAACGTTACAAGTTTAGTAACGGTATACGAGCGAATTTTACCAGCTATACGCTATCAATAGCGTTATTCAAGGCAGAAAAATTAATTCCGTTATTTCGAAATGAGAACCCACCAACAACGTTATAAGTCTAGTAACGGTATACAGGCGATTTTTAACAGCTATGCGCTATCAGTAACGTTATTATAAGCGGAGAAATTGTTTCCGTTATTTCAGAAAAGATTCTCGTCAATAACGTTATGGAAGTGTCTATTTGCCCGCTACCCGGACAAGCATTGAAGGTGACCGTGAACTCTGACGATACTGGGCCATATGTAATTCCAGGCCAATTATTTATTCAAACATAGGGTAATTACTTCTTGAAATATCAATGTTATTCAACAAAGAGATTTCAGTCTGAGCGCGTGCCCCATCAGACAGGGCAAGGTACTTTGCTCGTTTCGATCGTGGTCATGCTATAGCCTACGTTAGAAACATGTTTCCTAAAATCAATACGATGGATCCCATTGATTCGAAATATTTCTTGTTGCTTCATATAGGGGTTTGGAACATATCCTATTGTTCATCAGTCCCATGTAGTTGAGGTGTTTATGGAATTTGTCTGATAAACTTTGTTACTGTTGGAGTTGCCATGGCCTTGACTTAGGAACTATCCACGCATTTTCCTGGAGTGGAAGTGGGAAACCCCAGAAAAACACTCTAAGATAGCTAAGATGGGAATTGAACTCACCATCTCGCAGTGTTGCCATATAAGGCAGAGTGTAACCTACACACCAAACTTTCACTCCTTTGTGACCAATAAGAGTATTTCTTTCCTAAATGAAACCGCCAGTTCTTGCTTTTCGTTTATTTGTTAGCCTATTTTCATTTTCATTTTCAGAAGCCATTTTTCAGTGATGGTTATTTCTAATGAAGAAAGCTATTCAGTCGGTCAACACGAATTCCGTGTTGACCGAATGAAAAGCTTTCTTTATTATTTTAATTTATGAAAAAATATGCTTATAACATCACATTTAGTCCGTGTGTGTGCGTATGTGTGTGTCCCCCCCCCCCCGAATAAAATATAAACGGCTGGCGCGATTTCAATGAAACTCGGTAAGGTCATAGTAATATTTTGTCCGACCCCGACAGTGATCTTCAAATTTTGTTACAGCTCACCAATCCAACATGGCGACTGTGCGAAATATTTCACTGGCATTCCGTATCTCCGAAACTATTACAGGTATCACCCTGACATTTTGTACGGTGTTAAATGAACTACTAGATGGGACTCTCAAAATTCCTGTTAAGTAAAAAACGAACATGGAGGCCAAGCGAAGTTGATACATTAAAATAGTTTTTTTTTTTTGCGGTTAAACCATACGAGTGCCGTCAAATGGTATAGCAAATGTTATACACCTTGTAATGCACTGACATCTTGTTCAGCGCAATTGTTTACATAACATCAAGATGGTGCCTGTGTGAAATTTAAAAATTACGTTTTATCTTTCTTGTGTTCTAATCCTGCGATCGTAGCCAACGTTTGGACAATGAACCTACCGTACGCAATAATCGTCATCTAATAGTACATAGCTCTATGTTCTACAAAGTATATAAAAATCCAACATGACGACCATCCGAAATATTTAGACGATTCTCATAGTCAACTTATCTATGACAGCAACCAAACTGAATTGTTTTCATAACCACAAGATGGCTGCTGTGCGGAATTTTAAAATCTCGTATTTAGCCTATTTCCATTTATAAAATAAGATGTTCAGTAAAAACATATAGCCTACTTTCTATTAAATGTATGGGTATTGTTATAACTCTTGGTACTTTTCAAGGAGTATAATTGAATGTTGGTTGTAGCAGCTTGTTGAAATACAACGTGCTATACGGATATTAAACACGAATATGAGGTGCCCTATGCTAGTGCTACCTCTGTAAAAAAAAACATTCAATTCGGTTTCACCGTGTTGGAATTGATATGGGGTTCGATTTGCACACATACATGGCCGCCATATGCAAACTATTGGCCTGATGACCTTGTAGTTCAGTCAAAAGGTGCTTCCCACAAAACGGTATGTTGTTGCAAAATTTGCTAGAGATCAAATGATTAGGTTAGTCGTAATTTGATTTAAGCTTTTAGCATTTGGGTGGCCGCCATTCCGTTTCCATCAAGATGGCGGTGATATAAAACATGACTCTGAGGTGCACTTTGCTAGTGCTACCTCTGTACCAAATTTCGTTCAATTCGGTTTTACCTTGTTTGAATTGATAGGGGGAATCGATTTGCAAACATGCACGGCCGCCATATGCAAACTATTGGACTGATGACTTTGTAGCTTGGACAAAGAACGCTTCTCACATAAAGGTATGTTGTTGCAAATTTTGGTAGAGGTTGGTCGTAATTTGATTTGAGCTTTTTACATTTGGGTGGCCACCATTACGTTTCCGTCAAGATGGCAGCAATATAAAACATGGCACTGAGGTGCCCTTTGCTAGTGCTACCTCTGTACCAAATTTCGTTCAATTCTGTTTCACCGTGTTTGAAAAGATAGGGCGAATCGATTTGCACACATACATGGCCACCATCTGCATACTATTGGGCTGATGACCTTTTAGTTTAGTAAAACGACGCTCGCCATATAAATATATGTTGTTGCAAAATTTGGTAGAGATCGGATGATTAGGTTAGTCGTAATTTGATTGAAACTTTGAACATTTGGGTGGCCACCATTACGTTTCTGTCAAGATGGCGGTGATATAAAGCATGACACTGAGGTGCTCTTTGCTAGTGCTACCGCTCTACCAAATTTCGTTCAATTCTGTTTCACCGTGTTTCAATTGATAGGGGATTCGATTTGCACACAAACATGGCCGCCATCTACAAACTATTGCGGTAGTTTGGTCAAAGGTATGTTTCTGCAAAATTTGGTAGAGATCAGATTATTAGGTTGGTCGAAATTAGATTTGAGCTTTTAACATTTGGGTGGCCGCCAATAGGCCTACGCTTTCGTCAAAATGACGGCAATATAAAACATGACACCGAGGAGCCCTTTACTAGTGCTAACTCTGTACCAAATTTTGTTCAATTCGGTTTACCCGTGTTTGAATAGATAGGGGGAATCTATTTTTACACATACATGGCCGCCATCCGCAAATTATTGGGCTGATGACCTTGTAGTTTGGTCAAAAGTTTCTTCATACAGAAAGGTATAATGTTGCAGAATGTGGTAGAGGTCAGATGATTATGTTGGTCGTAATTTGATTTAAGCTTTTAACATTTGGGTGGCCGCCATTACGTTTTCGTCAAGATGGTGGCGATATAAAACATGACACTGAGGTGTTCTTTGCTAGTGCTACCTTTGTACCAAATTTCGTTCAAATCGGTTTCACCGTGTTCGAATTGATTGGGGGAATCGATTTGCACACATACATGGCCGCCATCTGCAAACTATTGGGCTGATGACCTTGTAGTTTAGTCAAAAGACGGTCGCCATATCCGTATATGTTGTTGCAAAATTTGGTAGAGATCGGATGATTAGGTTAGTCGTAATTTGATTTAAGCTTTGAACATTTGGGTGGCCGCCATTACGTTTCCGTCAAGATGGCGGCGATATAAAACATGACACTGAGGTTCCCTTTGCTATTTCCACCTCTGTACCAAATTTTGTTCAATTCGGTTTCACCGTGTTCGAATTGATAGGGGGGACAGACATTCCGAGTACACACACTCACACACACACTCTCTCACACACAGACACAAACAGACAGACACACAATTTTTGGCCCTGTGTAGATCTCATAAGTCTAGTTTCATTTTTTGAAAAAATCGAAATTAGGCTAAACATAGGCTTATGAGATCACCTTTTGTCCGTGTGTTTGGGCGTCCGTGTGTGTGCACCAGGGCCGTGCAATGAGCAAGGTTAAGCAGTGCTAGCGAGAAATTTAGTACTCGTGCCGGTGAAGCGCAGCCCTATCCTGCCCATTTCTGAGCAGTGCAGCACAACATCACACTAGCACTGTAGCGCACAAACACTGCCCATTTGACGGGGTGCTGCAATACGTTTGGTACTGAGCGCAGAGCCTGGACTCGAGGCGCACTAGACCCAACATTTTGTCATATGCGTGTGGTCTGCCGTGCTCATAACGCCTTTGGGCATGGGGAGCACAAAAATATCATAGTGGGAAAGTCACACATTAAAGAAACACACCGATGACGTATAAAACATGATGTTTTCACGTACATGAACCAGATCTGCAACAAGGATACAGGAAGTTGCATACATTTTGGCTTAGTTATTGTTGTTTTAAGGGGCAGAACTACGAGGTCATTTGCCCCTGCTTTTTGGTGATACAGCAGGTACAGCGAGATAAAATAATCCTAAAAAAAGGAATCAAGCATATTGGTAATCATGCATGTGACAGTAACAGGGGCCGGTATGGAATCTGGAGAGTTAAAATATGTTTTTTTAATTTGTTGACATAATGTCACAAACCAGCCGAGGTAGCTACACACGCTAACGTGCATGGTCAGTCTACACCGAACTCGAAACACCACACACAGCCATTTCATGCCTTACCTCATTAATTTCATTTGTCATGAAATCCCCTCATGAGATTGACGTCATGAAGGGCATCTATCCGTAATATCATTCCCACAAGGAAACTGTCTCACCACAACCCCTACCTCATAGCAAGCGAAATAATTACGGGTAGAACAAAAAACTACATTAGGACTATAAAGCTATAGTCTATTTCAATAACAAGATTCTGAATTCACCAACTGATTAGATCAGGGCCATCCAGTCATCATAGCGCTCCGGGAGCGCGGCCGCGCTCGGGGAGCACTGGGTAGTCAGACTAGCGCTCCTTCCCCTACCACCACTACACTGTGGCAGCAAGGAGACGGACGATGTTTGGACCACGCTGACTAGATACGTACGTACAGTCGTGCGGCCGACAGCTCTTGTGAAATTGTTGACATATTAATAGGTCTGTTTTGCCATGACAAATATACCGCATACACAAATCGAATGGTACGCCGATGTATGGAATGTGACGGAAACGAACACAAGTGTTAAGTAAAGAGTATTGTGATTTATTCCAAACTGAAATGTGAACATATTAGAGAGGAAAATTCAACAACAAATTGTGTTCTTTTTAACACATTACATCTCTGATGCACACTAAACATTTGGCATGCCCTTTATAAGCTGTACAGAAAAATGAAATTTCCCATTCTGCTTTAAAGACTGCTGTTGCACCACTCCTTTTTTTGTAAGCTGTTCAGTCATGACCACTGCGAAACTGATTTACTTACACGCTGTCAACAAAGCGCACTGGACTAGACTAGCGACTGATGGTTCGGCTGCACACTTCTGCGTTCTCAGCCAGCCAAGCTCCTCCCACCACTTTTGAAACTGCCTTCAAACAAAGCGCTCGGAGCACTGGCTTAGAGTGCGGCCGGAGCGCTGTCTGGATGGCCCTGGATTAGATTGATGCTGTTCAGGGATATGTGAATTCGAGAAACGTGCGTTAGTAAATTTATCAGGTTTTTAAACTGAACAATATTCCGTCGCATCTGAGGTAATTTATGTCTTTTATTCGTATTTTCAACATCGCCTGAAACAATAACTCATCGAATTTACCTACACATAAGATATACGGCAAAATAAGCAAGTTGACATGAAATCCTTTTAACTTTTGAAGTTTTAGGACAATTTTCATTATTTCTACAGTTTGGAGACCAAGAGTGCTATTCATTGTAAAACTATTTTGCTCTGAAAATTACAAAATATGTTGTCTGTCTTTCTACCAGCTTGTCGGTATTTCTTTCGGTTGTTTGTTGGTTATTGGAACTATTCGGCTCTTGGGTTATGGTATGCGAACCATCTCTTTAACTTACCAGGGGCTATGTAATGCCAAAAGTACGAAGAATGTATACTATTATAGTTCGTGCAGAAATTACATGGCATCGTGCAATAGATTGCGCTGACAATGAAAGATATCATCTTGTGGTGTAGCGACTAACATTCTTGGCTGTCGCCCCGGTGGTCCGGGTTTGATTCCCTGCCCTGCCAAGAAATTTAATTTCCGTTTGAGGTACTGAAATTGTGTCGATGATACGTAAGTCATCAAGGGGGTGTTCATTTCGAGGACTTGCACCAGGTCAGTGGGAACGTGTTTCCTTTTTTTTTCTACATTCTTATTCTGCAATTCGAACATTCATATGGATACTCTGAGAGAAAATCACCTCGTAGAGTTGTTAGAATAGCTTCCGTAAAATATTCTCAAAGGCCAATGCTACAAGTTGCCGTCGTGAGTTAATCCAATTGCATATTTATATGTAATCCACACATCGTATTTAAGACCATATGATTTTCATTGCATTCTATGTTCTGGGCATAGGAAGACCTCGAAGTTGATTTCGCAATTTTCAGTGAATGAACATCCAAAGTATAGTAATCATCATGTAGGGAGACTGTGCCACATATATACAGAGAGTGCAAGAATTGCTTGAAGGCATGGTGACGTGGTGCGTAATTTGTGTTTGTACAACGAATGAGGTTGCCATTACGGTGATGATGATGAAAATGGTGGTAACGATGGAGACGGTGTTTTACTAGTTAGGAACCAAAGGAATACTTGAGACTTAAGGATTAAGCGGATGTATGGAAAAAAAAAAACAAAATGAACTTGCTGGTTGATTGCGAAAGTGTCTAATCACCATATTTTATGGAAAACAACTTATCCAGAAGAACTCATGAAAGGGAGTATCCAAGCACAAATAGGTGGAGGCAAAGGTTGCTCATGTGTGAGACCGTATGCTGCACACACTGCGGAGTGTCTGATAACCTAGCTCACGTTCAAACAACATAATTAAGAAGGAGATTCACTGCAAACTTTAGGAATCACCGACATAGATCTAAGATGCATCTGTAACATTTCAGAAATGTTACGCGATCCATGTTTTCGTGTCTTCCTCGTGTTGGAAGCAAAAGTACAAGGGTGCAACAGGATAGAATATACGACAGGCACTACCTACAAGGGCCTTGGTGTCAAACCCCCTTCCCGCACCTAATAAAATCTAAGCGGCTGGAGCGATTTCAATGAAATTCGGTAAGGTCATAGTACTATTTTGGCCGACCCCGATCGTGCCTTTCAAAGTTTATTATGTTTCACCAATCCAACATTGTGGCTGTGCGAAATATCTGACTGGCATTCTATATCTCTGAAACTGTTACCGATATCACCCTGAAATGTTGCACGGTGATAAAAGGTACTGCTAGAAGTTCACTTAAGTGACTTTCAAAATCCTGTTCACTACAAAACGAATATGGCGGCCAAGCGAATTTGAACATTTAAATAGACTTTTCTGGCGATTTAACCATCTGAACGCAGTGAAACTTGGTGCAGCAATTGTTTATATGCATTGTAATGCACTGACATCTAATTTTGTTAAATTGTGTACATAAACTCAAGATGGCGGCTGTGCAAAATTTTAAAATTATTTTTTTATTTATTGTGTCCCAATTATGCGATAGAAGTCAACGTTTGAATAATGAACCTACGTAATAATAGTCATCTAATAATACATAACTCTATGGCCTACGTATAATACAATCCGACATGGCGAGTATCCGAAATATTTAGACGGTTCACAAAATCTATGACAGCAGTCAATCTGAAATGTTTGCATGTTGATAGGTCTATAAACATAAGTTCATCTTTGGAACTTTCAATAACCTGGGGAGCACAAATCCAACCTGGCGGTGACGCGAAATTTGAATATTTAAATGGACGTTTCTCGCGATTTAATCATCCGAGCACAGTGAAACTTGGTACGGTATATGCTTATACAAATTTTAATCCACTGGCATCTAATTTATTTCAATTGTTTTCAGAACCACAAGATGGTGGCTGTGCGAAATTTTAAAATCTGGTGTCCTAACCATGCGATTGAAGTTTGATCAATACACCTACACATTAATTTTGATGTAATAGAACATAACTCTAAGGCCTACACATATAAAAATCGGTTACCACAGGAACGAAATGTAGTGTTGCCAGAAATAATGTTACTTGAATAAGTCTCTCAAAAAATATCCCTTAATACCGTAACTTGGACTAATATTCGGATATCGGTTATGGTAGGAACAACAAAGTAGCGCCCACCAGAAAGGATGTTAAATAAAATCTTCGCTCGTAAAAATGAGCACCTTAATCGTGCAATGCGTATTAATAACGTTATTCAGATATCGGTTTATATCAGTGGCTTAAAGGCCATATAAATCACTGAAGTTCACAGTTCTGACTTCAATGGAACTTCACTGAAAATCACAGTGAATATCCACTGACCTTTCCAGCAGTGAAATTCCACTGAAGTTTTCAGTGAAAGTTTACTCGCCTTTCCCGGGAATAGTTATCCGATTTTCCAGTAAACTAACGATAATAGTAATAAATAACCATGTTTAACGAGATGTACAAGCCTTAAAAATCAATTTCGTTAAGTATAAGACTGGGGAAAAATAAAAGTATATCACGTTGCCCCGGGCAGGGTTTGAACTTTGATCTGTGGGTAGATTCATAGAATCGAACTGGAAAGCAGGCCATATTTTTCCATTGAGCTAATGTTGATAACTCAATGAAGGCTATGGCAATAAGTACACATGATGTTCAGTGCACCATAAAATATCTCTGATAGTCTCACGGAATGTTTCACTTTAGGATCAGCGACTAACGCAATGTCTCAGTGACCAGTGAACTCCTGTGTATTTCCACCGAAGGTCAGTTAAAAAGCATTGCACTGAAGATTTCAGAAAACAATCCCTGAAACATGTTGGATTGACTTGGGATCCAGATGTTTCCTGAAGCTCGTTTATGATAGTCAGCATACGGTCTTCGTCGTTTTCGTCTGTGAGAACAATACATACATCATCGGCATATGCTCGTACTGCCACTTTCTTCTCATTGATCGTCCTCCTCCGGAGGAAGGGTTCCTGTGCTATGATGAATAGGATCATAGAAAGTGGGCATCCTTGACGAACAGATTTACGGATGAGTATATTCGATGTTAGATGTCCATTAATGATTACTCTAGATTGTGCTGTTCTGTACAGTCCTGTAATGCATTTAATCAACCCGATAGGAAACCCGAAGGTTCGCATTGCAGACCATAGAAATGAATGGTTTTTTTTTCTATCAAAGGCCTTTTGAAAATCGAGACTGACTAGTGTCGTAGGAGGAAGATTAGGTGAAGTTTTCCCATTTACAATAATAATATTGCTTAACACCAACAAGTTCGAGATGACATTTATTTCCTGGAGTCGCACAGGATTGCCACTGTTAGCAGTTGCGGTTTGATTCGGGATGCTATTATTTTTTGTAAAGATTTTGCAATCTGTATTGAGAAGTGTGATAGGTTTGAAATCCTTATGGTCTTATGATCTTTGGAATTAAAATAATAATTCCAGAAGTAAATTCTTCAGTTATAATTTGTGGGTTTCCCCTAATCTCCTGGTAAATTTTAAGGAGATCTTTTCCTAGTATATTCCACATTAATTGATAAAATTCATATGGTATTCCATCAGGACCAGGAGAGCGGTTTCGTTGAGTTGGACGTAGTGTTGTGAAAATCTCTGCCGAGGTACAGTAATACCACTTGCCAGCATAGATCCATCCTCTGCGGTCAGTCAGTTTGCTCACTATTTTGTAGGATGTCGGAGAAAAATGTTGTGAAATACTTTGCTCCAATTTAAAGGATATCATCCATGTTCGACTGAGTGCAGCCATGCTCGTCCCGAAGTTTAGTAATGGTCTTTCGCTGCCCTTTACGCCTTTTTTTGTTAAGATATGGAACAGTGATGAACGTTCTTCTTCTATGACTGAGGGAACAGTGCGTGATGGTCACTGAAAGATACTGGTACTACTGTGAACTATGCAGGCTATCTCTCATTCCTCGTGCTATATATTGAACCCTTATCATTGTGTCCAATAATAATGTTTCATATTATTAAAACAGATGGAAATACTAAATACATGAAATGCTGGATATTTGAGTAAAATTGATGTAGCAAGAAATCTGGACTTGGTAAGACATGCTACGTGCTGGCTGCAAATGACCAATAGTTTCACAACCAATGTTATTCTTGGATTTCTGAGAAAATCAGATATGACGCTGTGGCGTACGTGACCATAAAAGGCCAAAATGCTGCGTACAAGGCAAGGAGTGAGAGAGAGGACAAGTGTCGTGACGTGAAAATAAGGGCGGGATTTGTAAGGTCAGAACTCCGAAGCCAACTTATCTGACCAATAAGAAAACATGACGCCAGAACATAGCGTCAGTGTGTTTTGCGCGGAAATCGGATATAAAAAGATCTAGCGATCGGTTTGCTTGTTCGACGGCAGATTCGCGACCTGTGAGAAAATACAAGAATTTTGAGAGGTCACACATAATTATAGGCCCATTATTTAAAATATTGAGGAGCTGTTTTACTCCCACCATTGAAACTTTAGGCTTTCTGTATATATACAAATGTCTGAGATGAAAGGGGACACTCCTAATTATTCTTCGACAGTCATTTTAAGACGTCCTTAAGACGATATGGTTTTAAAATTATAGTTGTGTGTCGGCAACGAAGTTGGAAATTTTCATAAATTGTGAGATGGCAATTAGCCATAGAATAGGGAAAGTCGACGATTCTGCATAGGACGATCTGAGGAAATAAAATACTTAGAACGCAGATAGAACAGTTTAAAAACTTTGATTTAATTGTGTTTTAACAGCAGCAAAATGTCGACCATGGAGAGAAGACAGCAAGCTTCATCCTCCATTACCATCAGTGTTATGGGCTAACGGCCTAATGATGGGAATTGACGAGGCGGGAGGCCTCTGGAAAGCAGTTTAAGTGATGAGTATTAAAAAAAATTGATTTATTGATTTTGGACGAGGGGAATCGCGAGAGATGTGTGGAACTTTGTATATATTTTATTTGTGTGGTATAATTTAAATTTCAGGGTTTGATTTCTTAACTGACATGCGTATAGTAATTTTTGGCATTGCGTGACAATTATGTTGTACAGTAAATTTTGTAATTTAAATGTGGTCCTTATGTTACGTAATTCTTATAGCGAAACGGCCGCATCGATTAACGTATCTATAAAAAGTGTAGCCATGAATGAGAACCTAGGAACGACAATGATAAATGGACTGATTTAATGATATGTTAAACTAATTACTACGTGGGGGGAATATTTGCATTTTGTTGCTTTGATAACTCGGGCTAGGACTGATCCTGTTATTAATTCTTTATTGTCATTTGGACATGTTGTGTGTCATTATCTGAGGGGTGTGCTGATTAATGCTACGACGTGATCTTCGAGAAATGTGCCACGTATTTTTGGGTGTAAGTGATGATGATGAGGAGAGGTAAAGCCTGTCCATGACTGCGATATCATTCCGGCAAACTAGTTATCCGTGGGGATAAGTTTGACCTGGGAATGTATTCTTAAAAATCCCTGAGAGGATGTTTTGAGATAATGTGTTATTTATTTGTACGCGTTTAACAGGTGGCGAGTAGCAAAGGTGCTGTACGCTGGCTATGGGCCAGAATCTATATTTAGCATGGCACTAATTACTACTTGGGGGAAGAAATCAGCCACTCTCTCGGTGATGCGATAACAGGCCCGGTTGTCTCCAGCTCGTTATGACACGTTATGTTTGCTTTAAAGCCTAATGAGTTAAGGTTATTTTATTTGGTTTAATTTGGGAAGTTGCCATGTTGTCGATCCAAGTTTCTTTTATCATTACTACGACTTATTTGTTCATTGTTTTAAAACGCCAAACTTTCCGGCGTGAAAATTAAAAGTTATATTTTGTTGTTGTTGGCTCTTATTTTCAAGGCCATTGTATTCATATAAATATAATTTGGCAACCGGCCAAACCGGTTCATGTCATGTTATGCCTTCCTAGTGTTTAAGGTATAAGACGGTCTTTCCGCAGCCCTTATTTTAAATAATACACACGTGTATTTGGTTGTGGTAATCTAAGGTTAGAGCATGTCAGTAGTGTATATAAATATGTAATTGTTGTTCCCACATTTCCGTAATTCGTCCTTCGCAGTACGGAGTCCGTTCCCGAACCAACTGTTTTGGTCGGAAACGAGCGCCCGTCAAAATGCTCATTACTTGAACTAGTCTTAAAACCCGTGTCGCTCATAAATATTGAATTTTTGTACTATTTTATTTGTTTGTTATATTTGGATCTTGTGATCCGTTTTCTTTTGTTACTTTGACTTAAGTGACATTTCAGTCACAATGCTTGTTGACAGCTGTCATACCGTGTCGTCATGGTACGTCAGGCTGGTCAGTGTTAGATCTGTTCACGCGAGTGAACAATAAAAGGGTGGTTATAGTTTTCCTCTTTATGTTTGATTCAGTTAATAAATTTCATTTGTTAGTAGATCCTGTTGTTTTTCTTGGCTTTATAATAATAATAAGTTAACCTTATGAACCCTGGAAGTTATGTTGATAGCAAAACCTCTAAATCACATTCACAAGAATCCATTACGACCCCGAAATTTTGAATCTTGTCTACATGCTATTTTCCAAAGGGTTTATAAGAGTTACTTTGGCTTCCGAACGTGTGGCATTTGTGTTTTAGAGTAAAAAAATAGATCACCGGCATGTGATAAGTTTATTAACGTAAGTTAGGCGAAGATAGTACCGCCAAATGTTTGAAAATATAAAGTCATGGAGTTTGCAATAAAGTAAATGTGGAACAAGTTAAGTGTTTGAACTTTGATTAAAATTAGAACAAACTGTTCCAGGCGCCCAATAAAATTAAATTAGCTTTGTGTAGAAAAGCCAAACTCAAAGAATTATTTGACAGGAAGGTTAGACCTTAAAAACTAATTAATACTCTATTAATTGGTTAAAATTTGTAAGTAAAGTAAGGTCAGGAAGATTATAACTGAATCAAAGGGTTAAAATTAAATGGAATAATAAGTAAATTATACTCAGTGATGCTATAGTTTGTGGGAGTAATTTAAAGTAAATGAACTGAGTATGTAAAGGGTTAATGTGTGTATATTTAATATATGTGAGCGCGCGTATCCAGGGCTCCGCCCTTATGTCATTTCCCTATGTCTCAAATATATTATTGTTGTGATGGCAACTCTGGGAGAAATCCGCGAAGTGATTGAATTAGCATCCGCTCGTACGCGAGAACAACTTAGTGAGATGAGAAAGGACATAACCAATGAAATACAGACACAGTTAGCGGCAAATAGTGAAGAAACACAGACACAGTTATCGGCAAATAGTGAAGAAATGCAGACACAGTTAGCGGCGAATAGTGTAGAAATGCAGACACAGTTAGCGGCGAATAGTGAAGAAACGCAGACACAGTTAGCTGCTATAAATAAACAATCGGAAGAAATACAGGCACAGTTAAACACAAAACTATCCGAAGTTAACGAGAATATAAATCAGAAAATCGCTACACAAAACATTCTGGTTAGTGAGCAATTACATAGGCAGTCTGAGAAAAACAATGAAATATTAAACGCACAAGACGAAAGGAACACTCAAAATCTAGCTGCGCTAACGGTAGAAATCAAAGAGCACACAAAAGAACAGCTAATCCAATTAGCAAAGGACGTTAGCACTAACAATACCAAACAATTAGGAATAATAAAAGGTATCGAAGATTCGTTTAAAAAGGAAATAAAAGGAATGGATGAGACTGTTATGGCAAAACTAGCACAAATCGAGCAAGCGTGTTTGACCAGCTCATCTGAGATTAAAGAAGCACACACAAACTTAGAAAAAAGGTTTGAGAATATCGAACGAGGGACACAGGGTATGCAAGATCAGATAATTACAGTAGATAACAATATCACGGGCTTAGTGACGGAACTCAACAAATTAGAAATACAATCAATTAAGAAATGGAAAAAGTTAGAAATTGACCAGGAAGAAATTAAACAAACACTAGAACAGAACAACATTTCTCTGGGAGAAAGGATAGATAAACTTGAAGATAATCAGGAGGCTAATCAACAGGAAGTCGAAAAACGCTTTGTTAAATTGAAGGATACTATTAGGAAAGATTGGACCAAGATGAGCGCTGATTCGAAAGATGAACGGCTCGCAGTAAGCAAGAAGCTAGGGGAAAATAACGCGAAAATACAGGCGTTAGAAGAAAATATGAAGTTAAGGTTTCAAATTCAAGAGGACCGCATGATAAAATCGGAGTTGCAGTCACTTGGACATAATACGATGTTTGCGACACTAATGGAAAAGGGGAAAGGGGAGAATGCGGAAAGAGAGCACACAATAGACAGCCACGAGCTTGGGCAAAGTCCAAGAACGGTAGACACGCAAGCATTCCAGAATTATGAGGGTCGTAGCTCGACACCTCAAAACACACAACTTCCCACGCAAGTTATACAAGTCATCCGTGGAAACGAATTTAAACCGAATAAGTTTTTACCAGAGAGCGGAGGGACACCTAAAGCTTTCTTAAGGGAACTGACAGAATATTTTTCGGACCAAAATGTTAGCTCAACGCGACAATTAAGAATGGTTGAAAATTTTTTGGCGGGCTCAGCACTTACCTGGTATCTTGGATTTAAGAACACATTTAAATCAATAGAAGGTTTCCACAAGGCCTTCCTGAGCAAATACTGGAGTGGGTCGTATCAACAAAGCTTGCGAATGGACTTATACTCGCGCAAATACCATTCCACGCATCAGACGAAATATGCAGATTTTTTCGCCATGCAACTTGTCAAATTGCAGGATCTTGATAATCCCCCGAGCGAAATGGAGCTAATAACTACTATAGGAAAGCAGATGCCTATTAGCGTTCAGCAATTCTTGGTGGCGGCAAATATTACGACCGTGGTCCAGGCAGAAGAGGTATTAAGGAGGATAGATGAAACCACTAATTACATCAACCCGAGAGAGAAGAGACAGATAGAGTTAGTTAATGCAGTCGAAGTAGTCAAGACACCGAACAAAAACACGAGGTCGCAAGCTACAAACACTGGGGATAACCAAAGACGGCAGAGCACCGAAGAATATGAGCCGAGATCTCAACCGAGATACGAAAATAGGGACAGAAACCATAACAATCAGGAAGGAACTAACCGCTACCGGAACACAAACAATCAGCAGTGGCGAGATAATAGGAGATACCAAACGTCATACAATAGGAATAATAATAACGCACCTTACAATCGAGGATGGCGTGGAGGATACTATAATCAACAATATAGGCCCAGAGACAATAGGCGTTACAACCAGCAACATAACGCACAAGATAACCAGCGGTTTAACGAGCAATCGGATCCAAGGGATGATCAGAGAAATTGGAACGAGAGACACGCTGAGTCACAACAGTACCTAGAAGAACTACATAACATACAGGGAAACAATAAGAATAAATGGGAACGAGCGATGGAACACAGAGCAAATCCGGACACCCACACTAACGGGGCGGAAGGTATGCTAATGCAGCAGGAAAGACAGGACGGGTGGCACCAAGACCAGGGCGAGGGTCAAGGCGCGAAAAAAAAAGTTTAATTGAAGGGAAAGGAGACAGCCTCAGAAGCGAATGGTGTGATGGTCGTGATGGTTGGGTGACAGCGCACATTACAGAGTGGATTGCGATGCCTGAAGATTGCTTGGAAGAAATCGTGAGGCCACAAAACGAACAATTAAAGCAATTACCAATAATATATGCTAGGATTGATGGATTGAAGGTCAAATGCTTAGTTGATACAGGAAGTCAGGTCAGCCTGGTATCTGAGGCCTTGATCAAAGAAATAGGACGGAATCATAAAGTTCCAATGATACCGGTCCCGCAAATTAAAGTACGGGGTATAATTCCTGAACGATCGGTTACTTGTAAGCAGCAGGCATATCTCGAATTAGAAATTCTGGAACACACCTTCGCTCAAACTTTCATAGTTATGACGAAAATGAACTTCAATATCATTCTAGGGGCAAACTTCATCTGCGAATATCAGGCCGTCATAGATCTACACAAAAACACCATAAGCTTCAAAAACATCGAAGGGATGACGAACATAGGACTGCATATGGACGAGATAACATCTGGCAAGGAGGCGCATACTTGGATGTTACAGGCAATTAGTGAAGAAGGGGCTGAGATCACGCAGCAGGCTATTTTAAACAAGACGGACAAGGAAATAATTGAGGCATATAGCAAGGACACCACTACAGCTGTAATTGAACTTAATGAAGAGGAAGAAACGCGAGATATCTGGGCATTGTTGGCTGAAGAGGACGACAGCAATAATGAGTTTGAAGAGCTACTACAGGAGCGGCTTAAGGAAGTCAAACTAGGGGTTACGGAAAAGAAGCAACTTGAAGATATTTTAAGAAAACACCAACAGGTTTTTGATACAGTACCGGGCAAGATTCTCAACTTTAAATATTCCATGCAGGTAGATGATTGGTCACCATTCAGAAGTAGGTTGTATCCGATCCCGGAAAAACATCATTCACAAGAATCCATTACGACCCCGAAAATTTGAATCTTGTCTACATGCTATTTTCCAAAGGGTTTAATATGTCCTGTCTATTCTAGATGCTGATCCGGCACGATAGAAAGTAAATTGGACGTCTGTTCCATGTTTAAGTTCCCACACATCATGGAGGTTAAATCCGTCTACGAGACTTTTGAGGCTGCGGCAGTTGTTGAAAGCGCCAGTTTGATCTCGAGTGATTAAAACACAGTTAAATTTGCCTGCTAATATGATAGTATTGATAGGGCCCTAGAGAAAGTATCTGATGTCAACTTCAAATGAATGTTCTCTTGCCAGACGACCTTGTGATCCAGAAGGGGCGTAGACATTAACAATTTTTGTGTCCTCACATTGCAGAATAATTATTCTGCCACTCGGGTGTAACTCCACATCCGAAACAATAAATTAACCCTGATCTGTAAACGACAGCTGTGCCTCGGAGAGATGGGCCAATATTTGCTATGTATCCGTACCCACTCAACCAGTCTAAGTTTGGATAATTTACTCCCTGAAGCAATAACATGTCAATATCATAAGTCCTGAAAGAAATCCTGAAGTAGGAAACGTGTCGTCAAACTTATGATGCCATTGATATTTAATGTGTCAAAACAACGCAAGACACTCATATGCAAGAACAAAAGGATGACGATGACAGGCATCAGTATGTTTGAGTGCATTTAAACGACTATGAGCAATTATTTGAGGGGATCATTGGAGTGATGTTTTACTGGTGTGCACTTCCAGTGATTTACGGCGACTACGTGATGCGTTTCGTGTTTGTGTGTAATATGATTTAACTTCTTCCCTCGCAGTGTTTTTGTTGACAGTTTTCATGTGAAGAGCATGGGTCTCATTAATGTTGGCTTTATCTGTGGCCATGGGTTTAGCCCCTGTTTGTGGAGGTAGGGCACTTCCGCTGACGTCCGTGACTTTTTTTTACTGAAACTGATTGCAGCATCAGAGGTGGATGTAAACTCTGCCCCCAATGTAGTAGATAGGGTTTCCTGAACTATGTCTGTGCTTTGCGCGTGAAGTAATTAGGAGCGAACGGTATTGTTAGCTGGAGGGTGCTTCGAATGTACTGAGACTGTTGGGAAGCCTATTACTTGTGAGTGTTCTCGTTCTTCTTGTATGGCATCCTGAAATTCCATGTATTTCGACCACGTAAATTGGGTTTTGGGTACGTCATTAGTGACAGGTTCGTTAAGGCTAAATGTCCCGACATTTTGGTAAGAAAATGTTTCAACAGATGGCATCACAAACGAAGCTGAATTTATTTATAATTTTTTTCTTAAAGGGGACCTCCGATATGGGATCTGAAAACTGCTATGTACTCTGTCTAGTAGGAGAATTGAGATTAATTCATCGCTATATTTTTAATTTCAAAAACAGAAAAGTTGCTGTTTATATTTTAAATATCTCATTACAATTTTAAAAAAGCGGGTAATAAGATAGTTGAGTTTTATTCACTGATTCCAAAGCCGTATCGAAAACCTAAATCGGTTGAATAGAATCGTCGGGATCACTTGGGGAAATTTTTGAATAAGAGTGTAACTGTACTTGGAACAAAAGGCGTGGTAGCCTATAGTAGAACAAGGTCGGCGAGAACGGGAGGGAGGGGTGGGGAGGGGAGGGGAACGAAAGTCAAGTGAGAGAGCGATGACCTTACCTGACGGTATGGATTCCTCAGCATCTAGTCCGATGATGTGATTGACTGTGACTGTGATGGCTAGTTCTGAATTATTGGCCAGTTCTGGATATTTCTGAGTGATCCTTTGATATCTTACCAGTTTGTAATTACTACTTCTAGTTTTCCATGATGTTTTTCCTGATTTTAGTTCATTGATCCCTTTAATTACTTTTTACTTAATCTATTTTACCTGCAACAGTATTATTTTTAGTGTTCGTTAGGTGTACGATGTACATATAGGTACGACTGATGGAGAGCATTACGGTCATCATTCATTCATTCATTCATTCATTCGTTTATTTGCAATTGGGGCTGTGTCCCCCGGTGGCAAATTAGATATACATAACAAATAAATAATTGTACATAACAATTCACTAACAATTAAACTGGAGTATTTACACAAATAGTCAGTCTTTCCTTAAACACACCTATATGTTTGGGAAAAGGCTCTAAAATTGCGGCAGATAGAGAGTTCCAATTATCAATGGCACGGTTTACGAAATAATATTTACCATAAATTGTTCGCTGTGGTCGGCCCTTAACTTTGAAAGGATGATCGCTCCTACCCATGTAAGTAGGCTTTTCCATACGTTTGCTAAGCTCACCCCATGCTGGTTGATTTGTATACGTGTTGTACATAGCGCAGAGTCTAGATTTCATCCTCCTAGCCTCAAGTGATTCCCACCCAAGTCTCTTTAACGTACGGCTCACACTGCTCCTGGGATTAAAGTCACTGAGCACAAATCTAGCGGCCTTTCTTTGTACCATTTCCAACTCATTTATGAGCCCTACTTGATATGGATCCCAAACCGCCGAGGCGTATTCCAGAATAGGTCTTACAAGTGACAAATATCCTAATTCTTTAGCAGAGGTACTACTTCCTTTTAATACCCTCATTACAAAGTGCAGGGATTTTTAAGCTTTAGAAACTACACATCCTACATGACTACTCCATTTCATATCATTTCTTAAGTGAACGCCCAAATATTTGCAAGAATCTTCTTCTACAAGTATTTCCGAGCCAATGTTATATTGAAAATCTTGCCTTCGCACTTTCCCTATTTTTATTAGACTACATTTTCTTGTGTTTATTTTAATTTTATTTTCAATCGCCCACTTATAGACCAGGTTCAGGTCATCTTGAAGTACTGCATTGTCTTGTGAGTTATGTATCTTTCGATATATTATACAATCATCCGCAAACAATCGACAGTCACTGCGAATCCCATTTGGTAAGTCATTTATAAACGCCAAGTGCAGTTAGTTTTACATTTAAGGTGAAAAATGGAGCCACCAACAAAACCGATTCAAGGCAAAACGAAATGTATTATCAATTTAAATTAACGTCGCGAAATTGAATTGTTCAAAGGAATAAAATTTCACTCTTGGCGCGAAATAAAATTATTAACAGAAATTTAATTTCGCTGCAGGGGCGAAATAAAATGCATCACTGACTTTAAATTTCGCTCCCGATGCGAAATAAAATTCGTACCAGACTTTAAATTTCGCTCCCAGCGTGAAATGAAATCCGTTACAGACTCTTAATCTCGTTCCCGGCTAGAAACATAATTCTTAACAGACTTTTAATTTTGCTCCTGGCGTGAACTAAAATTCATTATAAGACTTTTCATTTCACTCATGGCGTGAAATAAAAAACGTTAGTCTTTTAAATTCGCTTCCGGCGCGAAATAAAAAAAACATTACAGAGAATTTCACTCCGGGCACGAAATAAAATTCGTTACAGACTTTCAATTTCACTCCCGGCTCGAAATAAAATTATTTACAGACTTTTAATTTTGCTCCTGGCGTGAAATAAAATTCGTTATAAGACTTTTGATTTCGCTCCTGGCACGAAATGAAAACCGTTACAGTCTCTTAATTTTCCTCCCGGCGTGAAATAACATTTTTTAACGACTGTTAATTTTGCTCCTGGTATGACAAATTGCTGGCCCCATGGTGTTGGGGGTAGCGTGCCTGCCTCTCATCTGGGGGTCCCAGGCTCGCTTCCCGGCTCCGTTAGTGATTTTAGAAACGGACGTGTGGGTTGGAACGGTGTGCTCGAAAACCAAGATTAACGGCCGAGGGAACCCGATGCGCTGACCAATATCTGCAGACTTAATGGTTGGGCAGCGGTCGCTTGGTAGGTCTAGGCCCTTCATGGGTTGTAGTGCCACGGTTTATTTTAATGACACAACATTCCCAAACAGCATTTAGTTTCGCTCCCGGCGTGAATTTAAAATGCATGGAACATTTCATTTCATGTCTGAAATTAAATCTGGTCTAACATGCGAAACAAAATGGCTGTGGACGCGTTAACATTTTAATTTCGCCGTGAGCGCGATATTCGGGTGCGAAATGATATTGTCAGCGCGAAAATTAAAATGGAAGCAAAATTTAATTCAAAGCACAATAACATAGTGAAAAGCGACGCAAAACTAATTGCAGTGCGAAACGAAATACTGTACGTGGCCCAGGGGTTTGATGTCGTGCCGTGGTCAGTATAAATGCGCTGAGGGTAAGAAGGAAGTAGTAAGGAATGTAGAAATGAGAGGAATGACCCCTCACCCCTGTTGTTCGAGTAACCCCCCTCCGAAACAGAACTCCATATACGCCGCTGGTACTACCACAGACGATTTACTGTTGTTTGTAACTCTTCAGTCCTTCAACACTAATTTGCCCGATAAAGTCCAGTCAAATTAGACCAAAAATTATGCGTTTGCTGCATTAAATCATGTAGATCCAAATGTTTCGGGAATGTGTAGGGGGAGGTCCCCTGAACAACACCTAATAAAGTCCCGTCAATTTCAGGTGCCGTGGGGGACAGAGGGGGGCTCAAAGCCCCCATTTTTAGTTTTTGGCACATAACTTTAAAACGGTGCATCGCAGAGAAATTTGTATACCATTTAAACGTAAAGAAAATTAAATGCCCTACAAAATGGTGTAATCATATATATCTTTATGTGTTACTGTCTCCGAGATATGAGCCAGTGAACATGGAATATTTGAAGAAAAATATGCAGCGCCTCACATTTCTCGTCTAAT
Organism: Meconema thalassinum; assembly: GCA_946902985.2. Classification (NCBI taxonomy): domain Eukaryota; kingdom Metazoa; phylum Arthropoda; class Insecta; order Orthoptera; family Tettigoniidae; genus Meconema; species Meconema thalassinum. Next base: position 861,581,004 of record OX336388.2, read on the forward strand.
TTGCCCATCCAATCCTTTTACCTTCCATTTTACAGGAAACTCGTAAGGAAGGAAGTTGTAGACCATTAAATTTCCCTCAAGAATATATATACGTATGCTAATTTTTCTTCGACCTGTCGATCGTTGGAGCGTTTTGACGTATGGCCGCCGGTTTCGAGATTTTGCTAGTGAACTGCTCATTAGTTTACTTCCGTTTTCAACGGCTTTAACACTCTGTATTACGATATTTATTGATTCTGCAAACATAAATGGTATTTATTACCCATATAACTAATATATAATATATACAGGGTGAACAAAAAATGCCGCACTTTGAGGTCGGCATGCTATTCCTCATCCAATTGCAAGACAAAAGGTTCAATAGCAAAATCGGATCGGGTGCTGTTTGAAAACACAAGTATGAAAACGAGAGCTGGCAACACTGTCACATCCTGCAGTGCATCGGAATGTACAGATAAAGCACCGAGTTCCTGCGAGCTGTTTTTGGCCACGCTACATGTAGTTACAGCGTTGACAGGGCCTCGTTTCTTAACATGCATTTCTGTTAAACCTATTGGCCTAGGATTTGCAACATAAACTTTTTTCGTGAATTTCGACGAGCAACTGCATGCCGACCTCCAAGTGCGGCATTTTTTGTTCACCCTGTATATATTATATATGAAAGTATGTGTGTCAACTGTTAATTTGCAACACTAATAAACACTAATAATCTATCTTGGCCTTTCAAACGGCGAATATTTTTTTCATATCCTTTTAATATGCATGTATAAGACCCCTCCCCATCTGAAATAGAATGTACTTAATACGCTGTTTACATAATATTAAGGTAAGTAGGCCTAAGTTTATTATGATATTGTATCCTATGATATTCCACAAATAAGAATATAAGACAGAAGTAGAGGAAAGAATTGATACTGGGAGATAGTCAAGACAGAGACGGCGAAACATCGAATTAAAAACCGTCAATTGTGGACAACAGACGACCTAAACGGAAGGAATAATAATATTCCGAGATATCTGACGACCCAGGAAAGGAAATAATCTTCTGGAATATGAGATACCATGGGATATGCCTAAGTGACTGATCCCTTTCCCAATCCGGTACGGTTGAAAACTCCAAAGATCGTGGCTATTTGAACTGATACCAATGGCTGGAGTGTGGTCTGATATGACGATTGAAGTGACACTGATGTGTGATGTGAAGAGTGAAGGGGGGGGGGGGGGGGGACTAACACGATGGAGAGGCATGAGTGATCCTGTGTTGGCGAAATGGGTTGGAGGGGCTCGTACAGGTACAGCCATAGGTTCTTCACAAAGCGTAGAGCATTTTGCCGGAGTCCATTCTGTAAGTGGAGAACAGCATGTCAACTTTTGAGCATCACGAATGAGCAGGGATGACCAAGACAGAAGGAAGCTTGCACAGTAGTTGGCTGATCACCCGCCTTTTTCTGTACGTGATTCTTTGATGTCCCTTTCAACCGGAGTAATAGTACCCAGCAACATCAACTGTTGCCAACCATTGGGAATCGGAACCCCTACAAAGGGGACTTTTGTTGGAAGTAACTTTGCAGAAATTAAGTAGTGTAAGAAAAACCCAGAAGTCCCTTTGCCTGCTATGAGCAACACTATCAAACTGGACAATGATGTAGTGGTGGTCGAGCCTTTAATGATTTTCCAGAGAACCTTAATTAACAAGAGAACTGAAGGGGATGTGGAGGAGCTGTTGAAGTGCGAGTTAGCCCCATATCCCACGACTCTTTTTGACGAAGGGATCATGAGGAAAACGAAAAAGTCCGCTCTCTACGATGCCTTTCCTTCATGCAGTCAAATAACCAACCTGAAGATCTGTTTCGCGGTAATCAATGGTGACTTTCTTCTTCATAGGGTAAAGTGGAACGACACTAAGTTCGCCTTTATCTGCAACCAATATGTGTCTTACGTTATCAACCATTACTGTTACAACTCTGCTGTTGTGTTTGACGTTGATGAAGACACAAGTTCCACGAAAAGAGGCGAACAACATCGAAGAGCATCAAGTAAAACATCAGTGAAACAGACTTTGATGAGAACATGGTGGCTACTGTTAAGCAGGAAAACTTCCTTTACAACGAATATAACAAAATTAAGCTGCTAACTATGTTAGCGCAGGCCTGGGATGCAAAATGTATACAATTCACCATAGCCAAAGTAGACACTTACTGCAGCATTGTCAAGCGTGGATTACAAAATACCCCTCATTCAACTGTGATGGTAGTTGTCGAGGACGTAGACCTGCTCGTCTTACTCATGGCACTCACACCACGAGACACGAATGTCGTTTTCCTGGAGCCTGGACGAGGCAACACAGATGACAAACTGTACTCCTCCCAACAACTTCAGGCCTTGCCATTCTGCCAGTACATTCTATTAATCCATAGATTCACTGGATGTGATACCACCCCGCTAATTTTGGGAAAAGTAAAGTAAGTCAAATGTTTGGAGCGGTATCCTAACGAAACCGAAAGCATCGCTGAAATGTTTATGGCTCCACGTCCACGCCAGAAGACATCAATGAAGTTAGGGAACAAAATATGTTCCTACTGATGTATTCGACACCACTCCACGAGTATGACCTCAATTATCACAGGTACATTTCATTTTGTGTTGCATGTACTAACTTCGTTGAAGCATGCTGTTTGATAAATAAATATTCTATTCTCTTATGTTCTATTCACGCGTAGATGTGCTTCGTCAAATCGTCAGCCACGATGAAAGCAAATTTGTCTTCATTGCCACCAACCTGCTCTATATAACTCGTGGAGTGTGTTTCTACAGGTTCAACACAACAAATTGTTATTGAACATCAAATTTGTCCAGCAAGTGCATTAATTTTATTTTAAGAGGGTAACAGTGCTGTTAATAAAAAAATTGCACTTATAACTTATAATTTTTTAAAAGAATATAAACAACAAAATATAACAAACTTTTCAGAACATATACATACTCCGATGGGCTGGACTGTAAATTATTAGATCTTGATCATGTTTTCATTCCCATAAAAACGAAATTGTTTTCCGAAATTCTGGCCTCCCCCGAAACATAATCCTGCATACGCCACTGCGTTCATGTACTTTCTAGGTATATATTATTAGTTATATGGTTGATAATACCATCTATGTTTACATAATCAATAAATAACGTGATTCAGAGAGTTAAAGCCGTTGAAAACGGAAGTAAACTAATGAGCAGTTCACTAGCAAAATCTCGAAACCGACCCCGTTAAGTCAAAACGCTCTAACGTTTGACTGGTCGAAGATAAATTAGCATAAGTACATATATTATGAAGGAAATGTAATGTTCTACGACTTTCTTCCCCACGAGTTTCCTGTAAAATGGAAGGCAAACGGATTGGACGGGCAAGTTAGACGAGAAACATGAGGCGCTTCACATTTTTCTGCAAATATTTCATATTCACCGGCTCATATCTCGGAGACGGTAACACACAGAGATAAATATGAATACACCATTTTGTAGAGCATTTAATTTACTTTATGTTTGAAAAGTATAAATATATGTGTGCGACGCACCGTTTTAAAGTTGTACGCCAAAATCTAAAAAGGTGGGCTTTGAGCCCCCTCCCCCCCTCTGCCCCCCCCTCCCCCGCGGCACCTGAAATTGACGGGACTTTATTAGGTGTTGTTCAGGGGACCTCCCCCTACACATTCCTGAATATATTTGGAACTACACGATTTTGCAGCAAAAATTCCTAATTTGACTGGACTAATAACTGGGTGGGATACATCGTATATAAGATGTAAGTAACACTCCTGGAAATAATTACATGTATTAGATTTAAGATCACTAAAATTGCTGCTTTATAATAGTGACCATATACTAATACACGTAAAGTTTTCCGTGAGTGTTAATTACATGTACTGTACATTGTACCCCGCCTTGTTATTGGGCAAATTAGTATTGACTGACTGAAGAGTTACAACTGATAATTTGTATTGTAATGGGAGTTCTTCACTTATCTTGAATGTCTGTTCGCACAGCACATTCGTCTTCTTGTTCGCTATGGAACAAGTAGAGGTACTTGTTGCCCCATTGTACTCAAAGTATTGCGTTATGAACGTCAGGGAGAGTCAGCCACGAGTCCGAGGTGCAGCCAACGACAATGGTGATTTTGATGCCATAGCACTGACTTTCTCCTACACTGGAGTGATGACCATTGTATGACTCACGTTGCTTTTGCAGCCCGACAGATTGTGCAGGCGGTGTGCGGTAAGACTGCTACTGCTGCCAACGTCAAGACTTTGAACATCGCACCGAACATATTTTAACTCGCGAAACGAATACATCCTAATTTCAACAACGGAATTAAATGTTCCATGCATTTTAAATTCACGTCGGAGGGCGAAACTAAATACCGTTTAGGAATTTTATTTCACGCCGGGTGGGAGATTAAAAGTCTGTAACGAATTTTATTTCGCGCAGGGAGTGAAATATAAAGTCTGTAACCGAGTTTAATTTCGCGCAGGGAGCGCACCGGAAGCGAAATTAAAAGTCTGTATTGAATTTTATTTTGCGCCGCGAGCAAAATTAAGTCTGTAATGAATTGTATTTCGTGCCGGGAGTCAAATTAAAAGACTGCAACGAATTTTATTTCGCACCGGAAGCGAAATTAAAAGTCTGTATCGAATTTTATTTTGCGCCGCGAGTGAAATTAAAGTCTGTAATGAATTGTATTACGCGCCGGGAGCGAAATTAAAAGATTGTAACGAATTTGGTTTTCGCGCCGGGAGTGAAATTTTATTCAATTGCACAATATAATTTCGCGTTGCTATTAAGTTTCGCGTTGATTTCGCTACGTCATTTCACTTCGAATTAAGTTTCGCTTCGATTTAATTTCCCGCCGACGATCATTATCATTTCGCTCCCAAGTATCGCGCTCACGGCGAAATTCAAATATATTCGCCCCCACAGCCATGCATTTCGGTTTGCATGTCAGCCCTGGTTCAAGGGCATACCACGAAATCCCAGGGGGGAATGCGACTAAGTTCTGTACCAAGAAAAGGAAGCCAGGCCCCTAGTTTATATTTGAAATTATATATTTCTTTACGCTTGCATTAGAGAATCTGTTAAGTACTGAGCAGTTTTGATTTCACTGATATTTTATCTGTCACCCCACAATCTGCAAGCTACATGGCTGAACAGCGGTTGGTTGCTTGGTAGGCCTAGGCCCTTCAACGGCTGTCGCGCCACGGGTTTAGTCTTTTTTTTAACTTCTAATATATAAGTGTAAGAGTACAAGAGCACGAACTATTCAGTGACAACTTTCTTTCAGAGAAGCAAGTTCGAATTCAAATGGAAACAATGCGTTGTGTGGAAAAGTAAGACGTAGCCATTGTGAAAATGGAAAATTGATCTCCGTAAATATTGACGACAGTCAAGTGCCATGTTGTTTAGGTGCAAGCGTCCTGCATAAATATCCACTTCCTTTGTACGCCCACAGAAAGCGAAGAAAATTCCCAGCGGAGCTTGTGTATTGGCATATTGAACGAAAGAAAAGGTAAGGAACTGAAACAATGTTTCTTACAGCAGATGCTTATTGCCATTCAGAAATTCCTTAACCTACCATTGTGGTTGCACGTGAAGTTCAGTTGTGTCTTGTGTTTCCCAGGGTTTTCCTCACTCCCTCCAGGTAAATGCCGAGATAGTACCTTAGGCTACTTGAAGACTAAGGGCACCTACCCCATCCCTGACTCCAATACAGTAACACACATAGTCAACTACACGCGACTGATGACCAAGATGTCCCAAGTCCCTACAATGTATTATTATCAACAAGAACAAGAATGTTTAAGGAAGTAAGAAAGTATCTGTACAAACACATTGTGTAAACGTTACATAAGCGTGACATTACTATAATTTTATTTCTCAGATATTGTTCCGCGCCTAGGCACTTGTACCTAGGTACATGTAACTCGCCGAACTACAATACGGTATTCGTCAATTCGGCGTGTTCATCATTTTCCTTGCGCAAGAGATCTTGTGAAGCGGCGCCGCTACTCCTACCACCCTTTTAAATAAACGATTCCCAAACTAATGCTGACGATTCCATTCATCCGATTTTATTTATGAACAAGAAGTTCCGTAACGAACTAAAGAGCCTACTTTTCATTAAAAAAAAGATACAGGCCAATGATTAATCTATATGGATCTATCTAGAATAATGACGAAATTAAGTTGGTAATATCGAAATTTCTAATTAGTTCGAAATACTGTATAGGCTACCTGGCATAATGTAGCCTAATAGAGAACTACAGTTGGCAGCCCTGGTGACTGAATATATTCTTAGTTCCATCTCTTAAGGTACAGAATAACAAATTTGGTTGAAGTCCAATGGATAGCATGGACGTTACATGCAGTTAAACATTGGATCTAACAGTGCGTAAAATCATGTTGGCAACAATGACATACATGTATTGGTCAGAAATAATCTGAAATAATATGATCTATTGTTGTCTCAATTTTGAATGAAATCCATTAGTTAGTATAGAAGTTACAATCATTTCAAAATTGGATCTATCAGCAGGCTTAGAATCATGTTGGCAGCACTGGCGTAGGCCTACAGTATATTGGTTACCCCAAATTTATCTAGAATGCCAGCTACTATACGTGTGCAAAGTTTAGAGCTATTGGCTTGCATACTTTCGGTTATATTGATATTAGGGTAACAAAAATAGAGTCAGTATTTATTAACAGTTGGCAGCCCTGGCTACTCTTAAGAATCGGCATAGTCATATCTGTTATGGTACACATAGCACACACGAAATTTGGTTGAAATCCAAATGATAGTATAGAAGTTATATGTATTTAAAGTTGGACCTCTCAGCAGGCCTAGAATCATGTTGGTAGCAGTGACGTATATAAGTTACTCCAAATTAATATAGAATGACAGGTACTATACGTGTGCATATTTTAAAGCTGTCGGCTTGCATACTTTCTGATATATGGGTATTTGGTTTAAAAAAATTGAGAGCATTTATTAACAGTTGGCAGCCCTGGTGGCTCTTGAGAATACGCCCAGTCATATCTGTTTATATACACATAGCACATACGAAATTTGGTTGAAATCCAATTTATAGTGTAGAAGTTATATGCATTTAAAATTTGGACCTACCAGCAGGCTTAGAATCATTTTGGCAACACTGCCATGAATGGCCTCCTGGAAATTAAACTGCAATATTATTATCTATACGTGTGCCAATTTTGAAAAAGCTCCGACTCATACCTTCCATGATATCCAACATGGAGCTCAAATTTCAATTGCGATTTTTCAGCAGTTGGTAGCACTGACATCATTTTCAAATATGGCCGTGAGATATTCAGGTATAGATCTTTACTCCTACCAAATTTTGTTTCCATTGCTGCAGCCGTTTAGGAGTTGATAGGGGGGGGGGACACACACACACAGCCAGCCAGACCGAGAGATAGAAGGACAGACAGACACACATTTGCCCGATCTCATAAGTCTACTTTTTCCTCATTTTTGCAAAATGTGAAAAGTAGGCTAAAAATCGGGACATTTAGCCTTAATGTTATCTGGCTGTTCTACAGAATGCTGTGTAGCCTGGCTGGTGTGTGTCTTACCCGTGCTGTCCGATCGTGACATCACAGTTCCCTCTTCATTGTATGTAAAGTAGTCATGGATGTTTCAGCTACGTTATCTGATGGTTGAGTTACTTCCGCAATGCTATATGTGTTCGTAGAATGGGGCCTGTTATCAAGTGCCTCTGATATGGTTGGATATTCAGGGGAAAGTACTGCAGTTTCCGTGTCCGTAGTGTTGCTTAGCTTACTACTCCCATCAGACTCACCCAGCACCGTGTTGTAGGTTTGTTGTCTGACATTTACCGGGCGATTCCTTCTGTTCAGACAGTCTATTTGTAAGTGGGAAGTTTCTTTACAATAAAAGCAATACTTAGCTTGTCCTTCATATGTTAACAGAACTTTACAATCATTGACCGTCAAATATGATGGAATGGGGTATTTAAGTTCAATTGTTAATACGTATGCCATTACTTACAGCAGAAAATTCGTATACTTCATTCCAGCACTCGTTCCGTATGTCCTTGACAACTCCATACGTAGAAAGCACGCGGGAGAGCCTTTTGTTGTTGACTTCGGGAGGTAGATTAAACAGACAAGCACACGTTTTGTCAAAGAGTCTTAGTGGTGTTACCGCTAGCTAGCCGGAAGGATATCACACCTTCATGTCGAGATAATATGTTTTCATACAGTAAGGTGGACACTAATTTAATGTACACTGAATTTTCCCCGTTGTCTAGTTGATTCGCTAGAATTGATCTCTATTAAGCTTCAGGTCGTTTGCTATCCACCTAAGACTATGTATTTCAAATGTTGTCGGTCTGTTGTTCCTTTCTTCAAAATCGCATTTAATAGTTATTTTCCGGACATTCGCCATTTTCACTAGTTCAACAAGAAGTTCCGTGACGAACTAAAGAGCCTACTTTTCTTAAACTTTAAGATTCATGCCAATGATTAATTTATATGGAACTATCTAAGTTAATGACGAAATTAGTTGGTAATATCAACATTTCTAATTAATTCTAAATATACCTGGCATAAAGTAGCCTAATAGAGCACTACCGTTGGCAGCCCAGGTGACTTAATATATTCTTAGTTCCATCTCTTAAGGTTCAGAATACAAAATTTGGTTGAAGTTCAATGGATAACATGGACGTTACATGCAGTGAGATATTGGATCTATCAGTGCACGTAAAATCATGTTGGCAGCAATGTCATGCATGTGTTGGTCAGAAATAATCTGAAATATTATGATCTATTGTTGTGCCAATTTTGGATGAAATCCATTTGTTTGTATAGAAGTTACATGCATTTTAGAATTGAACCTATCATCAGGATTAGAATCATGTTAGCAGCATTGACATATATTAGTTACTCCAAATTAATCTATAATGTCAGGTACTATACGTGTGCAATGTTTAGGGTTGCTAGTTTGCATACTTTCTGATATATTGATATTAGTGTACAAAAATAGAGACAGCCATTATCAACATTTGGCAGCCCTGGTTGCTCTTAAGAATTCGCATAGTCATATCTGTTTACGTACCCATAGTACATACAAAATTTGGTTGGAATCCAATTGATAGTATAGAGGTTACATGTATTTAAAAATTGGTCCTATCAGCAAATCATGTTGGTAGCACTGACGTATATTAGGTACTCCAAATTGATCTAGAATGTTAGGTACTACATGTGTGCATAGTTTAAAGATGTCGGCTTGCATAGTTTCTGATATATTAGTATTTGGATAGAAACATAGAGAGAGCATTTATTAACAGTTGGCAGCCCTGGTGGCTCTTAAAAATACGCTCAGTCATATCTGTTTATGTACACATAGCACATACGAAATGCGGTTGAAATCCAATTAATAGTGTAGAAGTTATATGCATTTAACAATTTGACCTATCAGCAGGCTTAGAATAATTTTGGCAACACTGTAATGTATGGCCTCCTGGAAATTAAACTGAAATATTATTATCTATGTAATATGTGCCAATTTTGGAATAGGTCCCATGCATACCTTCCAAGATATCCAACATGGAGCTCAAATTTCAATTGCAGTTTTTCAGCAGTTGGTAGCACTGACATCAATTTCATATATTCAGATATTCAGGTATAGATCTTTACTCATACCAAATTTTGTTTTGATTGTTTCAGCCGTTTAGAAGTTGATAGAGGGGGACATACACACACACACACACACACACAGACAGACAGACAGACAGGACAGACACACAGACATTTGCCCAGATTGATCTCATAAGTCTACTTTTTCCTCATTTTTGCAAAATGTGAAAAGTAGGCTAAAATTACAATACCCCAATACGGTAAGCACTTCCGAGTATTTATTAACCTCGCGGCTAAACTCAGAACCTAACACGACGTAGGTCGCTAAGTGACACTTCCACTCTTTCTACTCTATGGAGTTCTCCAACACAAAATGTATCAAAATGGTGCCATTCTCAATCGATGATGCCGTTTGTAATATATAAACGATATCCGAATAACGTTATTAGTCCGAATAACGGTATTCGGGGAATATTTTTCGAGAGAAGTTTTCAAATAATGTTATTTCTAGTGAGCGCTACCATTTCGTTCCTGCGATAATCGATATCCGAATAACGTTATTAGTCCGAATAACGGTATTGGTGGGATAATTTTCGAGAGATGTATTCAAATAACGTTATTTCTAGTGAGCACTACCATTTCGTTCCTGCGATAACCGATATCCGAATAACGTTATTAGTCCGAATAACGGTATTGGGGGAACATTTTTGGAGAGATCTATTCAAATAACGTTATTTCTTGTGAGCACTACCATTTCGTTCCTGAGATAACCAATATCCGAATAACGTTATTAGTCCGAATAACGGTATTGGGGGAATAATTTTCGAGAGATGATTTCAAATAACGTTATTTGTAGTGAGCACTACCATTTCGTTCCTGTGATAACCGATATCCGAATAACGTTATTAGTCTGAATAACGGTATTGGTGGAATAATTTTCGAGAGATGTATTCAAATAACGTTATTTCTAGTGAGCACTACCATTTCGTTCCTACAATAACCGATATCCGAATAACGTTATTAGTCCGAATAACGGTATTCGGGGATATTTTTCGAGAGACTTATTCAATTAACGTTATTTCTGTCGGACAATACTATATCGTTCCTACGATAACCTATATCAGAATAACGTTATAAGGACCAATAACCATACCATGCGATACAAATGACGTCCGGGTATGAAACGAAACGACCACAATGTGACCAAGACCCATTTTGTTACATAATCCACCCTAACAACAATTTTCGTTATGTTAAGTTATGAAGCCTTGGTTCCGACCATAGAGTGGAAGGTCACAGCCCGTCGCTAGAGAGCACGCGTGCACGTCACGTTACGATACAAAGCGAGCAACAGCATGCATCAGTCGTCCAACCAAGACCAAGACAGTAGGCCATTCGACATGCTTCCTGGTTGAAGATTGTGGGGCACCCATTGGGCACACACTTTCCGCAAGTGCAGTCGTTCCTTCATGATGGTGTGCACACTTCCGACGCTCAATCCGACCACTGTTACTCGGCGGTCCTGTGTAATGGGTGCATCAACCAGCTGGACGTTGTCATCGGTAATGCAGGGAGGTGCCTCATACCGGGCATCATCGGCTAACGACACCCGTCCTTCCCTGATGCGCTTGTGCCACGCCATGACCCTTGCAAGGGACATGCAGTGTTTGCCGTACACTTGTGACATTCGGCGATGAATGTCCGTTCCCCCTACTCCTTTCGCTGTCAGAAACGGAACAACACCTCATTACTCTTCGTTTGACGCCTCCATGTCACTGTTTGCAATGCGACTGGCAGCGTTGGACAAATGATGCATGCACGCGTGCCCTCTAGCGACGGGCTGTGACCTTCCACGCTCTGGTCGGAACCACACCTCGTTACACACGCCACGATTAGCCGATGTTGTCACCGGTTTGCGCATTCCAGCCTACGGCTCGTTACTCTTTGAACGCACCTTATAAATAATTTAGGAATATTTCAAGAAACATGAACGAATCTTGATACTCAGCCAGTATGTTCCAAAAGGGGGTGAGACATGATGTTAAGGTAAAGATAGCCTTGAATACATATTACAGTGTTGCCATATTAACAATTAATATTATATCTTTCAGTCGGTCAACACAAACTCATTCCAAATACTGGAATATGTGAAAAACAAGATGTTCAGTAAAGAACATATAGCCTACTTTCTCCTAAATGTATGAGTATAGTTATAACTCGTTGTTATTATCAAAGAGTATAATAGAACTATTCTTTGTTGAAGACCTTAGAAACGATTTACCTCTACCAAACGCCACAACCTAGATAAAAACTGCTACCATCATTGAATAAAGAAAGATAAGAAGTATATCAAGAATGTTATGGATCTGGAGACATAATCGACCGGACTGGCTGCGTGGCTCAGCGGTAACGTTCTCGCTTGCTGGGCCCTAGGTTGCAGGTTCGTATCCTGGCGCAGTCAGCTGGCATTTGAGGGTGCACAAATGCGAGGGAGTCGTGTCAGTACATTTACTGGCACGTTAAAGATCCCCTTCGGGCCAAAATTCCGGCACCCCGGTGTCTCTAAAAGCAGCAGTAGTTAAAAGGGATGTAAAACCAATAACATTATTATTATTATTATTATTATTATTATTATTATTATTACTATTATTATTATAATTACATATACGACCTGCCGTGGACAACATCCAACTTTGAGTTGAGGCATGTCTTTACACGTCTGGTTGTGCATGGCTTTCACAACCCTAATTGAATTAACAAATCTTTCCATGACCCTACAGAGACGTGTGTATACAAACTATGTGGATATTTTCGACTGCTATTTGCCTGAAATAAAAGTAGTAATTAATAACCTGAACTAACACCAACGGCTTGAATTCAGTTACTATGTGAAATCGTTTTGTTCTTTACTTCAAGTAACATTTTCAAGTAACGCAAAATAGGCTGTTACAAACCTTTAAAATAAAAAGTAAAAATGTATCGTAGTATCATCTTGTCATTCTTCAAATTCGATGCGCATAGAATGCCAATGGTATAGTAATCAATGGAGCCCCACGTAGACTAGTCGTGACATCTAGTGGTGAAATATCGAACAATATAATCCTAACAGAGCGAGTGCATTCTAGCGGCCAGAAGAAGAAACTTTTCAATAAAATCTGGAAGTTAATAAGTAGGTCGGCTTGCAGTTACCTTTTTGGCAGCTAGATGTCTCGAGTAAATCTGCTGGCGAATTATGTTTTAATTAAATATATATTTTACACCATAATATGCACAATATAACGCTTAATTTTAAAACGTCTGAGTCATTACAAAACAATAAACATATAAAATTTCAAGCAAAAACCTAGCTCTGATCGGGTTTGAACCATAGGCATTTGAGGGATAGGCTAACGCTCTACCACTGAGCTAATTGTGTCAACGAATATCGTTCTATGTAAAACGACTTACATAGAACTTGTTAGCAAATAATGATTTATACTAAACGATTTCATCACTGGAGTATATTATTTATATATAAAGCATTTCATACAAAGTTTATTTATTTTGTATCAGTACGCTATATTGCATGCAATACTCAAATTAGTGAAATATAAGTCAGGCACAAGATATCCGCTGCCATCTTGTCTTATTACTGAATCGGCTCAGCTTTTTAAAATCACGTCTGCACTATAGTATTACAAAATAAACTTTTAATTTCGAACGTGCCTCTTCCTTTAGAACAGATAAAACGATTCTCGGCTCGATAATCGGAACTGGTGGGTCCCATGATATGGATTATAAAGTTTGCATAATTCGCACGGCCGCCATCCTGAAATGGTATGGCGAACGACCATGTAGTTTGGTCACAAGACGCATCTTATACGAAGGTATGTTGTTACCAAATTTGGTAGAGATCGGATGATTTGGTTAGTCGTTATTTGATTTTACGTTTTGAACGTTTGAGTGGCCGCCATTCAGTTTTAGTAAAGATGGCGGCGATATAAAACATGACACTGAGGTGTCCTTTGCTAGTGCTACCTTTGTACCAAATTTCGTTCAATTCGCATTCCCCGTGTTCGAATTGATAGGGGGGGACAGACATTCAGAGTACACACACTCACACACACACACACACACACACACACACACACACAGACTCACACACACATACACACACACACAGACTCACACACACACATACACACACACAGACAGACACACTTTTTTCGCCCTGTGTTGATCTCATAAGTCTACTTTCATTTTTTGCAAAAATCGAAAGTAGGCTAATAACCTGAAATAAATTATATGTGATTAATATTTATATATATATTGTTATGCACTATTGAAAAAGGAGACGACTAAGGTAGCAGAGCATATTGGAGAGGAAAAACTGAAGGCAATGGTTTTTGTAGATGACTTGATGATCTGGGGAAACAAGGAGAGGGATGTACAGTAGCAACTAAATGCATGGGAGGATGTAGTGTCATCATATGGAATGAAGTTTTCGACGCAAAAGAGTGATGTGGTGAACAACTCGTGAGAAGGACAGAGTATACTCTTGGATAAAGTTAGGCGGAAAGCAGTTGAAGAGAGTGCAGAGCTTCAAGTATCTGGGAAATGTCATTGATGAAATGGGGGAAATGTCTTGGAATTAGATGAAAGAGGAAGGCGTGCTGATGGATTCTTCAAGAGTGTTAGAGGCCTGATATGGAGCAAGGATGCGCCACAGAAATGTAAAAGGATCATGTACAAGACATACTTTGTGCCGATCTTAACGTATGGATCAGAAACTTGGGTGGTGAGGGAGAGAGATACAAGCAGTGGAAATGAAGTTTCAGAGGAGTCGTATAGGTGTAACCAGAATGGACAGAGCCAGAAATGATAGAGTCAGAGAAATATTAAAGGAAGAACCCCTACAGGATAGGATTGAAAAATGAAGGATATGGACACGTGAAAAGAATGGGAGAAGAGAGAATACCACGGAAAATATTGGAAATGGAGTGGAAGAAAAAGAGACCTAGAGGAAGACCAAGGGATAGGTGGATAAAGGGGGTGAAGAAAAGTGTCGAGAGAAAAGGAGTTGATTGGACTAACAGTGGCAGAAGAAAACTGGTGGATGGACAGAAAACGATGGAGAGGCTTGTGCTCCAAGCAGACCCAACTGCTCTAGTTGCTGATGATGACAACTAAGGGATGACATGCTTCGCTCGTCAAGCGACCATCATCAGATCCAAATGAGCAAAACACTGTAGGGTAGGACGCTTGCATTTAGTGCGAAGGCCTCTGGTTTCGATTACCAGCTGTGTCGTGGCATTTTATCCTTGCACTCTTAATTGGAGGTCTAGGTGTTTGCGACGTTTATGTAAATAATCCCATCCCTTTCACGACGCACAAACCACTCATGAACGGGTGTCAACTTAAGGTAAGAAAGTCCTGCCTATCTAGCCCATGTGGACATCTTCGAATTTTTGGCTCACATTACTCAAAATCTGTTAGGGTTAGCCAATTGAAATGTTTTCGGGATTACTGTTTGGATCATTATCTACAATAATAAGAAGGGTTATTGACAAAAACGAAATACTTTGGCAATATGAATTTTTTAAGGTACGATGTTTTAATCCAAAATTATATCGAAAAATATTTATATTTCATTTTGTATATTATTTAAAGGGATATCCCTTCTTATTACTGTTCATTAGGATGATGTTGATATATAAAACTATGGACGTATCTTTATTAGTTTTCTTACAAATGGTACCAAAGTACTGAGAAATGTTAAACTGAGAAAAATGAGGTTGAAGTTTTTCATTACATTTTGTTACCTCTGACAATTCTTAGAACATTACTGCCCCATAACTTGCATCATTTCGTCCATCACTGGTTATTTTGCTTCTCCTACTTAATTTAGCTTTTAAATAAATAAGTAAGTAAATAAATAAATAAATAAGTAAATAAATGCGTATTTCAACTTATCTGTTAGCAAATAAGTGGACTTGTTTCCAATCTTCAAATCAACGATTCAATTATTAATAAATGGGGCAGATAACCTCGCTGGTCCGCCCCTTAAACAATATTTCTTCAATAGATCAGTGCAAAATCACATTGATTATATTATTATGACGATGTTCAGTAACCACTCGTAACAAACAATGCAGGAAGTTGTCATTAATACCAACACAAAGTCTGCGCTCAACAGAGCAGACAGGAAGTGAGATCAGAAATCTATCTATAATAGTTCAGAAGTTATGCGCACAGACATAAATCTCTGTAAAAGTGGGCGTTGTCATTCATAGTGCAGCATAGTCATTTATATCTAAAAAAGGACCATTTTTCATATTTTTCGTCCTTTTTTAGGGTCAAATTCCTGTTCTCTACATTATAAATAACTAAAAACGAAAAAAAAAGTCATTTCTTTCGCCCCTAGACTTGTCTTTCTTACCTTAAGAGATCTGAACCAGGTCTCTTCGGAGGTACATACTCTGCCGATGTAATATAGTGTGCGAGTATACCCGCCGTACCACACAGCGAGTCTAAGAAACTGTTTAATAGACATGCAGCTTCGCTCTTATCTTGACATTTCAAACACTGAGACTTTCTTGTTCTTCCAACTTGTATGACGTTGGAGTTTTATCTTGTCCTCCCAACTTTTAACCGCCTCTGCACTAAACCAGTGTTCATGATGTCTGCCGCGCTGTGAGGAGAGAGATACGCCAGTGAAAGCACCGTCGGACGACACCAGACCTGTCCCTTTCTCAGTTTCACAATCTTATTCATGAAACCACCCGACATCAAAGTCACATTGTAGCACCTCAGACGCAATCTTTGCTTTTATCAAATGAGAGTATGAGAAAATTACTCTCACACGCCACAATTTGCCTTTTGAAGGATTTAATGAAGGTGGCTGTGTAGATCAGTCCCCTGAGGCTTCCTACCTTCTTGAGCCCAAAGCTACGAGTTCGAATCCTGCACAAATGTCGGTACTACTCTGTGTTTATGTTCGACCATGGTGAAATGTAAATATTATATGTAAGAAAACTGTACTATAATGAGGCTCATTATACAAGGAACGGCAAAAAGATCAGACGGTTTTTACATCACAACAACACAAACATTTTAAATGATACAAAATCTTTTATTACTTATAACAGCAAGGTGTACATGCCAATTAATGGAAAACATGAAAGAACAATAGATTTTAACTTTTAAGATTTGAAGATAACGTCTTTCAAATGATGCCCATCTTTTGCCATGCATTCTTCCAGTCTTGCACTGAAGCTTCGCATAGTCATTAGGCTTCAACTGCTGGACAGTAACCATTTTATACGGATGAAAATGCAAATCGAAACGCAATATTCGTCTCACTGTTCGATCAGACATTTGCAAAGCAGCAGCTTGTTTACGAGCCGGCCGCCGTGGACTGGTTTCCACAGCTTGTCTCACTCGCTCAACATTTTCTGGTGTCCTGGCTGACCTTGGACGGCCTGTCGACGTACGTTTTAAGGCTGAACCTGTAGCTCTAAAATTACTCACCCATAACAAAATTGTGTTACGAGATGGAACGCGTCCTCTTCGACTCGCTCAGCCGTACAACGACATAAACCGTCAGATCTTTTTATCGCATGGCAAAAGATGGGCATCATTTGAAAGACGTTATCTTCAAATCTTAAAAGTTAAAATCTATTGTTCTTTCATGTTTTCCATTAATTGACATGTACACTTTGCTGTTATAAGTAATAAAAGAGTTTGTATCAATTAAAATGTTTGTGTTGTTGTGATTTAAAAACCGTCAGATCTTTTTGCCACTCCCTGTACTACAAGTTTTCATTATGAAACAGTTTCTCTCACCGATCAGAACTCAAGAAATAGTTGTGTGACCAATTAGGTAAGGATAGTATCGCACCTGAGCTGACTTCCAGGTCCTTCCTATTTTAAATTTCATTGCGTGCCTAGTGTCGAAGTGGGGTAATCCAGGAGGCCATGGACGAATACAAGGTATTCTCTGCGTCCCATGCAATCTGTTCAGTACATAAAACTGGCGAAATCTCGACAGATATTGATAAATATTTATGTTTTAACATAAAATACTTATAATTATCGTCGAACATCAACAGTCGTATGCAACTCGCCTATAATGGTAATTAAGACACTCGTATGGAAATTATAAATCTCGCTACGCTCATTTTATAAACACACTCGTGTCTTAATTATTGCCATTATAGGCTCGTTGCATAATGTACTATTAAGGCCTGCTTGCCATCTCTTGATGAATGCAGTACATTTGCATTTGTCTGTTGGCACAAGCTAGAGTAAAATGTGACTTTTCACCGATGTCTCAGTCTCACTCATGGCTGTGATTATATGGAAGCTACTGAGGTATGGGTGGTGCTGAGTAATGGCCTTCAGGGAACTGTCAGTGCCTGTGGATGCTGTGAAAGGTTCTACTTATAGGTTCAGTACTGCTGTACTGACTCAGTGAGGAAAGCAATGGCAAACTACCTCACTCCTCATCTTGCCTAGTACGCCTCAATATAGTGCTGCCTTGGGTTTTTGTGGGTATCTACCCACATAACCTAAAGGCGGTGCTTTTTAGGATCCACACAGCCTTCAGGCTGACTAACTAACAGACAGACAACTGTGTTTTAAACACAAGAGATCCATGATTTAAAAAAACTTATACTTTTAAAAAATTCTTCAACATCTTCGTAGCATCCTGACACCTCTAAAATCCAGAAACTCGAATGGTCACTAAGCTGATAAAATAATAATAATAATAATTATTATTATTATAATAATGATAATAATAATAATAATAATAATAATAATACACATTAGGATTTTCTTGGACAAAACAACTCCTCATAATAGACCAGACATAACTTTAACTGATATAATAATATCGTATGGCCTCGGGTGCCAGGTGCAAGCTTTGTTACTTGACACCCTGAGGGCAGCTTGCATGTCAAATTTCGTTGTTCCTTGAAGCACTATGAAATTCAAGGAGGTTAGATATCTAAGTTCCTTGAACGCTATAGCGCTTTCTAGTAGAGAAATGAGGAACTTTGTGTTGGCGGAAAGTCCCGAGATTAATTTTGCCATTATGAACACGGCCTACTGAATTCAAATGGGTTCTTAGACATGCCAACATCGTATGACATGCGTGTCGTAATTTTTTCCACCCTTCAAAAAAATCACTTACCATGGCCAGGAGCGAACCTGCAAGCTTGGAGTTAGTAGACCGACACGTTAACCTCTCATCCACCGTGGCAACCACTTTAACTGATAAGAAGGATCATCACACGTGCTTGATTGACATATCTGTTCCGAATTACCATAATATCCACCATAAATACAGAGAGAAGATTGATAAATATACTCCTCTAGCTATGGAGGTGGCTAGAATCTGGAGACGGAAAATAAAATGTGACGATCCTTCCTATCCTCCTTTCTCCCACTGGCCTGACACCTAAATCCTTTTCACTAAATCTAGCCACACTAAATCTTGTCATATACACCCACACTATTGCACAAAAGGCTGCAATTCTGAAGACCTGAAGCATCGCTAGAGGATTTTTGAATACACACTAGGATTTTCTTGGACCCTCTTGTGAAAAGGAGACGTGGAAGATAACATTACTGAAAAAGAAAATTAACTGTCAAACGTCTTTGTCGTATAGTTTGAAAATGTATGCTATAGGCTTTTCAAAGTATGACTTTACTCATTTTCTTGTAGCCTACCGATATGAGTCATGTTACCAACTGTAAGTTGAGTAAATAAAGATAATAATAATAATAATAATAATAATAATAATAATAATAATAATAATATCGTATGGCCTCGGCGGGCCGGGTGCAAGCATTGTTATTTGACACCCAATGTGCTAATGTGTCAAATTTAGTTGTTCCTAGAACCACTATGAAAGTCAAGTAGGTTAGATATATAAGCTCCTTGAACACTATAGCGCTTTCTAGTAGAGAAATGAGGAACTTGGCGTTGGTGGAAACTCCCGAGATTAATTTTTCCACTAAGAACACGGCCTACTGAATTCAAATGGGTTCTTTGACATGCCAACATCGAATGACATGCGTGTCGTAATTTTCACCGCCTTTCAAAAAACACTTACCATGGCCAGGAGCGAACGTGCAAGCATGGGGTTGATAGTCCGACACGTTAACCACTCACCCACCGTGGCAAGCAATAAAGATAATAATAATAATAATAATAATAATAATAATAATGATAATAATAATAATGTATTAACTAATGAGATCTCCTTTTCTTCGTGCGTGTGTATGTGCGTATATGTGTATGTATGAGTGTAAGTTACAGTGTGTGTGTGTGCCTGTGTGTGTCGCCAATGAAAAGTAAACGGGTGGAGCGATTTCAATGAACCTCGAGAAGAACTTGCTACTGTGTCGTCCGACCACGACAGTCTCTTTCGAATTTTAATAACTATCACTAATCCAACATAGTGACCATGCGATATCTTTCACCGCCATTCAGTAACGCCGAAACTATTATTATTGATACCAACGTGAAATTCTGTATGGTGATCAGGGGTTCTGAGGTAAGTTCACTTATGTGACTTCTTTCTACTTTGTTGTTTCTTGTTTATTTATTTCATTCTTCCATTCTTTCTTACTTTCATTCTATCTTCCCTCCTTTGTTTCTTTCATTCATTCTCCCTTCTTTCTTGGTTATTTATTTGTTTATTTTTGTTCTTTTTTCTTTCCATAATTTCTTTCTGTCATCCTTCCTTCTATATTTGTGTATTTTTCTTTCTTTCTTTCTTTCTTTCTTTCTTTCTCTTTTTTGTTTGTTTATTTTCCCTAATTTCTTTCTCTCTTTGTTTGTTTCTTCTCTTTTTATTCCATAGTTTCTTTCTTTCTTTCTTTCTTTCTTTCTTTCTTTCGTTCACTCTTTCCTTCCTTTATATTCCTTTTTTGCGTAGTTTTTTATTTTCTTTCTTTCTTTCTTTCTTTCTTTCACTCTTTCCTTCCTTTTTATTTCTTTATTTGCGTAGTTTTCTATTTTCTTTCTTTCTTTCTTTCTTTCTTTCTTTCTTTCCTTCTTTCTTATTTATTAGTTTATATTTATTTCCTTGTTTTTCCTTCTTTCTTCCCTTGTTTCATTCTTCATTATTTGTTTATTTCTCTTTCATTCCTTCTTTCTTTACTTGTTTTCTCCTTCCCTTCAATCTTTCTTTTTTTCTTTCTTTTTTTGCTTTCGTTTTTATTGTTTTTCTTTCTTTCTTTCTTTCTTTCTTTCTTTCTTTATTTCATTCTTTATTCCCATCTTTTTCCATTGTTTGTATATTTCGTCGTTTCTTCCTTTATTTCTCTCTTCATTGCTTGTTTCTTTGTTTCTTCTCTGATGTTAATTTTCTTTTTTTTTTCTTTGCTTGTTTATCTTTCTTTCTTTCTTTCTTTATTTCTTTCTCTTTCTTTCTTTCTTTCTTTCTTTCTTTCTTTCCCTCATTTCGTTATATCTTTGTTTATTTCAGTTTCTGGTGGAGATGAATTGGTTTTGATGTACTGAAGTACGTCCGGTGGTAGCTGCTGCACGTGATTGAACCGCGCATCGCTCAAACAATCAGCTAAGATCACAATCCACTCTAACCCGACCATTTAATAACAATCACAGATCCTAAGGGCGTGGTAGCGCAGCGGTCAAGCTGTTGGTCTCTCACCACGGCGGACCGGGTTCGATTCCCGGTCAATGCATGTGAGATTTTCAAAGTGAAATGCCAAGTCCTGTGGTTCGGATTCCACGTAAAAAGGAGGTCCCGTGGCTTATGATCTCGAGATTAACGGTCACGTAAAACTACAATCTTCCTTTTACAATCACAGATATCACACTAAGCAAACAAACTTCAAGGTCAATCACCAATAACAATATTTATTTTAAATATCACATATAACTATCAAATCGTCACAAGTTACGCTAGTTTATAATAACAGCTGAAACTAAATACGTGTATCTATTGTACCCTTCAATGGTTCCTAGGATGCCGACTCTAGCTCGGGGTAATGGTCTGTCCGGTGTGGCTCTAATTTAATTTAAACACCCTAGGGATATCGTCAAGGATCACAGGAGGCTTAACTTAAAATCAGTATGTCAGAGAACTCCTAATATAAAATTATTTATTCACAAAACATCATCTCCCACTTGCTCCCATCCACAGACAATAAAACAACAAAAATATACTCCCTTAAATTATTCTGAACACAAAATCAAATTGTAAAAAAAAGAAGAAAATTATGATCACACTGGCTGAAACCAGGAAAAGAAAATAATCTAATTCACTGCAGTCCACTGCTTCAAGTTCAAAATTAAAACGTCCACAGACTTAATTCATCAAAACTATGGTCTGAACAACCCAGCCATTCTATCAAAATACTGCGCACTCACGTTTATAATTGCAAAATTGTTTTTTTTTTGGGGGGGGGGGTTCGGACATGCTTTCTCGTACAATCATCATTCTTCCTCACAAGAGTCAAATGATGAAGGCAATAGACTTATTCTAGGCCACAGGCATGTGTGCATGTTCTAGCTTAAAAACAATTAACTCACTCAGAGATATGACTCTGCAAATTACGGTAAAACAAAACAAATCAAATACATGAAGCATCAAATAAACACACTTTGGTGGCCGATGCCCCGTTACTTTTAATAAGCAAACAACTATAATGAATGCACTCAAAATGATATCACAAGACATGACGTCGCTTCCTGAAGCGGTACAAAAAAGAAACAAACCCTGGGAAGTTAGACTACCTTCCCTCTCAAAAGAAAACAATACCATCCAACGTGGTCTCCCGACCTTGTGACAGACACCCTCACACCATAATAAACCAGCTGGGCAAGCAACGACCTTCGCTGCTCCTTTCAGAATTCAGACGGCTGACCACAATCTTTATACCTGCTTTCCTAAGACTGCCTTGGGCTCGAGCTGTACAGTTACCTTTCCGACGGAGCTATAGTGCACTCTCATCAGACAATGAATTCAATCATTTCACTTACCAATTATATCATCGTAGACTCGCGGGAATTTCGCCTCCGCCGTTAATTCACTTACAATTTTATATCATCGTAGATTCGCGGGAATTTCGCCTCCGCCATTAAATTCACTTACCATTTTATCTCGTCGTAGATCACGGGAATTCCACTTCCGTTTTTAATTTCAGCTCGACCAAGGATCAACTCTCATCCTTTTCTGAATATTATATTTTCATCCAGCCATTCCATCTTACCTTTCTCTACCTTGGTGTGGTCTTCAATACCTTACTTACTGTTCACCTAATTTCAGTGTCAATACTGGTCTTTGTCACAATGGCAAGCTATCTCCCCCATACTAGCTTTTACGTTATGGTCGTGCGTAAGCACTATCAACCCAATTATTCCCTTAAATGTGCTTTCAGCAAAGTTACTGACACCCTCAAACAAAACACAATTAAACAAGATTTGATGCTCATATACGAATCTTACATTATAAAACACACAAAAATCATAAATGACAAATATACACAAATTTACACAAAACATGCCTGCTGTGCCCAAAATATCTATTTTATCATAATTGCTTATGATCGAGATAAACTTATCCGATTCCCATGATGGGATACGCTATGGCAAACATGCCCCATGCAATATCTACTTATCTCGTATACATCATGTTGGTGATGATCTGGTCCTTGATATCAGTCTCCTGGATCAATTGGTTCATCTGGCAAGGAGGATAATTTTTACACACGGTTTCCAAAAAAATTCACCAAATTAAAGGTCCACTGTGAATTATTATTATTATTATTACAATGCACGGTTCTCGCGTGTGTAGCTCCTACTTTCTAAAGCTAACATCAACCTACTCAATTCAGCTGATAGTTCATAGCTTCCTATCTCACTGACATTGATGCTAATAGCACGTGTGGCTATCTCTATCATATAACTGTTTCGTACTGTCTCGGTATGCACACTCGCGATACTGTTCCGATTCGCACTCGCGAATACTTAACGATATTCAAATGTCCCAAGATAGAACTGCTTATCCTTATAAAATTTTCTTAATTTCAAAACGCGGCGATCATAGGCTCGCGTCCCTGCGGTGCTCAAAGTAGAACTTGTAAAATTTCTGTTGATGTTCTAACTCAACGGTAGTGGGCTTGCGCCTCAGCAGCGCCCCAAATAGAAACTGTAGGACTTGTCAAATTTTTAGCCTACTTTCGATTTTTGCAAAAAATGAAAGTAGACTTATGAGATCACTACAGGGCGAAAAAAAGTGTGTCTGTCTGTGTGTGTATGTGTGTGTGAGAGTCTGTGAGTGTGTGTGAGTGTGTGTACTCTGAATGCCTGTCCCCCCCTATCAATTCGAACACGGTGAGCGCAAATTGAACGAAATTTGGTACAAAGGTAGTACTAGCAAAGGACACCTCAGTGTCATGCTTTATATCGCCGCCATCTTGACGGAAACGTAATGGCGGCCACACAAATGTTCAAAGCTTAAATCAAATTACGACTAACCTAATCATCCGATCTCTACCAAATTTTGCAACAACATACCTTTATGGAGGGAGCATCCTTTGACAAATCTAATAGGTCATAGCCTAATAGTTTGCGGATAGCGGCCATCTTTGTGTCAAAATCTATTACCCCTATTAATTCGAACACGGTGAAACCGAATGGAATGAAATTTGGTACAGAGGTAGCACTAGCAAAGGGCACCTCCGTGTCATGTTTTATATCACCGCCATCTTGACGGAAACGTAATGGCGGCCACACAAATATTCAAAGCTTAAATCAAATTACGATTAACCTAATCATCCGATCTCTACCAAATTTTGCATCAACATACCATTATCGAGGGAGCATCCTTTGACCAAACTAATAGGTCATTAGCCTAATATTTTGCGGATGGCGGTCATCTTTGTGTGAAAATCGATTCCCCCTATTAATTCGAACACGGTGAAACCGAATGGAATGAAATTTGGTACAGAGTTAGCACTAGCAAAGGGCACCTCAATGTCATGTTTTATATCACCGCCATCTTGACGGAAACGTAATGGCGGCCACACAAATGTTCAAAGCTTAAATCAAATTACGACTAACCTAATCATCCAATCTCGACCAAATTTTGCAACAACATACCTTTATGGAGGAAGCATCATTTGACAAATCTAATAGGTCATTAGCCTAATAGTTTGCGGATGGCGGCCATCTTTGTGTCAAAATCGATTACCCGTATTAATTCGAACACGGTGAAACCAAATGGAATGAAATTTAGTACAGAGGTAGCACTAGCAAAGGTCACCTCATTGTCATGTTTTATATCGCCGCCATCTTGACGGAAACGTAATGGCGGCCACACAAATATTCAAAGCTTAAATCAAATTACGATTAACCTAATCATCCGATCCCTACCAAATTTTGCATCAACATACCATTATGGAGGGAGCATCCTTTGACCAAACTAATAGGTCATTAGCCTAATATTTTGCGGATGGCGGTCATCTTTGTGTGAAAATCGATTCCCCCTATTAATTCGAACACGGTGAAACCGAATGGAACGAAATTTGGTACAGAGTTAGCACTAGCAAAGGGCACCTCAGTGTCATGTTTTATATCACCGCCATCTTGACGGAAACGTAATGACGGCCACACAAATGTTCAAAGATTAAATCAAATTACGACTAACCTAATCATCCGATCTCGACCAAATTTTGCAACAATATACCTTTATGGAGGAAGCATCCTTTGACAAATCTAATAGGTCATTAGCCTAATATTTTGCGGATGGCGGTCATCTTTGTGTGAAAATCGATTCCCCCTATTAATTCGAACACGGTGAAACCGAATGGAATGAAATTTGGTACAGAGGTAGCACTAGAAAAGGCCACCTCAGTGTCATGTTTTATATCACCGCCATCTTGACGGAAACGTAATCGCGGCCACCCAAATGTTAAAGGCTAAAATGTAATTACGACCAATCTAATAATCTAGTCTCTACCAAATTTTGCAACAACAAATCTTTATGTGGGTAGCATATTCTGACCAAACTGCTAGATCATCAGCCCAATAGTTTGCAGATGGTGGCCAAGTATGTGTGCAAATCGATTCCCCCTATCAATTCAAACACGGTGACACCGAATTGAACGAAATTTGGTACAGAGGTAGCACTAGCAAAAGGCACCTCATGTCATGTTTTATATCACCGCCATCTTGACGGAAACGGAATGACGGCCACCCAAATGTTAAAAGCTTAAATCAAATTTCGACCATCCTAATAATTTGATCTCTGCCGGATTTTGCAACAACATGCCTTTTTGTGGAAAACATCTTATGACTGACTACAAGGTCATCAGCCCAATAGTTTGCAAATAGCGGCCATGTATGTGTGCAAATCCATTCCCCATATCAATTCAAACACGGTGAAACCGAATTGAATGAATTTTTTACAGAGGTAGCACTAGCAAAGGGCACCTCATATTCATGTTTAATATCCCTATAGCACGTTGTATTTCAACAAGCTACTACAACCAACATTCAATTATACTCCTTGAAAAGGACAAAGAGTTATAACAATACCCATGCATTTAGGAGAAAGTAGGCTATATGTTCTTTACTGAACATCTTGTTGTTAATGTTCTAACGCAACGATCGTGGGTTTGCGCCTCAGCAGCGCCCCAAATAGAAACTTGTAAAATTTCTTTTAATGTTCTAAAGCAACGGTCGAGTGCTTGCGCCTCAGCAGCGCCCCAAATAGAAAGTGTATTCGCTGCGTCTCCAGCTATTATTTATATGATTTGTCGTAGAAGTACTCGGAGTGGGGAGCTTTTAGAATTTTATTCTATAATAACACTCGCATGAATATGCAAATTAGCTCCTTCGAACGTCCTCATTTTCAATGTCTCATGGCTTCTTTTAATCCAAAATCCGATCGCTGGATCCTTAGATAATGAGCTCCGTAATTCCCTTCATTGTTCCTTAATTTCGGCGGGATTTGGTCGCGTCTCGTGTCCCTCGCTGCTATTGGTAGTTTCAAATCCACCCCCTAATTTCGTTTTAATTCTGGCAAAAATCACAGAATGACAATTCAAATTTTGAAGATATTTCAGGGAGGCTGGGATTGTCCCCTATACGATGGTGTAATTCCTGTTTCTGCATTTTACTTGCTGCTCCAATTTCTATCAAATGGGCGGGGTTTATCTAGTAAGTGACATTTTCGTATTTACCCGCTTGGTTGAATGACCGTTTCGCGTTGTCTAATCCCAAGTGGTTACCAGATGTTGGCCTTCTCCTGCTCTTTCCATTGTCCGCGCTCGGTGAAAGTTGTAGAAAAAGCACGTACGGGTCTTCCTTTGTTGTCCTCTGGTCTACAGGCAACGTCTTTCTTACATCAGCTTTGAAACATGAATAGAATCTTGTTGAAATAAATATGTAGAATTTATGCAATCACAGATGCATAAAGGTTACACTATATATATAAAAATGAATTGCTGTTCGTTAGTCTCGCTAAAACTCGAGAACGGCTGGACCGATTTGGCTAATTTTGGTCTTGAATTATTTGTGGAAGTCCAGAGAAGGTTTTAAAGATGAATAAATATGAAAGTTGTAGCTCACGAGTAGATTCAACAAATGAGCGACGACACGCAAAGCTTTTCACCCAAGTCCCCTATGCGTTCATACACCATTCGTCCGATAGCGATGAAACTTGGGTAAGAGGACGAGTACGCTCCAGGCAAGGTTTCTGGCTTAGTAAATCCATGTTGCAATAGGTAGCACACGAATGGATTCAACAAATGAGCGACGACACGCAAAGCTTTTCAAACAAGTCCCCTATGCGTTCATATACCATTCGTCCGATAGCGATGAAACTTGGGTAAGAGGATGTGTATGCTCCAGGCAAGGTTTCTGGCTTAGTAAATCCATGTTACAATAGGTACCGCACTCATAGATTCAACAAATGAGCGACGACGCGCGAAGCGTTTCAACAAAGTCCCGTATGCGTTCGTATACTATTCGTCCGATAGCGATGAAACTTGGACGAGATGTTGTGTACACTTCAGGGAAGATTTCTAGCTTACTAAATCCATTTTACAATAGGTATCGCACAAGTAGATTAAACAATTGAGCGACGACGCGCGAAGTGTTTCGACAAAGACCCTTATGCGTTCATATACAATCGTCCGATAGCGATGAAACTTTGGTGAGTTGTTGTGTACACTCCAGGGAAGGTTTCAGGTTTAGTAAATCCATTTTATAATAGGCAGCGTACGAGTAGATTCAACAAATGAGTAAAGACGCGCGAAGCGTTTCAACAAAGTCCCGTATGCGTTCATATACTATTTGTCCGATAGCAATGAAACTTGGGTGTGATGTTGTGTACACTTCCGGGAAGGTTTCTGGCTCAGTAAATCTACTTTACAATAGGTAGCGCACGAGTAGATTCAACAAATGGGCGACGGCACGTGAATCGTACATCGAAGTCCCGTATGCGTTCATATGCCATTCATCCGATTGCGATGAAACTTTAGTGAATTGTGGTGTACACCCTAGGAAAGGTTTCTGACTTAGTAAATCCATTTTACAATAGGTAGCGCACGAGTAGATTCAACAAATGGGTAACGGTAAGCGTATCGTTTAAACGAAATTCCGTATGCGTTCATATACCATTCATGCGATTGCAATGACATTTGTTGAAATGTTGTTTCCACTCCCGCGAAGGTTTCTGATTTAGTAAATCCATTTTACAATTGGTAGCGCACGAGTAGATTTAACTAATAAGCGACAGCGTGTGAATCGTTTCAACCAAGTCCCCTTTGCGTTCATATACCATTCATCCGAGTGTGATATAACTTTGGAGAGCTGAGTACAGTCCTGCGAAGGTTTATGAAGTAGTAAATCCGTTTTTCAAATTTTGGCGCACAAGAAGATTCAACAAATGAGTGACGGCGCGAATCGTTTAAACAAAATCCCCTAAGCGTTCATATGCCATTCATTCGATTGCGATGAAACTTTGATTAGTTATTGTGTACACGCTAGGAAAGGTTTTCGACATAGTAAATCCATTTTGCAATAGGTAGCGTACGAGTATATTCAACAAATGGGTGACGGCGCTCGAATCGTTTCAACAGTCCCGTATGAGTTCATATACCATTCAATTCATTGCGATGAAACTTTGATGAGTTGTTGAGCACGCTCCCTTGAGTGTTTTTCTGAGATAGTAAATCAATTTTATAATAGTTTGGAGGTAGTTAACGGAAAAAGAAGAAAATATTGGGAATCCAAAAGCACTCAATTAACAAAGTCACAACGCCAACACTTTCTTTGATTGGCATTGCAATGCATGCCGGGGACAGCTAGTTATATTATAAATATCAACACCCATTATACTTGTAGACAAGGATTTAACATCCTAAGTGCAAAGGACCTGATGATGATCGCTTGACAGTCAAAACTGAGTATCCAAGTGGATTTATTAATCTCATGTAAATTTAGTTCAGGATTAGGGTAACACCCATTGCAATTGGGTACAATCGTGTTGACCGACTGAAAAGCATTACAACCCAATTACTAAGGCAACACTGAAATATGGTTTCCAACACGATAATAATTTGTCTTACATATTAAAGAGGTCACCCAGGCATCGACAAGCAGAACAGCTCGTCGTAATAGATAATGATGGATACATTGACTTTGAGTAAAAACTGGAACATGCATGGAGTCGTTCCCTGCTTTGTGAACATCGAGATGAATTAAAAAGCTATATTTCGAGGCGAATGAAAGGTTCAGGATGTACGAGTAAAGAGCTTTTAACGCCGAGACCTTCACGCTAGCGACTGATTGAATAAAAGGGTTCACTAATTCGATTTCCTGGCCGAGTCCACGCTTATCCCATTAGTGAACCTGTGGATGGACCAAGGCCAGCCTACCGCAGGTAATTTCCTCCTTCATCCACCTTGAGACAAAGGCACTACATCACCATGAAATTAGATATTGCAAGGATTATATTAAACTCTCCAATCTACAATTTGCCAGACCTTCACAATCGGGACCCAGAAAAGCGTCAAGACACCTCAATTACAGAGGTGGGGTCTTTATATGGTTTAAGGGGTGTCCAAAACTAATTTTAGTCTATTTTCATTTTATGAAAAAATAGGCTTATGAGATCACCTTTTGTCCGTGTGTGTGTGGAGGGGGGGGGGGGGGCTAATAACATCTAAACGGCTGGAGCGACTTCAATGAAACTCGGTAAGGTCATAGTACAATTTTGGCCGACTCCCATCGAGCCCTTAAAATTTTATTACGTCTCACCAATCCAACATGGTGGCTGTGCGAAATATTTCACCGGCATTCCAAATCTCCGAAACCATCGCTGATATCACCCTGAAATTTTGTTCAGTAATAAAGGGAACTACTAGACGTTCACTTATGGGTCTTTCAAAAACCTGTTAACTACAAAACGAACATGCTGGCCAAGCGAAGTTGAAACTTTAAAATAGACTTTACTCGCGATAAAACCATCCAAACAATGAAACTTGGTACAGCAAATGTTTAAACACATTGTAATGCATTGGTATCTAATTTAGTTCAATTGTCTACATAACCTCAAGATGGCGGCTGTGCGAATTATTTCACCGGCATTCTATATCTCCGAAACTATAATATTACTGATATCACCTTAACATTTTGTACGTATGTAAAACATTTTAATAGACTTTTCTCGCGATTTAACCATCCGACCGCAGTAAAGATTGGTATGGTAAATCCTTATACAAATTTTAATCCACTGGCATGTAATTTATTTCAATTATTTTAATATTCACAAAATGGCAGCTGTGCGAAATTTTAAAATCTGATTTCATTTCTTGTGTCCTGATGTTTGAATACTACGCCTACACACTAATATTCATGTAATAGTACATAACTCTAAGACCTACAGTATATGTATAAAAATCCAACATGGAGACCAACCGAAATATTCAGACAGTTCTTAATATCTACGAATGTATTACAGCAATCAAACTGAAATTTTGTATGTTGATAGAGGCAATTAATATAAGTAGGATATATGAAAATAGGCTGCAGTTCTTCACGGATCGACTTGTTTTGTTTATAAGAACATTGGCATTCTTTGAGATCACCTAGCAACTACCAGAATTAATTTATTTCAATTTCTCTTTCACAAAACTATTAACATTAGTGTTTTTGATGTAACCCTACCAAATTTGCTAGTTTTCATTGTATTATACATCGAGTTGAGCCTCTGTGGACTGCGTGGTAACGACCAACTTCACTTTAGTGTCAA
Organism: Meconema thalassinum; assembly: GCA_946902985.2. NCBI lineage: Eukaryota > Metazoa > Arthropoda > Insecta > Orthoptera > Tettigoniidae > Meconema > Meconema thalassinum. The sequence continues at coordinate 861,611,945 of OX336388.2, forward strand.
GGTCTTGTTCTTGTTCCGGCTTTGACTTCCTGCCAGTATCTTCTGACCCCAACAACGAGTGCCTGTTTATGTTCTTCGGTCAAAAGTCCTCTCCGTCTTCCGGAAGTTGATACCATTTTAAAACCTTGGTAGTTGCTCACCAATCTTCTAAATGTGTTCCTGTCAGGAATTTCTTGGTCTAGAATACCAATTTGCCTGATATATTTTTCAGATTCCTCGAATCATCTCGGCCTTGTTGCCTTATGGTTATCACAATTATTTATTTATTTATTTATTTATTTACCGTATGGTATGGTACACACTTACATCATAATACATATTAACGGAAAAAAAAAGAGAACGGACAGTATCATAATTTAATATCTATATTGTTACGAGAGCGGGGTTGCTTCATTCCCTCTCGCGTGACTCACAGCCGCCTGAGGCTATATCTGGGCTCTATTGGCCGGCTACTTGCGCAGCGGGAACAAAGGCACGGTCTGGAATGTTCCCGGCCCACCTGGTGATGGAACTCTCGGGAGGAGCCGTGAACTCTCCTACACTGGAAACATCCATTGAATCACCAGACCCGCTATATAAGCGACCTGGCCAGCGAGGGGAGTGAGTTTTTGAGGACTATGTTCAGAGCGAGTGCGTGCTTTTACCTGTGCGACAGTATAGAGGCGAATTGCCGTGTGGATTGCGAAACGCAGTGGACTGATTTCCTAGTCTGTAGACGGCGAGATAGTGTGTACTCAAGAACAAGTGAGTGTCAGACTGTGGCTTATTGACAAGAGGAAGGGTACAGTTATTTCTAGCCAGTGCACGGGTCTACCTAATTAGTGAACGGACAGCTGCTCGAGAAAGTGAAAGGGAAGTGTCCCCAACAAGAGGGAAACTAGAGTGAGATACTAATTGCTTGTATTTGTTTATTGCGTGGTGTACTGTAACTTGCTAGACCTGCAATAAAACTTGTATTTCTTAGGGCCAAACTGTGTTGTGCTCTTAACCACTGTAGTCCAATTAACGAACGTTCTACTAGGGCTAACACGTAACAATATTCAAAATATAGTCCACTGATGCAGGAGTCACTGAGTGAAAATCCAATCACTATTATGCCAAGAAATATAACATATTCTTCCAAAATGAAAAATTTCAAAAGTATTTCTTCACTTTGTTCATAATCAGTTTATGAATGGGACATAGATTTTTTCACCATTAGTACGGGACATTCCTAATTTAATGGTCTTAAATTTGAAAACTTGTTGAGGTTGATACAGTAGGTGAGTTAGGTGATGTTTCAAACTGTAAAACACACTATTGTTAGTTATTGAGAAACTTAAATTTAGAGTTTTGCGTTATGGTTAAACACGTGCGCTCTGGTCCATTTAAATCAATTTTCTGAGCATATTTATGCATGAAGCATGTAAAAACTACACCTTCTCTGAAGGTAGAAGAATTAAACTTCCATTCGGAAACAAATAACAGTGAAAATTCAATTCAAATACACCATTTTAAGCATATATGAATACCGTAAGAAACCCTATCAGCAAAGATAAGCTACGTGAAAATCGTGGTTTAATTTGAAGGACGAAGGAAAAAAAATGTTCAGTAAAGAACATATAGCCTACTTTCTCCTAAATGCATGGGTATTGTTATAACTCTTTGTCCACTTCAAGGAGTATAATTTAATGTTGGTTGTAGTAGCTTGTTGAAATACAACGTGTTATACGGATATTAAACATGAATATGAGGTGCCCTTTGCTAGTGCTACCTCTGTACAAAATTTCATTCAATTCGGTTTCACCGTGTTTAAATTGATATGGTGGATCGATTTGCACACATACATGGCCGCTATCTGCAAACTATTGGGCTAATGACCTTGTAGTTCAGTCAAAAGATGCGTTCCACAAAAAGGTACGTTGGTGCAAAATTTGGTAGAGATCAGATAATTAGGTTGGTCGTAATTTGATTTAAGCTTTTAACATTTGGGTGGCCACCATTCCGTTTGCTTCAAGACGGCAGCGATATAAAACATGATTCCGAGGTGCCCTTTGCTAGTGCTACCTCTGTACCAAATTTCGTTCAATTCGGGTTGACCGTGTTTGAATTGATAGGGGGAATCGAATTGCACACATACATGGCCGCCATATGCAAACTATTGGACTGATGACCTTGTAGCTTGGTCAAAGAACGCTTCTCACATAAAGGTATGTTGTTGCAAAATTTGATAGAGATAAGATGATTAGGTTGGTCGTAATTTGATTTAAGCTTTTAACATTTGGGTGCCGCCATTACGTTTCCGTAAAGATGGCACCACGAATTGATAGGGGGGGGGGAGACCACGACGACGACGACAACGACAGACATTCAGAGTACACACACTCACACACACACACACACACACAGACAGACACACAAATTTTCGCCCGGTATTTTTTTTGCAAAAATCCAAAGCAGGCTGAAAATGTACGTCCATTTTTTGATATTTTCATGTTTAGCCTATGTTCTTTCATGAAAAAAAAAGGCTTATGAGATCACCTTCTGTCCTTTTGCGCGTGTGTGTGCGTGTGTGTGTATGCGTATGCGTGTGCCTGTCTGTCTTTCTGTGTGTGTGTGTGTATCCCTAATTATTTCTAAACGGCTGGACCGATTTCAATGAAACTCGGTAAGGTCATAGCACTATTTCCGGCGACCCCGACTGTATGCTTCAAATTTTATTACGTCTCACCAATCCAACATGGTGGCTGTGCGAAATATTTCACCGGCATTCTATATCTCCGAAACTATTACGAATATCACGCTGAAATGTTGTACGGCGATAAAAAGAACTATTTGAAGTTCACGCATGAGACTTTCAAAAAGCTGTCAACTACAAAAACAACATGGCGACCAAGCGAATTTGAAACTTTCAAATATACTTTTGTCGCGATTTAACCACCCAAACGCAATGAAACTTGGCACAGCAAATGTTCGTACATATTGTAGGCTAATGCTTTGGTATCTTATTTTATTCAGTTGTTTACATAACTGCAAGATGGCGGCAGTGCACAATTTAAAAATTAAGTTGTTATTTCTTAAGTCGTAATCATGCGAATGAAGTGAAATTTTGAATAATGAACCGACACAACAATTTTCATTTAATAGGAGATAACTCTATGGCCTATACATATAACAATCCGACATGGCGACCATCCGAAGTATTTAGACGGATCTCCATACCTACGATTCTATTAAAGTAATGAAACTGAAATTGTTTGTGGTCATAGAGGCTATTAACATAAGTTCACCTATGGGACTTTCAATAACCTGCAGAGCAAGAATCCAACATGGTGGCGACGCGAAATATAAATATTTAAATGGACGTTTCTCGCGATGTTACCATACGTGCAGTGAAACGTGGTACAGTAAATGCTTATACAATTTTTAATCCTCTGGCATCTAATTTATTTCAATTGTTTTCATAACTACAAGATGGCAGCTGTGCGACATTTTAAAATCTCGTTTTTATTTCTTGTGTCCTAATCATGCGATTGAAGTTTGAATACCACACCTACACAATCATTCTCATGTAATAGTATATTACTTTAAGACCTACATTTATAAAAATGCATCATGGTGACCTTGGAAATATGTGGACGGTTCTCAATATCAACGAATCTATTACAGCCATCAAACTGAAATTTGGTATGTTGATAGAGGCAATTAACATAAGTAGTATATATATGAAAATAGGCTTTAGTTCTTCACGGAACTACTTGTTAAATGTGAATTAGTGATGCTTTCCTGGTCATAAGCAATACCTACTGTATGACATATTGACTTCCCTGGTCGTAAACAACACGTACAGTACAACATATTGATTTTCATGGTCGTAAACAATACCAACTGTACGTAATATTGACCTTTCTGGTCGTAAACAATACCTACAGTAAGTCGTATTGAATTTCCTTGTCGTAAACAATACTCACTGTGTGACATATTGACTTTCCTGGTCGATAACAGTATGTACAGTATGGCATATTGACTTTCCTGGTCGTAAACAATACCTACTGTATGATATATTGACTTTCCTGGTCGTAAACAATACCTACTGTATGATATATTGACTTTCATGGTCCTAAACAATACCTACTGTATGATAAAGTGACTTTCCTGGTCGTAAACAATACCTACTGTATGGCATATTGACTTTTCTGGCCGTAAACAATACCTACTGTATGCCATATTGACTTTCCTGGTCGTAAACACTACCTACTGTATGCCATATTGACTTTTCTGGTAGTAAACAATACCTACTGTATGGCATATTGACTTTTCTGGCCATAAACAATACCTACAAACGACATATTGACTTTCCTGGCCATAAACAATACCTACTGTATGATATATTGACAGTTTGGTCGTAAACAATACCTATTTTAAGACATATTGACTTGCCTAGTCGTGAACAATAGCTACTGAATGACATATGATTTAAATGGCCATTGTTCATACGTGGCCTCCCCCATTTGTAGCCTATTTTCAATTTTGAAAAAATAGGCTTATGAGATCACCTTTTGTCCGTGTGTCTGTGTGTGCGTGTGTGTGAGTGACGTGTGTGTGTGTGTCCCCTAATAACTTCTAAACGGCTGGAGCGATTTCAATGAAACTCGGTAAGTTCATAGCACTACTCCGGGCGACCCCGACCGTGCCCTTCAAATTTTGTTACGTATCACCAATCCAACATGGTGGCTGTGCGAAATATTTCACCAGCATTCAATATCTCCGAAACTTTTCCCGATAACACCATGGAATATTTTACGGTGATAAAGGAAACTACTAGAAGTTCAACTATGTAACTTTTGAAAAACTGATAACTACAAAACCAACATGGCGGCCACGCTAATTTGCGACATTTAAATAGACGTTTCTCGCGATTTAACCAACCAAACGCAATACAACTTGGTACAGTATATGTTTATGCACATTGTAATGCACCGACATCTAACTACGTTGAATTGTTTACATAACCACAAGATGGAGGATGTGCGAAATATTTCACCGGCATTCTATATCAGGGAAACTATTTGCGGTATCACCCTGAAATTTTGTACAGAGATAAAGGGCACTACAGGAAGTTCATCTGTAAGACATTCAAAAACCGGTTAATTACAAAAGGAACATGGCGGCCAAGCGAATTTGAAAATTTTAAATAGACCTTTCTCGCGATTTAATGTTCCAAACGCAATGAAATCTGGTACAGGAAATGTTTATACACATTGTAATGCACTGGTATCTAATTTAGTTCAATTGTTTACATAACCTCAAGATGGCGGCTGTGCGAATTTTATAATTAAGTTTTTATATCTTGTGTCGTAATCATGCGATCGAAGTGAAAGTATGAATAATGAACCTACGCAATAATATTCCTTTAATGGTACATGACTCTATGGCCTATACATAGGCTACAACAATCCAACATGGCGACCATCCGAAATATTTAGACGGCTCTGAGTATCTACGAATCTATTATAGCAATCAAACTGATTTTTTATGTTCATAGGGGCTATGAACATAAGGTCACCTATAGGACTTTCAATGACCTGGTGATCACAAATCCAGCATGGCGGCGACGCGAAGTATAAATATTCACATGGTCGTTTCTCGCAATTCAACCATCCGAGTGCTGTGATACTTGGTACAGTAAATCCTTATACACATGTTAATCCACTGGTATCTAATTTATTTCAATTTGTTTCCATAACCACAAGATGGCAGCTGTGCGAAATTTTAAAATCTCGTTTTTCCTTCTTGTGCCCTAATCATGTGATTGAAGTTTGAATACTACACGTACAAAATAATCTTCATGTAACAGTACATAACTTTAAGCCCTACATATATAAAAGTCCAACATTGCGACCATCCGAAATGTTTAGACGGTTCTTAATGTCTACGAATCTATTACAGCAATCAAACTGAAATTTAGTATGTTGATAGAGGCAATTAACATTAGTAGGATATATGAAAATAGGCTGTATAGTTCTTCACGGAACTACTTGTTATTTTAGTCTGTCCGCTGTGCTGAGGTCGCCCATTATACCAGTTCTTCTGTGTATCTCCTTGTTCCTTATTCTGTCTTTCACCGTGGTATTGTCGATTTTTCATTTCATCCTACGTTGGCCTATCCGGAGCATTATTCTGAGCTTCGAAGTTAGTGATCAGCATTACTGGAATTACACATCTCTCCAGAAGTAGCGTCTAATGTCTATATTATACAAATAATTTACGTGTAGGTAGCCTCCGTGGCTTAGGCGGCAGCACGCCAGCCTCTCACCGCTGGGTCTATGGTTCAAGACCCGGTCACTCCATGTGAGATTTGTGCTGGACATATCGGAGGCAGACAGGTTTTTCTCCGGGTACTCCGGGTTTCCATGTCACAATGTCATTCCAGCTACACTCTCCACTATCATTACATTTCATCTGTCATTCATTTGATCATTGCCACAGGGGAGTGTGACTGCCTTCGGCAGCCGGCACAGTTCATATCCTCGCCGCTAAATGGGGGCTTCACTCCATTACCTGACCCGGTCAGTCGACTGGAAGCAGGCTGTGGATTTTCATTTCATTAAAGTGTAGGTAGGCCTACTATAAATTTGTTTTGCAATAACATTTCTTTGGACAGTAAACTCCATGATATTATGAATATTATATAAATCAAGTGAACCTACATGTTAATTTTTTCTCCACAGATCAATAGAAGGAAATTATAGTAAAAAAAAAACATAAGGACTATTTTTAGTAAACTCAGCAAATCTTCTAGCATTATCTTCTATATCTCTTTTGGGGTTTCACCTAGCTGCAACAAGTCAGGCTCATCAGTGGGCACTGGGTGACCTGGATGCTATATTTCCCAATTTTATAAATTGAACCAGCTTTTCAGAAGTTAATAAGGCGGAGAGATAGAATGATAGAAACTCGTCCACTCCACTCATTCACGATCTCACATTCCTAATTCTAAGACCACCGGTTAGCATTCTTGATTGTCAACCCTCATATTCGAGTTCGAATCCTGGCTCGTCCAATAATTTCATTCTGATTTGAGAGTTGAAACGAGTTACATTCAGCCTCGTGAGGAAGAACCGAGTAGACATGGGTGCGTTTCCCACCTCAGGCATCCTAGAGATGATTTTCCTTGGTTTCCCGTGGCAAATACACGGATGGGTATTAACTTAAAGTTGCGGTCACCTCTTCATCAATTACAAATGCACACACTACTACAGATACCATAATAACAGAGGTAAGGAGACACACTCAAGTATACGGGATTAAATGACCACGATTTCATAAGCCCTTAAGGGACTCCAGAATGTCCTATATTGCCCAAGCTTATTTCCAACTTTTTATTCATCTTTTCCACATAAAATAAGGAAGTAATCGATTTTTTTTAGGGATATTATTCAAGACTCTATCCATACTTTCAAACAGTCTTTTTTCAATATAAATGTATTTTTGGATGTTTATGAATTTTATTTTTAAATTGCAAGCCTCCGTGGCTTAGGCGGAAGCACGCCGGCCTCTCACCGCTGGGTCCGTGGTTCAAATCCCGGTCACTCCATGTGAGATCTGTGCTGGACAAAACGGAGGCAGACAGGTTTTTCTCCGGGTACTCCGGTTTTCCCTGTCAAAATTTCATTCCAGCAACACTCTCCACTATCATTTCATTTCATCTGTCATTCATTTAATCATTGCCCCAGGGGAGTGCGTCAGGCCTCGGCAGCCGGCACAGTTCATATCCTCGCCGCTAGATCGGGGCTTCATTCATTCCATTCCTGACCCGGTCGGAGACTGGAAGCAGGCTGTGGAGTTTCTTTTCATTTTTAAATTGCATACCTTTAAAAAATCTTTCATGAAAATTTTTCATGTGGCGAAATTAAACTCAAGTGAATTTTGAAAAACAGACACATAAAAATATAACACACTAGCAGTAGTGCCCAGCTTCGCCCGGTACATTTATTTGTTTTATGGATGATAATGAATACTACTACAGAACTGACAAATGATATTTAAACGAACAGAAGAAAACATTAAATTACACATTTTTGTGGTGGTGGTAGTGGGGGTGATAAGTTATACAGTATAATGGACGTAACATTCAGGTCATATTCCCAAAATGATAATGATAATAATGAGTAGGTAGACGGCTATTTACTAACTACAGTACTGATACATGTAATTTACAAACGAATTGAAAAATATGATTAGAAAGAGGAGTAAGTGAAATAAAATACACTGCCTAGGTAGGGCCTATATCTCATTGGCTGTTAGAAAAGTAGAGACCAATAGTGTCGTCTTTTGTCGCATAGCGACGTAGGAAAATAATCAGAGCACTTAGGAAATCTTCGGCTGTCCCGTGCTCCTGAGGTAGCAATAGTGTCATTTATCGCCACATAGCGCTCAAGGATAAGGATTGGAATAAATGAATGCATCAACGCTTATTGCAGCTGATAACCTCAATGTACTGCACCAACACCATCGCACTTATACAGAGGCATAATATTTTCATGATGATAACTGTGTTCCAAAGGGTAAGTACATTAAGTTTGGTTCATATCGGTAAAACGATGTAGATTTGTGCCAAAGGTCCTAAATGCAGGTAATGGAGTGTTCTGTCCGAAACGTCATGTAGACAGTGTTACTTGTCGGGTTCTAAAGGGTAAGTATGTAAAATTTGGTTCAGATCGGTATAACGGAGTAGATTTGTGCCAAAGGGCCTAAATGCATGGAATGGAGTGGTCTGTCCAAAATTTTAAGTAGACTGTGTTACTCGTCGGTTTTCAAAGGATCAGTATGTGAAATTTGGTTCAGATGGGTGAATCGGTGTAGATTTGTGCCAAAGGGCCTAAGTGCAGGGAATGGAGTGGTCTGTCCGAAATTTCATGTAGACATTTTGGTTCAGATCGGTGAAACGGTGTAGATTATTGCCAAAGGGCCTAAATGCAGGGAATGGAGTGGTCTGTCCGAAATTTCATGTATACAGTCTTACTCTCGGGGTTCCAAAGGGTAAGTAGGCTATACAATTTTTGGTTCAGATCGGTGAAACGGTGTAAATTTGTGCCAAAGGGCCTGAATGCAGAGGATGGATTGGTCTGTCAGAAATTTAATGTGGACAGTGTTACTCGCAGGGTTCCAAAGGGTAAGTATAAAAAATTTGGTTCAGATCGGTCAAACGGAGTAGATTTGTGCCAAAGGGCCTAAATGCAGGGATTGGAGTGGTCTGTCCAAAATTAAAAGTGGACAGTGTTACTCGTCAGGTTCCAAAGGGTAAGTATACACATTTTGGTGTAGATTTGTATAAATAACAGACAGACAAACAAACAAACAAACCAACATTGAGTTTTATATATATAGATAGATATCAGGAGGCAAAAACATCTAAAATGTTCAGCTTAGTTCCTAAAAAACGGATATTTTATATCTAGAAAAATACTTTAGTGAGAAATTTGAATCCAAAATTTTTCCAGTCTCTAAAACATGTCAGTACCATAGGATTCCTCTTTCTCCATTTGAAGCACTAGTATCCATTTTGTTGTTTTTCCATGTCCCTTTGACCTTGCTTCTAACACATTTTATGAGAAAAGTAGGCTAACATGTTAGTGAACAAGATGTTCAGCAAGGAACATATATACTACTTTCTCCTAAACGTATGGGTATACTTATAACTCATTGTCCTTATCAAGGAGTAGACTATAATTGAATGTTCATTGTAGTAGCTGGTACTGCAACCTAGCGGTGAATTAATATATACCTTGCACGCCTCTGAGTGTTGAATGGGCAGGCAGTTTAAAGCAACCAAGAGGGATGCGAAACAGCTCGCAGTGCTTCAAGGTAATCGGAGAGTGGTCATGGCTAGAAGTTGAACTAGCACAAAATTGTAATACTTCAGGAGGCCAAGGATTAACAAAACGGAATGTTTGGCACAATTACCCTCGTAACGCGAAAGAGGACAGCATCGTACAGGGACTTTGAGATGTGGATGACAACGTCTCTCTTGTTTCCTTATTCTCCTTTTTCATTTGTCTTCTATATATATGTGATGCCGGGGCTGTGATTATTAATAAACGAGTGTATGCATTAGCCTCTCCTATGAGCTAAATAGCATTTTATTTCGTTCCTGTGTAGAGAACTCGTCCAAATCATTTGTGAAAGAATTCAACTAAAAAAATAGAAGCTAACTCTAGTAGGTTTCGAACCCCAGAGAACCGCGTGAGAGACTAACTCTCTAGCACAGAACCAAACATGTCCATTACATCTCAGTGTTTTAACCGACATAGATACAACGTGTTAGCAAATGTTGTCTTGAAACAAACGATTTCTTCACTGCATATATCTCCATTATAAATCATATCATTCAAAGTTATATTATTTCTATCAGTAGGCTATATCGCTTGCAACATACTCAAACTACTGAAATATAGGACAGGCACAAGAGGTCAGATGCCATCTTGTCATGTGACACAGACGGCTCAGCTCTTTTAAGGTAAGAAAGACCTGCCTATCTCGCCTATGTTAAATCTTCAATTTGTGGTACACTTTACTCAAAATCTGTTTGGGTTAGCCAATTGAAATTTTCAGGGATTACTGTTTGGATCATTATCTGCAATAATAAGAAGGATTATTGACAAAAACGAAATACTTTTGCCAACATAAATTTTTGTTTAAGGTACTAAATTTTAATCCAAAATTATGTCGAAAAATATTTATATTTCATTTTGTATATTATTTAAACGGATATCCCTTCTTATTACTGTTCATTAGGATGATGTTGATACACTAAAAAATATGGACCTATCTTTGTTAGTTTTTTTTTACAAATGGTACCAAAGTAGTGACAAATGTTAAACTGAGAAAAATGAGGTTGAAGTTTTTCTTTACATTTTGTTACTTCTGACAATTCTTAGAACATTCCCGCCCCATAACTTGCATAATTTCGTCCATCACTGGTTATTTTTTCTCTTACTTCCTTTAGCTTTAAAATAAATAAATAAATAAATAAATAAATAAATGAATAGGTAAACAAATAAATAAATAAGTAAATAAAAACAATATAAATAAATAAAAAATAAAGAAATGCGTATTTCAACTTATCTGTTTGCAAATAAGTGGACTTGTTTCCCCCCTCAAATCAACGATGCAATTATTAATAACTGGGGCAGATTACCTCGCTGTTCCGCCCCCTAAACAATATTTCTTCAATAGGTTAGTGCAAAATCACAGTGATGACGATGTTCAGTAACCATTAGTAACATAAACAATGCAGGAAGTTGTCATTTTTACCAACACAAAGTCTGTGCACAACAGAGTCGACAGGAAGTGAGATCAGACATTTATATATAATAGTTCAGAAGTTATACGCATAAACATAAATCTCTGTAAAAGGGGGCGTTGTCATTCATGGTGCAGCATAGTCATTTATGTCTTATAAAATGACAATTTTTCATATTTTTCGACTATTTTGACAAATTCCTGTTCTCTACATTGTATATAACTAATAACGCCAAAACAATAATCTTAAGTCACTGATAAAGTGCAATATAAGATTATAAAAATATAATAAACAACGGTTCACGTCCTTTAGGATATCTTAAACCACCCTCAGGCTCGATAATCGGAATTGGTGGGTCCTAAGTTATAATTTATAATGCTTGCATAATTCATACGGCCGCCATATTTAAATGGTACAACTGATGACCTTGTAGTTTGGTCACAGGACGCGACTCATATGAAGGTATGTTTTTACCAAATTTGGTAAGGTTTCGATGATTAGTTAGTTAATAATTGTTGTTTTAAGAAGCGGAACTACGAGGTCATCTGCCCCTATCCGAAGTTTAGTTTGGTCGTAATTTAATTTTAAGTTTTGACCATTTGAGCGGCCACCATTAGGTTTTGGTAAATATGGCGGCAATATAAAACATGACACTGGGGTCCCCTTTGCTGGTGCTACCTCTCTACCAATTTTCGTTCAATTCGATTTTGTCGTGTTTCAAATTATAGGGGCGGGACAGACTACACACTCACACACACACACACACACACACACACAGACTCACAATTTTTGACCCTGTGTAGATCTCAGAGGTCTATATTCATTATTTTTGCAAAAATCGAAAGTCGGCTAAAAACCGTACCAACTTTTATCTCATTTACATAGAGCCAGTGTTCAGTATAAAAATAAAATTGTCTATACTAATTCGTTGATGGTTGGTTGGTTGGTTCTTAAGTTTAGGGGCAGCGACAACGCGGTCATGTAGCCCCGTGTACTTTGGGCATGTGTAGAATCTGTCTGATAACGGGTGTTAACTGTGATGACTGTATTAGTGTGTGTTATCTGTTTTTAGCCTATTTTCAATTTTGAAAAAAAAAAAAAAGGCTTATGAGATCACCTTTTGTCCGTGTGTATGTGCGCGTGTGTGTGTGTGAGGTGTGTGTGTGTGTGTCCCTAATATATTCTAAACGGCTGGAGCGATATCAATGAAACTCAGTAAGTTCATAGCACTATTCCGGGCGACTCCGACCGTGCCATTCAAATTTTGTTACGTCTCACCAATCCAACATGGCGGCTGTGCGAAATATTTCACCAGCATTCAATATCTCCGAAAGTTTTCCCGATATCTCCCTGGAATTAATTACGGTGATAAAGGGAACTACTAGACGTTCACCTATGTGACTTTTGAAAAACTGGTAACAACAAAACCAACATGGCGGCCACGAGAATTTGCGAAATTTCAATAGACGTTTCTCGCGATTTAACCATCCAAACGCAATAAAACTTGGTACAGTATATGTTTATACACATTGTAATGCACCGACATCTAACTTCATTCAATTGTTTACATAACCACAAGATGGCGGATGTGCGAAATATTTCACCGGCATTCTATATCTCTGAAACTATTAGCGGTATCACCCTGAAATTTTGTACGGAGATAAAGAGCACTACTGGAAGTTCATCTATAAGACTTTCGAAAACCGGTTAACTACAAAACGAACATGGCGGCCAAGCGAATTTGAATATTTTAAATAGACCTTTCCCACGATTTAATGTTCCAAACGCAATGAAATCTGATACAGGAAATTTTTATACACATTGTAATGCTCTGGTATCTAACTTAGTTCAATTGTTTACATAACCTCAAGATGGCGGCTGTGTAAATTTTAAAATTAAGTTTTTATTTCTTGTGTCGTAATCATGCGATCGAAGTGAAAGTATGAATAATGAACCTACGCAATAATTTTCCTTTAATGGTACATGACTCTATGGCCTATACATTTAACAATTCAACATGACGACCATCCGAAATATTTAGACGGCTCTGAATATCTACGAATCTATTATAGCAATCAAACTGAATTTTTTAAAGTTCATAGGGGCTATGAACTTAAGTTCACCTATAGGACTTTAAATAACCTGGTGATCACAAATCCAACATGGCGGTGACGCGAAGTATAAATATTCACATGGACGTTTCTCGCAATTTAACCATCCGAGTGCAGTGAAACTTGGTACAGTAAATCCTTATACGAATTTTTAATCCACTGGCATCTAATTTATTTCAATTGTTTCCATAACCACAAAAAGGCAGCTGTGCGAAATTATAAAATCTCCTTGTTACTTCTTGTGTCCTAATCATGCGATTGAAATTTGAATGCTACACGTACACAATAATCTTCATGTAACAGTACATAACTCTAGGACCTAGATATATAAAATCCAACATGGCGACCATCCGAAATATTTAGTCGGTTCTCTATATCTACGAATCTATTACAGCAATCAAACTGAAATTTTGTATGTTGATAGTGGCAGTTAACATAAGTAGGATATATGAAAATAGGCTGTATAGTTCTTCACGGAACTACTTGTTTAATTCAAGTAATGACTGCAACTTTGAATTTTTCAAATAGTTCCTACTTTTGCCACCAAACACCACCGTCAACGACTACTAGTTCAGAACTTAGCTACCAGACGCCACCGCAGTCAGCTCTTGGCAAAGAACGTAGGAACCTAAGAGCGTTGTTTACTTTCTTAACCTATCCAATTTAGCTTCACACAGGTGTAATTAGTGGAAGGTTCTTTAACATGCCATAAATCTATGACATGGGACCGCCGGCTTTACTTCCCCTCCGATAGAAGGCATACTGAGGGATTTTTAACGCTCTTAAAAATCCGACGACTTCGGCCGGATTTGAACCCGCGATCTTGGGCAAAGAATCTCAGCATGCTACCGACTACGCCACCGAAGCCGCTGTGTACTATTTCATATTTCTATCAAATGCTTCTGCTTGGTGCAACAGTAACGTTCTTGCCCACAGTGCCCAAGGTTGCAGGATCCAATTCTGGCGCAGTCAGTTGGCATTTGGAGGAGCCGTGACAGTATATTTGCTGGCACGTTAAAGATCGCCTTTCGGGCAACATTTCGTCACCCCTGCGTCTCTAAAACCCCAGTAGTTAAAAGGGACGTAAACCCAATAACATTATTATTACCGCATTATTCTTTCTTTCTTTCTTTCTTTCTTTCTTTCTAATTTAACTTATTTAACGATGGCATTGCCTTTCTCTTCTCTCAAAATCACTTCAGCTTCTCGCTGTGGCTTCTCTTGCGATCTTCTGACCAGGTTTTGTTGGTGATAGTGCTTTGATGGTCTGCAAAGCGGTGATTACCGACTAATTCTCTGAACTTATTGGCAACTCGAGCTATCTGATATGACATCTAGCGGTAAAAACGAGAAACTTACCAAGTAGGGTACATTTGTCACGTGGTGACTGTTTGTATATGGTTTCTTGTATTGGTAAGCAGATCGTGGTAAATTCTTCGTGTTTATACATATGTAATAAGTTTTACTCGTTGATAAGAGTGCAAAATGAGTAAAAGCAAAGTATATTGCTCAGTTTACGGCTGTAAGTCGATGTATAAGAGGGCTGCGGATATATGTTTTCATCACTTTCCAAAAGATGCAAATAGCAATAGCCGAAAGGTGACGATACCAAATAAATACGGGCAACAAGAGCGGGTTGGACTACTCACCACTACACTCACTGACGACAGGACGGGTTGTTCACTTACGCCGAGCCAAGCCGCACCTAGACATCCAAGCACAGTCTCGCCGAGCCAAGCCGTACCAAGACAGCCAAGCCTACACCAGCCGAGGACAGCCAAGCTTCATCAGTCAGCTCCCTAGTTCATTTCCAATAACCCTACTAACCGCCATCACCTCGCTCTGCGATATACGAGCCATTCCACTACGAGTCATATAGGCCTAATTTGACTTCGCAGGGTTAATACCGTCCATCCAAATCAAGCAATTCCTATCTGCCCCGAGTTTTAATACAAGTTAAACTCATCCCTTCGCCCTACCAAGCAGCAAATAATTTCTAGAGTCTACGGTACAGTGAGCTAACTCAAATATAGATTTTAAACGTAACAGCGCCATGACTCGAACTGCACAAAAACAAATACCAGCAGGCAATTGATGCTTGATAATATGCAATTGACACATAAAATCAGTGGAACACACAAATTACATCACGTGTATCACTCAGTTATACATATATACAATTGAAAATAACACTGCCATTATTTTAGGGACCACATTTACTGATTATAACCGAAAAATAAAGTGTTCCATATCAAACGCGTGTTATTGAGTATTTTTACCCTACTTATCCAGACCTACCGCAGCGCCCCAAGTGTTAGTTTGAGTTGCCAATTACCCTTTCACGAATTGATTGCCGGCGGTCGAGATGGCAACTATTCCTTGTTTACTTGTGTCACGCGTCGGCCTGCTTCGTTGGCAGGTACAGTTGCGCGAGTAGGATATGACTCAGCTCAGTTATCGTTTTACTGTCCATGGTGACATGAGCTCCTGTGACGCGTAATGCTGCTTGTCTTATGTGCAGAATGAACTCTTGTCATCGCTGTGTTCCCCGCTTCGTCCCGCGGGGCGGCTGCTACAATAAACAACAAACACTGGCGCAGCCAGGCTCAGCGGCAATCAAATGTTAAACGGGTAATAGCTCTGTCTAGTACAAAGTCATCTGTGATGCATATTTACTGAAGATCTTTTCCAACTTCAAGCAGCCATGTGTTTCTTACTATCATTGACAGGGCAAGGTTAAGAATCCTTTTGGTCAGTCTCTGATTACCCATCCTGAGGATATGCCCGTAAAATTTCAATCGTCTTTTCTTAAATGTGTCTGAGATTTTCTCCGAGTGCTGGTATAAGTCTTGAGATTTTCTTTTCATCCAGATTCCCCCTGTACAGACTGGTCCAAACCTTTTTCTTAGGATTTCCGTATTATTATCATTATTATTAGTAGTATTACTATTATTATAATCAACAAAGGCGGCTTCGGTGGCGTAGTTGGAAGCATGCTGAGTTTCTATGCCCAAGGTCGTGGGATCTAACCCGGCCGAAGTCGTCGGAGCGTTAAAAATTCCTCAGTATGCCTTCCTTCGGTGGGGAAGTAAAGCCGGCGGGCCTAAGTCATAGAAGTATGGCATGTAAAAGAACATTCCACTAACTAAACTTGTGAGAAGCAAAATTTGTAGCTTAGATTTGATTAATGCTTTTAAGTTCCAACATTCCTCACCAGGCGGTGGTTGCGATCGCATATAGTAGTAGCCAAGTTTGCAGCTAGGTGTCGTGGACGGTAGTATTGGATAGCGAAAGTAGGAACTACTTGAAATTATCGCCTGCAGTCCTTGCGTGAATTAAAAACAGATAACACACACTAATACAGTCATCACAATTAATACCGGTTATCAGAGAGATTCTTCATACACCCAAAGTACACGGGGCTACATGACCGCGTTGCCGCAGCCCTTAAACAAAGGAACCAACCAACCAACCATTATCATCAAAGGCCTCTTCGAGAGACGTAATGCACTTCTTAACACGTAGTCCCATGTAGAAAAGTGCCAGAGTCCGTGTAATAAACTTGGGTTCCTTGATTATCTGGAATTTAAGCTGTCTTCTCTGAAAACTTCCCCGTAATCTTCTTGTCAAAACCACCTGGCCTCCGGTGGTAAATACGGTAATTGAGTGACGTAATCTCAGACAAAATTTATATGCTAGAACATGCGTAAGATTTCTCTAGTCAGAAATTGCCTCTTTAATGGAAACAAGATTCCGAGAAAAAGTTGGTATGCTGTCTTCTGTATTTGCGGAAATTAAAGTTAATTGAAGCATTCAATCATGTAACTTAACGGTCCATGCCCAGATGAAAATAAACTAGAGGTTTAAAACCTGAACCAAGATACTAAAGTTTCAGAACATCAATTTTTTATCGGCGAAATTTCTTGATCGTTTTATGAGCGTGTTCCAGCATCTTTCAAACCAAGTAGAATGGACGAGAGGGGCAGATGACCTTGTTCCTCCGCCCATTAAAACAACAATAATAATTTACTAAGTTAGATGGAACGTGACAGAGCTAATATATTCTATATTATGATTTTCTGAAAATATCTGCATTATTATTATTATTCATTCATTCAATTTCGCTAATCGGCCAACTAGGGACCACGATAAGCCTCATTTTACATTCTGGCATTTGTTCATTTTTCGCTTGATCCACGTTATCTTCATGAGCTCACTGTGTTTAGCACGACGTTCTTCTGTCCATTTCGCACCAGTTGTCCGTTTTTCGTCCCGGAAAGTCCCAAACGTCTTGATGGCTGCTCTATAAAGATTTCAGTCGTATGGATCTTCTGCTCGTTTCCCCAATTATTATTATTATTATTATTATTATTATTATTATTATTATTATTATTATTATCATCATCAAATAACTTGGCACTACAACCATTGAAGGGAATTGGCCCACGAAGCGACCGTTGCCCAGCCATTTGGCCACAGTGGGTCAAAATCGAAATCTAGGGGGACAAAATTATTTTTACGTTTTAATCATGAATTTAGAGTGAAAGAAAGGTATATAATTTGTTTACTTCATAATAAACATCAGTTAAGACCATTTCAAGCTACGTCTTCACATGCAAGACATTGTCTATGACTAGGAGTTGGTTAGAGCATTCAGTTATCTCTTCAGAACAATTTTCTACCCCTAATTTACTTTTAACAGAGTCACAAAGTTCCACTTTCGACATAATCGTCGAACCCAGTGCTTCTGACAGTTGTAAACGTGTGAGAACTGGTTGCGCGGCATCTTCTAAAACTTAAAATAACTACAGTAAGTAAGTTGCAAAAATATGCAAAAATCTTATAAAAGACGTAAACTACAAGACTTTATCTACATTAAGTAGAAAGTGACGCAGAGTGACGCGACATACTAAAAATCTATGTGAAAATATATTTTTAAGAATAATAGTTAAATATTATATAATGCAAATATAGCTAATATTACGTAACAATTACGCCAATTAATAACTGAAACACGTTACAAAGATCATACCTTCAGCTGCATGTTCCATCTTAAAGCATCACACTAACCACAAAGACAACCAAACCACAGCCACTTATATTCACCCTCCAATTCAGACTGCTCAAATAGTGGTGACAGATTTACACTAAGATGCGTTTATATCCCAGAATAGTGAGCGGCAATGATATGAGAATGCTGTAGAAGTAATACATTTTGATTTTTAATTATGAAAATAAATAATTTTGTCCTCCTAGATTTCGATTTTGACCCACTGTGCATTGAAGAGAATTAGCCCACGAAGCGACCGTTGCCCAGACATATGGCATACAGATTGTGGGGTGACGTGTGATCAGCAAGTCGGGTTTCCTCGTCTGTTAATCTTGGTTTTCCTGACTGGGGTGCTGCCTCACTGTCAGCCAGCTATTTAATTGGTCTCACGAGGTTGAGTGCACCCACATTCCAGTTTCTAAAATCCATACTGGAGGCGGCAATCGAATTCGGAGCCTGCAGGTGCGCAACCCCAACCTTAGTATTACTATTATTATTTTAATTATTATTTATTTATTTATTTATTTATTTACAGCGTATTTTCGCAATATTGCAAAGCGTTAAGCAATTTGACTCAATTCTTGACGTTCTTCTTATTTTGCCAGTATTGTTTCATTCTGTTGGAGAAAGCCAATTTTCTTTCGTCAGACCATTGAGGTATGTAAGGTGTAGATTATGGTTGCTCTGGCTGGACTTCCCAGTTGTTCGCTTTGTTACGGAAGGAGTCTCTGACTGATGTGTCGGTTATGTTAGCAGTTCGCATATCTTCTTGTACTTCTTTTATCCATGGTGTTGTACTTTTGAGTGATGATATGTAATCTAATATTCTTTTGGTTAGTCGGGTATTCGGCAGTCTACTTAAAAGCCCGAAGAATTTCAATCGTCTTTTTCTGATGTCGACTGCGATGTTTGAGTATTTTTCAGTTGTTTTGATTGACTATGGTCCGTACTCGTCAGGAGTGAGTCTTGCTCCTAGTATTTTTCGAATGATTTTTCTTTCTTCTTTCTTGACGTCTTCAAGTTCATATTTCTTATTGAGTGTAAATGTTTCGGTTGCGTAGAGACTTGCCGGTTTGATGACAGTGTTGCAGTGTCGAAGTTCGGTTTGTCTTGACATGCATTTTTGTTATAGAGGTTTTGGATAAGTCCGAGTGCTCTCCTGGTTTTCTGGAGACGGTTTTGCTGTGAGTTTTTTTTGTATCCAGTTGGTTCCATAAATTCTCCCAGATATTTGAAATGTGGGACTCTTTTGATCGTTCCGTATTTTGTTTGCATGTTATCGCATTTGTGACTTAGTACTTGAGTTTTCTCGAAGGATCCTGAAGTCTCAATTTTTCGGCACATTCTTGGAGTTTTTCTATTTGTTTTATTTCGGTTTCTTGATTTTCTGTTAGTATAACCAAGTCATCGGCGAAGGCAAGATATGGTATAGAGGGATTGCTTTTACGATACCCAAGTGTAACTGGTTTCCAGACATTTTGTTTCTTGAGCTCTTTTTCCCATTCTTCCATGACTTTATCCAGGACAATGTTGAACAAGAGAGGGGAAAGACCATCTCCTTGTCGCACGCCTGTCTGAAGTTCGAAAGGTTGCGAGATTTCCCCCATAAATTTTACTTTGGATTTTGTGTTGGCCAGCGTTTGTTCAATGAGTTTCCGTGATGTGTGGTTTAATCCTCTTTCTTCAAGGATCTGGAAGAGTGATTGTCTATCGATCGAGTCTTATGCTTATTAATTATTATTATTATTATTAATAATAATAATATTATTTATATTTAAACATGACAAATCTCCAACAAAAATAGTGCTACGTTTAAGGGATCATTAGTAATTATTAAAATATCGAGTTTCTCACAGTCAAATAGACGTTTTGTTGTTGTTAATTCATTTGAGGGGCTAGGGACCTCTTGAACATCAGCCCATTATATAAGGTGCGTTCAAAAAGTAACGAGCCGGAAGCTGGAATGCGCAAACCGGTGACATCGGCTAATCGTGGCGTATGTAACGAGGTGTAGTTCCGACCAGAGCGTGGAAGTTTACAGCCCGTTGCTAGAGGGCACGCGTGCACGTCACGTGACGATACAAAGCGAGCAGCAGCATGCATCAATCGTCCAACGCTGCCAGTCGCATTGCAAACAGTGACACGGAAGCATCAAACGATGAGCAAAGAGGTGTTGTTCGGTTTCTGACAGCGGAAGGAGTAGGGGGAACGGACATTCATCGCCGAATGTCACAAGTGTACATGTCCCTTGCAAGGGTCAAGGCGTGGCACAAGCGCTTCGGGGAAGAACGGGTGTCGTAAGCCAATGATGCGTGGTCTGGGGCACCCCCCTGCATTACCCTTGACAACGTCCAGCTGGCTGATGCACTCATTACCCAGGACCGCCGAGTGACAGTGAACAGCATAGCCGCCGTGGTCGGATTGAGCGTCGGAAGTGTGCACACCATCATGAAGGAACGACTGCACTTGTGGAAAGTATGTGCCCAGTGGGTGACCCACACTCTTTAACCACACCAGGAAGCATGTCGAATGGCCCACTGTCTTGGTCTTGGTTGGATGATTGATGCATACTGCTTCTCGCTTTGTATCGTCACGTGACGTGCATACGTGCCCTCTAGCGACGGGCTGTGACCTTCCACCAGGGCCCTGCGTAGCTAGTGCCTATAGTATGTTCTATCCTGCTGCTCCCATACGGGCAGTCTAAGAAGTAAGCCACAAGCGCGTGACGTCATGTCCTTGCCTCTCCCCACCTGCCGCTCACTACATGTGCGAGCGAGCTGTGTATAGTATGGCGTAGTGCCCTGCAAGCCTGGCAAGTGCTTTTAGGGCCGTATGACCTAGCCTCACACTGTCAGCACTGTCTACGCTGGAACTCGTCAGTTCAGGTGCGCACGGCCAGCCCGTACCGACATGGTTTCGTAAAGCCGTTCTTATCTTCCCTTCATATTATTATTATTATTATTATTATTATTATTATTATTATTATTATTATACTATTAATATTAACAATCAAATGGTATTGGGTACCAATAGACTACGTCTCATACTGTTCCCGAGTACATTGAAGATGAATTCTCTATTATTGAATGGATCCATTGATAGCAAAATTAGGTCATTTATACTTAGGCATACCCAAACTTGATGAGTGATTTAAAAATGTTGATGTTGATCCTCTCGCTTATTCGAAACGTACCACAAGCTTTCACTTCTCTTAGAAGCCTTTTGCTTCTAACACGAGAAAGACACAAAAACATGGATCGCGTAACATTTCTGAAATGTTACAGCTGCATCTTAGATCTATTACGGTGATTCCTAACTTTTGTAGTAAATCCCCTTCTTAATTATGTTTTTTGAACGTGAGCTAGGGTATCAGGCACTCCTCAGTGTTTGCAGTATACAGAGTCCTGGCTACGCCCATGGAGGTCTCACACAAGAGCATCCTTTGCTTCCACCTATTTGTACTAGGCTACTCCCTTTCATGTCTACTTCTGGATTAGTCAATCTCCATAAAATATGGTGATTGAATAGTTTCTGTACTTTTGCAATCAACCTGCAATTTCATTTTGTGTTTACCATAGATCTGCTTCAGTCTTAAGTATCGGTTATTTATATCCCCTTGGTTCCTTACTAATTAATCACCGTCTTCATTGCTATCACCATTTTCATCATCATCACCGTCCTGACAATCTCCTTCGTTGTACGGGCACAAATTACGCACCATGTCACCATGTCTTCAAACAATGCATGCTCTCTCTGGTACAGTCTCCCTACAAATGATGCTTACTATACTTTGGATGTTCATTCACTGAAAATTGCAAAATTAGCTTCGAGGTTTTCCTACTGTATGCCCAGAACTTAGAATGCAATGAAAATCAAATGTCTTAAATACCATATCTGGATTAGCCTACATATACATATGCAATTGGATTAACTCATGAGGGCTATTTGTAGCATAGACCTTTGAGAATATTTTACGGAAGCTATTCTAACAACTCTACGCAGTGATGTGCTCTCAATTCGAATTGCAGAATACGAATGTATAAAAAAGAAAACTCGTACCCACTGGCCTGGCGCAAGTCCTCGAAATGAGCACCGCTTGGATGACTTACGTATCATCGATACAATTTCAGTACCCCAAACCGAAATTCAATTTCGTGGCAGGGCAGGGAATCAAACCCGGACCACCGGGGCGACAGCCAAGAATGTTAGCCGCTACACCACAAGGTGGTCCCTTTCATTGTCAGCGCAATCAATTGCACGATACCATGTAATTTCTACACTGGGCGAACTATAATAGTACACATTTCTTCTTATTAGCCTACTTTCGATTTTTGCAAAAAAAGAAAGTAGACTTATGAGATCACTACAGGGCCAAAAATGGTGTGTCTGTGTGTGTGTGTGTGTGAGTGTGTGTACTCTGAATGTCTGTCCCCCCCCCCCCTATCAATTCGAACACATTTGGTACAGAGGTAGCACTGACAAAGGGCACCTCAGTGTCATGTTTTATATCGCCGCCATCTTGACGTAAACGTAATGGCGACCCCCCAAATGTTCAAAGCTTAAATCAAATTACGACCAACCTATTCATCTGATCTCAACCAAATTTTGTAACGTTATACCTTTAAGTATGAAGAATCCTTTGACCAAACTACGAGGTCATCTGCCAAATAATTTACGGATGGTGGCCATATTTGTGTGGAAATCGATTCCCCCTATCTTTTCAAACACGGTGAAACCAAATTGAACGAAATTTGGTACAGAGGTAGCACTAGCAAAGGGCACCTCAGTGTCGTGTTTTATATCGCTGCCATCTTGACGGAAACGTAATGGCGGCCACCCAAATATTCAAAGCTTAAATCAAATTACGACCAACCTATTTATCTGATCTCTAACAAATTTTGTAACATTATACCTTTATGTATGAGGAATCATTTGACCAAACTACGAGGTTATCTGCCCAATAATTTGCGGATGGCGGCCATGTTTGTGTGCAAATTGATTTCCCCTATCTTTTCAAACACGGTGAATCCGAATTGAACGAAATATGGTACAGAGGTAACACTAGTAAAGGGCATCTCAGTGTCATGGTTTATATCGCCGCCATCTTGACAAAAACGTAATGGCGGTCACCCTAATATTAAAAGCTTAAATAATATTACGACCAACCTAAACATCTGATCTCTACCAAATTTTGTAACGTTATACCTTTATGCATGAAGAATCTTTTGACCAAACTACAAGGTCATGTGCCCAATAATTTGCGGATGGTTGCCATGTATGTGTGCCAATTGATTCCCCCTATCTATTCAAACACTGTGAAACCGAATTGAACGAAATTTGGTATAGAGGTAGCACAAGCAAAGAGCACCTCAGTGTCATGTTTTATATCGCCGCAATCTTGCCGGAAATGTAATGGCGGCCACCCAAATGTTCAAAGCTTAAATCAAATTACGACCAACCTTTTTATCTGATCTCTACCAAATTTATGTATGAAGAATCTTTTGACCAAACTACTACGTCATCTGCCCAATAAATTGCGGCTGGCGGCCATGTATGTGTGCCAATCGATCCCCCCTATCTATTCAAACAGGGTGAAACCGAATTGAACGAAATTTGGTACAAAGGTAGCACTAGCAAAGGGCACCTCATATTCATGTTTAATATCCGTATGACACTTATTTCAACATGGTACTACAACCAACATTCAATTATACTCCTTGGAAAGGACAAAGAGTTATAACACTACCCATGCATTTAGGAGAAAGTAGGCTATATGTTCTTTATTGAACATCTTGTTTTTGGCATTACATAGCCCCTGGTAAGTTAGGAAGACGGTTCGCGTACCATAACCCTAAAGTCGAATAGTTCCATGAACTAACAAACAAAACAGTCTTAGGCACTCCACCGAATGAAATACAGACAAGCTGGTAGAAAGACAGACAACATATTTTGTAATTTTCAGAGCAAAATAGGCTAATTGTTATATAATGAATAGCACTCTTGGTCTCCATAGTGTTGAAATAATGAATATTGTCCTAAAACTTGAAGGTTTGAAGGATATCGTGTCTTCTTGCTTATTTTGCCGTATATCTTATGTGTAGGTAAATTCCACGATGTATTGTTTCAGGCCATGTTGAATATAAGAATTCTTTCTTTTTTTTAATCATTTACCCTCCAGGGTTGGCTTTTCCCACGGACTAAGCGAGGGATCCCACCTTTACCGCCACTGGTAGTGTCCTGGAGCTTGAAACTCTGAGTCGGGAATACAACTGGGGAGTGTGACTAGCACGTCACCCAGGCGGCCTCACCTGCAAAGCGAACAAGGGCCTGATGAAGAGATGGGAAGAGTGGGAGGATTAGGCAAGGAAGAGGGAAGGAGGCGGCCGTGGCCTTACGTTAGGTACCACCCCGGTATTTTCCCGAAGACGAAGTGGGAAACCACGGAAAACCACTTCGAGGATGGTTGAGGTGGGAGTCGAACCCCCTCTACTCATTTGGACCACCCGAGGCTGAGTAGACCCCAATCCAGTCATCATACCACTTTTCAAATTGGTAATCGAACCGCGGACCTCCTGGATGGCAGCTAATCATGCTGACCACTACACCATGGAGGCGACTTGAATATAAGAATAAAAGACATAAATGACCTTAGATTGCGACAGAATATGTTTCTTTTTAAAATCCTAAAGAATTTACTAACGCATGTTTCTCGAACTCACATATCCCTGAAGAGCATCAATCTAGTCATTTGGTGAATTCAGAATCTTGTTATTGAAATACAGTTTTATAGTCCTAATGTAGTTTTTTTGGTTCTACCCATAATTATTCCGGTTGCTATGAGGTAGGGGATGTGGTGAGACAGTTTCCTTGTGGGAAAGATTTCGCGGATAGATGCCTTCATGACGCCAATCTCATGAGAGGAGTTAATGACAAATGAAATTAATGAGGTAATGTATGGAGTGGTTGTGTGTGGTCTTTCGAGTTTGGAGTAGTCTGACCATGCACGTTCACGTGTTTAGCTACCTCGGCTGGTTTGTGACATTTTGTCAACAAATTAAAAAATGTATTTTAACTCTCCTGATTCCATACCGGCCCCTGATTCTATTTTAGGACTATTATATCTCGCTGCACCTGCTACATCACCCAAAAAGTATGCAAATTTTTGTATCCTTGCTGCAGATCTAGTTCATGTGCGTCCAAATATCATGTTTTATATGTCTTCGGTTTGATTCATTAATGTGTGACTCTCCCACTATGCTACTTTTGTCCTCCCCACGTTATGAGCACGGCACATCACACGCATATGACACAATGTTGGCTCTAGTGCGCCTAGTGTCCAGGCTCCGCGCTCAGTACTAAACGTAGGCTACTTCAGTACCCAGTCGAATGGACAGTGCTTGTGCGACTAAGCGCTGCAGTGCTAGTGTGCTGTCGTGCTGCACTGCTCAGGAATGGACCGAGTAGGGCTACGCTCGGCCGGCACGAGTCAATTTCTCGCTAGCACTGCTTCACCTTGCCCATTGCACGGCCCTGCCTTCCACGCTCTGGTCGGAACCACACCTCGTTACACATGCCACGATTAGCCGATGTCGTCACCGGTTTGCGCATTCCAGCCTCTGGCTCGTTACTTTTTGAACGCACCTTATAGTTGGGTGTGGGATGTACTTTGTCTGAAAACCTGAATCCCTGTGATGACTGTGACAGTGTGTGTTACTATATTAGGGACATGGATGGGGTGGTTGCCCCTGGATTTTCTTGGAGGGAGTGTGGAAAACTCGGGGAAAAATCACACTCACGATAGCCGCTATCAGCGCCGGGATTAGAAGCTGCGACCTCCGGACTGGATGCACCTGCCCTCCCTGCCGTGGTGCATGATTTAACAAGTACGGCAATGCCATGGTGGAAATAAATTTTGAAACAAATATCAATGTTCGAATACTTTTTACATTAAGGGTGTCCATGCTTGAAGTGTAGCTAGAGTCTATTTCATTCTGTTACGTAACTACAGATTGTCATCTCTTGATGGAACTTGAAGACTGCACACAAACCTACAAGAAGAAAAGTTAGAGGGGAAGTTTATATCTTCCATCAGGAGTAAAAATAGGTCGCGTAGATATGCACTGATTAAAGTACTGCAATATTTTTTTGAATTTCAAAAGGAGTTGAAGGAGGTATTTCCAGTACGCAGGACGAGGATAGTGACTACTGTTGACCAAAATATTATGTGCACTCGAGTTTGAAGGTTGTTTGTGAAGTAACCAATATACCTACATCAAATCCAATAACATCATCATTTTTGTCGTTGTATTTTACGTTAGTTCATGTAAGTCTGGAATTTTTAATTTATATTTTAATATTTTTTATAGCAGATGAAACACAAAAATTGCCTGTTTTTATATTTGGATTCGATCTGATGACGGGTTTGTGGGATAATCATTCTTAAATGTGACTCATGGTTGAAACACGCTTAAAAACGGGCACATTTTGTGTTCCAACTGCGATAAAAAATATTACAATGTAAATTAAAAATTCCAAACCTACATGAACTAACGTAAAACAGAACGATGAAAATGATGATGGTATTGGATTTTATGTAGGTCTATTGGTTTCTTCACAAACAACCTTCAAACTCGAGTACACATAATATTTTGGTCGACAGTAACTTCCAGGCTATCCCAACTCACGTCAGCAACACATTCATCATCTCTGTATTGATCCTGGTTCTCTCGCAAGCACGATAACATCTTCCCCACACTTAAACTGGAAACCCGTCCTAACAATATTCAGCTCTGTCACTTAACTGCCATGCGCTACTAATACAGCTTGATATGTTCTATTTTATGACGATGGGACAATGTTGATACTACAAGTTAAACATCTAAGTAGGATTACTGCCACAGAAATGAAGATTCTGAGGAGAGCAGTAGGAAAGACAAGAAGAGATCGAGTTCGAAATGAGAGAATTAGAGAGGAATTAGGACAAAAAGAAATGGGTGAAGTGGTTGAGGACATGTTACGAGAATGGAAGAAGAAAGAAAAGTATTTATTTATTTACTCGAATCAGAGGCAGATAAATACTATTATACATACGAAATCAAAGGAGAATCATAGAATTATAGTCTTCATACTCGTATATTTGTAATCAAACTGTCTTTGCCCAGAAACGAGCAACTGCTATAGCATTTTCTTGTGCCTTAAACAACTCCTCCTCACTGCAATAATCAGGGCAGCATAAGCACTGACACAGATGCTTTGTTGTCTGTACCTCTCCATATTCACAAAGTGTTGATTCTTGTAGGTATCCCCATTTCATTAGGTTATCCTTAGTTTTGCCTACACCTGCTCGTAATCTGTTTAATGATTTCCAAGTGGTCCAGTCCAAGTTGTGCCCGGCTGGTAAACATTCTGCTGGTGTTACCCCTGTTGGAAGATGATTGATTTTGGCTGTCCACAGTTATTCTCTGGCTTTGTTGGAGGATGTGGTAAGTGGAGAAGTTGACTGTAAGAATCTCCTCCTAGATTTCAATCTATGTCTTGGAGGAGTATATCCGTACAGCGGGTGTAGCTCACTATCTTCCACTTTCTTTCTTTCTTTCTTTCTTTCTTTCTTTCTTTCTTTCTTTCTTTCGGCATTTGCGGCTACTTCCCGACGTATTTCAGGGGAAGCAATGCCTGCCATGTAGTACAGCTTTTCGACGGGAGTCGGTTTCAGGCATCCTGTAATAAGCCTTGCAGTTTCATTAAGAGCTACGTCAACTTGTTTTGCATGGGCTGATTTCTGCCATACAGGGCAGGCATATTCACCGGCGGAGAAACAGAGTGCCATTGCAGATGTACGGACCACCTGGGGTTGGGCACCCCAATTAATACCAATGAGCTTCCGAATGATATTATTTCGGGCTGCCACCTTCTGTTTAGTGTTAAGGCAGTGCCGCCGATAGGTTAACGATCTATCTAGGGCAACTCCAAGGCATTTGGGGGTAAAACAATGCTCTAGTTCAGAGCCCTCCCAAATTACTTTCAGTTTCCTTCCTGCCTGCCGATTTCGAAGGTGATAAGCGCAGACCTGAGTTTTCTGTGGACTCGGCTTCAGGTGGTTCTTGTTGTAGTAATGAGAAAAAGTTCCTAGAGCTGTTGTAAGCAACTGTTCTGCATCTTCAAAATCATCTGTCTGTACAGTCAAGGCAAGGTCATCTGCATATATGAAAGTTTTGCAGGGAAGAGGTCTTGGCTGATTGAAAGAAAAATAAAACAAATACATGAAATGCGAGTTGAGGGAGGAGCTGAACGAGGTAGACCCCGCATTACATGGGAGAATAGGATTGAGAGATCGGGACAGAAAAGGGACAGAATTGTTGTGGAAATGAAGAGAATGTGCAGCTTGATATGTTCCACTTTTTGACGGAGGGACAGTGTTGATACATTTAACAGACAGGAAAAACCTCGCGAGAGTGAACTCCTGATCCTCAATGAAACTTGGTATACATCTGTGACATTTCATCATCAAATTCACTGGGTCCATCACAAGTTTAAGTGCTGAGTTAGCTATTTGCTCCCTCAGTGCAGAGTTCTTTCATTCGCGTTCAAATACAAATTGCAGAAGACGTAATTTAAACTAATTAGGGAATGGGGCTCGAACCCACGTCTACTGGGTCCGCTGTTTGTTAGCGAGCGTAGCTACCGCTATCGGCAAATAAATAAACAATTATCTAGAATCATGGGACAGTTCTTAAGAGATTCAACGTCGCATTGGAAAGGCGAGGAGTTTTTTCAACTCAATTAGCTCAATTTTCAAAAGCCGCGATCTTACCATGAACACCAAACTACGGCTCCTCAGGTCCTATGTGTTCTCAGTTATCTTGTATGGTGTAGAAACATGGACCCTTACGAAGGCTACCACTGTTAGACTTGAAGCCTTTGCACTATGGTTTTACAGAAGAATACTGAGAATATCATGGATTCATAAAGTTTCAAATCTGGAAGTTCTACGCAGATTTGAAGAAAGACCAGAACTGATCAACATCATTAAGTGTCGTAAACTACAGTACGTTGGACACATTATGAGGAATCAAAAAAGGTATGAGCTGTTTCAACTTATACTACAAGGAAAAATAGAAGCAAAGAGATCGCCCGGCAGAAGGAGAATTTCCTGGCTCGACACCTTAGAACCTGGTTCAACAAAAGCCTTCATAGGGAGGTTAAGGCTGCTTGAGCTTTTAGTTCTCGCAGTCAAGTAGTGCAGTTGCTCTCTCTCTCTCTCTCTCTCCCTCTGGTTAACAGCCGTGAGGCTGGTTGGCAACAGCTCGCCATTCTTCCCGTCTCTCAGTCTTCCTCTTCAGTTCACAGTATGAGCCACAACTCATATCTCGCAGTATTTGACTCATGTGCTCCAGTCTGGGTCTTCCTCTATAATTCTTGCCGTCTACTGTTCCCTCGATTATAAGCTTAATCAGTCCATTGTGTCGCAGTATGTGGCCCACGATGTGATTCCTTCTTCTTTTTAAATATTTAAGGAAGCATCTTCTCTCTCCCACTCTTCTAAAGACTTCCTCATTTGTGACCATTTCTTTCCAGTAGTTGCACGCTATATAAAGAGAGGTGGCGCGCAATTCGTTACTTCTGTGCGGGTCCGGGTGGGAACACCAAGAGCCCGCCGATGAGCCAGCTTGGTGTCCTAGGTGAAACCCCACACAAGACACAGCACAAACCTAGAAGAATTGCTGAGTTTTAAAAGTTTTGAAGAATTGTTCCGAATTGCTACAGATAAAACCAGAATAGCCATGCTGATCACCAACGTCCGAAACGGACAGGCACGTAAAGAAGAAGAAGATGAACTAGCTTGGCTATGTAAGGAACGGTGGAGGACAAGAAGTGTAGGGGAAGGCCAAGGCTAGAAAATATTGAACAGAATGTCTCAGATGTGGGGATCAGTATCTAGGTATGGTCATGTGAAACGAAGAGCTCAGCACATGAGGACATGGAGGACGACATCAAACCAATCTAAGGACTGCACCCATCTTTTGCTAGCTGGATATGTTCCCCATTATCCATCTCAAGTAATGCATAGTTACAGCTAAAATAATTTCAATTAAATTAAATACAGTCAATCATTGTCTTACTAGGAGCAGCCTCCGTGGCTTAGGCGGCAGCGCGCCGGCCTCTCACCGCTGGGTCCATGGTTCAAATCCCGGTCACCCCATGTGAGATCTGTGCTGGACAAAACGGAGGCAGACAGGTTTTTCTCCGGGTACTCCGGTCTTCCCTGTCAAAATTTCATTCCAGCAACACTCTCCACTATCATTTCATCTGTCATTCATTTAATCATTGCCCCAGAGGAGTGCGTCAGGCCTCGGCAGCCGGCACAGTTCATATCCTCGCCGCTAGATGGGGGCTTCATTCATTCCAATCCTGACCCGGTCGGAGACTGGAAGCAGGCTGTGGATTTTCATTCATTGACTTCCTAGGATTTTTTTCTCGCGAGTAAACCGTTTGATCACCTTAAATTCCATGCTACGTTTCTTGATAACTTATAATAATCCTTTATTTCTCTACACGTTACGTTTACGATCTTTTAGTAATGCACATGTCCATAAACATTTCTTATAGAGTTATTGTTTTAATTTTATAGCAATAATGCATGTAAAAAGTGGATGTGTATATAAAGTTATTCTTCCAAGCCGCCTATTCTGACAGAATCCAGATAATTTAAGAATGTTAAGCACATTATATCATAGGTTACAATACACGACGATGATGATAATGGTTGTTTGAATGGGGCCTAAGATCTAGGTTATCTGCCCTTAATGGTATGGGTGATAAAGAACAAGTAGTTCCGTGAAGAACTATACAGCCTATTTTCATATATCCTATTTATGTTAATTGCCACTATCAACATACAAAATTTCAGTTTTATTGCTGTAATAGATTCGTAGATATTGAGAACCGACTAAAAATTGCGGATGGACGGCATGTTGGATTTTTATATATGTAGGTCTTAGAAGAACTGTTGTTACATGAAGATTATTGTGTACGTGTAGTATTCAAACTTCAATCGCATGATTAGAATACAAGAAGTAAAAACGAGATTTTAAAATTTCGCACAGCTGCCATCTTGTGGTTATGCAATCAATTGAAATAAATTAGCTGCTATTCGTAAAAGAACGAATAATTTTATTACGTTGAAAACTAGAAATGCATTTTTCATGAAATTACACTACACGGTTAGGATATATGAAAATAGACTGCATAGTTCTTCACGAAACTACTTGTTATGTTTCATGGCACTCTCCTTAAAGGGAATGTACGCAAATAATAATTTATAACAACAGTCGAAGGAGACAATGAACAAGAGGAAATTAACTAATTTTACACTGGTAAAAATATACAAGTAGGGCGATGGTGGACTTTTACCAAGATTCTAATGGGGTAGGGTTGCTACTATTTCTCACAGTTTAAAGCCATATTCTCACACATCCTATTTGTATATTTCAAAGTATTTTCAGAACAGCTCTACACTCAGCCCTCCCTGGGAACCACCGTCTGCTGGCAGACATTTACATTATCCTCTAGAGAGTTGAACATGAACAACACGAGTCACGGAATTAGCTGATTTATCATATTAGATGATGGGAGTCTGATAGAGCTTTACTCCGACAATGCTTAAGAGCTGTATTTGGAAATCAGGTGTTAACAAATACCATGGGAAATTCCCAATCTCCATATTACGAGTTTTCAAGCAACATACCAATATGATTAGCATCATCTAAGGATGTTTATTACTTCGAAATATGAACCCAAAGCTTCCTCAGCATCTACCTAAAAGGATAATTTACCAATATTATATTTGTACCTATAACTAGAGTTCTGCGCGGATAAAAATAAACGTTATCCGCATCCGCCCCGAAACCGCACGACTGTTATCCGCATCCGCACGTTTGTTTTCCGAATCCACTGACATGACAATAAATTGGATTACAAATCTCGTTTGAAGAAACAAAATTTATGACTGACATCAAAACCGCATCAAATGAACTTCAAATTGGCAACAACAACATCTTCCGAGTACACGAATTTAAATATTATATTTAGGTGAATGGATTACAGCAAACTGTAACGAAAGGAAATCAATTGAATCGAGGCTTCAGAAAATGGAAACTGCTTTTAAATCAACAAAATATATTTCTAACAAAAGAATGACAGTCAGTCTGAAAGACTAGACTTTATATCATTTTAATTGCTACAAATGCTGAAAAATGCTGGGTGAAAGCCTCATGATCATACAGCGAACTGCATGAACTCAAAATCCATTAGCAAGTGCAAACCAAGGTCAAAGGAGGTAACTGGCTGGATGACGTCACGCTCACCGAAGCGCGCGGGGAAAGGAGGTAGCTCAAGCGGTACTATGACGTCACACGCCTCAGTGCATTCTCGGTACATTTTGTCCCGTCGCCGTAACGTAACGCCAGACCTCAACGTAACGACGAAGTCGACTAGATCATTTTAAATGATAAAAAGAGTCTCTCATGGAACTGCAAAATTCGCCACTATACAACTGTAATCGAACCTGAAGCTCTCTATGCTTCATGGACTCTCAATCTCCAACACAAAACACTAAAACACCAAATAAAAGTGAAAGAACGTAAAATAATGAGAAAAATCCTTGGCCCTAGAACAAAAGACGGTGTACATTATCCAAAGCCTAATACAGAAATACAAAAAAAAAAAAAAAAAAATCACAGTCACAATGCGAATGCGAAGAATCCAATTTATGGGACACATAGAAAGAATGGACCCGAACAGACTGACACACAAAATACATACTTTCTTAAAGAACAAGGCTACTAGACCGAATAGGTATAAATTTACAGAAAAAGCCTTAAAGGAATTAGGATCACCAAACTTACATGACCGGAAGGAAATCAAGGAAATCACTCAGACGCGGGGTTCCGAGGAAGAAGAGAAGAAGACTATAAACATCAATGGTCAGAGCAACGGAAACAGACCCACTCGTTGCAAATGAAGGAATACTGGGCCAAAAGGAAGGCTAGAAAGTGTTGATTTCGTGTGGTCCTAAGCGACCCATTCGCAAAGGAGAAGAAATTATTAAAGCAATTCATTTAGAAATTTGAGGCGAAATTTGTTCCCCTAGGCTGTGTCCCTCTGTGTAACGCCATGTGAAACAGCGGGCGACTAATGATAGCACTTATTTAGCCGTTGAAGATACGCACGAAGGCAAGCGCAGGTATGAACGACATTTATTTTTTGGCAAAAGTCAACACTAATTGAGGGTATTTCCAGGACTGGCTTCTCTCACTTCTCTATTATTCATACAATCCACGCGAAAGCAAATAGGGAAATAACAAGAAACGTGAAAGACTCAGATCTTAGCAAAAACTAAAATCATTTTTAAACAAGAAGTTCCGTGACGAACTAAAGAGCCTAC
Source organism: Meconema thalassinum (assembly GCA_946902985.2). Classification (NCBI taxonomy): domain Eukaryota; kingdom Metazoa; phylum Arthropoda; class Insecta; order Orthoptera; family Tettigoniidae; genus Meconema; species Meconema thalassinum. The sequence continues at coordinate 861,645,832 of OX336388.2, forward strand.
TTCTCTTAAAATTAAAGATTCATGCCAATGATTAATCTATATGGATCTATCTAGAATAATGACGAAATTAAGTTGGTAATATCGAAATTTCTAATTAGTTCGAAATACTGTATACCTGGCATAATGTAGCCTAATAGATAACTACAGTTGGCAGCCCTGGCAACTGAATATATTCTTAGTTCCATCTCTTAAGGTGCAGAATACAAAATTTTGTTAAAGTCCAGTGGATAGCATGGACGTTTCATGCAGTTAAACATTGGATCTAACAGCACGCGTAAAATCATGTTGGCAACAATGACATACATGTATTGGTCAGAAATAATCTGAAATAATATGATCTATTGTTGTGTCAAATTTGAATAAAATCCATTAGTTAGTACAGAAGTTACCCATCAGCAGGCTTAGAATCATGTTGGCAGCACTGGCGTAGGCCTATATTAGTTACTCCAAATTAATCTAGAATGCCAGGTACTATACGTGCGCAAAGTTTAGAGCTATTGGCTTGCATACTTTCTGATATATTGATATTAGGGTAACAAAAATAGAGACAGCATTTATTAACAGTTGGCAGCCCTGGCTACTCATAAGAATCGGCATAGTCGTATCTGTTATGGTACACATAGCACACACGAAATTTGGTTGAAATCCAAATGATAGTATATAAGTTACATGTATTTAATGTTGGACCTCTCCGCAGGCTTAGAATTATGTTGGTAGCACTGCCGTATATAAGTTACTCCAAATTAATATAGAATGTCAGGTACTATACGTGTGCATGGTTTAAAGCTGTTGGCTTGCATACTTTCTGATATATGGGTATTTGGATTTAAAAAATGACAGCATTTATTAACAGTTGGCAGCCCTGGTGGCTCTTAAGAATACGCTCAATCATATCTGTTTACTTACACATTGCACATACGAAATTTGGTAGAATTTCAATTGATATTGTAGAAGTTATATGCATTTAAAAATTGGACATATCAGCAGGCATATAATCATTTTGGCAACACTGCCATGTATGGCCTCCTTTAAATTAAACTGCAATATTAGTATCTATACGTGTGCCAATTTTGAAGTAGCTCCCATTCATACCTTCCAAGATATCCAACATGGAGCTCAAATTTCAATTGCGATTTTTCAGCAGTTGGTAGCACTGACATCATTTTCAAACATGGCAGTGAGATATTCAGGTATAGATCTTTACTCCTACCAAATTTTGTTTCGATTTCTCCAGCTGTTTAGGAGTTGATAGGGGGGGGGGGGGCACACACACACACACAGCCAGACAGACAGACAGACAGACACACATTTGCCCGATCTCATAAGTCTACTTTTTCCTCATTTTTACAAAATGTGAAAAGTAGGCTAAAAATCCAGTCTAAAAACTGTCCGTAAGTTTACTCTGAACATTATCCGCAGCGCATCCACTATCCGCGCAGTCATGCAAACTAGATGGGCATAGCAAAAAATTTCGCGAATATCTGCGGGTTTATCCATGGATATCCACATCCGGGCAGGGTTTACCCAGGGCCGGATTTAGATTATATACGCTCCTAGGCCCGTGGGTTTTTACCGCCCACTCTTCATACCATCGAGTAGGAGGGAGAATTTAGACCTCAGAAAGGTCATTGTGAAGGTAATTAGCCTACTTTCGATTTTTGCAAAAAATGAAAGTAGACTTATGAGATCTACACAGGGCGAAAAAATGTGTGTCTGTCTGTGTGTGAGTGTGTGTGTGTGGGTGTGTGTGTGTGAGTGTGTGTACTCTGTATGTATGTCCCCCCCTATCAATTCGAACACGGTGTAACCGAATTGAACGAAATTTGGTACAGAGGTAGCATTAGCAAAGATTACCTCAGTGTCATGTTTTTTTTTGGAGACGTTTCGGCCATCAATGGACCACGATGTTCTTCACTCATATGATCACTGTAATGCTTGTTTTCTTGTCTGCCAGTAGATCTTCATTCGTGACGAATGTTCCGCTCTCCTTTTCTTCCGTCCACTTGCAGTGAGGGCGAGGCATCACAGATGTTAAAGGGTGTAGATTACTGGTTGATTTAACCGACTTTCTGAACAGGTTCCTATCCCAAACCAGAGCTTGATTGATTCGAGCTACTGTTAGGTCCTTTTTAACTTGCATCGACCATTTACAATAGGATTTTTTTTAGATATTGATGAGTGGATTCGATATGAAAGTCGATGATGCTCCATCCGCTCCAAATGCCCAAAGAAAGACATTCTCCTTTTTCTCATCACACTCACCAAATTTTCTATATGTTCAAATAATTCATTGTTATGTCTTCTTCTGTAAGTACCATTATCATTAACAGGTCCTAATATTTTCCTTAGAATATTCCGATCCTTAAGTTCTAATTTTCTCAATGGACCTTTGTTTGTCATCTGTAAGCATTCTGCGGCATACAGTGCTGACGGCCTAATTACTGTGTTATAATGACAAAGTTTGCCATTCCGGGACAAGCTTTTACTTTAGTAAACGTTTTTGCAAGTTTGAAAGGCACCTTCCAATTTGTTACATCTGCTCTCAATGGCAGGTATTTCTGAATTATTAGGGGTAATCCATTCCCCTAGGTATTTAAATTTTCGGACTTTTTTGATTTTTTGCAGACCAATCGTGATTAATTTTGAGGCATCTTTGACATTTGTGATAAAATTAGTTTTATGGAAGGCCACTTTAAGTCCAGTTTTAGTAGCTATGGTTTGTAGTTTATTTATTTATTTATTTATTTATTTATTTATTTATTTATCGTATGGCTTTTAGTGCCGGGAGTGTCCGAGGACATGTTCGGCTCGCCTGAGTCTGTAGCTGCTTCCAGCGGATACCCTAAAGAGTGAGCTACATGTTCATGTAGTTTATTAAGTTGGTCAGTGGCCTCATCCATTGTATTAGCGAACAAAGCAATGTCATCTGCAAAAGCGAGACAGTTTATATTCAGGTCTTCTTTTTCATAACCAATTCGAATACCATAATCATTTGGTAAGATTGTTAACCATTCTCTTATAATTTTTTCCAAGACACAGTTGAACAGCATCGGTGATCCCAGATCACCTTGTCTACAGCCAGTCTTGATTGCAAAGGCTTCGGACAATTCACCACGAAATTTGACCTTAGAAATTGTGTTTTCTAAGCTTGCTTTGAAGAAATTAATTGATTTATTGTCTAGGCCAAACTCACGTAAGGTGTTAATTATTGTGTCTCTATGAATGCAATCATAAGCCTTTTGAAAGTCCACAAAAATCGCAACATAAGGTTTTGATCGTAACGTACAGTAGGAAATTATGGTCTTAATGTTATGAATTTGTTCAGAACAGGATCTTGATTTCCTGAAACCAGCTTGATATTCTCCTAACTGACGGTCTAATATCGGTTCTGCTCTGTTCAGAAGAGCCCTTGCAAATATTTTGTACGTTACCGATACCAGTGAAATACCTCTATAATTATTTGGGTTGGATTTATCCCCTTTCTTATGTACAGGATGAATGATGGCGGAAGTCCAATCCTCAGTGTCATGTATTATATCGCCACCATCTTGACGGAAACGTAATGGCCGCCAACCAAATGTTAAGAGCTTAAATCAAATTACGACCAACCTAATCATCTGATCTCTACCAAATTTTGCAACATTGTACCTTTATGTTTGGAGAATTGTTTGAAAAAACTACAAGGTAATCTGCCGAATACTTTGCGGATGGCGGCCATGTATGTGTGCAAATCGATTCCCCTTATCAATTCAAACATGGTGAAACCGAATTGAACGAAATTTGGTACAAAGGTAGCACTAGCAAAGGACACCTCAGTGTCATGTTTTATATCGCCGCCATCTTGACGAAAACGTAATGGCGGCCACCCAAATGTCAAAAGCTTAAATCAAATTACGACCAACCTTATCATCTGAGGAGCCTTTTTCCAAAAGTCGACATCTGACTTTTTTAAGTTATTGAGAAAAACGAAAAAAAAAACGCTTAAACAGTAAAATTCAGGAAATTTTATGTTATTCTTGGTACTAACTCTAACACAAACATACCATAAACATAAAAAATAGGTCCAGAGGTAGATTCAGCAATGCATTTAGGAGATATTTAGCATTAAAATTCGCAGATGTCGGATTTTGGAAGTACGTTAATGGAAAATCGTATTTTGGAACGAACTTCTAGCATATGACGAGTTTTGGAACAAAACATGGATTTTGCTTAGCAAGGATTTTAAGCCACATAATGTTGTTATGCACTCCTAATTTAATAAACACACAAAATTTACAGTGAACACAAGTTTCTAGCAAATTAGATAAAAATAGTATGCACTAACATAATAATAGACTACACAAGGAGCAATAAGTCACACATAATGGATTCTCAAGTCGTCATCCTCCTCCTGAGGTTCACAAACAAGATCGTCTTCCACATCATATTGTCAAGTTTCCAGGATCCATGACTTTCTTATAATATTGAAGTTCTTCATTATTTTTCCACTCTTCCTCGTAGTGAAGTGTTAGTAGTTTGTTCACATCAGTCATCTTCTCTTCTTTGACGGCTACTCCAAGAGGCAACTGAACTTTCTCAAAAGTTACCGTTTTTTCCTTTTTAGTTATCCCTTTGAAATCAGTTAAGTCACTCCTATAATTTTGCTCTCCACGAAGAAGAGTAGAGGATTTTACTTTATAAAACACGAATCTCTTGCAGGATTGAATTCTGAAATGCCATGACCCTGGTGCTTTAAAAGAAGATTGGACGCTACCTTTCCAGTCATACACCGGACAATCAACACCTAACGTGTTCACTGTGCCAAACTGCTTGAAAATTGGAGTGTAGGTTTCTGGTTTTACAACAGTGTCTCGCACTTTAATCTCCTTTTCAATTCTCCCGAAGACTCGGTCTGGGGGTATGAAGGAGTGGCCTACAATGGGAAATACCATCTCCACTTCTTTAACTTGTGCGGGGGAATCATTATACAGCCAATAGGAAACCATTCCAATCATATTACTATTTTTATGTTGACCCCCACAGCCGTAAGAAACCAAATTAACTTTTGTGATACCTGTAAGATCAAGATGATTAAGTCTGTCATAAACACAGGAAGCTATTTCGTTAGATCCTTTTGGACGAGAAGATTCCAGCCACTGGTATATAAAAGTGTTCCGTGTAGTTTGACGATCACGCGATGTTCCTACACAGATTGTAAAATTGTACATATACAATTGTCTGGAGTAATACGTGGCTTGATCTGGTAATTTTGGAAGGGGTACATTTTTCTGGCAATCGAAACTTTATATCAGTTCATTATTTTCCTGATTACGTAGAACATCATAAAACGCTTGTGCTTTTAATGTATGTACTCTTGACTCAGTTATTATATTATTCTTTTCTTGAAGAAACTTGCAGTGCTTCAGTTTAGCTTTCAGCAACAAACATTTTGAGCAAGCATCAGTCGCTGGAGTGCCAAATCCAATATTATATGTCTGACAGAAGGAATGCCTAAAGTAAGCTGCCTTTACTCGTAGCTAAGTTGATACTGACTGGTTGTAACTTGTCCACAATTTACTAAAGTTCATCTCACTTGATAAATACTGGCGACCTTTCACTTGTTCTCTACAATAGTGTAATTCACGAACAACATTTAATTTCTCTATGAAAATGCTCATAGCTAGTCTTTTATTTTCACTGTACCTGCTACGAGTATCTCCTCCTCGTTTATCTATAGGCAGAAAACCAGTCTGAAAGTGACGCTTACAAGCCAGACCTACCCTGTCTTTTGATATCTGCAAGATACCTAGAAAAGTTGCCCTGCACACGGGTACAACTGGTTCTTTACCGGGTCGCTTTGTTGCCTTTTTCACAAAATACTTTATCGATATGTTCTTATTCTTATTACTGACATTACTCACGGTTCTCCTCGGAAGTGCTGCCGCTCTATACTTGATTATAAGTGCGTCCTGGATAAGCTTCTTTGGCGTGCTGTAGAATATGTTATGAACCTGTTTGATGTCCCTAGCTGTCAGCGTTTGGCACTAAAATGCTCCCTTCTTGTGACTGCATATTGATACTTTTGGGGGTTGTGAAGCAGAGTATCTGAAAATATAATATTTATCTCGATTCTGCTTCAAGAACGCATTTTATTGTAACGATTATATGATAATTATTGCTAAACGAATTAGTAACGAAATTCTCACCTTTCTCTTTTCTTCTTATTCTTAGCCCTATTTTCGGGGCCACGAGAATGTTCCCTCCCACGTCCAGGTACAGAAGGAGATACTTTTAATGAATTATCGATTGCTTTTTAGAACAGCACCAAATTAATAAGATGACAACTGGTGACTGAAGTATAGAACCAATAAATGCTTGAGACTTGATTTGCATCGAAGATACTTTCAGCTGAGTCTGGCAAGGCTTCGTAAGCTTGGGCGCGAATTCACATTTTCATTTTTCCTATACAACTTTTGATACCAACCACTTAAATCACAGTGTTTCAAGATTTGCTCTCATTAAACATCACCGACAAGTTTTTTTTTCCCTGGTGGTAGGCTGTGTTGGAGTCTACAGAAAATTAAGTTGAGAAATAAAAATACATCTTAGGTTTCCATGACACTGTTGCATTTTATCCTACTATATCTCCACTCAATATACCAATCCTACCAATGTTTCCTGATTCCTCATGCTGCATAAATAAACATGACAGATTACAGCATTAGCAATGATGACAGTAACTTATGAATTGTTAAAATGTTTTTAAAAGATGCATAGAAAGTGGCTTGATAAACCCTGTATCATCAATCCGTTTAAACATTCCCACAGAGCTCTAATCAGAAGATCATTTTATGTGCAATTGGTATGTAGAATAAACCTCCCTCCCAATAACTTGTAGGCCTAACCTGAACATAATCCATGTTAAGAGCTGTTTTTTGGTTCACAGAGAACCAATAAATACTGCGTTGAAACAGTGCATTGTCACATTAGAACAAACTTAGCGGGAACACTTAGAAAGAAGTTAATTGGCGCGGGAAACACTGCCTCGAAGTAATGCAACAGGAATGTCGAGTATTGGAACACACTTTGGAAGTTGCATCAACTTTCTTATGCAAAATGTCGGATTTAGGAACGAAGTGCAGTTGGTGGATTATGGAAATAACTTAACAAAGCAGATGTCGAGATTTGGAAATAAAGTTAAACTTTAATATTGATTTCTAACCACAGATATCGTGTTTTGGAACATCTTCCACCATCCATTTGATGCGTTTCTCCAAGAGGAATATGAAATTTAAAAAATCTACTTTTTGTAAAAAATGTCAGATGTCAACTTTTGGAAATAGGCTCCTCATCTGATCTCTACCAAATTTTGCAACATTATAACTTTTTGTATTAAGAATCTTTTGACCAAGCTACAAGGTCATCAGCCCAATAAGTTGCGGATGGCGGCCATGTATGTGTGCAATCGATTCCCCTATCTTTTCAAACCCGGTGAAGCCGAATTGAACGAAATTTGGTACAGAGGTAACACTAGCAAAGGGCACCTCAGTGTCATGTTTCATATCGTCGGCATCTTTACGGAAACGTAATGGTGGCCACCCGAATGTGAAAAGCTTAAATCAAATTACGACCAACCTAATCATATGATCTCTACGAAATTTTGCAACAACATACCTTTATATGAGACGCGTTTTTGGACCAATCTACAAGGTCATCAGTCCGATAGTTTTCATATGGCGGCCATGTATGTGTGCAAATCGATTCCCCCTATCTTTTCAAACACGGTGAAACCTAATTGAACCAAATTTGATACAGAGGTAGCACTAGCAAAGGGCACCGCAGTGTCACGTTTTATATCGCCGCCATCTTGACGGAATGGCCACCCAAATGTTAAAAGCTTAAATCAAATTACGACCAACCTAATCATATTTTGATCTCTTCCAAATTTTGTAACAACACTACTTTTTGTGGGAAGCATCTTTGGACTGAACTACAAGGTCATCGGCCCAATAGTTTGCAGATAGCGGCCATGTATGTGTGCAAATCGATTCCTTATATCAATTCAAACACGGTGAAACCGAATTGAATGTTTTTTTACAGAGGTAGCACTAGCAAAGGGCACCTGCTATTCATGTTTATTATCCGTATAGTACGTTGTATTTCAACAAGCTACTAAAACCAACATTCAATTATACTCCTTGAAAAGGACAAAGTGTTATAACAATACCCATGCATTTAGGAGAAAGTCTTTACTGAACATCTTTATTTTATTCTAATGTATCGTGAAGTAAAATCAATTAAATAAATTAAAATAATGAGAGTATCAACTGTTTCTAAATTTGTAAGTTATATATAAACTATAAATAAATAGGCCAACGAGATATTAAAAGAAATTTAAACCATTTAAGACTCATTAAACACTTACAGATATTCAGAGATACATATAGTGTACACTACATCAACTACAACTATGCATAATAAAAAAAGTCAACCCCTGGCACTATCCAGCCCATGACGGGCTAAGGCCGACCAAGCGACCGCTGCCCAGCCATTCGGCCTGCAGATATTGGGGTGACGCGTGATCAGCGCGTCGGGTCCCCTCGGCCGTTAATCTTGGTTTTCATGATCGGGGCGCTGTCTCACTGTCAGACAGCTACTCAATTGTCCTCACGAGGCTGAGTGCACCCCGTTCCAACCCTCACGTCAGTTTTAAAATCCCTGACGGAGCCGGGGATCGAACCCGGGGCCTCCGGGTGAGAGGCAAGCTCGCTACCCCAACACCACGGGGCCGGCCCAACTATGCATAATGCATAATGCATAATTCAAATTAAACTGATATTAATATTCAAGACTTAAATGTTCTCCTATTAAATCATATAACATTCCTTTTCTAAAGCTGAAGTAGAAAAATCTGCTGTTCCAAAACATTTGTTGGAAAATGATGGCCACTATATAAATTGGAAAAGTGTCAAAGTTTTGGAAAGTTTAATTACAATCATAAAATTATACGAATTATGCGATTGTAGTCTATAACATTTTATGGAAAATTTCTGACAAAAAAAACAACGTGGATTAATTATGCGCCCCTCAGCATGGTGCAGCCCTAAGCCGGGCCTATGGGGCCTACTGGTAAATCCAGCCCTGAATTTACCTTTAACATGGTTGAATATCAAGGCAGTAAAGATACTGCAGGCTGTTTTTGGTAGTAATTCATAAGCAACCGTGCTTGTACTGCACCATAACGGTTTCTGTAGGAAGATTGGAACCTTGTCAGTAAGGTCTTCTTCGCCGAAGTTATGTGACAATATGGTGGTTTAATTTAAGATCGACCAACGGGGCATAAAGTACGGTGTGCACGGCAGCATATGGCCATTGCATCATAAAGTGAACGAGGCACTGTTTAATTTAGATGTCTTAAATAAGGGTCATATATTCTCCACTCACCACGTATAAGGATATGCGGCTCGCTATAGCAAATTTATAATGAAAGCGATTAAATAAAAGACGCATGAAAGCGCGTTAATAATGTACACTAACATAATTAATGTTCAAACGTATCTTTTTTCGAAATTATGAGTACCGAAGGTATAGTATGGTAGTTAGCATCAGAGGCAGGCCACCTGTTTCAACTTGTGTAGAACTAGCTTTCATAAGCCTGCCCGTTGTTGACGGATCCATGGCGTAAAGGTAGGCACAAATACTAGATCGAATACCCGCCACCCAAGAAAAGAAAATTAGGTCCTCTTACAGACAAATGGTGGATAGCGTTGCCTTCTACATCGCTAGTAGTAGAGTTTTTAGCCTACTTTTCTCATTTTGCAAAAATGAGGAAAAAGCGGACTTATGAGATCGATCCGGGAAAATGTGTCTGTCTGTCTGTTGTGTACCCCCTATCAACTCCTAAACGGCTGTAGCTATAGAAACCAAATTTGGTAAGAGTAAAGATCTATACCTGGATATCTCAAGGCCATATTTGAAATTGACATCAGTGCTACCAACTGCTGAAAAATCGCAATTGAAATTTGAGCACTACATTGGGTATCTCAGAAGTTATGCATGCGAACTAATCCAAAATTGGCACTCTTATAGATAATAAAATTACAGATTAATTTTCAGCAGTCAACATATGTCAGTGTTGCCAACATTATTCTAAGCCTGCCGATAGGGCCAATTTCTAAATGCATGTAATTTCTATACTATCGATTGGATTTCAAGCAAATTTCGTATGTACTATTTGCATTACAAAAGATATGACTAAGCGTATCCTAATGAGCCATCAGGGCTGCCAACTGTTAATAAATGCGCTCTCTATGTTTTAACCCTAATATCAATATATCAGATAGTAGGCAAACCAACAGCTCTAAACATCGTACGCGTATAGTACCTGACATTCTACCCAGTTTGATGTAACTTATATACATCAGTGCTGCCAACAAGATTCTGCCTGCTGATAGGTTCAGATTTTAACTGCATATAACTTCTATACTAACAAATGGATTTCAATCAAATTTCGTATGTGCTTTGTGTACCATAACAGTTATGACTATGCGTATTCGTAAGAACCAGCAGGGCTGCCAAGAACTAATAAATGCTCTCTCTATTTGTTAAATCCTAATATTAATATATCACAAAGTATGCAAGCCATCAGCTATAAACTTTGCACACCAATAGTACCTGACATTCTAGATTAATTTGGAGTAACTAATATACCTCAGTGCTGCCAATATGATTCTAAGCTTTCTGATAGTTTCAGTTTTTAATTACAAGAAACTTCTATACTAACATATGTATTTTACCCAGAATTGGCACTATAATATATCGTAATATTTCAGATTAATTCTGAGCATCACATACTGTACATGACTTTGTTCCCAACATGATTGTACGCGAACTGATAAATCCAATATCAAACAGCACGTAACGTCCATACTATCCATTCGACTTCAACTAAATTTTGTATGTGCATTCTATACCTTAAGAGATTGAACTAAGAATATATTCAGAGTCACCAGGGTTGCCAACTGTAGTAAGTTACTCCATTCGGCTACACTATTTCACGATTATTTCAAGCTGAAGTACTTAGAAATGTTAGTATTACCAACTTGATTTCGTCATTATTCTAAATAGGTCTTTTTTATAGATTGGCATGAATCTTAAATGTTAAGAAAAGTAGGCTCTTTAGTTCGTCACGGAACTACTTGTGTTTTTTAAATTTATTTTGCGTATGACTTTTAGTGCCGGGAGTGTCCGAGGATATGTTCGGCTCGCCAGAGGCTGTAGCTGCTTCAATGCGGACACCCATAGGGCGAGCTACAAGTTCCGTTCAATTTCAAGTAGTTTCAACTTTCGCTACCAGATGTCACTGACACCGAGTGGTGAACGTTGGAACTTTGATTGAGTGTTTCAACAAAATCTAACCTACAATTTAGCTTTACACAAGTTTAATTAGTAGAAGGTTCTTTTAATTGCCATAAATAGCCCTACATAACAAGGGACCTCCGGATTTACTTCCCCTCCAAAGAAAGGCATATTGAAGGATTTTAACGCTCTTAAAAAATCGACGACTTCGGCCGGGTTTGAACCCGCGACCTTGGGCAAAGAAGCTCACCTTGTTACCAACTACGCCATCGAAGCCGCTAGTAGAGTTAATTGCACTAACACGACGCTCCTTGAAGAGCTAAGTAGGCCTACCTATTAACACTGAAATGTATGGCAAGATATCAGAACACCCCGTGGTGTAGCGGCTAGCATTCTTAGCTGTTGCCCTGGAAGACTGAGTTCGATTCCCAGCTCTTCCAGGAAATGAAATTCTGATGTGAGGGCTGGAACGGTGTATACTCAGCCACATGATACAAAACTGAGAAGAGGTGAGTTCAACTCCTACCTCGGTCATTCTGGAAGTAATTTTACGTGGTTACCCACTCTTTCACACGAAGCAAATGCTGGGATGGTACCTAACTTGAGGCCACGACCGTCTCCTTTACAATCCTCGCCTCAATTACTAATACACACACTAATGACAGCAAAATACTATTTTTATTTATTTACCGTAAATCATACTGGAAGTATGGAAGGTCGAGTGAAAAAGGCCAAATCCCACATACATATATCATGCTTCACTGGCATAATTCACATCTACATTTGTTTTTACAATATTTACATGTTTTACAAAGATATTTGCGTTATTTGCCTATTTACAATATTAACATATACATTTTTCCTGTTTACTCACTCTCCCAAGCAAGCACCTCAATCACTCCAAATAAATAAACAAGAAGTTCCGTGACGAACTAAAGAGCCTACTTTTCTTAAAATTTAAGATTCATGCCAATTATTAATCTAAATGGATTTATCTAAAATAATGACGAAATTAAGTTGGTAATATTGAAATTTCTAATTAGTTCGAAATATACCTGGTATAATGTAACCTAACAGAGCATTAGAGTTGGCAGCCCTAGTGACTGAATATATATTTTTAGTTCCATCACTTAAGGTACAGAATACAAAATTTGGTTGAACCCCAATGGATAGCAAGGACGTTGCATGCAGTTGGCCATTGGATCTATCAGTGCGCGTAAAATTCATGTTGGCAACAATGCCATGCATGTGTTGTTCAGAAATAATCTGAAATATTATGATCTCTAGTTGTGCCAATTTGGATGAAATCCATTTGTTAGTATAGAAGTTACATGTATTTTAAGATCGGACCAATCAGCAGACTTGGAGCAATTATGTTGGCAGCACTGACGTACATTAGTTACTCCAAATTAATCTAGAATGTCAGGTACTATACGTATGCAAAGTTAAGAGCTGTTGTCTTGCATACTTTCTGATACATTGATATTAGGCTAAAAAAATAAAGACAGCATTTATTAACAGTTGGCAGCCCTGGCTGCTCTTAAGAAGACGCATAGTCATATTTGTTATGGTACACATGGCACATACAAAATTCGATTTAAATCCAAATGATAGTATAGAAGTTAAATGTATTTAAATGTGGACCTATCAGCAGGCTTAGAATCATGTTGGTAGCACTGACGTATATTAGTTACTCCAAATTAATATAGAATATCAGGTACTATACGTGTGCATAGTTCAAAGCTTTCGGCTAGCATACTTTCTGATATATTGGTATTTTGATAAGAGAAATTAAGAGCATTCATTAACAGTTGGCAGCCCTGGTGGCTCTTAAGAATACGCTCAGTCATATCTGTTTATGTACACATAGTACATACGAAATTTGGCTGAATTCCAATTGATAGTGTAGAAGTTATATGTATTTAAAAAGTGGAAATATCAGAAGGCTTAGAATCATTTTGGCAACACTGCCAATTATGGCCTCCTGGAAAGTAAACTGAAATATTATTATCTATACGTGTGCCAATTTTGCAATAGCTCCCATGCATACCTTACAAGATATCTAACATTGAGCTCAAATTTCAATTGAGATTTTTCAGCAGTTGGCAGCTCTGACATCATTTTCAAATACGGCATTGAGATATTCAGGTATAGATCTTAGCTCATACCAAATTTGGTTTTGATAGTTGCAGCCGTTTAGAAGTTGATAGGACACACACACACACACACACACACACACACACACACACACACACACACACACACACTGCCAACCAGCCAGACAGACAGACAGACACACATTTGCCCAGATCGATCTCATAAGTCTACTTTTCTCTCATTTTTGCAAAATGTGAAAAGTAGGCTAAAAATAAATAAATAAATAAATAAATAAACAACACACACACCCAACTTCATGGGGCTGAAGTGGCCACGAGGAGAGTGCCCCTAAATAAAATAACGATAACAACAACAAGCAAGAAAAATACAGTAAACCCTGCTTTTAACGTAACCTTCATTAAACGGAAAATGTGCTACGCGGGTTCCACGGACCGTCAACTATTTCCATTAACGGCAAGTTCCGTTTAATAACAGGTCTGTTGAAGGCAGATGTTATTGTATAATATACAAGCTGTACCCGGCATGCGTTGCAATGCCAATCAAAGAAAATGTTGGCGTTGAAATTCTGTTTCTTGAAGTGCTTTTGGATACACAACACGTTAACTGCCTCTAAGCTATCGTAAAATGGATTTTCTAATTTAGAACCATTCGTGGAAGCGTGCACAACAACTTTCAAAAGTTTCATCGCTGTCACTCATTTGTTGAATCTACTCGTACGCTACCTATTGTGAAATGGATTTACTAAGTCGAAACCCTTCCCTGGCGTGTACCCAATAACTCATCAATGATTCATCGCAATCGGATGAATTGTATATGCACGTATACGGGGTTTTGTTTAAACGATTCGTGCGCTGTCACTCATTTGTTGAACCTACTCGTGCGCTACCTATTGAGAAATGTATTACTAAGTCGAAGCCCTTCCCTGGCTTGTACACAATAACTCATCAAGGTTTCATCGCAATCGAAGAATGTTATATGAACGCAATAGGGGATTTTGTTGAAACGCTTCGCGCGTCGTCACCCATTTGTTGCATCTACTCTTGCGCTACTTATTGTGAAATGGATTTATTAAGTCCCCTTCCCTGGCGGGTACACAATAACTGATCAATGTTTCATCGCAATCGGATGAATAGTATATGAACGCATACCTGATTTTGTTTAAACGATTCGCGCTCCGTCACTCATTTGTTGAATCTACTCGTGCGCTACCTACTGTAAAATGTATTTACTAAGTTAGAAACCGTCACGTAAGTGTCCACAACATCTCACCCAAGTTTCATCGCTATCGGACTAATGGGATATGAAGACATAGGGGACTGTATTGAAACGCTCCGCGTGTCGTCGTTCATTTGTCGAATCTACTCGTGTGCTACCTAATGTGAAATGTATTTACTAAGCCAGAAACCTACCTTGGAGTGTCCACCATATTTCACCCAAGTTTCACCGCTAACGGCAGAATGGTATATAACCTTATACGGGACTTTGTTGAAACGCTTCGCGCGTCGTCCCTCATTTGTTGAATCAACTTGTGCGCTGCATATTGTATAGTGGATTTACTAAGCCAGAAATTTTCCATGACGTGTACACAACATCTCACCCAAGTTTCATAGCTACGGACGAATGGTACATGAATGCATACGGGACTTGGTTGAAACGCTTCGCGTGTCATCGCTCATTTGTTGAATCTACTGGTGCGCTACCTATTGTAAAATGTATGTACTAAGCCAGAAACCTTCCCTGGAGTGTACACAACATCTCACCCAAGTTTCATCGCTATCGGATGAATGGTTTATGAAATTATATGGGACTTTATTGAAACGCTTCGCGCGTCGTCGCTCATTTGTTGATTCTACTCATGCTCTACCTATTTTTAAAGGGATTTACTAAGCTAGAAACCTTCCCTGGAGTGCACACAAAATCTCAGCCTAGTTTCCTCGCTATCGGATGAATGGTATACGAACGCAAACGTGACTTTGTTGAAATGCTTCGCGCGTCGTAGCTCATTTGTTGAATCTACTCGTGCGCTGCCTATTGTAAAGTGGATGTACTAAGCCAGAAAATTTCCATGCAGTGTACACAACATTTTACGCAAGTTTCATAGCTATCGGACGAATGGTATATGAATGCATACGGGACTTTGTTGAAACGCTTTGCGTGTCGTCGCTCATTTGTTGAATCTACTCGTGCGCTATCTACTGTGAAATGTATTCACTAATTTTGAAACCTTCACGTAAGTGTACACAACATCTCACCCAAGTTTCATCGCTATCGGACGATTGGTATATGAACACATACGGGACTTTGTTGAAAAGCTTCGCGCATCGTTGCTCATTTGTTGAATCTATGCGTGCGCTACCTATTGTAAAATGGATTTACTAAGTCAGAAACCTTCCTTGGAGTGTACTCAACATCTCACCCAAGTTTCATCGCAATCGGACGAATGGTATATGAACGCATTGGAGACATACATACCCACAGACAGACAAACTATCACGTAACATTGATTTTTATATACAGTACAAGCTGTACCCGGCATGCGTTGCAATGCCAATCAAAGAAAGTGTTGGCGTTGAAATTCTGTTTCTTGAAGTGCTTTTGGATACACAACATGTTAACTGCCTCTAAGCTATCATAAAATGGATTTTCTAATTTAGAACCATTCGAGAGAGCGTGCACAACAACTTTCAAAAAGTTTCATCGCTGTCACTCATTTGTTGAATCTAATCGTACGCTACCTATTGTGAAATGGATTTACTAAGTCGAAACCCTTCCCTGGCGTGTACACAATGACTCATCAATGATTCATCGCAATCGGATGAATGGTATATGCACGTACAGGGGTTTTTGTTTAAACGATTCGTGCGCTGTCACTCATTTGTTGAATCTACTCGTGCGCTACCTATTGAGAAATGTATTACTAAGTCGAAGCCCTTCCCTGGCCTGTACACAATAACTCATCAAGGTTTCATCGCAATCGAAGAATGTTATATGAACGCAATAGGGAATTTTGTTGAAACGCTTCGCGCATCGTCGCCCATTTGTTGCATCTACTCTTGCGCTACTTATTGTGAAATGGATTTACTAAGTCCCCTTCCCTGGCGGGTACAACATAACTGATCAATGTTTCATCGCAATCGGATGAATAGTATATGAACGCATACCCGATTTTGTTTAAACGATTCGCACTCCGTCACTCACTTGTTGAATCTACTCGTGCGCTACCTACTGTAAAATGTATTTACTAAGTTAGAAACCGTCACGTAAGTGTCCACAACATCTCACCCAAGTTTCATCGCTATCGTCGTTCATTTGTCGAATCTACTCGTGTGCTAACTACTGTGAAATGTATTTACTAAGCCAGAAACCTTCCTTGGAGTGTCAACCATATTTCACCCAAGTTTCACCGCTAACGGCAGAATGGTATATGACCTTATACGGGACTTTGTTGAAACGCTTCGCGCGTCGTCCCTCATTTGTTGAATCAACTTGTGCGCTGCATATTGTATAGGGGATTTACTAAGCCAGAAATTTTCCATGACGTGTACACAACATCTCACCCAAGTTTCATAGGTACGGACGAATGGTACATGTATGCATACGGGACTTGGTTGAAACGCTTCGCGTGTCGTCGCTCATTTGTTGATTCTACTCTTGCGCTACATATTGTAATATGGATGTACTCAGCCAGAAACCTTCCCTGGAGTGTACACAACATCTCACCCAAGTTTCATCGCAATCGGATGAATGGTATGTGAACGTATACGGGACGTTGTCGAAACGCTTCGTGCGTAGTCACTCATTTGTTGAACATAAACGTGCGCTTCGTATTGTAAAATGGATTTACTTAGCCAGAAACCTTTCCTGGAGTGTACACAACAATTCACCAAACATTTATCACTATCAGACGAATGGTATATGACTTTATACGGGACTTTGTTGAAACGCTTCGCGTGTCATCGCTCATTTGTTGAATCTACTGGTTGCGCTACCTATTGTAAAATGTATGTACTAAGCCAGAAACCTTCCCTGGAGTGTACACAGCATCTCACCCAAGTTTCATCGCTATCGGATGAATGGTATATGAAATTAAATGGGACTTTGTTGAAACGCTTCGCGCGCCGTTGCTCATTTGTTGATTCTACTCGTGCTCTACCTATTTTTAAAGGGATTTACTAAGCTAGAAACCTTCCCTGGAGTGCACACAAAATCTCAGCCTAGTTTCATCGCTATCGGGCGAATGGTATATGAACGCAAACGTGACTTTGTTGAAATGCTTCGCGCGTCGTAGCTCATTTGTTGAATCTAATCGTGCGCTGCCTATTGTAAAGTGGATGTACTAAGCCAGAAAATTTCCCTGCAGTGTACACAACATTTTACGCAAGTTTCATAGCTATCGGACGAATGGTATATGAATGCATTCGGGACTTTGTTGAAATGCTTCGCGCATCGTCGCTCATTTGTTGAATCTACGCGTACACTACCTACTGTAAAATGGATTTACTAGGTCAGAAACCTTCCTTGGAGTGTACTCTACATCTCACCCAAGTTTCATCGCTATCGGACGAATGGTATATGAATGCATACGGGACCTTGTTGAAATGCTTCGCGCATCGTCGCTCATTTGTTGAATCTACGCGTGCGCTACCTATTGTAAAATGGATTTACTAAGTCAGAAACCTTCCTTGGAGTGTACTCAACATCTCACCCAAGTTTCATCGCAATCGGACGAATGGTATATGAACACATACGGGACTTTGTTGAAATGCTTCGCGCATCGTCGCTCATTTGTTGAATCTACGCGTGCGCTACCTATTGTAAAATGGATTTACTAAGTCAGAAACCATCCTTGGAGTGTACTCAACATCTCACCCAAGTTTCATCGCAATCGGACGAATGGTATATGAACACATACGGGACTTTGTTGAAATGCTTCGCGCATCGTCGCTCATTTGTTGAATCTACGCGTGCGCTACCTATTGTAAAATGGATTTACTAAGTCAGAAACCTTCCTTGGAGTGTACTCAACATCTCACCCAAGTTTCATCGCTATCGGACGAATGGTATATGAACACATACGGGACTTTGTTGAAATGCTTCGCGCATCGTCGCTCATTTGTTGAATCTACGCGTGCGCTACCTATTGTAAAATGGATTTACTATGTCAGAAACCATCCTTGGAGTGTACTCAACATCTCACCCATGTTTCATCGCAATCGGACGAATGGTATATGAACACATACGGGACTTTGTTGAAATGCTTCGCGCATCGTCGCTCATTTGTTGAATCTACGCGTGCGCTACCTATTGTAAAATGGATTTACTAAGTCAGAAACCTTCCTTGGAGTGTACTCAACATCTCACCCAAGTTTCATCGCTATCGGACGAATGGTATATGAACACATACGGGACTTTGTTGAAATGCTTCGCGCATCGTCGCTCATTTGTTGAATCTACGCGTGCGCTACCTATTGTAAAATGGATTTACTAAGTCAGAAACCATCCTTGGAGTGTACTCAACATCTCACCCAAGTTTCATCGCAATCGGACGAATGGTATATGAACACATACGGGACTTTGTTGAAATGCTTCGCGCATCGTCGCTCATTTGTTGAATCTACGCGTGCGCTACCTATTGTAAAATGGATTTACTAAGTCAGAAACCTTCCTTGGAGTGTACTCAACATCTCACCCAAGTTTCATCGCTATCGGACGAATGGTATATGAACACATACGGGACTTTGTTGAAATGCTTCGCGCATCGTCGCTCATTTGTTGAATCTACGCGTGCGCTACCTATTGTAATATGGATTTACTAAGTCAGAAACCTTCCTTGGAGTGTACTCAACATCTCACCCAAGTTTCATCGCTATCGGACGAATGGTATATGAACACATACGGGACTTTGTTGAAATGCTTCGCGCATCGTCGCTCATTTGTTGAATCTACGCGTGCGCTACCTATTGTAAAATGGATTTACTAAGTCAGAAACCTTCCTTGGATTGTACTCAACATCTCACCCAAGTTTCATCGCAATCGGACGAATGGTATATGAACGCATAGGAGACATACACACCCACAGACAAACTATCACGTTACATTGATTTTTAGCCTATTTTCAATTTTGAAAAAATAGGCTTATGAGATCACCTTTTGTCCGTGTGTGTGTGCGTGTGTGTGTGTGTGTGATTCGTGTGTGTGTCCCCCCCCTAATAAAATCTAAACGGCTGGAGCGATTTCAATGAAACTCAGTAAGTTCATAGCACTATTCCGGGCGACCTCGACCGTGCCCTTCAAATTTTGTTACGACTCACCAATCCAACATGGCGGCTGTGCGAAATATTTCACCAGCATTCAATATCTCCGAAACGATTACCGATATTACCCTGACATCATGTATGGTGATAAAGGGAACTACTATAAGTTCACTTATGTGATCTTTGAAAACCTGGTAACTACAAAACCAACATGGCGGCCAAGCGAAGTTGCGACTTTTAAATAGACGTTTCTCGCGATTTATCCAACCAAACGCAATAAAACTTGGTACAGTATATGTTTATATACATTGTAATGCACCGGCAACTAACTTCGTTCATTTGTTTACATAACCACAAGATGGCGGATGTGCGAAATATTTCACCGGCATTCTGTATCTCTGAAACTATTAGCGGTATCTTCCTGAAGTTTTGTACGGAGATAAAGGGCACTACTGGAAGTCCATTTATACGACTTTAAAAAACCGGTTATATACAAAACAAACATGGCGGCCAAGCGAATTAGAAAATTTGAAATAGACCTTTCTCGCGATTTAATGCTCCAAACGCACTGAAATCTGGTACAGGAAATATTTATACACATAGTAATGCACTGGTATCTAATTTAGTCCAATTGTTTTCATAACCTCAAGATGGCGGCTGTGCGAATTTTAAAATTAAGTTTTTATTTCTTGTGATGTAGTCATGCGATCGAAGTGAAAGTTTGAATAATGAACCTTCCCAATAATTTTCCTATAATGGTACATGACTCTATGGCCTATACATTTAACAATCCAACATGGCGACCATCCGAAATATTTAGACGGCTCTCAATATCTACGAATCTATTGTAGCAATCAAACTGAATTTTTTATTGTTCATAGGGGCTATGAACTCAAGTTCACTTATAGGACTTTAAATAACATGGTGATCACAAATCCAACATGGCGGCGACGCGAATTATAAATATTCTCATGGACGTTTATCGCAATTTAACCATCCGAGAGCAGTGAAACTTGGTACAGTAAATCCTTATACGAATGGTAAGCCACTAGCATCTAATTTATTTCAATTGTTTCCATAACCTAAAGATGGCAGCTGTGCGAAATTTTAAAATCTCCTTGTAACTTCTAGTGTCCTAATTATGCGATTGAAGTTTGAATACTACACGTACACAATAATCTGCATGTAACAGTACATAACTCTAGGACCTACATATATAAAATCCAACATGGCGACTATCCGAATTATTTAGTCGGTTCTCAATATCTACGAATCTATTACGGCAATCAAACTGAAATTGTGTATGTTGATAGTTGCAATAAGTGGGCTATATGAAAATAGGCTGTATAGTTCTTCACGGAACTACTTGTTATATATATAGATATAGATATATTCGTTTACGGCCTTTAAAGACCACGTTAGGCAACAATTACACATTATTGGAAGCATTTTTCGCCGCCCAAAATCGTCGCACTCTTTCTCTGGCAGCCTAGTAGGCTATAGCTTTTGGAAGGTGAACTCTTTTAGTTTGTGACTTGTTCTTGCTTGCAATTAGTGAATATGCGTGTACATCCGTAGGGGTATTAATGAAGAACAGATACTTTCCGGGCCGAGACCACGGGTGACCGCTAGTCAAGTATAGACAGATACCGTGTAGCACTTCAGTTCTAAAAGTGAGAAGGGATTCTTTCTGATTGTCAGCCATTTACAGTTCAGCTCTGAGCCAGGTTGTGATCAATTCACTTCAGGGAGCCGCGCAGCTCGTTCGTTATGACGTGCAGATACTAAAACTGTGCGACAGGACATCCCTCCCCCAGAGAACTGGAAATGTTCTACCGTCCACTCACTTGACAGCTAGCCTTCAATATCAACCACACACCATTCATTCATGTTTTCATTCCTTACCCTTTATCGTGCTGAGTTACCCAGTTAACTATTTGCAACCTCAGTGCTGAGTTTTCTTTGAAATTGAATATATAAACTTACCAAGGTGCTAAGTGCCAAAATTAAGTTTCTGAGATAATAAAAAACAAGTAGTTCCGTGAAGAACTAAAGCCTATTTTCATATACCCTACTTATGTTAATTGCTTCTATTAACATACACAATTTCAGTTTGCTGTAATCGATTCGTAGATATTGAGAACCGTCTAATATTTCCGATGGTCGCTTTGTTGGATTTTTAGCCTATTTTCATTTTATGAAAAAAAAAAAGCTTATGAGATCACCTTTTGTCCGTGTGTCTGTGTGTGCGTGTGTGTAATGGTGTGTGTGTCCCCCTAATAACTTCTAAACGGCTGGAGCTATTTCAATGAAACTCGGTAAGGCCATAGCACCATTCTGGCCGACCTCGACCGTGTCATTCAAATTTTATTGTGTCTCACCAATCCAACATGGCGGCTTTGTAATATATTTCACCAGCATTCTGTATCTCCGAACCTATTACCGATATCACCCTGAAATTGTGTACGGCGATAAAGGACACTACTAAAAGTTCACCTAAGTGACTTTCAAAAACCTGGTAACTACAAAACCAACTTGGTGGTCAAGCGAATTTGAGACTAGTAAGTAGACTTTTCTCGCGATTTAACCATCCAAACGTAATGAAACATGGTACAGCAAATGTTTATACACATTGTAATGCACTGGCGTCTAAGTTAGTTCAATTGTTTACGTAACCTCAAAATGGTGGCTGTGCGAAATTGTTCACTGGCATTCAATATCTCCGAAACTTTTACAGATATCACCCTGAAATTTTGTACGGTGATGAAGGACATAGCTACAAGTTTATCTATGAAATTTTCAAAAACCTGTAAAGTCCAAACGAACATGGCGGCAAAGCGAAGTTGAAACATTTGAATAGACTTTTCTCGAGATTTAACTCTCTGCGCGCAGTGAAATGTGGTACAGTAAATGATTATACATATTGTAATGCACTGGCATATAATTTAGTTCAATTGTTTACATAACCTGAAGATGGCGGCTGTGCGAAATTTTAAAATTAAGTTTTTATTTCTTGTGTCGTAATCATGCGAGCGAAGTGAAAGTTTGAATAATGAATCTACGCAGTAATTTTCCTTCAATGATACATAACTCTATGGCCTATACATATATCAATCCAAAATGGCGAGCATCCGATATACTGTATTTAGACATTTCTCAATATCTACGAATCTTTTACAGCAATCGAACTGAATTTTTTAATGTTCATAGAAGCTATGAACATAAGTTTTCCTATATGGCATCCAGTAACCTGGTGAGCACAAATCCAGCATGGCGGCGACGCGAATTATAAATATTTAATGGACGTTTCTCGTGATTTAACCATCCGAGTGCAGTGAAACTTTGCACGTTAAATGCTTATACAAATGTTAATCCACTGGCATTTAATTTATTTCGATTGTTTTCACAACCACAAGATAGCAGCTGTGCGAAATTTTAAAATCTCGTTTTTACTTATTGTGTCCTAACCGTGCGATTGCAGTTTGAATACTACACGTACACAATAATCTTCATGTAATAGTACATAAATCAAAATCGAACCTGGCGATCATCTGAAATATTTAGATGGTTCTCAATATCTACGAATCTATCACAACCTTCAAACGGAAATTTTGTATGTGGATAGAGGCAATTAACATGAGTAGGATATATGATTATAGGCTCTATAGTTCTTCACGGAACTACTTGTTATATATGTAGGACTTAGAGTTATTTACTATTACATGAAGATTATTGTATACGTGTAGTATTCAAACTTCAATCGCATGAATAGGACACAAGAAATAAAAACGAGATTAAGAGATTTTGCACAACTGCCATCTTGTGATTATGAAAACACTTGAAATAAATTAGATACCAGTGGATTGACATTTTTAAAGTCCGTACAGAGTTTCACTGCACTCGGATGGTTAAATCGCGAGAAACGTCTATTTAAATATTTATAGTTTGCGTCACCGCCATGTGGGATGTGTGCTCACCAGGTGATTGAAAGTCCTATAGGTTAACTTATGTTCATAGCCTCCATTAACATAAGAAATTTCAGTTTGATTGCTGTAAAAGATTCGTAGATATTGAGAACCGTCTAAATATTTCGGAGGGTCGCCATGTTGGATTGTTATATGTATAGGCCATACAGTTAAGTAGGCCTACCATTAAAGGAAAATTATTGCTTAGGTTCATTATTCAAACTTTCACTTCCATAGCATGATTACGACACAAGAAATAAAACACACACTTTTAAAATTTCGCACTGCCGCCATCTTGAGGTTATGTAAACAATTGAACTAAATTAAATGCCTGTGCATTACAATATGTATAAACATTTACTGTACCACATTTCACTGCGCTTAGATGGCCAAATCGCGAGAAAAGTCTATTAAAATGTTTTAACTTCGCTTGGCCGCCATGTTCGTCTTGCACTTTACATGTGTTTGAACATACACAAACTTGAAGTAGTGCCCTTTATCACCGTGCACAATTTCAGGGTGATATCAGTAATAGATTAGGAGATATAGAATGTAGGTGAAGTATTTCGCACAGCCGCCATCATGAGATTATGTAAACAATTGAACAAAATTAAATGCTAGTGCATTACAATGTGTATAAACATTTTCTGTACCATGTTTCATTGCGTTTGGATGGTTGATTCGCTAGAAAAGTCTATTTAAAATTCTCAAATTCGCTTGGCCGCCATGTTGGCTTTGCAGTTACCAGGTTTTTGAAAGTCTCATAGGTGAGCTTCTAGTAGTGCCCTTTATCACCGTACAAATTTTCAGGGTGATATCAGTATTAGTTTCGGAGATATAGAATGCCGGTGAAATATTTCGCACAGGCGCCATCTTGAGATTATGTAAACAATTGAACTAAATTAAATGCCAGTGCATTACAATGTCTATAAACCTTTTCTGTGCCATGTTATATTGCGTTTGGACGGTTAAATCGCTAGAAAAGTATATTTAAAAGTTTCAAATTCGCTTGGCCGCCATGTTGGCTTTGCAGTTACCAGGTTTTGAACGTTTCATAGGTGAACTTCCAGTAGTGCTCATTATCACCGAACAAATTTTCAGTGTGATATCAGTAATAGTTTCGGAGATATAGAATGCCAGTGAAATATTTCGCACAACCACCATGTTGGATTGGTGAGTCGTAAGAAGGTCACAGTTGGCCAAAATTGTACTATGACCTTACCAAGTTTCATTGAAATCGCTCAAGCCATTTAGAAGTTATTAGGGGGGACAGACGCACATATGCACACACACACACGGTGATCTCATACGCCTATAATTTTCGTAATATGAAAATAGGCTAAAAACTTCCCTGAATCAATGCAGTTCTGTATTTCAAAAGTTTTTTAAATTTATTGTTTATACACACATCAAAAAAAGTTTTGCATCACCTCGGTTCCCAGATCTCCGGCATATAGACGTTGACTGTGTATATTGTATCAAAGATACAGTCCCTTTGACTGTTCATAGATGTCACTAAAACTGCTCAAAGATGTAAACAACCATGCATGAGCAGGGCCTATTAGACGGAGGGGGTACGACAGCCGATCAGTTCCAGTCATTCCACCAGGACGAAGGTACGCTGCTCATGTTGTCTGTAGTTCTACCATGCCTAGAAGGTCAATACCGCAGTTCGATCGCGTCCGCATTGTTACTTTGTGTCAAGAAGGGCTCTCAACAAGGGAAGTTTCCAGGCATCTCAGAGAGAACCAAAGCGATGTTGTTCGGACATGGAGGAGGTACAGAGATACAGGAACTGTCGATGACAGGCCTCGCTCAGGCCGCCCAAGGGCTACTACTGTAGTGGATGACCGCTACTTACGGATTGCCGCTCGGAGGAACCCTGACAGCAATGCCACCATGTTGAATAATGCGTTTCGTTTAGCCACAGGACGTCGTGTTTCAACTCAAACTGTGCGCAATAGGCTGCATGATGCGCAACTTCACTCCCGACGTCCATAGCGAGGTCCAGCTTTGCAACCCCGACACCATGCAGCGCGGTACAGATGGGCCCAACAACATGCTGAATGGACCCCACAGAATTGGCATCACGTTCTCTTCACCGATGAGTGTCGCATATGCCTTCAACCAGACAATCGTCGGAGACGTGTTTGGAGGCACCCTGGTCAGGCTGAACGTCTTAGACACACTGTCCAGCGAGTGCAGCAAGGTAGTGGTTCCCTGATGTTTTGGGGTGGCATTATGTGGGGCCGACGTACGCCACTGGTGGTCATGGAAGGCTCCGAAACGGCTTTACGATACCTGAATGACATCCTCCGACCCATAGTGCACCCATATCGGCAGAATATTGGAGAGGCATTTGTCTTCATGGACGACAATTCTCGACCTCATCGTGCACATCTTGTGAATGCGTTCCTTCAAGATAACGACATCGCTCGACTACAGTGGCCAGCATGTTCGCCAGACATGAACCCTATCGAACATGCCTGGGATATGTTGAAAAGGGCTGTTTATGGACGTCTTGACCCACCAACCACTCTGAGAGATTTACGCCGAATTGTCGTTGAGGAGTGGGACAATTTGGACCAACAGTGTCTTGATGAACTTGTGGATAGTATGCCACGGCGAATACAGGCATGCATCAATGCAAGAGGACGTGCTACTGGGTATTAGAGGTAGTGGTGTGTACTGCAATCTGGACCACAAATGCTGAAAGTCTAGCTGTATGATGGTACAACATGCAATGTGTGGGTCTCATGAGCAATAAAACGAGCTGAAGTGTTGTTTGTGTTGATCTCTATTCCCTTTGTATTTAAAGGTTCCGGAACTCTTGGAACCGAGGTGATGCTAAACTTTTTTTGATGTGTGTATGTTAGAAATGTCCTTGTAAATTTAAGGAAAGGAATTTAGGGTTTTCATTGATCTAAATGTAAATTAACAAGTAGTTCCGTAAAGAACTATACAGCCTATTTTCATATATACTACTTATGTTAATTGCCACTATCAACATACAAAATTTCAGTTTGATTGCTATAATAGATTCGTAGATATTAAGAAACGACTAAATATTTTGTATGGTCGCCATGTTGGATTTTATATATGTAGGTCCTAGAGTTATGTACTGTTACATGAAGATTATTGTGTACGTGTAGCATTCAAACTTCAATCGCATGATTAGGACACAAGAAGTAACAAGGAGATTTTAAAATTTCGCACAGCTGCCATCTTGTGGTTATGGAAACAATGGAAATAATTTAGATGCCAGTGGATTAACATTTATATAAGGATTTACTGTACCTAGTTTCACTGCACTCGGACGGTTAAATTGCGAGAAACCTCCATGTGAATATTTATACTTCGCGTCACCGCCAGGTTATTTGAAGTCCTATAGGTGAACTTAAGTTCATGGCCCCTATGAACATTAAAAAAAATCAGTTTGATTGCTATAATAGATTCGTAGATATTCAGAGCCGTCTAAATATTTCGGATGGTCGCCATGTTGGATTGTTAAATGTATAGGTCATAGAGTCATGTACCATTTAAGGAAAATTATTGACTAGGTTCATTATTCTAACTTTCACTTCTATCGCATGAATACGACACAAGAAATAAAACACTTTATTTAAAATTTGCACAGCCGCCATCTTGAGGTTATGTAAGCAATTGAACTAAATTAAATACCAGTGCATTACAATGTGTATAAACATTTCCTGTACCAGATTTCATTGCGTTTGGAGCATTAAATCGCGAGAAAGGTCTATTTAAAATTTTCAAATTCACTTGGCCGCCATGTTCGTTTTGTAGTTAACCGGTTTTTGAAAGTGTTATAGATGAACTTTCAGTAGTGCCCTTTATCTCTCTACAATATTTCAGGGTGATATCGTTAATAGTTTCAGAGATATAGAATACCGGTGAAATATTTTGCACATCCGCCATCTTGTGGTTATGTAAAGAATTGAACGAAGTTAGATGTCGGTGCATTACAATGTGTATAAACATATACTGTACCAAGTTTTATTGCGTTTGGTTGGTTAAATCGCGAGAAACATCTATTTAAATGTCGCAAATTCGCGTGGCCGCCATGTTGGTTTTGTAGTTACCAGTTTTTCAAAAGTCACATAGGTGAACTTCTAGTAGTTCCCTTTATCAGTTTAATAAATTCCAGGTTGATATTGGGAAGAGTTTCGGAGATATTGAATGCTCGTGAAATATTTCGCACAGCCGCCATGTTGGATTGGTGAGACGTAACAAAATTTCAAGGGGACGGTCGGGGTCGCCCGGAATAGTGCTGTGAACTTACCGAGCTTCATTGAAATCGCTCCAGCCGTTTAAAAGTTATTAGTGGGACACACACACACCTCACACACACACACACACACACGGACAAAAGGTGATCTCATAAGCCTATTTTTTCAAAATTGAAAATAGGCTAAAAATCCTACGTTTAGGCCATAAATTCTAATTTTGGGACGAATCGAAATTAAAATTTGTGTGTCCAGACTAGCATTACATCAACCACATACTATTCATTCATATTTTACTTCCTTAACCTTTTATGTGAAGCCTCCGTGGCTTAGGCGGCAGCACGCCGGCCTCTCACCGCTGGGTCCGTGGTTCAAATCCTGGTCACTCCATGTGAGATCTGTGCTGGACAAAACGGAGGCAGACATGCTTTTCTCCGGGTACTCCGATTTTCCCTGTCAAACTTTCATTCCAGGAACACTCTCCACTATCATTTCATTTCATCTGTCATTCATTTAATCATTGCCACAGAGGAGTGCGTCAGGCCTCGGCAGCCGGCACAGTCCATATCCTCGCCGCTAGATGGGGGCTTCATTCATTCCATTCCCTGACCCAGTCGGAGACTGGAAACAGGCTTTGGATTTTCAACCTTTAAAGTGGCGGCTTCGGTTGCACAGTTGGTAGCATGTTGAGCTTCTATGCCCAAGATCGCGGGTTCATACCCCGCCGAAGTCGTCGCATTTTTAAGAGCGTTAAAAATCCCTCAGTATGCCTTACTTCGGAGGGGAAGTAAAGCCGGCGTGGCTTTACAAAAGAATGTATAGATAGAGTAACAAAAGGAGAGGTATTAAGACGAGTGGGAGAGGAGAGATGTTTCTGGTGACTGCTAATGAAGAGAAGACATAGGTTGGTAGGTCACATACTAAGACACCCAGGAATAGCAAACTTAGTTATGGAAGGAAGGGTCGAGGATATGAACTGTAGAGGTAGACCAATGTTAAAATATGTAAAACAGATTGCCTTGGATCTAGGATGTGGTAGCTATGTAGAGATGAAACGTTTAGCCCAGGACAAGGAGGCATGGAGAGCTGTATCAAACCAGTTAAAAGACTGAAGACTCAAACAATAACATGACAGTAGATTGACTTGTTATTCAAAGTTCATAGAATCATTAATGTGAAGCCATGGAAGTTCTGCTGTGTTGGTGTTAGCTCTACATGTTGTTGAATGTAACGTCTGCGCGAAAACTTTAAGATTACCCGCTGGGTTTGTTTTCAAAGTTGGGAGCTTATTCATGTGTGAAATGAGACACAGTTTCCTCACAATCAAGGTGCTGGCATTTCGTGACCTCTGCTGCAATTCAATTCACTAAATGAAATTGGAGACATTTTAATATGATTAAATATGAAATAACTCTTATACTATTCATAATGTTGAATTTTGGGCTTATGCCGTGTTTATTATATTGAAATTCGACGCGTTTCGAAAGAAACCATGCCTTTCTTCGTCAGGAAATATCTAGAATACGACAATGATTGCTAAGAAAAAGCAACAAAGAACATATAGAAGGTGCCCAAAGATGGACACCCAGATAATTTCAACCGCGACACCGGCTACAATCTCAGTGAATCCTGGCTACCTACTATCAGAACCCTGAGAAAGTAATTCACTGCTGCTTTCCGTTGTCCCTAACATGGGGCTATAATGGCGTTCATCTTTGGGCACCTTCTATATGTTCTTTGTTGCTTTTTCTTAGCAATCATTGTCGTATTCTAGATATTTCCTGACGAAGAAAGACATGGTTTCTTTCGAAACGCGTCGAATTTCAATATAATAAACACGGCATAAGCCCAAAATTCAACATTATGAATAGTAACACGGGCCGTGAAAGTCTAAATGATAACTCTTATACTGATGTTAAGTCAAGCTCCGCCTTCTTCTCTGGGAGCATTATTATCATCAAAATAGAGTTTCAATTTTTCGAGTCTCGATAGTTCAATATTCCCATAAATCCGAGTTTGGTTTCCTCTCCTAAAAGAAGGTAATGATGCGGTTGATCTGTCTCAATGAACACCTCAACTTGAAGATAAGGAAGTTATTTCTCAAGATCCTTGTTTGGAGTGTATTGATCTATGGTTGTGAAACATGGACACTTGGGGAAACCGAAGAAACAAAACTTGAATCAGCTGAAATGTGGTTTTGGAGGCGAATGACCCAAACAAGGTGGATAGAAAGAAAGACAAATGAGCTTGTTCTGAACCAAATTCAGGAGAATCGATGCCTTTTGAACACCATCAAGAAAGGGAAAGCAAAATTCATGGGACACATACTCAGACATTACACTCTCCTCCAGGTATGTTTTGAAGGAAAAAGTTTGGGGAAAATTACAGTCAGTCTGAAAGACTAGACGTTATATCATTTCAAATGACGCATGCTACAAATGCTACACATGTTAGAAAGGCTCAGAAGGGCTTCTCGCTTCGCTCAATGCCCCAGGACTCTTTCCACAGACTCCATTACCCATTAACTTAGGCTTTCCACGCGGGCACCTCTTTAAGGGTCACCCTGTATTTGAGTCTGACATCTTGTACAACTCTTTAAGGGTCACCCATTATTTGAATCTGATATCTTGCAAACCTCATTAAGGGTCACCCTGTATTTGATTGAATCTAACATACTGTACACCTCTTTAGGAGTCACCCTGTATTCTTTTCGCTTCGCTCGACGCCCCAGGACTCTTTCAACAGACTCCATTCTCCAATAACTTAGGCTTCCCACGTGGCTGCATGACGTCACGCACTCGCCGTCCTTTAACCATTAACTTAGGCTACCCGCGCTGCTGCATGACGTCGCAGTCTCCATCTCCGTAACGCAACCGTCTCCGTCCCGCGTAACGTTAGACCCAAAGCATAACGACGAAGTCGACAAGAACATTTGAACTGATAAAACCCCAAGGGAACGACCAAGACTATCGTATCTCAAGAAACTTGCCATGGAGATGGAATGTGACTCGTAAGCCGATATGAAGAGAACCGCTGAAGACCGTAAGAAAGGGCGGCCTTTAGAAGCTGCTGCTGATGATGATTATAATCCAGACACTGATGGCAGTTTGACCATCCTCGTTAGATGACCTGGTTACCAGTCACATTATTTTCCTATCTCTAGCCACGCAGCACAGCGATAATGAAATAGTGTTTATTCATCCCCGTCACGAGCTTGAGTCAACAACCACACTGATAGGCTACAATGGACAACGAACAACACGTCCACTTTTTAATTAATAACACATGATTACATAGGCCCGTGAATTTCCATTAATTAGAGACTGATTGGCTCGGATGGTTCATACAAACGAGTAAAATATTAAAAGGTCATCACAAACATTATTATTGAATACAAGTCCGTTAGTTTCATGTTGTTTGTATTCAATTGCATGAGTGGAGCCTTCTGTGCATACAGTGGCAGTCGAGCGAGCCGAATGCGCGCAACAAAAGCCAACCAACTGTACACGCAGAGTAGAAAAATACCGCTGCAGGGGCTCACAACTCGTGGAACGTGGATTGGCGATCACGCGAGTCCGGCATTGCTTCCACTTACTTGAGAAGCTTATTTTCAAAAGGTACCAAATCCAAAAAGTAATATTTTACAGGAGAGAGGAAAAACGCTCAGAGTGTAAAATTTCAACTGAAAATCCATTTGAGCACTTTTATTATGTTCAGATAGAATAAATGCATTGTTATACCAAGTATTTTTGTTTAGGCTTTTGCAGTTTAGGAAATATTCAAAGAAAATTATGGATTTGGTACTTTTTGGCACAGAAACTCTAAATACTTGCAACTGAAAGACACAAATTTCACAGCAGTCATCAGAATCTTCGAGAAAACTGATTGTATTTAGTTATGCAATAATTAGATTTAAGGTATTTACAGTGAAGGCATAGATTATTTAAATAATATTAAATTTTTTTTTTTTTTTTTTTTGTCGTGTAGCATCCTGAGAGGCCAAGTGCAGGTCTTTCTAGTCGACGCCCGTGGGCGACCTGCGCGTCGGGATGAGAGATGGAATGGATGAAGATGAATGAAACTGGGCAAGGATGTGGAAGGAAGCGGCCGTGGCCTGTCGGAAGGTACTGTCCCAGCATTTGCCTGGTGTTGAAAATGGGAAACCACGGAAAACCATTTCAAGGACAGCCGACGGTGGGGCTCGAACCCACGCGTCTACCGAGTCAGCAGAGAGCTTGGCCCCTTGACCTAACGCAGCGCTTTAGCCCGCGTAGCCACTATTGTCGGTATAATATTAAATAATATTGAACAAAACAATGAAAACTATGCAAAGTAACTTAGCAGTGCTGAACTTATGGAATTATGATTGTAGTTTGTGTCTAAAGTACATGAATATGGTAAATAACTTGTGAACTGGACAATGGAAAATATTATCCAGTACTAAGAGAAATGGCTCTCATTGGCTGCATGGATACGGTACGTATTGGCACATTCAGGCCACAGGATTTGGTACTTATTGGCATCAAACGAGGTTTTCAATGCCCTATTTGTTATGGATTTAGGTCGTTTTGGCAATTTCTTTTTCTTTCATATGATGGAGCTTCTTACCATCGTACGTTTTCCATCATAATCGCAATTTCATTTTTTTGGATTTGTTATCTTTTGGAAATAAGCTTCTCAATTGTGCCGGGCTCCAGGACCGTGTTTAGGAGTATGCCGCCTATAGGCTAAAGTCCATTTGTCGCCCCCTCAATAGTTCATATTTGCTTAATACGTTTGTTTTATCCAACAAAGGGATAGAGTTCATTGGCGTTTCCAACTTTTTTAAACATAAAGATCATTGAGTTTAGATAAAACTACAATTATTTTAATGTTTTACATAGTAAATTATATAATGAAATTAGTTATCTACTTGTATTTTTTACTTTCTTCTTTTAAGATTCGTTAAAAAATGAAATGGGTCTCCAACTTCATTAATTAATTTGCTGTTGGAGATCAGTGATCACTATTTTACTCACATTTTCATATTTTAATGCTAATGGCTATCTTTTGCGTAAATTGAAGAATTGTGTTCAATTTGAATTAAGTTGTCCTACACGGTGAAATGAAATTACACAAAATGTAGTTAATTACTGGTTTATTTGTTGATAAATATACAAACTTCTTTAAAGCAACTCAACCCACGTAATCTTGAGCGGCTTCGGTGGCGTAGTCGGTAGCATGCTGAGCTTCTATGCCCAAGATAGCGGGTTCAAACCAGGCCGAAGCCGTCGGATTTTTTAAGAGCGTTAAAAATCCCTCAGTATGCCTTCCTTCGGAGGGGAAGTAAAGCCGGCGGTCCCATCTCATAGATTTATGGCATGTTAAAGAACCTTGCACTAATTACACCTGTGTGAAGCTAAATTGGATAGGTTAAGAATGTAAACAACGCTCTTTGGTTTCTACGTTCATTGCCAAGAGCCGACTGCTGTGGCGTCTGGTAGCTGAGTTCTGAACATAGCCTAGTAGTCGTTGACGGTGGCGCTTGGCGGCAAAAGTAGGAACTATTTGAACTATTCTAAGTTTCAGTCTGTACTTAAATTAAAAAAAAACAGATAACACATACTAATACAGTCATCACAATTAACACCGGTTATCAGACAGATTCTACACACACCCAAAGTACACGGGGCTACATGACCGCGTTGTCGCAGCCCCTAAACTTAAGAACCAACCAACCAACCACGTAATATTGATGTTCAAATTTACATACCTTTCTGACGAGATTTCTTAATGGCAAACTCGTTAATAATGTACTCATATGAAAGTGTTTTTGTTGTATTTGTGAATTTGTATTATGATATAGTTTTAGAAAGTAGGCTATGTAGAAGAACTAAAACATATTTTTAAGTAACATATTCTTAAATTCGTACGGAAAATATTATTAACGTCTGAAATACTTCATATCAACTTTTGAATAAATTGCCAAACTGCCGCCCCTGAAATTTGCCGCTCTAGGTTGCAGCCTACTTAGCCTATTTAGAAATACGGCCCTGCCGGGCTCCTCTCCGTCATCATTCCTGTCGATCTCCCTTGCTCAACTGAAGCAATGCGCCGGAAAGAGATCTAACTGCTATTTTCCCTAAAATGATGTTGTGAGTGGTGTTCAAATGAAAAGGTACGAAATGATACTGTGGGTACAATTTATTGGTTATTCAAAAGTAATCACCACAGGCCTGTGCACAGGTGCCCCATTGCTTCACTAGCCGCAGGATTCCCTGTTCCCAGAAGTATTTATTTATTTATTGCCACAACAGGGCAGTGCCCCAATTACACAATCAAACAATTGTTTACACACTGACAATACATGAAAATACATGATAAAATACATTAGAATACAAAATAAAAAATGAAAATTAAAAATTAAAACTTAAAAATTGAAGATTAAAAATTTTAAATTTAAATAATAAAAAAAAAGAAATTGTTAACAAGGAATATACACAAGTTCAAGTCGCCAGTAAATGAAGTAATATTTGGTCACATAAAGGAAACTAGATTTATATCTTTATGTACTAATACAATAGCAATGGAAGATGGTAAGGAAGTGAAACCTAAAACCAATAACAGCTAAATTTAATATCATCGTTATAGTGAATCATTTGACATATAACACTAAGTGTAATTGTCTTCTATAATTTAGCAAGGACATTCCAAAATCTAAATTATTGTCTGTCAGCTGAGAGCCTGTCATAAGTACAGCACATATTCAATATCGGTGATTTTTAATGGAAATTTGTATAAGTCTTGTGGTTGTGACAGGAGCCAATCCTGTACGGTACCCTTTAATTCGTCGTCCTATTGGAAACGTTTTCCCTTGAGACGAATCATTAACAGTGACGTGTATTGTGTGACACTCCGTAGCCTACGCAAGTCCATCAAGAACAAACGGCCTGGACTGCTCACGAAGGGAGTGATTGTGCTCCATGATAACGCTCGCCCACACGTCTCTAACGTCACACAAGGTGGATTGGCCACGTTCAACTGGGAGTAACTTGAGCAGCCGCCCTTCATCCCGGACTTGTCACCCTCCGACTTCCATCTGTTTGGTCCGTTAAAAAAAATACATCAAGGGAAAACGTTTCCAATCGAACTAAAGGACACCGTACAGGATTGGCTCCTGTCACAACCACAAGATTTCTGGGAACAGGGAATCCTGCGGCTAGTGAAGCAATGGGACACATGTGCACAGGCCTGTCGTATATATATATACAGTGTGGTCCACCCGCCCCTTATTATTTAGTTTTATGAAACCCAACTAACATCTCAATTCTCCCGATGGTCGATATTGCTCTGCGCTCTGACTGTGTGACAGCAATGTAAATGGGTCATGGGTCTAGCAAAGAAAAACCGACCTTAAACTTTTCCCCGCCAAATACTATGGCCCATTCTACTAACATATGACTTACTGCTCCTTGAAATAACACACCTACACGTAATACGATCGAATTAATAGCTTACGCCACGTTATCTGTAATAGTAGAAAGTTAAATCAACACCATAAACCGTGATTGAAGACTTTGAGATGGACTTAAACGTTTGAGGTGGGACGGCTACAGTAACTATAGCACGTTTAGCGTCCGGTGTTTACCATGTGTTGGTGGCTGAGAGGTTTAAAGCCTGACCGTAAGTGGTGGGCGCGAGCGGGTAGAACGCTGCTTCGAATCCAGGAGAAGGCATACTTTTTTGAACGAAAGCCCACATTCCAATTTATTTGGGATGTAACTACATTGCCACATTTATTGCCTTACGACGTATTTTTGTGAAGAGTAGCCTACGTTGAATTTTGATGATTTATAAAGAAAATACGATCGAATTGGTACGACACGCCACGTGAACTGTAATGGCAGAAAACTAAAAAACTGGCATGAATATTAACATAACATATGAAAGTGTTGCTCCGGTGGTCCGGGTTCGATTCCCAGCTCTGCCAAGAAATGTAATACTTGTCTGAGGACTGAAATTGGGTACACGTAGCCTCGTGAAGCAAATATGAGACGAAGTGGGTTTGATTCCCACCTCAGCCACCCTGGAAATGGTTTTCCGTGGTTTCCCACTTCTACTCCGGCCAAATTCCGGAACGGATTCTATCTTAAGGCCACGGCCGCCCCCTTCCCAATCCTTAATTGCAAATACACACATCATTACAAGACCGCAATAACTCAGGTTATCAGAAAAATTCTACACACACACCCAAGTAAACGGGGCTAATTGACCGCGATGTTCTATCCCCTCAAATGAAACAAAACAACAACATATCGAAGGATATTCTGATCGCCAGTGCTTGCATCAAAGTATACGTAATCCTTAGAAATTCCCATGGTATTATTAGCATACTTTCGATTTTTGCAAAAAATGAAAGTAGACTTATGAGATCTATACAGGGCCAAAGATTGTGTGTCTGTCTGTGTGTGTGTGTGTGTGTGTGTGTGTGTGTGACTGTGAGTCTGTGTTGAGTGTGAGTGTGTGTACTCTGAATGTCTGCCCCCTCTATCTCTTCGAACACGGTGAAACCGAATTGAACGAAATTTGCTACAGAGGTAGCACTAGCGTAGAACACCTCAGTGTCATGTTGTATATCGCCACCATCTTGACGGAAACGTAATGGTGGCCACCCAAATGTTCAAAGCTTAAATCAAATTATGACTAACTTAATCATCCGATCTCTACCAAATTTTGCAACAACATATACTTGTATGGCGAGCGTCGTTTGACTGAACTACTAGGTCATCAGTCCATTAGTTTGCAGATGACGGCCATGTATGTGTGCTAATCGATTCCCCCTATCAATTCAAACACGGTGATACTGAATTGAACGAAATATGGTACAGAGGTAGCACTAGCAAAGGGCACTCCATTGTCATGTTTAATATCGCCGCCATCTTGACGAAAACGTAATGGCGGCCATCCTAATGTTAAAAGCATGAATCAAATTACGACCAACCTAATAATCTGATCTCTACCAAATTTTGCAACAACATACTTTTATGTATAGAGAATCTTTTGACCACGCTACAAGGTCATCAGGCCAATAATGAGCGGATAGCGGCCATGTATGTGTGCAAATCGATTCCCCCTATCTTTTCAAACACGTTGAAACCGACTGGAACGAAGTTTGGTACAGAGGTAGCACTAGCAAAGGCCACCTCAGTGTCATGTTTTATATCGCCGCCATCTTGACGGAAACGGAATGGCGGCCACCCAAATGTTAAATTCTTAAATCAAATTACGACCAACCTTATCATTTGATCTCTACCAAATTTTTCATCAACATACCTTTTTGTGGGAAGCATCTTTTGACTGAACTACAAGGTCATCAGCCCAATAGTTTGCAGATAGCGGCCATGTATGTGTGCAAATCGATTCCCCACATCAATTCAAACACGGTGAAACCGAATTGAATGTTTTTTTTACAGAGGTAGCACTAGCAAAGGGCATATCATATTCATGTATAATATCCGTATATCACGTTGTATTTCAAGAAGCTACTACAACCAACCTTCAATTATACTCCTTGAAAAGGACAAAGAGTTATAACAATACCCATGCATTTAGGAGAAAGTAGGCAATACGTTCTTTACCGAACATATTGTTTTGTTATTAAATATTAACAAAAAGTCATAGCATATCTTTAGGCCCGTATCACATGACACTAGCTGGCAAGGAAGCTGCTGTGATCGCTGGTACAAAATCCTGTAGGATTCTGTTCTCTTCGTCAGTACACCTGCTTGTATGACCGAAGTGTATCACACGCTAGCATTTTGGACGCTAAGATGTATGAAATAAAACCGAAGGGCGGTCGTTTGAGGGCATTATTTGCAGTTATGTCGCCTTATTAACGAGGCACCCGAGGCCATACGATATTATTATTATTATTAACGTAAAGCGGTCGCGAAACTTGCTTTAAGTAAATTAGAAAACATGACAGGTACTGAATGAATGCATCCCAATCAATATTTAAGATCTAACTGTAATAATTGATTATTTTACCATACGCGTTAATAAGACGCGCAATTAAAACCTCGAAAGTGTGTTGGAAATGTGTGCAAGTGTTATTGCGTCTGCTCGCTCTTTCGATGATCCCGGGTTCAAGGCTATCCAACGGCAGATTTTTTAAATTCTTTTAAACTATTTTATTACACCCTCCATACCCCGTACAGCAAGATTTCAACTTGGTTTTGTTCACATTATCTACGAAGACGATAGGGAAAGTTATTTTCTTGTCTCATTTAAATGGCTATTTTCCCGAAATACTGTTCAAAACCATGCATGGATACTATTCGTTATAATTATTATTTATTTAGTCGATTTTACTCTCCAGGTTAGGGTTTCCCACGGACTCAGCGTGGGATCCTATCATTACCGCCTCTACGGGCAGTGTCCTGGAGCTTGAAACATCTCGTCTGGGCGATACAACTGGGGAAGTGAGATCAGCACCTCGCCCAGGCGGCCTGCAAAGCGAACATTGTCCTCTTAAGGAATGGGAAGGGAGGGGCAGATCGGGAGGGATAGGCGAGGAAGAGGGAAGGAGGCGGCCGTGGCCGTACGGTAGGTAACATCCCGGCATTTGCCCGAAGGCGAAGTGGGAAACCACGGAAAACCACTTCGAGGATGGATGAGGTGGGAATCGAACCCCCTCTACTCATTTGGACCACCCGAGGCTGAGTAGACCCCGTCCCAGTCCTCATACCACTTTTCAAATTTCGTGGCAGAGCCGGGAATCGAACCCAGGACACCCGGGGAGGCAGCTAATCACGCTGATCACTACGCAACGGAGGCGACTCTATTCGTGATAATTAGAATTTTAATAGTTCAATATTTATAATAATATGACACGTTCTGTAATTACTGCCTTGCTGCGAGGCTCAGCGGTAACGTTCTCGCTTGCTGTGCCCCAGGTTTCTGGTTCGTATCCTGGCGCAGTCAGCTGGCATTCGAGGGTGCGCAAATGCGAGGGAGCCGTGTCAGTTGATTTACTGATACGTTGAAGATCCCCTTCGGAGCAAAATTCCGGCACCCTGACGTATCTAAAAGCCAGAGTAGTTAAAAGGGACGTAAAACCAATAATGTTATAATTATCTGTATTTACTGCATGTTTGGGGCAGATGACCTCGTAGTTCCGCCCCTTAAAACCTAACTATTATTGTAAGTGTATAGCAAGCGCTTTTCGCACAGACGCCGTTGAAAGAAATTATAGTTTCGGTCTGATATATTTATTCGTGAGCCTACCCACATAACAAATCTAAACAAATGTGTACAAAATTTCGAACACTTGCTACGTTGAATATACAGGATACCTTGCTTTCGTTCTACAGATCATTATGTCGTCGTCCAATCTGGCTGCGTACCGTCGGATAAGTACGGTGCTTTTGAGGACCAAATAAAAAATCACTCGCTGGAACAGATAGATATGCGTCCATAATACATCCACAATAAACGACATTAAGCAAAAAAAAAAGGACTAGTTCAAGGTTCGAACCTACTACATTGTGACTTCGTTGAGGCTATTCTAACAATTCTTGATTTAGCCACCGTAGCTACCGAGAGCCATGGGTCATTGCTGGCACTTATTGAATCTATTCGGAGACACTTCCTGTCCAAACGTAAGAAGGTGTTATTCGGAGCTCTGATCGTTTCAATCTTGCATTATATTTGAGGTCATTGAAAGAACACTGCCACTATTGATTTCTACTATATTCGAGAGGATGTACTCAACGGTAAAGTTGTACAATAGACGTAAGGGAGCAGGTACCAATGTTTTTAGGATGACTGTGATATACGCGTTAGTTGGGTTGCCTTCCTCCAAAAAAAATAAGGGGCGGTTGGACCACACTGTATATTTACAGTGTGGTCCATCCGCCCCTTATTATTTAGTTTTATGAAACCCAACTAACATCGCATTTCTCCCGATGGTCGATATTGCTCTGCGCTCTGACTGTGTGACAGCAATGTAATTGGATCATAGGTCTAGCAAAGAAAAACAGACCTTAAACTTTCCCCGCCAAATACTATGGCCCATTCTACTAACATATGACTTACTGCTCCTTGAAATAACACACATACACGTAATACGATCGAATTAATAGCTTACGCCACGTGATCTGTAATAGTAGAAAGTTAAATCAACACCATAAATCGTTATTGAAGACATTGTGATGGACTTAAACGTTTGAGGTGGGACGGCTACAGTAACTAAAGCACGTTTAGCGTGCCGTATCTACCATGTGTTTGTGGCTGAGAGGGTTAAAGCCTGACCGTATGTTGTGGGCGCTATCAGGTAGAATGCTGCTTCGAATCCAGAAACAGGCATACTTTTTTGAACGAAAGCCCACTTTCCATTTTAGTCGGGATGTAACTACATTGCCACATTTATTGCCTTACGTCGTATTTGTGTGAAGAGTACGTTGAATTTTAATGATTAATAAAGAGAATACGTTCGAATGGGTACGTTATGCCACGTGACCTGTATTGGCAGAAAATTAAAAAACTGGCATGAATATTAACATAACATATCGAAGTGTTGCTCCGGAGGTCCGGGTTCGATTCCCAGCTCTGCCAAGAAATGTAATAGGCCTACTTGTCTGAGGGCTGAAATTGGCTACACGTAGCCTCGTGAAGCAAATATGAGAAGAAGTTGGTTCGATTCCCACCTCAGC
Organism: Meconema thalassinum; assembly: GCA_946902985.2. Taxonomy (NCBI): domain Eukaryota; kingdom Metazoa; phylum Arthropoda; class Insecta; order Orthoptera; family Tettigoniidae; genus Meconema; species Meconema thalassinum. Next base: position 861,686,442 of record OX336388.2, read on the forward strand.
CACCCTGGAAATGGTTTTCCGTGGTTTCCCACTTCTCCTCCGGCCAAATTCCGGGACGGATTCTATCTTAAGGCCACGGCCGCCTCCTTCCCAATCCTTAATTGCAAATACACACATCATTACAAGCCCGCAATAATTCGGGTTATCAGACAAATTCTACACACACATCCAAGTAAACGGGGCTAAATGACCACGATATTCTAGCCTCTCAAATGCAACAAAACAACAACATATCGAAGGATATTCTGATCGCCAGTGCTTGCATCGAACTATACGTATTCCTTAGAAATTCCCATGGTATTATTAGCATACTTTCGATTTTTGCAAAAAATGAAAGTAGACTTATGAGATCTACAGAGGGCCAAAAATTGTGTGTCTGTCTGTGTGTGAGTGTGTGTACTCTGAATGTCTGCCCCCCCCCCCCCCTATCAATTTGAACACGGTGAAACCGAATTGAACGAGATTTGGTACAGAGGTAGAACTAGCAAAGGGCACCTCAGTGCCATGTTTTATATTGCCACCATCTTGACGGAAACGTAATGGCGGCCACCCAAATGTTCAAAGCTTAAATCAAATCACGAATAACCTAATCATCCGATCTCTACCAAATTTTTCAACAACATATATTTATATGGCGAGCGTCTTTTGACTAAACTACAAGGTAATCAGCCTAATAGTTTGCCGATGGCGGCCATGTATGTGTGCAAATCGATTCCCCCTGTCATTTCAAACACGGTGAAACCGAATTGAACGTTATTTGGTACAGAGGTAGCACTAGCAAAGGAGACCTCAGTGTCATGTTTTATATCGCCGCCATCTTGATGAAAACGTAATGGCAGCCTCCCAAATGCTAAAAGCTTAAATAAATTACGACCAACCTAATAATCTGATCTCTACCAAATTTTGCAACAACATACCTTTATTTGGGAAGCATATTTTGACCAAACTACGAGATCATCAGCCCAACAGTTTGCAAATGGCGGCCATGTTTGCGCGCAAATGGATTCCCCTATCAATTCAAACACGCTGAAACTGAATTGAACGAAATTTGGTACAGAGGTAGCACTAGCGTAGAACACGTCAGTGTCATGTTTTATATTGCCACCATCTTGACGGAAACGTAATGGTGGCCATCCAAATGTTCCAAGCTTAAATCAAATTACGAATAACTTAATCATTTGATCTCTACCAAATTTTGTAACAACATATACTTGTATGGCGAGCGTCGTTTGACTGAACTACAAGGTCATCAGCCCGTAAGTTTGCATATGGCGGCCATGTATGTGTGCAAATGATTCCCCCTATCAATTCAAACACGGTGAAACCGAATTGAACTAAATTTGGTACAGAGGTAGCACTAGCAAAGGGCACTCCAGTGTCATGTTTTATATCGCCGCCATCTTGATGAAGACGTAATGGCGGCCATCCTAATGTTAAAAGCTTGAATCAAATTACGACCAACCTAATAATTTGATTCTACCAAATTTTTTCAACAATATACTTTTTTGTGGGAAGCATCTTTTGACTGAACCACAAGGTCATCAACCCAATAGTTTGCAGATAACGGCCATCTATGTGTGCAAATAGATTCCCCATATCAATTCAAACACGGTGAAACCGAATTGAATGAAATTTTTTACAGAGATAGCTCTAGCAAAGGGCGCATCATATTCATGTATAATATCCGTATAGCACGTTGTATTTCAAGAAGCTACTACAACCAACAATCAATTATAATCCTTGAAAAGGACAAGGAGTTATAACAATACCCATGCATTTAGGAGAAAGTAGGCTATACGTTCTTTAGCGAACAACTTGTTTTGTTATTAAATTTTAACAAAAAGTCTTAGCATATCTTTAGGCCCGTATCACACGACACTCGCTGGCAAGGAAGCTGCTGTGATCGCTGGTACAAAATCATGTATGATTCTGTTCTCTTCGTCAGTACACTTGCTTGTTTGACCGAAGTGTATCACACGCTAGCATTTTGTACGCTAAGTTGTATGAAATAAAACCGAAGGGCTGTCATTTGAGGGCATTATTTGCAGTTCTTTCGCCTTATTAACGCAAAGCGGTCGCGAAACGTGCTTTAAGTAAATTAGAAAACATGCCAGGTACTGAATGAATGCATTCCAATCAATATTTAGGATCTAACTGTAATAATTGAATATTTTACCATACGCGTTAATAAGAAGCGCAACAAAAACCTCGAGAGTGTGTTGGAAATGTGTGATAGTGTTATTGCGCCTGCTCGTTCTTTCGAAGGGTTCAAGACTATCCAACGGCAGAATTTTTAAATTCTTTCAAACTATTTTATTATACCCTCCCTGACTCGTACAGCTAGATTTCAACTTGGTTTTGTTCACATTATCTACGAAGACGATAGGGAAAGCTATTTTCTTGTCTCATTTAAATGGTCCCTAAATACTGTTCAAAACCATGGATGGATACTATTCGTTATAATTATTATTAGCCTATTTTCAATTTTGAAAAAATAGGCTTATGAGATCACCTTTTGTCCGTGTATGTGCGTGTGTGTGTGTGTGTGTGTGTGTGTGTGTCCCCACTAATAAAATTTAAACGGCTGGAGCGATTTCAATGAAACTCGGTAAGTTCATACCACTATTCCCGGCGACCCCGACCGTGCCCTTCAAATTTTGTTACGTCTCACCAATCCAACATGGCGGCTGTGCGAAATATTTCACTACCATTCAATATCTCTGAAACTATTACCGATATCGACCTGAAATTGTGTACGGTAATAAAGGACACTACTAGAAGTTCACCTATGAGACTTTCAAGAACCTGGTGACTGCAAAACCAACTTGGCGGTCAAGCGAAGTTGAGACTTTTAAATTGACTTTTCTCGCGATTTAACTATCCAAACGAAATGAAACTTGGTAGATCAATTGTTTATACACATTGTAATGCACTGGAGTCTAATTTAGTTCAATTGTTTACATAACCTCAAAATGGCGGCTGTGCGAAATATTTCACTGACATTCTATATCTCCGAAATTATTACAGATATCACCCAGCAATTTTGTATGGTGATAGAGGGTACTGATACAAGTTTACCTATGTATATTTCATAAACCTGTAAACTACAAAACGAACATGGCGACCAAGCGAATTTGAAATATTTTAATAGACTTTTCTCGTGATTTTACTCTCTGAGCGCCGTGAAATGTGGTACAGTAAATGATTTTGCAGTTTGTAATGCAGTGCCATCTAATTTAATTCAATTGTTTACATAACCTCAAGATGGCGGCTGTGCGAAATTTCAAAATTATGTTTTTATTTCTTGTGTCGTAATCATGCGATCGAAGTGAAAGTTTGAATAATGAACCTAGGCAATAATTGTCCTTGAATGGTACATAACTCTATGGCCTATACATATAATAATCCTAATGGCGAGCTTCCGAAATATTTAGACGGTTCTCAATATCTATGAATCTTTTACAGCAACCAAACTGATTTTTTTATGTTCATAGAGACTATGAACATATGTTCACCTATAGGACTTACAGTAACCTGGTGAGAACAAATCCAATATGGCGGCGACGCGAAATATAAATATTTAAATGGACGTTTCTCGCGAATTAACTATCCGAGTGCCGTGAAACGGTGCACGTTAAATGCTTATACAAATGTTGATCCACTGGCATCTAATTTATTTCAATTGTTTGCATAATCACAAGATGTCTGCTGTGCATAATTTTAAAATCTCGTTTTTACTTCTTGTGTTCTAATCATGTGATTGAAGTTTGATTACCACACGTACACAATAATCTTAATGTAATAGTACAAAAATAAAAATCCAACCTGGCGACCATCTGAAATATTTAGACGGTTCTCAATATCTACGAATCTGTTACAGCAATTAAACTGAAAATTTTTATGCTGATAGAGGCAATTAACATGAGCAGGATATATGAAAATAGGCTGTATAGTTCTACACGGAACTACTTGTTTTTTAGTCGATTTTACCCTCCAGGTTAGGTTTTCCCACGGACTCAGCGAGGGATCCCATCATTGCCGCCTCTATGGGCAGTGTCCTTAAGCTTGAAACATCTTGTCTGCGGGATACAACTGGGGAGGTGGAATCGGCACCTCGCCCAGGCGGCCTCACCTGCAAAGCGAACAGGGTCCTCTTGAGGGATGGGAAGGGAGGGGACGATCGGGAGGGATAGGCAAGGAAGAGGGAAGGAGGCGGCCGTGGCCGCACGGTAGGTGACATCCCGGTATTTGCCTGAAGGCGAAGTGGGAAACCACGGAAAACCACTTTGAGGATGGCTGAGGTGGGAATCGAACCACCTCTACTCATTTGGACCACCCGAGGCAGAGTAGACCCCGTCCCAGTCCTCATGCCTCGTTTCAAATTTCATGGCAGAGCCAGGAATCGAACCCAGGACGTCCGGGGCGGTAGCTAATCACGCTGACTACTACGCAACGGAGGCGACTCTATTCGTGATAATTAGAATTTGAATAGTTCAATATTTATCCCAGAATCATAATATGACACGTTCTGTAATTACTGCCTTGATACGAGGCTCAGCGGTAACGTTCTCGCTTGCTGTGCCGAAGGTTGCAGGTTCGTATCCTGGCGCAGTCAGCTGGCATTTGAGGGTGCGCAGATGCGAGGGAGCCGTGTCAGTAGATTTACTGGCACGTTGAAGATCCCCTTCGGAGCAAAATTCCGGCACCCCGGCGTATCTAAAAGCCAGAGCAGTTAAAAGGGACGTAAAACCAATAATGTTATAATTATCTGTATTTACTGTATGTTTGGGGCAGATGACCTCGTAGTTCCGCCCCTTAAAACCTCACTAAATAACTATTACTGTAAGTGTATAGCAAGCACTTTTCGCACAGACGCCGTTGAAAGAAATTATAGTTTCGGTCTGATGTATTTATTCGTGAGCCTACCCACATAACAAATCTATTTGTTATGTGGGTTGTCTGAGTGAGTCGGAGTTTTCCTTTAAACAAAGGTGGTCAAAATGTCGAACACTTGCTACCTTGAATATACAGGATACCTTGCTTTCGTTCTACAGATCATTATGTCGTCGTCCAATCTGGCTGTGTACCATCGGATAAGTACGGTCCTTTAGAGGACCAAATAAAAAATCACTCGTTGGAACAGATATTTATGCGTCCATAATACATCCACAATAAACGACATTAAGAAAAAATGCACAAGTTCAAGGTTCGAACCTACAACAATGCGACTTCGTTGACGCTACTCTAGCACTTCTTGATTTAGCCACCTTAGCTACCGAGGACCATCGATTATTGCTGGCACGTATTGAGTCTATTCGTAGACACTTCCTGTCCAAATGTATGAAGGTGTCATTCGGAGCTCTGTTCGTTTCAATCATGCTTTATATCTGAGGTCATTGAAAGAACACTGCCACTATTGATTTCTACTATATTCGCGAGGATGTACTCAACGGTAGAGTTGTACAATGGACGTAAAGGAGCAGGTACTAATGTTTTTAGAATGACTGTGGTATACGCGTTAGTTGGGTTGCCTTCCTCCAAAAATAATAAGGGGCTGGTGGACCACACTGTATATATATATATATATATTTCGTATGGCATGAAGATACAATATACAATTATTTACATTATACAGTATTTACAAATATACACAGATTGAGACCTTGATCTGCAAGCAGCTTCAGTGCTGTTAGAGCTGGATATTTAATTTCTCTAACCATTCTAAAGCTTCATCACTAGCTTGATGAATCTCCTTCATTGTACCATTGAATCTTCGGAGTGGGCAATCCATAGCGATGTGACTGATGGTCTGAGGCACATCTGCGCAGTTGCAGAAAGGATTCTCAGCAATTTTCCATTTGTGCTTCCAGAACTGACATCTACCGTGTTGAGTTCTTATACGGTTCAGCGACATCCAGATTTTCCTGGGAAGGTCGAAACCAGAGGGTTGCTTAACTGGATCCGAGATAAGACCAAATTTGTATGGATTTGAATTCAGGCACTAGTTGCGCCAAGCTTTTGAATAATGACTACATTGTACCCACAGTATCGTTTCGTTCCTTATCATTTGAACACCACTTGTACATTAGAATAAGGATCTATAAGAACGTTTCTGCAAAGTGGCGTAGTCGTGTGGAAGAATTCGGAACTTGTTGCGGTGCTAAGGGGCGGGGAACTTGCGTCTAGAGCCGAATAGGGGTCTAACTCCAGAACAAGATGACGGAGCATAGTTATTTGCTTGTGACAACGAGTGCATTAACCCTTTATAGGGCAAAACTATTTTTCTAAATTTTTATGTGTTTTATGTTCGACCCTGACTATTATATGTCAGAAAACTGTACTCTAATGAGGCTCATTATAACACTATTTTTCATTATGAAACAGTTTCTCCCACCAATCAGAGTTCAAGAAACAGTTGTTTGACGTGTATAGAATCGCGCCTGCACAGAGTTCCACGGCCTTCTAATTTAAATTTCACTGCGTAGCCTAGTGTCATAGTAGGGTAATCGAGGAGGCCATGGTCAAATACAAGGCATTCTCTGCGTCTCATGCGCTCTGTTCAGTAAATAAAACTGGCGAAATCTCGACAGATATTTATGAATATTTATGATCGAACATAAAATAGTTATAATAATGATCATCGAACATAAACAGTCGTATGCATCTCGCCTATAATGGTAATTAAGACACTCGTATGGAAATTATAAAACTCGCATACGCTCGTTTTATAAACGTGCTCGTGTCTTAATTATTGTCATTATAGGCTCGTTGCATAATGTACTATTTTACATTTTAATTTATTTTAATTATTATAATTATCAATAATGTTATTTTTTGTTTCTTTAATTTTAATGTTTATTTTTAATTTTCTATTTATATTCTTATAGATTTAATTTTGTTATTTATATTGAATTATTTAATTAACTAATTTCAAATTGATTTTTACAATTATTTTTATAAGTTTTTATAGTTATGTTTATTATTTAAATTATATATTTCTTTTATTATTGTAATTTTATTTTAAATTTTTATTTCTAGATTTATATTTCATTTTTACACTTAACTTATTAATTTTTTTAGTTTTAAATTGTTCAAAATATTATCCAACACATTGCGTCAAGAAGATAATGTACGTATATAATATTTCATTTTTAGAAATACTATGACTTCGGCAGGAAAATTCTCCGAAATTTGGCTGAAAGATTCAACTATCAGCATCTTTGAAAGCATAAACTGTCCTTATGACAGGTGGTTAATATAGAGACCACTATCCCATAAATGGATTAAAGCATGACAATCCAACTAGAAAACTTAAACGTAATTCGAATGAATAGAAGGACGTCAAGCGCAAACATCTTAGGGATGGCGCATTGGTATATACTTCAAGGAAAGGTGTCGCAGTTCAATTTCTTTTGTACGTAGTTCGTGGGCAGTTTCATTGCCTCAGTCATCATAATATAAGGCGCGTTCAAAAAGTAAAGAGCCGGAGGCATAATTACAGCAACCAGTAACTGTATGTTAGAAGTATTGACCCTGGCTGTTGAGGCACTTGTCCCACTGTGACACGAGGCGGTGAATGGCTGTCTCATAAAATTCCCTGGACTGCGATGTGAACCAGTTCCGCACGCACAGCTGGACGTCGGCGTCCGAAGTGAATCGTTGGCCCCGCACAGCCCTTTTCAGGGGACCAAACATGCCGTAATCACAGGGAGAGAGGTCTGAACTGTATGGAGGGTGGCCGAAAACCTCCCATTTGAATTTCTGCTGGAGTGCCGCGACAGTGTTGGCCGTATGAGGTCGTGCGTTGTCGTGGAGCGACCATGGCGGCTATGGCGTTCACTGTCACTCGGCGGTCCTGGGTAATGAGTGCATCAACCTGCAGGACGTTGTCATCGGTAATGCAGGGGGGTGCCCCAGACCAGGCATCATCGGCTGACGACACCCGTCCCTCCCTGATGCGCTTGTGCCACGCCTTGACCCTTGCAAGGGACATGCCGTGTTCACCGTACACTTGTGACATTCGGCGATGAATGTCCGTTCCCCCTACTCCTTCCGCTGTCAGAAACCGAACAACACCTCTTTGCTCTTCGGTTGTTGCCTCCATGTCACTGTCTGCAATGCGACTGGCAGCGTTGGACGATTGATTTATGCTGCTTCTCGCTTTGTATCGTCACGAGACGTACTCGCGTGGTGCCCTCTAGCGACGGGCTGTGACCTTCCACACTCTGGTCGGAACCACACCTCGTTACAGACGACACGATTAGCCGATGTAGTCACCGGTTTGCGCATTCCAGCCTCCGGCTCGTTACTTTTTGAACACACCATATAGTTATCAATCTGCACATAATGGCACAAACTATACCTACATTTCGTTTAACTACGCTTTGTGCAATTAACTCATAATATAGTTTTTGGCGGTTAGACCCCTGTTTGGTGCCTCACTTCAACTCTTGTTATCTTCTGTCATCGACATCGGCCCTTGTCTCATTTTTTTCCTGATATCCTCATTCCTCGTGGGTCAGACCTATTCTTCTTCTCGACTGGCTCTGCGTGGCTCAGCGGTAAAGTTCTTGCCTGCTGTGTCCAAAGTTGCAGGATTGAATCCTGACGCATTCATTCTGCATTTGAGGGTGCGCAAATGCGACGGAGCCGTGTCACTAGATTTACTGGCACGTTAAAAATCCCCTTCAGGGCAACATTTTGGCACCCTATCGTCTGTAAAAACAGCAGTAGATACAAGGGACGGAAAGCCAATAATATCATATTCTTCTTTTCCTTTTCATGTTATCTCCTGCCTTCTGAACAATGCCCTAAAGGAGACTGGGTGTGTGTAGCCCCACCACTTATGATGCACCCTGGATACCGTTACACTCACACCGTCAAGGGCTCACGGATTGTGACCTCGGTTGTTGGTGACCCCAAGGAATACCTAAACTGGGCCGTTTTCCTTTTTTAAGTAAATTTCATGAGAAAGCTAACTATTGCAATGAATACCATGTCATGACGTCCGAAATTATACGACATATCTTCGTGGTTTCACATCCCCAGACACCAAAACTACCGTCAATTTTAAGGCTTATATTTATCACTTTCTTGTAGACGCGATGACTGCCGTCATTTTCCACCAATCACTTACAAACTTATACATGCAATATAACCATTCCAAATGGACCCACTGTCGGAATATGCCTCTGTAGAATACGAGTACCACCGACCCTAGGTTAGGTGAGGTGAGGTTAGGTTAGATTAGGTTAGGTTAGGTGAGGTGAGGTTAGGTTAGGTTAGGTTAGGTTTGATTAGGTTAGGTGAGGTGAGGTTAGGTTAGGTTAGGTTAGGTGAGGTTAGATTAGGTTAGGTTAGGTTAGGTTTGATTAGGTTAAGTGAGGTGAGGTGAGGTTAGGTTAGGTTAGGTTAGGTTAGGTTAGTTTTGATTAGGTTAGGTTAGGTGAGGTGAGGTTAGGTTAGGTTAGATTAGGTTAGGTGAGATCAGGTGAGGTGTTGTGTTGTGTTGTGTTGTGTTCAGTCTTTTGATTGGATTGATGCAGCGCTCCATGTCTCCCTGGCCTCGTCTCAATAACCTAATTTAATTCGGTATTGTCAATTTTAATGTTCTAATAGTTCGCACTGACGCCAGCTTGAATTTATTGATAGTATATAGTTTTACCATAGCCATTCAATGCCACATACAGTATACGGTCCTTCATTTTTATTTAATTTTAAGTTTTATAATTTCAAGATGGTACCTGTGCGTAACATACAGTCTCATGTTGTTATCAGTTATCACGCTGACAACAGAGGGTCCTTATGTAAAATTATCTGAATGCCAATTACTGTGAACATTGATTATTGGATAATAAATTACGGATTACAATGCATTGAGGATTAACACTTCCACCATCTTAAAAATAATTGCTGATGACCTTGTAGATTGGGTGATAGACGATTCTCCCCTGAACGTATGCTTTTCTAAAATTTGGCAGAGATATGTTCTTGTTGTTGTTGCTTATTTTAGAGGCTGCGACATCGAGCCCCCACTGATTAGTTTAGTCGTAATTTGATTTAAGCATTATCAATTTCTGTGGCCACCATTTTGTTTTGGTTAATATGGTATCGATATAAAACATGACACTGAGGTGTCTTTTGCTAGTTCTGTACCAAATTTAATTCAATTCACTATCGTCGTATTTGAATTGTTAGGAGGGACTGACATACATACACACTGACAGCCACATGGACATTTGGCCCATGCAGATCTCATAAGTCTACTTTTATTTTTTACAAAAATCGAAAGTAGGTTAAAATAAAAACAGCAACTTACTACACAAATTTGTCTAAATTAGTAAAATATCCTGCAGTATTAATAAATACTAGCATTACCCGTCGCGGCTTCGCCCGCGAATATTCTAGTTGTAAAGAGTACACTTAGCAAAATCTCAATCATGAATGCTATGACTGATTTATCCCTAATATTGTGCCCAATTAGACACGGCGGACTGGCATCGAACCGGGGTCTTTATCACAAAGAAGACCAGGCCCATGATTCTGCGCAAAATCGAATCATTGATCTCTGAGGGGGAACAGCCATAGTGAACCCGAGGAACAATGAGTTATAACTGCATATAATTATAATAGCATGATTTCACGGCCAGAACGGGAATATTATAGCTTTAAAGGTGGATTATTGCAGAAAATACAAGCCTATGTACGTTTAAGATGCTAGAGCTCAAGAAAGCGAGCCAGCTTGACATTTTGACAAAGCGAAGTTGAAAGTGGACGGTGTAGACTTGGCGCCTATGCACTACTTTCGGCGTGGCTGGAGGGTGAAGGCCGTGATTAACGACTAAGAAAATCCCCCTTCAACAAGGCGAAATCGTGGAGTGGGTGTGGTCGCCCACAGAAATTAATTAATTACGGCCAAATGGAGCAATGAATTGAGATGAAACTTACACCCAGATGCATGTATTCTAGGAAAGATAATTTAGAGTGTCCTCACGACTAAATTAAAGCCTGCATCTATAAAGGAACCTATGCACAGACATAATCCGCGGCAGAGTCAGGATTTGTAAAGGAACCAGAGGGGAAGAACCGGGGTAGCATCATGACGCCGTGGAAGAAAGCAATTAATTATAATTAATTGGCCGAAGCAATTGCCTGCACGCGAGTGAATTTGGAACCTCCATGCATTGACGAATAAGGATCATACTTCACTTTGTCTGAAAATGTATTATTTTAAGAAGAGAGTCGCTCCTGGAAATCCAGGGAACTATTTTTCATCAGGAAGCTTTATATGGGGAGAAGCTGGAGCAGAGATCAGTTCGTCTTGACTCAACTCGTGTGGTGACACGCTGTCGGATCACGCAAGAAAGTGCACGGAATTTATAAAGTATTGACGCTCAAATGTACTAGCGGTGAACAATGAAAGGTGCATCATGCAGCTTAATAACAGTAATTCTCTATCGTATAATAATTAGTCTACAGCAGACGTATAAGCAACAGTATACGCGTGTATAGAATCAGTACAGCGTAGAGATAATTTAGGATGATGTTGACAGACAATGAGCATAACCAGGAAGTGTTACCATGGGTAAAATGAAACATACTATTGTAATGAACACTACAGTTACGGGAGCCTGGGAGGCATCACAAGTAGTTGTGACCTAGGATTGAACAACTTTGCAGTAGAGGAGACACAAACTGTAGGTGACGGGAGACGAACACACACACGCAAGATAGACTTTCAAGGAGATCAGCGGTTGTCAGGAGTTAGCTGCATCGCATCTCTGAGGTCAGGCGATAGTGGGAATCCGATCAAGGATCCGTGTGTGAAAATTGTGCGAGAATTATGTATAAAGTTATATTACAGTGATCTTTAAAAGGGTTTATGTTTATATGGTAAAAGAATGTGTATTGTGTCAAAGTGAAAATGCCAGTAGTGAAAAATATAATTACCATGTGTAAAGTTTATGCAATGTGTCGTGTGAAAAATATCATGATGGCTTAAAACAAGCATTATGGCAGGCAAGTGGCTGGCATGCTGGACCAACCCAGCTAAAATGAAAGTGAGTACAAATTTAATATGTTGATATGATTTAATAGCTCACCATACAACGAAGCATTCCCTCAACGATTAAGAATTAACAGTCATTAGTGTACGAGATCACATCCCTCGTATTTTGGTAAAAATATGGCTTTGAGGATGACATGCTTACGGCCATTTAGGCGTAAGACATTGATGAAAGTAACGGTTACGTTAATAATAATAATAATAATAATAATAATAATAATAATAATAATAATAATAATCTGGGGTCGGTAACAATAATAAATAAATAAATCGGCATGTCAGGCCTATAGTACGTGCAAAGTGTGTCATGTCTTGCGTAAGAATACTGCGTTATTGTGAAAAGTAAGAAAGAAAGTTAAATATCGAGATAAAGAGAGCTTTTCAGTGTCATTGAAATGTTAAATAAATGTTTTATTATGGTATATTCTACAGGGTTGTATTTGAGAGCCATTAAGATAGTTAATGTATGCCAGTAAATTTATAGTTGTTTTGGAGCTACGTAGAACTTTGGCTTATGAGTAAATGTATAGAGGACGGGAGTGCTTTAAGAATTGAGTCATCTGTAAGAAATATTGTTGTAGCCGCGATCAGCGAACATGTAACGTAGAATCAAGAGATTTACATCAATAAGTTGCGGGGATCATCCGAAAATAGTTCGCGCGTTGTCGAATCTAGTCGGCTAAATTTTCGAAGCTACGATATAGTATTACCTTAGAGCATACATGTGTATTCGCAACAGAGTTGGGACAGAGTCTGTCTGTATCCACTGTTCGCAGAGTCTTCGCCACCAGGGATAACTGCAAGAGACCCTAGGTAGGCCAATATATTAATTCATCTGCCCTTAGAGGTAAGAAAAATGGTTCTTAGTGTAGGAAACGTCGATTTCCTCTTGTTATATGCATGCCGTCCAGTGAGATAACAGTGAAACTTACCCGAGACGCGTGCAAAAGCCACTGATTACGACCACAGAATGGCAAAGCTATTTCGTGATCCATCCCTTGCCTTGAATAGTAATTAGGAGCCGATATGAGTCCATTAAATACTCTAAATGTAGGTATTAAATAATTAGATTGACTCAATTCGTATGGACACGACCCATTCAGGGTACCTCTAGCACAGCTGCACCATTGAGTGAACACTTGACCATGCGGGGAGTCAGGCGGGGTAGCAGGTATAATCCACTAACCCGGCAGCCATCTTGCCGAGGACGGCCCACGACTAATCCATTGTCCGCACGAAAGGAAGTCAATAGACATGATCCTTTTATTTTAAGATTGTAGTGGGACACTTAAGAATCTCGATATCTCGAAAAGTAATTAAGATATGCTTGATATGATGATATCAATTTGTATTAGATGCACTATTACCATACATATGCAATATTGGAATGAAGTAATCGGATAACATTTGGCCCAGTTATTCTCTGAGGAGGAATTAACTGCACCAAATAGAGGCATTTTTGTAAAGTGTATTTACCCAGTTCACACTAATTTATTCATACGGGTAGCGTAATTTGAATGAGATGACACGTTTGTAACGATAATGTTTTGACCAGACCCAGAAAATCGTTGTATGGTGAAGCTATAAAAATATCTACTGTATATCTATGTGTATTTTGGATGGGAAAGTGTACCACTTCACCGTTTGAAACTTATGGGAAAAGAATACGATTCGCACGAGACGACACTTATTAAACAAGACATAAGCTAATGAATTAATGTTATCTTATATATAAAAGTGAAAGTCTGTATGTATGTATGTGGGTGGGTTGGTTCCGTATACAAATCTACACCGTTCCACCAATCTCAACCAAATTTTGCATACACATAGTTTAGGACCCAGAAGGAACCGCTGGCTACATGAATTTTCGATAGTCTTTCTCATTCTTCTGATTTAGGCCCTTTTGCACACGAGCAAAGGCTAATAAATTCACAAAATATACTCATGAAGGAATGGCAAGTCAGATAGTTTCCATGGCAACATAGCTCAAGTCGAGACACGGCCGACTGGATGCCAGTAGCGCTCTGCACTACCGGTATAGAAAATGAGGAGCTTTACTTGAAATCCCGTTAGTTACTCAACTGCTCACACAGCACTGTCAACCGAGTATAGCATAACAAAGACTCGACAATATCAACTAGATATTTGTCAAGTACCACTCACTCACTCACTCACTCACTCACACATTCATCACGAAATCTCAGAAACCACCCAACGGATTGAAATGAAATTTGGTATGCAGCTTCCTCAAGGGCCGCAAACGCCCACTAAGAAAGGATTTTTGGATATTCAGGTTCTAAAGAGGTGTTAAGGGGGTAGACCTACATTTCATTGAATAGCAATATCTCCCGATTGGTTTCATTGGGGGATGTGATACTCGGCATATAAACTCATCATAAAAAATAAGAAGACATGTATCTGAGGGGTTTTCGATGTGGTGTATATTATGAGGTGAAAGGGGTGAAAAGTGGGGGTTGACAGATTCTTAATGGATCATGTATCTCTTAAACGACATAGGCGAGGAGTTTGAAACTCAGCGGAAAATCATCAGCATAAAAAATAAGTAAATAGGTGTTTGACCGTTTTTTCATAAATCCAATTTAAGGGGCCCATGGGGAGGGATGAAGTTCTGGGAAAGAAAAACAGGAAAGAAAGTGTCCTCACCGATTAACTCTCTCGCTCTTCAAACTCAGGGGTAAAACTGCTTAAAAATAATAAATAGGTGTTCGACAGTTTTTTTTTGATAAATCAAATTTAAGGGGTTCATCGGGAGTGGTGAAATTCTGAAGAAAAGAAATAAAAGAAAATGTCCTGACTCACTCACTGACTCACCATCACCCAGCCAAAAATATTGAAGTTGGAAACATGGCATTTTCGGGATATGTTCGTTGTATGTCAAAACCATACAATAAGGGAGGATTTTTGAATATTCTTTTCTAAAGGGGTCTTAAGGGGTTTAAACCTGCATTTCATTGAATAACAATATCTCACGAGTGGTTTCATTTCTGGATGTGATACACGGCATATAAACTAATCATATAAAATAAGCAGACATGTGTCTAAGGGTTTTTCGATGTGGTGTATTATTATGAGGTGAAAGGGGTGAAAAGTGGGGGTTGAAGGATTCCTAACGAAGCGTGTAGGCCTATCTCTTAAACGACATAGGCGAGAAATTTGAAACTCAGCGAAAAAAGTCAGCTTAAAAAATAAGTGAATCGGTGTTCCAACGTTTTTTCATAAATTAATTTAAGGGGCAGAGGGGTGGGGTGAAATTCTGGGGGAAAAAGGAGAGAAAGTGTCCTAACTGACTGACTAACTCACTCACTCACCAAACTCAGGGGAAAAAGACAGCTTAAAAATAACTTAATAGGTGTTCAAGCGTATTTTCATCAATCCAATTTAAGGGGATGGGGTGGGGTGAAATTCTGGTAAAAGTAATTGAAAGAAAATGTCCTGTCCGACTCACTCACTCATCACGCCTAGCGAAAACTATCAAAGTTAGAAACAAGAATTTTTTGGAATATGTTCGCTGTATGTCGAAAACGTCAACTAAGGAATGATTTTTTTTATTCGGGTTTTAAAGACGGGTTAAGGGGGGTAAACGTGCATTTCATTGGATAACGATATCTCATGAGTTGTTTCTTTGGGGATGTGATATGCGGTATATAAACCAATCATTAAAATAATCAGACATATGTCTAAGGGTATATCGATGTAGTGTATATTATGAGGAGAAAGGGGTGAAAATTGGGGGTTGAGGGATTCTTAACGGAGCGTGTATCTCTTAAACGACATAGGCGAGAAGTTTGAAATTCGGCGGGAAAAACAGCTTAAAATATAAGTAAATAGGTGTTCGACCGTTCTTTTTTCTTCATAAATCCAATTTAAGGGGTTCATGAGAGGGGTGAAATTCTGAAAAATAATTGAAATAAAATGTCCTGACTTACTCACTCACTCATCATCGCCCAGCCAGAATTATTGAAGTTAGAAACATGACATTTTGGGGCTATGTTCGTTTTATGTCGAAAACGCCCACTAAGGAAGGAATTTTGGATATTCAGGTTCTAAAGGGGTGTTAAGGGGTTAGACTTGCATTTCATTGAATAACAATATCTCCCGATTGGTTTCCTTTGGGATGGGATACTCGGCATATAATCTCATCATTAAGAATAAGAAGACACATGTCTGAGGGTTTTTCAATGTGGTGTATGTTATGAGGTGTGTGTGTGAAAAGTGAGTGTTGAAGGATTCTTAACGGAGCAAGTGTCTCTTAAAAGACAGAGGCCAAAAGTATGCATCTCAGGGAGAAAAATCAGCTTGAAAAAGTTGTAAATAGGTGTTCGATCGTTTTTTCATAAATCCAATTTAAGGGGCTCATGGGGAGGTGTGAAATTCTGGAGAAAGAAGTCCACTAAGGAAGGATTTTTGGATATTTACTCATCATCCCCCAGCAAACCTATTGCAGTTAGAAACTTGAAATTTTGGGGATATGTTCGTTGTACATCTAAAAAGTCCACTAAGGATGGATTTTTGGATATTCATGTTCTGAAGGGGTGTTAAAGGGGTTAAACTTGCATTTCATTGCATATCAATATCTCACGAGTTGTTTCATTTGGGGATGTGATATTCGGCATATAAACTAATCATTCAAGATAAGCAGACATATGCCTAGGGGTTTATCGATATGGTGTATATTATGAGGTGAAAGGGGAGAAAATTGGGGGTTGAAGGTTTCTTAACGGGCATGTACTGTATCTCTTATTCAACATAGGCGATAAGTTTGGAATTCAGCGGAAAAAGCAGCTTAAAAATAAGTTAATAGGTGTTCTACCATTTCTTCATAAATCCAATTTAAGGGGCTCATGGGGAGGGGTGAAATTCGAGGAGAAAAAAGGAAATAAAGTGTCCTACCTGATTGACTCACTTACTCACTCATCAAACTCAGGGGGGAAAACAGCTTCAAATAAGTAAATAGGTGTTCGACCGGTTTTTTCATAAATCCAATTTAAGGGGTTCATGGGGCGGGGTGAAATTATCAAAAATAAATGAAAGAAAATGTCCTGACTGACTCACTCATCATCACCCAGCCAAAATTATTGAAGTTAGAAACATGAAATTTTGGGGATATGTGTGTTGTATGTCGAAAACGTCCTCTAAGGAAAGAGTTTTGGATATTCAGGTTCTAAAGAGGTGTTAAGGGGGGTAAACGTGCATTTCATTGAATAACAATATCTCACGGGTGGTTTCATTTGGGGATGTGATTCTTGGCATATATACTAATCATTAAAAATAAGCTGACACATGTCTAATGGTTTTTCGATGTGGTGTATATTATGAGGTGAAAGGGATGAAAAGTGGGGGTTGAAAGATTCCTAACGGAGCGTGTATCTCTTAAACGACCTACGCGAGGAGTTTGATTCTTTCCGAGTTTAAATCAGCTTAAAAATAAACAATGAATAAATAATTAAAATAAGTAGGTGTTCGGCCGTTTTTTTTTTCTTTCATAAATACAACTTGAGGGGCCAATGGGGAGGGGTGAAATTCTGGAAGAAAAACGTCCACTAAGGAAGGATTTTTGATGTTCACTCTCATCGACCTACCAAAACTATTAAAGCTAGAAGAAGGGGATATGTTTGTTGTGTGTCGAAAAGTCTACTAAAGAGGGATTTTTGGATATTCAGGTTCTAAAGGGGTGTTAACGGTTTTGAACCTGCATTTCATTGAATAACAATATGGCACGACTATGACGCGAGCGAAGCGAGGCTAAAAATGAGATGGTGTGTGTCTGTGTATTACTCAACCACGCAAGAAACACTGGTCCGATGTACATGAATTTTACATGGAAGTAGCTGATTTACCTGGTTAACATATAGGATACTTTTGATTTCAATACTTTGCACTATGGCGACCATTTTAGTGACGTCACTACACCCTTTGGTTTCAAAATTTCACATTTCCATTTCAAATAAAAAGTGAACGCAAAGAAATAGCACACTTTTGATGGCATATACGAGGTTTAAAATTACATTTTCTATGAGAAAGGTATATCCAACGGTTAGCGAGTAAAACCTAAATTTGTGCTATAAAACACTGTCAACGCTGAACGGTGTAGTTGGACGAAATGTTCCATCCTTAATCTCCCTCTGCGCAGCACCTCGCCTATCCCCTGTTTTAACTGTCACCTTTAATTTATTTATGACGCGTAGCGAAGCACGGGTACTTTAGCTAGTTTAAAGTAAATGTCCCGTGTAAAACGGATAAATGTTTCATAATTGCAGATTTAATGTCATTTAAATATAATTTGTGTTTATTGTGTTGTGATATTCCAATTTGTGCTTAATTGTGCCACGTGAAGAACAATATGGACACTCGCAAATGTCAAAGAGTATCAACAATAGGATGTTTAGGATAGACTTGAGTGCGGTGGAGCACCAATCTTGAGGAGAAGAGACTCACAGATAATTTTGATTTTTGTTGTGGGAAATAAATGTAAAGTATTTTTTTGTGTTTTATGTTGTTTTGCCATGAATTACTGCCATTAAATGTTATACTTAGGAATATGTTGTTTCTTTCAAGTAGAGTAGTTACCTGACAGACTCAAATCCTGAATATGTGCTCGTATAGTGGGTTGAACGCCCCATGCCTCGAAAGACCGTGGGTTAGCTGGGATACGAACACATGTTCCATATGATGACGAATGGGTACAGTATGAATAATTGGACTTTATCAATTCAGCTACTGGTGCAGTGGTTAGGGGTTTGTAATTCCTTCATAGGTATATCCGAGCAAAGTTAGCTTTCTGGGAATATCACAGACACTGTTAATTTAAGGGCCTTTAAATGTAGTTTTCGGAGACCCTTTATAGTCGGGTGAAAAAGACCTTTCGTACCACACTCACACGTGAAAATTGCGTGAAAAAATTCTAGAGTGCCCCTTGACCCCCTTGAGCGCATTATACTGTATGTATTGATGAATTTTACAGCTTAATTTGGTTCAGTGATAACCTTATAACTGTCTGGAATTTTTTACAGTAATGTAATAATTGGAATTGCATTACGTCTTACAGAAATAGATGGACCTGTGAGATTCTGTTACCATGGTTACCGTGTTGCATTCTTTCATCATTTCATTGTAAATATACATGTTTTAAGGTATTTATTTAATTATGAGGCATTTAAAGAGTAAGTGAGTGCGTTTCGCTTACGCATTGGGTTATACTGAACCTGTAGCTACCCCATATGTGTAGGTTGGTTTTAATGGGACCTTATTTTCAGTACAAAACTGGAATGGGACCTTAGCAGAATAATATATGGATGCTGTATAAATGTTGTGTATGCTGTATTCCCGACAGAAAAATAGAATATGCATGCGGTTTATGAATTCGTTAAGAGAAAATTACAAACAATAATAGAGAACAGTTCAATTACAAACCGGATATAAATTACATTGAAACGTATTTAACTATTTTAAAAAGAGTTACTACATTTGTAACCATGTCATTATTTCTCCACATTCTTTCTGTGAGTTGAATTACAGTCGAGGTCACAAAATGTCAGCCACCTTTTACAGCATTTCTCCAGATGTACCTAGAATGACATGAGTACAGCATGGCCAGCCTATATTATTGAAATTAATAAAGATAAGTCACAGTCTCTCTTCCTTCAAATGACGGGTCATGCAACTATGACGATGATGATGATAATAATAATAATAATAATAATAATAATCTTCTTTTTCTTCAGCGTTTGTCCCGCCTGGTGGCAGGGTCCTCTACATGGATTCGATGTCTCCATGTAGTTCTGTCCAGGGCCATGTCAGGTTGGAGATTGACGCACTTCAGATCTTTGTGAAGGGTATCGGCCCATCGCTGTTTTGGTCGTCCTTTTGATCTATTACCGGCGACTTCCACCATGTAACCCGCCTTTGCTATCGTGTCAGCCCCTGTCCTTAGCACATGTCCAAACCATCTTAAACGATTCTCGCGCAACATTTCGGGAATGGGTGCAATGCCAAATCTCTCCCTGATGCATTCGTTGGGGATGTGATCCAGTTTAGTAACACCAGATGTCCACCGCAGCATCTTGTTCTCGAAGACTCCCAGTCGACGCTCCATCTCAGTCGTAGTAGGCCAACATTCGCAACCACACAGTGCGACAGGTCGGATGGCAGTACGATAGATTTTAGATTTGAGGTGATCTTTCATCCTCCTGTCTCAAGTGACGCCAGTTGTTGTTCGCAATTTCATCCAAGCTGCGGAAATCCTTGCATTGACCTCTTCGACAAGTCTACCATCAGCAGTGATCGTGGAGCCAAGATACTTGAATCTCGTTACTCGCGGTAGATCCTCGCCGTCTACCTGAATGGTTCCGATTGCTTGTGTGTCAGATGTCATATATTCGGTTTTCTAATAATAATAATAATAACAATAATAATAATAACTCTATCAAAATACTAATACGATAACAGATGAAATTAGAAAACGAAGAGCCAAATTTTACACTCACATCCACAGGATGGCCACCTCCAGATTATCAAACTACTTGGTACCATAACACAGGGTAAATGCGGCATAGAATGGCCTAAAGAGGTACAGAGAGACTTACAAGTATTCAGGATAGAAAATTTCGAAGACCGAACTGAGTGTCAGACGTAAATCGCGAATGTTAATTTTGAATCAAGATCATTACGACAACCTGGGAAACATTGGACGGATGAGAGGAAGAGGGAGCATTCCGTGAGAATGAAGAGATTTTGGGAGGAGCGGAGGAGACACACCTCCAAATGACATCATGTTATCAAGTTTAATCGCTCTCCTGTAGGGGGAGTTTCGCTTAATTAATAATAATTATAATAATCCACCAAGAGATTTCAGGGGAGAAAGATCAACAGGTTTGATGTGGAAAAATTGAGAACACAAAGCGAATTCAGTCAGAAACTTGAATCACTTGAGCCACAGAATTGGGAACAACTCAAAGAAGCAATACTTGAAACGGCACAGGAAACCATCCCACTGACAAAGTCGAGGAGGCATCCTTGGTGGACTAATGAATGTGACGATGCCATTCACCAAAAGCAGCTTGCCTGGCTGCAATTGAACAAACAGAAGAATGAGGAAAACAGAGAGAGATCCCTGGTCGTGAGAAAGCAGACTGATAAAACCATACGCGGGATAAAACGAGCATTCCACAAAAATCAGTTGGCACAGATAGACCAAGATTTCAAATAGAACAACACCCGTGATTTCTATAAAACCTTCAAGCAAAGTCTCAGTAAATACACACCACCCAGTCTTCACTTTAGGAATCCCGATGGGAAAGTTGCTTACAATGACAAAGACAACTGCCAGATCCTGGCCAAATATTTTGAGTCCCTTCTCAATTGTGAGGCTCCAACATCGACATTTTCCTTTCACAAAAATATGTTCGTCAATCCAGACTCAAGTCCACCAACTAGGGAAGAAATCAAGCAGATCATCCACTCACTTAAGAACAATAAAGCTCCAGGTGAGGATTCAATAGTTGCCGAACTCTGGAAACACGCAGGTGAAAAACCAGTCGACAAGCTAACGGATATCATCTGGGAGATTTGGGAAACAGAGAGACTGACCAGTGATTGGACATTGGCCCTGATTCACTCCCTGCACAAGAAAGATGATAAAGCGAACGTAATCAACTATCGTGGCATATCACTTCTCTCGGTAACATACAAGATTCTCGCGAAAGCGCTTCAAACGAGAGCAGAAGCACAGATCGATCAACAACTAGGCGAATACCAAGGTGGATTTCGAAAGGGGCGCTCTTGTATTCAGCAAATCATGAATCTAAAATCAATACTATAGTACATGAATCTGAGAAGTAAGACATTTGTTATGACCTTTGTTGATTTCAAGAAGGCTTACGACTCGATGGATCGAAGTACCCTAATCCAGGTATTAAGAGAATTTGGTTTAGATAATAAGACAAGAGCAATCATTCACCAATCCCTGTTGGTTACAGCTTCCAAAGTGAAATTCAGGGAAGAGATTTCTGAATCCTTCGCAATACGGACAGGGATGAGACAGGGAGATGGGATCTCGCCTCTGTTATTCAACCGTGTTCTTGAGAAAGTTATTCGAAAATGGCGTAAAGAATTGTGTAAAAATGGTGTATAGAATGGGGCCAGACTAGGTTGTAAGAACAAAAACCTGACAATCGACTGTTTAGCTTTCACAGATGATGTTGCAATATGCTCTAATTCTCTTGACACGGCCACACACCAAATCAATCATTTACAGGTACAAGCAGCTAAGGCAAGTCTTCATATTTCATTTGAGAAAACGCAGTTTATAACGAACATCAAGTCAGAACCCAGAGAACTTATGGTGAATGGAGGACAAATAACACAGGTAGAGAAATTCAAATACCTGGGTGAATGGATTTAGCCCAACATTCGTGAAAAGGAAGCTTTTTGCGGCACGGATTAACAAAATGGAAATGGCTTACCATTTAACCAAATACATTTACAAAACACGATCAATGTCCTTCAAGGCAAAACTGAGGCACTACGTTTCCGTTATTCGCCCGGTGGCATTATATGCATCAGAATGCCTGGCGATGAATAAGAAAGGCCTAGCAGAACAACTCGAAGCCAAGGAGAGGAAGAAAGATCTTGGTCCCGGTCAAGGAACGAGGAGAGTATAGATGACGACACAACGATGAACTTTATCTACATGTGGAGAAAATAATGGACACCATTCGCAAAATAAGACTCTCTTTTAATGGCCATTTAACACGAATGTACTCTGGAAGATTGTCCAATCGAATCTGTGCCTACTTTGTGAGAAAGAAAACCAAAGGGATCTGGTTTACAGAGGTGGAAAAAGACCTACAAGAACTGGGGATATCACATGAGGAAATCTTGGAACGTGACTCTTTGAAGAAGCAACTTGGGGAGATACAGAGTTTTCAGCTAAAACCTATATTGAAAACCGGCAAAAAGTGGACCGAAGAACGAAAGGAAGTTCAACGAAGAAGAATGCGCGAACACTGGGCCAATGTGAAAGAACGAGGGAAAAGGCAGTTGAAATAACGTGGTTCATAGACAAGAACACACACAAGAAAGAATCATTTCTACAAGGAATTACAGGATGTTCATCTTTAAACAGAAGTTGTGGATATGTGTCGTAAATGTGGCAAGCACAAGTCGATAGATGGATAGATACGGTGAAGGAAAGTATGGCAAATATGGACAATACTGAGCGCAACAATAATGTTGCCAAGATCGAGCACATGGAGATGGAAAAAACTAAAGGACCAGATGACTACTCGCTTCCGTATTACAAGTACGAGAGCAGATCAAAAAATAAGTTGCACTTCCCAGTTATGGCCATTTATTACACCACCTATACAACATGTCAAAGAAGACTGTCGCCATAACCTTACCGAATCTGGTCGGAACCACACCTCGTTACACACGCCACGATTAGCCGATGTCGTCACCGGTTTGCGCATTCCAGCCTCCGGCTCGTTACTTTTAGAACGCACCTTATATTACACACCAATTTTGACATGCAGCAGGTACTTGGGCCACAACAAAACGCGATGAAAGCCGAATCCAAGCAGCCGAGATGAAGTTCCTTAGAAGAATAATTGGGAAGACACGGAGGGATAAAATCAGAAATATGAACATTAGGGAGAGAACTGGGTTCCCAAAACTGCAAGACAAGATAGAAACCAGTAAGCTGAAGTGGTACGGACATATGAAGAGAATGGAAGAATATAGAGTACCAAAGAGAATATTTATGGAGAAAATACCAGGAAAAAGACCACGAGGAAGGCACAGAAAGAGGTGGATAGATACGGTGAAGGAAAGCATAGAGAAAAGAGGAGTAAAAGAAAAAGAAGTATTGAAAGAAGGAAATGAATGGCGGAGGGATTGTCAACTCTGGAGGTCCTTGATTCACAACCCGACTCAGGGAACTGGAAACGGGAAATGATGAAGAAAATTAGAAGAAGAAGGAGAAGAAATGCTTTCCTTGCCTGAGCCAACCTATATCTTATATCCTCTTTGTTTCGTCCATCACTGGTTATTTTGCTTCCAAAGTAGCAAAAGTCTCCTACATCCTTTAGCTTTCCAATTTTACATCAATAGTGGTTTCTGATTTAATTCGACTGCATTCCATTATTAGCCTACTTTTCACATTTTGCACAAATGAGAAAAAAAGTAGACTTATGAGATCGATCCGGGCAAATGTGTGTCTGTCTGTTTGTCCTTCTGTCTGCCTGTCTGTCTGTCTGTGTGTGTGTGTCCGTCCCCCCCCCTATCAACTCCTAACGGCTGCAGCTATCGAAACAAAATTTGGTAAGAGTAAAGATATATACCTGAATATCTAACGTCCATATTTGAAATTGACGTCAGTGCTACAAAATGCTGAAAAATCTCAATTGAAATTTGAGCTTCATGTTGGATATCCTGGAAGGTATGCATGGGAGCCTTTCCAAAATTGGCACACATATAGATAATGATATTTCAGTTTAATTTCCCGGAGGCCATACATGACAGTGCTGCCAACATGATTCTAATTCTGCTGAAAGTTCCAGTTTTAAAATGCATGTAACTTCTATACTAACAAATAAATTTAATCCAAAATTGGCACAACAATAGATGATAATAATTTAGATTATTTCTGACCAACACATGCATGACATTGTCGTCAACATGATTTTACGCACGCTCATAGATCCAATGTCTAACTGCATGTAACGTCCATGCTACCTATTGGACTTCAGCCACATTTTGTATTCTGTGCCTTAAGAAATGGAACTAAGAATATATTCAGTCAACAGGGCTGCCAACTGTAGTGCTCTATTAGGCTACATTATGCCAGGTATATTTCGAACTAATTAGAAATTTCGATATTACCAAATTAAATTTCGTCATTATTCTAGATAGGCCCATGTAGTTTAATCATTGGCATGAAATTTAAATTTTAAGAAAAGTAGGCTCTTTAGTTCGTCACGTTTTTTTTACATTTATCTAATTTCATCACTGTTATTTTCAACTCTTCAGTCGGTCAACAAGACTTTGGCCTATAGCCTATAATGTAAGTAAATAACGCTTCTTGAATAAATTACATGTATTAGTTCTGATCACTAGTTCTGTTCATCATGCCCCCCCCACGGTGGGTGAGTGGTTATCGTGTCGGTCTACCAAACCCATACTTGCAGGTTCACTCCTGGCCATAGTAGGTGATGTTTGAAAGGCTAAAAATCACGACACGCATGTCATACGTTGTTGGTATGTTAAAGAACCCATTTGAATTCATGGCAAAATTAATCACGGGATTTTCCGTCAACACAAGAAGTTCCTCCTTTCTCTACTACAGGGCACCCGAGAATGTTCTCCGCAGTGGGTACGTGCAGCTGCAAGAGGTTGAGTCATGAGTTAAGTTGGCTGCACTGTGTCCTTGAAAGCGGGACTCCCCCATGTTGGCTGTCAGTGTGTATCGCGATAAGCGAGCGAGCCTGCATGTCTTCAGTGTGTATTACAGTCAGCGCGCGTTCAGATAGATTATTATTGGAAGAGTGCAACAGTATACAGGCGGTAATGTTTACTACTGAAGAAAGAGTTTTTTGGTGGAATACCTTTTTCGCAAAGGCGATCGGTTTACAGAAAATGTAAAATTAAGATTTCAGGCGGGGTTTCCTAATTCAAAGTGTCCAAACTGTGATACCGTTCGGAATTTGGTTAGTAAATTTCGTATGACTGGCTCAGTTCACGATGTACCAGGAACAGGCAGGACTACGCCTTTAACAGACGAAAAACTTGATAAAATCTCCGATATAATGCTGCGTAGTCCAAGTAAATCAACACGAAAATTAGCTCAACAAACAGGAATATCTAAGTCGACAGCACATAAAGCTGTAAGAGACAAGCTTCAGTTGTTCCCTTATAAAGTTACCGTGGTTCATGCATTAAAACAAACTGATTACGGAAAAAGAATGATGTACTGTGAATGGTTCCAGCATCTGTTATGAATGGCTGTGGTGAGTACAAAGTTTACTGTTTATTTGTTACTAGCAACCCGACCCGGCTTAGCCCGGGAGAATGCATTACGTGTTAAGCGCTTTTTTTTCTCTCCAGTGTCAATGAACAACGACCAATATCCGTTTTACGTCTCGGCATGATGGGTTAAAATCACTGCCTGGACTATTAGTTATATTATCATGGAGATGCATGTGCAACAAATTATTGTCAGACGTAATTTAAGAATGGCGACGTGCATGAAACACAAATCCCCCTTCTGTTCAATCTTAACTTGACTGTGCATTTACTATTAGTTATATTATCATGGAGATGCATGTGCAACAAATTCTTGTCAGACGTAATTTTAGAATGGCGACGTGCATGAAACACAAATCCCCCTTCCGTCCAATCTTAACTTGACTGTGAATTTACTATTAGTTATATTATCATGGAGATGCATGTGCAACACATAATTGTCAGACGTAATTTAAGAATGGCGACGTGCATGAAACACAAATCCCCCTTCTGTCCAATCTTAACTTGACTGTGAATTTACTATTAGTTATATTATCATGGAGATGCATGTGCAACAAATTCTTGTCAGACGTAATTTAAGAATGGCGACGTGCATGAAACACAAATTCCCCTTCCGTCCAATCTTAACTTGACTGTGAATTTTGCGGAACGAAAAGTCTTAACTCAACACGACTCAACGGTTTGCTGCTGGCTGTATCTGGGGCAATAGGTTCGCCCTCTAGCTAGACTGTAACAGGGATGATAGATTCGCCCTTAGATAGCTCGTATACTGTTGCCTCAGTATTTGAATGGACATGGTTGAAATAAATTAAAACGTAAAAACACTTATAGTGGGCGATGTATTGAAGATGGACATATGTTCTCGCGGACTTTTTTTGTAGAACTTTTCATGCTGAACAATTCTTACACTCATAGTATTTTGATATTTTTAACAGTTTGCCCAGCGTAAGCTTACAAAACGCTCGGACGCCAGGTTTTTATTTTTTTTACTTTTCCACCGAAATCGTTACTGCTCGGCTTCCTTTGATCATAAATAAATTATTTTCTACATAAACCTTCCTCGAGATATCCTTTATAGAATGGTGAAAACCGCATGAAAATCCATCCAGTGGTTCTGGAGTTTACCCGTAACATCGAAGATTCGGGGACTTCGTTTTATACTAAGTAGAGACTATACGCCAATCAGTATAATTTAATATAATATAATCCTCCTTCCGTCCAATCTAAATTGACTGTGAATTTTGCGCAACGAAAAGTTCACAGGCGAAATGAGAGTTGCACATCCAGGGAATGGCAAGGTGAATGAAACTCAAATCCCCCATCCGTCCAATCTTAACTTGACTGTGTTTCACAGGTGAAATGAAGAAAACCCGAGTTACACTTCCAGGGAAACTCCAAACAAAACCACCCTTCTCAGGAGTATTAACTCAACACGACTGGACGGTTTGCTGCTGGCTTCTATCTGAGGCAATAGGTTCGCCCGCTAGCTAGGCTGTAACAGAGATGATAGACTCGCCCTTAGCTAGCTCGTACTCTGTCGCCTGAGTAGTTGAATGGACATGTTTGGAAGAAATTAAAACGTAAAAACACTTATAGTGGGCGATGTATTGAAGATAGACATATGCTCTCGCGGACTTTTTTTTGTCGAACTTTACATGCTGAACAATTCTTACAGTCATAGTATTTAGATATTTTAAACGGTTTGCCCAGCGTAAGCTTACAAAGCGCTCGGACGCCAGATTTTTTTTTTTCGACTTTTGCACTGAAATCGTTACTGCTCGGCTTCCTTTGATCATAAATAAATTATTTTCTACAGAAATAATCCTCGAGATATCCTTTACAGAATGGTGTAAACCGCATCAAAATCCATCCAGTGGCCCTCGAGTTTACCCGTAAGACACAAATCGGGGACTTAGTTTTATACTAAGTAGAGATGATGCAAGCGGCAGCCGTGCTACCAACGTAACTGCTGTAGCTAGCTCTCGCAGACGCATGCAGGCACTGCGGAGAACATTCCCAGATTCACTGTAGAAAGCGCTATAGTGTCAAGGAGCTCCAAGGAACAACAAAATTCGACATGCAAGCTGCCCTCTGGGCGTCAATTAACAAAGATTGCACCCGGCACCCACGGCCATACGGTATTATTATTATTATTATTATTATTATTATTATTATTATTATTATTATTATTATTATTATTATTATTGGGGAGCGTGATGGCGCAGTGGCTTAGCTGCTCGTGTTTCACCCGGACGGCGGGGGTTCGAATCCCAGTGACAGCGGGGTGGAATTTTCACCTGAAAAATCACGTGGCGTCAGGAAGGGCATCCGGCCTTAAATCCCCGGCCAAAACCACAATGAGCCTGGTTGGCTCCGGTGACCCCAATTAATTGGGAAGAGCCGAAGAAAGAAAAGAAAATTATTATTATTATTATTATTATTATTATTATTATTAATGCAAATTCCTGCATATCGGAACTTTCAGGTATTGCTTGCAATATCAAGACTGGATCTCTCTGCTCCGGAGGTGATGGAGATCAATAAACCTTAATGAGTTTTAAAGGTGAGCCTACACACAGACAGCGTCTATTTAGAGCAGACATGGGCAAACCTTTTAGGGGCAAGGCCAGATGGAATACAAGATAATCTAAGTGGGCCAAAAATAAAACAACTATTGTTTACAAATAGATTATAAACTGAATTTTAAATCAAACAAAACTTAGAGGCTACAATGGTAGAAAACGTAGGAAAAAAAAGAACACATCTTATTCTTCTTGGTTCGTTGAGGCCCCTTGGACCACGTGGTTCCTAACTCTGGCGAGCTCTCTTCTTAGCCCAGTACACCTTCATTATTTGTTTGAAGAGGAAGGAGTATGTGACAAGTGAAACTGTGACTGTGCTTCTAAAAGTGTTTCATAATCTGGTTGAATGTGGGATGAGCTGATTCTTAGCGCAGCTAAATGGTGGTCTGGTAATCAATATATGACGCAATTTTTGCGAAGCTTCGTTGTAGAAAACACCTGATCACAGATATAGGTAGATGCGGACATGGCAGTTATCTTCTGTGCATGAGATTTCAAGTTTGCGAAGCTTGATTATGGTAGGGCCTTGTAGAACTCAATTTTCGAAACGTTGAGTAATATAAGGTGCGTTCAAAAAGTAACGAGCCTGAGGCATAATTACTGAAACCAGTACCTGTATGTTAGAAGTATTGGCCCTGGCTGTTGAGGCACTTGTCCCACTGTGACACGAGGCGGTGAATGCCTGTCTCATAAAATTCCCTGGGTAGCGATGTTCATTCATTCGTTTATTTGCAATTGGGGTGTGTCCCCCGGTGGCAAATTTGATATACATAACAAATAAATTATTGTACATAACAATTCACCACTTCCGCACGTACAGCTGGACGTCGGCATCCGAGGTGAATCGTTGGCCCCGCAGAGCCCTTTTCAGGGGACCAAGCATGGCGTAATCCCAGAGAGAGAGGTCTGGACTATATGGAGGGTCGCCGAGAACCTCCCATTTGAATTTCTACAGGAGTGCAGTGACTGTGTTGGCCGTATGAGGTCGTGCATTTTCGTGGAGCGGCTATGGCGTTCACTGTCACTAGGCGGTCCTGGGTAATGAGTGTATCAACCAGCTGGACGTTGTCATCGGTAATGTAGGGTGATGCCCCAGACTGGGCATCATCGGCT
The DNA here is from genome assembly GCA_946902985.2 of Meconema thalassinum. NCBI lineage: Eukaryota > Metazoa > Arthropoda > Insecta > Orthoptera > Tettigoniidae > Meconema > Meconema thalassinum. The sequence goes on from OX336388.2 coordinate 861,716,241, forward strand.
AACGACAACCGACCTTCCCTGAAGCGCTTGTGCCACGCCTTGACCCTTGCAAGGTACATGCAGTGTTCGCCGTACACTTGTGACATTCGGCGATGAATGTCCGTACCCCCCTACTCCTTCCGCTGTCAGAAACCGAACAACACATCTTTGCACTTCAGTTGACGCCTCCATGTCACTGTTTGCAATGCGACTGGTAGCGTTGGACGATTGATGCATGCTGTTGCTCGCTTTGTATCGTCACGTGACGTGCACGCGTGCCCTCTAGCAACGGGCTGTGACCTTCCACGCTCTGGTCGGAACCACACCTCGTTACACACTCCACGATTAGCCGATGTAGTCACCGGTTTGCGCATTCCAGCCACCGGCTCGTTACTTTTTGAACCCACCTTATAGTTGCTTCAATTCATTGCTACTCGATTACACAAAACGCATAAGCACAATGAGATTGAAACAGTGTTTCACATCTAGGTATACATAACAGGTAGTATGACCTATATGTAGATAGGCTGGTATAATTCGAAAGCATGTCGCGGGCCGGATTAGACTAGCTCAAGGGTCGAACTTGGCCCGCGGGCCATACTTTGCCCATGACTGTTGTCATGCACCCTTCAATAAAGCATGGTTTTCTCAAGATTCATCTACGGGGTCGTGTTCAGTCCTACTGCGTTACACAGGAAAGTTCGCTTAAAAACAACATGCTCTAATGAATAGAAAGGTCCATGACAGAGGCTATACTAGAAATAAAATGAATAACAAGTAGAATAAAATAAATTTAATGACTGAAAATTATGTGCATAACAATAACAATAAATAAAAGAGATCCTCCCTGACTTTCACTCCCATAAGAAATAAATATATTACTGAGCGGTAAGACTCGCTCCACCAACAAAACAATGTGAATACAGCTTCACACAAATGATAAATCATAACATAAAATTGAGCGGTAGGAACTCGCTCGTCACAACATATGGATGCAATTACATTTTTCCTGGTCAAGAAGTTATATAATGCGTGGTGTACTGCTCGTTAAATAAGAAAATAAGTACTGATACGAGTCCGTTTACAACTGAAACAGTCAAGTTGCTCACGGAGTTGCATCTTATAAATCACACTACGGCTATGGGACCCACCCTTAATTAATACACTATAATTACTACTGACACATGCAAGATCTAATAATACAAAAGATGACGAATCTCCCTGAGATTCTAGCTGGTGTCAGAGCACACGAAATAAAAAGAGCATGCCAGAAATAGGCCAAAACGCTCTCATCACAAATTGGGAACATAGCCTCGCACCTCCTAATGCCACACGGGGTCATTGAACGCGTAAAAATAAACACACAAGAATTTAAAGCAACAGCAACAAAATACAAGCCTAACGGCTGAAAACTATGTTTACATTTTTATAAAACGCCAGACAAACAGGAGTTTCGGAAGCTACCTTACAAGTATGGACAACACCCATTTAATCAATCAAATACTCATTATAACCGATCAGGTTTTGTGAATTTTAAACAACGTCTTAAATTGAAGTACAGGATCCTGGCCTGCTACTAATGACAAGTCGCGTTATCTGATTTGAGCGCGCCCCTCTTGTATGAGTCATCGCTGCGTCAACTATCTCTCTCAGTCCTTCAAGCTAGGTGCAAGTTCCACCTGGAAATGCAAATATATCTCACTCATCCGCTTGTATGGCAAGAAAACACAAAATAAACCACGAGTTCAGCCTCGCGAGGATATGAACTGGGCAGATGCAGAGCAAGTCAGAATAATCACAATGATATATTCTCGCTAACACATCATAAAATCACACTACGCACCAAAAGCTTGGACTGACTCTCTCTTAAACATACCACTGGGTCGGCTCAAAACAGATCAACCACTATTGCGTCCATAGACACAAAAAATACACAACAAAAACTCGGGTGCAAAGTGCCATCCCGTTCAGATCTGCTGAAAAAGCAACTATCAAAATAATCCTGATCCGTCATAAAATTCCGCTCACAAATAATCTTTACCCTCCAAATTCTATTTTAATCTCAAAATTAATTCAGTTCCATTTTTGTTATAAGGCAGACTTCCGAATTACAATGCTTGACCGCGATTTACGCAAGCGAATGCGAGCACGAGCTGCGCGTCGCCCCGTATAGTTCAACCAAACACAAATCACAATATTTACAAATTACACAACGCTCGGCTTGTCCCCTACTTAATGTGTCAGTAAAACAAGAACTAAGAACCTACATTACCAAACGAGCAAACAAATATCTACAAAATATGTCCCATAATACCATAGCTGATTTAATAAATAAATAAATTCATTTGTACTCAATCCTTTAAAACAGCGTCAAGGAAACATCTGCAGTCATCCCTCCTTTAAGATGCTTAGTTCGTCATCGACATCTTCTGGCAAATGTCCTGCTGGTTCCAAGATCCGGTCTCGTTCCTAGACGTCATCTCGTGCTGAATTAAATAAAGTTTTGTCAGATACACTCACGATATATTTCCTATTAAATTCACCGATCAAGTACTAAATTCCTTGACTGTCTATTGGTGAATTATATTCGATGAACTGGTCCTATCTGTTAGTACTGGGACTACAAATAAATCACTAAAGTTACACTTCTAACTTGACGAAAATGTTCCATGTTCAACTACATGAAAAATATGCAGAGTATGCCTCGTGTCCTCGGACACCTTACGTCCTCAAATGCTCAAATATAAATCAACGTTACGTTCTCAAACGCACAAAAAAAAGTGTGTTCTCTCGAAGCTTTTTGGATCATTATAAATGAAACTGACTAGGGTAGGTGTGGAAGGGGATTTATGGAAAAAATATTCCATAATAATTATCAGACTAGCATGCGATCGGTATCAATGAGTTCGTAGCAGTGTGGAGGTTACGATTATGCTGTAGCTGGCTCGAATCGATCGTGGAATTAATCCGTAGATAACTCCTGTGTTAATTTACCAGGGTCTTGATATTATTGGTCCAGACTCTTGAAGATCTTTGCGCGCTTTTACTTGTATTTCTGCCACAGGGAGTGGTTAACATGAAGATTGACCAATTACTTCGTAGCATTCGATTTCCTTCTTGGCGCCAACACTCATAGCAACAGGCCATATTGTGCGTACCCAAGCCGTCTCCGCGCTAAAAGTTGCACCTGTTCTATGTGTCAAGAATATTATGCTACTTCCTAAAATACCACAGGAGGTTAAACCATTGTGTCCTCTCGGCCACTGATTTCTCAATATTTCCCAACACCGTCTGGCTCTCATATCTGCTGTCAGTAGAAATGTATCAAAAGATGATGAATAATTTATTAGAATACTTTATACAGCCTGTGGATAAAGGGTTCACAATCCTCCTGCATGGAAATCGAACATAGCATATAGTCGATTTTTTCTAAAAACACATAACATCTGTAATCCATTTCTGCCAATCCTAGAGAAATCTCCCTCTCATAAGCTTAGTCTAGCCGCCACTGTCGTTGGAGTGTCGACACGCACTCGTGTTTATTTCCTGCTCCCTCATTCATTCAGACATTCCAAGCCTGCCTGCTTCTCTGATCGCCTAAGGCTAGTACCGCTCCTTTCCAGTACCCTTATCTCTCTCGCTCGTTCTCTCGCTGTGTCATCATCGTCAGAGCTCATTAGTGTTTGACCACTACAGGCTGCTCACAACTTTCTCGTTCAACTGACGTACTCACTGAACCCCGTATAGATGGATGTGCAAAAGTACTTCCATATATTTAATTTGCAGCATTATTTCTGCGTTCCCAAGGTTCGCTAGTAAATTCACTTTTAAATTTCGCTGCATTGTAGACAGACATTGTACCTGTAATCAATTCTTTTACTCTGTAAGCGTTGTTACCAAGATTACGTACAATACAGAAGGGTCCTCTCCAATTCTCCGTGCTGCCACCTCCTTCTTCTCCTCCGTTCTGCTACCATCCTCTTCTTCTCCTCCTCGCTGTCACCTTCTTCTAGTATTGACTCGTTTTTACGTATCGCACCGGTGTTTCTCTTCCCTACCTGGCTATGTTCTCTCATACTCCGTACTGGCAAGCTTCGTTCGTCTTCCTGGCTGGCTGATATATTTGCTTCCTCTCGAATTTCTTCCTTAAAGGTGTCAGGACTTGACCTCCTATTAATTGCATGTTCCCAATGATTTTGTTCGTCCCCTCCATTAGCGTGTAATTCTACCAGGTAACGCTGCGATTCGGCGTGCCTGTCGTTCCATTCATTCCTATAATTTTGATAGTCCCCTTGCTTCTGGTATCTCCTTTCACGCCACTGTCGATTCTCATTATTTTTATTTTCGTACTGTCTGTAGGGTCCCTCATTTCTCCTATTATTTCTCCATTATTGGTATCCTCGCTGTTGATACCTATTGTTGCCCTGGGTCTGCCTATCATTATTATTTTCATGTCACTGGTGTGACCTATTTTCGTCGCCCTCCTGACCTCGTCTTGGTGTTGTTGACACACTTGTATTTGTGGCCTGTGACCTGGTGTGTACTTGAGTGGGTTTAACCACCTCCGTTGTGTTTACAAGTTCCAGCTGTCGTCCCCCTCTCTGCTGCAAGTGAGATGTTGTCTCGTCAATCTGACGTAAGATTTGTTCGGCTCGAACCGCTGTGTACACGTTTGTTGCCACTAATACCTGCTGAACATTGACTGGCAACTGCAGAGCAATCGTCATAACCAGATCCGATTCTTCTAAAGGATGATCCAGATCCCGAAATTTCAAAAATTGTAACGAAAAGAAATCTGAGTATTTCGTCTGCTGAGTTGACTGATATTTTCTTGAATAAAGTTCCATTCTAAGGCTTTGTTGTAGAGAAGCCGACCAATACTTTCTAAGAAACGCATCCTTGAACTCATCCATCCCTCCGAAAGTATACTTGAAGCTCAAGAAACACGTAAGTACATTTCCCAAAAGAAATCGTTCCATCAATCTTAAACGACACGTGGGCGGTATATTATTGTCATTAAAGTAGTCATCCATCTCCTTAAGATATGCCTTCGGTGTGACACCAGAATTTTCTGTGAATTTATTTGGTTTAAATTCATTTGATCGAATTACTATTACGACTTGAGGGTGCTGATAGCCATGTTGAGGAGTAGAGATTCCTCCAACGTTGTTGTGAAATCCCTATGTGTTAGTAGTTAATGGGCTGCCTGTCAGTCCGTGGCTGCTCGCCGCACTAATTGCCCCCTGGCTTGCTGAGTCAACTTCCTTATCTTTAGCGTGCTCTGTCTGAAATAACGTGTTCTGTCCTAGTGAACGCAACTCTGCTTTTATGATTCTGTCCGATTGTTCTTTCATTTTACTCTTGATTTCTTCCTCAAGTGCTTTAATGCGTGTATGGTTATCACCTACGGTCTTTATGATCGTTAACCGTTCCTCTTTAGAGTCGATGCTCATCTTACGCCAATCCTTTCTGATGCTATCTTTAATCGCTCCCAATTTTTCTTCCATCTGCTGTTTCGTGTCCTCCTGATTCCATTCTATCTTCTCAAGCCTGTCTTCTAGACGTAGATTATTCTCATCTATCGTACTCTTCAAATTATCCTGGTCCGATTCTATGTTTCGCCATCGCTCTGCTGATTGTATTTCTAATTTATCCATGTCCTTTATCAGGCCCGTAATACATTCATTTACTGGTGACAATTGTCCCTGGATAAACGTAGAATCCTCCTCCATTTTATCAAACCGCTTTTCAAGACCATCCTGTGCCGTTTTAACCTCACTGTTATTTACCGTGCATGCTAATTCTATCTGAGCTAGTTTTGCTAATACAGTTTCGTCCAAATCATTTAATTTACGGTTGAAGGTGTCCTCTAATTATTGTATCTGACCTAGCTGTTTGTCGTTATTCTTACTTATATCAAGCGCGAATTGAATAATCTGCTGTGTAGTGTACTCTTTCATCTCTGCAGATAATGTGGCTAACTGGCTCGTATTTCTACTTTCTTGCACTTCTAATTGTTTGTTTATATTTTCATTTACTTGTGCTTGTAATGAGTTACCCTGCTCAATTAATTTAATTTCTAATGACTCACTCTGTTCAAATAATTGTGCATTCTGTTCAGATATCTTAGTGTCTAATTTTTCACTCTGTTCAGCTAATTGTGTTTTAAACTCGCCTGACTGTTCGTTTAATTGTTTAGTTATGGTGTCATTCATTTGAGTCTGGAATGACTCATTCTGTTCAGATGATTGTGCATTCTGTTCAGATAATTTAATGTCTAATTTTTCACTGTGTTCCTTTAATAGTTTCTGGGTTCGTGCCGTGGCATTTTCAATGATCGCCTTGATCTCCGCTACTGTTGCCATTATCACACACAAAAATATATATCACTGAGAAAACAGGAGGATGGCATGCAAATGTCTCCCTGACACACACATATATAATTCTTGACATACATTTACTTCATTTGACCACTTTCAGTTCATTTAAAATTATTCCCTTTACTCCCGCAAATCAATCTGCATCACTGAATGGTTCTAATTTTACATAATACATTTTTAACCCCGCACATATTCAGTCATAAAATTACTATCCAGAACTGATGTTAACACTGACTAATTAATAAAGTATTTATTGTCATTTAAGGCTACCAGCCTCCTAACATATTCATGAGTTTGACTTTCTAAACAAATCTAATTTTACATTTAATCAATGGGTGCCCGATTTTACGTACACTACTTTACTAAATACATCAATAAACACAACGTGAATCGTAATTTAACTTGCAAACTCGTGATTCTACTGTATATTCCATTTTCTTGGCGGTATTTCTCTTCGCCGTAATTAAGTTAACAAAATATCACTTCCGGTGATTTCAAACAGTCAAAAACAGCGAAACGCCACATGTAGGGTAACGTCAGGTTGTCTATGATCCGCTAGAAAAGCCTAAAACAGCGAAAGGCCCCACGTTGGCTAAGCCAGCTTGTCTATGCTGACTATCCAACGTGTTCTAGCAGTGAACTAGCAACGAACTAGCCCCACTTGCGGCACCAGCTTGTCTATGCACCCTTCAATAAAGCATGGTTTTCTCAAGATTCATCTACGGGGTCGTGTTCAGTCCTGACTGCGTTACACAGCAAAGTTCGCTTAAAAACAACATGCTCTAATGAATAGAAAGGTCCATGACAGAGGCTATACTAGAAATAAAATGAATAACAAGTAGAATTAAAGAAATTTAATGACTGAAAATTATGTGCATAATAATAATAATAAATAAAAGAGATCCTCCCTGACTTTCACTCCCATAAGAAATAAATATATTACTGAGCGGTAAGACTCGCTCCACCAACAAAACAATGTGAATACAGCTTCACACAAATGATAAATCATAACATAAAATTGAGCGGTAGGAACTCGCTCGTCACAACATATGGATGCAATTACATTTTTCCTGGTCAAGAAGTTATATAATGCGTGGTGTACTGCTCGTTAAATAAGAAAATGAGTACTGATACGAGTCCGTTTACAACTGAAACAGTCAAGTTGCTCAAGGAGTTGCATCTTTTAAATCACACTACGGCTATGGGACCCACCCTTAATTAATACACTATAATTACTACTGACACATGCAAGATCTAATAATACAAAAGATGACGAATCTCCCTGAGATTCTAGCTGGTGCCAGAGCACACGAAATAAAAAAGCATGCCAGAAATAGGCCAAAACGCTCTCATCACAAATTGGGAGCATAGACTCGCACCTCCTAATGCCACACGGGGTCATTGAACGCGTAAAAATAAACACACAAGAATTTAAAGCAACAGCAACAAAATACAAGCCTAACGGCTGAAAACTATGTTTACATTTTTATAAAACGCCAGACAAACAGGAGTTTCGGAAGCTACCTTATAAGTATGGACAACACCCATTTAATCAATCAAATACTCATTATAACCGATCAGGTTTTGTGAATTTTAAACAACGTCTTAAATTGAAGTACAGGATCCTGGCCTGCTACTAATGACAAGTCGCGTTATCTGATTTGAGCGCGCCCCTCTTGTATGAGTCATCGCTGCGTCAACTATCTCTCTCAGTCCTTCAAGCTAGGTACAAGTTCCACCTGGAAACGCAAACATATCTCACTCATCCACTTGGATGGCAAGAAAACACAAAATAAACAACGAGTTCAGCCTCGCGAGGATATGAACTGGGCTGATGCGGAGCAAGTCAGAATAATCACAATGATATATTCTCGCTAACACATCATAAAATCACACTACGCACCAAAAGCTTGGACTGACTCTCTCTTAAACATACCACTGGGTCGGCTCAAAACAGATCAACCACTATTGCGTCCATAGACACAAAAAAAATACACAACAAAAACTCGGGTGCAAAGTGCCATCCCGTTCAGATCTGCTGAAAAAGCAACTATCAAAATAATCCTGATCTGTCATAAAATTCCGCTCACAAATAATCTTTACCCTCCAAATTCTATTTTTAATCTCAAAATTAATTCAGTTCCATTTTTGTTATAAGGCAGACTTCCGAATTACAATGCTTGACCGCGATTTACGCAAGCGAATGCGAGCACGAGCAGCGCGTCGCCCCGTATATTTGGACCAAACACAAATCACAATATTTACAAATTACACAACGCTCGGCTTGTCCCCTACTTAATGTGTCAGTAAAACAAGAACTAAGAATCTACATTACCAAACGAGCAAACAAACATCTACAAAAATATGTCCCATAATACCATAGCTGATTTAATAAATAAATAAATTCATTTGTACTCAATCCTTTAAAACAGCGTCAAGGAAACATCTGCAGTCATCCCTCCTTTAAGATGCTTAGCTCGCCATCGACATCTTCTGGCAAATGTCCTGCTGGTTCCAAGATCCGGTCTCATTCCTAGACGTCATCTTGTGCTGAATTAAATAAAGTTTTGTAAGATACACTCACGATATATTTCCTATTAAATTCACCGATCAAGTACTAAATTCCTTGACAGTCTATTGGTGAATTATATTCGATGAACTGGTCTTATCTGGTAGTACTGGGACTACAAATAAATCACTGAAGTTACACTTCTAACTTGACGAAAATGTTCCATGTTCAACTACATGAAAAATATGCAGAGTATGCCTCGTGTCCTCGGACACCTTACGTCCTCAAATGCTCAAATAAAAATCAACGTTACGTCCTCAAACGCACAAAAAAGTATGTTCTCTCGAAGCTTTCTGGATCATTATAAATGAAACTGACTAGGGTAGGTGTGGAAGGGGATTTATGGAAAAAATATTCCATAATAATTATCAGACTAGCATGCGATCGGTATCAATGAGTTCGTAGCAGTGTGGAGGCTACGATTATGCTGTAGCTGGCTTGAATCGATCGTGGAATTAATCCGTAAATAACTCCCGCGTTAATTTACCAGGGTGCGTTACCAAGCCGAGTTGCCGCTAAAACAGGGCGTCTTGATATTATTGGTCCAGACTCTTGAAGATCTTTGCGCGCTTTTACTTGTATTTCTGCCACAGGGAGTAGTTAACATGAAGATTGACCAATTACTTCGTAGCATTCGATGTTCTTCTTGGCGCCAACACTCATAGCAACAGGCCATATTGTGCGTACCCAAGCCGTCTTCGCGCTAAAGGTTGCACCTGTTCTATGTGTCAAGAATATTATGCTACTTCCTAAAAATACCACAGGAGCTTAAACCATTGTGTCCTCTCGGCCACTGATTTCTCAATATTTCCCAACACCGTCTGGCTCTCATATCTGCTGTCTGTAGAAATGTATCAATAGATGATGAATAATTTATTAGAATCCTTTATACAGCCTGTGGATAAAGGGTTCAATAGGCTGGTATAATTCGAAAGCATGTCGCGGGCGGATTAGACTAGCTCAAGGGTCGAACTTGGCCCGCGGGCCTTACTTTGTCCATTACTGTTTTAGAGCAAGAAAAATAATGGGATGAAACTCCAAGATGCAGAGTTTTTTTTCGTTCATCTTTTAGTGTACCGTCTAGGAGTCTCGGATATCAACATGAAGGTCCAGGTTCGATTCCCGTCTCTACCAAGCAATTCAGTTCTGTTCTGATAGTTGGAACGGGTAACACTCAGCCTTGTGAGACAAAACTGGAAATAGGTTGCTTTGATTCGCACTTCAGCCATTCTAGAAGTGATTTTCCGTGGTTGATCAAATAAGGGCTTGTCAGTAGACGTCGGTACACTTTTTCTACACCGCTTATTGGATAGCAACTAGTTGCTATGCCCCATATACGAGGGCAGATCAAAAAATAAGTTGCACTTCCCAGTTATGGCCATTGATTACACCACCTATACAACAGCAACACGCCTATAACGACATACAATGTAACATCACTTTTCCACATAGTTTCCGAGAGACTCCAAACATTTCTGCTAACGCAGAACCAACTTGTCGATACCGGATGCATAGCAAGTTCCTCCAGCGTTCTGCAACCACACGGGGACAGCGGCCTTCACCTCCTCATCGGTCTGGAAACGTCGACCAACGGGCCCCGTTTTGAGCTTACCGAACAGACGATAGTCACATGGCGCTATGTCGGGACTGTAGGGTGGATTTTGCCAGACCTCCCATTTGAAACGCTGCAGCAGTTCGCTCGTATGTGGGCCTTGTATGGTGTTGAGTTATCGTGCACTAAAATCACACCGGTGCTTCTCTTTAATCGTGCAAATCTTCCTTTTGGCCCATAGGAATCGGATTGTCGCACGCACCTCATATTTGGAGTGAACGTCCAGTCGACGCGCCATTGCTTTTGGCTGCTATTCACACCACACAAGACGAGACACCACAGCGACCTGCCTAACAGACGTGTGGGCAGTGTCTGTCCCTTTCTCCGCTGTGCCCACGTTTGAGACACACAGCGCACTGCTGCAGTGCGTTAGTACAACTAACTCTTTGATCCACCTTCGTATAAAGCGCATTGCAGTGAGCTAAAGGAAATGCAATATAGGCTATGCTTGTAAACTTCTCTCTGATAAACATGAGCAAACAATTAGGTGTCATCAACTCCGCACGTTGTATCGGCCCAGTGGTGACTCCTGACTTTTATAATGTGTAGGACGTCATTGGATAGGCTACTTGTTAACCTAAGATAATTATTATAGCTGGGATAAATTGAGATATTAGACTCGGTCTAATATTAATTATTCAGTCACACAGCAATATTGCGAAAACATTACTCAACATAATACAATACAATACCACTCCAAAGATGTGCACACGCTGAAATCAGACTATCCATTTATACGCGCGAAATCGGAACCAATAAGCCCGTAGTGTTGGATTAAAATCAACCAATAGCGAGACTTGAGGATCTCAATCGACGTCCTCAGAGCGCCATTAAACAGACCAAAGCTACCCCTTCCCCCTCAAGGGCTACGATACATTTCTAAAGCTATAAACACATGCTTGGAGGATGTAAGGCAGGGCCATCCAGTCATTGCGCTCAGAGTGCTCGGGGAGCACTGGCCAGTCCGACTAGCGCTCCTTCCCCTACCACCACTACACTCTGGCAGCGAGGAGACCCGAGACAGACGGACGATGTTCGAACCGCGCTGACTGTCGTGCAGCCGGCGGCTTTTGTGGGTTTGTTGACATCATATTGATAGGGCTGTTTTGCCATTAAAAATATACAAATTGAATTGTACTCCGATGTATTGAATGTGCAGGAAACGAACGCAAGAGTTGAGTAAGGAATATTGAGATTTATTCCACACTGAAATGTCAATATATTAGAGAGGGAAATTCAACATTTTACCAATATGAACAGATATTACAGACATTGAGTGACTTTTGCTCCGTCGTTTTTACGAGGTTTTAGTTTCGGAGGAAACAATCTTCTCCAAATTGGGTACAATATTTCTGGGCATAGCTATTCGTAAACAATTGTGCAATTTTCTATCGCTTATCGTTGCACGATATTTACTTTTGGTAAGCTTAAGGACAGAAAAGAAACGCTCACAAATGTACATTGAGCCGAACATTAACAGAAATTTACATGCATGTTTATACAAAAGGGGGTATTCTCCATGCGGAAAGCTGCTGTAAAATTCTTCTAAACTTCGTGACATTAGAAAGCGGTCTTTAAGACGAACATTGCACAACAATCTAATTGAATTAGCTGTGGAATACTGTCTGCACTAAGAGAGTATGGTCGAACAAATACATCTTACACCGCTTGGAGTTCGCGCTCAGCCAGACAAGCTCCTCCCCCCACTACCTTCCACCAAAGCGCTTGGAGCACTGGCCTAGAGCGCGGCTGGAGCACTAGCGCTCGGGGAGCGCTGTGTGGATGGCCCTGATGTAAGGCTCTCTTTCTCAGCTTTCTACTCCGGCCGATGAAGATCACACTTCACCCATCTAGGGGTGAAATGAAGAACTAGTTACAGGTACTGGCAGTGTCAGCGAAACAGAGCTTATCGAGAGGGCGCGTAAGGTGGACACAAAGAATATTTTACGAAACTTTTTCTTTTTTTAAACAATTACAGCTATGAGCTGACTGTAGGATGATCCTCACGTCCTACATGGAGGAATCACCACTGTATCGACCACTGTGCTAGTGTGTCAAAAACGTTTTCAACTTTTATAGTAGACAATGTAGCGTGGTACTCAATGGAAGTGAAACGTAGGACTGTTGGTGCAGGAAAGAAAAGGAGAATAGAAGCGTACTCTATGGAAGTGAAACTTAGGACTGTTCGTGCAGCAAAGAAAAGGAGAATAGAAGCGTTTGAAATGTGGTGTTACCAGAGAATGATGAAGATCAGTTTGGTAGATAGAGTAACAAATGAAGAGTGGGAGAGGAGAGATGTTTCTGGTGAATGCTTAATTTTCTTTTTATCATTTTAATTAATGATCTTGTCGACTTCGTCGTTACGCTGTGGTCTGGCGTTACGTTACGGTGACGGGACGAAATGTACCCAGATGCTTTGAGGTGTGTGACGTCATAGTACCGCTTGGTGCATGTGTTCCCCGACAATCTCTACTTCGTTAGTCACGGGTAATCTCGAGAACCACTGGATGGATTTTGATGCGGTTTTCACCATTCAGTAAAGGATATATCGAGGAAAGATTCTGTAGAAAATAATTTATGTATGATCAAAGGAAGCCAAGCAGTAACGATTTCAGTGAAAAAATCGACAAGTAGTTCCGTGAAGAACTATACAGCCTATTTTCATATATCCTACTAATGCTAATTGCCTCTATCAACATACAAAATTTCAGTTTGATTGTTGTGAAAGATTCGTAGATATTGAGAACCGTATAAATATTTCAGATGGTCGCCAGGTTCGAGTTTTATTTATGTACTATTACTTGAAGATTATTGTCTACGTGTGGTATTCAGACTTCAATCGCATCATTAGGACACAAGAAGTAAAAATGTAATTTTAAAATTTCGCACAGTCACCATCTTGAGGTTGTGAAAACAATTGAACTAAATTAGATGCCAGTGCATTACAATGTGTATAATCATTTACTGTACCACATTTCACGGCGCTCAGATGGTTAAATCACGAGAAAAGTCTATTAAAATGTTTCAACTTCGCTTGGCCGCCATGTTCGTTTTTTACTTAACACGTTTTTGAAAGTTACATAGATAAACTTGTAGCAGTGCCCTTTATCACCGTACAAAATTTCAGGGTGATATCATAAATAGTTTCGGAGATATTGAATGCCAGTGAAATATTTCGCACAGCAGCCATTTTGGGGTTATATAAAAATTGAACTAAATTCGACGCCAGTGCATTACAATGTGTATAAACATTTGCTGTACCATGTTTCATTGCGTTTGGATGGTTAAATCGCGAGAAAAGTCTATTTAAAAGTCTCTACTTCGCTTGGCCGCAATGATGGTTTTGTAGTTACCAGGTTTTCGAAAGTCTCATACCTGAACTTATAGTAGGTCCCTTTATCACCATACAAAATTTCAGGGTGATATCGGTAATAGTTTCGGAGATACTGATTGCCGGTGAAATAGTTCGCACTGCCGCCATGTTGGATTGGTGAGACATAATAACACTTGAAGGGTACGGTCGGGGTCGGCCAGAATGGTACTATGTTCTTACCGAGTTTCATTGAAATCGCTCCAGCCGTTTAGAATTTATTAGGGGGGTGGGGACACACACACGAATCAGACACGCACACACAGACACACGGACAAAAGGTGATCTCATAAGCCTATTTTTTTTCATAAAATGAAAATAGGCTAAGAACAAACTTGGCGTCCGTGCGCTTCTTATGCTTACGCTGGGTAAACCGTTAAAAATATCAACATGATATGAGCATAAGAATTGGTCAGCATGAAAAGTTCTACAAAAAATCCGCGAGAGCATACCTCTATCTTCAATACATCGCCCACAATAAGTGTTTTTAGACTGGATGGAAGGGGTACGTCATCCAGCCATCTCCCTCCGCGCGCTTGACCTTGCTTTGCCCTTGGTTTTCACTTGCCGTTCGCGAGTAATTTGAAACAAGGTAAAGTATTATAAAGCAAGATAAGTGTTATGCAGATAATTTTCTAACATGTCAAGAGTGGCTTCGAGAGAAGAGAGAAGCCTCCAGCCTTTCTAGCATTTTTCAGCATTTGTAGCATTTAAAATGATACAAAGTCTAGTCTTTCAGACTGACTGTCACTTTTTGCCGTGTGACCTCCTGAGAGCCCGGTTGCAGGTCATTCTAGACGACGCCCGTGGGCGACCTGGCCGCAGGAATGAGACAAGAAATGAATTAATGCAACTATAAGGAAGCGGCCATGGCCTGTCATAAGGTACCGTCACAGCATTTGCCTGGGAAACCACGGAAAACCATTTCAAGGACGGTCGATGGCGGGGCTTGAACCCACGTGTACCGAATCAGCAGAGAGCTTGGCCCCATGACCTATCGCTGCGCTTTAGCGAGCAAACCTACCGCTTTCAGTGTGACTGCTAATGAAGAGAAGCGATTGGTTGGTAGGACACATACTTCGACACCCAAGAGTAGCAAACATACTGTAGTTACGGAAGGAAGGGTCGAGGGCAATACTGTAGAGGTACTCCAAAGTTAGAATATGTTAAACAGGTTGCCTCAGATGTAAGGTGTGCTAGCTATGTAGAGATGAAACGATTAGCTCAGGATTGGGAGACATGGAGTGCTGTATGAATCCAGTCTAAAGGCTGGAGACTCAAACAACAATTTATAAGAAATTGTTTATGTCAAGAAGAGGCAGCTTTACTTACCAAAAGGTACTTTAAATCCTTCGGATATGAATTCAATCACATTTGAAATACTGTTAACGAATACAATGTTGGTAGAAATTAACTGATAAACGTCTTGCACTGTAGACTAAGGTTCATAACAAGTATCATTAAATAATACTTACCGTGACAATTAGGTTATTGAACAAATGAAACTCTTAGGCTCAATTCCAATCGTCTAAAACTGGGGGAGTCGCTGAATTCGTCGGAATTTTTAAGAGCGTTAGAAATCCCTCAGTATGCATTCCTTCGGAGGGGAAGTAAAGCTGGCGGTCCCATGTCATAGATTTATGGCATGAAGAAGAACCTTCCACTAACTACACTTGTGTGAAGCCAAAATTTGTAGGTTAGAATTGATAACGCTCTATTAGTTCCAGCGTTCGCCTCCAGGTGCTGACTGCGATGCCATCTAGTAGCCTAGTCTGCAAGCTAGATGTCGTGGACGGTAGCATTTGGTAGCAAAAAAGGAACTACTTGAAATTATTGCCTTCAGTCCTAACTTGAATTAAGAAACAGATAACACACACTAATACAGCCATCACAATGAGTTAACACCGGTTATCAGACAGATTCTACACACACCCACATTACATGGGGCTACATGACCGCGTTGTCGCAGCCCCTAAACTAAGGAATCAACCAACCAGACTGGGGGAGCTGTAGAAATATTTCTGCCGGAAGTAAATATCAGTATCTGATGCGTAAAATTAATTGTAAGTTACACAAGTCTTATAATATATTTTTCAAAAAGCCTTGATATAAAATGTTTTGCTCCATAGCTGTACAAAGTAAACAGCGTCAGCTGCATATCAGCCTAAATAATTCAGCTGATAAAAGACTTTCAGGATGAAAAAAAAAAAAACATCTAATCTGAATATCACGTGCTGAGCAAACTGTCATGATTGACGTAAAGGTTACGTAAAGTGAAGGCGCAAAGTGTACACAATCACCACGTCATGTACAGCGAGATAATAACACCGGGAATGAGACCATACGTTGCATTCTTCAGGCCTGGCGTCACTCCAAATTTCTCCACAGGAATACGTTATCCTAAAAGTTGTGAGTTCATGTAAATTCTTAGAAATGTGCATCGACTGATACACGTTAACTCCCAAATCTTCATAAAATGCAATGGAACATCAGTAACAAGTTGGTTCTTTAGTTTAGGTGCTGTGACAAGCCGGTCATTTATCTCCGTGAACTTTGGGTGTGTGTAGAATCTGTCTTAAAACCGGTGTTAATTGTGATGGCTGTATTAGTGTGTGTTATCTGTTTTTAATTCAAGTAGGCCTAAGGACTGCACAGATTCAATTTTGAAGTAGTTCCTACTTTTACTACCTAATGCTACCGTTCACGACACCTAGCTGTGTACTTGGATACTGTACTACTAAATGCCATCGCAAACAGCGCCTGGTGACGAGAGTTGGAACTTAAGAGCATTAATCAAAGCTAACCTACACATTTTGCTTCACACAAGTTTAGTTAGTGGTTGGTTGGTTCCTCAGTTTAGGGGCTGCGAAAACGCGGTCATGTAGCCCCGTGTACTTTGGGTGTGTGTAGAATCTGTCTGATAACCGGTGTTAATTGCGATGACTGTATTAGTGTGTGCTATCTGTTTTTAATTCAAGTAAGGACTGCAGACTGCCCAGGTGTCTAGGGATGTCAGCAATATCGCCATAAACCGACGATGAATTAAACCTACGGAAATAATAATCAAGCGTATAATTATTCTAAACAAGCTGATAACTAATTTTTTATTGCTATTAAACTTGAAACACATGCATTTTGGACCTGCTGACCGACGCCTTGTTGGTGTTTTACATTTCCTGATGGAAATAACCTAGGACAGATGACACTATATTTGATCGACGGAGTGTTGCTTAACCGTTAGTTCGTAGCTGGTGGAGCTCAACACTCATGCAACATAAGTCGTAGTTTTAACTACACCATCGCCAACTTAAATGACACTCACTTAGATGACACTGGTTTACAAAGAGTAATCCAAGGTGCAGGCAGGAATATAAGATTAATTTGGTCTTGTGTTTTATTTAATATTACCCCAATGTTTACCTTGTTGTGCTGATGAGCACCTAGTTGATAAGAGTGTATTTAACTTTTTTTAATGGCTTGTCATGTAGCTTTTGATGTAATTGTTTTTGCTTTACGGACGTCATCGCCGTAAATTGTGTATTAATCGTCAGAACTTAGCTAAATTGATTAACGTTAAATGTAAATGAGGAAATGGTATCATCGTAACTTAGATTTGTTTTTGCCACCCTGTTAAATGTTAAATTCCGTTATTAACTTAAACTTTGTAACTTGAATTAGGGTTCCTTTTCGTACCATTTTCCTAGCCTTGCTGTCGTTGCTTATCTTTGTAAATTAGATCTTTCACGAGGGTTTACCGTAGTTTACAGGTAGGGCCCTGTTCTTTATTTTTCTTTGTTTATTAGTTTGCGGATTAGCCGATATAAACCCTCCGAACTAGGATAGGTGCTTGCATATTTTATAATAAACGTTTTTACAAGTTTTACATAAGTCTGGATGTTTCCTTTCTCAGTCTAGTTTTCTTAGGTGTACCTTCTTGAGCCGTCTATGACTTTTAGCCACCATGTTACCACTGATCCCCTGGATCATAGTTTCTCATGCCGCTGAGGCCTATAAGAAATTCACCTCATCCTCTCGGCACATGGGTCCGGCAGGTGAGGTGTCGGGGAAGTCATTTCGGTTGTTGGTAACCCTGAGAGCTCCTCTGACGGGCACAATGCAAATGAGTGCATACAGACACAGCCTTCTTCTTCTTAGCGTGTTCCCGTTTGAACGGGATCCGCTTTTCGGGTCAATGCAGGCCATGTCTTTCCATGAAGCGCTTCATGTGGGCTTAGGCTTCTTGATCTTCGATCTGACTTAAAGTTTCTAGCCATCATAGCTTAGGTCTCCCACGGTGTCTCTGGCCTTCAACAGCGAGATGACAGGCTGAGCTGATGACTGAACCATGCGGTGCTTGTACGACATGGCCACACCAACAAAGTCTCCATTCCTGCATTTTCTCATCGATTCGAGCAATACCAGATAGTTGTCGGATCGTTGTGTTGTTGATGTGGTCGAGCATTTCCATGACATGTAGCGAGTGCTCTGCACTTTTAGGTGCTGGTCAACACTCTGTACCATACAATGAAACTGACCTCACCATTGAGCGGTATATCTGTGATTTTAGGTGGATGGACATCTTCTTATCACAAAGAACATCAGTTAGATACCTGAATCGCATCCACGTTGCGTTGATTCTTGCTCGCACATCTTCATTTATACAGCCGTCACTCTGTAATCGAGAACCCAAATATCGAAATGTATCCACCTTGGCGAGAGGTGCTCCAATAATTTGCATACAGACACAGTATCAGCCTGAGAAACAAACACCATATACAAGAAAAGATATTAACGTAGGTAGGTTGTCATTTATTGTCCTGATGTTATAATAAATTGAACTAAAGAACAGCATTTTAATATAATGCAGTAATCAGATTTTTTTTGTCGTGTAGCCTCCTGAGAGGCCGAGTGCAGGTCTTTCTAGTCGACGCCCATGGGCGACCAGCGCGTCGGGATGAGAGATGGAATGGATGAAGATGAGTGAAACTGGGCAAGGATATGGAAGGAAGCGGCCGTGGCCTGTCAGAAGGTACTGTCCCGGCATTTGCCTGGTGTTGAAAATGGGAAACCACGGAAAACCATTTCAAGGACAGCCGACGGTGGGGCTCGAACCCACGCGTCAGCAGAGAGCTTGGCCCCTTGACCTAACGCAGCGCTTTAGCCCGCGTAGCCACTACTGTCGGTAGTAATCAGATGTGAGAGGTATACTGCCCAAAGAAGCAGGAAGAAAGGCGTCTTTAGAGAGCTGAAGTGCTTGCAATGCTGACGAACTTATATAAATCAAAGGTGTCGAAGAGTACCTAACATAAGGTCACGGCCACTGCCATCCCAAATATTACCTCAATTACAATTACACACATTAGAACAGCCATCACAGTGACACAGGTTATCAGACATTTTCCACACCTACCCAAGTACACGAGGCTACATAACCACGATGTCGCAAAGTCCCTAAATGAATCAACAAGAATAACTACAACCTAATAGGACTAAGCAAAAAAGAAAAGAAATAATACTAATTGTAATAATAATAATAAAATTATTTTTGTTATTATTATTATTTTTGTTTCGTTGTGCCAAACAAAGGAGCGAATTTGAACTTATTAGCATTTTTAGCCTATTTTCATTTTTGAAAAAAAAAAAGGCTTATGAGATTATCTTTTGTCCGTGTGTCTGTGTGTGTGTGTGTGTGTGTGTGTGATGGTGGTGGTGTGTCCCCATCCCCACCCCCACTAAAAAATCTAAATGGCTGGAGCGATTTCAATGAAACTCGGTAAGTTCATAGCACTATTTCGGGCAACCCCGACCGTGCCCTTCAAACTTTGTTACGTCTCACCAATCCAACATGGCGGCTGTGCGAAATATTTCACCAGCATTCAATATCTCCGAAACTATTACCGATATCACCCTGGATTCTTTTTACGGTGATAAAGGGAACTACTAGAAGTTCACTTACTTGACTTTTGAAAAACTGGTAACTACAAAACCAACATGGCGGCCAAGCGAAGTTGCGACTTTTAAATAGACGTTTTTCGCGATTTAACCAACCAAACGCAATAAAACTTGGTACAGTATATGTTTATACACATTGTAATGCACCGACAACTAATTTCGTTCAATTGTTTACATAACTTCACAATGGCAGCTGTGCGAAATATTTCACTGGCATTCTATATCTCTGAAACTATTAGCGGTATCACCCTGAAATTTTGTACGGAGATAAAGAGTACTACTGGAAGTTCATCTATAAGACTTTCATAAACCGATTAACTACTAAACGAACATGGCGGCAAAGTGAATTTGAAAATTTTAAATAGACTTTTCTCGCGATTTAATGATCCAAACGCAATGAAACTTGGTACAGGAAATGTCTATACATATTGTAATGCACTGGTATCTAATTTAGTTCAATTGTTTACATAACCTCAAGATGACGGCTGAGCGAATTTTAAAATTAAGTTTTTATTTCTTGTGTTGTAATCATGCGATCAAAGTGAAAGTTTGAATAATGAACCTACGCAATAATTTTCCTTAATGGTACATGACTCTATGCCCTATACATATAACAATCCAACATGGCGACCATCCGCAATATTTTGTCGGTTCTCAATATCTACGAATCTATTACAGCAATCAAACTGAAATTTTGTATGTTGATAGAGGCAATTAACATAAGTAGGATATATGAAAATAGGCTGTATAGTTCTTCAAGGAACTACTTGTTTTTCTTCCCTTTCCAATATCTCTTCATCCTTTCGCTGTGTTCCCTTTTACGCTGTTCTGTCCATCCTGTATTTTGTCGGGTGGGCATCTCAAAAAATTTGTGTTTGTGAATTAAAGCTCTGAATTTTGTTCGGTCTTGAATGGTTTCTTCATGACAGCCAATTTAATTTATGTCTTCACTGATTTCTTTTAGCCTGTTGTTTTGATATTTCAATGATAAGGCTAGGTTGAATATTTTCCTTGTGAGCCTGTTATTATTTATTCTATATTATTATTATAATTATTATTATTTTGCTTGCCACGGTGGGGGAGTAGTTATCGTGTCAGACTACCCACCCCAAACTTGCAGGTTCGCTCCTGGCCGTGGTAAGTGATGTTTGAAAGGCGTCAAAAATCACGGTACGCATGTCATACGTTGTTGGCATGCTAAAGATCCCATTTGAATTCAGTAGGCCGTGTTCTCAATGGCAAAATTAATCTCGGGATTTTCCGCCAGCACAAAGTTCCTCCTTCCTCTACTAGAAAGTGCTATAGTGTCAAGGAGCTTAGATATCTAACCCCCTTGACTTTCATAGCGCTCCAAGGAATGTAAAAATTCGACATAAAAGCTGCCCTCTGGGCGTCAAATAACAAAGCTTGCACCCGGCACCCGAGACCATACGAAATTATTATTATTATTATTATTATTATTATTTATTTTGCGCATGCGCTTATACATTCTCAGCATATTTGCTGGAAAGAAAACATTTACAATCCCAGATACCGTATATATAATAAGGAGCAAATTCTTGGTGACTGCATTCAGTAAGCTAGTTGCTTTACGCTTTTCCCCCACTCCTTCAGGCCTGATTGCCCAAGAACAGCCTTACTACGCGACACGTAGAAGGTATGACAGTATGAAAGTATGCATCAGTTTGAAAAGGCCAGGGTCTAATTTCAACTCAGTGAGCGATTCCTTTAAGTTGTTGGGAATCACGCCAGTGCTGGAGATGATAATAGGAACTGTCCTGACTTGTACCATGTGCCATTGCTTCCTTATCAGATCTGAAAGCTCTGTGTATTTTGACAGCTTTTCAACATGCTTTGTTAGCATGTTACCACTGTTTGGGATTGCCACATCTATGAAGGTCACAGAAGCAGAACTTTAGGTAGTTCCTCGTGGGGACAACCTGGTCCTGAATAGCCATCATAAAGCCTTCATGTTTCATGCATTTGTCAACAAGAACCAAATCAGGCCTGTTGTGCACAGTTGATTGGTCTGTCAGCACCGTACGATCCCAGTACAAAGTGAAGCTGTCATTTTCCAGTACACTTTCAGGAGCATGTTTATAGTACGGCACTTTCTCCTGGCTCAGCAGTTGAAGGTGTATAGCCAGTTCTTGATGAACTATCTTGGCAACAAAATCATTTCTCTTCCTATATTCTCTCCCTGCAAAATGGCGACAACCTGATATAATATATTGAACAGTCTCCGATGTTTGGCAACCGTATCTGCAATGGTCATCTTGCACAGATGCATCCTTGATAATGTACTTTAGGTAGTTCCTCGTGGGGACAACCTGGTCCTGAATAGCCATCATAAAGCCTTCTGTTTCAGGAAACATCTGCCCAGAAAACAACCAAAAGTTCGACGCAAGCTTGTCGACGTGAATTTGGATGACTTCATTGGGATGTCTTCCGTGCAGTGGCTTGGACAACCAGGCATTGAATCTATCCAAATCACTGCGCACCTGATTTTGAGTCTCTTCCTTACTTAAGAGTAGTGGAGTTGAATCCTCTGCTTCTGTGACAGCCTTGTGCAGTATCGAATGGTTCGATACAGAACATAAGTATTTTCTTAGCTCATAGATCTGTCAAGCAACTTGGTTGTTTATATCAACAATTCCTCTCCCACCCATATGTCTTGGTAACATGACTCGTTCCACAGATGTCCTGGGATGGTGCTTTCGTGATTTGGTCAGTGATGTTCTAATTTTCTGTTCTAGACTTGCAATGTCAGTTTTACTCCACTTGATGACCCCAAACGAGTAACTAAGGATGGGGACAGCATAAGCGTTGATCGCTTAACCAAGTTTTTACTGTTGAGGCTGGTGTTACAAACAAGCTTAATTCTTCTGACAAATTCCTTCGTCAGATCTTGTTTCACTACTGAGTGTTCTATGTGTCGGGCTTGCTTCATTCCCAGATACCTGCAGGTCTCGTTAGTGAGCATTGTTGTAATCTGCTGGCCCTGAGTTGTTTCATATATTCCTTCCTGTAGCTTGCCTTTCATAACGTTCAGCATTTTACATTTCTCCAGCCCGAATTCCATTTTCACATCCTGCGAGAAGGTTTCCACTATCTTCAACAGAAACTCTAGCTGTGCTCTGGTGGCAGCATATAGCGTTAGGTCATCCATATAGGCTACAAGAGATGGTTGAGCTTTGCAAGCTCCCTGGAGTTCTTCTTGATACTGAAGCCATATTTTGTTGAATTAAGTTGGTTTGATAGTGGATTCATCGCAAGACAGAACCATAATGGGCTCAAGGAGTCTCCTTGGAATATTCCCTTGTGGATTGCGATCATACTGGTTGCAATACTGCCATTTGTAGTACTAAGGCACATCACTGTACGCCACGTTGCCATGGCGTTTTACAAGAAATATATAATCTGAGCATCAATTTTATACAGTGACAAAATATGGATCAACCAATCATGGGCCACAGAATCATAGGCCTTTCTGTAGTCAATATATGCCGTGAATAAATTTCTGTTATTGGCAAAGGCCAGGTTAGAAACCACTGAGTCAATGATAGGTATTTCTTTACACCCTTTGGACCCTTTCGTGCATCCTTTTTGTTGTGTTGCTAGGATGTTATTTTGTTCACAGTGGGCATATATCCTCCTACTAAGACAGGACGTGATGATCTTAATCATCGTGGGAAGGCATGTAATTGGACGGTATTTTCCAGGATCTTGCATATTTTGTGGGTCTTTCGGAAGTAGATGTGTTACACCTTGTGTAAAGAAATTTGGCATCTTCTGTGGATGAGCAACAACTTCATTCACCAGAGTAGACAGAAGATCGTAAACGCACCAGAATTTCTTATACCGTACCAGTAATTCTGTATCTGATCTAAACCGGGTGCTTTCCAGTTAGGAAGACCTTTAATGATGGAAGAAATTTCAGTTGATGTTATTGGATCATATTGCATCGAATTATATTCTTTAGAGATGTCTGTTACTTCCTGAACCCGATGGGAGTCTGGGTTAAAATTGGTGGCTTTGGTTAGTTGATTGCTCCAAAACTCTTTAATTTCTTCTCTTGTTGGATAAGGAGCATTTGAGGATGCATGGTTTTCGCTCAGTGCTCTGTAGAATTTCTTCTCGCCTTTGACAAATAAGTTGTTGTCCTGTCTCCGTTTCCTACTGGCTCTGTATCTGGAAAGTCTGTTCGCTACCAATGTAAGTTTCTGTTTGAGTGTATCTATTATTATTATTATTATTATTATTATTATTATTATAGCTTGCCACGGTGGGTGAGTGGATAGCGTGTCGGTCTACTAAACCCAAGATTGCAGGTTCGCTCCTGGCGGCAAAAATACGACACGCATGTCATACGATGTTGGCATGTCAATGAACCCATTTGAATTCAGTAGGCCGTGTTCATAATGGCAAAATTAATCTCGGAAGTTTACGCCAACACAAAGTTCCTCATTTCTCTACTAGAAAGCGCTATAGTGTTCAAGGAGCTTAGATATCTAACCTCCTTGACTTTCATAGTGATTCAAGGAACAACGAAATTCGACATGCAAGCTATCATCTGGGTGTCAAATTACAAAGCTTGCACGAGGCACCCGAGGCTATAACGTATTATTATTATTATTATTATTACTATTATTATATCGTAGAAGCAAAGTGACAAAAGAACAGGCATCTCTTCACTGTTATGACTGGTATATTATTACTACCTTTACGTTAGAAAGTGACAGATGATTTTCTGAACTGCGAGGGAACATTATAGGGTCATTGACCTTGAGAGAAGGCACAAAAACATTTTCTTTACCGCAAGGATCAAGGTGAAGGAGGGAGAGAGCGCCATTTGTTACACTCCCTAGCAGTAGAAGAAATAGTTTTCTCGGCATATAACTCACTTCGCACCTCACAAAAACCGAAAGCAGCTACACCGGTGAGATACATAATCTAAACAGGCACAAAGATTCAAATACAAGACAATTACCTAAATTAATAAATAGTATCTCCATGACTGATGAAACAGCTGCCATACCAAGATCCACACCCACCAGCTTAGCCCACGATGACACTCCACTCGACCAATGGTTGTATTAACTAGCGGCTTCGGTGGTGCAGTTGGTAGCATGCTGAACTGCTGTGCCCAAGATCGCGGGTTCAAACCCAGCTGAAGTCGTCGGATTACTTAAGAGCGTTAAAATCCTTCAGTATGTCTTACTTCGGAGGGGAAGTAAAGCTGGCGGTCCTCTATCATACATTTATGGCATGTAAGATTTCATTGTAACGCTCTATCAAAGTTCCAACGTTCCCCACTAGGTGTCAGTGACATCTGGTAGTGAAAGTTGGAACTACTTGAAATTGAACGTAACTTGTAGCTCACCCCATGGGTGTCCGCTTGAAGCAGTTACAGCCTCTGGCGAACCGAACATGTCCTCGGACACTCCCGGCACCAAAAACCATACGCTGTATAAATAAATGTATTAACTACCTGCTCGGGTCCAAGCTCTGTGAACTTGCGGGGTGAGGTGAAGTGGCAGGCGGGAAGAGAGGGGCCTGTTAACAGTCCACCGTGTTGTCTGGAATTCCTGTCTATTCCAATATTGTTAACATAGGGTCGTTGCCTATACCAGTGTAGTGTTCGAAATGAGTGAGTGAGTCACCGACCAATGTATTTGGTTCTAAATATTCAGTAAATTGAAACCTTGAGTCAATAAATAGTTGTACTTTAATCACAGTACACATTGTGACGTTCTTCAGTGTTATATAAAATACGAAAAGAAGCAAGACTTACATACAAAAATGTTCTTATCAAAAGTGGTTATCAAAATAATTACTTAAAATGCTAATAGGCAACAGGCTGAATAACACTTAGAAATTTAAAAAATCCTATCTGTTACAACGTGTTATCAAATAAAAGATATAAATCTTGATAAAAAGCAGCTTGACGTTAAAACTGTTTGGACTGTTAGCATTTTAAGTAACTATTTTGATAACAACTTCTGATAAGGACATTTTTGTTTGCTTTGACATAAAAATGACCATGATAGCCCGAAACCTTATTGACGTGTGAGTTATAAACTATTTATTTTTACCTGAAGTCAATATTTGGCCGGCCCCGTGGTGTTGGGGTAGCGCGCATGTCTCTCACCCGGAGGCCCCGGGTTCGATCCCCGGCTCCGTCAGGGATTTTAAAACTGACATGAGGGTTGGAACGGGGTGCACACAGCCTCGTGAGGACAATTGAGTAGCTGTCTGACAGTGAGACAGTGCCCTGGTCAAGAAAACCAAGATTAACGGCCGAGGGGACCCGACGCGATGACCACGCGTCACCCCAAAATCTGCAGGTCAATTGGCTGGGCAGCGGTCGTTTGGTAGGCCTAGGCCCTTCAAGGTCTGTAGTGCCACGGGGTTAGTTTTTTTTTTTTTAAGTCAATATTTATTTCATTGAAACCCGCTGGTATATGATGAGTAGTTCACATAGGAAATATTCAAAAAAAAAAAACAGATCCGTTACAATAAAAATTGGCTTGAAAAACAGCATAGAAATAAGGATACCGTATCTAAAAAAAATTAAACTGAGTTCTTTTAGAACAGAACAGAATAGATATACAAACAAGTAGTTCCATGAAGGACTATACAGCCTATTTTCATATATCCTACTTATGTTAACGGCCACTATCAACACACAACATTTCAGTTTGATTGCTGTAATAGATTCTCAGATATTGAGAACCGAATAAATATTTCGGATGGTCGCCATGTTGGATTTTATATATGTAGGTCCTAGAGTTATGTACTGTTTCATGAAGATTACAGTGTACGTGTAGCATTCAAATTTCAATCGCATGATTAGGACACAAGGAATAACAAGGAGATTTTAAAATTTCGCTCAGCTGCCATTTTGTGGTTATGGAAACAATTGAACGAAGTTAGATGTCGGTGCATTACAATGTGTATAAACATTTCCTGTACCAGATTTCATTGCGTTTGGAACAATAAATCGCGAGAAAGGTCTATTAAAAATTTTCAAATTCGCTTGGCCGCCATGTTCGTTTTGTAGTTAACCGGTTTTTGAAAGTGTTATAAATGAACTTCCTTTAGTGCCCTTTATCTCCGTACAAAATTTCAGGGTGATACCGCTAATAGTTTCAGAGATATAGAATGCCGGTGAAATATTTCGCACATCCGCCATCTTGTGGTTATGTAAACAATTGAACGAAGTTAGATGTCGGTGTATTACAATGTGTATAAACATATACTGTACCAAGTTTTATTGCGTTTGGTTTGTTAAATCGTGAGAAACGTCTATTTAAACGTCGCAACTTCGCTTGGCCGCCATGTTGGTTTTGTAGTTACCAGTTTTTCAAAAGTCACATAGATGAACTTCTAGTAGTTCCCTTTATCGCCGTTATAAATTCCAGGGTGATATCGGGAATAGTTTCGGAGATCTTGAATGCTGGTGAAATATTTCGCACAGCCGCCATGTTGGATTGGTGGGACGTAATAAAATTCGAAGGGAACGGTCGGGGTCGCCCGGAATAGTGCTATGAACTTACCGAGGTTCATTGAAATCGCTCCAGCCGTTTAGAAGTTATTAGGGGGGCTTTCACACACACACGGACAAAAGGTGATCTCATAAGCATATTTTTTCAAAATTGAAAATAGGCTAAAAATGTATAACACTTACGTGTATGTGAAAATATGTACTGTTTGTTGAATCAGTTAGGTTATAAAAATTCTTGATGTGTGTTTGCAAGGTCTGTGGAGAGAGAAAAAACAAACAATATAAATAGTCTTGTATCATGAAAGTAATATGTTAAACTATTGAATATTGAGAGCAGAAACTTCTTTCACTTACATAGTTTAGAAATTGAAGTTGAATAGGCCTAATACACCTGCACAATAATCTTCATGCAATAGTACATAACACGAAGGCCTACGTGGCGACATTCCGAAATATTAAGACGGTTCTCAATAGTCTATCTACGAATCTATTACAGAAATCAAAACTGAAATTTGGTATGTTGATAGAGGCAATTAACATAAGTAGGATAAATGAAAATAGGCTTTAATTCTTTACGGAAGTGCTTGGTGTGCCTTAGTGAAAACTTAAACATTTCTATTACTTTTGTATTGTTCAACCTAAATCCAAGGATTCTATTACGAAAATCGTGCAGACCTTCAAGCGAGCCATTGCTGCAGCGATGTTGTTACGACTTCAAAGACCTGACATGAAAGTAATAAAGGGTCATTTTGGAAGAAGATTGATCTCTTATAAGAAGCATTGCCGTGTATGCGGAGTATCATCTGTATCATCACGCATAACTATCTTACTGAGGAATATTGAAACTCCGTCTTCCTTGATGCACAAAGAAGAAAATGGACAGAGAGTGGAGCAGCAATTCAATGAAGCAGGGAAGAGGACAAGGTCTGAATCTTTTGGTCCAGTCTTAACGGCGAGAACCTTCATAGCGTGGGTGGAATAAGATTATACTAGCGGATCCGTGCGAGAAATCTCATATGTTCATAAACCACACTTCTCCCAATAGGTTTATAATGAGAGGCTTAAAGAGAAAGGTTGATAGTTTTATGGTTTTAGACGACAACTGATAATTGCAGCATGTTACAGCAACAGTATTTGCAAATCGCACATACCTTACAAAATTCGATATTTATGAAATTAGAATGCATAAGAAAACCCTGTAAGAGAATTAACTTTAAATAGATTTAAGGTTTTAGAAAACAATTCATAATTGCAGCGTGTTAGAGCATCAGTATTTGAAAATCGCACACTTCTTACAAAAATCGATATTTATGAAATTAGAATGCAATTCGTCACTGCTAATGGCATTTGTGTGCTGAGTCCATTGATTGACAGCGAACCTGTAAATGAGTTAACGTTTAATAGTTTGGTCATGAAACAGGCGTCCCTACGGCGAAAATGTGAACTGAACAGCAATGATATCCCGTATTTTCCTTCAGCAACAGTAGTTGCAAATCGCACACTTCTTACAAAATTTTATATTTATGAAATTGGAATGCAATTTGTCACTGCAAATGTCATTTGTGTGCTGAGTCCATTGATTGACAGTTTAGCTGTAATACTCACCAATTATTCGATATTTATGAAATTATACGATTTGAGTACTCATTCATTTGATTTACCGTTTCCGAAATCCACGCAAAATGATAAAGGAAAGACCTCAGAATGTTAAAATGACATGAAACAGGCGTCACAGCGGCCAAAATGTGGAATGAGCAGCAATTATGGAGCGTATTTTCCTACAGCAACAGTATTTGCAAATTGCACACTTCGTACATGTCTTACGTCATGTTTTAAAGAAATTATAGATATTTATGAAATTATAGTGCATTCGTCACTGCTAATGTCTATTCTCTTTCATTTGAATGCGTATTTTTCACGATTGGTCACTTGTGAGCGCCGCAGGAGGGATCTATACAACTGAAGTAATATATATGATGATGGCAGAGAACATGATTCCCCAGGTTAAGAAGCACAGAAAGATCTGAAGAAATGTGTAGTAAAAATAGGTGGTTTAAGAGAAAGAGGAGGAAAATTACGTCGAATTCAGCAACACTGCTATCACGAAATGCCATTTACCAGCTGTTATTCAGTTGAAAGGTCAGACAAACACATCGGAAATGAGCTGGTTTCGCGGGGTGGACGGGAACCGGACCAAACATCCCTTCCGGTAGTACGGTAGTACACACGTGACACTTGTAGCACTGTTATCAAACCTCATACTTCCAACAGTCTCCAAGAAATTAAGTGCAGACACAGTTTTATGATGTAAGAATTACTCGTCGTAGGTTATACAGATCCACTCCGGACATATATTTCTTTGCTTTGTTACACAGCACCAAACAGTGGAAACATAAATTATTAAGGTGTTCCCGTCTTCATCTTTTCATTTGCTATGAATGTTGTATTCTTAATTTTGTTTCTGAATTCTCCTCTGTCTCCAATCATTTGCCTGTCGATCCCCACCTGCCTTAAGTCTTCTTCTATTTCATGATACCAATTAGTATTCCTGCTTGAGCTGTTTACTTCATCAAAGATCTTCTTTGTAACCCAGCCTAGCCTGACCCATGCAGTCGAAGCCGGCAGAGCCGGCTTCGATATATACTATTATAGCCTATCAGCCCAAGGGCCTTGAGTGCTCTATCCAATGATTTCGACCAGCTGCAAATGTGTTAGGGTGATTGAGTGATTACAATGATATCTAAGTTGGCCAGGAAATGACATAGTTCAAGAAATGCAGAAGATGGAAGAGAGTAAAGATAAGTAGTTCTGAGAGAGTCAGAAATTGAATGTGAAATTGAAAATAGAAGTTCTTAAGAGAAGAAAAGATGTGCTATAGTAGCAAGTTTGGTATGAAGAGGAAGATCATTCTATAATAATGCGGGGGCGCTTATGATGGCTCTCCCTAACTAGGTAATCACCCAATCTGTTAATGCGAGGATTTGTACTTACTGTTAGTGTAGCTGTTCTGTATAGTGTTACTGCCTGTCTTTGAATTCTCCGACTGATGGTCGGGAGATTATAATCTGTATGTAGCTGGGCGTTGCGCACGTACCAGGGGGCGCCAGACATCGTGCGCAGTGCTTTGTTCTGAACGACCTGAAGTTTATTGATGGTAGAGGGGGCAGCAAAGCTCCAAGCAGGACTGGCATATTCCATAACAGGCTTCACAATGGTGCTGTATGTAAGAAGTCTGCTCCTATCATCTAGTGCACTCTGAGGCTTCATTAGAGGCCAGAGTTGCGCTTGGATCTCTTTCGCTTGGTTTGCGCGCTGTGTGACCTCCTGAGCGAAAGTAAGGCCTCGATCAAGCGTGATTCCCAGATATTTTGTTGCTGGCTGCCATCTGATTACATCGCCAAAGAAATTAAGGTCCTGGACTTCTGTGAATTTGCGTCTTTTGGTAAACAGAGTGGCAGCACATTTACCGACATTAATTTTGACACTCCAATCCCTTAGCCAGGGGTGAAGGGTGTCTAAAGCGACTTGGAGGTTAGCTGCAGCTCTATGTCCTCTCAGGGAGGTGGAGGAGATAGCAGTATCATCTGCGTATAAGTGGAGACTGGTAGCATCTGTTTTGGGGATATCAGAAAGATAGACATTGAAGAGGGTGGGAGCTATGACACTACCTTGCGGTACACCGGCGTTGATCTTCCTCAGCGAGGATTGGGCGTCAACCACTTGGACATAGAACTGCCTTGTCTGTTGTTGTTCATATTAATATTATTTCCGAGTATTCTCCTTCAGGAGAGCGTGAGAACTTGAGCCAATCACAGCTTCACCTCCTTTTCCTCTCTTCTTTTCTTCCCAAAACCTCTTCATTAGTTCACTGTGCTTTTTCTTCCTTTCCTCTGTCCATTTTCTTCCTGATGGGTCCTTACTTGAGACTTGTACAATTTTCGTTTATCTGATTGTATTTCTAAATTGTTCTCTGTCCTTAATGTCGTCTTCAGAGATTTTAAGTAATTCCATGTCTTCATGTACTTCTTTTATCCAACTGGTCTTTAATTTACTTGCATTCACGATATTGAAAATCTTCTTAGTGAGTCTGTTCTCATCCATCCTATATATGTGTCCATAGAACTTCAGACGTCTTCCTAAATTTATCTACACTGGTCAAAACAATTAGGGGATCAGGTGAGATATCATACACAAGATACATATGGTATCGTCTTTTATTCAGAGTTCGGTTTCAATTGTAATTTGTGTGTGCTACAGTACGATATTGTGCTGTCTCAACTCTTTACTGGAGGTTTACCTAGCGTTTACTTAGAGCGAGGCACTATGGGGCTACCATAATACTGAAAAAAGTCATTCTCGTTGCCCACTAATATTGTGTGTGATCACCTCGGACGGCCAGGACAGTTGCACACCTTCGTGGCATTGACAGTATGAGGTTATCAATCAGCTCTTGAGGGATATTTGGCCATTCTTCCATGAATGCAATATCCAGCTCGGCAACCGTTGTGGGAGGTGATGGTCTGGCTGCAATGCGTCTGTCAATTGTATCCCAGACATGCTCAATCGGGTTTAAGTCCGGCAAACAAGCTGGCCACTCCATTCGTTCAATGCCCTCGTCATCAAGCATGTTGTCCACCAGTGCAGCTCTGTGGGGACGTGCGTTATCGTCCACAAAAATGAACCCTTCACCTCTGAGCAGTCAAAGCGCCATTCTGAACGACATAGAGAACCGTACGTCCGCCAATACTGACTCCTGCCCACACCATTCGTCCACCACCATAACATGGTGCTGTTTCCTGCACATACGTGGGATTGTTCCGAGTTCCACGTTCTCTCCAGACGAGGGAACGACGATTGTCTGGCTGAACACAAAATCTTGACTCATCTGCGATCCGAACCCGTTGCCATTCGTTACGACACCAATCTTGATGTTCCTCCGCCCAGTTTCTGCGGGTTAAACGGTGGCGTGGTTTTAATGGGACACACACCATAGGCCTCCGAGCGTAGAGGCCACTTTCCCGAAGGCGATTTCGGACTGTTTGTGTTGATATTGCGCGTCCTGTTGCCGCCTGGAGGGTGCGTTGCAGCTGAGTTGCATTCAGCCTCCTGTCTCGGCGGGCTGTTAACCGGAGATAACGGTAATCTCTTGCTGATGTTACCCTTGGACGACCTTGGCCTGGCCTTCTTTTAACGGTTCCTGTAGTCTGAAATCGCGTCCAGGTCCTGGAAATTACACTTTGGGACACTCCAATAGCTGCAGCCACCTCCCTCTGTGTCTGTCCTGCTTCCAACCTTTCTATGGCTCTCCATGCAATTCCTTCGGGTAAGTCACGTTGTTGTTGCATTGCACTACCTGCTCACTACACCATCTGAACCCAACTGCTTGTGTCATTCGTTTGGTAGAGTAAAAACACGTCCCCACGAACCCCCTCTGTAGCAACTTTCTGTTATTACCACTATCTCGGTTGCCGTAATGTGGTTGTATCCACTCCGTAGAACCAACAGAAAGACGTCGAACCAATTTAGGCCATTCTGCCGATGACAATACGTCAGAACCTAGATATCTCGAATGATCCCCTAATTGTTTTGACCAGTGTATAATGGTGTCTGTATTTTCATAAAGTTCCTTTGTTAGTTTCCTGACCCAAATTCCATCACGGAAAACAGCGCCATGGATTGTCCTAAGAATTTTTATTTCCTGTTTCTCAGTATCATGAATTCTCGTCATTCGTCTAATGACTGTGGTTTGTACCGCGATCAAGGCTTCTGGCAAAACTACTGTGTTGTAATGGCGCAGTTTTGCATTACGAGATATAGCTCTTTTGTTATAATGATTCCATGTCGGCTTGTACACCTTCTGCAGTTTTACTATTCTCTCTGCATTAGAAATTGTGTTCAATCCTGTGGGTTGGATGCCTTCTCCTAAATATTTGAAGTGGGTGACCTGCGAGATTTTTCCATATTGCGTTCGCAAGGTGATGCTTCCTGTTGATTTGGTATCCATATACTGTGTTTTTATCATAGGAAATATCAAGTCCCGTTTTACTGGAGATTTCATGTAGTTTGTCTACCGCTAATATGGCTTCATCTTTGTTGTTTGTTAAGATGGCCAGGTCATCTGCAAAGGCCAAGCATTTCACAGTGACTCTTTTCCCTTTCTCCTTTCCAATTTGGATACCTTTCACATGCTTTTCCCATATTATTATTATTAATAATAATATAATAATAATAATATTAATAATAATATTATTTATTATTATTCTTCTTTCTCCGTTTAGACCAGCTATGGACCACGTCATTTCAACTGCTTCCGTCCTTGGGCATTCGCTGTCTGTGAGACTCCTTTCTTTCTTCAGACCACTTCTTGCCGGTTTTTAATTTCGCTTTTTCTTGGAATTGGTGGTGTGCTCCAAGCTTTTCCTTCAAAGGGTCACGTTCCATAATGTCTGCGTGGGTGATCCCTACTTCGTGTAAATCCTTGTCTACCTCACAAAACCAGGGGTCCTTGTTTTTTTTGTTAAGAAAATAGGTAAATATCCGATTGGTGATTCTCTCGGGTTTCATACGGGTTAAGTGGCCATAGAAAGATATTCTTCTCTTCCGAATTACTTGAGATATCCTATCTACATGATGGTACAGCTCATTGTTATGCCGTCTCCTGTATTCACCATCGTCCTTCAACGGCCCTAAGAACTTCCTGAGGATCTTCCTTTCCTTGGCTTCCAATTTCTCAACCAGACCCTTCCTATTCATTGCCAGGCATTCTGCTGCGTACAGCGCCTCAGGTCGGATACATGTATGATAGTGTCTTAGTTTGGCATTGCGGGACACTGTTCGCTTGTTGTGCACTCCTTTCGTTAGCTGGTAGGCCACTTCCATCTTGTTCATTCTTGACGTGAAGGCTTCCTTCTCTGATATGTTGGGCTCGATCCACTCCCCTGGGTACTTAAACTTTTTTGCCTGACGGATCTTTCCATGTGCAACATTTAATTCTTTGACTGCAGGGCTAATATTAGTTATAAACTCGGTCTTCTCAAAATAAATTATTATTATTATTATTATTATTATTATTATTATTATTATTATTATTATTTGTACTATTATAATTATTATTAGACTGTATTGTAAATGACTGCAGGTACACGAGAACTCGGTTTGTTATGTTGGTAGAGAGCCAGAGCTGAGAGTATAAAGCAGGCAGCGAGCTGACGAGGAGACCCAGCCAAGCAGAGCCTCGCCGAGCGGCAGGGGACCTGTCAAGACCGTGCTGATAACAGATGCACACACACACATAGGCACAAAAATCAATTTCTCCTCCTCAACTAGCACGGCTCACGGCTCCCTCCGAGAAGCAAATCAAACACCACGCCACTCCAAGGCACGGCAGCCTGTAGCCAAGCCATTTGATTAACCTCTCACCTCAACCACGCTGACAAAGACACCAGCCACTCATCACGTCGCCATCAGCATTACCGGAAAACACCCACATTTCCACTAGCGGAGACAGAAATAAAATTTAGTGCACCTGAAGATGCTGGTTAATCTTCCGAGGGGCGCAACTGATCTGGCAGGCACACGTGTTAACCTTTTAAGTGTTGAGTTTTTTTATTCACATTTAAATCAAGTAGTTCCGTGACGAACTAAAGAGCCTACTTTTCTTAAACTTATAGAGACCATACAGGGTCTTGCATATAAAATAAGAGCGCCAAGCGGCGGCTTTGTTAACCTCGGCTGCGGTCACCTTGGACGAGCTTTTGGCGCGCCAAGGCCCCCTGCTTTAAGCGTGTGAACAATGCTGAAATCTTACTTCAGTTAGTTAGTTAGTTAGTTATTGTTGATGAAACCGAAACCCCTACTTGTGCTAATTTTGTGAGTGATTTATTCGGAGACCGTTCAAGATTCTCGCCAATGTCATCTAGCTCATCCTCTGTTAAAACTGTTCGTGTGCGGGCATGTTTTTTATTGAGCACCGAACCAGTAGTGTCAAACTTATTTGCAATTACGTGAATCTGTGTTAGTGAAGGTGGCACTTCATCAGGAAATTGTTGAACAAATGCATCACGTACCCGCCGAGCCGACTCGTACTTATAATAAGTTTTACATAAAAAATACGATGTTGCAATGATAACTGTCTCACCATGTTAGCACTTGAGGTTTAGACTGGCGACTGAGCAAGTGCACGCTTATTGCAAGGTCAAGTTTGGTAATGCCAATCTGTTATTTTTATACAGTCCATCGGAAATTGAAAAAAAAAAAAACAGCCATCGTATGTACTATGTGCGCGCTTTCAATACTATACATAACTAACTAACTAACTAAAGTAAGATTTCAGCATTGTACACACGCTAGCAAGGCCACTGCATCATATAGGACTGTATACACGCTTAAAGCAGGTGGCCTTGGCGCGCCAAGGCTCGGCCAAGATGACCGCAGCTACAGTTAACAAAGCCGCCGCTTGGCGCTCTTATTTTATATGAAAGACCCTGTATATCAACAGTTGGTAGACCTGGTGACTCTAAATATATTCTTAGTGCCATCTCTTAAGGTACACAATGCACATACAAAATTTGGTTGAGGTCCAATAGATAGTAAGCACGTTACATGTATTTAAATATTTAATTCATCAGCATGCATAAAATCATGTTCGCGACACGGCCTTAAATGAGATGCTCAAACTTAAATTGAAATATATGTACTGTATGTGCCAATTTTGAAAGAACTTCATTTATTAGTATGGACGTTACATGTGATTCAACATTAAACCTATCAGCACGCGTAGATTCATGTTGGCAGCACTGTCATATATCGGTTACTGAAAAATTAACCTACATTTGCAGGTACAATATGTATGCAATATTTCGAACTGTTGGCCTGCATACTTTCTATATATTTAGATTAGGATAAAATGTATAGAATGCATTTTTCAACAGTTGATAGTCCTTTTGACGCTAAAACAATGCATGTTCATATCTGCTCCGGTGCGCAAATCGCATACCAAATTTGGTTGAAATCCAATAGATAGTATGGAAGTTACATGCATTTTAAATTTGACCTATCAGCAGGCATAGAATCATGTTGGCAACACTCTCATGTATGGGCTCCTGTTAATTAGTCTGATGTAATATTATCTATATGTGTATCAATTTTGGAACAATTCCCATGCATATCTTCCAAGATATCCAACATAGACCTTAATTTTCAATTGTGATTTCTCAGCAGTTGGTTGCACTGACGTCATTTTCAAATATGGTAGTGAGTTATTCAGGCACAGGTCTCTAAACATACCAAATTTGGTTTTGATAGCTACAGCCGTTTAGGAGTTGATAGGGGAGGGGACTCACGCACACACACAGAGACAGACAGACAGACAGACAGACAGGCGGACAGACAGACAAAAGGACAGACAGACAAAAAGGACAGACAGACGCACAGGCAGACTGACAGACGCACATTTGCCAGGATCGATCTCCTAAGTCTACTTTTTCCTAATTTTTACGAAATATGAAAAGTAGGCTAAACATAAAGAAGTCGTATTTTTCTCTTATCACGGGGACTTAAAATGTCTATGGGCTTTAGGTCGTTATTAATCTAAATGTCAAATCAAAATCCTACGAGTATATTAATTTTCATTTTGAGACCAATCGGAATTAAACGTTTTGTGCCCACGCTTGCACCAGGGCCTAAAATTTAATTATTTCCTAAAATCAGAATACAATTTATGGTCCCACGAGAGAAAATAGAATGTGGATTAACTCTCATACTGCCAAGCCATTCCCTGAAATACTTGCCAAGAATACCAAGCCATTTTGAATGGTCATGCAGACTATTCGAAAAAAAATCATAAATACCACATTTCCAACGATAGAATCATTATTTTTGCTTTGCATTATAACCAATACCTCATTCTTTCATACAATATGTTCATAGCGCCATCTAAACCTTTTTAATTGAGGTTATTCTGATAATTGTTAAATTTTTACTTAAAAAAAACAGTTTAGAGCTTAAATTAAGGACATCTAAGAGTCATATTAGAAGAAACAGTACATTTCCAGCTGTAGAAAGTTCTTAGATACATCTGTAGGCAGAATAATTCAACAAGAAGAAAATAACTGCACCGCAATTTTGGCGGGAACGCGCGTGATTGAGGGAGCGCAAACTCAAACCTATCGCGTAAAGGACTTTGAAGGAAACACCGCACAGGAAAGCTTGAAAGCTCACCTTTCCAACAGTATGAAATAATCACGGACATATGCCTACAGAAATCTACAAATATAAGCGCACCAATTGAATCGGCTTTGGCACTTTTGACGCGAGCAGCGAGAGCCGATCTGATCAGCGCGTGACACTGAGAGGGTTAAGAGGAGAACAGCGGACCTTTACTCCTTCAATGAAAGGTTCACTGATGCCGTAAGGCTGGTTCACAATCGCCCGGGAACGAGAACGAGAACATGAATGAGAAGGAAGTTGAAATGCACGCTACCTAATGGGTCAGTTCACAATCAATCTCCGGGAACGAGAAGCTAAAAGTAGCCCTGGAAGGCCAACGGGAAACATGCTTAAGTTTCATATTTGACGTTCTCGGAGCTTCCCGGAGCCAATCAGAAACGTTGTACCTGCACATGCGCAGTACGGAAGGAGTAGCCAGCGATGTAAACATAACCTGTGAATGCGCTCTCTAACCTTGCTTCTATAATGTACACAATTTGTGTTTAATAAAGTTATTATAACCTTGCTTCTCTGGTATTCTTTCTTTCTAGCCCCTCAGAAGCATTTCAGTTGTGTAAATGGTGCTTATTAGTGGGCGCTTGCTGATTGCTCTAATATGATTACGCTATAGCAGATTTGCGCGCTCATGTAAAAGTTCACGTTCCCGGGCCAATTGTGAACCAGCCTGTACGGAGCGACGCCTGAACTTCTATGGCCATAACTACAAAATGAACAGCTACAGACTAACTAAGAGATTATTCAAAGTAGTCAACTCAAAGAAGGTCAAGATAAAATGGCTAGAAGAAACTAAGGCGGCCCTCCAAGATATGAATATCACAGACGACATCATAGAGATTCGTGGAGCTTTTAGGACAAAAGTAGCCAACCATAAATTTAGGGAGAAACCCATAAAGAAAACGGGTAGGAAGTGGTCGACAGAACGCAAGATGCAACACAGTGCATTCGTGAAGAGGTTTTGGGATGATAAGAAGGCGAAAACCATCAGGTCAACTCTTTCTTTATTCGTGTCAGAAGTATCAGTATGAATATTGAATACAGAATATCTACATTTCTACCATACATATATACACTGTATTGGGCGACGTCAATAGCCCTTGAGGAGCCTGCAATCAAATCTTCCATAGTGCACTTTGAAGGACAAGTCACACTGACATAAATGTTGGACTGTCTGCTGCTCTCCACAGTCACAGAGTTTTTTTTATTTTTTTTATCGTGTGGCCTCCTCAGAGGCCGAGTGCAGGTCTTTCTATTCGACGCCCGTGGGGATGAGTCACTTGAGAAACCCCACTTCCGCAGATTTACTTTTGTTCTGCCGACTCCTGTACGGAGTCTGTTAAGGGCTTTCCGGGTTGTCCACTTCTCCCGGTGTCCACATGGAAGACTTTCCTACGGCTCCATCCAGTTGGAAAGGTGGTTAGTTCTTTATTTCCACATCTTGATCCTAGCATTCTCTGCTTTACCTTGAAGCTTAACTGATGTGCGGAGGAAACACCTTCTAGATTTCAGCCTCCGTGTGGCAGGATGGTATCCATAGAGGGGATGTGCTTCTCAAGAAAATGATTGGAGCCTTTCTTTGTTAGCTGCTACCTTCCTACGAATCTCACCAGGAGCAATATCAGCTTGAAGTTGGATCTTCTCAATAGGTGTTGGTTTTATCATTTTAAATGATCATGTCGACTTCGTCGTTACGCTGGGGTCTGGCGTTACGTTACGGTGACGGGACGAAATGTACCCAGATGCACTGAGGTGTGTGACGTCATAGTACCGCTTGGTGTATGTGTTCCCCGACAATCTCTACTTCGTTAGTATAAGACAAAAATCCCCGATTCTTGGATGTCACGGGTAATCTCGAGAACCACTGGATGGATTTTGATGCGGTTTTCACCATTCTGTAAAGGATATCTCGAGGAAGGATGCTGTAGAAAATAATTTATGTATGATCAAAGAAAGCCAAGCAGTAACGATTTCAGTGAAAAAGTCGAAAACAAACTTGGCGTCCGTGCGCTTCTTAAGCTTACGCTTGGCAAACCGTTAAACATATCAATATACTATGAGCGTAAGAATTGGTCAGCATGAAAAGTTCTACAAAAAAGTCCGCGAGAGCATATC
Organism: Meconema thalassinum; assembly: GCA_946902985.2. Lineage (NCBI taxonomy): Eukaryota > Metazoa > Arthropoda > Insecta > Orthoptera > Tettigoniidae > Meconema > Meconema thalassinum. Next base: position 861,755,946 of record OX336388.2, read on the forward strand.
TCTATCTTCAATACATCGCCCACTATAAGTGTTTTTAGACCGGATGGAAGGGGCACGTCCCCGCGCACTCTGTCGAACGTGACGGCATACTGCGCGCTTGACCTTACTTTGCCCTTGGTTTGCACTTGCCGTTCGCGAGTAATTTGAAGCAAGATAAGTATTATGCAGATAATTTTCTAACATGTCAAGAGTCTTTGGCTTCGAGCGAAGCGAGAAGCCTCCAGCCTTTCGAGCATTTTTCAGCATTTGTAGCATTTAAAATGATACAAAGTCTAGTCTTTCAGACTGACTGTCACTTTTTAAGCATCCTGTAATGATCCTGCAACTTTCGTTGAGAGCGATATCGATATGCTTCGCATGGGCTGATCTGTACCAAACCGGGGATGCATATTCGTCTGCAGAGTAGCATATCTGTTCTGATTGTCTGTGGTTGTGTTCCCCAACTGGCTCCTAACAATTTGCGTAGGATGTTGTTTCTAGCAGCTATCTTATGTTTTAAGTTTTGGCAATGTTTCTTATATGTTAATGTGCGATCCAGCATAACTCCCAAGTACTTTGATGTAAAGCAATGTGCCAGTAAACTCCCTTTCCAGAATACATTGAGCTTCTGAGAGCCTGTACATGCCGTAGATGAAAGGCATCAGGTCAACTAACAAGTGCAAACGCGCTCTTTGAATGGGCATAGCGACGGAAGAAGAAGGAAGACAAGTGATACTTGTTGCTCCTTGCTAGTACAAAAATTGATATTCTTTGATCAGGAATCACAACGCGCCGTTAAGAAGTTGCTTGTTTACGATACAAATGAACTCCAGCTGTAGAGGATAGACGTCTACAAAATGCACTATTACACCCTCTGTCTGAAAAGTTCGGTGAATGGGCTATATTACGAAAGGATTGTTAGCTTACCTGAAACAGCAGTTACTATCCTTCGAAGTAATCCCCGTGGATGGTTATGCACTTCTGAGAACGACTGAACAGGTCCTGGAAACTCCTGGCATAGTCTTCATTAGGAATAGCCTTCAGTTTGGGTCGTCAACACTATAAATTGAAAGCAAGAGAGAAGCGTGAATTTATTCAACCTGCCTTGCACACCTGATAGATGGGCGGCAGTGTGAAGGGTGAATTTATGCACACCTGTTCGACGGGTGGCAGTGAGCAGGGTGAATGTTCCGTGGAAAGGAATGGTCCTGAAAACCATCATCACGGGTGACGAGACTCGTGCCTGAGGTACGACCTCGAAGGCAAGCGTCAAAGTATGGAGTATCGGGGTCCAAGGTCGCCGAAAAGCCCTGAAGGACATTTCGGTCATCCAACGTAATGTGACGACCCAACTGAAGGCTATCCCTCAGGAAGACTAAGCCAGGACTTGTACAACCGTTCTAAGAAGTGCATAACCATCCACGGCGATTACTTCGAAGGATAGTAACGTCTGTTTCAGGTAAGCCAACAATTCGTTCGTAATATAGAACATTTCAGACAGAGGGTGTAGTTACTTCCAGAAGGAAAATACCAAATTCATGTAGTACTGCATAATCCCCAACAGATGGCAATACATGCCGGAGTTCAACTCGGCACTCGAAAGCAAATGGGGAATATGAAAACAAAATAGTCCTTGTGCACCGTTTATAGACGGGCAAAGCACTCAATAGGTTAATTCTTATTTCGTATTCCACATGACCTTCAAGCCCATGTTATCAAGGACCCTCCACATGTGCTGTTGCTGCAAAAGTGATCTGCCGGGCTCATTGTGCCTGATCGAGCACCATGTAGGAGTGTATTCACTATTGTACTGATTATTGTGACGGTGCAGCAGAAAAGAGGAGAATTGAAGCGTTTGAAATGTGGTGTTACAGGAGAATGATGAAGATCAGATGGGTAGATAAGGTATCTAATGAAGAGGTATTAAGACGAGTGGGACAGGCAAGATGTTTTTGGCGACTGCTGATTAAGAGAAGAGATAGGCTGTTAGGTCACATACTAAGACACCCTGGAATAACAAGCTTAGTTATGGAAGGAAGGGTCGAGTATAAGAACTGTAGGGGTAGACCAAGGTTAGAATATGTTAAACAGATTGCCTCGGATGGAGGGTGTGGTAGCTATGTAGAGATGAAACGATTAGCTCAGGACAGGGAGGCATGGAGGGCTGCATCAAACCAGTCAAAAGACTGAAGACTCAAACAACAGCATTGTTAGGTATCTTACTGTAAAAACAATGAAGTTGGTGTTTTTTCGTATGAAAATGAGGAAGGATAGTGGAAAAACAGTATATCTGAAGGAACTCTTATCACACATTAAAATCGTCCTTTTTATGATAATCTTTATGTAAACATAAGTGTTATGAATAGTTTAAAGGGAAAATATTTAAGTATTACAGAAGTTTTCATCAGCAAATATTGCAAATTATTTTATTCTGATTTCTTAAAGTGTGCCTCACACTTTCTACTTTGCAAGTGCTCTAAATGGCTTGTATTTGGTATAAAATGGCACATATATCATCAATATCCTGGTCTTTTAAACGACAATAACCATCAAAATGTGTACATTACAGGAACTAATGGTTGAAAGTCACCACCTTTTGCAGAATAGGGGTAGGTATTGAGAGTCCAGTCCTCAAAATTCCAGGGTTCGATCAATTTCAGGCTCTGTTAAGAAATTTCATTTTGGTAAACGCTCAGAGAGATTTCATTCACAAACTTTTAAAGCACATGCTTAGGATCGTGTCCGCGCAGTCGGTTAGTGCGCTTAACCTGAATGTAGGGGATTCAAGTTCAAAATTTCCAAGGTGAGACGCCTTCACTTGTTATATTTACGACCCTTGAAAGCCTAGAAAAATCTTAAATTCATTTTGTATGTATCCAAAGATAGTTGGTTGGTTGGTTCCTCAGTTTAGGGGCTGCGACAACGCGGTCATGTAGCCCCGCGTACTTTGGGTGTGTGTAGAATCTGTCTGATACCCGGTGTTAATTGTGATGACTGTATTAGTGTGTGTATCTGTTTTCAATTCAAGTAAGGACTGCAGACATTTAATTTTTTCAAGTAGTTCCTAGTTTTGCCGCCAAACGCCACTGTCAGCGACTACTAGTTCAGAACCTGGTTACAAGACGCCACTGCAGCGTTTGTCAAATGTTTAACCTAACCTAATTTAGCTTCACACAGGTGTAATTGGTGGAAGGTTCTTCAACATGCCATAAATCTATGACATGGGACCGCCGGCTTTACTTCCCCTCCGAAGGAAGGCATACTGAAGGATATTTAACGCTCTTAAAAAACCGACGACTTCAGCCGGGTTTGAACCCGCGACCTTGGGCATAGAAGCTCAGCATGCTACCATCTACGCCACTGAAGTCACCTGGTGAACAATTTAATAGATGGCATGTCAGCAGAACCGACAGCAGTGACTTGGCTGGATAAAGCGCAGCGTTAGGTCATGGGGCCAAGCTCTCTGCTGACTCGGTAGAAGTGTGGGTTCGAGCCCCACCGTCGGCCGTCCTTGAAATGGTTTTCCGTGGTTTCCCCATTTTCAACACCAGGCAAATGCTGGGACGGTACCTTCTGCCAGGCCACGGCCGCTTCCTTCCACATCCTTGCCCAGTTTCATTCATCTTCATCCATTCCATCTCTCATCCTGACGCGCAGGTCGCCCACGGGCGTCATCTAGAAAGACCTGCACTCTCAGGAGGCCACACGACAAAAAAAAAAAAAAAATGTAAGCAGAATCAGGGCACTGGTAATAACAATGCTTCTGGCCGTCGTGAGCTATTTGTAGCGTGAAATAACAAGTGATCTTTGACAGCGACTCCGGAGACCTTTGTAGCCTCCGTATTCAATTTTCCTTTGACAACAAGGAACTGTAAATGTCCCGGTCTAATATCAAGGATACGTGGCAGTATTCTGAGCTCAGACGATGACAAATAACACAAGTCCTTATGAATAAATTTATTGAATGCTTAGAAATGCATAACAAAATTCCTTGTAAAGACTTACAAAAGGATTTTATATTCAACAGGGTTAAAGAGCAATATTGTGCTTCGACAGCGCTGATCGTGTTCTTGAACGCGGCTTTACAGGCGATATTCCCAAAGAAATACAATGGCTCTCTGGAGCAAGTCCGTGAAGTTTCAGCTGGAACACACTATGGATATACAGTAGTTGTTTATGTCTCCAGTTTCATGACTTGTTTGATGAAGCCCTCCATGCTTCCCTGTCCTGAGCTAATCTCTTCATCTCTACATAGCTACCACACACTATATCCGAAGCAATCTATTTAAGGGAAGAAAATGCTCTTAAAGAGTGCACCAGGCCCATATTCAGGATTATCGGGGTTGTCTTCATCTTCTCTGTCCCTCTTCTGGTATCTTTTTGACTTCCTAGCTTCTTTAGAAAAAGAAAAGAAGGAGAAGGAGAAAGAGAAGAAGGAGGAGAAGGAGGAGAAGGAGCAGGAGAAGAAGGACGAGGAGAAGGAGAGGAAGGAGAAGGAGAAGAAGGAGGAGGAGAAGAAAGAGAAGAAGGAGGAGGAGAAGAAAAATGAGAAGAAGGAGCGGGAGCAAGAGAATGAGCAGGAGAAGCTGGAGAAAGAGAAGAAGAAGGAGATGGAGACGAAGGATGAGTAGAAGGAGAAAGGGAAGAAGGAACAGGAGAAGGAGGAGCAGGAGGAGAAGGAGAAGAAGGAGCAGGAGAAGGACGAGGAGGAGAAGGATAAAGAGAAGAAGGAGCAGGAGGAGAAGGAGAAGAAGGAGAAGGAGAAGGACGAGGAGGAGAAGGATAAAGAGAAGAAGGAGCAGGAGGAGAAGGAGAAGAAGGAGAAGGAGAAGGACGAGGAGGAGAAGGATAAAGAGAAGAAGGAGCAGAAGAAGGAGGAGGAGAAGAAGGAGCAGGAGAAGGAGGAGGAGAAATAGAAGAAGGAGGAGAAGGAGAAGAAGGAAGAGAAGGAGAAATAGATGAAGGGGCAGGAGAAGGAGAAAGAGGAGGAGCAGGAGCAGGTGAAAGAGAAGAAGGAGGAGAAAGAGAAGAAGGAGCAGGAGAAGGAGAAAGAGGAGGAGGAGGAGGAGGAGGAGGAGGAGAAGAAGAAGAAGGACGAGGAGGAGTAGAAGGAGGAGGAGGAGAAAATATGCCAGTTCTCAGGAACAGATCTCCAAGAGGGCGTGGTTTAAATGACCTATAAATGGCGTTTAGCAAACATTTTCAGCAAATACGCATTAAACTTCAGGCTATCGAAATAACATAAAATCTAAAATTCCACTTTTTGACCCAAAGCAGCTTACAGCCTCCTCTTAACATGTTCTAACCTAAAGTCGGTTCGCCGAGTCGAGATAGTGTGCGTAAATACTTGGACGTGGTCACTTGACTGCCTGGACAGGGAAACACGCTCAGTTACGTCATCGGCTCTGCCGGACAGGGGAAGCCAAGAGGCTCCGAGACCATTAATCATGCCGTAGCCCTAGAAAACACAAGACTTGCTGCGCTGCATACTGTTGCCTGTCATAAGCAGTTAAGAACTAATAAATAAATTAATTAAATAAATACATAAACGGACAATAAAAACAAAGTGACAGTCAGTCTGAAAGACTAGACTTTGTATCATTTTAAATGCTACAAATGCTAGAGAGGCTGGAGGCTTCGAGCGAAGCGCGCGGTGGGAGATGGCTGGATGACGTGCCCCTTCCATCCAGTCTAAAAACATTTATAGTGGGCGATGTAGTGAAGATAGAGATATGCTCTCGCGGACTTTTTTGTAGAACTTTTCATGCTGACCAATTCTTACGCTCATAGTATACTGATATTTTTAACGGTTTGCCCAGCGTAAGCGTAAGAAGCGCACGGACGCCAAGTTTGTTTTCGACTTTTTCACTGAAATAGTTACTGCTTGGCTTCCTTTGATCATACATAAATTATTTTCTACAGAATCTTTCCTCCAGATATCCTTTACAGAATGGTGAAAACCGCATCAAAATCCATCCAGTGGTTCTCGAGATTACCCGTGACATCCAAGAATCGGGGATATTTTGTCTTATACTAACGAAGTAGAGATTGTCGGGGAACACATGCACCAAGCGGTACTATGACGTCACACACCTCAGTGCATCTGGGTACATTTCGTCCCGTCACCGTAACGTAACGCCAGACCCCAGCGTAACGACGAAGTCGACAAGATCATTTAAAATGATAAAAACGCGCTGTAGCATGTAACCGATAAGTCAGCCCGCTTCACATGTAGGATACACAGCACTGAAGTTGGTGTACGTTCAACAGACACAACTCTATGCACCCCTTGCGGGCAGCCCTACAATCACGTGTACAACTGTGTTTACTTCCACTATCTCGACTCGGCGAACAGACTTTAGGTCTACCCCTACATTTATTGTCCTCGATCCTACCTTCCAAAACTAAGTTTGCTATTCATGGGAGCCTACCAACCTATCTCTTCTCTTCATTAGCAGCCTCAAGATATATCCCTTCTCTCCCACTCATCTTAATACCGCTTCATTTGTTACTATATCGACTCATCTGAACTTCATCTTTTTCCTGTAACACCACATTACAAATGCTATTATTCTCCTCTTTTCTGCTGCACCAACAGTCCAAGTTTCACTTCCATAGAGTACTACGCTCTGGACAAAAGTTTTCAAAATACTTTTCTAATACTTAAATCAATATTTGATGTCAACATATTTCTAACTAATTGATTTCTATACATGAAGATGCAAAAGAACAAAAGGAACCATTCACGACCGCACTGTGCCAACGTTACGATAGACTTTTTGAAAGCATTCAAGTGTGAAGTTTTGGACCATCTGCCGTTTAGTCCAAATCAGCACTGAATGATTTTCACCTTTTTCGAGAATTGAAGGTATGGTTGGTCGGCAATGCCTGCCCTAAAAGGAAACACTATCCAGACGAACCCACCTCAGTGGCGGCAGAATATTTTGCTGAGGGCATTGGATAGCTGGTGTAACGATACGACAAATGTTTCAATCGTTTTGGCGATTAACTTGAGACATAAGAATTAAACAAGCAAACATTTAGCAGTAAAATCAGTTTGGTATGACAAACTGTTATTTTTATACAGTCCATCGGAACTTGAAAAATAATCAGCCCTCGTACAATCTTCTGGAAGCCTTTATAGGGAGGTGAAAGGCTGCTTGAGCTTTTAACTCTCGCAGCAAACAAGCGCAGGTGCACTTCATAAAAGCGGAGGTAGCGTGAAGTTCGCCACTCCTGTGGGGGTCTGGACACGGACACCAAGAGCACACTGATGAGCCTATCTTGGTGTTCCTAGGTGAAACTCCGCCCAAGACACGGCAATATACATAAAAAATGCTGAGTTTGGATTAAAGCAGTCAAAAATTAATTTCATTTAAATCTGTAGAACCAGTTCCATTTTTAAAACAAGCGCTTTTAGAATGTTTTTTCAAAAAAAATAAGCCGGAAGTAATTTTATTTTGAGATATAATGGAGCACTGGAGCCCATCACTGATACTACTCGGAAGAAACGGATTTCTTTTTCTTTGGTCACATTATGAAGACACCTTAAACCAGATTATCTAGAGAAATTGTTGAGAAACTTGGGAATATAAAACAGCAAGTAGGATGGATTAAGGAAATTAGAGAATATATGAAAGATTTAGAAACAACCTTGGATGACTTGCAAAACAAAACAAAATTAAAAATTAAAAAAAAATTGAAAGACATAAAAACAATATTTTAACCAAAAATCGCCAAACGTCATACAGTAAACAAGATGTTCAGTAAAGAACATATAGCCTACTTTCTCCTAAATGCATGGGTATTGTTATAACACTTTGTCCTTTTCAAGGAATATAATTGAATGTTGGTTGTAGTAGCTTGTTGAAATACAACGTGCTATGCGGATATTAAACATGAATATGAGGTGTCCTTTGCTAGTGCTACCTCTGTAAACAATTTCATTCAATTCGGTTTCACCGTGTTTGAATTGATATGGGGAATCAATTTACACACATACATGGCCGCTATCTGCAAACTATTGGGCTGATGACCTTGTAGTTTTGTCAAAAGACGCTCGCCATATGAATATAGGTTGTTGCAAAATTTGGTAGATATCGGATGATTAGGTTGGTCGTAATTTGATTCAAGCATTTGACATTTGGGTGGCCACCATTACGTTTTTGTCAAGATGGCGGCGATATAAAACATTACACTAAGGTGTCCTTTGCTAGTGTTACCTCTGTACCAAATTTCGTTCAATTCGGTTTCACCGTGATTGAATTGATAGGGGAAATCGACTTGCACACATACATGGCTGCCATCCGCAAATTTTATGGGCTGATGACCTTGTAGTTTAGTCAAAAGACGATCGCCATATAAATATATGTTGTTACAAAATTTTGTAGAGATCGGATGATTAGGTTAGTCGTAATTTGATTTAAGCTTTGAACATTTGGGTGGCCGCCATTACGTTTCCGTCAAGATGGCGGCGATATAAACATGACACTGAGGTGCCCTTAGCTAGTTTTACCTCTGTACCAAATTTCGTTCAATTCGGTTTCAACGTGTTCGAATTGACAGGGGGGAGACAGACATTCAGAGTACACACACTCACACACACACACACACACACACTCACACACAGACACACACACAGACAGACACACAATGTTTGGCCCTGTGTGGATCTCATAAGTCTACTTTCATTTTTTTGCAAAAATCTAAAGTAGGCTAAAAATGAATTTACAGATGAGGAACGCCTCAGAAGATCAGAGCGAATGAAAAGCTACTGGGCAGCTCGGAAAGAAACCTTACTGAAGAAGAGGACCAAGAAATGATTGACTGAAGTGGACCAGTGGCCGTAAAAGCAGAAGGAGAAGAAGAAGAAGAACTTTTCAACTATTGGCACAATTGTGAAAATAGCCTAACTTTACGATTTTGCTGAACTGGACCCCTATAGTCGGAGTGCTCTTAGTGTCGTTGTAAAAATGTTTTCGTCATTAAAACATGTTTCGAAATCAATAAGGAGCGTGGTTACGTCACTATTTCGTGTAGAGTAATGGAATGATCTGCTTGAAGGGAGGAGGCGGAAACCAATATCGCAGAGCCACTCCCTGCATCACTATTCCTAGATTACAGTTCGGCAAGAGAGGGGGAGGAATGAGTTTTTGATTGCATGTCACCAAGCCAGCAGCTGTCACGTACTAATGCTCGCACAACTAATAAAGTTAGAATTAATTCACTTTCAAAAAGAAGACGACTCAGCAATATATATCTTTCTTTCTTCATAAAAATTTACATCATCAAATTGAATTTTTACTCTCTCGCTGTGAGAAAGAACAAAAACTAATGTAATAACTCTTACAGCATTCCGAACAAAGAAGAAAGGAAGCTGTTCTGAACACCCACACACCTACTTCGACTCGCTGTGTGGCGCAGCGGTAATGTTCTCGCAAGCTGTGCCTGAGGTTGCTGGATGGTAGGACGACTGGGTTCGTTTGAATCCAGGGGGGCTTCTAATCCACTTCCAGGAATTCTGATCTGGTTTCTTGGAACTTCTGATGTAGGGATTTCCTCAAAAGGGCAACCTGTGTTGGTGATATGTCCCTAAATGGGTTCAAAAATCCCATAGATTCCTATAAGTTTGAATCTCGGCGCGTTGAATAAGAATACTACTACTACTAATAATAAAATTTACCAATATTTAAAAATAATAAAAATTACTAATTATATAGCCTATATTAAAAGCCTCCTTGGCTTAGGCGGCAGCACGCCGGCCGCTCACCGCTGGGTCTGTGGTTCAAATCCCGGTCACTCCATGTGAGATCTGTGCTGGACAAAACGGAGGCAGACAGCTGTAAATTTTCCCTATCCAAATTTCATTCCAGCAACACTCTCCACTATCAATTCATTTCATCTGTCATTCATTTAATCATTGCCCCTGAGGAGGGCGTCAGGCCTCGGCAGCCGGCACAGTCCATATCCTCGCCGCTAGATGGGGGCTTCATTCATTCCATTCCTGACTCGGTCGGAGACTGGAAGCAGGCTGTGGATTTTCATTTTCATATATAGCCTATATTATTTCAGTAGTATAGATCCCTCCTGCGGCACTCACAAGCGACCGATCGTGAAAATGAGCATTCATATGAAAGAGAATAGACATTTGCAGTGACGAATTGCACTCTAATTACATAAATATCAATAATTTTTAAAAAATGACTTTTAAAAAATGTACGAAGTGGGCGATTTGCAGATACTGTTGATGTATGAAAATACGCTCCATAATTGCAGTCCACTTCACATTTTGGCCGCTGTGACACCCGTTGCATGTCATTTTAACATTCTGATGTCTTTCCTTTATCATTTTGCATGGATTTCAGAACCAGTAAATCAAAGGAATGAGTACTCAAATCGTATACCGGTAATTTAATAAATTTCGAATAACCGGTGACTGTTACAGCACACTCAGCACACAAATTACATATAGCATTCTAATTTTTTAAATATCAATTTTTGAAAGAATTGTTCGATTTGAAAAACCTATTGGGAAAAGTGTGGTTTATAAACATGCGAGATATCTCGCACGGTTCCGCTAGTAATTATTAATAATAATAATAAAACACTAATTTTCAACCGGAAGGGAATCACGGACAATCTCGAAGTACAGGTGAGAAGATAATGAGGAAGATATTGGGGCCTGTTAAGGAAGGGAATGCATACAGAAGGCGACCTAATCAAGAGCTCTACACGTACTGTGAAAGAATCACGGATGTAGCTAGGAAACGACGTCTAGCATTTTATGGGTACATCTACAGGATGCATCCTACAGGTTGACCAATCAGCTCCTCGGTTATTGGCAAAATCGGAAGACCAAGTCACCATGGTTGTGGGAAGTGAGCAAAGATCTTCAAGAAGAACTTGGAGGGATGGAACGAGACTCTGGATACAGGAGAGGAGGGAACAACACAGCCAGAGGATGCGTAACTACTGGGCAATCATCAAAGCCCACTCCAAATGTAATAGTTGAATGTCGTGGTCCTTAGATGGGCTATACGAAACAACAAGAAGAAAACACGAATAAAAAATCATAATACTAATAAAAATCCCCAATAATTAATAATAATAAAAATTACTAATATTAATAAATAATTACTAATAATAATAAATAATAATAATTCGCCCTGCATGACTTCGCCCGTGGAAAAGTATCCGTGGTTTGTTGCTTGATTTCACCCACCCCGGTGTTTAGATGTCGATCGTGAAACGTCCCTGGAAATGCCCCCGTGTTTTAAAATATCACCCTGTTTTGTTGCACGATTTAAACCCGTCCCTGTGTTTTGTTGCCCGCCCCTTAACTGGGTTGAGATTCCACTCAGAATTCCATAATAATGGTGCCTTTTTTTTCGTCTGCTTGATGCCCCCGTGTTTTGATGTCAACCCCTTAAAGTGGATTAGGAGCCCCCTGGATTAGAACGAACCCAGCCCTCCTACTGAGGATCGAATCCAGGCACAGTTGTCACTTGACATTAAATTTAAAGCTGTGAGAGAGCCACGTCAATATATTTATTGTTATGTTTTCTTACCCGTCGTTTGCAGGTTCATAGAGTAAAGCAAGTCAGTTGATGACCAGAAACTTCTAGGTCATATCCCTGCAAAAGAAGAAGCCTCTGACAGGAAGAACAAGTAGTTCCGTGAAGAACTATACAGCCTATTTTCATATATCCCACTTATGTTAATTGCCTCTATCTACATACAAAATTTCAGTTTGATTGCTGTAATAGATTCTAAGATATTGAGAACCGACTAAATATTTCGGATGGTCGCCATCTTGGATTTTATATATGTAGGTCCTACAGTTATGTACTGTTACATGAAGATTATTGTGTACGTGTAGCATTCAAACTTCAATCGCATGATTAGGACACAAGAAGTAAGAAGGAGATTTTAAAATTTCGCACAGCTGCCAACTTGTGGTTATGGAAACAATTGAAATAAATTAGATGCCAGTGGATTAACATTCGTATAACGATTTACTGTACCAAGTTTCACAACACTCGGATGGTTAAATTGCGAGAAACGTCCATGCGAATACTTATACTTCGCGTCGCCGCCATGTTGGATTTGTGATCACCAGATTATTTAAAGTCCTATAGGTGAACTTAAAATCATAGCCCCTATGAACATAAAAAAAATTCAGTTTGATTGCTATAACAGATTCGTAGATATTCAGAACCGTCTTAATATTTCGGATGGTCGCCATGTTGGATTGTTAAATGTATAGGCCATAGAGTCATGTACCATTAAAGGAAAAATATTGCGTAGGTTCATTATTCAAACTTTCACATCGATCGCATGATTACGATACAAGAAATAAAAACTTAATTTAAAAATTCGCAAAGCCGCCATCTTGAGGTTATGTAATCAATTTAACTAAATTTGATACCAGTGTATTACAATGTGTATAAACATTTCCTGTACCAGATTTCATTGCGTTTGGAATATTAAATCGCGAGAAAGGTCTATTTAAAACTTTCAACATCGCTTGGCCGCCATATTCATTTTGTAGTTAAACCGGATGATGAAAGTCTTATAGATGAACTTCTAGTAGTGCCCTTTATCTCCGTACAAAATTTCAGGGTGATACCGCTAATGGTTTCAGATATATAGAATGCCGGTGAAATATTTCGCACATCCACCATCTTGAGGTTATGTAAACAATTGAACCAAGTTAGATGTCGGTGCATTACAATGTGTATAAACATATACTGTACCAAGTTTTATTGCGTTTGGTTGGTTAAATCACGAGAAATGTCTGTTTAAAATCTAAAATTCGCGTGGTCGCCATGTTGGTTTTGTAGTTTTCAGCTTTTCAAGATTCACATAGGTGAACTTCTAGTAGTTCCCTTTATCACCGTAAAAAATTCCAGGGTGATATCGGGAATAGTTTCGGAGATATTGAATGCTGGTGAAATATTTCGCACAGCCGCCATGTTGGATTGGTGAGACGTAACAAAAATGAAGGGCACGGTCGGGGTCTTCCGGGAAGGTGCTATGAACTTACCGAGTTTCATTGATATCGCTATAGCCATTTAGAAGTTATTAGGGACACAAACCCACACACTCCACACACACGGACAAAAGGTGATCTCATAAGCCTATTTATTCAAAATTGAAAATAGGCTAAAAATTGAAGAAGACTTTTGGAGGACAACCTTGCCGTATATTACACTCGATGTTCCATGTTATGTTATATGTTATTGTTGTTTTAAGGTGCGGAACTACGAGGTAATCTGCCCCTCTTAACACCGATTAAACTATACAAATTTGGAATGCGATTTAAAATTTAGAGGTGGACACCTAGTTAGATATTGTTGTTTCAAGGCGCGGAACTACGAGGTCATCTGCCCCTCTTAACACAGATTAAAGTATACAAATTTGGAATAGAATTTAAAATTAGAGGTGGATACCTAAATTTGAAAATATCGAATACTAATAAAACAAACAAAAAATTAAATAAAACTAATAATTATAATATAAAGAGAAATTACGGAAAAACATAAATTCAGCCTTCAAAAATGAATGAATCATACAATATATCCCATTAACATTGAAATCTACAGCAAGAAATCAACGAGAGTAAGTAACTAACTAACTAACTAACTAACTAACTAACGAGCTAACTAACTAACTAAATAAATAAACAAGATATTCAGTAAAGAACATATAGCCTACTTTCTCCTAAATGCATGGGTGTTGTTATAAGTCTTTCTCCTTTTCAAGAGTATAATTAAATGTTGGTTGTAGAAGCTTGTTGAAATACAACGTGCTATACGGATATTAAACACGAATATGAGGTGCCCATTTACTAGTGCTACCTCTGTACCAAATTTCGTTCAATTCAGTTTCGCCATATTTGAATTGATAGGGGGAATCCATTTGCACACATACATGGCCGCCATCAGCAAATTATTGAGTTGAAGATCTTGTAGTTTGGTCAAAAGATGTTTCCCACATAAAGGTATGTTGTTGCAAAATTTGGTAGAGATCAGATTATTAGGTTGGTCGTAATTTGATTTAAGCTTTTAACATTTGGGTGGCCGCCATTACGCTTTCGTCAAGATGGCGGCGATATAAAACATGACACTGAGGTGCCCTTTCATAGTTTTACCTCTGTACCAAATTTCGTTCAATTCGGTTTCACCGTGTTCGAATTGATAGGCGGGACAGACATTCCGAGTACACACACATACAAACACACACACACACACACACACACACACATGGACACACAATTTTTGGCCCTGTGTAGATCCCATAAATCTACTTTCATTTTTTGCAAAAATCGAAAGTAGGCTCACAAATATGTCTACCACTTTAAAATTCCCATCATCCATGTGCTCGGGGATGAGATGAAGGTCTATGTGGTGGCTGGTTTTTGTTGCTGGTTGCCCTTTCTGGTGCCAACCTCGGGAGAGGAGTTAATGAGAGATGAAATTAATGAATATGAAACTGGGCAAGGATGTGGAAGGAAGCGGCCGTGGCTTGTCAGAAGGTGTCGTCCCAGCATTTGCCTCGAGTTAAGAAGGGAAACCACGGAAAACCATTTCAAGGTTGGCCGACGGTTGGACTCGAACCCACGTCTACCGAGTCTACAGAGGTCTTGGCCCCATGACCTAGCGCTGTGCTTTAGCGAGCGTAGCTACGGCTGTCGGTACAAATAAATAAATACACAAATAAATAAATAATAAATAAATAAATAAATGCATTTAATTAAATAAATAAATAGATAGATACATGTTTTGTAGTTGTTGCTTTATTTAGAAACTTTGCGACATCGCGGTCATGTAGCTCCGTGTACTTGGGTTTGTGTGTAGAATTTGCCTGATAACCAGTATTATTGTGATAGCTGAATTAGTGTGTGTATTTTTAGCCTACTTTTCACATTTTGCAAAAATGGGAAAAAGTAGACTTATGAGATCGGGCAAATGTGTGTCTGTCTGTCTGTCCTTCTGTCTGTCTGTCTGTCCTTCTGTCTGTCTGTCTGTCTGTCTGGCTGTGTGTGTGTCCCCCCTATCAACTCCTAAACGGCTGCAGCAATCGAAACAAAATTTGGTAGGAGTAAAGATCTATACCTGTATATCTCACGGCCATATTTGAAAATGATGTCATTGCTACCAACTGTTGAAAAATCGCAATTGAAATATGAGCTCCATGTTCGATATCTTGGAAGGTATGAATGGGAGCTATTTCAAAATTGTAACACGTATAGATAATAATATTGCAGTTTAATTTCCAAGAGGCCATACATGGCAGTGTTGCCAAAATGATTATAAGCCTGCTGATAGGTCCAAATTTTAAATGCATATACCTTCTACACTATCAATTGGATTTCAACCATATTTCGTATGTGCTATGTGTACATAAAAAGATATGACTGAGCGTATTGTTAACAGCCACCAGGGCTGCCAACTGTTAATAAATGCTCTGATTTTTAAAAATCCAAATACCCGTACATCAGAAAGTATGCAAGCCGACAGTTTTAAACTATGCACACGTACAATACCTGACATTCTACATTAATTTGGAGTAACTTATATACGTCAGTGCTACCAACATGATTTTAAGCCTGCTGAGAGGTCCAACTTTAAATACATGTA
This sequence comes from Meconema thalassinum, assembly GCA_946902985.2. Taxonomy (NCBI): domain Eukaryota; kingdom Metazoa; phylum Arthropoda; class Insecta; order Orthoptera; family Tettigoniidae; genus Meconema; species Meconema thalassinum. The sequence continues at coordinate 861,771,566 of OX336388.2, forward strand.
ACTTCTATACTATCATTTGGATTTCAACCAAATTTCGTATGTGCTATGTGTACCATAACAGATATGACTATACCGATTCTTAAAGAGTAACCAGGGCTGCCATTTGTTAAGAAATATTGTCTCTATTTTTGTTACCCTAATATCAATATATCAGAAAGTATTCAAGCCAATAGCTCTAAACTTTGCACACGTATAGTACATGGCATTCTAGATTAATTTGGAGTAACTAATATAGGCATACGCCAGTGCTGCCAACATGATTCTAATCCTGCTGATAGGTCCAATGTTAATATGCATGTAACTTCTATACTAACTAATGGATTTCATTCAAAATTGACACATCAATTATCGATCATATTATTTCAGATTATTTCTGACCAATACATATATGTCATTTTTACCAACATGATTTTACGCGCGCTGTTAGATCCAATGTTTAACTGCATGTAACTTCCATGCTATCCATTGGACTTCAACCAAATTTTGTATTCTGTACCTTATGAGATGGAATTAAGAATATATTCAGTCACCAGGGCTGCCTACTGTTGTGCTCTATTAGGCTACATTATACCAGGAATATTTCGAACTAATTAGACATATCGATATTATCAACTTAATTTCGTCATTATTCTAGATAGGTTCATATACTGTAGAATAATCATTGGCATGAAAAGTAGGCTCTTTAGTTCGTCACGGAACTTCTTGTTAAGTCAATTGAAGATGGGGAAGGAGACGCCTGTAGCCTTATGGTAGGAACCATCCCGGCATTTGTCTTGAGTAGAAGTGGGAAACCACGGAAAACTACCTCCAAGAAGGCTGAGGTGGGAATAGAAACCACCACGGCCGCTTCCTACCTTAATCCTACATCAATTACAAATACACACACTAGTAGACATCACAGTCACACAGGTTATCAGACGTACACCCAAGTACACGGGGCTACATGACCACGATGACGCAGAGCCCTTTAAGAATCAATAATAACAACTGCAATCATCCACACGTCAAGTTCTAAACCACTTATCAACCTCAACAAGGTCTCAAATTAAAGATAATTAAATTATAGGCTTAATTTCCTTTACTAAACATCAGAAAAATATGTCTGTATTCAAAAACCGAATATGAAGTTTTTTTTTTTGAAATTTTCATTTTTGAAATATGTCATATTTCTTGGTATAATACTGGTTCGTTCCTTAGTTTAGGGGCTGCGACAACGCGGTCAACTTTCTGATAACCGGTGCTAATTGTGATGACTGTATTAGTGTTTGTTATCTGTTTTTAATTCAAGTAAGGACTGCATACGATAATATCAAGTGGTTCCTACTTTCGCCACCAAATGCTACCATCCACGACACCTAGCTGTGAATTTGGCTGCTACTACATACCATGTCAACCAGCGCCTGGTGATGGACGTTGGAACTTAAGAGTATTAATCAAACCTAACCTACAAATATTGCGTCACACAAATTTAGTTAGTGGAAGGTTCTTGTACATGGCATAAATCTATGGCATTGGCCCACCGCGCCGGTTTTACTTCCCCTCCGAAGGAAGGCATACTGAGGGATTTTAACGCTCTTAAAAGATCCGACGACTTCGGCCGGGTTTGAAACCACGACCTTGGGCATAGAAGCGCAGCATACTACCCACTACGCCACTGAAGCCGCTGGTAAAGTATAGTAAGGGGACATCAAAAACATTAATGTTAATAGTTATGTGAAAGAAAATTAAATTTATTGTTCAAGTTGCTAAATGATCTCAAATAATGCCAACTGTTGCTTTAAAAAAAACATTTTTGAATACCTCTTATATTGTAAATTAGCGGCTTCGGTGTGGCGTAGTCGGTAGCATGCTGAACTGCTATGCCCTAGATGGGGGTTCAAACCCCACCGAAGTCGTGGGATTTTTTAAGATAGGAGGGGAAGTAGTCCAAAGCCGGCGGGCCCATATCATTGATTTATGACACGTATAAGAACTTAAGTTACCAGTGCAATTGGTGGTGTGTAGCAAAATTTGTAAGTTATATTTGGCTAGTACAGAATGCTCTATCAAGTTCCAACGTTCGCCGCTAGGTTTTAGTGACACTAGCATCTGGTAACCAAAGTTGGAACTAGTTGAAATTTTACTTGTTCGGAGCCCTCGGGCGTTCAATAAAAATGCCCAGTTTATGGCCATTGGTTGCGATTCATACATCATAAATTTTAAATTAATAATTCTGATGGCGACTGGCTGCATGACTCAGAGTAACGTTCTCGCCTGCTGTGCCTTAGGTTGCAGGATTGAACCCTAACGCAGTCAGTTGGCATTTGTGTGTGTGCTAATACGATGGAGCCGTGTCAGTAAATGTACTGGCTCGTTAAAGATCATTTTTGGGGCTTAATTTCGGCATCCCGGCGTCTTCAAAAGTCACAGTAGTTAAAAGAGATGTAATGGTACATTATGCGACTGTTTATGTTCGGCAATAATTATAACTTTATTATACTGTATGTTCTAACATAAATATTCGTAAATATCCGCCGAGAATCTGTCGGTTGCCTTTTTTCCTTGGGAATTGTGTGGGCTTAGCATTTGCTCTCTACCCAATAACGAATTCCCAAGTTTTGAAACATTGTTTATCATCCTGCAGTCGCACCAACAGATAGCGCGCACAAGTAGGCCTATGCAAGATCACTTTGTTATTTTGGTCAAATAACATGAAATAGGCTGTTACAAACGCTTTAAAACTAAAATGTACCGTATTATCAACTAGTCATTCTACAAATTCGATGCGTATAGAATGTCAACGGAAATAAATCAATGTATCCCAAATAAAACAATCATGATATCTTGTGGAAACGTTTCGCATAAGAAATCCCTTTACCAAACAGATAGCTGGATTATAATTTCCGTGGATGTAATGTCATACGCTTGCTTACTCCATGACGTTCTGATGTGTTTTATGTCAACAACAACATTCAATAAAATTGTCGACGGAATCGTACGAATGCAATGCTCTGTGTAGAAATTAGAGTTGCGGATATTAAGGTACAGTGCTATTTATTTTGCAATATTCAGCAGTATGTTTATGCAAACATTACGAACGGTGCACACTTTCCATGTCGGTATAAGCTAGGGTACAAGGATGGTGGGTTGCAAACTTGTGGAGGTAGATTCCTAAATTTCATGCATATTTCATAGTATTTTCCTCTTACCGTAAAGGTTCGTGCTGACTTTGTCTTTGTGTTTGGGAATGTAACTACAATGGTTGATCCCATATACATTGTCAACTTTCTAATCATGTAATTCATGTCCATATATGTTGGATTTTGAACGCATGTGCGAAGCTATCTTTACCTATTAAATTGGTCAATGAATGAGCTCTGATTGGTTGGAGAAACTGTTTCATAATGAAAAATAGTACATTAATAACCCCTTTATGAGACAGTTTTCTGACATATGTGGTAGTTTGAGTCTTCAGTCTTTTGACTAGTTTGATGCAGTCTCCATGCCTCCCTGTCCTGAGCTAATCGTTTCATCTCTACATAGCTACCACACCCTACATCCGAGACAATCTTTTTAACATATTCTAACCTTGGTCTACCCCTACAGTTCTTGTCCTCGACCCTTCCTTCCATAACTAAGCTTGCCATTCCTGGGTGTCTTAGTATGTGTCCTACCAACCTATCTCTTCTCTTCATTAGCATTCGCCAGAAACATCTCTCCTCTCCCACTCGTCTTAATACCTCTTCGTTTGTAACCCTATCCACCCATCTGATCATCATTCTCCTGTAACACCACGTTTCAAACGCTTCAATTCTCCTCTTTTCTGCTGCACCAATAGTCCAAGTTACACTTCCATAGAGCGCCACGCTCCAGACAAAGGTTTTCAAAAATATCTTCCTAACACCTAAATCTATATTCGATGTCAACAGATTCCTTTTCTGTAGAAATGCTTTCCTTGCCTGAGCCAACCTACTTTTTATATCTTCTTTGCTTCGTCCATCACTGGTTATTTTACTTCCTAAATAACAGAAGTATCCTCCTTCCTTTAGTTTCTCCCGTAACAATTTGATGACCATAGGGATTTCTGATTTATTGCGGCTGCATTCCAATATTTTTGTTTTACATTTATTAATTTTCATCATGAATTCCTTCCTCAAGACGGAGTCCATACCATTCAAAAACTCATTCAAATCTTCAGGCGTGTCGGCCAAGATGACGACGTCATCGGCAAATCTCAGAGTTGAAATTATTTCTCCTTGAATCTTCACTCCCACTTAAAATTTCTCTCTAATTTCCTTCATTGCTTGTTCAATTATATTCACATTTCGACATCGTCGAACATAAAACCAATAACATTTTTATTAAATTATTACATTCTGATGGCATAAATACATTTATTTACATTCTTGTTAACCACCTAAACGAATTCAAGAAGTATTGTTTAGAAGTATGGACATTTTCATAAAAGTTAATATGAATACCTTAAGTACTTTCGGCAGTAAACCTCTTTTATGTTTAAGTCTTAACGTCACTGTAATGAATCTTACTGTGCCTCAGCTCGATGGAGAGCGCTGCAAGGGTTCAAATGGGCTGTCATTTTAATCACCCCCAGCAAAATGATGGCTGTAGGTGCTTTACTCCGCCAACCAAAATAAGTAGCACTTCGTGTTTATGTCACCGTTAAAACGAGCAGAAACGTATCGACGTCAAGCACCCTTTAAAAACGAAATATTGTATGGAAAACAGCACAGTTTGTGTCGAGAAGGAATTAATCACTTGGTGTTTAATTGCATATCAAAACTTGTTTCATTATGAGAGAATATTACGTTTTACTGTTAGACAAGGGGAGGGTGCAGTTGCTGTTCACATTATTATTAGACTTGGGCACATTTTTTAAAACATTTAACGTAGCTTCAATATTATAGATCACATTTCTCTACATATAAAATGTTGAGTCATGTGTTACATGGCTGAATAATCTTTAGTAATAAACAGGTTAAAAGTTCCGCCTGATCAACACTTTTATTAAATATGATGACTGTGTGGTCATTGGTGGGACATGTTTCGAGGCCTAATTATTAGTTTTGGCCCCTTCATCAGCCGATATGAATGAATACGACACAAGATAATTGTTTAGCGTAACACTAAAAAGTCCCTCATCACTAAATCTTATATGGTGCACCATAAATATAGATTGAAAATTGAACTTCTTAAGAAACACAAAATTATGTAAACAATCTTATAAACTAGGAACACTTTCAACAGGGTTAGTTTAAATCTTCAGAAGTGTTCATCGACTAGACATTTTATGATGATGAACACACTGTGGTCTAAAGATGATAATGAAAATAAAATGTATTGTTGTTACCGTACTGAACCAATACTATTGTTAGTCATTCATGAACGCCGATATACCGTGTATGGTGAAGCAGTCATGTCTTGTCAAATGGTCGGTCGCTGGATATGCATGTTCAGTAATAATAATAATAATAATAATAATAATAATAATAATAATAATAATAATGATAATAATATCGTATGGCCACGGGTGCTGGGTGCAATAATTGTTATTTGACACCCAGAGGGCAGCTTGCATGTCGAGTTTTTGATGTGTAACATCTTTCCTTTCGGTTGCTGGATAGTTTTGTGGGAGTGATTTTGAAAATTGGGGACGGAAGTGGATCGGAACGATCGAGCTGGCAGTGGTGGATCAAACGGAAGTATGCATTGCCCGCTCGATCGATCAAACGGAAGTGTACTAGCTGGCAGTGGTGGACAACGGAAGTATGCACTGCCCGCTCGATCGAACAAACGGAAGTGTACTAGCTGGCAGTGGTGAACAACGGAAGTATGCACTGCCCGCTCGATCGATCGAATGGGAGTGTGCCCTAGCTGGCTGTGGTGGATCTAACGGAATTATAAGACGCACTGCCAACTCGATCGATCGATCCAGCTGGCACTGGTAAGAGAAACAATCAGCGCGCCGTGTCGAAAATTGATACCATGACGCACTCTCGGCCATGTGGAATGTATATGACATACTGAACGGAAAACGCTCAAGCGAACTCTGGTGTCAAGTGATTTAAACAAATGACATGGTACATGTTCGAAGTCTTCGTATCAGTATTTTTAAATGGTAAAATGCCTCAATATCAAACATTGTAAGTAGTCGGCATTGCATTGGCATAAGGAATTTTAAACTCAATGTCACTCAGGAACATTATCGAAACAATCAAAATATAAATGAAACTTAATTCCGTAATGCAGTATTATTGGAACGTGGAAATAAGTCACCATCTTGTGCACAATATTTGCATAGTCGAAATAGCCTTGGGGTTAGTGCTTATAACTGTGAATCTAGAGATCTTGGGTTCGAATCCTGGACGGGGTAGATATTTTTGCTACCAGATTATCATTTTAAACGATATTTATCATATCAATAAGACTCATTTTAACAGAATCCATATGAAATTACGTGTTGGTCCGTGAATCAAGAGGACCTGTTTATAAAGAATTTAAGGTTATGAGCGGTGTCGCGTCTATTAATCTAGTTGATCCATATCGTATTCTTTATTTAAGCTACTGCTGGTGGAAGCTACAAATCATCTAATAAAATGAGTTCCGTATTATAAACTACAATATCTGTAAAACACTCCCTTTTACAATAGATTAATATTTGTGCCAATAATACTATAAAATACCGGTGTATCAACAATTTCACGTGAGGTTTCTTCTATGTCAGATGTTACACATCATATGCGACTACTGTAAGGCTCGTAATTTTTTTGTTGTACCTTGGAGCTCTATGAAAGTCAAGGAGGTTAGATATTTAAGCTCCTTGACAATATAGCGCTTTCTAGTAGAGAAAGGAGGAACTTTTTTGTGTTGGCTGAAAATCCCGAGATCAATTTTGCCATTATGAACACGGCCTACTGAATTCAAATGGGTTCATTAACATGCCAACAACGTATGGCATGCGTGTCGTGAATTTTGTCGCCTTTCAAAAATCAATTACCATGCCCAGGAGCGAACCTGCAAGCTTAGGGTTGGTAGACCGACACGATAACCACTTACCCACCGTGTTCTGGGAAGGACGGCTGAGTGTGGAGGATGAAGATCAAAGTGGGCGTCCCTCCACATCCACGAATGAGTGAAGGACCTGGTGTTAGTGGACAGGCGCTTAACCAGTGTTTTTTTTTTTCAAAACTGATTGCACGCTACTACATGTCTCTCAATATTGGTGGCGAGTATGTAAAAGAATAGTGCAAGGTGTATAGTTCATGATGCCATGGTGTATGTCAGTTTGTGAATAATGGGTCTCTGGTACAGCGTGTATTACCTCGTCCCTTCCAGCTAATACGAGATATCGATCTCAAGGAAGAAATACTCGTGCTAGGAGTTCGCATATATCACTAAGGGAAACCATGAAGGAGATATTAAAAAGAATAATAGGTATGGCTAAGACAGCTCTGTCTAGTGTAACAAGAATATGGAAAGATCATTATATTACCAAGGAAACAAAGAAGCGACTGGTTCAAGCTTTGGTATTTCCTATCGTCTCTGAGTCCTGGACCATAAATGCTGCATGCCATAGAAGAATCGAAGCCTTCGATATGACGTGTTATCGAAGAGTGCTACGAATATCGTGGGTAGAAAGAAAAATAAAATGAATCTGTTCTGAAGGAACTAAGGATTGCTCCTAAAACACGCTTACTCCTAAACATCCAAAGGCAAATGTTGAGATTTTTCGGCGAGATGGCATTGAGAAGTGTATCATGCAGGGGAATGTTGACGGATAATGGTTGAGGGGACGAGCCCCGAACTGGTACCTTGACCAGATAAAGAGGCTCACTAATCTGCCACTTCAGAAATCAATGCACACAGCAGAAGATCGCGGTACATGGCGGGGTATTGTTAAAAGAATTGCGTGAAGGGTCACGACGTTCGAAGTCGAACTACGACCAATAATAATAATAATAATAATAATAATAATAAGAAGAAGAAGAAGAAGAAGAAGAAGAAGAAGAAGGGAAAAGTACACAAAATTTATTTTTGGATCTTCCCTCGTAGTTACCGTAAGAGTAAAAGAACGACTTGTTTCCTCCCTAGTACTGCCTCATTTTGACTATTGCGATGTTGTATACAATTACCTGTCTGCTACTCTTGAAAACAAACTCCAACTAGCACAAAATGCCTGTGAACGCTACATATGCAACTTACGGTATTACGACCACGTCACCCCTGCGTACGAACAACTCAGCTGGTTACGACTAAATCAACGCCGCGATCTTCATTCTTTATGTCTTTTCCGACAAATACTCTAGTTCCTCTCCAGCTTACCTGCATTTTCAGTTTCACTGCCTCTCACACGAACATAGTCTTGGAACACGGTCAAAAAATGATTCACTCATGCTGATACCTATACACCACACGGTAGGCGACACTAACTCCTTCGAAGTTTCTACTGCACGACTGTGGAACAACCTGCCGCGCTCTGTCAGAGGAGCAACCCCGTCTAGCTTCAGGCAGCAATGCCAGCTGTACATATCACAAAAGAAATGAAAGTTGAACTCAACACATCAAATATTTGAATCCTTATGCTGAGTTATATTCGTGTTTCTAATTTACATTTTATTTATTTTCTGTTTAGATACCTAAATGATTTCTTACATCCTTTTAAATGCGCATTGCAAAATCAATATTAGGCTATAGTAATAACTCAATCATGATGCTTATCATCTCCATCATCAACATCATCACATCATCATTAGTTTCTGTTTTATTAGTGTTTGTATTTCCCTATTATTTTCTTACTTTAGCAATAATTAGCTAATTACAATAATTTTTCCTACGCCAGGCTTACCTGCCATTATATGTATTGTGATTGGATCTGAAATGTATTCCTGTTAGATTTAAGTACCATTGTTAATATTGTCATTTAGACTTTCACGGCACGTGTTACTATTCATAATGTTGAATTTTGGGCTTATGCCGTGTTTATTATCTTAAAATTCGACGCGTTTCGAAAGAAACCATGCCTTTCTTCGTCAGGAATAATCTGGAATACGACAATGATTGCTAAGAGAAAGCAACAAAGAACATATAGAAGGTGCCCAAAGATGGACGCCATTATAGCCCCATGTTAGGGACAACGGAAAGCAGCAGTGAATTACTTTCTCAGGGTTCTGATAATAGGTAGCCAGGAATCACTAAGATTGTAGCCGGTGTCGCGGTTGAAATTATCTGGGTGTTTACGTATTTCAACCGCCTCCCTGATGATTCTGGGACGATATTGCTTTATACGGGCAAGAACATCCACTCCTTGGAACATGACATCATGGCCAGGTGTTAATGCATGATCGGCAACAGCTGATTTATCAGGTTGAATGAGCCTGACACATCTATTATGTTCCTTAATGCGAGTGCATATTGTTCTCGAAGTCTGCCCGATGTAAACCTTGCCACAAGTACAGAGAACTCTGTAGATACCCGGTTGTTGCAATTTAGGCAAACTGTCCTTAGTTGGTCGCAGGAGTTGCCTAATCTTAACAGAAGTTCCAAATACAGTCCGTATGTTGTACCGACGTAGGATTTTAGCAATACGATCCGTCGTGTTATGTATGCAAGGTAGGTAAGCAGTTCCTCTTACATCTCTTTTCTCAACTGACGTCCTATTAATATTTGTTGGTTTCAGAACCGTAGAGATCAAAGCCTTGCTATAACCGTTGCTCTCAAAGGTGGTTCGCAAGGTATTAATTTCTTCTTGTAAAGAAGACACTTCACAAATCCTCCTAGCCCGGGTAGTTAGAGTTGTAAGGATACCATGTTTCTGGGCAGGGTGATGGTGAGAACTTGCGTGGAGATATCTATTGGTGTGTGTTGGCTTACGAAAAACGCTGTGTCCTAAAGATCCATCCTCTTTCTTGGTGACGAGAACATCTAAAAACGGTATTTTGCCGTCAGATTCCTTTTCCATGGTGAAACAAATAGAAGGGTGCTGGAGATTAAGGTGATCCAGGAAATGGCTAAGATTTTCCTCACCTTCCGTCCAAACAACGAACGTGTCATCCACATAACGCCACCAGATCTTCGGTTTGAAAGGAGCCGACGACAAAGCTTTCTCTTCAAAGTTCTCCATGAAGAAATTAGCCACAACAGGAGAGAGAGGACTACCCATGGCCACACCAACAGACTGCTCATAAAAATTCCCATTCCATAGAAAGTAGGAGGAGGTCATGCAGTGATAAAAAAAAGCCTTGTGATGTCTTCAGGAAAAAAAGCCATTAATGAAAGACATAACACCATCAATAGGTACTCTCGTAAACAGAGACACCACGTCGAGACTCACTAGGATATCACCCGGCTGAAGTGTTATAGCTTTCAACTTTTCCACGAAGTGTGTGGAATCCTTAATGTACGAAGGCGTGTTACCCAGAAGCGGCTGAAGTAGTCTACCTAAGTATTTGGAAAGGGCATATGTAGGAGAACCAATCGTACTAACAATAGGTCTAAGAGGAACATCTTTATGTATTTTAGGAAGACCATAGGGTCTCGGAGGAATAGCATCCCCTGGAAGGAGAGTCTTCGCTGCATCCGCTGGAATAGATGATTGCTTGATCAATTTGACGGTGACATTTGAGTAGCGAGTAGTAGGATCACGACTATTAATCCTATATACAGGATCTGATAACAAAGACGAGATATTGGAATCATAATCAACCTTATCCAACACCACTGTCGCGTTACCCGTGTCAGCGGGGAGAACGATAATATGAGAATTGTCCCTTAGATCTTTAAGTGCCCGGCTTTCGCCTTGTATTAAGTTGGTGTTAGGTGGCTTAGCGTTCTTGAGAACTCTGGAACATTCTTGTCTGGCTTCCTCGGCCTCTTCAGGTGTGAGGTGATGTACCGAGGATTCTACAGATGTAATAAGTTCTTCAATAGGAATTCTTCTAGGCGCTACAGCAAAATTGAGACCTTTAGCGAGAACTGCCTGTTGGGTATCATTTAGGGGCATGCTGGACAAATTTACGACAACCTTGTTAGCATCAAGTCTAATGGCTTGAGATTTCTGCATCTGACATAACCTATCATATTTGGAAATATGTCTTGCCCTCACCTGATCTAGAACGCTGTTAGCTTGCACTGAAGAAATACGATCAAAGATCTTCCACAATTCCTCACTTACGAAGTTCGAGAGGCGTAGATGTAGCTGTAGTAACTCCCTCGAAATAAAATCCAACTGCTTACGTGTATGCTGTAACCTCTCTATCAATAACGCCTGGCTTGCACGACGATAGATTCTCGTTGCCTTAGGTGTTCTGAAGGTGTGCTTCAACATAACAAAATTCGGTAGAATATCATGATCCCGGCATCTTAGGAGAAAAGTGAGTGAAGAGATAAGACACTCCTTCTTGCGTCGTAACCTACTAAATCTAGACATCAGTCGGAAAATATCCTCCCCATAGAGGTTTCTAATATTGTCACCGTCAAATTGATCAAGCAATCATCTATTCCAGGGGATGCTGCGAAGACTCTCCTTCCAGGGGTTGCAATTCCTCCGAGACTCTATGGTCTTCCTAAAATACATAAAGAAGATGTTCCTCTTAGACCTATTGTTAGTACGATTGGTTCTCCTACATATGCCCTTTCCAAATACTTAGGTAGACTACTTCAGCCGCTTCTGGGTAACACGCCTTCGTACATTAAGGATTCCACACACTTCGTGGAAAAGTTGAAAGCTATATCACTTCAGCCGGGTGATATCCTAGTGAGTCTCGACGTGGTGTCTCTGTTTACGAGAGTACCTATTGATGGTGTTATGTCTCTCATTAATGGCTTTTTTCCTGAAGACATCACAAGGCTTTTTTTTTATCACTGCATGACCTCCTCCTACTTTCTATGGAATGGGAATTTTTATGAGCAGACTGTTGGTGTGGCCATGGGTAGTCCTCTCTCTCCTGTTGTGACTAATTTCTTCATGGAGAACTTTGAAGAGAAAGCTTTGTCGTCGGCTCCTTTCAAACCGAAGATCTGGTGGCGTTATGTGGATGACACGTTCGTTGTTTGGACGGAAGGTGAGGAAAATCTTAGCCATTTCCTGGATCACCTTAATCTCCAGCACCCTTCTATTTGTTTCACCATGGAAAAGGAATCAGACGGCAAAATACCGTTTTTAGATGTCACCAAGAAAGAGGATGGATCTTTAGGACACAGCGTTTTTCGTAAGCCAACACACACCAATAGATATCTCCACGCAAGTTCTCACCATCACCCTGCCCAGAAACATGGTATCCTTACAACTCTAACTACCCGGGCTAGGAGGATTTGTGAAGTGTCTTCTTTACAAGAAGAAATTAATACCTTGCGAACCACCTTTGAGAGCAACGGTTATAGCAAGGCTTTGATCTCTACGGTTCTGAAACCAACAAATATTAATAGGACGTCAGTTGAGAAAAGAGATGTAAGAGGAACTGCTTACCTACCTTACATACATAACACGACGGATCGTATTGCTAAAATCCTACGTCGGTACAGCATACGGACTGTATTTGGAACTTCTGTTAAGATTAGGCAACTCCTGCGACCAACTAAGGACAGTTTGCCTAAATTGCAACAACCGGGTATCTACAGAGTTCCCTGTACTTGTGGCAAGGTTTACATCGGGCAGACTTCGAGAACAATATGCACTCGCATTAAGGAACATAATAGATGCATCAGGCTCATTCAACTTGATAAATCAGCTGTTGCCGATCATGCATTAACACCTGGCCATGATGTCATGTTCCAAGGAGTGGATGTTCTTGCCCGTATAAAGCAATATCGTCCATGAATCATCAGGGAGGCGGTTGAAATACGTAAACACCCAGATAATTTCAACCGCGACACCGGCTACAATCTTAGTGATTCCTGGCTACCTATTATCAGAGCCCTGAGAAAGTAATTCACTGCTGCTTTCCGTTGTCCCTAACATGGGGCTATAATGGCGTCCATCTTTGGGCACCTTCTATATGTTCTTTGTTGCTTTCTCTTAGCAATCATTGTCGTATTCCAGATTATTCCTGACGAAGAAAGGCATGGTTTCTTTCGAAACGCGTCGAATTTTAAGATAATAAACACGGCATAAGCCCAAAATTCAACATTATGAATAGTAACACGAGACGTGAAAGTCTAAATGACAATATTAGAAACCTCTATGGGGAGGATATTTTCCGACTGATGTCTAGATTTAGTAGGTTACGACGCAAGAAGGTGTGTCTTATCTCTTCACTCACTTTTCTCCTAAGATGCCGGGATCATGATATTCTACCGAATTTTGTTATGTTGAAGCACACCTTCAGAACACCTAAGGCAACGAGAATATATCGTCGTGCAAGCAAGGCGTTATTGATAGAGAGGTTACAGCATACAAGTAAGCAGATGGATTTTATTTCGAGGGAGTTACTACAGCTACATCTACGCCTCTCGAACTTCGTAAGTGAGGAATTGTGGAAGATCTTTGATCGTATTTCTTCAGTGCAAGCTAACAGCGTTCTAGATCAGGTGAGGGCAAGACATATTTCCAAATATGATAGGTTATGTCAGATGCAGAAATCTCAAGCCATTAGACTTGATGCTAACAAGGTTGTCGTAAATTTGTCCAGCATGCCCCTAAATGATACCCAACAGGCAGTTCTCGCTAAAGGTCTCAATTTTGCTGCAGCGCCTGGAAGAATTCCTATTGAAGAACTTATTACATCTGTAGAATCCTCGGTACATCACCTCACACCTGAAGAGGCCGAGGAAGCCAGACAAGAATGTTCCAGAGTTCTCAAGAACGCTAAGCCACCTAACACCAACTTAAAACAAGGCGAAAGCCGGGCACTTAAAGATCTAAGGGACAATTCTGATATTATCGTTCTCCCCGCTGACAAGGGTAACGCGACAGTGGTGTTGGATAAGGTTGATTATGATTCCAAGATCTCGTCTTTGTTATCAGATCCTGTATATAGGATTAATAGTCGTGATCCTACTACTCGCTACTCAAATGTCACCGTCAAATTGATCAAGCAATCACCTATTCCAGCGGATGCAGCGAAGACTCTCCTTCCAGGGGATGCTATTCCTCCGAGACTCTATGGTCATCCTAAAATACATAAAGATGTTCCTCTTAGACCTATTGTTAGTACGATTGGTTCTCCTACATATGCCCTTTCCAAATACTTAGGTAGACTACTTCAGCCGCTTCTGGGTAACACGCCTTCGTACATTAAGGATTCCACACACTTCGTGGAAAAGTTGAAAGCTATAACACTTCAGCCGGGTGATATCCTAGTGAGTCTCGACGTGGTGTCTCTGTTTACGAGAGTACCTATTGGTGGTGTTATGTCTCTCATTAATGGCTTTTTTCCTGAATACATCACAAGGCTTTTTTTTTATCACTGCATGACCTCCTCCTACTTCCTATGGAATGGGAATTTTTATGAGCAGACTGTTGGTGTGGCCATGGGTAGTCCTCTCTCTCCTGTTGTGGCTAATTTCTTCATGGAGAACTTTGAAGAGAAAGCTTTGTCGTCGGCTCCTTTCAAACCGAAGATCTGGTGGCGTTATGTGGATGACACGTTCGTTGTTTGGACGGAAGGTGAGGAAAATCTTAGCCATTTCCTGGATCACCTTAATCTCCAGCACCCTTCTATTTGTTTCACCATGGAAAAGGAATCTGACGGCAAAATACCGTTTTTAGATGTCACCAAGAAAGAGGATGGATCTTTAGGACACAGCGTTTTTCGTAAGCCAACACACACCAATAGATATCTCCACGCAAGTTCTCACCATCACCCTGCCCAGAAACATGGTATCCTTACAACTCTAACTACCCGGGCTAGGAGGATTTGTGAAGTGTCTTCTTTACAAGAAGAAATTAATACCTTGCGAACCACCTTTGAGAGCAACGGTTATAGCAAGGCTTTGATCTCTACGGTTCTGAAACCAACAAATATTAATAGGACGTCAGTTGAGAAAAGAGATGTAAGAGGAACTGCTTACCTACCTTACATACATAACACGACGGATCGTATTGCTAAAATCCTACGTCGGTACAACATACGGACTGTATTTGGAACTTCTGTTAAGATTAGGCAACTCCTGCGACCAACTAAGGACAGTTTGCCTAAATTGCAACAACCGGGTATCTACAGAGTTCCCTGTACTTGTGGCAAGGTTTACATCGGGCAGACTTCGAGAACAATATGCACTCGCATTAAGGAACATAATAGATGTATCAGGCTCATTCAACCTGATAAATCAGCTGTTGCCGATCATGCATTAACACCTGGCCATGATGTCATGTTCCATGGAGTGGATGTTCTTGCCCGTATAAAGCAATATCGTCCCAGAATCATCAGGGAGGCGGTTGAAATACGTAAACACCCAGATAATTTCAACCGCGACACCGGCTACAATCTTAGTGATTCCTGGCTACCTATTATCAGAACCCTGAGAAAGTAATTCACTGCTGCTTTCCGTTGTCCCTAACATGGGGCTATAATGGCGTCCATCTTTGGGCACCTTCTATATGTTCTTTGTTGCTTTCTCTTAGCAATCATTGTCGTATTCCAGATTATTCCTGACGAAGAAAGGCATGGTTTCTTTCGAAACGCGTCGAATTTTAAGATAATGAACACGGCATAAGCCCAAAATTCAACATTATGAATACCATTGTTAAGTTCTGCGAATAATGCAATAATGTATTAATTGTAATATCTGGTTAGATGGAAGAGAGGGCCCAATGGCCATAACCTTGCCAGACAAAATAAAGCGATATATCTATCTACTGGTAATTATGTTACCTGTAACGCATTACTTATCAACCTTGCCTCAAATCATAGCCTTATGAAGAAGAGAGCAAATCCCCCCAGTGTCTTGTGAAAGACAAAGCATCTGATCTGAACACAGAAGGTTTTAACTCAAAGCAGTCGGGTCGGAACTGATCCTGAAATAAAGTGGGGTACGAGAGGAGATAAATCCCTGTGGAACATAAGCAGCAATGACGTTCAGACGAGGTAGGAAGATTGATCCTGTTATTGTCTTGTCAGCTGTAAGCCCCTTACAGCTCTCCTTCTTCTCCTCAATGAATTTCTTGTAAGTCTCTCTCTGATTGTGTTACTCTCCCCTAATACGCCTGATCGTAATAGCGAGGAACAAGGGCGACCTCTAACGTTTGTAACAAGCATCAACGCCACTAAGCTTCCTTATCGTCATCGGTCAAATATTTATCTGTGTCGGGTATTACTACTTTTCAGTCGGTAAACACTATGCAATCCCAATTACTGAGAAAAGCGCAAAATAACCTGAAAAACGATGTTCAGCAAAGAACATATAGCATACTTTCTCCTAAATATATGGGTATAATAACTGTTTGTCCTCCACACCTTCTATTTTCTTCCTATTCGTAGTGCAAAATTGACAGGTGAAAAGCTAAAGGAAGTAGGAGACTTCGGTTACATAGGAAGCAAAATAACCGGTGATGGACGAAGCAAAGAGGATATAAAAAGTAGGTTGGCTCAGGAAAGGAAAGCATTTCTACAAAAAGGAATCTGTTGACATCGAATATACTAGATTTAGGTATTAGGGAGTCATTTTTGAAAGCTTTTGTCTAGAGCGTGGCGCTTTATGGAAGTGAAACTTGGACTATTGGTGCAGCAGAAAAGAAGAGAATTGAAGCGTTTGAAATGTGGTGTTACAGGAGAATGATGGAGGTCAGATGTGTAGATAGGGTAACAAATGAAGAGGTATTAAGACGAGTGGGAGAGGAGAGATGTTTTTGGCGACTACTAATGAAGAGAAGAGATAGGTTGGTAGGACACACAGGCTACTAAATCACCCGAGAATAGCAAACTTAGTTATGGAAGGAAGGGTTGAGGACAAGAACTGTAGGGGTAGACCAAGGTTAGAATATGTTAAACAGATTGCCTCGGATGTAGGGTAGGGTATCTATGTAGAGATGAAACGATTAGCTCAGGGCAGGGAGCCAGGGAGAGCTGCTTCAAACCAGTCAAAATACTGAATACTCAAACAACAAACTGCGAAACATAACCTGAAACAAGATGTTTAGCAAAGAACATAATAGCCTACTATAACGCTTTGTCCTTATCACCTCCTATTCTGTTCTAGCACCTTGGCAGTGTGTGAATCGCAAGACAATGTTGACTGAGTTCTATCCCTCTGAGTAACGGCATGTGTGGCTAATTATAGCACTTAATTAGTCGTCAGATACGGTGTCTTCCTGATTGCGACCAATCCGGATTGCGTTCACCTCATTAGCAGTCGCCGGCCCCGTGGTGTTGGGGTAGCGCGTCTGCCTCTCACCCGGAGGCCCCGGGTTCGATCCCCGGCTCCGTCAGGGATTTTAAAACTGACGTGAGGGTTGGAACGGGGTGCACTCAGCCTTGTGAGGACAATTGAGTAGCAGTCTGACAGTGAGACAGCGCCCCGATCACGAATACCAAGATTAACGGCCGAGGGGACCCGACGCGCTGATCACGCGTCACCCCAATATCTGCAGGCCAAATGGCTGGGCAGCGGTCGCTTGGTCGGCCTTAGCCCGTCATGGGCTGGATAGTGCCAGCGGTTGACTTTTTTTTTCATTTTTTTCATTAGCAGTCCAGATTGCGGTCACTTTTATTTTAGGAAAGAGCTATAAACATTCCAGCGTCCAGATTGCGGTCACTTTTCTTGGGAGACCGGTCTGGTTGTAACTCCCCTGGGGATTTCCTCACCTTTCACTTCCACCCCTCTTGCCAATGTTGAGGTACATGTCATATGTCAGTTCTCTCTGGTCTCTTAAGCTGCAACCACAGTGTTCAATATTTTTCTGTTTACTAACCGTGTTCTGTATCGTTATGGAGTTTACTGAAACGGAGAAGGGTATTCCGTGTGTTTTACTGAATGGTTATAGTTACAGACCATATAGAACGAGTAAACTTGGTGTTATTGCATGGCTTTGTTTGATGGAGAAATCCAAAAAATGCAAGGGGAGATTATTGACCGAAGATATATATTAACGGAACTTACTATTCTTAAGACTGAAAATGTTATAATCATTGCTTTACGAGGTGCTGTCAGATTGGGAGGGGACTTGATTTTTTTAAAGCGAAGTTTCATGGGATGTGCTCAGCTGAACACTGAACTTCTTTGGTTAGGTAGTGAAATATCAGTTTCCCCTTGTTATCCACAAAACTTACGGAAGGGATGAGTCAGTCGGGAAGGACCAAGGACCGGTCTCCCAAGAAAAGTGACCGCAACCTGGACGCTGGAATGTTTATAGTTCTTCCCTAAAATGAAAGTGACCGCAATCTGGACTGCTAATGAGGTGAACGCAATCAGGACACAAACGTCAGATATACCCACGCAGGCAAGCGCAGGTATAAAGGATTATTTTTGTCATAAGTCAACACCAATTGAGGGTATTTCCATAACTGGCTTCTCTCACTTCTCTATTATTCTCATACAATCCAAGCAAAATAATGGATAAATAACAAGAAACGTGAAAGACGCAGATCGTAGCACAAACAGAAATTATTTAAAACAAGTAGTTCTGTGAATATAGCATATTTTAATATATCCTTTGTAAATTGCCTCTATCAAAATACAAAATTTCAATTTGATTATTGTAATACAGTAGATTCGTAGATATTGAGAACAGTCAAAATATGTAGGATGGTCACCATGTTGGATTTTTACGTTATGTATAGTAAGTAGACTACTATTACATGAAGATTATTGTGTACGTGTAGTATTCAAACTTCAATCGCATGATTGGGATACAAGAAGTAAAAACGACATTTTGAAATTTCGCACAGCTGCCATCTCGTAATTACGGAAATAATTGAAATAAATTAGATGCCAGTGGATTAACATTTGAATACGGATTTACTGTACCAAGTTTCACTGCACTCGTATGGTTAAATTGCGAGAAACGACCATGTGAATATTTATACTTCGCTTCCCCACCATGTTGGATTTGTGATCACCAGGTTATTGAAAGTCCTATAGGTAAACTTATGTTTATCGCCCCTATAAACATAAAGAAAATCAGTTTGATTGTTGTAATAGATTCGTAGATATTGAGAACCGTCTAAATATTTCAGATGTTGGATTGTTATATGTAAAGGCATTGGAGTCATGTACCATGTAAGAAAAATTATTGCGTTGGTTCATTATCCAAACTTTCACTTCGATCGCATGATAACGACACAAGACATAAAAACTTAATTTCAAAATTCGCACAGCCGCCATTTTGAGGATATGTAAACAATTGAACTAAATTAGATACCAGTGCATTACAATGTGTATAAACATTTGCTGTACCAAGTTTCATTGCGTTTGGATAATTAAATCGCGAGAAAAGTCTATTTTAAACTTTCAACTTCGCTTCACCGCCATGTTCGTTTTGTAGTTAACCGGTTTTTGAAAGTCTCATAAATGATCTTCCAGTAGTGGCCCTTTATCTCCGTACGAAATTTCAGGGTGATACCGGTAATAGTTTCTGAGATATAGAATGCCGGTGAAATATTTCGCACAGCCACCATTTTGAGGTTATGTAAACAAAGGAACGAAGTTAGGTGTCGGTGCATTACAATGTGTATAAACATATACTGTACCAAGTTTCATTACATTTTGGTTGGTTAAATCGCGAGAAACGTCTATTTATACGTCGCAACTTCGCTTGGTTTCCATGTTGGTTTTGTAGTTACCAGGTTTTCAAAAGTCACATAGGTGAACTTCTGGTAGTTCTCTTTATCCCTGTACAAAATTCCAGGGTGATATCGGTAATAGGTTCGGAGATATTAAATGCTTGTGAAATATTTCGCACAGCTGCCATGTTGGATTGGTGAGACGTAACAAAATTTGAAGGGCACGGTCGGGGTCGCTTGGCGTAGTGCTATGAACTTACCGAGTTTCATTGAAATCGCTCCAGCCGTTTAGACGTTATTAGGGACACACACACCCGAATCACACACGCACACACAGACACGGACAAAAGGTGATTTCATAAGCCTATTTTTCATAAATGAAGAAAGGCTAAAAATGAGATTTTAAAATTTCGCACAGCCGCCGTATTTTGGATATGAAAACAATTGAAATAAATTAAATACCAGTGAATAAAAATTTGTATAAGCATTCACCGTACCAAGTTTCACTACGTTCGGATGGTTAAATCGCGAGAAACATCCTTTTAAATGTTTAAATTTCGCGTAGCCACCATGTTGAATTTTGCTCACCAGGTTATTGAAAGTCCCGTACGTGAACTTATGATCATAGTCTCTATCAACATACAAAATTTCAGTTTGATTGCTGTGATTGATTAATATATATTGAGACAGTCTAAATATATCGGATGGCTGCCATGTTGGATTTTTATATACGTAGGCCATAGAGGTATGTACTATTAGATGACTAATAGTGTAAGTTTATTATTCAAACATTGAGTTCGATCGCATGATTAGGACACAAGAATAAAAACTTAATTTGAAAATTTTGCACAGCGCCCATCTTGAGGTTATGTAAACAATTTAATTTAGGTAAATATCAGTGCATTACAATGTTTATAAACATTTGCTGTATCAAGTGGCACTGCCCTCGGATGGTTAAATCGCGAGAAAAGTTGATTTAAAAGTTTCAACTTCGTTTGGCCGCCATGATCGTTATGTTCATACAGGTTTTTGAAAAACGCATATGTCATCTTCTAGTAATGACTAGGGTTCGGAAGTTTAAGACCTAAAGAAGTACAAAATATATAAGCAAATATGACCTAAAACTATTAAATATGACCTAAAAAATATGGCATTTCCTTGTTTGCTAATTGCTTCTGAGCTAATATATCTACTGGAGTGACATCCTATTGAAAGGCGGAAGCACTCTATCGTCATGTTCCTTGACCTCATGCGTACAGTGTGGCAATCTAACTTGTCCAGAAAGATGTGCTAAAAGACGTGCGTAGAGGAGCGCCTTCTTGGAATCAGGTCTTCTAAACCTGCTATCTGCCTGTTCCGGGAAAAGAAAGAAAAATATATCTACTACATTATTCGGAAATCCTGTGTTTGAAACTTGATGCAGATAACACGTACCTTGTTAACGACGCCTCAATTTAAACACAAATGCTGAAATTATAACCAAATATGACCTTATATCACTAAAATATGACCAAATATGACCAAAACAATAAAAAAAATGGCCGAAATATGCATTTATAGGCAACATCAAATTGCTTTAAACATTGTCAGGGACCCGTCATTCAAACTTATTTTTCAGATTACGGGTAAAATTATTTCACGAAGAAAATATGACTCTTCATTAACATCCGAACCTTAGCAATGACCTTTATCACAGTACAAAATTGCAGAGTGATATCATTAATATAGTTTCGGAGATATAGAATGCTAGTGAATTATTTCGCACAGCCGCCATGCTGGATTGGTGAGACGTAAAAATGTTAAGGGCACGGTCGGCGTCGGCCAAAATAGTACTATGGCCTTACTGAGTTTCATTGAAATCGCTCCAGCTGTTTAGATTTTATTAGGGGGACACACACACACCAACAAAAGGTAATCTCATAAGCCTGTTTTTTTTCATAAATGAAAATAGGCTAAAAATCCTGTTCAACATTGTATTTTAAAAACTATCTGCCCATTTACTCTAAACATTATCCGCAGATTATCCGCTATCCGCACAGCTATGCAAACTATATCCGCAAGGCGAAAAATGTTGCGGATATCCGCGAGTTTATCCGCGGGTTTATCCACGGATATACGCATCCGCGCAGGGCTTTACCCATGGTCGACAACCCACGTCCCACCAGAAATTGGTATCAGGACGTGAGATACAGGCTATTTAAGAAAAGCTTATTAGATGAAGATACCATTCTAAAGCGAGGATAATGTTTTCATTACTGTCAGAGGGGCTATAAAACTATCCTCCGGGTTGTATTACAGTCGTTAAGGTCATGTTCTGCATAATGACCGTAGAAGTCGGTCGAGTTACACTTTTATTTGGCTCTGCCCTTGACGGTGTCTGCCATACGCTCCGGACCATAAAGCTGCCACCAAGCTGTCTAATGGCTCACTTGAGCCGTAATGGTTTTCAGGGAAATTGTAAGCGTAACTAACTATTCCCTTCCTGTGTCCACCGACAGAACGTAATTACAGCAATGGTCTAAATTAAATGGATTGCTGTCGTGGTTATAGCTGAATGGTTGCAGTTTTATTTATAGTAATACTGTAATAGGGGGGAAGCCTCCGTGGCTAAGGCGGCAGCACGCCGGCCTCTCACCGCTGGATCCGTGGTTCAAATCCCGGTCACTCCATGTGAGATCTGTGCTGGACAAAACGGAGGCAGACAGGTTTTTCTCCGGGTACTCCGGTTTTCCCTGTCAAAATTTCATTCCAGCAACATTCTCCACTATCATTTCATTCCATATGTCATTCATTTAATCATTGCCCCAGAGGAGTGCGTCAGGCCTCGGCAGCCGGCACAGTTCATATCCTCGCCGCTAGATGGGGGCTTCATTCATTCCATTCCTGACCCGGTCGGAGACTGGAAGCAGGCTGTGGATTTTCATTTTCTGTAATAGGGGGAGTGATTGTTCGGGGGCTTAGTTGGTAGCATGCTGAACTTCTATGCAAAAGGTCGCGGGTTCAAACCCGGCCGACGTATCATATTTTTGAAGGAAGCTAAGCAAGGAAGCTTGTATTTTAACGTGACCGTTAATCTTGAGATCATGAGCCACGGGACCTCCTTTTTACGTGGAATCCGAACCACAGGACATGGCATTTCACTTCGAAAATCTCACATGCATTGATCGGGAATCGAACCCGAACCGCCTCGGTGAGAGGCATACAGCTAGACCGCTGAGCCACCACGCCCCTCTCGGATTTTTGATGCGTAACATCTTTCCACTCGGTTGCTGGATGTTCTTGTGGGAGTGATGTTGAGAAATGGGACGGAAGGGGATCGGACGGAAGTGCGTAAGATGCACTGCCAGTTGGATCGCAAAGCAGCCAGAAGGGATGTGATCCAGCTGGCAGTGGTACCATGTGGAATATTTATCACATACGGATTACTTTGTAACAACAGAGTATCAAGAAGGCAGAGCGAGAATAGAAATATCAAGTAGGCGGTGAAGAAGAAAAAGTCAGTCTCTGTTAACGTAACTTAGTTACTGGCAGGAGAGTGATGTAACAGCAGAGTATCAAGAAGGCAGTGCGAGAGTAGAAATATCAAGTAGGCAGTGAAGAAAAAAAAAGAGAGTCTTGGAATTGTTATGTATTATGAGAGTGTAAAAAATAAAAAGATATTGTGTATGTTGATTTTTTTTTTAGCGTATGGAGTGTCCGAGGACATGTTCGGCTCACCAGTTTTTGTAGCCGCTTCGAGACGGACACCCAATGGGTGAGCCACAAGTACCGTTGGGGAGGGAAGGAGGGAAGTTGGAATGTAAGGACGAGGAGTTGGAAGGTAGCGGCTGTGGCCTATAGTTAGGGACCAACCCCGGCATTTGCCTGGAAGGAAGATGGGAAACCACAGAAGACCATCTTAAAAGGTTGCCGGCGGGGAGATTCGAACCTCCTCGCCTCCCGGATGTGAGCGACTGCCATCAGTCATGCCGTAACCACCACGGCTAACTCACCCGGTTGTGTATGTTGATAAATGTCAAGGATAATAAAAACGGTAACAACTTCAAGGTAGGATAACATCTCAGATGTTACACATCAAATGCGACTACTCTAAGGCTCGTATCTTTGTTGTTGTTGTTGTTTGAGTCTTCAGTCTTTCGATTGGTTTGATGCAGCTCTCAATGTTTCCCTAATCGTATCATCTCTGCAAAGCTACCACATCCTACATCCGAGGCAATCTGTTTAACATATTCTAACCTTGGTTTACCTCTACTGTTCTCATCCTCGACCCTTCCTTCTATAATTAAGTTTGCTATTCCTGTGTGTCTTAGTATATGTCCTACCAACCTATCTCTTTTCTTCATTAGCAGTTGCTAGAAACATCTTTCCTCTCCCACTCGTCTTAATACCTCTTCATTCGTAACCCTATCTAACCATCTAATCTTCATCATTCTCCTGTAACACCATATTTCAAACGCTTCAATTCTTTTCTTTTCTGCTGCACCAATAGTCCAAGTTTCACTTCCATAGAGCGCCATGCTCCAGAAAAAAGGCTTTCAATAATGACTTTCTAATACCTAAATCTACTCGTATATTCGATGTCAACAGATTCCTTTTCTGTAGAAATGCTTTCCATGTCTAGGCTAACCTCGTTTTTATATCCTCTTTGCTTCGTCCATCACTGGTTATTTTGCTTCCCATGTAGCATAAGTCACCTACTTCATTTAGCTGTTCACCTGCCAATTCAACATTCGTAGGGGTTAAAAATCCCTCAGTATGCCTTTCTTTTGAGGGGAAGTAAAGCTGCTTGGCCTATGTCATAGATTTATGGCATGTAAATGAACCTTCCACTAACAAAACTTGTGTGAAGCAAAATTTGTAGGTTAGGTTTGATTAATGATCTTAAGTTCCAACGTTCGTCACCAGGCACTGGTTGAGATGGCATCTAGTAGTAGCCAAGTTCACAGCTAGGTGTCGTGGACGGTAGCATTTGGTAGCGAAAGTAGGAACTACTTGAAATAATCGTCTGCAGTCCTTACTTGAATTAAAAGCAGATAACGCACACTAATACAGTCATCACAATTAACGCCGGTTACCAGACAGATTCTACACACACCCAGAGTGGCGTGACAATAGACACTTTCCCGTCTCATAACACTCCACTCATTTTCCTCCAATTCATCCATCGACATTGGATTCTATGGGAAACGTCAGAATCAAAACACTAATAATGGTTATTGATTTTGTACTATTAGGTTGGTGCATAAGTCCATAGCGTTTTTGGTGTGCTTGTTGGTATTCCGGTTTCTATGGCTTAATTTATCGACTGTGATTGTTGCTTTGTAGTTCAATGTTTGTTATTGATTTTACATATTGAAGTTTTGTCATTTGCTGATAGTGAGTGGAGCCGTGGACGCTAGAACATGGAGCGCCAAGTGGAGAAATTGGAACATTTCCGACATATTCCTCTCTTTGAATTCAATAGAGGGACGAAAGCAACAGAGGCGGCCAGAAACATTTGCGCCGTGTATGCGGACAATGCTATTGGAGAGAGCAGGCAAGAAAATGGTTTTCTCGTTTTAAGGTTTTCTCGTTTTTTCGTTTTGACCATAGTTAATCCCCACGTACAGGAAAGCCGTCGGAATTTGATGAAGATCATTTAAACGCATTAATTCACAATGGTCCACGTCAGTGCACACGATAACTGGCGAATGTGATGAACTGTGATCATTCCACCACTGTGTGACATTTGCATTCAATGGGTAAGGTTAAAAATCCAGTGTATGGGTACCTCATGCTCTAAGTCAAAATCACAAAAGCATCTCAGCTTGCTCGATATCGATTGGCTCGTGAACAACATCGACCATTCTTATCCTGTATCGTTACTCGTGACGAGAAATGGTATCTTTACGCTAACATAAGGAGAAGAAAGGAATGGTTAAGCCCAAACAAACAAGCAACTCCCCGTAAAAAGACCTGCGCGCATCCACAAAAGATAATGTTATGCATATGCTGGAACACCGACGGTGTGCTATACTACGAATTGTTTCCCCGAGGTGTAACCATCACTTCTGACATTTATTGCCAACAACTGAGACGTCTTGCAGATGCAATCCAAGAAAAACAACCACCAATACTGCGTGAAGTGATGCTCCTCCACGATAACGCCCGCCCGCAGTCTGCTAACCTGACATAAACACTATACAGGAGTTGGGCTGGGAAATCATTCCGCACGAACCTTATTCGCCCGATCTTGCGCCCTCAGATTTGCATCCAATCCGCTCTCTATCGAACAACCTTCAAGGAACTTCAACTCCGGATAAAGATGCGCTCCGAACATGGCTTGACGAATTCTTCTACAGGCGTGGAATCGAAAAATTATCACAGCTTTGGCTGACTGTTGTAGATAGTGAAGGAGAATATGTTACTGATTATTAACTTCTCTCTTATGTGTATCAGATGTATTTAGTAAACTTATGAACTTGATGTGGATATACTTATGGAAAACGCTACGGACTTATGCACCAACCCTATATCTTAATCTTGTCCTAATTGATACAGAGATGCATCCTAGAATTTAATTATTTATCTCTAGAATGTATGATAGGACCGGAAGTGGGGAATCCACAGTTTCTTTCCTTGCTTCAACTGGACATTCATGATCACAATTCATTTATATACTTTTTCAGGGTACGGTGTGGCGTCGTGAAGCTGACAGATCTGGTGGCCAAACGTGCTTGCGGTAGTTAATGAAAACCAATTCGCCACGGATAGCATGCCAATATCTCTCTTCCCATTCACCAAATAAATCTCTCGCAGTATGGGCGTGTCCACTGAATATTGCATGATATTACAGGCTTCCAGTAAAGTAAAAGGGTGACCCCGTGTACATGATAGCGCAGTAGGTTA
This sequence comes from Meconema thalassinum, assembly GCA_946902985.2. NCBI lineage: Eukaryota > Metazoa > Arthropoda > Insecta > Orthoptera > Tettigoniidae > Meconema > Meconema thalassinum. The sequence goes on from OX336388.2 coordinate 861,798,106, forward strand.
TTATTGTGCAGAGCAGAGTGCCTAGCTGCCAGGCTATGCTGTTTTTGCCTGTCGCTTGCATATCTAAATCGTGCTATGAGGTTTTATTTTAAATATGAAATCTGCTCAAAAATGTTTCTGAGAACTAATCAATGGCAGAAACAACGGAATAAAACTGGGAATTAAAAACTAAAAACGTGTTACAAGGAAAGCTGTAGGTGACGCAGGAAGTCATTACCAATGTAATGACTGGAACACAAAAGTAAAATCATTTGCGGAACAGTCACATTATTAAAACTCGGCAATTTTTCTAGGAGTGTACCCTGTCTTGTGTGGGGTTTTGCCTATGACACCAAGCGGGCTCTTGGTGTCCCCGCCCGGACTCCCACAGGAGTAGCAAACTGCGCGCTTTTATGAAGCGCACCTGCGCCTCTTTACTGCGTGAACTAAAAGCTCAAGCAGCCATAACCTCCCTATGAAGGCTTCCAAAAGATGGTATATACAGTAGGCTTTCACGGCCGGTGAAAGCAGTCGCTACTCCTGTGGGTGTCCAGGCGGGGGCTCCAAGAGACCGCTGAAGAGCCAGCTTGGTGTCCAAGGTGAAACCCCACACAAGACACGGCACAAATCTAGAAAAATTGCTGAGTTTTAATTCACTGGCCGTGAAAGACGATATACAGTTACGTTATTATTTTTGGGCGGGGGTTCCAGTGGTAGAAGAGGACTAGTCGATTTTGGAACGGATTAGTCAAGCTGAAAGACGCAGTGGGTTAATGGTTTACCTTCAGCCCCAGTGGGGGATTTACGTATAAGCTACACAAGCTATAGCTAGGGGCCCTGATTTAAGGTAAGTTAAAAGTGGTGGAATAAAATATTCAAAGCAGTGAAAAAAAAGTGACAGTCAGTCTGAAAGACTAGACTATGTATCATTTTAATTGCTACAAATGCTGAAAAATGCTAGAATGACTGGAGGCTTCGCTTCGCTCGAAGCCAAAGACTCTTGACATGTTAGAAAATTATCTGCATGATACTTATCTTGCTTATCTTGTTTCAAATTACTCGTGAACGGCAAATGCAAACCAAGGGCAAAGCAAGGTCCAGCGCGGGGGATGCCGTCACGCTCACCAGAGCGCGCGGGGACGTGCCCCTTCCATCCAGTCTAAAAACACTTATAGTAGGCTATGTATTGAAGATAGAGATATGCTCTCGCGGACTTTTTTGTAGAACTTTTCATGCTGACCAATTCTTACGCTCATAGTACTGTATATTGATATTTTTAACGGTTTGCCCAGCGTAAGCTTAAGAAGCGCACGGACGCCAAGTTTGTTTTCTACTTTTTCACTGAAATCGTTACTGTTTGGCTTCCTTTGATCATACATAAATTATTTTCTACACAATCTTTCCTCGAGATATCCTTTACAGAATGGTGAAAACTGCATCAAAATCCATACAGTGGTTCCCGAGATTACCCGTGACATCCAAGAATTGGGGATTTTTGTCTTATACCTAGGTACTAACGAAGTCGAGATTGTCGGGGAACACATGCACCAAGCGGTACTATGACGTCACACACCTCAGTGCATCTGGGTACATTTCGTCACGTCACCGTAACGTAACGCCAGACACCAGCGTAACGACGAAGTCGACAAGATCATTTAAAATGATAAAACGTGAGGACTGAGTGTGTTTAATTTCTATGTGTACGGTGTACGGATTTAGATATACAATCAACACTAATAGGAACATTTGGAGGAATAATAAACAATTTTCTGTGTTTAAAACCTAACCTAACATTTACTTCAACAAATACTGTTCATGACTTCTTTTCTCAATAACTCGTAAGTATGAGCCAAGCATTGTTCTCTTGATTTCAGGATGCAGGTTTGTACGCCTATCTGAGTAGGCAGAAAGCCTATTTCCCTGGCTTATCACATAAATCATTTATATTTAAGATTTCTTATCTTCTATCAAACGACAGATAGTGGAACTACTTCAGTTAATTATTTAAAACAAAAAAAATATTATAACCAGCCTTTCGTTGATACTTGGATTTTTGGGGTGAAAGTAACAAATTTCGCAAATCTCTCTATATAAAAGAAAGTCGTGTTAGTTACAGTATTTATAACTCAAGAACGGCCGAACCGATTTGGATGAAAATTGGTGTGGAGGTAGCTTAGAACCATGAGACGGACATAGGATACATTTTATCCAGTGACGTGACATACAACGTCAAAGAGAATACAAGTCACTATTAAACGTAACGCAAATGACAGCTAAAATAAACTCATGAAGGAATGGCAAGGCAAGTCGTTTCCAGGCAACAGTAGCTCTTGAGGAGACACGGCCGACTGGATGCGAGTAGCGCTCTCCACTACTGGTATAGAAAAATGAGGCTCTTAAAATGAAATCCCGTTAATTATTCAACGTAATTTGTATTCTCTTTGAATCATCATTAACAATGCCGCGACAAAGACGATCGAATCTTTCCCGACAAAGCCATAATGCAAGAAGGATACGAAACATTGCGGTTGTTGCTGGTAAATGTGCGTGGGCCAAAGTCATTTGAGACACTACGGACTGTTAATGGTATAATATTCCCAACATATCGTGCTACATGCGAAGAACTCAATTTACTAGAAAACGGTACCCATTGGAATACGACAATCGTTGAAGCCATTTTCTCTGCATCTCCAAGTCAGATACGCACATTATTTGCTATCATCATTTCTACATGCTTTCCATCGAACCCATCTAACCTGTGGCACAAATACAAAGATAATATGTCAGAAGATATTTTACATCAAATTCGTGTCAGTTCCACAAATCACGATCTTGAGATGAATGAGGAGATACATAATCGCACTTTACTCTTGATCGAAGACATGTGTTACCTCATGTGCGGTAGTTTATTAGTCACGTTGGGAATGCAAGCGCCAAATCGTGAAATGAATGACGCATTTTATCAAGAATTGGAACAGGAACGTGAATATGATCACCAGGAATTAGATATAGTAGTTCAAACAATAGTACCCCTGTTGAATAAAAAAAAGGAAGTTTATGATACATTAATGCAGGCAATTGATGATGGAAATGGTGGTTTATATTTCCTGGATGCCCCTGGTGGAACTGGTAAAACATTCCTCATGTCAGTAGTTTGAGCCACTGTTCGTGCGAAATCCAACATTGCGGTTGCAGTTGCTTCTTCTGGAATAGCATCCACATTGTTAGAAGGATGTCGTACGGCTCATTCAGCATTAACATTGCCGTTAAATCTTCAAGCTATTGAAGAACCAACATGTAATATTGCAAAAAAATCAGCAATGGCCAAAGTTTTATCAGCATCGAAAATCATCATCTGGGAAGAATGCACAATGGCGCATAAACGTGCATTAGAAGCACTTAACCGAACATTGAAAGATCTACGCAATGACTCGAGATGTTTTGGAGGAGCAATGCTTTTACTGTCTGGCGATTTCCGCCAAACACTGCCAGTAACTCCAAGATCAACGGCTGCCGACGAAATAAACACTTGCCTCAAATCATCGAATCTATGGCGCTATGTGAAGAAACATCAGCTGACAACAAACATGAGAGTTGCATTGCTTAATGATACATCTGCTGAAGATTTCTCTGAGCAATTGCTGACTATCGGTAATGGTCGAGTACCTGTCGACGAATCGAGCGGATTGATTTCATTTCCTCATAATTTCTGTAACTTTGTTTCATCGAAAGACGAACTTATCAACAAAGTATTCCCAAACATCATTACTAATTACAAAAATAATGAATGGTTGAGTGAGTGAGCAATTTAGCGGCTAAGACTAAAGATGTAGATGACCTAAACTACATAATTCAGAATGAGATCATTGGAACAATGCATTCATTCAAATCTATTGACTGTGTAACAAATGAAGATGAAGCCACCAACTATCCAATTGAATTTTTAAACTCCTTGGAGGTGCCTGGCGTACCACCGCACAATTTACACCTAAAGGTTGGCTCCGTAGTAATCGTGCTTCGAAACATAAACCAACTAAAACTGTGCAACGGTACGCGTTTGGTGGTAAGTAAATTGATGAACAATGTGATTTACGCGACGATACTCAAAGGAAAATTCGAAGGCGAGGAAGTTCTCATTCCAAAGATCCCGATGATCCCAACCGATATGCCGATTGAGTTTAAAAGACTTCAATTTACGATCCGTCTTGCATTCGCCATGACCATTAACAAATCACAAGGCCAATCCTTGAAAGTTTGTGGTTTGACTCTGGAATATCCATGTTTTTCCCAGGGTCAATTATATGTGGCATGTTCACGGGTCAGAAGACCATCTGCGTTGTTTGTTCTTGTGCCTGATAATAAAACAAAAATGTCGTGTATCACAAGGTTCTTAACTGCACCAAAATACATGAACAATACAGAATCATTAAAATACATAATTTTTAATTTGTATTACCTAATAAAAAATTGAACTTAATCAAATCGAAAATCTGCTTATTTATTGCTTCTAAGGTGGAACAGAGTTCACCGGGTCACCTAGTTAATTATATATCGCGATATTTCGCGATTAAAATATCGAAACAAATGCTTATTTTGAGTAAATTGTGACAACATATAGCCCTGGATGTTTGCTGAAAGATTTCGCGTATATCGTTGAAACCAAAAATCCGTGGCTCTACCTATAGCTTAGGGTCCCCACGTTTTTGGGGGCCTCCCAAAAAGAAATGTCTGAGTTAGCAAGTCCGGTGAATAGTCCTGTACTATCAACATAGATGAACAATGCCCTACTGTCCTTCGAAATAGTCTCCCCCTGTAACTATGCAATGCTGAGATTGGCGATACATGTCCTGGAAACTTTGCAAGAATGCGTCCTGTGGGATGGTGTTCAAAAGCCTCGTCACGTTTCGTTCTGACCGAAACGTTCGGTGAATGGGTCGATATTACGAACGGATTTTGGGCTTACCTGAAACAGCAGTTACTGTCCTTCGAAATAATCCCCGTGGATGGTATGCACTTCTGAGAATGTCTGTACAAGTCCTGGAAACTCTTTAGGGATAGCCTTCAGTTGGGTCATCACATTACGTCCGAAATGTCCGAAAACCTCAGGCCCTTCAGGGCTTTTCGGTGACCCTGGACCTGGACCACGCCACTCCATACATTGAGGCACTTCAGGGTCGTATCTCAGACACCAGGTCTCGACGCCCGTGACGATGGTGTTCAGAGCCATTCTATTCTACAAAACATTCACCCGTCGAACAGGTGTGCATGGTAGGTTGCATAAAATCAACCTTCTGAACTCGCACTGTGTCAAACAGGTCTTATACGTTGCGTTGTGTGTCGCCAATGTTGCCAGGTTGACCATTGTGACTTTATTCACCGAACGCAACGTGACGAGGCTTTTGAACACCATCCCAAAGTAAGCCTTCTTGCAAAGTTTCCAGAACATGTATCGCCGATCTCAGCATTGCATAGCTACGGGAGGAGACCATTTTGAAGGAAAATAGAGTCACTGTCGTGCATCTATGTTAATAGTATTGGACTAATCACTGAACTTTACTGTCGCAGGTTGTATATAAGGCGTGATCAATAGGTTTCCGTTTGAAGGCCATACAGTCCAGAATCGGCAGGGAAATCGCCGTGAGCATTGAGGCACCTGGTTGAACATCCCCATGTGGTAAAACACCGTGTATTGTTCTGGAACCATTTGGTTTAATGTGTTAAAATCCACACAAAGCTGAAGATGGGCACAATGTGGCCGAAACTGGTAGCTTACTGATTAATTAATTAATTTCATACTAATTACAACTAGCGGACCCGTGCGAGACCCCTCGCATAATGGGTTGGGTGCGCCCCATGTGTATAGACTACCTGTCCGGCCCTAGTGTTAAGTGGGCTGTACGTGATGCCAGGGGCTATCGTCTTGTTTATTTCTTTAAAAGCACTTTATAAACAAATAAATATATTTCCGTTGACTTTTCAAGAAATGCAAGATTTTTCCTGTACTATTGAGACGATTTGGAAGATGTTGGTACAAAGCACACCTTCTAACTCCCTCTGGTTTAGGAGCTTCAGTTTTGTGAAACATACACTTTAGCGTAATATACAGGGTGTCATTTATTTACCTTTGGAGAATGATAGGTCGTGTAGGGGACGGGCATAGAAGTAATTTGAGATAGGGAACTTGGGGTCGGAGCGGCCTCCTTAACCCCTAAAATAAGGGTTGATTCAGGCCCTCCACCCTGTAAGTTAGGCAACCGACACAAGCCTCTTTTACCTTTCTCAATCCTTTAACTCTTGGAAAGATTCATTTCACCATGTGTCGCTGGCGTAATGGATAGCTTTGCGGTGCGAATGGCTGGTAGTCCCGGGTTCGATTCCAGGCTTGGGCATTTTTTTTTAATTTTATGTTTTTTTATGCCTGACTCTTGTTCTCTAAGACTGTACGACTGCACTCTCTTCTCTGCCGTAGCACCAGACTGTATCATGTGACTACAATACGAAACATAACATTTAATAATTGCTCAAGCCCAGAATCGAACCTGGGACTACCGGCCTTTCTCACCGCAACGCTATCCATTACGCCAGCGACACATGGTGAAATCAATCTTGCCAAGAGGTAAAGGATTGAGAAAGGTAAAACAGGATTGTGTCGGTTACCAAAGTTACAGGGTGGAGGGCCTGAATCAACCCTTATTTTAGGGGTTAAGGAGGCCACTCCGAACCCAAGTCCCCTATCTCGAATTACTTCTATACCCGTCCCCTACCCGACCTATCATTCTCCGAAGGTACATAAAAGACACCCTATATAATAAGATTATTGAATAAGGTGGAATAACTGTATTCAATACCATTGGTGTTTACTTTAATTTCATGTTCAATAAGGTGACTTCTGGATATGTTTAAGTTCCTATCTCTACGTAATTTAGTTTAAATACGCAATTAACACTAATTTCTTAATTATGAGAAAGAACAGAGGCTCAGGTTACAAGCGTGGCGGAACTAACGAGCACGAGTGGATATTATATTATTATGACCCTACAAGCCATTAACAAGTTCCTCTACTTGCACATAACACCAGTAGCAAGGTTAAGCGAGTTGAGGTATCACGCCATTTGGGTTGCGTCACACAAGGAGTTGGACTTCATTATACAACCAGAGGGCAGTGGCAGCTGGCGGGATAATTGATCTGGGTGTTGCACTATTTTTAGTTAGGGAGGGGGAGGGTACAGAGAAAACTGTATTCAATTGAGCGATAAAACAAATGTATAAGGTGCGTTCAAAAAGTAACGAGCCGGAGGCTGTAGTGCGCAAACCGGTGACTGCATCGGCTAATCGTGGCGTGTGTAACGAGGTGTGGTTCCGACCAGAGCGTGGAAGGTCACAGCCCGTCGCTAGAGGGCACGCGTGCACGTCACGTGACGATACAAAGCGAGCAGCTGCATGCACCAATCGTCCAACGCTGCCAGTCGCATTGCAAACAGTGACATGGAGGCGTCAACCGAAGAGCGAAGAGTCGTTGTTCGGTTTCTGACAGCGGAAGGAGTAGGGGGAACGGACATTCATCGCCGAATGCCACAAGTGTACGGCGAACACTGCATGTCCCTTGCAAGGGTCAAGGCGTGGTACAAGCGCTTCAGGGAAGGACAGGTGTCGTTAGCCGATGATGTCCGGTCTGGGACAGCCCCCCTGCATTACCGATGACAACGTCCAGCTGGTTGATGCACTCATTACCTAGGGCCGCAGGACCGCTGAGTGACAGTGAACGCCATAGTCGCCGTGGTCGCTCCACGACAATGCACGACCTCATACGGCCAACACAGTCGCGGCACTCCTGCAGAAATTCAAATGGGAGGTTCTCGGCCACCCTCCATACAGTCCAGACCTCTCTCCCTGTGATTACGTCATGTTTGGTCTCCTGAAAAGGGCTCTGCGGGGCCAACGATTCACCTCGGACGCCGACGTCCAGCTGTGCGTGCGGAACTGGTTTACATCGCAGCCCAAGGAATTTTATGAGACAGCCATTCACCACCTCGTGTCACAGTGGGACAAGTGCCTCAACAGCCAGGGAATACTTCTAACACACAGGTACTGGTTTCTGTAATTATGCCTCCGGCTCGTTACTTTTTGAACGCATCTTATACCTCATTCATCACGAATGCCGCAGTTCATAGAACATCACATTGTCATCGGATTAAATGGATTATATGGTAGTCTACAGGAAAATCTTCACTAGAACAAAACAACGTAAGTTATATAAGAGGGCGAGAAAGAACCGCGAGTGTCACAAGTACGCACAAATTACATTGCAAGACATGGCATGGGCAGTTGACGGAGCATCTCGGATGTCTCCGTCCGCGCCTCGGCACCCTTGTTGCAATCAGCGAGCAACGACCAGCCGAGTTAACTGTTTTGATTGGGCTTACTCGGTCTAGCATCTCACAACAGGGTACACTCAGCCTCGTGGTGCAAAACTGGGAAAATGTGGGTTGGATTCCTACCTCAGCCATCATGGAAGTGGTTTTTCTGTGGATTCGCATCTCCACTCCAGGCAAATGCCGGGATGGTACCTAACGTGCCACGGCCGCTTCCTACGCAAATCCTACCTCAATTACAAATACACACACTAGTACAGACACAAAGTGACACAGGTTATCAGACAAATTCCACACACACCCAATACACGGAGCTACATGACCATGATGTCATCATCATCATCATCATCATCATCATCAACAACAACAAAAACCCATGAGGTCCGGATTCGTTTCACGCCTCAATCAAGACATTTAGTTCTGGTCTCAGGGATAGAACTGGGTACGCTATGTCTCGTGAAGTAAAACTGTGAAGAGGTGAGTTTTATTCGACTCAATTACAACTTCTTCTTCTTCTTCTTCTTCTTCTTCTTCTTCTTCTTCTTCTTCAGCATGATTAATCCCAATTATGTGGGGTCGCTGATGCGGATATTCCTCCTCCACGTTGTTCTATCCCGGACCATTTCCTCCACAAGCCCCCGCAGTTTCATGCTTTCTTGAATGCTGTCGATCCATCGCCTTTTTGGTCGTCCTCGACTCCGTTTCCCTGGTGGAAGCATTTCCATCATCATATTGCCCACATAATCTTCATCTCTTCTCTTAACATGGCCACACCATCTGAGGCCAGCTTCTCTGACTTTCTCAGAAACTTGCTCCACACTAAGTCGTCTCCTAATCACTTCATTTCTCACTTTGTCCAACCTTGTATGTCCACATGCCCATCTCAGCATACGCATTTCTGCCACGTCCAGATTTTCTGCCCATCTCCTTGTGATCTGCCAGGTTTTTGCCCCGTATATCATTGCTGGTCACACCACGGCCTTGTGTACCGTCCCTTTTAATTTTTTTGGTACCTTCATGTCGCACAGTACACTTGATGTTTTCCTCCAGTTGAACCAACCCGACCGTATCCTGCTCTTTATTTCCTCCTCCAGTCCAACATCTTCTTGGATAACTGTACCAATATATCTGAATGAACTTGCTGTTGGGATCTCTACTGCAGCCAATTTAAAACCTGTTTCAGCACCCCTCAGACTCAGGAACTCTGTCTTACATCTGCTTATCTTCATTCCTCGGCTTTCTAGTGCTTCTCTCCGTTCCTCCAACCATTTCTCTGCAAGTTCCTACGTCTCTGCACACAGGACCACATCATCAGCAAACATCATGGACCATGGAGCTTCCTTCCTGACTCCCTCTGTCAACACATCCATGAAGAGTACAAAAAGTAATGGACTGAGGACGGAACAACAAAAATCATAATTGCTGATATCACAATAACATAGGTTATCAGATTTTGTGTTTTCACGTACTTCTGTATTCGAAAACTTATTTTAAAGGCCATATACTCTAAAAATTATATTTCTTGCGTGGCTGTGTAAAACTGTCAGGCTGCCACTCGGCTTGCTAAGTGACATTGTTATGAGTTCAAAACTGCAGTTCACAGCACTTGTTAAAGCTCCACTACTGAATTGATACAGCAATGCCTTCACTCTTCGTTATCTTCCCTAGCGAACCTACATATTTCAACACCTAAATCATTCCCTCTCTAATTATCCCCTCAGTTCAAGGGCAGATGTTATCTCCCGAACGGCTGGTCGTAGCGTAACGGGGTTTGGACAGTCGGCTTCAAAATTTTTAGCTCTGTAACATAGGGTCATTAAAATAATTGAAAAAATTAATTATTTTCGTGCGCGGAGAGAAATAACGATTTCGTAAGGCGCAGCGAACCCTGCAGTCTGAGTTATCTAGGCAACGCGCGCTATGCTATTGGGTGGCACGAGTGAGCGAGGTAATCTGGCTCCTCCCTCATGTTCACAGTTGTTTTGGGTCTGGTATAGCATCTCTGCCATACCCTTCACTATTGAGATCTGGTCGGTGCTTGGGCCTGGCAACGACCAAACGGACGAGCGCTCCTAGTTGGTTGGCACGCTTCTCTTTCTCAGACAGATCACAGTAACTTAATATAAGATTTTCTGATTTATTAAAGAACAAAATTATGAATTCCTACTTATAAAAGAAAAGTACAGCTTTTATTACAAAGAATATTATTACGGTATAAATTGTTTTTCTTGAATTAATCTGGGCGTTGTGCAACACTGCAAACTTATTACCGGACGCCGCCGCTAGAGGGTAATTTACTCAGCATTGCAATGGGTTCTTACATTTGTCACTAATATGGTATTTAGCACAGTACTGAGCCTTTGAGAGTAACTCCAGGTGTGGACTACTACAGGGTCTTTCATATAAAGTAAGAACGGCAAGCGGCAATTTCGTTATTCGCTGCTCCGGTGGCCATGGCCGAGCTTGTGGCGCGCCATGGCCCCCTGCTGTACAATTGAAAGCGCGCCTATAGTACATACGAGGGCTGTATAAAATAACAGATTGTCATACCAAACTGATTTTACCACTAAATGTTTGCTTGTTTTATTCTTATGTCTCAACATAATCGTCGAAACGATTGAAACATTTGTCGTATCGTTACACCAGCTTTCCAATGCCCTCGGCAAAACATTCTGCCGCCACTGAGGTGGGTACGTCTGGAGAGTCTCCTGAAGTTCTTACTTTTTGACAAGGCATTGCCGCCCAACCACACCTCCAATTCTCGAAAAAGGTGAACATTATTCAGTGCTGGTTTGGACTAAACGACAGATGGTCCAAAACTTCACACTTGAATTCTTTGTAGAAGTCTATCGTAACGTTGGTACAGTGTGGTCGTGAATGATTTTCACCTTTTTCGAGAATTGAAGGTATGGTTGGGCGGCAACGCCTCGCCAAAAAGGGAAAACTTCAGGAGACTCTCCAGACGTACCTACCTCAGTGGTGGCAGAATATTTGGACGAGGGCATTGGAAAGCTGGTGTAACGATATGACAAATGCTCAATCGATTTGGCGATTATGTTGAGACATAAGCATAAAACAAGCAAACATTTAGTAGTAAAATCAGTTTGGTATGTCAATCTGTTATTTTTATACAGACCATCGGAACTTGAAAAAAAAAACAGCCCTTGTATGTACTATGCGCGTGCTTTCAACAGTACAGCAGGGGCCGTGGCGCGCCACAAGCTCGGCCAAGGCCACCGCAAGAGCGAATAACAAAACTGCCGCTTGCCGTTCTTACTTTATACGAAAGACCCTGTATATCTATTACAAACTGGCAAATCCAGTAGCTGTTGGAAAAAGGGTGGTTATCCCTCCGTTGAGCTCGACAGACCAGTCTCTGCCGTGACACAGTACCTCATTTTAATTCCTTCACGCCTCATCTAAAACACGTGACACGTCCGAGTCCCGATGTAGCAACGTCGTTTATTCTCTGCTTGGACTTGAACGTGGGAACATAATGCTAACGCAGAGGAGGGAGAGCTTTGCTCACTCGCCTCGTCGTTGTGCAACGACTTGACAACATTGCATTGGCTCGTGCACTCTGCAGCAGCTAGGAACGAGTGATTATTGATCGATGAGTAGCGTCCTCTTTCAAATAATTTTAATATATCATCAATAGTAAACTACTGGGCGTAGAATTGTGATTCAGTTGGTTGGGTGGTTGGTTCCTTAGTTAAGGGGCTGCGACAACGCGGTCATGTAGCCCCGTGTACTTTGGGTGTGTGTAGAATCTGTCTGATAACCGATGTTAATTGTGATGACTAGGGCCCGGATGTTGATGCAGCAAAACAGTTTAAAAAATGCACTTAACATTATCAACAAGAAGTTCCGTGACGAACTAAAGAGCCTACTTTTCTTAAAATTCAAGATTCATGCCAATGATTAATCTATATGGATCTATCTAGAATAATGACGAAATTAAGTTGGTAATATCGAAATTAGTTCGAAATACTTTATACCTGGCATAATGTAGCCTAATAGAGAACTACAGTTGGCAGCCCTGGTGACTGAATATATTCTTAGTTCCATCTCTTGAGGTACAGAATACAAAATTTGGTTGAAGTCCAATGGATAGCATGGACGATACATGCAGTTAAACATTGGATCTAACAGCGTGCGTAAAATCATGTTGGCAACAGTGACATGCATGTATTGTTCAGAAATAATCTGAAATAACATGATCTATTGTTGTGTCAATTTTGAATGAAATCCATTAGATAGTATAGAAGTTACATGCATTTTAAAATTGGACCTATCAGCAGGCTTAGAATCATGTTGGCAGCACTGACGTATATAAGTTTCTCCAAATTAATATAGAATGTCAGGTAGCCTACTATACGTGTGCAAAGTTTAGATCTATTGGCTTGCATACTTTTTGATATATTAATATTAGGGTAGCAAAAATAGAGACAGTATTTATTAACAGCTGGCAGCCCTGGTTACTCTTAAGAATCGGCATAGGCATATCTGTTATGGTACACATAGCACACACGAAATTCGGTTGAAATCCAAGTGATAGTATAGAAGTTACATGTATTTAAATTTGAACCCCTCAGCAGGCTTAGAATCATGTTGGTAGCACTGACGTATATTCATTTCTCCAAATTAATATAGAATGTCAAGTACTATACGTGTACATAGTTTAAAGCTGTCGACTTGCATACTTTCTGATATATGGGTATTTCGATTTTAAAAAATGAGAGCAGTTATTAACAGTTGGCAGCCCTGGGGGATCTTAAGAATACGCTCAGTCATATTTGTTTATGTACACATACCACATACGAAATTTGGTTGCAATCCAATTGATAGTGTAGAAGGTATATGCATTTGAAATTTGGACCTATCAGCAGGCTTATAATCATTTTGGCAACACTGCTATGTATGGCCTCCTGGAAATTAAACTGCAATATTATTATCTATACATGTGCCAAATTTGAAATAGCTCCCATTTAAACCTTTCAAGATATCCAACAGGGAGCTCAAATTTCAATTGCGATTTTTCAGCAGTTGGTAGCACTGACTTCATTTTCAAATATGGCCGTGAGATATTCAGGTATAGATGTTTACTCCTACCAAATTTTGTTTCAATTGCTGCAGCCGTTTAGGAGTTGATAGGGGGGACGCACACACAGCCCGACAGACAGACAGACAGAAGGACAGCCAGCCAGACAGACAGACAGACAGAATGACAGACAGACAGACACACATTTGCCCGATCTCATAAGTTTACTTTTTCCTCATTTTTGCAAAATGTGAAAAGTAGGCTAAAATGACTGTAAAAAATGACCTAAAAATCGAAAAATGCACTATAAAATGGAGAAAATGATCTTATAATAATAAACTCACCAGTATTTCAAAAATGACATCTGAAGCTCAAACTGAAAAATCAGTCAAAATAGATTTCTAGCACTTAACAAAAGGTTTATGTTCATAGCTACTAGCTTCTTCTTAACTCTGAGAGACGCAACTCCCTCATATAAAGCTGTGACATGACTAAATTGGATAAAAATGACTTAAAAGGACGATTTCTCTAAAATATGACCGAAAAATTCTACCAAACGTTAAAAAATGCTCTTAAAATGGAAAAATAGCAAAAAATGCAAAAAGATGCAAAATAAAAATGACATTTGAAGACGAGGTGACCCATCCGGAGTTTCTATGTACTTCAGCATTGTTTTAGACAGCTCAGTAAAAAGATGACATGTCATCAACATCCGGGCCCTAGTGATGACTGTATTAGTGTGTGTTAATTCAAGTAAGGACTGCAGACTTTTGAATTTTTCAAATAGTTGCTACTTTTGCTGCCAAACGCCACCGTCAACGACTACTAGTTCAGAACATAGCTACCAGACGCTACCACAGTCGGCTGTTGGCAACGAACGTAGGAACCTAAGAGCGTTGTTTACATTCTTAACCTATACAATATAGCTTTACACAGGTGTAATAGTTGAAGAATATTTAACATGCTATAAATCGATGACATGGGACCGCCGGCTTTACTTCCCCTCCGAAGGAAGGCATTCTGAGGGATTTTTAACGCTCTTAAAAATTCCGACGACTTCGGCTGGATTTGAACCCGCTATCTTGGGCATAGAAGCTCAGCATGCTACCAACTACGCCACCGAAGCCACCAATTGTGATTCATGTTGCTATATATTCAAGAAGATGCTGCCATTCATATGCTGAAACCGTGTCGTGCCAAACTTGGCCCATCGGCATACGTGATATTTAGTTTCGGTTTTAAAAGCGACAAGAGCGATCAGCTGAGCTAGGATAGTTCCACTCCTCCCACTGTTCGGTGGCCGGTCATGTCGCGGAGGAGACTGGTGTGTCGACCTCTATAGTCTTTCCGTTTGGCCATGATAACCATGGGATTAAGGGATATCTCGGAACTCAACTGACGTCAGGTGTCATCCTGATTGCGGTCATTCCAGATTGCATTCACCTCATTAGTAGTCCAGATTGCGTTCACTTTCATTTTAGGGAAGAGCTTTAAACATTCCAGAGTCCAGATTGCGATCACTTTTCTTGGGAGAGCGGTCCGGTTGTGACTCCCCCTGAGAATTTCCTCACCTTTCATCCACCCCAATTGCCAATGTTATTTACTTTTACGAGACGAATTTTTCGAGGTAATGAAAAGAATGTTTTTCACGATATCCAGTACCTATTATAAAAATAGATATCTCGCGCCTCAAATCGGAGAGGAGGGGCAGAAATTAAAAATTATACCCTGTAAGTATAACATTTCCCGTTACATCAATTTTATTGAATGTGAAGGTCGTTGATTCGATCTTAAACCGTTTCTATTCTTGAGACTGAAAATGTTATAATCATTGCTTTACGAGGTGTCGTCAGATTGGGAGGGCACTTGATTTTTAAAGCGAAGTTTTATGGGGTCTGTCAGCTGAACACTGAACTGTATTCTTTGGTTAGGTAGTGAAATATCAGTTTCTCCTTGTTATCCACAAAACTTACGGATGGTATGAGTCAGTCAGGAAGAACCAAGGACCGGACTCTCAAGAAAAGTGATCGCAATCTGGACGCTGGAATGTTTATAGTTCCTCCCTAAAATGAAAGTGACGGCAATCTGGACTGCTAATGAGGTGAACGCAATCTGGAATGACCGCAATCAGGACACAAACCTCACTCACCCTCCCGACCCGCTTGCCGGACCGGCCGGTGGCGAACGTTGACTCACCCACTGGCGCTGTCCCACAGGACTATCTTTTTCTTATTTCAAGTCTAAATTTACAATTTTCAAGTTTTTAAATTCTACATAACATTCTAAAGAAAATGAGTTCAAACGCGACTGAAATGCTTCACATCCACGGTCAGATAGTCGGTCAAAACTTATTTCTTTTCTTTGTTTAAAATTTTAAAACTACGAAGGTGGATCAAAAAGTTAGTTTCACAAACGCGCTGCAGCAGCGCGCTGTGTGTCGCAAACGTGGGAACAGCGGAGAAAGGGACAGACACTGCCCACACATCTGTTAGGCAGGTCGCTGTGGTCTCCCGTCTTGTATGGTGTGAATAGCGGCCAAAAGCATGGCGCGTCGACTGGACGTTCACTTCTAATATGAGGTGCGTGCGACAATCCGATTCCTATGGGCCAAAAGGAAGAATTGCACGGTTATTCATCGTAAAATTAGTGCTGTGAATGGGGAGCGGGCCATTTCCCGGTAAGGGATCGTAAAGTGGTGTCAGCAATTCGAAGTCGGACGCCCGGATATCACGGACGAATATCGCGAGGGCAGGCCCGCAAAGTCCAGGACCCATACAAATGTCAACAGTGTGAATGCGATCATTAGACAGGTGGTCGACGTTTCCAGACCGATGAAGAGGTGAAGGCCGCTGTCTCCGTGTGGTTGCAGAACGCTGGAGGAACTTTCTATGCATCCGGCATCGACAAGTTGGTTGTGCGTTCGCAGAAATGTTTGAGGTCTCTTGGAAACTATGTGGAAAAGTGACGTTACATGGTATGTCGTTATAGGCGCGTTGCTGTTGTATAGGTGGTGTAATTAATGGCCATAACTGGGAAGTGTAACTTATTTTTTGATCTGCCCTCGTAGTAGTTGCAATACAATCATAAATGACATGTAATAAACGATAGTTTAAGAAATAAGAAGTCCGAGTTTGTACTGATTTTCTTTAGAATTTTATGTAGAATTCAATAAATTTGAAAATTGAAAATCTAAACTTGAAATATGAAAAGTTTTAGTGCTGTGGGACCGCGCCAGTAGGTGTGTCATTGTTCGCCACCGGCCGGTCCGGCGAGCGGGTCTGGAGGATGAGTGAGTGACGTCAGTTGAGTTCCGAGTGGTCCCTTAATCCTCTGAGTGTCATGGCCAAACGGAAAGACTATAGTAGGACTGTTCAATGACAGTGACCCCATGGTAGAGGTAGGCCTATATAAACAAACCAATGATTTGTGGAAAATATATGGTGGAATTTCAAATCTGGAATGCATATGAATAATCTAGAGTGTCCCTCACGCTCGCATTAGTATCGAGCGACTCGTGCGCGCTCTACGTCACAGCGTAATCATATTCGTGCTGCTTCGAATGAATTATACATCGTATCGCAGTCACTTTCCTCTAAGTAGATTATCCCAGGTCTCTTACCATCTCCCAGATGGAAGGAAGGGGGAGGAAGGAAGGAAGGTATGAAGGAAGGAAGGGAGGGAGGAAGTGAGGAAGGGAGGGAGGAAGGAAGGAAGGAAGTGAGGAAGGAAGGGAGGGAGGAAGGAAGGAAGGAAGTGAGGAGGGGAGGAAGAAAGGAAGGGAGGGAGGAAGGGAGAGAGACAGGAAGGGAGGGAGGAAGGAAGTGAGGAAGAAAGGAAGGCAGGAAGGGAGGGAGGAAGGGAGGATGAGGGGTAGGAAGGGAGGGAGAAAGAAAGGAAGGCTGGAAGGGAGGGAGGAAGGAAGGAAGGGAGGAAGGAAGGAAGGGAGGTAGGCAGGAAGGGAGGGAGGAAGGACGGGAGGAAGAGGGGAAGGAAGGGAGGGAGGAAGGAAGGAAGGGAGGGAGAAAGGAAGGAAGGGTGGAAGGGAGGAAGGGAGGAAGGAAGGGACGAAGGATGATGATGATGATGATAATTGTTGTTTTAAGGGGCCTAACATCTAGGTTATCGGCCCCTGATGGTTTGGGTGATCGTGAAGATGAAAATGAAATGCGAACTTAAAACTAAAACTAACTACCAACCTACATACTAGAAGATGAAATGGAAAACTAAGGGAGAATAAGACAAATAAAGGACAGGAGGAAAAGAAATGCCCTCAACCCTCGAAGAAGGCGGATTGAGGGACTTGGAAGGCAGGAGAGCCATGAAAGGCAGATAGGAAAGTGAAAGAGGAGAGGGTCCGCCCCAAAGGTAAGGGACAATGAGGGAAAACGGACCCAGCTCAGGAATCCCTCGGGGTCGCCAACTCCCGAACTCACCAGCCGTGAGCCCCTGAGGGTGTAGCATTATCTAGGGTGCACCAAAAGTGGTGGGGCTACATACACCCGGCCTCCTTGAGGGCCTTAAGCAGAAGGCAGGAGATAACATGAAAAGAAAAAGAAGGCTGACCCCTCGCAGAAGGAGGGAATCAGAAAAGATGAGACAAGGGCCAATTAAGGCGGGAAAGGAAGAGACTCCCTAGGCCTCGGATACCCTAATACCGTCGGGGTCGGAAGAGAACAAGAGTTGACCAAGTGAGGTCGACAGGAAAGAAGAAAGAGAGGAGCCGGCACAAGTAAGTGGAAGCAATGCCGGGCTCAGCTGGGGCCCCGTGGTCGCCAACCCACAACCCACTAGATGTGAGCCCCTGGGGGGAAGGGACGAAGGAAGGAAGGGAGGAAGGAAAGGGAGGAAGGAAGGGAGGAAGGGAGGAAGGAAGGAAGGGAGGAAGGGAGGGAGGAAGGAAGGAAGGGAGGTCGGAAGGGAGGAAGGAAGGAAGGGAGGAAGGGAGGGAGGAAGGAAGGAAGGGAGGAAATGAGGAGGGGAGGAAGAAAGGAAGGTAGAGAGGGAGGAAGGGAGAGAGAAAGGAAGGGAGGGAGGAAGGAAGGGAGGAAGAAAAGAAGGAAGAGAGGGAGGAAGGGAGAGAGAAAGGAAGGGAGGGAGGAAGGAAGGGAGGAAGAAAGGGAGGCAGGAAGGGAGGGAGGAAGGAAGGGAGGAAGAGGGGAAGGAAGGGAGGGAGGAAGGAAGGCAGGAAGAGGGGAAGGAAGGATCGGAGGTAGGAAGGAAGGGAGGAAGAAAGGAAGGCAGGAAGGGAGGGAGGAAGGAAGGAAGGGAGGAAGGGAGGAAAGTAAGAAGGGAGGAAGGAATGAAGGAAGGAAGGAAGGAAGGGAGGAAGGAAGGAAGGGAGGAAGGAAGGGAGGAAGGGAGGAAGGTAAGAAGGCAGGAAGGGAGGGAGGAAGGAAGGAAGGGAGGGAAGAAGGGGAGGGTAGAAGAAGGGGGAGAGGAAGATGGGGGAGGGTAGAAGAAGGGGGGAGGAAGATGGGGGAGGGTAGAAGAGGGGGGGGGGGGGAGAAGAAGAAGGATGACAATACACTTAATAAACATATACAAGTTGACGAGCATGAACACATCGGATACGTAAGGAAAACCTGTCTGTGGATATTATTGTTTACTCTTGACACTTGCAGACATTGCTTCCCTTAGATAGATGGGATCACAGTGTTCCTGCATTTCATAGGCTATATCTCTTCAATCCTGGGCAAAGTACGGCCCGCGGGCCAAGTGCGGCCCTTGAGCTAGTCTAATCCGGCCCGCGACATGGTTTCGAAGTATACTATCTACAATTACACACAGGTCATACTTTCTGTTCTGTTTACCTAGAACTGATAAACTGTTTCAATCTCATTGAGTTTATGCGTTTTGTGTAAGACAGTAGCAGCTAGAACTGATTGAGTTACAATGTAACAATCAATTGAAGTAACTATTCCTCAACGTTTCGAAAATTGAGTTCTACACAAGGCCCTACCAAAACCATGCTTCCCAAACTTGAAATCTCATGCACAGAAGATAACTGCCATGTTCGTATCTTCCTATACCTGTGAACTGGTGTTTTCTACAACGAAACTTCGCAAAAACAGCGTCGGAAATAGTTTAACAGACCACCATTGATCTCCGCTACTAAGAATCAGCACATCCCAGTTCCAACCAGATTATGAAACACTTTTAGAAGCACATTCACAGTTTCACTTGTCACATACACCTTCCTCTTCTAACAAATAATGAAGGTGTGTCCATAGTGCAAAGATGAAGGAATACTGGGCTAAGAAGAAAGCTCGCCAGAGTTAGGAACCACGTGGTCCAAGGGGCCTCAACGAGCCAAGGAGAAGAAGAAGAAGGTGTGTTCTTTTTCCTAAGCTTTCTATCATTGTAGCCTATAAGTTTTGTTTGATTTAGAATTCAGAAATAATACGTTTATAATCTATTTGTAAACGTGTGTTGTTTTATTATCGTCACGTCTAAATTATTTTGTACTGCATCTGGCCCTGTCCCTAAAATGTTACAGTGTCAAGTGAATCTTGATGATACTTCACAATATATACGAAGATGGATCAAAAAGTTAGTTGCACTATAACGTGCTGCAGCAGCGCGCTGTGTGTCGCAAACGTGGGCACAGCGGAGAAAGGGACAGACACTGCCCACACGTCTGTTTGGCAGGTCGATGTGGTGTCTCGTCTTGGATGGTGTGAATAGCGGCCAAATGCAATGGCGCGTCGACTGGACGTTCACTCCAAATATGAGGTGCGTGCGACAATCCGATTCCTATGGGCCAAAAGGAAGAATTGCACGTACATTCATCGTGAAATTAGTGCTGTGTATGGGGAGCGGGACATTTCCCGGCAAGGGATCGTAAAGAGGTGTCAGCAATTCGAACGCACGGATATCACGGACGAATATCGCGAGGGCAGGCCCGCAACGTCCAGGACCCGTGCAAATGCCAACAGTGTGAATGCGATCATTAGACAGAACTGGCGCATTGAACTGAGAGAAATCGCGACGCGGCTGAACATGTCGTATGACGACGATCAACGCGGCGTCGTATTGTCAAACGTTGGACTGGTTGCGTAAAGCGATTAAAGAGAAGCGCCGGGGGAAATTGAGCGCCGGTGTGATTCTGTTGCACGATAACGCAACACCTCCCAAGGCCCGCCAAACGAGCGAACTGCTGCAGCGTTTCAAGTGGGAGGTTGGCGACATCCACCCTACAGTCCCGACCTAGCGTCATGTGACTTTCATCTGTTCGGTAAGCTCAAAACGGAGCTCGGTGGTCGACGTTTCCAGACCGATGAGGAGGTGAAGGCCGCTGGCACCGTGTGGTTGCAAAACGCTGGAGGAACTTTCTATGCATCCGGCATCGACAAGTTGGTTGTGCGTTCGCAGAAATCTTTGGAGTCTCTTGGGAACTATGAGGAAAAGTGACGTTACATTGTATGTTGTTATAGGCGTGTCGCTGTTGTATAGGTGGTGTAACAAATGGCCATAAGTGGGAAGTGCAACTTATTTTTTGATCTGCCCACGTAAATGTCATCCGACCGACCTCTCATGCGCTCTGTTCAGTACATAAAACTGGCGAAATCTCGACAGATAACTTATTTATATACATTTATGTTCGAACATAAAATAGTTATAATAATTATCGTCGAACATGAACAGTCGTATGCAACTCGCCTATAATGGTAATTAAGGCACTCGTATGGAAATTATAAAACTCGTTTCGCTCGTTTTATATACATACTCGTGTCTTAATTATTGCTATTATAGTCTTGTTCAATAATGTCTATAATTGACGAGGAGCAACTTTAAGCATATTATTATTATTATAATTATTTTTATAATTATTATTATCATTGAGAAGATTCGTAAACAACTACCAAAGTTTAAAATGGTTTCAACTTCCGGAAGACGTGATATATTATTGTTGTTTTAAGGGGAGGAACTAAGAGGTCATCTGCCCGTTCCGGAAGTCGGAGAGGACCTTTGTCCTAAGAACATAAACATGCACTCGTCGCTGGGGTCAGAAGATGCTGACAGGAAGTCAAAGCCGGAACAAGAACAAGAACAAGAGGGCCCGCCTCAAGGTCAGAGGAAAAAGGGGACATAACGGACCCAGCTCAGGAATCCCTAGGGATCGCCAACTCCCAAACTCACCAGCCACCATTAGCACTATCCAGGGTGCACCAGAAATGGTGGAGCTACATACATCCTGCCTCTTTGAGGGCCTTGTGTAGAAGGCAGGAGATACAATGAAAAGAAAATGAAGGCTGACCACTAAAGGAATGATGGATCAGGAAAGATGAGACAAGGGCCAATTAAGGCGGGAAAGTGAAAGACTCCCTAGGCTTCGCATACTCTAATACCGTCGGGGCTGGAAGAGAACAAGAGTTGACCAAGATAGGTTGACGGGAAGGAAGACGGATAGGAGCTCGGCACAAGTAAGTAGAAGCAATTCCGGACTCAGCTGGGGTGCCGTGGTCGCCCAACCACGTCACACTAGATGTGAGTCCCTGGGGGAGGGGTCGTAGCTGATGACCACGACCTCCCAAACCTCAAATGAGACTGAACGACTTAGAGTTACTTAACAGCCTTAGTAATAATAATAATAATAATAATAATAATAATAATAATAATAATATCGTATCGCCTCGCATGCAGGGTGCAAGCTTTGTTATTTGACACCCAAAGGGTAGCTTGCATGTCGAATTTCGTTGTTCCTTGAAGAACTATGATAGTCAAAGAGGTTAGATATCTAAGCTCCTTGAACACTATAGGCACCGTGCGTGTCGCTCTAGTGGCCGGGTGGAGAACTATAGGTGAGGCAGACTCCAGGCTCGCAGCACAGATTACCTTACGCTCGCAGTCTCTGTTCTGGTATGAGCGTGTAGTCACTCCGACGATAATGGCAGAGAAACGAAGATCAAGTAAACGCAGTTGTTGTGTTGTCGGTTGTTCCAATACTTATGCAAATACGGGAAGTGAAATACAATTTTATTGTTTTCCAAAACGAGCGATAGAAGTGGACCGAAGGAGGCGATGGATACAAGCAGTTAACCGAAGGAAGTACACGTACATACTGCACAAATTTGCAATAAGTTCAACTGACCCGATTTAATTTCATTTTGGTGTTAATTTTTAGCATTGATGGATCACTTTGGCAACCTACGACTTACTCAAGAATATGCAGTGCACATTTCATCGGAAACAGAAGATCTGGACACCCACTAAGTCCAGCCTATGTTCCGACAATATTTCCTGATGAATACAAGAAGAGGAATGCTTTGCCGGGTCCTAGCTTCCAGCGCTTTCACAGACAACTCAAACGATTAAAAAAGGAAGAACCAGGCGGAAAAGTTTCAGCTACAGTTTGCGGATGTAACATAACCAAGGACGCATCCGTCGGAACAGACGCATCTGATTTTCATTGTTCAGACTTCGTGTTTACTTGTTCTGTAAATGTAAACGACGTAAATACACAAGCATGTATTCCGCTTAATTTCGGTCTGGGAAGGAACATTTCGAAACATGACCAAATGTGTGGAACGGAAGACGATCATGCAGACGTCACGAGCCCAGGTTTCCAAGGTTACAGTTCCATAAGGAACAATACGCAAATGCGTGATTTAACAGGTGTAAACTTCCACGTCTTCGCCTTACTGATTGCGTGATTACCAAACTGTAACGTTTCCAAAGTTTGTAAAGTAACCAGATTATTAATTTTCCTAATGAAAATGAAAACTAGATTGCCCTATTCTGCTTTGAGAGTGCTATTTGGTGTTCACAGGACTACAATTTTACGTATTTTTACGACCGTTCTTATGCAACTCGTGCAGCGTACGAAAAATTCATATTCTGGCCTAGTAAGGAAAGTGTTAGAGAAACAATGCCTCCAGCATTTAAGAGAAATTACAATAATTGTCGAGTCATTATTGACTGCACGGAATTTAGGGTTGAACAGCCTCCCCAAGTAGATCAGAGAGTGTATTTCTATTCTCAATACAAGGGTTGCTACACAGCAAAACTTTTAATTGCTATTACGCCTAGTGGTATGATCGCCTTTAAATCGAAATGTTATGGTGGAAGAGCTAGTGACTCATTCATAACAACTGACAGTGGTTTATTAACTTGACTTCAACCTGGCGATGAGGTTATGGCTGATAAAGGATTTCCTGGCATCAGAACTAACTTATCTGGCCGTGGTATCGTAATAGTGACGCCACCGTTCTTACATGAAGGGAGATTAACAGTTGAGGAGGTTGAGAGTACTTACTATATTGTGAGTGTTAGAATTCATGTAGAAAGGTGTATTCAAAGAATCAAAATATACAATATATTACAGCAATTGCCAACAGAACTGTTTCCGTACATAGATGACATTGTGCATATGTGTTGCGTTTTAGTAAATTTGCAAACTCCAATAATTAAAGAATAGTTCGAGTTTTTTTCTACCATCAGTTTGTTTTATATATCCTTTGTTTTCATTTTCTATTGAACTGTTCCGTGTTTACCAAGCACAAATGATTACATAATTATCATTAGGAATACCGCCAATTTTTGGCAAGTAATTACTGAAATAGAACTTTGAAATTTTGGTGAGACATTCCTCGACATACTTATTGTCCTTATAAACAGGTATTGTCAACTGTTGTGCTCTGCTATATACATATAGATCACATTTTTATAAGCCAGTTATATACATTAGTATTTGTATTTGTGTGTAATACATATGGCTTGTCTTTAAATGTATGTTTTTTTGCCCGTCAGCGTAAAGATAACGTACTCTCACATTCCCTGCCTCATCAACTATTGGTTTATCTTTACAGGAAGATGGACACTTAACTTCTTACACTTTGTCAGCTGCATTCCCCTTGAGAACTATGCCATCTGCAGAGCCACAAATCCAAGGTTGTTTTTGGTGGATTATTAGCAAACACCGAATAACACGAACACTGAATGAACTTGCATTACATTCTATTGCCTCACTTTCCATTTCACTTCCGTAAGAAAAGATTGTTCAAAACAGCTCCCCCAATTGGTGAATCAGTTACAAATGCGAGAGCTAAAGTATCAAAGTTATGTCTCCTAGTTTTGATCCAATGTGCTTTCGTGCTAGCAGATATTCGTATCTTTCTTTCTTTCTTTCTTTCTTTCTTTCTTTCTTGAAACCATCGAGGGCTTCGTGATTGAGGTACAGTTTCCAGGGAGAGTTTAATTATCTGATCTGTATCAACCTGAACTTTGCTGGTAAAAACATTTCTTCACTCACAATGTGAAAGCCTGAAAGGTGTATTTGACAGGTGAGCGCACGGCGTTAGAGACTTGTAAATGTACTAGCTGTGTCACAATTCCCTCACATTCTTCTCTCTCCACATCATTTACTACCCTGTCCATCAACGAGCTGACTACGGCCCTGCACGATTGTTTGATTTCAGTTCTTGCTTCTGCTCGAAGTATTGCACGAAGACTGCAAGGGATGTGTTTTAAAATATCCTCACTTCAAAGGGAGGAAGAGATGTCTCTAAAGTCTTTTTGCCGAACAGTGCTTCTACGCGTTTGCCTTTCCTATATTTTTCTTTTGACACTGTTTTCGGACTCGGTTTTCCTCATTGTTGCGGATGGTCTGTTTTCGAGACAACACTTTCATTATTTACAAAATATTACCGCAGCCACGTGTTTGCAAGTTCCTCTGGCACCTGCGGGACAGGAACATTCACTGCTCGAGACATTACGATTCTGGTCAACCTAAACACAAAATAAAAATGGTTACAAGTTATTAGCACATAGCAAACATCCAAACGCGTCAGCTGTATATATATTATAGGCGACCTAATATCCCCAAAGTAAATATTACAATGTCTGTTAGTGGTCGTGAAAGTCTACGTATTGAGATACATTAAGTAATTCTTCCTAAATAAACTTTATAAATTGTGACCTAACTATACCATGCCTATCTCAAGTTTCACGATATAAGGCGGCAAAGTCACAGACGTTTGCCGGGTAACTTTTCCTGTGATATATCCGAAAGCATTCGAAATTAACTCTTCCACGTCGTTCACGTGGCCACTGACAACTAGGTTTTTTCCTTTCTTCCATGATGATTCACTTAGATCCCCGAATTGAATCTCTCTAAACCCGCAACTCGTTCGAACGTCACACATGCTGTACTGAGACTCTCGCAATACGCCTCACCCCTTGTTTCAGAACGGGCCACTACGTAGCGCTAGTAGTAGCATTTCGAGCTGCCTGCACGGTGCCTATAGCACTTTCTAGTAGAGAAATGAGGAACTTTGTGTTGGCGGAAACTCACGAGATTAATTTTGCCATTATGAACACGGCCTACTGAATTAAAATCGGTTCTTTGACATGCCAACATCGTATGACATGGTGTCGTAATTTTTGCCGCCTTTCAAAAATCACTTACCACCGCCAGGAGCGAACCTGCAAGCTCGGGGTTAACAGCTTTAGTAAACACACACACATACATTAGTATATGATGCTGATGATCACTTTGTCCCAACCCTTAAATAACCAACAACTGCACTGCGTATAGTTGACCACGTTAACGTGTATAGTCAACACAGACCTTCACCGCAGCAGAAATATTAATAAGTCAATGTAGCAGTGGTTTTATTTCATGGACTCTAAAGTCCACACTGATCTATTTATAGTCAGAGGTCAATACAGGACGAAATCAATACTTACAAACGAGAGATAATCCAACAAAGGGTTGATGGAAATAAACCAGCATAGTTTATAGAACTGCTAACTCTGGCGACTCAACTTTTCTTCTCAGCAGTTAGGTGCCGATAAAAAGGACAAAAAATAAAAGATGTATTTCTCTGCCTTAATCCTAAAATATCGCCTCACTTTTCACATATCACAATGTACGGTACAGATTTATCTAACTTTCAAGGCTGCCATTGCCAGCTTCTGTACTCCATCACTAACTCCGCTCCCTTTAAAATGGACCACCGCTGAAAATTTTAAGATCAGTACATGTGAATGGTTCATTTGAGAAACTTCAAAAGTTAAACAAGTTGTTCAATAAAGAATTACTGTAAAGTGTCTAATGTACTTTTAATTTATGTATTCCTTGCAATTTGTATCCCTATTTCACCAAAGAGTCTTTATGCTGTTAGGTCGAAAATTGATTTATTTCAGTCGGCCAACAAGATTGTACCCAATCATAATGGGTGTTAACCAAATCCAGAAAAAGAAATGACATGAAATTAATGAAGGCGAAAGGTTGGTTCTTCAGTTTAGGGGCTTCGACAACGCGGTTATGTAGCCCCGTGTACTTTGGGTGTGCAGAATCTGTGTCACAACTGCTGTTAATTGTGATGGCTGTATTAGTGTGTGATATCTGTTTTAATTCAAGTAAGGACTGCAGACAATAACTTCAACTAGTTCCTACTTTTGCTACCAAATGCTACCGTCCTCGACACCTAGCTTGCGGACTTGGCTACTAGATGGCATCGCAGTCAGCACCTGGTGACGAACGTACGTACTAATAGAGCGTTAACAATTCTAACCTATACATTTTGGCTTCACATAAGTGTAGTTAGTGGAAGGTTGTTTTTTATGCCATAAATCTATGACAAGGGCCCGTCAGCTTTACTTCTCCTCCGAAGAAAGGCATAGTGAGGGATTTTTAACGCTCTTAAAAATTCGATGACTTCGGCCGGGTTTGAACCCGCGACCTTGGGCATAGAAGCTCAGCATGCTACAAACTACGCCACCGAAGTCGCCTATACTAGGTGAATCAGCTGCCCCTAATGATGATGTTTATGCAGCCCAACTAGCGTTGATATCAGGAAGGTCGATATTTCTCTGCTTGCATCCCGTATGGTGCTAATGCACTGCAAGAATATGGTGCAAACTATACTGAACAATACAGAATAATACGAGGGAAAAATAATAGGGTTCAGTATCGTTTGCGGGATATGCCTGAAGTGCATTAATACCATACGGGATGCAAGCAGAGAAATATCGACCTTCCTCATAACACGCATTAGTTGGGCTGCATAAAACAATATTATTAGGGGCAGCTGGCTCACCCGGTATACATTTGGATGACCAGTTTCGATCGTCAAGCGATCATCATCAGATCCCTTACACTTGGGCTATTAAATCTATATCTACAGACATGGGTGATAATATCTCTACTTAGTATAAAACAAAGTAATAATAATAATGTTATTAGTTTTACGTCCCTTTTATGTACTGTGGCTTTTAGAGACGCCGGGGTGCCGAAATTTTGCCCCGAAGGGGATCTTTAACGTGCCAGTAAATCTACTGACACGGCTCCCTCGCATTTTCAAACCCTCAAAATAAAACAAAAACCCTGATTCTTGGATGTCACGGGTAATCTTGAGAACCACTGGATGGATTGTGATGTGGTTTTCACCATTCTGTAAAGAATGTCTTGAGGAAGGTGTCTGTAGAAAATAATTTATTCATGATCAAAAGAAGCCAAGCAGTTGTGATTTCAGTGAAAAAGTCCAAAAGAAACTTGGCGTCTGGGCGTCTTTTAAGCTTACGCTGGGCAAATCGTTAACAATATCAATATACTATGAGTGTAAGAATTATAATTAAATACAAGTTTTTCGGGCTATCGGAGATATCCTGTCTGGACCACGGCCTACAAGCCCGAAAAACTTGTATTTAATTATGAACGCCGGCCGTGAAAGCCTAAGCTGTTATATCAGTGTAAGAATTGTTCAGCATGAAAAGTTCTACAAAAATGTCCGTGAGAGCATATCTCTATCGTCAATACATCGCCCACTAAAAGTGTTTTTAGATTGGATGGAAGGGGGATTTGTGTTTCATGCACCTCGCCATTCTTAAATTACGTCTGACAAGAATTCGTTGCACATGCATCTCCATGGTAATACAATTAATAGTCCAGTCAGTGATTTTAACCCTTCATGCCGAGACGTAGAACGAATATAGGTCGTAGTTCATTGACATCGAAAAGAAAGCGCTTATCACGTAATGCATTCATAACTGCTCCCGGGAGAATCCGGGGTGGGTTGCTAATCTGCAATATATAAACTTATTTAGTTTTAGTAGTAGTTAAACTAGCACAACTAGTCGAGATTTGTTAGTTATTTTGATTTGTTTGTTAAGATACTGAAATGGACAATTGACCTTCAAGTTTGCACTGTTAATTGTTTCGGGGTAAACGTTGAGGATATGGATCCAAAAGGGTGCAGAATTACTACGATGCACTTACTATGTGGGATTTTGATGTTTCTGGTGTGAAAGGATCTGCCGCCAGGACTGTTCGTGTCATTCTCTGGCGTAGCCCAAGTTACGCCCTATTGCTATTCATATCTTGAGCATCTGTCATCGCAATCTTCGGGGAGGCTCCTTTCTTCTCCTCAGAAGATTGGCCGGATTGCAGTGGGGCAGCCAACCAGCAGCCATCAAATCTTCTGCAATGGCATTATGTTATTCCACCGCAGAGTACGCATGTCCTGTTTGGTATAACTCAGCTCATGCCAAACAGGTGGATGTGGCTGTCAATGATACGTGCAGAATAATAACTGGGTGTCTCAAATCCACTCCAATTGAATGGCTTTACCACCTCGCCGGGATAGCGCCACCTTCTGTTCGAAGAGAAATATCAGCGAACAAGGAAAGGAAGAAGGTGGAGCATAAAGGAACTCATCCGTTATATGGGTACGAATTACACACACTAAGACTGAAATCTAGGAAGAGTTCCCTAAAGACATCAAAGGAACTCACAACCACCGAGAAAAATGCTAGACTACAATCTTGGGAAGTTAAAGGTCTTCTTCCTGGTGGCTGTACAACTCCATCTGTAACTTTACCACCGGGTCATAACGAGGAATGGATGACATGGAAATCCCTAAATAGGTTGAGATCAGGAGTCGGCAAATCAAGAGCTAATATGGTAAGATGGAACTACGCTAAAGACGGAAACATCAAGTGTGATTGCGGAGAAGATCAGACTGTCGACCACTTGATTCAATGTCGTATGTGTCCAACAAACTTGCACAATGGAGGATCTACACCTAGCCTCAGAGAATACACTACAAGTCGCCAAGTTCTGGTCTAATTGTATTTAGTGAAATGTTTTGTATTGTGTAACATGTTTCTGATTCGAGAATAATAATACAATATGGGATGTAGTGCAAGGTTCATTATCCCTTACGGAGTCAACGCAGGGTGTGCCTAGGGCCTGGTGATGAACCCAACTTAGCACATCTGGGTGAAACTCAGCAACGAAAGTTTAAATACACGGTCGTGAAAGGTCATTTTCCATAACTAAGTAAGCTAAAATATCATTAAAACTAGGGCCCATTTTGCTTTAAAAAAAACTAACAAGGCGACGAACCGATTTTTTTACACGTAAATCAAGAATGATGCGGTTATGATGATTGTTGTATTAATGGGTCTAACATCTGGCTTATCGGCCCCTAATGGTTTGGGTGATCGTGAAAATAAACATGAAAGGGAAACTAAAACTACTGAATTAGTGACATACGTACTAGAATTGGAAATATAAAACAAAATGAAGAATTAGATAAATAAAAAATAGGAGGAAAGGAAATGCTCTGAACCCGTGAAGAATGAGAATTAAGAAACTTGGAGGAAAGGAGATCGATGAAAGGCAAATAAGAATGGAAAAAGGAGAAGGTCCGCTCTAAAGGCAATGGAAAAAGGTGAGAATCCGGAACCAAGTCAGGAATCCCTCGGGATCATCAACTCCCGAGCTTGCCACGGTGGGTGAGTGGTTGTCATGTCGGACTACCAACCCCAAGCTTGCAGGTTCACTCCTGGCCATGGTAAGTGATTTTTGAAAGGCCTCAAAATTCACGACACGCATGTCATACGATGTTGGCATGTTAAAGAACCCATTTGAATTCAGTAGGCCGTGTTCATAATGGCAAAATTAATCTCGGGATTTTCTGCCAACACAAACTTCCTCATTTCTTTACTAGAAAGCGCTATATTGTCAAGAAGCTTAGATATCAAACCTCCTTGACTTTCATAGTGCTTCAAGGAACAACTAGTTTCGACATTCAAGCTTCCCTCTGGGTGTTAAATAACAAAGCTTGCACCCGGCATCCGACACCATACGGTATTATTATTATTATTATTATTACCAACTTCCGAACTCACCAGAAGTGAGCCCCTGAGGGCGTAGCACCATGAATGGTGAGGATACACACTCCCTGCCTCCTTTAGGTCCTTGAGCAGGAGGCAGGAGATACCATGAAATCAAAAATAAGAGGTCTGACCCCTCGAAGAATGAGGGTATCAGGAAATATGAGACAAGGGCTAATTAAGGCGGGAATGTGAAAGACTCCCTAGGCCTCAGATACCCAAATACCGTCGGTGGAGCTAGAAGAGAACAAAAGTTGACTAAGGGAGGTCGACCAAAAAGAAGACAGGGTGGAGCCCGGCACAACTAAGTACTGTAGAAGCGTTGCCTGACACAGCAGGGGTCCCGTGGTCGCCAACCCACGTGCCACTAGTCGTAAGCCCCTGGGGGATAAATTATGAATGAGTAAATACTGTAGTTAAAGAAGAGCTATCTTTCTACTAAGCCAGAGAAGTGATCTAGCAATGTACAGAAAGTAACAGATTCAAACGGCTTAATTAATGGTCTGAACTTTGAAAACGCAGATAAGCAGTATATACTCCTGATATGTCGGCAACTTCTCTGGTCAGGTGTATAGCGTGACAATCTGGTACAAATGCGAAAGCCTGGAGTGACTCTTCGCCAGTATTACGCACTTAAAACAGTAAAGTTGCCTCCATATCAGGAGTTAAGATTGCCTATAATTTGCTTTTCCGATGCTCCTATTACTGTCGGAAATCTAACTTACTGAGCTGTAAGTATCTGGTACACCCTGTACAAGAATAATTCAGTGGAGGTAGAAAGAAATAATGAGTTAAGTTTTTTTTTTACAATAAAAGAGGTTACAAATAAAAAAGGAGTTAGTTTCCACGAAGCAGCCAACGAACACTCTTCTCTTGCGAAAGCTTCATCGATCCAAAAGAAGCTTAGCAGATAACCTCAGAGAGTTCTTGAGGTCGTCAGAGACCACTTGATTCGTCAGCTTCTTGAAATAATACTGCTATTAAAATGAAATATCTTATCAAGCAACGGAGAGAGGATATGCGGCTGACCTAGGCAATGGATTACAAAAAGAGGCATGAAACAAAACTGACTTCCGATAATTACAGGCACTACAAGATGGGAGGTGTGTGGCTAGGCACCGAATGATGCACTAAAACATATATGAAGATTATTGTGCAGGCTCATTATTCAAACTATCACTTCAATCGCATGATTAGGACACAATAAATTAAGAACTTAATTTTTAAATTTTGCTCAGCTGCCATCTTGAAGTTATGAAACCAATTGAACTAAGTTAGATGTCAGTGCATTACAAAGTGTACATACATGTGCTGTACCAAGTTTCACTGCGCTCGGATGATTAAATCGCGAGAAAAGTATATTTAAAATTTTCAACTTCGCTTGGCCGCCATGTTCGTTTTGTACCTAACAGGTTACGACACGCAGGTCGCCCACGGGCGTCAACTAGAATGACCTGCACCAGGTCTCTCTGGAGGCCACACGATCATTCATTCATTCATTCATTCATCTAACAGGTTTACAAAAGTTACATAGATGAACTTTTAATATTACCCTTTATCACCGTACACAATTTCAGGGTGATATCTGTGATATTGAATGCCAGTGAAATATTGCGCGTGGCTGCCATGTTGGAGTGGTAAAACTCGTATAAAATTTGAAAGGCACGGTCGAGGTCGGACAGAGTATTAGTATGCACTTGCCGCGTTTCATTGAAATCGCTTCGGCTGTTTATATTTAATTAGAGAGGGCGGGTGGTGCGGCACACACACAGACACACACACAGACAAAAGGTGAACTCATTAGCCTATTATTTTCATAAATGAAGATTTTAATAAGAAAATATTCATATCTTTATGATAAGAGTCCTTATTGGCAATTCAAATACCAAATGGCATGAAGAATGTGTAATGTTCCACTGAAGTCAATAGAAATAAAGATAACTAGTTGTAACCCGTCAAAACATGACGGTCAATAGAAAAATATTTACTGAAGAATTTTCTTATATAGGCCTACTGTACATTCTTTGTACGATTATTTTTTGACTCTATTGAAACTATGAGGGCGTCAAAAGATTGCACTCTCAACATTGCAAAATACTGCTGGCCATGACTGAAAAATTGTTGGGGCAAATTGAGGCCTATACGTTCTAGAGTTTCCCCTTGAGCTTTATTGATTGTGATAAAGTACGCCAAATGAATTGGAAAATATTGCCTCTTAAAAGAAAATGATAGTGTTTTATCGGATGGTGTTAAATCAAGTCGAAGGATTAGACATCTCTGCCTAATTTTAACTGCACCTATTATTTCCAAATCCAAGCAATATGGTTGCATTTAGGAGTCCTTGGGAAACGTTCAGATTTCTAAGCAGCATAACGGGCCAAGCGTTTGGAGTATGTGGCGGCCAGTCGTTTAGTTCCAAGGAATTCAAGAACTCTGATGAGTCTAATACAACTGGCCGCAAACCATCGCTTATATTTTTGGAATATAACGAAGAAATGCGATGATATGCAATTCCATACATTTTAAAACAATGTGGACCGTGTGCGTGTGGCACAGTAACATTGGCACCAAATGAAACGAAGGAAGGAAGGAAGCTTGCAGTTTAACGTGACCGTTAATCTCGCGATCATAAGCCACGGGACCTCCGTTTAACGTGGAATCCGAACCACAGGACATGGCATTTCACATCAAAAATCTCACATGCATTGACCGGGAATCGAACCCGATCCGCTTTGGTGAGAGGCATACAGCTTGACCGCTGCGCCATGAAACGAAGGACAAAGCATTGTACTGCCGATTAGTCCCTCTGAAATTCCTTGAGATATCATCTCCAGTGAAAAATAATTGTTAAAGCCTGTCAAATATTTTATATTTATTCAGATTAATTTTACCATTACAACAGCAAAGGTCAAAGTAACCAAGTGTAGATTTCTCGCAAGAGAAATACAGTGCAGAACAATGTTTACATTTGTTCGTCAAGGACCCTAAACTGTAACGGCATAGTATCTGGAATTGTTTCTGAAATGCCATATTTATATTGGATTTTAAAAGTGGCTTCGTATTTTCTCCGATTTCCCACTTTTTTGCGGCTAATGTTCTATTTCGTCAAATGGGTTTATTTATAGCAGCATTTCTGCCCAAATTAACGTCATCTTATATAACACTATAGTGGCCTGCATCAACGTAGCCGCCAAATATTAAATGGCAAATAATAACTTACTTCCATTGCCAAAATCAACTGCGTGGTTAGACCCATTGTTATGCACTCTAAACAAATAATCAATAAACAATAATATTCACATATACAATGAATACTTCCATTCTCAAGTTGGTTGCTGATGAGAATGCGATGAGATTGATCGCCAATAATAAAATCCTTGCAATTTTTGCAATTTGCTTGCAAACGCAACTCAGGATGACGATCTTCATTTTGAAATAAACAGAATGAAATTGCTGTAAATAATGAATTTCCATCACCTGTTGAAGGTACAATACTTTGTATTTCCATGACAGTAAATTATGCAAGGGAGCATAGAATCACTTCGCCTCTACTGGAATGAGCATAGACTCACTTCGCCAGCCACAGTAATGGAGGGAGTTTTAGAATTATATGTTCAGTGCTTGTCAAAGATCGTATTAACACAGGGAAGCCCACTCTTACGGCTACATTCTGAGCTATTGCCCCGGATTCCAGGTTCGATCCCCGCTCTGCCAAGAAATTTAATTCTGGTCTGAGGACTGGAACGGGGCGCACTCGTGAGGCAAAACTAAGAAGAGCAAAGTTTGATTCCCATCTCAACAATCTTGGATTTGGTTTTCCGTGGTTTCCCACTTCCACTCCAGGCAAATACCGGGATAGTTCCTAACTTAAAGCCTCGGTCGTTAACTCCCCATTCCCCACATTAATTACAAATGCACACATCAACACAGCCATCACATTAACACAGGTTATCAGAGAAAAGTTTACACTCGCACACCAAAATAGACGGGGCTGAGTGACGACGATGTCTGAGTCCATCAAATGAATTATGTTCGCCAATATGTTAACGCTGATGTATGTGTTTGAACTACTGGATATAAGTTCAATGACTTAAAAATTAATATCATTGCATTGTTGCAGCTTGGCAAATATTTTATATTTCAGCAGATCAATTTTACCATCACAACAGTAAAGGCCAAAGTAACCGCGCGTAGATTTTACGCAAGAGATATACAATGTAGAACAATGTTTACATTTGATCGTCAAAGACCTTACACTGTACTGCATAACATCTGGAATTGTTTCTGAAATGGCCTATTTATATTGGATTTTAAATGTGGCTTCGTATTATTCGATAACACTATAGTGACCTGCAATATCGGAGCCGCTAAATATTAAATGCCAAAAAATACTTCCATTGCCGAAATCAACTGCGTAGTTAGATTCAGTACTCTAAACAAATAATCATTAAACAACTGTCTTATACAATGAAGTTCAACATGACCGTCCAGAGACTCTCATACTCAAGTTGGTTGGTGAGGAGAATGCGATGAGACTGGTCGCTTACAATAAATTCCTTATAATTGTTCCTGCCAGCGAAATGTTTGGCAATAGCTTGAAAACGCAGCGCAGAATGACGTTCTTCATTTTGATATAAACAGTACAAAACTGCTCTAAATAAGCTATTTCCATCACCTGTCATAGTTTATGGCAGTACATTTTGCAGGGGAACATAGAATAACTTCGCCAACTACTGGAATGAGCATAGGCATATACTCAATACTCACTTCGGCAGTCACCCTAATGGAGGCTGTTTTAGAATTCTATGTCCCGTGCATGTCAAAAATCGTATTAACACATGGAAGCCCACCCATTCTTGGCTATCGCCTCGGAGACCCGGGTTACATTTCCTGCTCTGCCAAGAAATTTAATTCTGGTCTGAGGGCAAAAACGGGGCACATTCAGTCTCTGAGGTATAACTAAGAAGAGGAAGGTTTGATTCCCACCTCGTCAATCTTAGATGTGGTTTTCCGTGGTTTCCCACTTCCACTCAAGGCAAATACCGGGATGGTTCCTAACTGAGTTAGTTAGTTAGTTATTGTTGTTTTAAGGGGCGGAACTACGAGGTCATCTGCCCCTGTTCCTAACTGAAGGCCTCGGCCGTCACCTTGCCATTTCCCACCTTAATTACAAATACACAAAGTAATGCAGCTATCACAATAATACGGGTTATCAGAGGAAATTTTACACTTACACACCAAAGTACATGGGGCTGAGTGACAACGATGTCGGAGCCCTTCAAACGAATTATGTTTGCCAAGTGCCTCTCATGGCGAAAGCAACTGTGGACACGCGCCAGGGCCTGGAAAACTACCTTTTCACTAATAATTTAAGAGTATATCGACGATGCATAATTTATAACTTTTAGTCTAGGATGCTACCAACTTGACCACCGAAGCATTGGGAAGAAATTGCAATATTAAAGTACATAAACAACATAGCCTACACACTCAACTGTCAGTTAATGTTCTTCAACGTTTCCCTTCTTAAACATTCCCCTCTATAACTCTCCATCACTTGAAAACGCGCCATGTTTTGTGTTTTAAATATATCGATGCAATGGTGCTGCCATCTGTTGTTAGTTACTGAAACTATATGGGCGAGGTACTGCCATCTGTTGTCAGTTACTGCAATTGATGGCAGATATTAGCTCTTTTGACCACATGCTGTAATGCAATGGTAAAACGGAAATAAAACTTATTGAGAGGGAATGTAGGAATCTTTAACTGACATAAAACGTTACTAATAATCCTTGATAAAACAATATTTAACTATCACGTGAAAACTCGCCATCAAGGCCATGCCTTGTGTTTTAAATATATCGACGCAATCTGATCTCAGTTACTGGAACTATATTGGCGAGGTACTGGCATCTGTTGTCTGTTACTGGAACTGATTGCAGATATTCAAACGACGTATTGAGGACATGCTGTAATGCAATGGTAAAACGGAAATAAAACGTGTTGAGAAAATGTGTAGAAATATGTATCTTTAACTGACATAAAACCTTACTAATACTCCTTGATAAAACAATATTTCAGTGGCAAAAAAAAAAAAAAAAAAAAAAAACCGGCTAGAGTTGGGATCGAACCTGCGATCCTTGGATCCACAGTCAATCGCCTTAACCAAATAGCCACTCGCGCACTCACATTTAGATGCAGACGCAACCATTCACTATCTTCAAAAGCCGCTATCTGAAGAAAATAATCCAATTCATTATCAATAAAATCAATATACATTCGTATACGTTCATACTGTTATTATATTGTATTCTCAGAACTTGGTTAATGTATGTTTTCAATTACATGGAAGCTTATTAAATAACTTACATTTTAATGGACTTCTCACCGCCATTTTGTCATGAGTCCAGGCGGATTGTGCGCATGCGTGAGGGGCGAGAATTCTGCTATTTTCTATATTTATTTAAAAATATACCGTAATATATTTGTTTATTTTAGAGACACTCTGCAAATCTACAGGCCAAGAGCTTTCGTTAGAGTGCTCTACGAAGTAAATTGGTTCTGTCGTTCTCTCTATCTCGTGATAACAAAAATCACCTTACTGTTTTAAATATATAGACTAGTTGAAACCCGTCAAAACATGACGGTCAATAGAAAAATATTTACTGAAGAATTTTCTTATATAGGCCTACTGTACATTCTTTGTACGATTATTTTTTGACTCTATTGAAACTATGAGGGCGTCAAAAGATTGCACTCTCAACATTGCAAAATACTGCTGGCCATGACTGAAAAATTGTTGGGGCAAATTGAGGCCTATACGTTCCAGAGTTTCCCCTTGAGCTTTATTGATTGTGATAAAGTATGCCAAATGAATTGGAAAATATTGCCTCTTAAAAGAAAATGATAGTGTTTTATCGGATGGTGTTAAATCAAGTCGAAGGATTAGACATCTCTGCCTAATTTTAACTGCACCTATTATTTCCAAATCCAAGCAATATGGTTGCATTTAGGAGTCCTTGGGAACCGTTCAGATTTCTAAGCAGCATAACGGGCCAAGCGTTTGGAGTATGTGGCGGCCAGTCGTTTAGTTCCAAGGGATTCAAGAACTCTGATGAGTCTAATACAACTGGCCGCAAACCATCGCTTATATTTTTGGAATATAACGAAGAAATGCGATGATGTGCAATTCCATACATTTTAAAACAATGTGGACCGTGTGCGTGTGGCACAGTAACATTGGCACCAAATGAAACGAAGGAAGGAAGGAAGCTTGCAGTTTAACGTGACCGTTAATCTCGCGATCATAAGCCACGGGACCTCCGTTTAACGTGGAATCCGAACCACAGGACATGGCCTTTCACATCAAAAATCTCACATGCATTGACCGGGAATCGAACCCGATCCGCCTTGGTGAGAGGCATACAGCTTGACCGCTGCGCCATGAAACGAAGGACATATCATTGTGCTGCCGATTAGTCCCTCTGGAATTCCTTGAGATATCATCTCCAGTGAAAAATAATTGTTAAAGCCTGTCAAATATTTTATATTTATTCAGATTAATTTTACCATTACAACAGCAAAGGTCAAAGTAACCAAGTGTAGATTTCTCGCAAGAGAAATACAGTGCAGAACAATGTTTACATTTGTTCGTCAAGGACCCTAAACTGTAACGGCATAGTATCTGGAATTGTTTCTGAAATGCCATATTTATATTGGATTTTAAAAGAGGCTTCGTTTTTTTCTCCGATTTCCCACTTTTTTGCGGCTAATGTTCTATTTCGTCAAATGGGTTTATTTATAGCAGCATTTCTGCCCAAATTAACGTCATTTTATATAAAACTATAGTGGCCTGCATCAACGTAGCCGCCAAATATTAAATGGCAAATAATAACTTACTTCCATTGCCAAAATCAACTGCGTGGTTAGACCCATTGTTATGCACTCTAAACAAATAATCAATAAACAATAATATTCACATATACAATGAATACTTCCATTCTCAAGTTGGTTGCTGATGAGAATGCGATGAGATTGATCGCCAATAATAAAATCCTTGCAATTTTTGCAATTTGCTTGCAAACGCAACTCAGGATGACGATCTTCATTTTGAAATAAATAGAATGAAATTGCTGTAAATAATGAATTTCCATCACCTGTTGAAGGTACAATACTTTGTATTTCCATGACAGTAAATTATGCAAGGGAGCATAGGATCACTTCGCCACTACTGGAATGAGCATAGACTCACTTCGCCAGCCACAGTAATGGAGGGAGTTTTAGAATTATATGTTCAGTGCTTGTCAAAGATCGTATTAACACAGGGAAGCCCATTCTTAAGGCTACATTCTGAGCTATTGCCCCGGATTCCAGGTTCGATCCCCGCTCTGCCAAGAAATTTAATTCTGGTCTGAGGACTGGAACGGGGCGCACTCGTGAGGCAAAACTAAGAAGAGCAAAGTTTGATTCCCATCTCAACAATCTTGGATTTGGTTTTCCGTGGTTTCCCACTTCCACTCCAGGCAAATACCGGGATAGTTCCTAACTTAAAGCCTCGGTCGTTAACTCCCCATTCCCCACATTAATTACAAATGCACACATCAACACAGCCATCACATTAACACAGGTTATCAGAGAAAAGTTTACACTCGCACACCTGTTCGCCAATATGTTAACGCTGATGTATGTGTTTGAACTACTGGATATAAGTTCAATGTTCCCCATCTCTTGATGAATACAGTACTTTTGCATTTGTCAGTTGGCACAGGCTAGAGTAAAAGGTGGCTTTTCACCGATGTCTCAGTCTCACTCATGGCTGTGATTATATGGAAGCTACTGAGGTATGGGTGGTGCTTAGTAATGGCATTCGGGGCACAGTCAGTGCCTGTGAATGCTGTGAAAGGTTCAACTCATAGGGTTAGGACTACTGTTCTGACTCAGTGAGGAAAGCAATGGCAAACTACCTCACTCCTCTTCTTGCCTAGAATGCCTCAAAATAGCGCTGCCTTGGGTTTTTGTGGGTATCTACTCACATAACGTAACGGCGGTACTTTTTGAGGATCCAACCAGCCTTCGGGCTGACTACCTAACAGACAGACAGACAGACTTTAAAATTAATATCATTGCATTGTTGCAGCTTGGCAAATATTTTATATTTCAGCAGATCAATTTTACCATCACAACAGTAAAGGCCAAAGTAACCGCGCGTAGATTTTACGCAAGAGAAATACAATGTAGAACAATGTTTACATTTGATCGTCAAAGACCTTTCACTGTACTGCATAACATCTGGAATTGTTTCTGAAATGGCCTATTTATATTGGATTTTAAATGTGGCTTCGTATTATTCGATAACACTATAGTGACCTGCAATATCAGAGCCGCTAAATATTAAATGGCAAAAAATACTTCCATTGCCGAAATCAACTGCGTAGTTAGATTCAGTACTCTAAACAAATAATCATTAAACAATTGCCTTATACAATGAAGTTCAACATGACCGTCCAGAGACTCTCATACTCAAGTTGGTTGGTGAGGAGAATGCGATGAGACTGATCGCTTACAATAAATTCCTTATAATTGTTCCTGCCAGCGAAATGTTTGGCAATAGCTTGAAAACGCAGCGCAGAATGACGTTCTTCATTTTGATATAAACAGTACAAAACTGCTCTAAATAAGCTATTTCAATCACCTGTTATAGTTTATGGCAGTACATTTTGCAGGGGAACATAGAATAACTTCGCCAACTACTGGAATGAGCTTAGGCATATACTCAATACTCACTTCGGCAGTCACCCTAATGGAGGCTGTTTTAGAATTCTATGTCCCGTGCATGTCAAAAATCGTATTAACACATGGAAGCCCACCCATTCTTGGCTATCGCCTCGGAGACCCGGGTTACATTTCCTGCTCTGCCAAGAAATTTAATTCTGGTCTGAGGGCAAAAACGGGGCACATTCAGTCTCTAGAGGTATAACTAAGAAGAGGAAGGTTTGATTCCCACCTCGACAATCTTAGATGTGGTTTTCCGTGGTTTCCCACTTCCACTCAAGGCAAATACCGGGATGGTTCCTAACTTAAGGCCTCGGCCGTCACCTTGCCATTTCCCACCTTAATTACAAATACACAAAGTAATGCAGCTATCACAATAATACGGGTTATCAGAGAAAATTTTACACTTACACACCAAAGTACATGGGGCTGAGTGACAACGATGTCGGAGCCCTTCAAACGAATTATGTTTGCCAAGTGTCTCTCATGGCGAAAGCAATTGTGGACACGCGCCAGGGCCTGGAAAACTACCTTTTCACTAATAATTTAAGAGTATATCGACGATGCATAATTTATAACTTTTAGTCTAGGATGCTACCAACTTGACCACCGAAGCATTGGGAAGAAATTGCAATATTAAAGTACATAAACAACATAGCCTACACACTCAACTGTCAGTTAATGTTCTTCAACGTTTCCCTTCTTAAAAATTCCCCTCTATAACTCTCCATCACTTGAAAACGCGCCATGTTTTGTGTTTTAAATATATCGATGCAATGGTGCTGCCATCTGTTGTTAGTTACTGAAACTATATGGGCGAGGTACTGCCATCTGTTGTCAGTTACTGCAATTGATGGCAGATATTAGCTCTTTTGACCACATGCTGTAATGCAATGGTAAAACGGAAATAAAACTTATTGAGAGGGAATGTAGGAATCTTTAACTGACATAAAACGTTACTAATAATCCTTGATAAAACAATATTTAACTATCACGCGAAAACTCGCCATCAAGGCCATGCCTTGTGTTTTAAATATATCGACGCAATCTGCTCTCAGTTACTGGAACTATATTGGCGAGGTACTGCCATCTGTTGTCAGTTACTGGAACTGATTGCAGATATTCAAACGACGTATTGAGGACATGCTGTAATGCAATGGTAAAACGGAAATAAAACGTGTTGAGAAAATGTGTAGAAATATGTATCTTTAACTGACATAAAACCTTACTAATACTCCTTGATAAAACAATATTTCAGTGGCAAAAAAAAAAATACTGGCGAGAGTTGGGATCGAACCTGCGATCCTTGGATCCACAGTCAATCGCCTTAACCAAATAGCTACTCGCGCACTCACACTTAGATGCAGACGCAACCATTCGCTATCTTCAAAAGCCGCTATCTGAAGAAAATAATCCAATTCATTATCAATAAAATCAATATACATTCGTATATGTTCATACTGTTATTATATTGTATTGTCAGAACTTGGTTAATGTATGTTTTCAATTACATGGAAGCTTATTAAATAACTTACATTTTAATGGACTTCTCACCGCCATTTTGTCATGAGCCCAGGCGGATTGTGCGCATGCGCGAGGGGCCAGAATTCTGCTATTTTCTATATTTATTTAAAAATATACCGTCTTATATTTGTTTATTTTAGAGACACTCTGCAAATCTACAGGCCAAGAGCTTTCGTTAGAGTGCTCTACGAAGTAAATTGGTTCTGTCGTTCTCTCTATCTCGTGATAACAAAAATCACCTTACTGTTTTAAATATATAGACTAGCGGACCCGTGCGAGAAATCTCACATGTTCATAAAGCACACTTTCCCCAATAGGTTTATAATGAGAGACTTAAGGAGAAAGTTTGTTATGTTTTTATTTCAACCAAATTATTATAGAACACTATTTATATTTCAGTTAGAATTCACAGTTCTACGTTCCCTAATCACTGAAAATTTGATCATCATAACACTCACCGGTTATTCGATATTTATGAAACTATACGATTTGAGTACTCATTCCTTTGATTTACTGTTCCTGAAATCCATGCAAAATGATAAAGGAAAGACCTCAGAATGTTAAAATTATATGAAACAGGCGTCAGAATCTCAGGTCGATGCAGACGCCAAAATTGGAAGTAGACAGCAATTATGGAGCGTTTACAGCAACAGTATCTGAAATGTACCTTCGTACATTTTTTAATTTTTTTTTTAAAAGAAATTATAGATATTTAGGCAATTAGAGTGCAATTCGTCACTGCTAATGTCTATTCTCTTTCATTTGAATGTTCATTTGTCACGATCGGTCACCTGTGAGCGCCAAAGGAGGGATCTTTACTACTGAAATAATATATATGATGATGATATGCAGAGGTGTGCAAATTATTTGACTTTTTATGATTAAATGCAGTTAAGTATTTTGCAACGTACTGAAAATATTTTCCATGTTTAACCGTTAGTCTTAGTCTTCTCTTAAGAAACTGACGGCATTTCGTTTTAGAATTTCCACTAAAAGGGGATCCTTGCTAAGGCATAATGTCACTCGTTTTGTTGTTAATTACTTTATTCAGGTATTCCTGTAAATTTAGTGCAGAGAGATTCAACGATTTTAATACTAATGATCCACTTTTGAACTATTCACAGGTTAGTGGACCATAGATTGAAATCACCTGATTTTGAGATACATTCCAAAGTCAATGAAAAAGGAGAAAACGGACCCAGCTGATGTATCCCCCTGAATCTACAATTTCGAAAATTTTCTGACGCAATTCCTTATAGGAAAAGTTGTAATTTCATTCGGAAGAAAACATTGCCAAGTAATGTTATAAAAATATAATGAAATGTTTTTGAATAAATCGTGTGACTTAATTTATTTTCTGTATATGAGTCTAATAATTTGCACACCACTGTACATTATTCAGATAGTACTAGTGTCGACCACATTGTGGTCTTCTTCAGCTGGGTGCTAATGTAAATTGCGAGCTTTAATAATCCAATAGCCTTAAATATTCAAAGAGAGGGATAATGTTCTAACTATTACTAATAACAGTTATTAAATTTAGATGCAGCGGATTGGTTGACAAAACTCTTCAACCAAATTGGCATAGCAGAGAAGGACGAAGGCCACTTGATTAGCAACATAATATCACGATACCCATCTTCAAAAAGAAGGGAAGTCCAGCCGAGTGTGCTAATTACAGACCAAATCGACTCCTCTGTCACACCATGAATGTCTTCGAGCGCATTTTCAATAAGAGGATACGTGCGATCACCCAGCTGACCAAAGGCCAAGCTGGATGTGAGAAATTGCAACACAACAGATGAAATCCACGCCACACGGATTTTAATTGAAAAGCATCGTGAAAAGAAGTACCCGTTGCCCCTTGCTTTCTTAGATCTCGAAAGACTTTTCACCGTGTGCCGCATGACTTGATCTGGTTGACTCTCCGACAACATGGCATCCCAGTGTACCTTGTCAACTGGGTACAGTTGCTTTACGCAGAGCCAAGAAGTTAGGTCCAAGCCGTCGGAACAATCCAAGTCGACGGCGATGACCTGCCTCGAACGACAAAATTTAAGTATCTTGGCTCTACGATAACTGCTGAAGGTCGTCTCAACGAGGAGGTCAACGTAGGAATTAATGCTGCGTGAATGAAGTGGTGAACAACGATAGGTGTCATGTGCGATCGCCAGATGAAAGACTACCTAAAATCAAAGATTTACCGCATTGTCATTCGT
The DNA here is from genome assembly GCA_946902985.2 of Meconema thalassinum. Lineage (NCBI taxonomy): Eukaryota > Metazoa > Arthropoda > Insecta > Orthoptera > Tettigoniidae > Meconema > Meconema thalassinum. The sequence continues at coordinate 861,842,133 of OX336388.2, forward strand.
CCCATGGCATTTTATGATACTGAATATTGGCCAATCACCAAGACAGCAGAACGTCGTATAAGTGTCATGGAGACCAAGATGTTTAGATGGACAGCTGGCATTACTAGGTTGGATCACATCCCCAATGAAAGAATAAGGGAACGATTTGGTGTCGCAACAAAAGCGTGAGGGTCGTCTGCGATGGTTTGTCATATGCTACGGTCAGGAGCGGACACCATTGCAAAACAGGGCTACACACTGGAGGTCGCTAGGAAAAGACCAAAGGGGCGACCGAGACAACGTTGGGCCGATACACTGCACAGGGATCTGAAAAGCGCCAGCCTACATCCTGACATTGCCATTGACCGAGTAAAGTGGAGACAGTGGATTCATATAGCGGACCCTGCCACGAGGCGGGACAGACGCTAAAACAAAATAAGAAGAAATTTGGATGGTATACTTTCTAGGAAAATAAATAAGTCTAAGCAAAAATATATTATCCTGTTAAAAATGCAAAGAAAATATATACAAATAATAGATTTGATACAATAAGCCGTTTTGGTGCCTAATGATAGAATTATAACTCTGTGATAAGTATGATATTATGCTAAACAAGTAGTTCCGTGAAGAACTATACAGCCTATTTTCATATATCCTGCTAATGTTAATTGCCTCTATCAACATACAAAATTTCAGTTTCATTGCTGTAACAGATTCGTAGATATTGAGAACCGTCTAAATAATTCAGATGGTCGCCAGGTTGGATTTTTATTTTTGTACTATTACATTAAGATTATTGTGTACGTGTGGTATTCAAACTTCAATCGCATGATTAGAACACAAGAAGTAAAAACGATATTTTAAAATTACGCAGAGCAGCCATCTTGTGATTATGCAAACAATTGAAATAAATTACATGCAGGTGGATCAACATTTGTATAAGCATTTAACGTGCAACGTTTCACGGCACTCGGATAGTTAATTCGCGAGAAACGTCCATTTAAATATTTATACTTCGCGTCGCCGCCATGTTGGATTTGTGCTCACCAGGTTCCTGAAAGTCCTTTAGGTGTGCATATGTTCATAGTCTCTATGAACACAAACAAATTCAGTTTGGTTGCTGTAAAAGATTCATAGATATTGAGAACAGTCTAAATATTTCGGAAGCTCGCCATTTATGATTGTTATATGTATAGGCCATAGAGTTATGTACCATTCAAGGACAATTATTGCCTAGGTTCATTATTCAAACTTTCACCACGATCGCATGATTACGACACAAGAAATAAAAACATAATTTTAAAATTTCGCACAGCCGCCATCTTGAGGTTATGTAAACAATTGAATTAAATTAGATGGCAGTGCATTACAATCTGCAAAATCATTTACTGTACCTCATTTCACTGCGCTCAGAGAGTTAAATCACGAGAAAAGTCTATTAAAACATTTCAAATTCGCTTGGTCGCCATGTTCGTTTTGTACTTTACAGTTTTATGAAATATACATAGGTAAACTTGTATCAGTACCCTTTATCACCGTACAAAATTGCAGTGTGATATCTGTAATAGTTTCGGAGATATAGAATGTCAGTGAAATATTTCGCACAGCCGCCATTTTGAGGTTATGTAAACAATTGAACAAAATGAGACTCCAGTGCATTACAATGTGTATAATCATTTGCTGTACCAAGTTTCATTACGTTTGGATAGTTAAATCGCGAGAAAAGTCTATTTAAAAGTCTCAACTTCGCTTGACCGCCATGTTGGTTTTGTAGTCACCAGGTTTTTGAAAGTCTCATAGGTGAACTTCTAGTAGTGCCCTTTATCGCCGTACACAATTTCAGGGCGATATCGGTAATAGCTTCAGAGATATTGAATGATAGTGAAATATTTCGCACAGCCGCCATGTTGGATTGGTGAGACGTAACAACATTTGAAGGGCACGGTCAAGGTCGCCGGGAATAGTGCTATGAGCTTACCGAGTTTCATTGAAATCGCTCCAGCCGTTTAGCTTTTATTAGGGAGACACACACACACACACACACACGCACACACACACGGACAAAAGGTGATCTCATAAGCCTATTTTTTCAAAATTGAAAATAGGCTAAAAATGATAGACTTTAAACATTAACAGTTTCTTAAAATCTATTAGACAACATAAATAATTAATGATGTCTGAAGAAAACAACGAAAAATATACAAAGAAACCATATCTGTAACAATCAGATGTTTTACGGATACCTTCGTTTGACGTTAATAATGTTGTCAAACATAAGCACATAAATCTATTCAAATAGTTAAAAAATAAACCTTGAATGTAAGTCTGAAGCGTTATGATATTGATGGTTTAATTATGGTATTAAAATAGGTCTAGCAGCCTACGTCCGAGGCAATCTGTTTCACAAATTCTAACCTTGGTCTACACCTATACTTCTTGTCCTCAACCTTTCCTTCCATAATTAAGTTTGCCATTCTTGGGTGTATTCGTATGTGCCCAACCAACCTATCTCTTCTCTCATTAGCAGCCGTCAGAAACATCCTCATTTTGCTCGTACAATATATACCATAGGACATATAACTGTGCGTATAATAAGAGCCAGCAGGGCTACCAACTGTGGTTCAATTATCTCAACAAATTTGAACCCAAGATCCAATATTTTAGAATAAGGTGCCCGGAACACACTTTACATTTAGCATACTGGAAGTTCAAGATGTGTTAGACATATTTATAGTATATCCTCGAAGTAGTCTTACCAACATAATTCTATGCAAGTGTAGAGTTCTATGTTCAATTGCATGTAACTTCCACACTAACAAGGAACTTCAAGCAAATGTGTAATGTATAACACAAGAGATGTAACTCGGCTTAATATATGAAGTCACCAGGGCTACTAACCGTTAATAATTGATCTCCATAATTTTAACCCTAGTCTAAATATCTCAAGACTAGCGGACCCGTGCGAGAAATCTCGCATGATCATAAACCACACTTTCCCCAATAGGTTTATAATGAGAGGCTTAAGGAGAAAGGCTGTTATGTTATTATTTCAACCACATGATTATAGAACACTATTTACATTTCCGTTAGAATTCACAGTTCTACGTTCCCTAACTTAAGAAGGTAATCACTGAAAATTGGATCATCATAACACTCACCGGTTACGATTTGAGTCCTTTTTCCTTTGATTTGCTGTTTCTGAAATCCATGCAAAATGAAAGGAAATTCCCAGAATGTTAAAATGACATGAAACAGCCGTCACAGCGGCCAAAATGAGAAGTGGACAGCAATTATGGAGCGTATTTTCCTACAGCAACAGTATATGCAAATCGCAAACTTCGTACATTTTTTAAATTTCATTTTTTAAGGGATTACAGATATTTATGAAATTAGAGTGCAATGCGTCACTGCTAATGTCCATTCTCTTTCATTTGAATGCTCATTTGTCACGATCTGTCGCTTGTGAGCGCCGCGGGAGGGATCTATACTACTGAAATAATATATAATGATGATGATTATTAAGGTTCGGATGTTAAGGAAAAGTCATATTTTTTTCCTGAGCTCATTTTACACGAAATCTGAAAAATAAGTTTTAATGACGGGTCCCTGACCACGTTTAAAGCAATTTGATGTTGCCTATAAATGCATATTTTGGCCATTTTTATTGTTTTGATCATATTTGGTCATATTTTAGTGATATAAGATCATATTTGGTTATAATTTCAGCATTTTTGTTTAAATTGAGGCGTCGTTAACAAGGTACGTGTTATCTGCATCGAGTTTCAAACACAGGATTTCCGAATATTGTAGTAGATATATTTTTCTTTCTTTTCCCGGAACAGGCAGATAGCAGGTTTAGAAGACCTGATTCCAAGAAGGCGCTCCTCTACGCACGTCTTTTAGCACATCTTTCCGGACAAGTTAGATTGCCACACTGTACGCATGAGGTCACGGAACATGACGATAGTGTGCTTCCGGCTTTCAATAGGATGTCATAGTTTTTAGGTCATATTTTATGTCTTTAGGTCATATTTAGCTAGTTTTTAGGGCATATTTGCTTGCATATTTTGTATTTCTTTAGGTCTTAAACTTCCGAACCCTAGTGATTATTATTTCGTGCGTTTCTTATTGCAGCTATCGGAGTGATATGATTTTTGAGACCACTGATTGTATTGGATCGTATTCCATTAAGTTCTGGAGGTTGTTGTCACTGCCCACGCGAACACCAATCACATTAGAGCTATTACTATCAGCCTCAGCCTCAGCACTCTGCTCTTAATCTCGGGTGACGCGTGACGTCACGTAAGATGATACCGCACAGAGGTCAGAAGTCATGGACTCGTTACAAGAGATTACGTCGTTCATGAGCGTTAACTGGATACTCGAGGACAAGAGTCCAATTTAGAACTACTGAGACAGAAATATACAGCATCATCTTGAAGTTAGCTTTCTCGGTGGAGTGTCTGCCTTCTGATTCCAAGTTCGCAGGATCCAATTTCCAAACGAGAAAGCCGAGTTTCTGAAGGGTGGGAAAAGAATTCATGATGAAAATTAATAAATGTAGAACAAAAATATTGGAATGCAGCTGAAATAAATCAGAAACCTCTATGGACATCAAATTGGCAGGTGAAAAACTAAAGGACGTAGGAGACTTCTGTTACTTAGGAAGCAAAATAACCAGTGATGGACGAAGCAAAGAGGATATAAAAAAAGGTTGGCTCAGGCAAGGAAAGCATTTCTACGGAAAAGGAATCTGTTGACATCGAATATAGGTTTAGGTATTAGGCAGTCGTTTTTTAAAGCCTTTGTCTGGAGCGTGGCACTCTATGGACGTGATACTTGGACTATTGGTGCAGCAGAAAAGAGGAGAATTGTGGTGTCAGGAGAATGATGAAGATCAGATGGGTAGATATGGTTACAAACGAAGAGGTATTAAGATGAGTGGGAGAGGAGAGATGTCTCTGGCGACTTCTAATGAAGAGAAGAGATAGGTTGGTAGGCCACATACTAAGACACCCAGGAATAGCGAGCTTAGTTATGGAAAGTAGGGCCGATGACAAGAACTGTAGGGGTATGCTAAGGTTAGAATATGTCAAACAGATTGCTTCGGACGTAGGGTGTGGTAGCTATGTAAAGATGAAGCGATTAGCTCAGGACAGGGAGGCATGTAGGGCTGCATCAAACCAGTCAAAAGACTGAATTCTCAAACACCCAATTCTCAGCTATTGTATTTCCATGGAAGCCAAGGATCACTGCTTTAAGGTTGTACCTTGCTTGTTTATCGTGGGTGTCGAGTAATTGTGGACATTCTTCACTGGCCATTAGTTTCTTTATTTGAGGACCAACGAAATATACGAAGGTGGATCAAAAAGTTAGTTGCATTAACGCGCTGCAGCAGCGCGCTGTGTGTCGCAAACGTGGGCACAGCGGATAAAGGGACAGTCACTGCCCACACGTCTGTTAGGCAGGTCGCTGTGGTGTCTCGTCTTGTATGGGTAATAGAGGCCAAAAGCAATGGCGCGTCGACTGGACGTTCACTTAAAATATGAGGTGCGTGCGACAATCCGATTCCTATGGGCCAAAAGGAAGAATTGCACGGACATTCATCGTGAAATAAGTGCTGTGTATGGGGAGCGGGCCATTTCCCAGCAAGGGATCGTAAAGTGATGTCAGCAATTCGAAGCCGGACGCACGGATATCACGGTCGAATATCGCGAGGGCAGGCCCGCAACGTCCAGGACCCGTACAAATGTCAACAGTGTGAATGCGATCATTAAACAGAACGGGCGCATTCACCTGAGAGAAATCGCGACGCTGCACGTGGAATTCATGCCGAAAGGAACGACGATCAACGCGGCGTCGTATTGTCAAACGTTGCACTGGTTGCGTAAAGCGATTAAAGAGAAGCGCTGGAAGAAAATGTGTGCCGGTATGATTTTGTTGCACGATAACGCAACACGTCACAAGGCCCGTCAAACGAGCAAACTGCTGCAGCGTTTCAAGTAGGAGGTCTGGGAACATCCATCCTACAGTCCCCACCTAGCTCCATGTGACTGTTCGGTAAGCTCAAAACGGAGCTCGGTGGTCGACGTTTCCAGACCGATGAGGAGGTGAAAGCCGCTGTCTCCGTGCGGTTGCAGAACGCTGGAGGAACTTTCTATGCATCCGGCAACGACAAGTTGGTTGTGCGTTCGCAGAAATGTTTGGCGTCTCTTGGAAACTATATAGAAAAGAGAAGTTACATTGTTTGTCGTTATGGACGTGTTGCTGTTGTATAGGTGGTGTAATAAATGGCCATAACTGGGAAGTGCAACTTACTTTTTGATCTGCCCTCGTACCAACTTTAATTTTAACTTCAGACAATTTAGGAAAAAAAAGTTTTTAAATATCCCATCTCTTTTGTGTTCAAAGAGAGTCTACTAAAACTTCAAATATTTATTTATAATTGCATAAAGTACATAAAGTCCAGAAAACGAGGAGGGACAGAGTGAGAAATGAAGATATACGGAAAGAACTGGGAGTACAGAAACTAAATGAAAAACTGGAGCAAAACTGATTGATATGGTTTGGACATGTCAAACGGATGAATGAAGTATGGCTACCAACACGAGCACTGGAACGACGGATGACAGGGAAGAGAGGACGAGGAAGACCAAGAATGCGTTGGATGGACTCGGTAGAGAATAGTATTAGAAAACGGAACCTGGTTTGGAACACTGTGTCGGAGGAGGAATGGTGAAACGACAGAACAAAGTGGAGAGGTACCATATTTGCCCCCACCCAGTGTCAACTGGAAAAGGGGAAATGAAGATGATGATGGTGATAGTACAATTATATGTCTCCTCGAACGATGGTGATGGATAAAAAACTAGCAAATATAACCAAAGTTATTAAAATTAAACATCGACTAAACAATTAAACAAATAAAAATAAAACACACTAAAATTAAAATAAAATGAATATTATAAAATTAGAAAATTAAAAAATAAATAAAGAAAGACAATTCTTATTTTTTTAAATAAAATTAATAATATTGAATAATAACTAAAATCAAAATTAAAATTATAATAAATAAAATAAAAATTAGAGCTGAAATGAACATTTAAGTAATTGAAATATAAATTAGAACAAGAAGTTCCGTGATGAACTAAAGAGCCTACTTTTCTTAAAATTAAGATTCATGCCAAGGATTAATCTACAGTATATGAACCTATCTAGAATGGCAAAATTAATTTGGTAATATCGAGATGTCTAATTAGTTCGAAATATACCTGGTATAATGTAGCCTAATAGAGCACTATAGTTGGCAGCCCTGGTGACTGGATATATTCTTAGTTCCATCTCTTAAGGTACAGGTTTCAAAATTTGGTTGAAGTCCAATGGACGTTACATGCAGTTAGACATTGAATTTATCAGCACGCGTAAAAGCATGTTGGCAACAATGCCATGCGTGTGCTGGTCAGAAATAAACTGAATTATTATGATATCTTTTTATGATAATTTTGGATGAAATCCATTTGTTAGTATAGAAGTTATATGTTTTTTAAAATTGGACCTATCAGCAGGCATAGAATTATATTGGCAGCACTGACTTATACAGGGAGTTTAGTTTGGGTGTATCGCAGACCCTCGCTAGCCCGCTCGCCCGCGGCGCGAGCCTGGCTCCCGCCAGGCACTTTGTCGTTATGCAGCACTCGCGCGGCATTGAGTCATTGGGTATAGGAATTTGTACTTAAATTTGTACTTAAATGTGATCCTTGACCAATTTTTTGACGAACTGACTTACGGAGAGCGATTGTCAACTTATTTTCAACAAGATTCTGCCACTGCTCACACTGACGAAGCATCCATGACAGAATTGCGTCGCATTTTTGGTACTAGGATTATAAAGTCGGAACGAGTGGCCCCCACGAAGCCCAGACTTATCACCATGTGACTTTTATTTGTAGGGGACGCTTAAAAATAGAGTGTATGCGAGAAACCCTCCACTATAAATGAGCTTAAAGATTATATTACAGCTGAAATACAGTCAATCGGTGCTGAGGAACTTCAGAGTGTACATGCCAGTTTCATAAAAAGGTGCCAGCGCTGTGTAACAGTGAATGGCGAACATGTTCAGCACCAGCTGTGAACTAGGTAAGTACAAATTCCTATACTCCATGACTCAGTACCGCGAGTTGCCACATAACGGCAAAGTGCGTGGCGGGAGACAGGCTCGCGCCGCGGGCGAGCGGTCTACCGAGAGTCTCCGATACATCCAATCTAAACTCTCTGTATTAATTACTCCAAATTAATCTAGAATGTCAGGTGCTATACGTGTGCTAAGTATAGAGCTGTTGGCTTGCATACTTTCCGATATACTGATATTAGGGTAAAAACAAGATGTTCAGTAAAGAACATATAGCCTACTTCTCCTAAATGCATGGGTATTGTTATAACTCTTTGTCCTTTTCAAGGAGTATAATTGAATGTTGGTTGTAGTAGCTTGTTGAAATACAACGTGCTATAGGGATATTGAACATGAATATGAGGTGCCCTTTGCTAGTGCTACCTCTGTAAAAAAAATTCATTCAATTCCGTTTCACCGTGTTTGAATTGATCTGGGGAATGGATTTGCACACATACATGGCCGCTATTTGCAAACTATTGGGCTGATGACCTTGTAGTGTCATAAGATGCTTTCCACAAAAAGACATGTTGTTGCAAAATCCGGTAGAGATCAAATTATTAGGATGGTCGAAATTTGATTTAAGCTTTTAACATTTGGGTGGCCGTCACTCCGTTTCCGTCAAGATGGCGGCGATATAAAACATGAAACTGAGGTGCCTTTTGCTAGTGCTACCTCTGTACCAAATTTCGTTCAATTCGCTTTCACCGTGTTTGAATTGATAGGGGGAATCGATTTGCACACATACTTGGCCACCATCTGCAAACTATTGGGCTGATGATCTAGCAGTTTGGTCAGAATATGCTTCCCACATAAAGATTTGTTGTTGCAAAATTTGGTAGAGACTAGATTATTAGGTTGGTCGTAATTACATTTAAGCCTTTAACATTTGGGTGGCCGCGATTACGTTTCCGTCAAGATGGCGGTGATATAAAACATGACACTGAGGTCGCCTTTTCTAGTGCTACCTCTGAACCAAATTTCGTTCCATTTGGTTTCACCGTGTTCGAATTAATAGGGGGAATCGATTTTCACACAAAGATGGCTGCCATCCGCAAAATATTAGGCTGATGACCTATTAGTTTGGTCAAAGGATGCTCCCTCCATAATGGTATGTTGTTGCAAAATTTGGTAGAGATCGGATGATTAGGTTAATCGTAATTTGATTTAAGCTTTGAATATTTGTGTGGCCGCCATTACGTTTCCGTCAAGATGGCGGTGATATAAAACATGACACGGAGGTGCCCTTTGCTAGTGCTACCTCTGTACCAAATTTCATTCCATTCGGTTTCACCGTGTTCGAATTAATAGGGGTAATCGATTTTGACACAAAGATGGCCGCCATCCGCAAACTATGAGGTTAATGACCGATTAGATTTGTCAAAGGATGCTTCCTCCATAAAGGTATGTTGTTGCAAAATTTGGTAGAGATCGGATGATTAGGGTAGTCGTAATTTGATTTAAGCTTTGAACATTTGTGTGGCCGCCATTACGTTTCCGTCAAGATGGCGGTGATATAAAACATGGCACTGAGGTGCCCTTTGCTAGTGCTACCTCTGTACCAAATTTCATTCCATTCGGTTTCACCGTGTTCGAATTAATAGGGGTAATCTATTTTGACACAAAGATGGCCGCCATCCGCAAACTATTAGGCTAATGACCTATTAGATTTGTCAAAGAATGCTCCCTTCATAAAGGTATGTTGTTGCAAAATTTGGTAGAGATCGGATGATTAGGTTAGTCGTAATTTGATTTAAGCTTTGAACATTTGTGTGGCCGCCATTACGTTTCCGTCAAGATGGTAGTGATATAAAACATGACACTGGGGTGCCCTTTGCTAGTGCTACATCTTTACCAAATTTCATTCCATTCGGTTTCACCGTGTTCGAATTAATAGGGGTAATCGATTTTGACACAAAGATGGCCGCCATCCGCAAACTATTAGGCTAATGGCCTATTAGATTTGTCGAAGAATGCTCCCTTCATAAAGGTATGTTGTTGCAAAATTTGGTAGAGATCGGATGATTAGGTTAGTCGTAATTTGATTTAAGCTTTGAACATTTGTGTGGCCGCCATTACGTTTCCGTCAAGATGGCGGCGATATAAAACATGACACTGGGGTGCCCTTTGCTAGTGCTACCTCTGTACCAAATTTCATTCCATTCGGTTTCACCATGTTCGAATCAATAGGGTTAATCGATTTTGACACAAAGATTGCCACCATCCGCAAACTATTAGGCTAATGACCTATTAGATTTGCCAAAGGATGCTTCCTCCATTAAGGTATGTTGTTGCAAAATTTGGTAGAGATCGGATGATTAGGTTAGTCGTAATTTAATTTAAGCTTTGAACATTTGTGTGGCCGCCATTACGTTTCCGTCAAGATGGCGGTGATATAAAACATGACACTGAGGTGCCCTTTGCTAGTGCTACCTCTGTACCAAATTTCATTCCATTCCATTCGGTTTCACCGTGTTCGAATTAATAGGGGTAATCGATTTTGACACAAAGATGGCCGCCATCCGCAAACTATTAGGCTAATGACCTATTAGATTTGACAAAGGATGCTTCCTCCATAAAGGTATGTTGTTGCATAATTTGGTAGAGATCGGATGATTAGGTTAGTCGTAATTTGATTTAAGCTTTGAACATTTGTGTGTCCGCCATTACGTTTCCGTCAAGATGGCGGTGATATAGAACATGACACGGAGGTGCCCTTTGCTAGTGCTACCTCTGTACCAAATTTCATTCCATTCGGTTTCACCGTGTTCGAATTAATAGGGGTAATCTATTTTGACACAAGGATGGCCGCCATCCGCAAACTATTAGGCTAATGACCTATTAGATTTGTCAAAGAATGCTCCCTTCATAAAGGTATGTTGTTGCAAAATTTGGTGGAGATCGGATGATTAGGTTAGTCGTAATTTGATTTTAGCTTTGAACATTTGTGTGGCCGCTATTACGTTTCCGTCAAGATGGCGGTGATATAAAACATGGCACTGAGGTGCCCTTTGCTAGTGCTACCTCTTTACCAAATTTCATTCCATTCGGTTTCACCGTGTTCGAATTAATAGGGGTAATCGATTTTGACACAAAGATGGCCGCCATCCGCAAACTATTAGGCTAATGACCTATTAGATTTGTCAAAGAATGCTCCCTTCATAAAGGTATGTTGTTGCAAAATTTGGTAGAGATCGGATGATTAGGTTAGTCGTAATTTGATTTAAGCTTTGAACATTTGTGTGGCCGCCATTACGTTTCCGTCAAGATGGCGGTGATATAAAACATGACACTGAGGTGCCCTTTGCTAGTGCTACCTCTTTACCAAATTTCATTCCATTCGGTTTCACCGTGTTCGAATTAATAGGGGTAATCGATTTTGACACAAAGATGGCCGCCATCCGCAAACTATTAGGCTAATGGCCTATTAGATTTGTCAAAGAATGCTCCCTTCATAAAGGTATGCTGTTGCATAATTTGGTAGAGATCGGATGATTAGGTTAGTCGTAATTTGATTTAAGCTTTGAACATTTGTGTGGCCGCCATTACGTTTCCGTCAAGATGGCGGCGATATAAAACATGACACTGGGGTGCCCTTTGCTAGTGCTACCTCTGTACCAAATTTCATTCCATTCGGTTTCACCATGTTCGAATCAATCGGGTTAATCGATTTTGACACAAAGATTGCCACCATCCGCAAACTATTAGGCTAATGACCTATTAGATTTGTCAAAGGATGCTTCCTCCATTAAGGTATGTTGTTGCAAAATTTGGTAGAGATCGGATGATTAGGTTAGTCGTAATTTAATTTAAGCTTTGAACATTTGTGTGGCCGCCATTACGTTTCCGTCAAGATGGCGGTGATATAAAACATGACACTGAGGTGCCCTTTGCTAGTGCTACCTCTGTACCAAATTTCATTCCATTCGGTTTCACCGTGTTCGAATTAATAGGGGTAATCGATTTTGACACAAAGATGGCCGCCATCCGCAAACTATTAGGCTAATGACCTATTAGATTTGTCAAAGGATGCTTCCTTCATAAAGGTATGTTGTTGCAAAATTTGGTAGAGATCGGATGATTAGGTTAGTCGTAATTTGATTTAAGCTTTGAACATTTGTGTGTCCGCCATTACGTTTCCGTCAAAAGGGCGGTGATATAAAACATGACACGGAGGTTCCCTTTGCTAGTGCTACCTCTGTACCAAATTTCATTCCATTCGGTTTCACCGTGTTCGAATTAATAGGGGTAATCGATTTTGACACAAAGATGGCCGCCATCCGCAAGCTATTAGGTTAATGACCTACTAGATTTGTCAAAGGATGCTTCCTCCTTGAAGGTATGTTGTTGCAAAATTTGGTAGAGATCGGATGATTAGGTTAGTCGTAATTTGATTTAAGCTTTGAACATTTGTGTGGCCGCCATTACGTTTCCGTCAAGATGGCGGCGATATAAAACATGACACTGGGGTGCCCTTTGCTAGTGCTACCTCTGTACTAAATTTCATTCTATTCGGTTTCACCGTGTTCGAATCAATAGGGGTAATCGATTTTGACACAAAGATGGCCGCCATCCGCAAACTATTAGGCTAATGACCTATTAGACTTGTCAAAGGATGCTCCCTCCATGAAGGTATGTTGTTGCAAAATTTGGTAGAGATCGGATGATTAGGTTAGTCGTAATTTGATTTAAGCTTTGAACATTTGTGTGGCCGCCATTACGTTTCCATCAAGATGGCGGCGATATAAAACATGACACTGGGGTGCCCTTTGCTAGTACTACCTCTGTACCAAATTTCGTTCCATTCGGTTTCACCGTGTTCGAATTAATAGGGGCAATCGATTTCCACACAAAGATGGCCGCCATCCGCAAACTATTAGGCTGATGACCTATTAGTTTGGTCAAAGGATGCTGCCCCCATAAAGGTATGTTGTTGCAATATTTGGTAGAGATCGGATGATTAGGTTAGTCGTAATTTGATTTAAGCTTTGAACATTTGTGTGGCCGCCATTACGTTTCCGTCAAGATGGCAGCGATATAAAACATGACACTGAGGTGTCCTTTGCTAGTGCTACCTTTGTACCTAATTTCGTTCAATTTGTGCTCACCGTGTTCGAATTGATAGGGGGGGGGGGGCAGACATTCAGAGTACACACACTCACACACACACACACACACACACACACACACACAGACTCACACGCACACATACACACACACAGACAGACACACTTTTTTTCGCCCTGTAGTGATCTCATAAGTCTACTTTCATTTTTTGCAAAAATCGAAAGTAGGCTAAAAATAGAGACAACATTTATTAACATTTGGCAGCCTTGGTTGCTATAAGAATACGCATAGTCATATCTGTTATGGCACACATGAGAAGCTTATTTCTAAAAGGTACCAAATCCAAAAAGTAATATTTTACAGGAGAGAGGAAAAACGCTCAGAGAGTAAAATTTTATCTGAAAATCCATTTGAGCACATTTATTATGTTCAGATAGAATAAATGCATTCTTATACCAAGTATTTCTGTTTAAGCTTTTGCAGATTAGGAAATACTCACAGAAAATGATGGATTTGCAACTCTTTGGCACTGAAACTCTAAATACTGATATTGCAAACCTTTCCTGGCCATTCGGCTGTAATAAATTTATTATTAAATAATTTCAACTGAAAGACACAAATTTCACAGCAGTCATCAGAATCTTCGAGAAAACTGATTGTATTTAGTTATGCAATAATTAGATTTGAGGTATTTACAGTGAAGGCATACATTATTCAAATAATATTAAATAAAATTGAACAAAACAATGAAAATTATGCATAGTAACTTACCTGTGCTGAACATTTGGAATTATGATTGTAGTTTGCCTCTAAAGAACATGAATATTTTAAATAATTTGTGAACTGGACAATGGATTATATTTTCCAGTACTAAAAGAAATGGCTCTCATTGGCTGCATGGATACGGTATGTATTGGCACATTCAGGCCACAGGATTTGGTACTTATTGGCATCAAATGAGATTTTTAATGCCCTGTTTGTTATGGATTTAGGAAGTTTTGGCAATTTCTTTTTCTTTCATATGATGGAGCTTCCTACCAACGTATGTTTTCCATCATAATCTCAATTTCGTTTTTTTTTGGATTTGGTATCTTTTGGAAATATGCATAGCTTATACGAAATTTGGTTGAAATCCATTTGGTAGCATGGAAGTTACATGTATTTAAAGTTGGACCTCTCAGCAGGCTTAGAATCATGTTGGTAGCACAGACGTATATAACTTACTCCAGATTAATATAGAATGTCAGGTACTATACTTGTGCATAGTTTAAAGCTGTTGGCTTGCATACTTTCTGATATATTGGTATTTGGATAAAAGAAATTGAGTTCATTTATTAACAGTTTGCAGCCCTGTTGGCTCTTAGGAGTACGTTCAGTCATATCTGTTTATGTAGGCTACACATAGCACATACGAAATTTGGTTGAATTCCAATTGATATTGTAGAAGTCATATGAATTTAAACATTGAACCTATCAGCAGGCTTGTAATCATTTTGGCAACACTGACATGTATGGCCTCCTGGAAATTAAACTGAACTATTATTGTCTATACGTGTGCCAATTTTGAAATAGCTCCCATTCATACCTTCCAAGATATCCAACATGGAGCTCAAATTTCAATTGTGATTTTTCAGCAGTTGGTAGCACTGACATCATTTTCAAATGCGGCATTGAGGTATTCAGGTATAGATCTTTACTCCTACCAATTTTTTTTTCGATTGCTGCAGCCGTTTAGGAGTTGATAGGGGGACACACACAGCCAGCCAGCCAGAGAGACAGACAGAAGGACATACATTTTCCCGGATCGATCTCTTAAGTCTACTTTTTCCACATTTTTGCAAAATGTGAAAAGTAGGCTAAACATTTATCAGAAGAGTAAATCTACTGACACGGATCACTCACAGTAAAAGCACCTTCAAAGGCAGACTGACTGGTGGTATCGTTCCGTCCATAATTCCTTTTGTAAGCTAATCTTGCATTGACTCGAAACGGATAAATATCTCAAAATAACTTTCTCTTTTCTTAGTCGTTTACCCTCCAGGTTGGTGGAACCCACGGACTCAGCGAGGGAACTCACCTCTACCGCCTCGACGGGCAGTATCCTAGAGCTGGGAACATCTAATCAGAGGGGATACAACTGGGGAGGTGTGATTGGCACCTCGCCCAAGTGGCCTCATCTGCAAAGCGAACAGGGACCTCATGAGGGAAGGTTATGGAAGGTCAGGATGGATAAGCAAGGAAGAGGGAAGGAGGCAGCCGTGGCCTTGAAGAAGGTACTGCCCCCGTAAATTGAATTATACTGAGACCACGGTGGCTGTATTGGCATATGTGAATAAAGTTATGGCCGTCATAGTTGTGACGTGTATATTCATGACGTAGGCATGGATGACGCAGACTTCATGCAAGTAGGCTGGATGAGCTGAGATTCTTGGTGACGTCATGATTTTGTTCGAGAAGGATCTGAGATTTACGACGCAGTCGCAGGGAAGCAAGGAATTGTGCTGAGGAAGAAGTTACGCTATTGGAGGAGAGGCTCGAACCAATGAATGATAGTTTGGAGGGAGACGGAGATTACTGAAACTACCATATTTAATTACTTTTGGCATGCAGAATTGTGGAAAACTATTTTCAGTTATGGCATTGATTTGGAATTTTGAAGAAATTAATTATGAGTTTTTGAAATTTGAAAATCCGTCAAGTATAGCCAAAGTTAGAACTTCTAGCAATGACGGAGAAACAAGCTATGGTAGGGATGGATACGCCCCTTAAGAAGTTGATAAAAGGCCTTGCACAGCAGAGAGGAAGTTCTCATGTCTCCAGTTCTCATGTCTCATGTCTCAGGGCTCATGGCTCATTTCGCATTCTCATATTGTCAGACTTCGAGTTCCTAATTCTGATAGAACAAGTATATATTATTCAGTGAAGCAAGTCGTCATTAGCAAGTGTGGTAGAGCCCACAGCATCGAACAAGCACTGAGCGTGCAGCAGTGCAATTTTACGGTTACTAAAACTAGGCGAAGTTGGAGCGCACATATAAACGAGTCTACAAGATCATCTATCAATAGTTAGCTACTGCATTTATGCTAATTCAATTGTGCATTACAATATTGAGGCGTGTGCGAAAGTTGAACATTTTCACTATTATACTATGGAAGATATTCGCATTTTAAGACTGCAGACAAAAGTGATTTTCTCGACACCTGAGAAGCACTTTTAAAATACCACATTCTACGCTACGGCTGACACATGTATTGCAACCGTGATACTGAAGATTACATTTGGTGATACAACGCTACATTCTACAATGGAACTATATAATCTGGCAGTACTTTCGACTGTTATTATAACGGAAGTGGAGATGGAAGACTAAAACTTTAATGCAAATGGGACATACATCAATGGAGTGAAATAGCAACATGGAGCTTCGTTAATCGTCTTTCTACAAAAGCGAGCATGTAGTGAACATCCAACTACACTCATGCATCGTAATCCATCGCTGAATTACATCAAATGGCAGTGGAAATATCTTCATACTCCACAATTATGAACATTTCTGCGGAAATAATTGCAATAAACTTCATGGCGAATTTCTACCAGAACTTCAGGGAACTTTCAAGAGAGGCCAGGGTGGACCCGGCTCACACAGAAGAGTTTTGCCAGAAGGATGTCTATCGTCTACACGGAGCAGTGCACTTTCCGGAGGAGGAAACTGTTCTATTCTCCGAGGGCGCAGGTTCCAGGTTCGAGGTCGGAGCACATCTTTACGGTGGTGAAATGGAACCAACAGCAGTCTTCTTTGGAAATTTTCCTCTAGAACTTCAATCAACAGATAAGGTACTCGTGAACGTTTCTTGATTTATTTGAGCCATTTAGCGATATCTGAGCAACCATTTTTCCCATATTTTCTGTCCCATATATTTGCCCCATATTCTTGCTTGATATTTCTGTACTCTGTACACTTTGCTGATTTATGCCTTTTTCTACGATTTATTGAGACATTATTATGTCATTGGCATATTTATATAATTTTGGATCAGTTGAGACTGATAATATATATTCTTTCAGTAATTTGCATATTTTTGTAGTCACGATTTGACTGTAAAGTTAACGATTTTCTATGGCAAGTATGAATTCAGACAGCGTGTCATTTTATTAAAGTAATTCTATTCAGTAAATTACTTTGACCAATTTTCTGTCATCCTCAAGAAAGAAGAATGATTAAAAGATTTTAGAGCGTTAAAATCTACTACTTTATCGACGATCTTAGAAATACTAGTCGTTTTATGAACATGATTGCAACATAGACATTTATCGTCAATTCTGAAATACCATTGCATTATAGACAATTTTATGAAATATGAACTTTGAGTACGATTTATTGAGTACACTATAGTAATGAACATTTTGTTATAAACATTAAGCGTTTTCGTTATTATACTCTAAACAACGCTAGTTCAACAATTGGATTATACAATTAAACAAGATTTGGGATTATTAGAGTAATCCATTGATATTTGAACGGAGCATTTAAAAGATTTGCGTGATAATATTTGAGTTGAGATGTGAACATTTAAAGTGTTTTGAAAAGGAGCTAGGCTCTGAGGTAACTAGCATATGCTAACATTGGGTGGACAGGTGCGTCCATTTGACGAAGCAAGCATGCGACACGGTGCAGGGTGTATTGCAGGTGGCCAGATAACTGAATGGTAGAGGCCAAGGTCATCTACATAGCAGCCTTGCGGTTATAAATAAAATGTGAAGTTCATGAACAAGGAAACAAATGCTTTATGTCCCGTCCCAGCTCCCTTATCCATTCCAATGTGCATTGTTGTTATTATTACGTTCTTTTGAGCTAGAGAAAGCTGAATTTTTGTATGTGAAGTCTACAAGTCCTACAGGAGGACATGGTTGCATTGACAATGGCTTCTGATTGCCACGTATATTTTGTTGTTAAATTTTGTTAAATTATTTTACTTTATGTGAAATAAATTATTGTGCAGTTTAAAATTTTCTTGTTTCCGACTTGGTTCATTTTAAATATCGTGGTGGAGGTTATTGTGAGGGCATACTATTAAGTGATCCAGTTGAAAACCCAGACCCGAGATTAATTTGAATAGGTAAGTAAAAGGTAAGTATGAACCCCCGTTTATTTTGGTGTGTTCCACAATAATTTCATGTTAACTACTATGCTCTAATCTCGGTAGTATCTGTCAGTGCCATTTTCATTGATGTAGCTGTGCCGGTGCGATTGATTATTGGCAATCCGATTGAGGGGGCGGATATCTGACAGCCTACTATCCGGATTATCGGGGACAGTACCATCCCGGCATTTGCCCGAAGACGAAGTGGGAAACCACGGAAAACCACTTCGAGGATGGCTGAGGTGGGAATCGAACCCCCTCTACTCATTTGGACCACCCGAGGCTGAGTAGACCCTGTTCCAGTCCTCATACCACTTTTCAAATTTCGTGGCAGAGCCGGGAATCGATCCCAGGACCTCCGGGGCGGCAGCTAACCATGCTGACCGCTACGCTACGGAGGCGACCATTCAAAATAATACGAATGCATTTTATTTATATAAATCGAAAGGGATAGTAGTTTGTCAACGCTGTAACCGTACCAAATACAGTATACATGAATCCATTTATTAACTTGGCGTTATAACCATTGTAAGCCTGAAATGATTTACAACGCAGTAAATTTTGTTTTGAGAAGTCACTTCCCGGTGATTAAATACTGTCATATCTGCCTGCACTTGCGGCATGCCAGTTTTACTCAAATGCGCCACTATTGACATGTGTAGTCTCCCCGTTACACCACAGTGAATAGCCCCACCGTTGGCCGCCAGTTTTCACCTATGAACCCTTCAGAATAGCAGTGTTTTATGCAAGAATCTTAGATCAAGGGGTCGCGTTCAGTTCATAGTGTGGTGTTTACGTCCGCCAAACTACGTGCTTTTCTGAGGCAAGGGTTATAGGATGAAAACTATAACTAAGAAAGAAAGGAGACAAAACGTAGGATAATAACAAGATTTAATAACTAATTTGTGCATAAAAGAATAAAACAAACAATAATAAACAAAATCCTCCCTGAATTTCCCCTGACAGGAATATTTATCACTTTGAGGAGTCAGACAGATCTCCCCTTTTCTAATAAAATGTGGATCCAAGTTCCACTATCTTGCATGTGAATTTATGTTCGCGTGGTGACTATCTACGAGAAATGAGTACTTGGATGATCATTCGTTCACAACAGGTTAACAGCCACGGTGCTCACGAACAATCACCTCGTAAATCAACTTTTATGGCTATGGGCATAACATTAATAAAAATCCTTAAATCTAACTCTGACACACATATTACAACTCTACTATTTACAGGCATCTCTCTGAGACCCTTATTAGTGTGGTGACACACTTAACCAAATGAGCTGCCACCATGGCCAGATGCTCAACAACAAGGAAACACAGCGCCGCACGTGACTCACCGGTCACTGACATGGAAAAATAAACATAGAATAAACCAACAACAACAAACAACCTGAGTGGTTAAGATTACTTTATATTAACAAAACTGCATGTTAAAGAAACGCTTCGAAGGTTATCGTGTTTCGTAGGCAACTCCCATTTATTTAAACAATTTTACCATTGATCAGTTTCTCACATTTATTTATTTTCAAGTAATTGGGAGCCAGACGTGCACTCCACTAATGAGCTCTGCTTGCGAAACTCAGCCAGCCCTTGTGACAACAACTCACCCCTTTCCACAATACCAGTCATGTCCCCCATCCAGTGTATATAAATAGCCGACCAGCTGAACTGTTATCTCAAGGAATCAACAGCCGCTAACATCTCCTCCCACTCAACATATGGTCAGACAATAATCACATATCCATAATTGTCCTCGCAAGGATACAATATGAATCTGGTACCAAGCTGACAGAAATCAGTCTCTGCTGAAATTCCCGCTTGTAATACCACAAAAATATACTCACAGTACACACATCTGGGACTGACATAACGCCTTTCACATGGGTCTGCTGAATTAGAGCTCGCAAACATTTAACACAATATTTAAAACCTACGATAGAGCTGAGTACTCTTCGTCACAAATTACATTGCTCCAAAGGCAATAATCACACTGAATCTGATCAATAATAATTTTCAATAACATTTTTAATTACCCTCCAATCTACTAAATAATTATATTAATTCAGTCCTACTTCTGAAACACGACATATCTCCGAGAGACGTTTTTAACCGCACTTCGTAACCTAGGCGAACACGGCCGTTCACATAGCTACGTTAGTTAACACAACACAAAGAAAAGAACCTTCCATTAACTACAATTGTGCGAGCTGCTTCCAAACAAAAGTGTGTCAGATTCAAACTAAATATACTACATTAAATCACACAAGCAAAGTATTTACAAAAATATGTCCCATAAACCATAAGTTAATTTAATAAATAATAAAATATTATTTGTACTCATCTCTTTTTGTAGTCACCCGTCAAAGAACATCAGACGCCATTCCCCAACTGGATGGTTCTTTATCTCATAGCAGCCATCTGGACGGACTGTTGAGACTTCCACACTTCTTCTGCATTCATCGATGTCATCCTTGCGCTGATACAAAAATTAGGTTATTATACACTTTATGCCTGACTACTAAATTCGCTTGTTCAGGTACTAAATTCCCTGTCACTGTTCGTTGGCGAATTATCGACGCTACTGTCCCTATAACTATAGTACTATGACTATCTATCACTGAATTTACCACTTTACAATGAATATCTTGTGTCCTCGACACAAATACAAGTCTATCTCTTCAGACGAACAGAATCACAGTCTACGTCCGTAGACGCACAGAATAATAGTAATGTCTCCTAGACACACGGAATGAAAGTCAATGTCTTGGCTCTTCGACACACTTATAAATGAACTGGCCCTTGGGTCTAGATGGAGGGGGATTTTATGTAAAAATTTCTCGAAATAATTGTGGTACAGGAATGAAATAGATATCACTGAACTCGTAATATTGCACAGGTCAAGAATATGCCCATTAATCCTAGAATCGATCGTAGAGATTTTGTCTAGGCGATTTCCCGCGTGAATACTAGCCGCCGCGTACCCCAGCCGGAGTTGGCGCGCAAGTAGGCATTCTCTTCTCATTGGTTCTCCATTTTCTGTAATTTGGCGGTTTCTAGTAGATCTTGGCGTCTTGGGAGTGTCTATTTTCTTCATCAGCCATTCACGTTACTGCATCATATTTCTTCTAGGCGCGAATATCACAATGAACATACCAGAACCATGTCTCACCGCGCGTCGCTTCTAAAATTGAGGTAGCCACACCTGTCCCTGTGATACATAGCTAAGCTATTTCTTTTCATAGCTCAAGTACTTAGCCTTTTGTTAAACTGATGCAGGTATGTCCCTACTGTCTCCAACAAATGCTTGAAATTTCCTCATCACTGTCTGGCTACTTTCATGATGCTGGTTGAAATATTTATTAATTGAAGAAATAAAAAGTAGAATCATTTAACCAACATAGGGTAAAGGGTTCACAACTCTCCCACTCACAAAATTTCGAACTTAGGAATAAATTCGACAATTTTACAATACTTCCGTAGGCCAATTTGTTTTATTTCCATAATCACCCCTTTTTCTTACTTGGTCTAGGCGCTCCTGTCTTCAATGGCATTTACTCGTTTTCATATCCTGCTTGTCTCTTCCCCTTCCAATCTTGCGTGACGCTCGATGCCTGCGGCAACACCTTACTCGCCTCGTCAATGTTTGTCAACAACAGCTCTACTTCCTTCTTCTCAACGTGCCGTACTCAACTGCTCCCCCTTGACTTTGTTGATAGTAGGACGTCCGTATATTCAAACAGCGTCATTATTTCGGCGCTACCACGGTTCACTTCGACGATATTTTTTTTAGGTTGGCAGCGTTGTAAACTGACATTGTTCCTGTGCTCAATTCTTTCACTCTGTAAGCATTATTTCCAAGGTTTCTTACGATAGAATAGGGTCCTATGAATTTTTCGCAGAATTTACTAAAGATTTTCTTTTCTGGGTCCGATGTAGCAGGTCGTTTTACCAAAACGAGCTGGTTGACTTCAAGATCACCGTGGAACCTCTTATTTCTTACTCGCCGTAATCTGCGGTCTGCTTGTTTCCTCATGTATGCTCTCGTTCTTTCAATTCTCAGGTCTGGTGCTATCATGGGATCTTGTGGACAGTTAATGATGCTTTTCCACGTTCTTACTGGATACTCGTTCTTGTGTAGGACCATAGGGATTTGTCCTGTTGACTCGTGCCTGGTAGAATTCATGCATGTCTCTACGTCCTTAATTTTATCGACCCATTTGTGGTGTTCGTTCGGAATGAAGATCCTCAAATATGCAGTTACACATTTAATTACTCTCTCGCTTGGATTTGCTTGGGCATGTCGGATACTGCTTAAAACATTCCTTTCTTGAATTCGGCGCTTGTGAAATAACTGCCGTGATCTGATAATATAAACTCTGGTTTTCCAAGGGTTGGAATCACTCTATTACGAATGCGACTGAGTACCTGCTTCGATGTGGTTTTCTGAATAGGGCATAGTACTACAAACTTAGAAAATATATCAATGCACACCAGCAAATGACGGCAACCTCTCCTTCCCTTCGGAATTGGACCAAGACAGTCCACCGCCAGTAGCTCACATGGTTTCTGAGGTAGCAATGGTCTAGGATATTGCCTCAGTAAATAATTATTCGGCTTTGTTCTCTGACACGGGTCACAAGTTGTAATGACGTCACATATTGTTGTTCTCATACGTGGCCATGTAAATGTCTCTCCTATTGTCGCTTCGCACTTGTCTAAGCCCACGTGACCGTAACTTTCGTGCGTATGCCATGTCAATCCTCGTTGTAACGATGCAGGTACTAATATGCGTAACTTGGTGTGGTCATTATCTACCCATTTGTGCAGCAAATTGTTGACATAAACATATCTTCCTTCTTTGGCTTTCGCTTCTCGAAATGCAGGTGTTCCTGTAGGTAGTTGCTTTTTAAGTATTTAATTAATAGCATCATCCATGGTTCCGCTTCCTGTTCTCGCTGTATCTCACGTAACTCCTCCAAGAATTCCCGGTCCTTCGGTGTTAACTCCAAGTGTTGTACCATCGCTGTTTCTTCATTATCAGGCTCTGGGTTCCTGCTGAGTGCATCCGGTATCACGTTCATCTTCCCTGGACAATGTTCAATTTCAATGCTGAACTGCTGAATGTATATAGACCAACGTGTCACACGTTCGCTTGCCATTGACGTCTTAAACAAGAATGTTAGTGCCTTGTGGTCAGTTCTGACAACAATCGGGTAACCATAGATTATTCGTTTCCATTGTTGGAGCCCATGAAGGATGGCCAACAATTCTAGCTCGGTTACAGTATAATTTCGCTCGTGCTTACGCAATTTTCGGCTGACAAATGCCAAATATGTTTTGTGCTGCAGGTTCGCTGGATCCTCTTGGTAGAGCATAGCACCTATCCCAATTAGTGAAGCATCCGCTTGAATTATGAATTTGAGCTTGAAATCTGGATAGCCTAATTTAATGCAGTTTTCCAATAGCTGTTTTGTTGCTTGGAATGCCTTCTCACATTCCGCGTTCCATGACCATTTGTTATTTTTCTTTAACATTTCTTGCATTGGAGCTACAGTCTCTGTATAACCTGGACAGTTTTCTTTAAAGAATCCTGTTACGCCTAAGAAAGCCCGAATGTGCTTGACTCTCGTTGGTGTAGGGAAATTCTTTATCGCATCAATCTTAGCTGGGTTTGGCATCACTCCCTCCTTGTCAATGACGTGACCCAAATATAAGATCTCGCTCTTGAAGAAATGCGATTTCTTCAGGTTTACTTTGAAATTCGATGCGTTCAAGTTGCCCAATATTTTATCTAAATTTTCCATGTGAGTTTAAATGTTGTCGGATGCCAACAGAATGTCGTCAATGTACCGCACCGTCATCTCCTTTACTTCCTCGGTTAGGTTCCGGTCCAGTGCTCGGATTAAAGCACAGCCCGCTGTTTTGACTCCAAAAGGCATTCTGACGAAACAAAATGTCTGGTTATCGAATAAGAAGCCAGTTAGAAGCTGTGACTTCTCATCCAATTCAAGATGATGGAACGAGCTCGTCAGATCGACTGATGAATAAATGCTCTTGTTTTTAAAGCCTTTTAATACGTCTCTGATAATTGGCGCTCTGTCATACTCAGGAAAAATGAGTCTCATGTTGAGATTTCTGGCATCTAAACAAAGTCTAATAGATCCATTTGGTTTTGTGACTGCCAAAATCGCATTTAGATAAGGTGTAGGTGTCTTCCTTATCACTCCAGCTTCTAACATCTCATCTATAATGATTTTAACTTGACCACGATATTTTTCAGGAATTGGGTACAATCTGCTTTTGAAAGGTGGCCAGTCCTCGACTTGCATAGAGTACTTGAAATTTAAAATTTTCCCAGGTACTGTATCAAATACTATTTTGTGCTTCCTTAAAATCTCTTCCAACTGTTTTCTGTGTTCACCCCCAAGTTGAATGTCATTGAGCCGCTCCTGTAGTAACTCTTCAAATTGTGCATCGCTGTCATCTCCTTCTGTTAATAAAGACCATATCTCCTGTGATTCTATCTCCTCATCTAGTTCCACAACAGCCCCTTCTACGATGTTATCTTCCGCCTTTCGTACCTCCTCTTCCGTCTCTTCTGATATTGCTTCCAATGCCCAAGAATTTACATCTCTTCCGGTAGTGATTTCATCCATATGCAATCCCACGTTTTTCAGCTGGTCATATTCTCTAAAACTGACTGTATTCTTGTGTAAATCTATCAATGCTTGATAGTCACAAATGAAATTTGCACCAAGAATTATATTGAAATTCATCTTTGCCATGATAATGAATGTCTGCCCAAAAGTGTGTTCCAATATGTTCAGCTCTAAGTATGCCTGACGTTTACAAGTAACGGTGCGTTCAGGAATAACACCCCTCACTTTGAGCTGTGGTACCGGAATTACAGGAATATTCTGAGTCCGTCCCAACTCTCGAACCAAGGCCTCCGATACTAGACTGATCTGTGACCCTGTATCCAATAAACATCTTATATTAATTCCACCAATCCTTGCGTAAATAATGGGTAATTGCCTAATTTCATCGTTCCGTGGTTTCACCGTCTCCTCCAGGCAATCTTCTGGTAAAGCAATCCATTCTTGTATGTTCGCTACTATCCATCCATCTTCAACTTCCGACTGTTGTGTTTGGAGACTGTCTCCTTGATCCAAAATTAACATATTTTTTTTAGCTCCATTTCGACTCCCATCATCCTTCTGTCGCTCATGTCCTTGATATTCCTCTTGTCTCAGTAGACTTCCAGCTTCCTCAGTATGTGTATCTGGGTTCTTTCTGTTCCCAATGGCCTTTTCCCATCTTCCTAGTTCTCCACCTTGATTAGCGTGTAACTCCTCTAAGTAATTTTGTGATTGAGCGTGCCTATCATCCCAGTCATCTCGATAGTTACGTTGATCTCCTTGATTTTGATCTCTCCTTCCTTTCCATCTTTGATTGGCATTATAATCACCGTATCTTCCATAAGGCCTGTCATTCCTTCGATTATCACGCCATTGTTGATATCCTCTCTGTTGGTATCTATTGTTGCCCTGGTATCTATTGTTGTAGTAATTTTCGTTACGCTGATATGGTCTGTTTTCCCCTTCTTCCTGGTTTCGCCTAGGTGTGGAGGTGCTCGTATTAGTACCCTGCGTTTTAGTATTTCCCTGTTTTGTTTTTACGACCTCTGTAGTGTTGACTAACTCCAGCTGTCTTCCTCCTCTAAAATGACTATGAGATGTGGTCTCATCTATTTGCCGTAATATCTGCTCTGCATGTAGGGCCGTACTGACGTTTGCTGCGACTAGCACTTGCTGTACATTAACTGGCATTTGCCTTGCTATTGTCATCACCAAATCTGATTCGTTTAATGGGTAATCCAGATCGCGAAATTTTAGCATTTGCATGTTAAAGAAATCTGAGTATTTTGTCTGCTGGGTAGTTTGGTATTTTCTAGAGTAAAGCTCCATTCTTAAACTCTGTTGTATGGCGGGAGACCAGTATTTGCGCAGAAACGCTAAATTAAAGTCTGACATGGTTCCAAATGTATATTTGAAACTTAAAAACCAGGTGAGAACATTCCCTGATAAAAATCTCTCCATCATTCTCAATCTACGTGCCTCAGGTACTCCAGTGTCATTAAAATGGTCTTCAATCTCTTTGATAAAGGCCTTAGGTGTTACCCCTGAATTTTCGGTGTATTTCTGCGGTTTGTAGTCATTTGAGCGAATTACTTGAATAAGTTGTGTGGGCTGATGACCGTCCTGTGGTGTTGAGCTCCTATCTACGTTCTTGCGAAATCCGTCCGTGTTTGTTGTTAATGGGCTCTCTGCTTGAGTCTGACTTCCTGCTATGCTGGGTTGGGGACTATGTGAGTCATCCTGCTTGTCTTTCAATGCTCCCGTTTTAAATATAGACGATTGTTCTAATGAGCGAAGTTCGGCTTTAATGATCCTGTCTGTCTGCTCTTTAAGTCTATTTTTTACCTCTTGCTCCAAAGCTTGAATACGCGTGTGGTTTTCGCCTACTGTTTTAAGAATTGTGGATCTTTCCTCTCTAGAATCAATATTCATTTTCTTCCAATCTTTCCTGATCTGTTCTTTAATCGTGCTTATTTTTTCTTCAATTTGGCTCTTATTTTCATCCTGATTATTTTCTATCTGGCTTAACCTTTCGTCTAATGTACTCTTAAATTGTTCTTGTTCCGTTTCTAGGCTTTTCCACTGTTCCGCTGATTTTATCTCTAGACGGTCCATATCTTTAATTATGCCTGATATGTTCTCATCTACTGCTGATATTTGTTGTTGAATGACCCTGCCACTTTTCTCCATCTCCTTAAATCGTCCTTCCAACTTATCTTGAGCTATTTTGACCTCGCTTGTATTCATTGTGCATGCTATTTCAATCTGCTCTAATTTAGCTAACACCGTTTCATCGAGAATGCTAAGTTTTTTATCGAAAATACTCTCCATTTGTTTAATCTGCTCTAATTGTTTCTCATTATTTTTGCTTACATCAAGGGCCAGTAATATCATCTGTTGGTTTGTGTGCTCTTTCATCTCTGCGGTTAACGAAGCTAATTGGTTCGTGTTTTTATTATTTTGCGCCTCTAACTGTGAATTTATAGTGTCATTAATTTCACTCTTTAACAACCTAGCTTGTTCCGCCTGATATTCATTTTGCTCAATTCTACTGTTGTTTAACTGTGTCCGCAATGATTCACTTTGTTCTAACAGTTTAGTATTTAGCGATTTACTTTGTTCTGACAGTTTAGTATTTAGCGATTCACTTTGTTCTGACATTTTCGTATTGAGCGATTCACTTTGCTCTAACATACTAGTGTTTATTTGTTCAGATAATTTTGTATTCAACGCTTCACTTTGCTCTAACATACTAGTGTTTATAGATTGACTCTGTTCTGATAATTTAGTGTTTATTTGTTCGGATAACTTCGTGTTCAGCGATTCACTTTGTTCTGCTAATTTAGTATCCAACAATTCCTGCGTTGTCCTTGCCGCACTTTCAATGATCTCCTGGATCTGCGCCACCGTTGCCATGTTTTATAATATATATGAGACATATGGGAAATGGCATACGCCAATGCCCTTTGACACGCACATAAATCCAATGCACATTTAATTTCTTTATCCTACTCAGTTCATTTATTTTTACCTTTAACCCCACTAGTTGATTGCATCTCTGAGTAGTTCTAGTTTTACTCAATTTAATTTTAAACCCAAGCACATATTTAGTCATTAAACAGTTATCCTGATCTGATATTAACACTGACTAATTAACAAAGTATTAATTGTCATTTTAGGCCACAGCCTCCTAATATTTCCATGAGTTTGACTTTCTACACAAATCTAGTTTTAACTTTATCATTGGGCGCCCGGTATCACATCTTAATTTTACTTTAATTTAAAAGACAACAACGTGAACCGTATTTTACTTTGCAAACTCCTGATTTTAATTTATCTTTCACACATTTGGCGGTATCCACTTCGCCTCAACTTTTTTTAATAAAATATCACTTCCCGGTGATTAAATACTGTCATATCTGCCTGCACTTGCGGCATGCCAGTTTTACTCAAATGCGCCACTATTGACATGTGTAGTCTCCCCGTTACACCACAGTGAATAGCCCCACCGTTGGCCGCCAGTTTTCACCTATGAACCCTTCAGAATAGCAGTGTTTTATGCAAGAATCTTAGATCAAGGGGTCGCGTTCAGTTCATAGTGTGGTGTTTACGTCCGCCAAACTACGTGCTTTTCTGAGGCAAGGGTTATAGGATGAAAACTATAACTAAGAAAGAAAGGAGACAAAACGTAGGATAATAACAAGATTTAATAACTAATTTGTGCATAAAAGAATAAAACAAACAATAATAAACAAAATCCTCCCTGAATTTCCCCTGACAGGAATATTTATCACTTTGAGGAGTCAGACAGATCTCCCCTTTTCTAATAAAATGTGGATCCAAGTTCCACTATCTTGCATGTGAATTTATGTTCGCGTGGTGACTATCTACGAGAAATGAGTACTTGGATGATCATTCGTTCACAACAGGTTAACAGCCACGGTGCTCACGAACAATCACCTCGTAAATCAACTTTTATGGCTATGGGCATAACATTAATAAAAATCCTTAAATCTAACTCTGACACACATATTACAACTCTACTATTTACAGGCATCTCTCTGAGACCCTTATTAGTGTGGTGACACACTTAACCAAATGAGCTGCCACCATGGCCAGATGCTCAACAACAAGGAAACACAGCGCCGCACGTGACTCACCGGTCACTGACATGGAAAAATAAACATAGAATAAACCAACAACAACAAACAACCTGAGTGGTTAAGATTACTTTATATTAACAAAACTGCATGTTAAAGAAACGCTTCGAAGGTTATCGTGTTTCGTAGGCAACTCCCATTTATTTAAACAATTTTACCATTGATCAGTTTCTCACATTTATTTATTTTCAAGTAATTGGGAGCCAGACGTGCACTCCACTAATGAGCTCTGCTTGCGAAACTCAGCCAGCCCTTGTGACAACAACTCACCCCTTTCCACAATACCAGTCATGTCCCCCATCCAGTGTATATAAATAGCCGACCAGCTGAACTGTTATCTCAAGGAATCAACAGCCGCTAACATCTCCTCCCACTCAACATATGGTCAGACAATAATCACATATCCATAATTGTCCTCGCAAGGATACAATATGAATCTGGTACCAAGCTGACAGAAATCAGTCTCTGCTGAAATTCCCGCTTGTAATACCACAAAAATATACTCACAGTACACACATCTGGGACTGACATAACGCCTTTCACATGGGTCTGCTGAATTAGAGCTCGCAAACATTTAACACAATATTTAAAACCTACGATAGAGCTGAGTACTCTTCGTCACAAATTACATTGCTCCAAAGGCAATAATCACACTGAATCTGATCAATAATAATTTTCAATAACATTTTTAATTACCCTCCAATCTACTAAATAATTATATTAATTCAGTCCTACTTCTGAAACACGACATATCTCCGAGAGACGTTTTTAACCGCACTTCGTAACCTAGGCGAACACGGCCGTTCACATAGCTACGTTAGTTAACACAACACAAAGAAAAGAACCTTCCATTAACTACAATTGTGCGAGCTGCTTCCAAACAAAAGTGTGTCAGATTCAAACTAAATATACTACATTAAATCACACAAGCAAAGTATTTACAAAAATATGTCCCATAAACCATAAGTTAATTTAATAAATAATAAAATATTATTTGTACTCATCTCTTTTTGTAGTCACCCGTCAAAGAACATCAGACGCCATTCCCCAACTGGATGGTTCTTTATCTCATAGCAGCCATCTGGACGGACTGTTGAGACTTCCACACTTCTTCTGCATTCATCGATGTCATCCTTGCGCTGATACAAAAATTAGGTTATTATACACTTTATGCCTGACTACTAAATTCGCTTGTTCAGGTACTAAATTCCCTGTCACTGTTCGTTGGCGAATTATCGACGCTACTGTCCCTATAACTATAGTACTATGACTATCTATCACTGAATTTACCACTTTACAATGAATATCTTGTGTCCTCGACACAAATACAAGTCTATCTCTTCAGACGAACAGAATCACAGTCTACGTCCGTAGACGCACAGAATAATAGTAATGTCTCCTAGACACACGGAATGAAAGTCAATGTCTTGGCTCTTCGACACACTTATAAATGAACTGGCCCTTGGGTCTAGATGGAGGGGGATTTTATGTAAAAATTTCTCGAAATAATTGTGGTACAGGAATGAAATAGATATCACTGAACTCGTAATATTGCACAGGTCAAGAATATGTCCATTAATCCTAGAATCGATCGTAGAGATTTTGTCTAGGCGATTTCCCGCGTGAATACTAGCCGCCGCGTACCCCAGCCGGAGTTGGCGCGCAAGTAGGCATTCTCTTCTCATTGGTTCTCCATTTTCTGTAATTTGGCGGTTTCTAGTAGATCTTGGCGTCTTGGGAGTGTCTATTTTCTTCATCAGCCATTCACGTTACTGCATCATATTTCTTCTAGGCGCGAATATCACAATGAACATACCAGAACCATGTCTCACCGCGCGTCGCTTCTAAAATTGAGGTAGCCACACCTGTCCCTGTGATACATAGCTAAGCTATTTCTTTTCATAGCTCAAGTACTTAGCCTTTTGTTAAACTGATGCAGGTATGTCCCTACTGTCTCCAACAAATGCTTGAAATTTCCTCATCACTGTCTGGCTACTTTCATGATGCTGGTTGAAATATTTATTAATTGAAGAAATAAAAAGTAGAATCTTTTAACCAACATAGGGTAAAGGGTTCAATAGATAAACTGCAGTAGTGCCCTTTATTACCCTACAAACTTTCAGGGTGATATCGGTAAAAGTTTCGTAGATATGGAATGCCGGTGAAATATTCGCACAGCCGTCATCTTGTGGTTATGTAAACAATTGAACTAAATTAGATACCAGTGCATTATAATGTGTATAAACATTTGCTGTGCCAAGTTTCATTGCGTTTGGATGATTAAATCGCGAGAAATGTCTTTTTAAAAGTCCCAAATTTGCATGGCCGCAATGTTGGTTTTGTAGTTGCCAGGTTTTTGAAAGTCCCGTAGTTGAACTTCTAGTGGTGTCCTTTATCGCCGTACAAAGTCTCAGGGTGATATCGGTAATAGTTTCGGAGATATGAAATGCTGCTGAAATATTTCGCACAGCCGTCATGTTGGATTGGTGAGACGTAATGAAATTTGAAGGGCACGGTCGAGGTCGGCAGAAATGGTGCTATGACCATACCGAGTTTCTTTGAAATCGCTCCAGCCATTTAGATGTAATTAGGGAGGGGGGCACACAAACAATCAACCATACGCACACACACACACACACACGGACAAAAGTGATCTCATAAGTCTTTTTTTCTATTTTCATAAAATAAAAATAGGCTAATAAATGGACAGTTCTCTTCTACTGTGCGGGCCCTCCTTATAAAACTCAACTTATTCCGTGATACTTCCTATATCCCTGTACACGTAATAAACTAAAGCTAAGAGCCTTACTCCTTCAAACAATGTATGTGATGCCTCAAGTAGCCGGGCATCGACTGGTGAGGTAGAAAATGCATTTCTACAGAAAAGGAATCTGTTCACATCGAATATAGATTTAGGTATAAGGAAGTTATCTTTGAAAGCCTTTGTCTGGACCGCGGCATTCTATGGAAGTGAAACTTGGACTGTTGGATGAGCAGAAAAGAGGAGAGCTGATGCGTTGGAAATGTGGTGTTACAGGAGAATGATTAAGATCAGATGGGTAGATAGGGTTACAAACGAAGATGTATTAAGACGAGTGGGAAGAGAAGAGATAGGTTGGTAGGATACATACTAAGACACCCAGAATTAGCAAACTTAGTTATGGAAGGCAGAGTCCAGGACAAAAACTGTAGGGGTAGACCAAGGTTAGGATATGTTTAACAGATTGCCTCGGATGTAGGGTATGGTAGCTATGTAAAGATGAAATGATTAGCTCAAGACAGGGAGGAATGGGCAGCTGCATCAAACCAGTCAAAAGATCGAAGACTCAAATACAACGGACATCACTGGGCGGATAGGTGCAAAATTGGATTTGGTACTCCTTTTGAGTGATTCTTATGTCAAAGAATGTTCATATGCTGATGGATGGTGACTAAATATTAAAGTGAGTAATGGGCCTACTAAAGCAACAATTCTTCTTTCATCATAAAAATATTGTATACTGATTATCTATTTATAGTCCGTTATTAAGATTAATGTAAATATTTGTGCGATGACTCCACCATTAAAATTTCTCCTTTGAACTGTCTGAATGTTTGGTAACAATAACTGCTGTATTTTTTATATTTTTTAGAATTAATAGTAAATGATCCTGGATTTGAGGTGATAGTGTCACATAAAAAAGAAGTTTCCACGGAATTGGGAAGAATGCGTTTGATTTCATAAAACCATTATTTATTTGTTTATTTATTATTCACTAATCGGCCAACTAAGGACCACGATAAGTTCCACTATACATTCTGGCGTTCATTCAATTTACGAATGATCCAGTAGGTTTTCAATAGCTTGCTGTGTCGAGCACGGCGTTCATCCGACCACTTTGCACCGGTTGTCCATTTCTCATCTCGGAAAGTCCCAATAGTCACGATGCTTGTTCGGGAATGGTCTTGTTTAACATTATTATTATTATTATTATTTCGCAGCATCCTATGTACATACACTGTGAGAGGAAGCAGAGTTGAGCGTATAATACCCTAAACACAGCAGTGTCTCTGTCACCACATCAACTTATATACAAACAAGATGTTCAGTAAAGAACATATAGCCTACTTTCTCCTAAATGCATGGGTATTGTTATAACTCTTTGTCCTTTTCAAGGTGTTTAATTGAATGTTGGTTGTAGTAGCTTGTTGAAATACAACATGCTATGCGGATATTAAACATGGTACCCTTTGCTAGTGCTACCTCTGTACAAAATTTCATTCAATTCGGTTTCACCGTGTTTTAATTGATATGGTGAATCGATTTGCACACATGCATGGCCACTATCTGCAAACTATTGGGCTGATGACCTTGTAGTTCAGTCAAAAGATGCTTCCCAGAAAAAGGTATGTTGATGCAAAATTTGGTAGAGATCAGATAATTAGGTTGGTCGTAATTTGATTGAATCTTTTTTACATTTCGAAGGCCGCCATTAAGTTTCGTCAAGATGGCGACGATATAAAACATGACACTGTGTTTCATTTTGCAAGTGCTACCTCTGTACTGAACCCATGTACCATTGGTTCAAGGGGTCGAATCCATGTATTTTAGTAAAAGGAAGGAAGGAAATATACAGTCTTCAGTGGAACATAGAAAGATTTTATACAAGAGGGTGAGCATAACGTTGTGTAATAAACTGGAGCCCAGATGGCCAGGACATGAGATCATGCATGACGTATTCATAAGGAGCCAGTCACGAATATAAATAGAACGAGTGGAATTTTCCGTCGGAGTGACTGCGAGCGTGTTTCGGAAATTGCCCTTACGTTGCAGGAAAATGGCAACCGCGCAGCTGCGCCAGAAGAAGAATAATTAGATTTAACCCATTTGAAATAATAAAATTAACTAAAGAAATACAGCATTGTGAATCATTTCGGAATAGAGATTTTTGTGTGGAGAAAGATGTTATAATAAAGGCCCAGGAAAGAAGTGCCGACGTGGCCATACGTCATTGGGGGTTCTCCGAGACCCTAGGAGGGGGGAATTAAAAATCAACTGCAACACCCACACAGCTGAAGACCAAATTGTATTTAATATCTTAGAACTGCACGATCGATTTTCATGTGCAAAGAAGTCAGTTTACGTTTAGAAAACGAGCTTTCCAGAGATATAATTTTAAATAGTGTGTGACCATTACTTCAAAAGTTGGTTCCGAAAAAGACGTAGAATTTATCTTTTTGTCGCCGATTTGTATAAAAGCCCTGGCAGAGCCAGGCTAATCATGCAGTACTTACTAGACCTCGATAGGTCGTGATACTCTGTATCACCAGCGTGCACCCGAAGGGAGTGGCCGAGAAGTATCATCAAAGTATCGCCGTGTGAAGACTTAGGAAAATCCTAATACAGGATTTAGTTCCGCCAATATCAGTCTTACAGTGAAAAGTTCAGTATTACAGTCAAAGTAGGCTGCGAACTTAAAGAACAGGCGATAGGTTTTCAAATAACAGTTCATTTAAACGACCGAAAGTGTCGTAACGTTTTGAAGTACCATAACAGCGGAATAAACATTCTATCAACGTTAAAGAACCCGATCAGGGTCGGACAAAATAAGGTCCGCATAGTATTCTGGAAAGATAGGAATTAGAGGACAGAATAATCAGAAGGGAGAATTGAATTCATGACATTGTTTCAAGGAAACAAACAAAATATAAAAAGCACTAAGTTACGGGGAGTATTAGATGCTAGAAAATAATAGGTCACCGATAGAGTATTTGGGAGACCGTGAACAAGACAGACTTTCGCTAGACAACTAATAGGGTCTAGAAAGAAGCAAGTTCGAGCTAATAATAATAATAATAGCCGATCATCAGGAAACCGGATTTGAAGAAGTACCATTCCAGGGAGGGGTAGAGTGTTCGAGACTTTCATATTCTGGTCAGATATGAAGCCGACATCTACTAGTTTCACCCTTGGAGACGGGGAAGCAAAAATCACGTGTGCAAGGCCTAATCAAAGCTTCAGTGATTAGAATCAGTGTAGTGTGAATATATAAAATTTGTGTCAGATAGTAATTTTTCAGTGATTTTATTGTGTGTAATAGAAGAATACAGAAGTGTATTTTAAAATGTTACCAGTGTTTAAAGTATATAAGTTATATGTGTGTCAAGATATGTCAGTGTATGATATGAATTTGAGCAAGATGGATTAATCACAAGTAGTGGGCGAAATGAAACATCGTTGGAAAGTACGGTCGGGGGACCGTCCGAGCATGTAAGTAACCATTTTCATTATGTTAGGTGTTGGGGAATATTTGTGTATAATCCACCTGAGAATAAGAAATAGGGATGTTTTTGAATAACAAATAACAGAATAAGAGCGCGATCTGAACAAATAAAAATTGAGAAATTATAAAATAATTATGTGAAATGAATAAATCCCTTAGAGGGAATGTATGAAATAAAATATCAGTGTATTTGATAAATGTTATGAAAGCAAGCGTAATAATAATAATAATAAAAATTATATAAATGAAGATTAAGTTGAATTATATGAAAGTAATAGCTTTTGAGCTTTTGTAAAAGAAATAAGACATGGTGTGAATACATGTTCTTAAAGTATAGCGATTAGTGTCACGGGAGAGGATTAATATAAAAAATTGAGATGTAGATCAAATGTTGATTTTGAATTTATCAGTTCTCTGGAAGACGCTAGGCCTTAAAGTAATGTATAGCGCATTGTCGCGCATTAAAGTAAATTGTCACGCTAGGAAGGCGTTGAATCTAAATACACTTGGTAAATTAATTGTGAGGGACAGTTGATTGCGGTAATTGATGATAAGTCCTCCATATAGTGATGTAGATCACGAGGCCATGTGTGTTATGTTGTGTTATAATAGGGAGCAAATTTATTGTATTATGAGCGCAGGTTATAAGGCCGAGGCCGCCCTAAGTTGCATTTATATAAGTCCTCCAGTATGGGATTGGTTCCCGAGGCAGTTGAGAGAGTCGAACCCAAACTCGTCTAGTTGTTGAAGCCCCTAAATATTCGTTGTTGTATGTGAATTATTCTTACCCATCAATGATGACACTTCATAATTAATAAATGCCAAGGTTACGAGAGTGGTCAATGAACCTAAATAGTGTTGTTAAAATGAATGAAAGAAACGTCAGGTCTGTTCAGAGAATTATGTATAAGAAATAGCTGTTTTAAAGCATGAGTGTAGCCGTCCCGTGTGGGCGAAACTTACGGTCTCCCTCCTGGGCAATAAATCGAGTTGAGTGTTACGGTCCGACCCCTCGCTATTGAAAGTGTGGTAGGTCGGAGGGGACCGTCTGTTTGAAGTAATAATACACCATGAGTGTTTAGAGTTTGTTAATGACCCGGGATTCGAACCGAGGTTCTTGTAGATGAAAGTTACCGCTTGCAAGTTCAGATCGTTTGCTTTCTTATGAGATGATGGTCTTTTAAGACAAATAATAATAAATATAAATCCCTAATGTAATGAGATATTGATGTAGGATTTCACGAGTTCAATGAAGACAATTAGATTTCGGGAGTGATCATAATTTTTGACTTTGTTCAAGTAGTCTTCTATAACTCGGGAGTACACAAGTATTTTTCCCAATCACTGTAGTGAATTTGTTAACTTGAGAGTGGTGGTAACATGAGAACATTGTGAAAAGCCCAAAAATTTAAGTAAAGGAATAACATTTACTTTAAATAAGATTATATATTGTTTTGATTATAAGAAACTCATAAAATAGATATTGAGATGTGTAAAGAATAACACAGTTTATATTGGAAAATATCGAGCCATTGGAGCTCGTGATTGTAGTGAACTTTAAAAGGGATACTTTATGGAAGTGAAAAGAATTATAAGTTTGTTGGTTTGAAGGAAACCATGTATTTTAATATAACATTTGTTTGATTTTATGTATTCCTTGTTCACTTTGAACAAGTTAGAAGGATTGGTCAGTAGTTTATTTGTTTAATTTGTTTGTAGCGCCATATATTTGGAAAATTAAATGTTTTATAATAGGAGTTGATTTTGTTTTTATTTTGGAAGTGTATCCTCTATTTAATCCAAAATGTGTAAGTCACAGAGTGGGAGAACATACCATAACCCCGAAAATCCCGATTTGAGCATTGCTGGCATACTGTGATTTGCATATTGCATGCTAAATGGGCACAGGGGGGCATAAAAGTACTGTGCTTGGATTAATAATTAGAGGAACACTTAAGACGGTCATATCATGTAAAAGTAAAGTAATGATAGGAATAGCTACAACATATAATGTTAACTGACCGCATGGGTCCCTGGAAACTCACACCGAGCAGCCCTAAATATATATCAATAAACCCCCCTGTAAACACATATCTTTGGCGCCCAGTACGTAGGGATGAGTTTTCCTAGGGAAAACCCGAGTTTTCTTGAAAAATAAAAAATTTCAATTTTTTTCAAAAAAAATATGGTTTTTCGAAATTTTGAATTTTTAAATACTTCCATAAAGGTTTTGACATTGAATGAGTATATCAAAAGGGTACGTTTTAGTAAACACCCGTACCAAGGTAAAATTTTTGAAAATTGGGACACAGGAGTTCAGATTACCATCTCTCAAGCATGTACCAGCGATGTGGCATAGTAGCCCATTGTATTCATATATTGTGGATAAGATGTGGACAAGAAGGCATCTAAAGAAGTACTTAGGGGAGCATTTCAATGAGGAGATGGAGGAAATGATAAAGATGAATAATGAAGTATGGGAGGCCAAGAAGGCAGAAAGTAAAGATAAATGTAAATCTATATATGGTAAGGAGTACCCATGTAAAGATAATGTAAAGGTTTCTTTAGAAAGCATGCGTGCACCTGGAGACATAGTTACACAAAGAGAAGGTAACATGTCTGCAGACAACAGGGTAAAAATTGAGCCTTTAGAGCTCCAAATGGAAAAAGAAATATGTGAACCGATTCCAAGGGAATGTGTAACTAGTACAGAAAATAATAATGATATAGATGATTTAAAGTCTCATGTATCAAGGCAGGTTCAAGTAGGCTCGAAAAACGAAGGGGAAAAGAAAGATAGTACTGGCGTTCAGGATCAGGGAAAGGTAGAAATGGCGGCTTGGAAGGAAATAAAAGAATTCTTGGATATAATTAAAGAAATGCGGAAAGAGCACACGAAGATGGAGGATGAACTTGGGGAATTAAAAGATTTGAACTTAAGAAGGAAGGAAGGAATTGAGGAACAAAGAGAAAGAATTTCCGAGGAAATTGAGAAGATAGACAAACTTCGTGAAAGGGCAAGTAAAAATTGGTATACGATACCCAAGCAGGAATTGAAGGAATTATACAAAGAAATCCCTAAGGTTAAAGAGTCATTCAGAGAGACGAAAAAGGAATTTGTGAGACGCATGGTGAAAGTAGGAAAAATAGAATTAGCTCCGTGGGAACAGATAAAAATGTTTATGAATGAAATAGATGAAAAAATGAGGCACATATGGGAAATATGGGAAAATTGGAGGCAGATTAAGTGTAAAATAAAAGAATATGATAGGAGGAAAGACATGGACGAACCGATGAGGTATATAGAAAAGGAAAAATTGAAGATGCATAGCCTCTTAGTGAGCATGTATGCGGAAGAGGGGATAATAACTATTCAAGAATTAGCTGAAATAAGAGAAGTGAACATTCAGGAATATAAAGAAATAGTAGAGGCCGCCCAGAAGAGATATGATGAATACATATTAGCGCAGGACCTCAAAGCGAAGGAAATGGCCATCCCAGTCATAAATCAAATAGAAATTGTAGAAGAAAAACAAGAAGCCAAGATGCAAGAGCCCGAAATTGAGATTAGAGAAGAAGAACAAGAAGTAGAAATTGTGACGACTCCAGTGGAAACTGAGAAAAACTTTGAGATCCTTCCTGAGAAAAAAAAGGAGACTCAAGAGGAAATGAGAATTCCAGACCAGGAGGACAGCCGAAATGAAAAGGAGCTGCAAAGTGAAGAAGAACATTTTTATGAAAAGGTTGAGCTGGAAGAGCAAGAGAAAAACCCAGAACAGGAGATAACAAAAGAAGTGAAAGTTGGAGAGATGGAAATAATAATTCGGGAAGAAACGGAGAAATTAAATGAAACTATAATAGAAAATGTCGTTGAGGCACAGATGGAAGCAGAGGGTCAAGATTTCACAGAAACGGAAAAGGAAAACCCAGAAGAAATTCAGGAGGTGAAGAAAGAGAAGATACCATTAAAAGAAAAAAAGAACAGTTGAAAGCACAAATTCTTGAGTTAATGAGGGAATATCAAGAATGTCAACGAAAGGAAAGAGAAATGGAAACAGATCCAAATGAGAGCCCTGGAAACCTCAAAGGAAAAGATGAGATTGTTGGAAATAATGAAGAAAAGAGAAGAAGGGTCTTTGAAGAAAATCAGGAAAGAGGAAGAAGACCGCAACTTGTAGTCGGTTTACAAGAGAATGGATACCCTATAGAATCTAGGAGAGGAGGAGAGATGACGTACAATGCCTTGGAGAAAGAAGACGCACAAGCGTTTTACAGTTGGAAAGTTCGTCGGAAGAAATGGAATAATAGAAGGAAGAGAAATGAAAAAGATCTGAAGGAACTATGGAATTGGAAGAGTAGAAAAAAGAAATATTCTTTGAAAATGCCATCTCGATGCGAGATGAAGGAAAAGGATTATTCCAGCATAGCTAACGGGTTAAGCCGTATGCACCCGTTAAAGAGTAAGAGAAATAAAAGAATTTTTCTCGAAAATGCCATCTTGAGAAGAGATGAGGAAAACGGAAGAAAACCAAGAAGAGTCGGGTAAGGATAGACCGAGCTCTTAAAGACAAAATGAAATTCTACAGACTTGGAGTCTGAAAACAAGAATGAAGAAGTAACGGGTTAAGCCGTATGCACCCGTAAGGTATTAAAAGAAGGTCAATAGGTTGACATTACATACTGAGAAAAGAGAAACAGACCGGCAGAATGCCCGTCTTATGAAACAAGAAAGGAAACAAAACTGTTTGACCCAAGTTTGGAGAGCGCGCGCCAGACTAGGGGAAGACTCATAAACACCCGAACGAGACGAGTAATTTATAGCCCTGAGTGTGGACGTCCGCTAAGGGAAATGAATGAATGGGAACTTGGAGAGACCCAAAACAAGCCAGAGAGGAAAAGGACTTTGGAAATAAAGGAAAGAAACAAAAGGTACTGAGAAATGTTAGGATGGCGTCGACACTAAAGAAAATAAGAGTTTATGAATTATTGAAATAAATTTCCTCAAAATTTTTCGAAAATTTATTTACCAAAGGAGGGGAGAGATGAACCCATGTACCATTGGTTCAAGGGGTCGAATCCATGTATTTTGGTAAAAGGAAGGAAGGAAATATACAGTCTTCAGTGGAACATAGAAAGATTTCATACAAGAGGGTGAGCATAACGTTGTGTAATAAACTGGAGCCCAGATGGCCAGGACATGAGATCATGCATGACGTATTGGTAAGGAGCCAGTCACGAATATAAATAGAACGAGTGGAATTTTCCGTCGGAGTGACTGCGAGCGTGTTTCGGAAATTGCCCTTACGTTGCAGGAAAATGGCAACCGCGCAGCTGCGCCAGAAGAAGAATAATTAGATTTAACCCATTTGCAAGAATAAAATTAACTAAAGAAATACAGCATTGTGAATCATTTCGGAATAGAGATTTTTGTGTGGAAAAAGATGTTATAATAAAGGCCCAGGAACGAAGTGCCGACGTGGCCATACGTCATTGGGGGTTCCCGAGACCCGAGGAGGGGGGAATTAAAAATCAACTGCAACACCCACACAGCTGAAGACCAAATTGTATTTAATATCTTAGAACTGCACGATCGATTTTCATGTGCAAAGAAGTCAGTTTACGTTTAGAAAACGAGATTTCCAGAGATATAATTTTAAATAGTGTGCGACCATTACTTCAAAAGTTGGTTCCGAAAAAGACGTAGAATTTATCCTTTTGTCGCCGATTTGTATAAAAGCCCTGGCAGAGCCAGGCTAATCATGCAGTACTTACTAGACCTCGATAGGTCGTGATACTCTGTATCACCAGCGTGCACCCGAAGGGAGTGGCCGAGAAGTATCGCCGTGTGAAGACTTAGGAAAATCCTAATACAGGATTTTGTTCCGCCAATATCAGTCTTACAGTGAAAAGTTCAGTATTACAGTCAATGTAGGCTGCGAACTTAAAGAACATGCGATAGGTTTTCAAATAACAGTTCATTTAAACGACCGAAAGTGTCGTAACGTTTTGAAGTACCATAACAGCGGAATAAACATTCTATCAACGTTAAAGAACCCGATCAGGGTCGGACAAAATAAGGTCCGCATAGTATTCTGGAAAGATAGGAATTAGAGGACAGAATAATCAGAAGGGAGAATTGAATTCATGACATTGTTTCAAGGAAACAAACAAAATATAAAAAGCACTAAGTTACGGGGAGTATTAGATGCTAGAAAATAATAGGTCACCGATAGAGTATTTGGGAGACCGTGAACAAGACAGACTTTCACTAGACAACTAATAGGGTCTAGAAAGAAGCAAGTTCGAGCTAATAATAATAATAATAGCCGATCATCAGGAAACCGGATTTGAAGAAGTACCATTCCAGGGAGGGGTAGAGTGTTCGAGACTTTCATATTCTGGTCAGATATGAAGCCGACATCTACTAGTTTCACCCTTGGAGACGGGGAAGCAAAAATCACGTGTGCAAGGCCTAATCAAAGCTTCAGTGATTAGAATCAGTGTAGTGTGAATATATAAAATTTGTGTCAGATAGTAATTTTTCAGTGATTTTATTGTGTGTAATAGAAGAATACAGAAGTGTATTTTAAAATGTTACCAGTGTTTAAAGTATATAAGTTATATGTGTGTCAAGATATGTCAGTGTATGATATGAATTTGAGCAAGATGGATTAATCACAAGTAGTGGGCGAAATGAAACATCGTTGGAAAGTACGGTCGGGGGACCGTCCGAGCATGTAAGTAACCATTTTCATTATGTTAGGTGTTGGGGAATATTTGTGTATAATCCACCTGAGAATAAGAAATAGGGATGTTTTTGAATAACAAATAACAGAATAAGAGCGCGATCTGAACAAATAAAAATTGAGAAATTATAAAATAATTATGTGAAATGAATAAATCCCTTAGAGGGAATGTATGAAATAAAATATCAGTGTATTTGATAAATGTTATGAAAGCAAGCGTAATAATAATAATAATAAAAATTATATAAATGAAGATTAAGTTGAATTATATGAAAGTAATAGCTTTTGAGCTTTTGTAAAAGAAATAAGACATGGTGTGAATACATGTTCTTAAAGTATAGCGATTAGTGTCACGGGAGAGGATTAATATAAAAAATTGAGATGTAGATCAAATGTTGATTTTGAATTTATCAGTTCTCTGGAAGACGCTAGGCCTTAAAGTAATGTATAGCGCATTGTCGCGCATTAAAGTAAATTGTCACGCTAGGAAGGCGTTGAATCTAAATACACTTGGTAAATTAATTGTGAGGGACAGTTGATTGCGGTAATTGATGATAAGTCCTCCATATAGTGATGTAGATCACGAGGCCATGTGTGTTATGTTGTGTTATAATAGGGAGCAAATTTATTGTATTATGAGCGCAGGTTATAAGGCCGAGGCCGCCCTAAGTTGCATTTATATAAGTCCTCCAGTATGGGATTGGTTCCCGAGGCAGTTGAGAGAGTCGAACCCAAACTCGTCTAGTTGTTGAAGCCCCTAAATATTCGTTGTTGTATGTGAATTATTCTTACCCATCAATGATGACACTTCATAATTAATAAATGCCAAGGTTACGAGAGTGGTCAATGAACCTAAATAATGTTGTTAAAATGAATGAAAGAAACGTCAGGTCTGTTCAGAGAATTATGTATAAGAAATAGCTGTTTTAAAGCATGAGTGTAGCCGTCCCGTGTGGGCGAAACTTACGGTCTCCCTCCTGGGCAATAAATCGAGTTGAGTGTTACGGTCCGACCCCTCGCTATTGAAAGTGTGGTAGGTCGGAGGGGACCGTCTGTTTGAAGTAATAATACACCATGAGTGTTTAGAGTTTGTTAATGACCCGGGATTCGAACCGAGGTTCTTGTAGATGAAAGTTACCGCTTGCAAGTTCAGATCGTTTGCTTTCTTATGAGATGATGGTCTTTTAAGACAAATAATAATAAATATAAATCCCTAATGTAATGAGATATTGATGTAGGATTTCACGAGTTCAATGAAGACAATTAGATTTCGGGAGTGATCATAATTTTTGACTTTGTTCAAGTAGTCTTCTATAACTCGGGAGTACACAAGTATTTTTCCCAATCACTGTAGTGAATTTGTTAACTTGAGAGTGGTGGTAACATGAGAACATTGTGAAAAGCCCAAAAATTTAAGTAAAGGAATAACATTTACTTTAAATAAGATTATATATTGTTTTGATTATAAGAAACTCATAAAATAGATATTGAGATGTGTAAAGAATAACACAGTTTATATTGGAAAATATCGAGCCATTGGAGCTCGTGATTGTAGTGAACTTTAAAAGGGATACTTTATGGAAGTGAAAAGAATTATAAGTTTGTTGGTTTGAAGGAAACCATGTATTTTAATATAACATTTGTTTGATTTTATGTATTCCTTGTTCACTTTGAACAAGTTAGAAGGATTGGTCAGTAGTTTATTTGTTTAATTTGTTTGTAGCGCCATATATTTGGAAAATTAAATGTTTTATAATAGGAGTTGATTTTGTTTTTATTTTGGAAGTGTATCCTCTATTTAATCCAAAATGTGTAAGTCACAGAGTGGGAGAACATACCATAACCCCGAAAATCCCGATTTGAGCATTGCTGGCATACTGTGATTTGCATATTGCATGCTAAATGGGCACAGGGGGGCATAAAAGTACTGTGCTTGGATTAATAATTAGAGGAACACTTAAGACGGTCATACCATGTAAAAGTAAAGTAATGATAGGAATAGCTACAACATATAATGTTAACTGACCGCATGGGTCCCTGGAAACTCACACCGAGCAGCCCTAAATATATATCAATAAACCCCCCTGTAAACACATATCTTTGGCGCCCAGTACGTAGGGATGAGTTTTCCTAGGGAAAACCCGAGTTTTCTTGAAAAATAAAAAATTTCAATTTTTTCAAAAAAAATATGGTTTTTCGAAATTTTGAATTTTTAAATACTTCCATAAAGGTTTTGACATTGAATGAGTATATCAAAAGGGTACGTTTTAGTAAACACCCGTACCAAGGTAAAATTTTTGAAAATTGGGACACAGGAGTTCAGATTACCATCTCTCAAGCATGTACCAGCGATGTGGCATAGTAGCCCATTGTATTCATATATTGTGGATAAGATGTGGACAAGAAGGCATCTAAAGAAGTACTTAGGGGAGCATTTCAATGAGGAGATGGAGGAAATGATAAAGATGAATAATGAAGTATGGGAGGCCAAGAAGGCAGAAAGTAAAGATAAATGTAAATCTATATATGGTAAGGAGTACCCATGTAAAGATAATGTAAAGGTTTCTTTAGAAAGCATGCGTGCACCTGGAGACATAGTTACACAAAGAGAAGGTAACATGTCTGCAGACAACAGGGTAAAAATTGAGCCTTTAGAGCTCCAAATGGAAAAAGAAATATGTGAACCGATTCCAAGGGAATGTGTAACTAGTACAGAAAATAATAATGATATAGATGATTTAAAGTCTCATGTATCAAGGCAGGTTCAAGTAGGCTCGAAAAACGAAGGGGAAAAGAAAGATAGTACTGGCGTTCAGGATCAGGG
This sequence comes from Meconema thalassinum, assembly GCA_946902985.2. Classification (NCBI taxonomy): domain Eukaryota; kingdom Metazoa; phylum Arthropoda; class Insecta; order Orthoptera; family Tettigoniidae; genus Meconema; species Meconema thalassinum. Next base: position 861,887,126 of record OX336388.2, read on the forward strand.
AAAGGTAGAAATGGCGGCTTGGAAGGAAATAAAAGAATTCTTGGATATAATTAAAGAAATGCGGAAAGAGCACACGAAGATGGAGGATGAACTTGGGGAATTAAAAGATTTGAACTTAAGAAGGAAGGAAGGAATTGAGGAACAAAGAGAAAGAATTTCCGAGGAAATTGAGAAGATAGACAAACTTCGTGAAAGGGCAAGTAAAAATTGGTATACGATACCCAAGCAGGAATTGAAGGAATTATACAAAGAAATCCCTAAGGTTAAAGAGTCATTCAGAGAGACGAAAAAGGAATTTGTGAGACGCATGGTGAAAGTAGGAAAAATAGAATTAGCTCCGTGGGAACAGATAAAAATGTTTATGAATGAAATAGATGAAAAAATGAGGCACATATGGGAAATATGGGAAAATTGGAGGCAGATTAAGTGTAAAATCAAAGAATATGATAGGAGGAAAGACATGGACGAACCGATGAGGTATATAGAAAAGGAAAAATTGAAGATGCATAGCCTCTTAGTGAGCATGTATGCGGAAGAGGGGATAATAACTATTCAAGAATTAGCTGAAATAAGAGAAGTGAACATTCAGGAATATAAAGAAATAGTAGAGGCCGCCCAGAAGAGATATGATGAATACATATTAGCGCAGGACCTCAAAGCGAAGGAAATGGCCATCCCAGTCATAAATCAAATAGAAATTGTAGAAGAAAAACAAGAAGCCAAGATGCAAGAGCCCGAAATTGAGATTAGAGAAGAAGAACAAGAAGTAGAAATTGTGACGACTCCAGTGGAAACTGAGAAAAACTTTGAGATCCTTCCTGAGAAAAAAAAGGAGACTCAAGAGGAAATGAGAATTCCAGACCAGGAGGACAGCCGAAATGAAAAGGAGCTGCAAAGTGAAGAAGAACATTTTTATGAAAAGGTTGAGCTGGAAGAGCAAGAGAAAAACCCAGAACAGGAGATAACAAAAGAAGTGAAAGTTGGAGAGATGGAAATAATAATTCGGGAAGAAACGGAGAAATTAAATGAAACTATAATAGAAAATGTCGTTGAGGCACAGATGGAAGCAGAGGGTCAAGATTTCACAGAAACGGAAAAGGAAAACCCAGAAGAAATTCAGGAGGTGAAGAAAGAGAAGATACCATTAAAAGAAAAAAAGAACAGTTGAAAGCACAAATTCTTGAGTTAATGAGGGAATATCAAGAATGTCAACGAAAGGAAAGAGAAATGGAAACAGATCCAAATGAGAGCCCTGGAAACCTCAAAGGAAAAGATGAGATTGTTGGAAATAATGAAGAAAAGAGAAGAAGGGTCTTTGAAGAAAATCAGGAAAGAGGAAGAAGACCGCAACTTGTAGTCGGTTTACAAGAGAATGGATACCCTATAGAATCTAGGAGAGGAGGAGAGATGACGTACAATGCCTTGGAGAAAGAAGACGCACAAGCGTTTTACAGTTGGAAAGTTCGTCGGAAGAAATGGAATAATAGAAGGAAGAGAAATGAAAAAGATCTGAAGGAACTATGGAATTGGAAGAGTAGAAAAAAGAAATATTCTTTGAAAATGCCATCTCGATGCGAGATGAAGGAAAAGGATTATTCCAGCATAGCTAACGGGTTAAGCCGTATGCACCCGTTAAAGAGTAAGAGAAATAAAAGAATTTTTCTCGAAAATGCCATCTTGAGAAGAGATGAGGAAAACGGAAGAAAACCAAGAAGAGTCGGGTAAGGATAGACCGAGCTCTTAAAGACAAAATGAAATTCTACAGACTTGGAGTCTGAAAACAAGAATGAAGAAGTAACGGGTTAAGCCGTATGCACCCGTAAGGTATTAAAAGAAGGTCAATAGGTTGACATTACATACTGAGAAAAGAGAAACAGACCGGCAGAATGCCCGTCTTATGAAACAAGAAAGGAAACAAAACTGTTTGACCCAAGTTTGGAGAGCGCGCGCCAGACTAGGGGAAGACTCATAAACACCCGAACGAGACGAGTAATTTATAGCCCTGAGTGTGGACGTCCGCTAAGGGAAATGAATGAATGGGAACTTGGAGAGACCCAAAACAAGCCAGAGAGGAAAAGGACTTTGGAAATAAAGGAAAGAAACAAAAGGTACTGAGAAATGTTAGGATGGCGTCGACACTAAAGAAAATAAGAGTTTATGAATTATTGAAATAAATTTCCTCAAAATTTTTCGAAAATTTATTTACCAAAGGAGGGGAGAGATGAACCCATGTACCATTGGTTCAAGGGGTCGAATCCATGTATTTTGGTAAAAGGAAGGAAGGAAATATACAGTCTTCAGTGGAACATAGAAAGATTTCATACAAGAGGGTGAGCATAACGTTGTGTAATAAACTGGAGCCCAGATGGCCAGGACATGAGATCATGCATGACGTATTGGTAAGGAGCCAGTCACGAATATAAATAGAACGAGTGGAATTTTCCGTCGGAGTGACTGCGAGCGTGTTTCGGAAATTGCCCTTACGTTGCAGGAAAATGGCAACCGCGCAGCTGCGCCAGAAGAAGAATAATTAGATTTAACCCATTTGCAAGAATAAAATTAACTAAAGAAATACAGCATTGTGAATCATTTCGGAATAGAGATTTTTGTGTGGAGAAAGATGTTATAATAAAGGCCCAGGAACGAAGTGCCGACGTGGCCATACGTCATTGGGGGTTCCCGAGACCCGAGGAGGGGGGAATTAAAAATCAACTGCAACACCCACACAGCTGAAGACCAAATTGTATTTAATATCTTAGAACTGCACGATCGATTTTCATGTGCAAAGAAGTCAGTTTACGTTTAGAAAACGAGCTTTCCAGAGATATAATTTTAAATAGTGTGCGACCATTACTTCAAAAGTTGGTTCCGAAAAAGACGTAGAATTTATCCTTTTGTCGCCGATTTGTATAAAAGCCCTGGCAGAGCCAGGCTAATCATGCAGTACTTACTAGACCTCGATAGGTCGTGATACTCTGTATCACCAGCGTGCACCCGAAGGGAGTGGCCGAGAAGTATCATCAAAGTATCGCCGTGTGAAGACTTAGGAAAATCCTAATACAGGATTTTGTTCCGCCAATATCAGTCTTACAGTGAAAAGTTCAGTATTACAGTCAATGTAGGCTGCGAACTTAAAGAACAGGCGATAGGTTTTCAAATAACAGTTCATTTAAACGACCGAAAGTGTCGTAACGTTTTGAAGTACCATAACAGCGGAATAAACATTCTATCAACGTTAAAGAACCCGATCAGGGTCGGACAAAATAAGGTCCGCATAGTATTCTGGAAAGATAGGAATTAGAGGACAGAATAATCAGAAGGGAGAATTGAATTCATGACATTGTTTCAAGGAAACAAACAAAATATAAAAAGCACTAAGTTACGGGGAGTATTAGATGCTAGAAAATAATAGGTCACCGATAGAGTATTTGGGAGACCGTGAACAAGACAGACTTTCGCTAGACAACTAATAGGGTCTAGAAAGAAGCAAGTTCGAGCTAATAATAATAATAATAGCCGATCATCAGGAAACCGGATTTGAAGAAGTACCATTCCAGGGAGGGGTAGAGTGTTCGAGACTTTCATATTCTGGTCAGATATGAAGCCGACATCTACTAGTTTCACCCTTGGAGACGGGGAAGCAAAAATCACGTGTGCAAGGCCTAATCAAAGCTTCAGTGATTAGAATCAGTGTAGTGTGAATATATAAAATTTGTGTCAGATAGTAATTTTTCAGTGATTTTATTGTGTGTAATAGAAGAATACAGAAGTGTATTTTAAAATGTTACCAGTGTTTAAAGTATATAAGTTATATGTGTGTCAAGATATGTCAGTGTATGATATGAATTTGAGCAAGATGGATTAATCACAAGTAGTGGGCGAAATGAAACATCGTTGGAAAGTACGGTCGGGGGACCGTCCGAGCATGTAAGTAACCATTTTCATTATGTTAGGTGTTGGGGAATATTTGTGTATAATCCACCTGAGAATAAGAAATAGGGATGTTTTTGAATAACAAATAACAGAATAAGAGCGCGATCTGAACAAATAAAAATTGAGAAATTATAAAATAATTATGTGAAATGAATAAATCCCTTAGAGGGAATGTATGAAATAAAATATCAGTGTATTTGATAAATGTTATGAAAGCAAGCGTAATAATAATAATAATAAAAATTATATAAATGAAGATTAAGTTGAATTATATGAAAGTAATAGCTTTTGAGCTTTTGTAAAAGAAATAAGACATGGTGTGAATACATGTTCTTAAAGTATAGCGATTAGTGTCACGGGAGAGGATTAATATAAAAAATTGAGATGTAGATCAAATGTTGATTTTGAATTTATCAGTTCTCTGGAAGACGCTAGGCCTTAAAGTAATGTATAGCGCATTGTCGCGCATTAAAGTAAATTGTCACGCTAGGAAGGCGTTGAATCTAAATACACTTGGTAAATTAATTGTGAGGGACAGTTGATTGCGGTAATTGATGATAAGTCCTCCATATAGTGATGTAGATCACGAGGCCATGTGTGTTATGTTGTGTTATAATAGGGAGCAAATTTATTGTATTATGAGCGCAGGTTATAAGGCCGAGGCCGCCCTAAGTTGCATTTATATAAGTCCTCCAGTATGGGATTGGTTCCCGAGGCAGTTGAGAGAGTCGAACCCAAACTCGTCTAGTTGTTGAAGCCCCTAAATATTCGTTGTTGTATGTGAATTATTCTTACCCATCAATGATGACACTTCATAATTAATAAATGCCAAGGTTACGAGAGTGGTCAATGAACCTAAATAATGTTGTTAAAATGAATGAAAGAAACGTCAGGTCTGTTCAGAGAATTATGTATAAGAAATAGCTGTTTTAAAGCATGAGTGTAGCCGTCCCGTGTGGGCGAAACTTACGGTCTCCCTCCTGGGCAATAAATCGAGTTGAGTGTTACGGTCCGACCCCTCGCTATTGAAAGTGTGGTAGGTCGGAGGGGACCGTCTGTTTGAAGTAATAATACACCATGAGTGTTTAGAGTTTGTTAATGACCCGGGATTCGAACCGAGGTTCTTGTAGATGAAAGTTACCGCTTGCAAGTTCAGATCGTTTGCTTTCTTATGAGATGATGGTCTTTTAAGACAAATAATAATAAATATAAATCCCTAATGTAATGAGATATTGATGTAGGATTTCACGAGTTCAATGAAGACAATTAGATTTCGGGAGTGATCATAATTTTTGACTTTGTTCAAGTAGTCTTCTATAACTCGGGAGTACACAAGTATTTTTCCCAATCACTGTAGTGAATTTGTTAACTTGAGAGTGGTGGTAACATGAGAACATTGTGAAAAGCCCAAAAATTTAAGTAAAGGAATAACATTTACTTTAAATAAGATTATATATTGTTTTGATTATAAGAAACTCATAAAATAGATATTGAGATGTGTAAAGAATAACACAGTTTATATTGGAAAATATCGAGCCATTGGAGCTCGTGATTGTAGTGAACTTTAAAAGGGATACTTTATGGAAGTGAAAAGAATTATAAGTTTGTTGGTTTGAAGGAAACCATGTATTTTAATATAACATTTGTTTGATTTTATGTATTCCTTGTTCACTTTGAACAAGTTAGAAGGATTGGTCAGTAGTTTATTTGTTTAATTTGTTTGTAGCGCCATATATTTGGAAAATTAAATGTTTTATAATAGGAGTTGATTTTGTTTTTATTTTGGAAGTGTATCCTCTATTTAATCCAAAATGTGTAAGTCACAGAGTGGGAGAACATACCATAACCCCGAAAATCCCGATTTGAGCATTGCTGGCATACTGTGATTTGCATATTGCATGCTAAATGGGCACAGGGGGGCATAAAAGTACTGTGCTTGGATTAATAATTAGAGGAACACTTAAGACGGTCATATCATGTAAAAGTAAAGTAATGATAGGAATAGCTACAACATATAATGTTAACTGACCGCATGGGTCCCTGGAAACTCACACCGAGCAGCCCTAAATATATATCAATAAACCCCCCTGTAAACACATATCTTTGGCGCCCAGTACGTAGGGTTGAGTTTTCCTAGGGAAAACCCGAGTTTTCTTGAAAAATAAAAAATTTCAATTTTTTTCAAAAAAAATATGGTTTTTCGAAATTTTGAATTTTTAAATACTTCCATAAAGGTTTTGACATTGAATGAGTATATCAAAAGGGTACGTTTTAGTAAACACCCGTACCAAGGTAAAATTTTTGAAAATTGGGACACAGGAGTTCAGATTACCATCTCTCAAGCATGTACCAGCGATGTGGCATAGTAGCCCATTGTATTCATATATTGTGGATAAGATGAGGACAAGAAGGCATCTAAAGAAGTACTTAGGGGAGCATTTCAATGAGGAGATGGAGGAAATGATAAAGATGAATAATGAAGTATGGGAGGCCAAGAAGGCAGAAAGTAAAGATAAATGTAAATCTATATATGGTAAGGAGTACCCATGTAAAGATAATGTAAAGGTTTCTTTAGAAAGCATGCGTGCACCTGGAGACATAGTTACACAAGGAGAAGGTAACATGTCTGCAGACAACAGGGTAAAAATTGAGCCTTTAGAGCTCCAAATGGAAAAAGAAATATGTGAACCGATTCCAAGGGAATGTGTAACTAGTACAGAAAATAATAATGATATAGATGATTTAAAGTCTCATGTATCAAGGCAGGTTCAAGTAGGCTCGAAAAACGAAGGGGAAAAGAAAGATAGTACTGGCGTTCAGGATCAGGGAAAGGTAGAAATGGCGGCTTGGAAGGAAATAAAAGAATTCTTGGATATATTTAAAGAAATGCGGAAAGAGCACACGAAGATGGAGGATGAACTTGGGGAATTAAAAGATTTGAACTTAAGAAGGAAGGAAGGAATTGAGGAACAAAGAGAAAGAATTTCCGAGGAAATTGAGAAGATAGACAAACTTCGTGAAAGGGCAAGTAAAAATTGGTATACGATACCCAAGCAGGAATTGAAGGAATTATACAAAGAAATCCCTAAGGTTAAAGAGTCATTCAGAGAGACGAAAAAGGAATTTGTGAGACGCATGGTGAAAGTAGGAAAAATAGAATTAGCTCCGTGGGAACAGATAAAAATGTTTATGAATGAAATAGATGAAAAAATGAGGCACATATGGGAAATATGGGAAAATTGGAGGCAGATTAAGTGTAAAATCAAAGAATATGATAGGAGGAAAGACATGGACGAACCGATGAGGTATATAGAAAAGGAAAAATTGAAGATGCATAGCCTCTTAGTGAGCATGTATGCGGAAGAGGGGATAATAACTATTCAAGAATTAGCTGAAATAAGAGAAGTGAACATTCAGGAATATAAAGAAATAGTAGAGGCCGCCCAGAAGAGATATGATGAATACATATTAGCGCAGGACCTCAAAGCGAAGGAAATGGCCATCCCAGTCATAAATCAAATAGAAATTGTAGAAGAAAAACAAGAAGCCAAGATGCAAGAGCCCGAAATTGAGATTAGAGAAGAAGAACAAGAAGTAGAAATTGTGACGACTCCAGTGGAAACTGAGAAAAACTTTGAGATCCTTCCTGAGAAAAAAAAGGAGACTCAAGAGGAAATGAGAATTCCAGACCAGGAGGACAGCCGAAATGAAAAGGAGCTGCAAAGTGAAGAAGAACATTTTTATGAAAAGGTTGAGCTGGAAGAGCAAGAGAAAAACCCAGAACAGGAGATAACAAAAGAAGTGAAAGTTGGAGAGATGGAAATAATAATTCGGGAAGAAACGGAGAAATTAAATGAAACTATAATAGAAAATGTCGTTGAGGCACAGATGGAAGCAGAGGGTCAAGATTTCACAGAAACGGAAAAGGAAAACCCAGAAGAAATTCAGGAGGTGAAGAAAGAGAAGATACCATTAAAAGAAAAAAAGAACAGTTGAAAGCACAAATTCTTGAGTTAATGAGGGAATATCAAGAATGTCAACGAAAGGAAAGAGAAATGGAAACAGATCCAAATGAGAGCCCTGGAAACCTCAAAGGAAAAGATGAGATTGTTGGAAATAATGAAGAAAAGAGAAGAAGGGTCTTTGAAGAAAATCAGGAAAGAGGAAGAAGACCGCAACTTGTAGTCGGTTTACAAGAGAATGGATACCCTATAGAATCTAGGAGAGGAGGAGAGATGACGTACAATGCCTTGGAGAAAGAAGACGCACAAGCGTTTTACAGTTGGAAAGTTCGTCGGAAGAAATGGAATAATAGAAGGAAGAGAAATGAAAAAGATCTGAAGGAACTATGGAATTGGAAGAGTAGAAAAAAGAAATATTCTTTGAAAATGCCATCTCGATGCGAGATGAAGGAAAAGGATTATTCCAGCATAGCTAACGGGTTAAGCCGTATGCACCCGTTAAAGAGTAAGAGAAATAAAAGAATTTTTCTCGAAAATGCCATCTTGAGAAGAGATGAGGAAAACGGAAGAAAACCAAGAAGAGTCGGGTAAGGATAGACCGAGCTCTTAAAGACAAAATGAAATTCTACAGACTTGGAGTCTGAAAACAAGAATGAAGAAGTAACGGGTTAAGCCGTATGCACCCGTAAGGTATTAAAAGAAGGTCAATAGGTTGACATTACATACTGAGAAAAGAGAAACAGACCGGCAGAATGCCCGTCTTATGAAACAAGAAAGGAAACAAAACTGTTTGACCCAAGTTTGGAGAGCGCGCGCCAGACTAGGGGAAGACTCATAAACACCCGAACGAGACGAGTAATTTATAGCCCTGAGTGTGGACGTCCGCTAAGGGAAATGAATGAATGGGAACTTGGAGAGACCCAAAACAAGCCAGAGAGGAAAAGGACTTTGGAAATAAAGGAAAGAAACAAAAGGTACTGAGAAATGTTAGGATGGCGTCGACACTAAAGAAAATAAGAGTTTATGAATTATTGAAATAAATTTCCTCAAAATTTTTCGAAAATTTATTTACCAAAGGAGGGGAGAGATGAACCCATGTACCATTGGTTCAAGGGGTCGAATCCATGTATTTTGGTAAAAGGAAGGAAGGAAATATACAGTCTTCAGTGGAACATAGAAAGATTTCATACAAGAGGGTGAGCATAACGTTGTGTAATAAACTGGAGCCCAGATGGCCAGGACATGAGATCATGCATGACGTATTGGTAAGGAGCCAGTCACGAATATAAATAGAACGAGTGGAATTTTCCGTCGGAGTGACTGCGAGCGTGTTTCGGAAATTGCCCTTACGTTGCAGGAAAATGGCAACCGCGCAGCTGCGCCAGAAGAAGAATAATTAGATTTAACCCATTTGCAAGAATAAAATTAACTAAAGAAATACAGCATTGTGAATCATTTCGGAATAGAGATTTTTGTGTGGAGAAAGATGTTATAATAAAGGCCCAGGAACGAAGTGCCGACGTGGCCATACGTCATTGGGGGTTCCCGAGACCCGAGGAGGGGGGAATTAAAAATCAACTGCAACACCCACACAGCTGAAGACCAAATTGTATTTAATATCTTAGAACTGCACGATCGATTTTCATGTGCAAAGAAGTCAGTTTACGTTTAGAAAACGAGCTTTCCAGAGATATAATTTTAAATAGTGTGCGACCATTACTTCAAAAGTTGGTTCCGAAAAAGACGTAGAATTTATCCTTTTGTCGCCGATTTGTATAAAAGCCCTGGCAGAGCCAGGCTAATCATGCAGTACTTACTAGACCTCGATAGGTCGTGATACTCTGTATCACCAGCGTGCACCCGAAGGGAGTGGCCGAGAAGTATCATCAAAGTATCGCCGTGTGAAGACTTAGGAAAATCCTAATACAGGATTTTGTTCCGCCAATATCAGTCTTACAGTGAAAAGTTCAGTATTACAGTCAATGTAGGCTGCGAACTTAAAGAACATGCGATAGGTTTTCAAATAACAGTTCATTTAAACGACCGAAAGTGTCGTAACGTTTTGAAGTACCATAACAGCGAAATAAACATTCTATCAACGTTAAAGAACCCGATCAGGGTCGGACAAAATAAGGTCCGCATAGTATTCTGGAAAGATAGGATTTAGAGGACAGAATAATCAGAAGGGAGAATTGAATTCAAGACATTGTTTCAAGGAAACAAACGAACTATAAAAAGCACTAAGTTACGGGGAGTATTAGATGCTAGAAAATAATAGGTCACCGATAGAGTATTTGGGAGACCGTGAACAAGACAGACTTTCACTAGACAACTAATAGGGTCTAGAAATAAGCAAGTTCGAGCTAATAATAATAATAGCCGATCATCAGGAAACCGGATTTGAAGAAGTTCCATTCCAGGGAGGGGTAGAGTGTTCGAGACTTTCATATTCTGGTCAGATAGGAAGCCGACATCTACTAGTTTCACCCTTGGAGACGGGGAAGCAAGAATAACGTGTGCAAGGCCTAATCAAAGCCTCAGTGATTAGAATCAGTGTAGTGTGAATATATAAAATTTGTGTTAGATAGTAATTTTTCAGTGATTTTATTGTGTGTAATAGAAGAATACAGAAGTGTATTTTAAAATGTTACCAGTGTTTAAAGTATATAAGTTATATGTGTGTCAAGATATGTCAGTGTATGATATGAATTTGAGCAAGATGGATTAATCATAAGTAGTGGGCGAAATGAAACATCGTTGGAAAGTACGGTCGGGGGACCGTCCGAGCATGTAAGTAACCATTTTCATTATGTTAGGTGTTGGGGAATATTTGTGTATAATCCACCTGAGAATAAGAAATAGGGATGTTTTTGAATAACAAATAACAGAATAAGAGCGCGATCTGAACAATTAAAAATTGAGAAATTATAAAATAATTATGTGAAATGAATAAATCCCTTAGAGGGAATGTATGAAATAAAATATCAGTGTATTTGATAAATGTTATGAAAGCAAGCGTAATAATAATAATAATAAAAATTATATAAATGAAGATTAAGTTGAATTATATGAAAGTAATAGCTTTTGAGCTTTTGTAAAAGAAATAAGACATGGTGTGAATACATGTTCTTAAAAATATAGCGATTATTGTCACGGGAGAGGATTAATATAAAAAAATTGAGATGTAGATCAAATGTTGATTTTGAATTTATCAGTTCTCTGGAAGACGCTAGGCCTTAAAGTAATGTATAGCGCATTGTCGCGCATTAAAATACATTGTCACGCTAGGAAGGCGTTGAATCTAAATACACTTGGTAAATTAATTGTGAGGGACAGTTGATTGCGGTAATTGATGATAAGTCCTCCATATAGTGATGTAGATCACGAGGCCATGTGTGTTATGTTGTGTTATAATAGGGAGCAAATTTATTGTATTATGAGCGCAGGTTATAAGACCGAGGCCGCCCGAAGTTGCATTTATATAAGTCCTCCGGTATGGGATTGGTTCCCGAGGCAGTTGAGAGAGTCGAACCCAGACTCGTCTAGTTGTTGAAGCCCCTAAATATTCGTTGTGAAAAGCCCAAAAATTTAAGTAAAGGAATAACATTTACTTTAAATAAGATTATATATTGTTTTGATTATAAGAAACTCATAAAATAGATATTGAGATGTGTAAAGAATAACACAGTTTATATTGGAAAATATCGAGCATTTGGAGCTCGTGATTGTAGTGAACTTTAAGAGGGATACTTTATGGAAGTGAAAAGAATTATAAGTTTGTTGGTTTGAAGGAAACCATGTATTTTAATATAACATTTGTTTGATTTTATGTATTCCTTGTTCATTTTGAACAAGTTAGAAGGATTGGTCAGTAGTTTATTTGTTTAATTTGTTTGTAGCGCCATATATTTGGTAAATTAAATGTTCTATAATAGGAGTTGATTTTGTTTGTATTTTGGAAGTGTATCCTCTATTTAATCCAAAATGTGTAAGTCACAGAGTGGGAGAACATACCATAACCCCGAAAATCCCGATTTGAGCATTGCTGGCATACTGTGATTTGCATATTTCATGCTAAATGGGCACAGTACTAAATTTCGTTCAATTCCGTTTCACCGTGTTTGAATTGACTGGGGAAATCGATTTGCACACATACATGGCCGCTGTCTGCAAACTATTGTGCTGATGACCTTGTCGTATGATCAAAAGATGCTTCCCACATAAAGGTACGTTGTCGCAAAATTTGGTAGAGATCAAATGATTAGGATGGTCGTAATTTGATTTAAGCTTTTAACATTTGGGTGGCCGCCATTACGTTTTCGTCAAGACGGTGGCGATGTAAAACATGACACTGAGGTGCCCTTTGCTAGTGCTACCTCTGTACCAAATTTCGTTCAATTCGGTTTCACTGTGTTCGAATATATATGGGGAATCCATTTGCACACATACATGGCCGCCATCCGCAAATAATTTGGTTGATGACCTTGTAGTTTGGTCAAAAGGTTCTCCATACATAAAGATAGAATGTTAGAAAAATTGGTAGAGATCAGATGATTAGCTTGGTCGTAATTTGATTTAAGGTTTTAACATTTGGGTGGCCTCCATTACGTTTTCGTCAAGATGGTGGCGATATAAAACATGACACCGAGGTGCCCTTTGCTAGTGCTACTTCTGTACCAAATTTCGTTCCATTCGGTTTCACCGTGTTTGAATTGATATGGGGAATCGATTTGCACACATGCATGGCCGCCATCTGCAAACTATTAGGCTGATGACCTTGTAGTTTAGTCAAGGGACGCTCACCATATAGATATATGTTGTTGCAAAATTTGGTAGATATCGGATGATTAGGTTAGTCGTAATTTGATTTAAGCTTTGAACATTTGGGTGGCCGACATTACGTTTCCGTCAAGATGGCGGCGACACTGAGGTGCCCTTTCTAGAGCTACCTCTGTACCAAATTTCGTTCAATTCTGTTTCACCGTGTTCGAATTGATAGGGGGGACAGACATTCAGAGTACACACACTCACACACACGCACACACACACACATAGACAGACACACCATTTTTCGCCCCGTGTTGATCTCATAAGTCTACTTTCATTTTTTGCAAAAATCGAAAGTAGGCTAAAAATATACATTCACATAAACATAAGCACGCAGTCACAATGTAAATAAAACCTAAGCCCTTAGCTCTCAGGTGGCTTTTGAGCTCTGATTTCTAGTTATGCCCGAAGGAGGATTTTATGCCACCTGGGAGGGAGTTCCAGGCTTGCACTGCGCGCTGATAGTATGTGAAATTGTGCTCAAGGACTATATTAGTGTGGTTTGTTGAAATGCGAGGAATCATTGAACAAACATTAAATACCAGGTAACAGTTCAATTAAGAAATGTTATAGTAGGCTACTACTAAACGTTAACTAGAATGGTATATTGGCTTTCACGGCCAATGAATTGAAACTCAGCAATTTTTCTAGGTTTGTGCCGTGTCATATGTGGGATTTTGCCTTGGACACCAAGCTGGCTCATCAGCGGGCTCTCGGAGGTAGCGCGCAGTTCGCTACTCCTGTGGGGGCCGGGCGAGGACACGAAGAGCTAGGCGAAACCCCACACAAGATACGGCACAAATCTAGAAACATTGCTGAGTTGTAATTAACTAGAATGCTTCATAATGTGTCACGAAATAAGGCGAATTAATCCTATATTTACCAAAGTACGTATTGTGGTGTAGTGATTACTGTAATTTGATGCTACCATGGAGGACTGGATCCCGTTATATTGCACGCTTAGATTGATGTGTTCAATTAACGGTTGATCGCAGGCGACCTATATTCATCACACTGTATATACCTTGTTATCCAAGAATCCACTGCAAATTGCTAGCGTTACTTTTACTTGTGCCACTGTGTTGTCGATGGAAGAAATACAATGAGAATAGTTTGATGGTGTTATTTTATCTAACGGCTAGTGTCGTTTGATGACAAGGTAGAACCATAGCTGACGTTAATTTGACCAACGGGTATTGTCGTTAGATTAGAAACAAGTTAGCTGAAGTTAATTTGACCAACGGATATTGTCGTTAGATTAGAAACAAGTTACCTGAAGTTAATTTGACCAACGGGTAGTGTCGTGTGAGGACAAGGTAAAACCATAGTTTTCTTAAGTTAATTTATCTGGCGGGTATTGTCGTTAGATTAGAAACAAGTTAGCTGGAGTTAATTTGATCAACGGATATTGTCGTTTGATAACAAGGTAGAGCCATAGTTTGATGAAGTTATTTTATCTAACGGGTATTGTCGTTAGATTAGAAACAAGTAATCAACGGGTATTGTCGTAGGATGACAAGTCAGAAGAATAGTTTGCTGTAGTTATTTTAACAAACTAATATTGTCGTTGGATGAGAAGGTAAAAGAATATGATCTGAAGCTATTTTGACTAAAGAGTATTGCCATTGATTGAGAACGTAGAAGAGTAGTCTGAAGTTATTTAATTAAAGAGTATTGCCATTGTTTGAGAAGATCGAAGAGTAGTTTGAAGTTATTTTAACTAAAACGTATTATCGTTGGATGAGAACGTAGAAGAGTAGTCTGAAGTTATTTAACTAAAGAGTATTATCATTGTTTGCAAAGATAGAAGAGTAGTTTGAAGTTATATTAACAAAAGAGTATTGGCGTTGGTTTAGAAACAACTAACGACACTCGTACTGTCGTTGAATGAGAAGTGAGAAGAATAGTAATGTGTACACGAAGACACGGGGGTTGTAAGCTGAAAATGAGCTTATTAGTCCCGAACATTGTTCTAGTCTCATCTCATTTCCATGAACCGAATGTACCTGCCTGATACAGACGGCGCGGCGCTACAGCGAAGCATGTCAAGCATGAATGATTCCGTTTCCGCCACTCCGCTGATGTGAAGTTCTGCCGCTCCTCTGGTACGAGCTGAAGATTGAGCACAGGGTGTTCATGACATAATGCCTATCTGCGAAGGGCGTACTATATTATTTTATACTTTATTTTTTATGTGTAACATCTTTCCACTCGGTATCTGGATATTTTTGTGGCACTCGGTAGCTGGACATTTTTGTGGGAGTGATTTTGGAAAAGAGACGGAAGTGGATGGGACGGAAGTGCATGGGACGGAAACAATGAGCGCGCGCGGTGGCGGAGATCGGTACAACGACGTACTGTAAGCCATTATATCATATTTGCTGAAAACAATTACTATTTATTAAATCTTCATATTTTTGCTGTATTCTTATTTAATGTAAGCACTCGATACCTCGAGTGCTATATCGCATCAACAAACACTCCAAACAACGTAGGAATTCAGTATATTAACACCGACTACAAACAATAATTGAAACTTCGTTGGTCTAAACGTATCACTGGGAGTAACGCATTTAATATACCTACTGCACACCTAATTTTTAATCGTGCCTATACTTGGCAGTGCGCTATATAGGCAATAAGAGGCCATTTTCTATAACACCGCTGGCATGTGTTCACTAACTGGCCGGTACAAAGCGCAGCTCGTATCAAGTTGGCAGTGGATTGCTCCCGCATACAGTTGCAGGTATATGTCACTACTGCAGATGCATTGGAGAATCCTTTCATGTTTGCTGACACAAGGTAGCACTGTGAGTTCATTCTTTAAAAAATGCGAGTAAGTAATATGGAATTATTCAAATAACCTGTCAGATATAAACAATTCATGCTTTTGGGCTAATGCCGTGTGTATTTTTAATTTAAACCATACGTTTCGGAGAAACCTTGCCTCCTTTTTCAATGGAAATAAACAATGTGGCCAAAGAAAGTATATCAATGAGATTACAAAAAATATAGATAAATTCCTCTGTTCGTCACCAGAGAGCAGCTGCCAGAAATTACTGCATGGATCATGGTGGAACGGCGGACAAAGTAGTAAGTAACCAGAAGGTAAAGGGGTCGGTGTGAAAATATAGAAACTCCTCGAAGAATGAGGAGGGGGGGGGGGGGGAGGTGGGGGGGGGGGGGTTAGATGGATATAAGGAAACATAAACAAAAGGGAAGTGTATCTGAACAATACCTAACGTCATACAGTCAACGGCGAAAAAACAGATGGAAACTCCTCCAGTGACGAACAAAGGAGATCAAATCCAGGCTCTGAGCCCTAGAGGGAAAATGTACAATTTTAAATATGTGAAGAACAGAGAGACTGAGAGGAACTATCTCCCTAGATCCTTAATAACTGGTAGCCAAGTGTCACTTAGCTGATATCCAGTGTCTCTGTTAAAATTATTGGGATTTTTACGAATTTCAACTGCCTCCCTTATAATTCTAGACCAGTTGTGCTTAACAAGGGCAAGCGCATGAGCATCCTTGAAACATACATCGTGCCCTGAAGACAGGGCATGTTCAGCTATAGCTGATTTGTCAGGTTGGTTTAGACGGATGTTCCTTTGATGCTCTTTGATGCGAGTTGCAATGGAACGTTTTGTTTGTCCAATGTAGACTTTTCCGCACAAAAACAAGGAATTATAACAACTCTAGCCAAAAGAGCGGAACGTATTTGTGAGGCATCAACTCTTCAGGAAGAGTTACATGCCTTACAAACCATGTTTAAGGGTAATGGCTATAATGAATCCACTATATATAGGTCCCTACATCCCAGAAGGAGGGATAGACAACCTTCTCAGAGCTCCGACGTGAGAGGAACTGCTTACCTCCCTTATATTCACAACACCACTGACCGCGTTGCTAAGATTCTCCGCAAGCACAAGATAAAAACAGTTTTCGGCACTATGACGAAAATTGGTCAACGTTTAGCATTAAACAAAGATAAATTGTCTCCAATACGGTGTATGAAGTCCCTTGTACTTGCGGAAAAGTCTACATTGGACAAACAAAACGTTCCATTGCAACTCGCATCAAAGAGCATCAAAGGAACATCCGTCTAAACCAACCTGACAAATCAGCTATAGCTGAACATGCCCTGTCTTCAGGGCACGATGTATGTTTCAAGGATGCTCATGCGCTTGCCCTTGTTAAGCACAACTGGTCTAGAATTATAAGGGAGGCAGTTGAAATTCGTAAAAATCCCAATAATTTTAACAGAGACACTGGATATCAGCTAAGTGACACTTGGCTACCAGTTATTAAGGATCTAGGGAGATAGTTCCTCCCAGTCTCTCTGTTCTTCACATATTTAAAATTGTACATTTTCCCTCTAGGGCTCAGAGCCTGGATTTGATCTCCTTTGTTCGTCACTGGAGGAGTTTCCATCTGTTTTTTCGCCGTTGACTGTATGACGTTAGGTATTGTTCAGATACACTTCCCTTTTGTTTATGTTTCCTTATATCCATCTAACCCCCCCACCTCCCCCCCCCCTCCTCATTCTTCGAGGAGTTTCTATATTTTCACACCGACCCCTTTACCTTCTGGTTACTTACTACTTTGTCCGCCGTTCCACCATGGTCCATGCAGTAATTTCTGGCAGCTGCTCTCTGGTGACGAACAGAGGAATTTATCTATATTTTTTGTAATCTCATTGATATACTTTCTTTGGCCACATTGTTTATTTCCATTGAAAAAGGAGGCAAGGTTTCTCCGAAACGTATGGTTTAAATTAAAAATACACACGGCATTAGCCCAAAAGCATGAATTGTTTATATAATAATCCGGGCCGTGAAAGCCTTAATATGCAAACCTGTCAGATGTTACACATCATATGCGACTACTGTAAGGCTCGTATTTTTTTCTACCCAAATGAAGTGCATTACACATCAGTTGTTACGTCCACCCTCTCAACAAAATCTCCTTGTAGAGTGAGTCCGGGAATGTTCTCCGCAGCGCCTACATGCGTCTGCGAGAGCTATCTACAGCAGTTACGTTGGTAGCACGGCTGCCGCTTGCATCGTAACAAATAAACAGTAAACTTTGTACTCACCACAGCCATTCATAACAAATGCTGGAACCATTCACAGTACATCACTCTTTTTCCGTAATCAGTTTGTTTTAATTCATGAACCACGGTAACTTTTTAAGGGAACAACTGAAGCTTGTCTCTTACAGCTTTATGTGCTGTCGACTTAGAGATTCCTGTTTGTTGAGCCAATTTTCGTGTTGATTTACTTGGACTACGCAGCATTATATCGGAGATTTCATCAAGTTTTTCGTCTGTTAAAAGCACAGGCCTGCCTGTTCCCGGTACATCGTGAACTGAGCCAGTCACACGAAATTTACTTACCAAATCTTAGTGTTATATTTTCTGTAAACCGATCGCCTTCGCGAAAAACGTATTCCACCAAAAAACCTCTCTCTTCAGTAGTAAACATTACCGCCTGTATACTGTTGCACTCTTGAATAATCTATCTGAACGCTCGCTTACTGTAATACACACTGAAGACATGCAGGCTCGTTCGCTTATTGCAATTCACACTGACAGCAAACACGGGAGAGCCCCGCTATGAAGGACTCAGTGCAGTGCAGCCAACTATGCTATGACTCAACCACTCACAGCTGCACGTACCCACTGCGGAGAACATTCTCGGGCGCCCTGTAGTTTCATGCACTTCTGCTATCGATGTGTCAGTCTCTCTAAACCGTCCTGAAACCATTCCTTCGGAGAGATGCATACCCATACCTAGACAGCTGTGACCAGTTCCGCAAAATCTGCAAAACGGCGAACATGCATGGAAGCATATGGGCAGTCCACCGCCAAAGAAATGTCGAACAGTGCCATCAGTCGGCAACTGAATGGCGACAGTGTTCTGGGACACAAAGGGCATCATCCTCATTGACTGGTCAGAATTGGGAGCCACGATTAACAGTGAAGTATATGTCGCAACCCTTAAGAGCTTACGTCGTGCCATTGAAACTAAGCGGCCAGGAAAATGTGCTAAAGATGTTGAGCCATGTTTAACATCTCTCATTTCTTTATTTTCTTTGGCGGCCGTCCCGGATGACTCAGACGCCATGTGAGATACTTTCTGTCCGGACGTGCCTTGAGGCTCTCCGCCTTATTATTTAAAATGTAATGTTTTCCTTTTTATTTAACATTGTTATTATGCCGAAGCCTTCCATTTACTCATGTAAGTAATACATCTAACCTTGTGTCCACTATGCTCATTTCCTAAATTTAACCTTTCTTTCTGATCTTCGTCGTGTGCTTGGATCTGCTGTGGAACCAATCGAAATGGCGGTCTCCTGTTTTATTTTGTTTGAATCTTCGTTTAACCTTTTATTTGTGCCGTGAAATATATCTGCGAGTGATTTTGTGAGTGTATGTTTTTCTTGCTGCCAGGTGCATTGAAGTTGTTTTGATTTGGGCATATCTTCGAATGGGTCTCCCGTGGTTTGTGGACGTTGGCGTTTCGACCATTCTCCCAACACGAGGCATGACACCATATATTTTAGCCCTTATGTTTTCCCTTCATTCCATGCTTCGTGCAACTGAATCACGGCGGTAACTTTAAGTAGGCCTTACCGTATTCAGCTCGAGCTCGGAACGTAAGTTGGGGACCATATAGGTTTAGCATGTTTTGCTAGACTACCTACAAGCACGAGTTGATTTGTGTTTTATTACTGCATCGACGGCTGGCATTTTGTGTGTTTGATTGCGTGTATGTATCATGATATATTTCACGGACAGTTGACGTCATTTGTTTCTCCTTGTAGTATCTTTGGTTTTTGCATTCTCTGGGGACTGCCAGCTCGATCGCATCCCCATTGCTCGCCACAGCCTCTGCGACGCGCACACAGCCTCTTGCTTTATCTTTGCTATGCTTGTTATTTGTGGTCGTCATGACAACCATCCATCTCTAGGCTGAGAAGTGATTGTTGTTGAGCAGCGACTGGCTCGATTGCCTCTTGATCTTTTACTGCCTCCCTTTTTATATCGTTTTCACCGAAGTGAGCATAGGTATGAATTTAATTTGTTAACGTTATTTACTATCGTAAGTTATTTATTGTTATTTATATTTATCTTCCCCGTTTGAAAGTGACTTTATTTGACCCCTAGGTGAAGGGTATTCTTTTTTGTGTGTGTAATTCTGGCCGGGTTTCTTTGTGTGTTCGGTTTCAATTCATTAAATTTCCATTTCTTTACCCATGTGTCTTATTTAGTAGTGTTTGGCGATCGGGCTGCTCGCTCTCTCTCTCTCTCTCTCTCTCTCTCTCTCTTCAAACCTTGGCCTAACTTATTCTAGCTGTCTAGCACCAGGAGGGTATTCCTACCACTCGTCGTGGGACCACCTTCACGGAGTCTGGAGTCGCTCGGCACATCTGGCCTGCAAGTACGGGCCCAGCACAGGTCAGAAATTAACATCCATTTCCACTGCGTACTCCTTTCTTTTCTAGTTGGTTCCAGTGATGCAGCTAGGAGGCACGCCAAGAATATGTTTATTTTAATAGGGCGGTGCAGATGGTATCAGTTGCGAGGTTAAGTCTCCTGGTCGCTTAGCCATATCCATTGGATTTTAATATTTCGCTGCATATTTTTCAATGTTGTTTTTTTTCTGTTTCATGTTCCCTATTGCATACTATGCAAACAAATATTGAGAGTCAATGTGAACTTCCAAGGAGTATGGACCATAAAAATAACAAACTGTAAGGAGAGTGCAATGAGTTGGACCCTATCAACGAACCCCAGCATTGGTAATGTACTAACCAACCCTACTTCTTGTATCGTACTCATTTCAGGCGCAAGACGGAGGCAAGACATTTGTAGTTATTGTTTTGAATTGTAGCTAGCAGTACTTCTGTAGTTTAGCCATGTATTCTCTCCCAGGTTGTAACGTGAAGAAGGAGCTCTTCCAGTCTGACGATGATCTGCTATCGTTTGAAAGTGTCTGTGGGAAAGACACTAATCCATTGACTGAGGTGAAAGGCCATCGCAAGGGAGGCGTAGCCAATATAGTGTCCAAGTGGGGAATTTCATTTTCTGGTGAACTGGGAGTTTCGTCTGTATTTGAGTTCTTAGACAGGGTCAGTGAACTCTGCCATTGTTATGACCTCGAACCAGACGACATTGTTGTCTGCCTACCGTTATTGTTGAGTGGTTTAGCTTTAAAATGGTATCGACTTACCAACAGATCTTTCATCTCGTGGGTTGATTTCTGTAAGTCAATAAAGGAGCGGTTTACGACTTATGATTTTGAACATGACTTGAAGGCTGAAATTCATCGCCGTACCCAGGGTTTGGAAGAGCCTGTAGACGATTTTGTTACTGGGCTAATGACTTTAATAAGTAGGTTGTCGCAGCCCCTTCCCCTTATTGAAACTGTTGATATTGTGTATAGAAATCTAGCACCTGAGTACAAGTCTTTCATACGCCGGTCCAGTGTGTATAGTGTGGCTGACATTGTTGATCAAGGACGTGAATGCGAGTTCAATCGGCGCCTGCGCAAGTCATATGTACCCCCACCCCTCCCCTCTGACAGTTTGTTTCCAGAGACTGCATGCGCGGAATCCCAGATTCAGAGGACTGCGCACCCATCTTCAATATCTCGTCAGGAGGACCGGGCAGTTAACCGTCCCCACTCGCATATTGTCGGGAGTATTCCCAATGCTACTTCTTCTGCGAATCCCGCTCCTCAGGATCAACAGTTACCTCGAAACCCGAACATGTATAACCGTATAAAATGTTGGAATTGTGATCGTTTGGGGCATCATTTTAATTCCTGCCGTGCGCCCTCTCGTGTGTTTTGTCACACATGTGGTCTTCGTGACGTGACGCACATAGCCTGTCCTAGATGTGCTTCGCGTCAGGGAAACGAGCATGGGTCCCCGGTTTAGACCCGCCGGAGTGGCCATGCAATGAAGTTCGCCGGGAAATGAACATTTCCACGACTGGAAACTTCTGTCCTTGGGTCCCTGTAAGTGTTAAGAAATTGTCGATACCCGCTTTACTGGATTCTGGTGCTTCACGTTCATTTATTCAGCGCTCCATCGCGGAACAGCTTCCTGTTACTCAGATTTGTCCACAAGATGGGGGTTTAAAATTTTATTCTGCGGTGAAGTCATCTATTTCCGTTTCTAGCGTTGTAACATGTCATATTAAGATATGTGGTTATTCTTGGGATTGGAACTTCCATGTGGTGGATGACTTATCTACGCCTATGATCTTAGGTTCTGATTTTATGCACAAAGCAGGGTTGAGGCTTGATTTTTCGGATCATTCCTTCAGTTTTTTGTTTAAATCCAAGGAGCGGTTTCATTTTAATACTTGTGAAGCGAGTGTTCCTTGTAATTTTTCTGGTATCTCTGCTGTTCTAATCCCTCCTACTTTATTCACGAGTCAACGTGACGCTTTATCTGATTTGGTGAATGAATTTCCAGATGTTCTCACGTCGGAACTGGGTTCCGCTATCGGCTACGAGTGTCATATTGATTTAACTGATGAGGTTCCAGTTAGGTCGGCGCCATTTTCGTGCTCTCCACCCAAACTCATTGCCATGAGAGAATATATTGATGATCTTAAGGCACGCGGTGTTGTGAGTCCTTCTAAGTCTTCTTATGGTAGTCCAGCATTCCTGGTGCCTAAGAAAGAGGGTACTTTTCGTTTAGTAGTTGATTATCGTCGACTCAATTCTAAGGTGGTGTTCGACAACTTTCCCCTTCCAACTCTGGAGAGCGCTTTTCAGCATTTTCACGGGACGAAGTACTATTCCGTCCTAGATTTGAATAGTGCATATTATCAAATTCCTCTCGATCCCGAGAGCCGTAAGGTAACTGCGTTCTCCACTCCGTTCGGCCTTTTTGAGTTCAATAAGTTACCCATGGGCATTTCTATCGGCGGACAAGTATTGAGTAGGGTTTTGGATGAGTTATTTGGAGATTTAAAGTATTCATCTGTGTTTAACTATCTTGATGACCTCGTGATTTACAGTCAGTCTTTTGAGGATCACCTGATCCATTTACGTGAAGTCCTATGTCGTCTTCGCAGAGCCGGATTCACTGTTAACCCGGACAAAATCTCTTTGGCTTCGAAGCAAATCAAATTTTTAGGTCACATTCTTTCGGATGTGGGCATAGAAGTGAACCCTGAACGTGTCCAATGTATCCAAGAGTTCCCTACTCCCACGAATGTGAAAGCAGTCCGACGTTTTTTGGGAATGGCAGGCTTTTACAATCGGTTCATTAAGGGCTTTTCGGACATTTCAGCGCCCCTGAATTATTTGAAGAAGAAGAATGTACGATTCGTGTGGGGCCCCGACCAGTGTCTCGCCTTTGAGAAATTGAAAGAATGTCTTTCTTCTGCTCCCGTCCTTCGAACTCCGGATTTTGGGAAAGATTTTATGTTACATTGTGATGCGAGTGATGTCGCAGTTTCTTGTGTGCTTAGTCAGCAGGTGAATGGTAATTTGGCACCCATCGCTTTTGCCAGTCGGATGCTTAATGATTGCGAACGCCGGTATTCCACTTTCGAGAAAGAAAGTCTGGCTGTCGTATTCGGCTGTGAACGTTTCAGATCTTTTCTAGAACATCGGCATTTCATAGTGTATACCGACAATGAAGCTCTGTCCTGGATGCGCTCGCATGTCAAAAAATTGGGACGTATAAATCGTTGGATTCTTCGTCTATCCTCTTTCAGCTTTGACATCATTCACGTCAGAGGCAGTGAAAATGTTGTAGCGGATTGTTTGTCACGCATGTTTGAGGAACCTCCTCCCATTGTTGAGATCCCCGAGCCAGTGAATCTTCTCCAACACATTCCATGGTCTTTTACTGACATCCGTACGTACCAAGCAGATGACCCATTTTGTGTCACATTGCGTGAAAAAATTCTCGGGAAAGATCCTGGTGTATCTGAGTTTTCATTGCGCAATGATGTTATAGTGCATACCGCTCCTCGATCTTCGAAATGTAGGATTTTCGTGCCAGAGAATATACGAAGTATGCTCTTGGCGTATTTCCATGAATCCTGTTTTGGATTACATTTAGGTATGACGAAGACTTTCCATAAAATCTCTCAGGAATTCTTCTGGCCTCATTTGAAAGCGGATGCTTTTGCTTTCGTCCGAAAATGTGTTACGTGTCAACGTTCTAAGCCAGCAAAGAATTCTCGCATTGGACTTCACCACGCTGACACGATGTCATATCCTAATGAGCGCCTGTTTATAGATTATTTTGGCCCCCTAGTTAGGTCATCTTCTGGTCATAAAGCTATACTTACTGTCGTTGATGGATTTTCAAAATTTGTATGGTTATTTCCTGTCAGGGAAATCACGACACGTACCACTGTTAGGCTTTTGACCAATCATATTTTTGGTGTTTTTGGTCCTCCAAAGTTTTTAGTGTCCGATAACGCGAGCGTTTTCCGGTCCAAGTCTTTTAGATCAATGTGTTTTTCTTGGGGAATTGATCATGTCTTTTTGGCACCCTACCACCCTCAGCCAAATCACGTTGAAAGGTTTCATCGTAACTTGAAGGCTTGCTTGAGTGCGTTCCACAACGCAGATCAGTCACGTTGGGACGCAAATCTTCAGTTTTTCTCCTTAGGATTTAACACTGCTCTTCATGAATCGACGAATTCTACCCCTTCGGAATTGTTTTTAGGAAGGCGTATTGTTGATCCACTTCAGCTTCAGTGGAAAATAGATTATCTGGCTGCGCCATCCCGCCGTACCTCAGTCAAAGAAAAATGGGAAGTTGCTGTACGGCATCTGAAAAGGGCACGAGATCGCGTGGCGTCTCGCTATAACAAGGGTAGGCAACCTGTTTGTTTTCAGGTGAATGACGACGTGCTAGTGCGCCTGCACCCACAGAGTTCGGCCAAGAATAAGGAGTCAGCTAAGCTAATGCTTCGCTGGAGCACGCCCAAAACTATCACTAGATTTTTAACACCTGTCACTGTTGAATTGATCTCCAAGGAGAATCCCACCGACGTATCCAGAGCTCACATATCTCAATTGAAACCATTTATTGTGTAACCTTCTTATTTGCTGTGTTTAATGTTGTCCTTTTTCTGCGTAGGTTAGCCAATCATAATTTGCTTATGTTATCCAAGGAAGCTAGTATTCATATGGCGTCTCCTTGACCTGCCTATTATTGAACCAATTTTGACCGAGGCAGAGTCAAGTACAAATTTACGAGCTCAAGAAAGAAAATAATACAAGAAGAAATAGGCCTACATACTCTGTGTAACTTAATATGTATTGTAAAAATATGTATTTTTGCGAATTCGGCCAGTAGAGAATTTATATTCTATAAATAATGGACACATTATATCGCTTCTTTGTTATTTTAATACGTCACTTTCATGATGGGTATAAGGAGAATGGCAGACTTCGGCGTCAAAGGGCGAAAGTCTTTTGTTTATGATTTTCGTCCGTGTCTCTATCTACTTTTCTTGTCATTGTAACGCGCAGGCGAACCGTAATACCATTATGACAAGCCCAGGGATCGTCAAAGGAACGCGCGCCTTTGGGGACCCCGAAGGAGTTCTGTCCTGATATTGCGATCGCCGAAGCGATCTGATTATTTTTATATATTACTTCATTTTATAACTGTATTCTTTCTGATATGGCTCAATTGCTTAGGTGATTGTTATATCGATCACCCTCCCCCCTCATATTTTGTGTACTGTTATAGTTGTTGACAAACCACCTGAGTGATAAGGATGTTGTGTATTTTGGAACACTTGGGACATGATTGATTTCAAAGCGGTGGTGCTTAGTGATGTAAAAAGAAAAATCTTTTATTATTATAAATAATTTTTCTTTTGGGGGGTGGTGTGGATACTGAGCCATGTTTAACATCTCTCATTTCTTTATTTTCTTTGGCGGCCGTCCCGGATGACTCAGACGCCATGTGAGATACTTTCTGTCCGGACGTGCCTTGAGGCTCTCCGCCTTATTATTTAAAATGTAATGTTTTCCTTTTTATTTAACATTGTTATTATGCCGAAGCCTTCCATTTACTCATGTAAGTAATACATCTAACCTTGTGTCCACTATGCTCATTTCCTAAATTTAACCTTTCTTTCTGATCTTCGTCGTGTGCTTGGATCTGCTGTGGAACCAATCGAAATGGCGGTCTCCTGTTTTATTTTGTTTGAATCTTCGTTTAACCTTTTATTTGTGCCGTGAAATATATCTGCGAGTGATTTTGTGAGTGTATGTTTTTCTTGCTGCCAGGTGCATTGAAGTTGTTTTGATTTGGGCATATCTTCGAATGGGTCTCCCGTGGTTTGTGGACGTTGGCGTTTCGACCATTCTCCCAACACGAGGCATGACACCATATATTTTAGCCCTTATGTTTTCCCTTCATTCCATGCTTCGTGCAACTGAATCACGGCGGTAACTTTAAGTAGGCCTTACCGTATTCAGCTCGAGCTCGGAACGTAAGTTGGGGACCATATAGGTTTAGCATGTTTTGCTAGACTACCTACAAGCACGAGTTGCTTTGTGTTTTATTACTGCATCGACGGCTGGCATTTTGTGTGTTTGATTGCGTGTATGTATCATGATATATTTCACGGACAGTTGACGTCATTTGTTTCTCCTTGTAGTATCTTTGGTTTTTGCATTCTCTGGGGACTGCCAGCTCGATCGCATCCCCATTGCTCGCCACAGCCTCTGCGACGCGCACACAGCCTCTTGCTTTATCTTTGCTATGCTTGTTATTTGTGGTCGTCATGACAACCATCCATCTCTAGGCTGAGAAGTGATTGTTGTTGAGCAGCGACTGGCTCGATTGCCTCTTGATCTTTTACTGCCTCCCTTTTTATATCGTTTTCACCGAAGTGAGCATAGGTATGAATTTAATTTGTTAACGTTATTTACTATCGTAAGTTATTTATTGTTATTTATATTTATCTTCCCCGTTTGAAAGTGACTTTATTTGACCCCTAGGTGAAGGGTATTCTTTTTTGTGTGTGTAATTCTGGCCGGGTTTCTTTGTGTGTTCGGTTTCAATTCATTAAATTTCCATTTCTTTACCCATGTGTCTTATTTAGTAGTGTTTGGCGATCGGGCTGCTCGCTCTCTCTCTCTCTCTCTCTCTCTCTCTCTCTTCAAACCTTGGCCTAACTTATTCTAGCTGTCTAGCACCAGGAGGGTATTCCTACCACTCGTCGTGGGACCACCTTCACGGAGTCTGGAGTCGCTCGGCACATCTGGCCTGCAAGTACGGGCCCAGCACAGGTCAGAAATTAACATCCATTTCCACTGCGTACTCCTTTCTTTTCTAGTTGGTTCCAGTGATGCAGCTAGGAGGCACGCCAAGAATATGTTTATTTTAATAGGGCGGTGCAATGTGCTTCTGCAACATAACAATGCCCGCCCCACACTAGCCGAGAGACCACCGCTGCCATTGATCAAATGGGATTCACGATGCTGCCACATCCACCATACTCTCCCGACTTGGTACCAAGTGATTATCACCTGTTCGGGAACATGAAGAAACCTCTGGACACAACTGTCAAGGCATGGGTACGCATCACTCCGAAAGAATAGTTTCAGGAAGGTCTGGAGAGAGTGACAAATCCGTGGCAAAAGTGCATAAAGTTACAAGGACATTATGTTAGACGTGACAACTGATGTGTAATGTTTGGGTAGGAAAAAATAAAGTGTAAATCAATATAGTGCGCCCCTCTTATAACTTTATCAAGGTATGTGCATTATCATAAAATTTAATTAACTTCAGAGCTGAAACTCTTGAGTGTCCTTTATTTTTCTCTCGCTTATTACAGCTGCTCGCAATCTATCAGCATAAATTACGTTGGTCCGAGATACCATTATACTGTACAGTATTTCATCATAGCTATAGGATGGTAATGATGATAATTGTTGCTTTAGGGGGCCTAAAATCTAGGTTATCGGCCCCTAATTGTTTGGGTGATCGTGAAGATAATAATGAAATGTAAACTATAACTAAAACTAACTACCAACTTACATACTAGACGAAGAAACGGAAAACAAAAGGAGAATAAGGCAAATAAAGGACAGGAGGGAAAAATGCCCTCAACCCTCGAAGAATGCGGATTGAGGGACTTGTAAGGAAGGAGAGCCATGAAAGGCATATAGGAAAGTGAAAGAGGAGAGGGTCCGCCCCTGAGGTAATGGATAAAAGGGAGAAGACCGGACCCAGCTCAGGTATCCCTTGGGGTCGCGAACTCCCCACCCGTGAGCCCCTGAGGGTGTAGCAATATCTAGGGTGCACCAGAAGTGTTGGGGCTACATACACCCTGCCTCCTTGAGGGCCTTGAGCAGAAGGCAGGAGATAACATGAAAAGAAATAGAAGGCTGACCCCTCACAGAAGGAGGGTACTGTATCAGAAAAGATAAGACAAGGGCCAATTAAGGAGGGAAAGGAAGAGACTCCCTAGGCCTCAGATACCCTAATACCGTCGGGGTCGGAAGAGAACAAGAGTTGACCAAGTGAGGTCGACAGGAAAGAAGATGGAGAGGAGCTGGGCACAAGTAAGTGGAAGCAATGCCGGACTCAGCTGGGGCCCCGTGGTCGCCAACCCGCGTCCTACTAGATGTGAGCCCCTGTGGGGGCTTAGCTATAGGCCGCGTGCATGGAGCATAGATGGATCCACTTGATGCCGGTATTCACTAACAAGGGGAGGATACGATGCACGGGTCACCGATTCGAACCATCTTTAGTACACTTGTAGGGCATGACTAGGCGTATACCAGGGGCAAGTAGTAAGGTGCGCTTCTCAGCCGATTCCAAGAAATTAATAATACATTATTCGTAATTGCTGTACGGCGTTCATGTGCGCTGTACGTTAACATGAAGCCAAGGAGCGCGTGGTGTAGCGGTAAGAGCCCTGCTTCGTAAGCGTGGGATCACTGGATCGAATCCCACCGGTGAGTCTTTTTTTTAACATAGGCAATTCGTACAATTGTAGGTGTCGTGAATAATGTTCGTTTTGCAGTCAATTGTAATACAGTGTTTTGTGAGCGGGAAAAGGGATTCTGAAATCATCGTATGGGGGTCAACGATTGTGACATTACATACTGTACAGTATCGGCATTGCAAATACATTGGTATTATACATGGTGAGGTGTATTCTATCATATGTATACATTTATACGTTGAAGACCCAGTCTGTTCCGTTCATTGCACGTCTGTGAACCATCAGACCACCCCGTAAGCAGTGACTCTTGCTATGGGTATTGGTTGGAAATTGACACTGGTTACAAAAAAAAAAAAAAAAAAAAAGACGACACACTGCAAAGGCTCACCGGTAGGATTTGAACCAGCGATCCCGTGATTTCGAAGCAGGGCTCTTACCGCTTCACCACGCGCTCATTGGATTCACTCTAGCGTACAGCGCACATAGACGCCGCACTGTATTTGCAATGAATTAATTACTCGGAAACGGCTGAGAAGCGCATCTTACTACTTGCACCTGGTATACGCCTGGTCATGCCCTACACGTGTACTAAAGATGGTTCGAATCGGTGACCCATGCATTGTATCCTCCCCTTGTAAGTGAAATGAAAATCCACAGCCTGCTTCCAGTCTCCGACCGGGTCAGGAATGGAATGAATGAAGCCCCCATCTAGCGGCGAGGATATGAACTGTGCCGGCTGCCGAGGCCTGACGCACTCCTCTGGGGCAATGATTAAATGAATGACAGATGGAATGAAATGATAGTGGAGAGTGTTTTGCTGGAATGAAATTTTTACAGGGAAAACCGGAGTACCCGGAGAAAAACCTGTCTGCCTCCGTTTTGTCCAGCACAGATCTCACATGGAGTGACCGGGATTTGAACCACGGATCCAGCGGTGAGAGGCCGGCGTGCTGCCGCCTAAGCCACGGAGGCTTCCTACCCTTGTAAGTACTGATGGTAATGATGATAATTGTTGTTTTAAGAGACCTATCATCTAGGTTATCGGCCCCTAATGGTTTGGGTGACAGTGAAAGATGAGATGAGAATGAAAACTATAACTAATACTAACTACAAACTTACATACTAGAAGAAGAAATGGTAAACAAATAAAGGATAAGGCAAATAAAGGACAGGAAGAAAGGAAATGCTCTCAACCCTCGAATAATGATGATTGAGGGACTTGTAAGGAAGGAGAGCCATGGAAGGCAGATAGGAAAGGGAAAGTGGAGAGGGCCCGCCCCAAGGTCAGAGGAAAAAGGGGACAAAACGGACCCATCTCATGAATCCCTCGGGGTCACCAACTCCCAAACTCACCAGCCGTGAGCCGTTGTGGGTGTTACACTATCCAGAGTGCACCTGAAGTGGTGGGGCTACATACACCCTGCCTCCTTGAGGGCCTTGAGCAGAAGGCAGGAGATACCATGAAAAGAAAAAGAAGGCTGACGCCTCGAAGAATGAGGGTATCAGGAAGGATGAGACAAGGGCCAATTAAGGCGCGAATGTAAAAGACTTCCTAGGCCTCGGACACCCTAATACCGTCGGGGTCGGAAGAGAACAAGAGTTGACCAAGAGAGGACGACAGGAAAGAAGACGGAGAGGAGCCCGGCACAAGTAAGTGGAAGCAATGCCGGACTCAGCTGGGGTCCTGTGGTCGCCAACCCACGCTCCACTAGATGTGAGCCCCTGTGAAGCACTTAAGTACTACCCTGTGTGTATTTCAATGGCTGCGCCCGTAATAAATTGACATTCTCCAGAATTTCTTGTGTTGTTAATGTAGGTGACTATTGTTTGTAGAGGCAGATCATCAATGTCATCTGACACTCGTAACGCACCATAAACTGTGCTTTGGATTGTGTAGGAAGTGGCAGATGCACGGAAATGGACGACACATCGCTCAAACAGCTAAGTACACAATACACAATAACTTGGCCATTTAATAACAATCGCACTAACCAAGCAAACTTGAAGGGTTGTGTCCAGATTGCGTTCACCTCATTAGCAGTCCCGATTTCGGTCACTTTCGTTTTAGGGAAGAAATATAAACCTTCCAGCGTCCAGATTGCCATCAATTTTCTTTGGAGTGGATGCTGCCATTCATGAGGTACTTTGACGCACCATTCACTTTCCCATTCCTTTCTGGCACTGAAGTTACTTAAAATGAGTTCTTGAGCTGTTTGAATGGGTGGAGACCTGGACTTCAGACGATGAAATCCCCCAATTACGTCACCATGAATAGAGAGAGACTGGTTCGCTGTTATTTTATGGAATTCTCGGACCAAGTTCTTCATTCTTCCTAGTCTTGGAAGCTGATTCCTGCCCGTGGTGCCCCTGCTAAGGTAGTTGGAATTTAATTTCCATTTTTAAGATCTCCTAGCGACACACAAACCGATACAACGTAGCTCCTTTCAGAACCAATCGACAAAGCCATTGGGACCAATTCTAAGAAGAATGATAATAATTTTCGTAACAGTAATTGACCTTGATAATGGCGGTAAAGCAGTCATCTCGATTGTTTTCAAGAAACGAGCCGATGACGACGGTGTCCCTAGACACTAAACATGGACGAAGAAGAACGTGAGCTATGTTATTGTGCTACATCAAAGTAGTTGTATTTTCCACTTATTTATTACAGATTGTCCCGACTAACGTAAGCCAAAAATTGTCACGTGAGGACTGGCGCCATGGGTAAATCTGACTCGACCGTAAATAATATAGAAATAACTTGAGTGTTCAAAAGCTATGGACATGTTTCTTTTGCAGGGTGAAGTTCAAGGCTGGGAAGGAAGGTACAGTAAGCGATAGGAAATTAGGGCTGACCAAAACGGAAATATAGAGCAATATTTAATCCTCGGGTCAAAAATACCCATACGCCACATAGAAAAACAAATCACACTCAGTCTGAAAGACTAGACTTTATATCATTTCAAATGACGCATGCTACAAATACTACACATGTTAGGACTCTTTCAACAGACTCCATTACCCATTAACGTAGGCTTCACGCGCGGGCACCTCTTTAAGTGTCACCCATTATTTGAATCTGATATCTTGCAAACCTCTTTAAGGGTCACCCTGTATTTGAATTGAATCTAACATACTGTACACCTCGTTAACTGTCACCCTGTATTTTGCTCTGACATCCTGCACACCTCTTTAGGAGGCACCCTGTATTATTGTCTGGCATCTTGTATATCTCTTTAGGAGTCCCCCTGTATTCTTATCTGACATCTTGTGCATCTCTTTAGGAGTCATCTTGTATTCTTATCTGGCATTTTGTATATCTCTTTAGGAGTCACCCTGTATTCTTATCTCGCATCTTGTACTGTATTTTGCTCTGACATCCTGCACACCTCTTTAGGAGGCACCCTGTATTCTTATCTGGCATCTTGTATATCTCTTTAGAAGTCCCCCTGTATTCTTGTGTGACATCTTGTACACCTCTTTATGAGTCACCCTGTATTCTTGTCAGACATCTTGTGCACCTGTTTAGGAGTCACCCTGTATTCTTCTCTGCCATCTTGTGCACCTCTTTAAGAGTCATCTTGTATTTTATCTGGCATCTTGTATATCTCTTTAGGAGTCACCCTGTATTCTTATCCTTTTCGCTTCGCTCGAAGCCCCAGGTCGCTCGACGCCCCAGGACTCTTTCAACAGACTCCATTAACCATTAACTTAGGCTTCCCGCGTGGCTGCATGACGTTACGAACTCGCCGTCCATTACCCATTAACTTAGGCTTCCCGCCGCTGCATGACGTCACCGTCTCCGTCTCCGTAACGCATGACTTTTGACTCAAGTCGACAAGATCATTTGAAATGATAAAAAAAAACTGAATTTAAATTTACTTGGCACCGTTTGACTACAGATAAGTGATACTAAATGCGCAATTAGTATGATTCATTGATCCCCATTCACTATTCCTATCACGCTTAACCTCTGACTCTAGCCTCAACATCAGCTAAGCACTAGTCTTATCAGAGATGTCAGGGAGCAACAACACGATTTACAAAGCTCATGGGCAAAGAACAATATGACGCACAGCTTCAATGCCTACAAAAGAAAATAGATTTAATTAAATATAGAATCGCAATGAGAAGGTAATTTAGAGTTGTTGTGACTATACTAAGCGTTATCTGGATATGATGCTTTCCCCAGAGCTACGATGTATAAAAGCAGTCCAAAATTCTAGCTAGTGGAAAATTGCTCTGCCGCCATATTAAGGTTATGTAAACAATTGAACTAACTTAGATATCAGTGTATTACGAAGGTGGATCAAAAAATAAGTTGCACTTCCCAGTTATGGCCATTTATTACACCACCTAGGCTATACAACAGCAACACGCCTATGACGACAAACAATGTAACGTCACATTTCTACATAGTTTCCAAGAGACTCCGAACATTTCTGCCATCGCACAACCAACTTGTCGATACCGGATGCATAGAAAGTTCCTCCAGCGTTCTGCAACCACACGGAGACAGCGGCCTTCACCCCCTTATCGGCTCGGAAACGTCGACCACCGAGGTCCGTTTTGAGCTTACCGAGCAGATGAAAGTCACATGGCGTTAGGTTTGCCGAACGAGCGTACTGCTGCAGCGTTTCAAGTGGGAGGTCTGGCAACATCCACCCTACAGTCCCGACCTAGCGCCATGTGACTTTCATGTGTTCGGTAAGCTCAAAACGGAGCTCGGTGGTCGACGACTCCAGACCGATGAGGAGGTGAAGGCCGCTGTCTCCGTGTGGTTGCAGAACGCTGGAGGAACTTTCTATGCATCCGGCATCGACAAGTTGGCTGTGCGTTCGCAGAAATGTTTGGAGTCTCTTGGGAACTATGTGGAAAAGTGACGTTACATTGTATGTCGTTATAGGCGTGTAGCTGTTGTATAGGTGGTGTAATAAATGGCCATGACTTGGAAGTGCAACTTATTTTTTGATCTGCCCTCGTACAATGTGTATAAACATTTGCTGTACCAAGTTTCACTGCGCTCGGATAGTTAAATCGCGAAAAATGTCCATTTAAATGTTTCAACTCCGCTTGGCCGCCATATTCGTTTTGTATTTAACAGGTTTATGGAAGTCACATAGACAAACTTCTAGTAGTACCCTTTATCACCGTACTAAATTTCAGGGTGATATCTGTTACTGTTACGGAGATATATAATGCCAGTGAAATATTTCGCGTGGCAGCCATTTTGGATTGGTGAAACGTATTAAAATTTGAAAGGTTCGGTCGAGGTCAAACGAGGTAGTAGTATGTAGCCTACTATACTTACCGAGTTTCATTGAAATCTCTATGGCTGTTTAACTTTTATTAGAGACCCACACACGTGGGCAAAAGGTGATCTCATAAGCCATGCTTATGAGATCACCTTTTGCCCGTGTGTCTGTCTGTGTGTGCGTGTGCGATGGTGTGTATGATGGTGTGTGCCCCCCCCCTAATAACTTCTAAACGGCTGGATCGATTTCAATGAAACACGGTATGTTAATAGCACTATTCCGGACGACCCCGACCGTTCCCTTCAAATTTTGTTACGTCTCACGAATCCAACATGGCGGCTGTGCGAAGTATTTCACCAGCATTCAATATCTCCGAAACTATTCCCGATATCACCCTTGAATATTTTACGGTGATAAAGGGAACTACTAAAAGTTCACCTATGTGACTTTTGAAAAACTGGTAACTACAAAACCAACATAGCGGCCAAGCGAATTTGCGACTTTGAAATAGACGTTTCTCGCGATTTAACCAACCAAACGCAATGAAACTTGGTACAGCATATGTTAATACACATTGTAATGCACCAACATCTAACTTCGTGCAATTGTATACATAACCTCAAGATGACGGCTGTGCGAAATATTTCACCTGCATTCAATATCACTGAAACTATTAGCGGTATCACCCTGACATTTTGTACGGAGATAAAGGGCACTACAGCAAGTTCATCTATAAGACTTTCAAAAACTGGTTAACTACAATACCAATATGGCGGCCAAGCGAATTTGAAAATGTAAAAAAGAACTTTCTCGCGATTTAATGATCCAAACGCAAAGAAAATTGGTACAGACAATATTTATACACATTGTAATTCACTGGTATCTAATTTAGGGCCGGTTCTACCACGTACGGGCAAAGGGTCCGATAACTTGCCCGTCGGAATAAGTAAGAATTTCCGTTCGACCATCAACGGGTAGCGCTATCGGCGGTATAAACTTCGTCTACCCGGAGTGTAAATTTTCGGGAACTTCGAGAGGCCGATAAAGCATTACCAGCCAGATTTGAGCCGTGCGTAAGGGTTTCTTTGCATCTTCTATGCTGTACATAACATCTTCATAAATTACTAATAATACAATTAGAATCATTTGGTAATTTTGTTGTCACATAATGATATAATTACAATTATTAATTAATTATAAGGGATGTAACAGTTAGGCCTACTGATCATATTTTATTTTAAGGCACAGAGCTAATTGACGTCCTGGAAATTTATAACTTTTTTGTCGGCGTAGAAGAAGGCGCAGTCACACGTCCAAGACGGAACAGAGATCGGCTGGAGCATAATGAAATTTGGTCGAATGAGGAATTCATCGTCCGGTTCAGGCTGCAAAAGCCAACAGTTTTATATTTGATGCGGTTGATTGGACATGAAACACGACCGCATAGTGATTACCGTACGGAACCATCATAGATTTCAAAATATTATCTCTATTACATGTTTAGGAATACTGTATAAAGAGCTCATTTAATTTAATAAATTCGCACACGTGTGCATGAGAAATACAGAGTGTACAGGACATTATTCAGGTTCTGTACCGTACTATACATTGTCATTGACTTGGTGTTTTGCTTATGCAGCATAAGACCAGATATTTGGGGCATTGCATTTTGTAGTTTTCTACGTCACTAAAGCCTTGACAAACAGAACTACGATCTTAGGCTTGTGGTGACGCGTTATACGGTCAATGGCTTTCATCATAAAATATGTGACAAAATCATTCCATCCGCCAAACGAAAAGTGTAAATGTGAACTTTGCAACATGACCTATCCAAGATACCTTCTATAGCTGTGCAAGAAGAGTGAAATCTCTCGTAGAATACAGCAAAGAGAACTATCTCATTATGCACACATGTGCGCATTCCGTTCCATTCATTTTACAGAGTTTACAAACAAACTTGTCGCCTGGAGTGTGATAATTTGATTTGACATACATTTTATGACTGAACCTATGCACTGCAAGCCTTGTCACAGCATGTCTGTAGCTCATATAGGCCTAAGCCTGTTTTCAGACTGCAAAGTAGCCTATTGCTAGAAACATATTTCACAGGCTATTCCTCCTTGAAAAGCACTGCATGCTGGTCTAGTTTTCGATTATTGAGTTTAGGTATGGTTATTCAGTTGCATTCCTCCGAGATCTGAATCACATGCTGCCCACAAGTGTCGCGAGAGGTTTTGGTGCTAGGCCTATATCTTGTTGAAACCAAAGAACACGTGATATCAACAAACAACGGACAAAAGCGAAACGAAAAGAAACAACGCATCTAACGATAGGTGGCTTACTCATCGATTACTCGAATTTAACAAAATTCAGGCTAGCCACCATCTGTATTTTGCTATTAGGTTCCTGGCAGCTGCCCGGAACTTGCACGGAAGTGGTAGAACGCTGCCCAAGATGCACAGAGGTTTACACCGGCAGATAGTTTATCACCCGGGTTGCTGCCCGCAACTTTTACCCGGATGTGGTAGAACCGGCCCTTAGTTCAATTGTTTACATAACCTAAAGATAGCGGCTGTGCGAATTTTAAAATTAAGTTTTAATTTCTTGTGTCGTAATCATGCGATCGAAGTGAAAGTTTGAATAATGAACCTACGCAATAATTTTCCTTCGATGGTACATGACTATATGGCCTATACTTATAACAATCCAACATGGCGACCATCCGAAATATTTAAATGGATCTCAATATCTACGAATCTATTACAGCAATCAAACTGAAATTTTGTATGTTGATAGAGGCAATTAACATAAGTAGGATATATGAAAATAGGCTGTATAGTTCTTCACGGAACTACTTGTTTTGAAGTGTAACTTCTTTCCACTCGGTTGCTGGATATTTTTGTGGGAGTGATTTTGTAAAATGGGACGGACGTGGATAGGACGGAAGTGTGTAAGGCGCACTGCCAGCTAAATCGCATTGCTGAACACTTTCATTGTGACGGTAAACGCTCATGCGAACCCTGGTGTCAACTGATTGAAACAAAGCACATGACACATGTTCGAAGTCTTCGTATCGATATTTAAATGATAAAATGCTTTAATATGAAACATTGTAAGTAGTCGGCATTGCCGGTATTATGATTCTGCACAATGGCTATTGAAATATTAACCCACATAACGGTAATGCAGTCATCAATATAATATAATCGTTGTGTTTATACGAGAACTGAGCAAGGCTTCATGAACTATTGCTGAATACATTCTCTTTACTCACAAGAGGTACATAAGGCATTTTAAACTCAATTTCACGCAGGAACATTATCGAAACAAGCAAAATATAAATGAAACGTAATTCTGTGATGCAGTAGACTATTATTGGTACTTGAAAATAAGTCACCATCTTGCGCTTAATAATCGCTTGGTCGAAATAGCCGCGGGGTTAGCGTCCTTTACTGTGAATCTAGACATCTCGGGTTCGAATCCCGGACGGGATAGTTATTTTTGCTACCAGATTATCGTTTTAAACAATATTTATCATGTCAATATGACTCATTTTAACAGAATCCATATGAAATTACGTGTTGGTCTGTGAATCAAGAGGTCCGGGAACTGGGCAAGCCTTTCATGATCTACTGCTGTGCACAATGCATTTACTCGCTAGTTGGCCTATTTATAGGGAATTTAAGGTTATGAGCGGTGTCGCGTCTTTTAATCCAGTTGATCCATATAGTATTCTTTATTTAGGTTAGTAATGGTGGAAGCTACAAAACCTCCAATAAAATGAGTTCCGTATTATAAACTACAATATCTGTAAAACACTCCCTTTTACAATAGATTATTATTTGTGCCAATAATATTATAAAATACCGGTGTATCAACAATTTGCCGTCCTTGAAATGGTTTTCCGTGGTTTCCCATTTTCAACTCCAGGCAAATGCTGGGACGGTACCTTCTGACAAGCCACGGCCGCTTCCTTCCACATCCTTACCCAGTTTCATTCACCATCATTCATTTCATTTCTCATTAACTCCTCTCGTGAGGTTGGCGTCAGGAAGGGCAGCCGGCCGTAAAAACCATCCGCCACAAAGACTTCCATCGCATCTCACCTCGATCGCGTAGGAAAAAGGGAATAATAAGGGGTAGACATACAATACCGGTGTATCAACAATTTCATGTGAGGTTTCTTCTATGTCAGATGTCACACATCATATGCGACTACTGTAAGGCTCGTAAAGTTATTTTTTTTTCATAAATAAAAAAAGGCTAAATAGGCTATCGGTATTGTGTTTTAGGCTATTTTCATTTTATAAAAAAAATAGGCTTATGAGATCACGTTTTGTCCGTGTGTGTGTGTGTGTGTGTGTGTCTGTGTGATGGTGTGTGTGTGTCCTCCGTAATAACTTCTAAACAGCTGGAGCGATTACAATGAAACTCGGTAAGATCATAGCACTATTCCGGCCGACCCCGACCGTGCCCTTCAAATTTTATTGTGTCTCACCAATCCAACATGGCGGCTGTGCGAATTATTTCACCAGCATTCAGAATCTCCAAAACTATTACCGATATCGCCCTGAAATTGTGTACGGTGATAAAGGGCACTACTAAAAGTTCACCTATGAGACTTTCAAAAACCTGGTGACTACGAAACCAACATGGCGGCCAAGCGAAGGTGAGGCTTTTAAATAGACTTTTCTCGCGATTTAACTATCCAAACGTAATGAAACTTGGTACAGCAAATGGTTATACACATTGTAATGCACTGGAGTCTAATTTAGTTCAATTGTTTACATAACCTCAAAATGGCGGTTGTGCGAAATATTTCACTGGCATTCTATATCTCCGAAACTATTACGGATATCACCCTGAAAAATTGTACGGTGATAAAGGGTACTGATATAAGTTTATCTATGTAACTTTCATAAACCTCTCAAGTACAAAACTAACATGGCGGCCAAGCGAAGTTGAAACATTTTAATAGACTTTTCTCGTGATTTAACTCTCTGAGGGCAGTGAAATGTGTCACAGTACATGATTTTACATATTGTAATGCACTGGCATCTAATTTAGTTCAATTGAAACGGTGATTTCAAAAACATCCCAAGTCCAGAGAGCAAAAGTTTTCAGGAGAGCCAAAAAACCGTATGCTGTTAAATATAGTTCTTGAAACCAAAATGTTTTAACACCATTCATCAGTTGTCCATTCGATCTGTATTCTTAGACAAGGATAATTTTTCAAGTCTTCACAGTTACCGTCAATAGCTGTACAAAATAAGCGGACTTGGGATGGTATTGAAATCATTGGTCATTATATTGAAGAAACATATGATTTACTCTGGTTGAATAATTTTTATTGCAGGATCATGTGTTATTACGCCATACAAAATAAATATTAAATACTTTTGCAGCTAATTTGATAAAATATCACCAAATAATTCCAAATATACCCACTGCACACTTCATAAAGCATTCATTACAGTTCACGAATTTTCAACGTCATCACCATAATCTCCGTCCTCATTACTTGGATCATCATATCCAACAAGTGACTCGATGAACTGCACTGTTTGTGGTTGCAAATACTTCATCAAAGATTTAACGTCATCAAGTTTCTTTTGCTGAACTCTGATAGGATGCAAGTAAGCCTTACATTCAGGCATTGTCGGCTTCATATTAGGTTTCAATATGCGGAAGTACTCTGGCATCATCCCGCTCATTGTTTTGTCTACGCAAACTTCATTCACATGGTTATTATCAAAATTGAAGAGTTTATACTTTGTAACGCCAAATCGCTCTTTTTCTTTTGTTATGGTGGATTTGTCTTGAAACCTGCTTGGAAATTAATGACTTCTTCTGTTTCCAAGCAATACACAGCAATTTTTTTCTTTATTACTTCTACCCAACCTTCGTACATCTCCATTGTCTCCACGCGTCTCTTCATCTTTTCAATAACAGCAATGTTCTGGTCGCAGGGCAAGATTGAATGTCCTCTGACAGGAAACATCTGAGTAACCTTCTCAAATCTGTGCTCATGCACCTTAGTGAAGAAATACTGCATCATAGTCATATTGTGGTTCTGACCAATGCAACCATCTGAAAATAAAAACAGCTCTTTACAACCTTCACGAGGTAGTTCTTAATGTAGATATGAAGACAAGAAATAACTTCATTGACTCCCTTTTTCGGTTTAGTTTCTGGCCATGTAAACATTACACTTTTACCGGTTCTCAAATTTGTAACCGAAAAATTGTGGAGCCACAGCTGTCTTTTGTAGAAAACGTCACAAACTGGAAGATGAGGGAATGGGATATTCTGTTGAAAATCAAAGCATATCGCTTCT
Organism: Meconema thalassinum; assembly: GCA_946902985.2. NCBI lineage: Eukaryota > Metazoa > Arthropoda > Insecta > Orthoptera > Tettigoniidae > Meconema > Meconema thalassinum. The sequence continues at coordinate 861,927,401 of OX336388.2, forward strand.
GCATTTTCATGATTCTCAAGATATTCAGTTGTATCTTTCATTGATGTGTGAAACTTCTGGGCTTCTGCTTTGTGAAGTTTCAGAGCATCTTGTAAACGTTTCCTGACCACCCTATTTGTTTCAGTGCCTATTTTTACCCGATATTCTTCACAGAAACCACATACATCGGTCCCTGGTCTGCCAAATGGATAGTTGAAATGTTCCTGATAATAACTCAGATAAAATTCATACTTCACTGGACAGTTTATATGCTTGGGATCAGCTCCACCTTATATTTGCAAGTATGTTTCTGGATAATGCATTTCAAGAAATTATGTATACATCTGCATTACATCTAAATCAGAACGTAAATATCTCTGTTTTGCTCGTGAACCATACTGTTGCACACAGTACGGAAAGGAGCGAATGTGACTGTCGATTTGCTCTTCTAGTTCCTCAGTTTTAGCCCTTGGTCTATTGTTATGGCGTCCTCTGTTGTCTTTCGGACACAGACCGATACTATGAAGGTCTGTTAAGCGTCTTACTCTTCCAACACCTATTCCAAACAAGCTGGAAAACCCATCACGGCATACAACAGATTCTTGTTCTGCAAGTACAACCTACAAAAATAAAATATATCAGGCTTGATATGTATGGTACAATCTACTATTTCTATGAATAAGTGCAATATTCGACATGGTGCTTCATCAGACTTACTGTGTATGAATAATGCTCTTCACACTGTATGGAATTCTCTCCTTTCCTTGGACGTCTTCTTGTAATAATACGTGCACGTATCATTCCATACAAATAAGCATCTTGGGCATCCTTGAAGGTTAGTGCATTCATATTAGTTAATAGTACCTCTTTTGCTTTATCCGAAAATTTACCCAGACATCCTCTCTTACACCTTAAACAAAACAAAATATACATTTTTAAAACTACAGTAGTAGTAGTGAAACAAAAGTGAGGTTACACCAGCTTACGCAATGCTAGTTTAAAATTAAATTGGCTAAATATCAGCAACAGAAAAATTGACCTTTATATGGTAGGCATACGTAAATTTCAAATATGTGTCCAAAATGAACTCTTAGAGAACAACATACTTGGGTTTTGTGAAATATTAAGCGTACTGGCACTTCACTGAATGTTTAGGCTTACATACCTACAAGAACTGCCTGTTTTACGGGCCTTAATCTTCTTACCACTTGTGCTTGTGTACTCTTTACCTTCTCTTCTTAACTGTTTCATTTTCTTTTTCTTCCACTCACTCTCATTTCGTTTCCTTTTACCTCTAAATACACTACAATCGTCAACTGAATCCGCACGATCCGCCATTGTAGCGCATTGCCAGCTGTTGGGCGATACCAGCGCTACGAGAGATGGACGGTGAGTTCAAAAACCTCCCAAGTCCTGGACTTGGGATACTCTTGAAATCACGACGACATTCATTTGTCAATACACACTGCAGGGAAGTGCTAAGTTGGGTAGTTTATCCCGTCACTGGACGCAGTCCACTTCATACAACATGCCGCAAAAAAGCCGATTTGGTAAAAACATGGACTTGAGACGTTTTTGAAATCACCGTTTTAAATGTTTACATAAACTCAAGATGAAGGCTGTGCAAAATTTTAAAATTATGTTTTTATTTATTGTGTCGTAATCATGCGATCGAAGTGAAAGTTTGAATAATGAACCTAGGCAATAATTGTCCTTGTATGGTAAATAACTCTGTGGCCTATACATATAACAATCCAAAATGGCGAGCATCCGAAATATTTAGACGGTTCTCAATTTCTATGAATATTTTACAGCAAACAAACTGATATTTTTTATGTTCATAGATGTTCACCTATAGGACTTTCAATTACCTGGTGAGCACAAATCCAACATGGCGGCGACGCGAATTATAAATATTTAAATGGACGTTTCTCGAGAATTAACTACCCGAGTGCAGTGAAACATTGCACGTTAAATGCTTATACAAATGTGAATCCACTGGCATCAAATTTATTTCAATTATTTGCATAATCACAAGATGGCAGCTGTGCGAAATATTAAAATCTCGTTTTTACTTCTTGTGTTCTAATCATGCGATTGAAGTTTGAATACCACACGTACACAATAATCTTAATGTAATAGTACAAAAATTAAAATCTAACCTTGCGACCATCTGAAATATTTAGACGGTTCTCAATATCTACGAATCTATCACAAACTTCAAACTGAAATTTTTGTTGTTGATAAAGGCAATTAACATGAGTAGGATATATGAAAATAGGTTGTAGAGTTCTTCACGGAACTACTTGTTTGGATCTTCATTTGCACTATCTACGTAACCTATAAAATTGCAGGGATAGATGCTAAGCTTAGAACGATCTTCAATGGCAGTAGAAAACGTTACATGTTATTACCTGGTAGCTTCAAAATAATTAATTACGGTTGTTGTTTGAGTCTTCAGTCATTTGACTGGTTTGATGCAGCTCTACATGCCTCCCTGTCCTGAGCCAATCGTTTCATCTCTACATAGCGACCACACCCTACATCCGAGGCAATCTGCTTAACATATTATAACATTGGTCTAGCCCTACATCTTGTCCTCGACTCTTCCTTCCATAGCCTAGCTTGCTATTCCTGGGTTTCTTAATATTCTCTTCATTAGCAGTCGCCAGAAACATCTCTCCTCACCCACTCGTCTTAATACCTCTTCATTTGTAACCCTATCTACCCATCTGATCTTCATCATTATCCTGTAACACCACATTTCAAACGCTTCAATTCTCCTCTTTTCTGCTTCACCAATAATCCATATTTCACTTCCATAGAGCACTACGCTCTAGACAAAGGCTTTCAAAATTGACTTTCTAGTACCTAAATCTATATTCGATGTCAACAGGTTCCTTTTTTGTGGAAATGGTTTCCTTGCCTGAACCAACCTATTTTTAGCCTATTTTCAATTTTGAAAAATAGGCTTATGAGATCACCTTTTGTCCGTGTGTGTGTGTGAGAGTGAGGAGTGTATATGTGTGTGTGTGCCCTAAAAAATTCTAAACGGCTGGAGCGATGTCAATGAAACTCGGTAAGTTCATAGAACTATTCCAGACGACCCCGACCGTGCCCTTAAAATTTGTTACGTCTCACCAATCCAACATGGCGGCTGTACGAACTATTTCACAGCATTCAATATCTCCGAAACTATTCTCGATATCAACCTGGAATTTTTTACGGTGATAAAGGGAACTACTAGAAGTTCACCTATGTGACTTTTGAAAAACTGGTAACTACATAACCAACATGGCGGCCATGCGAGTTTGCGACTTTTAAATAGACGTTTCTTGCGATTTAACCAACCAAACGCAATAAAACTTGGTAGAGTATATGTTTATACACATTATATTGCACCGACATCTAACTTGGTTCAATTGTTTACATAACCACAAGATGGCGGATCTGCGAAATATTTCTACGGCATTCTATATCTCTGAAACTATTAGCAGTATCTCCCTGAAATTTTGTACGGAGATAAAAGGCACTACTGAAAGTTCATCTATAAGACTTTCAAAAACCGGTTAACTACAAAACGAACATGGCGGCCAAGCGAATTTGAAAATTTTAAATAGATCTTTCTCGCGATATAATGTTCCAACCGCAATGAAATCTGGTACATGAAATGTTTATACACATTGTAATACACTGGTATTTAATTTAGTTCAATTGTTTACATAACCTCAAGATGGCGGCTTTGCGAATTTAAAAATTAAGTTTTTATTTCTTGTGTCGTAATCATGCGATCGATGTGAAAGTTTGAATAATGAACCTACGAAATAATGTTCCTTTAATGGTACATGACTCTATGGCCTATACATTTAACAATCCAACATGACGACCATCCGATATATTTAAATGGCTCTGAATATCTACGAATCTATTATAGCAATCAAACTGATTTTTTTAAATGTTCATAGGGGCTATGAACTTAAGTTCATCTACAGGACTTCAAATAACCTGGTGATCACAAATCCAACATGGCGGCGACGCGAAGTATAAATATTCACTTGGACTTTTCTCGCAATTTAACCATCCGAGTGCAGTGATACTTTGTACAGTAAATCCTTATACGAATTTTATTCCACTGGCATCTAATTTATTTCAATTGTTTCCATAACCACGGATGGCAGCTGTGCGGAATTTTAAAATCTCCTTGTTACTTTTTGTGTCCTAATCATGTGATTGAAGTTTGAATGCTACACGTACACAATAATCTTCATGTAACAGTACATAACTCTAGGACCTACATATATAAAATCCAACATGGCGACCTTCCAAAATATTTAGTCGGTTCTCAATATCTACGAATCTATTACAGCAATCAAACCGAAGTTTTGTATGTTGATAGTGGCAGTTAACATAAGTAGGATATATGAAAATAGGCTGTATAGTTCTTCATGGAACTACTTGTTTATGTTTAATTGCAAAGCATTACAATATGTTTAACGCCTGTGAATAGCAATGATACGGTGGGCATCAAATACCATGCTGTTACCATACCCAAATCATGAAAAAAGAAGATGTTGTAGATCAAATACATCACAACATTTAACGATTTCCCAGTAGCGTGTCTAAACGAACGCGGATCAGAAGCTTTCTATTTCAAAACCTACTGAGTGTAATTGGATTTTGTCAGTGAAGAAAGCTCAGCTTTGCACGCTAGTTCACTCAATGTCGACTACTAACACAACTCAATCCCACACAGCGTCTTGGGAGAGCAGAGTGAATTCGTGCGGAGCTGTCGGTGTGTTCTCAAGTCACTTTAAACTATTTCTTTCGCATGCTCCACAAAAGTTAGTTCATATGTTTAAATAATGAGGGCACAGCTTAATTACCACGATGCAAAAAAAAAAAAAAAAAAATTGGACAGGTTGTTAGACGTCACCTGATGTATTCATGGATGAAGGATCAAATTCCAGTGCAGTTAACACTCTCCGTACCGGGCTATTATTTTGTACTTAATGCCGAAAACCAGTCAATTTCAATGATAGGGTAAACTGTATAGTTATTGGCACTTTAAGGACACTAAGCAATTAAGTGAATAATTTTGAACAGAAAAACTTCTGTTGTTTGTGTCTTTTTTTTCTCATGTTCTGTACATTATGAATATTGATTATAAATATTAATAAACTAAATATAGAGTCTTAACATATTATAAATCGGTTATGAAATATTAAGTGAGCAAACAGACAGTACTTGGCACCTAAATTTAGTTGTTGGCACCTTGGTCAGGTACAGTTCTTGGCACATTTCTTTTCTTTGTGTGCCTCCTGCTCTTAATACAAACATGTAGAACAATATTCTTTCCCACTTGAAACGCATTGCTCAAGACCTTAGACATGGAACAAGACTGTGAAAACCAAAATCACAGTTATTGACACAGGGTGCCACGTATTGCATTTTATCGTTATTTTTGATACAGTAATTGGCACTCCCATTACACTGAATAATTATAGGTTAGAGTGCTTCATAAACACAGAACAAATGCATTAAGGCGTATTCAACATGTTTTCACACTTACCCTTAAAATACAGTTTGTATACTGAGCTCCAAACATCAAAGTTTGAAACTAGTGACCTTAACAAAACTGTAAGATGTCAACAAAATACCAGCAGTGATGAACAACACCAACTTGTTTCAATATTCACTTCAAAACTGTTCACCTAGTGGCCGTAGGTTGAAGTATAGAGGCCAAGGGGTAATAGAATTGAAGGATAAATCACTCTGTGGCAATGTTATTGTTGTAAAAATAGTATTATATTCAAATAAATGCAAGCAGTGTCAATAACTGTCCGAGTGCCAATGACTGTACAGTTTACCCTATTCATTAATATTTATCACCGCAACCAAGAGACATAATTTGACCATATTCATTTTATATTATAGATCTATCTTTCTACAATAATATTCATAGCATACGTATTGAATTTGGAAATAAAATACTCTTGATATTACATTTGAATCGGTCGGAGCAGAAAAGCATCAAGCCAAAAATGGTATTTTTTTTAAAGAATTAGTATTCTGAAGTAGGCCATTGACCCAAGGTCCTTGGCACGGCATTGGAAAGAATTAAGTCAGCCTTCTCTTTAAGCTACAGACAAAACATTTTCTTCAGGATAAAAAGCACGGAAGCTCACTGGCCAGGCAAAATCCATCACAAAGCAATTTGTTTTGTGGGCTTAAGCCGGAAACCACTGCTACATGTAGTGCGATCAGAGGAGAAAAGCATTAAGTTAAAGCGCCATATTCCGTACTTAATATTGGCCGCACTGCAAGATTCCCGCGTGTTACAGTGCTAGTGTGAATTACATTTGAACAGGGTTTAGGTGGTTTTTTATGTTTCAAATCCATTTAAAATAAAATTTCATGTGAAATATTCATTTCTGGATGGCTTTATGTCGCACTAAACTGACCACGGAGCTGAAAAGCATTAAGTGACGTTCCCAAAATTGATTAGAAAAATATGTTTATTAAATTAAAATTGATATTCCGCAAACACAAATATAACCTGAATAGTTGCTTCACAACATAGATGACTTATATAGTGTGTTAGTTAAGTTCTGTTCTATCAATTACGTTTTATCTGTCTCTTGAAAAGTAGTGAAAACTGCTCCGACCGATTCAAATCTTATAGACGTATACAAATTTCAAAGAAACAAGTCGAACAAATACAGTATTCAATATTCTCAATACTGTTCAAATTATTATCCTGACTGTGAAATGTGTTTGTAATTAATTTTTCACCTATTTCATATATCTTGATCACCCATTTCTTTGTGTGAAAAATTTTGAATGATATGACGCGACCGCGCCAGTGGTCATAACCTTGAGAACAATCGCGGTGGAACAGACATAGGATGCCATCTGTAGATGAAAGTTGTTACCAACAGTACAAGGACGAGATTCCGCAAACCAGGCCCGTAGTAACGCCGGGGAGGGAATTTGCGTTTGTTTGAATGGGCACCCCGTAAAAACTACGAACTTGGCGATCTTCGAAAGAATTGAGGCCTGTATGAACTACGGGCTTGGTAGGGAAAGTATTAACAGTTATTTGTTAACAGTTGAGAGTGTCTACGTGGAGATTTACTCGTATGTAACAATTTTCACGAAAAATTAATTTTCCTTTGGGCTGTTTACCATCTCTTGAAGAATGCAGTACATTTGCATTTGTCTACACCAGAGCCATCGGGTCATTGCGCTCCGGGTGTGCGACCGCGCTCGGGGATCACTGGACAGGCAGACTAGCGCTCGTTCCCCTACCACCACTTCACTGCGGCAGCGAGGAGACGGACGATGCGGACCACGCTGACTAGATACGTACGTACAGTCGTGCGGCCGACGACTCTTGTGGGATTGTTGACATTTTAATAGGGCTGTTTTGCCATAACAAATATACCGCATATACACATCGAATGGTGCTCCGATGTATGGAATGTGCAGGAAACGAACACAAAGAATATTGTGATCTATTCCAAACTGAAATGTGAACATATTAGAGAGAAAATTCAACAACAAATTGTGTTCTTTTTAACACATTACATCTCTGTTGCACACTAAACAATTGGCATGCCCTTTATAAGCCATACAGAAAAATGAAATTTCCCATTCTGCTTTAAAGACTGCTGCTTCATCACTCTTTTTTTTTTTGTATGCTGTTCAGTCATGCCACTGTGAAACTGATTTACTTACACGCTGTCAACAAAGCGCATTGGACTAGACTAGCGACTGATGGATTGGCTGCGCTCAGCCAGCCAAGCTCCTCCCACCACTTCTGAAACTACCTTCCAACAAAGCACTAGGAGCACTGGCTTAGAGCGCGGTCGCAGCGCTACGACTCGGCGAGCGCTGTCTGGATGGCCCTGGTCTAGACTCTAGTGTAAAATGTGGCTCTCCACCGATGTGTCTGTCTCATTCAAGGCGTGCCATGTCCTGTGGTTCGGATTCCACGTAAAAAGGAGGTCCCGTGGCTCATAATCACAAGATTCACGGTCACGTAAAACCACAATCTTCCTTCCTTCCTTCATTGAAGGCTGTGATTATACCAAACTACTTTGGTATGAGTGCTGCTGAGTAATGGCCTTCAGGGCACAGCTAGTGCCTGTGTGTACAGTGAAGGGTCTCACTGACTTATAGGGTCAATGCTATTGCTTTGACTCAGTGAGGAAAGCAATGGCAAACTACCTCACTCCTCATCTTGTCTAGTACGCCTCATTATAGTGCTGCTTTAAGGTTTTCTGGGTATCTACCGACCTAATCTGTGGCGGTACATTTGGAGGCTCCAATCAGCCTCTGGGTTGACAAAATGCAGTTTTAAGATTTTAGCCAACCCCCATGGTGTAGAGGTAGTGCATCTGTGTATCGATCGGAGGCTCCGGATTGTATTCCCAGTTACTAAAAGACTTTTAGAAACTGATGTGAAGGCTGGAATGGAGTTAGCCCAACCTCGTGAGGACAATTGATTAGCTGTCTGATAATAGAGGCAGCAACCCGGTCACGAAAGCCACGATTAATGACCAGTAAGTAGTGGTTTTGTAGCGGTTCTAATACCACCGCCACCGCTCCACCACTGGAATACTAAAATGGCAATATCTCGCGAACCAATCAGGCTAGAGACTTGTACGAGGTGTCATTGAACTCGGGCTAACACTCCCTTTCCAATGAATAACATATTTCCACCCCAAAATAAAACCTACCCCTACTAGGGGCTGAAATTGTAATTTTATAGAAAATCTCTCTTTCCAATTGCAACATGTGAGAGTTTGAATGCCGATATGGATTTAAACGTTGTTCTACATAAAGTGCATGTGTTCGGTGGATAGCCACTATGAATTAACATGCTTGTTTTTGTTTTTGTTTTTTATGCATGCCCACTCATGGCTTTTGTAAGAGGGTGGGGGAGTGGATCCCTGTGGATGGCTTATTGTTGACAGGTCATTGCTGGCAGGTCATTGATGACAGGTCCTTGTGGACGAGTCCTTGTGGACAGGTCCTTGTGGACAGGTCCTTGTGGACAGGTCCTTGTTGACAGGTCCCTGTGGACGAGTCCTTGTCCCTTTGGACTGATCCCTTTGGACCGGTCCCTTTGGCCTGGTCCCTATGGACTGGCTCATGAATTTATTTAAATTATGTCAAAGGGCCTAACTACATTTGTGTGTGTTGAACTGACGTTGTTCACCAACCCCCACTACTATAATGTGATAGCGATATGAAAGGAAAGTGACGAAATACATGTGAACATACAAGGGATCTAACTTGGTGGATGGATGTGTTCTAACGAGTCATTTGTAGTTGAAAGAGAATAATACATGTTCTTAAGATGTTAAAACTGAGGAGATGGTACGTGCAGTAAACCGACTTGTTACTTCCTGTGTCATATTACAGACATGACAGAGAGCGCGCAGATCTGTTGCTATGACTAACACTGCAGTAATTTGAAACCGCAAGTGTTCATGAAGACAATGGATGATGATCATGCAAAGTTAGCAGTTATTGGATATTACGCAGGTGTTCCTTCCTGTGTCATGTTGCTGACATGGTAGGGAGCGCACACTGCTGTTGCTATGACTGACTCTGCAGTAATTTGAAACCCCATGTGTTGATTAAGACAATGGGTGATGATCATGCAAAGTCAGCAGTCATTGGATACCACACAGGTGTTCCTAGTGTACTTTGGACTCTCAGCTGTATTGGGAAAGGAATTGCAATGATCTGCAAAAAACTGCTGACACGAGCGATGAGAGTTTATATAAGAGAGGTGTCATATATCTCCCTACTCTCAGTCTTTATTACTCACTTTGAGTGAACAGTGCTCTATTACTGCTCAAGAGTTGTAAAAAGAGCCGTTTTGGTAGAAAATCATTAAATTATTTTGCAAGGTAAGTACTTATTATTAATGGATTGTAGTCTTTTCTTACTAATTGATGTTGAAGTTATTGATTGGAATGTATTTATTGATTGATTAATTGATTGATTGATTTGTTTACAGATAATTGGGTACATGTAGGATACCAGATTCCTACAATCTGTTCATTCAGTGACAGCAGTAGATCAATTATAAAAAGGTAAGTGCCCCTCTAATAACTTTTAAACAGCTAGAGTATTATTTTCCAATGTTCACCACTACATGCCAGTGAAAATGGTATATTTAGCAGTAAAAAGTTGGAACTACTTGACCATGATGTGTAAAGCTAAATTTGTAGGTTAGATTTTGATTACCACTCTATTAAGTTCGAATGTTCATTGCTAGGTGTCAGTGACAGAGGGAATATTTAAAGTCTTAACCTCAGTTCACTTAACTTTACCTAACTTAACCTTGTCATGTGACATGTTTTACAAGTTTAAACTTGTTTTAAGACTGACTATGACGTCATACTTAGGTCACTTAACTGGCGATCGCTGGTTTCCAATATGTGACATGTTCTACAAGTTTAGACTTGTTTTAAGACTGGCTATGACGTCACACTTAGCTCACTTAACTGGTGATCGCTGGTTTCTATCACGTGACATGTTCTACAAGTTTAGACTTGTTTTAAGATTGGTTATGACGTCACACTTAGCTCACTTAACTGGCGATCACTGGTTTCTATCACTCTATCAAGTTCCAATTTTCACCGCTAGGTGTCAGTGACAGCGGTATATAGTAACCCCCAGTTAGAACTACATGAAGTTAGACTTGCTAGGAGTTCACAGATGATCGATTTAAATACCCTGCTATAACCATTGACTGGAATATAATTAAACTATTTATATTGTACTTCGTTTTATTTTTTATTAACATTTATGATTTCTTTCTTTTATAGATAACTTGGAAAGTAATCATTATGTTCAAGTGTGGTGACAGTAAGAAACAGTTCTCAAGACCTGACAGCCTTCAACGTCATGCAAGTACAAAATATAATCAGAAAATGTTTGTATGCAGTCATTGTGCTTCATCATTTAACAGACAGGATAGTCTTGGACGGCATGTAAATCTAAAGCATGTCAGTTCAGCACCATTTTCGTGTTCAGTTTGCGATCTTGGATTTTCTGCTGTAAAGCGATATCAATCCCACATGGTTGAAGTGCATGGAGAACAACAAGAATTAAAAACTGTAAAACCAACAACTAGCACGGAACCTTTAAATGAATGTAATGCTCAAAAGCGTAAACGTTCTCAATATTGTGAAAATAGTTGTGCATCAAAAAGAAAGAAGAATGGTGAACCTTCAATAACACATTGTGATGTATGTAATATTGATATACCTTCTTCAATCATTCATGGACATTTACGCAGTATTCAACATAAAAATAACACTTGCCTTGAAAGAAATTCTGGAAATGTTCAACAAATTGGTAGTGCATTTAAAAGTCGAATTGCTAGTTATAGACTTCATAGTGAAGAAAAAAACTCAAAGTATTGAATCATTTTTAAAAAAATGTTCAACCTACTGTGTTTGGCTTGGTAGGTAATGTTTTATTACAGCATAAAACATTTAAAATGAATTTTGAATTTTTTGGCCTCTATGTAAAAACTGGGAGCGAAGGTGAAATTACGGATATCAAATATTTTAATACAAAAAACATAATTGTTAGTGAATCAACTAATATTAGTGATATATATCAAAATATTTCAAGTGCTATCATTGTGAAGAGTGAAGAGTTCCAGGAAAGGGAGTCGGGCTGGGCATTGGTTGAAGTACTTTATTTAGAAACCAACATGAATAAATATAATCCCCTTCGAGCATCATCATACATTGATTTGCCAGGATGGATCAAACGTAAGAAAGCTGTTGTGAACGTTATGAATAATGATGACGCATGTTTTGCGTGGGCTGTAACCTCAGCTCTCTATCCAGCAGTGAGGGCTGTGGCGAGAACATCATCTTATCCTCACTATTCTTCAGTGTTAGATTTAAAAGAAATGGAATTTCCTATGGCGATAAAAGACATTCAACGTTTTGAAGAGCTGAACAATGTAAGTATTAATGTTTATGAAATTGAAAATAAGAGTATAGTAGGCCCTCTATATTATACTCAGGAAAAAAAGGATGCTCATGTAAATTTACTTTACATAACCGAAGGTGAAAATGCCCACTATTGTTGGATAAAACATTTATGTAGACTTGTTGGTAGTCAACTATCAAAATACGAAGGTAAGAAGTGGTTGTGTGAAGGCTGTTTGCTCTATTTTACAAAAGAGGGTCAACTAACTCAACATCAAAAATGGGGATGTAATCATGTTCGTACGGTATTACCAACTCCTAAAAATAACATTCTAAAATTTAAGGATTATGAGAAACAGCTTCGAGTACCATTTGTTATATATGCTGACTTCGAGGCTTTGCTAAAACCATTTAATACATGTTCATCGAATCCAGCCCAACCTTTCACCAACACTACTCACATTCATGAACCATTTAGCTTTGCATATTATATTAAATGTAGTTATGATGACTCTTTAAATAAGTTTGAGCTCTATACAGGACCTGATGCACCTAAAGGTTTTATGGAAAGGTTTGAGAAAGATGCCGTCCGTATATCCTCTATTTTAAATACGATCATTCCAATGGAGCCACTAACTTCATTAGAGCAAATGAATTTTGAAACTGAAACTAATTGTTTTATATGTGGTGAATGTTTATATACAGACAGGGTTCGCGATCATGACCATTTAACAGGAAAATATCGTGGTGCTGCTCACCAAGAATGTAATTTAAATTATAGAGTAAGTAAATTCATTCCGGTCATTCTACACAATGGTAGCAAATACGATAACCACTTTATCGTTAAAGAATTTGGAGCTTCAGATGTGAAAATTGATGTTATTGCAAATAATAAGGAACAATACATATCGTTCACAAAATACATCAAAACTAGCAATAAAAAACCCATTAAACTGCGATTTTTAGATTCATTCCGCTTTATGTCGAGTAGTCTTGATAAGCTGGCTAGTAATTTAAAATCAGATCAGTTTCATGAAATTCAACGTGTCTTTCCTAAAGAAGATGATTTTAATTTGATTTGTCAAAATGGTATATTCCCTTACGAATATATTAACTGTGTGGAACGTCTTGAGGAGTGTTCTTTACCACCGAAAGATGCATTTTACAGTTCCTTAAACACAAGTCATATCAGTGATCAGGAATATTTACATGCACAACGTGTATGGGCACAGTTTGACATTCAAACTTTAGGAGAATTTTCAGACATATATTTGAAGACAGATGTGTTGTTATTAGCAGATGTTTTTGAAAATTTTCGGAATGTTTGTATGAAAACTTATGACCTTGATCCTTGTCAGTATTTCACAGCTCCTGGGTTAAGTTTCAGTTCAATGTTGAAAAAAACGAAAGTAAATTTAGAATTAATGACTGATATAGACATGATCAATTTTATAAAATCATCAATTCGAGGTGGATTAAGTCAATGTAGTGGACGGTACTCTAAAGCGAATAATAAATACATGCCTAGCTACAACCCTTGTGAAGAGTCAAAGTATATTGTCTACCTCGATGTAAATAACCAATATGGTTGGGCTATGAGTCAATATCTACCACTGAAAGATTTTCGCTGGCTGACACAACCTGAAATTGATGTCTTACATGTTGACACTCTTAATGATAACGATGATAAAGGATATATTTTAGAGGTAAATCTTGAGTACCCTAAAGAGTTACATGATGATCATAATGATTTACCATTTTGTCCTGAGAATATGAAATCTCCATACATCACATCACGAACAAAAATGTTAATTGCTAATGTAAATAATAAATGTAAATATGTAATACATTATCGAAACTTGAAACAGTGTCTACAGCATGGCAATTAACTAAAATTCATCGCGTATTGCAATTTCATCAGTCAGCATGGCTCAAACCGTATATTGATCTAAACAATAATTTAAGAACACAGTCAACAAACGCGTTTGAAAAAGATTTTTATAAACTCATGAATAATAGTGTTTTTGGAAAGACTATGGAGAATGTTGATAAACGAGTTGATGTAAAGCTGATAACAAAGTGGGAGAATGATGGTAAATGGTATGGTGCGAGCAACTTAATAAGCAAGCCCAACTTTCATAGCTGTTCAATTATTCATGAGGATTTAGTTGTAATACAAATGAATCGTCTTAAAGTAACTTACAACAAACCCATATATGTGGGTTACACCATTCTGGAATTATCAAAAACACTTATGTATGAATTTCACTATGATTATGTAAAGAAAAAACTATCTTGATAATGCTAAATTCCTCTACACAGACACAGATTCTTTTATTTATGAGTTTAAAACTGATGATTTTTATGAGGATATCAAAACTGAGCTAAATAGGTTTGATACAAGTGACTATCCCGAGGATAATATTTACCATTTACCTCTAGTAAACAAAAAGGTTCTTGGGAAATTTAAGGATGAATGTGCTGGTGTTATTATAGACACCTTTGTAGGCACAAAATCTAAATCATACAGCTATATGACAATTGATGATGTAGTAGTAAAAAAAATTAAAAGGAGTGAAAAAGAATGTTGTTAGTAAAGAGTTAGATATAAGTGATTATAAAAACTGTATAGTTAGTAACCCACCTGTATTATATAAGAAAATGTGCTTATTTAGAAGTAAAAATCATCAGCTACATACCAATTTGTTGAACAAAGTTGCTTTAAGTAATGAAGACAACAAACGATTCATTATACCCAACACATTTAATACTCTTGTTTGGGGAAACAGTCGCATTGACGACTATTACATTACTTAAGTCTAATGATCACTATATTGTAATATTTGTAGTGTGTTTTATATTGTAATATTTTTTGTAAAAACTGTAAGTAGAATGTATAATGTTAGGCTACTGTAGTTTAGTAAAAATAAGATAAGTAATACATTTTAGTGTAAAATGTTTGCTTTTGTATATTACGAAAAAGATTTTTAAAAAATGTACAGAATGTGTGAACTAAACATGGGGAATGTAAAAAATGTAAAGTGGAAAATTGTAAATATCCATGTGTGAAAAAAAGTGGAATGGCTATCACCATTTTAAAATTAAAAGACATTGTGATCTGGTAAACCTTGTTTTTATTACACAACAACAACAAGATGTTCAGTAAAGAACATATAGCCTACTTTCTCCTAAATGCATGGGTATTGTCATAACTCTTTGTCCTTTTCAAGGAGTATAATTGAATGTTTGTTGTAGTAGCTTGTTGAAATACAACGTGCTATAGGGATATTAAACATGAATATGAGGTGCCCTTCGCTAGTGCTACCTCTGTAAAAACATTCATTCAATTCGGTTTCACCGTGTTTGAATTGATCTGGGGAATGGATTTGCACACATACATGGCCGCTATTTGCAAACTATTGGGCTGATGACCTTGTAGTCAGTCATAAGATGCTTTCCACAAAAAGGCATGTTGTTGCAAAATCCGGTAGAGATCAAATTATTAGGATGGTCGAAATTTGATTTAAGCTTTTAACATTTGGGTGGACGTCAGTCCGTTTCCGTCAAGATGGCGGCGATATAAAACATGACACTGAGGTGCCTTTTGCTAGTGCTACCTCTGTACCAAATTTCGTTCAATTCGGCTCCACCGTGTTTGAATTGATAGGGGGAATCGATTTGCACACATACTTGGCCACCATCAGCAAACTATTGGGATGATGATCTAGCAGTTTGGTCAGAATATGCTTCCCACATAAAGATTTGTTGTTGCAAAAGTTGGTAGAGATTAGATTATTAGGTTGGTCGTAATTACATTTTAGCCTTTAACATTTGTGTGGCCGCGATTACGTTTCCGTCAAGATGGCGGTGATATAAAACATGACACTGAGGTGGCCTTTTCTAGTGCTACCTCTGTACCAAATTTCGTTCCATTCGGTTTCACCGTGTTCGAATTAATAGGGGGAATCGATTTTCACACAAAGATGGCCGCCATCCGCAAACTATTAGGCTAATGACCTATTAGTTTGGTCAGAATATGCTTCCCACATAAAGATTTGTTGTTGCAAAAGTTGGTAGAGATTAGATTATTAGGTTGGTCGTAATTACATTTTAGCCTTTAACATTTGTGTGGCCGCGATTACGTTTCCGTCAAGATGGCGGTGATATAAAACATGACACTGAGGTGGCCTTTTCTAGTGCTACCTCTGTACCAAATTTCGTTCCATTCGGTTTCACCGTGTTCGAATTAATAGGGGGAATCGATTTTCACACAAAGATGGCCGCCATCCGCAAACTATTAGGCTAATGACCTATTAGTTTGGTCAAAGGATGCTCCCTCCATAATGGTATGTTGATGCAAAATTTGGTAGAGATCGGATGATTAGGTTAATCGTAATTTGATTTAAGCTTTGAATATTTGTGTGGCCGCCATTACGTTACCGTCAAGATGGCGGCGATATAAAACATGAAACTGAGGTGCCCTTTGCTAGTGCTACCTTTGTACCAAATTTCATTCCATTCGGTTTCACCGTGTTCGAATTAATAGGGGTAATCGATTTTGACACTAAGATGGCCGCCATCCGCAAACTATTAAGCTAATGACCTATTAGATTTGTCAAAGGATGCTTCCTCCATAAAGGTATGTTGTTGCAAAATTTGGTAGAGATCGGATGATTAGGTTAGTCGTAATTTGATTTAAGCTTTGAATATTTGTGTGGCCGCCATTACGTTTCCGTCAAGATGGCGGTGATATAAAACATGACACTGAGGTGCCCTTTGCTAGTGCTACCTCTGTACCAAATTTCATTCCATTCGGTTTCACCGTGTTCGAATTAATAGGGGTAATCGATTTTGACACAAAGATGGCCGCCATCCACAAACTATTTGGCTAATGACGTACTAGATTTGTCAAAGGATGCCCCCTTCATTAAGGTGTGTTGTTGCACAATTTGGTAGAGATCGGATGATTAGGTTAATCGTAATTTGATTTAAGCTTTGAACATTTGGGTGGCCGCCATTACGTTTCCGTCAAGATGGCGGTGATATAAAACATGACACTGGGGTGCCCTTTGTTAGTGCTACCTCTGCACCAAATTTCATTCCATTCGGTTTCACCGTGTTCGAATTAATAGGGGTAATCCATTTTGACACAAAGATGGCCGCCATCCGCAAACTATTAGGCTAATGACCTATTATATTTGTCAAAGGATGCTCCCTCCATAAAGGTATGTTGTTGCAAAATTTGGTAGAGATCGGATGATTAGGTTAGTCGTAATTTGATTTAAGCTTCGAACATTTGTGTGGCCACCATTACGTTTCCGTCAAGATGGCGGCGATATAAAACATGACACTGGGGTGCCCTTTGCTAGTACTACCTCTTTACCAAATTTCGTTCCATTCGGTTTCACCGTGTTCGAGTTAATAGGGGCAATCGATTTTCACACAAAGATGGCCGCCATCCGCAAACTATTAGGCTGATGACCTATTGGTTTGGTCAAAGGATGCTTCCCCATAAAGGTATGTTGTTGCAAAATTTGGTAGAGATCGGATGATTAGGTTAGTCGTAATTTGATTTAAGCTTTGAACATCTGTGTGGCCGCCATTACGTTTCCGTCAAGATGGCGGCGATATAAAACATGACACTGAGGTGTCCTTTGCTAGTGCTACCTTTGTACCAAATTTCGTTCAATTTGCGCTCACCGTGTTCGAATTGATAGGGGGGGACATACATTCAGAGTCCACACACTCACACACACACACACACACACACACACACAGAAAGACACACTTTTTTTCGCCCTGTAGTGATCTCATAAGTCTACTTTCATTTTTTGCAAAAATAGAAAGTAGGCTAAAAATGTACAGAATGTGTAAACTAAACAAGAAGAATGTAAAAAAATGAAAAGTGGAAATTGTAAATATTCATGTGTGAAAATAAAGAAATGGCTATCCCCATTTTTAAAATTAAAAGACATTGTGATCTTGTAAACCTTGTTTTTATTTCACAACATATATGGCTTTACAAAATAGAATACAAAGAAGTACCATTTCCTCAATCCTTTTCAATGTCCATGTCCACTCATCATTAACTCCCCTTTTATAGCAGTAATCACAATGAGGGCTGCCAACCTCTCCCCCACTGAGCCATTATAGGATGTCAAACGTTGCTTAGCTTTTCAACGATACTTTATCCACCACACGTATTAAAGGATAATGACTATGACGATAAGAAAGGTCGTGTTCTTTACATGCTTAATCCAAAGAAATAATAGGTATTTACTTAACACAGGGTCTTGAGTCCATGAGTTTGGTACATGTTGCAAGATTTCTTTCACGGCATTGACTGTCACAAAATAAATGAAAACTTGGAGAGCACCAATAATTCATCTTTGGTAAGACTATCCAGGATCTTGAGTCCATGATTTTGGTATAAGTTGCCAGATTTCTTTCACGGCATTGACTGTCACATAATAAATGAACAACTTGGAGAGCACCAATAATTCTTCTTTGGTAAAACTATCTGCATATCGATGACAGATAACCTTTTAGTTCCACCCTTAAAACAACAACACTACCTCTTGTTGCATAATCTGCGATGTTGATGGCTCTTGAGACGTGAAAGATGGATTAAACATAACTTTTACATCAACAGGAGTTAGACTTTGCTCAGTAAACAATGCACTGTCATGAGCCACAGTTTTTTTTTCTTGGACTTGCTTTCTTCTTTTCTTTATAAGTGTTTGAAACGGTGTATTAAAAGAGAATGATAAACATCCAAAGGGTAAATAGAGTAACAAATAAAGAGAAATGAAAATGATACTTCCATATCAATTGTCAAGCATGAACTAATCTCTAGCAAAGTTCACTCAATACTATAAATAATAGTTTAAAGTGGGTGCAAAAGTGGGTGCAAAAGTGGGTGCATAAGTGGGTGCATAAGTGGGTGCAAATGTGGGTGCATAAGTGGCTGAAAAAGTGGGTGCATAAGTGGGTGCAAATGTGGGTGCATAAGTGGGTGCATAAGTGAATGCAATAGTGGGTGCAAAGGTAGGTACAAAAGTGGGTGAAAAAATGCCCCCCTTTTTGAATCTCGCTAACGCCCCCTTTTTTAAATCTATTTTTTTTTGAAATTTTGACAAAGGGTCTAAGTGCACTTTTGTTAATATCTCGCAAACCAGTCTCTGTTGACGGGTCCTTGTTGACTAGTCCCTGTGGGCGGGTCCTTTGGACTGATCCCTATGGACTGGCCCATGCATTTTATCCAAATTATGCCAAAGGGACCCGCCCACAGGAACTAGTCAACAAGGACCCGTCAACAGAGACTGGTTCGCGAGATATTAACAAAAGTGCACTTAGACCCTTTGTCAACATTTCAAAAAAATAGATAAAAAAAAGGGGGCGTCAGCGAGATTCAAAAAGGGGGGCATTTTTTCACCCACTTTTGTACCTACCTTTGCACCCACTATTGCATTCACTTATGCACCCACTTTTTCACCCACTTATGCACCCACTTTTTCACCCACTTATGCACCCACATTTGCACCCACTTATGCACCCACTTTTGCACCCACTTTTGCACCCACTTTTGCACCCACTTTAAACTATTATTTATAGTATTGAGTGAACTTTGCTAGAGATTAGTTCAAGCTTGACAATTGATATGGAAGTATCATTTTCATTTCTCTTTATTTGTTACTCTATTTACCCTTTGGATGTTTATCATTCTCTTTTAATACACCGTTTCAAACACTTATAAAGAAAAGAAGAAAGCAAGTCCAAGAAAAAAAACTGTGGCTCATGACAGTGCATTGTTTACTGAGCAAAGTCTAACTCCTGTTGATGTAAAAGTTATGTTTAATCCATCTTTCACGTCTCAAGAGCCATCAACATCGCAGATTATGCAAGAGGTAGTGTTGTTGTTTTAAGGGTGGAACTAAAAGGTTATCTGTCATCGATATGCAGATAGTTTTACCAAAGAAGAATTATTGGTGCTCTCCAAGTTGTTCATTTATTATGTGACAGTCAATGCCGTGAAAGAAATCTGGCAACTTATACCAAAATCATGGACTCAAGATCCTGGATAGTCTTACCAAAGATGAATTATTGGTGCTCTCCAAGTTTTCATTTATTTTGTGACAGTCAATGCCGTGAAAGAAATCTTGCAACATGTACCAAACTCATGGACTCAAGACCCTGTGTTAAGTAAATACCTATTATTTCTTTGGATTAAGCATGTAAAGAACACGACCTTTCTTATCGTCATAGTCATTATGCTTTAATACGTGTGGTGGATAAAGTATCGTTGAAAAGCTAAGCAACGTTTGACATCCTATAATGGCTCAGTGGGGGACAGGTTGGCAGCCCTCATTGTGATTACTGCTATAAAAGGGAAGTTACTGATGAGTGGACATGAACATTGAAAAGGATTGAGGAAATGGTACTTCTTTGTATTCTATTTTGTAAAGCCATATATGCTGTGAAATAAAAACAAGGTTTACAAGATCACAATGTCTTTTAATTTTAAAATGGTGATAGCCATTTCTTTATTTTCACACATGAATATTTACAATTTCCACTTTTCATTTTTTTACATTCTTCTTGTTTAGTTTACACATTCTGTACATTTTTGTTGTTGTGAAATAAAAACAAGGTTTACCAGATCACAATGTCTTTTAATTTTAAAATGGTGATAGCCATTTCACTTTTTTCACACATGGATATTTACAATTTTCCACTTTACATTTTTTACATTCCCCTTGTTTAGTTCACACATTCTGTACATTTTTTAAAAATCTTTTTCGCAATGTACAAAAGCAAACATTTTACACTAAAATGTATTACTTATCTTATTTTTACTAAACTACAGTAGCCTAACATTATACATTCTACTTACAGTTTTTACAAAAAATATTACAATATAAAACACACTACAAATATTACAATATAGTGATCATTAGACTTAAGTAAAGTAATAGTCGTCAATGCGACTGTTTCCCCAAGCAAGAGTATTAAATGTGTTGGGTATAATGAATCGTTTGTTGTCTTCATTACTTAAAGCAACTTTGTTCAACAAATTGGTATGTAGCTGATGATTTTTACTTCTAAATAAGCACATTTTCTTATATAATACAGGTGGGTTACTAACTATACAGTTTTTATAATCACTTATATCTAACTCTTTACTAACAACATTCTTTTTCACTCCTTTTAATTTTTTTTACTACTACATCATCAATTGTCATATAGCTGTATGATTTAGATTTTGTGCCTACAAAGGTGTCTATAATAACACCAGCACATTCATCCTTAAATTTCCCAAGAACCTTTTTGTTTACTAGAGGTAAATGGTAAATATTATCCTCGGGATAGTCACTTGTATCAAACCTATTTAGCTCAGTTTTGATATCCTCATAAAAATCATCAGTTTTAAACTCATAAATAAAAGAATCTGTGTCTGTGTAGAGTAATTTAGCATTATCAAGATAGTTTTTCTTTACATAATCATAGTGAAATTCATACATAAGTGTTTTTGATAATTCTAGAATGGTGTAACCCACATATATGGGTTTGTTGTAAGTTACTTTAAGACGATTCATTTGTATTACAATTAAATCCTCATGAATAATTGAACAGCTATGAAAGTTAGGCTTGCTTATTAAGTTGCTCGCACCATACCTTTTACCATCATTCTCCCACTTTGTTATCAGCTTTACATCAACTCGTTTATCAACATTCTCCATAGTCTTTCCAAAAACACTATTATTCATGAGTTTATAAAAATCTTTTTCAAACGCGTTTGTTGACTGTGTTCTTAAATTATTGTTTAGATCAATATACGGTTTGAGCCATGCTGACTGATGAAATTGCAATACGCGATGAATTTTAGTTAATTGCCATGCTGTAGACACTGTTTCATGTTTCGATAATTTATTACATATTTACATTTATTATTTACATTAGCAATTCACATTTTTGTTCGTGATGTGATGTATGGAGATTTCATATTCTCAGGACAAAATGGTAAATCATTATGGTCATCATGTAACTCTTTAGGGTACTCAAGATTTACCTCTAAAATATATCCTTGATCATCGTTATCATTAAGAGTGTCAACATGTAAGACATCAATTTCAGGTTGTGTCAGCCAGCGAAAATCTTTCAGTGGTAGATATTGACTCATAGCCCAACCATATTGGTTATTTGCATCGAGGTAGACAATATACTTTGACTCTTCACAAGGGTTGTAGCTAGGCATGTATTTATTATTCGCTTTAGAGTACCGTCCACTACATTGACTTAATCCACCTCGAATTGATGATTTTATAAAATTGATCATGTCTATACCAGTCATTAATTCTAAATTTACTTTCGTTTTTTTTTTCAACATTGAACTGAAACTTAACCCAGGAGCTGTGAAATACTGACAAGGATCAAGGTCATAAGTTTTCATACAAACATTCCGAAAATTTTCAAAAACATCTGCTAATAACAACACATCTGTCTTCAAATATATGTCTGAAAATTCTCCTAAAGTTTGAATGTCAAACTGTGCCCATACACGTTGTGCATGTAAATATTCCTGATCACTGATATGACTTGTGTTTAAGGAACTGTAAAATGCATCTTTCGGTGGTAAAGAACACTCCTCAAGACGTTCCACACAGTTAATATATTCGTAAGGGAATATACCCTTTTGACAAATCAAATTAAAATCATCTTCTTTAGGAAAGACACGTTGAATTTCATGAAACTGATCTGATTTTAAATTACTAGCCAGCTTATCAAGACTACTCGACATAAAGCGGAATTAATCTAAAAATCGCAGTTTAATGGGTTTTTTATTGCTAGTTTTGATGTATTTTGTGAACGATATGTATTGTTCCTTATTATTTGCAATAACATCAATTTTCACATCTGAAGCTCCAAATTCTTTAACGATAAAGTGGTTATCGTATTTGCTACCATTGTGTAGAATGACCGGAATGAATTTACTTACTCTATAATTTAAATTACATTCTTGGTGAGCAGCACCACGATATTTTCCTGTTAAATGGTCATGATCGCGAACCCTGTCTGTATATAAACATTCACCACATATAAAACAATTAGTTTCAGTTTCAAAATTCATTTGCTCTAATGAAGTTAGTGGCTCCATTGGAATGATCGTATTTAAAATAGAGGATATACGGACGGCATCTTTCTCAAGCCTTTCCATAAAAACTTTAGGTGCATCAGGTCCTGTATAGAGCTCAAACTTATTTAAAGAGTCATCATAACTACATTTAATATAATATGCAAAGCTAAATGGTTCATGAATGTGAGTAGTGTTGGTGAAAGGTTGGGCTGGATTCGATGAACATGTATTAAATGGTTTTAGCAAAGCCTCGAAGTCAGCATATATAACAAATGGTACTCGAAGCTGTTTCTCATAATCCTTAAATTTTAGAATGTTATTTTTAGGAGTTGGTAATACCGTACGAACATGATTACATCCCCATTTTTGATGTTGAGTTAGTTGACCCTCTTTTGTAAAATAGAGCAAACAGCCTTCACACAACCACTTCTTACCTTCGTATTTTGATAGTTGACTACCAACAAGTCTACATAAATGTTTTATCCAACAATAGTGGGCATTTTCACCTTCGGTTATGTAAAGTAAATTTACATGAGCATCCTTTTTTTCCTGAGTATAATATAGAGGGCCTACTATACTCTTATTTTCAATTTCATAAACATTAATACTTACATTGTTCAGCTCTTCAAAACGTTGAATGTCTTTTATCGCCATAGGAAATTCCATTTCTTTTAAATCTAACACTGAAGAATAGTGAGGATAAGATGATGTTCTCGCCACAGCCCTCGCTGCTGGATAGAGAGCTGAGGTTACAGCCCACACAAAACATGCGTCATCATTATTCATAACGTTCACAACAGCTTTCTTACGTTTGATCCATCCTGGCAAATCAATGTATGATGATGCTCGAAGGGGATTATATTTATTCATGTTGGTTTCTAAATAAAGTACTTCAACCAATGCCCAGCCCGACTCCCTTTCCTAGAACTCTTCACTCTTCACAATGATAGCACTTGAAATATTTTGATATATATCACTAATATTAGTTGATTCACTAACAATTATGTTTTTTGTATTAAAAGATTTGATATCCGTAATTTCACCTTCGCTCCCAGTTTTTACATAGAGGCCAAAAAATTCAAAATTCATTTTAAATGTTTTATGCTCTAATAAAACATTACCTACCAAGCCAAACACAGTAGGTTGAACATTTTTTAAAAATGATTCAATACTTTGAGTTTTTTCTTCACTATGAAGTCTATAACTAGCAATTCGACTTTTAAATGCACTACCAATTTGTTGAACATTTCCAGAATTTCTTTCATGGCAAGTGTTATTTTTATGTTGTATACTGCGTAAATGTCCATGAATGATGGAAGAAGGTATATCAATATTACATACATCACAATGTGTTATTGAAGGTTCACCATTCTTCTTTATTTTTGATGCACAACTATTTTCACAATCTTGAGAACGTTTACGCTTTTGAGCATTACATTCATTTAAAGGTTCCGTGCTAGTTGTTGGTTTTACAGTTTTTAATTCTTGTTGTTCTCCATGCACTTCAACCATGTGGGATTGATATCGCTTTACAGCAGAAAATCCAAGATCGCAAACTGAACACGAAAATGGTGCTGAACTGACATGCTTTAGATTTACATACCGTCCAAGACTATCCTGTCTGTTAAATGTTGAAGCACAATGACTGCATACAAACATTTTCTGATTATGTTTTGTACTTGCATGACGTTGAAGGCGGTCAGGTCTTGAGAACAGTTTCTTACAGTCACCACACTTGAACATAATGATTACTTTCCAAGTTATCTATAAAAGAAAGAAATCATAAATGTTAATAAAAAATAAAACGAAGTACAATATAAATAGTTTAATTATATTCCAGTCAATGGTTATAGCAGGGTATTTAAATCGATCATCTGTGAACTCCTAGCAAGTCTAACTTCATGTAGTTCTAACTGGGGGTTACTATATACCACTGTCACTGACACCTAGCGGTGAACATTGGAACTTGATAGAGTGATAGAAACCAGTGATCGCCAGTTAAGTGAGCTAAGTGTGACGTCATAACCAATCTTAAAAAAAGTCTAAACTTGTAGAACATATCACGTGATAGAAACCAGCGATCACCAGTTAAGTGAGCTAAGTGTGACGTCATAGCCAGTCTTAAAACAAGTCTAAACTTGTAGAACATGTCACATATTGGAAACCAGCGATCGCCAGTTAAGTGACCTGTGACGTCATAGTCAGTCTTAAAACAAGTTTAAACTTGTAAAACATGTCACATGACAAGGTTAAGTTAGGTAAAGTTAAGTGAACTGAGGTTAAGACTTTAAATATTCCCTCTGTCACTGACACCTAGCAATGAACATTCGAACTTAATAGAGTGGTAATCAAAATCTAACCTACAAATTTAGCTTTACACATCATGGTCAAGTAGTACCAACTTTTTACTGCTAAATATACCATTTGCACTGGCATGTAGTGGTGAACATTGGAAAATAATACTCTAGCTGTTTAAAAGTTATTAGAGGGGCACTTACCTTTTTATAATTGATCAACTGCTGTCACTGAATGAACAGATTGTAGGAATCTGGTATCCTACAGGTACACAATTATCTGTAAACAAATCAATCAATCAATTAATCAATCAATAAATACATTCCAATCAATAACTTCAACATCAATTAGTAAGAAAAGACTACAATCCATTAATAATAAGTACTTACTTTGCAAAATAATTTAATGATTTTCTACCAAAACGGCTTTTTTTACAACTCTTGAGCAGTAATAGAGCACTGTTCACTCAAAGCGAGTAATAAAGACTGACAGTAGGGAGATATATGACACCTCTCTTATATAAACTCTCATCGCTCGTGTCAGCAGTTTTTTGCAGATCATTGCAATTCCTTTCCCAATACAGCTGAGAGTCCAAAGTACACTAGGAACACCTGTGTGGTATCCAATGACTGCTGACTTTGCATGATCATCACCCATTGTCTTAATCAACACATGGGGTTTCAAATTACTGCAGAGTCAGTTATAGCAACAGCAGTGTGCGCTCCCTACCATGTCAGCAACATGACACAGGAAGGAACACCTGCGTAATATCCAATAACTGCTAACTTTGCATGATCATCATCCATTGTCTTCATGAACACTTGCGGTTTCAAATTACTGCAGTGTTAGTCATAGCAACAGATCTGCGCGCTCTCTGTCATGTCTGTAATATGACACAGGAAGTAACAAGTCGGTTTACTGCACGTACCATCTCCTCAGTTTTAACATCTTAAGAACATGTATTATTCTCTTTCAACTACAAATGACTCGTTAGAACACATCCATCCACCAAGTTAGATCCCTTGTATGTTCACATGTATTTCGTCACTTTCCTATCATATCGTTATCACATTATAGATGTGGGGGTTGGTGAACAACGTCAGTTCAACACACACAAATGTAGTTAGGCCCTTTGACATAATTTAAATAAACTCATGAGCCAGTCCATAGGGACCAGGCCAAAGGGACCGGTCCAAAGGGATCAGTCCAAAGGGACAAGGACTCGTCCACAGGGACCTGTCAACAAGGACCTGTCCACAAGGACCTGTCCACAAGGACTCGTCCACAAGGACCTGTCATCAATGACCTGGCAACAATGACCTGTCAACAATAACCCATCCACAGGGATCCACTCCCCCACCCTCTTACAAAAGCCATGAGTGGGCATGCATAAAAAACAAAACAAAAAAACAAGCATGTTAATTCATAGTGGCTATCCACCGAACACATGCACTTTATGTAGAACAACGTTTAAATCCATATCGGCATTCAAACTCTCACATGTTGCAATTGGAAAGAGGGATTTTCTAAAAAATTACAATTTCACCCCCTAGTAGGGGTAGGTTTTATTTTGGGGTGGAAATATGTTGTCCATTGGAAAGGGAGTGTTAGCCCGAGTTCAATGACACCTCGTACAAGTCTCTAGCCTGATTGGTTCGCGAGATATTGCCATTTTAGTATTCCAGCGGTGGAGCGGTGGCGGTGGTATTAGAACCGCTACAAAACCACTACTCCAGTAGAACTGTCATGATGTTATCGTTATGTTATTGCTATCGTTATCGTTATCGTCACTGTCATAGTCACTGTCACTGTTTTGTTATGGTTATGGTTCTTTTTTTTTGTTTTTTTTGTTTTGTTTTTGTTTTTGTTTTCGTTTTCGTTTCCGTTTTCGATTTTTATCGTTATCGTTATTGTTATTGTTATTTTTATTGTTCAATGGAAGCTTTCACAAATTACCGTGTAAATTACAAAGATTGCAAAGCAATGACTAGTTTGTGGAGTAGTGGCTAGCATAGTTGACTCTCTCTTCTGAGGATTTATTTCCGGCTCTGCCAATAAATCCGATCTGAGGGTTGGAACGGGGTCCACTCAGCGGTTTCCCATTTGTTGTTGTAGTTGTTTCTTTTGAGGGGCTTGGACATCGTGGCAATTTAGCCCCGTGTACTTGAGTGTGTACGAGTGTTGAATTCGTCTGATAACCTGTGTTATTGAGGATTCTGCAGCATTGAGTACATTTATAATTGAGCCTAGGATGGGGGAGGAAGCGGCCGTGGCTTTTTAAGTTACGAACCATTCCGGTATTTGTCTCAACTAGAAGTGGGAAACCGCGGAAAACCACTTCCATGATGGCTGAGGTGGAAATCGAATTCACCTTTTCTCGGTTTTACCTCAAGGGACCCCAGGTAAATGCCTGGATGGTTAGTATCTTAAGACTGCCGCTTCTTTCTCAATCCTAGCCTGAGTTACAAAAACAGACACTACCATAAAACATTAACAAATTCACAAATGAAATTTTAAAGTGGTCCGGCTAGCTCAAAACAGTTACCAGCGATTCGCCCCAGTGTACCCAATGGGCTCTTCAGTTGGATATGGTACACCTCACCAAGACGCGTGGCTAGTACATACTGAGAAGGTCGCTGCAAGGAGCGCCAATGTACTACGGGAGTCAAACTCCCTTTCAAATTAGTGTTAGCATACATTTGTGAATTTGTTAATGTACATAGCTCAATCGGACATTTAACATCCTTCGGGAACAGTCATTTCCAACCATAACACATGTTATGAAAAAACAAGAACTTCCGTGACGAACTAAAGAGCCTACTTTTCTTAAAATTTAAGATTCATGCCAATGATTAATCTATATGGACCTATATAGAATAACGACGAAATTAAGTTGGTAATATCGACATTTCTAATTAATTCGAAATATACCTGCCTTAATGTAGCCTAATAGAGCACTACAGTTGGCAGTCCTAGTGACTGCATATATATTCTTAGTTCCATCTCTTAAGGTACAGAATACAAAATTTTTCAGAAGTCCAATGGCTATTATGGACGTTACATGCAGTGAGACATTGGATCTATGAGCACGCGAAAAATCATGTTGGCAACAATGTCGTGCATGTATTGGTCAGAAATAATCTGTAATATCATGATCTATTGTTGTGCCAAGTTTGGATGAAATCCATTTGTTAGTATAGAAGTTACATGCATTTTAAAATTGGACCTATCAGCAGGCTTAGAATCAAGTTGGCAGCACTGACGTATATAAGTTATTCCAAATTAATCTAGAATGTCAGGTACTATACGTGTGCACAGTTTAGAGCTGTTGGCTTGCATACTTTCTGATATATTGATATTACGAAAAACAAATAAGAGGCAGCATTTATGAACAGTTGGCTGCCCTGGTTGCTCTTAATAATACGCATAGTCATATCGGTTATGGTACACATTGTACATAGGAAATTTGGCTGAAATCCAATTGATAGTATGGTAGTTACATGTATTTAAAAGTTGGTCCTATCAACATGAATAGAATCATGTTGGTAGCACTGCCATATATTAGTTACACCAAATTAATCTAGAATGTCATGTACTATACGTATGCATAGTTTAAAGCTTTCGCCTTGCATACTTTCTTAAATATCGCTATTGGGATGAAAAAATAGAGAGTGAATTTATTAACAGTTGACAGCCCTGCTGGTTCTTACGAATATGCTCAGTCATATCTGTTTATGTACACATATTACATACATAATTTGGTTGAAATCCAGTTGATAGTGTAGAAGTTATATGCATTTGAAAATTGGACTTATCATCAGGCTTAGAATTATTTCGGCAACACCGTCATGTATGGCCACCTGGATATTAAACTGAAATAGCATTATCTACATGTGTGCCAATTTTGGAATAGCTCCCATGTATAACATCCAAGATATCCAATATGGAGCTCAAATTTCTAGTGCGTTTTTTCAGCAGTTGGTAGCACTGACAACATTTTCAAGTATGGACGTGAGATATTCCTGTATACATCTTTACTCGTACTAAATTTGGTTTCGATTGCTGCAGCCGTTTAGGAGTTGATTCGGGGGGACACACACCCAGCCAGACAGACAGAAGGACAGACAGACAGACAGACAGACAGATACACATTTTCCCGGATCGATCTCATGAGTCCACTTTTTCCTAATTTTTGCAAAATGTGAAAAGTAGGCTAATAATTCTACATACATACCCAAATAAGTGGGGATGATGATAAAAATGTCTAACTCCTACAAGAAACAATAGCTACGAGCCATTTAAAAGGAAGCAGAGAATTAAAATGTCAGCCCGATGTGGGATCGAACCAACTTCTTCGAATTTGGCCTCCACTGCCCTACTAACCGAGCTACGAGAGAGACGCTTAAATTCCCATGGAAAACTAGGAATGTTAGCATTTGCAAACATAGTGGCTGTCGCATGCTGTGGGCTAGATTCCAACAAAGATAATAATAACAAGATGTTCAGTAAAGAACATATAGCCTACTTTCTCCTAAATGCATGGGTATTGTTATAACTCTTTGTCCTTTTCAAGGAGTATAATTGAATGTTGGTTGTAGTAGCTTGTTGAAATACAACGTGCTATAGGGATATTAAACATGAATATGAGGTGCCTTTGCTAGTGCTACCTCTGTAAAAAATTCATTCAATTCGGTTTCACCGTGTTTGAATTGATCCGGGGAATGGATTTGCACACATACATGGCCGCTATTTGCAAACTATTGGGCTGATGACCTTGTAGTCAGTCATAAGATGCTTTCCACAAAAAGGCATGTTGTTGCAAAATCCGGTAGAGATCAAATTATTAGGATGGTCGAAATTTGATTTAAGCTTTTAACATTTGGGTGGCCGTCATTCCGTTTCCGTCAAGATGGCGGCGATATAAAACATGACACTGAGGTGCCTTTTGCTAGTGCTACCTCTGTACCAAATTTCGTTCAATTCGGTTTCCCCGTGTTTGAATTGATAGGGGGAATCGATTTGCACACATACTTGGCCACCATCTGCAAAATATTGGGCTGATGATCTAGCAGTTTGGTCAGAATATGCTTCCCACATAAAGATTTGTTGTTGCAAAATTTGGTAGAGACTAGATTATTAGGTTGCTCGTAATTACATTTTAGCCTTTAACATTTGGGTGGCCGCGATTACGTTTCCGTCAAGATGGCGGTGATATAAAACATGACACTGAGGTGGCCTTTTCTAGTGCTACCTCTGTACCAAATTTCGTTCCATTCGGTTTCACCGTGTTCGAATTAATAGGGGGAATCGATTTTCACACAAAGATGGCCGCCATCCGCTAAATATTAGGCTAATGAACTATTAGTTTGGTCAAAGGATGCTCCCTCCATAATGGTATGTTGATGCAAAATTTGGTAGAGATCGAATGATTAGGTTAATCGTAATTTCATTTAAGCTTTGAATATTTGTGTGGCCGCCATTACGTTTCCGTCAAGATGGCGGCGATATAAAACATGACACTGAGGTGCCCTTTGCTAGTGCTACCTCTGTACCAAATTTCATTCCATTCGGTTTCACCGTGTTCGAATTAATAGGGGTAATCGATTTTGACACAAAGATGGCCGCCATCCGCAAACTATTAGGCTAATGACCTATTAGATTTGTCAAAGGATGCTCCCTTCATAAAGGTATGTTGTTGCAAAATTTGGTAGAGATCGGATGATTAGGTTAGTCGTAATTTGATTTAAGCTTTGCACATTTGGGTGGCCGCCATTACGTTTCCGTCAAGATGGCGGCGATGTAAAACATGACACTGGGGTGCCTTTTGCTAGTGCTACCTCTGTACCAAATTTCATTCCATTCGGTTTCACCGTGTTCGAATTAATAGGGGTAATCGATTTTGACACAAAGATGGCCGCCATCCGCAAACTATTAGGCTAATGACCTATTAGATTTGTCAAAGGATGCTCCCTTCATAAAGGTATGTTGTTGCAAAATTTGGTAGAGATCGGATGATTAGGTTAGTCGTAATTTGATTTAAGCTTTGAACATTTGGGTGGCCGCCATTACGTTTCCGTCAAGATGGCGGCGATATAATACATGACACTGGGGTGCCTTTTGCTAGTGCTACCTCTGTACCAAACTTCATTCCATTCGGTTTCACCGTGTTCGAATTAATAGAGGTAATCTATTTTGACACAAAGATGGCCGCTATCCGCAAACTATTAGGCTAATGACCTATTAGATTTGTCAAATAATAATTGTTGTTGTTGTTGTTTTAAGGGGCCTAACATCTAGGTTATCGGCCCAGAGATTTGTCAAAGGATGCTCCCTCCATAAAGGTATGTTGCTGTAAAATTTGGTAGAGATCGGATGATTAGGTTAGTCGTAATTGGATTTAAGCTTTGAACATGTAATGTAAGTTGGTAATGCTTGAGTAAGGTGTGATTTCGTTCGTGCTCCGCAAATTAATGTAACGCGTTAAGGAAAGTTCTGTTTTGGTGACTTCTTGTTGTGCTGCAGTTGGACTCTACGTGATAAAGTGCTTTAAGATACAAAAATCCACAGTGGAAGTCGGGTATGTAAATTGATTTTAACATTTTAATATTCTTAACAACAACACAAGCCAAACGAACAATTGTATATTCACAGTGCGAGTGTCACCAACCTAACAAATAGAGAAGGAGCGCGATTGTCACAGTCCTTGTTCGAGATATCGATATCGATATGAGCACCAACGGCAAAATGGACGGAAAGAAGCGCGGCGTATCATCGGCCGGTGAGGGAACCAACACGACAGCAGTGCCATCTGTTGCCGACGTGTATGAACTCCTTCAAGCTACAAGCAAGGAAGTTGCTAGCCTCAAGAATCTACACAAAGACACGGAAAGAGAACTGAACAAATCCTTGGAATTCGCTCACCAGAAACTGGACGAGAATTACGAACTCATAAAAATTCAGTCTGAAAAACTGACCAACTGTCTACAAGTTATTGAAAAACTTAAAGAAGAGAACATGACGCTGAAAAAACGATTGCATGAAACCACGCTGCAGTTGGATGACCTGGAGCAATACGGCAGGCGAAACACTTTAGAAATAGTAGGGGTCCCAGAAATGCCTAATGAGGACACGTTTGAAGTTGTAAAGAAAGTGGGTATCGCTCTAGATATGAACATTGAACCAACAATGATTGACATTTGTCACCGCATCAGGAAACAACCGCACCAAACCAGCGCGGGGATTGTTGTGAAGTTTGTGCGGCGAACCGATAAAGAGCAGTTCTTGCAAAGGCGAAAAGTTAAACGCAATCTCAACTCCCTGATGGTAGGTTATGTTTCCAACGAACCAATTTATGTCAACCAAAGTCTAACATCGTACCGTAGGTCTATCTTAGGTCAGGCAAGAAAGCTCAAACGCGAAAAGAACTACGCATTTCTCTGGGTTGACAGATCTGGTACAATAAAATTGAGGAAGAAAGCTGAAGATAGACATGTCTACGAGCTGCGGACACCCGACGACCTTGAAAAACTGAGATAAACAAAATGGCTGAGGACAAGTCTCTTAGGATTTACTATCAAAACGTCCGAGGACTGAATAGTAAAACACAAGAATATTACCTTAATACACTTAATTGTGAATATGATATAATTATAAATACAGAGACATGGATTTCGGATAGTATGCAGGATGGTGAGCTATTTGATGATACTTTCACTCTACATAAAAGAAATAGGGAAGGAACTGAAAAAGGGGGCGGAGTTTTGATAGCTGTGAGAAAAGATATTGTTTCGAGTAACTGCCATTTTGATACCGGGGGCTTAGAAGCATTGTGTGTTAAAGCAATAATTAGTGGAAAAAATCATTTTATCATTACTGTGTATTTCCCTCCGAACTCCAAACTAGAGTCTTATCTTGCATTCTTCAGTGCAATTGAAGAAAAATATTATCAAAACCATAATTTAATCATTGCAGGGGATTTCAATATTCCAACAATTTCAGGTACATGTTACGATTTTATTGCGGGTGGACCTTGCAGTAGAGTTCTTGCAAATTTTATGTCATTGCATAACTTGTCATCCCATAACAATATTCAAAACTCCAATCAAAGAACATTAGACCTTGTATTAACAAATATAAATAATACTATATCAGTTTTTAGGGATAGGGATCCGTTAGTACCAGAAGATGTTCACCATCCTGCACTAAGTTTAGTTATCAACTGCAATCGTATAGGAAGGGTAACAAATAGTACGACAAAAAAAGTATATAATTTCAAGAAAACAAATTTTTTAGGCCTGTATAGCTCGTTGCAAAATTCCGACTGGACCCCATTAAAACAATCTTGCAATGTTGAAGAAGCTGTTGGATATTTTTACAAAATATTCAACTCAGCTTTGGAGACAAATTGTCCTATAAAACATATTCAGACAAAAAAGGAAGTATCCTTGTTGGTTTAATAAAGAAATCATTAATGCTTTAAAACTTAAAGATTATCACCGGAAAAGGATGATGTACAGTCAAGCAAGTCCTGAATCTTACAAAGAGCTAAGAAAAAATGTTAAAACTATGATAAGCAGGAGTTACCGAAATTACATAAAACAGGTTCAGGAAAACTTAGGCGATAACCAAAAATATTTCTGGAATTTTATTAAAAATAAGAAAGGTAGCACAAATCAGAACAATCAAATAATGACATACAAAGGTAATCAGCTGAATAATTCAAAAGATATAGCAGATGGTTTCGCTGCATGTTTCCAAAGTATGTATTTGCCACAAGCTGCAAAATACGTAATTCAAGCAGAAGGAGCTGGTCCTAAAAGTTATTCTCCATTTTTGAATGATGTGACTGAAAATGAATACAAAATGGCTGCCAAACATCTAAAGCCCAAGCATTCAGTTGGTCCTGATGGTGTTCCGCCATATATAGTAAAGGGCTGTTCAGATGTGCTCAGAGAACCACTGTGTCTAATATTTAACCTGATACTGCGTACTCAAACTTATCCGTTATTATGGAAAACTACTAGGATCTGCCCAATTTTCAAATCTGGAGATAGAAACACAATAGAAAATTATAGGCCTGTGTCAATTGTATGTGCACCTGCAAAGATATTTGAATTTATTCTTTACAATAGAATATTTAGACACGTTCAGAACTACATAACGGATAAACAGCATGGATTCTTCCCTAAACGCTCGACCACTACTAATTTAATTAATTTTGTGCAGTACGTAATTAATGCATTTCATGATCGTAGCCGTGTTGATTGTATCTTTACAGACTTCGCGAAAGCTTTCGATAGATTAAATCATGATGTTTTAATTAAAAAACTCTCTGATTTTGGCATCTGTGAACTGCTATTGAACTTGATTGCATCATATCTGAACGGTAGACGGCAATACGTTTTTTATAATCGGTATGAATCCTATGAATTCATAGCCAACTCCGGAGTTCCACAAGGATCAAATTTAGGCCCATTATTTTTTATAATATTCATCAATGATCTACCACAAAGAATAAAACATTCAGAATGTCAATTATATGCAGACGATTTTAAAATTTATAAAGTTATAAAAAATTTAGAAGACGCAGTAAAGTTACAAGAAGACATTGATCGTGTTTTTATCTGGAGCATTAAAAATCAGCCAGCACTGAATATAAACAAATGCTTTTACCTTAAATTTTCATCAGCAAAATGTACATCCGATTATACATACACAATTAATGGAACAAACTTAAAACCAGTTATGTCCATCAAGGACCTGGGAGTTATTTTAACACATAACATGTGTTTTAAGCAGCACATCTATTTCTGTGCCAATTCGGCATTCAAAACTCTGGGATTTGTTATTAGGACAACTAAAGAGTTTACGCGCATTAAAGCCGTCGATCATCTATTCAAAATCTTGGTCCGTAGCAAGTTAGAATATGCTTCAGTTATTTGGCATCCGTATTATAAATCACTGGAAGCGAGCCTCGAAAAAGTTCAAAAATGTTTTCTAAGGTACTTATATTACAAAGACAACAATATATCTGCATTTAAATCAAATAAATCATATACTCAACTACTGGATGAATTCAACTACACTAGCTTGGCAGCAAGGCGCGAAAACTTACAGCAGGTGTTTTTGTATAAAACAGTTAATGGAATGTTAGACAACAGTGGCTTCTTGCAGCAGATTCATTTCAATGCCAGAGCAGGAAATTTGCGAAATCGAGATCTCTTAGTTTGCAAAATACCAAAAACAGTATATTATAAAAATTCACCATTAGTAAGAATGTGTCTGGTGTACAATAAACTTGCCAAAATCAACAATAGTTTAGACTTCAGCTCTGCATTACCAGTATATATTAAGGTTTTAAGAGCTACAATTCTTACATTGTCAATGAATAAATTGTAAATGTTAGCAACTACCGGTATGGAATGTAATCTGTAATTTTGTATTTATGTGTAAATATGCATAGTACTTATGTTATATCTGAGCTATAGTGTGACTTATGTACCATTGTCAAATATTCTTCTAAAACTTCTTTCCATTTTTGTTTGTAATATAGACCTAGTATGTAACTTTTTCGTTTGTTAAATCTGTAACTATTCAATATAGTGCTATGTACGCCTTCTGTAATTGGAGCCTAAGCTCTGTTGAAGGTATAAATAAATAAATAAATAAATAAATAAATAAAAACATTTGGGTGGCCGCCATTACGTTTCCGTCAAGATGGCGGCGATATAAAACATGACACTGGGGTGCCCTTTGCTAGTGCTACCTCTGTACCAAATTTCATTCCATTCGGTTTCACCGTGTTCGAATTAATAGGGGCAATCGATTTTCACACAAAGATGGCCGCCATCCGCAAACTATTAGCCTGATGACTTATTAGTTTGGTCAAAGGATGCTACCCCCATAAAGGTATGTTGTTGCAAAATTTGGTAGAGATCGGATGATTAGGTTAGTCGTAATTTGATTTAAGCTTTGAACATTTGTGTGGCCGCCATTACGTTTCCGTCAAGATGGCGGCGATATAAAACATGACACTGAGGTGTCCTTTGCTAGTGCTACCTTTGTACCAAATTTCGTTCAATTTGCGCTCACCGTGTTCGAATTGATAGGGGGGGACAGACATTTAGAGTACACACACTCACACACACACACACACACAGACTCACACACATACACACACACAGACAGACACACTTTTTTCGCCCTGTAGTGATCTCATAAGTCTACTTTCATTTTTTGCAAAAATCGAAAGTAGGCTAAAAATGATACGAGCCATAAAGTAGTCGCCTATGATATGTAACATGTGACATGTTATCCTACTATGTGTGTCCCGGGAGCGGAAATCCCTTGATGACAGTGAACTCTGTTGGTCATTGAAATAACTACTTGTATAACTCCAGTGCCAAATCCTGACCGTAATGAATCATAATTGTATTTGCCGTGGCGGAAGCAATCCACTGCCTACTTGATGCGAGCTGCGCACTATACCAGCCAGTTAGTGAACCCATGCCAGCGATGTTATTGAAAATGGCCGATAGAGCGCACGGTCAAGTATAGGCGCGATTAAAAATTAGGTGTGCGGAAAATATATTAAATGTGTTTCTCTCAGTGATTGTGTTTAGACCAACGAAGTTTCAATTATTGTTTGTAGTCGGCGTTAATATACTAAATTCCTATGTTGTTTGGAGTGTTTGTTGATGCGATATAGATTCCACATAGCCACATGGCCGACAGTACATCGAGTGCTTACCTTAAATAAGAATACAACAAAACTATGAATATTTAATAAATCGTAATTGTTTTCAGCAAATATGATAAATTAATATTTTCACACCAAAGAACGACAACATGTAGATGGTTTATTGTGGGAATATCTTAAATGGGGTCTCCAAACCTTGAACTAAACTGTATACGATATACATTCCCCATAGCCACACTACCAACAGTACGTCGTTGTACCGATCTCCGCCACCACGCGCGGTTATTGTTTCCGTCCCATGCATTTCCGTCCCTTTTCCAAAATCACTCCCACAAATATGTCCAGCTACCGAGCACCACAAAAATATCCAGATACCGAGTGGAAAGATGTTACTCATCAATAATAATGTATGTCTACCCCTTATTATTCCCGTTTTTCCTACGGGTTCGGGGATGAGATGCGATGGAAGTCTTTGTGGCGATGATTTTTACGGCCGGATGCCCTTCCTGACGCCAACCTCACGAGAGGAGTTAATGAGAGATGAAATGAATGATGGTGAATGAAACTGGGCAAGGATGTGGAAGGAAGCGGCCGTGGCCAGTTAGAAGGTACCGTCCCAGCATTTGCCTGGTGCTGAAAATGGGAAACCACGGAAAACCATTTCAAGGACGGCCGACGGTGGGGCTCGAACCCACGCGTCTACCGAGTCAGCAGAGAGCTTGGCCCCATGGCCTAATGCTGCGCTTTAGCCAGCGTAGCCACTACTGTCGGTTTACACATCAATAATAATAATAATATACTAATAATAATAATAGTGTTCAAAACACTATAACACTGTAATCGGTCCCTAGGTCCTCGATGCAACTGAAACCCTAACCATCAAAGGGGCAAAACTGATCCAGAAACTAGAGGTCAAGGAAAGAATTATCTTGAGGAAGATCATAGGCCCAAGGATCATAACTGGAGTAAGGTATCATAGGCCCAACGATGACCTATACCTAAAGCAAGAACCTCAAATGGACACAATCATCAAGAGACGCCCTCAATTCTACGGACACCTTGAGAGAATGAACGGGTCAAAATTGACCAGTGTAATCCACAAGAAAACAAGAAAACAACATCACTGTGGTACCAGCAAGTTAAACAAGATCTGAAAACCTTTAACATCTCTGAATCCGTTATACATGACAGACAAGTTTTCAGGAAAATGTTAAAAGAACACCCACATATAAACTAAGAAAGGGCACAGACCAAAGAGGTCAGAAGTAGTTAAACATTTACTTATTCAGAAAATGAAGAAGATATGGGCTAGGAAGAAGACTCTTAAGAACGTGAAGCCAATCCCAACTCATCAAGCTGAAAACCATTTTGGTTAACCTACGTAGTCCATAGTTGGCTGATTAGAAGAAAGAAAGACATAAAAGAAAGAAAGAAAGAAAGAAAGAAAGAAAGAAAGAAAGAAAGAAAGAATGAAGAAGAATAGTGTTCAAATCCAACACGTCTATTGAGACTGAAGAGATCGTACGCCGTACGTCGTAGTAAATTTAGCTACCACGTAGCTCTATTATTATAATTATTATTACTGTTTCAAAACTTATAGGTAAAGAGGCAGAGGTTGAAGAAAACACTCATGGCTGGGGAATCAGCAGAACTAGTTAGGGTTTATTTCCATCTTGAAGAGGAAGATGAAGAAAAAAAAAGATACAGTCAATCTGAGAGACTAGACTTTATATCATTTCAAATGACGCATGCTACAAATGCTACACATGTTAGAAAGGCTCAGGAGGGCTTCCCGCGCGGGCACCTCTTTAAGGGTCACCCTGTATTTGAGTCTGACATCTTTTACAACTCTTTAAGGGTCACCCATTATTTGAATCTGATATCTTGCAAACCTCTTTAAGGGTCACTCTGTATTTGAATTGAATCTAACATACTGTACACCTCGTTAAGTGTCCCGCCTGTATTTTGCTCTGACATCCTGCACACCTCTTTAGGAGGCACCCTGTATTCTTATCTGGCATCTTGCATATCTCTTTAGAAGTCACCCTTTATTCTTGTGTGACATCTTGTACATCTCTTTAGGAGTCACCCTGTATCTTGTCTGACATCTTGTACATCTCTTTAGGAGACACCCTGTATTCTTGTCTGCCATCTTGTACACCTCTTTAGGAGTCACCCTGTATTCCTGTCTGACATCTTGCACACTTCTTTAGGAGTCACCCAGTATTCCTGTCTGACGTCACGCACACGCCGTCTCCGTATCGCATAACGGCAGACCCCAGCAGTAAACTCAGACTCGGTGCATATGCACTGAACAACATGATGACGTCATACACGCCGTAACCGTAACGCATAACGGTAGACCTAAGCATAACGACGAAGTCGACAAGATCATTTGAAATGATAAAAGAGAGAAATGTATGTCAGATGATTCTGCATGGTCATAACAATTTGTTTTCATTTTCAGAACAACATAATCAATCCGCGATTTCATTCAGCATTGACCTGTAGGTCAAGAACACACAGATAGGCTGTATGGGCTACTTCAGCATCATAATAAGCACTGAACAGGCGGCACAGATCCACGTTTTCACTACATTGGGTACATATCCTGAGTTTTCTTTAGCATGCTGTATAGGCAATGAAGGAAATTGGAGAAAAGTTTACAGTGGGAGTGAAGATTCAAGGTGAAATAATTTCAACTCTGAGATTTGCCGATGAGATAGTCATCTTGGCCGACACGCCTGATCGGCTGGCTGCGTGGCTCAGCGGTAACGTTCTCGCTTGATGGGCCCAAGGTTGCAGGTTCGTATCCTGGCGCAGTCAGCTGGCATTTGAGGGTGCGCAAATGTGAGGGAGCCGTGTCAGTAGATTTACTGGCACGTTAAAGATCCCCTTCGGGGCAAAATTCCGGCACCCCGGCGTCTCTAAAAGCTGCAGTAGTTAAAAGGGACGTAAAACCAATAACATTAGTAACGACACGCCTGAGGATTTGAATGAGTTTTTTTGAATGGTATGGACTCCGTCTTGAGGAAAGAATTCATGATGAAAATTAATACATGTAAAACAAAAATACTGGAATGCAGCCGAAATAAATCAGAAACCTCAATGGACATCAAATTGGCAGGTGAAAAATTTAAGGAAGTAAGAGACTTCTGTTACTTAGGAAGCAAAATAACCAGTGACGGACGAAGCAAAGAGGATATAAAAAGTAGGTTAGCTCAGGGAAGGAAAGCATTTCTACAGAAAAGGAATCTGTTGACATCGAATATAGATTTAGGTATTAGAAAGTCATTTATGAAGGCCTTTGTCTGGAGCGAGGCACTCTCTGGAAGTGAAACTTGGACTATTAGTGCAGCAGAAAAGAGGAGAATTGAAGCATTTGAAATGTGGTGTTACAGGAGAATGATGAAGATCAGATGGGTAGATACCCAGAGGTATTAAGACTAGTGGGAGAGAAGAGATGTTTCTGGCGACAGCAAATGAAGAGAAGAGATAGGTTGGTAGGACACATATTAAGACACCCAGGAATAGCAAGCTTAGTTATGGAAGGAAGGGTCGAGGGCAAGAACTGTAGGGGTAGACCAAGGTTAGAATATGTTAAACAGATTGCCTCAGGTGTAGGTTGTGGTAGCTATGTAGAGATGAAACGATTAGCTCAGGACAGGGAGGCATGGAGCGCTGCATCAAACCAGTCAAAAGACTGTAGACTCAAACAACAACATAGCCTACTAAAACACGGTCAGACAGGGGATACGTTAGGTAATACTGTAATGTCATGTGTCCTCCCAAATGACCTAGAGCAAGTATATCAATTTAACGCTCGTAAGAGACCAGTGCGTCATGATTGGGATGAAGTGGCCTCACAAACATCCAGTCAGAGTATGGACACACCTGCCTCCATCTTCGACCTCGAAGAGAGATGAGAAAAAGCTCGGCAGATTCCAGCGGATATCCACTCCACGGAAGCACTACAGACAGACACATCGAAAGGTCCAAACTTTGAGCATAGACATTGTGCCCAACATAGTACTCCAGTTTTAGCACAGATTGGCAACCCTGCGTAAATCACGGCCCAAAACACCACATGTTATCGTCCAAGACCCGACCACAAGGTTGAGTGACTTCACTCGTCTGACGTCACGCACATCTGTCTACTATCTCCGGCAGAGCGCGCTGTCTTGGACCACGTGCTCAGCTCTGGTTTTCGGCAACTGGTCACATTGAGAGGCGCAGACACATGCGTTTTGAGCGCGGACTGGACAGTACTCCGTTGTGCGGCAAGAGTGATTTTTACATTCGATTTTGATCGTGGACGGCCGTGTGTGCTATACCACCACAGGTCTAAGTGTTGCTGTGTATCGGGTGTGATTTTATCGGAGTCCTGAGAGACCATATAATTACGAATCACCGCTGTTATGCCGGGTGCGATTGCTATATCAGACGGCCGAGTCCAGCGTGTATAATCCCGGTCGTGCAGGTCCATGCTTGGCTTGATAACGAGAGAACTAGCCCTTTGCGACTAGCTTTGGACGTACGGAATAGTTTGTGCAGTGAACATTCGAGAATAGACGAGGCTCTATCATCGATGGAGGACTTGTAGATGCAACTGAACAGCTGTGAATGCTATTGAATTTCTGCTTACGTAAAGCCGGCGGAAATTTGCTGAGAGGGAGAGTTGTGTCTACATTGTTCGAGGCGCAGGAACTTATAATTTCCAGAATGGAACGAGGACATTTTATAACCTGTGCTGTTGAAGTGTCAATGAAGAATTTTGAAATGGAACTAGTCAGTGAAAATATGTGCCACTAAGCTGATACGTGAGGGGACTGGACGGAGTGACATTTACATCAAGATGAGGCCATGATGTTGCCATGACATAACCACACCGTGGGAGTCGGAGGACGCAGCCACCATGAAACGTGAAGGTCTCGGTTTCGATTCCTGGAGGAGGCGAGGAAGAAGATGATGGAAGATGCAATCCTGCCGGTTCTGGAATGGGAAGGAGATTTTTCTTATTTCGGCCAGTTGTTGAGCTAAAACATTACTTCAATTTGTAGTTGTGAGTAGTTTGTACTACTCAGTAGTACTAGATGCCATGGAGTTGAACTAATTATTATTTATTTGTTGATCAATCATTTTATTATTATTATTATTAATATTAATGGCCACATTTTTTTCCTTCGTCTATTAAGTAATTATATGAGGAAGTGATTCACATTGTAGGATTGTTACACGTGGCAAGGAACTATCCACCATGCTTGGCACCATGATCCAGTTAATATTTTCTTTTGGGAATTTTTATAAATCCGTCACTACTTTGAATGATAAGATTTTTTCTACGTTGATAAGAGTGGAAATACGACGCGGATACTGAACTGAATCCATGATGGAATGAATGAAGGTGGTAGACTAGCTGTCGAGAGCTAGGGTGGAGTTCATGTTTTTTTTTTCGATTTTGACTTCAGCGTTTGGTGAATCTAATTATGTGAACTCTGAAGGATTATAACATTAAATATTCACATTTGTTTCGTCCACATTCATTGATATAGAGAATTTAATTATTAAAAGCATGCTCGTCATTATGCTTCGACACCTACCCATTTGACATTGCTGCAGGTCATGCCTGCATTAGATAATTTATGCACACTAGTCATGTGATGAAATGAAAGGTCATGATAATTAAAAGATAATGAGTTGATCTACAAGAAAAAAGATTGGTGTAGTTGTTTATAAAAAAAGAGAGGGGAGAATTGAATGGAATGTAATACAATAAATTTAGGATGATAGTTCACATATTCTGTGAACGTCTTATGGCAAATTTTCTGAGAATTAATCATGAAGAATCCCTTTGTGAATAATAAAAATAATAATGTAATAATAATTAGTAGTGTAATATCTTTCTAAATAAGCATGACCATGCAAAATGCAGACAGATGGTGGTGAATTAAGTATTCACAGGAGTAGGCAGGCGATAATCTAATCACTATGTAAGTGGTGGAGTGAAATACATTGCAAGCGTACCATCGAATTGGGAAAGATGGGAACTTTTAGTTGTGATAT
Source organism: Meconema thalassinum (assembly GCA_946902985.2). Taxonomy (NCBI): domain Eukaryota; kingdom Metazoa; phylum Arthropoda; class Insecta; order Orthoptera; family Tettigoniidae; genus Meconema; species Meconema thalassinum. Next base: position 861,970,539 of record OX336388.2, read on the forward strand.
AATGATCAGCCATGACTTTGAACTTTGCATAAATGTAGGATAATGGGTGCACGTTTGCTTGAAATATTTTGAGTAATTAGACTCTGAAATAACGTTGTACGATAAATATAAATCCTGATTGCAACTTTAATTGAGTGGTCAAGTAGAACCTATATCGTTGCAGCAATTATTTTTAATTAATAATTAATTAATAATTAGTTAGAACGGAGATCAATACTATTATTTTTTAGGCCAGCTATTTATTTAACTTTCATTATAAACTCAAGTGAGTGACAATATTACTAATCTAGGACACTACCTGATGGACATATAGTGTGATTAGTTGATGTTGATAGTCAAATGTGACTGAATCTATTTTTTTAATATTTTATTTAATTTTCTTCGAATATCTCCTAATTGTATTTGTGTCTTAAGGATAGGACCAAGGAGATTTGTTGACCCTGTAAAACTTAATTATGTTTATTTGGACTCTAAATATTTTTCTTTTTCTTCGGTCCACATCAAGCTTTCATTTATATCGAATCTCCGAGGCAAGATAGGCTTTTTGGGGGTTTCCTATATTTGTATTGGTCAATGAGTTGCCAATAAATGGATGCCTATTTTTATCTGTTTAATTGTGCTTATCTTCTGATTTCTGTTGTGCTATTGCTTTTATTTAGGTTTGGGAGTGGGTTGATTTAACCTGTTACACCTACATCCTGTTAACCACCCCTGAGACTATTTGTGTTCTCGTACCCACCGGCGTTTTTTTTTTTTTTTTTTTTAATATTCGAACCCAGACCTCAATCATTTTTTTGTTCTTTATCTGATATATGAGCCGGTTAGAATGATAGAGGTGTAAGTCATACGAACATTGTTTTGAGTAATCTAAGGTTTTGTGAAAGCATCTATAAAAAAAATGAAGATAGCATATATTTAACTGTGAGCGATGGATTCGTGTTTGAACATAGTCCCTTTATTAATATGCATTAATGTTAGGGTCTAAACAAGCCTGTAAGTAATTTTTATTGTTATTTGAATGTTATTGCAATGACTTACACCACTGTCATTCGACACCGTAAGTGGGTTCACTGAAAGAAAATTAAAGTGAATTGTCACATACACATTTATTGTTTGGAAATTTCTTAGTTTGGTTATTATAACACAGTTTGATACCATTTCAGACAACTTTGAATGGCTATAACTAAACTTACAATCGGATCAATTTGAAAAAGATGATATATTGGCTTTCACAGCCAGTGAATTAAAACTCAGCAATTTTTCTAGGATTGTGCTGTGTCATGTTTGGGGTTTCGCCTAGGAATACCAAGATAGGCTCATCAGCGGGCTCTTGGTGTCCGTGCACGGACTACCACGGGAGTAGCGAACTGTGCAGTAAAGAAGCGTGGGTGCGCTTCATAAGAAGAGAGGTAGCGCGCAGCTCCTGTAAGGGTCCGGGCACGAACACCAAGAGCCCGCCGATGAGCCTATCTTGGTGTTCCTAGGCGAAACCACGCACAAGACACGGTATAAACCTAGAAAAATTGCTGAGTTTTAGATCAATTTGATATTATCTGTTATAATAAAAATAAATTATTATGGGTCCGTTCAGTTTCCTCCACAATCTGCTTCACCAAGTTAGTACCTCCACGTCTTCATAATGGGGTAAGGGGCCTATGTTGTCTTCAACGTTGGTAGTTTTCAAATTGTTAAAAAACTCATGGTGTATTGGTGGTATGAATGGTAAGAGATCTGTCATGTCTGCCTTCTTTTTTTTTATGGAAACTGGCCTGATGTTTGGGTACAACAGGTCCTCTGGCAGATATTGAAACGTACTGGTCTCCCTTTTCGACCTGTTGGAGTAAGATCTAGTGTGTCGAAGTCAATGCACTCTTGAAGCGTTTCTTTGTACTTAACGCTGTAAGAAAGTTTTTTTTTCGAGTCTCATCCACTGTATTTTCAGCCAGTTTACGTCCATTTTGTTTGCGTTTCTTTTTCTCCTACTAATATTTCGTTCTGTTTGGTAGAGTAAAACTCTTCACGATTCACTGAGCAAACAATAAACGTTTTGGTCCTACGGCATGATGTCATGATAATATACTAATGTTCAGGTACATACACAGGTTTTCCTTTAACAGCTACTTCCACGCACCCGAAGTCAGAGTCATTAGGCAGAAACAAATGTCCCGACACAAGAAATTTTTGATCTATGATTTCAATGTCCGTCTCGTCACTTTGAAGAAATCTCATTAAAGCAAGGGTTATGTTTATACGAGGCACGTCCAGAAAGTAAGCTCCGTTTGGTAATAAAATTAAATTGTGTACAGATACAGAAAAAATATTTTTTCCACAACATTCTACACCTCTTAAACTACTTTTCCACATAACTGCCGAACTTTTGCAGGCATTTGTCATAGCGTGGCACAAGTTTTTGGATACCTTCTTCATAGAAGTTTGCCGCCGACCCGTAAACGAGAGAGAAAACTCCCCTTAAGATATCCTACTGTTTGGCCATCACAGTTAGGCAAATTGCGTGCTTACCAGGAGAACTGCGTATGTTTAGGAGTTCTCCTGACCACATACGCAATTTGTCTAACAGTGATGTGCAAACAGTAGGATATCTTAAGGGGTGTCTTCACTTTCGTTTACGGGTCGGCGGCAAACTTCTATGAAGAAGGTATCCAAAAACTTGTGCCACGCTATGACAAATGCCTGCAAAAGTTCGGCAGTTATGTGGAAAAGTAGTTTAAGAGGTGTAGAATATTGTGCAAAAAATATTTTTTCTGTATCTGTACACAATTTAATTTTATTACCAAACGGAGCTTACTTTCTGGACGTGCCTCGTATTACGGTTCTGCCCCGTACAAGTGTCACTGTAGATAGTTACGCGTTTCTTCCTGGAAGCATACATTTTTAAGTGTTTCACTAAACAGGAGGCTAAATCTTGCGATCCTCGGGATGCTATAGTTTCGTCCCAAACGTAAAAGTAACCAAGGTCATTTCCCAAATCATGTACACCAAAATTATAACAATAGCAATTCCGTTTGTAATATGCATCACTTACTGTTAATATGGGAAAAGGAAGAGCTTTCTGTAAATCCATACTACAAGCATAACTGTCCGGATTACATTTAGCAGATGTTGCATCATTTTTCATAGTGTCCCTGGCTAATTCGGCCCTCCGTAAGTGCAATTCATGATCAGTATGCAACTTGACCTTTTCAGTAACCCTCAATTCAGGAATAGAATATTGCACCTTAAAAATGTCACATTTTTTACAGGTGTCCTTCTTGGGTACATAAAAGTGTAAATTGAATTTGGTATTAAACACATACCTATAGTAATGTTCTTTTACAGGGGTTTTGCCAGATGAAATACACATTACTTCATAAAGTGCATACATTTTTTCTAATGTTCAGAGAATCACAAAGGTATGTACTATTTGGATTGTGTTTCCTTGTGTAGTGGCTTTCGTAGGACGGATATGAACGTATATGTTCCATTAACAAGTTGGTATCATCAGATATTTTTCTTGATGGACAGCCCTTGTTACCTCTACGATCTTCCCCGGGAGTGTTTCCTTGAACCATCTTTTTCAGGGCTCTGTTAACTCTCCCACCTGACACACCGAACGTGTTTAGAAAATACTTTTTACATACATGCATAGATACGCCCTTTTCGGACTTCAAAAACTATTTGTATGACCCTCCCCTTATTAACCCATCCACTTTCCTGGGTCTCCTTTGTTTAATTTCATGCTGCTGGATCAGACAACAAATGTATGCATTTTGCCTCCGAAAATCACCTATTTGCCAGAAGTACTCAAAAATAGATTTATGTTCATCTTTTGAAAAATTGTCATTACACTTCAGTTTGCAGTTGCATTTTGCATCAGAATATTGTTTCTCATGTATAATACTACCTGTTTTGTTGATATATTGTTGACCAGAATTTCTAAGGCGCTTGGCTTCTTTTGGTTTATGATTTGCAAGAACACTGGTCCTCGTTCTAGATTTAATTTTATTATCAGGCCCAATAGACTCGGGGGTATGTTGTGAATTGTCAGGCTCTGAGTCCTCGGAATTTATTGTAGACGAATAGCTGACAAGTCTTTTTGCACGGGGCACAATATGTGACAGATCTACATTGTAATCGGGATCTTCATCAGGATCGTCCTCAAACTGAGAATCACTGCTCAAAGGCTCAAACCTGTTACTAGGCCTAGCCATTTTAATACTGTTTTAAGGATTGTAATAGTTCACATAACCTCAAAAAACCACATAGCAAAATAATTTGTTTTTTAAATCAAATACAATAAGTCTTCACTAGTTTTCAGATACACATTGGCATTAAGCACTATAAAGAATCGAAACACACACACAACTCTGGTAAACATCGATTACAGTAGCTACAGTAACTAGTAATACACATCCGTAACCTTGCAAGTGACTTACACCAGTGTCATTCTTAACTACACAGCTGTTCAGTTCCATATACAAAGTTGGTGCTGATCCTAGTGGCCAGTTTGTGTACTATTGACTTACATCACTATCCCACCAGGTGGAGGAACTAAAATGGAACACACATCCACACATAAGTCAGATTGAGCAATTTACTGACTTACACCACTGTCATTCTAACCGGTCTTATGTCTTGTGTTATCGGCATGAATTGCGATGTTTTCGCCGGGTCATCCGATTCGATGCCGGTTAACGGGGACAACATGTATAAACAAGATTCGCTTTCACTGGAAGATCTGCACGACTGACGGCCACCACACACCGGATGACAAGGGCAAATGCCAACTGTGTGGATTATTATTATTATTATTATTCTCGTATCAGAAAACATCAAATAAAACACAGATACAAGTACTATGACTACAGACATCCCTCCCTATATTATTCTGCTAAGGCCACATTCCAGTTTTGTACCGAAAATAAGGTCCCATTAACACCAACCTACACATATGGGATACCTACAGGTTCAGCATAACCCAATGCGTAAGCGAAACGCCCTCACTTATTCTTTAAATGCCTCACAATTAAATAAATACCTTAAAAGATGTATATCTTATATATAAAAGTGAAAGTCTGTATGTTTGTATGTATGTATGTGGGTGGGTCTGTTCCGCATACAAATCTACACCGTTCCACCAATCTCAACCAAATTTTGCATACACATAGTTTAGGACCCAGAACGAACCGCTGGCTACATGAATTTTCGATAGTCTTTCTCATTCTTCTGATTTCGTCCCTTTTGCACTCAAGCACAGGCTAATCAAATCATAAAATATACTCATGAAGGAATGACAAGGCAGATAGTTTCCATGGCAACATAGCTCAAGTCGAGACACGGCCGACTGGATGCCATTTGCGCTCTGCACTACCGGTATAGAAAATGAGGATCCTTACTTGAAATCCCGTTAGTTACTCAACTACTCACACAGCACTGTCAACCGAGTTTAGCATAACAAAGACTTGACACCATCTTCTACTATATATTTGTCAAATACCACTCACTCACTCACTCATTCATTCATCACGAAATCTCTTAAACGTGTATCTCTTAAACGACATAGGCGAGGAGTTTGAAACTCAGCGGAAAAAAATAAGCATAAAAATAAGTAAATATGTGTTTGACAGTTTTTTCATAAATCCAATTTAAGGGGCCCATGGGGATGGGTAAAATTCTGGGGGGGGGGGGACCAGAACTGATTGACTCACTCACTCATCAAACTCAGGGGGGAAAAAACTGCTTTAAAGTACGTAAATAGCTGTTCGCCAGGTTTTTTTGATCAATAAAATTGGAGGGGTTCATCGGGAATGGTGAAATTCTGAAGAAAGAAAATGAAAGAAAATGACTCACTCACTCATCATCGCCCAGCCAAAAACATTAAAGTTGGAAACATGGCATTTTGGGGATATGTTCGTTGTATGTCAAAACCGTACACTAAGGGAGGATTTTTGGATATTCAGGTTCTAAAGAGGTTTTAAGGGGGTTAAACCTGCATTTCATTGAATAACAATATCTCACGAGTGGTTTCATTTGTGGATGTGATACTCGGCATATACACTAATCATTAAAAATAAGCAGACATGTGTCTAAGGGTTTTTCGATGTGGTGTATTATTATGAGGTGAAAGGGGTGAAAAGTTGGGGTTGAAGGATTCCTAACGGAGCGTGTAGGCCTATCTCTTAAACGACATAGGCGAGAAATTTGAAACTCAGCGGGAAAAAAATCAGCTAAAAAATAAGTAAATCGGTGTTCGACCGTTTTTTCATAAATTAATTTAACGGGCCCATGGGGTGGGGTGAAATTCTGGGGGAAGAAAGGAGAGAAAATGTCCTAACTGACTGACTAACTCACTCACTCATCAAACTCAGGGGAAAAAGACAGCTTAAAAAATAAGTTAATAGGTGTTCAAGCGTTTTTTCATCAATCCAATTTAAGGGGCCCATGGGGAGGGGTGAAATTGTGGTAAAATTAATTGAAAGAAAATGTCCTGTCTGACTCACTCACTCATCACGCCCAGCGAAAACTGTTAAAGTTGGAAACATGAAATTTTGTGAATATGTTCGCTGTATGTCGAAAACGTCAACTAAGGAATGATTTTTGTTTATTCGGGTTTTAAAGAGATGTTAAGGGGGTAAACGTGCATTTCATTAAATAACGATATCTCATGAGTTGTTTCTTTCGGGATGTAATATTCGGTATATAAACTAATCATTAACAATAATCAGACATAGGTATGTCTAAGGGTTTATCGATGTGGTGTATATTATGAGGTGAAAGGGGTGAAAATTGGGGGTTGAGGGATTCTTAACGGAGCGTGTATCTCTTAAACGACATAGGCGAGAAGTTTGAAATTCGGCGGGAAAAACAGCTTAAAATACAAGTAAATAGGTGTTTTTTCATAAATCCAATTTAAGGGGCCCTTGGACAAGGGTGAAATTCTGGGGGAAAAAACAGGAAAGAAAGTGTCCTAACTGATTGACTCACTTACTCACTCATCAAACTCAGGGGGAAAACAGCTTTCAAATAAGTAAGTAGGTGTTCGACCGTTTGTTTCATAAATCCAATTTAAGGGGTCATGGGGAGGGTTGAAATTATCAACAATAAATGAAAGAAAATGTCCTGACTGACTCACTCGCTCATCATCGCCCAGCCTAACTTATTGAAGTTAGAAACATGAAATTTTGGGGATATGTTCGTTGTATGTCGAAAACGTCCACTAAGGAAAGAGTTTTGAATATTCAGGTTCTAAATAGGCGTTAAGGGGGTAAACGTGCATTTCATTGAATAACAATATCTCACGAGTGGTTTCATTTGGGGATGTGATACTTGGCATATATACTAATCATTAAAAATAAGCTGACACATGTCTAATGGTTTTTCGATGTAGGGTATATTATGAGGTAAAAGGGATGAAAAGTGGGGGTTAAAAGATTCTTAACGGAGCGTGTATCTCTTAAACGACATAGGCGAGGAGTTTGAAACTCGGAGGAAATCAATCAGATTAAAAATAAATAAATAAATAAATAAAATATATAGGTGTTCGACCGTTTTTTCATAAATCCAATTTAAGGGGCCTATGGGGAGGGGTGAAATTCTGGAAGAAAAACGTCTACTAAGGAAGGATTTTTGTATGTTCACTCTCATCGACCAACCCAAACTATTAAAGTTAGAAGAATGATATTTTGGGGATATGTTTGTTGTGTGTCGAAAACGTCTACTGAGGAGGGATTTTTGGATATTCAGGTTCTAAAGTGGTGGTAAAGGGGTTAAACCTGCATTTCATTGAATAACAATATGACACGACTATGACGCGAGCGAAGCAAGGCAAAAAATGAGATGGTGTGTGTCTGTGTATTACTCAATCACGCAAGTACCACTGGTCCGATTTACATGAATTTTACATGGAAGTAGCTGATTTGCCTGGTTAACATATAGGTTTCTTTTGATTTCAATACTTTGCCCTATTTAAAGATGGCGACTATTTTAGTGACGTCTCTACACCCTTTGGTTTACAACTTTCATATTTCCATTTCAAATAAAAAGAGAACGCTAAGAAATAGCAAACTTTTGATGGCATGTACGAGGTTTAAAATTACATTTTCTATCCGAAAGGTATCTCCAACGGTTAGCGAGTAAAACCTAAATTTGTGCTATAAAACAGGGTCAACGCCGAGCAGTGTAGTTGGACATAATGTTTCATCCTTAATCTCCCTCTGCTCAGCACCTCGCCTATCCCCTGTTTTAACACTGTGACCTTCACATTTTAATTTAATTATGACGCGTAGCGAAGCACGGGTACTTCAGCTAGTTTACAATAAAATAATGAGAGAATGCAACACGGTAACCATGGTAACAGGATCTCACAGGTCCATCTATTTCTGTAAGACGCAATGTAATTCCAATTATTACATTACTGTGAAAGTTTCCAGACGGTTATAAGGTTATCACTGAACCAATTTAAGATGTAAAATTCATCAATACATACAGTATAATGCGCTTAAGGGGATCAAGGGGCACTCTCGATTTTTTTTCACGCAATGTTCACGTGTGAGTTTGGTACGAAAGGTCTTTTTCACCCGACTATAAAGGATCTCCGAAACCCACATTTAAAGGCCCTTAAATTAACAATGTCTGTGATATTCCCAGAAAACTAACTTCGCTCTGATATACCTATGAAGGAATGACAAACCCCTAACCACAGCACCAGTTGCTGAAGTGATAAAGTCCGATTATTCATACCAAGGATAAATTAGTCATAACATTCATGATTGAGATTTTGCTAAGTGTACTCTTTACAACTAGAATATTCGCGGGCGAAGCCGCGACGGGTAATGCTAGTAATAAATAAATAAATAAATTCCAACAGTCTGGCTGGTAATCGAACCCTAAGTTTAGCTTGTAAACTGACCACTTAGCTGGGAAACAGTTATATAACGAGTAATGGTGATGGACAAAAATGTCCAAAGTATGTACTGAAATTGCCAAAATATGTACGTGCATTACCAAAAAGCACTAACATTGCCGAAATATGTATTGAGGTTGACTAAATGTGTAGCTTAGTTTCCAAAGTGTATACTTAAGATTCCAAAGCATGTAATACAATTAACAAAATGATACGAGAATATGAATTGGGGAGCGTGATGACGCAGTAGCTTTACTGCTCGTCCTTCACCCGGGTGGCCGGGGTTCGAATCCCGGTGACAGTGGGGTGGAATTATCAACTGAAAAATCACGTAGCGTCAGGAAGGACATCCGGCCTTAAATTTCCGGCCAAAACCAAAATGAGCCTGGTTGGTTCCGGTGACCCCAATTAATTGGGAAAAGCCGAAGAAAGAAGAAGATTCCCAGCAACTACTCTGAAATTAATGTACGTAAATTGTAAAATTGTACACTAGAATTGCCAAAATGTGTTCTAAATATGCCAGCATATATATAAATTTTAATCTCCACAGGGATCAGGATCTTGGAGGTCGAAACACGTAATCCTAACATTACCATAATATAATAGTGATCATAACTAATACATATATTTTTTCCAGAAGCGTTATTTACTTATTATTCATGTATGTACTCAAATTGTCAAAAATATTTCCCCCAGAGACTCACAACTTGTGGGACGTGAGTTGGTGACAACGGGACTCCGGCTGAGTCTGGCATTGCTTCCACTAACTTGTGCCGGGCTCCTTTCAGTTATCGTTCCTATCGTCTTCCCTTGGTCAACTCTTGTTCTCTTCCGACCTCGACGGTATTAGGGTATCCGAGGCCTAGGGAGTCTTTCAGTTTCCCGCCTTAATTGGTCCGTGTATCATCTTTTCTGATACCTTCTTCTTATTTTCATCATATATCCTGCCTTCTGCACAAGGCCCTCAAAGTGGAAGGGCGTATGTAGCCACACCACATCCGGTGCACTCTGGATAGTGCTACACTCTCAAGGGCTCACAGGTGGTGAGTTTGGGAGTTGGTGACCCCCAGGGTCCTGAACTGGGTCCATTTTTCCCCTTTTTCCACTGACTTTGGGGTGGGTCCTCTCCTCATTCCCTTTCCTATCTGCCCTTCATGGTTCTCCTTACTTCCCTCAATCCTCATTCTTCGAGGGTCGAGCGCGTTTCTTTTCTTCCTGTCCTTTATTTGCCTTATTCTCCTTTTGTTTTCCATTTCTTCTTCTAGTATGTAAGTCTGTAGTATAGTTTTCATTCTCATCTCATATTTCACTATCAACCAAATCATTAGGGGCCGATAAACTAGATGTTAGGCATAACTACTACTACAGGCATCACAGAAACACAGGTTATTAGACAAGCCCAACACACACCCAAGTACACAGGTGTCCGAAGGCCCTAAAATGAATTTCTAAAGCCTGCGACCAGTCGACCGACCGGGTCAGGGAATGGAATGAATGAATCTAGTGGCGAGGATATGAACTGTGCCTGCTGCAGAAGCCTGCCGCACTCCCCTGAGGCAATGATTAAATGAATGACAGCTGAAATGAAATGTTAGTGGATAGTGTTGCTGGAATGGAAGTTGTGACAGGGAAAATCGGAGTACCCGGAGAAAAATCTGTCTGCCTCCGCTTTGTCCAGCACAAATCTCATATGGATTGACCGGGATTTGAACCACGAACCCAGTGGTGAGAGGCCGGCGTGCTGCCGCCTACGTCACGGAGGTCCTAAAATGAATTAACATAAATAATGTGAACAAATACTGTATACATAGGCACAGTTGCAACTTAAATATACGCTAGAATGCGGAGAAGTGAAACAGAATAATAAGAACTATGGAAAGAATGCGACATATAACAGCTGCGTCATAAATCTCAGAGGGCGAGATGTATCTCGTAAAATGCATGCCACACGATACCTCGGTAGCGGGCAGCAGGCATCACAACGAATCTTCTCTACCAGCAATCTTGGAGGTCAGTTACCTGAAAAGAGAACACACCCATGTGAAACAAACATCTGAAAATTAGTTCAATATAAACAGGCAAAAAAGATCAATTTTTAGCCTATTTTCATTTTATGAAAGAAATAGGCTTATGAGTTCACCTTTTGTCCGTGTGTGTGTGTGTGTGTGTGTGTGTGTGTGTCTGTATCCCTCTAATAACTTGTAAACGGCTTGAGCGATTTCAATGAAACTCAGTAAGGTCATAGCACGATTTCGGCCAATTCCGACCACGCTCTTCAAATTTTATTACGTCTCACCAATCCAACATGGTGGCTGTGTGAAATATTTCTCCAGCATTCTATATCTCCGAAACTATTAAAGATATCACCCTGAAATTTTGTACAGTGGTAAAGAGTACTACTAGAAGTTCACCTCTGAGACTTTTAAAAACCTGGTAACTACAAAACCAACATGGCGGCTAAGCGAATTTGTGGTTTTTAAACAGACTTTTCTCGAGATTAAACCATCTGAGCGCAGTTAAATGTCGTACGGCAATTGTTTATACATTTTGTAATGCACTGGAATCTAAATTAGTTCAATTGTTTACATAACCTCATGATGACAGCTGTGCAAGAATTTTGAAATTAGATGGTTCTCAATATCTACGAATCTATTACAGCAATCAAACTGAAATTTTGTATGTTGATAGAGGCAATTAACATAAGTAGGATATATGAAAATAGGCTTTAGTTCTTCACGGAACTACTTGTTAAAATTCTCGTTTTCATTTCTCGTATCCTATGTAAGACCTGTAGGATATATGAAAATAGGCTATTTAGTTCCTCACGGAACTACTTGTTAAGTGTTGCCTTAGTGATCGAAATTCATGTTAATAAATTTGGATGATCAGTTTCGGTCGTCATCAGATCAATTACACTTTAGACATATAACTGAAATTATAGGCTATTTAGCCACACGGGTTATGATGTGCAGCAATAAACTTTCAACCCTATTGACCAGGTGTACGAGTAGCATCGCGCCTCGATGTAATGATGATCACATGACGATCGAAACTGGTAATCAAAGTGTGTTTATTAATCTATTTTTTTTTCAGGATTAGGAAACACCCAAAACAATTGGGTACAACCGTGTTGACCATCTGAAAAACATTTATTTCGAAAATTAGAAAATATCATATAGATCATTTCAGTAGTATAGAGCCCTACTGTGGCGCTCACAAGCGACCGATCGTGACAAATGAGCATTCAAATGAAAGAGAATAGACATTAGCTGTGACGAATTGCACTCTAATTTCATAAATATCTGTAATTTCTTTAAGAAACGACTCTTTAAACAATGTACAAAGTGTGCGATTTGCAGATACTGTTGCTGTAGGATAGCACGCTCCATAATTGAATTCACATTTTGGCCGCTGTGACGCCTGTTTCATGTCATTTTAACATTCTGAGATCTTCCCTTAATCATTTTGCATGGATTTCAGAAACAGTAAATCAAAGGAATGAGTACTCAAATCGTATAATTTCATAAATATCGAATAACCGGTGAGTGTTATGATGATCCAATTTTCAGTGATTGCTTTCTTAAGTTAGGGAACGTAGAACTTGGAATTCTAACTGAAATAAAAACAAGTAGTTCCGTGAAGAACTATACAGCCTATTTTCATATATCCTGCTCATGTCAATTTCTTCTATCAACGTACAAAATTTCAGTTTAATTGCTGTAACAGATTCGTAGATATTGAGAACCGTCTAAATATTTCAGATGGTCGCCAGGTTGGATTTTTATTTTTGTACCAATACATTAAGATTATTGTGTACGTGTGGTATTCAAACTGCAATCGCATGATTAGAACACAAGAAGTAATAAAAACGAGATTTTAAAATTACGCACAGCAGCCATCTTGTGATTATGCAAACAATTGAAATAAATTAGATGCCAGTGGATCAACATTTGTATAAGCATTTAACGTGCAACGTTTCACAGCACTCGGATAGTTAATTCGCGAGAATCGTCCATTTAAATATTTATAATTCGCGTCGCCGCCATGTTGGATTTGTGCTCACCAGGTTAATGAAAGTCCTATAGGTGAACATATGTTCATAGTCTCTATGAACATAAAAAAAATCAGTTTGGTTGCTGTAAAAGATTCATAGATATTGAGAACCGTCTAAATATTTCGGAAGCTCGCCATTTAGGATTGTTATATGTATAGGCCATAGAATTATGTACCATTCAAGGACAATTATTGCCTAGGTTCATTATTCAAACTTTCACTTCGATCGCATGATTACGACACAAGAAATAAAAACTTAATTTTAAAATTTCGGCACAGCCGCCATATTGAGGTTATGTAAACAATTGATTTAAATTAGATGGCAGTGCATTACAATCTGCAAAATCATTTACTGTACCACATTTCACTGCGCTCAGAGAGTTAAATCACGAGAAATGTCTATTAAAATATTTCAAATTAGCTTGGTCGCCATGTTCGATTTTTACTTTAAGAGTTTATGAAATATACATAGATAAACTTGTACCAGTACCCTTTATCACCGTACAAAATTGCAGGGTAATATCTGTAATAGTTTCGGAGATATAGAATGTCAGTGAAATATTTCGCACAGCCGCCATTTTGAGGTTATGTAAACAATTGAACTAAATTAGACTCCAGTGCATTACTATGTGTATAAACACTTGCTGTACCTAGTTTCATTACGTTTGGATGGTTAAATCGTGAGAAAAGTCTATTAAAAGTCTCAAATTCGCTTGGTCGCCATGTTCGTTTTCTACTTTACAAGTTTATGAAATATACATAGGTAAACTTGTATCAGTACCCTTTATCACCGTACTAAATTGCAGGGTGATATCTGTAATAGTTTCGGAGATATAGAATGTCAGTGAAATATTTCGCACAGCCGCCATTTTGAAGTTATGTAAACAATTGAACTAAATTAGACTCCAGTGCATTACAATGTGTATAAACATTTGCTGTACAAAGTTTCATTACGTGTGGATAGTTAAATCGCGAGAAAAGTCTATTTAATAGTCTCAACTTCGCTTGACCGCCATGTTGGTTTTGTAGTCACCAGGTTTTTGAAAGTCTCATAGGTGAACTTCTAGTAGTACCCTTTATCACCGTACACAATTTCAGGGCGATATCGGTAATAGTTTCGGAGATATTGAATGCTAGTGAAATATTTCGCACAGCCGCCATTTTGCATTGGTGAGACGTAACAAAATTTGAAGGGCACGGTCGAGGTCGCCGGGAATAGTGCTATGAACATACCGAGTTTCATTGAAATCGCTCCAGCCGTTTAGATTTTATTAGGGGGGGACACACACACGAATCACACACACACACACACACACACGCGCACACACACGCGGACAAAAGGTGATCTCATAAGCCTATTTTTTCAAAATTGAAAATAGGCTAAAAAAATAGTGTTCTATAATCATTTGGTTGAAATTAAAAGGTTGGTTGGTTGGTTCTTAAGTTTAGGGGCTACGACAACGCGGTCATGTAGCCCCGTGTACTTTGGGTGTGTGTAGAAACTGTCTGATAACCGGTGTTAATTGTGATGACTGTGTTAGTGTGTGTTATCTGTTTTTTAATTCAAGTAAGAACTGCAGACTTTTGAATTTTTCAAATAGTTCCTACTTTTGCCACCAAACACCACTGTCAACAACTACTAGTTCAGAACTTAGCTACCAGACGCCACCGCAGTCGGCTCTTGGTAACGAACGGAGCAACCTAAGAGCGTTGTTTACATACATTCTTAACCTATACAATTTAGCTTTACACAGGTGTAACTAGTGAAAGGTTCTTTAACATTCCATAAATCTATGACATGGGACCGTCGGCTTTACTTCCCCTCCGAAGGAAGGCATACTGAGGGATTTTTAACGCTCTTAAAAATCCGACGACTTCAGCCGGATTTGAACCCATGATCTTGGGCATAGAAGCTCAGCATGCTTCCGACTACGCCACCGAAGCCGCCTGAAATTAAAACATAACAGCCTTTCTCCTTAAGTGTCTCATTATAAACCTACTGGGGAAAGTGTGGTTTATGAACAAGCGAGATTTCTCGCACGGGTCCGCTAGTTTTTATATACATTTCAATATCCACAGGAATCATGATCTGATGATGACCACTTGAAGGTCGAAACACGTAATCCTAATACAAGTATTTTTTCCAGAAGCGTTATTTACTTATTATCATACATTCCACTGGCAGAAGGGGTTGTGCTAGATCAGGGCCATCCAGTCATTGGGCTCTGGGAGCACTGGGCAGTCCTTTCCCTACCACCACTAGACTGTGGCAGAGAGGAGACGGACCACGCTGACTAGATACGTACGTACAGTCGTGCGGCCGACGGCTCTTGTGGGATTGTTGACATATTAATAGGGCTGTTTTGCCATAACAAATATACCGCATATACAAATCGAATGGTACTCCGATGTATGGAATGTGCAGGAAACGAACACAAGTGTTAAGTAAAGAATATTGTGATTTATTCCAAACTGAAATGTGAACATATTAGAGAGCAAAATTCAACATCAAATTGTGTTCTTTTTAACACATACAGCTCTGTTGCACACGAAACATTTGGCCCTTTATGAACTGTACAGAAAAATGATTTTTCACATTCTGCTTTAAAGACTGCTGCTTCGCAACTCCTTTTTTGTATGCTGTTCAGTCATGACCACTGCGAAACTGATTTACTTACACGCTGTCAACAAAGCGCATTGGACTAGACTAGCGACTGATGGATCGGCTGCACACTTCAGCGAGCTCAGCCAGCCAAGCTCCTCGCACCACTTCTGAAACTGCCTTCCAACAAAGCGCTCGGAGCAGTGGCTTAGAGCGTGGCCGGAGCGCTAGCTCTCGTGGAGCGCTGTCTGGATGGCCCTGTGCTAGATTAACGAACGTTGGTTGGAGTGTTTATACATCTGACAGATGACGTTGATTCAAATTCCCCACAAATCGCATTATCGTACGCGAGTAGCAGACCAGCGGCTTCGGTGGCATACTGAACTGCTGTGCCCAAGATCGTGGGTTCAAACCCAGCCAAAGTCGTCGGATTTTTAAGAGCGTTAAAATCCTTCAGTATGGCTTCCTTCGTAGAGGAAGTTTATAGATTAATGGCATGTAAAAAATCCTTCCACTAACTAAACTTGTGTGAAGCTAAATATCTAGGTTAGATTTAGTTGAAACGCTCTATCAAAGTTCCAACGTTCACCACTAGGTGTCAGTGACATCACCCTCCAGGGGCTCACACCTAGTGGGACGTGGGTTGGCGACCACGGGGCCCCAGCTGAGTCCGGCATTGCTTCCACTTACTTGTGCCGGGCTCCTCTCCGTCTTCTTTCCTGTCGACCTCACTTGGTCAACTCTTCTTCTCTTCCAACCCCAACGGTATTAAGGTATCTGAGGCCTAGGGAGTCTCTTCCTTTCCCGCCTTAATTGGCCCTTGTCTCATATTTTCTGATACCCTCCTTCTGCGAGGGGTCAGCCTTCTTTTTCATTTCCTTTTACCTCCTGCCTTATGCTCAAGGCCCTTAAAGAGGCAGGGTGTATGTAGCCCCACCACTTCTGGTGCACCTTAGATATTGCTACACCCTCAGGGGCTCACGGCTGGTGAGTTAGGGAGTTAGCGACCCCGAGGGATTCCTGAGCTGAGTCCGGTTTTCCCCCATTTATCCCTTACCTGTGGAGGCGGACCTTCTCCTCTTTCCCTTTCCTATCTGCCTTTTATGGCTCTCCTTCCTTCCAAGCCCCTCTATCCACCTTCTTCGAGGGTTAGGGCATTTCTTTACCTCCTGTCCTTTATTTGCCTTATTCTCCTTTTGTTTTCCATTTCTTCTTCCAGTATATAAGTTAGTAGTTAGTTTTAGTTTACTCGTACATTTCATTATCATCTTCACGATCACCCAAACCCTCAGGGGCCGATAACCTCGATGTTAGGCCCCTTAAAACAACAATTATAATCATCATCAGTGACATCTGGTAACGAAAGTTGGAACCACTTGAAATTGAACGGAACTTGTAGCTCACCCCATGGGTGTCCGTTTGAAGCAGCTACAGCCTCTGGCAAGCCGAACATGTCCTCGGACACTCCCGACACTAAACGCCATACGCTAAATAAGTAGTAGGCCATGACGCTGCGCATCAGGTTTGCTTTAGACACGGGCAGTATTGTGCGAGAGCGTTAATTACTTGTGAGATTGGACGAAGTGACTGTGAGTGGGTCAGGAATGCCTTTACGAAGTTGAACAGGCTCACTGCGTTTCAACGAAGCAGTGTAAGATGAAGGTGGATTTTCCTTCCGCGCTATTGCAGAACGAATTGGCAGGAATGTCTCCACTGTGCATGCGTGCTGGCAGCAGTGGTCACGAAAGGGTACGGTCGCAAGAAGACCGGTCTCCGGACGTCCCCTTGGCACCACTGAGAGGTAATAATAATAATAATATCGTATGGCCTCGGTGCCGGGTGCAAGCTTTGTAATTTGACACCCAGGGGGTAGCTTGCATGTCGAATTTCGTTGTTCCTTGAATCACTATGAATGTCAAGGAGGTTAGATATCTAAGCTCCTTGAACACTATAGCGCTTTCTAGTGGAGAAATGAGGAACATTGTGTTGGCGGAAACTCCCGAGATTAATTTTACCATTATGAACACGACCTACTGAATTCAAATGGGTTCTTTGACATGCCATCATCGTATGACATACGTGTCGTATTTTTGCCACCTTTCAAAAATCACTTACCACGGCCAGGAGCGAACCTGCAATCTTGGGGTTAGTAGACCGACACACTATCCACTCACCCACCGTGGCAAGCTACCACTGAGAGGTAGGACCACCGTATTCGGCGTATGGCTTTGGCGCATAGGTCGCTGTCTGCAGCAGCAATTCGAGCGGCACTTGGCACCACAGTCACGAAACGAACTGCTCGAAATCGGTTACTTGAAGAACAACTCTGAGCCTGACGCCCTGTGGCGTGCATTCCACTTACCACAAACCACCGCCGACGCCGTCTGCGACTTCAGTGGTGTCAAGCGACAGCTCATTGGAGGATGGAGTGGAGATCCGTTGTGTTTTCTGATGAAAGCCGGTTTTGCCTTGGTGCCAGTGATGACCGTGTGTTGGTCAGAAGGAGGCCAGGCGAGCGCCTGCATTACACTTGTCAGTGGCGTCGACACCCTAGACCTACACCGGAGGTGCTGGTCAGCAATATCCATGTGAGCAGGAGCACTCTCATTGTTATCCCACGTACCCTGACTGCAGATGTGTACATCCGTCTGGTGCTGCCATTCATGAAGATCATTCCCGGAGGTGTTTTTCAACAGGATAACATACTCACCCATGCCGCTGTTGTACATACCTCAATTTGCTCTACAGAGCGTCGACATGCTGCCTTGGCCTACTCGATCCCCCGATCTGTCCCCAATCGAGCACGTATGGGACATCATTCGACGACAACTCCAGCGTCATCCACAACCAGCATCAACAGTCTCTTTATTGACCAACCAAGTGCAACAGGCATGGAACTCCATCCCACAAGCTGGCATCTGGCACCTGTGCGACACAATGCATGCACGTTTGCATGCCTGCATTCAGCAGTCAGGCGATTATACTGGTTATTTATGAACCAACATGGAACATTTGCGATGGATTTCTCGCATGGACATTAACCTGTTTTCTTGTACCTATGATCAGTTAAATAGACCACCCCCTCTCGCTTTGAAGGTGATGCCCAAGTCCAGTGTTCCCTTCAAGTAAAGTAGCACACGTTTTGTGGCCTGCCAATGACTGGTACCAAAACAGTCATTGAATTGGTTGCATGAGATATGTGCGGGCGTGTCCCAACGGACAGGTACATAAGTGCACCAACGAGTTCGCGGTACGGTGGCTTCTCTCCATCGTCGATGGTCCCAGTATCTGTCTTCGATAGCTTTGCTCCTGGATCAAGTGGCGTGGTGACTGGTCGGCATGATGACATTCCGAACGATCGAGTATGTCCAAGATGTATCCCCGTTGATTCATGGCGAAGGAAGAATGAAGAACTCGGTGAAATCCAGTGTATGTTACCTCGCCAAATATGTTGCTGAAATTTCCGAACTCTACATTCCTTATTTTATGGTGTTGGGATATTTTTTCCGCCAGTGTATATACTGTACAT
Organism: Meconema thalassinum; assembly: GCA_946902985.2. Classification (NCBI taxonomy): domain Eukaryota; kingdom Metazoa; phylum Arthropoda; class Insecta; order Orthoptera; family Tettigoniidae; genus Meconema; species Meconema thalassinum. The sequence continues at coordinate 861,989,622 of OX336388.2, forward strand.
TGCATCTCACCCAATCATTAGGCAAATTTGTGTTGACCGACTGAAGAGTTACAACTGATAGCATGCAATAACAGGGAATCGAATCCAAGCCACCTTGTTGAGAGGCAAGCTATTTGATCTCTGAGCCGTCATGCATCCCCACTTATGTAATATGGGCTGGCTGCGTGGATCAGCGGTAACGTTCCCCCTGGCTGTGCCCAAGGTTGAAGGATCGAATCCTGGCGTAGTCAGTTGGCATTTGAGAGTGCACAAATGCGAGGGAGCCGTGTCAGTAGATTTACTGGCATGTTAAAAATCCCTCCGGGGAAAATTCCGGCACCCCGGCGTCTCTAAAAGCCACAGTAGTTAAAAGGGACGTAAAACCAGTAACATTATTATATCTTGTTGTTGTTGTTGTTGTTTGAGTCTTCAGTCTTTTGACTGGTTAGATGCAACTCTCCTTTGCTTCCCTGTACTGAGCTAATCGTTTCATTCCTACATAGCTACCATACCCTACATCCGAGGCAATCTGTTTAACATTTTCTAACCTTGGTCTACCCCTACAGTTCTTGTTCTCGAACCTTCCTTCCATAAGTAAGCTTGCTATTCCTGGGTGTCATAATATGTGTCCTACCAACCTATCTCTTCTCTCCATTAGCAGTCGCCAGAAACAACTCTCCTCTCCCACTAATCGTAATACCTCTTCGTTTGTAAGCCTATCCACACATCGCTATTCATCATTCTTCTGTAACACCATATTTAAAACGCTTCAATTCCTCTCTTTTCTGCTGCACCAATAGTCCAAGTTTCACTTCCATAGAGCGCCACTCTCCAGACGAAGACTTTCAAAAATGACTTCCTAATACCTAAATCTATATTCCGTGTCTACAGATAGAAATGCTTTTCTTGCCTGAGCCAACATACTTTTTATATCCTCTTTGCTTCGTCCATCACTGGTTATTTTGCTTCCTAAGTGACAGGAGTCTCCTACTTCCTTAATCATTTCAACTGCCAATTTGATGTCCATAGAGGTTTCGGATTTACTTCAGTTACATTCCAATATTTTTGTATCTTATATCTTTTATAATGGCCATTTAAACTAATAACCCGGAATATTTTTTCATTTCCTGAAAGCACTCTAGCTCAGCAACAGACGTACAGATGTTTTGACAAAAGAAAACGCTATGCACGATATGAAATTGCCATATAAAAAGCTTCAGTACGACTGGGAATTGCTGTTCCCATATAACGCTTTTCTAATGCTGCCATTCAACTCGCTACTATGCCAGCAAACACAGCTCGAGTTTCTTTGCTACAACTAAAAACATTCTTTCTTTTTTACTCTTACTTCTCCATTCACATATTTATTTGCGCTTCCACTAACATGGATTGAGTCTTCCAATTGTGCAAATTCGAGTGAACACAATTCACTTGGCACAGTGAAATGGAAAACCATGAATCGTTACGTTTTTCCTGTGAATTAATTCAGTAATGGCACGAATATGCGGTTAGCTGACAAAGCATCATCTCCATAATTTAAAAAAGCTCTCTGTCTGACCATCTAATAGTGCGGCTAAAACTTAGCAATTATGCAGGCTGAGGTGATCAATGGTTAAATATGCCCTGTGTTTAATTAAATAATATTTATTTGTTTGCTGTCCCCTGGACTGTTCAATGCCATCGCTGAAGTTATAACAAAGTGGTATTTTAAAGGTTCTAATATGGGAGTGAAAGATGGTGGAAGACTTATCCAGAATATTAAATTTGCTGATGATCTGGCATTACTTGCAGTAAATCCGCATACATTAACAAACATGTTGCAATGTTTAAATGATACAGCTACAGAATACGGAATGAAAATCAATTTTAAGAAGACTAAGATTCTAGTGATAAGTAAGCATCAACACCAACTAAATATAACCATAAATAAAGAACCAGTACAACTGGTCAGTCGATTTAAATACCTTGATCAGATCTTCACAGAAGACCTACGATGTGAAGTTGAAATCAGGAGCCGTATAGCCATGGCTAAGCAGGCATTCCGTGAAAAGCATTCTCTAATTTGTCAACGCTCAATGTCCCTCAGTCTTAGAAAACAACTGATTAAGACCTACTTATGGCCAGTTGCAATGTACTGCAGTGAGACCTGGACAATGAATAGAGGTGACTTTAAACGACTAGAAGCGTTTGAGATGTGGTGTTGGCGCCGAATGGAAAAGATCAGCTGGGTAGAGAAAATGACCAACATAACGGTGCTGGATCGAATAAAGGAAAAACTGCAAATAATCCGCCAGATCAATAGAAGGAGATCCACCTAGCTTGGCCACAGGTTACGACATGGTGGCCTGATGATCGACATACTGGAAGGCAAAATGCCTGGAAACCGCCCTCGCGGGGGGCCACGGAACACTTTCATGAGATCCTTTCTAAATAGATCTGGCCTACGAAGTTTTGAAGTGGTCAAAAGGACAGCACAAGACTGAACAACGTGGAAAAGATTCATTGTAGGGGTAGACCAGTCACTTGACTGAAGAACATGATGATGATGATTTATTTATCGTATGGCTTTTAGTGCCGGCAGTGTCCGATGCCATGTTCGGCTCGCCAGAGGCTCTAGCTGCTTCAAACGGACACATGGTGATGATGATTTACATACGACAATCAATATTAATGAAAACAAAAATTAGTTTATTTTTACTTTGTAAATGTTCCAAAATAGCATTGATTTCTTAGTCAGAAAATTGAAGTAATTTAGAGTAAATAATTCTATAAACTAAAATATTGCAATCTTTTTGTTAAAATGTACATTGCATTTTTGTTTTGGAATCTGAAAATGGGTTATGACATATTTTTGGAAGTTTTTCTCTAAAAATGAGTTCATTTATTTTCGATTGATTTTTCACGTACATAATACATTTATAATAAGGTACTAAAATGGAAAGGTACTTAATAATATTTACTGATGACATTGTCATCTCAGCTCTTTTCTTTATATACATCGAGTTGAGCCTCTATGGACTGCGTGGTAAAAACCAACTTCACTTTAGTGTCTAGGTCTTGTTCGTTTTCCGACTTTGTCTTCCTGCCAGTATCTTTTGACCCCAGCGACGAGTGCCTGTTTATGTTCTTCAGACAAAAGTCGTCTTCTTCTTCTTCCGGAAGTTGATACCATTTTAAAACCTTGGTAGTTGTTCACCAATCTTCTAAATGTGTTCCTGTCAGGAATTTCGTGGTCTAGAATAGCAATTTCCCTGAGATCTTTTTCGCATTCCTCGAACCATCTCCGCCTTGTTGCCTTATTTTATTTTATTTTCCTTTCTTTCTTTCTTTCTTTCTTTCTTTCTTTCTTTCTTTCTTTCTTTCTTGAGTGGCCAACTGTTTCATCAGGAGTTGGCAACATCGGTAGGAATGGCCTGCTGGAGATACGATTAAACATATCCAGTTACATTTTAGAATCGCAAATTAATCCATGTCACAAGTAATTTTAGAGACCGAGCAAAGTAAAGTCTAAATTTTAAAATAATCATCATCAACATATTCTAAGGGCAAATGCATTTTCGATGCAACCACACACGTTTGGCGGTTCGATCCAGTTCCATGTGATTGTCACAGCCCATTCTATTCTTGATGTCTTCCAAATACTTCATCTTAGGCCGTCCTCTTCGTTTCTTTCCCAGCATTTTCCCTTCAAGAATGTTGACGATGAAAGTGTTGTGTCTGATCACGTGTCCAATAAATTTTATTTTTCAGTTTCCCATTTCCTTCATTAATCTTCTCTCTTCTTTGACTTCCCGTAAGACTTCCAGGTTGGTTTCTCTTTCCATCCAGAAAATAACAATGAGTCTATAAAATTGAATTAATAACATTAATTAATTATCCTAGGCAGGTTTTTCTCCGGGTACTCCGGTTTTCCCTGTCGCAATTTCATTCCAGCAACACTCTCCCCTATCGTTTCATTTCATCCGACATTCATTTAATCATTGCCCCAGGGGAGTGCGACAGGCTTCGGCAGCCGGCACAGTTCATATCCTCGCCGCTAGATAGGGGCTGCATTCAATCCATTCCCTGACCTGGTCGGACGACTGGAAGCAGGCTGTGGATTTTCATTTTCATTTTCAATTAATTATCGTAGGTTCGACCACACTATGGCCCTCCTCAGTAATTGATTTAAAATAAAGCCAGTATAATTGCGAGCTACGTTGATTATTATACATGGATACAGTGAAACCCCTCAAATCCGAACTAATTGGGGCTGTAGCCTGTTCGGATTTCAATTTGTTCGGATTATCCGAAAAATTTGCATAACCTACCATAATAACCAGCCCTCGTTACGGTATCGGACTGTACATTGAGCGAGATAGGCTAGTGACAGTGAGGATGAAGAAACTTCGACAATGTGACTTATACTGAAGCTGCATCTGCTCTTGACGTCGCATTGTGCTTCGTAGAACAACACGCTGCAGCCACGCCAAACGATGTCATGTTCATGTGACGCTGGCGCTCAATTGTCACCGCGGGAAGATTTTCATGACTTCGACAATTGAAGATAACTGATTTCTAGTGAAAGATTACGTGATATTTTGTGTGTTTCTATAGTCACCTCATTGTTTTTGCAAAGTGATTAACCTACGGAATTACAATAACAACCAACTATTCCGTTTTTCAATGTTGGATGAGATGAGTTTGTAGCGTGTTTGTCAGGTATGTTAACTGTACTTCTTTGTTAATTTCTCAAATAATTATGTAAATTAAGGTTATAATGTCGAATATATAATTGTTTATGACTAAATAATTTTCTCTTTTTTGCGTGCGTTTTTCTAACTTAAAATTGTCGGAAAGAAGTCGTTCGGATTACCCGGGATTTCGGATTTCCGGGGTTCGGATTTGAGGAGTTTCACTGTATTTACCTTTGAAAAATTAATAAAACATATTGTACCCTTGGATAATAGCATGTAGACAAGATTCGAGGTTCGGGGTCGTAATGGATTCTTGTGAATGTGACTTAGAGATTTTATACTATCTAAAATAACTTCCAGGGTTCATAAGGTCAACTAAATATTAAAAAGCCAAGAAAACAACAGGATCTACTAACAAATGAAATTTAATAACTGAATCAAACATAAAACTCTTAACAATAAACCACCCTTAAAATTAGTTCACTCGCACGTGAACAGATCTGACACTGACTAGCCTGACGTATCATGGTGACACGGCGTGACAGCTGCCAAACAAGCGTTGTGACTGCAATGTCACTTAATTCAATGTAACAAAAGATACGGATCACAAGATCCAAAAATGACAAACAAATAATAATAGTACAAGGATTTAATATTTATGAGCGACACGCGTTTTAAGACTAGTTCAAGCAATGAGCACTTTGACGGGCGCTCGTTTCCGACCAAAACAGTCGGTTCGGAACGAACTCCGTACTGCGAAGATGAATCACGGAAATGTGGGAACAACGATTACATAATTAAATACGCTACTGACATACCCTATTTTTAGATTACTACAACCAAATACACGTGTGTATTATTTAAAACAAGGGCTGCGGAAATCACCGTCTTATACCTCAAACACTAGGAAAGCATAACGTGACATGAACAAGTTTGGCCGGTTGCCAAAATATTTTTTTACAATGAATACAATGGCCTTGGAATAAGAGCCAACAACAACAAATACAAATTTTTAAAATCACGCCGGAAATTTCGCGTTTAAACATTGAACAAATAAGTCGTAGTCATGATACGAACCTTCAGATCCACAACATGGCAACTCCCCAGATTAAACCAAATAAAATAACCTTAACTCATCAGGCTTTAAAGCAAAACTTTATGTGTCATAACAGAGCTGAAGACAGCCGGGTCTGTTATCGCATATCTGAGTAAGTGGCTGATTCTTTCCCCCATCGTAGTAAATGTGTGTCACGCTAAATATAGATTCTGGCCCACAGCCAGCGTCCAGCGACCTTTGCCTAACGTCACCTGTTAAACGCGTAAATACAAAATATCACATTATCTCAAAACATCCTCTCAGGGATTTTCAAGAACACATCTCCTGGTCGAACTTGGCCTCTTGGGTACTAAATCGTCGAAATAAGTGCTGTGGTCAAGAACAGGTCTGGCCTATCCTCGCAATCACACCACAACTAAGTATACGTGACACACCCTCGTAGATCTCGTCGCAGCATATGAACCAGCACACCTTTCAGATAAATGACACACAACTTGTCCAAATGACAATAAAGAAAATAATTACTGGGATAAGAGCTAGCCCGAGTTATAAAAGCAACAAACACACTAAAATTTCCCCCTTGTCTAGTTCTTTTTATTAACATTAATCAAGTCCATTTATCATTGTCGTTCCTACGTTCTCATTCATGACTACAATATTTATTGATACGTTAATCGTATGCGGCCATTTCGCTATAAAATATACGTATACATAAGGACAATATTTAAGTTTCAAAAGTTACTGCACAACATAATTGTCACGAAATGCCAAAAATTACTACACGCATGTCAGTTGAGGAAATCAAACACTAAATTTAAATTAAACCACACAAATAAAATCTGTACAAAGTTCCAAACATTTCTCGCGATTCCCCCTCGTCCAAAATCAATAAATCAATTTTTAATACTTATCACTTAAACCGCTTTCCAGAGGCCTCCCGCTTCGTCATCTCCCACCATTAGACCTTTTTAGCCCATAAAGCTCATGGTGATGGAGGATGAAACTTGTTGCCTTCGTTCCATGGTCGTCATCTTTCCGCTGTTAAAACACAATTAAATTAAACTTTTAAACCTGTTAACTATCTGCTTTATGAGTATTTTATTTCCTCATATAGTCCTATGCAGAACCGTAGACTTTCTCTATTTTATGGGTAACTGCCACCTCACAATTTATGAAATTTATAACTCAGTTGTCGACACACAAGTAAAATTTTTAACATAGACCGTCATGAAGACGTCTTAAACTTGACTGTCGAAGAATAATTAGGAGTGAACCCGGTTCTATCTCAGACGCAGTTTATATACAGAAAGCATAAAAGTTCCCGTGGTAGGGGTAAATAGCTCCTCAAAATTTTTAATAATGGGGCTATAATTATGTGTGACCTCTCAAAAAGCTTGTAATTTCTCACAGGTCGCGAATCTGCCGCCGAACACGCAAACTGATCGCTAGATCTTTTTATAACAGACTTGGCGCGCAAAACACCCTGATGCTATGTTCTGGCGTCCTCGTCTCTCATTCGTCAGTTAAGTTGGCGTCGGAGTAGCGACCTTACAAATCCCGCCCTTGTCTTGACGTCACGACTCTTCTCCTCTCACTCACTCCCTGTCGTTGACACAGCACCCAAGCTTGGTTGAGGGTCACGTACGCCTCAGCGTTATACCTGTTTTCTCAGAAGAATAAGAATAGCATTGGTTGTGAAACTGTCGATAGCTTCCACAGAGCTCGTAGCCCATCTTGCCAAGACCAGTTTTCTTGCTACGTAGATTTTACTCAAATATCCAGCATATCATGTATTTAGTATTTCCAGCGTTTTAATAAGTATGAAACATTATTATTGGACACAATGATATGGGTTCAATATATCAAAATAGTTAGAAAATCAGATCTGTGACAATTATGGGCTTTAATTTGACGATAACATAAAATAATTTACAGAAAATGACATATTTAAATGGTTGGTGTTTGTGTTTCTACTTAGTATAAAACAAAGTCCCTGATTCTTGGATGTCACGGGTAACCTCGAGAACCACTGGATCGATTTTGATGTGGGTTTCACCATTCTGTAAAGGATATCTCGAGGAAGGTTTCTCTAAAGAATAATTTATTTATTATCAAAGGAAGCCAAGCAGCAACGATTTCTGTGAAAAAGTAGAAAAGAATACCGGGCGTCCGTGCGCTGTTTAAGCTCACGATGGGCAAACCGTTAAAAGTATCAATATACTATACGTGTAAGAACTGTTCATTATTAAAAGTTCTACAAAAAGTCCCTGAGAGCATATCTCTATCTTCAATACATCACCCACTATACGTGTTTTTACGTTTTCATTTCTTCCAACAATCTCCATTCAAATACTGAGGGGACAATTTACGAGCTAGCTAGGGGCGAGCCTATTACCCCGGATACAGCCAGCAGCAAACTGTCGAGAGGTGTTGAGTTACCACTTCAGAGAAGAGTGGTTGTGTTTGGAGTTTCCCTGGAAATGCAACTAGACTTTTCTTCATTTCACCTGTGAACTTTTCGTTCCGCAAAATACACAGTCAAGTTAAGATTGAATGGAAGGGGGATTTGTGTTTCAAGCACCTCACCATTCTTAAATTACGTCTAACAAGAATTCATTGCACATGCATCTCCATGATAATATAATAATAGTTCAGTCAGTGATTTTAACCCATCATGTGGAAACGTAAAACGGATATAAGTCGTAGTTAATTGACACCGAAAAAAAATGCTTATCTCGTAATGCATTCATAACTGTTGCCGGGCGAAGCCGGGGCGGGTTGTTAGTATTATATAAGACAAACAAAATATTTCCATTAAAAATATCCTGTGATGGTCAACAGGGTGTGACCTCCATAAGTTGAATATAAGCTCATTGAAGAGTGGAGCAAACATTAGAATTTGTAGGTTGTTGTGTGTATCTTCATGCTGTAAAACACACAGTAGCATATGTCAAAATACATCCATATATTCCGAAGCAACAGTTCTATGTCAAAGACAATTCATGTCAAAATTACTATTGCAGCAGGAAGATACGAGGGCTGTTATTTTTGGCCTACTTTTCAGCAATCAAAACCAAATTTGGTAGGAGTAAATATCTATACCCGAATATCTCAATGGCGTATTTGAAAATGATGTCAGTGCTACCAACTGCTGAAAAATCGCAATTGAAATTTGAGCTCCGTGTTGGATATCTTGGAAGGTATGAATGCAAGCTATTTCAAAATTGGCACACGTATAGATAACAATATTTCAGTTAATTTCCAGGAGGCCACACATGACAGTGTTGCCAAAATGATTATAAGCCTGCCGATAGGTCCAATTTTTAAATGCATATTGAACCCTTTAACCTCTGATGGATAAATGATTCGATGTTTAATTTCTTCAATTAATAAATATTTCCACCAGCATCATGAAAATAGCCAGACGGAGATGAGGAAATTTCAAGCATTTGCTGGAGGCAGTGACGACATACCTGCAGCTGTTTGACAAAAGGCTAAATACTTAGGATTGTGAAAAGAAAGACCTAGCAATGATTCAGAAGGACAGGTGGTGGCCACCTCAAAATAGAAGCGACGCGCAGTGAGACACGCTTCTGGTATGTTCATTGTAATATTCGCGCCTAGAAAAAATATGATGCAGTAACGTGAGTGACTGATGAAAATACTAGACACTCCTACTAGGCCAAGGTCTGATAAAAACCGCCAAGTTACAGAAAATGTGGAACCAATGGGAGAAGAATGCTTACCAGCGCGGCAAGTCTAGCTTGGGCACGCTATGGCTAGCATTAACGCGGGAGATCGCCTAGACAACATCTCTACGATCGATTCTAGGATTAATGGGCATATTCTTGACCTGCGCTATTTTTCGAGTTCAATGATATTTATTTCATTCTTGTACCACTATTATTTTGAGAAATTTTTATATAATTTCCCCCTCTATCAAGACCTAGGGCCGGTTCATTTATAAGTGGCGTGAAGAGCCAAGACATTGCTATTACTTTTGTACGTCTGAGGACGTAGGGCGTATTACTTTTGTTCGTCTGAGGACGGAAGCACTTATACTTTTGCGTGTCATCAAGGACACAGAAATTATTAATAAATGTGTTAAATTCAGTGTTAGATAGTCATAGTACTATATTTTGTAGGGGCAGTATCATCGATAATTCGCCAACGAACAATTCCGGGGAAAGTAGTACCTGGAACGGCGAATTTAGTAGTCAGATATCAAGGTTATAATAATTTAACTTTTTGAATCAGCACGAGAGATGACATCGCTTACCATTGAAGAAGCCTGGAACTATCAACACTCCGTCAAGATGGTTGAGATGAGATAAGAAGCATCCAGTTGGGAGATGGCTGCTGATGTTCTTTGACGGGTGACTAGCCGAGGATGAGTACTGAATAATATTCTTATTATCTGATAGATTAACTTATGGTGTATGGGACATATTTGTGTAAATAATTTGCTTGTGTGATTAACGTAGTATATTTAGTTTTGGTCTGACACACCGTTTGCAAGGAAACATCTCGTATATGTTATTAGTGGAAGGTTCTTGTTTTTGTTTGTTGTTTTAACTAACGTAGCTATGTGGACGACCGTGTTTGCATATGTTACGCAATGCGGTTAAAAACATCTCTCGGAGATATGTTGTGTTTCAGAAGTAGGACTGAAGTAATATAATTATACAGTACAGTAGATTGGAGGGTAATTAATCCTTTTTTTTTGGTTTATTATTGATCAGATTCAGTGAAATTATTGCCTTTGGAGCAATGTGATTTGACGAAGAGCAGTCAGCTCTATCGTAGGTATTAATTTTTTTTAAATAGTTTGCGAGCACCTATTCAGCCGACCTGTGTGAAAAACGTAATGTCATTCCCAGATGTGTGTGTGTGTGTGTATTTTGTGGTCATTACAAGCGGGAATTTCAGCGTAGACTGATTTCTGTCTGCTTGGTGCCAGGTCCATATTGTAACCTTGCGAGGGCAATTGTGGATATTTTGATTAATGTCTGACCATTTGTTGAGGTGGTTGAGATTTTGTTGCTGTTGATTCTTTGAGATAACGGCACAGCTGGTCAGTTATTTTTACACACTGGAGTTGGGACAATGACAGGTATTGAGGAAAGGGGGAGATGTTTCACAAGACGGACTGAAGGTTGCTAGCAAGGTCATTAGTGGAGAGTGCTTGTGGCACCGTAATTACTTGAAATACAGAATTAAGAACTGATCAATGATAAAAATTTGTTTAAATAAATGGGAGTTGCCTACGAATCACGATAATCTCCGAAGCGTTAGCTTAACATGCAGTTTTGTTCATATAAAGTAATATCAGCTGGTCAGGCTTTTGTTGTTGTTGGTTTAGTCCTTGTTTATATTCCATATCGGTGACCCGTGAAGTCACGTGCTATGCTGTATTTCCTTGCTTGTGTATTGAGCAATTGGCCGGAGTTGGCAGCTCAGTGTCAAGTGCGTCATCGCGCTAAATGAGGGTCTCGAGAGAGATTCCTGTAAATAGTAGATTTTAGTGTGTGTGTCAGCATTACATTTTTAAGGGTTTTTATTAGTGTCATGTTCCATATCCGTAAACGTTGATTTACGAGATGATTGTTCGTGAGCACCGTGGCTGTTAACCCGTTGTAAACGAACAGTCATCCAAAGTACTCATTCCTCGTAGTTAGTCATTACGCGTACATAAAATCCAAATTGCAAGTTAGTGGAACCAGGATCCACATTTTAATAAAGGGGAGATCCGTCTGACTCCTCACCATTGAGAGATATTCCTGTCATGGGAAAATTCAGGGAGGATTTTTTTTATTATTGTTGTTTATATTCTTTTTATGCACTATTAGTCATTAAATCATGTTATTATTTTACATCTTGTCACCTTTCTTTCTTAATTATAGTTTTAATCCTATGACCCTTATCTCAGTAGAGCATGTAGTTTGGCGAACGTAAACATCACATAGGAACTGAGCGCGACCCCTTGATTAAGATTTCTTACATATAAACACTGCTATTCTGAAGGGTTCATAGGAGGTAAACTGGCGCGGCCAAGCGTGGGGCGGTTCACTGTGGTGTAACGGCAAAGATTTTGCACATGTCAATGTAAGCGTAGTTGGGTTTTCAAACTGACGCAACAATGAAGGTGTAATTTTGTTGCTGGTTCGCTGCTGGAACACATTTAAGTGGCGTAGTTGAGTAAAACTGACATGCCGCAAGTGCAGGCAGATATGACAGTATTTTAATCACCGGGAAGTGATATTTTATTAAAAGTAATTGAGGCGAAGGTGATACCGCCAAATGTGTGAAATATAAATTGAAATCAGGAGTTTGCAATGTAAAATACGGTTCACGTTTTTGTCTATTGAATTAAAGTAAAAGGTAATATACGTGATACCGGGCGCCCAATGATTAAAGTTAAAACTAGATTTGTATAGAAAGTCAAACTCATGAAAATGTTAGGAGGCAGGTAGCCTTAAATGACAATTAATACTTTGTTAATTAGTCAGTGTTAATATCAGATCAGGATAACAATTTAATGACTGAATATGTGTTTGGGTTTAAATTAAATTGAGTAAAATTTGAACTACTCAGAGATGCAATCGACTAGTGGGATTAAATGTAAAAATAAATGAACTGAGTAGGGTAAAGAAATTAAATGTGCATTGGATTGTATGTGTGTGTCAAAGGGCATTGCTTTATGCCATTTCCCTAATGTCTCATATAAAGTGTATAAGATGGCAACGGTGGAACACATTCAAGAAAACATTGAGAGCGCGACTAGGAGAACACAGGAATTGTAGGACACTAAATTGGCGGAACAGAGTCAATCATTAAACAATAGTATGTTAGAACTAAGTGAAGCATTAAACGCGAAGTTATCCGAACAAAGTGAATCATTAAACAATAGTATGTTAGAACAAAGCGAAGCATTAAACGCGAAATTATCTGAACAAATAAACAATAGTTTGTTAGAACAAAGTGAGTCTATAAACAAATTATCCGAACAAAGTGAATCATTGCGGACACAATTAAATAACAGTAGGATTGAACAAAATGAATATCAGGCGGAACAAGCTAGATTACTAAAAAAATGAAATCAATGACACTATAAATTCGCAGTTAGAGGCGCAGAATGTTAAAAACACGAACCAATTAGCTTCGTTAACCGCAGAGATGAAGGATCACATTAATCAACAGATGGTATTACTGGCCCTAGATGTTAGTAAAAACAATGAAAAACAATTGGATCAGATTAAGAAAATGGAAAGTATTTTTGATCAAAAACTTAGCATTCTGGATGAAACGGTGTTAGCTAAATTAGAACAAATTGAACTAGCGTGCACTATGAATACAAGCGAGGTCAATATAGCTCAGGATAAGTTAGAAGGGCGATTTATGGAAATGGAAAAGAGCGGCAAGGTCATTCAACAACAATTATCAGCAGTAGATGAAAATATATCCGGCATAATTAAAGATATGGATCGTCTCGAAATAAAATCAGCGGAGCAATGGAAAAGCCTAGAAGCGGATCAGAAACAATTAAAGTGTACCATCGACGAAAATAGCGCGAGATTGGAAGATAGGCTGAGCCAGATAGAAAGCAATCAGGATGACACTAAAAGCCAGATTGAAGAGAAAGTAAGCATGATTAAGGAGCAAATAAGGAAAGATTGGCGAAAAATGAATATCGATTCTAAAGAGGAAAGATCAACGATCCTAAAAACAGTAGGCGAAAATCATACTAGTATTCAAGCATTAGAACAAGAACTTAAGAGTAAACTTAAAGAGCAAACAGACAGGATCATTAAAGCCGAACTGAGGTCGTTAGAACAATCCTCGATATTTAAAACGGGAACATTGAAAGACAAGCAGGAAGACTCAAATAGCCCCGGGGAGGAAAGCACAGCAGGGAGTCAAGCTCAGACAGAGAGCCCATTAACAGCAAACACGGAAGGGTTTCGCAAGAATATTGAAAGGAGTTCCACGCCACAAGACGGTCATCAGCCTACACAACTTATCCAAGTAATTCGCTCGAACGATTATAAACCGCAGAAATACACGGTGAATTCAGGGGTGACACCTAAAGCTTTTATTAAAGAAATTGAAGATCATTACAATGACACTGGGGTCCCTGAAGCACGTAGATTGAGGATGATGGAGAGATTTTTATCAGGAAATGTCCTTACATGGTTTTTAAGCTTCAAATATACATTTGGAACCATGTCAGATTTCAAATTAGCGTTTCTGCGCAAGTACTGGTCGCCAGCAATACAACAGAGTCTAAGGATGGAGCTTTACTCTAGAAAATACCAAACCACCCAGCAAACGAAATACTCAGATTTCTTTAACATGCAAATGCTAAAATTTCGCGACCTTGATTACCCTTTAAATGAAGTGGATCTGGTGATGACAATAGCGCGGCAATTACCAGTCAACGTGCAACAAGTACTAGTCGCAGCGAACGTTAGTACGGCCATACATGCAGAGCAGATATTACGCGAGATAGATGAGACTACATCTCATAATCATTATAGAGGAGGAAGACAGCTGGAGTTAGTCAATACGACAGAGGTCATAAAACCTAAACAGGCAAACACTAAAACGCAGGGTACTAATACAACACGTCCACACCTAGGCGAAACCAGGAAGAAGGAGAAAACAGACCATACCAGCGTAACGAGAATAACTATAACAATAGGTCATATCAAGGCAACAATAGATATCAACAGAGAGGATATCAGCAATGGCGTGAAAATCGAAGGAATGACAGGCCTTATGGAAGATACGGTGATTACAATGCTAATCAAAGATGGAAAGGAAGAAGAGATCAAAATCAAGGAGAGGCACGAAATTATCGAAATGACTGGGATGATAGGCACGCTCAATCACAAAATTACCTAGAGGAATTACACGCTAGTCAAGGTGGAGAGCTAGGAAGATGGGAAAAAGCCATTGGGAACATGAAGAATCCAGACACACATACTGAGGAAGCTGGAAGTCTACTGAGACAAGAGGAATATCAAGGGCATGGGCGACAAACGGATGATGGGAGTCGCACCGGAGCTTAAAAAAATGCAAAATTTGGATAAAGAAGACAGTCTACAAACGCAACAGTCGGAAGTTGAAGATGGATGGATAGTAGCGAACATACAAGAATGGATTGCTTTGCCAGAAGACTGGCTGGAGGAGACGGTGAAACCACGGAACGATGAAATTAGGCAGTTACCCATTATTTACGCGAGGATTGGTGGAATTAATATAAGATGTTTATTGGATACGGGGTCGCAGATCAGTCTGGTATCGGAGGCCTTGGTTCGAGAGTTGGGACGGAGTCAGAATATTCCTGTAATTCCCGTACCACAGCTCAAAGTGAGGGGTGTTATACCTGAACGCACCGTCACTTGTAAACGTCAGGCATACTTAGAGCTGAACATATTGGAACATACTTTTGGGCAAACATTCATTATCATGGCAAAGATGAATTTCAATATAATTCTTTGTGCAAATTTTATTTGTGACTATCAAGCAGTGATAGATTTGCACAAGAATACAGTCAGTTTTAGAGAGTACGATCAGCTGAAGAATGTGGGATTGCATATGGATGAAATCACTACCGGAAGAGATGTACATTCTTGGGCATTGGAAGCAATATCAGAAGAGACGGAAGAGGAGATACGAAAGGCAGAAGATAACATCATAGAAGGAGCTGTTGTGGAACTAGATGAGGAGAGTGAATCCCAGGAGATATGGTCTTTATTAACAGAAGGAGATGACAGTGATGCACAATTTGAAGAGTTACTACAGGAGCGGCTCAATGACATTCAACTTGGGGGTGAACACAGAAAACAATTGGAAGAGATTTTAAGGAAGCACAAAACAGTATTTGATACAGTACCTGGGAAAATATTAAATTTCAAATATTCAATGCAAGTCGAGGATTGGTCGCCTTTCAAAAGCAGGTTGTACCAAATTCCTGAAAAATATCGTTGTCAAGTAAAGATCATTATAGATGAGATGTTACAAGCTGGAGTGATAAGGAAGACACCTACACCTTATCTAAATGCGATTTTGGCAGTCACAAAACCAAATGGATCTATTAGACTTTGTTTAGATGCCAGAAATCTTAACATGAGACTCATTTTTCCTGAGTATGACAGAGCGCCAATTATCAGAGACGTATTAAAAGGCTTTAAAAAAAACCATTTATTCATCAGTTGACCTGACGAGCTCGTTCCACCATATTGAATTGGATGAGAAGTCACAGCTTCTAACTGGCTTCTTATTCGATAACCAAACGTTTTGCTTCGTCCGAATGCCCTTTGGAGTCAAAACAGCGGGCTGTGCTTTAATCCGAGCCCTGGACCGGAATCTAACCGAGGAAGTTAAGGAGATGACAGTACGCTACATTGATGACATTTTGCTGGCATCCGACAACATTGAAACTCACATGGAAAATTTAGATAAAGTATTAGGCAACCTGAATGCATCAAATTTCAAAGTAAACCTGAAGAAATCGCATTTCTTCAAGAGCGAGATCTTATATTTGGGTCACATCATTGACAAGGAGGGAGTGAAGCCAAATCCAGCTAAGTTCGAAGCGATAAAGAATTTCCCTACACCAACGAGAGTCAAGCACATTCGGGCTTTCTTAGGCGTAACGGGATTCTTTAAGGAAAACTGTCCAGGTTACACGGAGACTGTAGCTCCAATGCAGGAAATGCTAAAGAAGAATAATAAATGGTTATGGAATGCGGAGTGTGAGAAGGCGTTCCAAGCAACAAAACAGCTATTGGAAAACTGCATTAAATTAGGATACCCAGATTTCAAGCACAAATTTATAATCCAAGCGGATGCTTCACTAATTGGTATAGGTGCTATGCTCTACCAAGAAGATCCAGCTAACCTGCAACATAAAACGTATTTGGCATTTGTCAGCCGAAAATTGCGTAAGCACGAGCGCAATTATACTGTAACGGAACTAGAATTGTTGGCCATACTTCATGCGCTTCAACAATGGAAAAGAATAATTTATGGCTACCCCATTGTTGTCAGGACTGATCACAAGGAATTAACATTCTTGTTTAAGACGTCGATGGCAAGCGAACGTGTGACACGTTGGTCTATATATATTCAGCAGTTTAGCATTGAGATTGAACATTGCCCAGGGAAGATGAACGTGATTCCGGATGCACACAGCAGGAACCCAGAGCCTGATAATGAAGAAACAGCGATGGTACAACACTTGGAGTTAACACCGAAGGACCGGGAATTCTTGGAGGAGTTACGTGAGATACAGCGAGAACAGGAAGTGGAACCATGGATGATGCTATTAATTAAATACTTCAGAAAGCAACTACCTACAGGAACACCTGCATTTCGAGAAGCGGAAGCCAAAGAAGGAAGATATGTTTATGTCAACAATTTGCTGCACAAAGGGATAGATAATGACCACACCAAGTTACGCATATTAGTATCTGCATCATTACAGCGAGGACTGACATGGCATACTCACGATAGTTACGGACACGTCGGATTAGACAAGTGCGAAGCGACAATAGGAGAGACATTTACATGGCCACGTATGAGAACAACTATATGTGACGTCATTACGACTTGTGATCCTTGTCAGAGGACAAAGCCCAATAACTATTTAATGAGGCAGTATCCTAGACCATTGCTACCTCAGAAACCCTGCGAGCAACTGGCCCTAGACTGTTTCGGTCCAATTCCGAAAGGAAGGCGAGGTTGCCGTCACTTGCTAGTGTGCATTGATGTATTTTCTAAGTTTGTCGTATTATGCCCTATTCAGAAAACTACATCGAAACAAGTACTCAGTCGTATTCGAAATAAAGTTATTCCAATCCTTGGAAAACCAGAATTTATATTGTCAGATCATGGCAGTTATTTTACAAGCGCCGAATTCAAGAAAGGTATGGAGGACATGGGTATAAAACACGTTTTAAGCAGTATCCGACATGCCCAAGCTTATCCAAGTGAGAGAGCAATAAAATGTGTAACATCATACTTGAGAATCTTCATTCCCAATGAACATCACAAATGGGTGGATAAAATTAAGGATGTAGAGACATGCATGAATTCTACCAGGCACGAGTCAACAGGACAGATCCCTATGGTCCTACACAAAATCGAGTATCCAGTGAGAACGTGGAAAAGCATCATTAACTGCCCACAAGATCCCATGATAGCACCTGACCTGCGAATTGAGAGAACGATAGCCTACATGAGAAAACAAGCAGACCGCAGATTACGGCGAGTAAGAAATAAGAGGTTTCACAGTGATCTAGAAATCAACCAGCTCGTTTTGGTGAAACGACCCGCTACATCGGATCCAGAGAAGAAGATCTTCAGCAAATTCTGCGAAAAGTGCATAGGACCCTATTCTATCGGAAGAAACCTTGGAAATAATGCTTACAGAGTGAAAGAGTTAAGCACAGGAACAATGTCGGTCTACAACGCTACCAACCTAAAAAAAGTATCGAAGAAGTGAACCATGAGAGCGCCGAAATAATGATGCAGTTTAAATATATGGACGTCCTAATATCAACCAAGTGAACGGGGAGCAGTTGAGTACGGCACGTGAAGAAGGAAGTGAAATTGGTGTTGACAAACATTAACGAGACGAGCAGAGTGTTGCCCGAGGCACCAGCGCGTCATGCAAGCAGTTGAGAGGGTCATTACAAGCAGGAAATGAAACGAGTAAATGCCATTCAAGACAGGAGCGGCTAGACCAAGTAATAGAAAAGGGGTGATTCCGAAATAAAACAAATTGGCCTACGGATGTTTCTTTTTAAATTATCGACTTTCTCCGAAGTTCGAAATTTTGTGAATGGAGGAGTTGTGAACCCTTTAACCTCTGATGGATAAATGATTCGATGTTTTATTTCTTCAATTAATAAATATTTCCACCAGCATCATGAAAATAGCCAGACGGAGATGAGGAAATTTCAAGCATTTGCTGGAGACAGTGAGGACATACCTGCAGCTGTTTGACAAAAGGCTAAATACTTAGGATTGTGAAAAGAAAGACCTAGCAATGATTCAGAAGGACAGGTGGTGGCCACCTCAAAATAGAAGCGACGCGCAGTGAGACACGCTTCTGGTATGTCCATTGTTATATTCGCGCCTAGAAAAAATATGATGCAGTAACGTGAGTGGCTGATGAAAAAACTAGACACTCCTACTAGGCCAAGTTACAGAAAATGTGGAACCAATGGGAGAAGAATGCTTACCAGCGCGGCAAGTCTAGATTGGGCACGCTATGGCTAGCATTAACGCGGGAGATTGCCTAGACAACATCTCTACGATCGATTCTAGGATTAATGGGCATATTCTTGACCTGCGCTATTTTTCGAGTTCAATGATATTTATTTCATTCCTGTACCACTATTATTTTGAGAAATTTTTATATAATTTCCCCCTCTATCAAGACCTAGGGCCGGTTCATTTATAAGTGGCGTGAAGAGCCAAGACATTGCTATTACTTTTGTACGTCTGAGGACGTAGGGCGTATTACTTTTGTTCGTCTGAGGACGGAAGCACTTATACTTTTGCGTGTCATCAAGGACACAGATATTATTAATAAATGTGTTAAATTCAGTGTTAGATAGTCATAGTACTATATTTTGTAGGGGCAGTATCATCGATAATTCGCCAACGAACAGTTCCGGGGAAAGAAGTACCATAAACGGCGAATTTAGTAGTCAGATATCAAGTGTATAATAATTTAACTTTTTGAATCAGCACGAGAGATGACATCGCTTACCATTGAAGAAGCCTGGAACTATCAACACTCCGTCAAGATGGTTGAGATGAGATAAGAAGCATCCAGTTGGGAGATGGCTGCTGATGTTCTTTGACGGGTGACTAGCCGAGGATGAGTACTGAATAATATTCTTATTATCTGATAGATTAACTTATGGTGTATGGGATATATTTTTGTAAATAATTTGCTTGTGTGATTAACGTAGTATATTTAGTTTTGGTCTGACACACCGTTTGCATGGAAAAAGCTCGTATATGTTATTAGTGGAAGGTTCTTGTTTTTGTTTGTTGTTTTAACTAACGTAGCTATGTGGACGACCGTGTTTGCATATGTTACGCAATGCGGTTAAAAAACGTCTCTCGGAGATATGTTGTGTTTCAGAAGTAGGACTGAAGTAATATAATTATACAGTACAGTAGATTGGAGGGTAATTAATCCTTTTTTTGGTTTATTATTGATCAGATTCAGTGAAATTATTGCCTTTGGAGCAATGTGATTTGACGAAGAGCAGTCAGCTCTATCGTAGGTTTTAATTTTTTTTAAATAGTTTGCGAGCACCTATTCAGCCGACCTGTGTGAAAAACGTAATGTCATTCCCAGATGTGTGTGTGTGTGTATTTTGTGGTCATTACAAGCGGGAATTTCAGCGTAGACTGATTTCTGTCAGCTTGGTGCCAGGTCCATATTGTAACCTTGCGAGGGCAATTGTGGATATTTTGATTAATGTCTGACCATTTGTTGAGGTGGTTGAGATTTTGTTTCTGTTGATTCTTTGAGATAACGGCACAGCTGGTCAGTTATTTTTACACACTGGAGTTGGGACAATGACAGGTATTGAGGAAAGGGGGAGATGTTTCACAAGACGGACTGAAGGTTGCTAGCGAGGTCATTAGTGGAGAGTGCTTGTGGCACCGTAATTACTTGAAATACAAAATTAAGAACTGATCAATGATAAAAATTTGTTTAAATAAATGGGAGTTGCCTACGAATCACGATAATCTCCGAAGCGTTAGCTTAACATGCAGTTTTGTTCATATAAAGTAATATCAGCTGGTCAGGCTTTTGTTGTTGTTGGTTTAGTCCATGTTTATATTCCATATCGGTGACCCGTGAAGTCACGTGCTATGCTGTATTTCCTTGCTTGTGTATTGAGCAATTGGCCGGAGTTGGCAGCTCAGTGTCAAGTGCGTCATCGCGCTAAATGAGGGTCTCGAGAGAGATTCCTGTAAATAGTAGATTTTAGTGTGTGTGTCAGCATTACATTTTTAAGGGATTTTATTAGTGTCATGTTCCATATCCGTAAACGTTGATTTACGAGATGATTGTTCGTGAGCACCGTGGCTGTTAACCCGTTGTAAACGAACAGTCATCCAAAGTACTCATTCCTCGTAGTTAGTCATTACGCGTACATAAAATCCAAATTGCAAGTTAGTGGAACCAGGATCCACATTTTAATAAAGGGGAGATCCGTCTGACTCCTCAGCATTGATAGATATTCCTGTCATGGGAAAATTCAGGGAGGATTTTTTTTATTATTGTTGTTTATATTCTTTTTATGCAGTATTAGTCATTACATCATGTTATTATTTTAGATCTTGTCACCTTTCTTTCTTAATTATAGTTTTAATCCTATGACCCTTATCTCAGTAGAGCATGTTGTTTGGCGAACGTAAACATCACATAGGAACTGAGCGTGACCCCTTGATTAAGATTTCTTACATATAAACACTGCTATTCTGAAGGGTTCAATATAACTTCTACACTATCAATTGGAATTCAACCAAATTTCGTGTGTGCTATGTGTACATAAACATATATGACTTAGCTTAATCTTAAGAGCCACCAGGCCTGCCAACTGTTAATAAATGCTCTCAATTTCATTTATCCAAATACCAATATATCAGAAAGAATGCAAGTCGACAGCTTTAAACTATGCACACGTACAGTACCTTACATTCTATATTAATTTGGAGTAACTTATATACGTCAGTGCTACCAACATGATTCTAAACCTGCTGAGAGTTCCAAATTTAAATACATGTAACTTCTATACTATCATTTGGATTTCAACCAAATTTCGTATGTGCTATGTGTACCATAACAGATATGACTATGCGTATTCTTAAGAGCAACCAGGACTGCCAACTGTTAAGAAATGCTGTCTCTATTTTTGTTACCCTAATATCAATACACAGAAAGTGTGCAAGCTAATAGCTCTTAACTTTGCGCACGTATAGTACCTGCATTATAGATTAATTTGAAGTAATGAATATACGTCAGCTCTGCGAACATGATTCTAAGCCTGCTGATAGGTCCAATTTTAAAATGCATGTAACTTCTATACTAACCAATGGATTTCATTCCAAATTGGCACAACAATAGATCATATTATTTGAGATTATTTCTGACCAATACATCCATGAATTGTTGCCAACAAGATTTTATGCGCGCTGTTAGATCCAATGTTTAACTGCATGTAACGTCCATGCTATCCATTGGACTTCAACCAAATTATGCATTCTGTACCTAAGTGATGGAACTAAGAATATATTCAGTCACCAGGGCTGCCAACTGTAGTGCTCTATTAGGCTACATTATGCCAGGTATACAGTATTTCGAACTAATTAGAAATTTCGATATTTCCAACTTAATTTCGTTATTATTCTAGATAGATCTATATAGATTAATCTTTGGTATGAATCTTACATTTTAAGAAAAGTAGGCTCTTTAGTTCGTGACGGAACTTCTTGTTTTCAAGTTCCGATGGACTTTTTGACATATGAAACTGATTTTACTGCTAATTGTTTGCTTGTTTTATTCTTATGTCTCAACATAATCGCCAAAACGATTGAAACATTTGTCGTATCGTTACACCAGGTTTCCTATGCCCTCAACTTGAAATTCTGCTGCCACTGAGCAGGTTTAGACTAAACTGCAGATGGTCCAAAACTTCACATTTGAATTCTTTGAAATAGTCTATTATAACATTGGCAGAGTGTGGTCGTGAATGATTTTCACGTTTTTCGAAAATCGAAGGTATGGTTGGGCGGCAACGCCTCGCCAAAAAGGAAAAACTTCAGGATACTCTCCAGACGTACCCCCTTCAGTGGTGGCAGAATTATTTGCCGAAGGAATTGGAGAGCTGGTGTAGGCCTAACCAGAGATAAATGTTTCAATAGTTTTGGCGATTATGTTGAGACATAAGAATAAAACAAGCAAGCATTTAGTAATACAATCAGTTTGGTATATCAATCTGTTATTTTTATACAGTCCATCGGAACTTGAAAAAAAACAGCCCTCGTACACCAAATAACCTACAAATTCCAACCATTGCTCCACTCCGAAAGGAGTCTATATTCGACTCACGGAGGCCACGCCCTGTTGACCATCACATGATATTTTTTAATGGAAATTTATTTAGTCTGTTTTATAATATACAATCACCAACTGTTTAGATATGTCATTTTCACTAAATTATTTTATGTTATTAATTTTTAAGGTCGATATTTGTTACAGATCTGATTTCATAACTATTTTGATATATAGGAGGACTATAATGTGGCCAAAACTATAGTGCGGAACAAACCATTGCAAGCCTGAAGGTCACCCGTAGTCGATGCGGTGTTGTCCTGTACGTTCTCGCATCCAGCACGCGACTGAAGGTACGGTGCAATAGCATGGTAACACCGACGGGCGTGGGGTGAAGCGCGGAGCGGAGGGCCGGTTGACCTTCAGGCCTGCAATGCTGTGTCCGCACTTAAGTATGTTATAATAATACGCTAAAGTGTATGTTTCACAAACCTCAAGCTCCTAAACCAGAGGGTGTTAGAAGGTGTGGTTTGTACCAAAATCTTCCAAATCGTCTCAATAATACAGGAAAAATCTTGCATTTCTTGAAAAGTCCACGGAAATATTTTTGTTTGTTTATAAAGTGCTTTTAAACAAATCAACAAGATGAAAGCCCCTGGCATCGCGGCCTGCCCGCATAGCACTAAGGCCGGGCGGGTAGTCTGTTCACATGGGGCGCACAACCCATTATGCGAGAGTTTTCGCAGGGGTCCGCTAGTAATTAATTAATGTTATAAATTCAATTCTATTGACATAAGGTTGAATAAAATTATGAAATACTCATTGGTATTTTCTGTTAGTTTAAACGTCAAAGGAAACTTTTAAAATGATTAAGTTCATATCACTAAGTAAAGTCAAGCTAAAAAAAAACTCCATTCCATCAGTGTCAATAGATTTCGGAGGTAAAAGAACAAAGGCAAACTCTCCGCTCATGGGAAGAATTGAATTGGGGAGTGAGGAGGGGAGAGGGGAGCCAGCACTCAATAATGTTTAATTCACCAAGTAACCAATCAAGCTGCGAACCCCTGGCAGGCAGGCAGAAAGTGTATCAGTGGCATTGAGGCAATTGAGTTGGTCCCCACTTATCCTCTTGAGACGCAAAGGGATCCAGCCTCCTCTCTGCCTCGTTGAGTTCACCACATGCAATCCAACCTCTGTGAACAATCACATTCCCATCGCTCTTTTCCCTCGCTGGTCGACGCTGCTTTTCCCTCACCAGGCTAGCCAACAACTACTAACCTTTAGTTTAGTGCTTTACAGTCCGTCAACACGAATGTACCCAAAAGAGCTGGGTTATGCCCTAATCCTTAAAAAAAATTACATGAGATTAATAAATACACTAGGATGACCAGTTTCGATCGTCAAGCGATCATCATCAGATCCATTACACTTATGCTATATAATGTATGTTTGAAAATACAGGTGAAAATATTTACAATATGTACAATTATTTAGTTGCAGTATTGGTACTGCAACTGTCAGTGTATGCTAAACGCAGTATATATGATGTTATGTGAAATGATAAATGGTGATAGATATCCGGAGTTTGTAATTTGGAGTGATTATATGGTTGTAAAAATCGAATATGGTTAAACTGTAATATTACAGGCCACTACTTATCTGGTTGTCTTCCTTGCTGGAGCTACGCGCATTTTTCTTGTTCACTGTTACTCCAGGTATGGTCGACTGAGATGGGCTATTATCTCAACGACACTGGTTTTTCCCCCTTTTCTCCCCCTGTTCATATGTGCTGTGCGGAGTCAGTGCGATGTGTTTATAGGGGGTGTTGCCAACCTGGATAAGATGTATGTTATTGAATGAGGTGGGTCTACAACTATCAATGACCGTGGAACATTCCTCGCCCATCGTGGATCATAAGCCATTCAAACTAAGCGCTGCCCGGTCTTATGAGGACGTCCCCGCACCTTTAATACTACCGCGAATACGGGCATTGGTTTATTGCAGAAGAAAAGTACATCGTACACCTGATCCAGATAACATTTACCTATTAAAACCCCCTATTTCCCCCTATTTGGCTGTATCGCTAAGTTTTGTCTTTATTTCAGGATTAGGGCATAACCCAGCTGTTTTGGATAAATTCGTGTTGACCGACTGAAAAGCACTAAACTCTTGTTTACTAAGGCAACACAGAATAAATGGCTTCAAACCCCACAACTACTAACCTTTGTGTAGTTATTGCCCCTTATAGGGCAGAATATTATTTTATTTGTTAGTTAGTTATTGTTGTTTTAAGGGGCGGAACAGAGAGGTCATTTGCCCCTATATTTTATTTGTATTTATTTTAATTTCATATTAATTACTTTAGCCTAATTGTAATATTATTGTTAATTTTATTTTTGTTTTTATAACATTTTAATGTTCATATTTATTTTGATAATTTTTATTTCTATTTTTTTATAATCTCAAAATTAGGATTGTAAATTTATTATAATTTTTATTTTTATGAGCCTAATTAATTCTAATTTTTAAAAGCATATTGTCATTTTAAATGATCTAGTCGACTTCGTCGTTACACTGAGGTCTGGCGTTACGTTACAACGACGGGACGAAATGTACTGAGAATGCACTGAGGTGTGTGACGTCATAGTACGGCTTGAGCTCCCTCGTTTCCACGCGCGCTCCGGTGAGCGATACGTCATCCAGCCAGCTACCTCCTTTGACTTTGGTTTGCCCTTGCTAATGGACTTTGAGTTCACGCAGTTCGCTGCTTGATCATGAGGCTTTCACCCAGCATTTTTCAGCATTAAAATGATATAAAATCTAGTCTTTCAGACTATCACTCTTTTTTATTTTTTATTCTAATTTTTATTATCGTCTAATATTTTTTCACTCTTTAGTTTTAATTAAAGGGTCATCGTAAAAAGTTGCAGCAAATTCTAAAATTCATACTTCCCGTTGTAAGTGAGATAAATTAATAATTCGACCGGAAAACTAATCAAGAACTCATCGAGTTTTAGTTTTAGATGTACCTGTACCCCGCACATGAACTTCAGCCGATGCGCAGAATGAGTGCGCGACAGGAAGCTGCCTCGCCAATGTGTGAGTGTAATTGCAATGGCGACAGTTCAGCAGAAATCACAGTGTGTGTTGTGGTTAGTGGAGTTTAAATCTGTTATAACTGTTCAGCGCACTTTCCGACGTGTTTATGGAAGGGATCCCCCTTATGCTAATAGCATTAGATGGTGGTATGAACAGTTTCAGGAAACTGGCAGCGTTGACGAGAAAAAGTCCCCCAAACGGCCTGGAACAAGTGACGAAACAAGGGAGCACACATAGAAACATTATAAAGTATGAAGAAAACTTTGTGAGTTGGTGAATTTAACAAAAAAAAAAGATGTTCAGTAAAGAACATATAGCCTAAATGCATGGGTATAGTTATAACTCTTTGTCAGGGGCAGATGACCTCGTAGTTCCGCCCCTTAAAACAACAACGACTAACTAACTAATTAACTCTTTGTCCTTTGCAAGGAGTATAATTCAATGTTGGTTGTAGTAGCTTGTTGAAATACAACGTGCTATACGGATATTACGCATGAATATGAGGTGCCCTTTGCTAGAACTATCTCTGTACAAATTGTCATTCAATTCCGTGCACCGTGTTTGAATTGATAAAGTGAATCGATTTGCAGACATACATGGCCGACTGAAGCTATCGAAGTGGCTACGTTCTGGGCAGAAACTGTTTGAAGTCCTCTGATGAACACATAAATGTGTACTTGTGTGCATTTTATGTTTTGTACTTCTGAGACGAGTAAATAAATCCCGCGATTTATGATCAGGAATACCTCCTAGCCGCAAGATCTTCAGCACTCCATAAATTATTCCTTGTCACGAGAGAACGCCTCTCTGTCACTACATGCAATGGATAATAACAATAATATAATTAGCATTAGCATTAAGAGGGAACCAAATTACAGAGTACCGCGAGCCTCTGTAGGTGTGGCGGTTTGTGGTGCTATAAATCTACATTGACACACGACAAGACAGCGCGCCAATGGACCTCCTGCAGTGAAAGATTTACGCCTTTCCAAACTATATTAGATAGCCCAGTGGCATAGCCTGCGAGGATAGGCAAAACGTTATCTGCATCCGCCTCGCATCCACACAACTGTTATATACATCCGCCCCGCAGTGGTGGATCCAAGATTTGCGGGACCCTGGGCGATATGATACGGTGGGGCCCACAACAATAGGAAATTTAAAAAATATGAAATCAAATGGAAAGTAGTTTTGTAATAATAATAACAATAATAATAATAATAATAATAATAATAATAATAATAAACTAAAGAATAGTTAGAATATTTTGAATACACTACAGTACATTTTTAATAATATGAAATAAACCTCTAAGTCCCCCTGAAGAAGATCAGCCTATGTAAACTATGAAATATTGAAATATTACTCTGCGACTTCTTTTCCGGCTGAAGTCTTCTATTATTTCACTGAAATCTAAACTTGCTATACGGTCAAGGGAGGTCATAACTGCACTGAAATAAATATGGATTATAAATTAGTTTGAAAAGTTTGAAAAGTATAAAAAATTATACGAGCCTTACAATAGTCGCATATTATGTGTAACATGTGACATGCTATCCTATTATGTGTGTCCCGGGAGCGCAAATCTCTTGTTGACAGTGAACTCTGTTGATCATTGAAATAACTACTTGTAAAACTCCGCTGCCAAATCCTAACCGTAATGAATCATAATTGTTATTTGCCGTGGCGGAAGCAATCCACTGCCTACTTGATGCGAGCTGCGCTATATACCGGCCAGTTAGTGAACCCATGCCAGCGATGTTATTGAAAATGTCCTCATTTAGCCGATAGAGCGCACTGCCAAGTATAGGCACGATTAAAATTAGGTGTGCGGAAAGTATATTAAATGTGTTTCTCCCAGTGATATGTTTAGACCAACGAAGTTTCAATTATTGTTAGTAGTCGGCGTTAATATACTGAATTCCTACGTTGTTTGGAGTGTTTGTTGATGCGATATAAATTCCACATAGCCACATGGCCGACAGTACATCGAGTGCATACATTAAATAAGAATACAGCAAAAGTATGAAGATTTAATAAATCGTAATTGTTTCCAGCAAATATGATAAAATGAATATTTTCACACCAAAGAACGACAACTTGAAGAGGATTTATTGTGGGAATATCCTAAATGGGGTCTCCAAACCTCGAACTAAACTGTATGCGATATGCATTACCCATAGCCACACGACCTACAGTACGTCGTTGTACAAATCTCCGCCACCACGCGTGCTTATTGTTTCCGTCCCATGCACTTCCGTCCCATCCATTTCCGTCCCTTTTCCAAAATCACTCCCACAAACATGTCCAGCTACCGAGCGCCATAAAAATATTCAGATACCGAGTGGAAAGATGTTACACATCAAACAAGTAGTGAACCCATGTACCATTGGCTCAAAAGGGGTCGAATCCATGTATTTGGCGAAGGAATGAAAGAAACATACAGTTTCTAATGTAACATAGAGAGAATTCAAGCCAGGATTCTAGCCTAACGTTGTGCAAGCGGGTACCAGGTGTTCAGGAGATGAGATCATGCCTCTTGACTCCTTGAGAGGAGCGGGTCATGGATATTAATAGAACGAGTGGAAAATTTTTATTGTAAGACAGAGAAGCGTGACTCGGAAATCCAGCTTAGCTTGCAGGAAAACGGCAGCAGCGCCGATGTGCCAGAAGAAGAATAATTAAATTTAACCCATTTGCGAGAATAAAAATAAGTAAATAAATACTGTACTGTGAATCATTTAGGATTAGAGATTTTTGTGTAAAGAAAAACCTTGTAATAATTGCACAGGAAAAAACTGCAAACGCAGTATACGTCATCGGGGATTCACTGATACCAGAGGAGTGGGGATATTAAAAATGAACAGCACCACCCACGCAGCTGAAGACTAAAAATTAATTAATATCTCCGAAATGCACGATCGATTCTTATGCGCAATGAGATCATTTGACGTTTGGAAGACGAGCTTTCTGGAGATATAATTTTTATAATTGTGCAACCATTATTTCAAAAGTTGGTCACGAAAAGGACTAGAGTTTTATCTTTTTGTGACTAAATAGTATAAAACTCCTGGCCTCACCAAGCCAATCATGCAGTTATCAAACGGCCTGAGGGCGCGTCACTGTGCTACATCAGACACCGAATTCCGATAGTCCGTGAGGGGGCGTCACGCTGAAACACACCGAAGACAGTATATCAGCTTTCCTTGAGGGGAAAAACGCTGTATCACATCACATAGAAGAATATCCGACAGCCACGGGCGTCGCGGTATCAATAACTCGCGTGCCACCGTAAAGGAGTTGTAAAGAAGTAATATTACAGTATCGCCGTGTTGAAAAATTAGGAAAATCCTAGTTACAGGATTTAGGTCCGACAGTATACAATTTACAGTGAAAAGTTCATAAAATACAGTCAAAGTAGGCTGCGAACTTAGGACTCAGGGCGATAGGTCTTTAAGTAAACGACCAAAAGTATCATAACGTACGGAAGTAC
Organism: Meconema thalassinum; assembly: GCA_946902985.2. NCBI lineage: Eukaryota > Metazoa > Arthropoda > Insecta > Orthoptera > Tettigoniidae > Meconema > Meconema thalassinum. Next base: position 862,019,021 of record OX336388.2, read on the forward strand.
TGGAACAGCGAGATAAACAGTTTATCTAATTTAAAGAACCCGAGCAGGGACAGAGAAAATAAGGTTCGTAAGTATTCTAGAAGATTATAAGTGCGAGAACCGAATAAGCAAAGAAGAAGACAGGAAACTATAGACATCGTTTCAAGAAAGCAGACGAACTATTCAAAAGCACTAAGACGCAAGAAGTATTAGTTGCTAAAAATCCATAGGTCACCGATAAATTATCGAGGGGACCGTGAACAGAACAGACATTAGCTAAGATCAATAAATAGGATCTAAAAGGGGAGCCGTTCGTGTCAGAGAAATAGCAGATCGTCAAGAACGGGATTCGAAGGAGTGCTATTGCAGGGAGGAAGTAGATGATTCGAGACTTTCACATTCAGAGAGGATAGGAAGCCGACATTACTAAATTTCACCCTTGGAGACGGGAGATCAAGAGGTCACGTGTGATAGGCCTAATAGCGGTCTAGTGATCAAAATTCGTGAAGTGTAAATATATCAAGATTTTGTGTTAAAAGTAATATATTTTCAGTGTTTTTATTGTGTGTTCTAAACGGATACACCAGTGTATTTAAAATGTTATTAGTGTTAAATGTATACGTGTTAAATATGTGTCAAGATATGTCTGTACATGCAATGAATTTGTACACGATGGAGTAATTTAAAAAAAAGTGGGCCAAAAATGACGCATCGCACGAGGAGAAGGGTCAAGAAACGACCTTAAACATGTGAGTAAAGATTTTCATTATGTTTTGGTGTCGGGGAAATGATTGTGTACAAATCCACCGGAGTGTTTGAGTAAAAGGGATGTTTCTAAATAACTAAATACAGAATACACTAAGAACGCGGTCTGAACAAAAATAGAATTTTGAGAAATTATAAATAATTATGTGAAAGAATAAATCCTGTAGAGGAAATGTATGAATAAAATGTCAGTGTATTTGACGAATGTTATAAAAGCAAGCGGATTAATAATAATAATAATAATAATAATATAAAGGAAACATAAATAAAGATTAAACTGAATGATATGAAAATAAGAGCGTTGGAGCCTTAATAGAAGTATAAGACATGATATTAATGCATGTTATTAAAAATAGAGCGATTATTGTCAAAGGAAAAGATTAATATAAAAATTGAGATATGTATCAATTGTTAATATGGAATTTATCAGTTCTTTGGAAGACGCTAGGCTTAAAAATAATGTATAGCGCAATGGAGCGAAATTAAAATAAAATGTCACGCTAGGAATGCGTAAAAGTTAAAAGTACTTGGTAAATTACTTATGAGGGGTAGTTGATTGCTGTGAATTGAGATATGTTGTAAGTCCTCCAATAGTGACATAGATCACGAGGCCATGTGTATGTTATTATATTGAAAAGGGAGCAAATGTATGGTATTATTGAGCGTAGGTCATGTAGGCTACGGCTGACCCTAAATCGCATTTTGTATAAGTCCTCCAATGTGGGAAATGGTTCCCGAGGCATGTTAAGAGATTCGAACCTAGAATCCTCTTGTTGTTGAAGCCCCTAATTATTCGTCTTAAAATGTGTATTACTCTTCCCTATCAATGAGGACCCTTTATAATTAATAAATGCCAAGGTTACGAAAGTGGTTTTTGAGCCAAATAATATTGTTGAAAGTGAAAAGAGAAGTTAAATGCCAGGTCTCTCCATAGAACTGAAAGAAAGGAAGATTTGTTTTAAAAGCATTGAAGAGAGCTCCAACCGTAGACTAGACTGGAAGTCACCCTACCAGTCATAAATCTCGCTCAAGTATACGGTCTGACACTAATAGCAGGAGGGTTGGTGAAGGCCGTCTGTAAGAAGGAATGAATACACCGGGAGTGTTTAAAGTTGTTAATGACCCGGGCTTTGAACCGAGGTCCTTGTAGATGAAATTATCGCTTGCAAGTTCAGATCGTAGTTTTCTTATGTGATAATGGTCTTATAAGACAAATAAAATAAATAACAATCCCTATTGTAATGTTGTATGAAAGTAGGATTCCACGAGTTAAATGAAGATAACTAGGTTCCGGGAGTAATCATAGTTTTTGACTTTGTCAAGTAATCTTTATAACTCTGGAGTACACAAGTATTTTCCCGATCACTATGGTGAATTTGTGAAACTTGAGAGATGATAAATGCTGAAAACATGTGAAGTGCCCAAATATTTAAGTAAAGAATTAACATGTACTTTAAATGTAATTATATATTTGTTTTGAAGATAAGAAAATATAAAAATAGTATTTGAGGTGTAAAAAAAATGACACCGTTATTATGGAATGTATCGAGCCAAAGGAGCTCGTAGTTATAGGGAACTTTAAGATAGATACTTTATGGAAGTAAAAATAATTATGAATTGTTGGTTTTAAAGGAAACCATGTGTTTTAATATAATATTTGTTTAATTCTTATATTATTCCTTGTTCACTTGGAACAAGTAGAAGATTATTGGTCAGTAGTTTATTTGTTTTACTGTTTGTAGCGCCATATTTTTGGTTCATTTAATGTTTTAAAATAGGAGTTGATTTTGTTGTTATTTTTGCAAGTGTATCCTCTATTTAATCCAAAATGTGTACGTCACAGAGTGGGAGAACATACTACAACCCCGAAAATCCCAAATTGAGCAATGCTGGCATACTGTGATTTGCATATTTCTTGCTAAAAGGGCACAGTAGTTCCGTGAAGAACTATACTGCCTATTTTCATATATCCTACTTATGCTAACGGCCACTATCAACATACAAAATTTGAGTTTGATTGCTGTAATAGATTCGTAGATATTGAGAACCGACTAAATATTTCGAATGGGCGCCATGTTGGATTTTATATATGTAGGTCCTAGCGTTATGTACTGTTACATGACGATTATTGTGTACGTGTAGCATTCAAACTTCAATCGCATGATTAGGACACAAGAAGTAACAAGGAGATTTTAAATTTTCGCACGGCTGCCATCTTGTGGTAATGGAAACAATTGAAATAAATCAGATGCCAGTGGATTAACATTTGTATAAGGATTTACTGTACCAAGTTTCACTGCACTCGGATGGTTAAATTGCGAGAAACGTCCATGTGAATATTTATACTTCGCGTCGCCGCCATGTTGGATTTGTGATCACCAGGTTATATAAAGTCCTATAGGTGAACTTATGTTCATAGCCCCTATGACCATAAAAATCAGATTGATTGCTATAATAGATTCGTAGATATTCAGAGCCGTCTAAATATTTCGGATGGTCGCCATGTTGGATTGTTAAATATATAGGCCATAGAGTCATGTACCATTAAAGGAAAATTACTGCGTAGGTTCATTATTCCAACTTTCACTTCGAACGTATGATTACGACACAAGAAATAAAAACGTAATTTTAAAATTCGCACAGCCGCCATCTTGAGGTTATGTAAACAATTGAACTAAATTAGCTACCAGTGCATTACAGTGTGTATAAACATTTCCTGTACCAGATTTCATTGCGTTTGGAACATTAAATCGTGTGAAAGGTCTATTTAAAATGTTCAAATCGCTTGGCCGCCATGTTCGTTTTGTAGTTAACCGATTTATGAAATTCTTATAGATGAACTTCCAGTAGTGCCCTTTATCTCCGTACAAAATTTCAGGGTGATATTGCTAATAGTTTCAGAAATATAGAATGCCGGTGAAATATTTCGCACATCCGCCATCTTGTGGTTAAGTAAACAATTGAACGAAGTTAGATGTCGGTGCATTACAATGTGTATGTACATATACTGTACCAAGTTTTATTGCGTTTGGTTGGTTAAATCGCGAGAAATGTCTATTTAAAAGTCGCAAATTCGCGTGGCCGCCATGTTGGTTTTGTAGTTACCTGTTTTTCAAAAGTCACATAGCTGAACTTCTAGTAGTTCCCTTTATCACCGTAATAAATTCCAGGGTGGCATCGGGAATAGTTTCGGAGATATTGAATGCTGGTGAAATATTTCGCACAGCCGCCATGTTGGATTGGTGAGACGTAACAAAATTTGAAGGGCATGGTCGGGGTCACCCGGAATAGTGCTATAAAATTACCGATTTTTATCGAAATCGCTCAAGCCGTTTAAAAGTTATTTGGGACAAACACACACACCTCACACACACACACACACACACGCACACGCACACACACACGGACAAAAGGTAATCTCATAAGTCTATTTTTTCAAAATTGAAAATAGGCTAAAAACATGGTGTGGAGCCCCCCGGACCACGGGGCCCTGGGCGGTCGCCCTCCTCGCTATCCCCTAGATCCGCCCCCTGTCGCCCCGCATCCACACGATTGTTACCCGCATCCACCCCGCAAGACTTTTACTTGCATCCACACGTTTGCCATCCGAATCTACTGGCATTACAATAATATTTTAATTAGATAATGCATAAAGCAACACCTTTAGACATTTGAGGAGGAAGTCGTTCCCTTAGGCTTTGTATGTCAAGTGCTATGTTTAAAACGAAAGTTATTACAGCCAGAATGGCACCCTGTTTCAGTTTGGAGTGTTAAATATGTTCAAGGGCATAAATTGAATGATATTAACTTAAATCATCATCTTACCATTATTGTCATGAAGGAAAAACGGAAAAATATGTGTCATATTACCCGCGTCCTAACAATGATCTTCAACAAGTTCGGGTTGAAATCCAGAAACTATCTGTAAATTTACTCCAAACATTATCCGCAGTTTATCCGATATCCGCACAGCCATGCAAACTATATCCGCATACGCGCAGTGCTTTACCTCCATTATCTGCGGCTCCAACACGATAGTTAAAGCCCTGCGAGGATGCGGATATCCGCAATATTTTTAGCCTACTTTTCATATTTTGCAAAAATGAGGAATAAGTAGACTTATGAGATCGATCCGGGCAAATTTCTGTCTGTCCGTATGTCTGTCTGTCTTGTCTGTCTGTCCTTCTGTCTGTCTATCTGTCTGGCTGTGTGTGCCCCCTCCCTATCAACTCCTAAACGGCTGCAACAATCGAAACCAAATTTGGTATGAGTAAAGATCTAGACCTGAATATCTCAACCGCCATATTTGATAATGATGTCAGTGCTACCAACTGCGGAAAAAACAAAATTGAAATTTGAGCTCCATGTTGGATATCTTAGGAAGTACGCATGGGAGCTATACCAAAGTTCGCCCACATATTGATAATAATATTTCAGTTTAATGTCCAGGTGGCCATACATGAAAGTGTTGCCAAAATAATTCAAAGCCTGATGATAGGTCCAATTTTCAAATGCATATAACTTCTTCACTATCGACTGGATTTCAACCAAATTACGTATGTAATATGTGTACATAAAAATATATGAGGTAGCATGCTGAGCTTCTATGCCCAAGATAGCGGGTTCAAACCCGGCCGAAGCCGTCGGATTTTTTAAGAGCGTTAAAAATCCCTCAGTATGCCTTCCTTCGGAGGGGAAGTAAAGCCGGCGGTCCCATGTCATAGATTTATGGCATGTTAAAGATCTTTCCACTAATTACACCTGTGTGAAACTAAATTGGATAGGTTAAGAATATAAACAACGCTCTTAGGTTGCTACGTTCGTTGCCAAGAGCCGACTGCGGTGGCGTCTAGTAGCTAGTTCTGAACTAGGCCTAGTAGTCGTTGACGGTGGCGTTTGGCGGCAAAAGTAGGAACTATTTGAAAATTCAGAGTTGCAGTACCTACTTGAATTAAAAAACAGATACATACACTAATACAGTCATCACAATTAACACCGGTTATCAGACAGATTCTACACACACCCAAAGTACACGGGGCTACATGACCGCGTTGTCGCAGCCCCTAAACTAAGGAACCAACCAACCAACCAAAAATATATGACTGAGCATATTCGTAACAGCCAGAAGGGCTGGCAACTGTTAATAAATGCACTCTCTATTTTCTTCATCCCAATAGCAATATTTAAGAAATTATGCAAGGAGAAAGCTTTAAACTATGCACACGTATAGTACCTGACATTCTAGATTAATTTGGTGTAACTAATATACGTCAGTGCTACCAACATGATTCTATTCATGTTGATAGGACCAACTTTTAAATACATGTTACTTCCATACTATCAATTGGATTTCAATCAAATTTCGTATGTACAATGTGTACCAAACCGATATGACTATGCGTATTCTTAAGAGCAACCAGGGCTGCCAACTGTTAATAAATGCTTCCTCTTATTTGTTTTTCGTAATATCAATATATCAGAAAGTATGCAAGCCAACAGCTCTAAACTGTTCACACGTATAGTACCTGACATTCTAGATTAATCTGGAGTAACTTATATACGTCAGTGCTGCCAACTTGATTGTAGGCCTGCTGATAAGACCAATTTTAAAATTCATGTAACTTCTATACTAACAAATGAATTTCATCCAAAATTGGCACAACATGAGATGATGATATTGCAGATTATTTCTGACCTACATATGCATGACATTGTTGCCAACATGATTTTATGCGCGCTGATAGATCCAATGTTTAACTGCATGTAATGTCCATGCTATCCATTGTACTTCAACCAAATTGTATATGTGCATTCTGTACCTTAAGAGATGGAACTAAGAATATATTCAGTCACCAGGCTGTAGTGCTCTATTGGGCTACATTAATTAGAAATTTCGATATTACCAACTTAATTTCGTCATTATTCTAGATAGGTCCATATAGATTAATCATTGGCATGAATCTTAAATTTTAAGAAAAGTAGGCTCTTTAGTTTGTCACGGAACTTCTTGTTCTCCATGCAGATATAGTTTGCATGGCTGTGCGGATAGTGGATAAGCTGCGAATAATGTTTCGAGAACATTTGCGGGTGGCTTTTATATTACAATCCGAACTTGTTTAATCTCATTATTAGCACCCGGTTGATTATGACTAGGGCTCGGATTTTTCCGTTATGTTTTTTCCATGACAACATTTAAGATGATGATATAAGTTAATTTCATTCAAATTATGTCATTAAGCATAATTAACACTCCGAACAGGAACGGTTTGCAATCCTGGTTGTATAACATTCATTTTAAACATAGCACATCACATACAGTGCCTAAAGGCCACCACACACAGAAAGCTAGGCTAAGCTAAGCTAAGCTACGTGGTGTTATGCAAAATATCGCTCTCAATGCATTTAAGTACAGTGACACACACGGGCCGCTATGCTAAGCTATATTATGCGAAGCGACGCTAAGCTAAGCTAGACAGACCGCTAGGCAGGCGATTTTCTTGGTTGTAGCTGGCCTGGCGCATGCGCTTTTCATTCCGGAACAGTTAATCTGGCGGGCTGGCGCAGACCTTTGAGTTGTGTGCGTAGACATGTCGTGTGAGTGTAGTGTAGTGATTCAAGGTAGTATCGTGTCGTTTTATTTATACAATGGGTGACAGGCCAAAAGAAGAACGAATAATTGAAGAGGTGAAAAGATATCCCTGCCTTTATGATACGTACATTTGTACATTTTTTTTCTTAATATCACCCTCAATAATAGAGAAAAGTTCGTGAAATTGTTTCTGACTTAGACGAAAGTAACTTTTAAATTCTTCATCATTTCCATTTAGTTCTTGAATCAAATGAAGGAATTCACCGTGTATTTTTCTTCTCCCAATTTCAAGTATCCAGAATCGTCTTCTCTTCCTGTTTCTTTCTTTTTCTTCAACTTTGATGACAGCAGCCAATAAAAGAACCTTCTCTTCAATGCGAGTTATCCTTAAACTGCTGCCTAGCTTAGTTTAGCTTAGCTTTTTGTTCGTGTCATAGCACACCATAGCTTGGCATTGCTTTGCATAGCATGGCGTAGCGTAGCTTAGCTTAGTTTTCTGTGTGTGGTGACCTTAAGGGAATGATTTATGTTGATTTAGTAATTTATGTTTTACCTAATTAAAAATATTATTTTAATGGCATTAGATTCATCCATTTTGCTGTTGTTTCACGTTCCATTTCGCTTGCTTCTAACGCAGCCTTGTATCTATCGTCTAATGAAATCAAAATCTACATTGCTTGGATTAGACTACTAATAGGTCGCATGATTGTGGGAAAGTAGCCTCAGGGATGAGATGCGAAGAACTATATGCACCCTTATAATAATAATATCGTATGGCCTCGGGGGCTGGATGCAAGCTTTGTTATGTGATGCCCGAAGGGCAGCTTGCATGTCGAATTTTGTTGTTCCTTGTAGCGCTATGAAAGTCAAGGAGGTTAGATATCAAACTAAGCTCCTTCACACTATATCGCTTTCTACTCGTACAGATTGGAGGAACATTTTGTGTTGGCAGAAAATCCCGAGATTAATTTTGCCATTATGAACATGACCTACTTAACTCAAATGGCTTCTTTAACATGCCAACAACGTATGACATGCGTGTCGTGATTATTGTCGCCTTTCAAAAATCATTTACCATAGCCAGGAGCAAACCTGCAAGCTTAGGGTAGGTAGTCCGACACGATAACCACTCACCCAACGTGGCAAGCTATATACATGCACCGTTAGAACGCTAAAGGTCCGTGGATAAATGTGGCAAAAAAAAAAAAAAAACAGTTTGAAAATGCTGAAGATGCTGCGCTATGAGTGTGAATGCTTCCGGTTTAAAGAGCTGCCTTAATTTTGGCCAAACTTTGTGCAAACGATGTTGTTTCAAGTAGTATATTATTTAATTTTCATTTTTTCCAGTGCTACCAACAGGACGTAACGTGTGATACAAAATAAAAGGTTGTCTATAAATTCATCTACATCGTATGAAGGTCCATTTCATCTCGACGACAAGCTGACGATTTTTAGAAACAAAACAAGTAGTTACGTGAAGAACACTACAGCCTATTTTCATATATCCTACTTATTTTAATTTCCTCTATTAACCTACAAAATTTCAGTTTGATTGCTGTAATAGATTCGTAGATATTGAAAACCGACTAAATATTGCGGATGGTCACCATGTTGGATTTTTATATATGTATGTCTTAGAGTTATGTACTGTTACATGAAGAGTATTGAGTACGTGTAGTATTCAAACTTCAATCGCATGATTAGGACACAAGAAGTAAAAACGAGATTATAAAATTTCGCACAGCTGCCATATTGTGATTATGGAAACAATTGAAAAAAAATAGATGCCAGTGGATTAACATTTGTATAAGGATTTACTATACCAAGTGTCACTGCACTCGTATGGATAAATTGCGAGAAACGACCATGTGAATATTTATATTTCGCGTCGCCGCCATGTTGGATTTGTGATCACCAGGTTATTGAAAGTCCAAAAGGTGAACTTATGTTCATAGCCCCTATGAACATTAAAATATTCAGTTTGATTGCTGAAATGGATTCGTAGATATTGAGATCCATCTAAATATTTCGGATGGTCGACATGATGGATTGTTGTATGTATACTAGGCCATAGAGTCATGTACCATTATAGGAAAATTAATGCATAGGTTCATTATTCAAAATTTCACTTCGATCGCATGATTACGACACAAGAAATAAAAACTTAATTTTAAAATTCGCACAGCCGCCAACTCGAGGTTATGTAAACAATTGATCTAAATTAGATACCAGTGCATTACAATGTGTATAAACATTTCCTGTACCAAATTTCATTGCATTTGGATCATTAAATCGCGAGAATGGCCTATTTAAAATGTTCAACTTCGCTTGACCGCCATATTCATTTTGTAGTTAACTGGTTTCTAAAAGTCCTATAGATGAACTTCCAGTAGTGCCATTTATCTCCGTATAAAATTTCAGCGTGATACCGCTATTAGTTTCAGTGATATAGAATGTCATTGAAATATTTCGCACGTCCGCCATCTTGAGGTTATGTAAACAATTGAACAAAATTATATGTCGGTGCATTACACTGAGTATAAGCATATACTGTACCAAGTTTTATTGCGTTTGGTTGGTTAAATCGCGATAAAAGTCTATTTAAAAGTCGCAAATTCGCTTGACCGCCATGTTGGTATTGAAGTTACGAGGTTTTCAAAAGTCACATAGGTGTACGTCTAGTAGTTTTCTTTATCACCGTAATAAATTCCAGGGTGATATCGGGAATAGTTTCGGAGATATTGAATGCTGGGGAAATATTTCGCACAGCCGCCATGTTGGATTGGTGAGACGTAACAAAATTTGAAGGACACGGTCGGGGTCTTCCTGAATAGTGCTATGAACTTACCGAGTTTCATTGAATTCGCTCCAGCCGTTTATAAGTTATTAGGGGGGACACACACCATCACACACACAATCACAAACACGCACACACAGACAGAAACACAGACAAAATGTGATCTCATAAGCCTATTTTTTCATAAATGAAAATAGGCTAAATATCATCCTGGTTTTAACTAACAGGGAGAGGAGGGCAATGTTATATAATGTTAAAGAGCAGAAAATATCTTGCCCCACATCCCTCCCCCTTTGAAAAAGGCGCCTATGAACGATCCTGTTAGTCTCAATAATTGAGCCATCAGTTGTTATTTGTATAATCAAATCCTTTTCGTCCAGTGTTTACCGTATCCCTCAACATGCACCATCAAGGGCAATACGTTTACCAGTTTAAACCAGGATATCCCAAATCCACCATAAAACATTATTAATTATTTGGAACCTGGGACCATAAATTTGTAATTATAAATCATAATTTCAGATAGAATCACCACACCTGGTGCCAAAACAATGGAATTATTAGTTTCAGCAGCACTCACCTCCGATTAAAATTATATAGAATTACTAATGGATTCCAGCCGCATATGGATGGGCAGTGACCTGTGTTAGCCTTGGTTAATGAGGTCACCATGATTGGTCCAGATTGTCCCAGTGTCATGATGAGCACACATTCAGCATTTCATAACAGCTCGCAGCAAATCATCAACTGAATACAGAGAGGACTGGGAAAAATATGAATATCTACTTTAACAAGGCAAATAAAACTGTACAAAAATAAAATTAAAAAAAAAGATACGAGCCTTACAGTAGTCGCATATGATGTGTAACATCTGACATGTTATCCTACTCGTATACTACACAGCTTGGACATTCTTAAAATGGTAATTTACACTCCATTGTCATACTGGTACTATGATGAATGTATAGATTGAATTGGAGATATGCTACTGTCACATTTGTGGCGCAGCGGTCAAGCTGTTAGTCTCTCACCAAGGTAGACCGGGTTTGATTCCCGGTCAATACATGTGAGATTTTCGAATTGAAATGCCATGTCCTGTGGTTCGCATTCCACGTAAAAGGGAGGTACAGTGGATCATGATCGTGAGATTAACGGACACGCAAAACTACAAGCTTCCTTCCTTCCTTTTACATGAATAATTCATAATAACAAAGTGACACACAACGTCGACAGTACTCTCAAATACTGTGAGCATATTGCTCAGTAACTCGAACAATCATTATTCTCAAGGCTCTCATACAGTTCGTCGTAAACAATCAAAACATGGCTTCCTACAATCATGAAATGACATAGTCTCACATATGATGTACATACAGCTTTTATTCCACTCATATAACAACATTCTGTTATGCATTTAATATTTGACTACTCACCCACAGCTTGACAATAATGCCGCTTACTTAAATGTCATTTATCGTCTTTGTCCTACCCCATGTGATATTCAACTTTGAACGTGAAGCTTCATTAACTGCTCAATGACAAATGAAAGTCGGTGAAACATTTGCCACTGTGCTCGTCAAACCAGTGCCTGCTAATTGCACTGCCTACTGTATTGCCATAACATTCTCGCGCTACAGAGCACACACTGCCTTGTTTCCAATACACACATTTTCAATTGTACATCCACCTGGATGTACACTTCCGTTCGATCCACTTCCGCCCGATTCACTTCCGTCCCATTTTTCTGGCAGTGCGTCATTACTTCCGTCCGATCCACTTCCGTTCGATCCACTTCCGCCCGATTCACTTCCGTCCCCAATTTTCAAAATCACTCCCACAAAACTATCCAGCAACCGAGCGGATGGATGTTACACATCAAAAAATAAAAAACTGTGGCCTTGGTTTCTTACCGTGGGATCGGATGTTTAGAGGTCAACAACAACAATAATAATAATAAAATAATGAATTACAAATTGGATAAATTAGAAGTAATAGAAAGAAGAATGACTGTATACGCAACATACTCGGTCCTTTAAATCTACAGAATTCTGGCAATTACGAATTAATGATGAAATATATCGAAAAATAGAAAACATATCAGAAACAATACGGAAGAGGAGATTGCTATTTTTTGGACATTTGTACAGGATGGATGACAGTAGATTAACCAAGCAGTTATTCACATTCCTGTGGAACAAGAAGTCAACAACAACCTGGGTACAAGAAGTCAAAATGGATTTGGAAAGAACCAATATCAGAGAAGAAGACACACCACAGAGAGATTTTTTTTAGGCAAAAAGTGCTAAAAATGGAAGGATTCCAAGGGTGGGAGGGAAAGAAAACCGGCTCAAAATGGTCCGAGGAAAGGAAGAGGAAACATTGTGAGATGATGTGAAGGAATACTGGAGGAAGAAGAAGGAACAGCAAAGGACGAAGCATTGAAATTGGCTCGTGGTCCCTACACGACCGAAACGAAAATAATAATAAAATAACAATAAGAAAATCTCCCTCATACTAAATGGAACCCGATAAACCAAAGTACGCTGGCTAGCAGACACCCAAAGAACCTTACTGAAATCTACATTGCCCCACTAACAACGGCATGGTCTGCATATGCTGTATCTTCTTCTTCTTTCTCTCCTCAACCTGGCGGTTGGTGGGTAGCATGAATGTCTTCGTCCAAAGGTCTTCTATCCTGAGCCAGCTGTTTGATCAGGTGGTACGGACATCTTCCACCGATGTCATCAAATAATTCTGCTCTTGGTCTTCCTCTTCCTGCCTTGCCTTCCATTTTCCCTTCAAGCAGTGTGATGCACCATGGTGAATGCCGCAGTAGGTAGCCTATCCAATTATTTCTTCTTTTTTTTTTATTGTTTCTGCCAGATTGATGGTTTCTTCTGCTCTTCTTAGAACCTCTTCATTAGTTAGCCTTAGGGTCCAAGGTATCCGTAGCATTCGTCGCCAGCACCACATACTGTATACAGAGAGTAAATTCATATAGGCCTAAGTCTCGACCCAAATTTCCTACGGGCCGGAATTTAAAACTCAAAGCTGCATGGACACAAGAAAGAAGACAGGCACTTAGCGAAAGGATGAGGAAGTTTTGGGAAGATAAGAAGACCAATTCTAAATAATTGTTCTACGTGCTCCTTAGAAGGCCAAATGCAATAATAATCATAGATATTATTATTATTAATAATAATAATAATAATAATAATAATACATTTTTAAATATCTTGGTGAGTGGATCGAACAAAATAAATCTGAAAAGTTTGCCATCTCTGCAGTCTATAAATTTGAAACAGCCTTCCACCTCACACACCAACTGTACAATAAAAAGTCCATCTCTAGGAATTCAAGGCTAAGACTCTATCAAACTGTGATTAGACCGGAAGCACTGTATGCAGCGGAATGCCTAACAAACCACGCAGCTGGACCGATCGAGAGACTTGAAGTTAAATAAAGATCATCAGGAAAATTCTTGGTCCTAAGTTCAAAGATGGAGGTTACAAGTTCTGGAGTAATTCAGAAATATACTCCCACACTGAAAAGATCTCAAGTGTAATCTCGAAACGGAGAATAACATTCTATGAACACCTCCTCAGAATGCCAGTCAGTAGATTCTCCAACCGTCTATTATTATACTTCCGAGGTTTAAAGGTGGAAGTGGATAAGGACTTGTTAAAGTTTGAAATTTCTGAATCAGATATCTTGCTCAGAACCCCATCTAAAAAGAAACTCCGTCAGGTTTATCAAGAGGAAGTAAAACCCAGCAAGAGATATGTTCACTCGGATGAATGGAAGAAATCCCTTTCCGAAAAGATGAAATCGTGGTGGGCTAACAAGAGAAAAAACAGTCGAGATCTCGCGGTCACTAGTCACGATAAACGTAACTAAGTAATAATAATAATAATAATAATAATAATAATAATAATAATAATAATAAAAATAATAAATTAATAAAAATAATAATTACAAAATTCAATCAGCTTGTCTCTTGGAAAGGACGCAAAAACAATTGGAACCCAAATTAGCTGAATATCAAGCAGGATTCAGACCAAACAGGTCATGCATGCCCAGAAAAAAAATTTAATCTCAAAACCATACTCAAAATGCGAGCCCTCAGACAAAAAAAAAATATTATGTACATTTGTAGACTTCAAAAAACCCTACGATCCGATAGATAGGACATCACTATTCCAAATTCTAGAATAAAGGGCACTAGATCCTACAACCCGAGAACTCATAGAACAAACACTAACTGACACAAAGTCTAAGGTGAAATTTATGGGGATAATCTCAGAACCATTCTACATTCCAACAGGTGTGCGACAGGGTGATGGACTCTCTCCTATTCTGTTCAACGTCGTCCTAGACAAGGTTATGGAAGAATGGGAGAAGGAACTCAAGAAATGTGAATTTTGGAAGCCAATCTGACTGGGCTTTACCAAAAACAACCTCTACATACCATACCTCGCATTTGCGGATGATCTGGCGATACTAACCGAGGATGAGGAGACTGCTGTCAAACAGCTCGAGATACTTAAAGAAAGTGCAGAAAAGGTGGGACTGCAGATCTCGTTTGAGAAAACGAAATTCTTCTGTTCAAAGACAGATATCACGAGCCTGAAAACAAAATATGGTAAAATCGAAAGGGTACTGCACTTTAAATACCTCGGAGAATTTATCAAACCGACAGGCCTTGAAAAAATCTCGCAACAAAATCGTCCCCAAAAAGTCAAAAAAGCATTAGGGTTAGTCCAAAACATCTATAACAAAAAATCTTTGTCAAAATACACAAAAATTCGGCACTACAACACAGTCATAAAACCAACAGTCCCTTACGCAACCGAAACTCTGACACTTAACAGTAAACATGAACTTGAAGACATCAAAGAGAAGAAGATAGATATACGCAAGATGGTTACAGACTACAATCAATAAAAACAACAGAAAAGAATTCAAACATCGAAAATGGCATTAAGAAAAGATGAATGAAATTCTATGGACATCTCACTAGACTACCAGAAAATCGATTGACGAAAATGATAATAGTTTATTTGACCACACTCAAGAACTAAACACCTTGGTTAGAGGAAATTCGAAAGAACCTCAAAAACGCAAACATAAGTTCACCTGACATTTTAGAAAAACAGGAAGTTATATCAGAGCAACCACAACAAAAACAGTACAGTCGGAACAACGCAATCAAGCCTTCTCGGAAAGAATGAAAGTCTATTGGAACAACAAGAGGAACCAAAAGAAAAGTTGATTGAGTCATTTGCTTAACGTCTTCTACTGTATGTATTGGGAGAATTCACTTCAAATAAATAAATGAATAATAATGAAAATAATAATAAGAGTAAAAGGATACTCAACCTTGCTCTCTGAATGAAAGTCAACAACTGGCTCAGTGAAATAGAAAAAGACTATCAAGAAATGGATACTACAGAGGAAATTATTGAAGATCGACTCCAGTTCAGAACAGTGATCAACAACCATCATTTCGCTGAGAAAATTACTACCAGGAACAGTAAATCCTGGATTAAAGAACGGATAAAGGTTTTCAGTGCCCAGATGATGAGATTTTTGGAGAAGATAATAACATCATTAGCTAAATAAGTTCTGTCGCACTGCACAGATGGGCATAACGATTCCAAATAATAATAATAATAATAATAATAATAATAATAATAATAATAATAATAATAATAATAATAATAATAATAATAATAATATTTTCTTCTTCTTTATCCCAGCCTTTTCCCACGTCAATTAGGGTCAGCGTTACTTTGCTGTATTCTGCTCTTGCATAAATGTTTATCGCATACTTCCACCCTCTTCCATTCTTTTTCTGTGAAGTCCCTCAACCTTGTCTTTGCAGCTAATTTTTAGCCTATTTTCATTTATGAAGAAAATAGGCTAATGAGATCACCTTTTGTCCGTGTGTCTGTGGGTGCGTGTGTGTGTGTGATGGTGTGTGTGTGTGTGTCCCCACCCCCGCTAATGAAATCAAAACCGCTTGAGCGATTTCAATGAAACTTGGTAAGTTCATAGCACTATTCCGGACGACCCCAACCGAGCCCTTCAAATTTTGTTACGTCTCACCAATCCAACATGGCGGCTGTGCGAAATATTTCACCAGCATTCAATATCTCCGAAACTATCACCGATATCACCCTGTAATATTGTACGGTGATAAAAGGAACTACTGAAATTACACTTATGTGATCCTTGAAAACCTGGTAACTACAAAACCAACATGGTGGCCACGCAAATTTGCGACTTTTAAATAGACGTTTCTCGCGATTTAACCAACCAAACGCAATACAACTTGGTACAGTATATGTTTATACACATTGTAATGTATCTAACTTCGTTCAATTGTTAACATAACCACAAGATGGCGAATGTGCGAAATATTTAACCGGAATTCTATATCTCTGAAACTATTAGCGGTATCACCCAGAAATGTTGTACGGAGATAAAGGGCACTACTGGAAGGTCATCTATAAGACTTTCAAAAACCGGTTAACTACAAGACGAACATGGCGGCCAAGCGAATTTGAAACTTTTAAATAGACCTTTCTCGCGATTTAATGTTCCAAACGCAATGAAACTTGGTGCAGCAAATGTTTATACACATTGAAATGCACTAGTATGTAATTTAGTTCAATTATTTACATGACCTCAAGATGGCGGCTGTGCACATTTTTAAATTATTTTTTTATTTCTTGTGTCGTAATCATGCGATCGAAGTGAAAGTTTGAATAAAGAACCTACGCGATAATTTTCCTTTCATGGTACACGACTCTATGACCTATACATATAACAATCCAACATAGTGACCATCCGAAATATTTAGACGGTTCTCAATATCTACGAATCTATTACAGCAATCAAACTGATTTTTTTATTTTGATATGTTCACCTATAGGACTTTCAATAATCTGGTGATCACAAATTCAACATGGCGGCGTCGCGAAGTATAAATATTCACATGGACGTTTCTTACAATTTGACCATCCGAGTGCAGTGAAACTTGGCACAGTAAATCCTTATACAAATGTAAATCCACTGGCATCTAATTTATTTCAATTGTTTCCATAACCACAAGATGGCAGCTGTGCGAAATTTTAAAATCTCGTTTTTACTTCTTGAAGTTTGAGTACTACACGTACACAATAATCTTCATGTAACAGTATATAGCTCTAAGCCCTACTTATATAAAATTCCAACATGGCGACCATGCGAAATATTTAGACGGTTCTCAATATCTACGAATCTATCACAGCAATCAAACTGACATTTAGTATGTTGATAGAGACAATTAACATTAGTAGGATATATGAAAATAGGCTGTATAGTTCTTCACTGTACTACTTGCTGGTCTTCCTCTCCTCCTTGGCCACTCAATTACCAGATTCTCAACTCTTTTCCCCTCGTAGCCCTCCTCTCTTCTCAGCAAATGGCCATGCCATCGGAGCTTTCTCTCTTGAACCTACTATGGGTCCCACATTCACTGCTCCTCTGATGTAATCATTCCTTGGGCTGGCTGCGTGGCTCAGCGGTAACGTTCTCGCCAGTTGTGCCCAAGGTTGCATCGTATTGCCAAAGTAAAGAGCTCAGTATGTATTTACTGCGAGAACGAACGAGATGGCGTATATCATACGTTCATCGTCTGCGCTCGTTGAGCAGTAGAAATACAACGACTTGAAGCTGAGGTTGGTCCAATAACGCCGGACAATATACTTGGAATTATGCTGAGGAAAAAGCTCAGCTGGGATATGATCGCTTTCTTCGTTGAGGTGGAACTTCGTAATAAGAAGACAGATGGGGACTTGCACGATTTAGTTGTTTAAGTCTGCGATACGCGGACTGAGTATGAATTGAGAAGTAAGATGATGCTTGTGAAGCAAAGAAAATGACTCCATCCTGAAGTAGGCCTACGTGGTCCCGGGATGTATCTTTGTCAATAAGTCAGGGTGTGATTTTTAGTGGGTAAGAATCTCTCACGCTTGAGGAGTGCGGACTCTTCTCAAGTGTCTCATGCAAGATTTTCCAATTCCCTCTTAAAAGGAAAAAAAATGAGCCTTACAGTAGTCGCATATGATGTGTAACATGTGACATGTTTTCCTACTATGTGTGTCCCGGGAGCGCAAATCCCTCGTTGGCAGTGAACTCTGTTGGTCATTGGAATAACTACTTGTACAACTCCAGTGCCAAATCCTGACCGTAATGAATCATAATTGTTATTTTTGGAAGCAATCCACTGCCTATTTGATGCGAGCTGCGCTATATACCGGCCAGTTAGTGAACCCTTGCCAGCGATGTTATTGAAAATGGCCTCGTTTAGCCGATAGAGCGCACTGCCACACGACCTACAGTACGTCGTTGTACCGATCTCCGCCACCACGCGCGCTTATTGTTTCCGTCACATGCACTTCCGTCCCACCCATTTCCGTCCCTTTTCCAAAATCACTCCCACAAACATGTCCAGCTATTGAGCGCCACAAAAATATCCAGATACCGAGTGGAAAGATGTTACACATCAAAAAGTATTCTCTCGCAGCCCTCACCACAAATTTGTATCTAGTTCATCTTTGGTCCAGAATACAGAAGAATCGGACACTTCCAATCCGTGATGACATTCAACAGTTGATCCCTTCTAGACTGAAATCGCGCAAATCTGCATGGAAAACAGCCTTACAGGTAACAATCGGCAATTTCAAAGCCAATACTAGCTGGCAGACTGAGTGGACAAGAGCTCCTCCTCGAGGCATCGTACAAGTTGGGAACCCAACTTCAAAACTCACTGGTTTCAACTTGCCGGGACTTACCTGGAGTAGGCTCAATCGTATTGGATGTGATGTGGGAAGAAGTGCTTCTGTACTACATACTTGGGGTTGGAAAGATTCGCCATGCTGTGACTGTGATATTATTCCGCAGACATTAGAACACATAGTGTTTCATTGTCCCTGCCAAGCGTTCCCTGGGAGTCTGGAGGATTTCAATTGTGCTACTCCAGAAGCGGTGAATTGGTTAAATAGACTGGATGTTGATTTGTGATATTTTCAACTTTAATAGTTATGTCTTGTTGTCATATTGTTCGGATGTTTGTAACACTGTATTCTTTGTTTTCTTTATTGTGGTAGCATCATACGGTATATAAATAAAAGAAAACCACAATTTTTGTAGATCTTCCCTTTCAGCCTGCAGCTGATCTTCTCAACACACTGTTCTCCACTCAGTTTCCTCCAGTTCATTTCAAATAACTTTTTTATTTTTTATTTATTTTTAGTTTTTCGAGGGAAGCCGTCGGGAAATCTATAAAAGACAGATTGCAAGCTTCCGTACTTTCAACTGTGCAGGATTCTTACGTACTTAAACCGCACAAACCCTACATTTGACTAAAGGCAGGGGTTGCCAACCTGGGAGGCGCACCCCCTTGGGGGCGTGGGGCTTTATCAAGGGGGGCGTGAAGTGATTTTCGAATTATGTTTTTTAAGTCGAATATTACAATTTTGTAAAATAAACATTTTTCGAATCTCTCCAGGTGATGGTCGCACCAAGTCAATCGTTCAAAAGCACTGGTATTTGCCAACTGTCGGCACAACCCTCTGCGGAGCCGCGAGGTTGGAGGTGAAATAAGGAATTTGCTGTGTTGTAAGGAGCAAAATTATGCCAATTTTATCGTCTTGTTGGCATATCTTTGTGATTTCTTTGAAGCTTTGAACAATTTGAACTTACATTTTCAAAGACATACACTATTAATGCGAGTCAGGATTTTCATCCCTGAGTGTCATAGAAACAAAGCAGCGCTGTCTGCTTGATGTTGCAAGTGACCTCCGGTGTGCTCTGTCAAATATCAAACCAAACATACCGAATCTCGCCAAGAGAAAACAGTGTTAACCCTCTCACTGACATTTGTTGACTAATTTAAGGATTTGTTGTAAGTGTGTTATTTGTATTGTGCTAAAATGAAGTTAGTATGTAATAGATAGGCCTACAGTATTTCATTATGTACTGTAGTGTTATTAGGTTGGGTCTATATCCTCTGCGTCAATCGAAGAGGTTATAGAAGCGATGAGTGGAGGGGGGTGGGGGGGGGAGGAGAGGGGCGCGATGAACTCCCGTATCTGAAAAGGGGGGCGTCAGCTGACAAAGGTTGGGAACCACTGGCTTAAGACCACCCCGGAACTGCCTGTTCAGCCTTACTTCAGGGTGGATCCACTGTTACGACCAGAGTTCTCAGTCAATTTCATTTTACGTGATGATAATGAAATATTGATCATCAGCCTCACTGTCTTCAGCAACCAGTCTTCTCGTTACCTCTTTTCTTTGTTTTTGTTTTTAGCAGCTCAGAGATGTAGACAGCAATCTGTGCCCAACTCTCTCTGCTGCTGAGCATCTTATCCACCACATTGTCTGGTGTAATGACTCCAACTTTTGTCTCCAGAAGCCTTCGAAGATTTCTCCAAAGAACGTATGCTGTACGTCATCACATTGATCATCACAATAACGACACCGTGAACTCGGCGATATCGAATTCGATGGAGGTATGCTTCATAGTAACCATGGCCAGAGAGAAACATGGTAATATATTATTAACCTCACCACGTTCCATCGACAACCGTGGCTTCAGTTGATTGATGAGCCTAGCGGTCCACCTGCCATGATGTTCACGATCCCATTCTTCCTGCCATTCCAGAAGAGATCTGTCTCTTTCCTCCCTCATCACGCGTATCTTGGAATGCTCTTCTTTGCGTAAGTATACACGGCGCCTTTCCTTGGCCAGGATGTAAATGGGTATCACCCCAGCTATTACTAGAACCTACAGTCCAGACAGTGTACGATAGGCAGAGGTTATTATGAGGGCAGCTCTTCTGTGAACAGAGGTTATATGCTTTCTGTACATCTCAGAGACAAGAGCTACTGACCAAATCTCTGTACCTTACAGAATAACTGATTCCGCCACTCTAATCAGCAACTTCCTCTTGAAGAGTGAAGGGTCGCAAATATTAGACATGAGTCACGACAAGTTGTTAACAATCCTTGCAGCCCAGAATGTTAACTTGCCGTCTATCATAACACCCAAGTAACGAACAGCTGGAGCTGTTTCTATCACCTGATTATCTACTAGCATTGGTACAACTCGTGGAAGTCTCTTCAAAAACAACAACAATAATAATAATAATAATAATAATAATAATAATAATAATAATAATAATAATAATAATAATAATAACTGCAGAAAGCAAGACTTTTCTTTTTCTAATCTCTCTTCAGACTGAGTTACCCTGATAGAATAGTCGAGTTAGCAGAGGACTGGTGGGGTACACTGTGGTGGCTCGCAGCACTAAGTACTCCAAAACGAACGATTTATCATGTCACATCCGGAAGTTGGAGCTGGCGTGTTTTTCCTAATGTGAGCGTCCTAATGAGGCCCTAGAGCCAGTGGAGTCTATCCCAGCAATGAGTGCACGCGCGGGTAATGGAATGGCTTCACGCAGAAACAAAAAATACCACCAAATAAAGACACCAACTAAAGGCTAGTTGTGCTACGAATATCCAACCACTAACTTTGTCGTCGTTTTCCCGAGGGAAGGGGATAACATTTAATGACATTTCACTGCACTGTGCTCTATCTGGAACTACTCGTAATTCCTCGTAATGAGAGGAAGTTAAAACACTATCTCCCTCTATTAACTAACTAAAGTGGAGAATGAGAATTTGACAAATTCAGCACACAAATGAAATAAGGCAACTTCAACTGCAAAATTTATCATAGGAAGGATGGAAGCTTATATTTTTACGTAACCGTTAATCCCGCGATCAAGAGCCACGGGACCACCTTTCCTTTAAGGTCGCGGGTTCAAACCCGGCCGAAATCGTTGTAGCTTTTAAGAGCGTTAAAAATCCCTCAGTATGCCTTACTTCGGAGGGGAAGTAAAGCCGCTGGTCTCATATCATAGATTTATGGCTTTAGTTCCTCTGATTTTACTCGTATTTGTTAGGCGGTAAAATGATGATGATGATGATGATGATATTTGTTGTTTTAAGGGGCCTAACTTCTAGGTTATTGGGCCCTTATGGTTTGCATGAGAATGAAAGGTAAGAATGGAATGAAAACTATAACTAATACTAACTTAATTACAGACTTACATACTAGAAGAAGAAATGGTAAACAAATAAGGAATACAGCAAATAAAGGACCGGAAGGAATCGAAAAGCCCTCAACCCTCGAAGAATGAGGATTGAGGGACTTGGAAGGAAGGAGAGCCATGAAAGGCAGATAGAAAAGGGGAAAGTGGAGAGGGCCCGCCCCAGAGGCAATGGAAAAAGGGGAATAAACGGACCCAGCTCGGGAATCCCTCAAGGTTGCCAACTACCGAACTCAGCAGCCGTGAGCCCTTGAGGGTGTAGCACTATTGAGGGTGCACCAGATTTAGTGGGGCTACATGCACCCAGAGGAGATCTGACCCCTAAAAGAACGAGAGATCAGAAAAGATGAGACAAGGGCCAAGTAAGGCCCTAAGCCTCGGATACCCTAACACCGTCGGGGTTGGAAAGGAACAAGAGTTGACCAAGGGAGGTCGACAGGAAAGATAACAGAGAGGAGCCCGGCACAAATAATGCTAAATTCAGCTGGGGTCCCATGGTCGCCAACCCACGTCCCACTAGTTGTAAGTCCCAGGGGTAAAGTGTTCTCGGGTTGAGTAACATGTGTAAATCTGTCCATATAATTCTACATAATCTGGGCAACGAAGTAATGCGTAAGGACATGTCTGTACGGTAGGCAATCTTGGTAGACAGATGACCTCAGATATCCGCCGTTCATTATTGAAATTAGGCTACTATTACTTATAGCCCACTATCCCTCCCTATATTATACTCCTAATGACCCATTCCAGTTTTGTACCGAAAATAAGGTCCCATTAACACCAACCTACACATATGGGGTACCTACAGGTTCAGCATAACCCAATGCGTAAGCGAAATGCACTCACTTACTCTTTAAATGCCTCACAATTAAATAAATACCTTAAAACCTGTATATTTACAATGAAATAATGAAAGAATGCAACACGGTAACCATGGTAACAGAATATCACAGATCCATCTATTTCTGTAAACTGTGAAAGTTTCCAGACGGTTATAAGGTTATCACTGAACCAAATAGAGCTGTAAATTCATCAATACATACAGTATAATGCGCTTAAGAGGGTCAAGGGGCACTCTAGAATTTTTTCACGCAATTTTCACGTGTGAGTGTGGTACGAAAGGTCTTTTCACCCGATTATAAAGGGTCTCCGAAAACCACATTTAAAGGCACTTAAATTAACAGTGTCTGTGATATCCCCAGAAAACTAACTACGCTCTGATATACCAATGAAGGAATGACAAACGCCTAACCACTGCACCAGTAGCTGAATTGATAAAGTCTGGTCATTCATACCAAGGAGAAATTAGTCATAGTATTCATGATTGAGATTTTGCTAAGTGTACTCTTTACAACTAGAATATTCGCAGGCGAAGCCGCGACGGGTAATGCTAGTACTGTATAAATAAATAATAACATGATCAACATGTAATGTGGTTTGCTGTCAACGGGTTATTATAGCCCTGACACAATAAAGTAATCGCCAAACTGTGAGATAATTTCGTCTCTTATCTCAAACCTAGTCTTGCTAATAAAAAAATATGTGAGCACAGTACATGTTAGCTTATCTGTTATCTGGGGCGCGTGGGAGGAGAAAGCACACACCAACACCGTAATTGGTCAGGCAGTTGCCAACTTATTGAATCAAGGGAACAATAACACTGAAATCCAATATAGGCAACACATTTAATGGCTAATAACTAGGGCCCGGATGTTGATGACATGTCATCTTTTTACTGAGCTGTCTAAAACAATGCTGAAGTACATAGAAACTCTGGACGGGCCGCCCCGTCATCAAATATGCCAGTTTTATTTTGCATCTGTAAGCATTTTTTGCTATTTTTCCATTTTAAGAGCATTTTTTAAAGTTTGGTAGATTTCTTTGGTCTTATTTTAGAGAAATCGGCCTTTTGAGGTCATTTTAGCCTATTTTCAATTTTGAAAAAATAGGCTTATGAGATCACCCTTTGTCCGTGTGTGTGTGCGTGTGTGTGTGTGTGAGGTGTGTGTGTGTGTCCCCCAATAAGTTCTAAACGGCTGCAGCGATTTCAATGAAAATCGGTAAGTTCATAGCTCTATTGCGGGCGACCCCGACCGTGCCCTTCAAATTTTGTTACGTCTCACCAATCCAACATGGCGGCTGGGAGAAATATTTCAACAGCATTCAATATCACCGAAACTATTGCCGATATCACCCTGGAATTCTTTAGGGTGATTAAGGGAACTACTAGAAGTTCACCTATGTGACTCTTGAAAAACTGGTAACTACAAACCCACCATGGCGGCCAAGCGAAGTTGCGACTGTTAAAAAGACGTTTCTCGCGATTTAACCAACCAAACGCAATAAAACTTGGTACAGTATATGTTTATACACTTCGTAATGCACCGACATCTAACTTCGTTCAATTGTTTACATAACCACAAGATGGCGGCTTTGCGAAATATTTCACTGGCATTTTATATCTCTGATACTATTAGCGGTATCACCCTGAAATTTTGTACGGAGATAAAGGGCACTAGTGGAAGTTCACATGTAAGATTTTCAAAAACCGGTTAACTACAAAACGAACATGGCGGCCAATCGAATTTGAAAATTTAAATAGACCTTTCTCGCGATTCAATGTTCCGAACGCATTGAAACTTGATACAGAAAATGTTTATACGCATTGTAATGCACTGGTATCTAATTTATTTCAATTGTTTATATAACCTCAAGATGGCAGCTGTGCGAATTTTAAAATTAAGTTTTTATTTCTTGTGACGTAATCATGCGATCGAAGTGGAAGTTTGAATAATGAACCTACTCAATAATTTCCCTTTAATGGTACATGACTCTATGACCTATTCATTTAACAATCCAACATGGCGACCATCCAAAATATTTAGACGGCTATGCATATCTAAGAATCTATTATATCAATCAATGCCTCTCACCAAGGCGGTCCGGGTTCGATTTCCGGTCAATGCATGTGAGATTTTTGAAGTGAAATGCCATGTCCTGTGGTTCGGATTCCACGTAAAAAGGAGGTCCCGTGGCTCATAATCACAAGATTCACGGTCACGTAAAACTACAATCTTCCTTCCTTCCTTTTTATTATATCAATCAAACAATATTTTTATGTTCATAGGGGCTATGAACATAAGTTTACCTATAGGACTTTCAATAACCTGGTGATCACAAATCGAACATGGCGGCGACGCGAAGTATAAATATTCACATGGACGTTTCTCGCAATTTAACCATCCGAGTGCAGTGAAACTTAATACAGTAAATCCTTATACGAATGTTAATCCACTGGCATCTAATTTATTTCAATTGTTTCCATGACCACAAGAAGGCAGCTTTGCGAAATTTTAAAATCTAGTTGTTACTTCTTGTGTCCTAATCATGCGATTGAAGCTTGAATGCTACACGTACACAATAATCTTCATGTAACAGTACCTAAATCTAGGACCTACATATATAAAGTCCAACATGGTGACCATCCGAAATATTTAGTCGGTTCTCAATATCTACGAATCTATTACAGCAATCAAACTGAAATTTTGTATGTTTATAGTGGCAGTTAACATAAGTAGGATATATGAAAATAGGCTGTATAGTTCTTCAGGGAACTACTTGTTTCTTTTTCAATTTAGTCATGTCACAGCTTTATATGAGGGAGTTACGTCTCTCAGAGTTAAGAAGAAGCTAGGAGCTGTATACAAGATAATTTAAAATATTGAAATCTTGATTTCATTTCCTTAATCAACCGGGTGGAAACTAAGTCATAGCAACAATCGTGGCGAAATTGCTGTGGGTATTGCATCAAAACTGAAACAAGTGCTGGGCAAAAACACCGGGTATAAAATATTCTGCAAAATCTCAGACATTCTTTCTGGTGAAAACTACTGCATGGTGGGATTGAGGAGAATTTAGCAGCAAACGACCTTCCTCACTTCAAGTACGCTCCGATCACATCAGTTGATGTTGAACGCAGCTTTTTGAGACACAAAAACTTGTTGGCTGATAACCGCAGTGAATCGGTTATTGGAAAAAGGAAGAATGTCCAAGCTACCCTGTTTTGAGAAAACTAGAAAAAACTTAACAGCATTTAAAATATTGCTCCTGGAGTTTTGTGATACATTGCAAAGTTGTAAAGCTGCACAGGAGGAACATTATGGCAGTCAGATAGAGGTTATTTTCACCACTGATAAAAAGTAATTTGAGGTAAAAAGCCTTGGACATTCTTCCTTTTTCCAACCATTCAATTTTTCTAAGGTACTAAAAACTATTTTAAGAGAAACCCTTGTTTAAGTCGCTGTAACCGATTAGTTTATTGCTTATAAATTCACAACAGATAAAAAATAATATTTCTTAGCTTACATACCACACATTACAGCAATTCCTTACATCAAATCATTTATTTTGCTTTCATTGTCCTAATCATTTTCTACATCAGACTGATCATCACCTCTTGTCGACCAATGAACAATGTTATTATAAAATCCCTGATACTCTGAAGGAATGTACTTGATGATTTTCTGAACATCTTCGATTTTCTTACGGATGAGAGGAACTACTTCTTTGTATGCTTTGTCTGCAGGACCTGTCGGTATCTCTAGTCCCTTAAGAAGCCTGAAGGAGTTGACATTTAGTCCATCAATAAACTCCGATGCACATATGTAGCCTGGTAGCTGTGCTTTATAGATTAAATGTCTATAGCTTGCAAGTGAGAACTTCACTTTCATTTGGCTGTCCAAGGCAGTACAACTTTTCTTGAAATATGGCGGCCACCACTGCTTAATATCAAGTATATCTTCATATTCCATGATTTCGGCTTGAAATGCATGAGGCTTCTTTCTACAATTCACTATAATTTCAACATACTGTTCAACTGAATACACCCTGTCTTGTTTCCTAACACTCTTTTGATCACAGAAAAATCCCTGTCACAAGGTAAGAAAGAGTGGCCTCGTATGGGAAAATATTGGTGAATTGTTTGAAACTTTCCAATCATGCTGAGATACGTCAAAAAACGAACAACAGTGTTGTTCCTGTTTCT
Organism: Meconema thalassinum; assembly: GCA_946902985.2. Lineage (NCBI taxonomy): Eukaryota > Metazoa > Arthropoda > Insecta > Orthoptera > Tettigoniidae > Meconema > Meconema thalassinum. The sequence continues at coordinate 862,046,359 of OX336388.2, forward strand.
TCCAGGGCAGGAATCACTAAAGATGTGAAGCTCTTTGACCTTGTCAGGAAGTCGACGTAAATAATCATACAAGAAGGTGCACACCTCGTTTGGACCACGATTAGCTTGACCTTCATGGTAGCAATAAAACTGAGCTGTGTTATTCTTCAGGTTTTGAATTCCAAATACAAAAAGCCCGAGTTTTCTTAACTAAACATTTCATGGACAGGCAAACAAGGCAAAGGGACATTCTGCATGTAGTCAAAAACTATCCCTACTACATCATCTCTTTCTGCACACAGTTTAATGATTTCTTCTTGCTTTTTATAAAACTTTGAAGCCCTACGCTTATGAATAAGCAACTCCGCAACTGCAACTCTTTTTGCCGTTTCGTTTAGAAAAGGAGATTTGATCTTGGCTCCAAGTTCTTCGCAGGTGGAACACACGTCAACTTGTGGCCGTCCAAATCTGTACTGAAAGTTTTAATTAAAGTATTTCAAATAAAATGCATATTTAATATTCAGATTTGGATTCTGTTCACAAAAAAGTGCATGCATTTTTGTCACATTTGGGTCAGCATCCGAGTAACGAACAATTTTCTCACTGTGATGTGACTGATGAGTAGGAAATCATCTAATATGTTCATCTATCTTGGCAATAACTTCTGGTTTTAGAATATTTCCTCTATTGAGGTGTCGTCCCCAATTATCATTTGGAGATTGATCATTAACGAGTAGTGTTGTTAAGCGAACAACTGCCTTATCACTTATAGCATGTAAACTTGAATAAGCTTTGCGGCACACGGGTAACTTCTCTGATCCTTTCAGAACATAAAATTTAAATGTACCTTTTTTCACAAATCTTGGTTCCTCTTTTCTACTTCTTCTCCTTGCTACTGGCGTACACTCTATCAGTCCCATAAGATACACATCTGTCTGTTTCTTAGTTTGGCCATCATACACTGTAGAGATAGTAATCGTTTGCTCCTTATCCGTAATTCTGTCAAAACATTTCTTTCGGCAACTGCAAGAAACATACAAGAGAAATAAATTAGGGAAATATAGGCCTAAGTAAAGGTTATGCACATTTAAACTATATCCAAGTGATTGTTGTAACATTACGTTACGCGGGGGTGCTTTTGCGTCAGCTCAATGCCGTTTTGGACCTACTGGCTTTGTAAGTTACTGCCAGTACCGGGAATCGAATCCAATTCCCCCGGGACGGTCCTCATTCATAACACTATGAAATATAGGCCTAGTCACATACATATTACTAAACAATATTTTCACACATAAGGGTAACCAACTCTTCCAAAACAACTGAGTTTTTAACACCACTGAGTCATCGATGCTGAAGTAACGAAACTACACGGTACTTTCCGACATTGAGGTCCAGTAGATTTTGGCGGTACAACAACACCTTGCCAAGTAATGTATTGCTGGCACAAAGATATGGCTCTCTTGCGTTTCTCTTTGCTATAATCAGCAGTATTTCTAATGCCTTTTCTTCTTGGTCGCATTTCATCGTCACCTACGCTCATTTTAATGCTATTAGTTACTATAATCTTTTCAAACTCACTGTTTAGTAGCAGCAATCGCAAATGGCAGTGAATAACTGATCCAACAGAAGAACGCTAGCTCCTCGAACGACGGCGCTGTTCACGACAGTTAGTGGAACAAAGACGAAAGTCCGGACAATCTTCCCTTTTCCACTCACCCGAAACTACGATGGCCTGCTGTTCCCAGGGTTTTACATGGACATTCATCCTTCTTCTACCAATCGACGCGTCGATGTATCGTGAGCAAATTGTATATCTCAGGTCAATTTTGAAAAAATTGGACATTCTTCCTTTTTCCAATCACCGATTCATTTACATTTGACAACATCAGAATGACATTCGTAGAGCAGTGCGACTCAGACTAAAGTGAACATAAACCTTTTGTTAAGTGCTAGAAATCTATTTTCAGTTTGAGATTATGATGTCATTTTTGATATATTGGTGAGTTCATTTATAATAGATCATTTTTTCCATTTTATAGTGCATTTTTCGAATTTTTAGGTCATTTATTGATGTCATTTTTGAAAGTTTTAAATGCATTTTTTTAAAACTTTTTTACGGCATCAATATCCGCGCCCTACTAATGACCAATAGGACACAAGATGACTTAGCAAGTATTATCCTAAGTTAGAAAACATGGTCCCGTGTAACCCTGACATTTAAATGCCTGAAGGAGGAGTAGAAGAAGAAAAGGGAAATTCTACTTTCGACCTTTTTTTTTTTTTTGGTCGTGAGGCCTGCGGAGAGACCGAGTGCAGGTCTTTCTAGTCGACGCCCGTGGGCGACCTGCGCGTCGGGGTGAGAGATGGAACTGATGAAAATGAACGAAACTGGGCAAGGATGTGGAAGGAAGCGGCCGTGGCCTATCAGAAGGTACCGTCCCAGCATTTGCCTAGTGTTGAAAATGGGAAACCACGGAAAACCATTTCAAGGACGGCCGACGATGAAGCTCGAACCCACGCGTCTTCCGAGTCAGCAGAGAGTTTGGCCCCATGGCCTAACGCTGCGCTTTAGCCAGCGTAGCCACTACCGTCGGTACTTTCCACCTGAAGAGCACACATCTACAAAAGCGTCTCCGGTGGCGTTGTTGGTAGCATGCTGAGCTTCTATGCCCAAGGTCGCGGGTTCAAACCCGGTCAAAGTCGTCGGATTTTTAAGAGCTTTAAAAATCCCTCAGTATGCCTTCCTTCGGAGGGGAAATAAGGCAGCGGTCCCATGTCACAGATTTATGGCATGAAAAAGAACCTTCCACTAACTACACATGTGTGAAGCCAAAATTTGTAGGTTTGAATTGATAACGGTCTATTAGTTCCAACGTTTGCCGCCAGGTGCTGACTGCGTTGCCATCTAGTAGCCAAGTCCGCAAGCTAGGTGTCGTTGACGGTAGCGTTTGGTAGCAAAAGTAGGATCTACTTGCAATTATTGTCTGCAGTCCTTACTTGAATTAAAACTGATAACACACGCTAATACCAATGAACACCAGTTATCACACAGATTTTACACACACCCAAAGTACACGGGGTTACATGACCGCATTGTCGCAGCCCCTAAACTAAGGAACCAACCATCACATCTACAAAGAGTGAACATTAAAAAAAAAACATTTTAATGGATTGGGACATCTTTGTCAACAATCCCGTGTACATGTGGTGAGTGTTGAATTTGTCTGATAAGCTGTGTTTCTGTGGTGACTACTGTAGTAGTGTGTGTAACTGTGTAGTGTGTATCTTAATATAAAAGAAGCACTCGAGATATACTTAGGTAAAATAAACAACCCTAATAATTTAAACGAACACATATTCATGTAGAACTCACCCCTCTTTACACTACTATACCCCCCCCCCCCCCCCGCACACTCCCTTGGAAACGAGAAACAACATAATGTTGCAGCCAAGGATCAGGATGCACTTTGTACCATATCTTCAATAAACCAAGGCCAGGATGAATAGTACATATGCTATGATTAAAGTTTCCAGTCTTTAACTTCTTCTCCAGTTGCTTCCTAATAATTTGAGATGAAAGATTGTTGTTTAAAGGGTTAATTGTGGGTTATTTATTCTCGATCGTTTCTTAAAATCTTTCCTTGTTCTGAATGAATTGTGGGGGTTGGAAGACTATTATAATGACCTGCTAATGTTATAGTTTCGTGTAAATAGAAAATGCATAAATGTTTTAATTCTGACATAATAAGCAAATAAATAAATTATATTTTTATAATTGAAAGAATGAATTAATAAATAAATTAATTAAAATATTTATAAATTAATGAATGAATGAGTGATTAAATAATTAAATGAATGAATAAAATAAATAGATAAATAAAATAATAAATCTATATATTGAAAACACTTAGGTGGTTTTTGTTACCGCCGGATTGAAATAACGTCTTAAGGGGACCGGTAGAGTAAACCACCTTCAAAATTTCGATTTTTGAATGTATTTTTAATGTACAGCGTCACTCGTCTAGTTCATTTTGGTGAAAGAATTATTTAAATATCTGCAATAGTTTGGGAGTTATTATTTAAAATGCTAGACATTGCATAGACTCTGCGGTACTTTGCGGTTAATTTTTCAAGACTATATTTTTCAAATCCGTTTTACTTGTAACTCCTAAATTATACATTGTAATACAATGATAATTTTCTCTAATGTTCTAAGTGTTGGAGACTACAAAACTGACCAAACTCATGATCCTAAGGTTGATAATTATTGGGATAAAAAATTATTTACATCCCAAAAATTGACCAAAATATGCCATTTTTAAGTAACACAAAATTAAAAATACTAAGTTTGAACATATAATTCTGAAAGTGGTCAGATTTGTAGCTGTAACCTTTAACAGAACATTTAAAAAAGCAGAACACTAATATATTGATAAATGGTCCGGCTATGAATATAAAGCTGAGCACCGACACGCAAACAGCCGCCATTTTGAATAATTAATTAGCGAGTTTGATAATGCTAAAATCAATTCTGAGATATGTGCTTACTAGTAAAGATATAGGATGCTTTGTTTAGAAAGTTTCATTGCTGTACATAAATTAGGAGCTGAGATAAGAATTATTTAAAATGTCAGCATTTGAAAGTGGTTTGCTGTACCGGCCCCCTTAACCGATTGACTTCGTAATGCATTCTAACAAGAGCTCTTGGCATGTAAATTTTTAAATTTTTAAAGAAAACTGTGATTTTTTTCGCTCCCGCGCATGCGAACAATGGCTCTATTCCACCAGAAAAATGGCGGATCCCGCCGCGTCTTACTGAGATCTTTGTTTATGGCAATTCAAAAGGGGGGAAATATTGTTGTGGCTCTATGGCTCAAACTTTTAGAGTAAGTATATGTAGAGCCGAACCACTTAATGGGCAGAGAGCTATAATCCTTCGACTTGATTTAACATCTTCCGGAAAACACTTCATTTTTCTAATTTCCAATTCGCTTGCGTACTTTATCACAATCAATAAAGCTCAAGGGGAAACTCATACCTGTAGGTCTCTATTTGCCTCATCAAGGTTTCAGTCAATACCAGTTATATGTTGCGAAGTCGATCTTTCGACGCCCTTAAAGTTGCAACAGTGTCAAAAAGTAATTGTTCTAAATCTGCGTACTGTATAAGAGAATCCTTCAGTAAATATTTTCCCAATTACCGTCATGTTTTGACGGGTATCAACTAGTAAATAAATAAATAACTAAATAAACAAATAAATAAATAAATATATCAAGTCGTTTACGTTCTGAATATTGTGTGAGTACTCACCGAGGACAAACGCGTCTTAATTAAAAAGTAAGCCCAGAACAGTGAAGGTTAAGGCTTGACGCACCTCAGAACATTGGAGACTTAGCGGCAGGTCCCATTGAAATGCAAATGTAATTTACATTTTCACTTTTCATAGTCTCTCCATGTTTGTGCGGAACTCCCGAGCTCAGCCCAATTTTCGCAGATGTGGAGGTGTTTAGACGCAGTGCAGTGAGGTTAAGATAACGCGAATTGTCAACCAACACGTCATCCGTGTAGGAAGCACAGGAGTGTGCAATATCTTCAAGGAGCGTACTGACAGAAGGGAGGCGACGACTTCGTATTTCAAACATGGGGGCGCTTCGCATCGGCGACGACTACGTTTCTAGAAATTGATAAAAAATACCACTTACGTCAACTTTTATTTCATTCTCTAGGTTAGCACTATGGAGACTGATGTCGAATAATTTGGTTTGATTTTTATTTGAATTTAATTTTTTTATTTACTTGTTTATTTTATTTGATTTTTTGATCTGGTTTTCACTAATTTTGACTAATTGAAGACTCCACGGGAAAGACGGGGCAAGTCACATTCTGTAAACTTTTCAGGAGAGCGAATTTAAACTTTCAACACTAAAAATAAACACTTAAGGACACCACGTACTCTTGCATGATGAAAAAATCGATTTTTTGATTTTGGCGCCATAAAATTCTTCATTCTTTTCTGAATCCAAATATATTTAGTTTGTTGGTGTTTTGATGTCTACAACTACCTTAAACTCGTTTCTTAAAACTAGCGTCCCATGCTCTGAATAATACACTTTTAACTTTGCCAGCTGTTTTCCGTTAATACTCATTTTTCATGTTTAGGTACCAATAACTAGGAAACCATTTAAGATAGAGGGCTAATTTTTTTTACATTAACTTGCCTAATGGAGTACGTGAATGTTATCCTATTTTCACTTCCAAAACATAGTAGGCATGGATTGGGAAGAGAAAAATTGGTACATATTTTTGAATAAATTTAAAAAGAAAGAGTTCGGATTTTTTTCTTGAATTTTGTCCCAATAATAATGATACAAAGTGGTTACTCATCTGCCATGATCCATTCCAAGTATGTGAACAAAATTTTAGAATATTTGATTGAAAAACAACTGAGAAATGTGTACCTGACGCAACTTATACAACATTTTTTTGAAAATGTATCTGTCCAAATGTGTATTCATTTCACACATCTTATAAAAGCAAAGTAGCACTACATGGTCCAAAACAGCTCAGAATATACCGCTTCTTATAACGTGACAAGAATCATAGCTGTACCTTTAGCATAAACCCAGAAAATACTTAGTAAAGTGATGCCACAAAAATAGACTTTTTCATCGTGTAAGAGTACGTGGTGACCTTAAAACACCCCAATTGAGGGTAAGGATTATAGATCGTTTTCTTTGTTGGCCAAATATATTTCTTATAATGGAAGTACCTGTGAAACAAATTACGACTAATGTTAAATTATGAAAAAAAGTGAGAGGATATGGGACGTTCTTCCCGTTTCCACTACAAATAAAAACCTCTGTATCTCGGTGGCATTCCGCTATATTTGAAATAAATTGCAACTGAATGACGATGGCTGGCCACCAGAATGCGCCATAAACTCATTTCCAAAAAAATGGACTTATCCCGTTCTTTCGTGGGATCTTCAATAGTGATTGTTTTCTTTTTGTATTTTGACTAATTTTTAATTGTAATTTCTTTTACCTTTTTAGCTTCTTTGACGTATTTTGATTTTTTGGTATTTAGACTAATTTCATTTTTTTAAGATTTTATTTAGACTATTTCTTTATTTTTTTAATTAATTTTTGATCTTTGACAAATTTTCACTAATTTTGATTGATTTTTGGGTTTTTATGGATTTTGACTAATTGATTTTTTAATTATTATTTTTGTTACTAATTTGCTTTGTATTTTAGGACTGCCAAACACTGATGGGGATTGGACAAAAGGGAGAAGTGGGAGAAGCAGAAGAGTATCCCGTTTTGTTGGGGAGACATCCACTACCATTCTAGGGTTAACAAGATGTGAACATTTACATAGGCATGTACCCATGTCAGGAGCTCACACAAAAGGAGGATATCGTAGCTGAACTTAGAATACAACTTATTAGACAATGCTCTTCTTTCCCATTATTAGCCTATTTTCATTTTATGAAAAAAAAAACAAGATGTTCAGTAAATAACATATAGCCTACTTTCTCCTAAATGTATGGGTATAGTTATAACTCGTTGTTATTATCAAAGAGTATAATAGAATCATTTCTTGATTGAAGACCTTAGAAACTATTTACCTCTACCAAACGCCACAACCTAGAAAAAAACTACTACCATCATTGAAGAAAGATAGATAAGAAGTATCTCAAGAATGTTATGGATCTGGAGACATAATCGACCGGACTGGCTGCGTGGCTCAGCGGTAACGTTCTCGCTTGCTGGGCCCTAGGTTGCAGGTTCGTATCCTGGCGCAGTCAGCTGGCATTTGAGGGTGCACAAATGCGAGGGAGCCGTGTCAGTAGATTTACTGGCACGTTAAAGATCCCCTTCGGGCCAAAATTCCGGCACCCTGGCGTATCTAAAAGCAGCAGTAGTTAAAAGGGACGTAAAACAAATAACATTATTATTATTGTTATTATTACATAATCGACCTGCCGTGGGCAACATCCAACTTTGAGTTGAGGCATGTCTTTACACGTCTGGTTGTGCATGGCTTTCACAACCCTAATTGAATTAACAAATCTTTCCATGACCCTACAGAGACGTGTGTATACAAACTATATGGAGATTTTCGAAATCGTTTTGTTCTTTACTTCAAATAACATTTTAAAATAACGCACAATAGGCTGTTACAAACCCTTTAAAATAAGAAGTAAAAATGTATCATAGTATCGTCTTGTTATTCTTCAAATTCGATGCGCATAGAATGCCAATGGTATACTATCAATGGAGTCCCATGTAGACCAGTCGTGAAATCTAGCGGAGAAGTATCGAACAATATAATCCTAACAGGGCGGGTGCATTCTAGCGGCCATAAGAAGAAACTTTTCAATAAAATCTGGAAGTTAATAAGTAGGCCGGCGTGCAGTTACCTTTTTGGCTGCTAGATGTCTCGAGCAAATCTGCTGGCGAATTATGATTTAATTAAATATATGTTTTGCACCGTAATATGCACAATATAACGCTTAATTTTAAAACGTCTGAGTCATTACAAAGCAACAAATATGTAAAAATTTCAAGCAAAAAGCCTAACACTGATGGGGTTTGAACCATAGGCATATGAATGATAAACCAACGCTTTACCACGGAGCCATTTGTGCCAACGAACGTAGATCTACATAAAATGACTTACATAGAACTTGTTAGCAAATAATGATTTAGACCTAACGATTTCATCAGTGGAGTATATTATATATATATATATATATATATATATATATATATATATATAAAGCATTTCATACAAAGTTTATTTATTTTGTATCAGTACGCTATATTGCATGCAATACTCAAATTATTGAAATATAAGTCAGGCACAAGATATCCGCTGCCATCTTGTCTTCTTACCGAGACGGCTCAGCTTTTTAAAATCACTTCTGCACTACAGTATTACAAAATAAACTTTTAATTTCGAACGTGTCTCTTCCTTTAGAACAGTTAAATCGATTCTCGGCTAGATAATCGGAACTGGAGGGTCCCATGATATGGATTATAAAGTTTGCATAATTCTCACGGCCACCATCCTCAAATGGTATGGCAGATGACCTTGTAGTTTGGTCACAAGACGCGTCCTATATGAAGGTATGTTATTACCAAATTTGGTAGAGATCGGATAATTTGGTTAGTCGCTATTTGATTTTACGTTTTGAACGTTTGAGTGGCCGCCATTCAGTTTTGGTAAAGATGGCGGCGATATAAAACATGACACTGAGGTGCCCTTTGCTTGTTCTACCTCTGTACCAAATTTCGTTCAATTCGGTTTCACCGTGTTCGAATTGATAGGGGGGGGGGGACAGACATTCAGAGTACACACACTCGCACACACACACAGACTCACACACACACATACACACACACAGGCAGACACACAATTTTTGGCCCTGTAGTGATCTCATAAGTCTACTTTCATTTTTTGCAAAAATCGAAAGTAGGCTAAAAATAGGCTTATGAGATCACCTTTTGTCCGTGTGTCTATGTGTGTGTATGTGTGTGTGCGAGGTGTGTGTGTTTCCCCCTAATAACTTCTAAACGGCTGGAGCGATTTCAATGAAACTTGATAAGATCATAGCACCATTCCGGCCAACCCTGACCGTGCCCATCAAAGTTTATTCTGCCGCACCAATCCAACATGGTGGCTGTGTGAAATATTTCACCAGAATTCAGTATCTCCGAAACTATTACCGATATCACCCGGAAATTTTGTACGGTGATAAAGTGCACTACTAAAAGTTTACCTACGAGACGTTCAAAAACCTGGTAACTACAAACCCAACATGGCGGCCATGCGAATTTGAGACTTTTAAAAAGACCTTTCTCGCAATTTAACCATCCAAACGTAATGAAACTTGGTACAGAAAATGTTTATACACATTGTAATGCACTGACGTCTAATTTAGTTCAATTGTTTACATAACCTCAAAATGGCGGTTGTGCGAAATATTTCACTGGCATTCTATATCTCGGAAACTGTTACAGATATCACCCTGAAAGTTTGCACGATGATAAAGGGCACTACTAGAAGTTTAACTATGTAACTTTCAAAAACCTTGAAAGTACAAAACGAACATGGCGGCCAAGCGAAGTTGGAACCTTTTAATAAACTTTTCTCTTGATTTGACCATCTGAGCACAGTGAAATGTGGTACAGTAAATGATTATACATATTGTAATGCAATGGCATCTAATTTAGTTCACTTGTTTATATAACCTCAAGATGGCGGCTGTGCGAAATTTTAAAATTAAGTTTTTGTTTCTTGTGTCGTAATCTTGCGATCGAAATGAAAGTATGAATAATGAAGCAACGCAATAATTTTTCTTTAATGGTACATAACTCTATGGCCTATACATATTACAATCCAAAATGGCGAGCATCTCAAATATGTTGACGGTAATCAATATCTACGAATCATTTACAGCAATCACACTGAATTCTTTTATGTTCATAGAGGCTATGAACATAAGTTCACCTATAGGTATTTCAGTAATCTGGTGAGCACAAATCCAACATGGCGGCGACGCGAAGTATAAATATTTAAATGGACGTTTCTCGTGATTTAACAATCCGAGAGCAGTAAAACTTTGCACGTTAAATGCTTATATAAATGTTAATTCACTGGCATCTAATTTATTTCAATTGTTTTCATAACCACAAGATTGCAGCTGTGCTAAATTTTAAAATCTCGTTTTTACTTCTTGTGTCCTAATCATGTGATTGAAGTTTGAATACCTCACGTACACAATAATCTTCATGTACCGGTAATAGTACAAACATAAAAATCCAACCTGGCGACCATCTGAAATATTTAGACGATTCTCAATATCTACGAATCTATCACAACAATCAAACTGAAATTTTGTATGTTGATAGAGGCAATTAACGTGAGTAGGATATATGAAAATAGGCTGTATAGTTCTTCACGGAACTACTTGTTTTTTTTAAATTATGAATACCCTCGCCAGATACCCTTATGTGGATGTGCCATCCAAAAGATGTTAGGTTCATTTCCCTGTGTGTAAACCTCAAGGAAAATACAGTACCTATACTATACTACAGAAATGCATAACTACACGGAAATATTTTTTCTCCAGTACAATGAACTTAAAGCTACATTTTCTTTATATCTCTACACAGGGAATTAATAGTTTTAACTCTTTCAGGTTTGGTGGTGCAAAAAATGAACTACCAGCTGCCATCGCTTCAATGCATGGTGGTACAGGGAATCTACCACCAGCCTCTTCCAGCAGACTGGTACACTCTCTGTACAACTCCTACTTGTGCCGGGCTCCTCTCCTTTATCTTGTTGTCGACGTCCTTTGGGTAACTTTTGTTCTTTTCCGACTCTGACGGCATTAGGGTGCCCGAGGCCTAGGGAGTCTTTTCCTTTCCCGCCTTAATTGGCCCTTGTCTCATCTTTCTGATCCCTCAGTCTTCAAGGGGTCATACCTCTTATTTTCTTTTCATGTTATCTCCTGCCTTCCGCTCAAGGCCCTAAAGGGGGCAGGGTGTATGTTGCCCCATAATTTATGATGCACCCTAGATTGTGCTACACCCTCAAGGGCTCACGTCTGGTGAGTTCGGGAGTTGGCCGCCCCGAGGGATTCCTGAGCTGGGCCCGGTTTGTCTCCTTTTTCAATTGCCTATGGGGCGGTCAATCTACACTTTCGCTTTTCTCTCTACCGTTCGTGGCTCCCCTTTCTTCCAAGTCCCTTAATTCTCATTCTTCGATGGTTAAGGGCATTTCCTTTCCTCTTGTCTTTTGTTTCCCTTATTCTTCTTTTTCTTTCCATTTCCTCTTCAAGTATATAAGTATGTAGTTAGTTGTAGTAGTGTTATTTACATTTTCACGATCACCCAAACCATTAGGGGCCGATAACCCAGTTGTTCGGCCCCTTAAAACAACAATTATCACAATCAACTGTGCCCAAATCCAGTTGCCTAGATTGAAGGGTACAAGCCGTGAGCTTAGATTTGAGGGAACAGGCCACGATTCTAAGTTCAGATATGGATGTTTGAATAGCACGCTCCAAACCTTCTTAGAAGCTTTTCGAAGGAATTTACAGCCAAGAAGTGGGTAAGTGACGTAGGAGGAGAGCGTCATAGTCGAGGCTGTATGCCAATAAATATTTCCCGTTGAGATGGAAACATGAAACCTATATCAGATTACTGGCAAGAACAAGAGAAGAAGAATGAGCTTTGTTTCAAAGAAATTGATTGAACAGAAGCCGAGTTATGAGCGTTTTCGCCTCAGTGACCTCGAGCCAGCAAGCGGATGGGTATATACTGTATGGCGAGCCTCGCAGGCAGAGGTAGGTTCACTTCGTCACAAGCACTCCGTTGACTTCGTCGTGCTACGCTACGTAAGCGCTCTAGCCGCTTGACTATCACCGAACTTCGAACATCGTTATTATCGCCGAGCACATGGTTGCATTTAAACTTCAACTTACAGCACAAGCTGTGGACTTAGAATTTTCGACAGTACACGGTTACTGAAAGTGTTAAACTATTTCGAATGAGTTTAGAACTTCTTCGATTTCACAGAAGTGAAATAAGTCTGTGAAACTTGGTAATTCTTACCGCTACAACTTGGACATATGGTAGACTATGTCTACAACTTTTTCTTCAGTCCACATTCACTTATAGCTGGATTATTTATATCCAATAGTAGGACCAGCCAAGATAAGTCAGTAACTTCAAAACCAGTCTTGCATATTACAATTCGAAAGCCGAATGGGAATACAGGTTTACCCTTGTGCGATCTGAAAAGTGAGAAGCTTTGCCCAGCCAACTCGACAGAATTTGTAATTGTGCTGAAAAGATTGTAAGAGTATTGGAATACTGATTGTATCACAGTGGGTCTTGGTAATTATTTCATCATGGATCGCTTAGATCGGACCCCTGTCAACTACACTTCAGCTCTTGAAGTTGCCAACATTTTTCTGCAAGACATTATAATAATCGCCACTATGTCTGCGTAAACAGCTTGTGGGTATAACATGGAAGCTGATACGAGAATATAAGTACGCGTCCTAATGGGACAGACAAGAGGAAGACTGAGTAGTCTGGTTCAGTCCAGATTCCTACCATCAAGACCTACAAGAATGTAAGCTGCAATTTACATTATTTCTATGCGTAGTTAGTTGGATTTTCTCGTATTTTCTACAGTCTTGCCAACACATTTTTTTTTCTATAGTCATCGATATGTTTATTTGCTTTTGCAAATATTTTCTTTCGAAACCTGAGCTAGGACCTGAGTTGATTTTTTACTCAGACTTATACGATTCGATATTTATGGACGAGCAGAACGAGCATTTATTTTAGTTCGATACTTTTTTTTCTTATTGCTGTCATTAGCCGTCATAATTTGAGATTTAAGAGTTAATCTAAGTTGAGGAATGGATAGTTATCCATCATTATGAAGTCAAGGGTGATATTCCCCAAACAGTTTGATAACTTTAAACCTAGTTTTGAACATAACAACAATAATAATAATAATAATAATAATAATAATAATAATAATAATAATAATAATGGGATTTAATAATAATTATTATTTTTCTATTTTTCCGGAATAATAATAATAATAAACATTTGTGGTTTATAATAATCATTTTCTGGTTGTATGATTAATACAGTTGACATTTGAAGTCATACTCTAAATGGGATATTTGTTAATTCCGAAGGTTAGTGGTTAACACATGCCCACTTATAACGAACAGTTAAATTCGGTGAAATAGTTTCACGTTTGCATTTCATATTTAAAGCTTTGATAAAGACACGGAAAGAAGTGAAATGGGAAGCTAAGCATGTATAAAGCAGGGTTTTTGCTAGAAATTATATATAAAATAAAATCATTATGACGCATCGTCTTTCACAACGTTTGCTAATATTAACACTGTGTGGAATTTCCGATGGTGAAATTATATTGGATATTGTCGTAAACTCATTGGTGAGGTTTATTGATTTTTGAATCTTCCATTTGTCTTAACAAGCAAAGGCTTGATTATTTTGTATAATTTGGGAAGATGTCATTGTGTGTGTGCAGATAATGAAATGCCATTCTGAGTGCGCAATTTAAGTCGCAGGAATGAGGTTGTGTAAAATGGAGCACCAATCAAATTGTAGGTTGGATGTTTTTGACGTAGTAGGAGAGTCGTTTTTCACCACACTTTCGTCGTATTATAACTAGAGCCCTGCGCGGATAAACAAAACGTTATCCGCATCCGCCCCGCATCCGCACGACTGTTATCCGCATCCGCCCCGCATCCGCACGACTGTTATCCGCATCCGCCCCGCATCCGCATAACTTTTATTCACATCCGCCCCACATCCGCATGACTTTTATCTAAATCCGCTGATATTTCAATATTATATTTAATTTATTAGATCAAGCATAACGTGTTAAACCAACACATTTAGAAATTAGAGGAGAATGTCGTTCCTGACAATTTGCTTCATTGCAAGGAACTTCAAGTTGGGATTCCAAGGGACTTCAAGTTGGATGACGCTTCTGGTTCCTTGACCTCCGCTTTAGACAAAAAATTGGCTATACTTTTTTGGCTACTTTCACACTTGTGCCTCAGTAAGTTTGATGTGCCCGATTTGTGTCCTGAGTATGAATACACTTTTTTTTTACAGGTAAAACATCACTATATCGTTCACCTTTTCGTTTCCATTGAAAACGTAACCAAACGTCTGCCATATCGTTGATTTGAGCTTTGTTTCACGTGCTATTGAATATTCACCTTGTTTTATTTTAATATATAGTTTATCCATGTTGGTGAAATTATGTTCATACTCACGGTCGCGGTAACATTCTCTACGTGAACATCTCTTTACGCTTGGAGAATGTGATTGACATTTGGCCGGAAATTTCAAGTCAGTCATCATCCTTCGGCTTCTGGACCCATCCTTGTTCGCATAGATGATGTCATAGTTGATGTTGCAATATCACAGCCAACGTGCTTCGGTGTCAAGTTGGAAATAAATCTACAGATAAAACCTGGATCCCGATCTTCCAGGATAGCTTAGATGGCGAAATAGCTGACATGAGGAATGTTAATGATGTCAACACGATGAACTAACAAGCTTATTGACAACATTATATCTCGTACGTATAGTAATAATGGCAGTGAGAATTGATGATGATGAGATGTCAAGACCATCTACTACAAACATACGGTACTTACAGGCCGGACGTTTGTTTTAGACGATTGCCCTTGACCTTGAAGCCTGCGGGTGAGCCTGTACACAGTCACTCTCTCACCCTATCGCTTCACATTTGTCACCACCGATCTGATGTAATGGAATTCCAGACTAGAGCACGTGGCGACACCGACTTGCAGACAGTACAGTCAACGTCGAAGTACTGTGTGACGCGGAAGTACACGTTACGTAGTTACGAACAGAACGTCAATACATTTGCCAATGACTGTACTTCAGTAGGAGTGTGAGACAGCTTTGCAATCACCGGACCGCTTGGGGCAGCTGATAACAACACAGGTACTGCAATAACTCGCCTCCAGGCTTCCATTAAGATTTTCCACTCGTCTAAAACAATCGTCCGGCCTGTAATAAAATCTAGTTGAAAGCATATGAGTAAAATGATCTTCTCGTGTTTAAGTGCAATACGTGCCTGAATATTTCGTACGCAATAGGCTATAGGAATATTCCTCTTTTAAGCATGAAGCTGTAGATTGGCATATCAAATATGTAATATTATCGTAAGTTTGTATTCTAAAAACTATCCGCAAATTTACTCGAAACATTATCCGCAGCGTATCCGCTATCCGCACAGCAATGCAAACTATATCCGCGTGGCGAAAATATTTGCGGATATCCGCGGGTTTATCCGCGGATATCCGCATCCGCGCAGGGCTTTAATTATAACCACAGGTTATTTTGTGAACCATCATTATTAAATTACTGTTGATCCACGTGTTTGAAAATATTTCTAGTAATTGCTTACCTGGAAAATTATTATTCTACTAGTTCCTTTCATTCAGGAAAGCTTTACCGTTGTCTAAATGCTGATTTATAATTCTGTGATTTTTATCACGTGTCAATCATATGGGCCAATGCTGTTGTTTGAAATTGTTACTTATTAACAACCACTATAAGCTGAAAGGATTTTCAGATCCTATAAAAATAAATACACATTTTCTTTAATAAGTTGATGCTGAACATACTTAACATTTTGTCAAAATCACTTTGATGATAATAATAATAATAATTTGTTTCATTATAAAACATGTTAAATGATATTTCAAATTTCCTAATTCATGTTTTCAAGGAATAATTAATTAATTTGTTGACTGAATCCATATGGAATGGAAGTTATATTTGGGATAACTATATTTTTGATTAAGTCAAAATTATTTTTGACAGACTTTGGATTGAAATCTATGTTTCAATAGATATATTTTTTTGTATCCACAAAAATGCTCAAGGTCCATGTAAATCATAGTGTATTTCACTTATTATGAACAACTTTGTATTTAACAAATCCTAATATTACTATTGCCTAAGAAGTGTTAGTCGAAATGCTACGATAATAGTTTTGAGAAATGAACAGTGAAAGTGATTTTCCAACCAGTGATACATTTTCTTATTGATCTTCAACGTGTGAATGCTAAATAATTTAGGGATCAGTATGGACGATTGACTTTGCGTTGATAAAACCCTACCCCTGTACATAATTATGTTGAACGAAGTCAACAGGACTGATATTCTGACCTCTCGTTTCAACTTTGTTAGTGTTCATGTGTTGGCGATATTGTATGTTGTGTAAATAATTTATTCTTTTCCAGTCATCTTTTATGCCATTTTGGGCATATTTTCTTCATGTCATTTTAAAGTTTTAATAAAATGAGATGATTTTATGGTATGCAATCACCGTTTTCATGAATCTCCTTCTATCCTTATTGTTGCGTCGAGCCGAAAATCAGTTAAGCATTTTTTTTGTTGTGTCTTTGCATTCGACTTTAACCCATCTGGCGCCCCGGGATATTTTGATTCTCGTGCTGACTGGTTTTTGGTGAAATGCATATGTGGTCGTCCGGACTTCGGTCCAAACGGGCACACAACATCATCTCTGTACCACGTTGTGTTATGATGCCACTAGTTACTTCTTTCCCTCCATTTTGTGTTTAAGGTACTATTGTATGTTTTCATGCGCACAGAGCTTATTGTGAATAAATCTTGTGCCTCAAGGGTCGGAATTCCTGTCAAATTCATGTGCTTCAAGGAGTTGCTGCCAATGTCCATTTATTTCATTTTCAGAACGAGTCAGGGAAGGGATTTTGGAAGGAAATCGGCCGTGGACCTGTTGAAAGAAACCGTCACAGCATTTGTCAGGTGGTGAAAATGAGAAACCATATGCCCCTCCACTGGAAAATGAACCTAACGTGATTTGTTCCGTTGGACGGCACGTCCACATAAGGCTGGGAAGCGCGACCAATCATAAGGAAAACACTGGAAAAGTCACAGGCTACACAATTAAAAAAAAGGGATAAGTTATCACTGTCAACATAAAGGTACCATTTTTTAGCTGTTGATGTTGCTTATTAACCCTTTATAGGTCAGAATAGTATTAAATATTCGGAGGGGAAGTAGCCTAAAGCCGGCAGTCCCATGTCATAGATTTATGGCATGTTAAAGAACCTTCCACTAATTACACCTGTGTGAAGCTAAATTGTATAGGTTAAGAATGTCAACAACGCTCTTAGATTCCTACGTTCGTTGCCAAGAGCCGACTGCGGTGGCGTCTGGTAGCTAAGTTCTGAACTAGTAGTCGTTGACGGCGGCAAATGTAGGAACTATTTGAAAAATTCAAAAGTCTGCAGTCCTTACTTGACACAGATAACTCGCATTAATACAGTCATCACAATTAACACCTGTTATCAGACAGATTCTACACACACCAAAGTACACGGGGCTACATGACCGCATTGTCGCAGCCCCTAAACATAGGAACCAACCAGTATTAAATATATTTTATTTGTATTCATTTACATTTAATTTTAATTATTTGTGCATAATGATGTTTTTTTTTCACTTCCTTATGCCCATCAAAGGAGCGCGAGAGAACTCAGTTAGCAAATGATGTTGATCTTTTCTTCTCTCAAAATCTCTTCATCTGAGCATTATAGGGTTTCTTCCGTTCTTCAGTCCATGGTTTCCTGGTACTGGTACTGATTTTCTCCGCAAAACTATAGTAGTTGACAACTGTTCTGAATTTGGATCTGTCTTGTATGATTTCATCCACGATGCCAACTTCCTGAAGATCTTCCTCTATTTCCTTAAGCCGGTTGATCTTGACATTCATTAAGAGAGCAAGGTTTCGAATCTTCTACCATCGGCCATGCGAAGAATGTGGCCATAGAACTTAAATCACCTCTTCCTGAATGTGTCGGAGATATTTTCAGAGTGATGATATAGCTCCTGAGACTTACGTTTAATCTAGATTCCCTCTACGCAGAACGGACCAAAGATTTTTCTCAATATTTTCCTAACTTGCTTCTCGATGTCTTTAATAAGAGATCTGCCTCCAACGAGCAAATTTTCAGAGGCGCATAATGCTTCATGTTAAATGACTGTATTATAATGTCGTAATTTAGCATTCCTGGATATTATTTTTTGTTTTATAAGTTCCAGGTAATTATATACGCCTTCTGTAATTATTATTAATTTCAATTTTTGTTTTCGATAACTTAATTTTATTCATTTATAAACTTAATATTAAAATTTTTAGAAGTTTCAATTGTATAAGTTAAATATGCTTCTAAAATTCAAAAATAAATAAACATTATTAAACAATTAATAATAGTAAACAATTAAAAGTAATAAGTAAATTCAGATAATAACAAGAAGTTCCGTGACGAACTAAAGAGCCTACTTTTCTTAAAATTTAAGATTAATGCCAATTATTAATATATATTGAACCCTTGCAAAGAAGCATATGAGACTCAGATTCGGGGCGTAACAGGTCATATTCGTAAGTTGCTGTCAGGGCGCTTCATTAACTTGCAGGGTAACATATAACAATATAACATGCAGGAAAGAGTGAAGCCAGGGTTAAAAACAACTGAATTTAATAACAAATCACCATATTTACATAAACAATTAACAACAAAAACTCCCACTTGACTCCCGCTTAATAAAAATGCCAAAACTTAGGCGATATCTCTGGAGAGATTAATTACCTGGACCAAGTGTCCTTAAATAAAACGATACAAAAAAAAATGACCATATAAGTGCGTACGCCGTTCTACATGCACCACGATGTGTACTTTGAATGCGTGATTCGTTATCATCCAGAATGACCCTTCAGACAACGAATCCGCATTTCCTAGAGCTAGACCGACACAAGGGAACACAACTACAATACTTAAGTTAAATCGACACTTCCTAAATCTACTATAAACAAACACAAAATTTCCGTGTGAAATTGGACTTAAATTGCCGTAGCAACATTTACTGCCTAAAAACTTAGGACTTCTCACACAAATCAACACAAGTACATTAACACGTGACCAATAGAAAAATACTCAAATGACCGCTGTCAAAATTTACAAATACTCTACCACTACACCACACGGGTGTGACAAACAAATTTACATGAAATCGAGTCATCAACAAAGCAATAGGCAAACAGCCAACATTTACGTTAACCACAATATTCTTATCCATACAAGGTACAACAATCCGTTACACACATGGCGAACTCCCCAATTAATTATGGCTTAAAATTTAGCCATCACAATGAACAGGTTTGCTGCATGAAAGCTTACAGGGTTCAGTCGGACAAATAGGACTGCCTATCAAAATAAGTCACAGGCAAAACGGGCGGTTTGTGGAACTCTGCATGTCTGTCAACCCACGTGTCAATAACCTCGACCTCCCAGAACATGGGGTCGAACCTCGAAGAAATGTGCCCCAAAGCACAATAATACGTGTGTGTCAGAAAAACAATATGGACAAGAATCAGCAGTCTCCCAAGAGCACTCTGTCTTTCCATCTAAAAATACAACAGCAGCAAAAAATATATAAGGGCGGTAGGACAACTACCCCCTCCTCACGTAGAATCAACACACACAAGACAAATCAACACACACTTAATCACACGTATGGGTTGTGACAGACCCTGAAATAAAAGACACAAATAATATCCACATGCTGGCGCCATCGTTCCATGCCGTGACTAGTCACCTGAAAAGGACTCAAGAAAAATCTATCAAAATTAGAACGAAGGTGTTCTATAATTACTTTTAAGTTGGTGCACTCGGCTACCCTAACATGAATAATAACCTGTTCAGCAAAATGTTTTACAATCATTTCCTCCCATTCCTATTTCAAAATATTAACGTTAATAAAGCACCATTTATCGAATGTAACGGGTTCCGCAATTGCAAGGATAAAAATCACGCACGCACGCCGCGTACATTACATATGACTCAAAAAAATCAAAATATCAACAAACACTTTGGCCACGCGCCAACGGACATTTAAACATATAGTGTCGGTACAAGAAAAACAGCTAAAAAAAACAAGAAAGAAAAACATGACTATTTACAAAGTTCCCCGGCCAAATCTAACTACATAATTGAAATAATCCAATTTTAGTACATCACCGCTTCTGCATGTAGGACTAAGGACATCCTCCTCAACCCATTGCCCTATGGACAATTTAGCACTCCATAGTAGTCGTCTGCGTTGATTTCTTGAAGCTCATCCCAACTTCAAACCACGTGCTGATCATCTTGGTCTCGACTCCTTGGCAGAAAAGTTCAATGTTAAATATTTGCCTATCTATAATCGCTTGCAGGCTACTCAGTTCACCCACAATTGTCCTACTGCGATTAATAGCGAAGACTGGCCCTAATTATATCGCACATACGCACTATAAAAACACATACAATACACACAATTTATACATAAAATATACATCTCGAGTCCGCGCCACTGGCTCGTTAACAAGTTCAAAATCCTGGCTGCACTCGCAGTCGCTATCTCGTCCGGTATTTCCGTCCCGTCTTATGGACTTCGGTTCTGGTAAGCGCTAATGAGGGTGATACGATACTTCCCCCTTAAAGTTGAACTCGTCGTCTTTAAAAGAATGTTACAGTTTATCACGCGCTGGCGTGAAATATTTAGATCACACAACTTAGTTGATTTTAGAACAAAATGTATTATAGCTTTTAAAATTCGATACTGCAAACGCTGCGACTTTAGCTTCCCAGAGCTCATAAAATAAATTAGGTTCACTGATTTTAGAGCGTCAAAAATCACACTTCAAACTGGCGTGGAGTATGCCTCTGAAGGCTCCACACAATAAGTACTTAGATTGGCGTCAGGCCAGACTATTTATGAGAAACTGACAAGGGCGGCGGAGTGGGGCAAAGTCGGATAAAAACTTCCAGAGTTTTTGTCTCACAAAGATGGGGCTAGTGTCATTCTTCTCCAAATGAATCCAACGTCTCAAATTACTCGAGCGGAGATTAATCCGTTCGGCGGTTCCTTAGATACACACTTCCGCGCGCTTTTTACTACTGACGCCGTCCACTTCGTGGTCACGGCTTGGTCTCTTGCGATTGGCTGATTCAATCGTATGTTCGTTGAGAGGACCTCGTGATTCTCCCTTTATGTCTCCAATATTGGTACAGTAGTTGCACAATATGGCCTTGAACTCGACTAATTCTGGCCGTCCCCCAGGAATAGCTACCAACTCAGCTTCTGTTGCAATCATTACGAAATGCTGGCCTCCCTAATATCCAAGTCGACTTCCTTATGTGCTGCCTGGGCCGTAGTAATAATAATAATAAATATGAATACTTATTTATCGAAGATCAATAAGGGTTCATTTATCCTCAGCAAGGTTTTGAAATTCGAAACAATTTATTGGTTTGGATTTCAAAAACAAAATCCACTGTAGTAACAACACATCTCTTTAAATCTCACTCAGCTGCTCGAGTGTATGCCCCTCTGACTCAATTAGTGTGCTCCCTTCTCGCTGGAATGTCATTCATATTTTCTCTAGGTCTCCCCCTTCTCCTCACGTAGTTGCCACTCCCGTCGTCTCAGCTGCTCGTTGTTTACAAACAAAGTGCGTACTCACGCGCTCCCCGTGGATTTGAGTGTTTGCTTTCAAAAAAATAAATTTCTGGCAATACAGATTCTGCATAATCATCTTTCCTAATCATCAAATGGTTCCCTTCTGTAGTACGGTTTCAAATTGGCGCTATTAAAATCAGATTTTGCACCAGTGCTCACTTCTTCTAATCTGTAGGCATTGTTACCCAGATTCTTAACTACCCGGAACGGGCCAATGAATTTCGGACAGAACTTGGCGAAGACTTTGTTCTTAGGGTCGGAGATCGGTGGTCTACGAACCAGCACTAATTCTTGTTCTTGTAACTCTCGGTGAAACTTCTTTCCTCGGTACCGTCTCAGCCTTCGGTCCGCTTGGTTCCTCATGTGCTCTCTCGTTCGCTGGATTCGCAAATCATGCGCTAATAATGGATCCCTTGGGCAAGGAATGATCTTGTCCCAAGTTCTTTCCGGCAATATGTTGTGGTGTACAATCAGTGGGACTTGACCCGTCGACTCGTGCTTAGTAGTGTTCATGCACATCTCAATTTCCCCTACTTTGTCTACCCATTTATTGTGTTCGTTAGGAATCATTACTCTGTAGTATTTAGCGACACAGCGAATTGTTCTTTCGCTCGGATTTCCACAAGGATGACGAATACTTGAAAATATGTGTTTGATTCCTAGGCTCTCCAAACCTTGCCTAAAAACATTGCTTGTGAAATAGGTACCGTGATCTGATAGAATGGATTCCGGCTTCCCAAGCATCGGAATGACTTTGTTCTTAATTCGACTAAGGACTTGTCCTGATGTCGTCTTCTGAATAGGACATAGCACGACCATCTTCGAAAATACATCGACACATACCAAGAGGTGTCGGCATCCACGCTTTCCTTTTACTAAAGGACCAAAGCAATCAATCGCGAGCATCTCGCATGGTTTCTGCGGTAATAGTGGTCTTGGAGGTTGTTTCAGAATAAAGTTGTTCGGCTTTGTGCGCTGACAAGCGTCACACGTTCTAATTACTTCAACAATGGTGAATCTCATCTTGGGCCAAGTAAAGGTCTCCCCTATCGTAGCTTCAGTCTTATCCGTGCCGATATGTGCTAGGCTCTCGTGAACATGCCAAGTTAATCCCCTCTGTAGTGATGCTGGAACTAAGATCCGCAGTTTAGTATGATGCTCATCCACGTACTTATGTAACAAGTTATTCAAGTAGTGAAATCTCGCTTGTTTAGCACTGGCTTCCCGGTACTCCGGTGAATTTGGTTGTAACTCCTTCCTATATAATTTTATCATCATCATCATCCATGGGTCAGCTTCTTGCTCCTTCCGAATATCCTTCAATCTTGCCAAAAACTCACGAGCCTTAGGTGTCAAGGTAATATTGTGAACTTCCGCTGTTACTTCGTTTCCGTCCTCAGGGTTTCTACTCAAGGCATCTGGTATGACGTTCAATTTCCCAGGACAATGCTCTATTGTAATGTCAAACTGCTGTATGTAGATGGACCAGCGCGTAACTCTCTCACTTGCTATTGTTGTCTTAAATAAAAATGTCAGTGCATGGTGGTCGGTTCTAACAATGATGGAATAACCATAGATCATCTTGCGCCACTGTTGGAGAGAATATAGAATTGCTAGTAGCTCAAGTTCCGTAACTGTGTAGTTCCTCTCATGTTTCCGTAATTTACGACTCGTAAATGCCAAATAGGATTTCTTCTTGGGTTCTTCAGCGTCCTCTTGGTACAGCATAGCACCAATCCCAATTAACGAAGCATCTGCTTGAATGATAAATTGTTTCTCAAAATCCGGATATCCAAGTTTCACACAGTTTTCCAATAAATCCTTCGTTGCTTTAAAAGACCTGTCGCACTCATCGTTCCACGACCATCGATTCGCTTTCTTCAACATCTCCTGCATAGGCGCTACTGTTTCTGTGTAACCAGGGCAATTTTCTTTGAAGAAACCTGTCACTCCCAAAAATGCTCTAACATGTTTGACTTTGGTAGGTGTGGGAAATTTCTTAATAGCATCAATCTTGGCTGGATTAGGCCGCACGCCCTCGACATCAATTATATGTCCCAAATATAAAATTTCGCTCTGGCAAAAATGTGACTTTTTTAAGTTGATCTTGAAGTTCATGGTCCTCAGGTTGTCCAGCAGTTTATTTAAATTTATCAAGTGTTCTTCCATTGTCTCAGAAGCGATTAATATGTCATCAACATATCTCGTGGTGAAGTTCTTGACCTCCTCAGTCAGATTTCTATCGAGTGCTCTAATGAGTGCACATCCCGCAGTTTTCACGCCAAAGGGCATTCGACACCAGATATAACTTTGATTATCGAATAAAAATCCCGTCAACAGTTGGGATTTTTCTTCAAGTTCAAGATGGTGGAAACTATTCGTCAAATCAACACTTGAGTATATCTTCTTCCCACGGAAGCCTTTCAAAACATCTTTGATCCTCGGTGCTTGGTCGTGCTCAACTAGCAGTTTGCTATTTAAAACTCGCGCGTCTAGGCACAGCCTAATTGATCCGTTTGGCTTGGTCACAGCCAATATTGCGTTCAGATAAGGAGTTGCAGCTTTCCTTATCATGCCAGAATCTAATAAGTTAGTAATAATATCCTTCACCTGAGAAAAATGCTTCTCTGGGATCGGGTACAATTTACTTTTAAATGGGGTCCAATCTGTTACCTGCATCGCATATTGAAAATTTAAAACTTTCCCAGGTACGGTGTCAAACGCTCCTTTATGTAATCTTAAAATTTCTTCCAATCTTCTTCTATCAGATTCCCCTACGATGGCTTCCTTAAGTCGCTCCTGAAGTAGAATTTCGAATTTGGTTCCGCCCATTTCTTCTTCCGCCAAATGCACCCAAAGTTCCTGCGAAATATCTCGGCTATCCATCTCTAGCACTGCTGTCTGGTTAACTTGCTCTCCCCTCAAGATCTTATCTCCGGCCTCATTAGTGCATTCCTCAACAACCCAAGTATTTGCCTCTCTCTCCAGCGGATTCTCTTCCATATTTAAACCCACATGATCCAATCCTTCTACTTGTTTGAAGCTTACAGTGTTGTTATGTAAATCAATTACAGCATGAAAATCGCAGATGAAGTTGGCTCCTAAAATTATATTGTAGTTCATCTTTGGAATAACAATGAATGTTTGTGAAAAAGTATGGTTCAATATTTCCAGATCTAGAAATGCTTGCTGTTTACAATTCATAGTTTTGTCAGGAATGACACCTCTGACTTTCATTAGCGGTACCGGCATAATAGGAACAGTCTGTTTTCTTGCTATTTCCTTTATCAAAATTTCAGTGACTAAGCTCACCTGGCTACCTGTATCAATCAAACATCTCACCCTCATACCTCCAATATGCGCGTAAATAATTGGTAGCTGTCTGATAACATTTTCACGGTTCTTCACCACTTCCTCCAGGCAGTCGTCTGGGAATGCTACCCACTCTTCTATATTGGCCACTATCATCTCTTCTTGCTCCCTGGCGATCTCCGTTTCTAGCCTGTCTCCTTTCAGTTCATTTGGTTTTTTTTTATCCCGGGCCCCATTAGATGTGTTTCGCCGGTTATCATTCTGTCGCTCCTGTTGCCTCAGTAAACTCTCTGCCCCCTCTCCTTGATGGTTATCTGGGCTGTGTCTATTCGCCATGGCACGCCCCCACTTCTCCTTCTCCGCTTCTTCATTACTTAATTGATCCAAGTATTTACGGGATTCAATATATCGTTCGTCCCAGTTATTCCTATAATCCCCTCTGTTTTCTTGGCGATAGTCCCTGCCGTAACTCCATCTACCATCTCCATTTCTTTGGTAAGGTCTACCTTGTCTCTGGTTTCCCCTCCAATTCGTGTATTCCCGCTGGTACGTCCACTGATTATTTTGATTTTGGTTATTCTGATGATATCTCCCGCGGTTATTCTGATAATTCTGATTGTTGTTATGGAACTGGTTTCGGCCGTCAAAATCTTGTCTTCTTGGCGTGAACTGTGTCCCTGTGGACTGTGTCTTACTTTGGTTCCCCTGGCCGTGGTTATTTTGGAGTCCCTGAACTACCTCTGCCGTGTTGACACATTCCAAATTCCTTCTGCCTGTCTGTGGGCTTACCATACTCGTCTCATCTAAGTGTCTGAGTAATTCTTCGGCTTGGACTGCGGTCTGAATATTTCCTGCGACTAATAATTGTTGGATATGCATTGGGAGTTGTTTTCCGATGGTTAGAACCATATTCGGCTCGCTAGGCGGGTCATCAAAATCCCTGAATTTTACCAATTGCTGACTGAAGAATTCTGAAAAACGGGTTGGATGTGTACTGTGGTATTTGCGCGTGTACAGGTCCATTCTTAACCCTTGCTGTAACGAAGGACTCCAAAACTTCTTCAAAAACGCCTCGCGGAATTGAGCCATGTCTGTAAACGTGTACTTGAAACTTAAAAACCAGGTCAGGCTAGGTCCTTCTAAAAATTTTTCCACCAGTCTTAATTGTTTCTCCGGGCCGATGTGTTGGTCATTAAAGTAGTCAGTTAATTGCCGTAGAAATGCTTTGGGAGTGGTTCCTGAATGTTCTTTAAACTTATCGGGCTTAAAATCATTACCCCGAATGACTTGGATGACTTGGGCTGGTGCCAAGTTCGGTTGCGGAGTTGAAGTCTCCCCCCTGTACTGCTGGAATGCATTAGTCGTTAGTCTGGGACTTTGACCCCGACTCGTGTCCTCAGCCAACTTCGAACCTGCCGGACTTCCAATACTTGTTTGCTTTTCCGGAATATTTTCGTTTGAAAATAATGTCGCATTCTCTAACGATCTAATCTCGTTTTTTATGATTAATTCTGAATGTTC
The DNA here is from genome assembly GCA_946902985.2 of Meconema thalassinum. Classification (NCBI taxonomy): domain Eukaryota; kingdom Metazoa; phylum Arthropoda; class Insecta; order Orthoptera; family Tettigoniidae; genus Meconema; species Meconema thalassinum. The sequence goes on from OX336388.2 coordinate 862,073,331, forward strand.
CTGTAATTTCGACTTCATATTTTCCTCCAGTGCCTGCATTCGCTTTAAAACTGCCTGCCTGTCTTCCTTATTCGCATGAGCATGCTGGTCCCAATCTCGCCGGATCCTACTTTTTAAGCTATTTATTTTCTCCTCGTTCCTCTCCTGATTTTTCTCTAGCTCTTCACTTATCCGTTCCTGCGTTTTCACTAGTTGTTCCCCCACCTCTTCTCTTATAGCCTCTTGCGTTTTTATTAGCTGACCTTCCAAATTATCCTGAGTTTTGACGAGCTGCTCCCCTACTTCTTGTCTTATGACCTCTTGTGTGTTTATTAGCTGGCCTTCCATCTCTTTTCTTATGATCTCTTGTGTTCTACCTAATTGCTCCTCTAAATTTTCCCGCAAGTGTATCCGCTCGGTTTCAGCCTTAACTTCGACTTTATCTATTTCCTTTATTAATTCCAGCACGTTGTTATCTACCGAATTAATTTGCTGCTGTAGTTTCTCTTGGGTTTTCTTCACTCCCGCGGTGTTACTGACACATGCTGCCTCTATCTGCTTGAGTTTATCTGCCACCATCTCGTCAAATTGTACTAATTTGTTATCAAATTTCGCCTCCAATTTCTTCATTTCGCCTAACTGTTTGATGTTGTTTTCCGCAACCTCGCCTGCCAGTTTCTCTACTTTTTGAACGCTCTGATTAATATCATTCGTGATTTTTCCTAACTGTTCGGTTTGTGTTACCGCCTGTTGTGACAATTTGTGGTTTAGTTCATTGAATTGTTTGTCAGTGTCTAATTTCTGGACTTCTAACTGGACCGAAATGTTACCGCTCATATCAAGTAATTGTTTTTCACTATGCTCACGCTGAGCTTCTAATTGTTCTTTTAATTGTTCTTCCGTTTTCGCGGACATTTGTTCTAATTGTTTTTCACTATGCTCACGCTGAGCTTCTAATTGTTCTTTTAATTGTTCTTCCGTTTTTGCGGACATTTGTTCTAATTGTTTTTCACTATGCTCACGCTGAGCTTCTAATTGTTCTTTTAATTGTTCTTCCGTTTTTGCGGACATTTGGATCGACATCTGTTCTAACAATGCCTTTATCTCATCAACACTCGCCATATCACACAGACAAATATATTCAGAGAAAAACAGGGTTATGGGCTAAGGTTTCAGCCCTATACGCACATACATGTCACACATTTAAATATTACTGGCTCTAATTTAATGAAAATTTCAGTAACAAAATTTACTGAATACAAAGACACTTATTCCCAAACAACAAAATAACCCCTAGTGATCTGCTTTTAAATTCCTAACCAACAGAATTTACGAAACACCAATTAACCGAAGTCAATTAAATGTCAAATATAAGGCAACATCTTCCTGCTTTGACTGAGTTCATCAATAATGCAAATTTCTAATTTTAATGTGGGCGCCAGAACAAGTTTATAACAAATACCAAATCAAATTCTAACCTTGTTCAATATTTCTAACTTTAGGAACTCAGTGATTTTACTAATGCACATGGCGGTACAACATCGCCTCCATTTACTGAATTTACATGTCCGCTTGACCTGGCATCATTTCTCAACGAAATAAATATGAGATCAGCGAAGCAACAACAACAACAATCCCCACTTGGGCAGCCATTTTTGTTTTATGAACCCTTGCAAAGAAGCATATGAGACTCAGATTCGGGGCGTAACAGGTCATATTCGTAAGTTGCTGTCAGGGCGCTTCATTAACTTGCAGGGTAACATATAACAATATAACATGCAGGAAAGAGTGAAGCCAGGGTTAAAAACAACTGAATTTAATAACAAATCACCATATTTACATAAACAATTAACAACAAAAACTCCCACTTGACTCCCGCTTAATAAAAATGCCAAAACTTAGGCGATATCTCTGGAGAGATTAATTACCTGGACCAAGTGTCCTTAAATAAAACGATACAAAAAAAAAATGACCATATAAGTGCGTACGCCGTTCTACATGCACCACGATGTGTACTTTGAATGCGTGATTCGTTATCATCCAGAATGACCCTTCAGACAACGAATCCGCATTTCCTAGAGCTAGACCGACACAAGGGAACACAACTACAATACTTAAGTTAAATCGACACTTCCTAAATCTACTATAAACAAACACAAAATTTCCGTGTGAAATTGGACTTAAATTGCCGTAGCAACATTTACTGCCTAAAAACTTAGGACTTCTCACACAAATCAACACAAGTACATTAACACGTGACCAATAGAAAAATACTCAAATGACCGCTGTCAAAATTTACAAATACTCTACCACTACACCACACGGGTGTGACAAACAAATTTACATGAAATCGAGTCATCAACAAAGCAATAGGCAAACAGCCAACATTTACGTTAACCACAATATTCTTATCCATACAAGGTACAACAATCCGTTACACACATGGCGAACTCCCCAATTAATTATGGCTTAAAATTTAGCCATCACAATGAACAGGTTTGCTGCATGAAAGCTTACAGGGTTCAGTCGGACAAATAGGACTGCCTATCAAAATAAGTCACAGGCAAAACGGGCGGTTTGTGGAACTCTGCATGTCTGTCAACCCACGTGTCAATAACCTCGACCTCCCAGAACATGGGGTCGAACCTCGAAGAAATGTGCCCCAAAGCACAATAATACGTGTGTGTCAGAAAAACAATATGGACAAGAATCAGCAGTCTCCCAAGAGCACTCTGTCTTTCCATCTAAAAATACAACAGCAGCAAAAAATATATAAGGGCGGTAGGACAACTACCCCCTCCTCACGTAGAATCAACACACACAAGACACATCAACACACACTTAATCACACGTATGGGTTGTGACAGACCCTGAAATAAAAGACACAAATAATATCCACATGCTGGCGCCATCGTTCCATGCCGTGACTAGTCACCTGAAAAGGACTCAAGAAAAATCTATCAAAATTAGAACGAAGGTGTTCTATAATTACTTTTAAGTTGGTGCACTCGGCTACCCTAACATGAATAATAACCTGTTCAGCAAAATGTTTTACAATCATTTCCTCCCATTCCTATTTCAAAATATTAACGTTAATAAAGCACCATTTATCGAATGTAACGGGTTCCGCAATTGCAAGGATAAAAATCACGCACGCACGCCGCGTACATTACATATGACTCAAAAAAATCAAAATATCAACAAACACTTTGGCCACGCGCCAACGGACATTTAAACATATAGTGTCGGTACAAGAAAAACAGCTAAAAAAACAAGAAAGAAAAACATGACTATTTACAAAGTTCCCCGGCCAAATCTAACTACATAATTGAAATAATCCAATTTTAGTACATCACCGCTTCTGCATGTAGGACTAAGGACATCCTCCTCAACCCATTGCCCTATGGACAATTTAGCACTCCATAGTAGTCGTCTGCGTTGATTTCTTGAAGCTCATCCCAACTTCAAACCACGTGCTGATCATCTTGGTCTCGACTCCTTGGCAGAAAAGTTCAATGTTAAATATTTGCCTATCTATAATCGCTTGCAGGCTACTCAGTTCACCCACAATTGTCCTACTGCGATTAATAGCGAAGACTGGCCCTAATTATATCGCACATACGCACTATAAAAACACATACAATACACACAATTTATACATAAAATATACATCTCGAGTCCGCGCCACTGGCTCGTTAACAAGTTCAAAATCCTGGCTGCACTCGCAGTCGCTATCTCGTCCGGTATTTCCGTCCCGTCTTATGGACTTCGGTTCTGGTAAGCGCTAATGAGGGTGATACGATACTTCCCCCTTAAAGTTGAACTCGTCGTCTTTAAAAGAATGTTACAGTTTATCACGCGCTGGCGTGAAATATTTAGATCACACAACTTAGTTGATTTTAGAACAAAATGTATTATAGCTTTTAAAATTCGATACTGCAAACGCTGCGACTTTAGCTTCCCAGAGCTCATAAAATAAATTAGGTTCACTGATTTTAGAGCGTCAAAAATCACACTTCAAACTGGCGTGGAGTATGCCTCTGAAGGCTCCACACAATAAGTACTTAGATTGGCGTCAGGCCAGACTATTTATGAGAAACTGACAAGGGCGGCGGAGTGGGGCAAAGTCGGATAAAAACTTCCAGAGTTTTTGTCTCACAAAGATGGGGCTAGTGTCATTCTTCTCCAAATGAATCCAACGTCTCAAATTACTCGAGCGGAGATTAATCCGTTCGGCGGTTCCTTAGATACACACTTCCGCGCGCTTTTTACTACTGACGCCGTCCACCTCGTGGTCACGGCTTGGTCTCTTGCGATTGGCTGATTCAATCGTATGTTCGTTGAGAGGACCTCGTGATTCTCCCTTTATGTCTCCAATTTTGGTACAGTAGTTGCACAATTTGGCCTTGAACTCGACTAATTCTGGCCGTCCCCCAGGAATAGCTACCAACTCAGCTTCTGTTGCAATCATTACGAAATGCTGGCCTCCCTAATATCCAAGTCGACTTCCTTATGTGCTGCCTGGGCCGTAGTAATAATAATAATAAATATGAATACTTATTTATCGAAGATCAATAAGGGTTCAATATGGATCTATCTAGAATAATGACGAAATTAAGTTGGTAATATCGAAATTTCTATTTAGTTCGAAATACTGTATACCTGGCATAATGTAGCCTAATAGAGAACTACAGTTGGCAGTCCTGGTGTCTGAATATATTCTTAGTTCCATCTCTTAAGGTACAGAATACAAAATGGATTGGAATCCGGGCTAGCCATAGGAAACAACAACAAAATTTGGTTGAAGTCCAATGGATAGAATGGACGTTACATGCAGTTACACATTGGATCTAACAGCGCTCGTAAAATCACGTTGGCAACAATGTCATGCAAGTATTGGTCAGAAATAATCTAAAATAATATTGTTACGTGCCACCCCCTAGTGGCACTTTTGTTAACTGGATTACGGTGGGTAGAAAGCACAGCACAGGATGTTCCTTTAAAGAAATAATTAATTTTATTGCGGCCAGAAAGATACACTTCTCATCAGCAAATACAAGCAATTGGAACCTTACTCCAGTTTCCTCAAGTCTCTTGCTTATGGAGAGCTCTTGCTCCCTTTACATTTGTCAACAGTTAATCCTCTCGCTAATGAGTCTGGTGGCCTTGACAGAACTACATGCAACTCTTCCTTTTGTACACAAATTACAGTTACTTACGATAGCCTTCTACACGCTGCTTCGCTGCTCACGAGCTGGGAAACAATGTCACTGGATTTCGTAACTCGCACGGCACTTCACAATATCTCTGACGCTCGGTGAAATCACACTCACTCAAAACACAGGCAGTCCCCTGTATGCTTCTCACTTCCTCGCTGTCAAGAGAAACGGCTTCACTAGGGGTTTCGCAAGTCACCACACTTCTGTCGCTCAGGATAAACGCTCGCACTAGCTCGTAAAACACACACAACAACAACTGCTTGACAGGTCGCTCTTATATAGCAGGCCGGTGACTCAATAAATGCTTCTAGACCCATCCAGGGTTCACGGCTTCTGGAGGCTTCCTTCACTGGCTGAGTCACGAATATCCTGGACCATCCCTTTGTCCTAGTAGTCCTGTTGCATAAGGCGCACGCAATAAACTGAGGCAGAGCAGCCCAGCCCTGGGGCAGTTGTGACTCATGCGGCGAGCGATGGAACGAACTCACAGCCGCAACAATATGATCTATTGTTGTGCCAATTTTGGATGAAATCCATTAGTTAGTATAGAAGTTACATGCATTTTAAAATTGGACTTATCATCAGGCTTAGAATCATTTTGGCAACACTGCCATGTATGGGTTCCTGGAAATTGAACTAAAATATTATTATATATACGTGTGCCAATTTTGAAATAGCTCCCATTCACTCCTTCCAAGATATCCAACATGGAGCTCAAATTTCAATTGCGATTTTTCAGCAGTTGCTAGCACTGACATCATTTTCAAATACGGCATTGAGATATTCACTCATACCAAATTTTGTTTGGATTGCTACATCCGTTTAGGAGTTAATAGGGGGAGGGGGCACACACACACAGCCAGACAGACAGACAGACACACATTTGTCCTCATTTTTGCAAAATGTGAAAAGTAGGCTAAGAATTAGAATGAAAATACAGTATTTTTATTACTATAGTTTATTTTAATTTTAAATGGTTTTTATTTTTGAAAATATATCAAGCATCTTATGTCAAGGAGATAAACGAAAAATTATATCGTTTACAGAAATATTAACACTTCCTCAAAACATTCGTTCAAATTTGGCTGAAAAATTCAACCATCTGCATCTTTGACAACATAAATTGTCCTTGTAGTAGGTGGTTAATATATAGACCACTAACCTATAAAGGGTTAAAGGGGATGTCCCGTGTATTTAGATGTGTGTGTGCGGGAGGGGATTTATGTGTTAACCTGTGTTATTGTGGTGCCAGCAATAATGTGTGTATTTGAAAATTGGGGATAGGATTCGGAAAGAAGCTACCGTGGTCTTAAGTTAGTAATCATCCCCGCATTTACCTGAAGTTGATGTGGGGAAACCAGGGAAATGAGTTACTGTAGTTCAGAAAATAACTTGTCAGACTAATATTTCTTGTGTCCAAGATCGCGGGTTCAAACCCGGCCGAAGTCGTCGGACTTTTTAAGAGCGTTAAAATTATCTCAGTATGCATTCCTTCGGAGGGGAAGTAAAGCAAGAGGTTCCATGTCATGGATTTATGGCATGAAAAAGAACCTTCCACTAACTACACTTATGGAAGCTAAAATTCATAGGTTAGTTTCATAACTCTATATTAGATCAATCGTTCGCCCCCAGGTGCTGACTGCGATGGTATTTAGTAGTCACGTCCGCTGCTAGGTGTCGGGGACGGTAGCATTTGGTAGCAAAGGTAGGAACTACTTGAAAAAATTAATTGTCTGCAGTCCTTGTAGCTGAATCACAGATAACACACACCAATACAGCCATCACAATTATCCTCCCATCGGAGGTGTGGAAGATGCTTGGATCACAAGCAGCTCAGTTTCTAGCAGATCTCTTCAACAAGATCATCAATGAAAACGAAGCTCCTCTTACTTGGCTCAGCAGTGTAACGATACCAATATGGAAAGGTAAAGGAGATGTGCACAACTGCTCAAATTATCGACCGATTCGCCTGCTTTGCCACACTATGAAGATATTTGAGCGTATCGTGGATACACGCCTTCGTGACATAATCAAGATTGCCTCAAACCAATGTGGTTTTATGAAAGGTACAGGGACAATCGATGCTATTCATGCCGCTCGTCTTTTGATGGAAAGGCACCTAGAAAAGCGGAAACCACTCCATACAGCCTTCTTGGATCTTGAAAAGGCCTTCGACAGGGTACCTCGTGATCTAATATGGTATGCACTACGACAGCATGGGGTACCAGAAGCATATGTTCAATGGGTTCAGCCTCTTTATCGGAATGTCACCAGCTATGTCCGATGTGCTTCAGGAAACTCTGCAACTTTTCCCATCAGAGTTGGTGTTCATCAGGGGTCAGCTTTGTCCCCGCTCCTGTTCATCATCTGTCTTGACACCATCGCAGCCGAACTACTGCAACCACATCCCTGGACCTTGCTCTATGCTGACGATATCATTGTAGCCTGCAAGTCTCGCCAAGAATCGGAACAACATGTTCAATGTTGGAAAACTGCACTAGACACCCATGGCCTACGACTTAATATTGGGAAGACAGAGTACTGATATCGCGCCAGGAGTTGGCAGTTGGGTTTGAACTGCAGATATCTTCCCGCTCACTGCGTATCGCGCATTCCAAAAACATTAAGTTAGTCACTACTTGTTTAACTCAGCACATTCCTTCTTTCACTGGCTGTGTGTCGTGTGCTGCAATATCAGCGATTGGCATGCGCGAAGCCGATATATTTAAGTTTGGAATATGAGGTCCGCGCATGCGTATTGCAAGACCCCCCGCTCCCCGTCACGCGATATCAGTATATGGAGTGTGGAGTACCAAGTGAAGGATCTATTCACATTGATGGCACTGAACTCCGAAAATCATCTGCATTCAAATACTTGGGTACGCTAATCTGTTCAGATGGCCGAACACTCCCAGATGTCCGAAACAGAGTCAACGCTGCATGGCTGAAATGGCGCCAAGTTACTGGAGTCCTTTTTGACCTGAATGTGCCACTATATCTGAAGTCGAAAATTTACAGAACCATCGTTCGACCTGTAGCACTGTACGGTACTGAATGCTGGCCAGTAACGAAGAGACATGAACAACAACTACATGTCATGGAGATGAAGATGATTCACTGGACACAGGGACTTACTAGACTGGACCGCATCAGGAATGACAATGTTCGAGCTACATTTGGTGTGACTCCAATCCATGAAAAAATGCGGGAGAGCCGTCTGCGTTGGTATGGGCATGTACTGCGTAGCAATCACTCTTCAGTCGCACTTGACATCAGTCCAGAAGGCCGACGACCGAGAAAGCGCTGGCTGGATACTATGCGGGAGGACATGCAACTAGTGAATGCCACAACTAGAGACGCTCAAGATCGAGCAGTATGGAAGAAAAAGTGCAGAAAAGCAGACCCTGCAATAAAGCGGGACTAATGCTAGGAAGATGATGATGATCAGACAAATTCTACACACACACAAACTGCACGGGGCTACATGACCGCGTTGTCTCAGTCCCTAATCTAAGGAACCAACCAACCAATCAATATTATTTGGCCAACTTTGTGAAACTGATATTTCTATCCATCCAAACTGGAGTTAAAGGTCTCACTATACGCATTACAAGTACCAAACTGTCAGCAGTCTACATCCTATACACCCGGGCGCCATGAATAATATACATGAAACACTCTTCCATTCAATCAGAGCCTCCATGTCTTAGGTGGCAGCAAGGTGGCCTCTTACCGCTGGGTCCGTGGTACAAATCCTGGTCACTCCATGTGAGATTTGTGCTGGACAAAGTAGGGGCAGACAGGTTTTCCCCCGGGTACTCCTGTTTTCCCTGTCACATTTTTATTCCCGTTACACTCTCCACTATCATTTCATTTCATCTGTCATTCATTTAATCATTGCCCCAGGGGAGTGCACAGGCTTCGGCAGCCGGCACAGTTCATACCCTCGCCGCTAGATGGGGGCTTCATTCATTCCATCCCTGACCTGGTCGGTCGACTGGAAGCAGGCTGTGGATTTTCACTCTTTCATTCAATCGAATTTTCTGGATTTAAAACAAAATGCGTTCCTAAATGGAATGCATTAGGTAACATTTCTTGGCAGTAATTTCATTTATTGTCTTCTTTGTCAGACGAAACAAATCGGAAGGAGCAAGAAAGAAACACAAGTGCCAACTAGAATGGGAGTAATGAGTCTTAAGAAGACGAGAGATAGAGATGGGGAAGTAAACCGCGAGTGAAGATGGCGGTCGGATTGGCTGAGAATGGCTTCACAAAAGACAAAGTCCCAAGTGCGGACTAACAAGAGGAAGTGGGGAGGGGGAAGGAGGATCAGCTCCATTAACGACAGGGACAGGCAAGGCAAGCGAAGCGGGTGGTGGACGAAACGATCAATGAAAATCAGACAAAAAGAGTTCCCTATAGGTAGGCTTGCCATATTTTTGGTGAGTGGAACCGGGACACATTAATAGGGAATGGCCTTACCAGGGGGTCTGGGGCGGTCCGCCCCCCCCCCCCCCGGGAATTTCTTTAAAAATTAGAAGAAAAATTGTGAGTTTTAATCCTTTTTTTAAGCCTCGCAAGTGACCGGAGGGGGGAATCTGGCAGCCTAAATTGTTAATTCTACACACCTTTTAGAAATAAAAAAGGAATTTTTGCTACATAAAAATATATAATTTTTCCTTTTTAATGATATTTTTTTCTGGTCTACCATCTAGAAAGAAGTGTTAATAAAATACAATTTAAAATACTAAAATTGTTTAATTTAACAATTACTAAGTTTTACTATTTTTTGAAAAACTACAACTTGTTGTCTAACTACAAAAACAATCAATTAATGAGTTAACAATATTAATCCTTGTTTGCAAACCACTCATATTGTTGACTTGAATGTACTTTTTTCAAAATGTATTTCTTAAGGTAGATCTTTTCATAAAAATCATAGCAAAAAAGGCCAAAGTTGGTTTTACAAACAACCAATGTTCTTACAGTGGACTCTTTCATTAATGCTCAGGCATTGTTCATTAGAGAAAACACCCTTTCCCTTTTTACATCTTACAGCCATTTTCCGGGACATTGATAAAACCGGGCGGGACACCGGAATAAGGGCAAAATACCGGGACTGTCCCGGTCAAACCGGGACGTATGGCAAGTCTACCTATAGGTAAAGCCCTGCGAGGATGCGGATATAGTTTGCATGACTGTGCGGATAGCTTTTGGCTTACAATCCGAACTTATTGAATAACATTACTAGAACCCGAATGTTATGACATATACTTTTCCGTTTTTCTCTTCATGACAAATGTATGGAGAGGAGCCCGGCCAAATAATATTGGTTGGTTGGTTCCTTATTTTAGGGGCTGCGACAACGCGGTCTTGCAGCCCCGTGTACTTTGGGTGTGTGTAGAATTATTCTGATAACCGGTTTTAATTGTGATGACTGTATTAGTGTGTGTTATCTGTGATTCAGGAAGAAGGACTGTGGACGATTAATCTTTTCAAGTATTTCCTACTTTTGCTACCGTCCACGACACCAAGCTGCCGACGTTGCTACTAAATGCCATCGCATTCTGCACCTGGCGGCCGTTGGAACTAATATAGCGTTATGAAACTAACCTACAAATTATAGCTTCCACAAGTGTAGTTATTGGAAGGTTCTTTTTATGCCCTAAATCTATGACATGGGACCGCCGGCTTTACTTCCCCTCCGAAGGAAGGCATACTGAGAGATTTTTAATGCTCTTAAAAATGAAAACTATAACTAATACTAACTACAGACTTACATACTAGAAGATGAAATGGTAAACAAATAATGTATAAGGCAAATAAATGACAGGAAGAAAAGAAATGCCTTCAACCCTCGAAGAATGAGGATTGAGGGACTTGGAAGGAGGGAGAGCCATGAAAGGCAGATAGGAAAGGGAAAGAGGAGAGGGCCTGCCCCAAAGTCAGTGGAGAAAGTAGACAGAATGGACCCAGCTCAGGAAACCCCCGAGATCGCCAACTTCCCAACTCACCAGCCATGAGCCCTTGAGGATGTAGCAGTATCCAGGGTGCACCAGAAGTGGTGGGGCTACATACACTCTGCCTCCTTAAGGGCCTTGAGATGAAGGTAGGAGGTAACATGAAAAGAAAAACAAGGCTGACACCTCGCAGAGGAAGGGTAACAGGAAAGATGAACCATGGGTCAATTAAGGCGGGAAAGGAAGAGAATCCCTAGGCCCCGGATACCCTAATACTGACTGGGTCGGAAGAGAACAAGAGTTGACCAAGAGAGGACGACGGAGAGGAGCCCGGCACAAGTAAGTGGAAGAAATGCCAGACTCAGCTGGGGTCCCGTGGTCGCCAACCCACGTCCCACTAGATTTGAGCCCTGGGGGGACTTAGCAAAGACCCTCGTAATACTCGCGCATGGAAAAACGTTTGATTTAACACTGTACACCCCAATAGGCTAAGACACGATTCATGTGTTAGCTTCAGTATTATCAATAGTAAGCAATGAGTGGTAAGAAACGTAATGTTTACCTTTGATTAATCAGTAGACTGAACATTGAAGTAAAAAAACAAACTCCAGCAGAACATAATTGATTGTGTTTTAGAAATATCATTGCAGACACCCATAGCTTTTATTTTTCAATTTATTTACAGCATTTTTCATTACAATTACTAATTTGAATTTATATTATTTTTAGCCTATTTAGGCTTATGAGATCACCTTTTGTCCATGTGTCTGTGTGTGCGTGTGTGTGTGATTCGTGTGTGTGTGTCCCCCTAATAACTGTTCAACGGCTGGAGAGATTTCAATGAAACTCGGTAAGATCATAGCACCATTCTGGACGACCACGACCGTTTCCTTCAAATTTTATTGTGTCGCACCAATCCAACATGGCGGCTGTGCGAAATATTTCACCAGCATTCAATATCTCCGAAACTATTACCGATATCACCCTGAAATATTGTACGGTGATAAAGGGCACTACTAGAAGTTCATCTAAGGGACGTTCAAAAACCTGGTAACTATAAAACCAACATGGCGGCCAAGCGAATTTGAGACTTTTAAATAGACTTTTCTCGCGATTTAACCATCCAAACGTAATGAAACTTGGTGCAGCAAATGTTTATACACATTGTAATGCACTAGCGTCTAACTTAGTTCAATTGTTTACATAACCTCAAAATGGAGGCTGTTCGAAATATTTCACTGGTATTCTATATCTCCGAAACTATTACAAATGTCACTCTGAAATTTTGTACGGTGATAAAAGGCTCTGCTACAAATTTATCTAAGTATCATTCAAAAACCTGTTTAGTACAAAACGAACATGGCGGCCAAGTGAAGTTGACTTATCTCGTGATTATTATTCTCGAGTCAGAAAACATCAAATAAACACAGATACAAATACTATGACTACAAATATTATATAGTATTTGACCAAAACTTGGCCACTTCCACTGCATTCTGTGATGCTTCATCAAGTTCATCTTCTGTGCAGGAGGTCGGGCACAGTCTACACTGAAGCATATGTTTCACAGTCTGATCTTGTCCACAGCCACACTGTATGTCGTCTTCCTTAATGTAGCCCCACTTTGCAAGATTGATCTTAGTTCTGCCCACTCCTGATCTTAATCTATTCAAGGATTTCCATGTTACCCAATCTTGATCATGACCAGGAGGTAAAGTTTCGGCTATCCTTTTCCAGCCCAGGAGAGGAGATTTCTTAGCTTTCCATAATTCTAGCCTGGCTTTTTCACATGTAGTCTTCAATTCTTTGGATGTTCTTAGGAAACTCTTCCTAGACTTCAGCCTCAGAGCATGTAGTTCCTGCCCATGTAGAGGATGGGTTGCTTCCTGAACAACTTTCTTCCTTTCCTTGTTTGCAGCTACTTCTCGTCGAATAGAGGGTGGTGCTATTCCTGCAAGCTGGTAGAGGCATTCTGTTGGTGTTGATCTTAAGCATCCAGTTATAGTTCTACACGTTTCATTGAGAGCTACGTCTACCTGTTTAGCATGAGTTGAGTTATACCAAACCGGGCAGGCGTACTCTGCAGCGGAATAACACAATGCCATTGCAGATGTTCGAATAGTGTCAGGTTGGCTACCCCATTGTGATCCGGCCAGTTTCCTCAGAAGATTATTCCTGGTGTGAACTTTGGACTTGGTGTTCAAACAGTGTTTCTTGTAGATAAGAGCTCTGTCCAGTGTCACTCCTAGAAATTTTGGGGTGTAACAGTGTTCCAGTTCAACTCCTGACCATGTTACCTTCAGTTTACGAAAGGCTTCCCTGTTTCTCAGGTGAAAGGCACATACTTGTGTCTTGGAGGGATTTGGTTTCAGTTGATTTACGACATAATATTTGGACAGATCCTTAAGGGCACTCGTGAGGTTGTTCTCCACTGATTCAAAATCCTTACACTGTGTAGCAAGAGCGAGATCGTCAGCGTACAAGAAACTCCTGGTGTTGGGAGCTATCGGCTGGTCATTTGTATACACGTTGAACAGAAATGGAGCGAGAACACTTCCTTGGGGTAGGCCATTCTTCTGTAGTCTCCAACGGCTGCGTTGCCCCTGGAAGTCCACAAAATATCTCCGATTCTGCAGGAGAGTAGCAATGAACCTGGTTAGGCTGGAGTTCTTAGTCAGCGTGTAGACCTTAGTAAATAGAAGCTGATGATTAACAGCGTCGTAGGCTGCCGATAAATCGACAAATGCCACTCCAGTTACCTTAGCTGCTTCGAAACCATCCTCTATGAATTGCGTAAGGTTCAGCAACTGCCCAGTACAGCTTCTGCCGGGACGAAATCCAGCTTATTAACTGTGGCCCTGAAAAGGACTCGGTTGATGTTTCTGGTGTGAAAGGATCAGCCGTCAGAGAATGTTGATTAATTCTCTGCCGTTGCCCAGGGTACGCCCGATTGCTTTTCTTATCATTCATCATCATCAACGCAATCTTCGGGGAGGTTCCTTTCGTGATATAACCACCTGAGCGCAGTGAAATGTGGTACAGTAAATGATTATACATATTGTAATGCACTGGTATCTAATTTAGTTCAATTGTTTACATAACCTCAAGATAGCGGCTGTGCGAAATTTTAAAATTAAGTTTCTATTTCTTGTGTCGTAATCATGCGATCAAAGTGAAAGTTTGAATAATGAAGCTACGCAATAATTTTCCTTTAATGGTATATAACTCTATGGCCTATACATATAACAATCCAAAATGGCGAGCATCCGAAATATGTTGACGGTTCTCAATATCTACGAATCATTTACAGCAATCAAACTGATATTTTTTATGCTCATCGAGGCTATGAACATAAGTTCAGCTATAGGACTTTCAGTACCCCGGTGAGCACAAATCCAACATGGCGGCGACGCAAAGTATAAATATTTAAATGGACGTTTCCCTAGATTTAACCATCCGAGTGCAGTGAAACTTTGCACGTTAAATTCTTATACAAATGTTAATCCATTGGCATCTAATTTATTTCAATTGCTTTCATAACCACAAGATGGCAGCTGTGCAAAATTTTAAAATCTCGTTTTTACTTCTTGTGTCCTAATCATGCGATTGAAGTTTGAATACCACACGTACACAATAATCTTCATTTAATAGTACATAAATAAAACTCCTAACCTGGCGACCATCTAAAATATTTAGACGGTTCTCAGTATCTACGAATCTATCACAACAATCAAACTGATTTTTTTAATGTTGATAGAGGCAATTAACATGAGTAGAATATATGAAAATAGGCTGTATAGTTCTTCACGGAACTACTTGTTTATATGGGCAATCAATAATTCGATGTGACACTCTACATGCCTATCTCTATTGAATTTTCTTTCCCAGCGTTTATCCCAGTACGGGGTCCGATGCTCTACTAAATCTTCTCCACTTCTTCCTGTCGTTAACATCTGCAGATTGTAAGCCAGCATCGTGCATATCTGTCTCAATATTGTCGATACAACACCTTGCAGGTCGTCCGCGTGGTCGTAATCCACCTGGGTCCAGTTTGAAAGCTATTTTGGTGATAGAGTCGTCCGGCATTCTCATAACATGACCATACCAACGGAAACGAGCTTCCCTTACATTCTCCATAATTGGTGTGACACCTATGTGGAACATCTGCATTTCTGACATGGTCATATCTAGTCAGCAAGAAGTATAACACAATTTTCACTCGCCAAATCAATACTTTACTTTACTAAAAATACTATAGGTACATGTTTCGGAAACTTGATATGTTTCCTTCTTCATCCCATATGTTGGTGTGAAACATCATATGACATCGAAATCCTAACCAAAAAATAACAAGTAGTTCCGTGAAGAACTATACAGCCTATTTTCATATATCCTACTTATGTTAACTGCCACAATCAACATACAAAATTTCAGATTAATTGCTGTAACAGATTCGTAGATATTGAGAACCGTCAAAATATTTCAGATGGTCGCCAGGTTGGATTTTTATTTTTGTACTATTACATTAAGATTATTGTGTACGTGTGGTATTCAAACTTCAATCGCATGATTAGACAACAAGAAGTAAAAACGAGATTTTAAAATTACGCACAGCAGCCATCTTGTGATAATGCAAACCATTGAAATAAATTAGATGCCAGTGGATCAACATTTGTATAAGCATTTAACGTGCAACGTTTCATGGCACTCGGATAGTTAATTCGCGAGAAACGTCCATTTAAATATTTATTCTTCGCGTCGCCGCCATGTTGGATTTGTGCTCACCAGGTTCCTGAAAGTCCTAAAGGTGAACATATGTTCATAGTCTCTATGAACATAAAAAAATTCAGTTTGGTTGCTGTAAAAGGTTCATAGATATTGAGAACCGTCTAAATATTTCGGGAGCTCACCATTTAGGAGTGTTATGTGTATAGGCCATAGAGTTATGTACCATTCAAGGACAATTATTGTCTAGTTTCATTATTCAAACTTTCACTTCGATCGCATGATTACGACACAAGAAATTAAAACTTAATTTTAAAATTTCGCACAGCCGCCATCTTGAGGTTATGTAAGCAATTGAATTAAATTAGATGGCAGTGCATTACAATCTGCAAAATCAATTACTGTACCACATTTCACTGCGCTCAGAGAGTTAAATCACGAGAAAAGTCTATTAAAATATTTTAAATTCGCTTGGTCGCCATGTTCGTTTCGTACTTTACAGGTTTATGAAATATACATAGGTATACCTGTATCAGTACCCTTTATCACCGTACAAAATTGCAGGGTGATATCTGTAATAGTTTCGGAGATATAGAATGTCAGTGAAATATTTCGCACAGCCGCCATTTTGAAGTTATGTAAACAATTGAACTAAATTAGACTCCAGTGCATTACAATGTGTATAAACATTTGCTGTACCAAGTTTCATTACATTTAGATAGTTAAATCGCGAGAAAAGTCTATTTAAATGTCTCAACTTCGCTTGGCCGCCATGTTGGTTTTGTAGTCACCGGGTTTTTGAAAGTCTCATAGATGAACTTCTAGTAGTGCCCTTTATCACCGTACACAATTTCAGGGCGATATCGGTAATAGTTTCGGAGATATTGAACGCTAGTGAAATATTTCGCATAGCCGCCATGTTGGATTGGAGAGACGTAACAAAATTTGAAGGGCACGGTCGAGGTCGCCGGGAATAGTGCTATGAACTTCCCGAGTTTCATTGAAATCGCTCCAGCCGTTTCGATTTTATTAGGGGGGGACACACACACGAATCACACACACACGCACACACACACACACGCACACACACACACACACACGCACACACACACGGACAAAAGGTGATCTCATAAGCCTATTTTTTCAAAATTGAAAATAGGCTAAAAATACAGTTCGTACTTTTTCTCTTGTTCTTGTGTCATTAGACATATTAATGTCAACCATGGAATAAGCACTTATTATCTGAAGTGATGAATGAGTTACGTGGAAACGTTAAATATTTATTCCTTGGAGGATGATTGGGTGTGGCGTCAAGAAATTTTGATAAAGTCAGGATATATGTAGGAATTAATCTATTACGGTGGGGGTTGAGGAGGCAGCCTTCTTTTTTTGTTATTTAAATGATCTGCTAATGTATCAAATAATACGTTAGTCTCAAAGTTAATCTCGTTCAGATTATTGCATTCATTAGATCTCTGATAAATAAATAAATAAATAAATAAATAAATAAGTGTTGATATGAATATTTTCCAAAACATTCATATAGCTGCCTTTCGATGCGTAATGCAAAATTTTGACATCATTATTTATGTCCGTGAACTTATGTCCCGTTTCTTCCATATGTCGTATGATGTTTCACACCAACATATGGACTGAAGAAGGAAACGTATCAAGTTTCCGAAACATGTACCTATAGTATTTTTAGTAAAGTAAAGTATTGATTTGGCGAGTGAAAATTGTGTTATACTTCTTGTAAACATGGTCAATACGGAACCTGGAACGAGTGCGGTTTATATATATACATATCTAGTCAGTCCAAGTGGCCAACGGAGCATCTTCATCTCCATCGTGTGCAGAGCTTGTTCATGTTTTCCTGCCCTACAAATTGCTGCCGGACGTACAACTGTCTTATAAACTTTTCTCTTTAGGTATTTAGGCATCTTTTCCATTTGAGGTAGGCCACATTTACCCTCGCCCGAGTATCTAAAGTGACATCACAATTTGACGTGATAACTGACCCTAGATATTTATTGTCTATTGAATGGAGGTGTATCATTAAATCTTTAGTGTAAAACGCCATTAATTTTTCCTTTTCGAATGTCAATTTTCCATATTTGTTGAACATTTTTTTCTGAACTATTTCCCTTTCTTTATCGAGTTTGATACACGAAAATAATAAATGAACGATTGATTGTTCTTCTTTTCCATACCCGCATAAATTACTGTCTTTAATTTTGAAACGAATGAAATACGGCTTAATTTACTATGCCCTCTTAATGAAGTCTTTATTTTCCCATTTAACGGAAAATTCAACGTCAATATCTTATTTACACTAGGTAGAAATGATTTTGTTATTACCCATAACATGGTACCGACTTAACGGCTTACAAATGTGGAAATGAGGCAGTTCAGTTACTAACGGAACATTGTAATCTTTCAGACCATCACGGCCGTTATCGATATACACACAGGGTATTATAAACAAATGTCCAGTATTTTACGAGGTGAGTATGCATCGAATGAATCAGGGTCCTACAGCATATAATTTCTAAGATCTGAATACTTGCTCATAGGAGGTGAAGATCACCAGATAAGCGAGGTTGGTAATCCTGGCATGAAACACTGATACGTCGAAAGGAATAATGAATACACAAGTTTGGTTCAGCAGAATTTTAACAGAGTTGTATTTTCATACAGCCAAACACGGTCAGTTGTGTAGCTTCTGTCGTGTTAGAGTACGTTGTGTACACTATTCTTAAGTCTGGGTACGTGCCGTTTACTCTTAAATCCACACCACTCAAGTGGCTACCAGTATTATCCAACATTCATCCTCCTCCCCTGTGAAGGCTAGCTCAAAAAAGTGAAAGGTCAAAATGCGCTCTAAATGATATCTTACCCATACATACGATCTGTAATCCACAGAACCAAGAGAGATTAAAATCTCGTCATCCGTCATGGCAATTAAACAAGATACTTGTTGAATCTGAGTTCAATATGGACGAAACTTGGCGAGAAGGATAGACTACATCAAACCCTGATTAGCTAGGATTGACCATCGATCCCTGCAGGAAACCTCCTGGTTACAATCTTCCAAGAAGGATATGGACGTCACTGAACAGAGTGCGGACCGGTCACGGAAGATGTAACTTTTGGCTCCACAAATTGGGGGAAATTTCTAGTCCTCAGTAAGATTGTTGACACGGGGATGATGGCCAGGGTGGATGGGCCTACTTACCTTTCTTCAGAGGTCCGCATCGCTTCCACAACAAAATCAACTCCAGATGACATGCCCCAACAGAAGAACACCAAAAGGGGTGGAAGGAAGGTGGAGAAGAGGGGAAGGCACAGGCTCGACTACAGACACCCCCCAATAACTAACAGAATTGCTGCCGACGAAATAATGCCACAACAGTTGCTTAAAAACTAAAAGAAAAATTTAATTATCAGAAGGATGCAAGAAAATATAATTTAATATAACTCCTTCAGCCACCAAAAAACCTCTCTGGTAAAGCACATGGCTTAAGGCCAAAACAAGTCAATTACCTTAGAAAACTAGATAAGGTTTTACATGCAGTTTGCTGAACCAAAAAGAAAACATTAAATTTAAAATTTATATAATAATGCCCAAAAGAAAAAAAAACAGGAATTCAGGTATTACCAAATTAGAAAGGGCTTGATAATATATTAAGGTAGGTAATACCGACCCGACATGCAGACATCAAAAGCCACGATGAAACGAGAAAATTTAAAATTAAATTAATAAAATAAAATATGATTAATTAAGAAATCCACAACATTCGTGACGGAGAAAAACACAGGAACATTCACCAAAAACACAAAGTTAAACCAACAAGGTTAATAAAAAACATATTAAGCTAACACGACAACACGTTTGAGTTTCCCGCTCGACGCCAAGAGACTGCACTCCCAACACCAGAATGCACTTGGGAAAAACAAAAACAAACATGGCCACCAAAACAGACGACCGCATGTCAAATCGAATTACGGCAAACAATTAGCATAAAATTAAATTAAAATCACCAGAGAGAACAAAAGGGCGGAAGGAATTACGCCTTAACACTATTGACATGAGGCTTTTTAGACTGCAACGGATCGTAAAATAAATAAATAATAGGGCTATCCCAAAGACTACCAAAAACTAAATAAATAAAAATTTACAACGTAAAATAAACTAGAAGCGTGTCTCCAAAGGTACGAAGAAAACAATAAAATTTACATAACTGGTAACATTAGTGAAAGAGAAAAATTAGGCCTACCAGGTGAAACCAAATACAGAATTAAACATTAATATAAGGCCAATATCGGAGCTCCCAAAACAATATATTAAAAAATAATAACGTACCTTAAATCTTCTCTGTGGAGACACAATAATAATAAAATAATTAACACACAAACCAAATAACGTTATACGGCACTAGATTGTCTGAAAATGGCCCACCCAGCACATGCTTCGTTTGGGTCACAAGCACTCCTGTCTGCATCGAGATGCGACTACAATTCGAATTTCTTCTTCACTGCGAAACGATGAAATTATAGCGTTAAGAGCACAGACAATTCCTTTTTATCGTATATCCAAATTTCGCAGCACACGGAGAGATACACTTTCGACCAACTAGCTTGTTGATTTCTTGACGACAGACCATCAGATCACAACATGGCGGAGAATACACAGTCAAATACCGCACTGCATTCATGTTAATGTAATTGGCCAATCACAGCATGACACATCAAGTAACAATGTGCATATGATGTAATTAATTTGGCGGTATCATGTATATACAGTCTTTTGTTCCATGACGTAGAATATAATAGCCTTCAAATATGTCTCGATAGGAAGATACCAGAAGGCACCACAAACACACTCTAGCGGTAGAAGGTACAACTCCGGCTAGGGACGTCGACAGATGCTACCATCTCGTGTTCACAATCGGAACCAAGCCATCAGGCGGTCGTTTCAAAGGTCGGGAAGTCACATATAGGGGTGATACATATTTAAAAACGTCGGTACGGGCATTGCACGCAACAGTCTCCCTCCCTTAAGCGTGAACACCGTTCACGAATATGCCTAGGCATAGGCAGTACTCCATAACTAGTCGATTCACCGAGCATGTTTCCAGAAGATAATGTTCACCAGTTAACTCCAATTGATGGACGAAACCGCATCGTTTTGGTTAGGAAGAGTGCAGGGTCAGATTACCAGTGAAGGGATCACCTCGCAAACCACTTAGTTAACAGCTTCACTGTGTCCATAAGTCTTCAGAAACTCAGAACACCAGCACCCGCAGTGCTTTCATAGTCCGAGACACGTTAGGTAAATTTTCAAAAAGTTCAATGTTGTTAGCATTAGACGAAGTAGGTGGAAGCAATGTGCCAGATATCATGCGACGCGTGGGCAGCCATTTACAAAACAGAAGTTAATCTTATTTCAAAAAAAGTTTACAGAAATTACTAATTCTTACTACATTTTATAAAAGAGAAACAAAGTTGAATTTAAATGAAGAAGGAAAATCCTGACCATGCCCTGGATCCGTGCTCACAAATATTTAATTAAATAACAAGATTACCTTTTTACAGACTAGTAGTACATTTCAATAATATGCGAGTTGAACGACTATACATTTAGCAGGAGCTACGGTAGAGGAATGACCACTCAAATTCCCAAGGAAACAGGTAAACAAGATCACCATGAGTTAGGTCTCCCACCGAGTCCAACTTACATGCTAGCATCTTTTATGAAAATATCAAAATTAGTTTCAATTTTACAAGTTACCATAAAATGGGAATTACCCAACAGTTAAAAGTTGTACCCCACTAGAGTTTTAAAACTCAATTTAAAATTCCCGGAGGAACAGATGCCTGAAGCCTTCAATGAAGGTTAGGGATACGCTACATTATACAAAAATCGGTTTACAAAATTTATGGTAGCATTTCCTCATTACAATTCTCTCCACCTTGTTTTATGTGCGACAGATGCACTCTGGAAATTTTGTTGGCCTTAGGGTTTCGAATAAGAAGAGTAACGGGAGTCAGGAATGCCTCTACATAACAGGGGCCTTTGAATCGAGGGGTCAACTTGCTAGAAACTAGATTACTGACGCCCTTGGGCTCGAAATTGCGGACGTACACAACATCACCAATTTCCAAATCAGTTGGCTTGCGACAGGCATTGTGTCGCTTGGCAAGTTGGTCATGTGATACCTTAATACTCTCTCTAGCCTTGTCGAATTTCGCCCTCACCTCCTCGGGCGTGAAACTGTCTGGAAGGAGATCGTGCAGGTTCCACAGATTAGACAACGGAGAATTAGCCATAAACGAAAACATTAACGAAAAAGGGGTGGCTTGCGTGCTCTCATGCACGGCGGTGTTGAAAGCAAAATTGAGCCAATGCAAATTAGAATCCCTTTTGGAATGGTCGTCGTGGTGGAAAGCAATCAGAGCAGAACGGAGATTACGATTGACTCGCTCAGCGAGAGACGGGTTAGGAAAAGAGGGAGTGGTGGTTACATGCGAAATAGCATAATCAAATAAGAATTAACGGAACTGGTGAGATACAAAGCACTTGGCATTATCTGATACCAGGAACTGACATGGCCCAAAAGATGAAAAGATGGAATTAAGACACTTTATGACGGAACTGGTCGTAGCCTGTCTGGTGGGGAATATCCAACTAAACCGGGTGAAACCGTCAGTGCAAACAAGCGCAAATTTGTTTCCCCGACCAGAGCGAGGGAACGGGCCAACATGGTCGATAAAAAGCCTCTCCATGGGTCTAGATGCCGGTTCAGATGACAACAGGCCAACCTTAGTAGAAACCGGAGGTTTGCTAATACTACATGAGGCACAATTTCTAATGAGCCTCCTGATGTCGCCATCCATACTTTGCCAAATGAAGAACTGTCTGATCTTAGCACGGGTCTTGAATACTCCTAGGTGGCCACCAATAGGAGATTCGTGATAGTAACGAAAGATTTCCGGAATGAGGACCGACGGGAGCACAATTTTAGGTAGACGGTCATGACGAGACGAACAACACAATACACCATCCTTTAGAGAGTAGGGCTTGATCACTTCACCAGAATTGATTCGGTCAATTAGGTTAGATAAAGAGGGATCTTCTTTCTGGAATCTCCTCACATCTTCAAAAAGCACAGGAGAATTGCTGAGAACGACATTGACATAATTTACAGGTGATACAAGGTTTACGGGTTCACATCCTTGAATATCCTCTTCGGCTGTTTCCTCATACATGCGGCTTAATGAATCAGCTACCGCATTTTCGGACCCACGAATATGGTGGACGGTGAACTGGAATGACAGAATCCTAGTTGCCCATCTGGCAATCCTACCAGTTTTACGGGGTTTCCCTAACACCCAGCTCAAAGCCTAGTTATCGGTCTCGAGGAGAAACTTAGTGTGCTCAAGATACATACGGAATTTTTCCAGGGCGAACAACACAGCTAAACCCTGAAGTTCGTATATGGAATACTTCCTCTCTGCGTCCGTTAAGGTACGAGAAGCGTATGCAATGGGTTGCCTACCCAGATCTGACTCTTGCAGTAGGACACAACCAACACCTCGACTAGACGCATCAGTCTGCACAATGAACTGCTTCCCAAAATCCAGAATGGCTAATGCAGGGGCGTTAGAGAGCGCAAGCTTTCGATCTTCGAAGGCTGCCTGCTGAGAGGGACTCCACTCAAACTTCACAGCCTTTTTGCGTAATTGATTTAGAGGAGCAGCACGGTCGGCAAAGTTACTGATGAACTTATGGAAGAAGTTCACCATACCAATGTAATGAGCAACACCCTTGGCGTTCTTGGGTGGTTTAAAATCTCTGATGGCCTGCGTACGAGACTGGTCCACGGAGATACCAGATGCGGAAACAATATGACCCAAGAAGGAAATTTTGGGCTTGGCAAAGGAAACCTTGGACAATTTGACGGTAAGGCCAGCATCACGCAACCGATCAAGTACAACTTTCAGATGATCAACGTGTTCCTCGAAGGACTCAGAATAGATCACCACATCGTCAAGATAGTGATACACAAATTTGAATTTAATTTCTGAAAACACCTTGTCCAGAAGTCTGCTCCACACAGCGGCTCCGGTGGATAGGCCAAACGGGTCACGGGCATATTCAAACAGGTTCCAGTCAGTGGAAAAAGCAGTAACATGCCTGGATTCCGGAGAGAGGGGAATTTGGAAGTAAGAAGAATTTAAATCGAGGATCGTGAACACCTTCGCTTTGCGAAACCAACTAAAGCATGTATGAAGGTCCGGCAAAGGAAAGGATTGTAATACAACCTTTTGATTAAGAGCCCTATAGTCGACCACCGGCCGAAAACCACCGTTATGTTTTGGCACAAGGAATACAGGGGATGAGTAGGCAGAGATAGACGGTTGGATTACACCTTCTTCCAACATCCTGTCGATGATCTTACGAAATTCAGCCATCTTGGGCGGGGCAAGGCGATACGGGCTGGAACGCACCGGCACAGAATCGGTTAGCTCAATCTTGTATTCCATCAAATGGGTTACACCCAACTTGTCAGTAAATACATCACTATACTCCTGACATAACCTCTTAATGGCATCCTTTTGAAGACTCGTTAAATTTTCCAGATCGATATCCTCAATAGTCACAGGTTCACTAACTGAATTGAGAGCAGGAGAAGATAAAACCGGGTTGAATGATAACTTACTTTGCGGATTAAACTTAAACCATAAGTTGCGAGCACCAAAATCAAGAAGCATACCAACGTGTGACATGAAATTAGCTCCAATGACCACAGAACAAGAAAGATTTCTGGCAACAAAAAATTTAAACTTCCAAGAAAAATTTAGAATATGGATTTTGACTGTCATACTACCCAAAATATTTAAGTTTGAACAATTCGCCGAAATAAATGATTCATTTTTAGGCCCTAACTCAGGTAATTTGCAAACACTCTTCATAGATAAAAACCAGACCTCACTTATAAAGGATGCGACACTACCAGAATCAAGCAATGCAGAAACGGGCTCGTCATTAACACAAATTTCAATAAACGGGGATATTCCTTTAGCCACAGGAGAAATTCCAAAATCATTATTCACTCTAAAACGATTACAATTAGATGACGAGGGCACCCGCACCACAGGTTTCACATTATGTTTAGAATTAGGCTGACTTGCCACGACATTGCTCACCGACAGGTTAGGTAGGTCAGCGACATAAGCAGAATTAGCACGTGATGAATTAGTTTTCAAAGAGTTACCAAGATTTTCATTAGTAGGGCGACCAGAAACTTCACAGGGTTTTTCCAAATTCTCATGCACTGAAATATCCTTAGAAGTAACATCCGAATTGGTCTCCACAATATCCCGTCATTGGCGATACACAACCAGGTTATTCAGACACACCTTCTTAACATGTCCCATGCCACCGCACGTGTGGCACATAACATTGGATCTAGGATGAAACATAACCTTAGGAGGGGGACGAGACATCAATGAAGGAGGGGGACAAGACATCAAGGAAGGAGGAGGAACATTAGCTACACGAAGGGAATCTGCATTTTTTCACAGCCATAGCCTCTATAATGACCTGTTTTAGCTCGACAAATGACGAAGGCCTGGTACACATAGTCATGTATGACCTATATTGAGGCGAAAACCCATTTACAATAGATGACACCAACTGTCGTTCAGTTAAAAGGGATGCAAATACCTGGACATTACCTTAATGTCACTGACATAGTCGCTAAGTGACTCGTCCAACCTTTGGACACGATATAAGAACTTTTGCTCGAGAGTACTAAGGGCACTCGCAGGGACAAAAAACCACAACACTTCCCTAATGAACATGGCTAAGGACATGCGGAGGTGGATAGCTTCAATCAGCTTATCGCGCAGCATACCGGATGCAACAGGATACAACAGTTGGAAAATCTGATTTTCCGACATCCCAAAAATCGAGGCATGGTTACCCAATTCGACCACTTGCTTTAAACATAGGACCACTTGGGTAACGTCATCTAGATTGAAATGCTTCAACTCAGTTAAGAAACTAGAAATAGGATGAGGAATCGACCCATAATTAACGGTAGGCGAGTATGTAGCATTTGGAAAGAGACATTGTTACCAGGGTAGCTTGCTCGCACACCCTCTACAGGAGACAAAACATTTACATTGCCAGAGAAAAAACTGGGATGCAATGGGTCGGCAGGACCCAGGAAATCATTAGGTGACCTAACATGAGAAGAATGACCGTATCCAGGGTTAAGTGGTCTGGACGAGCCAGAACCAGGCAATATAGGTGCAGGCAAACTACTACTAGTAAACGATCCCAAAACCTCAGACCTAGTAAACAGAGGTGATTCACGTTCAACCCCAGAAGAACTCTCCAAATTCACAAGGTATCTCTTAAGTCAATTAAATCAAAAGCACTATTATTGTCGGCCATTTTGAAAAACACAGAACGCAGGCAGACAATACAGAAAGAAACAAATTTTAGGAATTACGAGGACAGTTTACACTTTCACAACAATACCATAACTACCAATTACCAACACCATGGATTAGGTTGACACTCGAACACAGCCACAATACTATACAAAATCATGCACAATGCTGCCGAGAACTGCAGACGTCATTGCTAGCTTGGCTCGAGAACAGGAAGCTAAATTACAAAAATTGCCACAAACCACATGGCGAACAGCTTCAGACAGGGCTCCACGATGTCTTCACTCGCAGCATGTAGGCTATCAGAATACTAACAAACCCACATTTCCCATGCCAAGAACACATGCCAGTCACTTACCAAGCTTCAATTTTCACCGGGAATGTTGCTTCACAACCAGGATAAAAACCAGCACAGACACCTCGCTTGGAACAGGTCACTTACATATCACCACATGGATACTCAGAGGCAAACATGAAATCAAACAAACGACAAGGATTAGCATTAAACAACATCTAGTGCACTGACATGACAGATCCCATCAACAACCGCTCCATCAGCATCAGAAGGGTCCATAAAACGAGCCTGCGGGAAAGGAGGGGGGGATGGCTGCAGAAGCGAACACGAGCGCGATCTGCTACCAAAATGACACCGGGGAATGGCCAGGGTGGATGGTACTTACCTTTCTTCAGAGGTCCGCATCGCTTCCACAGCAAAATCACCTCCAGATGACATGCCCCAACAGAAGAACACCAAAAGGGGTGGAAGGAAGGTGGAGAAGAGGGGAAGGCACAGGCTCGACTACAGACACCCCCCAATAACTAACAAAATTGCTGCCGACGAAATAATGCCACAACAGTTGCTTAAAAACTAAAAGAAAAATTTAATTATCAGAAGGATGCAAGAAAATATAATTTAATATAACTCCTTCAGCCACCAAAAAACCTCTCTGGTAAAGCACTTGGCTTAAGGCCAAAACAAGTCAATTACCTTAGAAAACTAGATAAGGTTTTACATGCAGTTTGCTGAACCAAAAAGAAAACATTAAATTTAAAATTTAAATAATAATGCCCAAAAGATTAAAAAAACAGGAATTCAGGTATTACCAAATTAGAAAGGGCTTGATAATATATTAAGGTAGGTAATACCGACCTGACATGCAGACATCAAAAGCCACGATGAAACGAGAAAATTTAAAATTAAATTAATAAAATAAAATATGATCAATTAAGAAATCCACAACATTCGTGACGGAGAAAAACACAGGAACGTTCACCAAAAACAGAAAGTTAAACCAACAAGGTTAATAAAAAACATATAAAGCTAACACCACAACACGTTTGAGTATCCCGCTCGACGCCAAGAGACTGCACTCCCAAGACCAGAACGCACTCGGGAAAAACAAAAACAAACATGGCCACCAAAACAGACGACCGCATGTCAAATCGAATTACGGCAAACAATTAGCATAAAATTAAATTAAAATCACCAGAGAGAACAAAAGGGAGGAAGGAATTACGCCTTAACACTATTGACATGAGGCTTTTTAGACTGCAACGGATCGTAAAATAAATAAATAATAGGGCTATCCCAAAGACTACCAAAAACTAAATAAATAAAAATTTACAACGTAAAATAAACTAGAAGCGTGTCTCCAAAGGTACGAAGAAAACAATAAAATTTACATAACTGGTAACATTAGTAAAAGAAGAAAATTAGGCCTACCAGGTGAAACAAAATACAGAATTAAAACATTAATATAAGGCCAATATCGGAGCTCCCGAAACAATATATTAAATAAATAATAACGTACCTTAAAACTTCTCTGTGGAGACACAATAAAAATAAAATAATTAACACACAAACCAAATAACGTTATACGGCACTAGATTGCCTGAAAATGGCCCACCCAGCACATGCTTCGTTTGGGTCACAAGCACTCCTGTCTGCATCGAGATGCGATTACAATTCGAATTTCTTCTTCACTGCGAAACGATGAAATTATAGCGTTAAGAGCACAGACAATTCCTTTTTATCGTATATCCAAATTTCGCAGCACACGGAGAGATACACTTTCGACCAACTAGCTTGTTGATTTCTTGACGACAGACCATCAGATCACAACATGGCGGAGAATACACAGTCAAATACTGCACTGCATTCATGTTAATGTAATTGGCCAATCACAGCATGACACATCAAGTAACAATGTGCATATTATGTAATTAATTTGGCGGTATCATGTATATACAGTCTTTTGTTCCATGACGTAGAATATAATAGCCTTCAAATATGTCTCGATAGGAAGATACCAGAAGGCACCACAAACACACTCTAGCGGTAGAAGGTACAACTCCGGCTAGGGACGTCGACAGATGCTACCATCTCGTGTTCACAATCGGAACCAAGCCATCAGGCGGCCGTTTCAAAGGTCGGGAAGTCACATATAGGGGTGATACATATTTAAAAACGTCGGTACGGGCATTGCACGTAACAATTGTGGCGATGCATATTATGTTGGAATGCCCTTCACGGTCCTTCAAGGGAGGATATGGCGACCTGCAGAATGCAAATGATGATGCTGTGGAGTGGATTGCTTCTCTGGACATTCAACTGTGACTTTTAGTGATCGTGAATACTGGATGTCAGTAGATATTGTATATATTGTATATAGTATTACTGTATCCTCTGTATGTTATACGATATGTATATATATATTCTTTATATATATAATGTTTATAGTGTTTTATATATATTTATATATATAGTGTTTTATTAATCTCATGTAATTTATTTCAGGATTAGGGCATAACCCATCTCTTTTGGGTACATTCGTGTTGACCGACTGAAAAGCACTAAACTCTTGTTTACTAAGGCAACACTGAAAATATGGCTTCAAACACCACAATATATATAATTATTCGACGCGTGTGTATGTGACAGAACTCCTCCTAAATGGCTAGGCCGATTTCGATGAAATTTTGTATGTATGTTAGGGTGGGACCATATATGGTTTAGATTCACAATTTGACCAGGTAGGTGGAATTCTAGAATTTTAGAACCAAAATTTACACACAATTTTAGAACCACAATATACAGTCATAAACAGTCGTCATGGAAACCGCTAGCCTTAGTGAAAAGTGATGCTTTTGGACTGTTTGTCTCTGCACATAGAGCCACCTGGTCGCAACATCTCCAACTACCGCCATTACTCCGCCTGTGGCGGAAAATTGTGTTTTATACCAAAGGTGGCAGTGATGTCGAATTCTACTGTTTGTCTCTGCTCGTTAGTGCGTTTCAAAGTCCCGTATTCGTTCATATACCATTCATCCGATTGCGATGAAACTTGGGTGAGATGTTGATTGCACTCCAGGGAATGTGTTTGGCTTAGTAAATCCATTTTACAATAGATAGCGCTCTACTAGATTCAACAAATGAGCGACGACATGCAAAGCGTTTCAAAAAGGTCCCGTATGCGTTCAAATACCATTCGTCCGATAGCGATGAAACTTGGGTGAGATGTTGTGTACACTCCAGGGGAGGCTTCTGGATTAGTAAATCCATTTTACAATAGGTATCGCACCAGTAGATTCAACAAATGAGCGACGACGCGCGAACGTTTGAACAAAGTCCCGTATGCGTCCATATACCATTTATCCGATTGCGATAAAACTTTGGTGAATTGTTGTGTACACTTCAGTGAAGGTTTCTGGCTTAGTAAATTCATTTTACAATAGGTAACGCATGAGCAGATTCAACAAATGTGCGATGGCGCGCGAATCGTTTAAACAAAGTGCTGTATGCGTTCATATACCATTTATCCGATTGCGATGAAACTTGGGTGAATTGTTGTGTACACTCCAGGAAAGGTTTCTGGCTTAGTAAATCCAGTTTTTGATAAGTAGCTTCAACAAATGAGAGACTGTGCGCGAATCGTTTCCACAATGTCCCGTATGCCCGTCATATATCATTCATCTGATTGCGATGAAACCTTGGTGAATCACTGAGTACACTCCAGATAAGGTTTTAGAGTTAGTAAATCTATTTTACAATAGGTAGCGCATGAGCAGATTCAACAAATGAATGACGGCACGCAAATCGTTTAAAGAGAATCCCGTATGCATTCATATGTCATTCATCCGATTCCGATGAAACTTTGATGAGTTGTTGTGCACACGCCAGGGAACGTGTTCAATTTGCTAAATCTATTTTACAATATTGGTAGCGCACGAGTAGATGTAACAAATGAGTGACGACGCGCGAAGCGTTCAAACAAAATCCTGTATGCGTTCATATACTATTGATCGATTGCGATGAAACTTTGATGAGTTGTTGTGTACACTTACGTGAAGCTTTATAACTTAGTAAATCCATTTCACAGCTGGTAGAGCACGAGTAAATACAACAAATGAGTGACAGCGCACGAATCATTTAAACAAAATCCCGTAGGCCTATGCGTTATAGCCTATACCATTCATCGATTGCGATGAAACTTTGATGAGCTGTTATGTACACTTACGTGAAGGTTTCTAACTTAGTAAATCCATTTCACAGGAGGTTAAGCACGAGTAGATTCAACAAATGAGCGATGACGCGCGAAGCGTTTCAACAAGGTCCCGCATACGTTCAAATACCATTCGTCCGATAGCGATGAAACTTGAGTGAAATGTTGTGTACACTCCAGGGAAGGCTTCTGGCTTAGTAAATCAATTTTACAATAGGTAGCGCACGACTAGATTCAACAAATGAGTGACGACGCGCGAAGCGTTTCAACAAAATCCATATACCATTCAACGATTGAGATGAAACTTTGATGAGTTGTTGTGTACACTTACGTGAAGGTTTCTAACATAGTAAATCCATTTCACAGGCGGTTGCGCACGAGTAGATTCAACAAATGAGCGACGACGTGCGAAGCGTTTCAACAAGGTCCCGTATGCGTTCAAATACCATTCGTCCGATAGCGATGAAACTTGGGTGAGATGTTGTGTACACTCTAGGGGAGGCTTCTGGATTTGTAAATCCATTTTTCAATACGTAGAGCACGAGTAGATTCAACAAATGAGCAACGACGCACGAACGTTTAAACAAAGTCCCGTATGCGTTCATATACCATTCGTCCGATTGCAATGAAACTTGGGTGAGATGTTGTGTACACTCACGTGAGGGTTTCTAAGTTAGTAAATCCATTTCACAGGAGGTTGCGCACGAGTAGATTCAACAAAAGAGCGACGGCGCGCGAAGCGTTTCAATAAGGTCCCGTATGCGTTCAAATACCATTCGTCCGATGACGATGAAACTTGGGTGAGATGATAAGTACACCCTACGGAAGGATTCTGGCAGAATAAATCCATTTTACAATGAGTAGCGCACGAGTAGATTCAACATATTAGTGACGGCACGCGAATCATTTCAACAAAGTACCGTATGCGTCCATATTGGGGAAGGTACCCCAGTATCGGACACTTAAGGTTCCTTTTGTATAATAACTTAAGGAAAGGGTTAAATTAAAATTTAAAATTATTTTTGAAAACTTGATTTGATTCTCTTTCATTGTAGCAAATCATCTTTCTACATATATACTGATATAAAAGAATTTAAAACATTTATAAATCTCACATTTTTCACAATTTAAAAACGAGGCACACAGTATCGGACAGTCTCAATATTGTAAGATTATTTTATTATTATGCTCATGTATGTACAGTATATCCATATTACTTTTTAGCACGTATGTCACATTGATAATAACGAAGTGTCCCTTCCAGGAAACCTTTGCATATGTTGCACTGGATCCAGTCCTCACTGAAATTCTCACCACAAATTAAGCAGTGGGTTGTTTCGCAATCAAAATTCAGTACCTTCCTAGCTTTTTCCCCCAATTACGCCAAAGATTGTAAATTCAGGTCAACTCGCCTTGAGTTCACATTATGCTTCGTATATAATATAATAATAAACTTAGGGAAAGGATTTCCAAAAATTAACGTAGAAATTAAATTATTACATAATTGTGACAAATTCAGTTCTAAACAAGATGTTCAGTAAAGAACATATAGCCTACTTTCTCCTAAATGTATGAGTATAGTTATAACTCGTTGTTATTATCAAAGAGTATAATAGAACTATTCTTTGTTGAAGACCTTAGAAACGATTTACCTCTACCAAACGCCACGACCTAGATAAAAACTAGATAAATCATTGAAGAAAGAAAGAAAGATAAGTAGTATATCAAGAATGTTATGGATCAGGAGACATAATCGACCGGACTGGCGGCGTGGCTCAGCGGTAACGTTCTCGCTTGCTGGGCCCTAGGTTGCAGGTTCGTATCCTGGCGCAGTCAGCTGGCATTTGAGGGTGCACAAATGCGAGGGAGCCGTGTCAGTACATTTACTGGCACGTTAAAGATCCCCTTCGGGCCAAAATTCCGGCACCCCGGTGTCTCTAAAAGCAGCAGTAGTTAAAAGGGATGTAAAACCAATAACATTATTATTATTATTATTACGACCTGCCGTGGGCAACATCCAACTTTGAGTTGAGGCATGTCATTACACGTCTGGTTGTGCATGGCTTTCACAACCCTAATTGAATTAACAAATCTTTCCATGACCCTACAGAGACGTGTGTATACAAACTATGTGGATATTTTCGATAATATAATCCTAACAGAGCGAGTGCATTCTAGCGGCCAGAATAAGAAACTTTTCAATAAAATCTGGAAGTTACCTTTTTGGCAGCTAGATGTCTCGAGTAAATCTGCTGGCGAATTATGTTTTAATTAAATATATATTTTACACCATAATGTGGACAATATAACGCTTAATAACATTTTCAAGTAACGCAAAATAGGCTGTTACAAACCCTTTAAAATAAAAAGTTAAAATGTATCGTAGTATCAACTTGTCATTCTTCAAATTCGATGCGCATAGAATGATAATGGTATAGTAATCAATGGATCCCCACGTAGACTAGTCGGGACATCTAGTGGTGAAATATCGAACAATATAATCCTAACAGAGCGAGTGCATTCTAGCGGCCAGAAGAAGAAACTTTTCAATAAAATCTGGAAGTTACCTTTTTGGCAGCTAGATGTCTCGAGTAAATCTGCTGGCGAATTATGTTTTAATTAAATATATATTTTACACCATAATTTGCACAATATAACGCTTAATTTTAAAACATCTGAGTCATTACAAAACAATAAACATATAACATTTCAAGCAAAAAAACTAGCTCTGATCGGGTTTGAACCATAGGAATCTGAGCGACAGGCTATCGCTCTACCACTGAGCTAATTGTGTCAACGAATATCGTTCTATTTAAAATGACTTACATAGAACTTGTTAGCAAATAATGATTTATACTAAACGATTTCATCACTGGAGTATATTATTTATATATAAAGCATTTCATACAAAGTTTATTTATTTTTTATCAGTACGCTATATTGCATTCAATACTCAAATTAGTGAAATATAAGTCAGGCACAAGATATCCGCTGCCATCTTGTCTTATTAATGAATCAGCTGAGCTTTTTAAAATCACGTCTGCACTATAGTATTACAAAATAAACTTTTAATTTCGTACGTGCCTCTTCCTTTAGAACAGTTAAAACGATTCTCGGCTCGATAATCGGAACTGGTGGGTCCCATGATATGGATTATAAAGTTTGCATAATTCGCACGGCCGCCATCCTGAAATGGTATGGCGGACGACCTTGTAGTTTGGTCACAAGGCGCATCCTATACGAAGGTATGTTGTTACCAAATTTGGTAGAGATTGGATGATTTGGTTAGTCGTTATTTGATTTTACGTTTTGAACGTTTGAGTGGCCGCCATTCAGTTTTAGTAAAGATGGCGGCGATATAAAACATGACACTGAGGTGTCCTTTGCTAGTGCTACCTTTGTACCAAATTTCGTTCAATTCGCATTCACCGTGTTCGAATTGATAGGGGGGGACAGACATTCAGAGTACACACACTCACACACACACACACACAGACTCACACACACACATACACACACACAGACTCACACACACACATACACACACACAGACAGACACACTTTTTTTCGCCCTGTGTTGATCTCATAAGTCTACTTTCATTTTTTGCAAAAATCGAAAGTAGGCTAAAATGTGTCTAAACATGTTTACATCAGCGTCTTGCTCATCAGAAAACGTGCTTTTAAATGCACCCATGGCAGTTTTCATTTGTCTCTCTTTCGCTGGAAAAATTAATTTCAATCTGTCACCTAATGCACTTCTAGGGATACAGAACTGCTCACTTGCGTACCTAAAGCTCATTTATATCCCTCTTACTTCATCAATTGCTAATTTTATGTTTTCCATCACCCTGATTCACCTTTATACTCCCATATTTGTCTGAAACAAACGAAGGTATTGTAAGAATTGGTAAGAAAACTTCGGGTACGTTTGTCCGATACTGTGTGCCGGAAGCTTGTGCGAAATTGGGTGCCCAACACGTAAAACTTGAACGGGTCATCATACGTAACACATTTAAACAAAAGCTACGCCATCATCCACATTTCTTCATTAACGTATGGTTAACAATCAACAACCCTTAAAATATTTAACTTCGTGCAGCAATAAAGAGTCACAAAAGAGAGAGCATCTCACCACATGCTTACTTCTTTGTTTATGGACACAAAATGGTCACCCTCCAACGTACCTCGTGAAGGGTCAGTACTACCATCACAAAAGTTTCCGCAACATTGTGCTGAACATCAGAAACTGACACTGTCCGATATTGAGTTCCGTCCGATACTGGGGTACCTTCCCCTACCATTTATCCAATTGCGATGAAACTTTGGTGAATTGTTGTGTACACTCCAGTAAAGGTTTCTGGCTTAGTAAATTTATTTTACAATAGGTAGCGCACGAGTAGATTCAACAAATGTGCGAAGGCACGCGAATCGTTTCAACAAAGTCCTGTATGCATTCATATACCAATTATCCGATTCTGATGAAACTTTGGTGAATTGTTGTTTACACTCCAGGAAAGGTTTCTGGCTTAGTAAATCCAGTTTTTAATAAGTAGCGCACGAGTAGATTCAACAAATGAGCGATGTCCCGTATGCGGGCATATATCATTCATCCGATTCCGATGAAACTTTGATGAGTTGTTTTGTACAAGCCAGGGAAGGTGTTCAACTTGGTAAATCCATTTTACAATATTGGTAGCGCAGGAGTAGATGTAACAAATGAGTGACGCGCGAAGCGTTCCAATAAAATCCCGTATGCGTTCATATACTATTCATCGATTGCGATGAAACTTTGATGGGTTGTTGCGTATACTTACGTGAAGCTTTCTAACTTAGTAAGTCAATTTCACAGTTGGTAGATCACGCGTAGATTCAACAAATGAGTGACAGCGCACGAATCATTTAAACAAAATCCCGTATGCGTTTTATGCCATTTATCCAATTGCGATGAAACGTTGGAAAGTTGTTGTGCACGCTCCCACGAATGTTTCTAGATTAGTTAATTCATTTCACGATAGTTTAGAGGCAGTTAACAGAAATTGAAAAAAATATTGTGTATCCAAAAGCACTTCAAGAAACAAAGTTACGACACTTTCTTTGATTGGCAGGACGTCTGCCGGGTCAGCTAGTATATATATATATCTTTTCTACTTTGATTGGATTGAATGTTGTTTTAATGTTATATTGTTGTGTTGTTTGTATGGTACAGTATGTTCCATTTCAGAACGTATGCGCTTATTAGACATATTTTTCTTGATTTGATGCTTACTATCACCCCGTAAAAAGTAAGAATCACTGGATAAACCTGTCTCACACTCTTCTCTGGAACTCATTTTCTTGAATCATCTACAGTACGATATATGATTTTACTCACAATCAGTTTTCACATAATCCAAGATAGTTAGAATCATATCTTGAATGCCCTCCAAAGCAGTGGGAGAAACGTCAGTTTATTCAATGAATTATACGCCAAAAATCAAAATTTAATGGCATGCAATTTTTATTTCTTTGATTTTTTGAACACAAATTTCCAAACAGCAACCATATCTCTCTCTCGCTCTCTTCAAGCTAGCTCCCATTATTAATATATCTTCATGTCCTTCACAGCAGTGGATAAAACGTTGGTTTACTGAATGAATTACAGACGGCAAGGAAACACAAAAACAAAATGTAATATCTTGCAATTTTAATTTTTCTAACACAGATTTCTAAATAGCATCCAATAGGCTCTGTCTCCTGTATATCACATGTCCTTCAGAGCAGTTGGCAAACTTCGACGGCAAGGAAACCGAAAATTAAATTTAATGTCATGCAATTCATATTTATTTGATTCTTCTAAATCAAATTTCAAATCAGCAACCGATTTACTCTCTCTCTCAGTATTGCGGCTTCGGTGGCGTAGTTGGTAGCATGCTGAGCTTCTATGCCCAAGATCGCGGGTTCAAACCCGGCCGAAGTCGTTGGATTTTTTACGAGCGTTAAATTATCCCTGAGTATGCCATCCTTCGGAGGGGAAGTAAATCCGGCGGTCCCATGTCATAAATTTATGGCATGCAAAAGAACATTCCATTAATTACACTTGTGTGAAGCAAATTTATAGGTTAGATTTGACCAACGTTCTTAGGTTCCAACGTTCATCGCCAGGAGCCGACTGCGGTGGCATCTAGTAACCAAGTTCAGAACTAAAATTATTATTGACGGTGATGTCTGGAAGCAAAAGTAGGATCTACTTGAAAATAGAATGTCTGCTGTCCTTACTTGAATTTTAAAAAAATAAACACACTAATACAGCCATCACATTTAACACCGGTATCAGAAATATTCTACACACACCCAAAGTACACGGGGCAAAATGGCCGCGTTGTCGCAGCCCCTAAACTGAGGAACCAATCAACCATCACTCAGTTTGAAGCACAATCATGCATTTGTCCCTTTTAGAGTATTGATCATTCACTACCTATACAGTATACCATAATAGAGATGCTGAGAGACACAGAAGGAAACTAGCCAGCATGATAGCGCCCATCACTGTTTAATATTGCCATGTTAACCGTGGTTTGATGAAGGTCTGCATGACATACTGTAATCGACAGACTGAACGGTCAAACCAAACATTATAACACTTGGCCACAAATGCACCGCTGTTAATATCACAATTCAAGTTGAAATTGCGACATTCACAACTGGATTTCGGGTAATTCTCTGGTATCGATTTATGACGGTTAATCTCGCTTGCTATCAATTTAACTTTCCGCAGTAATATGCAATATAACTAGTTCAAATACCTAGCAGAGGTATTTGAGGACTACACACCAGTCGGCTACATGCTCATATTTCACAGCGGGTGGACTCGTGAAGTTAACATTGCAGTCTGGATAATTAGATTAGCTGTAAGTTAGTTCCCACCACAACAGCACAACAATGCAGGGGTGTGTATCCTCATTGTCGCATGTGGCTCACCAGCTGATCTGAACTCAAACATTTGTTGTTGACGTTGCTGTTGCTGTTGTTAATTCGTATTTGAGGCTTGAAACATCAGCCCTGTATAGTTGGACGTGTGTTCAAGAATTCTCTTTCACTCGGTCAACGTGTGTCCAATGATGGTTGGTTTCTTAGTTTAGGGGCTGCGACAACGCGGACATGTAGCCTCGTGTACTTTGGGTGTGTGTAGAATTTGTCTGATAACCATATTTAACTACTAATTCCAGCTACAAACTACTTACAAACCAATTTCACTTCTCCCTAGAGCAATTGAGGCTTATTTCCACTATTTCTACGTATTACTTAAATAACGCCAACCTGCTACAGCTCTTTAACTTACTTCATACTTCCAAACCAACCCACTAGTGGTCATTCTATCTTTACCTTCTTTTCAAAACTATTGTAACAACTTAAAATACGTTTAGTCGCCTCCGTAGCATAGCGGTCAGCATGGTTAGCTGCCGCCCTGGAGGTCCTGGGTTCGATTCCTGGCTCTGCCACGAAATTTGAAAAGTGGTACGAGGACTGGAACGGGGTCTACTCAGCCTCGGGTGGCCCAAATGAGTAGAGGGGGTTCGATTCCCCCTCAGCCATCCTCGCAGTGGTTTTCCGTGGTTTCCCACTTCGTCTTCGGGCAAATGCCGGGATAGTACCTTCTTCAAGGCCACGGCCGCCTCCTTCCTTCTTCCTTGCCTATCCATCCTAACCATCCCTTACCTTCCCTCATGAGGCCCGTGTTCGATTTGCAGGTGAGGCCACCTGGGCGAGGTGCCAATCCCACCTCTCCAGTTGTATCCCTTCAGATTCGATGTTCCCAGCTCTAGGACACTGCCCTTAGAGGCGGTAGTGGTGAGTTCCCTCGCTGAGTCCGTGGGTTCCACCAACCTGGAGTGTAAACGACTAAAAATAAATTAAAAAAAACTTTTAATATTGATATTGTACCCGATTGTCATCATGTGGACCATGTGTTCGTATCCCAACTAACTCACGGTCTTTCGAGGTATGGGACGTTCCTGCCCACCATACGACCACTTGCTCAGGATTTGAGTCTACCAGGTAACTACTCTACAGGAAATACACAACATTTTCCTAAAGGTAACAC
Organism: Meconema thalassinum; assembly: GCA_946902985.2. NCBI lineage: Eukaryota > Metazoa > Arthropoda > Insecta > Orthoptera > Tettigoniidae > Meconema > Meconema thalassinum. The sequence goes on from OX336388.2 coordinate 862,112,260, forward strand.
ATTTACTGGTCTAAAATCAATGGCTATACAACAAATACAAAACAAAGGACAAATTACATTTAATTCCCACAAATAAAATAGGGTTGTTCTGTGAGCTTTCTTCGTAAAATAGTGCTGCACTGCACTCAAATCTAATTCTAACATCCTGTCAATGATATTTTCAGACTTCCATGGGTTTCCATAGTGTTCAACAACTAACACAACTTTAGTTAATGGGAGTATCATAACACAAAAATCACATATCACATAAAATGATACTAATAAAACATTTTCCCATTTCTTATGGCATTTACCTTGATTAACATGAATACATTACTTTCTGCAATCATTAACAGATATTTTTTTGTGTTGCGTGAATCGTCTTCCTTCCTTCCATGCATATGAACGCCTTAGGAAAAGTGGTACTTAATTTTATAGTTTCACCATATAACGATTTTCTGGGTCTTGTCGGGCTTATCATTGTTACAAATGTGTCATGTTCTGGGAAGAACACATACCCGTCTGCATAAATTAGCAGGAATGGCAAAATGCACTCTAAAAGAAGATGCCTACATTATTTTGGTTCAGCTTTTCTCCTCAGAGAATAATTGAGCCAAATATTATCTGATTTCTATGATTCAACAACGTATGTGAGTTGCAACCCACCGTTCAATTCACTTGGCATCATCAAAATAATCATATCTTACTTGCATATTTAAATATCGAGATTTCTCAGTGTCCTAGTGTGACTAATTTACAAGGGACCGGTCGGACGACCTTCCTCCCCCTTAGCAGGCAATAAAATTCGTTCCAGCCGGCTCTCCAAGATGGCCGCTACAGAAATGGTCTACCATTCCCCTCTCTCTCACTCTGTCAAGATCAAGGTCAGGTTTGTTTACAAAGTGCAGACTAGAGTAACACTGAGTGTGGCTCCTAAATAATTGAGTCAATTTAAATATTTAGCATCTATCCTTATAGTGTCTTGGGCTCAAACTGGCTCCTTAATTAACATTCATGGCTGGGGTGGCATTCTAGTGATAGTCTTGCCGTTCTATGGTGACGACTAGTGGCTTTTAGACGCGCATCATAGTGAAAATCCAACGACTTTCACCAGCAGCTGTCAATAAAATATAAGGAAACCTGCGTTCCTAAACGACGAATATGATCCTCACCTCACAGGGTGGGTCATTAACACACACATGCTCACAGCGTCTCGACGGACGTCAATAGTGGCATAATTCAAGCAAGCGTTGGATACAGACAGGCTCTGTCCAATTCGCTGCGAAATAATACAGTATGCTCAAGGGCGATACTACTCGTAGATTTGGCCAACTTCTCACCTAACGTGCAAGCTATACTAGTTGTCCCCGCTATATTTATTACGTAAATCACTGGATTCTACGTTAATTCTGCACGCTTACAAGCGGCTCAAACAATACTTCACATATATGACTCCATTATTAAGGCACCCGCGTTCTCTGTCATACCACTTAAGCCAAAGCTTTACATAGCTCCTAACACAAATGTAATAAAATTTACTGGCTTACTTTACTTTAATGGTCCTCAAACGATAATCCTAAGGATTGACCATATCAAATATTCATTCATATTTCACTGACACTGAAAAAGCTCTCGTATTTCTTTATATTTCACGTTATACTCTCACTGTTTACCAAATACAGTATCTTTACATTAGACATGACACTATTTGAACACTATTTAGGCCAAAAATGCCTATTACTTTACTGTTTGCCGACCCATAATATTATTTATTATTTATCATTTAACGTTACCGTTACATCCATCACTATTTTTGCCTGAATGGCCTCAAACAAATCACCTTCCAAGCCATATTTTATTCAAGACGAGTGGTGAAAACTCGTTCAGTAAGTGACTATTACATCTTACTCAAAGTGATAAATCGTTACATGGTGAACTACTTAGTTATAATTACATTATAAACAAGTAGTTCCGTGAAGAACTATACAGCCTATTTTCATATATCCTACTTATGTTAATTGCCACTATCAACATACACAATTTCAGTTTGATTGCTGTAATAGATTCGTAGATATTGAGAACCGACTAAATATTTCGGATGGTCGCCATGTTGGATTTTATATATGTAGGTCCTAGAGTTATGTACTGTTACATGCAGATTATTGTGAACGTGTAGTATTCAAACTTCAATCGCATAGTTAGGACACAAGAAAAAACAAGGAGATTTTAAAATTTTTCACAGCTGCCATCTTGAGGTTATCTAAACAATTGAAATAAATTAGATGCCAGTGGATTAACATTCGTATAAGGATTTACTGTACCAAGTTTCACTGCACGCGGATGGTTAAATTGCGAGAAACGTCCATGTGAATATTTATAATTCGCGTCACCGTCATGTTGGATTTGTGATCACCAGGTTATTTAAAGTCCTATAGGTGAACTTAAGTTCATAGCCCCTATGAACATTAAAAAATGCAGTTTGATTGCTAAAATAGATTCGTAGATATTCAGTATCGTCTAAATATTTCGGATGGTCGCCATGTTGGATTGTTAAATGTATAGGCCATAGAGTCATGTACCATTGAAGGAAAATTATTGCGTAGGTTCATTATTCAAACTTTCACTTCAATCGCATGACTACATCACAATAAATAAAATCTAAATTTTAAAATTCGCACTGCCGCCATCTTGAGGTTATGTAAACAATTGAACTAAATTAGATACCAGTGGATTACAATGTGTATAAATATTTCCTGTGCCAGGTTTCAGTGCGCTTGGAACATTAAATCGCGAGAAAGGTCTATTTAAAATTTTCAAATTCGCTTGGCCGCCATGTTCGTTTTGTAGTTAACCGGTTTTTGAAAGTCTTATAGATGAACTTCCAGTAGTGCCCTTTATCTCCGTACAAAATTTCAGGGTTTTACCGCCAATAGTTTCAGAGATATAGAATGCCGGTGAAATATTTCGCACATCCGCCATCTTGTGATTATGTAAACATTTGAACGAAGTTAGATGTCGGTGCATTACAATGTATATAAACATATAGTGTACCAAGTTTCATTGCGTTTGGTTGGTCAAATCGCGAGAAACGTCTATTTAAAAGTCGCAAATTCGCTTGGCCGCCATGTTGGTTTTGTAGTTACCAGGTTTTCAAAAGTCACATAAGTGAACTTATAGTAGTTCCCTCTATCACCATAGAAAATGTCAGGGTAATATCGGTAATAGTTTCGGAGATATTGAATGCTGGTGAAATATTTCGCACAGCCGCCATGTTGGATTGGTGAGTCGTAACAAAATTTGAAGGGCACGGTCAAGGTCGCCGGGAATAGTGCTATAAACTTTCCGAGTTTCATTGAAATCGCTCCAGCCGTTTAGATTTTATTAGGGGGGGACACACACACGAATCACACACACACACACACACACACACACGGACAAAAGGTGATCTCATAAGCCTATTTTTTCAAAATTGAAAATAGGCTAAAAATGGGTACTCACTTTTTTCCTCTTTGCTGGATAGTGCCAGCGCCTCAGCTGTAGCGCTACCATGACGCTTGACTTAAGCCATCATGTTATCCTTAACACAACACTTAGATTCATACACTTTCCACATGATACACATATTTTAATCAGTGGTTTTTATCATTGCAATACACTGCATATTAATCACTATACACATGAACACTTTAAAACACTATTTCACAATTTATATACATTTATCCACTACTTCACATGTTAATCCTTAAATTGGACTTCTCCTACGCCTGATCTCAGAGATGCGCTGTAATTATGACAACCGCTGGTCTCCGTGACAATCTAACAGCGTTTTACGGACGTTCCATCCTCGTTCCCTGCAATCTTGTTCAGCTCACTATCCAAATTAGGTGGCAATGGTTTCCAAGCTCCCATCATTGTAGTGTTTCTGATGATGCTGTCATATATAATTCTGACAATACCTCCCGGTATAAGAACTGTTCAAAACATTATAAGTTCCTTTTCGCTGTGGCGAATTTATATTTGCGTCAGATAATATGTAAATATCTGTAATACTTTACTTTCGACGCACTTCATGATTATTTACGAAGCTTTATAACTTGCTTCTATTGTTCTCCAACGACGGCGCGTTGATACTTTAACATTTGGCGTGCTACTAGCCACGTCTTAGTTATTTGAAGACTGTAGAATAACTCTAGGCGAACTCAGATGAACTCGTGACGAACTGCAGAAGACTTGTGATGAACTTAGAAGAAGACTGACTTGGCTTGCCTCGCTCCCCCTATATAAAGGTTTCTCGTACAAAATAGTCCACTGGACACACGAGAGCGACTCCCTTCTTGAAATAATACCTCTTCAGCCGAAATGACATCTACATCTTGTTTATTTAGGTGTGGAGGTTTCAAAAACATTCGCGTGCCGGCGATCGCTTCGGCCAATTAATTACAATTAATTGCCTTAGTTCAGCGCGTGGGCACGCTATCATGGTACTTCCCCGTTGACTGGTCACTAAGTCAATGCTCTTGAGCGTAGGGTAGGTTGTGATGCATTCATTTGGAGATAAAGACCTTAATTTAGGTGAAAAACCATTCCTAAATTACCTCTCCGTGAATATATTCACCTGGGTGTATATTTCAATGCATTTCACTGCTCCATTTAGCTGTAATCAATTTATTTCCATGTGCAGTCGATCCCGCCATAGCTTGGACCGTTGTCAAGCGGTGGATACCCGAGTCATTAATTCTGAGCTGTCTCTCCGCTCCAGACGTAAGTAGTTCGGTAGGCGCCTAGACTACTCCGAACACTTGCTAAGGGTCATTTGTGAAACTTCAAACTGGCCTTCTCTCACTTTCGTATGCTCTGAAAATGTATATTTCCTTGCATTTTGCTACAGTTCTTCCCTTAAATTGCTATGATATTCACCTATAGATCGTGAAATCACGCTACATTCTTATATGTCAGTATCCCTCTCATTGCTCTTTGGGTTCCCAATACTTGCTCCCCCGCAGAGATCAATGGTTCGACTCTAGGCATAACCATGTGCCTGGTCTTTTCTGATGAGACCTGAGTTCGATGCCAGACTGCCGTGGCCAGTTGGGCACAATATCAATATACATATTAAATACTGAAGCTGGTGCTGATACAAAAATGAACTTAACACCTGGGCCTATGGTCGCTGGGCGGTTCATTCGACACATATGCCCAGATACTGTAGGCCTAGCCATGGCGAGCCAAATACTAAAGCATTCAAGCAAGTCTAGATTTACTTCAAATATTCAGCTACTTAAAAACGCAATTTAAACAAGTAGTTCCGTGAAGAACTATACAGCCTATTTTCATATATCCTGCTCATGTTAATTGCCTGTATCAACATACAAAATTTCAGTTTAATTGCTGTAACAGATTCGTAGATATTGAGAACCGTCTAAATATTGCAGATGGTCGCCAGGTTGGATTTTTATTTTTGTACTATTACATTAAGATTATTGTGTACGCGTGGTATTCAAACTGCAATCGCATGATTAGAACACAAGAAGTAAAAACGAGATTTTAAAATTACGCACAGCAGCCATCTTGTGATTAGCAAACAATCGAAATAAATTAGATGCCAGTGGACCAACATTTGCATAAGCATTTAACGTGCCACGTTTCACGAGTCTCGGATAGTTAATTCGCGAGAAACGTCCATTTAAATATTTATACTTCGCGTCGCCGCCATGTTGGATTTGTGCTCACCAGATTACTGAAAGTCCTATAGGTGAACATAGTTCATAGTCTCTATGAACATAAAAAAAATCAGTTTGGTTGCTGTAAAAGATTCATAGATATTGAGAACCGTCTAAATATTTCGGAAGCTCGTCATTTATGATTGTTATATGTATAAGCCATAGAGTTATGTACTATTCAAGGACAATTATTGCCTAGGTTCATTATTCAAACTTTCACTTCGATCGCATGATTACGACGCAAGAAATAACAACTTAAGTTTAAAATTTCGCACAGCCGCCATCTTGAGGTTATGTAAATAATTGAATTAAATTTGATGGCAGTGCATTACAATCTGTAAAAACATTTACTGTACCACAATTCACTGCGCTCAGAGAGTTAAATCACGAGAAAAGTCTATTCAAATATTTCAAATTCGCTTGGTCTCCATGTTCGTTTTGTACTTTACAGGTTTATGAAATATACATAGGTAAACTTGTATCAGTACCTTTTATCACCGTACAAGATTGCAGGGTGATATCTGAAATAGTTTCGGATATATAGAATGTCAGTGAAATATTTCGCACAGCCGCCATTTTGAGGTTATGTAAACAATTGGACTAAATTAGACACCAGAGCATTATAATGTGTATAAGCAATTGCTGTACCAAGTTCCATTACGTTTTGATAGTTACATTGCGAGAAAAGTCTATTTTAAAATCTCAACTTCGCTTGGCCGCCATGTTGGTTTTGTAGTCACCAGGTTTTTGAAAGTCTCATAGGTGAACTTCTAGTAGTGCCCTTTATCACCGTACACAATTTCAGGGCGATATCGGTAATAGTGTCGGATATATTGAATGCTAGTGAAATATTTCGCACAGCCGCCATGTTGGATTGGTGAGACGTAACAAAATTTGAAGGGCACGGTCGAGGTCGCCGGGAATAGCGCTATGAACTTACCGAGTTTCATTGAAATCGCGCCAGCCGTTTAGATTTTATTAGGGACACACACACACACACACACACACCTCTCACACACACACACACACACACACACACACGGACAAAAGGTGATCTCATAAGCCTATTTTTTCAAAATTGAAAATAGGCTAAAAATTCAAATACTATAAAAGAAACATTTTCTCCCCTCAATATCAAACGAGGAGATAAAATTTAATAATAGTACATTATGCAACGAGCCTATAATGGCTATAATTAAGACACGAGTATTTTTTATAAAACGAGCGTATGCGAGTTTTATAATTTCCATACGAGTGTCTTAATTACCATTATAGGCGAGTTGCATACGACTGTTTATGTTCGACGATAACTATAACTTTATTATTTCTTTTAACATAAATATTCATAAATATCTGTTGAGATTGTCACTAGAATTTTGTGATCGGGTGCTGCGCAGGGTAGGATATCTCTGATGTCCAAGCTCACTGACCGACCGACGCATGCGCTCTGTGAGCTTCAATGCCGTATGTGCAGATTGAGCATCAGTATTCAGTAAAAATATCACCGAAATCGTTTGAAAACAACCCGCTGTGTAGAAATTGGATTTAAGGATATTAAGGTACAGTGTCTCATATTCACCAGTTTATTTACGAGAACATTATGGACGGTGCATTTTCGGTAATTTATATAGACATGTTGGATTTTGAGCGCACGCGTGAAGGTATCGTTACCTAATTGGTCAATGAACGAGCTCTGATTGGCTGGAGAAACTGTATCATAATGAAAAAGAGTGTTATAATGACCATCATTATGATACAGTTTCCTGACACATAATAGTGGGGGTCGAACATAAATTCACTTTGTATAAAGCTACTAATTAACGGGTAAAAGGAGCACCATTATGAGCACCAGTCCCTGTCACCATCCCATGGAAAATTGGTCGCGTTTCGCGCACTAGGGGATGATACAGCCCTAGAACTTGACTTGACGGTGTTAATTGCGATTGCTGTATCAGTGTTTGTTATCTGTGATTCAGGTAGAAGGACTGCAGACGATTCATGTTTTGAAGAAGTTCCTACTTTTGCTACCAAATGCTACCATCTACGACACCTAGCTGCAGACGTGGCTACTAAATGCCATCGCAGTCAGCACCTGGTGGCGAACGTTGGAACTAATATAGCGACATCAAACTAACCTACACATTTTAGCTTTCTCAAGTATGGTTAGTGGAAGGTTCTTTTCCATACCATAAATCTATGACATGGGACCGCCGGCTTTATTTCCCCTCCGAAGGAAGGCATACTGAGGATTTTAACGCTCATAAAAAAGCCGACGACTTTGGCTGGGTTTGAACCCGCGATATTGGGAATAGAAGCTCAGCATGCTGCCAACTATGCCACCGAAGCCACTATGTGTCCAATGATGATGATGATGAACGTGATAATGATAATTGAAGTCAATGTGTAAACATACATCTACGTAACATTTCTTACTTATTGAGAAAATCAGCAATAGAGGTGAGTTCCGTGGGATAGGGCTACGCGGTAGGACGTAACATGGACTATTGTTCCGTAAACCAACACACTACAGCGCGCACATAATGGAAGCGTTCAGAATAGAATAGTGTTATTTAAAGTTTCATTTTATTGCTTTAAACTACATATAACTAGGGCTCGGATTTTTAGGTAAATAAATATTTGTTTATGTAAATACATATTTTAAGCATTTTTTCTATAAATACATAAATTCCTGCTTTTCACTTATTAGCACATAAAAAGACATAATATTTACTTATTTTTAAAAATCAGTATGCTAGATCTTTCAGTTTATTGCATTTTTGTTCTGTGTTATTTCGACGGGTAAGAACCTTTGAGCTATCTAATCTTCTTGCAGAGGGATGTCTGCTTGCAGCTGTGTTTGTCTTATCTTGTCGCCCCGTGCCACTCACTGTGGAAGCCTTGTCCTTAGCCATATTGCGCCACGTGCTAGACCTCCCCCTCCCCCAGCTACCTGGAACCAGTGTCACTCACATGCAGTTCATTTCTGGCACTGTCAAATGTAAGCACTTCTACGATGCCTAAAATAAAAGCAACTACAAGTTACCGTCTGCAGCAGTATGTTGCAGAATTTAAAGATAATTTTACTTCTGATGGGGGCGTTCTGTTCTGCCAACCATGTGGGAAAGCAATCAAGGCTGAACAGCGATCTCAAGTTACACAACACCTTAAGGGCAAGAAACATATTGCTGCAGTTTCACGCCTCCAGAAGCAGTGTTTCGCGATAATCGTCGCGTCGGTCATTTGTGATGGACAACCTGAAGATGTATCTCGTTGTGTATCGTAATGCTTCAGCAGTCAGTGAGACATAGCATAAATTGCATTCGTGAGTACTGCATATTGTTTATATTCACATTAATAAACTAAATTATTATTAAATATTTTTACTTTTTTGTCGCATATTTCAGGTATTTTTAATACATAAAAAATAAATATTTTCCCCATTTTTAGCACCTAAAAATCCGAGCCCTACTTATAATGTTGTAGTCTGTAAATGTGAAACGCGAAAGAACTCGTTTCTTTCCCATCGTCAAGGTACAGGGTCTTTATATATGCTTGGCAAGGACATTCTCGCTCACATGCTCCGCCAGTGACGGCCCAGTTGCCGGCTGCCACGTGCGCATATGTACGGCAGAGTACAGTGCTTTAAATCAGTATCATACATTTTTACTCACCATGTTTACAGTAAGTGCTGAAAATATTCCCCATCCGCTGCCAAACATAATCGGCCATGAAGTTTCTGGTTACTCCGGTTATTTTAGCTCTAGTAAGGAAATAACGACCCTTACGTCTATTTTTATCGTTAACTGAACCTGTACGTTTGAATCTCTTAGCCAGTTGTTTTATTGTGATTGTGTATAGTGCTGTAATGCCTTATGTGAAATATTCGCTACTTGAACGTGTGTATCTGCACAATACGTACAAAGCGTGCAGGAAATCGTGCGCTAGAACAATTCAAAAGTTTCGAGTGAAATTTCCAGGGAGACCCATTCCTATAAATCGGACAAATCGGAGAAATACTTATTAGCCTACTTTTCACATTTTTCAAAAATGAGGAAAAAGTAGACTTATGAGATCGATCTGGGAAAATGTGGGTCTGTCTGTCTGCCTGCCCTTCTGTCCCTATCAACTCCTAAACGGCTTCAGGAATCGAAACCAAATTTAGTATGAGTAAAGATGTATACCGGGATATCTCAAACCCATATTTGAAAATGATGTCAGTGCTACCAACTGCTGAAAAAACGCACTAGAAATTTGAGCTCCATGTTGGATATCTTGGAAGGTATGCATGGTAACTATTCCAAAATTGGCACACATGTAGATATTATTATTTCAGTTTAATTTCCAGGAGGCCATACATGACAGTGTTGCCAAAATAATTTTAAGCCTTCAGATATGTCCAATTTTTAAATGCATATAATTTCTACACTATCAACTGGATTTGAACCTAATTTTGTATGTAATATGTGTACATAAACAGATATACCTGAGAGTATTCTTAAGAGCCACCAAGGCTGCCAACTGTTAATAATCTCTCTCTCTATTTTTTAATCCAAATACCAACATATCAGAAAGTACGCAAGCCGACAGCTTTAGACTATGCACACGTATAGTAACTGACAGTTTAAATTAATTTGGAGTAACTTATAGACGTCAGTTCTACCAACATGATTCTAAGCCTGCCGACAGGACCAAGTTTTAAATACATGTAACTTCTATACTATCAGTTGGATTTCAACCAAATTTCGTATGTGCTATGTTTAACATAACAGATATGGCTATAAGTATCCTTAAGAGCAATCAGGGCTGCCAACTGTTAATAAATGCTGTCTATATTTTTCACCCTAATATCAATACATCAGAAAGTATGCAAGCCTACAGCTCTAAACTTTGCACACGTATAGCACCTGACATTCTAGATTCATTTGGAGTAATTAATATACGTCAGTGCTACCAACATGATTCTATGCCTGCTGATAGGTCCAATTTCAAAATTCATGTAACTTCTATGCTAACAAATGGATTTCATCCAAAATTGGCACAACAAGATATCATAATATTTCAGATTATTTCTGACCAGCACACGTATGACATTGTTGTCAACGTGCTTTTACGCGTGCTGATAGATCCAAGGTCTAACTGCATGTATCGTCCATTGGACTTCAACCAAATTTTGTAATCTGTACCTTAAGAGGTGGAACTAAGAATATATTCAGTCACCAGGGTTGCCAACTGTATTGCTCTATTAGGCTACATTATACCAGGTATATTTCGAACTAATTAGACATTTCGATATTACCAACTTAATTTCGTCATTATTCTAGATAAGTTCATATACTGTAGATAAATCATTGGCATAAATCTTAATTTTAAGAAAAGTAGGCTCTTTATTTCGACACGGAACTTCTTGTTTTTATTTGGCTTTCACATTATTTTATTTAAGACTAGCTTCACACAGTTTTGCCTTTTAGACGAGGCTATCGCTCCTTAAGTTTACTAACCCCTGAGGCGAACAGTAATTTCGGTTGTAAATGGAGCCCTGCAGGAGCATATTAATACTGTGGATGCAGTCGCCTTGTCCAGCGCGTCACTCGGTGTAATGGATTAGATTACGCCCTAAGATGTATGTTCGTGTTGTGTGCCCATTCCGATTGAGGAATCCAATTGTGGACCCACTGCTGAGCTATTGTCCCCACACGCGTTATTCGAGCGTGTGATGGGCCTAATCCAACACTGACCCACATATAACACACACGTTTCCTAATAACCTGCTTCCTCTAGCGGCAGACTCGACTGGCAAATAAGTGTATTAATAAATTATCTCCATAGCCCGCGGTGGCCGAGTGTGAAGACCGTCTCCGTGGCTAATAGGTATAGCCCGGCGCGGATGCGGATTCCGCAGATAAACCCGCGGTTATTCGCATTTTTTTTGGCCATGCGGATCTAGTTTGCTTGGCTGTGCGGATATCGGATAAACTGTGGATAATGTTTGGAATATATTTGGGGATAGTTTTTGGATTGCAATCCGAACTTGTTGAATATCATTACTAGGACCACCGGGTGAGTTAGCCGTGGACGTTACGGCATGACTGCTGGCAGTTGCTCACATCCGGGAGGCGAGGAGGTTCGAATCCCCCACCGGCAACCTTGAAGATGGTCTTCTGTGGTTTCCCATCTTCCTTCCAGACAAATACCGGGGTTGGTCCCTAACTATAGGCCACAGCCGCTACCTTCCAACTCCTCGTCCTTACATTCCAACTTTCCTCCCCAACGGTACTTGTAGCTCACCCCTTGGGTGTCCTTCTCGAAGCAGCTACAAATCTGGCAAGCCGAACATGTCCTCGGACACTCCCGGCACTAAAAGCCATACGCTAAAAATAAAAAAAAACTAGGACCCGGATGTTAAGAGGCATATATTTCCGTTATGTTTTTTTTTTCATGACAAGTGCCGGGTCTGATTCCTTTTATTTTCCACCGCATCGCGCTGTTGGCGCTAGTGTCGCAGCTAGCTCCTGCCTGGCGCTGATGGTGAGCCCTTGGAGGCCTTGGGAAGGAAGGAATGGTCGGATTTGGATTTGCGAGGTATCATTTATTTCAGTGCATTGCCCTCTTTAACATGGTGCATGAAGATGTGCAAATTTTTTGAAAATGAGGGAAACGGATTTTCATTTTGTAAAAAAAAGTTTTTTAGATTTTTTCGTTTTGTTACGTTTGGTTAAATAATGTTTTAACGTGACGCATGTATTGAGGAGGACCGCTGGTTAATGATGATGATTATTATTATTATGATTATTATTAGGACGGTGATTTAAGCTTTTATCATTCAAATTATGCCATTAAGCATATTTAACGCTCCAAACTGGAAAAGGTTGCAATTCTGGCTGTAATAACATTCATTATAAACAAAGCACTTGTCATACTTAGCCTAAGGCAGGGGTTCTCAACCTTTTTCAACCATCGTACCCCTTTAAAAAATTTAACATCCTGTGCACCCCCTATTAACCTTTCTTAGGTAGTAATAATGGTTATTAAAAATGTAGAAGGTATTTAGTTAGTATGGTTTAACCTTTGTAATTTTATAAGGAAATATATTTCAATAAAACAAAATATAGTTGTTGTTTTTCAGTTCCTTTTCCCAAAGGGTGATTTTTGCAATCATTGCGTTAGTTTTCATTTCAACATAGAACATATCAGAAACACCACCTTGCATACACTTATTCCAAATGTTCAGTTTTTCAAAAATATCACTTAAATAGGCCAATTTTAAAAGCCAACCAAAGTCATTGAGTACTGATGATAAATTAGAATTGTGCTCGGTAAAGAAAAGATGCAATTCTTTTGTGGAGTTCTAATACACGCGCCGTAAATAACTCACACAGAAGTCATGGCACGAAGCTCACTGCGCATGTGGATCGAGTAGAAGGATGGCTTGTCGCGTACCCCCTGAAATGTATCACAGGTTGAGAACCCCTGGCCTAAGGGAACGACTTTCTCCTCAAATGTCTAAATGTTTTGCTTTATGCTTTATCTAATTAACAATATTATTGCACTGCCAGTAGATTTGGATAACAAACGTGTGGATGCAGATACAAGTCGTGCGGATGAGGATAACGTTTTGTTTATCCGCGCAGGGATATGTATGCTAGGCTTTGGCCCGAAGTGTCCGGGGTTCGATTACCGACCGTGCCATGGGGAATTTAATCTCCTGTGGTTAATTCCTCTGGCTCAGGGACTGGGGATACGTGACGTCATCATGTACAAAAAACCAAACGCTGGAAACAAATTTTAAAAAAGTACACTTACACGCTAAGTCATGCTTCACTGGCATCGGTTCGAATCCCACATCAGCTGTCCGGAAAATGGTTTTCTACAGCAAAGTCAAAACGTCCGAAATACAATTGTGGCGTTTCCTGAATGCAATTAGACTCACTAACCGTAGCAAATTGCAAGCCTCCGTGGCTTAGGCGGCAGCACGCTGGCCTCTCACCGCTGGGTCCGTGGTTCATATCCCGGTCACTCCATGTAAGATCTGTGCTGGACAAAACGGAGGCAGACAGTATTTCTCCGGGTACTCCGGTTTTCCCTGTCACAATTTCATTCCAGCAACACTCTCCCTTATCATTTCATTTCATCTGTCATTCATTTAATAATTGCCCCAGAGGAGTGCGTCAGGCCTCGGCAGCCGGCACAGTTCATATCCTCGCCGCTAGATAGGGGCTTCATTCATTCCATTCCTGACCCGGTCGGAGACTGGAAGCAGGCAGTGGATTTTCATTTTCAACCGTAGCAAATTAAGTGGAAACAACTTTCGGAGTGATGAATAGAAAATTAGCTTGCCACGGTGAGTGAGTGGTTATCGTGTCGGACTACCAACCGCAAGCTTGCAGGTTCGCTCCTAGCCGCGGTAAGTGATTTTTGAAAGGCGAAAAAAATCACGACACGCATGTAATACGTTATTGGCATGTTAAAAACCCATTTGAATTCAGTAGGCCGTGTTCTCAATGGCAAAATTAATCTCGGGATTTTCCGCTCACTCAAAAGTTCCTCCTTTCTCTACTACAAATCGCTATAGTGTCAAGGAGCTTAGATATCTAACCTCCTTGACTTTCATAGCGCTCCAAGGAACAACAAAATTCGACTTGCAAGCTGTCCTCCGGGTGTCAAATAACAAAGCTTGAACCCGGCATCCGAGGCCATACGATATTATTATTATTATTATTATTATTATTATTATTATTATTATTATTATTATACAATTACAACAAAAACAAAAATATCTCGCCCAGTTCACTACGCGATAGCTGATGGTATCATATTATGCAGAAACAGAAAGTGTTTTTTATGAATTGCTAGCAACCCGCCCCGGTTTCGCCCGGTAGCATTAACGGTTTACCCAGCGTAAGCTTAAAAGGCGCACGGACAGCAGGTCCCAGACGCAATTCAGAAAAAGCGAGGTGAACAGCGAAACTCCAAACACATATACTCTTCTCTGACACGACTCGACAGTTTGATTCTGGCCGAAGCTGGGGTACTAGGCTCACTAGCTCGTCAACTCGCTCCGTAGTTAGTAATTAAAATTTCCACTGAATGGAAGAAATGAAAACATAAAAAAACTTACAGTGGGTGATGTATAGACATATGTTGTCACGCACTTTTTGTAGAACTATTCATGCTGATCAATTCTTACGCTCATAGTATAAGTCATATATATTTTTAACGGTTTACCCAGTGTAAGTTTAAAAAAGTCCTCTCGGCACGCCGGAAGGCGGAGGTAGATTTCATCGGGCAAACTTGGGGATAGGCGAAAATAGGCAGAATATGCACATTTTCGTAGAAGGATCAGATCTCATTTATTGCGAGAAAGTATTTTATAATTGGAGCATAATTAACTTTGTTTTTCGTCATTTTATGCATATTTTAAACATTTTATTGTCTTATGGGGACGGTAACCTTCTTGTGATTTGGGGTACATTTTTATACTTGTGGTCACACTGTCCTTATGCAAGGTTTCGACACTGATATGTAACTATGTAACGGTCTGTTACTTCTTCACGCAAAATTATATCTCCCGCAGAGATTTTGGTTGGTTCCTCAGTTTAGGGACTGCGACAACGCGGTCATGTAACCCCGTGTACTTTGGCTGAGTGTAGAATCAGTCTGAATGAACAGTGTGAATTATGATGGCTGTATTAGTCTCTATTCAGGTAAGGACTGCTGACTGTCAATTTCAAGCAGTAGTTGCTAATGTTGCTACCAGATACTACCGTCAACGACGCCTAGCTCTGAACTTGGCTACGAGATGCCACCGCAACCAGCAACTCGCAACGAACGTTGGATCTTCCCCTCCAAAGGAAAGCATACTGAGGGATTTTTAGCGCTGTTAGAAAATCCTACGACTTCGGCCAGCTTTGAACCCGCGAACTTGGGCATAGAAGTTCAGCATACTGTACTACCAGTAACGTCACCGAGGCCACTTCTCACTTAGTCAGATGGAAAACTGAATGTGATCGCGTGCAAGTGCGTTGTCATGGCAACGTATGATGGCTCATCCCTCATCAATTTAGTAGTGTTGTCATGGCAACCACTGATAGGTCTTGGCGTTTTCTTATAATTCCGAAATTATTTTTCTCATCCCTTGGCGTAATGGTGGGTCATATCAAAAATTCTTTCAGACAAACGTTTTAGGTAATTATTAGGAGAATATTGACCACTTTGTAGGGTTTTGATATTGTGCCTATTAAGAGAGATATGATTATTGTTTCCCGAAAAACCCACTTTTTCCCACCCCTTTGATCAATGGTTGGTGCTATAAAAATACTCTTCAAACATAAATGTTTGGGCCTTATTCGACAGGTAGTATGAACTTTGAATGGATTCGATATTTCAAATATTAAGAGAGTTATAGCAATATTTCCCTTTTTCGAAAAAAAGACCCCCATTTTCACGCCCGTAGACCGATTGTGCCCATTAACGTACTCGACCGAGATTTTATAGGGATACATATTATGTAAAAAATTCAAATTGATTGGTGCAAAATTGCGGTAGTTATCGTCTCCACAAGAAAGTGATATATGTATATATATATATATATATACAAGCTGACCCGGCAGACATTGTCCTGCCAATCAAAGAAAGTGTTGTAACTTTGTTTCTTGAAGTGCTTTTGGATACACAATATTTTTTTCAATCTCTGTTAACTGCCTCTAAACTATCGTGAATTGAATTAACTAATTTAGAAACATTCGTTGGAGCGTGCACAACAACTCTCCAAAGTTTCATCGCAACGGATAAATGGCATTTAACGCATACGGGATTTGGTTTAAATGATTCGTGCGCTGTCACTCATTTGTTGAATCTACTCGTGCTCTACCAACTGTGAAATGGATTTACTAAGTTACAAAGCTTCACGTAAGTGTACACAACAACTCATCAAAGTTTCATCGCAATCGATGAATATTATATGAACGCATACAGGATTTTGTTGGAACGCTTCGCGCGTCGTCACTCATTTGTTACATCTACTCGTGCGCTACCAATATTGCAAAATGGATTTACCAAATTGAACACCTTCCCTGGCGTGTACACACCAAATCATCAAAGTTTCATCGGAATCGGATGAATGACATATGAACGCATAAGTGATTTTCTTTAAACGATTCGCGTGCCGTCACTCATTTGTTGAATCTACTCATGCGCTACCTATTGTAAATAGATTTACTAAGCCTGAAACCTTCTCTGGCGTGTACTCAATGATTCACCAAGGGTTGATCGCAATCGGATGAATGATATATGACCGCATACGGGACATTGTGGAAACAATTCGCACGCCGTCGCTCATTTGTTGAATCTACTCATGCGCTACTTATTAAAGACTGGATTTACTAAGACAGAAACATTTCCTGGAGTGTACACAACATCTCACCCAAGTATCATCGTAATCGGACGAATGGTATTTGAACGCATACGGGACCTTATTGAAACGCTTCGTGCGTCGTCGCTCATTTGTTGTATCTACACGTGCGAAACCCCCTGTGAAATGGATTTACCAAGTTAGAAACCCTCACGTAAGTGTACACAACATCTCAACCAAGTTTCATTGCAATCGGATGAATGGTATATGAACGCATACGGGACTTTGATTAAAAGTTCGCGCGTCGTTGCTCATTTGTTGAATCTACTCCTGAGCTACCTATTGTAAAATGGATTTACTAAGTTAGAAACCCTCATGTAAGTGTACACAATATCTCATGCAAGTTTCATCGCTATCGGACGAATGGTATTTGAACGCATACGGGACGTTGTTGAAACGCTTCGCACGTCGCCGCTCATTTGTTGAATCTACTCGTGTGCAACCTCCTGTGAAATGGATTACTAAGTTGGAAGCCTTCACTTAAGTGTACACAACAACTCATCAAAGTTTCATCTCAATCTATGAATGGAATATAAACTTATACGGGATTGTGTTGAAACGCTTCGCGCGTCGTCACTCATTCGTTGAATCTAGTCGTGCGCTACCTAATGTGAAATTGATTTACTAAGCCAGAAGCCTTCCCTGGAGTGTACACAACATCTCACCCAAGTTTCATCGCTATCGGACGAATGGTATTTGAACGCATACGGGACCTTTTTGAAACGCTTCGCGCGTCGTTGTTCATTTGTTGAATCTATTCGTGCGCTATCTATTGTAAAATGGATTTACTAAGCCAAACACCTTCCCTGGAGCTTACTCAACATATCATCCAAGTTTCATGGCAATCGGATGAATGGCATATGAATGCATACGGGACTTTGAAACGTTCTAACGTGCAGAGACAAACAGTAGAATTCGACATCACTGCCACCTTTGGTATAAAACACAACTTTTCGCCACGGGCGGAGTGTATGTAATGGCGGTAGTTGCACAGGTTGCGACCAGGTGGCTCTAACGTACAGAGACAAACCGTCCAAAGACATCAGCTTTCACGAAGGCCAAGGCTAGTGGTTTCCATGACGACTGTTTTTGACTGTATATTGTGGTTCTAAAATTGTGTGTAAATTGTGGTTCTAAAATTGTGTTCATTCCACCTACCGGGTCAGATTGTGAATCTAAACCATACATGGACCCACCCTAATATACGTACCAAATTCCATCAAAATCGGTTCAGTCGTTTAGGAGGAGTTCAGTCACATACACACGTGTCGAAGAATTATATATATAAAGATATACATAAATTATATATAAACTTTTTAACTGACGGTGGTTATGGGGTCTAGGGGATGTGAAACGTGAAGATATGTCGAAATTTTCCGGAAGTCGAAACATGGTACCTGGGTAGATTATTGGCTGAGGAATAACCTAACCACCAAGGGAAGATGATTAAGAAAAGGAGATAGGTTTCGGACTGGAGAAAAAGGATAGAAAAATAGGAGGAGAGTCACACAAAAGTTATAAAGTTAACCTTAAATACACTTAGAGGCGGTTGCCACCGCAAATCCGTTCTCTGATACCTAAAATGGGTAAGGGCTTGGTCTAAGCTGACGGGAAACACAGCTAGGACTTGGGCGGTTTGCAAGAGAGTGGCTTTAGTGTATTTCCTCCCAAGCATGCATAAGACTACTATGGGGAAGGGTGATGGTCTGACAAGACAAATAGTAACAGATTTATTCTGTAATAACGATGGCATGAACTGAGGAAGAGTTAGGAAAGCCAGGATCTTGCCTAACTGTAGTATTTGCGAAATGATAAATCCAAAAACAAATATTTAATTTATTTAACAAGGCAAAAGAAGTTGATAACTTTAACAAATATATTTTCAATTTGGTTAACAATTTTGGGGTCACAGACCTCAGAAAGCATTAAACGTTTGCGCCAGGCAATTAACAATTTATGAGGTTTCGAACCTTATATATTTTCTAAAATCTTTGTAAGAAAAAAACCAAATGAAGTAATTAACATTTAACAATAAATAGAGTACAAGGTGTGTACTCCTGAGAGAATATTCTAGAAAGAGTGACAACTTCGAAAATAACAATAAGAAAAACATGAAGAATAAGATAGAAGTTCCTACAACTTCTTATATTTAAGCTGAATCACTGTTGGTTATTATACAAATAAGGGCAGGTCACTTACTGTGAAACCTGAAGAGAAAATCAAAAGGAAGGTTCTCGACCTCCTATGTTTAAGTAGGACTCACGAGCCAAATGGGGCAGTTTCCATTTCGTGAGACCTAGAAATAACTCACTCAAGAGTTGAAAGAATTGCTTTCCCTGATTATAAGGTAGAAACAATGTAAGCTTGAACCGTGTATAAAACACGTAGTTATACAGAAATTAATTAATGATAAACAAGCAAGATGGAAGGGCACTTCGTAGAGTGACACCTTATAGAAAATGATCTCGAGTTACAATTTTATTATGGGTTTGTTAGTAGAAGGTTTAGGAAAGATCGATTGGGATTGAGGATAAATGTTCATGGCCTTATTTAATGTAAACGGACGATCGCGACGCGGTAGAAAAGTTGGACAAGCACTAGTTTTCACTATAGTCTGTTAAATAGATGAAAAGTTCACTGTAGTAACACGAAAGTTTGTGGGAAAGAAAGTTATTGCAATGATGAAAATAACTGGTTGCACTAGGTAGGCGAGAGTCTATTGCATGAAAAAGTTTTGAATTACAATTAAATGCGCTTGAACAAATCCAACGGAGGAAAGAAAATTAGCTATAGAGCATTTATTTATAAGGAAGATTTCCTAGTTTAGGATGGCATTGCCACAAGTGAGTGGAACTTACATGACGGCGTGACTTGTAGATAAAGTACAGGATCTGGAAGGTTCCAGAACGATCCTAATAGCAGAATGGGGCCAAAGTTATTCCAGCTGTGGAACGAGCTTAATCTTTATAGACAGCGGGTAATAGATGATATCCCACGTGGTGAGAAGATCTCTCATTTAACAAGCATAAGAAATGCTGCTTTTCACCAAGATTGGCTTAATTAGACAAAAGCCCAACATGGAAAATCCCGCAAAGGATAATTATTTCAACAAATAAGTAATTTCACACTGCCTATAAAAGATCGTTAAAAGCATGTAGAAGTTAAAACTATGAAGATGAGGTTAAAACTTGAAGTTTGTACTTAACTTTGCTGCATGGCGAAGGAGGTGTTCTCCTTGATGTTTAAAGTTACCACATGGCGTGGAATCTAAAAATGCCTCGTTAGGACAGGAGGCTAGCTCAAGTTGAGCCTTAACTGAGTCGACGGCCGGCGCACTAGTGAGACCCACTCAGCGAAGCACAGAGAGTCCAAGGAAGGGAAAGGAGTGGGGGTAGGAGACAAAAGGAATACATATCAGAATTACCAACATAAGAAATTAAATTCTCTTGAGGAGATGGTCTTCAAAGAGTTGATAGCAGGCGATACTAGCACAGCATGGTGAGTGAAAAAGTAGACGAAGTTCTCTTGCTCACGGAGAAGATAGCTGGCGATGGTAGCAAAATCTGGTGGCCAGATGGATGAGTAAATCCTCTTGCACCAGGAAGAATTGCGGAGCTTCAGAGATTCGCTGCTAGATGACGATAGGTGGGTCATGGAAGATATATATCTAGAACAGACTCACAAAAGATATAAGCGACATGATCACCAAAGAGAAAATAGAAGATCACTGTTGGTGTTTGATAAAGAGGAAGGAATGAACATGCAAAAGCATTAAAAATTATATTCTCTCGTACCGTGTATTCCAAGAATACACCAGTACCCATTGCAATAGTTAGCTTTCTAATGAAATCTACCTAAAAGGCACACGGACGGCAGGATTTTCTTCGACTCGATTCACTGAAGTCGTAACTGCTCGGCTTCCTTTGGTCATAAATGAATGTTTTTCTACAGAAATCTTCCTCGAGAATCCTTTACACAATGGTGAAAACCGCATCGAAATCCATCTAATGGTTCTCAAGATTATCTGTTATTAGTACATTCAAGAATCGGGGACTTTGTTTTATACTATGTAGGGATTATTAAGTTTATGACAAAGTACAATAATAATAATATCGTATGGCCTCGAGTGCCGGGTGCAAGCTTTGTTATTTGACACCCAGAGGTGAGCTTGCATGCCGAATTTCGTTGTTTCTTGGACCGCTATGAAAGTCAAGGAGGTTATATATCTAAGCTCCTTGAACACTATAGCGCTTTCTAGTGGAGAAATGAGAAACTTTGTGTTGGCGGTAAATCCCGAGACTAATTTTGTCATTATGAACACGGCGTACTGAATTCAAATGGGTTCATTGACATGCCAACATCGTATGACATGCGTGTCGTATATTTGCCACCTTTCAAAAAAAAATCACTTACCACGGCCAGGAGCGAACCTGCAAGCTTGGTGTTAGTAGACCAACACGTTGACCACTCACCCACCGGGGCAAGGTATGACAAAGTACAGAAAATATGAGGAGCTTGGTATCAAAGTTGGACTACTCCACTTTTGCTTTTTTTTACAGGAGAGGCAAAAAACTAAATCCACAATATGGTCGTCAGTGTCATGGTGATTTTTTTATTTCACTCTTGTAGGCTACATAAACATGTTTTTATACTCATTAATAAAATTGTATGAATATTAAAGCCGTAATTACAATTTAGATAGTGGAGTTGGCCATGTATGAAACCAAGTGTTGGAGTTGTCTGTTTTTGAAGCCAAAGGGAGCCATTTTGAAATTGAATCTGTCCCCTTTTGAAACCAAATAATTATGAACTCGATATCAATGAATTCATTTTATTTTCTTTATCTACACTTCTAATGCCTGAGGGTATACTTATGTACTTATGACTAATGTATCAAAACAAAATCATAAATAATCGTACATATAGTTAAAAATGACATGAACAAATTGTACTGAGGCACCTTTTGAGAAAACTGAAATCCTTGAGTCATTCTTACACCATAGAAAGAACTAGTTCATCAAAATCATCACTTTCCAAATCATCACACTCACAATGCCCACTGTTTAGAATATTACTAGCATCACTCTGCACTGTGATGTTGCGGTACCACTGTAAACGGTCTATTTCTTGCCAATTTTCTCTCAAGTGCTTGGATGAGAGATTCTTAACATCTGCAATTTTCTTGGGGTTGACGCTACAGCCGACAAGAATTGGTGCAGGATTGAGTACTAGAAGCGATTTGGCCGGTTTTGTTAAGGACATAAACTTACCGATATTGGTGTTGTATGCCATCTCACCAGATACTAGTACATTCTTGTGGGTCTTGGAGCGTCTAAGTAAGAAGCGCTTACATCTGGAAAGCGGAAAGTGAAGACTTTGGATTGGCTTTAACACCGCCTTAGCTTCTTGTCTCCAGTCATGTGCTATCCAATGTCTGCCCACAACTTTCACCCGTCCATGTTTCAAAAAGGCTTCATGGTATTCAGCCACGTCAATTATGGTGTTTTTCCTTCTTAAGCCTTTTTCAAGTAACCAAAAAACTCTGTCAGCAGGCAGAAACGAGTGTCCAATTACTGGGAATATTATTTCCAACTTCTTTATCCTGGACTTCCATTTGTTACTCTTATTGAACAATATAAAGCTAATTATTAATAAGAATCATCACAAATGCACTCGTTACAGGTTACTATAAACATGATGGATTTGCAGTGCATGTGGGAGCAGATTGCATGAATGCAAGCTTCTCATTGGTTACTGAAGGAGTTGTCATTTCTTGAAACGAAACTATGGTGGAATTGTCCATATATTGATTCTGAACTGCTCATATACATGCTTAAGTTCTGTCTTTTTTTTTTTGAAGCTGAACAGTAGTAGATTCGCATTCAGCATAAAAAGTCACATAAGGGTGAACCAATATCAAAACTGACAAAAATGGAGTTGTCCAACTTTGATACCAAGCTCCTCATATTTAACATATTACAAACAGCACACATCTTAAAGGCAATCTACTTGGCACGTGATAAATTTAGAGTTTTAAATCTATTTTGTCCAGCCACCCTATAGCATTTGTAGAGGCTTCACAATGTCATCCAGCGTTCACAAGTACGCCCTGTCACAACACTGGCTCACAACTTGTGGGGCGTGGGTTGGAGACCACGGGAATCCAGCTGAGTTCAACATTGCTTCCACTTAGGCCTACTTGTGTTGGGCCCCTCTCCGTCTTCTTTCCTACCGACCTCTCTTAGTCAACTCTTGTTCTCTTCCGACCCAAACGACGGTATTAGGGTATCCGAGTCCTAGGGAGTATCTTCCTTTTCCGCCTTAATTGGCCCTTTTCACATCTTTCCTGATACCCTCCTCCTGCGAGGGGTCAGCATTATTTTTATTTTCATGTTATCTCCTGCCTTCTGCTCAAGGCCCTCAAAAAGGCTGGATGTATGTAGCCCCACCACTTTTGGTGCACCCTGAATGGTTCTACACGCTCAAGGGCTCACGGCTGGTGAGTTTTAAAGTTGGCAACCCCGATGGCTTCCTGAGCTGGGTCTGATTTTTCCCCTTTTTCCTCTGACCCTGTGGCGGGCCCTCCACTCTTACCCTTTCCTATCTGCCTTTCATGGCTCTCCTTCCTTCCAAGTCCCTGAATCCTCATTCTTCGAAGGTTGAGGGCATTTCTTTTCTTCCTGTCCTTTATTTGCCTTTATTTGTTTACCATTTCTTCTAGTATGTAAGTATGTAGTTAGTACTAGTTATAGTTTTCATTCTCATCTATCTTTCACTATCACCCAAACAATTTGGAGCCGATAACCTAGATGTTACGCCCCTTAAAACAACAATTATCATCATCATTATCATTATGCCCCACTTATACAGCAACGAGTCACACCGCCCATGTTTGGTTCGTACTCTGTTAAGGGCAATCCACATTTTACGTGGCAGATCAAAACCTGGATGTTGGATACAAATTAGTGACTGCCATTCCTTAGGAGCTGCGTTGTTCCACCCCTGCCATTCTGCCATTCCTAACCAACACGTGGGCTTTTAACACTGATGATTCCAAACGCCCAAATTTATCAAGTACGTCTTCATTAATTGAGAGAGCTACACGCCAGAGGATTTGAATTAGTTTTTGAATGGTACGGACTCTGTCTTAAGGAAAGAATTCATGATGAAAATCAATAAACCTAAAATAACAAGTAGTTCCGTGAAGAACTATACAGCTTATTTTCATATATCCTACTTATGTTAATTGCCTCTATCAACATACAAAAATTCAGTTTGATTGCTGTAATAGATTCGTAGTTGTCGAGAACCGACTAAATATTGTGGATGGTCGCCATGTTGGATTTTTATATATGTAGGTCTTAGAGTACTGTTACTGTTATTGTGTACTGTAGTATTCAAACTTCAATCACATGATTAGTACACAAGAAGTAAAAACGACATTTTAAAATTTCGCACAGCTGCCATCTTGTGGTTATGGAAACAATTGAAAAAAGGTAGATGCTAGTGGATTGACATTTGTATAAGGATTTACTGTACCAAGTGTCACTGCACTCGGATGGTTAATTTGCGAGAAACGATCATGTGAATATTTATACTTCGCGTCGCCGCAATGTTGGATTTGTGATCACCATGTTCTTGAAAGTCCTATAGGTGAACTTATGTTCTTAGCCCCTATGAATATTAAAAAAAATCAGTTTTATTGCTATAATAGATTCGTAGATATTTATTTATTTATTTATTTATTTAAGTTTGCGAACATTACAGGAAGCCCCAATTACATTGCTCACTACTAGAATCATATAATATACAACAATATATAAATAGAAAAACAAAAGATACATAAAGAGAAGATATAGATAGAGAAACACGTTATAAATAATAATAAGAAGAAGAAGAAGAAGAAGAAAAGGAAGGTTAGGTATGAGAAGGAAATGGGCTGAATACAGTAAAATATATTACAAGACATCTTGCAGTTTATCACAGGACGCTGCAAACTGGTTTTCTGACATACTGAAAATATCTAAATCAAGATGATGAACTTTATTTCCTTCCTTCCTTCGGCTTTTCCCAATTAATTGGGGTCGCCGGAGCCAACCAGGCTCATTTTGGTTTTGGCCGGGGATTTAAGGCCGGATGCCCTTCCTGACGCCACGTGATTTTTCAGGTGAAAATTTCACCCCGTTGTCACCGGGATTCGAACCCCGGCCGTCCGGGTGAAAGACGAGCAGCTAAGCCACTGCGCCATCACGCCCCCCAAGATGATGAACTTTATTATAGTGGGATAAAATTCTGTTAATCGGCGAGTTTTTATGGTTGTCTGTGTGAACTCTCGGAATAAAGAAAATGTTTCGGAATCTACTAGGTTTCACAGCTGGTACATATAACGTAATTCTCTCTCGAATTTTAGCGTCGTCAATTTTATTGTTTACTATTTTGTAGAGAAAAAGCAGGCCCTGACAATTTCGCCTGTGAGATAGTTTTCTGACATTGAAGGACTGTAATATAAATGTGTACGATTCGTAAGAGGGATAATAGCCAAATCTTTTGTAATATACATATTTTAAGAATTTCTTTTGGATGTTCTCTATAAGCTTATTATGTTTCAATGTGTATGGATTCCATATAACTGAAGCATATTCTAGTTGTGATCTGATGAAGGCATTAAAGAGCAATATTAAAATCCCATAGGAGAAATTAAATGAATTTCTTATTACAAATCCCATGCATTTATGTGCTTTAGAGACAATTTTCTCTATATGTCTTTGAAAATTCAGATCATTGGTAAATACAATTCCCAGATCCTGAACTTCATGAATTTTTAGTAAGCCTTCCCCGTCAATGTCATAGTGAAACTTTATGTAATTTTTTCGCCTAGTAAAATTAATTTGCTTGCATTTACTGATGTTAAATGGCAATTTATTTTCTTTCGTCCATAGGTTTAGTTCATTTAAATCATTTTGAAGTTTGATACAATCGTAAGGGTCACGTATTGATTTATATAATTTTATATCGTCTGCGAATAATAAAATTTCGGAGTGTTGAACTTTATCAGAGATGTCGTTTAAAAATAATAAGAATAGTAAAGGTCCTAAGTTAGATCCCTGAGGAACTCCTGAGTTGGTGGGAAATGCTTTGGATAGTTGCGTTTTATATTTCACAACTTGTGTTCTGTTCTTCAGGTATGAAATCAGCAGACGAAACAGTGGTTCAGAAAAATTATACGTTGATAGTTTAGTGATGAGTACGTCATGATCCACTTTGTCAAATGCCTTTTGAAAGTCAGTATATATTACATCTACTTGGCCTTTGTGATCTAGCTCCGTGGATACAAATTGCGTAAAATTAATAAGGTTAGTCACGGTTGACCTGTTTGGTATAAATCCATGCTGATTTGGGGAAATGATCACTTTAACATGTTGAAAAATATGACTATACAAAATACTCTCAAATATCTTAGCCGGAGATGACGATACAGCTACAGGTCTGTAATTCTTAATCTGAACTGAGTTTCCGGATTTTAGAATTGGTGTTACTTTTGTATGTTTCCATTTATCTGGAAATGTGCTGGTCTTCAGTATGAGATTGTATATTATAGTCAGTGGTTTAGTAATATATTCCTTACAGCCTTTAAAGAGGTATGGTGGTAACCCATCAGGCCCCGCTGACTTTTCTGGTTTTAGTTTCTTAATGGTGAATTCAACCATATCCTCGGTAACTTCAGATATAACCAAATAATTTTGAAAATAATGTTGCTTTACGTTATTGCTGTTTGTGTTCAAATTATAGTTGGGAATAGTTTGCGAATATACTGATTTGAAATAATCAGCGAAACAATTGGCAATTTCCAGTGATTTACAATATTCTTTACCTTCATATTCCATCGCCAATCCTGATCCTTTACGCTCCTTTCTATTTTTTATAAAGTTCCCGAAGCTATTGCTATCTTTTTCCATGTTCCGCTCAGTAAGAGCTACATAGTCATCATATGCTTTTTTTTATGTCTATTTTGGTTTTAGATCTAAGTTGAGTATAATTATTTAAGTAATATTCGGATAAATTTTTCTTTTTTCTATATTTTTCCTTTAGCTTTAAATTTGATATTATGGACTGAGTGAACCAAACAGGATATGTGCGCTTGTAATGTTTAGTCTTTGGAACGCACTGGTCAATTATAGAGTATATTTTGTCATAAAAGATATCAACAGCTTCGTTTACATTTCTACAATTATTCATGTTATCCCAATTGCATTTTTTCACTAATTCATACAATTTTAAGAAGTCTGCCCTGAGGAAGTTATATTCATAGGTTGAACTTTCATGTGATCTGGTTATTTTCCCCTGTTTGTATATAATTTGCAATGCTGGATGATTTTCATCTAATCGGACTAAGGGGTCGGTTTCTTCCTGGATATGCAACTGGTCAATGTTACTGACTATTAAATCAAGAGTTCTCCCATTAACGTTCTTAATATCGTTAAACAGCCTGGCATTCAGCAGGTGCAAACAATTCTGTAACTCTTTGGATTTGTTTGAATCCTTCAATAGATTGTAAGATTTATCAGTTACTTCCGGTAAATTAAAGTCACCAATGATACAAATATCGTAATCTTTAAATAACTGCATATTTTCTTCTATTTTCTCATAAAATGATTTGTATGCTTCTATATTGGAATTCGGCGGAAAGTATGGAACACATATATAACATTCCCTATTGTTGAATGAAATTGAGATCCATCTAAATTTTTCGGATGGTCGCCATGTTGGATTGTTATATATATAGGCCATAGAATCATGTAACATTAAAGGAAAATTATTGCATAGGTTCATTATTCAAACTTTCACTTCGATCGCATGATTACGAGACAAGAAATAAAAACCTAATTTTAAAATTCCCACAACCGCCATCTTGAGGTTATGTAAACAATTGAACTAAATTAGATACCAGTGCATTACAATGGGTGTAAATATTTCCTGTACCAAGTTTCAATGCGTTTGGATCATTAAATCGCGAGAAAGGTATATTTAAAAATTTTCAACTTCGCTTGGTTGCCATATTCGTTTTGTAGTTAACAGGTTTTTGAAAGTCTTATAGATGAACTTCCAGTAGTTCCCTTTATCTCCGTACAAAATTTCAGGGTGATACCGCTAATAGTTTCAGAGACATAGAATGCCGGTGAAATATTTCACACAGCCGCCATCTTGAGGTTATGTAAACAATTGAACGAAGCTAGATGTCGGTGCATTACAATGTGTATAAGCATATACTGTACCAAGTTTTATTGCGTTTGGCTGGTTAAATCGCGAGAAACGTCTATTTGAATGTCGCAACTTCGCTTGACCGCCATGTTCGTTTTGTAGTTACCAGGTTTTCAAATTTCACATAGGTGAACTTCTAGTAGTTCCCTATATCACCGTAATAATTTCCAGGGTGATATCGGGGATAGTTTCGGAGATATTGAATACTGGTGAAATATTTCTCACAGCCGCCATGTTGGATTGGTGAGACATAACAAAATTTGAAGGGCCCAGTCGGGGTCGCCCGGAATAGTGCTATGAACTTACCGAGTTTCATTGAAATCGCTCCAGCCATTTAGAAGTTATTAGGGGACACACACACACACCTCTCTCTCACACACACACGCACACACACACGGACAAAAGGTGATCTCAAAAGCCTATTGTTAGCCTATTTTCAATTTTGAAAAAATAGGCTTATGAGATCACCTTTTGTCCGTGTGTGTGTGCGTGCGCGCGCGTGTGTGTGTGTGTGTGTGTGTGTGTGTGTGAGGTGTGTGTGTGTGTCCCTAATAAATTCTAAACGGCTGGAGCGATTTCAATGAAACTCGGTAAGTTCATAGCACTACTCCGGGTGACCCCGACCGTGCCCTTCAAATTTTGTTACGTCTCACCAATCCAACATGGCGGCTGTGCGAAATATTACACCAGCATTCAATATCTTCGATACTATTACCGATATCACCCTGGAATTTTTACGGTGATAAAGGAAACTACTAGAAGTTCACCTATGTGACTCTTGAAAATCTGGTAACTACAAAACCAACATTGCGGCCAAGCGAAGTAGCGACGTTTAAATAGACGTTTCTCGCGATTTAACCAACCAAACGCAATAAAACTGGGTACAGTATATGTTTATACACACGGTATGGCACCGACACCTAACCTCGTTCAATTGTTTACATAACCACAAGATGGTGGCTGTGCGAAATATTTCACCGGCATTCTATATCTCTGAAACTATTAGCGGTATCACCCTGAAATTTTGTACGGAGATGAAGGGCACTACTGAAAGTTCATCTCAAAGATTCTCAAAAACCGGTTAACTACAAAACGAACATGGCGGCCAAGCGAATTTGAAAATTTAAATAGACCTTTCTTGCGTTTTAATGTTCCAAACGCAATGAAATCTGGTACAGGAAATGTTTATACACATTGTAATGCACTGGTATCTAAATTTTCTTTTTACTTAAGCTCAAGATGGCGGCTGTGCGAATTTTAAAATTAAGTTTTTAATTCTTGTGTCGTAATCATGCGATCGAAGTGAAAGTTTGAAAAATGAACCTACGCAACAATTTTACTTTAATGGTACATGACTCTATGGCCTATACATTTAACAATCCAACATGGCGACCATCCGATATATTTAGACGGCTCTGAATATCTACGAATCTATTATAGCAATCAAACTGAATATTTTTTTGTTCATAGGGGCTATGAACATATGTTCACCTATAGGACTTTCAATAACCTGGTGATCACAAATCCAACATGGCGGCGACGCGAAGTATAAATATTCACATGGTCGTTTCTCGCAATTTAACCATCCGTGTGCAGTGAAACTTGGTACAGTAAATCCTTATATGAATGTTAATCCACTGGTATCTAATTTATTTCAATTGTTTCCATAACCACAAGATGGCAGCTGTGCGAAATTTTAAAATCTTGTTTTTACTACTTGTGTCCTAATCATGCGATTGAAGTTTGAATACTACACGTACACAATAATCTTCATGTTACAGTACATAACTCTAGGACCTACATATCTAAAGTCCAACATGGCGACCATCCGAAATATTTAGTCGGTTCTCAATATCTATGAATCTATTACAGCAATCAAACTGAAATTTTGAATGTTGATAGTGGCAATTAACATGAGTAGGATATATGAAAATTGGAACTACTTGTTTCAAAATTGAAAATAGGCTAAAAATTGGAATGTAGCCGAAATAAATCAGAAACCTCCATGGACATCAAATTGGAAGGTGAAAAGCTAAAGAAAGTAGGAGACTTCTGTTACTTAGGAAGCAAAATAACCAGTGATGGACGAAGTAAAGGGGATACAAAAACTAGGTCAGCACAAGCAAGGAAAGCATTTCTACAGAAAAGGAATCTGTTGACATCGAATATAGAGTTTGGTATTAGGAAGTCACTTCTGAAAGCCTTTGTCTGGTGCGTGGCACTATATGGAAGTGAAACTTGGACTATTGGTGCAGTAGAAAAGAGAATAATTGAAGCGTTTGAAATGTGGTGTTACGGGAGAATGATGAAGATCAGATGGGTAGATAGGGTAACAAATGAAGAGGTATTAAGACGAGTGGGAGAGGAGAGATATTTCTGGCGACTGCTAATGAAGAGCAGCGATAGGTTGGTAGGACACATATTAAGAAAAAGGAAGAAGGAAGATTGTAGTTTTACGTGACCGTGAATCTTGTGATTATGAGCCACGGGACCTCCTTTTTACGTGGAATCCGAACCACGGGACATGGCATTTCACTTCGAAAATCTCACATGCATTGACCGGGAATCGAACCCGGACCGCCTTGGTGAGAGGCATACAGCTAGACCGCTGAGCCACCACGCCCCCCACACATATTAAGAACCCAGGAAATAAAGGTTAATTATGGAAGGAAGGGTCGAGGACAAGAACTGCAGGGATAGACCAAGGTTAGAATATGTTCAACAGATGAAACGATTAGCTCAGGACAGGGAGGCTTGGAGTGCTGCATCAAACCAGTCAAAAGACTGAAGACTCAAACAAGAACAATCTTCACTGATATTTTTGTGAACTCAAGGATAAGATGGTTAAATCTCCTTAGTCTTGGTGGTTCGGTATGGTTCAGCACATGCAACCAGAAATGAGGAGTAGATTTTACAGTACCACTGATGCGAGTGAAAGTGGTGATTGCTCATTTATGGGGAATGATATCTAGACTATCTGCCCCCTTTTATTTATTAGCCTACTTTCGACTTTTGCAAAAAATGAAAGTGGACTTATGAGATCAATACAGGGCGCAAAATTGTGTGTCTGTGTGTGAGTCTGTGTGTGTGTGAGTGTGTGTACTCTGAATGTCTGTACCCCCCGTATCAATTCGAATACGGTGAAACCGAATTGAACAAAATTTGGTACAAAGATAGCAGTAGCAAAGGGCTCCTCAGTATCATGTATTAAATCGCCGCCATCTTGACGGAAACGTAATGGCAGCCACCCAAATGTAAAAAGCCTAAATCAAATTACGACCAACCTAATAATCTTATCTCTACCAAATTTTGCAACATTGTACTTTATGTACGAAGAATATTTTGTCATCAGCCCAATAATTTGCGGATGGCGGCCATGTATGTGTGCAAATGGATTCCCCCCATCTATTCAAATACGGTGAAACCTAATTGAACGAAATTTGGTACAGAGATAGCAGTAGCAAAGGGCACCTCAGTATCATGTTTTATATCGCCGCCATCTTGACGGAAACGTAATGGCGGCCACCCAAATGTTTAAAGCTTAAATCAATTTAAGACCAACCTAATCATCTGATCTCTACCAAAACTTTGCAACAACATATCTTCATGTAAGAAGCGTTCATTGAACAAGCTACAAGGTCATCAGTCCAATAGTTTGCATATGGCGGCTATGTATGTGTGCAAATCGATTCCCGCTATCAATTCAAACACTGTAAATACGAATTGAACGAAATATGGTACAGAGTTAGCACTAGCAAAGGGCACCTCATACTCATGTTTAATATCCGTATAGCACCTTCTATTTCGACAAGCTACTACAACCAACATTCAATTATACTCCTTGAAAAGGACAAGGAGTTATAGCAATACCCATGCTTTTTGGAGAAAGTAGGCTATATGTTCTTTACTGAACATCTTGTTTTTCTTTCCCCCTCTTAACAAATGCACAGGAGCAGCCCGTGGCGTGTGCTTTTGATGGATAGCATCGCGTAAGATCCCTTCATTAGGCATGATCGAGAGGTATTGAGCAGATCAGTGAAAAGGACGAGCTGGTCTGTGATTCATGGGAAGCCAATCGATCACACTTCTTGTTGATTTACGGCCGGAACAATCGCGCCCGAGAGGGACAAAGGGAAAAAGAATAATACTGAGAGGATAGGCAAATGAAAATCATAAATCATGGTCGGCAGATTACCTTAGCGAGCTAGACCATACCAGCTGAATCCAAACTTACTGGCAGTGCCTTTTTAACATCTGAAAATATCCACCACCCAATCGCGGCTGATCTGATTTAGTGTTGCTGTATGGAATAATCGAACTGTAAATACTGATGGCTTGGGACATTTTTTTATAAGCGGCTTCGGTGGCGTAGTTGATAGCATGCTCATCTTCTAAGCCCTAGATCGCGGGTTCAAACCCGGCCGAAATCGTCTGATTTTTAAGAGCTTCAACATTCCCTCAGTATGCCTTCCTTCGGAGGGGAAGTAGAGCCGGTGGGCCCATGTCATAGATTTGTGGCATCTAAAAGAACCTTCCACTAACTACAATTGAGTGAAGCTAAATTTGTAGGTTAAATCTGATTAGCGCTCTATTACGTTCCAACGATTGTCGCCAGGTGCCGATTGCGATGGTATCTTGTAGCCAAATTCACAGCTAGGTGTCGTTGAGGGTAGAATTTGGTAGCAAAAGTAGGAACTTCTTGAAATTGATTGTTTGCAGTCCTTACCCGAATTACAGATAACACACACTAATACAGCTATCACAATTAACACCGGTTATCAGACAGATTCTACACACACCCAAAGTACACGGGGCTATGAACGCGTTGTCGCCGCCTCTAAACTGAGGACCAACGAACCGAAAATTTTACAAGGAGTGGAAGAAATTCATGAGGATATGGGATATTAGGAAGAAAAAGGATAGTCACTGTCGTAGCATAAGCTCCAAATTTAAAGATCATGGGTTGATTACCAGCACTGCCATGAAAGGTAATTCTCCTCTGCCGCCTTCTGTGATATCGAATTGAGACTCCAGTCCCAAAGATACTGGGTTCAATTCACATCTCTGGCAAGACATTTAATTCTGGTCAGAGGGCTGAAATCAAGTACACTCAGTCTCGTGAGACAAAACTGAGAAGATGTGGGTTCGATTCTAGATGAAAGTCGAAGTGGACTTCTTTGGTTTCCCATTACGACTCCAGGCAAATGCCGGGGGGTACCTAACTTAGGGCCAAGACCGTTTCCCACCCAAATCCCACAAATACACAGACTAGTACAGACATCACACTGACACAAGTTATCAGACAAATTCTACAAACATCCAAGCACACGAGGCTGCATGACCACGATTTCGAAAAGCCCCTAAAATAATCAACAACAACAAGCATTATTTTTGTGTTGAAATTAAATCAGCAATATAAATATAGCGTATACGAACTCGATGAGTTAATTGATTGAATAATTTCCTTCAATTTTATAGATTATTTTTGTTTAATTCTTTGGGTGAATTTATTGTATTCTTGCAGTAATTTTATAGGTCATTTTTAGCCTATTTTTATTTTATGAAAGAATAGGCTTTTGTGATCACCTATTGTCTGTGTGTGTCCCTCTAATAATTTCTAAACGGCTAGAGCGAATTCAATGAACCTCGGTATGGTCATAGTACCATTTCAACCATATATTTGGACAGACTTTCATCATAATGGCTAAAATGAATTTTAACATTATTTTGGCCGTGCCCTTCAAATTTTATTACATCACACCAATCCAACATGGCGGCTGTGCATTCAATATCTCCGAAACTAATGTCGATATCACCCTGAAACTTTGTACGGTGATAAAGGGCACTAATATACGTTCACCTGTGAGATTTTCAAAAACCTGGTAACTGCAAAACCAACATGGCAGCCAAGCGAATTTGAGGCTTTTAAATAGACTTTTCTCGCAATTTACCCATCCAAATGCAATGAAACTTGGTACAGCAAAAATGTTTATACACATTGTAATGCACTGGCATCTAATTTAGTTCAATTGTTTACATACCTTCAAGATGGCGGCTGTGCGAATAATTTCACCGACATTCTATATCTCCGAAACTATTACTGATATCACCCTGCAATTTTGTACGGAGATAAAGGGTACTACAGCAAGTTTATATATGTAAGCTTCAAATACCTGTAAAGTACGAAACGAACATGACGGCCAAGCGAAGTTGAAACATTTTAATAGACTTTTCTTGCGGTTTAACCATCTGAGCGCTGTGAAATATGGTACAGTAAATACTTATACATATTGTAATGGACTAGCATCTAATTTAGTTCAATTGTTTACATAACCTCAAGATGGCTGCTGTGCGAAATATTAGAATTGAGTTTCATTGCTTGTGTCGTAATCATGCGATGGAAGTGAACGTTTGAATAATATATATATTTCGTATGACATACAGAGGATACAGTAATGCTAAAGTATATACAATATATGAGTCGTCCAGCTGCAAAACTCGTTTAATCCACTTGTGAAAAAGAATCATTTTCATGAGAAACGTTTCTCTGGACTTTGCCTCACGTATCTTTTGTGTTTGTTGTTTTCTGCTTTTGCTCTTTCTGAATTTTGCTTTTTGCTTTGTGTTTCTTGCTTTTTGTTTTCTGCTTTTGCTTTTGTTTTTGAATTTTTCTTTTTGCTTTTGGTTTTATGTGTTTTTTTTCTGGAAAATCAAAATAAAATAAAACAAAACAAAATAAAATAAAACTAAATAAGCAAAACAAAATACAAACAAAATAAAAGAAAACAAAACAAAATAAATAAACAAAACAAAATTAAATATAACAATTTAAAACAAAATAAAACGAAATAAAATAAAACAAAACAAAATCAAAATAAAACAAAACAAAATAAAATAAAACAAAACAAAACAAAAAAAAAATAAACTAATTAAATAAATAATTTTACAACATGATCCTTATTGACAAGTGAATTAAACGAGTTTTGCAACTGGACGACTCATATAAAAGTACTACATAATCTAGTAACATCGGAAACGAAACCAAAAGTCACAGTTGGATGTCCAGAGATGCAATCCACTCCACTGCATTATCAGTTGCGTTCTGCAGGTCGTTATATCCTCCCTTGAAGGACCGTGAAGGGCATTCCGACACAATATGATGGATTGTCTGCACTGAATCGCCACAATCGCACTGAGGACTAGAAATTTTACCCCATTTGTGGAACCAAAAGTTACATCTTCCATGACCAGTCCGCACTCTGTTCAGTGACATCCATATCCTTCTTGGAAGATGGAAACCAGGAGGTTTCCTGCAGGGGTCGGTGATCAATCCTAGCTCATCAGGGTTTGATGTAGTCCATTCTTCTCGCCAAGTTTCGTCCATATTGGACTTAGATTCAACAAGCATCTTGCCTAGCTGCCATGACGGATGTCGAGATTTTAATCGCCCTTGCTTCTGTGGATTACAGACCTGATGTATGGGCAAGAGATCATTTGCAGCGCATTTTGACCATTCCCTTCTTAGAGCTGTTAGCCTTCACAGGGGAGGAGGGTGAATGTTGGATAATACTGGTAGCCACTTGAGTGGTGTGGATTTGAGAGTGCCCGATATTGTTCTCATTGTATCATTTAACTGGACATCAACTTTTCCTATATGTGCACTATTGATCCATACAGGGCTACAATATTCAGCAACCGAGTATACTAAGGCGAGAGCTGTTGTGCGAAGAACAGTCGCATTTGCTCCCCAACTTGTACCACAGAGTTTGTGAAGGATGTTGTTACGTGTTCTGATTTTAGCTGCTGTTCTGCAGAGATGTTCTTTGTATGTCAAAGAGCGATGCAGCACAACACCCAAATACTTTGGCTGGGAGCAATATTTTAGCTGTTGACCTCTGAATTGTACACGGGGAATGTAATGGTTCCTCCTATTTTCCAGATGAAATGCACTGACCTCTGTTTTTTTGATGTTGGGCTTCAGTCGCCAAGTTTCAAAGTAGCTGTCCAATTTTAGGAGATATTGTGTGAGAATTGTTTCCGCAGTCTCAAAATCTGTGGACTGGGCTGTCAGGGCTATATCATCAGCATTTATGAACTTTCTGCAAATAGTAGGTGGAAGATATGCAGTGTAAAGATTGAAGAGAAGTGGAGCAAGGACTGAGCCTTGTGGTAATCCATCATTTAATCTATAGGGCCTGCTTATAATTCCATTTAGGTGTACTTCAATTAGTCGGTTGCTGAGCATGTTTTTGAGCAGTGAAGCTAATGTCTTGCAAGGAATGATTTTCAGGAACTTCTGGAGGAAGTATCGTATCGTACGCTGATGATAGGTCCACAAACACTGCAATGGTTTTATTATTTCTTCAAAGCCTTGTTCAATATGACTGGCTAGTGCTAAAACCTGATCACAGCAGTTTCTTTCGGGTCTAAAACCTGCCTGATCGACCGGGATGTACTGTAGTACAGTAGCTGAGATTCTGTTATAAACCAGTCTCTCTAGCAGTTTATAACAGATACTCAGTAGATCAATAGGTCAGTAATCTTCGCATTGCATCCGCTTTTACCAGGTTTTAGTATGGCTACAATTTTAGTTCTTTTAAAAAGAGGTGGAAGTCTTCCTTTCCTTAGGATGTCACTAAAGAATTTAGCAAGCCATTTCAGAGTTCTAAGGCCACAGTGCTTCAGAAATTCCGGGTAAATGCAATCCAAGCCTGCTGCTTTACCTAATTTTGTTTCCTTCAGAGCATGAGTCACCTCCAAGACAGAGAAATCTTCTGATAACCGAGTGTTTGTTTCTGCTCAAGATAGGTTGATCTTCAACTCTTTTAGGATTCGTCTTGTTTCATTCTTGTTTCTGCCTTCTGATGTTTTGGCTAAGCCAACAATTCTCCTTGCTACCTGTTCGGGCTTTATTTTTCAGGTCTTGCTACAGTAGTTTGGAGTACTACTGCCCAGCTTCCTAAGTAGGGACCATGCTTTCCTGCTGGAATGTTGGAAGTTCATGCTAGATGTCAAAGTATCCCATTTCTCCTTCCTGTCAGAGTCTAAACAGTGTAATAACTCATCAGCAATCTCCGTCTGATTGCTGAGTTGATATTATTCATATAGCTCATTACACTTTGCACTCCATCCTGGAATATACTCTTTCCTAAATCCTCTGGGAATGTGCTTCTTTACTATAGCACATATCAGTCCAGTAAAACGTGTATAATTTTCAAGAACAGGTGGTATCCATTGGATATTGTGTTCCATCTCACTGGTGAAAGAATCCCAATTCGCTTTTGTAAAATTCCATCTAGAGACAGGATTTGATCTTATAATTGGGACTTCAATACCAATTTTTAAGAGAACTGGTCTGTGCTGGCCTCGTGGGAAATTGCCTAATACTTTTCTTCTACACGGGAGGGGTCTACCTAGTGCATCCTTGGAAACAAAATAAAGGTCTGGGTTACAATCCTGTTTCCATCTAGCCGAATGAAAGGTACCCTTTTCTTTAGCATCATACATAAGAAAAACATCTTCAGCCTCTACCCATTCTAATACACTATCAGCATCTGAATTGGAATCTTTATATCCTCAGAGCATATGATGGCTGTTGAAGTCTCCCAGGATGACAGTAGGGTGCTGTACGTTCTGGATAATTCCGTTAACCCAGGGTTCGGTAGGTGGTTTATAGATGTTAATAATCTCCATGCCAGCAATCCTGGTTTTGATAATGAACATATTATTGTCAGAGATTGTACTTAGGACTTCCACCTGTTCGATGCTGTACTTAGCATAAGTTGCTGTGCCATAGCTCTTATGGAAGGTAGCTGAAATAAGGCTGTATCCTGATAACTTGCATCTAGACGGGAGTTGGTTTAGATCTTCACAATGAGTTTCCTGTAAGAGTACAACATCCACTTGATTGTCATTCAGCACTCTTATAAGTATATCGCTTACCGATTTGCTAATGCCCTCAATATTTAACTGCAGTATCGTCAGTGAATGTCCAAGTTCCTTTGTTGTCATTTGTCTCTTAGAAGAACCGTTTGTGGTCATGATTGCAATTATGTTGTATACTCAAATTGCTGGGATATCCACAAGAAAATTCTTTTGGTCCAGCAGCCAATGTTGTTGCTTATTTAGCACCACCCGGGGGACACGTGTAGGGCACTTTAAGCTTACACCTACGGACGTAAAGCAACGATGTCTCCCGTTTGAATAATGAACCTACGCAATAATTTTCCTTGAATGGTACATAACTCTATGGCGTATACATATAACAATCCAACATGGTGACCATCCGAAATATTTAGACGGTTCTCAATATCTACGAATATTTTACAGCAAACAAACTGACATTTTTTATGATCATAGAGGCTATTAACATCAGTAGGATATATGAAAATAGGCTGTATATTTCTTCACGGAACTACTTGTTTGAACAATTTAGTCATCAAAGTCCACGCCTTGATTATTGTGAAATGCATAGTAGAGATGAGGGCAAGAAAGACAAATTATCCAGTTTTGAGAATCTAAAGCTCATCCTAGTCTATGTGACGTCGTAAAGCGTAACTGCGTCACTTCGGCACGGTTTTCATCTAGCTAATTCTCGCAGTTGACCTCATAAAATAAGGTATATAGTTTCGTTTACTGGCCGCATAAAAGTGAACAGTTCCACGTCACGGGTTACATAAACCAGGTTAAAGTGCGACATGTGAAGCTTTCAAATGACAAGCCAGCGACTTCACAGTGCAACGTTATGCATTTCAATACAGATGTTTGATTGCAAGCCATAAAACAGTCGTAACAAGACATCGTGGGCGGCATTTGTTATACAAAAAAAGGACTCAGTCATAACATTTGGGGAATGAAATGTTTCTTGATACAAGTTTATTGCTTCAAGAATTGAACATTAGCTCATCTTAATAATAATAAGTAGCGGACCCGTGCGAGAACTCTCCCGTAATGGGTTATGTGCGCCCCAAGTGTACAGACTACTCACCCAGCACTAGTGCTGTGCGGGCAGACCACAGTTCGGCCAGGGGCTATCGTCTTGTTTAATTGTTTAAAAGCACTTTATAAACAAATAAATATACTTCCGTTGACTAATCGAGAAATACAAGATTTTTCCTGTACTATTGAGACTATTTGGAAGATTTTGGTACAAACCACACCTTCTAACTCCCTCTGGTTTAGGAGCTCGAGTTTTGTGAAACAGACACCTTAGCTTATTATATATACCGTATAGATAATAATAATAATAATGATAATGTTTATGGTTTTGAATTCTTTTTAACTACTGTGACTTTTCAAGACGCATGGGTGCGGAAATTTAGCCTCGAAGAGTACTTTTATCGTGCCAAGAAATCTACTGACACAGCCCACTCGTATTTAAGCAGCCAAAAAGCCGGAATTTGATCCAACAACCTTGGGAACAGAAGGCGAGAAGTTACTACCGTGCCACGCATCCAGGGAATATATTAATACCTAATCACTACCCCATTAAAAGGGATAATGCACTAACCTTTCAGCAGCTGTTGATGCACAGTTAACAAATTCAACACGGCTTTGTGCGCAAGACTTTTTGCAAAATATTCTCTAACTGGATTTAAGCCACAAATGAGTAAAATGGTAGATTAATAACAAACAATAGACACAATATCAGTTACTGATAAAGCCATCGAACGAGTTCATTCGTATAAATATCTACCTGAATGACAAATGGGACTGCCGCCATGAAATCAAAGCTCGCATTGAGCAAGCTTACTTGCCCTCAAGTTTTGCATAATTCCCATACTAATGTATGAACACGATGGGTGGACGTTAACCAAAACCTTGGAGAAGAAGTTAGAAGCATTTGAAATGTGGCTGTATGGTCGCATGCTTGGCATATCGTGGACCGACAAGGTGAGAAACACCGAAGTGCTGGATCGGATGGGCAAGGAGATGGAGGTGCTCTACAACATCAAACGACAGAAGCTACAATATTTTGGCCACGTGATTCGAAATGACAAGTAGCGACTCCAGCAGCTAATCATGGAAGGCAAGATTGAAGGACGGCGCAGACCAGGGAGGAGGAGGATCTCCTGGCTCAAGAATTTGCGGGAATGGTTTGAACTTGACTCAGCATCTCTGTTTCCAACGGCAACCTCGAGGCAAGGGATTGCAATGATGATCGCCAATCTTCGACGCGGAGACGGCATATACAGAAGAAGACACAATAATGCTGATTCAAGTCAGAAGTGGTCTGTGGTAGTTTATTGTGCAGGTTCGATGAGTATGCTATTTGCAAATATTGAAACGCGCTCAATTATTCTGCCGAATTGTTAAATATTAGTTACAATACCAAAGAGTTCATTATATAAACTCACACACACGATATTTACGGTAGGTCACTAAAGTGAGATAGAGGATGCGAGGATTGGAAATCGCGTAACCTGCATCTCTTGTTTATTCGGCGGCTTCGGTAGTGAAGTTGGTAGCATGCTGAGCTTCTATGCCCAACGTCGCAGCACAGTGGATCAAAATCGAAATCTAGGGGTACAAAATTACTTTTACGTTTTAATCATGAATTTCGAGTCAAAGTAACGTATATAATTTGTTTACTTCATAATAAACATCAGTTAAGACCTTTTTAAGCTACGTCTACACATGCAAGAAATTGTCTATGACTAGGAGTTGTATAGAGCATTCAGTTATCTCTTCAGAACAATTTCTATCCCTAATTTACTTTTAAAAGGTCACAAAGTTCCACATAATCGTCGAACCCAGTGCTTGAAACAGTTGTAAACGTGTGAGAACTGGTTGCGCGACATCTTCTGAAACGTAAAATAACTAAGTAAGTTGCAAAAAGATGCAAAAAAATCTTATAACAGCGTTAACTACAAGACTTTATCTACATTTTAACATTAAGTAGAAAGTGACGCAGAGTGACGCATCATACTAAAAATCTAAGTGAAAATATAATTTTAAAAATAATAGTTAAATATTATATAATGCAAATATAGCTAAAATTACGTAACAATCACCCCATTAATAACTGAAACACGTTACAAAGATCATACCTTCAGCTGCATGTTCCATCTTAAAGCATCACACTAACCACAAAGACAACCAAACCACAGCCACTTACATTCACCCTCCAATTCAGATTGCTCGAACAGTGGTGACAGATTTACACTAAGATGCATTTATATCCCAGAATAGTGAGCGGCAATTATATGAGAATGCTGTAAATGTAACACTTTTTGCATTTTAATTATGAAAATAAATAATTTTGTCCTCCTAGATTTCTATTTTGACCCACTGTGCACCGGTTCGAACTGGCCCGAAGTCGATGGATTTCTTAAGAGTGTTTAAAATCCCTCAGTAGGCTATGGCCTCCTTCGGAGGGGAAGTAAAGCTGACAGTCCCATGTCATAGATTTATGGCATGTAAAGAATCTTCCACTAACTACACTTGTGTGAAGCCAAAATGTGTAGGTTAAATTTGATAACACTATATTATTTCCAGCCGTCAGGTGCTGGCTGATTTAGCGTCTACTAACCAAGCCCGCAGCTAGGTGTCGTGGACGGTAGCATTTGGTAGCAAAAGTAGGAACTACTTGAAAATTGAGCGTCTGCAGTCCTTAGCCTACCTGAATCACATATAACACACACTAATTCAGCCATCACAATTAACACCGGTTATCAGACTGATCCTACACACACCCAAAGTACACGGGGTTACATGATCACGTTGTCGCAGGCCCTAAACTGAGGAAACAACCAACCAACCTCTTGTTTATTCAAATTTCAAAAACAAATATTAAAATTGACTCTTCAACATAAGTATGCAGGCTATTCATGTGCAATGACACCAATGTGGCACATCGGAGTAAACGGGCCGTATGAAAATCCGCAGCCTGAATCCAGTCGACCGACCAGGTAATGGATGGAATGACTGAAGCCCCATCTAGCGACGAGGATATGAACTGTGCCGGCTGCGGAAGCCTGTCGCACTCCTCTGAGGCAATGATTAAATGAATGGCAGATGAAATGAAGAGATTGTGGAGAGTGTTGCTGGAATGAAATGTTGACAGGGAAAACTGATATACCCGGAGCAAAAACCTGTCTCCTTCCGTTTTGTTCAGCACAGATTTCATATGGAGTGACCGGGATTTGAATGACGGACCAAGCAGTGCGAGGCCGGCGTGCTGCTGCCTAAGCCATAAGTATATTATATTGAAACCAGTGACTAGCAATTGAACAAATGTAAAACAAGATGTTAAGTAAAGAACATATAGCCTACTTTCTCCTAAATGCATGGGTATTGTTATAACACTTTGTCCTTTTCAAGGAGTATAATTGAATGTTGGTTGTAGTAGCTTGTTGAAATTCAACGTGCTATAGTGATATTAAACATGAATATGAGGTGCCCTTTGCTAGTGCTCCTCTGTAAAAAATTTCGTTCAATTCGGTTTCACCGTGTTGGAATTGGTATGGGGAATGGATTTGCACACATACATGACCGCTATTTGCAAACTATTGGGCTGATGACCTTGTAGTCAGTCATAAGATGTTTTCCACATAAAGGCATGTTGTAAAATCTGGTAGAGATCAAATTATTAGGATGGTCGTAATTTGATTTTAGCTTTTAACATTTGGGTGGCCGTCATTCCGTTTCCGTCAAGATGGCGGCGATATAAAACATGACACTGAGGTGCCCTTTGCTAGTGCTACCTCTGTACCAAATTTCGTTCAATTCGGTTTCACCGTGTTTGAATTGATAGGGGGAATCGATTTGCACACATACTTGGCCACCATCTGCAAACTATTGGGCTGATGATCTTGCAGTTTGGTCAGAATATGCTTCCCACATAAAGAGATGTTGTTGCAATATTTGCTAGAGACTAGATTATTAGGTTGGTCGTAATTAAATTTTAGCTTTTAACATTTGGGTGGCCGTGAATACGTTTCCGTCAAGATGGCGGTGATATAAAACATGACACTGAGGTTTCCTTTCCTAGTGCTACCTCTGTACCAAATTTCGTTCCATTCGGTTTCACCGTGTTCGAATTAATAGAGGGAATCGATTTTGACACAAAGATGGCCGCAATCCGCAAACTATTTGGCTACTGACCTATTAGATAGGTCAAAGGATGCTCCCTCCATAAAGGTATGTTGTTGCAAAATTTGGTAGAGATCGGATGATTATGTTAGTCGTAATTTGATTTAAGCTTTGAACATTTGTGTGGCCGCCATTACGTTTCTGTCAATATGGCGGCGATATAAAACATGATAATGAGGTGCCCTCTGCTAGTGCACCTCTGTACCAAATTTCGTTCCATTTGGTTTCACCGTGTTTGGATTAATAGGGGGAATCGATTTTGACACAAATATGGCCGCCATCCGCAAATTGTTAGGCTAATGACCTATTATTTTGGTCAAAGGATGCTCCCCCCATAAGGGTATGTTGTTGCAAAATTTGGTAGAGGTCAGATGATTAGGTTAGTCGTAATTTGATTTAAGCTTTGAACATTTGTGTGGCCGCCATTACGTTTCCGTCAAGATGGCGGCGATATAAAACATGACACTGAGGTGTCCTTTGATAGTGCTACCTTTGTGCCAAATTTCGTTCCATTCGCGTTCACCGTGTTCGAATTGATAGGGGGGGGGGGGCAGACATTCAGAGTACACACACTCTCTCACACACACACAGACTCACACACACACACACACACACACACATACACACACACACACAGACAGACACACTTTTTTTTCGCCCTGTGTTGATCTCATAAGTCTACTTTCATTTTTTGTAAAAATCGAAAGTAGGCTAAAAAGGAGAAAATATTTATATGAAAAACTTTATTGGCAATAGGTACAACAATTTGTCAGCTATTAGCATACTTTCGATTTTTGCAAATAATGAAAATAGACTTATGAGACCTACACAGGGCCAAAAATTGTGTGTTTGTGTGTATGTGTGTCTGTGTGTGAGTGTTTGTACTCTGAATGTCTGCCCCTCCCGCCCCCTATCAATTCGAACATGGTGAAATCGAATTGAACGAAATTTGGTACAGAGGTAGCCCTAGCAAATAGCATCTCAGTGTCATGTTTTATATCACCGTCATCTTGACGGAAACGTATTGGCGGCCACCCAAATTTTCAAAGCTTAAATCAAATTACGACTAACCTAATCATTCAATCTCTACCAAATTTTGCAAAACCATACCAGACCTTTATATGAGAAGCGTTCTTTGACCAAGCTACAAGGTCATCAGTCCAATAGTTTACATATGGTGGCCATGTATGTGTGCAAATCGATTCCCCTATCAATTTAAACACGGTAAAACCGAACTGAACGAAATTTTGTACAGAGGTAACACTAGCAAAGGGCACCTCAGTGTCATGTTTTATATCGCCGCCATCTTGACGGAAACTGAATGGCAGCCACCCAAATGTTAAATGCTTAAATTAAATTACGACCAACCTAATCATTCGATCTCTACCAAATACCGTTTTGT
Source organism: Meconema thalassinum (assembly GCA_946902985.2). NCBI lineage: Eukaryota > Metazoa > Arthropoda > Insecta > Orthoptera > Tettigoniidae > Meconema > Meconema thalassinum. The sequence continues at coordinate 862,157,120 of OX336388.2, forward strand.
AGGAAGCTACTTTGGACTGAACTACAGGGTCATCAGCCCAATAGTTTGCAGATAGTGGCCATGTATGTGTGCTAATCGATTCACTATCAATTCAAACACGGTGAAACCGAATTAAATGAAATTTTGTACAGAGGTAGCACTAGCAAAGGGCACCTCACATCCATGTATAATATCCGTATAGAACAAACAAAAAACAAGAAGTTCCGTGAAGAACTATACAGCCTACTTTTCATGCCAATGATTATTCTACAGTAGGATGAACCTATCTAGAATAATGACGAAATTAAGTTGGTAATATCGAAATATCTAATTAGTTCAAAATATACCTGGTATAATGTAGCCTAATAGAGCACTACAGTTGGCAGCCCTGGTGACTGAATATATTCTTAGTTCCACCTCTTTAGGTACAGAATACAAAATTTGGTTGAAGTCCAATGGACGTTACATGCAGTTAGACACTGGATCTATCAGCACGCGTAAAAGCATGTTGCCAACAATACCATGCGTGTGCTGGTCAGAAATAATCTGAATTATTATGATATCTTGTTGCGCCAATTTTGGATGAAATCCATTTGTTAGTATAGAAGCTACATGTATTTTAAAATTGGACATATCAGCAGGCATAGAATCATGTTGGCAGCACTGCCTTGTATTAATTACTCCAAATTAATCTAGAATGTCAGGTGCTATACGTGTGCAAAGTATAGAGCTGTTGGCTTGCATACTTTCTGATATATTGATATTAGGGTAAAAAGAATATAGACAGCATTTATTAACAGTTGGCAGCCCTGATTGCTCTTAACAATACTTATAGTCATATCTGTTATGGTACACATAGCACATACGAAATTTGGTTGAAATCCAACTGATAGTATAGAAGTAACATTTATTTTAAAAATTGGTACTATCAGCAGGCTTATAATCATGTTGGTAGAACTGACGTATATAAGTTACTCCAAATTAATCTAAAATGTCAGAATATACGTGTGCATAGTTTAAAGCTGTTGGCTTGCATACTTTCGGATATATTGGTATTTGGATAAAAAAATAGAGAGAGCAATTATTAACAGTTGGCAGCCCTGGTGGCTCTTAAGAATACGCTCAGTCATATCTGTTTATGTACAGATATTACATACAAAATTTGGTTGAAATCCAATTGATAGTGTATAAGTTATATGCATTTAAACATTGGACCTATCAGAAGGCTTAAAATTATTTTGGCAACACTGACATGGTTGGTCTCCTGGAAATTATACTGAAATAGTATTATCTACATGTGTGCCAATTTTGGAATAGCTCCCATGCATACCTTGTAAGATATCCAACATGGAGCTCAAATTTCTAGTGCGTTTTTTCAGCAGTTGGTAGCACTGACATCATTTTCAAATAAGGTAGTGAGCTATTCCGGTGCACATCTTTACTCATACTAAATTTGGTTCCGATTGCTGCAGCCGTTTAGGAGTTGATAGGGGGGGGACACACACACAGCCAGACAGACAGACACACATTTTCCCGGATCGATCTCATAAGTCTACTTTTTCCTCGTTTTTGCAAAATGCGAAAAGTAGGCTAAAAAATCAACCCCTGGCACTATACAGCCCAGGACGGGCTAAGGCCGACCAAGCGACCGCTGCCCAGCCATTTGGCCTGCAGATATTGGGGTGACGCGTGGTCAGCACGTCGGGTCCCCTCGGCCGTTAATCTTGGTATTCGTGATTGGGCGCTGTCTCACTGTCAGACAGCTACTCGGATGTCCTCACGAGGCTGAGTGCACCCGGTTCCAACCCTCACGTCAGTTTTGAAATCCCTGACGGAACCGGGGATCGAACCCGGGGCCTCCGGGTGAGAGGCAGGCCTGCTACCCCAACACCACGGGGCCAGCTTAATATCCGTATAGCACGTTGTATTTGAACAAGCTACTACAACCTAAATTCAATTATACTCCTTGAAAAGGACAAAGAATTATAACAATACCCATGCATTTAGGAGAAAGTAGGCTATATGTTCTTCACTGAACATCTTGTTTATCGACACAGGCACCAATCGAATTGAGACATTTGTCATAGCGTGGTATCAACTTATGTAGTCTTGTGTCATAGAAGTCTGCGGCTAGGAATGGAACCAGCGCAGCGTATGGTATTCGTCTTCAGCTCTTTGTCAGTGTGGAAATGCTGACCGGAGAAAAGAAATTTCTTGAGGCGCAAGATGAGGTGGAAATCGCTGGGAGCAAGATCAGGACCGTACAGGGGTTTGTCAAACAGCTCCCAGCTAAACTTCTGCAAAACAGTTGCTGTCCTGGTACACAGAAACTTTTAACTTTGGTATGGATGGATGAAAATTACATGTGACTGAAATTCGCAACATATTCCGTAGTTAAGAGCAATTGTGTTTATGTATTTTGTACACTTCAATAACTATCACACAAAACAGAACCAACGCGGATTGGCCAGTTCCCTAGTTATTGAAGTTACACTTAGGTATTTTAGTTTTCCATGTAGGGGTCTAATAAATCATTTCAAAACATGTGTTGTGTTTTTACATTAGATCAAATTTAGAGTTGGCTTTTATATTATAATTAGATTTAGCTTTTTACTACGATGCATTTAGACATCTGTGTGAACTACCTAGCGATAAGAATTGCACTTATATATTACTACTTAATAATGTGGATATACCTGAAACTGTATTTTACTGTGTAGGGCACTGTTATTGGGCCGCACACTGAGCCCTGTTGTATACCATCAATAAATAAAATGACATAAAATGACATTATTGACCATATAATTATAATACCATTTATGTTCGACCCTGACTATTATGTGTTTGAAAACTGCATCATAATGATGGTCATTATAATACTATTTTTCATTATGAAACAGTTTCTCCCACCAATCACAGCACAAGAAACAGTTGTTTGACCAATTAGATAAGGTTAGCATCGCACATGCGTGGAGTTCCAAGGCCTTCAGAACTGCGTTGCCTAGTGTCATAGTGGGGTAATCGAGAAGGCCATGATCAAATACAAGGCATTCTCTGCGTCTCATGCGCTCTGTTCAGTACATAAAACTGGCGAAATCTCGACAGATATTCATGAATATTTATCTTCGAACATAAAATAGTTATAATTATCGTCGAACATAAACAGTCGTATGCAACTCGCCTATAATGGTAATTAAGACACTCGTATGGAAATTATAAAACTCGCATACGCTCGTTTTATAAATATACTCGTGTCTTAATTATAGCCATTATAAGCTCGTTGCATAATGTACTATTATATAACCATAAGTCAATATATGTTGTACATTAAAACCGCACCGGTTTCTAATTTTCGAAATAAATGTTTTTCAGACGGCCAACACGATTGTACCCAATTGAATTGGATGTTTCCTAATTCTGAGAAAGAAACATTAAATTAATAAATACAGTTTGATTACCAGTTTCGATCGTCATGTGATCATCATCAGATCCAGGCGTGATGCCAGTCGTACACCTGGTCAATAGGGTGAAAGTTCATTGCTGCACATCATGGCCCGTATAGCCAAATCTCTTATATATAATCCAAAACTGACTCATCACCGCAGGGCTCAAACCACTAGATCTAGAAAGCTGAAATTTTGCATGTTGGTTGATCCGAGTATGTAAAGGCCCACTAAGAAACGGTTTTTGAAAATTCAATTTGTAAGTGACTTTTTTCGTCCCTTTGGCACTGAGCTAGGACAGTCGGTACAAATTTCGGATTTAGCTCATTTTAAGCCACAAGATACGAGAAACAATACACGGAGGTCCTGTAGGGACCCCGAAACACACTTTTTAAGTTCCTAAAATGAACGGTTTCGGAGATATTCCCAAATAACTGTGTTCCCTCTGAGAAACAGATCAACGTTACTATGGCAACCGCTGAAATATCGCAGACCGGGGATAGTTTTCTGGCAATATCTCGAAAACCGTTCGTTTTAGGGCTTTAAAACGCTGGGTTCGGTTCCCACTTCTTTGAAATGGAAACCACGAACATTGATCCTCACATTGATACGCGCAAAAAGAGCTATAATCCATATTTCTACGAGCAAATCGACTTGGAAAGTCTCTTCTCTTATATATAATCCAAAACTGACTCATCACCGCAGGGCTCAAACCACTAGACCTAGAAAGCTGAAATTTTGCATGTTGGTTGATCCGAGTATGTAAAGGCTCACTAAGAAACGGTTTTTGAAAATTCAATTTGTAAGTGACTTTTTTCGTCCCTTTGGCATTGACAATCCAAAATTTAGTCATCGACGCAGGGCTCAAACCACTAGACCTAGAAAGCTGAAATTTTGCATGTTGGTTGATCCGAGTATGTAGAGGCCCACTAAGAAACGGTTTTTGAAAATTCAATTTGTAAGTGACTTTTTCGGCCCTTTGGCACTGAGCAAGAACAGTCGGTACAAAGTTCGGATTTAGCTCATTTTAAGCCACCAGATACGAGAAACAATACTCGGAGGTCCTGTAGCGACCCCGAAACAGACTTTTTAAGTTCCTAAAATGAACGGTTTCGGAGATATTCCCAAATAACTGTGTTCCCTCTGAGAAACAAATCAACGTTACTATGGCAACCGCTGAAATATCGCAGACCAATTAAAAATTCCAAACCTACATGAGCTAACGTAAAATAGAACGACGAAAATGATGATGTTATTGGATTTTATATAGGTCTATCGGTTACTTCACAAACAAACTTCAAACTCGAGTTCATAGTTTGGTCGACAGTAGTTATGGATGGGAGGGTCGCGGACTAGAACTGTAGGGATAAACCAGGGTTAAACAGATTGCCTCAGATGTAGGGTGTGGTAGCTATGTAAAAATGAAACGATTAGCTCAGGAAAGGGAGCCATGGAGGGCTGCATCAAACCAGTTAAAAAACTGAAGACTCAAACAACAATAATCAGGAATTTTAATTACTTAGAGAGGCATGTGGGGCAAAAGGGTCGTTAGAGAATTTCAATCCCTGGGATGGAACACTGGAAGAGACTGCATAGTGTACATCAGCGGCCAAGGTGTGCGATATTTAACTATAGGTCTATTAATAGGGATATGTTTAAGTTCAAATCATCAATTAGTATGGCCAAATTACATCCAGAATAGCTTAAGAAAAGATTACTTTTAATTCCCCATATTCCGATAGATTTGCCATTCCAGTGTGCAAGAGTGCAGTTCCCTCTTCAAACAATAATCGCAATTTCTTTAACAAAGCGCAATGACACACACTTAACAGTAGCACGTGTACATTTAGACAAAACCATTTTTTCCCATGGCCAACTGTATGTGACGTCCTCGCGAGCATCCGGACAACAAAATCGTTATGTCTCAGCAGAAGATGTCAAAACCAAAAACGTAATTTTAAAATGTGTTAACATATTGTAACATCGAACCCTGCAGACCTTCACAACTCTATAAAATTCCCACTTTGCTAATCATATCAATATACTGTATGTATCAGATAATTCAGAATTAGAATGGACACACCTATAGCCACGATTGCTGTAATAGAATAGACCAATTATCAGCAATAATGCACCGTCCCCATTGTCTTGATCGCGGGCGAAGCCGCGGGAACCTGCTAGTATCCTATAATTACAATAAAATGTATGCAAACATAAGTCAATATATTGTTGCACCCTGGGGAATAACCCCAAGGGAACATTTATCTAATATCCAAATACTCTACAATCTACCCACATCTGCCCCAATTCTTTACGCAATTCACCCCCTAATCTAACACACAAGAATACAAGGCATCAACAACAACACGTACCCACTATTTCTCCATTATCACCAGACACAGGTTAAACTACCACTGTAGGGCCAGTATGTGCTAATGCTTAAGTCAGCAGAGGCCTACACTATAAATTGGCACACACGACAAGGGCCAGGTGTCTTTTCTGCCGACTACTCTGCCCGATGCCCGCGGAAGCTCTGGAAGCCGGCCACCACGTAAGTGTGCTTACGGGTAAATCCCATTATTATTTCCTGACTTAACACCAATCCCTAAAACATTGTAATCACCTTCATCCGATACTGTAACGTGTACTGCCATACATTTATTGGGTAAGCCTGTACACTTCCCAAAGTAATTATTAAACTGCCACAGTCCATCACAAGTAACGTTATGTCTATTTTTTATTGTACTATTGTACTATTCTGACACTGTTGAGTCACGGTTATTAGCAACCTGTGCGTTCTCCTTATCCCATTGTAGACAGCACGTCGCCCGGCTTAGAGCAAGGTCGCAACTCTGCAGTTATTGCCTGACCGTGCGCGCACTTGTAATTCCTGCATACTCGCTTCTACTTAGAGAGCCATCCAGTTTCAAACCTCAGCTAGGAGCACCCCCGAAACCTCCGTAGCTACCAGCAGTGCCTAAAGGCTCTCACCTCCTAACACTTGATCCAACCGCCATGTATTTACACATCACCGTAGGTGATACTCCCACGCACTCACCCCTTTCACACAAAACACCCCCTCACCCCTTATATCTTAGTTGTAGCCCCAAAAGTTACAACAATATGTTATACATTAAAACCGTACCGGTTTCCGTTACATTGTAACCTTCTTGAACGTAATTTAGGACATGTAAATGTGCAAGAACATACACTTAATATACATTTTGCCATAACAGAGGATTCTTGAAATATTTTTGTTCCAAAAGCTCACAAATAAAAAAAAAACCAGATCTGTTACAAAATGTGTTAAGGAAAACATGAAAAAGTCTTGATAAAAACAGCGTGGAATAGAAGAGATGTGAAACTAGATAAGTTGAAATAGTTAGGTTAGAACTTATAGTTTGGCATATATTTGGGAGGTCGAGAAATAATGGAATGGAATAAGTTTTACTATAATAGTTTCTTGGCAACTAAATAACCTATACATTTCTTGTCCATTCATAACATTACGCCATTGATAAATAAGAAAACGGGCTCAGCTCAGGAGTCCCTCAGAATCTCCAATTCTGAAAATTCTAGAACGCAATTCCTTATGGAAAAATTGTAAGTCTGAAGAGAAGAAAACATTCCTAAGTACGATAATAAGCAGGTGGTCAATAAAATGATATAGAACAAAAGAATTTGAAGAAATTAAATTCTAATAATATGCACATCTCTGTACTTCTGTAGCTCTACAAATCACTACCAAAACCACAATGCCACACGCGAACGGTTTGTGCTGACAGTCCGACATTCCCATTGATGTATGTTAAGAAGAAATCCCCCAGCAAAAATGAGTCATGGATCCAACTGCACGCAATAAAGAAGTTGTTGTTGTTGTTGTTTCTTTAAGGGCCTTGCAACATCGTGGTCATGTAGTCTCGTGTACTTGGGAGTGTATAGAATTAGTTTGATAACGTGTCACTGTGATGTCTTTACTAGAGTGTATATTTGAAGACCCCACGGAAAGAACAGGGTGAGTCTTTTTTTTAAACCGGAAATGGGTATATGGTGCTTTCTGGTGGTCTCCCATCGTAACTACAGATCAGCTGAAATTAATTTAAAATAAGGCGGTAAGTCACCAAAATAGAAAGGTTTTTATTTTTAGTGGAAAAGGAAAGAACGTCTCATATCCTCTCACTTTTTTTTATAATTTTTCTTAAGTTGTTATTTGTATTACATGTACTTCCTTTATAAGAAATAAAGCGGCTTCGGTGGCGTAGTTGGTAGCATCCTGAACTGCTGTGCCTAAGATCACGGGTTTAAACCCGGCCGAAGTCATCGGAATTTTTAAGAGCATTAAAATCCTTCAGGATGCCTTCCTTCGGAGGGGAAGTAAAGCCAGCGGTCCCATATCATAGATTTATGGCATGTAAAAGATCCTTCCACTAACTAAACTTGCGTGAAGCTCCAGGTTAGATTTCGTTGTAACGATCTATCAAAGTTCCAAAGTTCACCACTAGGTGTCAGTGATATCTGGTAGCGAAAGTTGGAACTACTTGAAATTGAACGGAAGTTGTAGCCATAAATCTATGACATGGGACCGCCGTCTTTACTTCCCCTCCGAAGGAAGGCATACTGAAGGACTTTAACGCTCTTAAAATATCCGACGACTTCAGGCAGGTTTGAAACCGCTATCTTGAACACAGCAGTTCAGCATGCTACCAACTACGCCACGGAAGCCACTGCTTAATAATATAGAAATACCTGAAACTGTATTTTACTGTGTAGGGCACTGTTATTGGCGTGCACACTGAACCCTGTTGTGTACCATAAATGAACAAGTAGTTCCGTGAAGAACTAAAGCCTATTTTCATATATCCTACTCATTTTAATTGCCTCTATTAACATACAAAATTTAAGTTTGATTGCTGTAATAGATTCGTAGATATTGAGAACCATCTATATAGGCTATTTCGGATGGTCGCCATGTTGGATTTTTATATATGTAGGTCTTAGAGTTATGTACTATTACATGAAGGTTATTGTGTAGATGTAGTATTCAAACTTCAATCGCAGGATCAGGACACAAGAAATGAAAATTAGATTTTAAAATTTCGTACAGCTGCCATCTTGTCGTTATGAAAACAATTGAAATAAATTAGACGCCAGTGGATTAAAATTTGTATAAGCATTTACCGTGCCACGTTTTACTGCGCTCGGATGGTAAAATCCCGAGAAACGTCCATTTCAATATTTATATTTATATTTATATTTCGCGTCGACGCCATGTTGGATTTGTGCTCACCAGATAATTGAGTAGGATTTTAGTAAGAAGCGGCCGTGGCCTTAAGTTAGGTACCATCTTGCATTTGACGGAAGTAGAAGTGGAAACCACTTCCAGGATGACTAAGGTAGTAATCGGACCCGCCTCGACTTAGTTTGGCCTCACGAGGCTGAGTATATCCCATTGCAGCAATGAAGTACTGCAGTATAGAGTGTTCTCGTATTTCCGTCTCCAGTCAGTGAGTTTTAGCAATGCTGGAGGACGTCCAACAAGCATGACAAAATAACATGTGCGTGATGGCATGTAGACTGAGGGAAACAATAACCCCTTATCTTAGTCCCTCCAGCTTGCAGGTCCCTCGCTTCCAGGCCTGCATCGCAATCTGATAACATCCACAGTACTGTCCTTATCCACAATCATAAAACGAACAGGCCCTACAAAGTGTGTCATTATATCCAGTACTGAGGTACAAAGCTTTGCCGGATAAAATGATAAGAAACCGCACAACTGCTCCTCTCATGCAAATCATGGTTCTAAGAGATATCGCGAACGCGAACATTCCCTTTTGTTTTTAAAAGTACACACCAAAAATACGAGGACGTTATGAATGTAAGTTATTTAGTTTGTTATTGTTGCTTTAAGAGGCGGAATAGTGAGGTCATCTCCCCCTGTTCTGAATGTAAGTTTGGTCATTTCATTTCACAGATTTCTTTTGTCATATTTTAGAGAATTCGACCTTGTAAGGTCATTTGACCCTATTTTCAATTTTGAAAAAATAGGCTTATGAGATCACCTTTTGTCCGTGTGTGTGTGCGTGTGTGAGGTGTGTGTGTGTGTCCCCTCCCCTAATAAATTCTAAACGGCCCGAGCGATTTCAATGACACTCGGTAAGTTCATAGCACTAATCTGGGCGACCCCGACCGCGCCCTTCAAATTTTGTTACATCTCACCAATCCAACATGGCGGCTGTGCGAAATATATCACCAGCATTCAATATCATCGAAACTATTCCCGATATCACCCTGGAATTTATTACGGTGATAAAGGGAAGTACTAGAAGTTCACCTATGTGGCTTTTGAAAAACTAGTAACTACAAAACCAACATGGCGGCCACGCGAATTTGCGACATTTAAATAGACGTTTCTCGTGGTTTAACCAACAAAACGCAATAAAACTTGGTAGAGTAAGTTATATGTTTATACACATTGTAATGCACCGACATCTAAATTCATCCCATTGTTTACATAACCACAAGATGGCGGATGTGCGAAATATTTCACCGGCATTCTATATCTCTGAAACTATTAGCGGTATCACCCTGAAATATTGTACGGAGATAGAGGGCAATACTGGAAGTTTCTCTATAAGACTTTCAAAACCCGGTTAACTACAAAACGAACATGGCGGCCAAGCGAATTTGAAAATTTTAAATAGACCTTTCTCGAGATTTAATGTTCCAAACGCAATTACATATGGTATAGGAAATGTTTATACATATTGTAATGCACTGGTATCTAATTTAGTTCAATTGTTTACATAACCTCAAGATGGCGGCTGTGCGAATTTTGAAATTAAGTTTTTATTTCTTGTGTCGTAATCATGCGATCGAAGTGAAAGTTTGAATAATGAACCTACGCAATAATTTTCCTTTAATGGTACATGTCTCTATGGCCTATACGTATAACAATCCAACATGGCGACCATCCAAAATATTTAGACGGCTCTGAATATCTACGAATTTATTATAGCAATCAAACTGAATTTTTTAATGTTCATAGGGGCTATGAACTTAAGTTCACCTATAGGACTTTAAAAAATCTGGTTATCACAAATCCAACATGGCGGCGACGCGAAATATAAATATTCACATGGACGTTTCTCGCAATTTAACCATCCGAGTGCAGTAAAACTTGGTACAGTAAATCGTTATACGAATGTTAATCCACTGGCATCTAATTTATTTCAATTGTTTCCATAACCACAAGATGGCAGCTGTGGGAAATTTTAAAATCTCCTTGATACTTCTTGTGTCTTAATCATGCGATTGAAGTTTGAATGCTACACGTACACAATAATCTTCATGTAACAGTACATAACTCTAGGACCTACATATATAAAATCCAACATGGCGACCATCCGAAATATTTAGTCGGTTCTCAATATCTACGAATCTATTACAGCAATCAAACTGATATTTTGTATGTTGATAGTGGCAGTTAACATAAATAGGATATATGAAAATAGGCTGTATAGTTCTTCACGGAACTACTTGGTTTTATATAATGTCTAAAAATACAAAACTCTGGTTATATGCAGCAAACATAGTGAAAATATGTTAATGGAACACTTCTTACTTTAACATAATTTGAAAATTGAGATCGGTTAATTAAAAAAAGTACTTCGAGAAGTAACTACATATTTATATTTTATTTATTACTCAGCGTATGGCTCTTAGTGCCGGGAGTGTCCGAGGACATGTTCGGGTCGCCAGAGGCTGTAGCTGCTTCATGTGGACACCCACAGGTTCCGTTCAATTTCAAGTAGTTCCAAATTTCACGACCAGATGTCACTGACACCTGGTGGTGAACGTTGAAACTTTGATGGAGCGTTTCAACGAAATCTAAGCTAGAAATTTAGCTTCACGCAAGTTTAGTTAGTGAAAGGATCTTTTACATGCTTAAATCTGACATGGGACCGCCAGCTATTCTTCCCCAACTGAAGGATGTTGACGCTCTAAAAAAATCTGACGACTTTGGCCGGGTTTGAACCCGCGATCTCGGTCACAGCAGTTCAGCATGCTACCAACTACGCCGAGCCCTACGAATGACATATTTCAGTTCCCGGCTCTGCCAAGAAATGTTATTCTGTCCGACGGCTGGAATGGTGTACACTCAGCTTCGTGAGGCAAAACTCAGAAGAGGTTCGTGTGGATAACTTCAATGTCATGGATGATATTGCATTCCTACGCTGGAATACAACACGTGACTTGGAGCCCTGCTGTGCACTCAAGGTTCACGCCAATTTCTACAAGGAAGGTGCACGATCCAATTATGTTACAATATTGCAAAATGAATCAAAGTGCCGCTACAGGAGCCAATGATTTGAATCGGTCATTTCTAAAAGTTCCCATGTGCATGAAGACTAGTTTTGAGAAAAACCCAAAAATATGTTTTACATTTAAACTATTGATCTGAGACCAACAATATTTTGTACATTACATGTCACTGCCATAATAGCAGTTTTGACACACAATTTGTTTGGTTTGTTTCATTATAAAGGACAGAATAAGCTTCCAAATTCTGAAAAATAAGGGCCTTTTAGAAATGACTCTCAAGAGTCAATATTTATACGTACTAAATGTTTAATATTCTTGTGATTATTTGTTTTTTAATGATCACTTGTATTAAACTTGCTAAAAACTTTATTTTGTAATGTTATCATTATCTAACGTACACCTATTTTAAACATATAATGGTATTTCATAAGACGGAGTAGAATCATGTATTCCTCTTGTGTATGGCTAGAGGTGTCCTCTGCTGGGCATTTCAATAAACCGTCATAATACTCCACATATTCATGTGGGATGTACGTCATAACTTTCTTTATGTTTCTTCGGGCACTAAATCCACCAATAATGTTGTTTTCACACAAAAGTTCCACACGTATAGCCAACATGAAGCCCCATCTTCTTATAATTCAGATCACATTTTGCTCATCCTTTGGTATCTGGGTGGGTCATATCAAAAATTCTTTCAGACAGAAGATTTTAGAGGACTATCGACCATTTTATTCTCTTGATATTATGCCTATTAACGTAGGTTTGATTGTTTTCTTTCAAAAACTCCATTATTCCCACCCCTTTGGTCAATGGTTGGTGCTATGTAAAAGCTTCTCTGAGACGTGTTTGGCCCTTATTCGAAGAATAGAGCGATTGCATCTGTTCCTAGCTTGCTCTGGTTCCTTGCTAAACTGCCCCATTTACCGCAGAAAGGGCCCTTTAGAAATGAATATAAATAGCACTGCCATCCTGTGACTACACTAAAAGGCAGAAAGAGGCCTTTTCAGCATGGAATGGTGTGTTTACCTCTGAAGAACCCCAATCCATGTTTAACTCATTTTCACCAAAAATATCATAAAGGGCCTTTTAGAAATGACCGATTCATTTATGTATCGCAATCGCAAGGACCGATAAATCAGGTTGAATATTACGATTTATTGCCATGTGGTAACACGAGTCTGACATTTAGAAAAACTAACGATGTCATAGAGTTCAGCAAATAGGCCTATATCAATGAAAATTGATTGCGATGTATGAGTTTCATACTTATAATTACGGCCCTAATTTTCAGCCTATTTTCATCATATAAAATATGGGCTTATGAGACCACTTTTCGTTCATCTGTATGTGTGTGTGTGCCCCTGATAAATTTCAATTTCAATGAAACTCAGTAGGGTCATACCATTACCTCGTCCAACCCCGACCGCGACTTTCAAATTTGAATACCCTTCAGCAATCCAACATGACGATCGAGTGAGGTGAAATACTTTTCTACGATTCTACGATATATCCTAAACTGTTACAGATATCAACCTGAAATTTTGTATGGTGATATAGGATACCAAGGTAATTTCACAAAAGCAACTTTCAAAACCATGTTAAGTAAGAAACGTACATGGCGACTAAGCGAATTTAAAATACATATATTTAAATGGAATTGCCCCACGATTTAACCGTCTAAGCGCAGTGAAACTAGGCACGGTAAATGTCTTTGCATGGTTTAATATTCTGGAGTCTAATTTCAGTCGTGCGGATGCGGGATGGATGCGCATAACAGCCAAGTGGATGTGGGATTGATGCAGATAACAGTCGCGCAGATGCGTAATGGATGCGGATAACAGTCGTGCGGATGCGGGGCAGATGTAGATAACGAGTTTTGTTTATTCGCGCAGGGCTCTAAATATAGGACATTACATAGTCCCTTAAGTGTGCAAATAATTGATGTATTTTATTTCAAGCACTAGACATTCAATTGTAACTCCCCGCCCAATCTATAAGGTGCGTTCTAAAAGTACCGAGTCGGAGGCTGGAATGCGCAAACCGGTGACTACATCGGCTAATCGTGGCGTGTGTAATGAGGTGTGGTTCCGACCACAGCGTGGAAGGTCACAGCCCGTCCCTAGAGGGCACGCGTGCACGTCACGTGACGATACAAAGCGAGCAGCAGCATGCATCAATCGTCCAACGCTGCCAGTCGCATTGCAAACAGTGACATGGAAGCGTCAACCGAAGAGCTAAGAGGTGTTGTTCGGTTTCTGACAGCGAAAGGAGTGGGGGAACGGACATTCATCGCCGAATGTCACAAGTGTGCGGCGAACACTTGTCCCTTGCAAGGGTCAAGGCGTGGCACAAGCGCTTCAGGGAAGGACGGGTGTCGTTAGCCCCTGCATTACCCCTGCATTACCCCTGCATTACCGATGACAACGTCCAGCTGGTTGATGGACTCGTTACCCAGGACCGCCGAGTGACAGTGAACGCCATAGCCGCCGAGGTCGCTCCACGACCATGCATGACGTCATACGGCGAACACAGTCGCGGCACTCCTGCAGAAATTCAAATGGGAGGTTCTCGGCCACCCTCCATACAGTCCAGATCTCTCTCCCTGTGATTACGCCATGTTTGGCCCCCTTAAAAGGGCTCTGTGGGGCCAACGATTCATCTCGGACGTCGACGTCTAGCTGTAAGTGCGGAACTGGTTCACATCGCAGTCCAGGGAATTTTATGAGAAAGCCAATCACCGCCTCGTGTCACAGTGGGACAAGTGCCCCAACAGCCAGGGTCAATACTTCTAACATACAGGTACTGGTTTCTGTAATTATGCCTCCGGCTCGTTACTTTTTGAACGCACCTTATAATTGGGTACACTCGCGTTGACCGACTGAAAAACATCTTCTTATAGCCTAGTAAGACTTTTCACCAGTCACTGCTAGAACTTCCGGACCCACATTCACTATCCTGATCATTACAGCGCGTCATATAATTCCTGTTTCCTGCATTCTGAGTCTCTAAATTCTCACGGACATTTCTCCGATACTGTAAAGCCTCCATCGAGCGATAAAGAAGTTTGCCAAGCGCAATGTGCACTGTCACATTGTTATCTCCGATGTAACCGCATTCAGAGGGAAGAAATCTGAAGAGAACAGCTTCCTTAGCCAAGCCATCGTTCAGTTCTTGAATACAGAAAAGAAGAAGAAGATATGTTGAAATATTATGCTGTATGAAGCAGTAAAAAAATTACGAGCATTACAGTAGTCGCATATGATGTGTAACATCTGACATAGAAGAAACCTCACGTGAAATTGTTGATACACCGGTATTTTATAGTATTACAAGCTGACCCGGCAGACGTTGTCCTGCCAATCAAAGAAAGTGTTGTAACTTTGTTTCTTGAAGTGCTTTTGGATACACAATATTCTTTTTCAATTTCTGTTAACTGCCTCTAAACTATCGTGAATTGAATTAAATAATCTAGAAACATTCGTGGGAGCGTGCACAACAACTCTCCAAAATTTCATCGCAATCGGATAAATGGCATTTAACGCATACGGGATTTGGTTTAAATGATTCGTGCACTGTCACTCATTTGTTGAATCTACTCGTGCTCTACCTACTGTGAAATGGATTTACTAACTTAGAAAGCTTCCCGTAACTGTACACAACAACTCATCAAAGTTTCATCGCAATCGATGAATAGTACATGAACGCATACAGGATTTTGTTGGAACGCTTCGCGCGTCGTCACTCATTTGTTACATCTACTCGTGCGCTACCAATATTGTAAAATGGATTTACCAAGCTGAACACCTTCCCTGGCGTGTACACTAAAACTCATCAAAGTTTCTTCGGAATCGGATGAATGACATATGAACGCATAAGGGATTTTCTTTAAACGATTCGCGTGCCGTCACTCATTTGTTGAATCTACTCATGCGCTACCTATTGTAAAATAGATTTACTAAGCCTGAAACATTCTCCGGAGTGTACTCAATGATTCACCAAGGTTTCATCGCAATCGGATGAATGATATATCACCGCATACGGGACATTGTGGAAAAGATTCGCGCGCCGTCGCTCATTTGTTGAATCTACTCGTGCGCTACTTATTAAAAACTCGATTTACTAAGACAGAAACATTTCCTGGAGTGTACACAACAATTCACCAAAGTTTCATCGCAATCGGATAAATGGTATATGAACGCATACAGGACTTTGTTGAAACGATTCGCGTGCCATCGCACATTTGTTGAATCTACTCGTGCGCTACCTATTGTAAAATTAATTTACTAAGCCAGAAACCTTTACTGAAGTGTACACAACAATTCACCAAAGTTTCATCGCAATCGGATAAATGGTATATAAACACATACGGTACTTTGTTGAAATGATTCGCGTGCCGTCACTCATTTGTTGAATCTACTCGTGCGCTACCTATTGTAAAATGGATTTATTAAGCCAGAAACCTTCCATAGGGTGTACACAACATCACACCCAAGTTTCATCGTAATCAGACGAATAGTATTTGAACGCATACGGGACTTTATTGAAACGCTTCGCGCGTCATCGCCCATTTGTTGAATCAACTCGTGCGCAACCTCCTGAGAAATGGATTTACTAAATTAGAAACCCTCACGTAAGTGTACACATCTCACCCAAGTTTCATTGCAATCGGATGAATGGAATATGA
Organism: Meconema thalassinum; assembly: GCA_946902985.2. Classification (NCBI taxonomy): domain Eukaryota; kingdom Metazoa; phylum Arthropoda; class Insecta; order Orthoptera; family Tettigoniidae; genus Meconema; species Meconema thalassinum. Next base: position 862,173,551 of record OX336388.2, read on the forward strand.
ACGCATACGGTACTTTGTTTAAACGTTCACGCGTCGTCGCTCATTTGTTGAATCTACTCGTGCGCTACCTATTGTAAAATGGATTTACTAATACAGAAGCCTCCCCTGGAGGGTACACAACATCTCACCCAAGTTTCATCGCTATCGGACGAATGGTATTTGAACGCATACGGAACTTGGTAGAAACGGTTCGCACGTCGTCGCTCATTTGTTGAATATACTCGTGCGCAACCTCCTGTGAAATGGATTACTAAGTTAGAAGCCTTCACTTAAGTGTACACAACAACTCATCAAAGTTTCATCTCAATCGATGAATGGAATATATACTTATACGGGATTTTGTTGAAACGCTTCGCACGTCGTCACTCATTTGTTGAATCTAGTCGTGCGCCACCTATTGTGAAATTGATTTACTAAGCCATAAGCCTTCCCTGGAGTGTACACAACATCTCACACAAGTTTCATCGCTATCGGGCGAATGGTATTCGAACGCATACGGGATCTTTTAGAAACGCTTCGCGCGTCGTCGCCCATTTGTTGAATCTATTCGTGTGCTATCTATTGTAAAATGGATTTACTAAGCCAAACACCTTCCCTGGAGCTCACTCAACATATCATCCAAGTTTCATCGCAATCGGATGAATGGTATATGAACGCATACGGGACTTTGAAACGCTCTAACGTGCAGAGACAAACAGTAGAATTCGACATCACTGCCACCTTTGGTATAAAACACAACTTTCCGCCACGGGCGGAGTGTATGTAATGGCGGTAGTTGCACAAGTGTCGACCAGATGGCTCTAACGTTCAGAGACAAACCGTCCAAAGACATCAACTTTCACCAAGGCCAAGGTTAGTGGTTTCCATGACGACCGTTTTTGACTTTATATTATGGCTCTAAAATTGTGTGTAAATTGTGGTTCTAAAATTGTGTTCATTCCACCTACCGGGTCAGATTGTGAATCTAAACCATTCATGGACCCACCTTAATATACATACCAAATTCCATCTAAATCGGTTCAGTCGTTTAGGAGGAGTTCAGTGACATACAAACGTGTCGAAGAATTATATACATAAAGATCGACACAAATATTAATCTATTGTAAAAAGGAGTGTTTTACAGATATTGTAGTTAATAATACGGAACCCATTTTATTAGATGATTTGTAGCTTCCACCAGCACTAGCCTAAATAAAGAATACGATATGGATCAACTAGATTAATAGACGCGACACCGCTCATAACCTTAAATTCCTTATAAACAGGTCCTCTTGATTCACAGACCAACACGTAATTTCATATGGATTCTGTTAAAATCAGTCATATTGATATGATAAATATCGTTTAAAATGATAATCTGGTAGCAAAAATATCTACCCCGCCCAGGATTCGAAACCAAGATCTCCAGATTCACAGTCATACGTAATAACCCCACGGCTATTTCGACTACGCAAACATTCTGCACATTTTTGGTGACTTATTTCCACGTTCCAATAATACTGCATTACGGAATTAAGTTTCATTTATATTTTGCTTGTTTCGATAATGTTCCTGAGCGACATTGAGTTTAAAATGCCTTATGCCAATGCAATGCCGACTACTTACAATGTTTGATATTAAGGCATTTTACCATTTAAATACTGATACGAAGACTTCGAACATGTACCATGTCATTTGTTTAAATCACTTGACACCAGAGTTCGCATGAGCGTTTTCCATTCAGTATGTCATATACATTCCACATGGCCGAGAGTGCGTCATGGTATCAATTTTCGACACCGCGCGCTGAATTGTTTCTCTTACCAGTGCTAGCTGGATCGATCGATCGAGTTGGCAGTGCGTCTTATATTTCCGTTCGAGCCAGCACTGCCAGCTAGGACACACTTCCATTCGATCGATCGAGTGGGCAGTGCATACTTCCGTTGTCCACCACTGCCAGCTAGTACACTTCCGTTTGATCGATCGAGCGGGCAGTGCATACTACCGTTGTCCACCACTGCCAGCTAGTACACTTCCGTTTGATCGATCGAGCGGGCAGTGCATACTACCGTTGTCCACCACTGCCAGCTAGTACACTTCCGTTTGATCGATCGAGCGGGCAGTGCATACTTGCGTTTGATCCACCACTGCCAGCTCAATCGTTCCGATCCACTGCCGTCCCCAATTTTCAAAATCACTCCCACAAAACTATCCAGCAACCGAGCGGAAAGATGTTACACATCAACAATTATTACGTCGTACCGTGCACTATTAGTCGTAAGTTCTTACAAAGGTCTACGGCAGGCGTTTTCAAATTTCATGACACTGTGAGCACTACTCCCAATGAGAGACAACCAGGACAGAAGTGGACAGAAGAGGGAAAGACGACGCATAGTGTATAGGCTATATGAGAGGTTTTTGGGAAAATAGAAGAAAGGGCCAGAATTACACATGAAAACTGATTGTGTTGTAGCGCTCTCCTTATGGGGAATTTACGAATAAATAATAATAATAATAATAATAATAATAATAATAATAATAATAATAATAATAATAATCCCTCCCTATATTATTCTGCTAAGGTCCCATTCCAGTTTTGTACCGAAAATAAGGTCCCATTAACACCAACCTACACATATGGGGTACCTACAGGTTCAGCAGAACCCAATGCGTAAGCGAAACGCACTCACTTACTCTTTAAATGCCTCACAATTCAATAAATACCTTAAAACATGTATATTTACAATGAAATAATGAAAGACTATAACACGGTAACCATGGTAACATAATCTCACAGGTCCATCTATTTCTGTAAGAGGCAATGCAATTCCCATCATTACATTACTGTGAAAGATTCCAGACGGTTATAACGTTATCACTGAACCAAATTAAGCTGTAAAATTCATCAATACATCTTCTCTACTTAGTATAAAACAAAGTCCCCGATTCTTGGATGTGATGGGTAAACTCGAGAACAACTGGATGGATTTTGATGCGGTTTTCACCATTCTGTAAAGGATATCTCGAGGATGATTTCTATAGAAAATTATTTATTTATGATCAAAGGAAGCCGATCAGTAACGATTTCAGAGGAAAAGTCGAAAAAAACCTGGCGTCCGAGCGTTTTGTAAGCTTACGCTGGGCAAACCGTTAAAAATATCTAAATACTATGCGTGTAAGAATTGTTCAGCATGAAAAGTTCTACAAAAACGTCCGTGAACGCATATGTCTATCTTCAATACATCGCCCACTATAAGTGTTTTTACGTCTTAATTTCTTACAACCATGTCCATTCAACTACTAAGGCAACGGGTGAGATAGCCGTGGTCGTTACGGCATAACTGCTGGTAGTCGCTCACATCCGGGAGACGAGGAGGTTCGAATCCCCCCGCCGGCAACCTTGAAGATGGTCTTCTGTGGTTTCCCATCTTCCATGCAGATGCCGGGGTTGGTCCCTAACTATAGGCCACAGCCACTACCTTCCAACTCCTTATCCTTACATTCAAACTTTCATCCCCAGACAACACTCCACACGCGACGGTACGTGTTGCTCACCCGTTGGGTGTCCGCCTCAAAGCAGCTACAAAACTGACGAGCCGATCATGTCCTCCTCTGACACTCCCGGCACTAACTACTGAGGCGACCGTTTACGGGCTGGCTAAGGGCGAGTATATCATCAATGTTACAGCCTAGCTAGCGGGCGAAACTATTGCCCCAGATACAGCCAGTAGCAAACCGTCGAGTCGTGTTGAGTTAAGAGTTCTGAGAAGGGTGGTTGAGTTTGGAGTTTCCCTGGAAGAGCAACTCGGGTTTTCTTCATTTCGTCTGTGAAACACAGTCAAGTTAAGATTGGACGGAAGGGAGATTTGAGTTTCATTCACCTCGCCATTCCCTGGAAGTGCAACTCTCATTTCGCCTGTGAACTTTTCGTTCCGCAAAATTCACAGTCAATTTAAGATGGACGGAAGGGGGATTATATTATATTAAATTATACTGATTGGCGTATAATCTCTATTTTGTATAAAACAAAGTCCCCGATTCTTGGATGTCACGGGTAATCTCGAGAACCACTGCATGGATTTTGATGGGGTTTTCACCATTTAGTAAAGGATACCTCGAGGAAGGATTCTGTAGAAAATATTTATTTATGATCAAAGGAAGCCAAACAGTAACGATTTCAGAGGAAAGATCGAAAACATCTCGGTGTCCGTGCGCTTCTTAAGCTTACGCTTGGCAAATCGTTTAAAATATCTATGTACAATGAGTGTAAGGATTGTACAGCATGAAAAGTTCTAGAAAAACGTACGGGAGAGCGCATCTCTATATTCAACATATCGTCCGCTATAAGTGTTTTTAAATGGTACGGAAGGGGGATTTGTGTTTCATGCACCTCGCCATTCTTACATTTCGTCTGACAAGAATTTGTTGCACATGCATCTCCATGATAATATAGTTAATAGTCCAGTCAGTGATTTTAACCCATCATGCCGAAACGTAAAACGGATATAGATCGTAGTTCAGTGACATCGTAAAGAAGCGCTTATCACGTAATGCATTCAAATCTGTTCCCGGGTGAAGCCGGGCTGGGTTGCTAGTAATAATATGTGTAAATCATGCAGGAAAATGGCGAACATCTACAACAAGAGATGCATGACCATCAACACAAATATTCGACACTACACGACTGTCATCAAGCCCGAGACACTCTACGCCAGCGGGATCTCAAACCTCAACTAGAAAGGGGACATTGAGAATATCAAGAAATCGAAGATAAAAATCATCCTGAAAATCTTGGGTCCAAAACTCACAGATGAAGGATATCATCTACATTCGCTTACAATCACTGATATATACCCCAACATCGAGACAGATTTCCGCAAATGACGACTGATATTTTATGGCCACATCATGACACGAAATGACGATCGACTAACAAAGAGAATTCTGACTACACTTAACACTTACCCTGCTGATGCCTTAAATGTTGCTCCTCACCCCTGTGCTGGCTGATTTCCAGAATTTATGGCTATGTTCAGAATGGCACAAACTGAATGTGGTTTGAGTTACAAATAAATTGAAAAGTCCGTTCGATTTCCGAACCCTTACACTACAAATTTAATAAAAATCCGACACGATTGAAAATAAAACTATAATGTAAACAAAAAAAACCGTAAACAGCTGTTGCGTGCGCTCTCGTCCTGGAACGAGCGGGCGCGCTGGCAGAAGTAGAAGGGAGAACTGTCTCTTCGGTTGCGTCAGATTCAGAATCTGTAATGTGAATTATACCCCCAAATATATATACTAGTCATAGAATAAACTCAACGTTTTTGCGAGAGAAAAATCTGTCCCCAAAGAATAAAAGCAAAGGAAAGGAAAACAGATTTGACCTACTTGAACTTGCATCGCTTACCTTCGAACAGATCAATATTCTTCCGCTGAACAGTGACGTGGTGCTATCTAGCGATAGTATGTGCAACTTCATGCTTACTGGCACCCACACGCCAGTGCTAGAGCTGTACTATTACGTTCGTCTCCAACACAAAGCGCGAGAAATCGATCACGTAATATTACGCTCGGCGCAGTTTTAAAATGTTACCTTCGAACGTAATATTACGCGCCCGCGCTCTAAGTGTTAAGGAAGCTTAAAGTGACAACAGTCTAGATTACTCAGGACCATATTGATTTCAGAAGTGCCAATATAACACCAATAGACAACGAGGATCGAATGACATTCAGAAATAAGATCCACAGTTGGAAGTCACACCTGAATATCGACCAAGGAGATCGGGGAAAGGATGGACGGAAGAACGTCGAGTTCGTCATAGCGAAACAATGGAGGAGTTTTGGAAGAACAAGAAAAATATCCGAAGCAAGTCATAATTTGTTTTATGTGATCTTATGGGTCTAAACAAATTAAATAAATAATTACGGCATAGATTTAAATACTGTACATACATAAATAAACAATAATGTAATCCTCCCTATATTATTCTGCTAAGGTCCCATTCTGGTTTTGTACCGAAAATAAGGTCCTGTTAACACCAACCTACAAATATGGGGTACCTACAGGTTCCGCATAAACCCTTGTATGCCCGAATTCACTCACTTCCTCTTTAAATGCCTCCCAATTAAATAAATACCTTAAAAATGTACATTTACAATGGGAGCGCCGTAACCTGGCGAGCATGCCGCTAGAGCACTGGGCAGCGCGGCGGTGGCAGCCATCTGGCGGGAGCGCGACGTACTGCTAGGTGAGCCTGTTGCTAGAGCGCAGGGCAGCGTGGTGGCGGCAGCCATCTGGCGGGAGAGCGGCGTACTGCTAGCTGAAGAGTCTCTCAGCAGATGGCCCCGGTGTGGTCTCGCCAAGACTTTATCTAGGGTTCAATCCTTTGCAAATGTAAAAATTGCCGTAGAAGAAACTCCCGAGCAAACAATAACCGATGAATTCGTTGTAACATCGAATATTGTCTACAAAGAGGTGCTGTGACAAGTACAAAACACTGTTCTACATAATTCTTTGTGTTCTTCTCATGTACGTATGCCGTTTAACAACAATAAATACATTTCTTCAATATTTATTTATTTTATTTATTTATTTATTTATTTATTTATTTAATAATTATTAGATACAACCATGAAAAGGTCATTTTACACTAATATTTTAACAATTACAAATAATATTAACAAAAACAAACAACAACAACAACAATAACAGGTAACAATTGGCAGTGATGGCAGAAGGGATAAATCTCGGGAAGGACGCAGGGAGTGATTGGGGTAGTGAGTGATTAGGAGGGTGAGGGGTTAGGAATTGAGGGTGAAAGGGATCTTCTAATGTTATGTTTGAATGTTCGATAGGGAGAGAATATGTCAATATTTGGAAGGGAGTTGCTAAGGGTAGGTAGACGGTGGAAAATAGAGCGCTTCTGTACTTCAAGACGTGGGCGAGGTATGTGGTGTAAATGGTTCTGGCGTGTTGAACGGGTGGGAACGTGGAGTGGGAAGTAGCTTAAGAGCATGTTACATTTTGTGTAACCATTCATAATTTTATGTAGGAAACACAGGTCAGTAAGTTGTAGACGGCTTCTCAGGTCGAGTAAATTGAGCTGATTTAGAATGTCGGATTTGGCAAAGTGCCTTAGTGAAGGATTGCGAGCTTTGACAATTGATATGAAGAAATTAAAGACACTGTTCAATTTAGAAATATTGGTTATAGCCGAAGTAGACCAAATTGGACAAGAGAAATCTAGGATAGGGAGAACGTATGTGGTGAAGTATAATTTAAGTGCAGTGAGGTCTTTAATTTCTGTGAATCTGTATAGAATGCCGAGACTGCGCATTGCGCGAGATTTGATATGGTCAATGTGGGGAGAGAATGTCAGTTTATCATCGTGAATAATACCTAAATCTCTTACCTGAGAGGGGGCGTGGTGGCTCAGCGGTCTAGCTGAATGCCTCTCACCAAGGCGGTCTGGGTTCGTTTCCCGGTCAATGCATGTGAGATTTTCGATGTGAAATGCCATGTCCTGTGGTTCGGATTCCACGTTAAAAGGAGGTCCCGTGGCTCATGATCTCGAGATTAACGGTCACGTTAAACTACAAGCTTTTTTTTCTTACCTGAGAAACCGTATCCAATTTATTTCCACATATTATATAGTCCGCCTGATTTCTAGATTTCAGTAGTGAGAAAGACACATTGTAGCACTTTTTCGGATTTGGAGATAACTTCCATTTGTTGAACCAATCAGTACATGTATTCACTGCTTCCTGGAGGTCAGCGTGGTCGTCAGAACTGGAAATTTTTCTGAATATCTTGAGGTCATCAGCGTATAGAAGAAGGGAACACGGAGAATTTTGCACACATGTGTTTATATCGTCCATATACAGCACGAAGAGAAGGGGTCCCAGGATACTGCCCTGAGTTACTCCTGATAAGACTGGGAGCCAGGACGACACAGACCCTGGAAGCACTACCCGTTGCTGCCTATTGGACAGGAAGCTTTGTATTAGGGATAGGAAGGATCCATGTACGTTGTATCGTGAAGCAAGCTTGTGGAGGAGAAGGAAATGGTTCACGGAATCAAATGCTTTGGCCAGGTCAACGTAGATTACATCTAGCTGATATTTTTGATCTATTGCAGAATTTATGTGATGGTTCAGAACAGTCAGATTTGTTAAGCATGATTTTCCAGGGACGAAGCCATGTTGTTCTTCTGAGAGGTGTGGTTTGGTGAAAGTGAGGAGACGGCAATGTATTATTCTTTCGAAGACTGAAGAGAGTATAGGGACGATAGATATAGGTCTGTACGAGGAAATTTCATACTTGCTGCCTGATTTAAAGACAGGTGTTACATCAGCTCTTTTCCATGAGTCAGGAAAAGTGCCGGAAGTCATGCACCAGTTGAGTATCATGGATAAGGGGATGCTGAGAGATGCAGAGGTGTTTTTCAGGAATATAGGGCTTATGTCTGATGGTCCGGTAGATCTGTTTGCGGACAGACTTTTTAAAATATTTTGGATTTCATCGGGGGTCGTTGAAATTTGAGACAGTGAATCAGAACAGACGCTAGTAAGTTGAGGGGGACTGGGGATTGGTACGGGAACTGAAAAGGTTGAATGGAAATATTCATTGAAATGTGTGGACCTCAATTCAAATGGGATTTCTTCATTATGGAGGTTTAGATTAAGTGGAATTCTGGGAGTCTTTCTACGGGATGATATAAGTGTCCAGAACTTCTTTGGGTTATTCTTGAGATTTCCTGTTATGGAAGAAATGTAGCGGTTGTAATCTTCTGTCATATGAACTCTTGAAATTTTCCGTAGGTGAATAAATACATTGCGTGTATGAGGATTGGGAACTGATTTCCACAGTGACCACGCTCGAGTTTTGTTTTGGAGAAGGAGTTTGGTGTTTTGACTTAGCCAGTGCGGGTATTTGTTGGACTTGGGTACGGAGTAAGGAACGTGTTGTTTAATGGCCGAGTAAAGTAAATCCTCAAACAAGGTCACTGCACTGTTTACGTCTCTCTCAGCTGTTAGCAGGCACCAGGGTAGAGATGATAAATCCGGATTGACAGCTTGCCAGTCGACCTTTCTCCAAAGAGGGAAAGCTTTCTTATCGGTGGTGGGGCTGTTTTTATGTCTGCTGGCTGGGACGGGGAGGGTGGCTTCTATTGAGCTATGGTCGGTGTTTAGGATATTTCTTCCAACGGTCACAGTGACATTACGCAGGGTTGAAAATATGAGGTCCAGTGTTTCGGATTTCCTTGTTGGGTGTAGATTGAACTGTTTCAGATGTAGACCGTTTATAAAATTTGATAAGATGAAAGTATATATTTGGGGAGAGTGTATGGTACCATTGTCTATTGATGTCCAGGAGATATGGGAGTTAAAATCGCCTAGCAACACTATTCCATTTTCTTGATTGAGGGCAAGAACAGTAGAGTTGAAACATTCTTTAAAACTTCGTTCTCCCACATTCTTCCCTACTACCCCATAAACCTACATTCACGTTGCGAAAGCTCGCACGGGCCCACTAGTAATACTGTAATAATGACAAGACAGGAGTTTAGTGCTTTTCAGTCGGTCAACACGAATGTGTTCGTGTTGACCGACTGAAAAGCACTAAACTCTTGTTTACTAAGGCAACACTGAAAATATGGCTTCAAACACCACAATGACAAGACAGGTGTTATACAAGTAGATGGTTCATTGCCTCTACTTTCCAACTGCGTATTAGAAAAAGTCATTCGACAGTTGCGCAAGGAGATGTATAATGAAGAGGTCGACAACGAACTCAGAATAGGTTATAAGAAAATAGATCTGACACAGGGGCGGCTCCGCCTTATGTGCTGAAGTGTTGCAGCACATTGTTTTATTTGAAAATAAATTACTTTAATAATATTATCTGCAATCAAATACAACGCATTAAAATACGTCAGCCAAAGAATAGGTCATGTATCAACTCCCCTCACAACGACGTATCTAGTCATGCGCTAGTCATTCCACTGGCTGTACAGATCGCAGATTGCCAGCAAACATGAACTCTGCCTCTTGCGCTTGCGTGCCAAACCCTTCCGTTGTGCTCTTGGGACAACAGCCAAGACCAGAATCACACTTCACGGCGATTCCTAGCTCAAACACAGAGAGGCAGCACTGGTCACACGGAATGAGAACGTGGCAGGTGGCTCCCTCTAGAGCAGGGTCATCCAGTCATTGCGCTCGGGAAGCACTGGGCAGTTAGGCTAACGCTCCTTCCCCTACCACCACTACACTGTGGCAGCGAGGAGACGGACGATATTCGGACCGCACTGAATACCGTAGATACATACGTACAGTCGTGCGGTCGACGGCTTTTGTGGGTATGTTGACATAATGATAGGGCTGTGTTGCCATAAAAAGCAAGTAGTTCCGTGAAGAACTAAAGAGCCTACTTTTCTCGAAATGTAAGATTCATTCCAATGATTAATCTATATGGACCTAATTAGAATAATGACGAAATTGAGTTGGTAATATCAAAATTTCTAATTAGTTCGAAATATAACTGGCACAATGAAGCATATTAGAGCACTACAGTAGGCAGCCCTGGTGACTAAATATATTCTTAGTTGCATCTCTTAAGGTAGAGAATACAAAATTTGGTTGAAGTCCAATGGATAGCATAGACGTTACATGCAGTTAAACATTGGATCTAATAGGGCGCATAAAATCATGTTGGCAACAATGACATGCATGTGTTGGTCAGAAATAATCTGAACTATTATGATTTATTGTTGTGCCAATTTTGGATGAGATCCATTTATTTGTAGAGAAGTTACATGTATTTTAAAATTGGACCAATCTGCAGGCTTAGAACCATGTTGGTAGTACTGAGGTCCATTAGTTACTCCAAATTAATCTAGAATGTCAGGTACTATGCGTGTGCATAATTTAAAGCTGTTGACTTGCATACTTTCTGATGTATTGGTATTTGGATAAAAACAATAGAGAGTGCATTTATTAACAGTTGGCAGTCCTGGTGGCACCTAAGATTACGTTCAGTCATATCTGTCTATCTACACATAGTACATACGAAAGTTGGTTGAAATCCAATTGATAGTCTAGAATTAATATGCATTTAAAAATGGACTTATCAGCAGGCTTAGAATCATTTTGGCAACACTGTTTTGTATGGCCTCCTGGAAATTAAACTGAAATATTATTATCTATATGTGTGCCGATTTTGGTACAGCTCCCATGCATACCTTCTAAGATATACAACATGGAGCTGAAATTTCAATTGCGATTTTTCAGCAGTTGGTAGCACTGACATAATTTTCAAATACGGTGTTGAGATATTCAGATAAAAATCTTTACTCGTACCAAATTTGGGTTCAATTGCTACAGCCGTTTAGGAGTTGTTAGGGGGGGAGGGGCACACACACAGCCAGCCAGCCAGCCAGCCAGACAGACAGACAGAAGGACAGACAGACACACATTTTCCCGGATCGATCTCATAAGTCTACTTTTTCCTCATTTTTACAAAATGCGAAAAGTAGGCTAAAAATACCTCATATACAAATCGAATGGCACTCCGATGTATGGAATGTGCAGGAAACGAATGCAAGTGTTAAGTAAAGAATATTGTGATTTATTTCAAACTGAAATGTGAACATATTAGAGAGGAAAAGTCAACAACACTTAACTAATTTGAACAGATAGTACTCACCTTGAGAGACCTTTGCTCCGTCGTTTTTACGAGCTTTTAGTTTTGGAGGAAACAATCTTCTCTAAATTGGGTACACTATTTCTGGACACAGCTGTTCGTAAACAATTGGACAAGTTTCTATCGCTCATCGCTGCACGATGCTTACTTTTGGTAAGCCTAAGAACCGTAAAGAAACTCACAAATGTACGTTGAGCCAAACATTGCTCACGTCGGCGCGGCGGCCATACCGCGCGCTCAACCAGCCAAGCTCCTCCCACCACTACCGAAACTACACTATCTTCCACCAAGGCGCTCGGAGCATTGGCTTAGAGCGCGGCCGGAGCGCTGTGTGGATGGCCCTGCCCTAGAATCTGCGGTAGCATTTAAGAGGGAATCGCTGAAAGCAAACGGGGGGGGGGATATTAGAGGTAGGCATCAGCTGTTCCCGTCAGAAGGTCTTTTAGTCTCGCAACCTACTTATTCTATAGGCACATTTTGTTAATCGATGCACAATAAAAAATATAATTGTGTTTCTAATTTTTATATTTTTGGAGGGGGTATGGGTTACAGCACACAACTGAATTTCTGCACCAGCCGCCAGTGATCTGGCAATTGACTGCCTAGCTTTTGCAGATGATCTAGTTATATTTTCTGATACCATAGATACTGCTACAAAACAAATCATCAAACTTCATATTAGTTAAAAAGACGCATTTGGACGATTTTTTTTTGTGTTTTTGATTTCGTATGAAAGCCTAATCCTTCTACTTTCAGAAAATATATGGTTTTTACATGTTTCATGCATTAATGTACTTATAAAATATATTTAAAAGGACCACATATGCAGCAGGAGAATTCTAATGTTGTCATGTAAGAACAAAGAGGCTCAATCATAATGTGAAACTTCCAACCTAATTTACTCAAAAACTATAAATCGTGCTTCTCTTACAGGTTCAAACAAGAAAACGTCAAGTTATAATTCAGCTATCTATCTCCACGACGTTTCAAAGTAAATACAATGAAATCGGGCATGTTCTGTAGCAAAACCATGAAGGCATATGGCAGTATTAACGTTTTGTAGCCTGTTTTATCAGCTTTAAAATGATATAGATATAAACATTTTGGTTTTCATGATATTAATCTCAAAATATAATAGCCGCCTTGTCAAACAATTAAAAAACGTTTAATATTTAATTAATACGTAGGCCTACATGTTTCGGTATTCAATGATACCCTCGTCAGCGTAGATTGAAATAACAAAATAATCTTAAAAAAGTCCTCTCGGCACGCCGGAAGGCGGAGGTAGATTTCACCGGACAAACTTGGGGATAGGCGAAAATAGGCAGAATATGCAGGTTATCGTAGAAGGTTCAGACCTCATTTATTGCGAGAAGATATTTTATAATTGGAGCTTAATTAACTTTGTTTTTCGTCATTTTATGCTTATTTTAAACATTTTATTGTCTCATGGGAACGTTAACCTTCTTGTCATTTGGGGTCCAGTTTTATACTTGTGGTCACACTGTCCTTATGCAAGGTTTCGACACTGATGTGTAACTATGTAACGGTCTGTTACTTCTTCACGCAAAATTATATCTCCCGCAGAGATTTTGGTTGGTTCCTCAGTTTAGGGGCTGCGACAACGCGGTCATGTAACCCCGTGTACTTCGGGATGGCTGTATTAGTCTGTAATTCAGGTAAGGACTGCAGACGGTCAATTTCAAGCGGTAGTTCCTAATGTTGCTACCAGGTACTACCGTCAACGACACCTAGCTGTGAACTTGGCTACTAGATGCCACCCCAACCAGAAACTCGCAACGAACGTTGGAACTTCCCCTCCAAAGAAAAGCATACTGAGAGATTTTAGCGCTCTTAGAAAATCCGACGATTTCGGCCGGCTTTGAACCCTCGACCTTGGGCATAGAAGTTCAGCATGCTACCAGTTACGTCACCGAAGCCGCTCCACACTTATTCAGATGGAAATCTGAATCTCATCTCGTGCAAGTGCGTTGTCATGGCAACGTATGATGGCTCATACCTCATCAATTTAGTAGTGTTGCAATGGCAAACTCTGATAGCTCTTGGCATTTTCTTATAATTCCGAAATCATTTTTCTCATCCCTTGGCGTAATGGTGGGTCATATCAAAAATTCTTTCAGACAAAAGTTTTAGGTAATTATTAGGGGAATATTGTGCATTCTGTACGGTTTTGATATTGTGCCCATTAAGAGAGATATGATCAATGTTTCCCGAAAAATCCACTTTTTCCCACCCCTTTGGTCAATGGTTGGTGCTATAAAAAACTCTTCAAACATAAATTTTTGGGCTTTATCCGACACATAGTATGAACGTTGAACGGATTCGATATTTCACATATTAAGAGAGCTATAGCAACATTTCACTTTTTCGAAAAAAGCCCCCATTTTCACCCCCTTCGACCGATTTAGCCCAGTAACGAAGTCGACTGAGATTTTATAGGTATACATATTCGGTAAAAAATTCAAAGTGATTGGTGCAAAATTACGGCAGTTATCGTGTCCACAAGAAACTGATATACATATATATATACATACATAAATTATATATAAACTTTTGAACTAACGGTGGTTTTGGGGTCAGGGGGATGTGAAACGCGAAGATATGACGAAATTTTCTGGAAGTCGAAACATGGTACCCATTGCAATAGTTAGCTATCTAATGAAATCTACCTCTGGTTGGTTATTCAGTTTAGGGGCTGCGACAACGCGGTCATCTAACCCCGTGTACTTTGGGTGAGTGTAGAATCTGTCTGATAAACGGTGTGAATTGTAATGGCTGTATTAGTCTTAATTCAGGTAAGGACTGCAGACGGTTAATTGCAAGCAGTAGTTCCTAATGTTGCTACCTGGTACTACCGTCAACGACACCTAGCTGTGAACTTGGCTACTAGATTCCACCCCAACCAGCAACTCGCAACGAACGTTAGAACTTCCCCTCCAAAGGAAAGCATACTGAGGGATTTTAGCGCTCTTAGAAAATCCGACGACTTCGGCCGGCTTTGAACCCGCGACCTTGGGCATAGAAGTTCAGCATGCTACCAGTTACGTCACCGAAGCCGCTTCACACTTAGATGAAAATACTGAATCTGATCTCGTGCAAGTGCGTTGTCATGGCACCGTCTGATGGCTCATCCCTCATCAATTTAGTAGTGTTGCCATGGCAACCACTGATAGCTCTTGGCATTTTCTTATAATTCCAAAGTCATTTTTCTCATCCCTTGGCGTAATGGTGGGTCATATCAAAAATTCTTTCAGACAAACGTTTTAGGTAATTATTAGGGGAATATTGTGCATTTTGTACGGTTTTGATATTGTGCCTATTAAGAGAGATATGATTAATGTTTCCCGAAAAAAACACTTTTTCCCACCCCTTTGGTCAATGGTTGGTGCTATAACAAAACTCTTCAAACATAAATTTTTGGCCTTTATCTGACACATAGTATGAACGTTGAACGTATTCGATATTTAACATATTAAGAGAGTTATAGCAATATTTCACTTTTTCGAAAAAAAAAGCCCCCCATTTTCACCCCCTTCGACCGATTTAGCCCAGTAACGAACTCGACCGAGTTTTTATAGGTATACATATTCGGTAAAAAAATCAAAGTGATTGGTACAAAATTACGGCAGTTATCGTGTCCACAAGAAACTGATATACATATATATATATATATATATATATATATATATATATATATATATATACATAAATTATGTATAAACTTTTGAACTGACGGTGGTTTTGGGGTTTGGGGGATGTGAAACGCGAAGATATGTCGAAATTTTTCGGAAGTCGAAACATGGGACCCATTGCAATAGTTAGCTTTCTAATGAAATCTATCTAAAACTATGTTAACAAATACCCAAGTGAAAATGAATATCCTTACAAAGAACACATTAAAATTTAAATAAAATGATATGTCACAAAAAACACAAGAAAAAGACATAAACGAAACAAGACTAAATGTTAATATAAATCTACCTTAATAGATTGACTACATTATACTTCTTGATTATGGTTCAATATAATGAATTAGATCTCCTGTTGATAGCAAAAAGACGTTGTTACCACGTATAAAGAATTGGTGGAATGCGTAAGTTAGGTAGATTTCATTAGAAAGCTAACTATTGCAATGGGTCCCATGTTTCGACTTCCGGAAAATTTCGACATATCTTCGCGTTTCACATCCCCCAGACCCAAAAACCACCGTCAGTTCAAAAGTTTATATATAATTTATGTATATATATATATATATATATATATATATATATATATATCAGTTTCTTGTGGACACGATAACTGCCGTAATTTTGCCCCAATCAGTTTGAATTTTTTACATAATAAGTATCCCATTAAAATCTCGGTCGAGTTCGTTAATCGGCAAAATCGGTCGAAGGGGGTGAAAATGGGGGTCTTTTTTCGAAAAAGTGAAATTTCGCTATAACTCTTAATACGTGAAATATCGAACCCATTCAAAGTTCATAATATGTGCCGGATAAGTGCCAAAAATTTATGTCAAATAAGTTTTTTGATAGCACCAACCATTGACCAAAGGGGTGAAAAAAAAGTGGGTTTTTCTGGAAACATTAATCATATCTCTCTTAATTGGCACAATATCAAAACCGTACAGAATGGAAAATATTCCCCTAATAATTACCTAAAACTTTAGTCTGATTTTTTTTTGGTATGACCCACCATTACGCCAAGGGATCAGAAAAATGATTTCGGAATTAAAGAAAATGCCAAGTGCCATCAGAGGTTACCATGACAACGCTTCTAAATTGATGAGGGATGAGCTATCAGAGGTTGCCAAGACAACGCCTTTGACGAGATCACATTCATTTTTAGCCTACTTTTCATACTTTGCAAAAATGAGGAAAAAGTAGACTTATGAGATCGATCCGGGAAAATGTCTGTCTGTCCGTCTGTCTATCCTTCTGTCTGTGTGTGTGTGTGTGTGTGTGTGTCCCTATCAACTCATAAACGGCTGCAGCAATCGAAACCAAATTTAGTATGAGTAAAGATGTATACCGGAATATCTCAGGCCCATATTTGAAAAAGATGTCAGTGCTACCAACTGCTAAAAAACGCAGTTGGAATGTGAGCTCCATGTTGGATATCTTGGAAGGTATACATGCGAGCTATTCCAAAATTGGCACACATGTAGATAATACTATTTCAGTTTAATTTCCAGGAGGCCATACATGACAGTGTTGCCAAAATAATTTTAAGCCTTCTGATAGGTCCAATTTTTAAATGCATACAACTTCTACACTATCAATTGGGTTTCAACCAAATTTTGTATGTAATATGTATACATAAACAGATATGACAGAGTGTATTCTTAAGAGCCACCAGGGCTGCCAACTGTTAAGAATTGCTCTCTCTATTTTTTTTTATCCAAATACCAATATATCAGAAAGTATGCAAGCCGACAGCTTTAAACTATGCACACGTATATTACCTGACATTTTACATTAATTTGGAGTAACTTATATACGTCAGTTCTACCAACATGATTCTAAGCCTGCTGATAGGACCAATTTTTAAATACATTTAACTTCTATACTGTCAGTTGGATTTCAACCAAATTTCGTATGTGCTATGTGTAACATAACAGATATGACTATGAGTATTCTTAAGAGCAACCAGGGCTGCCAACTGTTAATAAATGGTGTCTATATTTTTTACCCTAATATCAATATATCAGAAAGTAAGCAAGCCAACAGCTCTATACTTTGCACACGTATAGCACCTGACATTCTAGATTAATTTGGAGTAATTAATATAAGTCAGTGCTGCCAGCATGATTCTATGCCTGATGATAGCTCCAAATTTAAAATACATGTAACTTCTATACCAACAAATGGATTTCATTCAAAATTGGCACAAAAAGATATAATATTTCAGATTATTTCTGACCAGCACTCGCATGACATTGTTGCCAACATGCTTTTACGTGTACTAATAGATCCAATGTCTAACTCCATGTAACGTCCTTTGGACTTAAACCACATTTTGTATTCTGTTTCTTAAGAGATGGAATTAAGAATATATTCAGTCACCAGGGCTGCCAACTGTATTGCTCTATTAGGCTACATTATGCCTAGTATACAGTATTTCGAACTAATTAAGACATTTCGATATTACCAACTTAATTTCGTCATTATTCTAGATAGGTTCATATACTGTAGATTAATGATTGGTATGAATCTTAATTTTAAGAAAAGTAGGCTCTTTAGTTCTTCACGGAACTTCTTGTTCCATCTGATTATGAGGGAAGCGGCTAACTGGTAGCATGCTGAACTTCTATGCCCAAGGTCGCTGGTTCAAAGCCGGCCAAAGTCGCCGGATTTTCTAAGAGCGCTAAAATCCCTCAGCATGCTTTCCTTCGGAGGGGAAGTTACAACGTTCGTTGCAAGTTGCTGGTTGCGGTGGCATCTAGCAGCCAAGTTCACAGCTAGGTGTCATTGACGGTAGTATTTGGTACAAAATTAGGTACTACTACATAAAAATTGACCGTCTGCAGACCTTACCTGAATTACAGACTAATACAGTCATCACAATTAACACCGTTTATCAGACAGATTCTACACACACCCAATGTACACGGGGTTACATGACCACGTTGTCGCAGCCCCTAAACTGAGGAACCAACCAACATCTATGCGGGAGATAAAATTTTGCGTGAAGAAGTAACATACTGTTAGATAGTTACACATCAGTTCCAAGCTTTGCATAAGGACAGTGTGATCACAAGTATAAACATGAACCCCAAATGACAAGAAGGTTACCATCCCCATAAGACAATAAAATGTTAAAAATATGCATAGAAAGACGAAAAAAAAGTTAATTAACCGCCAATTTTAAAATACTTTCTCGCAATGAATGAGGTCTGATCCTCCTACGAAAACCTGCTTATTTTGCCTATTATAGCCTATCCCCTAGTTTGCCCGGTGAAATCTACCTCCGCCTTCCGGCGTGCCGAGAGGATTTTTTTTGACTGATAAAGTCCTCTAACCTTGAAAAACGTCTAGTTGAACTCAAACTTTCTGTTACGGGACAGCCTATATTATATTTCTTCAATATGGCTCTATAATAATATTGAAACGGATGTAGCTGCTGAGTGTTATGGGATGTTGTTTCCAGCCAGTTATACTGATATGGAACAATGCCTAACAATATTGAAGTCATCTAACCTTGTAAAGAGTCCTGATGAAATATATTTGTGGTTACAGTATGTTGTTTCCAGATTTTCGAACACCGTAAATATGTTTTATAAATGGTAAAACCAACTAACCTCGAATGAAACTAGAGGATCCTACTTCTAGGTTAGCACTGTAGAACTAGCTGTCCAAATGGGTGATTTATTTCATATCATAATTCAATTTGCCAAGTATATTTATAGGTTGTATGAAATACTTGGACATTGATGGGCCAAAATATGTGGATAAGTCGAGAATAAACTCAACTACTGTATGTATCTTCAAGAAACAGTGTGCACCATCAACGAATATGCAAATGTAATGCAATGCAATAATAAGATTTCATTATATTGCCACAAAATGTAGTATAGTGGGGCTATCAGCGCGATGACAAATTTCACCCCCCGCCCCAAACATAGCGGTTGTTATATGAAATATTAGTAGAATGAGTTATTTTCATACCGTCAAAATTTACACATTTGTAGACTTTAAGAAATCACCCTGTGGTAAAGGTATGAATGTTATTGTTATTCATTTAAGACTTAAACGATGTGTCATAAAATTTCTACCTTCAATTTCGTTCTCATACCAGTACTTCGTCTTGATTGAATGAAAATACTAAAAAGATGAATTATTTTCATAGCCTACCGTCAAAGTCAGTGGAAGTAAACCTTTTGTCTGCAGTTTTGCATCTCGTTTTGTAGCAGAATACAGATAAGCATTTGGTACCCATGATTCGTTGTAATGCTCATACTGCAGGTTATAACTTTCATATAACATTTTTGCGAAGCTACAACATACAAATTAAAATGTGCATATTAATCTGTATAGTAACTCTGAAATACGAAGAAAATTATTGTACTTGAGCTTTAAAGGCAAATCTGGAATAACGCCTAAAATTTCTGAGTTGTACGAGTGGTAAGAAATACGTGTTTGAGATACCAAGAGTAAATAGTGAAGATCAGCGCAGGTTGACACATTCCGACAATATTTACTACCAGGTCCACTTTGGAGTGGGGGGCAGTGAAACACGCCTCAGGTAACTTCCCCTGTTAGGATTTTCCTAATTGACGCCCGTGGTTAGAACTCATTAGCGGAGCTCGGTATCACCCGTAAGTATGTAAACGATCTAAGTTTCAGACCCATTGGAGTCTTGCTACAGGTCTCCCCACGTGATTGGTCGCGGAGGAATCAATTCCAGTATACGGACTCTGGTGTAGCGTGGTTGACTTGCAGTCTGTGCAGTGAAGTGTTCTCCGTCAAACATGTCTCGACGACAGAGAAGAGCACGCTATCGACAACTGTCGCCGTTTGAGAGGGCTCGGATAATTGGGCTGTGTGATGCTGGATTATCGCTAAGAACTGTCGCTGCACGTGTTGGCCGACAGGCATCTACGGTACAACGTGAATTGCAGCAGTGGTCAAATGAAGGTACCCACACTCGTAGACCTGGCACAGGCCCAGCGCGGCAGACAACTGTGAGAGAGGATCGCCACATCATTCGGATGGCCCGGAGGGAACCCCATGCATCAGCAGTGCAAATTCGAGCAGCTATGGCACCCCACGTTACACAACAAACAGTTGGTAATCGCCTGCGTGCAGCTGGCTTACGATCCCGTGTCCCTGCAGAAGGTGTTCCACTGACCCCACAACAGCGACGTGTAAGGCTGGCCTGGTGTCGAGAACGATCGACGTGGGTCGAGGAAAGGTATAGGGTCGTCTTTAGTGATGAATCGCGATTCTGTCTTGCCCGCAGTGATCGCCGGAATTGTGTGCGCCGACGTACCGGGGAGAGGGGCCGCCCAGACCTTATTGTCGAGAGGCACACAGGGCCAACACCAAGCATTATGGTCTGGGGAGCTATTAGCTTTAATGTGAAATCACAATTAGTGCTTGTTGAGGGCACTATGACTGCTCGACAGTACGTTGATAGGGTACTCAATCCAGTGGTTGTCCCTATGATGGCGAACATTGCTAATGGGTTGTTTCAGCAGGACAATGCCTGGGTTCACACTGCACGCATCTCCAGAGAACCTCTCCACGACATCACAACCTTAGAATGGCCTTCCAGATCCCGGACCTCAGTCCTATTGAGCATGTGTGGGACATGATGGGTCGACAACTGGCCAACCGTCCTCAGCCACCCACAACTCTGCAACAACTGACCCGTGCAGTGCAGCAAGCATGGGCCACAACTCCTCAGGGAGCGATCCAGGGCCTTATTGACTACATGCCTCGCCGAATTCATCAATGTATTGCAGCTCGTGGTGGGCACTTCCTGTATTGATTGTTGTCCAAACTTGCGGTCAGAGGGACCTGAAAGTGTAATCATCGAATCACAACCGAACACTCGTCCTGCATGTTCAATTGCAGCAATGTAGCACCACTCCTTCTGGGTGTTGCAATTTCCTTTTTTTTTTTCAGTGCATTAAAATTGTAAAAGTCAAATTAATTTAGCGGTCATTTTTATTACTAGCCCCCTCTCATTGAACTAACACCGACAGTAGTGGCTACGCGGGCTAAAGCGCAGCGTTAGGCCATGGGGCCAAGCTCTCTGCTGACTCGGTAGACGCGTGGGTTCGAGCCCCAACGTCGGCCGTCCTTGAAATGGTTTTCCGTGGTTTCCCCATTTTCAACACCAGGCAAATGCTGGGACGGTACCTACTGACGGGCCACGGCCGCTTCCTTCCACATCCTTGCCCAGTTTCATTCATCTTCATCCATACCATCTCTCATCTTGACGCGCAGGTCGCCCACGGGCGTCGACTAGAAAGACCTGCACTCGGCCTCTCAGGAGGCCACACGACAAAAAAAAAATTAACTAACACCATGCACGGATCATTTCAGGACAACTACATGTATGACTATTATTATTATTATACAGTATTCTGCCTAGTGGCAGGTCCATGTCTTCGTACAGAGAATTTCTGATGCCAACGTTCCCGGTCTTCAGCTTCTTCCTTCAGTCTGCTGTAACTTCTTCCATCTTTCGTATCATCCAGATGTTGAATTCTTATTCTTCCCTGTCCTGTCGTTCCTTTGATCTTCCCTTCAATCGCTCATGTCTAAGTATGTGCCCGATCCAGTTGGCCTTCCTCTGAAGAATTGTATTCAGAAACGTTTTCGTCTCACCTACTCTTCATAGTACAGCATCGTTTGTCACCCGATCTGTCCACTTGATCTTCTCTATTCCCCTCCAGCACCACATTTCAAAACTCTCTAAGTATTTTCTTTCCCTTTTTCTCATTACATTATTTAAATGACTCATGGTGGTTCCGTATTGATATGCTAGAATAGTTATTAACAAGAAAAGTACATCCGCCTGAATCAATAATATAAAGAAAAACAAGTTAATTAATTTTTTCTTTATAGTATCAATTCAGGCGGGTGTACTTTTCTTGTTAATAACTATTCTTTTTCTCATTGTCCACGTCTCTGCCCTGTACAGTGCAATGCTCCAGATGTAACACTTCACCAATTTCTTCCTTAGTTCTATACTCAACTTGCTGGTGAATGCGGCTTTGGCCATGGTGATTCTGGCGCGAATTTCATTTGTGCATTGGGCATCTATTGTCAGCAAGCTTCCCAAGTACTTGAACTGCTTCACATTCTTCAATTATTGATTGTCGATAGTTATCCTCAAAGATTTCTCCCGTTTTGAAATCCGCATCACTTTTGATTTCTCGATGTTGATTTCCATGCCATATATCCTTCCAGTTTCCACCAACCAGTTCATCATGTGCTGCAGTTGTCTTTGATTTCTGGTGAGCACTACTAGGTCATCTGCATACTTGATGGTGTTTATGAGGCGTCCTCCTATCCTGAAATTTCCGCATCCTTTCAAAGCCTCTTTCGCCAGCCTTTCACTATACAGGTTGAAGAGACTTGGCGATAGACAACATCATTGTCTGACTCCTCTTCCTATTTCCACGCTGTTCGTTTCTCCGTATTTCAGTCGCACCTTTACTCTTTGTCCCAGGTACAAATTGAAAATTAGTCTCCGGTCTCTCCAGTTGATTCCTATCTCCTTAAGGATGTTCATCAATTTTGTCCAGTTGACTCTGTCGAAGGCCTTCTGCCAGTCTATTGAGTATGCTCGCAATGATCTTCGCCACATGTGAGATCAGACTAATTGTTCTGTAATCACTACATTTCGTTGCTTGTTTTTTCTTCTCAAGAGGAACCATTGTGACGTCCAAAAAGTCCTTAGGCCATTCTCCATTTTCATAAATGTTGTTGATAAGTTGGGTCAGCACTTTTAGACCTCCGTCTCTGATTTATTTCAGCAAATCCACCGGTATGTCTTCATCTCCTGTAGCTTTACCTTTTGTCATGTGCTCAATTGCCTTCTCTACTTACGTTTTCAGTATGCTGGGCCCTTTCCCGTCTTCATCAATCGCCTCCTCTGTCTCTATGTCGATGTCTTGCGGACGGTGTTCCTTATCGTAGAGTTCCTTTATGTATTCTTCCCATATTTTCAGCACTACCACTTGTTCAGAAACCATTTGTCCTCTAGAGTCCTCTATTCCGAATGTCCTTACTCCTTTGTTCTCGCTTCCTCCCAGCTCCTTCATTTTCTGGTAAATGAGGTCGTACCCCCCTCGTCTTTGTAGTTCCTCTATGACATCGCAAATTTCTTCCATGTACTTTTCCTTTGCTTTGTCTGTTTCTATTCTGAGTGCATTGTTAAGTCATCTGTATTCTTCTTCGTTTATATTTTTACACTTCCTCTTTTTCTCCATCTTCTCCATCATCTCATTGGTGATACAAGGTTTCCTCGCTCTCTTTGCTTCCCTCCCAACTTCACTCTTTAAAGTATTCAACAAAACCATTTTAACATTTCGCCATTGCAATTCCACACTTCTACTTGCATTTTCACCTCTCACGTCACTGAATTGTTGCTCCAATGATTCTCCTACTCTCTCATTGTTCGCTCTTAACTTTTCCAGGTCCCATCTCTGCTTTCTCCTCCCGCACTGTCGAATCCTCTTCAGCCTTGTATTGATGTCTGCAACCAAAAGGTTGTGATTCGAGTCGATATCGGCAGCCGGCATAGTCCTAGCGTCTTTCACACTGCCCCTAAACCTCTGTTTAACAAGTATGTAGTCTATTTGATATCTGTTAATGTCTCCTGGCCTCCTCCATGTGTATAATTTGCTCTTTCTTTTCTTGAACCAAGTGTTTATCACCACTTAATTGTTTCTCTGACAGAATTCCACTAGTATCCCTCCTCTGTCGTTCCTTCTGCCTAATCCACATTGACCCACAATGTTTGCTTCTCTACCTTGTCAAACCACACTATTCCTGTCACCCATAATTGTGGTGTTTACTCTTCCTCTGCCTTCAGAGTGAATGATATCTTTTATTTCATCGTACAATTTCTCCACTTCGTCGTCGTCATGATCTGATGTTGGCATGTACACTTGAATTATCAGAATGTCCACTGGTTCTGCACTTAATTTCACAAACATTAAACGATAACTATGGCACACCACTTTAGTCACACTGTGCACTAGTTGATTTCCCATCACTATTGCTACACCACGTTAAAAACCTTGTCCACCTGAATAGCACATTGTGTAATTACCTGACACTATTTCACCACTATCTGTCCACCTCACTTCACTTAAACCCATTATGTTAACTTCACATTTTTCCATTTCTCTCTTCAAATTTTCCAGTTTTCCTGCTCTTCGAAGTGTTCTTACATACCATGTCCCAATCCTAAAATTAAAATGTTCAACTCTTTCGATGACGCTCCCTAATGTACTACCCTCCCGGAGATCCGATCGGGGGAGTAGTTTACCTCTGGAACGTTTTACTCCAGGAAGTGCCATCATATATTATCCGTCCTCCGACGTTCAGGAAATATAATAATGTGGTAGTCTTTCCATTTCCTTTCCACATCGCAGTATCATACTCCTGTTTTAGCCTGTTTTTGTCAAGTTTATCATCTAGGCTTACAGGATGGAGCCCGTCTTATATCGGTGATTATTAATCATCGTGTAAGCCTAGATGATAAAATAGACACCGGCCGCGAAGGCCTATGATCTAAATTTGATATTTGTCAAGCTAAAATTTCGTAGATTAATATGACGCAAAAACAACATTTTGAAATGTTTGAACACTTTGGGCATTCCGGGACCCCATAAAAGTAAAGACTGTCGTCTATTTTTCTTTCAAATGGCTTTTCTTTCCTTTCTTCGATGACGGACAGATGACCTAGTAGTTATTCTCATAAAGTGCACGTTAACGACGAGTAATGCAGTAATGCAGGTTAGTTGAAAATAAGGGAGCCAAGAAAGAAGCCGTTTTCGACCGTCAGCTAGCTGCACCTATGTGCACACTAGAGCTGAATTTTACTACCTATATTTTCTATCACACAACATACGAGTACAACAGCAATAAACGCGGGAACGAAGTTATATATCATAATGCCACAGTTCTCATTTAGATATCACCAGTTTTTTCTGTAATTGCAGATCCATTACGTGATTAATGACTTCAATAACCTGACTTCCATGTGACTAATGAGGAGTTCAAATTTCCAAAACGATTTGTCAAAATAATGCATTTGCCTTGATCGATCACCACTTGTGTCCGATTAGCGAATGACACATGGTAGCATAATGCACCGATAGGTAACAATGTGCAAATTTGCTCATCACACTTCATCAATAACAGAAATATAAAGGAAATGAACTTGATTGATAGATGTTTAACGACATACATTTGGTAATTATAAGCCCTATTGAAGGAAAAGAATGGCAAACCTTCGCAATTATAATCTGGCAGCTCAAGTATGAAGAGTATTTAAATACAGAACAATTTATAGAACCCATCAATTGAATTGTATTGAATTTCCAACACAATAATAATAATTTATGTATTTCTTTATTTTTTAAAAATTCAATTAAATACCAATGCCATTACTAACCAAATTTCAATAAAATAAATTGTATTTATTTATTTATTTATTTATTTATTTATTAAGACTTGAGAATATACTGGGTTTAAATCTCGACTGCGCTTTTCAACTTATTATCATTATTATCATTATTGTTGTTATAGGTTAGGTGCAAGAATGAGATCATCAGTCCCTAAATGTTCATATCTGCTGATTCTTCCATGATACAGCCATAACTAGGCTACAGGGCGAGTTATATTATTAAGTAATCAAAGGTCTCACGAACCGTGTGTCTTATGGGCAGAGGTGTTGTTTGAGTCTTCAGTCTTTTGACTGGTTTGATGCAGCTCTCCATGACTCCCTGCCCTGAGCTAATAATTTCATCTCTACATAGCTACCACACCCTATATCCGAGGCAATCTGTTTAAAATACTCTAACCTTGGTCTACCCCTACAGTTCTTGTCCTCGACCCTTCCTTCCATAACTAAGCTTGCTATTCCTGGGTGACTTAGTATGTGTCCTACCAACCTATCTCTTCTCTTCATTAGCAGTTGCCAGAAAAATCTCTCCTCTCCCACTCGTCGTAATACCTCTTCGTTTGTTACCCTATCTACCAATCTGATCTTCATCATTCTCCTATAACACCATATTTCAAACGCTTCAATTCTCCTCTTTTCTACTGCACCAATAGTCCAAGTTTCACTTCCATAGAGCGCCACGCTCCAGACAAAGCTTTTCAAAAATGTATTCCTAATACCTAAATCTATATTCGATGTCAACCGATTCCTTTTCTGTAGAAATGCTTTTCTTGTCTGAGCCAACCTACTTTTTATATCCTCTTTGCTTCGTCCATCACTGGCTATTTTGATTCCTAAGTAACAGAAGTCTCCTATACCTTTAGTTTTTCCCCTGACAATTTGATGTCCATAGAGGTTTCTGATTTATTGCGACTGCAACCCAATATTTTTGTTTTACATTTATTAATTTTCATCATGAATTCTTTCCTCAAGACGGAGTCCATACCATTCAAAAACTCATTAAAATCCTCAGGCGCGTCGGCCAATATGACGATGTCATCAGCAAATCTCAGAGTTGAAATTATTTCTCCTTGAATCTTCACTCCCACTTTAAATTTCTCTCTAATTTCCTTCATTGCTTGTTCAATGTAAAGATTGAAAAGTATGGGTGTGTAGCGGAAAAGCAGCAACATTGCCCTCAACAAGTTAACACCAAAAAAACAACTTTCGAAGTTATTTAAAAACCTTATTTACAGGAATTTTGAAGTAACAGGGGTGACAGCCAAGAATTCTAGTCACTACACCTCGATAAAGTTATAAATAGAGGGTAATTCACTAGAAGTGGACTCAATACTGAAATACATACGGCTCCATGGTCGACTTCTTCGTCACTTCAGTTGAGAGCCTCTAGAAAAATAAATGAACGCTCTCTTACCTCCAAAAGGAAAAAGGTGAGAAATGAAACTCAAATTTCAGACATTTATATATATATTTTTTGCGACTAAAGGGATTCCTCTGATAAGTTGCCCGAACTTTATAAAACTTCACAAATGTCGCTTGATCATTGGTGGTTAGACTATGAACACAGCAGATGTAATTGCGTTTGAACACGTGCTTTGCTAAATTTCATAAATGAATAAACACAATAAAAACAAATAATCAATGCGGTTATTGTAGCACAAAGGGATGCCACATACAGTGATTACCGATAAATCACGCTCCAATAGGTCTTAATAAACGAACATTTTCAAAAGACCATCAACAAATATTACTATGTACATTAAGGCTTTCACGGCCCGGCTTTCTTTTGAATTGATTCATGTATTTTTGTCTATTGTCATGTGAAAAGAAAATTAAATACCAGACGTTTCGAAGGAACCTTGCTTCCTTTTTCAATGGAATTAAAACAATGTGGCCAAAGGAAGTGTTTCAATGAGATAACAAAATACTAGAGAAATTCCTCTGTTCGTCACCAGAGAGCAGCCGCCAGAGAGTACTGTATGTACCTTGGCAGAAAAAGGCGCCATATTTGTGGAAGACTGACTTATCTTTGTGTGTTACGAACTTTATGTATAATGTGTAACGTGTTATATCTGTACATAAGTTCTTTGGAGTTGAAATAAGATGGCGTTATGTTAACCAATTGTGTGTTTCCCTGTGCTCCTTTTCACTCATTCTCCACATTATGGTGCCGAAAACTCGTTCGAAACCAGTGTGATCTTCCACGACCATGAAACATCGAGCTACCTTTCCAAAAATGGCATCCGCTGGAAATTCATCGCACCACGGGCAGCTTGGTAGGGAGGATGGTGTGAAAGAATGGTTGGCACTACGAAACGCTGCTTTCGCTAAGTTTAGGCCGTCGGCAAGTGAATGAGGAAACCTTGTACACCATTCTCGTAAGCATTGAAGCCGCCATAAATTACCGCCCTCCCCTTTAGGATGAGAGAACAGCCTTGACTCCAAGTCATTTCATCCACGGCGAGAAGCAGACGACAATCTCTACAGGACCTGAGCCTGATATTAAGAAGGACTTGAAAAGGGAATACAGGCTTCAGCAACAAGCCGCAGAAGATTTCTGGAAACGCTGGATGAAGGAATATCTCTGGAACAATGCAATCATCACCACATACGACAGACATGCGGCAAAACCCCGAACTTCCCGGTAGGTGACCTGGTCCTGCTGCAAGAAGACAGCCGTCCACGTCACGTATGGGGCAGAGGTGAAATCGAGGAACTAGGACCTGGACGTGACGGAAAACACACGACTGTCATTCTTCGCACGTCAGATAGGAACCGGATAACGCGTCCAATTCAGCTGGCCGTACCTCTAGAGGTCGACTAGGATGGGGAGGATGTGGAAGACTGACTTATCTTTGTGTGTTATGAACTTTGTGTAAAATGTGTAAAGTGTACTAAGTTCTTTGGAGTTGAAATAAGATGGCGTTATGTTAACCAATTGTGTGTTTCGCTGTGCTCCTTTTCACTCATTCTACGCATTATTAATTAAAATGGCGTTCTAATTAACATGGCGCATTTTTCTACCAAGGTCCATACAGTAATTTCTGGCAGCTGCTCTTTGGTGAAGAACTGAGGAATTTCTCCAGTTTTTTGTAATCTCATTGATATACTTTCTTTGGCCACATTGTTTTAATTCCTTAGAAAAATGAGGCAAGGTTCCTTTGAAACGTATGTTATTTGATTTTATTTTACACACGGCATTAGTCCAAAAAAAACATGAATAATTTTAATAAATATTACTATGCTACTCTAGGAGAAGAAAGGAAGATTTTATCAAATCATCTTTCTTAAGCTACATTATAAGAGTCTTCCTTGATCCCTTACGCACGTTCTAATTTATCTTCAAACTAGCAACCTGGCCCGGCTTCGCCCGGGAACAGTTGTGAATGCATTACGTGGTAAGCGCTTCTTTACGAAGTCAATTAACTACGATCTATATCCGTTTTACGTCTCGGCATGATGGGTTAAAATCACTGACTGGACTATTAATTACATTATCGTGGAGATGCATGTGCAACAAATTCTTGTCAAACGTAATTTAAGAATGGCGAGGTGCATGAAACACAAACCCCCTTCCGTCCAATCATAACTTGACTGTGAATTTTGCGGAACGAAAAGTTCACAGGCGAAATGAAGAAAACCCGAGTTGCACTTCCAGGGAAACTCCAAACACAACCACCCTTCTCAGAAGTCTTTACTCAACACGACTCAACGGTTTGCTGCTGGCTGTATCTTGGGCAATAGGTTCGCCCGCTAGGTAGGCTGTAGCAGGGATGATAGACTCGCTCTTAGCTAGCTCGTAAACTGTCACCTCAGTAGTTGAATGAACATGGTTGGAAGAAATTAAAACGTAAAAACACTTATAGTGGGCGATGTATTGAAGATAGACATATGCTCTCGCGGACTTTTTTGTCGAACTTTACATGTTGAACAATTCTTACAGTCATAGTATTTAGATATTATAAACGGTTTGCCCAGCGTAAGCTTACAAAGCGCTCGGACGCCAGTTTTTTTTTCACTTTTCCACGGAAATCGTTACTGATCGGCTTCCTTTGATCATAAATAAATAATTTTCTACAGAAATCATCCCCGAGATATCCGAACAGAATGGTGAAAACCGCATCAAAATCCATCCAGTGGTTCTCGAGTTTACCCGTAACATCCAAGAATCAGGGACTTTGAATTAAATTAAGTATAGATTAGCACCCTAAAATATACAGTAATGGCGCATATTTCAAAGCAATCAGTGATGAAAATATGCACATCAAAACACGTTTTGCATGATCTTTGTTCAATTAATAAGTCTAACACATCTCTATATTATTTATATTATAACTAGCAACCCTCCCCGGCTTCGCCCGGGAACAGGTATGCATGCATTACGTGATAAGCGCTTTTTCTTCCATGTCAATGAACTACGACCTATATGCGTTTTACGTCTCGGCATGATGGATTTCAATTACTGACTGGACTATTAATTATATATTCATGGAGATGCATGTGCAACGAATTCTTGTCAGACGTAATTTAAGAATGGCGAGCTCGCCCCTAGGTAGCTCGTAAACTGTCGCCTCAGTAATTGAATGGAGATTGTTGGAAGAAATGAAAACGTAAAATCACTTATAGTGGGCGGTGTATTGAAGATAGAGATATGCTCTCTCCGACTTCTTTGTAGAACTTGTAATGCTGACCGATCTTACACTCATGGTATGTAGATATTTTTAACGGTTGGCCCAGGGTAATCTTAAAAAGCGCACGGACACCATTTTTTCCGACTTTTTCACTGAAATCGTTACTTCTTGGCCTCCTTTCATCATAAATAAATTATTTTCTACAGAATTCTTTCTCGAGATATCCTTTACAGAATGGTAAAAAACACATCAAAATTCAACAAGTGGTTCTCGAGATTACCCGTGACATCCAAGAATCGGGGACTTTGTTTTATACTAAGTAGAGATTCCTTGCTACGGTGAACTAAAAGAGTACTAATTCTGTAAAAGGAAATGAAAAATGAAGGTTGGTTATACTGCTGTCATATTTGATATTACATGCGGCAAACGGTAGCAAAATGGATGTCCAACAAACATACACTGGAAATGCTGCTAAAGTATCAGATCAGTGCATGCGTGCTAAAAATAAGCGTAGGATAAGGAAACGTGACAAATATAGCTGGGAGAAGACCAAGAACAAGATGGAGCTGTAAGTACAATTCTGAGAATTTTAATTCAAGGATATTTATAGGCCCCCGTGTGGTGACCGGGGTTTAGAATTGTCCCACCGTAGCCCATGCGTGTCGTAAGAGGCGACGAAAATGTGTACCCGGGGCCTGGGGGGTATAACTGGGCCACCCTGTCTCCTGGGGACATAAATAAGGAGGCTGGTAAGGCAACCCAACAAACCACTCCACATTGGGCTAATCACCCATGTGGGGGTAGAAATGATTCAATGAAACAACAGTAGCCTCGGATTGGACGGATCTACACGACGACAACGACCGCAATGGAAACAGAATATCAGGTATTGATATCACGCCAGGAGATGCCAGTTGGGTTTGAACTGCAGATGTCTTCCCGCTCACTGCGTATCACGCATTCCAAAAACATTACGTTGGCCACTACTTGCTTCACTCACTCAGCATATTCCTCCTTTCTTTTTGTTCTCATTCTTTGTTTCTTAGTGACTGGCTGCGTGTCGTCTGCTGCACCTAAGGTTGTGGAATCAAATCCCGGCGCAGTTAGTTGTCATCTGACGGTGCTTGCGAGGGAGTCGGGTCAATAAATGTATTGGCACGTTAAAGATCCCTTTCAGGGCAAAATTGTGGCACCCCTGCATCTCTAAAAGGGGCGTAAAACCAATGGCATTATGATTACAACAGTATATTTCTTTGTATTCTGTACTCTGCAAATGAGAAAACTGTAAAGGGGGCTTCAGTGACATTTGGACTGACAGCTCAATGACAGGTTTATTACAAACGGAAGTAAGCAGAATAGCATTAGTTATTGAGGTTTTAAGGGGCGGAACAGCGAGGTCATCTGTCCCACGAAGGAAGGTAACAATCCACACACACATGAATCCCGATAACCGATATATTTAGGTTTGGAATAGGCGGGCCGCGCATGCGTAATGCAAGACCCCCCCACCTCGTCACAGCGGGTTGAACAGCCATCTCCTGGCGCGATGACAACAATGATTGCGTTAGACTGATGACATCTCGAGGTTGATATTAACCTTTCAAGATATGAGTGCCGGTGGCCGCGGTTGGAACTATTCATTGTTTACTTGTGTCATGCTGTCAGGTTGACAGGTACAGCCGCTCGGGCAAGAATAGATTCCGCTCCAGTATCCTCAGTCATTGTTTTACTCTACGTGGTGATATGAGCTCCTATTAAGCTTAACTATGCTGTTGCGAAACAATTAGAAAAGTTCTCGTTCCGCAAACGTAATGCCGTTACTTCCCAATCCTGATTTTACTAGATTACGAAAGCAACATTGACAAATGGCTTTTAAAATTTCTATATTTATTTTGTATATCACCTGCTTCAGTCATCAGTTAACTAATGTTTGTAACATTAGTACAGTACTGGTATATTGGCTTTCAAGGCCAGTGAATTAGAATTCAGCAATTTTTCTAGGTTTGTGCCGTATCTTGTATGGGGTTTCGCCTAGGACACCATGCTAGCTCATCAGAAGTAGCGAACTGCGCGCTACCTTCCTTTTTATGAAGCGCACCTGCGCCTCTTTACTGCGAGAACTAAAAGCTCAAGCAGCCATAACCTCCCTATGAAGGTTTCCAAAAAGAGAATATATCGGCTTTCTCGGCCAGTGAATTAATACTCAGCAATTGTTCTAGGTTTATGTCACGTCTTGAGTGGGATTTCACCTAGAACACCAAGCTGGCTCATCAGCGGGCTCTTGATATCCCCGCCTGGACCCCACACAAGACACGGCACAAACCTAGAAGAATTGCTGAGTTTTAATTCACTGGCCGTGAAAGCCAATATAGACATACCTGATTTTACTACTGTTGATTGCGAAAGCAACATTGACAAATTGGCTTTTAAAATTTCTATATTTATTTTATGTAGATTAGTCCTTCACGGCCCGGATTACTATTACAATTATTCATGTTTTGGGGAGGACAAGGACGCTCATGCGCTTGCCCTTGTTAAGCACAACTGGTCTAGAACTATAAGGGAGGCAGTTGAAATTCGTCAACACCCCAATAACATTAACAGAGACATTGGATATCAGCTAAGTGACACTCGGCTGACAGTTATTAAAGATCTGGGAAGATAGTTCCGCTCAGTTTCTCTAGTTCTCGACATATTTCAAATTGTACGGTTTCCTCTATGGCTACTGGGCCATGATTTGATCTCCTTTGTTCGTCACTGGAGGAGTTTCCATCTGTTCTTTAGCCATTGCCTGTATGATTTTGGGTATCGTACAGATACTCTTCCCTTTTGTTTCTGTTTCCTTGTATCCATCCACCCATCCCCCCGCCCTTTCTCCTTATTTGGACATCCTCATTCTTTGAAGAGTCTCAATATTTTCCCCCGCCCCCTTTACCTTCTCCTTCCTTAGTACTCTGTCCGCAGTTCGAATCAATATGGCGCGTTGTTCTACGAAGGTCCATACAGTACTTTCTGGTGGCTGCTCTCTGGTGAGGAACAGACGAATTTCTGTAGTTTTTCTGTAATCTCATTGACACACTTTCTTTGGCCACATTGTTTTAATTCCATTGAAAAAGGAGGCAAGGTTCCTTCGAAACGTCTGGTATTTAAATTTTATTTTCACTCGGCATTAGCCCAAAAACATGAATAATAATAATAATAATAATAATAATAATAATAATAATAATAGTAATAATATCGTATGGCCTCGGGTGCCGGGTGCAAGCTTTGTTATTTGACAGCCAAAGGGTAGCTTGCATGTCGAATTTCAACATGAATCATTTTAATATATTTATTTCGTTTATCACTTGCTTCAGTCATCAGTGAACTAATGTTTGTAACATTGGCACATTACTGTATATTTCACCTTATTACACTGAGATAAACCGTCTGGAGGGGGTGTGGAATGGATAAACTGAAGGGGAAAACGAACACAAACAATCATACAATTTTCATATTAATACTTGTATTTATCGACGGTATGTGCAGTGCAGCAATTCGATAGCGGTACAAGAAATAACAACACGTTTACACATTCTAGTACAGTAACATTACACAAGAGCTTACATGTCTCTCTCAATTTTCCAATCATGGTAATGATGATCAATTATTCATCATCATTGTACTAACTATTTAAAATATGACTGCCGACCGCCA
Organism: Meconema thalassinum; assembly: GCA_946902985.2. Lineage (NCBI taxonomy): Eukaryota > Metazoa > Arthropoda > Insecta > Orthoptera > Tettigoniidae > Meconema > Meconema thalassinum. Next base: position 862,207,733 of record OX336388.2, read on the forward strand.
AGTTTGAAACTAAGTTAAACGATGTGAACAGCCGATACTGAGCTTTCATGGCACAGCGATTCTCTCCTTTTCCTCCTTAGTCTAAAACCACTAGGATAAACAAACCTCAGAGCAGCCTCGCATCAGTGGCAATCATATTTCAAATGAGTAATAGATTTTTAGGATCCAAATACAAGTGTACATTCTAATAATAATAATATCAAAGTTCTTAGAAAAACAAAAGAAGATGGACAAGATATATTAATACCGTAGACAACTGGTACCCAGAGAGGCTTTTATTTTTTTTTAATTATTCTTTTTTGTTTATTTCTTTATTTATCCTATTTATAGTGCTTCTAACAGGTTACAACTTAATTATGAGAAACACGTATTAATATAATATGCACTTGATAATTTCCTTATGCTTAAGAAATTATGATAAGAATAAAATAACAATAACAAAATAATTTTACAATACTTAAACTAAATATTATTCTGGTAGTACAAAGGTTACAAAATCACAGCTAAAGAGAGTATGATATTAACTGATGTCTGTACACTAAAGATGCAAAAGAACGAAAGGTGCCGTCAAATATACTCAAGTTCAAATTTGTGTATAGTGTGTTGAAGATATTGAATGTCTTCAATAGAGGTGAATGTTTATGTTGCTCTGTATTGGTTCGTGGACAGTGTAATATGTATTACGATTCGGTCTTATTAACCGCGGAGAAATACACAATTTAAATTCAGATAACAAATAAGGACTATCAATGGTTGTCGTTTGAGTCTTCAGTCTTTTGACTGGTTTGATGCAGCTTTCCAGGCCTCCCTGTCTTGAGCTAATCGTTTCATCTCTACATATCTACCACACCCTACATCCGAAGCAATCTGTTTAACATATTCTAACCTTGGTCTACCCCTACAGTTCTTGTCCTCAACCCTTCCATCCATAACTAAGCTTGCTATTCCTGGGTGTCTTAGTATGTGTCCTACTAACCTATCTCTTCTCTTCATTAGCAGTCACCAGAAACATCTCTCCTCATCCACTCGTATTAATACCTCTTCGTTAGTCACCCTATCTACCCATCTGATCTTCAACATTCTCCTGTAACCCCACATTTCAAATGCTTCAATTCTCCTCTTTTCTGCTGCACCAATAGCCCAAGTTTCACTTCCATAGAGCGCCACGCTCCAGACAAAGGCAATGGTGTTATTAAATATTTAAAAATAAATAACAGACTACCAACCAGCCTTTCCTATAAAAGAATTGTGCCAGTAAGACATTATGCTTGGCATATTTAGGATATACATTTGTCATTTTGAATTCCAGGTAACTAAGAAATTTATGTTGTATCATTTCAATTTTATCGTTGGCATAAACACATCTAGGGCTCCAAACTATCGAGCCATATTCAAATCTACTTCTTACGAATGAGTTATATTTTTTAGTAGTGTTCAGGTTCCTAAAATCATATATACGTCTTCTTACAAATCCCAGTATTTTGTATGCATCTCGAATAAATTGATTGATATGGTGAGAAAAGGATAGCTTTGTATCAAAGTATACGCCTAGAGCTAACTTCTGAAATAGTGATGTTACCTATCTGATACTCAAATTCGAAATTTGTATTTCTTCTTGTAAATGTTACCAGGTGACATTTGTATTCAAATCTAAACCGTTTTGTTCCAACTTAGAATGTTTTCCTCATCTTCCTGGAGCAATATACGGTGCTCTAATGAGTGAATTTCTTTAAACAATTATACGTCATCTGCAAATAACAAAATATTGTCATCTTTAACACTACCCGGGGGATCATTAATTAGGATAAAATATAACACAGGTCCAAGATTCGATCCCTGAGGAACACCAGAGAGTGCATGGAATGGTAATGAGATTGCTTTTCTGTATGATACAAATTGTTGGCTATTATTTAAGTATGATTCACACAGTTTAAGTAATTTTTCAGAGAATCCGTAACAGGCCATTTTCCTAAGTAGCATTTCTTGATTAACTCTGTCAAACGCTTTAGCATAATCTATATATACTGAATATGACATTAACCTGGGATACTTTATCTAAAGCAGATGACACCCGATGCGTGAAAGTTGTTAGATTTGTTATTGTTGACCTTCGTGAGATAAACCCGTGCTGTGAATAGTGAATTAAATGGCATATACAGTATGTTTGAATATATGCTCATGTAGTATTTGTTCATACAGTTTGGCTGGGGCAGAAAAAAAAGCTGCTGGTTGGTAGTTAACAATTAGTGACTTCTTACCCGACTTGTAAATAGGACTGACCATAGTAAGTTTCCATTTCTCCGGAAATATCGTTGTTTTAAGCGACAAATTAAATATAAGCTAATATTTCTCGCAGTTATTTATCAAATATGTAAATTATGATCAGGACCTGCTGCCCTCTTGGGTCTCATCTTACGTATCGAAGTGAAAATTTCACAACGGGTTATCACATTAATATTTAAGATTTAAAATTTGGGATGAAGAATTTCTAGATTATCATTACCATGTGTTAAAATAGCATAGTTGGATCTCATTTGGCAATATAATTTAAAAAAACGCAAACTTATCAGCGATAGTTTTATTATCACTTAGTCTTTCCCCCTCGTCAACGATTACGTACGTATCATTGCTACGCCTTTTGCTCTTTACGAACCTCCATATATTGTTCGCGTTTTCGCTTACAGCCAACATCAAGAATGTGTAATTAAAATATTATTGTTATCCAACTAATGTTGAATACGTAAGAAATTCTACATTAAATATTATAATTTAATGTAAAACAACTTAATGAAATGAATATCCTTACAAAAAGAGTTAAGTCATAGAAATATAATAATACTAGCAGAAGTACCCATTCTTCGAACGGTCTTCGGTATTAATAACCAGATGTTATCAATTGAGCTACTGTTGCAATGTTTAGGGGCTTGGAATCTGTTTGTTGGCAAAGAAAAATGATTGGTTAAAATGTGCTCTCAAACTAAATTTACCTAACGTGTTCTTCCTGGCGTGAAAATAAAATTGAAAACCTCGTAGACGAATCGCAATACACGTCACATACGAACTGACCCTAACCGTTGTGTCAAGTGTCCAACTACAGGGAGACCCCTTTTATAAATTATAAAGGCTTGTGGTGTATGAAAATTCAGTTTTTATAGCCTCCAATGGCCCAAATTCCTAAAATCAGCAAAAAACAGTCTACTATTTCAAATCAGGAATTTTTGAAAATAATGTTGCTCTTTGGAGATATAATAAACCTTCTGTACGACATATCGCACGTGTAAGTCGTGTGAAAAAAATCTAGGGTAGCCTACTCCTTGAACCCCTTAAGCGCATTGATGAATTTTACAGTTTTAGTTGGTTCCGTGATAACCTTATAGCCTTTTGCAACCGTTCACAGAAATGTAATAAATGGAGTGGTATTACTTATTCCAGAAATAGATGAAACGTTGGATGCAACCTCTTGAGATACTGTTGTCATGGTCAGTGGCTTGCATTCCTTCTTTAGTTTATTAAATGAAATTAGTTTCCTGGGAATATCTAAGAAACTGTTGGGTTTAGAGCCTTAAAATATAATTTTCGGGGACCCTTTACGGCTCTTGCGGGGCCCCGAGATTTGTTTCTGTCACCAAGGGTTTGAAAATGAACTGTGTCTCGTCGTTGTACGCCATAATAATGGTAATAATTAAAAGAACAGTATAATAATAATATAACAATATAGGGATAGGGATATAATAGACCTTCTGTAGCATATCCGCAGGTATAAATCGCGTTAAAAAATTCTAGAGTACCCCTTGACCCCTTAAGCGCATTATATGTATTGATGAATATTTCAGCTTAATTTGGATCCGTTATAACCTTATTGCCGTTTGCAAACCTTCACAGTAATGTAATAAATGGATTTGCATTGCGTTTTACAGAAATAGGTGGATTTTCGAGATTCTATTGCCATGGTTACCGGCATGCATTCCTTCATTAATTTATTAAGTGAAATTACTTTTTTTTAAATATCTCAAAAACTGTTGGTTTTAGGGTCTTCAAATGTGGTTTTCGGGGTCCTCTTAGGGCCTCCAAGTTGAGTTTCTCACATTTAGGAGCTTTGTCTCACCTTTCTACGCTTATTTCAGCATGTATTTTAAGGGGGTAAGGCCCCTTTTTATGAGAGGCACGGAGAAGAGTTACATCAATGATTAGTATCGTGCCTCTGAAGGATATATGTATCAAATTTTACGTTGATCCACTCTGCAATTCTCGAGTTATAAGGACACAAAAGATTGTCCACAGACAAACAGACAGACAGACAAAGAAATTATTTTTGCTCGCATCCATCATAAAACAGTCTGAAACGCGCAAATTTCCATGGAAATTCATAAAAAAGAGACAAACTTTCATTTTTATATAATTGAGATAGAGATTTCCGTGGAAATTCAGAAAAAAACAGACAAACTTTCATTTTTATATAGAGAGAAATGTTACAGCCAGTATTGAGCCATGCAAGCTGTCTCAAGCTATTGTTCTGCATCTATTTCGACACATATGTCCTCGCTACCATTTGAAAATGCGCTAAGATGACTTAGTTTGACTTATGAACTGGAGATAGCAGCACCTCTCGGCACCCTATTACTATAATGGGTTGAGACCTTACCCACCAGAGCGCGGAATAGTTGTCTTCATGCACGGCTCTGGTCAATTGATCTTTGAAAAATAAAAAAATAAACTACGTCATTAACAAAAGACTATCATTACCGCCAATTTAAAATTCATGGTGGCGTGTGAAAATTAATTTGATATGCACATTATCACTGTATGTGGCACTCTCAGATTGGTCAAAATTTAAAAACATTGGTGCCTTGTGGGGAGTTCTTCACTTGCCGCCCTCCATTTTGAACTAGTAATCGTCTGTCCCCTTGTTTAACGAGAAGGACGTGAAATTTGTTTCGCCAACTGAGGCGAGGGCGTTAGGGTCTCGTCTCCCCTAAGAATGGATTTATTCCACTAATTTAAGTTGGAACTGAAGATAATGGAGTGGAGAGTCATGGAAAAAACATGTGCCTAGATGCGAAGAGGTGATGCTTTTGGGAATGTATGTCGTGTATGCGCCATTGTATAACCATGTTAGTGGTTAAAGGTTTTGCAGCTTTAAAATTCTTTATTTCTGTTAGTGTGGTTGTTTCTTGTTCAATAATTAAGTGGTTCCCGGAAAGAAGTATTTTTAAGGTATGTTATAATTTAATACATATTTTATTTATGGAGCTCCTCTGTAGGCCTGATATTGTGTTTTTATTATTTTCTTTCTATACGAGTAGGCCTAATTTTGTTAACTGATAAGTAAAAGATTTATTAGCAATTCCGGGAACACTTCTCTATTTGCCCTCGATTTTCCTAAATTATTTTTGTTTACTTAGGATGAATTCTTCTAGTTAATTTAGGGGTTGCCTATCACTTGGTCATTTTTCTGTTATTTTTTGATCCGTAGCAATGAAATTTATCGTTGTACTGTCTTGTGAATTTATAATATTTTCTCCCTTTAGTTTCCCTTACTCACTGGAGGAGTATCTTGTAAATATCTTTAATTGCTAAAGTTTCGTACTTGACATGCAGTGATCTGTTTTGTTCGCCATTGTAAATTTTGTTTGAACATACTGCATTGTGGTCCAATGCCGATTGGTTTGGCGTGTGGCGCGGTACTCAAATGCGTGTTGTTGTGGCCCTCGATAATCAGATTTTTAAAATCATTCTTGTTTTTCCTTTTGTGTTTTCCTTTTTTGTAAGTTTTCCTGTGGGTACCACCGTCAGATTATCTTTTTTAAATTGTAATTTTGGCTTAACTGACCATGCTGTATGTCAAGGCCGATTTAAGTAAATTTTCTCATTTTAGGTATTCCTAATTCTTCCTTCTTTTGATACCTTATGGTATGTGTTTTAATGTTACCTTTGCACATCATGCTTCCATGTAAATTTTTCTTGTAAATTGTGTTTTCGTTGCTTAGTTTTGAACTTTTCTAAAGTTACTCGCAGGTAATTGTTAACTTGTACCAGCCATAAACTGGTAAGGATCCCAAGTGAGTTTTTAGGTAGGTTTAGGATATTTAATCATCTTGTGTTTACTAAAGCTCCTGTTTTCTTTTAAATTATGTTAACTGGTCTGACTATCTTGATTACATTTTTATTCTATTAAGCTAACTAATGCGGCATCATTTCACCGGTGGTAGTTCTGTAGGTTATTGGGGGACCTCTGTAGACAAGCCTTGTGGGATCCTTCCTCTTCGCCTCCCTTCATATTTAGGTAATGTGTGTGCTGATGGGGGTGAGCTGCAGTGCGAGCGGACCTCTGAGAAAAAGTAAGTAGGCCCAACCATATCTTCCATCCCCCCCTCGCAGTGGTAGCAGAGCGTGGTTGCCTGTCGCTTCTGCAGCTATCGCAACACCCTTCTCGCAGGCTTGCCTATGGGAGGCTTTCTGGTGCTTATGGAGCGGTCACCGGTGGGATGTCATGTGAGTTTGCTTTATGTTATCTGTGGCTAATCCTTGTCGTTTGTTCTGTTCCATGTATGCCTCTAAATATCAATGTGGTGCTTTATGGAAGTGACCTGCTCTTAGCAAGGTTTCTAAGGTGAATTATGTCCTATTTATTATGCAACATTCCTAAAGAAGAAGAAGACGATTGATAAGTGTTTGGCATTGATACTTGGCATGGGAAATGTAGGCTTTTGGTATGCTGACAGCCTACATTCTGCGAGTGAGGCTATCAAGGTGACCTGTATGAAGCTGTTTGCCCTGTGATTTGTAACGTTCTGTATTGTAGAAATTTGTTGTATTTTAGGTTTCTGTTCTTGAGCCTAGTAAAGGATGAGGTCTGCAGTCCTGAGCAACGTTGTGTCTGATTTTATTAGTTGAAATTTCAGGTATTGATGCAGTTTGGTGTATAAGAAGACTGTTGTGTTCCAATGTGTTTCTTTTGCATGGTATTGTGTTGTTATATGCTGTCCTTGTGGTACCTTGATTATGGAACTGTCTTGCTTACTGGTGTTAATGCGAAGTGTAGTCCGATTAAAAGGCCTAAATTATGGAAATCAGCCCTCCCTATGTCCCCATTGTGCTGCCAGTAGGCACATTTAACGTGTATGTCATAATTACTTTGCTGGATATTCTTCCCAAACCTATCCAAGGTAAGTGTTTTATTGAGATGTTTTTATCGCAGTGTGCTGTTTGTAAATATTTGTTCGTACACTTATATTATGCTGCAATTGTGCTGGGATAAGTGTGTATTTGGTGCAAATCGTGTCTGTGTGTATGTGTTAACATTATATTTTGATTTAGCTTTGTGGGGTGGGGTAATTCAGGCTTTGTTGTTGTTGCAAAAGTAGAGTTAAGTTTGTATTTTTATTAGTTGCTTTCTTGTTATTTTGAACTAAACCTAATATGTAGGTGTTTTACGTAGAGATATCTACTGTCAGGGGTTAGCTAGGCTTGGAAAACCGGATCCTACTTGGTTTGATCCCTGGGCAGGTTGTATATAGAGTTTTCACGATATGAAATAGCATGGGTTATGGGACTAAGTTACTCGGTGACAAGCAGGCATGCTGAATTGTAACTAGAGACCACTCGTTCCATGTGGCATGGCGAGTCGGGAGGGAGACATGTGTTTCGGCGCTCCTTTTGGTAAGGGTCTCTAGTCCTGTAATGTTATTGTCAGGGTCTTGTAATTGTATTTGTTTGTGTTATGATATCGCTACAACTGCTAACCTGCATACTTGTGTATTAAGGGGAATTATTATTGTGGGTGGTTTAAACTTAATGTATCTCTGGTATTTGAGTATGTTGTGCGATGAATATGCTGTCGTGAATATGAGATCTCTATTCGTGAACAGCCATAATATAATGTGTTTTTGGATATTTAAAATGTAAGGGTCGTCAAAAATTAAATGGGTAAAACTTTTTGTTGGAAATGTTGGTCATCTGCTAATATAAGTCAGCTTGTTTTGAGGTTAAACCTTGTAATCTTTTGTTGCTGGTAATCAGGGGCATCAGTTGACTCATGTTAACTGTAAATGGTGTAGGCCTTCTGTTTTAGTTCTTGCAATGGCAATCACGGTCATCAGCCACTATAACTTGCGTAAAATTTTCTCCTTTTGACTTGCGATTCAATTTTTTTCTGCTTAAATCGTTAGGATTTGTGCGTATGTTATCTCTGTTAGTCTCGTCTTTCATCAAGAGCGGCTTGTTTTCTCAGCTAACCATATTTTCGGGCAATGTAAGGCACCTTTTGGTTGTATGTGTTTGTATCTTAAACCTGAACGAGGATACCTCGTTTGTACGTCTCGTACTGTTGAACCTTGTTCATTTTATTGGATTTTCCTCACCCAGGCGGATTTCGGTTGTATAGTCATCTGGTGTCGAACCTCTATTTCGTTCTAGTGTTTTGTTTTCTGCGCTGCCATTTCCTCTTCGTTTTGTCGTTACTGTTACTGCGTTGGTATTTCATCTTTCCTACGTGCCAAGCGAGTCATGTCATTCACGAAACAATTAGAAAGGCTTTCGTTCCGCAAACGTAATGCTGTTACTTCCCAATCCTGATTTTACTAGATTACGAAAGCAACATTGGCAAATTGGCTTCTAAAATTTCTATATTTATTTTGTTCACCTGCTTCAGTCATCAGTTAACTAATGTTTGTAACATTAGTACAGTACAACTGGTATATTGGTTTTCACGGCCAGTGAATTAAAATTCAGCAATTTTTCTAGCTTTTGAGCGCGCAGTTCGCTACTCCTGTAGGGGTCCGGGCAGGGACACCAAGAGCCCACTGATGAGCCAGCTTGGTGTCCTAGGTGAAACCCCACACAAGAAAAGACCCAAACCTAGAAGAATTGCTGAGTTTTAATTCACTGGCCGAGAAAGCCAATATACCTGACTTGACTACCGTAGATTGCGAAAGCAACATTGAAAAATTGGCTTACTATTAAAATTAATCATGTTTTTGGGCTATTCAAGGATGCTCATGCGCTTGCCCTTGTTAAGCACAACTGGTCTGTAATTATAAAGGAGGCAGTTGAAATTCGTACAAACCCCAATAACTTTAACAGAGACACTGGATATCAGCTAAGTGACACTCGGCTGACAGTTATTAAAGATCTGGGAAGATAGTTCCTCTTAGTTTCTCTAGTTCTTCACCTATTTCAAATTGTACGGTTTCCTCTATGGCTACTGGGCCATGATTTGATCTCCTTTGTTCGTCACTGGAGGAGTTTCCATCTGTTCTTTAGCCATTGCCTGTATGACGTTGGTTATCGTACAGATACACTTCCCTTTTGTTTCTGTTTCCTTCTATCCACCCATCCCCCCGCCCTTTGTCCTTATTTGGACATCCTCATTCTTTGAAGAGTCTCAATATTTTCCCCCGCCCTCTTTACCTTCTCCTTCCTTAGTACTCAGTCCGCCGTTCTAATTAATATGGTGCGATGTTCTACCAAGGTCCATACCGTACTTTCTGGTGGCTGCTCTCTGGTGAGGAACAGACGAATTTCTGTAGTTTTTCTGTAATCTCATTGATACACTTTCTTTGGCAACATTGTTTTAGTTCCATTGAAAAATGAGGTATGGTTCCTCTCGAAACGTCTGGTATTTAAATTTTATTTTCACTCGGCAATAGCCCAAAAACATGAATAATAATAATAATAATAATAATAATATTAATAATAGTAATAATATCGTATGGCCTCGGATGCCGGGTGCAAGCTTTGTTATTTGACAGCCAAAGGGTAGCTTGCATGTCGAATTTCAACATGAATCATTTTAATATATTTATTTCGTTTATCACTTGCTTCAGTCATCAGTGAACTAATGTTTGTAACATTGGCACATTACTGTATATTTCACCTTATTACACTGAGATAAACCGTCTGGAGGGGGTGAGGAATGGATAAACTGAAGGGGAAAACGAACACAAACAATCATACAATTTTCATATTAATACTTGTATTTATCTACTGTATGTGCAGTGCAGCAATTCGATAGCGGTACAAGAAATAACAACGCGTTTACACATTCTAGTACAGTAACATTACACAAGAGCTTACATGTCTCTCTCAATTTTCCAAGAATGGTAATGATGATCAATTATTCATCATCATTGTACTACCCATTTAAAATATGACTGCCGACCGCCAAGTTTGAAACTAAGTCAAGCGATGTGAACAGCCGATACTGAGCTTGCATGGCACAGAGATACTCTCATTTTCCTCCTTAGTCTAAAACCACTAGGATAAACAAACCTCAGCGCAGCCTCGCATCAGTGGCAATCATATATCAAATGAGTAATATATTTTTAGGATCCAAATACAAGTGTACATTCTAATAATAATAATATCAAAGTTCTTAGAAAAACAAAAGAAAATGGACAAGATATATTAATACCGTAGACTGCTGGTACCCAAAGAGGCTTGTAATTTTTTTTGTTTATTTATTTATTTATCCTATTTATAGTGCTTCTAACAGGTTACAACTTAATTATGAGAAACACGTATTAAAATAATATGCACTTGATAATTTCCTTATGCTTAAGAAATTATGATAAGAATAAAATAACAATAACAAAATAATTTTACAATACTTAAACTAAATATTATTCTAGTAGTACAAAGGTTACAAAATCACAGCTAAAGAGAGTATGATATTAACTGATTTCTGTACACTGAAGATGCAAAAGAACGAAAGGTGCCGTCAAATATACTCAAGTTCAAATTTGTGTATAGTGTGTTGAAGATATTGAATGTCTTCAATAGAGGTGAATGTTTATGTTGCTCTGTATTGGTTCGTGGACAGTGTAATATGTATTACGATTCGGTCTTATTAACCGCGGAGAAATACACAATTTAAATTCAGATAACAAATAAGGACTATCAATGGTTGTCGTTTGAGTCTTCAGTCTTTTGACTGGTTTGATGCAGCTTTCCAGGCCTCCCTGTCTTGAGCTAATCGTTTCATCTCTACATATCTACCACACCCTACATCCGAAGCAATCTGTTTAACATATTCTAACCTTGGTCTACCCCTACAGTTCTTGTCCTCAACCCTTCCTTCCATAACTAAGCTTGCTATTCCTGGGTGTCATAGTATGTGTCCTACTATCCTATCTCTTCTCTTCATTAGCAGTCTCCAGAAACATCTCTCCTCATCCACTCGTATTAATACCTCTTCGTTAGTCACCCTATCTACCCATCTGATCTTCATCATTCTCCTGTAACACCACATTTCAAATGCTTCAATTCTCCTCTTTTCTGCAGCACCAATAGTCCAAGTTTCACTTCCATAGAGCGCCACGCTCCAGACAAAGGCAATGGTGTTATTAAATATTTTAAAAGTAATTAACAGACTACTAACCAGCCTTTCCTATAAAAGAATTGTGCCAGTAAGACATAATGCTTGGCATATTTAGGATATACATTTGTCATTTTGAATTCCAGGTAACTAAGAAATTTATGTTGAATCATTTCAATTTTATCGTTGGCATACACACATATAGGGCTCCAAACTATCGAGCCATATTCAAATCTACTTCTTACGAATGCGTTATATTTTTTAGTAGTGTTCAGGTTCCTAAAATCATATATACGTCTTCTTACAAATCCCAGTATTTTGTATGCATCTCGAATAAATTGATTGATATGGTGAGAAAAGGATAGCTTTGTATCAAAGTATACGCCTAGAGCTAACTTCTGAAATAGTGATGTTACCTATCTGATACTCAAACTCGAAATTTGTATTTCTTCTTGTAAATGTTACCAGGTGACATTTGTGTTCAAATCTAAACCGTTTTGTTCCAACTTAGAATGTTTTCCTCATCTTCCTGGAGCAATATACGGTGCTCTAATGAGTGAATTTCTTTAAACAATTTTACGTCATCTGCAAATAACAAGATATTGTCATCTTTAACCCTACCCGGGGGATCATTAATTAGGATAAAATATAACACAGGTCCAAGATTCGATCCCTGAGGAACACCAGAGAGGGCATGGAATGGTAATGAGATTGCTTTTCTGTATGATGCAAATTGTTGGCTATTATTTAAGTATGATTCACACAGTTTAAGTAATTTTTCAGAGAATCCGTAACAGGCCATTTTCCTAAGAAACATTTCTTGATTAACTCTGTCAAACGCTTTAGCATAATCTATATATACTGAATATGACATTAACCTGGGATACTTTATCTAAAGCAGATGACACCCGATGCGTGAACGTTGTTAGATTTGTTATTGTTGACCTTCGGGAGATGAACTCGTGCTGTGAATAGAGAATTAAATGGCATATACAGTATGTTTGAATATATGTTCATGTAGTATTTGTTCATATAGTTTGGCTGGGACAAAAACAATAGCTACTGGTTGGTAGTTAAAAATTAGTGACTTCTTACCCGACTTGTAAATAGGACTGACTATAGTAAGTTTCCATTTCTCCGGAAATATCGTTGTTTTAAGCGACAATTTAAATATAAGCTAATATTTCCCGCAGTTATTTATCAAATATGGAAATTATGATCAGGACCTGCTGCCCTCTTGGGTCTCATCTTACGTATCGAAGTGAAAATTTCACAACGGGTTATCACATTAATATTTAAGATTTAAAATTTGCGATGAAGAATTTCTAGATTATCATTACCATGTGTTAAAATAGCATAGTTGGATCTCATTTGGCAATATAATTTTAAAAAACACAAACTTATCAGCGATAGTTTTATTATCACTTAGTCTTTCCCCCTCGTCAACGATTACGTACGTATCATTGCTACGCCTTTTGCTCTTTACGAACCTCCATATATTGTTCGCGTTTTCGCTTACAGCCAACATCAAGAATGTGTAATTAAAATATTATTGTTATCCAACTAATGTTGAATACGTAAGAAATTCTACATTAAATATTATAATTTAATGTAAAACAACTTAATGAAATGAATATCCTTACAAAAAGAGTTAAGTCATAGAAATATAATAATACTAGCAGAAGTACCCATTCTTCGAACGGTCTTCGGTATTAATAACCAGATGTTATCAATTGAGCTACTGTTGCAATGTTTAGGGGCTTGGAACCTGTTTGTTGGCAAAGAAAAATGATTAGTTAAAATGTGCTCTCAAACTAAATTTACCTAACGTCTTCTTCCTGGCGTGAAAATAAAATTGAAAACTTCGTAGACGAATCGCAATACACGTCACATACGAACTGACCCTAACCGTTGTGTCAAGTGCCCAACTACAGGGAGACCCCTTTTATAAATTATAAAGGCTTGTGGTGCATGAAAATTCAGTTTTTATAGCCTCCAATGGCCCAAATTCCTAAAATCAGCAATAAACAGTCTACTTTTTCAAATCAGGATTTTTTGAAAATAATGTTGCTCTTTGGAGATATAATAGACCTTCTGTACGACATATCGCACGTGTAAGTCGTGTGAAACAAATCTCTGGTAGCCTACTCCTTGAACCCCTTAAGCGCATTGATGAATTTTACAGTTTTAGTTGGTTCCGTGATAACCTTATAGCCATTTGCAACCTTTCACAGAAATGTAATAAATGGAGTGGCATTACTTATTCCAGAAATAGATGAAACGTTGGATGCCACCTCTTGAGATACTGTTGTCATGGTCAGTGGCTTGCATTCCTTCTTTAGTTTATGAAATGAAATTAGTTTCCTGGGAATATCTAAGAAACTGTTGGGTTTAGAGCCTTAAAATATAGTTTTCGGGGACCCTTTACGGCTCTTGTGGGGCCCCGAGTTTTGATTCTGACACCAAGGGTTTGAAAATGTACTTTGTCCCGTCGTTGTTGTACGCCATAATAATGATAATAATTTAAAGAACAGTATAATAATAATATAACAATATAGGGATAGGGATATAATAGACCTTCTGTAGCATATCCGCAGGTGTAAATCGCGTTAAAAAATTCTAGAGTACCCCTTGACCCCTTAAGCGCATCATTATATGTATTGATGAATATTTCAGCTTAATTTGGATCCGTTATAACCTTATTGCCGTTTGCAAACCTTCACAGTAATGTAATAAATGGAATTGCATTGCGTTTTACAGAAATAGATGGATCTCTGAGATTCTGTTGCCATGGTTACCGGCATGCATTCCTTCATTAATTTATTAAGTGAAATTAGTTTTTTGGTAATATCTCAAAAACTGTTGGTTTTAGGGCCTTCAAATGTGGTTTTCGGGGTCCTCTTAGGGCCCCCGAGTTGCGTTTCTCACATTTAGGGGCTGAAAATGAGCTTTGTCTCACCCTTCAACGCTTATTTCAGCATGTATTTTTAGGGGGTAAGGCCTCTTTTATGTGAGGCACGGAGAAGAGTTACATCAATGATTGGTATCGTGCCTCTGAAGGATATATGTATCAAATTTTACGTTGATCCACTCTGCCGTTCTCGAGTTGTAAGGACACAAAAGATTGTCCACAGACAAACAGACAGACAGACAGACAGACAAAAAAAAAATTTTTTGCTCGCATCCATCATAAAACAGTCTGAAACGCGCAAATATCGCAAATTTCCATGGGAATTCATAAAAAACAGACAAACTTTCATTTTATATATATTGAGATAGAGATTTCCGTGGAAATTCAGAAAAAAAACAGACAAACTTTCATTTTTATATATAGATAAATTTTACAGCCAGTATTGAGCCATGCAAGCTGTCTCAAGCTATTGTTCTGCATCTATTTCGACACATATGTCCTCGCTACCATTTGAAAACGCGCTAAGATGACTTAGTTTGACTTATGAACTGGAGATAGCAGCACCTCTCGGCACCCTATTACTATAATGAGTTGAGACCTTACCCGCCAGAGCGCGGAATAGTTGTCTTCATGCACGGCTCTGGTCAATTGATCTTTGAAAAATAAAAAAATAAACTACGTCATTAACAAAAGACTATCATTACCGTCAATTTAAAATTAATGGTGGCGTGTGAAAATTAATTTGATATGCACATTATCACTGAATGTGGCACTCTCAGATTGGTCAAAATTTATTAAACATTGGTGCCTTGTGGGGAGTTCTTCACTTGCCGCCCTCCATTTTGAACTAGTAATCGTCTGGCCGCTTGTTTAACGAAAAGGACGTGAAATCTGTTTCGCCAACTGAGGCGAGGGCGTTAGGGTCTCGTCTCCCCTAAGAATGGATTTATTCCACTAATTTACGTTGGAACTGAAGATAATGGAGTGGAGAATCATGGAAAAAACATGTGCCTAGATGCGAAGAGGTGATGCTTTTGGGAATGTATGTCGTGTATGCACCATTGTATAACCATGTTAGTGGTTAAAGGTTTTGGAGTTTTAAAATTCTTTATTTCTGTTAGTGTGGTTGTTTCTTGTTCAATAATTAAGTGGTTCCCGGAAAGAAGGATTTTTTAAGGTATGTTATAATTTAATACATATTTTATTTATGGAGCTCCTCTGTAGGCCTGATAATGTGATTTTATTATTTTATTTCTATACGAGTAGGCCTAATTTTGTTAACTGATAAGTAAAAGATTTATTTGCAATTCCGGGAACACTTCTCTATTTGCCCTCGATTTTCCTAAATTATTTTTGTTTACTTAGGATGAATTCTTCTAGTTAATTTGGGGGTTGCCTATCACTTGGTCATTTTTCTGTTATTTTTTGATCCGTAGCAATGAAACTTATCGTTGTACTGTCTTGTGAATTTATAATATTTTCTCCCTTTAGTTTCCCTTACTCACTGGAGGAGTTTCTGGTAAATGTCTTTAATTGCTAAAGTTTCGTACTTGACATGCAGTGATCTGTTTTGGTCGCCATTGTAAATTTTGTTTGACCATAGTGCATTGTGGTCCGATGCCGATTGTTTTGGCGTGTGGCGCGGTACTCAAATGCGTGTAGTTGTGGCCCTCGATAATCAGATTTTTAAAATTATTCTTGTTTTTCCTTTTGTGTTTTTCTTTTTTGTAAGTTTTCCTGTGGATCCTGCCATCAGATTATCTTCTTTAAATTGTAATTTTGTCTTTTTTGTTTTTGTTTTGAGACTTTGTATGGGCCTCATGGCTTTACTGACCATGCTGTATGTCAAGGCCGATTTAAGTAAATTTTCTCATTTTAGGTATTCCTAATTCTTCCTTCTTTTGATACCTTATGGTATGTGTTTTAATGTTACCTTTGCACATCATGCTTCCATGTAAATTTTTCTTGTAAATTGTGTTTTCATTGCTTAGTTTTGAACTTTTCTAAGGTTACTCGCAGGTAATTGTTAACTTGTACCAGCCATAAACTGGTAAGGATCCCAAGTGAGTTTTTAGGTAGGTTTAGGATTTTTAATTATCTTGTGTTTGCTAAAGCTCCTGTTTTCTATTAAATTATGTTAACTGGTCTGACTTTCTTGATTACACTTTTATTCTATTAAGCTAACTAATGTGGCATCATTTCACCTGTGGTAGTTCTGTAGGTTATAGGGGGACATCTGTAGACAAGCCTTGTGGGATCCTTCTTCTTCGCCTCCCTTCATCTTTAGGTAATGTGTGTGCTGATGGGGGTGAGCTGCAGTGCGAGCGGACCTCTGAGAAAAAGTAATTAGGCCCAACCATATCTTCCATCCCCCCTCGCAGTGGTAGCAGAGCGTGGTTGTCTGTCGCTTCTGCAGCTATCGCAACACCCTTCTCGCAGGCTTGCCTATGGGAGGCTTTCTGGTGCTTATGGAGCGGTCACCGGTGGGATGTGTCATGTGAGTTTGCTTTATGTTATCTGTGGCTAATCCTTGTCGTTTGTTCTGTTCCATGTATGCCTCTAAATATCAATGTGGTGCTTTATGGAAGTGACCTGGTCTAAGCAAGGTTTCTAAGGTGAATTATGTCCTATTTATTATGCAACATTCCTAAAGAAGAAGAAGATTGATAAGTGTTTGGCATTGATTCCTGGCATGGGAAATGTAGGCTTTTGGTATGCTGACAGCCTATATTCTGCGAGTCAGGCCATCGAGGTGACCTGTATGAAGCTGTTTGCCCTGTGATTTGTAACGTTCTGTATTGTAGAAATGTGTTGTATTTTAGATTTCTGTTCTTGAGCCTAGTAAAAGATGAGGTCTGCAGTCCTGAGCAACGTTGTGTCTGATTTTATTAGTTGAAATTTCAGGTATTGAGGCAGTGTTGGTGTATAAGAAGACTGTTGTGTTCCAATGTGATTCTTTTGCATGGTATTGTGTTGTTATATGCTGTCCTTGTGGTATCTTGATTATGGAACTGTCTTGCTTACTGGTGTTAATGCGAAGTGTAGTCCGATTAAAAGGGCTAAATTATGGAAATCAGCCCTCCCCATGTCCCCATTGTGGTGCCAGTAGGCACATTTAACGTGTATGTCATAATTACTTTGCTGGATATTCTTCCCAAACCTATCCAAGGTAAGTGTTTTATTGAGATGTTTTTATCGCAGTGTGCGGTTTGTAGATATTTGTTCGTACACTTACATTACGCTGAAATCGTGCTGGGATAAGTGTGTATTTGGTGCAAATCGTGTCTGCGTGTACGTGTTAACGTTAGATTTTGATTTAGCTTTGTGGGGTGGGGAAATCCAGGCTTTGTTGTTGTTGCAAAAGTAAGGTTAAGTTTGTATTTGTATTAGTTGCTTTCTTGTTATTTTGAACTAAATCTAATAAGTAGGTGTGTTTTACGTAGAGATATCTACTGTCAGGGGTTAGCTAGGTTTGGAAAACGGGATCCTACTTGGTTTGATCCCTGGGCAGGTTGTATATAGAGTTTTCACGATCCGAAATAGCTTGGGTAATGGGACTAAGTTACTCGGTGACATGCAGGCATGCTGAATTGTAACTAGAGACCACTCGTTCCATGTGGCATGGCGAGTCGGGAGGGAGACATGTGTTTCGGCACTCCTTTTGGTAAGGGTCTCTAGTCCTGTAATGTTATTGTCAGGGTCTTGTAATTGTATTTGTTTGTGTTATGATATAGCTACAACTGCTAACCTGCATACTTGTGTATTATGGGGATTATTATTGTGGGTGGTTTAAACTTAATGTATCTCTGGTATTTGAGTATGTTGTGCGATGAATATGCTGTCGTGAATATGAGATCTCTATTCGTGAACAGCCATAATATAATGTGTTTTTGGATATTTAAAATGTAAGGGTCGTCAAAAATTAAATGGGTAAAACCTTCTGTTGGAAATGTTGGTTATCTGCTATATATAAGTCAGCTTATTTTGAGGTTAAACCTTGTAATCTTTTGTTGCAGGTAATCAGGGGCATCAGTTGACTCATGTTAACTGTAAATGGTGTAGGCCTTCTGTTTTAGTTCTTGCAATGGCAATCACGGTCATCAGCCACTGAAACTTGCGTAAAATTTTCTTCTTTTGACTTGCGATTCGAAATTTTTCTGCGCAAATCGTTAGCATTTGTGCGTATGTTATCTCTGTTAGTCTAGTCATCTGGTGTCGAACCTCTATTTCGTTCTGGTGTTTTGTTTTCTGCGCTGCCATTTCCTCTTCGTTTTGTCGTTACTATTACTGCGTTGGTATTTCATCTTTCCTACGTGCCAAGCGAGTCATGTCATTCACGATCCAACAAATGTAGACATATTCATGCTAATGGTAATTCCTTTAATTTGAAATCTTAAGGCAAATAAAATATCCAGGGTGCATCTGTCGCACATAAAACGAGGTGGAGAAATGTGTAATGTATAAATTGTATCCTAAAATGGTAAACTGGTCTATTGAACAACGTAGAGTATCCCAAATTATCCTTGAAGCCTATGGGCATCTGTCCTTCTGGAATTATGAATTGAATTTGCACACTCTACTGGGATATAGCTTGTAAAAGATTTATTTGCAATTCCGGGAACACTTCTCTATTTGCCCTCGATTTTCCTAAATTATTTTTGTTTACTTCGGATGAATTATTCTAGTTAATTTAGGGGTTTAACACTTGGTCATTTTTCTGTTATTTTTTGATCCGTAGCAATGAAACTTAACGTTGTACTTTCTTGTGAATTTATAGTATTTTCTCCCTTTAGTTTCCCTTACTCTCTGGAGGAGTTTCTTGTCAATTTCTTTAATTGTTAAAGTTTCGTACTGGGCATGCAGTCATCTGTTTTGGTCGCCATTGTAAATTTTGTTTGACCAAAATGCATTGTGGTCCGATGCCAATTGTCTTGGCGTGTGGCGCAGTACTCAAATGCGTGTTGGTTGTGGCTCTCGATAATCATTTTTTTTTCATTCTCGTTTTTCCTTTTGTGTTTTTCTGTTTTGTAAGTTTTCCTGTGGGTACCGCCGTCAGATTATCTTTTTTTGAATGTAATTTTGTCTTTTTTTGTTTTATTTTTGAGACTTTTGTATGGACCTCATGGCTTTATTGACCATGCTGTATGTCAAGGCCGTTTTAAGTAAATTTTCTCATTTTAGGTATTCCTAATTCTTCCTTCTTTTGATACCTTATGGTATGTGTTTTAATGTTACCTTTGCACATCATGCTTCCATGTAAATTTTTCTTGTAAATTGTGTTTTCGTTGCTTAGTTTTGAACTTTTCTAAGGTTACCCGCAGGTAATTGTTAACTTGTACCAGCCATAAACTGGTAAGGATCCCCAGTGAGTTTTTAGGTAGTTTTAGGATTTTTAATTATCTTGTGTTAGCTAAAGCTCCTGTTTTCTTTTAAATTATGTTAACTGGTTTGACTTTCTTGATTAAATTATTATTCTATTAAGCTAACTAATGTGGCATCATTTCACCGGTGGTAGTTCTGTAGGTTATTGGGGGACATCTGTAGACAAGCCTTGTGGGATCCTTCCTCTTCGCCTCCCTTCATCTTTAGGTAATCTGTGTGCTGATGGGGGTGAGCTGCAGTGTGAGCGGACCTCTGAGAAAAAGTAAGTAGGCCCAACCATCTCTTACATCCCCCCCCTTGCAAGTATCACACGTCGTAAATTATTGTGAATTTTTCCCAACCTTTAACATTGCTCGCTTTGTTGGTTGGTTCCTTAGTTTAGGGGCTGCGACAACGCAGTCATGTGCTCCCGTGTACTTAGTGTGTGTGTGTAGAATCTGTCTGATAATTGGTGATAATTGTGGTGGCTGGTGAGTGTTATATGTAATTCAGGTAAGTACTACAGACGATCAATTTTCAAGTAATACCTACTTTTGCTGCCAAATGCTACCTTCCACGACACCTAGCTGTGGACTTTGCTACTAGATACGACGACTTCAGCCTTGTTTGACCCCACGATTTTGGGCATAGAAGCTCAGCATACTACCAACCACGTCACCGAAGCCGCTATTGCTCGTTTCTTCAGCCGAGAATTAGTGATTAGTGGCGGATACCCCACCACTAGTATACCAAGAAAGTTTCTGTTCGCTCCAAAACGTGTTTCTCTATCTTTTGGTGGTTCAGATCTCATTTCAAAATGCAAAGCATTTTCTTCATCACTTTGTGGTTCAGATGTTACCTCAGCATACGATGCATAACATCTATGACACACGAACCTTATTGCAGAGCAGGTGGGTGGGTTGATATGACTCCTAAACACTTTAAGAGATGTGATGCCTGCCGTTTTGGTTATTATATAATTGCTCATTGTAATGTTCGAACAATTCCTTGAAATGTCAGCCAGGAGGCAGATACAGTTTGCTGATGCTGTCTTTTATACTGAACTGAGCAATATATTCAGGGAATTAATGGATGAAATCGCAGATGAATATGATATCATTTTAAGGAGTCTCATTTCGAGTAGTACGAGCCCGTGTCTATCTGAAATTGGTCCTTAACCACGTTGTTTCATTTTCAGAGTTAAACATTTTCAAAGTTTTATGCACTGGTCGACAAAAATAGTTCACCCGCCAAGAGGAAATTGTGAAAATTGCATCTTAATTCTCCATTTCCCTAGCTAGGGTTTTAGGGTGTCTAAGGCGACTTGGAGGTTGGATTCAACTCTATGTCCTCTCCAGGAGGTGGTGGAGATAGCAGTATCATCTGGATATAAGTGGACACCGGTAGCGTCAGTTTTGGGGATGTCAGATAGACGTCAAGAAGGACAGGGGCTCTGACACTACCTTGCGGTACACCAGCTTTGGTCCTCCTGAGGGAGGAATGGGCGTCATCGACTTGGACATAGAATTTCCTTTTCCGAAGGTAGGAATTAATGACCTTGAGTAAGTGATCTAGGAATCCATTGTGCTTCATTTTGTACAGCAGGCCACTGTGCCAAACTTTATCAAAAGAACGACTGATGTCTAAGAGGCAATCTCCTGTCACACGACGTTCGTTAAAGGCGCGCATGATGATTTCAGTTAGCCTGAGAAGATGTTGAACCGTGGAATGGCCTTTGCGGAAACCGAACCGCTCATCATTAATGATGTCAGTAATATATGAGTTAAGTCTGGAGTGTAGGGTCATCTCAAAGAGCTTAGAGATGATCGAAATGAGGCTGATTGGCCTGTAATTTTGTGGGAATATGCCATTAGTATTAGGCTTGCCGATCATGATAACTTTAACTACTTTCCAGGCTAAGGGTAAATACCAAAAACGGTATACAGAGTTAAATATTTTTGTAAGACAAGTTAGAGCATGTTTGCTTAAGTTGTTAAGATATGAGGCTGAAACCTCGTCAGGGCTGGGGACCTTGCGGGTCTTCAGTTTCTTAATGAGGTTGAGCAGCTCGGTTGGCGAGACAAATCTAAAGCCCCGGGGGAGCTCGCCCTGGAATCCACCACGAAGATCGTGACGGACCTCATCCACGAAGTCGTCATCACAAGATTCCTGGTTGGGCTCGCAGGCTCTTTCGAAAGTATCCGCCAGGGCATTACCTTTATCTATATTGGTGAAAACCATTCCACGTTTACCGTGCAATGGTGGAATGTCAGTTCTTTTCTTCAGTGGTATTTTGGCCATACCGTACACAGATCTGAAATTTCCAGCCATATTTTCTAGTTTGTTCTGTCACTCCTTGTTACGGAGAGTGAGCATGGCAGAGTGTGTGAGCCATTTTATAGGCCTCGAATGGGGGCATTTTCTCGACCTCTGTTGGCGAGACCGTTCAACCAATCATGTTCCTACATTAATCATCTGACTATCGGCCAGAGATGTGAAATGTGCGGGAAACCGGCAATTCCTTCTTGGAGCGTGAATTTTTGTCGGTCAGTGCATGTCGTTAATTTATAAATTCTGGTATACAGTAGGAACGACAAGACACCACATCCTTCACACATTCTCAATCATCTCATTCAGTTTCTTAATGATGTTGAGCAGCTCGTGAATGCTGATTCTAATTACCAGTTTAAAGAAAATATTTTTTTTTCAAATATCTTCCCTCCTTCTGATGGAATAGTTTCATTACACTTTATTAAACAGTGACAAGAGGTGTTAACAAATAATACCTTCGGTTTAATAAGCTTACCAGAGGCACTCTCATACTCATTTTTTTAAACTCAAGCTTGAATTTTTCAAAACATTTTTGTTGGCATTTTCATTCTTCTATACACATTGGTGGCTTTCTTAATTTTGACCACAGCCCATTGTGGCCATGACTATCGACCTGAGATGTAGCCAGGCTAAGTATAACTCTGGAGATTTAAATGAGGCACTAATTTAATCAGCATTCTCTCCCAGCATCTGGAGAAAAGAAAGAAATTCCAAACACTCAAACATGCGTTATTCCCTGTAATGTGATCGACTGTAATATTAAACAACAACTCTCAAAGTCAAATACAGTGGAACTTGGATAATTCGAACCTCAAGGGACCAGTAAAAAAAATCGAATTATCCAAAAATTCGAATTAAGAAAGTTCTTTGAAAAGGGTAGAGAAAATACATTGTATTACGTTTACACAATGATTTACGTTCAACAAAGCGGTAGGCCTACTTTATAAAGACTGTATCGTGAATAACCTCAAAAGTTCCAAATTAAAAATAAAACAAAATGTACTATTCGCCTATTTAACGACAGTAGTAATCCAGCAATCTAGTTAAGTCTCAGAGAAACCTACTGTTTTTCAAAATGGTTTCAGATTCTTACCTGTTTCCTACAATTAAGTCTCTCGGCCATCACAAAAGAATCTAACAAATTTAAGGAACGGAAAACAGAACCACTTAGGTCACTTCTATTTTCAAAAAAACGCCTAAGTTCTGTGATGTGGTTTGTTGCTTGGGCTGCACTCGGAATATATTTTTCGGTAACTGATCCAACTGTTTGGCTTCCGATCGGCTTTTTACACTAAAAACTTCGAATTATCCAAAATATAATTCGAATTAACCATGATTTTTTAGTATTGATTGTATATAAAATGCTAGGGACCAAGAGAAAAATTCGAATTAAAGAAGATTTCGAATTATAGAAGTTCGAATTAGCCACGTTCCACTGTACCATCTTACGAAAAGGGTAAGACCGTTCTCAGTACAAATAATCAAGATGATAATTAGTAATAACTAGAGATGAGAATTATGCGAAAAAATACATGTGAATATTTTGAAACAGTAACATGTCATTATCAATGCTTCAAGAAAACAACATCACTGTGGTACCAGCAAGTTAAACAAGATCTGCAAACCTTCAAATTCTGTGAATCCGTTATACAAGACAGACAAGCTTTCCGTATAATGTTAAAAGAAGACACACAGATTAAACTTAAGAAAGGGCAGAGGCCAAAGAGGTCATAAGGCGCTAAACAGCTACAAAGTCAGAAAATGAAGGAGATATGGGCTAGGAAGAAGACTCTTAAGAACTGAAACCAATCCCAAGTCATCAAGCTGAAAACCATTTTGGTTAACCTACGTAGTCCGTAGTTAGCTCATTCGAAGAAAGAAAAAGAATAATACATTGAAAAAGAACTTTACTAATTACTATAAATCTACACATACAAAGATATTGCACACAGTGGCGGCTGAAACTTATGTGCTGAAGTACATAGTTTTCTTTTAAAATAAATTACTTTAATAATTTTATCTACTATCAAATACTGCGCATTAAAAAAGACGTCCGCCAAGAATAGGAAATATTCCAATTCCCCTCAGTGGTCGTTCGCCCCACTCCACGTCCGGCACTGGCTGTGCAGATCGCAGCTCAGCGAGAATTTCTACGTTTATTGCCAGCAAACATGAACTCTGCCTTTTGCGCATGCGTGCCTAACTTTTCCGTTGTGCTGTTCGGACAACAGCCAAGTCCAGAGGCAAGGTATCACAACGATTCTTCGTTCGACCAGAGAGCGGCAGCACTGGTCACACGAAATGAGAACGTGGCCGGTGGCACCTTCTAGACCAGTGATTCTGAACCCATAGAAGTCTGCGGACCATTCAGCGTGAAATTAAATCATGTACGGATCACTCCTCCTCCCCCCCCCCCCCCCCCACCGGCCTCTCTCCCCCTCCTCCCCTCCCCCAAAACACCTTATCATTTGTAACCCTTCCTCAGTAACACTTATTTTCAAGATATTTCAATTCAAAACCTGATAGTTATTGCAGCGAATACAGTCGGACGATTCTCGTTCAACGCACATCGTTTTCGAAATCCCCATTTATTGGCCACTTTTTTATACGTGCTGGTGGACCCTTTTCTCCCGCGGACCACTGGTTAAGAACCTATGTTCTAGACTCAGCGGTAGCATTTGAGAGGGAATCGTTCAAAGCAAACGGGGGGAAAATATAGGAAGCTATTAGTTGTTCTCACCAGAAGGTATTTCAAAACTCCTAACTTACTTTTGAATGTTTCTAAATGTTGTTATTGTTTAGAGAGGGGGTATAGCACACAACAGATTTTCTACACCAGCCGCCACTGATTGCACAGTAATTTAAATGTCATGATCTCTTCAATGCAGTAAAGAACTTTACAGTTTCTTTACTTACACATTCTTTTGGGATATTCAAGAGGAGTCAAGTAAACCTACAGAAGCTTAATAGATAAAACCGTCGTTTGTAGAGAAAGTTCAGATTTCTTCATCCAAAATTTGCAAGAGAGCGTCGGGTAGATGGTGGTAGAGGGCGCGTAAATATAACCAGACTACGTAGAACTTAGGAGTAAAAACTAGGGCACTACTTTAATCAGCATTCTCACCCAAAATTCGCTTGCCACGGTGGGTGAGTGGTTATCGTGTCGGACTACCAACCCCAAGCTTGAAGGTTCGCTCCTGGCCATGGTAAGTGATTTTTGAAAGGCGACAAAAACACGACACGCATGTCATGCGTTGTTGGCATGTTAAAGAACCCATTTGAATTCAGTAGGCCGTGTTCATAATGGCAATATTAATCTCGGGATTTTCTGCCAACACAAAAGTTCCTCCTTTCTCTACTAGAGAGCGCTATAGTGTCAAGGAGCTTAGATATCTAACCTCCTTTACTTTCATAGCGCTCCAAGGAACAACAAAATTCGACATGCAAGCTGTCTTCTTGGCGTCAAATAACACAGCTTGCACCTGGTAGCCGAGGTCATACTATATTATTATTGTTTATTGTTTGACAACATTATCATGACAAATACCGGCTACATTTTATGTTACAGCCTGGTTCGGCCTTAGCAAGGCACCATCTGTATTGAGACAATTTCGTATACACTGTTCAGAGACTTCACATTACTGTACATCCATGTCGTGCCCGCAGTCTTCACGAGTCTCCTTCATTTATAGGATGAGCTGAATTTCCATCTGAATAATCGAGCGTTGCTGAGTGTTCGGCGAGGGTATTGTCACCAAGGAACTTCCTAACAATATGGCAGGTGTTTAACAGAACTGCCTTCTGTAGTTCAATATATATCTGCGGATGCAGATTCAATATTGATAGACTACTCTGGAGAGTATTATTATTATTATTATTGTTTCGAATAGGCCATCTATGGACCACGACGTTCAACTGTTACATTTGGAGTGGGCTCTGATGTTTGCCCAGTAGTTACGCATCCTCTGGCTATGTTGTTCCCTCCTCTCCTGGGTCCAGAGGGCACCTGTCTTCTTTCTTGGCGTTTTGTCCTGGAACCTCAATTGCTGAAGCATCTTCCTGAGAGATGTCCGGTCTTTCAACTCTCTTTCCGTACCTCCAAGTTCTTGCAGATCTTTGCTCACTTCCCACAACCATGGTGACTTGGTCTTCAGCTTTTTCCAGTAACCGAGGAGCTGGTTGGTCAACCTGGTAGGATGCATCCTGTAGACGTGTCCATAAAATGCTAGACGTAGTTTCCTAACAACATCCGTAATTCTTTCACAGTACGTGTAGAGCTCTTGATTAGGTCTCCTTTAGTATTCATTACCTTCGTTAACAGGCCCCAATATTTTCCTCAATATCTTTCTCTCCTGTACTTCGAGTTTGTCCGTGAGTCCCTTCGGGTTGAATACTAGACATTCTGAAGCATATAAGGCTTCAGGACGTATAACTGTCTGGTAGTGTCTCATTTTAGTCTTTCGGGGGAGCCACTTCTTTTTATGTGTGTTCTTGGTTAGTTGATAAGCCATTTCTAACTTGTTAACTCGAGTTGATAATGCCCTTACTTCCGAGAGATTCGGTTCCAGCCATTCTCCTAGGTACTTATATCTGTCAGTTTTCTTGATCTCTCCCTGGTCCAAATGCAGTGTACAAGGAGATTCACTGAGGTTTGTGATGCACTTTGTTTTATCAAGGGACACATGTAGTCCTACTTGAGCTGCTTGTTGCGTGAGAACATTAAGTTGTTTCACAGAAGTTTTTATTGAATGAGATAGAAGTGCCAGGTCGTCGGCAAATGCCGGGCAATCAACACTAAGCCCATTGCACTTGTGTCCCAAAGTGATACCACTTAGTACGCCCGGACTAGTTAGCTCCTTTCGCTACTCCCTTATCACCTTTTCCAGGGCACAGTTAAAGAGGAGAGGTGAGAGACCGTCTCCCTGTCTTACTCCTGACTTAAATTCAAAACTTTCAGAGAAGGCTCCTCTGAACTTATTATTATTATTATACCCAAAAATCAAATCTATTGCAAACGCTGATAGAACATTACACCTCTCAACTTACCCAATCGTGAAAATCTGGTTCAATCAGTTCGTACAACGCATGTGAAGACCCTATGCGAATATGCGCTTCAACTGAATACAGAACTAGTGGATAAGCCATTATTCCTTCTTTTCCTAAAGTACGGATCCCTTCATCCTGAAGCTGAAGGATTTATTGTAGCAATTCAAGATGAAAATGTCAGGACGAAAGGCTATGTCAGGTACATCCTAAAATAACGTGGTAACACTTCGGGAGTGATGAACTAAGTAGAAAACTAGTTAAATTAGCCGAAATACCTTGTGTAATGATGAATAATAATTGTAGGAGTGATGTGGTAATAGATGTTGTCTCCTCCGCTGACTATAACCCACCCACCTTGCCCAATTAATAACACGACTTGTATAGTGAAATTTCAGTTGTGTCG
This sequence comes from Meconema thalassinum, assembly GCA_946902985.2. NCBI lineage: Eukaryota > Metazoa > Arthropoda > Insecta > Orthoptera > Tettigoniidae > Meconema > Meconema thalassinum. The sequence goes on from OX336388.2 coordinate 862,235,099, forward strand.
TCCATTGTAGGCGTGGCTTATTTGACAAATAAGATATTGCCAACCCCACGTATACGGTAAACACGGCCGTGTGTTGTTTGTTTTGAGTGGAGTGAGCGATGTGAGCGTGCTAGCTTATTTCTGTTTCTATAGGGACATCCTGAACTAGCTGCAACAGATAGCGCACAGGTACTATGTGGAATCATTTTGTTCTTTATTTCAAATAGCATTTAAAAAACAAAAAAACACAATTGACTGTTACAAACTATTTAAAATTAAAATTTACTGAATTTTCAACTCGTCATTCTTCAAATTCGATGTGTACAGAATTCCAAAGGAAGGCAAATCAATTGAGTCCCACATAGAACAGTTGTGCAATCTGGCGGAAAATTTTCGTATACGATATCCCTATTCTTCGGTGTTGCGATTGTTGATACTCGTATTCGAAAGGCAAAACCCTAATTCTATGTTATTAATGTTTTACATACAAAAACAAACCTAAACTGGGGCTTACGCCCCAGACCCCCTTGCTTTTGGTACTAGCAGTAATTTTCGGCCAGGCAGTACCTAACCTAGTAGCGGACATAATTTCTATCTTATTAATGTTTTACATACAAAAACAAACCTAACCTGGGGCTTACGCCCCAGACCCCCTTGCTTATGGTACTAGCAGTAATTTTCGGCAAGACAGTTCCTAAGTTAGTAGCGGACATAAATGCCAGTAGTATCTAGCTCCGCTTCGTAAACCAATAGTTTTTCGCTTCGCTGGATTAACTATCTACGCTCCCGATTCGTAAGCCAATAGTTTCTCGTTTCGCTCAATTAACTCTCTACGCTCGCTACACATGACCTGTGTCGTGTATTTTGTGTACCAAGCATTGGCAACAATGAAATTACGTCTCGTTAACAATTGAACACGCCCAATGCTCTTCCTTCAGTAGCAGTTGAGCAACGACAAGCCATGACAATTGCGGTCGTTCAATGAACAATAAATAACTACTTACGTCACATATTTACGTGATTTTAGTACTTATTTCCTGAGCAGTATTGATAATGGACAGTAATTTCAATTGATAATGACTCCCAGAATATCAAATAAGGTATGGAAATCATACATTAGGTAAGTAACAGTGTAGGATCTTGGTTCATCACTCCCGAAGAATTACCACGTCATGTACAACGGAAAACCATAGAGCATGTGGCAGGTGGGAGTCCTAATCTTGCGGAATGAAGTCAGTAGGCATAACCATGTTTCTTAAATTATACATACGCCTTGCGGTGAAATATAATATTGTGATCGCTCTAACCCGTAAACAAATTCCATTGGGCGGCACTCATTTCCACAATGAGAAAGAAATACACAACACATAAGACTCTCCTCCCAGGCAGAAGGACAATAAAGCTTGCTTATGGCAAAACACTCCCCCCCCCCCCCCCTCCCTCCCTCAAGAAATAAGATATGTATTGTTTGTTGATACAGACGGCCATGGTGTGATCTAGTTCCTCTGCTGAATTGTCTTCGTGAAAAAGTGTTACACTACCTCCTTAAGTATCACTGATTGATTTTATGCTATAATAGTGTATTTCATGAGTGAGGTGCTGTTATCTATTATTTCGGTGCTATTATATAGGAATATTCACTCCGTTTTGTATTTTGGCATTGTGCTGTTGACAGTAGCCATCTTGTTTAATTTGCATTGATTAAGCACTTCAAAGATAAACTCCTCCAACTACTTGGAATACACAAAAATTGACACCGCCTAGATGGCGCTAGTGACTCGACTACTACATGTGACCCATCATTTTTATGTCAATACTCTTTCTGTTCTCCGTCCACAGTCAACGTTCGTCACGATTGTCCATTGCCGTGGTGCTACTACGTAGGTTATGTCACGACAACTTTATATGTCCATATGGACTTTGCCTTTTTCTGTATAAATATACGCAGGGAACGGAAAACTAATGGTTGAAGATTGTTATCGTTTGATTACGGTTGGAATATCCTACGAGAAAAATTATAACCAGAAGTTCACCGATATAATAGCATGCGTGGGAGGAAAATGTTTCAATCATAATCATTTACCATTCCTTTTCACAGCTGCAGACTTGATTTTATAAGTATTTTATGAACATTCTAGTAATTTCAATATTGCAAGCGCTTCGTATTCACCAAGTAATAATACTGGAGCAAATATGGTTATTAAAGGGACAATAATGGTGAGTAGGCCTCTCTTGCCTGGGCAGTTGTTATATTTCTATATTTCTTGTTGATGGGCTTCTGGTTCAGTATGCATCATGGATAACTTCAGACATTGCTTTTGTGGAAAATTGGGCTTAAATGAGGACCCCATGATTCAATGTGATGGTTGTCAAAAATGGTTTCATGCCTCTTGTGTCCACCTCTCCAGTCTGCAAATCGAAATCTTAAGCTCAAATAATGACTCTTGGCATTGCTATGACTGCATCCTTCAAGGGTCAACGTAACAAAATCAGCCCAACACTCTATCATCGACTAATTGGATTTCCTGTCCGAGATGTACCCATCAGAACCCCGAAAAACTATACAAAGGCATTAGTGGGCTTAAAATTCATTACTCCCGAAAGCATAAAGAATATATCTCCGAAGTTCATCCCCCAACAACAGCTGTCGATAATGTGAAGGAATTTTCGCTGCAATTAGCAAGGATGAAAAGGGAAATAAGGGTTTTGAAACGCATTCCAAAAGCAGCTTGTATGGTGGTAGCATTCCGTCTTTCCCACCTTATGGACGAATGCCAAAGGAAGAATTCATTTGATTCTTGGAAGGATCTACTGACATTTTGCTACGTAGCTTTACAAGTTCCTGAAAAGAAATCAAAGAATCTAGTCCAATTTATTAAGAAAAATGTTTCTCATCCTCCAATCGACTTTTCTCAGCGTGTTCCTCAAAGAAAAACTCAAAAGCCTCAAACTTATTTATCACGGAGAGTCGAATCTAAAATGGCAGAAGGAGACATACGTGGAGTCGTGAAACTCCTTTCATCCTCAGATAAGCTTGCATCTGATAACGAGGATACGTTTTTACATCTAAAGGATAAACATCCTGAACCAACTAGAGCACTTATTTTTCCCGGTCCTCCTAATGGAGAAAATAAGTTCACAGTATCAGAAGAAGATGTGGTGGTAATTCTCAGCAAATTCCGAAATGGGTCTGCAGGTGGTATTGATGGTTTACGCCCACAACACCTCAAAGACCTAACTGCAAAGGGTAATGGTGTGGCCGGAAAAAAATTACTAACTTCTTTAACATCCCTCTGCAATTTTAAGCTATCGGGTCAGGTGAATTCGGATATCCTTCCAATCCTATATGGGGCGAGTCTGTGTAGACTGAACAAGGAGGGTGGCGGGCTCCGCCCTATTGCAATTGGTTGCACTCTAAGAAGACTAACAGCAAGTCTAGCATGTAATTATGTTCGTGAATATTTGGCAGAATACTTCAACCCTATCCAACTTGGCTTTGGCACGAAGGGTTCCTGTGAAGCTGAAATCCATTCTGCTCGAGCATTTGTGAACAAAAATGTCGGAACCGACAAGATTGTACTTAAGATTGACTTCAGAAATGCGTTTAATAGTGTTGATCGAGATGTTCTGCTGACACGTTTCAAAGATAAAGCCCCTTCACTTTACAACTTCTTCTGGCAATGATATCGAGAACCATCTTATCTAGTTTTTGGAGACAAGATTATCCTTTCTCAATCTGGTCTCCAACAAGGTGACCCTGGAGGGCCCTTAGGCTTTTGCTTGGTAATTCAGCCAATTTTGGAGAAGCTTTCATCTGAACTGAACATTTGGTATTTGGATGATGGCTCGCTGCTAGGGGATCCGACTGTCGTTCTAGATGATTTTTCCTCGATTATTGCGGAATGTAAATCACTTGGTCTTGACATCAACCCCAGCAAATGTGAGTTGTTCTTCTGCGGTGACAATAAAGATGAGATTTTTTCTCGTTTCAACGAGTTATCTCCAGGCATTGAAGTGGTTCCGTCTCTAACTTTGCTGAAGGCTCCAGTCACTGAAGGCACCATTGAACCCTCCTTATCCAGAAAATTTGACGAGTTGACTCTTCTGCTTGGGCGTCTGAAAGATTTGAAGTTTCACATTGCTTACTTTCTCCTAAAAACTGTTTCCTTGTTCCTAAGCTCATATATTTGCTTAGAAGTACTCCTGTATGGAAGATTTGACCGTCGATACAGAGAATGGATGATTTTGTGAAATGCACACTAGAGTCAACTCTTAATACAAATTTAAATGATAGATCTTGGACAATAGCCTCACTCCCTGTTCGTTACGGTGGAATCGGAATAAGGAAAATTGAAGATTTAATGCTTCCAGCTTTCATGTCACCGGTGAATAGTGTTTTCTCTCTCGTCCAGTCAATGTTTCCAGTTATTTCGGACATTGAGGAAATCACTTTTTACGCTGAGGCCTTGGAATTATGGAACTACCAGTTTAATGATCCATCTATCCCTTCAGCTCCTGCGTTCCAACGTAATTGGGACGGTCTCGTTTGCAAAAAAATAATGGACAACCTCGAATTTCACTCAGATGAGGAAAAGACTATTCATTTGGCTAGTTTGAAGAACGAATCGAATTCATGGTTAAATGCCATTCCATCGAGAACAATAGGGACATTACTGGACAACAATAGTTTTAGGATTTCGATGTCTCTCCGCCTTGGATCAACGCTTTGTAAACCTCATACTTGTGTATGTGGTGAGGTCGTTTCCGCACGTGGTACACACGGTCTCTCTTGTAAAAGGAGTGCTGGCCGACATTCTCGTCATTTCTCTATAAATGAAACGCTTCGGAGGGCTTTCGCTACTGCAAAATTCCCGTCAATTCTTGAACCATCTGGAATTTGCAGAGACGACGGTCGCCGCCCTGATGGAATGACCATAATTCCGTGGTCGAATGGCAAATGCCTAGTCTGGGATGCAACGTGCTCAGATACGTTGGCTCCTTCCTATATTTCATCATCGTCAAAGGAAGCAGGATCTGTAGCTGAGATCGCCTTCACTCGGAAGAATAACAAATATAGGAAGATCATGGAGGACTATATTTTCGTGGCCTTTGCTGTGGAGACAATGGGTCTTTGGAGTGAGGACGCAATAAATCTAGTACACAAGCTAGGAAGAGTAATAGGTGGAGTCTCTGGTGATCCTCGTTCCAAGACCTATTTGATGCAGAGAATCGGCATAGCGATTCAAAAGGGAAACGCAGTCTGTGTAATGGGAACTATTCCACATAACACTTCTATGGACGAAATATTTTATTTGTTATAGGGTAGTTAATTTAATACGGATGTTTTATTTCAAGTTTGTATTGAACTGGCTGATTAATGTAAAATGTTCCTGTTTGTGTAGCTGTAGAAATACAATTTTGCATAAGATATAATATGTAAAGAGTAAATATGGAAATGACCAAATAACCACTACTGAGTATAATGGTAGGAAGGAAAGTATAATATTTAATAAATCACTCTATATCTTACTAACCGGAAAGTGCCGTGCATTACATATCCATTTAGCTACCTAGGCTTACTTGTGATTTGGGGTATAATGTGTATACAGGTGTTCTTTATTTTACGCAAACTTGCGATATATCTGGTTCATCTTATAAAGGTTCATTTCACGGATACTTCTCCGTTATTTAAAGATATGATTTTTTTCTATTAAACTATTACATTCACTAGGACATGCAGAATCTCGTCGTATTTTATAACAACCGCATCCATTCGATACGAAACAATAATATTTAGAGATGGGCAGCAGTCGACTGAAAACAGTCGAATGAATTCAACGACTACTCACCGTATCATAAACAAGTCGTTTGCAAACGACTGATCCCATAGCTATCGTTGGAAATCATTCGAATGAAACAAGTCGTTGGCAAACGACTAATTCCAAGCGAATGGAATCATTCGAATTTAAGTAGTCGTTGTAAACGACTGATCCCAAAGCAATCGTTGGAAATCATTCGAATGAAAAAGGTCGTTGGCAAACGACTAATTCCAAGCGAATGGAATCATTCGAATTTAAGTAGTCGTTTTAATCAAACGACTTCTTCAGGATAACTTCATGCTACAATTCATTGTACTGGATGTTTATTGTAGAGCTTTAATTAATAAGTTAAGTATAGGCTACCTGTAGGTGCCTATAGTTTTTTACAGTTCGTTGATTCTTTCAATGAAATAGCCTAAATCCAGTTGTCCAAATATATATGTACGTTATTGGAAATGATAATCATTCAATATTTAGGTTATGTTTGAACTCCAGATACCAGTTTTGTGGCCCATCATCCCGGGCAAGCCGGTTAACACCTTTGCCTCCCAGTCAGATGGATCATTTAGCCGTAATTTTCAATTAGAGTAAGGTTGTAGTATACGTGGTCAGATTTAGACAATAGCCTACTCCATGAAGGGGTCATGGCTACGCCTTCTATGTTTGTGTAATGAATAGTGTAACTGAAATGAGGGATGTATACTGATTTTAAGATTTGTGGAATGACTTTATGATTTTTTAAATAGAATTTAATGAAGTCTTTAGTAAAGTTGAAGGAGACATGATCGTGTTTAGACAATAGCCTACTCCATGAAGGGGTCAAGACAATGCCTTCTATGTCTGTTTAAGGTGTAGTGTGGCTGAAATGAGGGAGGTTTACTGATTTTGGTGTTTGTGGAGTAGTATTTTCGGTTATAATTTAGGTTTTTGTGAAGCTTGTTGCGGAATTGTTTTATGGATTTTATTGCTCTGCAAATGAAGTGTATTAGGGGGTTCTGGGTTTGGTTTAGCTGTAGTTTACAGGGTTATGGCTGAGAGTTGTTGTAGCAGGCCTAACAACTGTGTCAGAGCAGTGGCGTGCTGTGTGGGAGGGGGGTTAGTGGCAAAGACATGAGGCAGGGATGGAAGAGTTTTAGCGTTGTCTGTGGTTAATCTGCCATTGCCTTATGGCTGATTTTATGTACAGACATCCATCATAAGAGGTGGCATGTGTTCCCTCACAGTTGGCGCACTTAAGCTTATCTCGAGGTACCGTACAGATAGAATGGTGATGTGAATCTCCACATCTATTGCAGCGGGTACTGTGAGGACAAGGGGCAGATGACCTCGTAGTTCCGCCCCTTGAAACAACAATAACTAACTGTGAGGACAGCTTGACGCATTATGACCCAGTCTTTGGCAGTTATAACACTGGAAAATTAGAGTCGAGTGTGGTTTGGGAAGGGGGGAGGGGGGGGGGGCGAGAAGTCGCCCGTGTTCTTGGTTTTGGTGGTGACGCCACCGTGTCTGCGGGAGGGGTAGGGGGAGCTACAGGGTCGCTATAATCTGATTTACAAAAGATGCTCGGTGAAAGCTGTCATACGCTTGATGGGTGAGGTGAGGAGTGGAGACAAGAGGGGTAACGGTCTCCATGGCAACAGTGAGCAATGTTGCAATGTATGCCGACACAGCAGTGAGCACATGGTTTGACTCAGTGTGTCCTCACTCGTCACGGTCATTAGAGCGCCAGGCAGGGGGGCTAACTTACCCAGTATTTGTGTCTTCCTGCAAGCCTCTTGGAATGTTATGAGTCATGATCTGCCTCAGTAGCACCGCAGCATTTCCCCACGTGCTAGCTTTGACAGCTGTCAGCGAGCTTTATTGGTAATTCAGAGTATGGTACTTGTGTTTGCTGTAGACTTTGACTGTGAAGTTTGAGTTCTGGTTTTAGGTTTGCGTTTGGCTTTAGATGTTGTAGCTTGATCATGAGGTTTGTCTGCAGTGCGTGTTCTTACTGGGGCCACTGAGATTTGTGCTATTGGAGTGAGTGAAAGTGTATGGACTGTTTGGGTTTCCCTAGCATGTTTGTATATGGACATAGGTGGCGGAATTGGTATGGTTTGAGTGGCCTGTTCTGTGTTAGATGGCTGACAGGTTTCGGGTTGTGTATCCTGATCGAGTAAGTCAGGGGCGTGAGGGTTCATGTACATGAGTGGGGGAATGGCTCAGGGTGTTTAGGTGTCTCTCATGCGAAGGGATGACTGTAACATAGTGTTGAGCAGTCTCCTCTATGCACGAAATGATCCTAGAATGTGGAGCAAGTATGTGGCATATGGCCTGTCTGAGCGTGTCTGGATGTAGATTGCGAAACGCAGTACAGTATATAACCTTTTAATGAGAATTGGGTGGATTCATGAATTATTACACGACTTGAACATGGGCCCACTAATTTTGAATTAGAGTTCTATTTATTTTATGATTGAGTTTTATTCATTTATTCAGCCACGGGATAAATGAATTACAAGAAAACTACTATGAAATTCTCCCCATAACGTGATGGTAATGATCGATGCAAACATAGAATAGATGTCCAGAAAAATTAAATCAGAAAATATTTTATAATGGGATCCTAAATAAATAGCATATTAGCAAGCTCTCATGGCCCGTATGGACTGAAAGGCTTTTAAAAATGCGGGCAAAGTCGTCGCATGGTGTGCTGCTGCTACTAATTTAAAAAAACAGTCGAATGAATTCAACGACTACTCACCGTATCTGCACCATAACATAAACAAGTCGTTTGCAAACGACTGATCCCAATTGTTTTACCATGTAGAAAGCGCCCGGATAGTTTTACGTTCTGGTCGTCAATTGTTTCAGCACATGGATAGCGCGCGCATTAAAGAAACTTTGTATTTAGATGGTTGCCAACATCTCCACTGAAAGTTCGCTCTCGGTGCTGTTCTAAAGTGCTCTATTTTCGTGTGTATTTACTGTAGGCCACCGTTTTCTTGTTCAAGTCGTATTTCAACTCTATCTTCTTAGTACTTCAGAGAGGATTATATTAGTGAACACATAACTTGTTTGTGACTCTATGGAAATATTTTGCATTTATTTTGTGGCATAAAAATGAAGTGTAATTATTTCAATGTAGGCTGAGGAATTATTACCGGTACTTACGAACTCCCTTTCTGTTATAGCGATTTAATTTGCTCTTAGGCTAACCGAGTATTGCTCTATTACTTCACATATCCACAGTACATACAGGTAATGTGCCCTGTTCAATATCGGGGAACATTTACTCAGACACATTCTGCATTAAATGAAATGGGCAACATTGGAAATAATGGCTGCACTCTACACGACGTAAACTACCATTTCGAATCACAGTAGATATAAATAAATAACTTTGACCAATTGCAAAAATAGGTAGGTTAAGGATAAGTTTGATTTTCATCTGTTGGTACGACTCAACTCCGCGGGTAACGGCTTACTGTGCTTTGTACGCTGCCTAGAAGCGACTACTTACAGTCGAATACATGAAATAACACTCTTAGGAGCTATGCGAATTCAGGTAACCTTTCGACTGCAAGTAGTCGACTATCTAGTCGATAGTTTCTTCCAATGATTGACTAGTCAGTCGATAGTTAAAAGTAGTCGATAGTCCAATCTCTAAACAAAAGAATTTTAACCAAAGCGTGTATATATATCCAGTCACCGCCACCTAGATCCTTGTCAGTTTCTAAACAATGCGTTAGTTCGACGTTACACCGTGTCGCTCCTAAGTAGGTTTCGCTTCAAATAGAACACAAGGCCATCAGGCAACAGCCTGGTTACTAACTTCCACTCTACAAATGGGCACTTTACGATTAAATTAACATAAGATACAACTATACATGACAATAAACAATGATGAGGAGTGTCTGTGCAGATCCAAGATCTGTCACAATATGGCGAAGTGCCATACAAGAAGTATTCACCTGTTGCTATGCCTGAATCTAATCAACCCCATCTTTACTGGGATAGACCAAACATCACTGACTAGTATATATTACTGGTATATTACTAATTGGGAAATACCATTAAAAAGGCAGAGTAATTGACATCGGGATCCACTCTTTCACAACTTGCAAAAAACGGAGCAATAAAAGTGCCGAAAATATCAGAGCCCGGCAATGGAGATCAAACGTATAGGAAACTGCATGAAGTGAACATCATCCTACTCACCATTTCTGTCGACGGGGTAATGACGAAAAATTTGATGTTGATGATGATGATGATAATATTATTGTTTTAAGGGGCCTAACATCTAGGTTATCGGCCCCTAATGGTCTGGGTGATAGTGAAAATGACAATGAAATGGAAACCATAACGAAAATTAAGCCGGACTAAAATACTTACAAAATGGAACTCAGATTGAAAGGACTCATAAAATGTAGAGTGGAAATACTTACAAAGGGTAATTTAGAAGGAAAATACTCACAAAAGAAATTTAGATTAAAAAATACCCACAAAATGTAGTTTAGGTTCAAAATACTTACAAAATGCAATGTAGATTCGAAATACTCACAAAATGCAATTGAAATTCAAAATACTTATAAAATGCAATTGAAATTGAAAATCTTACAAAATGTATCCTAGATTCAAAATATTCACAATAAGTTATATGGAATCTCGCGATTCAAATTACTGTAGCCTAGTGACAAAATGCAATTTGATATTGAAAATACTTACAAAATGGAGTTTAGATCGAAAATACAAAATGCAATGTAGATCGAAAATACTTACAAAATATGGTTGAGATTGAAAATACTCACAAAATGTAATTTAGAGACACGGGGAGCCAATTCAGAAAAACATGACAGGAATCTTACAGAGAAAAGGAACTATAATGAAAAGAAAAAGATGACTGCTCCCCAGAAGAATGAGGGATCAGGAAAGATGAGAGAAGGGCCAATGAAGACGGGGAAAGGAAGAGACTCCCGAGGCCTCGGATACCCTAATACTGTCAGGGTCAGAAGAGAACAAGAGTTGACCAAGAGAGGTCGACAGGAAAGAAGGCGGAGAGGAGCCCGGCACAAGTAAGTGGAAGCAATGTCGGACTCAGCTGGGGTCCCGTGGTCGCCAACCCACGTCCCAATAGATGTGAGCTCCTGGGAGGGGGGGAGGATAAGTTGAGGGTTTATTTTAGATTCAATTCACTTCCAAATTAATGTACCTCCATTGCTGAGAGCTGAGATATTGCAGACTGTGCACTCTTCCTCAATTGATATTATGAATACTTCATTAGAAGGCCTAAAAAGAAGAAGAAGAAGAAGAAGCATCGTGGAGGGCCATGTGGGGAGAGGGGTGACACAATGAGTTACCGCACCGGGCGACACCAAAGCTAGTGATGCCACTGTATCCAAGCCATATACTGAAATCATTGAAATGTTATGTTACACGAAGACAGAGTCAATTATTCTGCAGACTATGCTTAATCAGAGAATACTTTATGATTTTATCATCATCATCATCATCCTGGGGAGCCAGCCCGCACATCCTGAGCACTTCCCGACTTGCACTGTGTGTGTCAGCCGCTGAGTATGCCGCTCCTGTGTGGGACGCTTCGGCTTCAGCACATGCTAGAGCTCAGCAACTCGAACTGAAACCCCGGAAAAAATGCGAACTAAAAGTACTTCCCCCCTGCCCGCTCTGACCAACTCAAGCAAGACCAATATCTGTACAGAGGGGTGTAGTCCATCGCTGGCCGGGAGCCAATAGATGTGTTGACAAGCGATGTCAGTCCACTCTCTCGCTCAAGCTTGCCCTCCTCTCTGTCACACTGGCTGACAGAGCTAGCGCTGTCGCCAGGGTCTCACTTCAAGTTGCTGAGCTCTAAGCAGGTTGATACTGCGGTCAACGACATTGCAAGGATAATCTCGGGATGCCTGAAACCAACACCAGTGCACAAACTATACCCTATTGTTGGAATAGCCCCACCCAACATCCGGAGGGCCACTGCTGTGGACGCCGAGAGAACAACGCAGGAGAATGACCAACGACATCCACTATATGGTCACCAGGCAGCAAGGTCTCGCCTCAGATCCCTCAAAAGTTTCCTTGCTATAAGAGCATCCAGCGTTTAGAAAAGACTGTGGGTCTTATGGGCTTTTACTTTTAACGGAAATCCCCCCTACACTGGTTTTGTTGCTTCACCTTTTATCATGTAGGAACTCTGAACATATATATTTTTCGTCATAATAGCTTCCTACAATTATCTGCCAACTGATTACCTTTGTTATTGCGTACAAGTATCGCTTATATTATGTCTTAGTAATTTAAAAATTGTCGAGATTAGCACGCTGGAAAGAAGAGCCTCGTCCTGTGCTGCATGCTCGCCCGGAGTGGAGCACGTGCTCAGTTCCACCGACAACATAAGTTCTGAAGCACTACCCGTCATTGGTGTTACTGTTGTGTGTCTGTTTTATTTTCTGTTCGATCGAATCATGGCTGCCGACAGTTGGGTTCCAACCCACTATCTGCCGAATGCAAGCTCACAGCTGCGCGCCCCTAACCGCACGACTAACTCACTACAATATTACAAATATTAATCTAAACAAAACAACAAGAATAAAATTGAAAGAAACTAAATTACAGCCTAACTAATAACTAAAGAGGTGATGATCAACAGTATTGCTGACACAAAAATTGTTAACATCGTCTGCATACATCCGAGAAGGAAGGGTTGTGCTCTCGACATCTGTCAATCAGTAATGCGTCATATCACAACGAAATGAATGTCGTTATTGGTTCTCTTCGCATACAGTATCCTTAATACTGGTCCAATCCGTTAACAGCTGCAATACTGCTCCTTCCTGGGCGTGTTCTATTTCAGGTAGCTGCTGGGGGTGTGGTTGTCTCGCTAACTTATGAAAGCGCAGTACTCGAAGCGGGTGAACATAACGTATGACGTCAGCGCTACCTCTGCCTAGAGTTAGCAACACTGTCGCCATAAGGCTCCACGGTCTTTTCTAAACGCTGGATGCTCTATTGACGTCAGAAAAGTTGGATGGCGCAGCCACGCGGTAGGATGTTGAAGCTGTAACATAGTGACTGGCGTGACTGGTGAGGATTATTTACATGGTGAAGCATTGACCTCGTGATGGAAACAGAAAGGGATTTGTCAAATTCGAGGAGGTACGGCTCTGTATACGGTTGTAAATCGTACAAAACGGGTACGAAATCTCTTCACTACTTTCCTGTACAAAAAGTTCAGAGAGAATGATGGGCTTCGGCGCTGTCAATTGGAAAACCTGTTACACGTTACATGACAGTGTGCAGTCTGATTTTTGTGAAGACGACTTCTTTCCACAGCGTAAGCACCGGTACTGTTAATTATTGATAGTTATTGTCTCTAATTTGTATTCACAAGGATTTAACTACATCAAAAATACTGATAAACTTGTAGCCTAATACTTCAGTACCGTACATAGAATGTAATCCACTCTTCGTAAACTTATTTCAGGGGTTCTTCCGATTGACAATAGCCGAATGGTTAGAAAACTTAAGAAAAATGCTGTTCCTAACCTTAATTTGCCAGAGAATTTATATTCCTGCCTTTGAACAGCAAGTATGTAGGTAAATATTTGCAATATTCAAGTATGATTTGGCTTAAATTGTGTTTTTGGCTATGATCTCCTTACTGTTGAATTTAGTTAATTAATGTGTAAAATCTTAGTTTTAAGTACCGGTTTGGTGACCCGTCATCCCAGGCAGGCCGGTAATACCTATACTACTCAGGCAGATATGTCACTTAGCCGTAATTTCGAAGTTATAGTGATGTTAAGTATACATATTATGCGGTAATGTAGCAGGAGACCTGATCGGCCTAGGCTATTCTAACTTTAATTAGTTCCCATTTCAAGATTTTTCAGCCTTGAGTGCGAATAGTTGGTTTGAAAGTTGTACAACAGTAGGCCTGAGGAGAGTATGTTTTGTATAGGTTATAATTGGTATTATGGTTTATGTCGAGCTGAGGAGTGAATTTGATTTGACTTAAAGTGTAGTTTTTGATCTGTTCCGTTTGCTTATGACAAGTTCAAATGGAGACTCCGGCTTTGTTAAATATCTGTATTTTAAATATTTAATTAAATATATTGATAAAGAGGATGCCTCCATTTTAACTTGCCCGTGGCAAGAGATTAATAAATTTATATTCTTGCCTCTGAACAGCAAGTATGTAGGTAAATATTAGCAATATTGAAGTATGATTTGAGCATCCCAAGTAACGCTTCTTTGAACCCAAAACATTCATGCAAATTCAGGGTTGCTGGATTCAATTTATTATCAGGGAGTCGTCCTTTGTGTTATGTGAGATATATATATTGTGAAATTAATAAAAATCATCGATACCGCTAGGCTCCCAAGTACAGGCTGCATAGGCCTATATGTAACAGCAGACAGTAAATTAACTATCTACATGTGGGTAATGTTTTTAATTGGTAGTAATTAAGCACTGCTTTTAAATTGATTTCTATCAATGAAAGAAAATATGTAGTATTTTGCCATCATAAACTAGAAGCCATAACAAACGCACACCCAATCACTGTCTTGCTTACTTCTCGTCACTATCTCACCGCCATATTTGAAACAGCTGACCGTAAGCTCCTCCCCCGTTTCGGACGTCAATAGGACGCTGCCGCTGGAGAGAACACCAGAGACAACTTGTCTTAACAGATGGAGGAGCTCACTGCCCACAGACATGTCACCAAAGGAAGAACTGGCTCCTGGCGCCGACCTACCTTATCCTGTGTGGAGGTCCTTCAACCGCTTAAGAGTGGGTGTCCCTCGATGCAAGACCAACCTGAAACAAGTAGTTCCGAGAAGAACTATACAGCCTATTTTCATATATCCTGCTCATGTTAATTGTCTCTATCAACATACAAAATTTCAGTTTAATTGCTGTAACAGATTCGTAGATATTGAGAACCGTCTAAATATTTCATATGGTCGCCAAGATGGATTTTTATTTTTGTACTCTTACATTAAGATTATTGTGTACGTGTGGTATTCAAACTTCAATCGCATGATTAGAACACAAGAAGTAAAAACGAGATTTTAAAATTACGCACAGCAGCCATCTTGTGATTATGCAAACAATTGAAATAAATTAGATGCCAGTGGATCAACATTTGTATAAGCATTTAACGTGCAACGTTTCACGGCACTCGGATAGTTAATTCGCGAGAAACGTCCATTTAAATATTTATACCTCGCGTCGCCGCCATGTTGGATTTGTGCTCACCAGGTTACTGAAAGTCCTATAGGAGAACATATGTTCATAGTCTCTATGAACATAAAAAATTCAGTTTGGTTGCTGTGAAACTTCATAGATATTGAGAACCGTCTACATATTTCGGAAGCTCGCCATTTTGGATTATTATATGTATAGGCCATAGAGTTATGTACCATTCAAGGACAATTATTGCCTAGGTTCATTATTCAAACTTCCACTTCGATCGCATGATTACGACACAAGAATAAAAACTTAATTTTAAAATTTCGCACAGCTGCCATCTTGAGGTTATGTAAACAATTGAATTAAATTAGATGGCAGTGCATTACAATCAGCAAAATCATTTACTGTACCACATTTCACTGCGCTCAGAGAGTTAAATCACGAGAAAAGTCTATTATAATATTTCAAATTCGTTTGGTCGCCATGTTCGTTTTGTACATTACAGGTTTATGAAATATACATAGGTAAACTTGTATCAGTACCCTTTATTACCGTACAAAATTGCATGATGATATCTGTAATAGTTTCGGAGATATAGAATGTCAGTGAAATATTTTGCACAGCCGCCATTTTGAGGTTATGTAAACAATTGAACTAAATTAGACTTCAGTGCATTACAATGTGTATAAACATTTGCTGTACCAAGTTTCATTTCGTTTGGATAGTTAAATCGCGAGAAATGTCTATTTAAAAGTCTCAATTTCGCTTGACCGCCATGTTGGTTTTGTAGTCACCAGGTTTTTGAAAGTTTCATAGGTGAACTTCTAGTAGTGCCCTTTATCACCGTACACAATTTCAGGGCGATATCGGTAATAGTTTCGGAGATATTGAATGCTAGTGAAATATTTCGCACAGCCGCCATGTTGGATTGGTGAAACGTAACAAAATTTGAAGGGCACGGTCGAGGTCGCCGGGAATAGTGCTATGAACTTACCGAGTTTCATTGAAATCGCTCCAGCCGTTTAGATTTTATTAGGGGGACACACACACACACCTCACACACACACACACACACACACACGCACACACACGCGGACAAAAGGTGATCGCATAAGCCTATTTTTTCAAAATTGAAAATGGGCTAAAAATGGGGGATTCTTTCAGCAGACGCAGACACCTCATGTGAATGTGGAGTTGAACAAGACCCAAGCCACCTACTGTACTTACAGTATCTGCCCCTTCCTGGACAATCCATGCACATTAGAAGTTGTTTTAGAGGAAGCAACAAGGCCATCGCAGCTGCAGTATTTTGGAGATGCTGACCGGACACGGAAATGAATGAATGATGATGATGATCATCATCATCATCCATGTCCAACTCCAGTCACCCGGGTGTTGTTAACTAGCCTCTTCCAATCCTGTCTATTCTTCCACTTCTGTTCCATTACTTCTGCCACATCCAGTTCAATGATACATATGTCTTATCAGATTTGGTCCATCGATCTCTTCATTGGTAGAAACAATGGTTACTAAGAAGAGGCAAAATAGTAAGATCGAAGCGACCGAAATGAAATTTTTTGGAACATCTCCCCTGAAGACTAGAAGAAATGAAATCCGAAACTCAAAAATTAGGCATGAACTATATATTAACAAATTCACATGAAATTTGATAAAATAGTCCGGCTAACTCAAACACAGTTGCCAGCGTTTCCCCCCAGTGTTCCAATGGGCTCTTCAGTTGGATATGGTACACCTCACAAAGGCGCGTGGCTAGAGTACACACTGTGAAGGCCGCTGCAAGGCACAAATGTCGCCATGAGCAGCACCAATGTACTACGGAAGTCAAAACTTCCTAATCAAAATGGTGTTAGCTTACGTTGGTAATTCATATTGGAAAGGTCTGTTCCCGAAGGAAACATGATTATCAATGTCCGATTGAGCTATGTATATTAACAAATTCACATGGCCTTTGACTGGGGCGAAACGCTGGCAACTGTATTTGAGCTAGCCGGACCATTTTATCAAATTTCATGTGAATATGTTAATATACCAACATAGCTCAATCAGACATTTAAAACCCCGTTTCCTTCGGGAACAGACATTTCCAATATGAACTAAATATACAGAAACCATTAGAACAGTGAATACAGAGGTCGAGGTTAAGATGGTTTGGCCATGTGCAAAGGATGGAAATGGATAGAGCTGAAAAACAGGAGATGGTGAGAAACGTTGACGGTATTAGATTAATATGGTTTTATACGAGGATGAAATAGCTGTGGCTCAACAAAGGAAGGTGGAATCTGAGCGAATTTACATGAAAGGAGGCTCCAAATGTGTCCCGACAAATTATGAAGACCTGACAAGAGTACAACAAAAACCGCTCTTTGACGTAACGGAGCAAACATGATATGTAGGCCTACTGATTTCAACAACAGAAAACCTTACGCACTAAACACACCCCCTCCCTTTTCAAATAGTGTTGGAAGCCATTTTTAGTGTTACATTAGGAATCAAAATTAATGTTTTTCAGTCGGTCAACACGACGATTGTACCCAATTATAATGGATGTCTCACTAAATCTGAAAAAAAAAAAAAAAAAATCCATGAGATTAATAAATAAATTCACTTCGATGACCAGTTTCAATCGTCAAACGATCATCATCAGATCCTATATAATTAGGCCGTTAAATCTAAGTATATAAGTAGTGTAAGTCATCATCATCATTTATTGTACCTAGCAGGCCATTTAGGCCCATGACAGAAAGCAAAGAAATATAACACACACATCAAATATACGATATTGCATAACACTATCCTACTCAAACACTCAGAAAGGATCATTATTCATATCACAATCTCAAGTATTTGTTACAAATGCCATTCCATTTACTTTTATCCATTGCATCATCCAGTACTGCTGTTGGTTCCACCTGCTGCAACGTTCTCATCACCCTATCCTTCCGTCTCGTCCTCGGCCGGCCTCTTGGGCGTCTGCCATCAGTTAAGCATTAAACACTCTGTTAGGGATTGATTCCACAACTCCTACGATATGTCCCATCCACTGGAGTCGTCTTCCTCTGATGATCCTACCCACATCAGCTTTCCCAAACCGTTGGTATAAATCCTCTTTTTCCCTCCTTTCCCATCTTCCTTCCTCACTATTGTAAAGAGGACCATATATCTTTCATCCCAAACGCACAAATGCGCTCTTCCGGTGTTTGTGAAGTCACCCATGACTCACATCCATATAGCAGAACCGGTTTCAGGAGTTTCATATATAACTTGACCGTGCTGTTTTGTGGAATTAAGCGTGACTTAAATAAGAACTGAACCCAAAAAAGGTACTATTGGCACTAATAGTCCTGTGTTGGATCTCTCTCTCAATCTCAATAAGTACTGTATGTGGACAATGATATTTACAATAATTTGTACATTTGTTTAGTTTTATATACTTGTGTAACTTGCAAATATTGGTTAGTTAAATGTGTTTTTTGTTAAGATATTATTAGTTGTCATTGACCTTCAAGTTTGCTTGTTCAGTGTGATGTCTGTGACTGACCATTCACTAACAATCTCGTCTAACTTTTTTAGCCTATTTTCATTTATGAAAAAACAAGATGTTCAGTAAAGAACATATAGCCTACTTTCTCCTAAATGTATGAGTATAGTTATAACTCGTTGTTATTATCAAAGAGTATAATAGAACTATTCTTTGTTGAAGACCTTAGAAACGATTTACCTCTACCAAACGCCACAACCTAGATAAAAACTGCTACCATCATTGAAGAAAGAAAGAAAGAAAGAAAGAAAGATAAGAAGTATATCAAGAATGTTATGGATCTGGAGACATAATCGACCGGACTGGCTGCGTGGCTCAGCGGTAACGTTCTCGCTTACTGGGCCCTAGGTTGCAGGTTCGTATCCTGGCGCAGTCAGCTGGCATTTGAGGGTGCACAAATGCGAGGGAGCCGTGTCAGTACATTTACTGGCACGTTAAAGATCCCCTTCGGGCCAAAATTCCGGCACCCCGGTGTCTCTAAAAGCAGCAGTAGTTAAAAGGGATGTAAAACCAATAACATTATTATTATTATTATTATTATTACATATACGACCTGCCGTGGGCAACATCCAACTTTGAGTTGAGGCATGTCTTTACACGTCTGGTTGTGCATGGCTTTCACAACCCTAATTGAAAAAAAAGGAAGGAAGATTGTAGTTTTACGTGACCGTGAATCTTGTGATTATGAGCCACGGGACCTCCTTTTTACGTGGAATCCGAACCACAGGACATGGCATTTCACTTCGAAAATCTCACATGCTTTGACCGGGAATCGAAAACCCTAATAGGGATGTAGCCTGAGAAAGTTCGCGCCAGATAGCGCTCGTGTAGTACTGGGTAAGCGCAAGGCGATCGTCCTATGTTTCCCCCAGTCAGCTACGAGGAATGCATAGATTGTGACCGAGTTTTCTAAGCTAAAGTAAATTATATCTTCTCTAATTTTACTCCAAGACTATATTAATTAATTCTATAGGTATATCCTCTAATATATTATGAACGATTTTCAGCGTTTAAGCGTTCAACAGCTGTAAAATGAGCTACGGACTAGAGCCGCTAAAACTAGTGGGAGGAGGGAAGAATTAGTAGGCTACAGCGGTAATAACAAAATTCTAACACGCTTTATACCGACAGTAGTGGCGACGCGGGCTAAAGCGCTGCGTTAGGCCATGGGGCCAAGCTCTCTGCTGACTCGGTAGACGCGTGGGTTCGAGCCCCACCGTCGGCTGTCCTTGAAATGGTTTTCCGTGGTTTCCCATTTTCAACACCAGGCAAATGCTGGGACAGTACCTTCTGACAGGCCACGGCCGCTTCCTTCCACATCCTTGCCCAGTTTCATTCATCTTCATCCATTCCATCTCTCATCCCGACGCGCAGGTCGCCCACGGGCGTCGAATAGAAAGACCTGCACTCGGCCTCTCAGGAGGCCACACGACAAAAAAAAAACACGCTTTATTATTAAAATTAGGAATAGGAGTCAGCATGCTTGAGTATTGTAGGCCTATATTGATAAATAGCCTATATCTCCATAACACTTAAATCATAAATAGAGATTTCCCGGTCAATGCATGTGAGACTTTCAGAGTGAAATGCCTTGTCCTGTTCGGATTCCAAGTAAAGAGGAAGTCCTCTGTGCTTTATGATCTCTAGATTAACGGTCACGTAAAACTATAATCTTCCTTTTATAAATAGAGATTTAAATATTCACTGGCTCCCCTTGCTTATAGACTTCGATTCGTGCATTATTTTTTTTTTGGTTGATAGCGTACATGAAACGGTCTTGTTTTAAGGTAAACATAATCAAAGAAAGTTGATACCGGTATTGTTTACCTCAAAATGCATCGCAACGTTTGGTTCTTTTGTAATTTGTCAATTTCTTAATACAAATCGTTTCCGTACCCCTTGGAAACGACTTAGGGGTACAGTTTTTAAAAAGTTTGAGAATCCCTGTTTTAAGGCCATGAACTGTTTCCATTCATCTGGCTAACTTAGGCCTATGACTCAAGAATGTAGAAGTGAGTCACTACCGGTACCACATTCTCCGTCGGGCAGATGTAAGTTGACGATTAATTCTGATTTCAAGAAACCAACCATAATACGTTTTTGACTGTTAATGTTGTGACATTTATTCTTGAAGTATTTGTCCGAGTATTGATGCCTTTGAAAATGGGAGTCACAAATGTTACATTCACTTCTTCCTGTATATTGACGATTTCTTCCCGTACCGTACTTCAATGGAGATAATTTATGCAGATTCCGATATTGTAGGCTTATCATGGTAAACTGGCAATTTTCTTGTGTATGGCCTCTTCCTTATTTGTGTTGTGTTCGTGGTCCACGGAAAAAGCGATGGAACAGTGCCCGGTTTTAATCTTGCTCTCTCACCTTAAAATACAGACGCATAAATTCAGTGGTTGTTATCGATATGTCTATTCAGTTTATAGGTAGCAATTATTTCCCTTTGTAAATCACACTTGCCCAACACAGTTTTCGTGAAGTCATCGAGTTGAAAACGATGGGAACACACTTTAATATTTTCGGTCAGATTTTCTTCACCGAAATGTTTCCTTCTAATAGCATGTAACCATTTCTTCCTCATTTCTTTATTTTGTGAAAATTGGTGACACGAAATCGGATTTCCCTGATTTTTGCAAAGAGGAACACTGCAACAGCTCGGCACAGTCACGAAAATAGCAATTTAAACAACTTAAATTCGTGGATATTAGCGGCATGAGAACACAGGAGACAAATGAAGAGCGCCTTGCGCTTACCCAGTACAACAGCAGTGCGCTCTATCGGTGCTAGTTCTATACATCCCTATTGAATTAACAAATCCCTCCATGACCCTACAGAGACGTGTGTATACAAACTACTATGTGAAATCGTTTTGTTCTTTACTTCAAATAACATTTTCAAGTAACGCAAAATAGGCTGTTACAAACCCTTTAAAATAAAAAGTAAAAATGTATCGTAGTATCATCTTGTCATTCTTCAAATTCGATGCGCATAGAATGCCAATGGTATAGTAATCAATGGAGCCCCACGTAGACTAGTCGTGACATCTAGTGGTGAAATATCGAACAATATAATCCTAACAGAGCGAGTGCATTCTAGCGGCCATAAGAAGAAACTTTTCAATAAAATCTGGAAGTTAATAAGTAGGTCGACGTGCAGTTACCTTTTTGGCAGCTAGATGTCTCGAGTAAATCTGCTGGCGAATTATGTTTTAATTAAATATATATTTTACACCATAATATGCACAATATAACGCTTAATTTTAAAACATCTGAGTCATTAGAAAAAAAAAACAATAAACATATAACATTTCAAGCAAAAAAACCTAGCTCTGGTCGGGTTTGAACCATAGGCATTTGAGCGATAGGCTAACGCTCTACCACTGAGCTAATTGTGTCAACGAATATCGTTCTATATAAAATGACTTACATAGAACTTGTTAGCAAATAATGAATTATACTAAACGATTTCATCACTGGAGTATATTATTTATATATAAAGCATTTCATACAAAGTTTATTTATTTTGTATCAGTACGCTATATTGCATGCAATACTCAAATTAGTGAAATATAAGTCAGGCACAAGATATCCGCTGCCATCTTGTCTTATTACTGAATCAGCTCAGCTTTTTAAAATTACGTCTGCACTATAGTATTACAAAATAAACTTTTAATTTCGAACGTGCCTCTTTCTTTAGAACAGTTACAACGATTCTCGGCTCGATAATCGGAACTGGTGGGTCCCATGATATGGATTATAAAGTTTGCATAATTCGCACGGCCGCCATCCTGAAATGGTATGGCGGACGACCTTGTAGTTTGGTCACAAGACGCATCCTATACGAAGGTATGTTGTTACAAAATTTGGTAGAGATCGGATGATTTGGTTAGTCGTTATTTGATTTTACGTTTTGAACGTTTGAGTGGCCGCCATTCAGTTTTAGTCAAGATGGCGGCGATATAAAACATGACACTGAGGTGACCTTTGCTAGTGCTACCTTTGTACCAAATTTCGTTCAATTCGCATTCACCGTGTTCGAATTGATAGGGGGGGACAGACATTCAGAGTACACACACTCACACACACACACACAGACTCACACACACACATACACACACACAGACTCACACACACACATACACACACACAGACAGACACACTTTTTTCGCCCTGTGTTGATCTCATAAGTCTACTTTCATTTTTTGCAAAAATCGAAAGTAGGGTAAAGAATAGGCTTATGAGATCACCTTTTGTCCGTGTGTCTGTGTGTGCGTGTGTGATGGTGTGTGTCCCCCCCCCCCCTAATAACTTCTAAACGGCTGGACGAATTTCAATGAAACTCGGTAAGTTCATAGCACTATTCCAGGCGACCCCGACCGTGCCCTTCAAATTTTGTTACGTCTGACCAATCCAACATGGCGGCTGTGCGAAATATTTCACCAGCATTCAATATCTCCGAATCAATTACCGATATCACCCTGGAATTTTGTACGGTAATAAAGGGAACTACTAGAAGTTCACCTAAGTGACATTTGAAAACCTGGTAACTACAAAACCAACATGGCGGCCAAGTGAAGTTGCGACTTTTAAATAGACGTTTCTTGCGATTTAACCAACCAACGCAATGAAACTTGGTACAGTATATGTTTATACACATTGTAATGCAGCGACATCTAACTTCGTTCAATTGTTTACATAACCTCAAGATGGCGGCTGTGCGAAATATTTCACCGGCATTCTCTATCTCTGAAACTATTAGCGGTATCGCCCGGAAATTTTGTACGGATATAAAGGGCACTACTGAAAGTTCATCCATAAGCCTTTCAAAAACCGGTTAACTACAAAACGAACATGGCGGACAAGCGAAGTTGAAAACTTTAATTAGACCTTTCTCGCGATTTAATGATCCAAACGCAATGAAACTTGGTAGAGCAAATGTTTATACACATTGTAATCTACTGGTATCTAATTTAGTTCAATTGTTTACATAACCTCAAGATGGCAGCTGTGCGAATTTTAAAATTAAGTTATTATTTCGTGTCGTAATCATGCGATCGAAGTGAAAGTTTGAATCTGAAACTACGCAATGATTTTCCTTTAATGGTACAAGACTCTATGGCCTATACATATAACAATCCCACATGGCGACCATGCGAAATATTTAGACGGCTCTGAATATTTACGGATCAATTATAGCAATCATACTGATTTTTTTTATGTTCATAGGGGCTATGAACATATGTTCACCTATAGGACTTTCAATAACCTGGAGATCAGAAATTCAACATGGCGGCGACGCGAAGTATAAATAATCACATGGATGTTTCTCGCAATTTAACCATCCATGTGCAGTGACACTTGTTACAGTAAATCCTTATACAAATCTTAATCCACTGGCGTCTAATTTGTTTCAGTTGTTTCCATAACCACAAGATGAAAGATGTGCAAAGTTTTAAAATCTCGTTTTTACTTCTTGTTTCCTAATCATGCGATTGAAGTTTGAATGCTACACGTACACAATAATCTTCATGTAATAGTACATAACTCTAAGACCTACATATATAAAAATCCAACATGGCGACCATCCAAAATATTTAGTCAGTTCTCAATTTCTACGAATCTATTACAGCAATCAAACTGAAATTTTGTATGTAGATAGAGGCAATTAACATAAGTAAGATATATGCAAATAGGCTGTATAGTTCTTCACGGAACTACTTGTAAAGTATTAGGGGAACACCCTCTACAATTGGGTACAATCGTGTTGACCGATTGAAAAGCATTAATTTTAACATGACTTTGATAATACAGGTTCATTAACTATGTGGGTGCGAGTAAACACGGCAAGCTGAGCCGGATGTGACTGGCGCAGATCGCGGGCGTGCGAACACGGTTCAGCCGGTAGTGGCACGCTCCACTGACTCATATTGTTAGTTCACACGTGTTTAGTCATTCAAATGGACGTGTATCTGCAAAGCTTAGACGTTAGTGTTACACGTTTAGTGAGTATTGCGATTACTGTGATTGTTGGTCATGCCTAGACAACAATCCACATTGTGTGAACGTGTGTAGATCCATAATTCGTATCTGGAAAGCAGAAAATCTTGTTCTGAAACGAGACGAAAATTTCAAATCAAGTTTCCAGGAATGCCTGTGCCTAATGCCAGTACAATTTGGTGGCTCACTAGACGATTCAAGGAAACAGGTTCTTAAATAATAAAAGAGTTGTCTGACATTATTTCATCAGAATATCGTATGGCCTCGGGTGCCAGGTGCAAGCTTTGTTATTTGACACCCAAAGGGTAGCTTGCATGTCGAATTTCGTTGTTCCTTAAAGCACTATGAAAGTCAAGGAGGTTACATATCTAAGCTCCTTGAAAACTATAGCGCTTTCTAGTAGAGAAATGAGGAACTTTGTGTTGGCGGAAATTCCCGAGATTAAATTTGCCATTATGAACACGGCCTACTGAATTCAATTGGGTTCTTTGTCATGCCAACATCCTTTGACATGGTGTCGTAATTTTTTCCGCCTTTCAAAAATCACTTACCACGGCCAGGAGCGAACCTGAAAGCTTGGGGTTAGTAGACCGACACGTTGACCATTCACCCACCGTGAGACAGGTGTGTGTTACAAGAGAGGGAGGACATTTTCAGCAACGACTATGAGCACTGTAAGTACACATTATTGAACATGTGTGGTAAAAGTGTGAAAGTGCGCACCAACCACTGGCTGAACCGGCGCCCGCGATCTACGCCAGTCACAGCCGGCTTAGCTTGCCGTGTTTACTCGCGCGCACTTAAATAATGACCCTATATTAACATCCACTGACCGTTGATGAGAAATATCACATGAGTAAGTCTGTCTGTTAGGTAGTCAGCCTGAAGGCTGGTTGGATCCTCAAAGAGTACCACCGTTAGGTTATGTGGGTAGATACCCACAAAAACCCAAGGCAGCGCTATATTGAGGCGGACTAGGGAAGATGAGGAGTGAGGTAGTTTGCCATTGCTTTCCTCCTCCAGAACAGCAGTACTAACCCTATGAGTAGAATCGTTCACAGCATCCACAGGCACTGACTGTGCCCTGAATGTCATTACTAAGCACCACCCATACCTCAGTAGCTTCCATATAATCACAGCCATGAGTGAGACTGAGACATTTGTGAAAAGCCACATTTTACTCTAGCCTGTGCCAACAGACAAATGCAAATGTACTGCATTCATCAAGAGATGGCAAACAGGATAGGGGGAAAGTTAATTTTGAGCACCCTTTAACTATCAAAAGGCTAAAAATGTACCCGTGGGTCAATTGTAACCACATCAAGCTTGTTTAAAACACCATACTTAAAAAGTGTATCACTCCAATAGAAGAAATTTATTTTGACTAGCCGATCCATACGAGAAATCTCGCATGTTCATAAACCACACTTTCCCCAATAGGTTTATAATGAGAGGCTTACGGAGGAAGGCTGCTATAACACTCACCGGTTATTCGATATTTATGAAATTATACGATTTGAATACTCATTCCTTTCATTTACTGTTTCAGAAATCCACGCAAAATGATAAAGGCAAGTCCTCAGAATATTAAAATTACATGAAACAGGCGTCACATCGGCCAAAATGTGAAGTGGACAGCAATTATGGAGCGTTTATTTCTCCTACGGCAACAGTATTTGCAAATCGCACACTTCGTACATTTTTTAAAGTAATTTTTATAGAAATTATAGATATTCATGCAATTAGAGTGCAATTCGTAACTGCTAATGTCTATTCTCTTTCATTTGAATGCTCATTTGTCACGATCAGTCGCTTGTGAGCGCCGCAGGAGGTATCGATACTACGGAAATAATTATAGGCTACTGGTGGGCCCGTGCGAGCTTTCGCAACGTGAATGTAGGTCACCTAGCAGTACGCCGCGCTCCCGCCAGATGGCTGCCGCCACCGCGCTGCCCTACGCTCTGGCGGCAGGCACGCCAGGTTACGGTGCTCCCATTGTAAATGTAAATTTTTAAGGTATTTTATTTAATTGTGAGGCATTTAAAGAGGAAGTGAGTGCGTTTCGGGCACACATGGGGTTATGCGGAACCTGTAGGTACCCCATATGTGTAGGTTGGTGTTAACAGGACCTTATTTTCGGTACAAACCCGAAATGGCGCCTTAGCAGAATAATATAGGGAGAATGATGATGTGCTGTACTGTCGCTAAAATCGTCTCTTGCTTCATTCATGACACCAATACCGATTTGAGCTGAAGAGACGAAATTTATTAGAGTTGTGTATCAAAGGACAAACTGCAAGTTAATGAAATGGAATACAATCCAGAATAATTCGTGTAACATAAAGCTTTACACCGCAACAGTAACACTTCATTAAGAATACGAGAACTAAATAACTGCTTTACGAGCAAATCTCTCATAGCAATGGTATTAAATAGCAGAGCTCCTAAAACTTTGCACAGAATGCAGTTTTCAAATTTAATTAGAACTCGACAAGTTTCCTTTCTTGGGGTTCCAATGTTCATCCCCGTGGAATGATTGGTGTTGTTGAATAACGTAAGGGTAGTGCGGCATTATGGTCATGTAGCCCAATGCACTTGGAATTTGTCTGATATTAAGTGTTATTGTGATGGCTGCATTAGTGCGTATTTTGTAATGATGATGATGATGATAATAATGGTTGTTTTAAGGGACCTAACATCTGGGTTATCGTCCACTAATGGTTTGGGTGATAGTCAAAATTTAAATGAAATAAGATTAAACCTAAAGCTAACAACCTAAAATACAACTAAAACTAACTAGCTTGTATACTTATATACTAACCGGGAGAGTTAGCCGTGGTCGTTGCGGCATGACTGCTGGCAGTCGCTCACATCCGGGAGGCGAGGAGGATCTAATCCCCCCGTCGGCAACCTTGAAGATGGTCTTCTGAGGTTTCCCATCTTCCATCCAGGCAAATGCCGGGGTTAGTCCCTAACTATAGGCCACAGCCGCTACCTTCCAACTTCTCGTCCTTACATTCCAACTATCCTTCCCAACGGTACTTGTAGCTCGCCCATTGGGTGTCCGTCTCGAAGCAGCTACAAAAACTGGCGAGCCGAACATGTCCTCGGACACTCCCGGCACTAAAAGCCAAACGCTAAAAAAATAAAAAAAATAAAAAAATAAACTTATATACTAGAAGAGGAAATGGAGAACAAAAATAAGAATGAGGGAAACAAAAGACAGGAGGAAAAGAATTGCCCTCAACTCTCAAAGAATAAGAATTAAGGGACTTGGAAGAAAGGAGAGCCAGGAAAGGTAAAGAGGAGAGGGACCGCCCCAAAGGCAATGGAAGAAGGAGAAAAACTGGACCCAGCTTAGGAAACCCTCGGGGTCGCCAACTCCCGAACTCACCCGACGTGAGCCCCTGAGAGTGTAGCACAATCCAGGGTGCACCAGAAATGGTGGGGCTACACACACCCTGCCTCCTTGAGGACCTTGAGCAGAAGGCAGGAGACACAATGAAAATAAAACAAGAGGTCTGACCCCTCGAAGAATGAGGGATGAGGAGAGATGAGACAAGGGCCAATTAAGGCAGGAAAGTGAAAGACTCCGTAGGCCTCGGATACTCTAATACCGTCGGGGTCGGAAAAGAACAAGAGTTGACCAAGGGAGGTCGACAGGAAAGATAACAGAGAGGAGCCCGGCACAAGTAAGTGGAAGCAATGCTGAACTCGGCTGGGGTCCCGTGATCGCCAACCCACGTCCCATTAGATGTAAACCCCTGGGAATGGGGGGAGGGGAAGGGGAGGGGGAGGGGAGGGGGAGGTTGGGGAGGGGGTGTTGTAATGATTAGATGGCATGTAGCCTACTGTATATTCATAGCGATTTGGATACTGCCGCTCGGAAATGTTCTCCCGTTGTCGTCTGGTACCAGTCTTGGGACACTTCTTCTGCCAGGTCCCCAATGTCCTATTATTTTTCCCTGCATCTCCAGTTAGCAGCATTAAGTAATTATCGTCCCACACCACATGTACAAAATATTCAAGCTTCCATCTTTTAATAGATAGCAGTACTTTTGTACGTTTACCTAGCCTGTCAATCACATATCTATAGCCTACTGTTCTATGGTATGAAACGGTGCCAGGGCCTGTGGAAGACTGAAATAGTACAGTAGAATCTCGCAAACTCGACACTCGGTAACCCGGCACTCCAGATTTCACGGCCACCCTGACAGGAGAAAAAAATCATGATTAGCCTATTTTCAATTTTGAAAAAATAGGCTTATGAGATCACCTTTTGTCCGTGTGTGTGTGTGTGTGTGAGAGGTGTGTGTGTGTCCCCCCCTAATAAATTCTAAACGGCTGGAGCGATTTCAATGAAACTCGGTAAGTTCATAGCACTATTCCGGACGACCCCGACCGTGCCCTTTAAATTTTGTTACGTCTGACCGAGCCAACATGGCGGCTGTGCGAAATATTTCACCAGAATTCAATATCTCCGAAACTATTCCCGATATCACCCTGGAATTTTTTACGGTGATAAAGGGAACTACTAGAAGTTCACCTATGTGACTTCTGAAAAACTGGTAACTACAAAACCAACATGGCGGCCACGCGAATTTTCAATTGACGTTTTTCGCGATTTAACCAAACAAACGCAATAAAACTTCGTACAGTATATGTTTATACACATTGTAATGCACAGACCTCGAACTTCGTTCAATTGTTTACATAACCACAAGATGGCGGATGTGCGAAATATTTCACCGGCATTCTATATCTCTGAAACTATTAACGGTATCACCCTGAAATTTTGTTCGGAGATAAAGGGCACTACTGGAAGTTCATCTATAGGACTTTCAAAAACTGGTTAACTACAAAACGATCATGGCGGCCAAGCGAATTTGAAAATTTTTAATAGACCTTTCTCGCGATTTAATGTTCGAAACGCAATGAAATCTGGTACAGGAAATGTTTATACACTTTGTAATGCACTGGTATATAATTTAGTTCAATTGCTTACATAACCTCAAGATGGCAGCTGTGCGAATTTTAAAATTAAGTTTTTATTTCTTGTGTCGTAACCATGCGATCGAAGTGAAAGTTTGAATAATGAACATACGCAATAATTTTCCTTTAATGGTACATGACTCTATGGCCTATACATTTAACAATCCAACATGGCGACCATCCGAAATATTTAGACGGCTCTGAATATCTGTGAATCTATTATAGCAATCAAAATGATTTTGTTTATGTTCATAGGGGCTATGAACTTGAGTTCACCTATAGGACTTTAAATAACCTGGTGATCACAAATCCAACATGGCGGCGACGCGAAGTATAAATATTCACATGGACGTTTCTCGCAATTTAACCATCCGAGTGCAGTGAAACTTGGTACAGTAAATCCTTATACGAATGCTAATCCACTGGCATCTAATTTATTTCAATTGTTTCCATAACCACAAGATGGCAGCTGTGCGAAATTTTAAAATCTCGTTTTTACTTCTTGTGTCCTAATCATGCGATTGAAGTTTGAATGCTATACGTACATAATAATCTTCATGTAACAGTACACAACTCTATGACCTACATATATAAAATCCAACATGGCGACCATCCGAAATATTTAGTCGGTTCTCAATATCTACGAATCTGCTACAGCAATTAAACAGAAATTTTGTATGTTGATAGTGGCAATTAACATAAGTAGGATATATGAAAATAGGCTGTATAGTTCTTCACGGAACTACTTGTTTTTGTTTGTTTTTGTGTTTCCGCACAGAGCGTTATTATGTTTTCTTTCGTCTTCTCCATCAATGGAATTATCGACAGTTAAATACGACGCGAAACAAGTTGACCTACAGTGCATAGTAAGACGACCTGATAAATACAGGTACTCTACAGTACTGTAAATGCACTAACTGTTGGCAGTAAGAAGTAAACAAACGGTTCTCGCGCAGAGCGTTGTATTTATTTGATTGTACATTCTCCGCAATTCTGTTTCTTCGCCGTGTTCGTGACGAGGCTTAGAGAAACAGATTTCAAAGCGAAGAGGAAAAGAACATTACTTACTTTTTGCAAAAATGTAAATGGTAATTTTCATTAAGTGAAAAAACTATTTGCCTACGAGCATTGTTTTGTACATATACTGTACGGTGTACATATTATAAACATAATTTGTAGGCCTAGTTATTCTAATTTTTCTTTTATAAGTTACAGTGATTGTTTGTCTTGATTTTTATGCATTACAGTACTGAACTATATATTCAAGTACTGGAATGGTAGTGGCTTAATCATTTAAAACTTGTGTTTCTGTTAAAACAAATAAATGTACTGCATTGCATTACTTTTAAACCAAAACAAACAGCTTATTTCGTCTTATCTACACATTTCCCGGCATATTCGCGAACTCGGCCACCCTTCGGTCCACATTAGGCTGAGTTTGCGAGACTCTACTGTACATACATTCGATTCCCGCCTCTGCCAAGAATATTTTATTTCTGGTCTGAGGGCGAGAGTGGGTTACGTCGTGTGGCAAAAATGGATAGAGGTGGGTTCGATTGCTACCTTAGCCATCCTAGAAGTGGTTTTCGGGGGTTTTCAGGCAAATGCCACGGCCATTTCCTACCCAAATCCCACCTCAATTGCAAATACACACTCCAGTACAGACATCAGAATGACACTAATTATCAGACAAATTCGCACACACCCAAGCACACGGGGCTACATGATCACGATGTCGCAAAGACCCTGAAACATTCAACAACTACAACAACATAAAACTGCGGCCCAGAAGTACTTTGGCAGTGCACAGTAGCTTCTGTTAGAAAATGTATATTTCTCTCTCCGTCATAAACATACCGTAATGCATTACTGCAATCGATGCCAGTATATTTTGCGTAGTCGGTAGCATGCTGAGCTTCGATGCCCAAGATAGCGGGTTCAAACTCGGCCGAAGCCGTCACATTTTTTAAGAGCGTTAAAAATCCCTCAGTATGCCTTCCTTCGGAGGAAGTAAAGCCGTCGGTCCCATGTCATAGATTTATGGCATGTTAAAGAACCTTCCACTAATTACACCTGTGTGAAGCAAAATTGTATAGGTTAGGAATGTAAACAACGCTCTTAGGTTTCTACGTTCGTTGCCAAGAGCCGACTGCGGTGGCGTCTAGTAGTCTAGTTCTGAACTAGGCCTAGTAGTCGTTGACGGTGGCGTTTGGCAGCAAAAGTAGTGCGCCCGAATTCACCAATCAGTACCTATATCCGCTGCACTGTAAAGGATTGCAGACACGTAACTACCCAGCTCACAAACTTACCATTGTCTGCTAAGTAAAAATTGGGAATTCCAGGAACACACAGGGTAGATCTATAAAAGAAAATAGTACTACCAGCGTAGGTACAAATTTCTACTATCATTTACATTTGAGCAAATCGATAAACTCCCATCTCGAGGGGTGATAAGGTCTGTCTATAGTGAGCGCCTGTATCTTACCTAGCAGTACTATTTTCGGCGATGACAAAATGAAAACGATGTCAGCTAAGATAAAAATTGGCTGATTCGCTAAGGAGCGCCAGCCGTTTATTGTGCTAAGAAAAAATACAGACATATACTGACTGCCTGTCTATCATTAGTGTCTACCTGACACTGCAATAAAATAAACTCAAAATAAACTAAAACGAGGCACTAATATATCATGTCCTGGAATTAAAGATTGGAGAATTCGGTACTCCATTTAAATATGAGAAAAATTATGAAACGGCGTGATTTCAAACATTACCCTATATTATACATTCCGTTTCATATTTGAACCGTAGTTCCACATCTAAATATGTAAAATAAAAATTTACTCAATATTAAATATATTCATATATACAATAATTCGTGGTTCGCACAAATATACACTTAATTGTGTTGAAGTGATAAAATTACCTATAATACAAATGAGTCTTTACAACTCAACTTCCGTGACAAACACCGTAACTCTATCGGTTGAAAGTATAAATACTAGTCTGAATCAATAGAACATAGGTGACAAACATTTAAGTTCAGCACTGTTCTTACTTTGTCTTCTCCCATTTGATCATTAAATATCGAAAAATTCCTGAAATTCTTTGCTCGGTTTACATTTTCTTCGATAAACGTGAATACTCGATGTGCATGGCATTTGACCTCCATTACACACTTCTCTTCCAAAATTATACAACAATCACATTATTTCTTAAACACCCTGTACAGAACTTTCCTTGATTACACTTAAACAATGTCACATTCGCTGTGATCAAAACTAGAGAAACGAGACTCCTCAATCTCCTTTCGTGAAAATACGTAACTCATTTACGTCTACTGTTCCTTTCTTGCACGGTATATCAAATCTAAACTCCCATTTCAGTGCATTTTCTTACTCAATGCAAAGAAAATCAGTAACTTTATTAAATATCCCCGTCCATTGTGAATATTGTTCAAGAAACAAACTTTAACAATCTCCTCTATCCTTATACAACATTTCATCGTGCCTATAACTTCACTTCTGTAATTACTTCTGTACAGTTACTTTTATATCACCCTGTGATTTAACTTTCTTAACTCCTTTTCACGTATTTAAATTCAGTTTTACATTATTGCAACTTTTAAAGAATTATCAGCAAGAATTCATATTTAACAAATGATATAAGTGTGTCTTCCTTTCGTGAAAATATTTAAGCCTTAACTATCTTCGTGGAATATTTGTTTAACAAATTTATCTAGGCTTTTTAATGCTCTAAATGTTTTATTGGACATATATATATATATATAAAGGTTCTTTAAATACCTTTGTTACTAGGAAATATGGTTTATCACGTTACAGCATAGTTCTACGTATCTATCTGTTTCATTACAGTGAATTTGGTATTCATTGGTTTAATTATCTATCAAGTATTTGGACTATCTTTTATCAGATTTTGTGTCGTGTAACAATTCAATTTTGTTCACAATTGGTTTAAAATAAATTTCTGACACTCGAATCAACATCATGAGTTGTCGAAATATTTGACACTTCGTGTCATAGCTTTTTGAATATACGGTACTTAAATTGTTCAAAATACGTTCCATCGCTGCGCATAAAACAGATTTATTTAATTTAACGCAAGTATCTATAATTCTAAACGATTTTATATTGAAATGATTTTAACGTTGACAACAGCGATACGCAAAAAAAAAATCGTCCAAATGACGGAAATTTTCAATGAAAAATGACTCCTAAGAAAATACGAAAAATACTAGATCAAAATCTACACAATTTTGAATACAATGACAAAATTATACGGTTGGTCAATTAGGACAAACACAGAACATGACTACAATTCTACCAAATATAAATCAATCTCTTCTCTACCTTGAGTTGAAGACGGTCTCAGATGTACCATGTCTCGTCTGGCAAGCCAAATGTGTGTGTGAGCGCACCGCCCACAGCTATGTGAACCGGTTGTGACGATGCCAGCAGGACATCTCTCCCAGTGGAACAAGGTCGGTGACATAACCGGGTTAGCGACCTCGCCGTGAAACAGCATGTCTCTTCCGCACTCCCTCGCTCGTCTCCCGCACGTTGTCTGGATCTTCTTACGATACCCCTTCACTGCGCCGACATCGCTTCTCAAGGTTGAAATTCGTTTGTTTTATAAAAGTCTTTGAGAGTATACTGGATGTATATGAACTCGTGTTAAGAAGTAGAGATTTGTCCTGCATTTTTGCGCATCGCGTCGATGTTCCGCTGCGCCGTCCATGTTGTGGAATTCTGGACTCAACTCTTCATTTTTGTAGCTTCTACTTCCCTTTAATGTGCACCTTAGCACGTAGTCATACTCATTTTAATGATTACACTGGTACAACTTCCCCGTTGCCAATTCACGAACTGCATTCTGTATAATCTCCAAGTATGAGCTAAATTGTAGAAATAATGAAGCTCTTCTGTAGAAGTGAAACGTTTGCATCTGTCTGCATGCGATGTATAATAGCTTCGTTTTTGAAATACTGTAATATCAAGCTGTGTTTCAAAATCACTGGTCTATATGCTGTGCTGGTCTGCGTTAGAATGTTCCTAGCTCTGCAAGTCACAGCCTTCTGTACTTCACACTCGTCTTTCCCACCTTCGTAATGCGTAGCACTATTCTGAAAACTACTTGTTTCTCCACTCGCGGTCTTGTCTCGTCGCGATCTGAATTTGGAAAGAACTCCTCGCTCTTGCCCTCCAAGTACGGCAAGTTCCTCGCCCTGCCTCCCCTCTCGCGGTGTGACGTAGCTCCATCAACTTCTCCTCACTCAGTGTGTCATCAACCTTGAACCCTTCTCCCCCTGCATGACGTTTCTCTCACTTCTCGTGGCGTGACGCACTCTTACAATGTAGGCCTCCCTACATTCAGATAATAAATATACAACCATATTTAAATCGTTCCTTCTTGCCTTCCGTAATTGTTTAATTATTAATGATGCATAGTATTACACTATTTCAACTTAGGTTTTCCAAATCTCACGAATTTTGAGGAATAAAAGATTTTAATTCGTTCTTTTATTTTTCCTGGGTCCCAGTTCATATCCCGTCTGGATCTTTGGTATTGGCCTTAAATAAATTCGGGCGCAGTAGGAACTATTTGAAAAATTCTAAGTTTCAGTTCTTACTGGAATTTAAAAAACAGATACACACACTAATACAGCCATCAAAACTAACACCGGTTATCAGACAGATTCTACACACACCCAAAGTACACGGGGCTATACGACCGCGTTGTCGCAGCCCCTAAACTAAGGAACCAACCAACCAGTATATTTTGGGTTGCAGGAAAGATATACCATATTTTCTTAAAACATTGCATTCACATGTTTCAGGCTAACATATTTCATGCCAGAACTCCCTTGGTTAACTCTTGTTATCGTCTGCCCCAAAGCTAATTGGTTTATGTTTCTGGGGGCTACAGTATCCTTCCTTAATTTCCATACGAGTGTCTTAATTACCATTATAGGCGAGTTGCATAGTACTGTTTATGTTCGACGATAATTATTATAACTATTTTATGTTCGAACATAAATATTCATAAATATCTGTCGAGATTTCGCCAGTTTTATGTACTGAACAGAGCGCATGAGACGCAGAAAATGCCTTGTATTTGACCATGGCCTCCTCGATTACCCTACTATGACACCAGGCCAGGCAGTGATATTTAAATTAGAAGGCCGTGGATCTCAGTGCATCTAATTATCTAATTGCTCAAACAACTGTTTCTTGAGCTCTGATTGGTGGGAGAAACTGTTTCATAATGAAAAATAGTGTCATAATGAGCCTCATTATAGTACAGTTTTCTGACATATAATATTCTGGGTCGAACATAATAGTACATTATACAACAAGCCTATAATGGCAATAATTAAGACACGAGTATGTTTATAAAACGAGCGTAAGCGAGTTTTATAATTTCCATACGAGTGTCTTAATTAAACTACCATTAGAGGCGAGTTGCTTACGACTGTTTATGTTCGACGATAATTATAACTTTATTATATGTTTTAACATAAATATTCATAAATATCTGTAGGATTCAGTTAATTCAGTTAGTGAACAGGGCGCGCTGGCTTTGCTGACTGAACAGAGCGTATGGATGGGTCAAGGCACTCCGAAAGCAGAGACCATTCACTTTGCTTGCCAACACAGAAATATGTTGGATTTTGAGCGCATGCGCGAAGGTAACCTTACCTAATTGGTCACACAACTGTTTCTTGAGCTCTGATTGGTGGGAGAAACTGTTTCATAATGAAATATAGTGTTATAATGAGCCTAATTATGATACAGTTTTCTGACACATAATGTTTACATTTCGACATCGTCGAACATAAAGTACCGTATATTGCAGATTGTAAGTGTTCAATGTAATAATAAAAAGGAACAATTTCCTTGGAAGAGTAATTTTTGTTGCAACAAATACCGGTACACTTTATTAGAGTCAAACTTCAGAATGAAATTTAGTGATAAATTGAAGTTACAGGGGAACAATTTAAATGTTGCCCAAATAGTCCAGAAAAAACACCATCTGAATAAGCAACATTTACTCTCTATATAAAAGAAAGGCTTGATCTCCATCCTGTAATGGAATGACCCTATGGATGATTTGTTTGTTGTATCCATTGGGACAGATGACCTTGCTGTTTCGCCACTTAAAACAACCATAACTAACTGATGAATGTAGTTTACATACCGGTAAATAAGTGTAGGGTACATATATTTATATAAGCCTGCAGTAAAAGAGCATGGAAGTTGCTCAAGTTTGTATACCTATGCATAAAAGATTGAAAAGCAAAGGAGCTTGGAAATTAATAGCCTACTTTTTCAATTAAAGAGCGTGGAAAAATAAGATTCCGTTTAGGCCTAGGCCTATGTATCACTTCACTTCTCCTATTGCCGTGTATTTGAGGATGGCCAAAGTATTAGACTTCGATTTTTCTATTCGCTATGCTTTATTTACACAAAATTACACAATTAATTAATCCTACAGCGGCCTCGGTGGCGTAGTCGGTAGCATGCTGAGCTTCTATGCCCAAGATAGCGGGTTCAAACCCGGCCGAAGCCGTCGGATTTTTTAAGAGCGTTAAAAATCCCTCAGTATGCCTTCCTTCGGAGGGGAAGTAAAGCCGACGGTCACATGTCATAGATTTACGGCATGTTAAAGAACCTTCCACTAATTTCACCTGTGTGAAGCTAAATTGGATAGGTTAAGAATGTAAACAACGCTCTTAGGTTTCTACGTTCGTTGCCAAGAGCCGACTGCGGTGGCGTCTAGTAGCTAAGTTCTGAACTTGGCCTAGTATTCGTTGACGGTGGCGCTCGGCGGCAAAAGTAAGAACTATTTGAAAAATTCTAAGTTGCAGTAATTAAATTCAGAAAAGGATAACACACACTAATACAACCAACACAATTAACACCGGTTATCAGACAGATTCTACACACACCCAAAGTACACGGGGCTACATGACCGCGTTGTCGCAGCCCCTAAACATAAGAACCAACCAACCAATTAATCCTACACAGTGATCAGTACTTGGTATTGAGCCCATCAGAGGAGCTGCCAGGATAGCCAACAACCGCAATGACTTCCCTAACATCTCATCCGTCGGACCTAACTGCCGTGAGGATCAGGTGAACTTCCTAATAGGTCAAAGCGGCACGAGAAACTGTAGTCCACGGGGATCGTGGTACATGGTGACGAAGGTCATAGACTGCCTAAGGAAAGGTTCACCTTAAAAGCTAGACTGAGAAAAGAAACATCCAGACTTATGTAAAACACCGTGAAAATTTATTGTAAATTTTACAAACCCCTAGCCTAGTTCGGAGGGTTTCTATCGGCTAATCCGCAAGCTAATAAATAATCAAAAATAAAGAGCAAGTCCCTACCTGAGAAGTTACAGTAAACCCTCGCGAAAGATCTGTCTCACAATAATAAAGCAACAACAGCAACACTAGGAAAATGGTACGACGCAAAGCCCTAGGTCAAGTTACAAGATCAAGATAATATCAGAATTTACATTTGACAGGGTAGCAAAACAAATCTAAGTTAGGATGATACCATCTCCACATTTACATTTAACGTTAATTCATCTAGCTAAGTCCTATCAATTAATAACAAAATTTACGGCGGTGACGTCCGTAATATCAAACAATTACATTCAAAGCTAAGTGACCAGTCATAAAAAAAAACATCTAAGTCATTCTTAGGAACTCAGTGCTAATCAGCACACAAAAGGGTAACATAGAGGATTCGTACACTTTTACATCAATAAGTAAATAAATAAGACAACAGTTTTATTCAAATGCCTGCCTACACCTTGGTTTACTGTTTGTAAGCCATAGTCATCTAATGTGTGTAATTACGGTGACGACTGCGTAGTAAAGATTACGTCTAACATCGTATGGCCTGCGCTCCACCAGCTACGAACTAAAGGTTCGAGCAAGCTTCAGTCGCAACAAAAAGAGTGTCAGCTGTCCTCAAGTCATTTCCTCCAGGAAATACCTTCATTAGCACGGCTATGTCAGCAGGTTCCAAATGCAATGAACAAGGTTAAGTAGAAAGGATGTGTTAGTTAGCTTTTGTTTATCAAAATTATGCGTTTTATTATTAAGATGTCGGTTTAGGTTATCGTTGG
The DNA here is from genome assembly GCA_946902985.2 of Meconema thalassinum. Classification (NCBI taxonomy): domain Eukaryota; kingdom Metazoa; phylum Arthropoda; class Insecta; order Orthoptera; family Tettigoniidae; genus Meconema; species Meconema thalassinum. The sequence continues at coordinate 862,273,812 of OX336388.2, forward strand.
TTTATGGCGAATAATACTGACAAGCCTGGGCACGGAGCATCTCCCTGAGATCATCTCTGCCAAAAAGCCTCGACTCAAAAGTCGGAATACAATCAACGAGCAATAACAACTCGGACACACAATAACACAAGTTACCAGCGGCGCACAGCTCGCGTTCAATAACTCTGGGACGGGCCTGGACACAATCAGTTACCCTCCCTAAATATCTGGTCCACAGGAACAATCCCGGACATGGTACACAAAAATACCTTCATACATGAAAAACCTCCCTAACGGGGCTAGCCTACAACGTACTATAGAAACCTGACATAACTGTACTCGTCAAAACAACGGTACACGCAACAGCGTTTAACTAACAAATGACAATCTACAGAACATATGATCAGATACAAGAATGTACACTGGGTTCCATGAGCTATAATTGCAATGAAAGGGAAAGTGAATGCTAAAAGCATTCTGTCCTATGTTAACATCAGTCTGTCTCACTTAGAAGCATGCGCTCTCACACTGGCGCTGGGTCACAAAACCTGTTCGTGTCGCCGCAGGCTACAAGATTCTGCGCTGTATGACTCAACACACTAACTAGGCCGGCAATTTAAGCAAGATAATAACTGTAAAACTGGCCTCATAATAATACCTTTACCATAGGTTATAAACCTCGAAGAATATGTGCATAAAAAGCACGCTATAAATCTGAATACAATCATATAACTCTGTCTTTCACATCAAAGATATTTAAAAGGTAGCAATGTCACTCATTGCTGGAGCTATCTGCTCTCAAAGATGAAATACACTTCAGTAGTTGCTTGTATCAAATACCAAATAAACACGTGTCATCACACTTGACACTACAAAATAATAATTGTGGCGCAAATACCACTCTGCTGGATCTGCTTAATGATACGTTGGGAACAGGGTTCGATGCTAGGCAACGACAAAACGTCCCTTTTACTTATAAGGTCTACACATGACCTGGATGACTTCTGAGCTCATCTCAAATGAAATATAATGCAGTTACAAAACTGGTAATTACAGTCGATTACCCAAATGATACGACTACTCTAACGAAGTCAGGGGCGTAACATTAACTGGTTGCAAAAAATGCAGTTAAAGAAACATAACCATGGCATCAGATTGCCATAACTAGAGTCTGCAAAGACTTGAAAAATCACCCCAGATAGGGTTAAACAAAGTAGCCTCAAAATGACTACAGTCACGTTTAGCAATAGGCAGAAATTGGCGTCCTACGACGTCCATCAAACTGCACCAGGGTTGATCAAAATGTCAGACCCAAGGGTGACTCACAATCACTGTAGATAAATGACATCTAATTAGACTAATTACATTCCCTACCTATGAAATGGCTGTCACTAAGTTCGGTTGGTTCACAAACTACACTAATCTAACTATACCACCAGAAACTAGAACAAGGAAGGGTTGTACAAAACTCACGATATGAAGGAGCCCACACTTAGCTCTCTGTCCAACAACAAGGGTTGAACGAAAGCACCTCTGGCTTTCAGGATTGGCATCGCCCTCATCAGAACTTCCATCTGGGCTCTCCCAAAGACCAGGGTTCGGTCTGTCCCTGTAGTTGACCTCGTGAATGGACTGGACATGCCTAGGAAAGGCATCCTCGGTTCCTTCCTTCTCGTTCGATGTTCTAGAAGTTCCATAATCGTGCTGGTCCCATCCGAGACATCTCCCTCATACCATAATGGTATTAGCCCATGGTCTCGGCCTCGAACATGGTGTTGAAAAAGTTTACCACGTGGGCTGTAGAATAAGACTTGTAGTAGTTCATTATTATCACTTGAAAATTACAGTATTCGTCGCAGATATCACAGGCTTTAAATATAACTGGTAACACAGCCTTTACACTTTGCAGATGTAAATGATAAATATCCATGCACTGTTCTGCGGTTCCACACGTGTACAGACGCTACTTTTTCTATCACGTGGCATCCGTGAAATGGGCGTCGTTTTATTATAGATAAATTCACCGTAGCAATCTACGTATAATGTACTTTTATTATCACACTTGCTAAAAGTAATAATTTCACATTTACCTGTATATTTCCGCACCAGGTTCTCGGCCCTCCACAAACACGTGGGTGTAAAAATGTGGTGCTACAGAAATGTCGTAAATTTCACAATACTTGCCAAATAATTCACTTTACTGTACGTGTTGATCACTGCACATCAACAACAGTGATTCGTAGTATAATTGTGCTCGATGGCACCCGATAATGATTTCCACGCTGAAAAGCGGACTGTTTGCCACGTCTTATGCGACGGATATAATAACACGCCTACACAGGGCGGATTCTCCAGACGTAGTGCAAGGAACTGCGTTCCTCGTGGAAGCAAGTCGTCAAACTAAGTCGTTGAGCGACTACTTACATTTCTGTTTGCGTATCTGCAATGATATTACCTTACCTTAAAGCGAAAAAAACATTATCCAAAATGTTTCGATAATGCTGAATGACGAAATTGAATATTCTGAGTCTCGTGGAAAGATAAAAATGTTTAATAAGACCTCAGATAATTAATTAGCAGACTTCACCAAAGTCAAAAGTGCGATTCTCCGCTACTGCAAAGAGAATTGTATAAGCTCTCGGCTTCTCGTAGCTTTCTGGGTGTATTCAAAGGTTCTACATCCCATCATAAATGTGCTGTCGTGAAAAATATCACATGAACCTTAGCTCAGCGGGTTCAGTATGCATTCCTTTGTGTTTGATAACAGACTGGAGTCTTTGTGGCATGCTGTTCACCAAATTCATACAGTTTATTCTTATTTCTGGGTCATGCCAGATCTCTGTGAGTTGCTCCATGGCTTGCTTGGTAGTAATGTTACTCTTCTTCAGCTTCATCTTCATTTTCAATGGGGTTAAGATCTGGTGAGTTCCCTGGCCAGGGGAGCACAATGACTTCCTTTTCAGCCAACTACTTGAGTACTGACTTTGCAGTGTGACAGGGAGCCCCATCCTGCATCATGACACATTCCCCATTTTGATACCAGCCATTTGCTTTTGGCAGAAGTACTTCCTTCAGTACCCTAACGTACTGATACTGATTCATACTGTACTGTTTGTAGAAAGTGAAACACCCAAGGTCGTGTAGGCCTGCGGTACCATGCTAAGTGATTGAAATCGCAGAGAGATGGCGTGCACATTGGCTCACCAGTGCCCTCTGTCGTGGGACTGGACAGGTCAGTGTTCCGCACAGCTCTGTCGGCATGGGGCCGTCATACCAAGTGGAAACGTGTATGCAAGTGCAACGATGCCTCGCAGACTTCACAGGGTGGATTATCAGAATGTGAATGCGGTTGAACGGGGCAGAATGCTTGGGCTCTGGGAGGCGGGTCTGTCGTTCCGGGACATTGCGGCTCGTGCAGGGCACTCTGCGTCAACAGTATGCCGTGTGTGGATCCAGTGGAGAGAGGAGGGCCGTACCCAGCGACGACAGGGTACAGGACGACGCAATGTGACCACAGCGCGAGACGACCGCCATCTTCTCCGCATGGCCGTATCGGACAGAACAGCGTAGTCCTCGGTGTTGGCTCGACGTTGGAGCACTGCAACGGGGGTGGACATGTCTGCGTCGACGGTGCGTCGCCGTCTTTTGAGGGCTGGACTGGTAGCACGCATGCCACTGCATCGGCTTCCATTGACTGGGAACCGCCGATGCCTCCGACTACAATAGGCACATGCACGCCTACACTGGCAGGCTAAGTGGCGAAATGCAGTGTTTTCGGACGAGTCCCGCTTCAACCTGTTCTACAGTGATGGCCGCATACGCGTTCGACGCCACCGTGGAGAAAGCAATCAGGCAGACTGTATTGTTGAGCGGCATAGCGGACAAACACCAGGTGTAATGGTTTGGGGCGCAATTGCCTATAACAGGCGATCGCGCCTCGCACGTCTTGCGGGCAATCTGAACAGTGACCGCTACATCAGGGAAGTTTTACAGCCCGCGGCACTGCCCCTCTTGCAGGCCGTTCCACAGGCCATATTTCAGCAGGACAATGCCCGCCTGCATGTGACGAGGAATGTGCAAGCCTTCTTCGCAGAATGACGGATACCTCTGCTTCCTTGGCCTGCCCGTTCGCCTGACATGTCGCCCATCGAACATGTCTAGGATATGGTCGGTCGGCAACTTGTTCGTTCAGGTCCACCTGCCGCCACTGTTGATGCTTTGTGGAAACTTGTGCATCTTGAGGGACCTCACTTTGTAGGACAAGATTTTTGAGTTTTCTTACGCCTCTGTCACTGAGTTTTTTGTTTATGTCCACATTTCCCAGAACGGTTTGGCTGGTATTCTTATCCTTTATCACATTGTTCTTTGATTCGGCTGACTGATGTTTGGGATATATTCAATTTTTGAGCTATAGCCCTCTGCGAGTGAAACTTTTCTTGCAAAAGAACACGTGCAACTGCTATTTTTCTAGGAGATAAATCGCCTACCTTACCCATAACCTCACTTTTGTTTAAAACTCAGCAATTCTTCTAGGTTTGTGCCGTGTCTTGAGTGGGGTTTCGCCTAGGACACCAAGCTGGCTCATCGGCGGGCTCATGGTGTCCCCGCCTGGACCCCCACAGGAGTAGCGAACTGCGCGCTACCTCCCTTTATATAGAGTGCAACTGCAAATCTTTACTGCGAGAACTAAAAGCTCAAGCAGCCTTAACTTCCCTATGAAGGCTTCCTAGAAGATTTGCCGAGTTTAAATTCACTGGCCGTGAAAGTCAATATATCACTTTTGTTTCTTCACAGAACTTCACACTAAACTCTGAAAATACAATGCCTCTTTAGTGTTTCCTGAATTCAGAACAATGAAAAGAATAATTCTGAAAACTAATATAATAAGAAACTAATTCACTTAATATTTACAATATAACATTTCAGGCTAAAGAGGCTGGTATTACATTAACCACAAGATTAAACAACAGATGATTGCAGTGCTACCACAAAAAACAAAGTAATAGTAAAATTCCTTCTAAACATCCCAAATACATTGTTAAATAAATAATATTAACATTAAGAATGTTTTATGAAGAATAATGTGCTGATAAACTACAGTACCTGGCCACATTATTATAATCACTCCTTGATTTCTTTTATTCGTAAGGTAATGACGTTGTAGGTGCTTTGTTCACGAATGTATTGTTGAGGGAAGTTTATATACTGTCTTCTATGTGTGTTGGTAACAGTGCTATGCATTTGTAGTGATTCATTTGTTCCTGGTGATTGTTAATAAAGGCGGGTAGCAGTTTCGACTAGGCTGTGACTGTTGTGGATATTCTTGCTACGGGTGATCTTTTGGAAAACAGTGAATTTGTGTTTGTTTATTGTTCCAGACCATTAAATTAATACCTTCTCAGTTATTTCTAACATAGAACTATACTGATTACTTTATAATCGTAATGGGGAAAAGAAATTATCTTACACCCAGGAAAAAGGCTACCATTTCAGCGTTACTCGAGCATAGTGATTGTTCACAGCGTGAAATAGCCCGAAAAAGGGTACAAATCAAGCGTCTGAGAGTCAGGTAAAGAAAAAATTAGAGTTAGGAAAGGTTTAGAGTGTCGTCGTGTAGGAAACTACGGTGCACATAGGAATACATCGCCACGTGAAGACAGAAATATAGAGAAAGTCTGCAAGGAAAATCGGAAAAAGTCTATTAATCACGTAACTAGTGAACTCAATACCAGTGGTATGTTGGTATCTGAAAGAACTGTGTGAAGAATATTGTATGAATAGGCTACAAGTGCCATCGTCCATCTAAAAAAGCCTTTAGTCCCTGCTGCCATGATTAAGAAGCGACTCCTGTGACCAAGACAGCACAAATCATTCACAGTGGAAGACTGGAAAAGGGTAAGTATTACTCATTAACATCCAAAAATATTCAAAATGTTGTGTTTTATATCGTCTTGTTGAATTATATGCATTTACAACATCAGACACTTTCTTTCTCATGTGCGCTTTTCTGATGAACGTACTTTCCAATGTCTGATGGACAAAACAGAACTCATATGACGAAAGACAGACAAGAAACTGTACTCCTCATGCATTGCTAGAACTGTAAAGCATCCGATATCCATTATGGTGTGGTCAGTGATATCAGGGAAGGGTTGTGGTGGCCTTACATTGTTGAAGGGACGATGAAACAAGACCAGTATATCAGTGTGCTAGAGAAAAGGCTCATTCCTCAGTTGAAGGAATGGTTCCCAAACGGCGAAGACTGCATTTTATGCAAGATGGGGCAACTTGCCATGCAGCAAAAAGAGTAAAAGCCTTCCTACTACAGAAAACCATCGAACATCTGCCATGGCCAGGTAACTCTCCTGACTTAAACCCCAACGATAATGTATGAGAACTTGTGAAAAGGGAGACTGCCAAAGAACTCATAACAACCAAAATCAGATTTATTGAGAAACTTATCCGAAACTTATCCAAGTGTGGAATCACCATCCCAAGATCCAAAATGTTGTCCAGTCCTGCATTGAAAGTATGCCGCGGAGAATTGAGGTCGTAATCAAAGAAAAAGAAGGACACAAAATATTAGCAGTTGACAGTAAGCAGCATACAACTGAATTGTGTGCTGTTTTCCTAACTAAAAGATTTTGAAAACTGTTAAAGGTACTCATAATGTGGTTATCTGTATGTAGATACTCTGGTCAATGTTCATCAGTTTTCATTGAGAAATAGCATATATAGAAGCAAAATTTACAAAACCATCAAGTGATTATATTAATGTGGCCAGGTACTGTATACTTCTTTACTTTTTTCTCCTTGAGTCTAATAATTTGGCCATCGTCGTGTAGATTGTAGTCATTGCCGTGTATTTTGAAACAAAGAAATTATGTAGAATGACAGCTTACACCAAATGTCTTCTTTTCATTTATAACAGCTCGTGATAACAATTTCCCATCAGAATCAGGGTGTTAATAAGCCTAAGTAAGCAGCCTTTCAACGAGCGCACCATGCAGCTTGAGCGATGTTCGCCCCTTCCACCAGGCAAATGTAATCACTAAGGTTCGGATGTTATGGAAAAGTCATATACTTTTCCTGAGCTCATTTTACCCGAAATCTGAAAAATAAGTTTGAATGACGGGTCCCTGGCCACGTTTAAAGCAATTTGATGTTGCCTATAAATGCATATTTCTGCCATTTTTATTGTTTTGGTCATATTTGGTCATATTTTAGTGATATAAGGACATATTTGGTTATAATTTAAGCATTTTTGTTTAAATTGAGGCGTCATTAACAAGGTACGTGTTATCTGTGTCGAGTTTCAAACACAGGATTTCCGAATAGTGTAGTAGGTATATTTTTCTTTCTTTTCCCGGAACAGGCAGATAGCAGGTTTAGAAGATCTGATTCCAAGAAGGCGCTCCTCTACGGACCTCTTTTAGCACATCTTTCTGGACAAGTTGGATTGCGACACTGTACGCATGAGGTCACGGAACATGACGATAGTGTGCTTCCACCTTTCAACAGGATATCAAAAATATCACTTGTAAAATCGAAATATCACATGTCCGATACACTGGAAAATTGTTTTGGCACTTAAGACGTTTACTGTACGTAAGTGATACTCTACCTATCCCAAAAATTCATGTCATATTTCATAGATTTTTAGGTCATATTTTAGATTTTATGTCATATTTAGCTAGTTTTTAGGGCATATTTGCTTGCATATTTTGTACTTCTTTTGGTCTTATACTTGCGAACCCTAGTAATCACAAAGCAAGAGGCCTCACTCCAGCCGTGGGAGCAAGACATCCAGTAGAATTATAGAGATCAGTGGGAAAGACAAGCTTAGCCGCCCATTGGAACAGGGATTGCGAAATATGCTTGATGTTGCTGTTGACTTAGTAACATCATGGTCATGTAGCCCCGTGTACTTGGAAGCGCGTGTATGTGTGTGTGGAATTTGTCTGATAACCTGTGTTATTGTGATGGCTTCATCAGTGTGTATGTGTAATTCAGATGAGGATTGTGAAGGAGACGACTCTGGCCTTAAGATAAAGGAAGGAATGAAGCTTGTAGTTTAACGTGACCGTTAACCTTGTGATCGTGATTCACGGGAATCCGAACAACAGAACATGGCGTTTCACTTCAAAAATCTCACATGCATTGACAGCGAATCGAGCCCGGTCCACCTTTGTGAGAGGCAAACAGCTTGACCGCTGCGCCACCAAACCCCTCTCCAGCATTAAGATCGGTATCATACCGGTATTTGCTTGCAGTTAAAGCGGGAAACCACGGAGAAAACAGTTCTAGGACTTGAACTCACATCTTCTCCGTTCTGTCCCACGAGGCTCAGTGTGTACCTTTCCGACCAGAATTAAACTTTTTGTAGAGACGGGAATCAAACCCAGGATATCTGGATCTGGAATATAAATACGTACCTCGAAACCAAATGTGGTGGCGCAATTCAGCTTCCTACAATGGATTCGAATTAAATCTCAGACGTGCAGTGGAAAATCCTGTAAAGGAAATAATATGCACACACTACAGAGAATTAGTTATCTACAAATACTAACTACTGCTACGTTATATCCATGCTGTCTGGAACAACACCACGCCAGCAGGTATATAATTACAAATCATAGTCACAAATTATTTGACACATTTAAAACATATCAAGTCCCATTATGTACGTTATCATAAATTGCTCTTGGCGTTATGAATCAATAATCAAAATGGAGCTGATGTCCAGTTCTACCCCTTCGATGTAGGCGTGCTCGTAAAATCGTGCACCACGGCCACGATAGCAGTCGCAGGAAGTCCAGACATCGTAGGTTCGAATCCCGGTGCTGACAGCGGTAGAGTGGGGGGTTTCCCCGTTTATTTCCACACTCCCTCCAAGCAAATGCCAGGATAGTTGATGGTGATGATAATTGTTGTTTTAAGGAGCCTAACATCTAGGTTATCGGCCCCTAATGGTCTGGGGGATAGCAAAAATAACAATGAAATGGAAACCATAACAAAAATTAAGTTATCTGAAAATACTGACAAAAGGGAATTTAGAAGGAAAATACTCAAAAAAGGAAGTGATTGAAAAATACGCACAAAATGTAGTTTATGTTCAAAATACCTACAAAATGCAATTGAGATTGAAAATACGTAAAAAAATGCAATTGAGGTTGAAAATACTAACAAATTGCAATTGAAATTGATAATACACAATGCAAGTTAGATTGTAAAAGGCCGGTTCATATTCAATATACTTACAAAATGCAATTGAATTTGAAAATGCCCACAAAATGTATGGTAGATTCAAATACTCACAACATGCGAAAGCCCGCGATTAAAAATACTGTACTGACAAAATGCAATTTAGATTGAAAATACTTACATAATGGAGTTTAGATTTTAAAAAATACTTACAAAATGCCATCTAGATTGAAAATACCTACGAAATGTGATTGAGATTCAAAATACTCACATAAAAAGCATTAGAATGTGACTGTGCTAGTTTGAGTTTATTTTTTGACTTACAGTATATATCACATTATCGGCTTATCGAAGTCCAAGTATTTGGTTACAACTTATAAGTGTACCTTGGCTAACTAGAGTTGTAATGGGGATTGCATTGAGCGTTTGGTCGGCTACTTCTATGGAGCTAGCCAACAGGTGGGAATCCTCTGTCTTGTTCGAGGTTAGTTGATTTTTGTCATTTATAGATAAGTTTGTGCATTGTTCGACCATGTAGAAGCGACATATTGAAGGTGACAAATTAGGATTCGGCAGAATTCTATCCAGGGTTGGATGACTTCATATTTTTGAAATTTTATGCGATGTTCCGTATCTTTATACCTGGCTGGAAGCAACTACATCCTTTCAGCAGCGACGTCCGATAGACAGTCCATTAAGGTAGATTTACATTAACTTTTAATCTTGTTCTTTTATGTATAGTATTTTCAATTTTTTTTGTGAACTATCATTTATTTACATTCTAATGCTTTTGTAAGGATATCCATTTTCTCTTTGTATTTGTTAACATAGTTTCTAAGATTCTTTTAATTTAATTTACGCTGACGAAGGTATCATTGTTATACCGAAACATGTACGTTTTAATTTAATTATTAAACTTCTTAGTGTTTGACAAGGCGGATTTTAAAATTGGAGATTAACTAGTAGCATGACAAAATTGAAAATTAAAAAAAGAAAAAGTAAAAATATTGTTTTCCATATCTTGCAAATGTTTAAATTTAATCTCCAGAAAATATAAGGTACTTCTTCTTTTCAGGATGCCTGTCTGCTTCGAACGTTGGCGATTATTCTGGCTATGGTGTCTTTATTGGTCGCTATCCGGAAAAAATAGGTGGATGTTTATCCGAACCATACTCTGTGGTTGGCAAGTCAGGATATTCTTCTTCGTCCTGGGGCTCATTTTCCTTCTATTTATCCTTCCAAAATGCATTGAAGTAGTTCGTATCTGCCTCTGTTCCTCATTATGTGACCCAGGTATTGAAGCTTACGGCATTTAACAATAACGGCTATTTCTTGGGTTGTATTCGTCCTTCGTAATACTTCTTGGATGATAATCTTTAGAATCCTTCTGTATAACCGGGGCTACATGACCGCGTTGTCGCAGCCCCTAAATTAAGGAACCAACCAACCTTTTGTATAACCATAGTTCAAACGCGTGTAGTTTTAAAATAGTTTCTTTCTTCAAGGTCCATGTTTCTACGCCATACCGAAGCACTGGGTATATATAGCATTTGAGGAGTCTTATTTTTGTGGTGAGGTTGAGGTTATGACTCTTGAAAATCGAGTCTATTTTAAGAATGGTATTTAAAGAAGCAAAACGCTTAAAACAATAACCAAAATAAAAAATATAATTCTTACAATATTAGTACAACTTGCATGCATAAAAACATTAAAAGTATCTCTTCAGTAACGATGCTCTCAAAATTAATGCAGTTGCACATGAATACGGTATACACATCCACACTTTACAAGTTCCCCCCAGGGGCTAGTGGGAAGTGGGTTGGCGACCACAGGACCCCAACTGAGTCCGGCATTGCTTCCACTTACTTGTGCCGGGCTACTCTACGTCTTCATTCCTGCCGACCTCTCTTGGTCAATTGTTCTCTTCCAACCCCGACGTTATTAGGGTATCCGAGGCTTAGGGAGTCTCTTCCTTTCCCCTCTTTAATTGGCCCTTGTCTCATCTTTCCTGATACCCTCCTTCTGCGAGGGGTCAGCCTTCTTTTTCTTTTCATGTTATCCCCTGCCTTCTGCTCAAGGCCCTCAAGGAGGCAGGGTGTGTGTAGCTCCAACACTTCTGTTGCACTCTCAGGGGCTCACGGCCGGTGAGTTCGGGAGTTGGCGATCCCGAGGGATTCCTGAGCTGGGTTCGTTTTTTTTCCCTTTTTCAATGACTTTGGGGCGGGCCCTCTTCTTTCCTATCTGACATTCATGGCTCTCCTTCCTTCCAAGCCCCACAATCCTCATTCTTCGAGGGTTGAGGGCATTCCTTTTCTTTCTGTCCTTTATTTGCCTTATCCTATATTCGTTTACCATCTCTTCTTCTAGCATGTAAGTCTGTAGTTTGTATTAGTTATAGCTTTCATTCTCATCTCATCTTTCACTATCACCTAAACCATTGAGGGCCGATAACCTAGATGTTAGGCCCCATAAAACAACAATTATCATCAACATCATCACACTTTACAAGTACAAATATGTGCTCAATTTTTCAAGAAATGAGAGTTTTTTGATTTAATATCAAGAAGAACGTACATTTACAACACACATCAACAGGTGCATATGACCTTGTTGTTCCACCCACTAAAACAACAGGTATTATCATCATCAGAATATACTACCCTGTCAAACTTTGAATGCACCACTGGCAATTATTCGAGGTTGGTCATTGTCAAACTAAAATTCCCTGGGTGTGATGAAAATTTCGTGATAATTCCCTGACTTTTCCAGAATTTTAAAATTCCCTGTTTTTCATAATAGGCCTAGTAGACACCCTGAATATATCTAGGTATAGGTTACACTCATGTCTATTAGGAAAGGGATTTTCGAGATCTATGAGAAAACGGGTCAAGTATATATTGCAATCAGTTTCGGTTAGTGGGATTATGGTGTCCGCGGTGACGTCGCAGAGCGTGGAGGGCAGAAATTGGTCCACCTCTACTTATCCATCTATCACCAAATCTGTTATTTCGAATCCAACGGACATTAACACTAAAATGAGGAGGTGCTCAATCGAGCATGAAGTAGGCTACATGTTTTGTCGCACAGCGAAAGGCACATCTGCTAAGTCGTATGGCAACAGGGCCATGTAAAACAAAACACTGGCGGTGCACCTACGATAATGACAACGTAACCAGACGTAACCAAGAGTGCGTGTTCCCCACGATTGTAACGTTCTGTTCTTGTGTGTTTCCCATGATTAATGAGTTGGAGACAATGAGGTATAACATGGAAACAAAGCGTTTCCGGACCCATGTTCATATAACATAATTTCTTCGTCTACGTGTGAGGAATGCGTCCTCCATTTTGTGCCGTACATTATTGTTACAACCTGTATAATTGTATCAGGATAGGGATGGGGTAGTTGCCCCGGGGCTTGAAGCAAGGAACTGTCCTAGTACACTAAACCTGCCTAAACCGGACCCTCTATATACCGGAAACTTGGACTAACGGAAAACAAAATTCGGAACGGAGGTATTTCCTATGTAAAATGACACTGTAAACCGGAAAACCGCCTAACGTGGAAAAGGAAAGAAATTCCGGAACTGTAAGCGTAAATAACCTGACTAAGGCGGATTATCTTATCCCTAATACAAAGCTATGTAGGCTACTAAATTTTTAGCGCAACTGTACTCGCACCAAAGTTCTAGGAAACATCTATATATTTAAAACACCTAGGTGATTTTTGTTACCGCGAGATTGAGAAAACGTCTTAACCGATTGACTTCGTAATGTATTCTAAGGAGAGCTCTTGCCATGTAGATTTGCAGAGTGTCTTTAAAAGGAAAATATATGTTAGGGTATATTTTTAAATTATTAAATAAACACGTAATATTTGTCGCTCCCGCGTTTGCGCACAATGGATCTATTCCACCAGAGAAATGGCGTATCCCGCCACGTCTTACTGACATCTTTGTTCATGAGAATTAAAAAGGGGGGAAATATTGTTTTGGATCTATGGCTCAAACTTTCAGAGGAGGCAAATCACTTAATGGGCAACCGGGTGAGTTAGCCGTGGTCGTTACGGCATGACTGCTGGCAGTCGCTCACATCCGGGAGGCGAGGAGGCTCGAATCCCCCCGCCGGCAACTTTGAAGATGGTCTTCTGTGGTTTCCCATCTTCCTTCCAGGCAAATGCTGGGGTTGGTCCCTAACTATAGGCCACAGCCGCTACCTTCCAATTCCTCGCCCTTACATTCCTCCCCAACGGTACTTGTAGCTCACCCATTGGGTGTCCGCCTCGAAGCAGCTACAAAAACTGGAGAGCCGAACAAGTCCTCGGATACTCCCGGCACAAATAGCCATACGCTAAAAAAAACTTAATGGGCAGAGAGTTATAATCCTTCGACTTGATTTAAAATCTTCCGATAAAACACTTCAATTTTCCAATTTATAATTCTCTTGGCGTAGTTTATCACAATCAATAAAGGTCAACGGGAAACTCTGGAACGAGTAGGTCTCTATTTACCTCATCAAGGTTTCAGTCATGGCCAGTTATATGTTGCGAAGTCGATCTTTCGACGCCCTTAAAGTTGCAACAGTGTCAAAAAGTAATCGTTCAAAAAAGGCATACTCTATAAGAGAATCCTTCAGTAAATCCTTCCCAATGACCGTCATGTTTTGACGGGTATCAACTAGTTAAATCTAATTTTTCTTCAAGGATGCAGCAGGTATGCTATATTTCACACATCTGTAAGTGGATGGAATGTACCGTTACTTCCTCGAACCTTCTCGTGATACACAAAGTTTCCTTCTGAGAAATGAGAGTAGAAGCACGAGAAGAAGAAAACAGTGAACTTGAGTGATCTTTAAAGGTGTTAATTTTACTGTGTACTGCATTTATTTCTTCTTCAAGTGCCTCGTCCTCCAGGAACATTGGCGATCAGTAGCATGATCTGCTGTTTGCTCATTGCTGTTCTAAACAGTGACACTGTATTAAGTCCAAACCACTGGCTTAAGTTCTTTAGCCAGGATATTAGTCTGCGTCCTGGACCCCTAACGCCATCAATCTTCCCTTGGATAATTAATTGCAAGATGTGGTATATGTTGTTGCGCATGAAATGCCCAAAGTATTCTAGTTTTCTCCTTTTGATGATACTAAGAATTTCCGAGTCTTTGTTCATACGCCACAGTACTTCCACATTTGTCACTTTAGCTGTTCATGATATCCTTAAAATCCTGCGATACGTCCACATTTCAAATGCTATCAGTTTCTTACTTAAAACCACGGTAAGTGTCCATGATTCAACTCCATAGAGCCGGACACTAAAAACGTAGCATCGAAGCAGTCGGGTGCGTAATGACAGACTTAAATCACGGCTGGTTAAAATTTTTCTCATTTTCATGAAAGAACTTCTGGCCTGCTCAATTCTATAGCGAATTTCTTGGCTTAAGTAACTGTAATTCAGTGACAATGACTTCTAAACATAAGACACTTACTTACACTGGAGGAGAAAATTGAAGTTATTGAAGAACACGAGAAAAACAAACGTCCGGCTAAAGAATTAACTGTGTTGTTTAAAGTGGGAAAAACTCAAATTCTTCATTGTAATCCTATGCGATATTACAGTATTTCTTTGTAGTGTATTGTGTCTTATTAAAACTCAACCCTTTGTAAAACGGAAACCTGCGAAAACGGAAAAATAAATCCAGAACAGTTTCGTTCCACTTTAGGCAGTTTCGCTGTGTTTGTCTGGAGGGAGTGTGGAAGAAACCGGGGAAGAACCACACTTCTTCTTCATTCCTAGCGTGTATCCCGCGATGGTGCAGGGTCCGCTTGTTTGTTGCTGTTCGCCACTTCTTCCTGTCAAGGGCATCTTCAGGTTAAGTCCACACATCACCAAGTCTTCCTTGATTCTGTCCAGCCATCTTTTCTTTGGACGTCCACGGGGTCGATTTCCTCCATGATCGTATTGGAGAGCTGTTCTTGCCACAGAGTTCTCATCACTTCTAGTGACATGCCCATACCACCGAAGCCGTGTTTCTCTCATTTTATCGGTAATGGCTGCAACTCCCATCTGTTTCCGGATATGTTCATTCCTGAGATGATCAAGCCGTGTAGCACACATGGACCAACGTAACATTTTCATCTCCATGCCATGTAGGGCTTGTTCATGCTTGGTTGAAGCTGGCCAACATTCTGTGCCGTCAAGTGCCACTGGTCGTATCATGGACTTGTAAACTTTCCCTTTCAAAGGGATAGGAACTTTCTTATCGCACAGCATTCCTGTGACTTGGCACCACTTCATCCACACAGTGTTAACTCGTGCTCGAGCATCGAGAAGCGTTTCGCCATCTGAAGTGATAAGGGAACCGAGATATTTCAAGTGTGAAATTTTAGTGAGATGCTGATGAAAGAACCACACTCTTGGCATTAATTCCACCAAATAATGGAATACTTAATTTACTGCAAACAAGGTGGACTTCTCATCCAATGCAATCATTAAGCCATCATGCGCTTTGTAAGTTTTGTAACCTTTTTCTTTTGGCTCTTTGTAATAATATCACGACCCTATAAGCTTAGTTCAAGACGAATAGCATTAAAAGAAAATGAACTTTTTTAAATCAGGAAAGTGAGATCAACTTGATAAAGGTTTAAATATCACCACAATCCTTCCATGTCTTGACTGCTCGGAAATACACAATGTTTCAGGCTACATGTTAAAACTAGCCCCGTTATTTCTGCTTCTAATCTGCACTTCATGTAACAACTGATGGTAATACCTTGGAAAGAAACATCATAAAGCTAGCAAACGGTTAGTGATACTTACGATAAAGTAGCCTACTCCATGGATGATCATTCATCGTTTTCTTCTGCTTCACACTTCCCCTTTTCAGCCACATTCCGCCCTCCAAGTCAAATTAAATGTCAGTCTGAAGAGCTCTGCACAGATAAAAACGAAGTGTTTTTACCAATCAAAATACTGAACGCACTCTTAGCATATTATAACTTAAATAACATCTAAAATACTCACTTCATCAAAACACAGCGCACTTCAGATAATGGAAATCCTAAGCACAGTTTCTTGATAATGAGGTAAGGGAAAGGCTCCAATATCAGGCCCAAGATAATGTGACAGGACAATCAGCTTCCATGTCTCCTTGGTTCAAAAGGTTAGCCCCAGTATTCACACGCGTGTTACAAGCAACACCTACAATAAAACCATCAATTGATATGAAAAATGTTCAGTTGCTTCAAAATTCACTCCTTCTTCCCCTTATCATTATGTTGTAAGTACATATTTCATATAAGAGTCCTATATTCTGTATATAATATTACCTACCAGCACAGTTCAAAATATGTTAGTAACATGACAAGCAAATGTTTTGTTATTATGTAGTTCGAGGGCTGGTTTATTTTTCAAGTTCCGATGGACGGTATAAAAATAACAGATTGACATACCAAATGTTTGCGTGTTTTATTCGTATGTCTCAACATATTCGCCAAAACGATTGAAACATTTGTCGTATCGTTACATCAGCTTTTCAATACCCTCGGCAAAGAATTCTGCCGCCACTGAGGTGGGTACGTCTCGACAGTCTCCTGAAGTGTTTCATTTCTGGCCATACCTTCAATTCTTGAAAAATGTGAAAATCATTCAGCGCTGGTTTGTATTAAACAGCAGATGGTCCAAAACTTCACACTAAATTCATTGAAAAAACTTTGGCACAGTGAGGTCGTGAACGATTTTCATCTTTTTCGAGAATTGAAGGTATGGTTGGGCGGTAACTCCTCGCCAAAAAGGGAAAACTTCAGGAGACTCTCCAGACGTACCCACCTCAGTGGCGGAAGAATTTTTTGCTGAGGCATTGGAAAGCTGGTGTAGCCTAACGATACGACAAATGTTTCAATCGTTTTAGCGATTATGTTGAGACACAAGAATAAATCAAACAAACATTTAGTAGTAAAATCAGTTTGGTATGTCAATCTGTTATTTTTATACAGTCCATCGGAACTTAAAAGAAAACAGCCCTCGTATAACACAAGGCACGACAAATCCCGGAATACACGTCATCATGGCGCATAACGGATCAACACTGGCGCCTTACATCTCCTTTATTTCAAAATTCGTTTTGTTTGTTCTTGTTATCTATTCATTTAGAGGGGGCCCATATCGTGGTGTAGCGGCTAGTATCCCGGTGTAAACAGTTAGTGATACCAGAAATCACTCCACGGATGATCATTTATGTTTTTTTTTCTTCTTCAAACTTTTAATTTTAATTCTGGTGTGAAGGCTGTAACGGGGTACACTCAGCCTCTTGAGACAAAACGGAGTAGAGGATGGTTCGATTCCCCCCTCAGACATCCTGGAAGTGGCTTTCCGTGGTTTCCCACTTCAACTCCAGGCAAATGGTGGGATGGTTCCTAAGTTAAGGCCACGGCTGCCTCCCTCTCAATCCTTACATGAATTACAAATTCACATACTAGTACAGCCATCACAAAAAATAACCTGATTTGTTGCAGCCCCTAAAATAAGCAACAACAACAATCATGTGGGGGTTTTACGGCATCATGGTTATGTAACTGTACTTGGACGTGTATGAAATCCGTCAAACTGGTGTTATTGTGATGACAGTAATAGTGTGCATATTTGAAATTATAGTAATATTTTGGAAGGAGGCGACCGTGGCCATACGTTAGACACCATCCCAGCATTTTCCTGGAATTAAAGTGTCGGGAAACCACGGTATACCAATTCTAGGGTGGGTGAGATGAGATTCCGTTCCAAACCACAGATCAGAATTAAATTTCTTGGTAGAGTAGGGAATAGAATACAGGGGCTCTGGGAACGCAGTCTCAATACGAAACATGAGACCAGAGAAGGCGACATATATATAATAATCAGGAACTGCATTTCGTGAATCGTGTACTTTCTTCCCCCACATTACTGATCAGAATTCAATGGTCTTTAAAATAGTTTGCATAGCCTATTAAACTAGAGATTAACAAAAATTATTTCTCAGTTTGTAAAATAATACAGATAGATAGATAGATAGATAGATTTAATTTGTTTGGCAAGATTAGGGCCAGATTATACAAATGCTAAGTAATCAACAATACAAATACAACTTAAATCTAACGATATTACAATGTTGATATAATATAAAATACATATGAAATGGATTAGCTTGATAATGAACAATACAAATACAACTTAAATCTAACAATTTTACAATGTTTATACAATATAAAATACATATAAACTGGATTAGCTTGGTGGTGTAGGCGGTAAATTGTTGCATTGCTAGGGTGAATAACTGAGATACTTAGAAGTAAGTTTAAAATTACAGTAAGGTAAGAAAATACTGAAAAAAAGTAGACTAATGATGGTGATGAAGATGATGAAGATGATTAGTCGTTACTGAAGGAGGTTATTTAGATATCTAAATAGAGAGTAAATGAGAAAGTGAGAATTCGAAAGTTTGAATATATGTAATACGACGTAAGAATATAAGCATAAGTGTTGTGTTCAACCTTCATTTACCTAGTGAGTACTGGTATGTACTGCGAAATACGAAACATCTATAGAGCGTCTCAACCTTAAAAGACAGTATGGAATTAAATGTAGTAGTTGCCTCTCACTCGCACTCCTATGTCCTGCAATTAGCTTCGTCCTCTTCCACCCCGGCGATGTTGCCATTTCCCAATAATTGAAAGTGACAAATCTAAGAAACTGTTTGCGTGGTCTTATAGAGAATTTTCCGCTCTTTATGATGATGTAAACATAAAAGCCATAAATAATTAACACAAGGCCCAATTTTCACAATTAGGATATTTTAGCGCGTATCTATATTTTTGCAAATATAAAACTTATCACGCCATAGATAATGAACTAATGATCGCAACAGATCAAGAATTTATTTTTAGATTGCCTGATGTTGGTAGAAGATACTCTATTTCTCAGGGCAGTAATTATTTTCATAGTAAGGAAGTTATGAATTGTTTTCTTAAATGTTACTTGAAAAATCTGAGATGGTATCACAGGAAAGTCACGTAGCGACAAACCTTTTTGCTATTGACTTTACGTTGGTGACTAAGCGAGAAGAAATGTTCATTAATATGTGAAAAAGTTTTTTAAAACAAGCCCGAGCTTGACATCAGATAGCATTCATAAGTTATCGCACTTATTCCTCCCGCCCACCGCTGACGCTGCGTAAGTTTGTTTACCCAGGCGCCAGTATCTCCCCGACTGATGGTGTGATGGTGTGAAGTTAAAAAGTGAAATGAAGTGGTCCTTGAGTTCTTTATAAATTGTCCGCCTCGTTGCGTACCGTAGTGGCTAGCATTCCTGGTTGTCACCGTGCTGGCCCAGGTTTGAATCCCGGCTCCGCCAAGAAATTTAATTCTGGTCTGAGGGCTGGAACGGGGTGTACTCAACTTCATGAGACAAAACTAAGAAGAGGCGGGTTCGATTCCTACCTCAGCCATCCTCTAAGTGGTTTCCGTGGTTTGCCTTTGTTCATCCCGGGAATAACATATTATAATATTATCATATTCATGAATAATTGAAATATATAAATTGTTATAATGTGTGCATTAAACTCGCGCTCTGAGGTTCGGCGTATCATATCTAAATATTGTAGCGTTGTTCGCTGCAAGGTATGAGCTACAGTTATATACAACAAACACATATTCTTGGAAATTTCCCGAGTTTTGCGTAAAAGCACGCCTGTATACGAGTTATATTACATCATGTGCCCGCCCTTGCAGAACTTTGTATATGCAGTAGATCTGGCATCAGCGCGCCCCATTTAATGCGTACTGTCTTTTAAGGTAGAGACGCACTATAGAGCACATTATCCCTAGCAATACCATGCTATTTTTCAAACCTCGGGCTACCAACGGTGGGGGGGATTTTGTGACCACCATAATAAATTATTTTTATGTGATAGGCATTATTCTTTAATCAACATATCTTGTATTTTGAACCTTAAATGAACCTTACATGGCAAAAATATAGCTCAATTAACAATAGTTGCAAACAAAATTTAAAAAAATCATGAAAGAAGAAGTTCACCGATCATACTCTTCGCCATCTCTAACACACGTGGAACATACGAATGTTCTTTACTGTGTTTTCCGCATGTGTACCTCTTGCAACCAGAACCAATTATGGTGGTTTTGTTAACTTTGTTATAGCCTACTTTTGTCCTTACCACAGTGCACAGAGGCACACGAACTACCAACGGGGGGTTTCCGTGTCCACCAAAAGAAAATTGTTAATATCTTCTACAAGAATTAACATTTAAATAAAGTAAATGTGTGGTTAGGTAATCCGATACAAAATAGTCAATAACTTAACTTTCTGCACAGTGGGCTAAGCGTAGAAAAGTAATACCATGAATAAACCGTAAAAAATGGAATTGCTGGGCATGAAATATTAGGGTTATTGCAATAATATGACTACAACTGTAGAAAGAAAAAGTCCACAATAACTGAGACGCGGTTGTTCATGCAAAATCATATTTTTGAATGTTCATGCATATTTTGGTTATTTTGGCATAATGCATCATATTTTCCTCCATTTCCTGTTTAAGTGCATATCTCTGCTTGAGAAGGGCGATATTCTAATTTCCGGTTGTTTGTAAGCGCTTTTTGTTACTTATGTTCTTTAAGTCGTGTATTTTGATTCGGACTCCGAGAGTCTATCACAGAATAATACTGAATTTATTTTATTACCTGGTACGTTTCAGTCCTTTTACAACTTAATATGAATTATTTTTATTCACCATTCACTATGTAAATATTGTACAATTATTTTCATTAAAAATATCAATGGCTATTAAAATTGTATATCAGGAACACTTAAAAATTAACGTAATAAAATAATTATCGATGGTCAACACCGCTTGAAGTTCCGTAAAATAACATATACTAATTAGAACTGTTTCTTAGTAGAGATATTTTTAAAAAATGGCAGTTATATGTCAGTCTGTTCATATTTTCTTGATATTCAAAATATAAACGCTAACGAATAAGGAGTGATCGTAATTGCCGTAGTTATTTCATGGTGTATATTTTTTGAAACGTGATGCACATTTGACCAATCATTAGTGCATTTGTTCATGCATATTATTCATTCATTTAATAGTGCATGAACTTCCGGGCCTTAATAATCTATAGTAATATAATAAAGCTGAAGAGTTTGTGTGTTTGTGTGTGTTTGTGATTAAACGCGCTAATCTCTGGAAGCACCACTCGGATTCTAAAAATTATTTTTTAATATGATAGCCAGATTCAAGAGGAATAGTTTAGGCTGTGTTAAATTTCGGACAGACCACTCCATTCCCTGCATTTAGGCCCTTTGGCACAAATCTACACCGTCCCTCCTAATTGCACCAAATTATACATACACTTTGAAACCCTGCTGGTAACACTGTCCACTTTTTTTTTTTTGACAACGCTCTCCATTCCCTACATTTAGAATAACAAACAAACTGAACTTGAAAACCATGTATTAAGGCCCTAGAATCAGTCATATCCGTAGTGGTGTAACTGTAAGAGTATTTTAATAAGTCTATTGTTGACTGGCAATTCGGGCTGCATCACGTCGCCCCTACCAGTGTTCTGGTGCAAAATTGCGAAAATAGTTAAATCTTGGCTGCTTATAAATTGCAGTTACGGGGAGTAATTAGTGCAAAATGATTTCTTTTGCCCCTTAAAACAGTTCTCATCAAGAACGTATTATGCATCTGTATAAGTGCAATGGTGTTGGTGCAATACATTGAGGTTATCAGCTGCAATAAGCGTTGGTGTTTTCAAATTTACCGTAATTTATTCCGAACCTTATCGCTGAGCGCTGAGCGGTAGTATAAAGGATACTATTGCTACCTCAGGAGCTCGGGACAGCCGAAGATTTCCAAAGTGTTCTGATTATTTTCCTACGGCGCAATGCGACAAAAGACGACACTATTGGTCTCTACATTTCTAACAGACAATGAGATATAGACCCTAGGCAGTGTCTTTCATTTCACTTACTCCTCTTTCTAATCATTTTTAGAAATTTGTTTGTAAATTACATGTGTCAGTTCTGTAGTTAGTAAATAGCCGTTTCCCTATTCATTATTATCATTAGGGGGAAATGATCTAAATGTCACGTCCATTATACTGTAATGCTTATCACCCTCACTACAACCACCACTACCACCACCACCACCACAAAAAATTATATTTAATTATTTTTTTCTGGTATTTTAAGTATCATGTGCCAGTTCTGTAGTAGTATTCATTATCATCCATAAAACAAATAAATCCACCGGGCGAAGCCGGGAACGACTGCTAGTAGCATTAATAAATGTAAAACAAAAATTTGGAATGCAGCCAAAATAAATCAGAAACTTCTATGGACATCCAAATTGGCAGGGGAACTAGGTTGGCTCAGTCAAGGAAACCATTTCTACAGAAAAGGAATCTGTTGACATCGAATATAGATTTAGATATTAGGAAGTCATTTTTGAAGGCCTTTGTCTGGAGTGCGGCGCTCTATGGAAGTGAAAATTGGACTATTGGTGCAGCAGAAAAGAGGAGAATTGAAGCGTTTAAAATGTGGTGTTACAGAAGAATGATGAAGATCAGATGGGTAGATAGGGTTACAAACGAAGAGCTATTATGACGAGTGGGAGAGGAGAGATGTTTCTGGCGACTGCTAATGAAGAGAAGAGATAGGTTGGTAGGACACATACTAAGACACCCAGGAATAGGAAGCTTGGTTATGGAAGGAAGGGTCGAGGACAAGAACTGTAGGGGTAGACCAAGGTTATAATATGTTAAACAGATTGCCTCGGATGTAGGGTCTGGTAGCTATGTAGAGATGAACCGATTAGCTCAGGACAGGGAGGCATGGAGGGCTGCATCAAACCAGTCATATGACTGAAGACTTAAAAAACAACTGCTATTGACCTACGGCAACACACTGGCAATGATTAGAAAGTTCATAAAACATTCTCTATTTGGCTGAAAATCAAGGTACTGACTCAGCTGCAAAGGTTAATTAAACTGAAATGAGTAGCACTATCGGTAAAAAGCCTGTTAGAAAGGAACTGAACCACAAAGCAGAATTATTCATGGAAGACTCATATCAGACCCACACATGTTGAAATCACATGTGACACTGATTACGCGTTTCCAGTTCAAAGGGAATCCACACGCAGACTTCACTTTGCAAATTGAAACGTACACAAATGATATGTTAACGAGGTGTCATTCAAAGTTGATGTCTTCGAATGTGTGTAACCTACACATAAATTATGCAGAAAAAAGAATTGATTTAGGTTTAAAGAATTTAAATTAACCTCTCCCTTTATACTGGTAGAAAGCTCTGATTGCATACCTCAGCTAGCAAAGCAGCGTAATGTAAATGGAACTAAATCAAACTAGTAGCGGATTTAGGATGGTGGTCAACATTCCCCTACCATATACAGCAGTACGTTCATCACTATGAATTAAAAGAATAATTAAGGCAGCTTCGGTGGCGTAGTTGATAGCATGCTGAGCTTCTATGCCCCAAGGTCGCGGGTTCAAACCCGGCCGAAGTCGTTGGATATTTGTAAGAGCGTAAAAATCCCTTAGTATGCCTTCTGGCGCGGCGGTCCCAAGAACTTTCCACTAACTACACTTATGTGAAGCCAAAATTTGTAGGTTAGAATTGATAACGCTCTATTAGTTCCAACGTTCGCCGCCAGGTGCTGAGTGTGACGCCATCTAGTAGACAAGTCCGCAAGCAAGGTGTCGTGGACGGTAGCATTTAGTAGAGAATGTAGGAACTACTTAACATTACTATCTGCAGTCCTTACTTGAATTAAGAAACGGATAACACACACTAATACGGACATCACAATTAACACCGGTTATCAGACAGATTCTACACACACACCCTAAGTACACGGGGCTACATGACCGCGTATCGCAGCCCCTAAACTAAGGAACCAACCAACGAATAATTATACAGATCCAGTGCAATAAAAAGACATGATGGTAGGTAAGAATGAACCTCACCGGTACCCTGATAATATTTTTCGACCACCTTGTGGTGTAGCGACAAGCATTATTGGCTGTCATCCCAGAGGTCCGGGTTAAATGCCAGCTCTGCCAAGAAATTTTAAGTCTTGTCAGAGGGCTGGAACGGGGTACACTCAGCCTCGTGAGGCAAAACTGGGAAGAGGAAGGGTTCGACTCCCACTTCAGCCTACCTGGACTTGATTTTCCGTGGTTTCTCCACTTCTACTCCAAGCAAATGCTGGGATAGTTCCTAACTTAAGGTCACGGCCGCAACATTCCCAATCATATTCCCAATTACAAAATAACACACACATTAGTACAGCCATCACAATAACACAGTTTATCACACAAATTCCACCCCACCCCCAAATATCACGACGTCACAGCCGCTAAATAAGCAACAACAACGATAATATTTATACACTCACCTAAAAGTTAAGTAGGCCTACATACAATTGGATGTAATGCAGTGCACATGCATAAGCCTACTAGGGAAGGTAATGTAAATGATTCGTTTTTGTTGTTGTTGTGGTGTTTGAAGCCATATTTTCAGTGTTGCCTTAGTAAACAAGAGTTTAGTGCTTTTCAGTCGGTCAACACGAATGTACCCAAAAGAGATGGGTTATGCCCTAATCCTTGTTGTTGTTGTTATTATAAATAATTCGTTTCAAGGAGTAGGGACATCTTGGACATCAGCCACGTGTACTTGTGTGCGTGATCAATTTGTCTGATAACCTATGTCCTATGATGACTGTCGCAGTTTGTGTAAGTGTAATTATTGGATTCGGGAATGGAGTAGGAGCCCCGGGACTTGAAATAAGATGGTACATCGGCATTTGCCTCGATGGAGTATGACAGTCAAGACTCAACACACCCAGGGACAGGTTCAAACCTGGCCTAAGTCGTTGGATTTTTAAGAGCGTTAAAATCCCTCAGTATGCCTGCCTTCGGAGGGGAAGTAAAGCCAGCGGTCATGGATGTATGCCATGTAATAGAACCTTCCACTAATTACACTTCTGTGAAGCTAAATTATAGGTTAGATTTGACTAACGCTCTTAGGTTCCAGCGCTCGTCGCCAGGAGTCGACTCCGGGAGCATCTAGTAACCAAGTTTAGAACTAGTTGTTGTTGACGGTGACGTTAAGTAGCAAAAGTACGAACTACTAGAAAACAGATAACACACACTAATTCTTTCATCACAACACCGGTTATCAGACAGATTCGACACACACCCAAAGTAGGCTACACGGGGCTACATGACAGCGTTGTCGCAGCCCTTAAACTGAGGAACCGACCAACCAACCCACAGGGAAGATCACCAGATACAGTGCATGTTTCTTGGACGCATTTGATTTCATTACTAGTTGCTCTGACCACTGAGATAATTCACCGTAGCATTTCAAGAATTCTCATTGGCGAAACGTGCTTAATTATGTGAAGTAAGGCTGTTGATTTAATTCGAAGCACCTTCCAAGGTTGGTAATAAATATCTGGTTTAGCTGACAGAAAACAAGATGAAGACTCAAAAACAGAAATTTTAATTAAGTCGAACGCCTACTCAATCTTCAAATCATGTTGGTCGTAAATCATATTTGTTACTTTCCTGAAGCTTGGCATTTTCCATATAAAGTTTTTTCTTTTTCTTTCTGCCGAAACATTAATGTGGAGTCATTCAATGATGTCACTATCATATTGTTCTAGTAGCCCGCTGTGGGTGTTTGATACCAGAATTGGACTTCCGCGTTCGCATTGATGTCAGAATATGTGTATTTCATTAGAAAAATATTTTGTTGTTGTTGTTGTTTCACTTGAGGGATTTGGACTTCACAGTCATTCAGCCCCGATAACTTGGGAGTGTGTGTGGAATGTCTAATTGTGATGGCTGTA
This sequence comes from Meconema thalassinum, assembly GCA_946902985.2. Lineage (NCBI taxonomy): Eukaryota > Metazoa > Arthropoda > Insecta > Orthoptera > Tettigoniidae > Meconema > Meconema thalassinum. The sequence goes on from OX336388.2 coordinate 862,299,918, forward strand.
GCGTAGTATATTTGTAATTCCATGTAATGATTGGAAAGGGGGCGGCCGTAGCCTTAAGTTAGGAACCAACCCTACATTTTCACCAGGAGTATAAGTGGGAAACCACGGAAAACTACGATGCTTGAGGTGGGAATCGAACCCACTTCTTCTCAGATTTTTTCCTTATGAGGCTGAGTGTAACCCGTTCTAGCCTTCAAACCAGAATTAAATTTATTGGCAGAGCCGGGATTGAAACCCAGGCTTACAGGGCGACAGCCAAGAATGCTAGTCGCTACACCAGGAGGAGGTCAGAAAATCCTTGATCTTCTTAGACACTGGTACTGGTAAATAAAAGTTATGGCCGGCGGCTCTGGTGGCGTAGTTGGTAGCATGCTGAGCTTCCATGTTCAAACCCGACCGAAGTCATCGGATTTTATAAGAGTGTTAAAATCCCTCAGTATGCCTTCCGTTTATGGAGAAGTAAAGCCGGCGGGTTCGTATCATACATTTATGACATGTAAAAGAACCTTCCACTAACTAAACTTGTGTGGTGAAGCAAATATTGTAGGTAAGGTTTGATTAATGCTCTTAAGTTCCAACGTTCGTCACCAGGCGCTGGTTGTGATGGCATCTAGTAGTAGCCAAGTTCACAGCTGAAATTATCGTCTGCAGTCCTGACTTGAATTAATAAACAGATAACAAACACTAATACAGTTATCACTAGGGCTCGGATCGATATGCTCGATAAAATCTCCAGATATGCTCGAAAACCATGTGTTTTATGCTCGATAGACATGCTCGAAAAAAACATTATATGCTCGATAGATATGCTCGAAAAAACCATTATATGCATTTAAATATGCAGAATATGCTCGAAAAACACCGTTAAAATCTATAGAAAGGAAAGTGAAACGAAAAAAACCAATAACATACTATATCCTTGGATAATAGCATGTAGACAAGATTCGTGGTTTCGGGGTCGTAATGGATTCTTGTAAATGTGATTTAGAGATTTTATGCTATCAAAATAGCTTCCAGGGTTCATAAGGTTAACTAATTATTACAAAGCCAAGAAAACAACAGGATCTACTAACAAATGAAATTTAATAACTGAATCATAAAACACTTAACAATAAACCACCCTTAAATTAGTTCACTCGCACGTGAACAGATCTGACACTGACTAGTCTGACGTACCATGATAACACGGCATGACAGCTGTCAAACAAGCGTTGTGACTGCAATGTCACTTAATTCAAAGTTACAAAGGAAAACGGATCACAGGATCCAAAATTAACAACAAATAAAAATAGTACAAGAATTTAATATTTATGAGCGACACGCGTTTCAAGACTAGTTCAAGTAATGAGCACTTTGACGGGCGCTCGTTTCCGACCAAAACAGTCGGTTCGGGAACGAACTCCGTACTGCGAAGACGAATTACGGAAATGTGGGAACAACAATTACATATTTAAATACACTACTGACATGCTCTAACCTTAGATTACCACAACCAAATACACGTGAGTATTATTTAAAATAAGGGCTGCGGAATAACCGTCTTATACCTCAAACACTAGGAAAGCACAACGTGACATGAACAAGTTTGGCCGATTGCCAAATTATATTTATAATGAATACAATGGCCTTGAAATAAGAGCCAACAACAACAAATACAAATTTTAAATTCACGCCGGAAAAATTTTGCGTTTAAACAATGAACAACTAAGTCGTAGTCATGATAAAAACCCTCGGATCCACAACATGGCAACTCCCCAAATTAAACCAAATAAAATAACCTTAACTCATCAGGCTTTAAAGCAAACATTTACGTGTCATAACAGAGCTGGAGACAGCCGGGTCTGTTATCGCATATCTGAGTAAGTGGCTGATTCCTTCCCCCAACGTATTAATGTGTGCCACGCTCAATATAGATTCTGGCCCATAGCCAGCGTCCAGCGACCTTTGCCAATCGTCACCTGTTAAACGCGTAAATACAAAATATCACATTATCTCAAAACATCCTTTCAGGGATTTTCAAGAACACATCTCCAGGTCAAATTTAGTCCCATAGGTAACTAATTTGCCGGAATGATTATTACAGTCAAGGACAGGCTTTACCTTTCCTCGCCATCACACTTACACCCAAGAATACGTGGCACACTCTCGAAGATCTCGTCGCAGCATATGAACCAGCACACCCTTCAGATAAATGACACACAACTTGTCCAAATGACAATAAAGAATTAATTACTGGAATCAGAATTAGCCAGAGTTATAAAAAGCAACTAAAACACTAATTTTTCCCCCCACATCTAGTTTTGTTTTACATTATCATGAATCCAGTCCATTTATCATTGTCGTTCCTAGGTTATCATTCATGGCCACACTTTTTATTGATACGTTAATCATATGCGGCCATTTCGTTATAAGAATTACGTATACATAAGGACAACATTTAAGTTACAAAATTACTGTACAACATAATTGTCACGCAATGCCAAACTTACTACACGCATGTCAGTTAAGAAATCAAACCCTAATTTTAAATTAAACCATACAAATAAAATCTGCACAAAGTTCCACACATCTCTCGTGATTCCCCTCGTCCAAAATCAATAAATCAATTTTTTAATACTCATCACTTCAACCGCTTTCCAGAGGCCTCCCGCCTCGTCATGTCCCACCATTAGGCCTTTAGCTCATAACACTGATGGTAATGGAGGATGAAACTTGTTGTCTTCTTTCCATGGTCGTCATCTTGCCGCTGTTAAAACACAATTAAATTAAAGTGTTAAAACGTTTCTATCTGCTTTATGAGTATTTTATTTCCTCATATAGTCCTATGCAGAATCGTAGACTTTCGCTATTTATGGCTAATTGCCATCTCACAATTTATGACATTTATAACTTAGTTGTCGACACAAAACTAGAATTTAAAAACATAGACCGTCATACGGACATCTTAAATTGACCGTCGAAGAATAATTAGGAGTGCCCCGGTTCATCACAGACATTTGTTTATATACAGAAAGCCTAAAAGTTCCCATGGAGGGAGAAATAGCTCCTAAAAATTTTTAATATTTGGCCTATAATTATGTGTGACCTCTCAAAAATCTTGTAATTTCTCACAGGTCGCGAATCTGCCGCTGAACACGCAAACCGATCGCTAGATCTTTTTATAACCGATTGGTGCGCAAAACACACTGATGCTATGTTCTGGCGTGCTGTTTTCTCATTGGTCAGTTAAGTTGGCGTCGGGGTTCTGACCTTACAAATCCCGCCCTTATTTTGACGTCACGACACTTCTCCTCTCTCTCACTCCTTGCCGTGGACCAAGCATCGTGGCCTGTCGCTAGTCACGTACGCCTCAGCGTCATACCTGATTTTCTCAGAAGAATAAGAATAGCATTGGTTGTGAAACTGTCGGTAGCTTCCACCCAGCACGTAGCCCATCTTGCCAAGTCCAGTTTGCTTGCTACATCAATTTTACTCAAATATCCAGCATATCTTGTAATTAGTATTTCCAGCAATTTTAATAATATGAAACATTATTATTGGACACAATGATAAGGGTTCAATACCTTTATATACGAGCTTTATTTTCTAATTGTATGTATGATACACTGCAATATACTCGCATTCAAGTTCTTCAAGTATATATAAGAGAAGTTTTCTTATAAAAGTTAACTTACAGTTTAAAAGTTCATTTACAAAATGTTCAGAATTAGGCGAGTCAATGAAGTATATCTACATTGGTCTGTACAACAAGAATATTTTCTATATTTTCAGTTTTGAATGATTTTCTTAAATCAGTCAATAAAAGTTTCAATGACGAGAAAAACCTCACTAAAGGTCAAAAAACCTGCGGTTCTATTATTAGCACCAGATAGGCTTTTCAATAATTATTTCTGTTTTCGAACCTTAAGGATGGTCAGGGCCCAAATTCGGGGAGGGGGGGGGGGAGGGCCGGGGAGGGGGTGGAATTCGAAGAAAAACAAACTATTTAGACGAAAACCATAAGAATATGCATTTATATGCTTCTATTCTGAAAACCGAGGTTTTATGCATTTATATGCTCGATAAATTTCAATTCTGTTGGTCCCAGAGAGGTGAAAATACCACCAAAAGGCTTCTTTCAATGTGTACTATTCAGGGAAAAAATATGCAAATATGCTCGAATCCGAGCCCTAGTTATCACAATTATCACCGGTTATCAGTTAAATTCTACACACACCCAAAGTACACGGGGCTACATGACCGCGTTGTCGCAGCCCCTAAACTAAGGACCCAACCAACCAAAAGTTTTGATGTTGTAGAATCATGGCTATGTTTCATCTTCTATTATAAGTATTGCCTTCGACGTGTATGCTTGGTGATCGTGTACGATTCAACGAGTGGGCACTAAGTTCACTTGCGGCTGTTGCCATGGTTACCACGGAAATTTATCGACGCAAAGCAGCTGTTCACGCTATTTCCAGATAGACCCCACCTCCCCAACTCAAAAACATATAACTATAGGTGATATCTAACGCTCTTAGGTTCCAACGTTCGTCGCCAGAAGCTGACTGCGGTGGCATCTAGTAACCAAGTTCAGAACTAATTGTCGTTGACGCTGGCGTTTGATAGTAACTTAAAAGTAGGAACTACATGAAAATTCATCGTCTGCAGTCCTTACCTGAATCACAGATAATACAGCCATCACACCGGGTATCAGACAGATTTTACACACACGCAAAGTACACGGGGCTACATGACTGCGTTGTCGCAGCCTCTAAACTGAGGAACCAACCAACCAAAAACATATCGCCCACCTCCTGGCGTTGTGACTAGCATTCTTAACTGTTACTACGGAGATTCGGGTTCGATTCCCGACTCTGCCAGGAATTTGTAATTCTCGTCTGAGGACTAGAACGGGGTGCACTCAGCCTAATGAGGCAGAATTGAGAGGTGGGTTAGATTCCCACCTCAGTCATCCTGGAAGTGGTTTTCCTTGGTTACCCCACTTTTACTCTTTCACAGGAAATGCTATGATGGTACCTAACTTTCCACGTCCGCCTCCTATCATAAATCCTCCCTCCAATGATATATACACACAGTAGTTACGCCATCCAGGTCACCAATCACACGTAGTTAAGAGTACAGTATGTTGATTTTGTCTGATTACACATGTTATCAAACAGATTCAACACACACCCAAAGGGCAGATGACCTCGCTGTTTCGCCCCTTAAAACAATAACTAGCATTACCCGTCGCGGCGTTTCCCGCGAATATTCTAGTTGTAAAGAGTACACTTAGCAAAATCTCAATCATGAATGCTATGACTGATTTATCCTTGGTGTGAATAATCAGACCTTATCAATTCTGCTACTGGTGCAGTGGTTAGGGGTTTGTCATTCCTTCATAGGTATATCAGAGCGAAGTTAGTTTTCTGGGAATATCACAGACACTGTTAATTTAAGGGCCTTTAAATGTCGTTTTCGAAGACCCTTTATAAACGGGAAAAAAAGACCTTTCGTACCACACTCACACTTGAAAATTGCGTGAAAAATTCTAGAGTGCCCCTTGACACCCTTAAGCGCATTATACTGTAGGAGTTGATGAATTTTACAGCTTAATTTGGTTCAGTGATAACCTTATAACCGTCAGGAAACTTTCACAGTAATGTAATAATTGGAATTGCATTGCGTCTTACAGAAATAGATGGACCTGTGAGATTCTGTTACCATGGTTACCGTGTTGCATTCTTTCATTGGAAATATACATGTTTTGAGATATTTATTAAATTGTGAGGCATTTAAAGAGTAAGTGAGTGCGTTTCGCTTACGCATTGGGTTATGCTGAACCTGTAGGTACCCCATACGTGTAGGTTGGTGTTAATGGGACCTTATTTTCGGTACGAAACTGAAATGGGACCTTAGCAGAATAATATAGGGAGGGATAAAATGCTTAAACATTAACCATTATGACAATGGTAATAATTAATATCCATGTTGACTGATGGTACTATGTGATTCAAAACCGCCTTGTCAAACACTAAAGAACGTAGATTCATTACTGCTTATACTCACATGTTTCGGTGTTCAATGACACCCTCGTCAGCGTGGATTGAATTAAAATAATCTCAAAACTAAGTTAACAAAGATAATAGTGTTTTGTAAGGATATCCATTTTCTCTTTCATCTTTGTTAACTTAGTTTAAAGATTATTTTAATTCAATCTACGCTGACGAGGGTGTCATTGGACACCGAAACATGTGCGAATAAGCAGTAGTTAATCTACAATCTTAAGTATTTAACAATGCGGTTTCGAATCACATAGCAATAACAATAATAACACACAGCCAAGAATTTGCATTCCAGTCAATAAGTCATATTGACATTACGATTTTAAACAAGCACACGCTAATATTTCCCTTAAAAACATTTCATAAGGTGCGCTTAGGACACTGAAACGAAGTAATATTCCCGCTGCTCAAACATCGCTGAATTCCGGCTGTCAACTGTCAACATAACCTCTCCGTAACAACTGGGGCGATCAGCTGTTCCTGAAGTTAATCACATATATGGCATATACAAATGAACCACCATTATAACTCGGAAGTATAATAACATGAAAGAGCACATAACTAAACTTGAATTAAAATTGTATGACATTGAACGTGGTAATATTCAAAGTATAACTGCACAGATCTCGTAAAATACCGGCTGTCAAACGATAAACATAACCTCTTCGTAACCATTTGGAACTGTCAACAGCTGTCTCGGTAGTTCATCAGATTGAAAAAAAATAAGATTACGATATCAATTTCACCTTTAATCACTGTATTATGATCATTCTTATGTGAATTCACAGAAAAGAGGCTACTTCTCACTTACCTTGATTGAAAATCCAGGGCGAATCTCTCAACAGAATGTAGACCACATCATAGTGTAACATTACTAAATAATTCATCTAAGAAATCTAACAAATAAGCACAGAACTCACTCGCCCACAACACATAACACGAGCACATAAACACAACATTCATCACCGGTGAAAAATGGCAGGGTCGGTGCAAGGCTACTAAACTACAAGCAAGTCGGTGCAGCGAGTCACAGAACATTCCTAGTAGTATGCAATTCTGACACATGGCACCAGCACATTCTTCATGGTAATAGAAGTAGTTGAGTTATTTCACACCAGGCTAATATTATTCCCAGTCTATTCATAAGATCGATGAGAGAGTCAACCATTCTGGCTTGTTACGTTCACATACTATTAGCAGGGGCGTAGTATTAGGGGAGAGCTGTGGGGGCTCCAACCCCACCCCCCACCCCCGAAAAAAGACAATAAAAATTTAAAAAGTGTTGCTTTGGTAAAAGCATTGTAAATTTGGTTGTACCCTAATCATAACTTATTGGCTGAGCATAACGAATAGAATAAGAAGTGATACCACTGGCCTAGTGCGCCTGGTCCGCCGCAGCGCAGCGCTGGCTCCGATCTGTGATGTAAGTTAGCATTGGCGCTTACGAGACTTTCAAAACCTTGCGACCTGTTTTACATGTTAAAACACTGCAAGATATCCTCATAGTCGCTAATAAGTTCGACATCTCCACTTACTTTACTGTGCCAAATTATAATTTAATAAGTCGTCTCCTGTAATAGTCCAGTTTCGACAATAAGCGAAGACAGAGAGCAAGTTTAAAATGCAATTAGTTTTGTCAGCTATCGGTAAATTTAAAAAAAGAACGGAAAAATTAACCTCGCTATCAGAAAGGATTTCTTCACATTGTTACACATTTTACATTCCCTTAACAGACTTGCAACACAGAAAAAAAAGCCGTACGAACGCAACTTTCAACTTTACCGTAGATTACTATACAATTCAATAATAACCATAAATTTCACTCCACAAACACCAAAATCAGTAAACTACCATCATTTCAGAAGAACTTAACATTAAACAGACATAGAAGGCATAGTTATGACCCCTTCATAGAGTAGGCTATTGCCCAAAACTGATCACGCCTCCTTCAGCATTACGGTACATATATGTTGCTTAACTCATTGCCTTTTTATTCTCATCCCTTTCCTCACAGAAGTGGTCTTTAATGGCATCAAGAGCATTTTTATTTACACCATACCGGATAAATACTTAGGCAAATTAGGAAATATATGTGGAACAGAATAGTCTTTCAATCGCCAGTTGGTTCTTGGGAGAAGTACTACTTCCTTCCCTTATATCACAAATTTGTCAAATTTAACAATTAAATCTTCTGAAAAGTGAGCATCACAGATGTAGGACTTTTCAGTAAGTTCCCTATCCTTCCCTGGTATGGCCCCTTTGCACTTGATAAAACGTTCCTTATCTTTAGGAGGTTTGAAAAACCGTCTGACCTCTTTACAGCCCCCACAGCTAGATCTGCATCCTGGTACAATAGAGCAAGGCATCTTCACTACTCATATTAAGCACTCATGAAAATGTAAGGGCTAAACTGCTGTTTACTTACATTAAATAACAATAAAATTAACACACGAAGATAACGTCAACACACGACAAGAAATTAAATTCCATTTCAGTTAATGCTTCCTACAATAGCATTTCAGGTATTAATACTATGAAGTAATAGTGTAAGCACTTGTATATCAATAAACGTTTGCACAGAACACCACCAAAACACTCCGATCGATTAAGTACTTAATATATCGCACATAAACACATAAACATATGTGGAAATCAACAATCTCAAATCGACTGTAGCGCTGCGTAGCGGCGAGTGCCAACCCGATCCGTATTCATTACATGCTATTGAGGGAGAAGAGATCACACTTTATATTCTATTCGTTATGGGCTGAGTTATAAACAATATTAGCATTGAAATTAGACTACCTTTGGTGTAGAGGCTAGCGTTCTTGGCTGCCCCGGAGGTCCGAATTCTATTCCCGGCTCTGCCGAGAAATTTTAATTCTGGTATGAGGGCTAGAACGCGGTACACTCAGCCTTGTGAGGCAAAACTGAGAATTCCACTGTACGGTACTTTTGATAAATAAATTAGCAAATTGTAAAAAAAAAAAAAAAAAAAAACCTGTTTACTTTTCTGCTAATTCACAAATATTTAGTTATTTGCCATTCTTACTCAAGTAGGCCAAATAGAGAATTCATTAAGTATAACATTTATTTGTGTGTTATGTTGTGATGTATTTTACAACTTTTTTGTATTGCCAGTAATTGTAGGCTATATAAACTTAGAATTTTACAATTAACTCTTATCTAAATTAATTACACCAAGTTATATGCTCTAAGATATTGGTAGATAGTCACCCCCTCCCCCCCCCCCCCCGAAAATAATTTGATAATCTAATTCTAAAATACGAGGGCAGATCAAAAAATAAGTTGCACTTCCCAGTTATGGCCATTTATTACAACTCCTAGACAACAGCAACACGCCTATAACGACATACAATGTAACGTCACTTTTCCACATAGTTTCCAAGAGACTCCAAACATTTCTGCGAACGCACAACCAACTTGTCGATGCCGGATGCATAGAAAGTTCCTCCAGCGTTCTGCAACCACACAGAGACAGCGGCCTTCACCTCCTCATCGGTCTGGAGTCGTCGACCACCGAGCTCCGTTTTGAGCTAACCGAACAGATGAAAGTCACATGGCGCTAGGTCTCCGTGTGGTTGCAGAACGCTGGAGGAACTTGCTATGCATCCGGCATCGACAAGTTGGTTGTGCGTTCGCAGAAATGTTTGGAGTCTCTTGGAAACTATATGGAAAAGTGACATTACATTGTATGTCGTTATAGGCGTGTTGTTGTTTTATGGGTGGTGAAATAAATGGCCATAACTGGGAAGTGCAACTTATTTTTTGATCCACCTTCGTAGTATATAGAGAAATTTTATTGGCGTTTACCAATTACGTAAATGGAAATTTGTTTCAAAAGTCATCCCGAATCTTACTTTGTCTACGAGTTATTTAATGATGGAGCTAGGGATATCTTGGCATTCAGTCTGAATACTGCTGAGGGGTACAGCCGGTTAAGCGTTGGTTTTCAAACCCCATGACAGTGGCTTCTCTCCCGGCTGCTCGATGGTATTAATTTTGGATTGTTTAAAAGCGACAGCCTCGTGACAGCAGATTCACAGACACGTTAAAGCTCTCTCTCTGTAAGACGGCCCCCTTAATCGGTTAAAAGGGGCGTTAAACCAATAATTTTAGTCTAATATTTGTAATGAAATCTGTTACTTTCATGAGAGAGAATCAAGGTGACTCGTCATAATTTTGAACTCAACTCAATATCACCTGGCTGTATCTAACTTCAGAAAATGAAACCAGCCTATTGTGGATGGTAGCAAAGATGGTTCCACAAGGCGTTTATTCCACGGATCTACTCAAAGCCAAAGTTAGTGTTCTTCTTCTTCGTAAGTCGGAGAGGGAGTGTGATGGCGTAGCACTGAAGCTGCTTTCATCTCATCAAGGATGACCGGATTTTTGTTTTCAGTTGTTTAGTATTATTAACTTACACCAAACGCATTTTTAGCCTATTTTCATTTCTGAAAAGAAATAGGCTTATGACATCACCTTTTGTCGTGTGAGTGTGTGCGTATGTGTGTGGGTGTGTGTGCGTGTGTGTGAAACCCTCCCCCTAATAAAATCTAAACGGCTGGAGAAATTTCAATGAAACTCGGTAACGACATAGGCTAGTAATATATCGTCCGACCCCGACCCTGCCCTTCAAATTTTATTACGTCCCACCAAACTAACATGGTGGCTGTGCGAAATATTTCACTGGCATTCTATATATCCGGAACTATTACTGAAATCACCTTAAAAAGTGTACGCTGATAAAGGGGAATACTAGAAGTTCACCTATGCAACTTTCAAAAACCTGTTAAGTACAAAACGAATATGGCGACCAAGCGAAGTTGAAACATTTAAATAGACTTTTCTCGCGATTTAACCACCTGAGCGCAGTGAAACATGGTGCAGCAAATATTTATACACATTGTAATGCACTGAAATCTAATTCAGTTCAATTGTTTACATAACCTCAAGATGGCGGCTGTGCAAAATTTTAAAAATGAAGTTTTTATTTCTTGTGTCCTAATCATGCGATCAAAGTAAACGTTTGAATAATAAACCTACGCAATAATAGTCATCTAATGGTACATAACTCTATTGCCTACACATAAAACCATTCAACATGGCGACCATCCATAATATATAGATGGTTCTCAATAACGAATCTATGTCAGCAATCGAACTGAAATTTTGTACATTGGTAAAATCAGTTCACCTATGGGTCTTTCAATAACATGGTAAGCACAAATTCAACATGGTGGCGACGCGAAATTTAAATATTGAAATGGACGTTTCTCGCAATTTAACCATCCCAACGAAGTGACACTTGGTACGGTAATGCTTATGCAAGTTTGAGTTCACTGACAACTAATCTATTTCAATTGGTTTCATAGCCTCAAGATGGCGGGTGTGCGAAATTTTTAAAACTCTTTTTTATTTCTTGTGTCCTAATCATGTGATTGAAGTTTGAATACTACACGTACACAATAAATTTAATCTATTAGTACATAACTCTATGGCCTACATAAATAAAAATCCAACATGGTGGTCATCCGAAATATTTAGACGGTTCTCAATATCTACGAATCTATTACAGCAACCAAACTGAAATTTTGTATGTTGATAGAGGCAATTAACATAAGTAGGATATATGAAAATTGGCTTTGGTTCTTCACGGAACTACATGTTGACATTTGACTTATAGCCCACCCTGTATGATGCAATGTCGAGAGTGTATTCTTTCGGCGCCCTTAAAATTGCAACAGTGCCAAAATAAATGTAATCATACAAAGAATGTCGTATAAAAGGAAATCCTTCAATAAATACAGGTTTAGCACAAATGTTTTAAGCAATTTCAAGTCCATGTATTATTGAAAGTATGTAGCTTAAGCATTGGCACATATTCCATTTAAAAGAGAAACTCTACAGGATTTTTGAGTCTGCTTGCTACAAATTCTCGATGTGCCCCTCTCTCACCACACGGCAAATATGGATACGGTAGTCAATTTTAGCTACAGCCACATGGATGCGATTTTTTAGTTCAACAAATGCAAACCTGATAGCATCGATTATTGTCATCTTGTGACAGGTGCATATCGGTGTCTTATGCGCTGGCCTCCCCAGCCGCCTGATCTGATCCCGTGTGATTTCCTTTTATAGGGGTTTATCAAAGATGAAGTTGATGTACCACTCATATCAGTTAATCTTGAAGAACTGAGGAAACGTATCCATGCAGCTGTAGCTAAAATTTACCAGGATGTGCTCAGAGTGTGTGGTCGGAGATGGATTACCGTATCGATATTAGCCGTGTGGCGCGAAGAGGGCACATCGAGAATTTGTAGCAAACAGACTCAAAATACTTGATGAGTTTCTCTTTTAATTGGTATAAGTGTCAATGCTGTAAGCTATATCTCTACTTAGTATAAATCAAAGTCCCCGATTCTTGGATGTCACGGATAAACTCGAGAATCAAAGGACGGATTTTTATTTAGTTTTCACCATTCAGGAAAGGATATATCGAGGAAGGTTTCTGTAGAAAATAATTTATTTATGATCAAAGGAAGCCATTATTTAAGCCAAGCAGTAACGATTTCAATGAAAAAGTCGAAGAAAAACCCTGGCGTTCGTGCGCTTTTTAAGCTTACACTGGGCAAACCGTTGAAATATCTATATACTATGAGTGTAAGGATTGTTCAGCATGAAAAGTTCTACAAAGAAGTCAACGGGAGCATATTATCTTTATCTTACTATAGGCTAAGTGTTGGACGGAAGGGGAATTTGTGTTTCATACACCTCACCATTCTTAAATTACGCCTGACAAGAATTCGTTGCACATGCATCTCCATGATAATATAATTAATTGTCCAATCAGTGATTTTAACCCATCATGCCGAGACATAGGCCTAAAACGGATATAGGCCGTAGTTCATTGACATCGTAAATAAACGCTATCACGTAATGCATTCATAACTGTTCCCGGGCGAAACCGGGTCGGGTTGCTAGTACTTTCAATAATTCATGTGCTTGAAATCTTTTAAATCATTTGTGTTAAATCTGTATTTTACCATTGGCCGTCAGATTCTGACGAGTTTCAACTAATATCGTTGTTATTTCATTTTTGATGTTTAGAATATCCTGGTCATCAGCAGTGTGCACTTGTGTGTGTGTTGAATTTGTTTGATAGCTTATGTTTCTATGGTGACTGTAATAGTGTGTGTAGAATTGTACTTTCTATGTTCCAGGATTTGGGTTGGTGCTCCGGGACTTGAAGTATGGTACCATCCCAGCATTTTTCCGAAAAGATTGTGGAACAAAATCGTGGAAAAACACACTCAGGATGGCCGTTGTCAGTGACGGGATTCGAACCTTCTGTCTCCAAGCTTTTAATTTTCCCGTGTAGTCATGGTGCGCGACTTCACGGATACGGCTAAGCTTGGGAGTGAAAAGAAAAATGAACCTTGAAATACAAGAACGGGATCGTTGATATGCAAGTCACCAAACTGGTGTAAGTATCGAAGACTTACACCTCGAAAGAAGGCCATACACGTTTCATTTTTATAGCAATGCAAGGTAACGTTACGCAACGTATGAGTTGTAACACTGCCGCAGAATCGCGGTTATTCCGTCACCCAGTTAAGTAAGAACCAAAATGTTATATGGTAGATTTATAGATATGAACATTTTTGAGGAATTACAGGTGTTTCATCAGCTAAATAAATTTATCTTTACTAACATATTAAACAGAACTTGATTTTTTAAACAATTATTCAGATAAAGTAGAGAAGAAGATTTTACTGTATCATTATTTTCCAAATTATTATTTCTTTCAAATATTTATCTTACTGCAGTAATTATATAAAGTGTCTGTTTATGTTTTCAGCTATTTCTCAATTTTAGAAGGGTTGATAATATACTAGATGCGTAACGGTATCCATGATACAAAATGTTGTCCGACTGTCGTTCAATTTGTAACAAAAGAAAAACATGCTAATCCATTTAGTGTGATAATAAAACTTACTAATACAACTAAACACCGACGTCCAGACGATCCCTACACTAGATTTTAAATCAATTCGTTAATAGGAACTCAACCTCGGGAAAGCCACCTCTCAAGCATACCAGAAAAGGAGAAATGTGCCCTCCACCGATACCATTGACAGTTTTACTGCACATCTCAATGATGGGTGGCCATCACCGTCTACAATTCTCAAGCCGTGTCATTACGTTTGGCAACGCCCCCATCTGTCATCTAGTAGGCCTAGCGCAAGCACATGGTAATTGCTAACACTACGTAAACACATAGATTTTGACGCAACATTTTTCCAAAAATACAACAGAACATAATGTCCGCTAAATATGCACATAAATATCACAAATAGAGTATAAATATTATCATGCTATGTACTATCAATTCCCGATAAGGTAGGCCTATTAATAAAATGATGTACCGTACTGTACCTCAATGTCCCAATGTCTGAAGTTTTCTTTTCTTGCTGCTATGCTCACTACCGTCATTGACGCACTCAGAAAATTATTTAAGACTATTCTTACGAACTTAGAGACTGCCTTTGATAATAAATTCTTCACTCTTTGTCCACAGATGCACTCGTCATAGTCACAATAGGCCTCCAATCTTAATGTTGACAGTCGAACAATAATGCTCCACTGGTCACTTCATTTAAAAAATATGCATCTTTCTAAATGAATCTACCTAAAAGCACATGCCAACTTAGTACAGTTCGTAATGTACTGGAATATAGAGGCCACATGAAGATATATACCAATCCACCTCGCTGTAGGTGATCAAAACGTTGTAATAAAACCAGTTATTTTAATAGTGCTGCCATAATTTGACTTTCAGCCAGGCACACAACACTTCCTAGGCTTCTGGAATATGCTAATGAAATATTAGTGAAGAATTTGTTGGTTAAATTCATTACCAGGCATTGGTTACACATACAACTTAATACGGGAAATACTCACTTCCACAACTTTCAGCGGGTCTGATTTACCGCGAGGAATTTCACGAATGTGGAAATAGGTTAGTTATACTCAGCTGCCTGAAAGGGATTGACATTTAGCCGGAAATTCCACGTCAGTCATCACCCTTCTGCCTCTTGACCAATCCGTGTTCGCATAGTTGATGTCATAATACTCTGCGTTGCAATATTACAGCCCACGTGCTTCAGTGCCTGGTCAGCTGTATCTCTGTCTTGTACAGTTTGGCAACCTTGTTCTCAGACCACATGGCGAGGCGAGAACAGTCAATCCCTTTCTGGTAGCTCACAGAGTATATACGAACTGTTTTTAGATCTTGTCATATCAAAATTGAAGCGTTTGATATGTGGTGTTACAGGAGAAAGAAGAAAAGGAAGCTTGCAGTTTAACGTGACCGTTAATCTGTAGTTCATGAGCCACGGGACCTCCTTTTTTACGTGGAATCCGAACCACAGGACATGGCATTTCACTTCGAAAATCTCACATGCATTAACTGGGAATCGAACCCGGTCTGCCTTGGTGAGAGGCCAACAGCTTGACCGCTGAGCCACCACGCCCGTTACAGGAGAATGATGAAGATCAGATGGGTAGATAGGGTTACAATCGAAAAGGTATTAAGACGAGTGGGAGAGGAGAGATGTTTTGGCGACTGCTAATGAAGAGAAGAGATAGGTTGGTAGGACACATACTAAGATACCCAGGAATAGCAAGCTTAGTTATGGAAGGAAGGGTCGAGGACAAGAACTGCAGTGGTAGACCAAGGTTAGAATATGTTAACAGATTGCCTCAGACGTAGGGTGTGGTAGCTATGTAGAGATGAAACGATTAGCTCAGGACAGGGAGGCATGGAGCGCTGCATCAAACCAGTCAAAAGACTGAAGACTCAAACAACAACAACAACAACAACATATCAAAATAAACGATATTTATGAACAAAACTTAGCATGTGATCTTACGTGTCTATGCAACTTAGAGCCCACATCCTGTGTAGTCAATTCTACCAATAATATGGCTTAAGAATTATAGACGGCGATGTGCGTGGCAATAACGCAAACAAGCAAACAATAAGCAAACACAGTAATCGAACAAATGATCGGAATGATTATTCCTGACATGCCATCAAAGTTATTGGATTTTCATTGAATACTTTGGTTGGTTGATTGGATGGTTGGTTCCTTAGCTTATGGGCTGCGACAACGCGGTCATATAGCCCCGTGTACTTTGGGAGTGTGTAAAATCTGTCGATAACCGATGTTAATTGTGATTGCTGTATTAGTGTGTGTTATCTGTCTTAATTCGGGTAAGGACTGCAGACAATAATTTCAAGGAGCTCCTACATTTGCTGCCAAATGCTACCGTCCATGACACCTAGCTTGTGGACTTGGCTACTAGATGGCATCGCAGTCAGCACCTGTCGGCGAACGTTGGAACTAATAGAGCGTTATCAATTCTAACCTACAAATTTTGGCTTCAAACAAGGGAAGTTAGTGGAAGGTTCTTTTTTATGCCATAAATCTGTGACATAGGACAGCAGGCTTTACTTCCCCTCCGAAGGAAGGCATACCGAGGGATTTTTAACGGTCTTAGAAATGCCGACGACTTCGGCCGGGTTTGAACCCGTGACCTTGGGCATAGAAGCTCAGCATGCTACCAACTACGCCACCGAAGCCACCTAATTGAATACTTTACTGTGTTGCTCAAAACTGTGTAATATATTTGAATTCTGCTATTATAAATTCATAATAAAAATATTAATTAATAATAATAAATTAGTATTCTTTATTCACTTGTGGATTACAGTAGTAATTGTACGAGTGTGAAGTAACTAAAACATAATTTCAAATTTTAAGCCGAAAAATTGATAACTCAAACTACTGTATGAACGTCTGGACTATTCGGGTGATTGAAATTATGACGGCTCTCTGTCGCAACTTGTTGAGATGGTCACTCAGATCCAGTTCCTTCAGGCCATGCAGCAGTTATTATTATTATTATTATTATTATTATTATAATAATTATTATTATTATTATTATTGATACTTGCCGTGGTTTTAGAAACGTCAGGATACCGGGCATTTCGCCCTGAGGGGATTCCCTAACTTGGCATGAACCTCACACATTGCAACATGCTTAAATGGGAACCACCTGTGCCTGGATTCGATTTCGGAACTCCGGGCAGAGAGGCCGGGTGCCTAACACACTGCACTACACCACCCTACCTTACCACCCTACAAATTTCTAATATGGTGCTCAAATTTAAAAAAAGGTTAATACACTAGTCTAGCAGAAAATTTTCTCAAAATAGTAACGTGGCTCGGCCTGAGGAAATCGAATAAATTATTCCCGCTAATATTTTGAATGGCCGACTAATGCGTGCTGCGCTGAGAGCTACCAACAGCCGCAAACAGATGGCTCTCTCTACTCCCTTTTCGTCACATAGTTCATTATGTGGACAAGAGATGCCGCACGTAGTGTTCACGCCTGCCACCTACTGGCCTAAACGAGAACTATAATCAGAAGCTTCTTCAGTAAGTCAATAGAGAGCAGCAAGATCGTCTATTTTGTTTCCTAAAGGAGAGCAGCGAGAGGGAGAGAGGAAGTAAATCCTGTCGTAAAAACTGAAGCACTTGTTGTGGGTCGAGGCTGAGTGAACCAATGAAAATGATAAAAGACGCACCAGCATCTGGAATAATGAATTGTATTTCGTAGGACCTTGATGAAGCTATAATGTTTTAATTCAACTCAGGCACTTGCACAAGCCTTCGTGGCATTGGCGGCAGCACGCCGACCTCTCACCGCTGGGTCCGTGGTTCAAATCCCGGTCACTCCATGTGAGGTTTGTGCTGGACAAGACGGAGGCAGACAGGTTTTTCTCTGGGTACTCCGGTTTTTCCTGTCCCAATTTCATTCCAGCAACACTCTCCACAATCAATCTTCATTTAATCATTGCCCCAGGGGAGTGCGATAGGTTTCGGCAGCCGGCACAGTGCATATCCGTGCCGCTAGATGGGGGCTTCATTCATTCCATTCTCTGACCCGGTCGGTCGACTGGAAGCAGGCTGTGGATTTTCATTTCATACACATGTACACAGGATTATTAATGACCAAGATATAACAAGCCACTAAATGACATCATCCATCGCCTTATACATGCTTTCATTATCACCTACCTTAATCTTCCTCACATTCATTCACTGCGACACCATCACCCCGTTCTCAAAAAAATAAAAATAGAATTAAAAATAATATTAAAAACATCTTCAAACATTCACCAAATGCATCCCCCATTCACTCATCACCCAACATTATTCCCAATTTCCACCTCAAATTACAGCGGACTATGCCCCATTTACACATCACCTTCACCACGAACATCCCCCTCAATCAACTTACATACTTACTTACATACTTACAACGAAAAAAAAAAAAAAAATACGAAATCTCCTGAGCAATATCAGTCAATATAAGTCCGA
Source organism: Meconema thalassinum (assembly GCA_946902985.2). Lineage (NCBI taxonomy): Eukaryota > Metazoa > Arthropoda > Insecta > Orthoptera > Tettigoniidae > Meconema > Meconema thalassinum. The sequence continues at coordinate 862,318,438 of OX336388.2, forward strand.
TCCTCAATTAATAAAGCAGTCGCCCCCCACCCTCCATTCCTGCATACATCCCCCCCCAGAAACGATACACCTCCCAGCAACCCATATCCAACCACCACCGCTCTGCCCCATATTCAAATCACACACACCTCCATCAAATTCCAAAAATCAAAACCCCCATCACCCAAAAGCACACCTCTCCCTAACACTTTAAATCCCTGGCCCGAAGAGACGCAGAAACCGTCTAAGGGAACCCGCTGTCGCAGGAGCAATGGCATGTTAATAATTATAATTGTTATAATCATTGTTATTCCCCGGCCAATTTAATTGGGCGCATTACTATTATTATTATTATTATTATTATTATTATTATTATTATTATTATCATGGATAGGCTACTTCTGTTCTTATCTTAAGAAGATAGGGAAGGTGGAATCGCCAGATTGTATCTACTGTTTAATGAGCTAGATAATGCTAATCACACCTTCTTCTCTTGTGGACGGTGGGTCCAAAATAGACGGTCTCTTCAAGAGCACATTGAAGTAGAGATATCTCCTGACAATATTGTTGCGGTAATGCTACAAAATTAAGACATTTGGAAGCTGGTAACAAGTTTTGTTGAAGATATCCTCCGAACAAAGAAGACAGATCTGCATCGCCATTGAAGATAATTCACTACGGAAGAGTGCCCTACGGACAAAGATAAACGGATTCTAGCCTGAAGTAAGGTGATAAACGGTTCCAGGCTAGTGTTCAGAAGTAACGGGGGAGGGTTGGGGGGGGGGGGAGGAGGGAGGGGGCGAGGAGGGACTTTTAGTCGGTAGTCTGCCACTCAGGAGCCCGACACTATGTACGTGAATGCATTTTATTTTATTATGATTATAATTATTGTTGAGTTACCAATGGATAGAAGGAACCCTATTTGCCTAGCATAGGCCTACTAGGGCTATAGTTAGACAATTACACAAAACTTACCACTGATATTACATTATGGAAGATATGATGGATGAATGTAAGAAAATGAGAATTATTATTATTATTCGTTAATCGTATCGGCCTACTACGGACCACGTCATTTCAACCTTCTTCTCTGAGCTTGGATCTTTGCCCAGTGCTCCTTCATACGTAGCCGGTGTTACTCTTTTCTTTCTTCCGCCCACATTTTCCCGTCTTCATTTTGGTGCTTCTTTAAAACCCTGATGGTCTCGTTTAGTTTCTTCCAGAGGGAGTTAGTTGCGTTCTTGAATTTCTTCACAAGTAATCTCCTGTACGTCACTGTCTACCTCTTCAAACCAGGAACTTGGTGTTCTTATCTTTAAAATTGGTAAAGATCCAGCTTGTTCAATCGTGTGGGTTTCATTCTTAACAAGTGGCCATTAAAAGCAATTCTCCTTTTCCTCATAACATCCGAGATCCTCTGGACATGAATATACACTATACAGCCCATGGTTATGCTGTCGTCTATATTCACCTTTGTCATACCGGGTGGTCGTTACGGCATGACTGCTGGCAGTCGCTCACATTCGGGAGGCGAGGAGGTTCGAATCCCCCCGCCGGCAACCTTGAAGTTGGTCTTCTGTGGTTTCCCATCTTCCTTCCAGGCAAATGCCGGGATTGGTCCCTAACTATAGGCCACAGCGGCTACCTTCCAACTCCTTGTCCTTACTTTCAAACGTTCCTCCCCAGACAACACTCCACACGCGACGGTACGTGTAGCTCACCCATTGAGTGTCCGCCTAGAAGCAGCTACAAACTGGCGAGCCGAACATGTCCTCGGACACTCACGGCACTAAAAGCCATACGCTTAAAAATACAAATAAACCTTTGTCATTATTGATGTTATTATTACTATTAAGCCTGCCACGGTGGGTGAGTGGTTATCTTGTCGGACTACCAACCCAAAGCTAGCAGGTTCACTCCTGGCCGTGGTAAGTGATTTTTGAACGGCGACAAAAATCACGGTACGCATGTCTTACGATGTTGGCATGTTGAAGAACCCATTTGAATTCAGTAGGCCGTGTTCATAATGGCAAAATAATCTCGAAATTTTCCGCCAACACAAAAGTTCATCCTTACTCTACTAGAAAGAGCTATAGTGTCAAGGATCTTAGATATTTAACCTCCTTGGCTTTCATAGCGTTCCAAGGAACAACAAAATTCGACATGCAAGCTATGCTCTGGGCGTCAAATAACAAAGCTTGCACCCGGCACCCGAGGCCATACGATATTATTATTATTATTATTATTATTATTATTATTATTATTATCGTATAACTCATTTCAAAATACCGTGTGCCCCTCGGCGTATCCGTGTGAATACGCCCACCTCAACTGCCATACCTGCAGCAAGTCCGGATATCGATAGTTTCCACATTTCCACCCGACAAATATCAAATATCAAATTCCGTTCTAGGTCCAGATTGGCCTATTACAATCAGGGGCGAATATAGCCTACAATATTTTTTTTCAGAGGGAGCTGATTATCCTGAAAAATTGTGACTATTATCAGGGAATTTCACCGCAAAATACCCAGAAATATCAAACAACGTCTTAGAGCGAGGAGGCAGCAGAGAAAGAGAGACAAAAGCTTGAAACAGATCCCAGACATTCTATGTTCAACCACAAGGTGACCACTCCTCGTCTAAATCCAGGAAGAGTTTTATTAAGAGAACAGTACCCCTCCATACCAAGCCAGACGTCCGGCGTGTGTCGCTCTGGAAACAAATAGTACCAGAGGGGTTTACCCCTAAAGAAGAACTGAGCAGTGGTAGTCATTTGCCTTATAGCACATGGTGGTCCTTAAACCGGACGAGAACAGGAGTGCCTAAGTGTCGTAGCAACCTTGTGAAGTGTTCAGCCAGGAAGACCTTATGTTGGCCACAGACCGAGGGATAAGAGCTGCAGAGTTCCGGAAAGAAAGAATTTAGTGTGTCACCCGGACACGGAAATGTAATGTAGAGCATATACAGCAACTTTGTGTAATTATTGTAGGTAAGAGTCTATTGTAAAATTCTAAGTTTATATAGCTTACAATTAGTGGCAATACAAATAAAGGTGGTAAAATACAACACAACACACAAACACAATTTTATACTTAAAGAATTCTCTATTATGGCCTAAAATATTGTCAATTTACAAATTGATAATTTATTTCTCAAAAGTACCGTACTGTGGAATTTTCAGTTTTGCCATACAAGGCCTCCTATCTCAGACCAGACTTAAATTTTATTGGCAGAGTCAGGAATTGAATTCGGAACTCAGGGGCGGCAGCCAAGAATGCTAGCCGCAACACCACGAGGTAGTCTAATTTAAATCTTAATATTGTTTATAACTTAGCCTGAAAGTTAAGATTAGGGTACAACCAAATTTACAATTTATTTTATGCTTTTACCAAAGCAACACATTCTTAATATTTATGGGCTGTTTACGGGGGGGGGGTTCTGGAGCTCCCATAGCTCCCCCTCCCCCCTTCTATACGCCCCTGATTACAATTACTTACTGCGGCTTCGGTGGCGTTGTTGGTAGCATGCTTAGCTTCTATGCCCAATGTCGCGGGCTCAAACCCGGCCAAAGTCGTCGGATTTTTAAGAACGTTAAAATCCCTCAGTATGCCTCCCTTCGAAGGGGAATTAAAGCAGGCCGTCCCATATCATAGATTTATGGCATGATAAAGAACCTTCCACTTATTACAGCAGTGTGAAGCTAAATTATAGGTTATCGTTGAGTAACGCTCTTAGGTTCCAACGTTCGTCACCAGGAGCCAACTGCGGTGGCATATAGTAACTTAATATAATGTTATTGGTTTTACGTCCCTTTTAACTACTGTGGCTTTTAGAGATGCCGGGGTGCCGGAATTTTGCCCCGAAGGGGATCTATAACGTGCCAATAAATCTACAGACACGGCTCCCTCGCATTTGCGCACCCTGAAAACATATGGTAAAAAAGTTAAGAACTAGTTGGTCGTTGACGGTACCGTTTGGTAGCAAAAGTTGGAACTACTTGAAAATCAAATGTATGCAGTCCTTACTTGAATTAAAAACAGGTAACACACTAATACAGCCATCACAATTAACACCAGTTATCAGACATATTCTACACACACCTAAAGTACACGGGGCTACATGACTGCGTTGTCGCAGCCCCTAAACTGAGGGACCAACCAATAATTACTCACCCAGCTCAGTCTCCACAGAAGCGCAATTTATAAGACACTCTCCTACATGGGGCTGATGATCAAAATGCCCCTAGCTCTTAAAATTAATCGATGACAACAACAACAACAACATAACCTGGTGGCATGTGCGCACTCTAGCCCACCTGGTGGCAACGCTCAACAAATGTACGTGTTGTCATAGTTGGCTCACACCTGTCAACTCCTACTACAGACCCTAAATAAACAACAAAAATTTGATTGGTAAACCTGAGCCGACATGAGGCTGAAATTGAAAATGGATGCTCAATAATTCTGTTCTAACTAGCGGACCCGTGCAAGAAATGTCGCAAGAGTATAAACCACCCGCCCGGCTTTACTGTTATGCGGGCTTCTATAAATATGTGTATTTGTTGAAACGCACTTTTTAAACAAATTGTTGATATTATTTAATGAAATCGGAGAGCAATTCATCACTGCTGCTGGTTGCACAATGGGTTGTGTGCGCCCAATGTTTATTGAATACTCGCCCGGCCCTAGTGCTATGCGGCTGTACGCGACACAGTTCTGCCAGGGGCTATCGTCTTGTTTATTTGTTTAAAAACACTCAATGAAAATGAAAATCCACAGCCTGCTTCCAGTCAACCGACCGGGTCAGGGAATGGAATGAATGAAGCCCCCATCTAGCGGCGAGGATATGAACTGGGCCGGCTGCCGAAGCCTATCGCACTCCCCTGGGGCAATGATTAAATGAATGACAGATGAAATGAAATGCTAGTGGAGAGTGTTGATGGAATGAAATTGTGACAGGGAAAATCGGAGTACCCGGAGAAAAACCTGTCTGCCTCCACTTTGTCCATCATAAATCTCATATGGTGTGACCGGGATTTGAACCACGTACCCAGCGGTGAGAGGCCGGCGTGCTGCCGCCTAAGCCACGGAGGTTTAAAGGCACTTTATAAACAAATATATTTCCGTTGACTTTTCAAGAAATGCATGATTTTTTTCTGTACTATTGAGACGATTTGGAAGATTTTGGTACAAACCACACTTTCTAACTCTCCCTGTTTTTTAGGAGCTTGATTTTTGTGAAACACACTCCTTGGCGTAATATATATATATACTAGCTGACCCGGCAGACGTTGTCCTGCCAATCAAAGAAAGTGTTGTAACTTTGTTTCTCGAAGTGCTTTTGGATACACATTATCTTCTTCAATGTCTGTTAACTGCCTCTAAACTATCGTGAATTGAATTAACTAATTTAGAAACATTCGTTGGAGCGTGCACAACAACTCTCCAAAGTTTCATCGCAAACGGATAAATGGCATTTAACGCATACGGGATTTGGTTTAAATGATTCGTGCGCTGTCACTCATTTGTTGAATCTACTCGTGCTCTACCAACTGTAAAATGGATTTACTAAGTTAGAAAGCTTCACGTAAGTGTACACAACAACTCATGAAAGTTTCATCGCAATCGATGAATAGTATATGAACGCATACAGGATTTTGTTGGAACGCTTCGCGCGTCGTCACTCATTTGTTACATCTACTCGTGCGCTACCAATATTGTAAAATGGATTTACCAAGTTGAACACCTTCCCTGGCGTGTACACAACAACTCATCAAAGTCTCTTCGGAATCGGTTGAATGACATATGAACGCATAAGTCATTTTCTTTAAACGATTCGCGTGCCGTGACTCATTTGTTGAATCATCTCTTGCGCTACCTATTGTAAAATAGATTTACTAAGCCTGAAACCTTCTCTGGCGTGTACTCAATGATTCACCAAGGTTTGATCGCAATCGGATGAATGATACATGACCGCATACGGGACTTTGTGGAAACGATTCGCGCGCCGTCGCTCATTTGTTGAATCTACTCGTGCGCAACTTATTAAAAACTGGATTTACTAAGACAGAAACATTTCCTGGAGTGTACACAACAATGCACCAAAGTTTCATCGCAATCGGATAAATGGTATATGGACGCATACGGTACTTTGTTGAAATGATTCGCGTGCCGTCACACATTTGTTGAATCTACTCGTGCGCTACCTATTTTAAACTGGATTTATTAAGCCAGAAACCTTCCGTAGGGTGTACACAACATCTCACCAAAGTTTCATCGTAATCGGACGAATGGTATTTGAACGCATACGGGACCTTATTGAAACGCTCCGCGCGTCGTCGCTCATTTGTTGAATCTACTTGTGCGAAACCTCCTGTGAAATGGATTTACTAAGTTAGAACCCCTCACGTAAGTGTACACAACATCTCACCCAAGTTTCATTGCAATCGGATGAATGGTATATGAACGCATATGGGACTTTGATTAAAAGTTCGCGCGTCGTTGCTCATTTGTTGAATCTACTCGTGAGCTACCTATTGTAAAATGGATTTACTAAGTTAGAAACCCTCACGTAAGTGTACACAACATCTCACCCAAGTTTCATCGCTATCGGACGAATGATATTTGAACGCATAAGTTACGGGACTTTGTTGAAACGCTTCGCACGTCGCCGCTCATTTGTTGAATCTACTCGTGCGCAACCTCCTGTGAAATGGATTACTAAGTTAGAAGCCTTCACTTAAGTGTACACAACAACTCATCAAAGTTTCATCTCAATCTATGAATGGAATATAAACTTATACGGGATTTTGTGAAACGCTTCGCGCGTCGTCACTCATTTGTTGAATCTAGTCGTGCACTACCTAATGTGAAATTGATTTACTAAGCCAGAAGCCTTCCCTGGAGTGTACACAACATCTCACCCAAGTTTCATCGCTATCGGACGAATGGTATTTGAACGCATACGGGACCTTTTTGAAACGCTTCGTGCGTCGTCGCTCATTTGTAGAATCTATTCGTGCGCTATCTATTGTAAAATGGATTTACTAAGCCAAACACCATCCCTGGAGCTCACTCAACATATCACCCAAGTTTCATGGCAATCGGATGAATGGTATATGAACGCATACGGGACTTTGAAACGCTTCGTGCGTCGTCGCTCATTTGTAGAATCTATTCGTGCGCTATCTATTGTAAAATGGATTTACTAAGCCAAACACCTTCCCTGGAGCTCACTCAACATATCACCCAAGTTTCATGGCAATCGGATGAATGGTATATGAACGCATACGGGACTTTGAAACGCTCTAACGTGCAGAGACAAACAGTAGAATTCGACATCACTGCCACCTTTGGTATAAAACACAACATTTCGCCACGGGCGGAGTGTATGTAATGGCGGTAGTAGCACAGGTTGCGACCAGGTGGCTCTAACGTGCAGAGACAAACCGTCCAAAGACATCAGCTTTCACGAAGGCCAAGGCTAGTGGTTTCCATGACGACTGTTTTTGACTGTATATTGTGGTTCTAAAATTGTGTGTAAATTGTGGTTCTAAAATTGTGTTCATTCCACCTACCGGGTCAGATTGTGAATCTAAACCATACATGGACCCACCCTAATATTCATACCAAATTTCATCAAAATCAGTTCAGTCGTTTAGGAGGAGTTCAGTCACATACACACGTGTCGAAGAATTATATATATAAAGATATATATATATATATATATATATATATATATATATATATATATATTTCTCCTGTGTCCTGCACATTAAATCGTGAACCACGACCGCGCGGGCAGCTGCAGAAAGTCTGGAGATCGTAGGTTCGAATCCCAGCGCTGGCAGTGGCTATCCTGAATGAGGTTTTCCCCGGATTTATCCACACTCTCTCCAGGTAAATTCCGGGATAGTACCTTATTTCAAGTCCCGGGATTCCTACCTCATCCCTGTCCCTAATTAAACTAAACATACTACTATAGTCACCACATAAATACAGGTTATCAGACAACTTCAACACACACCCAACGACACGGGGCTGACAACCAAGGTGTCAAAAGCCCCTAAATTGAATTAACAAAAACAACTAGGCTACTTCTTCTGTTTCATAGTGTTTGCTTTCTGTGTAAGAGATTGTATGACTCATTGAATAGAGTCTCTCTGATGCAGATTGTCACACGTTTTGTCTGAATACTTAATTTTAATTGTCGTGTATATTTAGATCGTCCATGCTTGAACTGTCCAAAAATTCTTGCACCATAGATTGAAACCTCGGGATTTACACTGAGTGACCTAAAGTGACGGGAAGGATAGTCCCATGAGAAAATGTGCCGTATATGACTCCTGAACGTTGCGGCTAGCTGCAGTGGAGCAGAGCAGGCTGTCACATATACGAGTGTAGTGAAGATGGCAACACGTTGCGAGTTAACTGACTTTAAACTTGGGATGATCATCGGCGCATGGCGTATGGGTCATAGCATTTCGGAGATAACACGCGAATTTGGGTTTCCGAGGTCAACAGTGTCGAGGGTGGGTCTTCAATATCACAGATATAATGTTACCATCCGCGTAAACCGCTTGCACCACAGGTGTTTAACGAACGGACATCACCTCGCTTCAGCAGAACCATACGGAGCAATCGAAAGGCTACTTTGAGTCAGATCACCGCCCAGTTGAATGTTGGGAGTCAGGAACCCATTTCTACCAGGACTGTATGGAGGCACTTGCACCCCATAGGCTTCACTACCCGACATTTTCTCATGGGACTATCCTTCCCGTAACTTTTGGTCACTTAGTGAAGAGGCTTCATTCTGAAAGAAATAGGAAACGGTTCCAGGTCATGGGCGCCTGCAGGATTTTTTCCACGGGAGAGCAAGTATTATTTTTCATTTCATTACCTACATGTCTCTAGGTGATGATGAGACGTCCCCCCCCCCCCCCCCCCCCCCCCCCGGAAATTTTCATTTATTTTTTTCTTGCTTCGTGTTAGGCGTATTCATCATTTGGCTGCTCTGAAATCGTTGTGTACATTATCTTTGTGGCATGAATGGGAGGAATAGTTCCTTTTATTTCAGAGGTTTTGTCCATCGCTTTTCTTTGTGAATCATCGTCATAATGTTCATTTATTAAAAAGAGGTAAAAAAGTAGTTGTACCGACAAAAACAAAAATCAATCAGCTCATTAAAATGGTATTGTTAATCAAGTTCGCCGATTTTCTTAATAACTGGATATATTTTCAAATAATCCCAAATTACTGAGTTAAATAAAACTGTGGAATTATCCCTACATATAAATCAGTTAACTTTCAGTAACATCAATTTATGAAATAAACTGGTGTGACAATGAACTATTGAAATATTCTCGGGATTCCAGGGGGGGAGGGGGGATGGAGGGTTTGAGGGGTGGGAGAGGGAAGGGGGAGGGGGAGGGGAGGGGGCGGGCATGGCCCCTCCTTGCCTCCCCCATCCCCCTTGCGGGCGCCCATGATCCAGGTCATGTATCGCTCGGAATACCCAATACCGAAAATTTACAGACGTAATTCCTAGTGGGAAAAGTTGTAAGCCTACGGGGGAGAGAACATTATGCTAATAAAATTGTTCAATAAAATGATTTGGAATAAACAATTCTAACTGATTTAAATTCTTTATTTGGGTATATCCGTAGCGTAGCGGTCAGCATGGTTAGCTGCCAGCCCGGAGGTCCTGGGTTCGATTCCCGGCTCTGCCACGAAATTTGAAAAGTGGTATGAGGACTGGAACGGGGTCTACTCAGCCTCGGGTGGTCCCAATGAGTAGAGGGGGTTCGATTCCCACCTCAGCCATCCTCGAAAGTGGTTTTCCGTGGTTTCCCACATCGTCTTCGGGTAAATGCCGGGATGGTACCTTCTGTAAGGCCACGGCCGCCTCCTTCCCTCTTCCTAGCCTATCCATCCCAGTCTTCCATCCCTTCCCATCCCTCATGAGGCCCCTGTTCTCTTTGCAGGTGAGGCCGCCTGGGCGAAGTGCTGATCACATCCCCCCAGTTGTATCCATCACGACCAGATGTTCCAAGCTCCAGGAAACTGCCCATAGAGGCGGTAGTGGTGAGTTCCCTCGCTGAGTCCGTGGGAATCACCAACCTACAGGGTAAATTGACTAAATAAAAATAAAATATTTGTGTATAATAATTTGCACAGCTCTGTACTTGCCACCGGATACTTGGTTTTAAGACTTAGAAGTCAATGAGTTCCAACAAAATATGCTTGGAGCTTACTCGTGTAATTTTGCATCAGTCGGTTTGAAACCGCATGCATTGAATGGACAGTCTGTGACAAGACGAGGGCAATGCCCGCGTAAACATATGAGGAGTACTTAAAAATGAACCTTGCTGTCGTATGCAGTCTAAATAACTTTCAATTTTACGATCTCGCTAGCGGGACAATGGATTCCTAGGTGAACAGTTCTCCTGTCCCAATAAGACACGTCTTACTTGTATCAGTACCTAAGTTGTTGTAAGGTGGCTTCGGTGGCGTAGTTGGTAGCATGCTGAACTTCTATGCCCAAGGTCACGGGTTTAAAACCGGCCGAAGTCGTCGGATTTTTCACGTGCGTTAAAAATCCCTCAGTTTGCCTTCCTTCGGAGGGAAATTAAAGCCGGTGGTCCCATGCCATAGATTTATGGCATGATAAAGAACCTTAAATTAGAGGTTAGATTTGACTGACGCTCTTAGGTTCCAACGTTTGATGCAAGGAGCCGACTTCGGTGGCATCTAGTAACCAAGTTCAGAACTAGTTGGTCGTTGACGGTGGCGTTTGCCAGCAAAAGTTGGAACTACTTGAAAATCGAATGTATGTAGTCCTTACTTGAATTAAAAACGGATAACACATACTAATACAGCCATCACAATTAACACAGGTTATCATACAGATTCTAAACACACCCAAAGTACACGGGGCTATATGACCGCATTGTCGCAGCCCCTAAACTGAGGAACCAACCAACCTAGTCTCTTGTATACCAAGAGGAAACGCCGATCTTATCTACTCTACTTTCGTTTGTCTGTTGCTGGTAACAATGTTGCCAACAGGGTGGTATGAATTCTGCCGTCGCCTCGTAAAAGTCTGTAAAAGTTCATTAAAATTTACCAAGTTTTCGAATTAGCGGAAAAAAAATCAAAAGAAGCAAACAAATTCACCAAGGTATCAGTTTAAATGTACAATTAAATAATTTTGGAATTAATACATTTTTTAAAATATTATTTTTATACATCGAGTTGGGCTTCTATGGACTGCGTGGTAACAACCAACTTGACTTTAGTGTCCAGGTCTTGTTCTTGTTCCGGCTTTGACTACCTGCCGGTACCTTCTGATACCAGCGACGAGTGCCTGTTTATGTTCTTCGGTCAAAGGTCCTCTCCGTCTTCTGGAAGTTGATACCCTTTTAAAACCTTGGTAGTTGTTCACCTATGTTATAAATGTGTTCCTGTCAGGAATTTCTCGGTCTAGAATACCAATTTGCCTGAGATCTTTTTCGCATTCCTCGAACCATCTCGGCCTTGTTACCTTAGACTTGATGAAACTCCATATTCTTTTGGTTAATCGATCATCAGTCATCCTTAAGAGGAGACCGTAAAATAGTAGCCATCTCTTCTTAATTGATGCTGTGATAGGGTCAATGTTGTTGTGTAAGTCCTCATTTGCTCTCATTCGCCACTGTACATCAACCCATCTATTACCTAGGATTTTTCTTATTATGCTACGCTCTCTTTTTTCCAGTTGGTCGGCGTGACCTTTAATATTCATGGTCAAAGTTCGGACGCATATAATCCCTCAGTTTTTACAACTGTGGTATAGTGTCGGAACTTGGCCCCTATACTCATATACTTTTTGTTATAGATATTCTTTGTAATACATCAATACTATTAATGAAGCTAAAATACTTCGACTATTCAATTAAGGAGACTCAGAATCCAATATTTGATGGACAAATTCCAGCATTTTAAGATATTGAATTTTTGAATCAGCGATCGTTTCACTTTCCATCTGTATTTAAATGTTGACAATATTCGAGCAGGAAGAATTTTAAATGAAATATTTTATAATAGGGGAAGGGTGGGCATAGTGGCCACGGCGGGCATAGTTGCCACGGGCTATTTTTCTACTGTACATTGCTGATACCTGGCTGCAAGCGCCTCAACTACTCCACTAGACAGCCATTAGTGTTGTGTTGAGCCTTGAAGCTGATCAGAGTACCCTTTTAGAAGTTGTCATCAATTTTGTTGTTTTTCAAGTTGCTGATGTAAGGTAAGTGTATTGCATTAACTATTATAACTAGGTATATGATTCTAGTATGTATTGATGACACAAATACCTAAAACAAGTGTGATTTAAGCTTTAAATTCATTTTTGAATGTAAGACCTGGTGTAACTGGTTGGGCCTGCAGAGTCACATTTACACAATGGCGTAAAAAAGGGCAAAGTGGCCACGGCCATGGTCACTTTGCCCGACACTACATATTATATTTTTTAAGTAAAGTAATTATATGAAGCCTAGACCAAACAAAGTTTGTGCTTTTAAATGGGATACATATTGAACGTATTAAACATCTCCTTGCATGATCAGGGTGGTAGCGCAGTCAGGTAAGCGCCGGCCTTCGGAATTGTGACATGCGGATGGTTCCAGGATCGAGCAACGCTGGGCTGAGGTGATAAAGAGGTGATAAAGAGGTGATAAAGAAGGTATTCAGGAGAAAAGGAAATCAAAAGTGGCAAAACATACTTTGTTACAATAGGAGATAGTAACTCTGATAGTGACGAGAGTGATACAAATTGCCTTTACTGCCACGTCTTATATTCAAAGTCCAAAAGCAATGAAGGGTGGATCAGATGCTCAAGTTGCCTGAAATGGGCACACGAAAATTGTGCTGGGTGTGATGAGGAAGACAATGAATTCATATGTGAAATGTGCAATTCAACAAAAATAGGCTAAGCGCAATATCCATAAAATGTTTTGAGGCATTACAACTTTTGTATATTTTATTGTACTCAATAAAAATGTAGAACTTAGTTTTATAAAATGATAGGGACCTTTAAACATGTATGGAGAACTATAACAATACTTAAATTTGTAAAAATAATATGCTCATAAATTTTTTTAAATGCATTTGCAGTCTTATTTGTAACATCGGGTATAGTGGCCACCTAGTGGCCATTTTGCCCTTTCCTATAGGGCAAAGTGGCCATTTGGTAGAGGTTTGAAAAAACATTTCTTGTTCAAAAAGTAACTAAGATATAGTTAAAATTATTTATTTAAAGGTAGGCTACATAACTAAATAAGCTAGAGTATGGCCAATTTTCATTCGTTTTTAACAATTTCAACTTATTGAAAACAATGTTTTCCCGTTAGCGTGGCCACTATGCCCACCCTTCCCCTACTGTACTATGCATTAGTGTTCCAACTTAAAATGTAATTTTCCCTAAGTTACTTTTTTTTAACACTTACGGAACATTTTCTCAGTTTGTGTTGAATGTTTGTGGTTAGGTTTGTAATATTACTATTCATGTGCAAACATGCTTGCCTAGGTGGGTGAGTGGTTATCGTGTCGAATTACTAACCCCCAAGCTTGCAGGTTCGCTCCTGGCCGTGGTAAGTGATTTTTGAAAGGCGTCAGAATTCACGACACGCATGTCATACGATATTGGCATGTTAAATAACCCATTAGAATTCAGTAGGCCGTGTTCATACTGGCAAATTTCATCTCGGGATTTTCGCCAACACAAAGTTTCTCATTTCTCTACTAGAAAGCGCAATAATGTCAAGGAGCTTAGGTATCTAACCTCCTTGACTTTCATAGTGCTTCAAGGAACAACAAAATTCGACATGCAAGCTGCCCTCTGGGTGTCAAATAACAATACCTGTACCCGGCACCCGAGGCTATACGATATTATTATTATTATTATTATTATTATTATTATTACGCGCAAAAATGGCATTTTGGTGGCAGGCAGTGGCATAAGTACGGGGGATGTTCAAGGGGATCAATTTCCCCCCCCCCCCTTCCCAGCGTCAAGTAATTAAAATAACAAATTTGTTTAAAGTTTTTAAATTTTAATAAAGTCAATCGTCGGATTGATGACAAATGATTTAATTATGTAAGTTTATTTTTACTGATTTGAAAGCATTTCTTTACACTCGTGTAAAATGTTAAGCAGTAGCCTAACACAACGTTTCCCAACCTGGGGTACACGTACCCCTTGGTGGTATGCAACGAACGGGTTAGGGATACGCCAGAATAAACGGAAATGGTGGGCGCCATGTTCCCATCGTACGTGTTAGTCGTACTGTCACTGCGTGCAGTGCCGTCTTATTCACACACGTCAAGGTCAATGCTCCGACACCACCCCAACCCCAGTCAGTTTCACCGCTGCACTGCTATTGTCTTGATTTGTATATTTTTGCCAAACTAATTGCTAGAATTAATTGGTTTTCAATAAAATCAAAATTCATCATCAACATCATCATCTACCAGTCAAGTATTAGGCCGTTGTAATCGAAAAGTTATGCTGTATGACTGTGAAATACGTAAATTAATTCACTTCTTTTATATCAGTTGGTATTTGTAGGGGGAAATAGGACACGGTTCACTAGCTAGCCGCTCCTGGGAAAGCTGTACAGCGTTGCCGAAATGGTGCCCATCACGCATCATGGCGCGCATCACTCGGAAGTGATGGGCTCCATCTCAGCAACGCTATACAGCTTTTCCCGGAGCGGCTAGCTGGTGAACCATGTGTTATTTCACCGTACAAATACAAACCAATATAAAATAAGTGAATTAATTTACGTATTTCACAGTCATACAGCATAACCTTTTGATGCATAGGGATTAGAACACGACCAAGCACTACATTTTCCAACCACCCCGAGCCGAGAAAAAGTTACCTTACAAAAATGATAACAACTTTGTTTATTGAACACACAAAATGTTGAAATTAATAAACCAGTTATGCAACATTCCATTGTATATTGTGTTAAAATTTGGATTTGATCTGATGACGGGTTTTTGGGATAATAATTCTTAAATGTGATGCATGGTTGAAAGACGCTTAAAACGTGCACTTTTTGTGTTCCAACTGCGATCTCCACTTTGCTCTGTCGTTCCACCATTCCTCCTCGGACACGGTGTTCCAATCCAGGTTCCGTTTTCTAATACCATTCTCCACCGAGTCAATCCAACGCATTCTTGGTCTTCCTCGTCCTCTCTTCCCAGTCATTCGTCGTTCCAGTGCTCGTCTTGGTTGCCTTACTTCATTCATCCGTTTGACATGTCCAAACCATCTCAATCTGTTTTGCTCCAGTTTGTCATTTAGTTTCTGTACTCCCAGGTCTTTCCGTATATCTTCATTTCTCACTCTGTCCCTCCTCGTTTTCTGGACCAAACTCCTCAGGAATCTCATCTCAGCTACCTGTACTCTGCTCTCATCCCTCTTAGTCATTGTCCAAGTTTCCGCTGCATATGTCATTATAGGAACATAGCATTTTTAGCCTACTTTCGATTTTTGCAAAAAATGAAAGTAGACTTATGAGATCACTACAGGGCGAAAAAAAAGTGTGTTGTCTGTGTGTGTGTATGTGTGTGTGTGAGTCTGTCTGTGTGTGTGTGTGTGTGTGAGTGTGTGTACTCTGAATGTCTGTCCCCCCCTATCAATTCGAACACGGTGAGCGCAAATTGAACGAAATTTGGTACTGTACCCGTTCGTCCTGGGGATGCGATGACCCACCTGCTATTTCATCGCATTCCTGGAGTTCCAGGACAGAGCGGAGTTAAATGAACCTATAGTCAAATAAGGAATGTGTCGGAAATTCAGCTGAGATATCGAAAAAGCAGTGGGTAACACGAGACAAAGTATCTCTAGGGTCGTTACGGACTTAAGTTTAATAAAAAAAATGCAAATATAAATGGGCGCCATCAACTGAATTCCTAGCAAACCACATCCTTTCCGGTTAAGCCTTAATCAAGACAAGGAAAGAAAAAGGAAAATCACACCATCATCAGATCACAACTAAGATAAAAACAAATTTATTTCACTTTGATAGTCAGACAGACATTTTAAATATTCATCCTACCTGAGAGCATGGTCGAATGCCAACGTTAAATTGTCATTGTCCAAAAATCGAACCATCTCTTTTCTAATCAAAAATATTTCATCCACATAAAACGTGAAAAATCTCTAAAGTTCTCTTGGGTTCTCAGGATCACTGTAGCACTATGTCTTTCGTCACTGACATTTGTGATACCTGAGACCTAATTTCTCTTTAATTTAACATCATAAATGTGGATTTGAAAAAATTATTAATCTGTCAAAACATACACATATTATAATCACATATTTTAAATATCACGCAATTTATGGCTTGCATGGCATAATTTAAATGTTGAACACGTTAGTAAAATGCTCCTAAACATCGAATAATTAATTTACACTATTTACATTGTCATTAACAATTGCTTGTTCGTGAATTACAGAAAATCCACTGCTCATTGGTCACTATCATCATCATCATCAAAGTTAAATATTTCTCACATTAATTCTCCTCTCAAAATTCAACATATTCCTGTCAGAATCATTAACTCATCACCATTAAATCATTTAAATGAAAATTATTATCATCACTTCATTATACTTTCTAATTATTCACACACTCTTATTTTATTATCTCCTTCAGATTAAATCATCTTAAATCATCAATATAAATTGTTTAATTCCTCAACTCAAGTTGCAATTCCTCAAATTATATCTCAATTAAATTTATTTAATTCCATATAAATTCATTAATCATCAGCTTCTTTAATTAATTATCACCTTCTAATTCAGTTATTCATCATCTATCCAATCGTCTATTAATTTATTTAAATCAGTCTATTTATCCAATCTTTAATTCATCCATTTATTTAATTCATTGATTTATTCCAAAATTTAATTTATCAATTTATTTAAATTTTATTCTTCTGGTTATTTAGATTTTAATTATTTCATCTAGTCATTCTGATTTTTATTTCATTAGGTCAGATCATTAATATGCTCAAATTTCAGATTATTATTTCATTAATTATTATTATCAGAAAATCTTGTATTATCAACTTTATTTATTTGTTTAATTTCGTAACAAATTGTTTAATATGGGTTATAGAACGTTGTCTTACAGTTTTATCACTTCCAAGTTATATCTCGTATTTAATTATCATGCCAAAAAATATTATTGCCTTCACGACATCACGTTGGATCTGACTATCCACAACTACATTATATATCCTCAATTCTTCAAATATCACATTTGAATACTACAATTATTCCACAAAACTCCATAAATATTCAGCACATAGCATGAATTTCAACAATTACGCTAGACTGGGTTCGACAACCTCATGTCTGCCTCAAATACATTAGCAATATTGCAACTATCACTTGGCAATTTCCACAAAATGCCTATCACAAACTTCACTTAACCATGTTGCATGATCTACAAAAATATATAACTGGCTTCAAATTATCAACGCACACAATCTCCAATAACTGTAATTAATCTGATCACATCTAGACAACTTCTTAAACAATTGGAAAAAATATTACCTTAGTAATTCAAGATCTGCTTTCAAATAGCATAAATTCCCTTACAATTCTCATAATTCACATCACAGAAAAACACCAATGTGCTATAATCTCTCATATCAAAATCTGAAATACTGATCTGCCTTAAAATAAATCTGACCATTAATGATTCATCTTACAAGATTCAATTACTTTAAATCCTTCTCAAAGGTATCAAACACAATTATAAAAATCATCAAAAGCATCAGCTGTAACAGCTGTTAAACTGAAAGTACTCTCAAAAGAGTATAGCAACAAAATATTGGATTGGCAAACAAGAATTACAAATGTAACCCCGTTAACATTTATCTGTACTTTATTTAACAAAATTTCGACTGATATGTGACTAGTAGTTCCTTGTTTGATCCTCTTACAATCTCATGTACACTCGGATGATAAAAATGAGTCCCTCAATGGCAAGTAAGATGAGTAACCACCGTACAATCGTATAAATACGAAAGACCTCGCCCCGTCGACTAACATGATAGTGCCCTGAACGATGGGTAAGATGAGTAACCACCATACAATCGTATAAATACGAAAGACCCGATCTCGAAGACTAAATGAGTGAATGTACCAGATCGGAATCAACAAGTCTCTAGTTGTCATATAAAAGCGATATTCATTCACTAAAGTGAATAACATCTTAATATCTCCAAACAATCCAATGGAAAAAAATCCCTACTGATGAATAATACACACTCGCTAGTATGCAATGAACTGACGAAGTAATTTAGATAATCAATTGCAGATCACGAGTTCGAAATACTCGTCACACAAAAAAAAAACTATTCATGAAAACTATCCTTGCTGGAAAAATGTCTAAAAGACCTAACATCTGCTTAATAAAGCCATCCAATGGTGAGAATTTCGTATAATGATGCCTGCCATATCATATGGTCACGCCATATTCTAGCAAAATTTGAAGCATATAAAGTCAAAGCCATGTCTAAATAATCGTATCACTCCTATTAGAAAAATATACATGTGTGCCCAGTATTCATGAAATAATCATATCAGGAAGTTATAACTCTTACAGTACCTTCTCATAATCAGCTGTTATTAAATTTCAAAGATCGTCGATTTTCCTTATGTAATGAATTTCTCGAAAGATCGGCGTGAATATCATTCCACCCACGAAATGATGATTGCCTTCAAATCCCAAGTGAATCAGCTGGTGGACCTCCTCCTCGTCAGGAATCGAATCCATCGCTCTGTGGTGCCATCGCGTCTCTGTCTGCGTTTACTTCGACATGATGAACTTCTGGTTATCCATAGCGTATACTGTCCAAATCCTCACGAAAAAGTTCATAGAAACAGCGGACCCCCTACTCCTCTTCTACGTTACGCCACTGTTCCATACAATGTTCGGTTTGAGTGTTGAAAGTTCAATCTCCAATAACTGCTAAGTCTCACTTTCATAAAATAAAATTGTATATGAGAGTGTCTAAGTTTATGAAACACCCTGTAGCTGTGTTCATACTCGGTAATTTATAACACTTCATAAGAAAGAATTGCATTAATGCACGAGCCAGTGTTCATAAGTGCATATGCTTACAACATTTCGTTTGCCTGAAATCGTTAATGTTACTTGGAATGCGTTATGAAATGCATAGTCGTAATGTCATTGAAAAACTATGTTCAGTAGAAGTTCACAGTTGCAGTATCTCGTAACTATCTGCCTGTACAATTCAAATGCTAAATAAACGTTCCAACTCAATGTTGTAATGAAGTTCAGCTTCTGTCATAATGCTTGCGTATAAAATTGGAAATAACCCGCTCGTCCCTACTGCAACGCTAGAATCATCTCCACATAAAGCTGGCCTCGCCATGCCGCTCTACTATGCTGTTCTGCGTTTCCAAATTGCAGCTTGAAATGAGTTCTCCAACTCGTTTTACAGTTCTGTTCTAAACCCCGGCCTTCTATGCTTGCTCGAGCCGTACAGCTGGTTCTGTAACCGGTCTTCACGCTGCCTACTGCGGGTGTCCGCCCGACTCAATGACCTACTTTTCGTTCGCTGCTTGGTGAAGTTAAAACTTGTCGCTTTCACTTTCCGTGACAAATGCTGCTCGCTGCGCGACCTTTACAATACGCTCGGCGCATGTCCCACTCAGCTCGCTGTCTGAATTCGACTGCCGTGCTAACTGTACTTGACTACTCTGCTTACAGAGCTCAACTGCTTGGCTCACTGAGCTCAACTGCTTGGCTCACTGAGCTCAACTGACTGTCTCTGGACTGCATTGACCTGAACCTCCCTGGCTTAGTCACGTGACGTTCTCCCCACCTCTGTGGTCTTGCGTCACAAATATAATCTCGAACCCCGATCATCTCGGCTCTTAAGTTATATAATAACTTAAGGGTTATCTGACTTCCTTCAAATTATTACCATATATAATGCATGTTATATCTTCTCTTCTGAGATGTTTAAATACCATGTTCCATATATATCCTAATAAAGCTTCATATTTCCATCTGCTTGACTGCTGTCAGAGCCTTCTTAATCCTAGACGTTCTACGTCATCCTGACATTCCTCTTGACTCGATCTGAGCGCTATCTTTTCATAACTCTTCCCAAAATCTCAACTACGGCTTAATGTCTGCTGGCGTAGCCGATAGCCTCAACTAGGTATCGGGTACAGTACAAAGGTAGCACTAGCAAAGAACACCTCAGTGTCATGTTTTATATCGCCGCCATCTTGACGGAAACGTAATGGCGGCCACACAAATGTTCAAAGCTTAAATCAAATTACGACTAACCTAATCATCCGATCTCTACCAAATTTTGCAACAACATACCGTTATGGAGGGAGCATCCTTTGACCAAACTAATAGATCATCAGCCTAATAGTTTGCGGATGGCGGCCATCTTTGTGTCAAAATCGATGCCCCTATTAATTCGAACCCGGTGAAACTGAATGGAACGAAATTTGGTACAGAGGTAGTACTAGCAAAGGGCACCCCAGTGTCATGTTTTACATCGCCGCCATCTTGACGGAAACGTAATGGCGGCCACACAAATGTTCAAAGCTTAAATCAAATTACGACTAACCTAATCATCCGATCTCTACCAAATTTTGCAACAACATACCTTTATAGAGGGAGCATCGTTTGACAAATCTAATAGGTCATTAGCCTAATAGTTTGCGGATGGCGGCCTTCTTTGTGTCAAAATCGATTACCCCCATTAATTCGAACACGGTGAAACCGAATGGAATGAAATTTGGTACAGATGTAGCACTAGCAAAGGGCACCCCAGTGTCATGTTTTATATCGCCGCCATCTTGACGGAAACGTAATGGTGGCCACCCAAATGTTCAAAGCTTAAATCAAATTACGACTAACCTAATCATCCGATCTCTACCAAATTTTGCAACAACATACCTTTGTGGGGGAAGCATCCTTTGACAAGTCGAATAGATCAATAGCCTAATAGTTTGCGGATGGCGGCCATCTTTGTGTCAAAATCGATTACCCCTATTAATTCGAACACGGTGAAACCGAATGGAATGAAATTTGGTACAGAGGTAGCACTAGCAAAGTGCACCTCAGTGTCATGTTTTATATCGCCGCCATCTTGACGGAAACGTAATGGCGGCCACACAAATATTCAAAGCTTAAATCAAATTACGATTAACCTAATCATCCGATCTCTACCAAATTTTGCATCAACATACCATTATGGAGGGAGCATCCTTTGACCAAACTATTAGGTCATTAGCCTAATATTTTGCGGATGGCGGCCATCTTTGTGTGAAAATCGATTCCCCCTATTAATTCGAACACGGTGAAACCGAATGGAACGAAATTTGGTACAGAGGTAGCACTAGAAAAGGCCACCTCAGTGTCATGTTTTATATCACCGCCATCTTGACGGAAACGTAATCGCGGCCACCCAAATGTTAAATGCTAAAATGTAATTACGACCAACCTAATAATCTAGTCTCTACCAAATTTTGCAACAACAAATCTTTATGTGGGAAGCATATTCTGACCAAACTGCTAGATCATCAGCCCAATAGTTTGCAGATGGTGGCCAAGTATGTGTGCAAATCGATTCCCCCTATCAATTCAAACACGGTGAAACCGAATTGAACGAAATTTGGTACAGAGGTAGCACTAGCAAAAGACACCTCAGTGTCATGTTTTATATCGCCGCCATCTTGACGGAAACGGAATGACGGCCACCCAAATGTTAAAAGCTTAAATCAAATTTCGACCATCCTAATAATTTGATCTCGACCGGATTTTGCAACAACATGCCTTTTTGTGGAAAGCATCTTATGACTGACTACAAGGTCTCAGCCCAATAGTTTGCAAATAGCGGCCATGTATGTGTGCAAATCCATTCCCCAGATCAATTCAAAATCGGTGAAACCGAATTGAATGAATTTTTTACAGGGGAAGCACTAGCAAAGGGCACCTCATATTCATGTTTAATATCCCTATAGCACGTTGTATTTCAACAAGCTACTGCAACCAACATTCAATTATACTCCTTGAAAAGGACAAAGAGTTATAACAATACCCATGCATTTAGGAGAAAGTAGGCTATATGTTCTTTACTGGACATCTTGTATTGAAATGAAATGCATACTAACAGCAAACAAATAATGAATATAAAATATTAGTTAGGGCCTGTACTGCGTAGAAATAAGTTATAAATAGTTGTAAGTTATTTTGTATCATTAATGTTAACCGAAAAATATTAAACGTTTTAAAAATTTAATTTTTAGGGGGTTCTATTTTAGATACATATGTATCAAGGGGTACGGGTTAGAAAAATCAGCTGTTGGAGATCGAATTCTAAAAATGTAAAGAGCATATGGATTAACGAAAAATATCTACAAAATGAAGTGCATCTCCTGGAACACCAAAATACGGCATTGTAACACTGTCGTAAAAACGATATGTCTCTTTGCCAGTCTCTCGATGAGCTATGGCCTCGAAAAACTACAAGTCCTGGAAAGGAGAATTCTAAGAAAAGTCATGGGTGCAGTTCGGGGACTGAAGACGGATGGAAACTGCGAAGCAACTGAGAAGTCTACCAGAACATGGAAAGAATTTCAGAGACAATGCAGAAGAGGAGCCTGACTTTCCTCGGACATCTAGATACAGAATGACCAAACCTAGATTAACAAAACAAATATTCGGCTATCTCTAGAAGGAGACCAATCCAACGTGGACTAAGGAAGCTAGGAAAGATTTTGAAAAGTTGAAAGAAGTGAATTTAAGAGTAAAGTGGAAAATCTGGAAGGGTTTCAAGATGATGGAAGCTCTAAGATAAGTAGATAAACATGGACAGAAGATCAAAGGAAACACGCCAGTGACCGTATGAAGTAATATTGGTGACAGAGGAAACTCCAGGCAATCGAAAAAGAAAGAAACAAGATGTCCAGTAAAGAACATATTGCATACTTTCTCCTAAATGCATGGGTATTGTTATAACTCTTTGTCCTTTTCAAGGAGTATAATTGATGTCGGTTGTAGTAGCTTGTTGAAATACGACGTGCTATGCGGATATTAAACACGAATAAGAGGTGCCCTTTGCTAGTGCTACCTCTAAAAAATTTCATTCAATTCGGTTTCACCATGTTTGAATTGATAGGGGGTATCGATTTGCACACATACATGGCCGCTATCTGCAAACTATTGGGCTGATGACCTTGTAGTTTGGTCAAAAGATGCTTACCACACAAAGGTATGTTGTTGCACAATTTTGTAGAGATCAGATGATTAGGTTGGTTGTAATTTGATTTCAGCCTTTAACATTTGGGCGGCCGCCATTACGTTTCCGTCAAAATGGCGGCGTTATGAAACATGACACTGGGTGCCCTTTGCTATTGCTACTTCTGTACCAAATTTCGTTCATTTCGGTTTCACTGTGTTTGAATAGATAGGGGGACTCGATTTGCAAACATACATGGCCGCCATCCGCAAATTATTAGGCTGATGATCTTGTAGTTTCGTTAAAAGATTATTCATACATAAAGGTATAATGTTGCAAAATTTGGTCGAGATCAAATGATTAGGTTGGTCGTAATTTGATTTAAGCTTTTAACATTTGGGTGGCCGCCATTATGTTTTCGTCAAGATGGCGGTGATATAAAACATGAAAATGAGGTGCCATTTGCTAGTGCTACCTCTTTACCACATTTCGTTCAATTCGGTTTCACCGTGTTCGAATTGATAGGGTGGGGGGACAGACATTCTGAGTACACACACTCACACACACACACACACACACACACACACTCACACTCACACACACACACACAGACACACAGACAGACACACAATTTTTGGCCCTGTGTGGATCTCATAAGTCTACTTTCATTTTCTTCAAAAATCGGATGTAGGCTAAAAAGTTGCAAAATATCTTTCCTCGTCCCTTTGCAAAAATACACCACTTGTCAGTTACCATTCTGTTTGTATCCGATGTGTGTCATTTTGGAAAGTGAATAATATTGTGGTGTTGTATTCCTGTTTGAAGTTACTGAAGTTGGGAACTGCAATTTATTAATATATAATATTTAAATACAATGACGGGATATACAACGCGCCAGATGATTTCGCGAAGAAAACTACCCCCACTGCAATTTTGACCGAAAAAAAATCGATTAGCTCGTGTTAAGAGCTTACAGGTATCTACGACAACAATGTGCATGAATTATTACAAAATGATAGCTCTAATGTTCATATTCCGAAAAAGAACTGTATAATATAATGTTACACAATAAATTACGAGCTTTCAGATTGCCGGACGTGACAATGTAATATTAATCCAGAGACCGGCGGAAAGGGTGACATTAAAATGTAGGCTATATGGATGTACAATAATCGTAGTGCATTGACGTGAAATTACATAAGGAAGCCACGGACATAAACGTCCAACGCCAAGTAACAAGTGAAGAATTACCTTTCCAGTAACCTTATGACCGTCGTGGTAATTTTCATAACCACTACTAGTACCGAGGATTTTAACCGCTGTGATCGAACAGTTGGGCCTTAATGGGTCTCATAACTCACAATAACATTTACAAAGACACAGAACACTTAACCGAACAGGTGGACTGACTCGAATGAGATAAATGCCTCGCAAATGTTAGAGCTATTCTGCTTATGTTACAAAGAAAGAGTTACAGCCAAACAAACCAACAATAAGCATTGATTCCAACTTCTAGCATTTTGTACTGTCAATTTCCTAGGAGAGAGTCGTCACCGTCTTCCCTCAGTACGTCTAGTGTTGGGTTTAACCCGAGAAATTAACAGGCATTTTCCCTTGAACCCATTCAACAGGAATTTCAGGAAATGAACATGCCATCCTACCTCACCAGAACTCCGGGTTAGGATGCTTCCATCGTTCTCCCTTCACTTATCGTGAAGATAGAGTTCCAGGAATTTTAGATAGTGCTATATCTAAAAGTTTGTAAAATTTGAGGTAAACCAAGAAAAAATAGTAAAAAGATACGAGCCTTACAGTAGTCGCATATGATATGTAACATCTGACATGTTATCCTACTTTGAAGTTGCTACCGTTTTTATTATCCTTGACATTCATCAACACACAAAATATCTTTTTTATTTTTTACACTCTCATAATACATAGCAATTCCAAGACTCTCTATTTTTCTTCACCGCCTACTTGATATTTCTATTCTCGCACTGCCTTCTTGATACTCTGCTGTTACAAAGTAATCCGTATGTGATAAACATTCCACATTGTACCACTGCCAGCTGGATCACATCCCTTAGCCAGGAGGAATGCGATCCAACTGGCAGTGCGTCTTACACACTTCCGTCCGATCCACTTCCGTCCCATTTTCCATAATCACTCCCACAAAAATATCCAGCAACCGAGTGGGAAGATGTTACTCATCAAAAATGTGGAGAATTCATCTTTGAGTCTTTTATTTCTTGTGTTTGAATATACACATTGTTGCTTTTTATTGTTAGATATTATTAAGTATCTTAAATGGTCTGTCCTATTTTTAGAAGCTCATTAATGTTAACTCAGATCAATAACGAAAAATACATTGATTTTTCCATAATTCCTTGAGGACTCTGCTGTTGGATGTCGAAGTGTGATTCATTATGATTTGGTTTCTTTGCATTTTTCTGGTGTGAATTGATTCAGTGGGAGGAGTATAGACCGCTATACCTTCAAAAAAATCCTGGCACTATAGAGCCCATGACGAGCTAAGGTTGACCAAGCGACCGCTGCCCAGCCATTTGGCCTGCAGATATTGGGGTGACGCGTGATCGGTTCCCCTCGGCCGTCTTGGTAATCGTGATCGGGGCGCTGTCTCACTGTCAGACAGCTACTCAATTGAGCTCACGAGGCTGAGTGCACCCCGTTCCAACCCTCACGTCAGTTTTAAAATCCCTGACGGAGCCGGGGATCGAACCCGGGGCCTCCGGGTGAGAGGCAGGCGCGCTACTCCAACACCACGGGGCCTCCACACACAGAATGGTGTCATGGACGACACTACAGGTTTCAACGATATATAGGCCTACATGTTAAATTCTATGTGTTCATTATGCTTTGCATAGATATACAAAGTAAACCAGGCAATCTTGTTTGATTTACAAGAAGTAACTTTCGTCCAGAAGCGGTCAATGGTTTCGTCCAGACAGTCGTCTAACCAAGAACGGTCAATGGTTTCGTCCAGACAGTAGTCTAGCCTAGTAGCGACCAATGGTTTCGTCCAGACAATCGTCTAACCAAGTAGCGGCCAATGGTTTCATCCATACAGTAGTCCAACCTAGTAGCGACCAATGGTTTCGTTCAGATAATTGTCTATCCTAGTAGCGACCAATGGTTTCGTCAAGACAGTAGTCTAACCAAGTAGTGGCCATTAGTTTCGTACAGACAGTCGTCTAACCTAGTTGCCGCCAGAATGATTACCTCTACAAGAAAAGTTGTTGTAATTAGGCTGAAAGTTTCAACCATTTCTCCATTAATAACATAAACTCTTCTTCTTATTTTTTTTGTCGTGTAGTCTCCTGAGAGGCCGAGTGCAGGTCTTTCTAGTCGACGCCCGTGGGCGACCTGCGCGTCGGGATGAGAGATGAGATGAATGGATGAAAGTGGGCAAGGATGTGGAAGGAAGCGGCCGTGGCCTGGCAGGAGGTACTGTCCCAGCATTTGCCTGGTGTTGAAAATGGGAAACCACGGAAAACCATTTCAAGGACAGCCGACGGTGGGGCTCGAACCCACGCGTCTACCGAGTCAGCAGAGAGCTTGGTCCCATGACCTAACGCCGCGCTTTAGACAGCGTAGCCACTACTGTCGATAACTCTTCTTATGATAGGTGGTATATACCAGTGGCGACTGTAATGTGTAGGGCGTAATATGATAGGCCTAACTTAGATAATTATTATAGCTGGGACAAATTGAGATCTTAGACTCAGTGTAATATTAATTATTCAGTCACACAGCATTATTACGAACACATTACACAATACAATACAATCGAATACCACTCCACATATGTGCACACGCTGAAAACAGACTATCGATACTGACTGCACTAAATCGTAACCAATAAGCCCGTAGTGTGGGTTTCAATTCAACCAATAGCGAGACTTGAGGAACTCAGTCGACGTCTTCAGAGCGCCATTAAACAGACCAAACCAGCCCCTTCCCCCTCAAGGGCTCCATACATTTCTAAAGCTATAAACACGAGCTTTGAGTATGTATGCAATGCTTCCTTCCTCAGCTTTCTACTCCTGGCGGTGAAGGTCACTCTTCTCCCATCTAGGGGTAAAATGCAGAACTAGTTACAAGTACTGACGATAGCAGCGAGACAGAGCTTATCAAGAGGGCGCGTAAGGTAGCGCCAAAGACTACAGTATTTTAAATAACAATCAATTTAATTGTTTAAAACTGTTACAGCTGAGAGCTGACTGTAGTATAATATAATAATAATAATAATAATAATAATAATAATAATAATAATAATAATAATAATAATAATAATAATAATATCGAATGGCCTCGGGTGCCGGGTGCAAGCTTTGTTATTTGACACCCAGAGGGTAGCTTGCATGTCGAATTTTGTTGTTCCTTGAAGCGCTATGAAAGTCAAGGAGGTTAGATATCTAAGCTCCATGGCACTATAGCGCTTTCTAGTAGAGAAATGAGGAACTCTGTGTTGGCGGAAAATCCCGAGATTAATTTTGCCATTATGAACCCTGCCTACTGAATTCAAATGGGTTCTTTAACATGCCAACATCTTATGGCATTCGTATCATGATTGTTGCCACCTTTCAAAAATCACTTACCTCGTTCAGGAGCGAACCTGCAACCTTGGAGTTGGTAGCCCGACACAATAACCACTCACACACCGTGGCAAGCGACTGTAGGATGATCCTCATGTTCCACATTGAGGAATCACCACTGGTTAATATACAGTCCAGTATCCTATAATGTTTTAAGGAACTGCTTTAACTCCACCGGCAGTGAACATATTTTCTTTGTTTCTGGAGCCAAATGAGGAAACGAGCAGTCAGAGAATTCAGCCAAGAATTACTATCGTTAACAAGGATATTAAAACAGCCACAGATTCCGGACTAACGAAATGGATGAAGACGGTGGTGAAGCGAGGGTGCGTAAGAGACGAGTGTTTGGGGGGAGGTGGGGGAGCTTTGTGCAAAGAGAATAAAGAAGGCAGGCAATCCGTGTGTGCTGTATTGTTTCCTAGCGGTTTGAAATATGCATCTGAGTGGCAGTGAGGGTATCACCACAATTACAGCTCCACATCACATCATTAGCAAAAAGGCACGCTAACACAAGAGGAGGGGGAACTAACTCTGATGTCAACGTGTGACAAACAATTTTTCCTTTCTTTCAACAGAAGAGGAAGCTTTATACAAAGGAAAGAAGGAAGGGAGGCTAAATGAAAGAATGAAGAATGGATTGAAGACGTATTTTGGCTGGATGCTCTTTCCTGTAAAAGCCTCCGTGGCTTAGGCGGCAGGACGCCGGCCTCTCACGGCTGTGTCCGTGATTCAAATCCCAGTCACTCCATGTGAGATTTGTGCTGGATAAAGCAGAGGCAAGCAGGTTTCTCTCCGGGTACTCCGGTTTTCCCTGTCACAAATTTCATTCCAGCAACACCTTCCACTGTCATTTCATATCATCTGTCATTCAATTAATCATTGCCCCAGTGGAGTGTGGCAGGCTTCGGCAGCCGGCACAGTGCATATCCTCGCCACTAGATGGGGGCTTCATTCATTCCATTCCCTGACCCGGTCGGTCGACTGAAAGTAGGCTGAGGATTTTCTCTTTCCTGTGAGTCCGCCTCGTTGTGTAGTGGCTAGTACACATGGCTGTCACCGTGGGGCCCAGGTTTCATTCCCGGCTCAGCCAAGAAATTTAATTCTGGTCTAAGGGGTCAACTCAGCATCGTGAGGCAGAGCCGAGGAGAAGTGGGTTCGATTTCCACCTTAGACATCCTGAAAGTGGTTTTCCGTGGTTTCCCACTTCTACTCCAGGCGAATGCCAGGATGGTTCCTATGTTAATGCCGCGGCTGCCTCCTTCTCAATCCTCATCTGAATTACAAATACACACACTAATACAGCCATCACAATACCACAGGTTATCAGACAAATTCTACACACACCCAAGTACACATGACCACAATGTCGCAAAGCCTATAAATGAACCAACAACAACATCACTTTCCTGTGCAGTTTCAGAGTAGTCCTTAGAGAAGGAGGAAATAACATCATAGCGAGCAAGAACAAGAAAACCTCGTGGCTGAGGTAAGGGTTTGATTCCAGGCTCTGCCAATAAATTAAATCTTATCTGAGGACTGGAACGGGATCATTCAGCATCATGAGGCAAACCTGAGAAGAAATAGGTTCGATTCCAACTTCAGCCAAACTAGAAATGATTTTTCAGTAGTTTCCCACTTCTATTTCTGGCGGAGAGCGGCTTCGGTGTCGTAGTTGGTAGATTCCTGAGCTTCTACGCCCAAGGTTGCGGGTTCAAACCCGGCCCAAGTCATCGAATCTTTTAATATCCTTAAAAATCCCTCAGTATGCCTTCCTTCCGGCGATCCCATGTCATAGATTTATGGCATGATAAAGAACCATCCACGAATTATACTGGTGTGAAGCTAAATTATAGGTTGTATTTGACTAACGCTCTTAGGTTACAACGTTCGCCCCCAGGAGCTGACTGCGGTGGCATCTAGTAACAATGTTCAGAATTAGTTGTCGTTGACGGTGGCGTTTGGTAGCAAATGTTGGAACTACTTGAAAATCGAATGTCGGCAGTCCTTACTTGAATTAAGATCAGATAACGCACACTAATACAGTCATCACAATTAACACCGGTTATCAGACAGATTCTACACACACCCAAAGTACACGGGGCTACATGACCGCGTTGCCTCAGCCCCTAATCTGAGGAACGAACCAACCATTCCTGGCAAATGCCGGAATAACTAACCGTAGTATTTGGAATAGCCCAAGACATTTCTACCCTTCTGTTATTGTTGTTGTTGGTTCATTCAGGGGTTTTGTGACATTATGATCATGTATCCCCGTGTACTTAGGTGTGTGTAGAATTTGTCTGATAACCCGTGTTAGTGTGATGAGAAGAGGAAGCTTGTAGTATTACTGTACATGATTGTTAATCTTGCGATCATGAGCCATGTGAATCCGAACCACAAGGCGTGACATTTCACTTCGAAATTTCACATGCATTAACTGGGACTCAAACCTGGTCCGCCCTGGTGAGAGACCAGCAGATTGACCACTGCGCCGTATTCACGCCCTTATTGCGATTGCTGTAGTTTGTAATTCAGGTGAAGATCAGGAAGGAAGCGGCCGTGGCTTCATGTTAGGAACCATTCCAGCATTTGCCTGTAGTAGAGATTTAAAAGCACATCCAAGATGGCTGACAAGGGAAGTATCAGGTAAGACAGGTCGAAACCTATCTCGAGAATTTGTGGACTCAATAGCTGTGCTATAAGAGGACAACGTGCGGAAAATTAGCCGCCAGATTGAACTGCAAGGCTCCGAAATCGTACCTGACATCCTGGTTCGCAGGCAAGACGGCTGGCATAGCTGGACATCCCTGCGGCACTCGGAGAAGTCACGTAGGGGCTCTGACGCATCCCGAATGCGAAGTGGGGCTTTGCTCTTATCAGAGAGTCCCTTCAGTGTACTGTAAATATAGTGTAAGGCACTGATAAATAAATATGAAATGAAATGAAATGAAATATGCTGACTGGAGCGTGCGGCTGCTTCCCACCGGCCTTGAGTGGCTGAGTGGTCAGGGCAGTTCATCCGAACATGTACGGTACTCGCTACCTCCCATTGATTTATATGAGAGATTCGCCACATGATTTAGGAGCATTGCAGTTCAATCTGGCAGCTGATTATCCACACGTTGTCCTCTTATAGTACAACGTTTGCGTCCACAAAGTCTCGAGATTGATTTCGACATGTCTTACCTGATACTTGCTTTGTCAGGTGAGAATCTAAACCACCTCTTCTCAGTTTTTCCTCACGAGTCCTAATTAGTCGAGTGCACCGCTCCAGCCCTCAGACAAGAATTAAATTTCTTGGCAGAGCCGGGAATCAAACCCGAACCTCTGGGACGGTGTAATTATTTGTATTGTTAGTAGTTGTGAGATTGGATCGCGCTTCACTGGCATCTCAAGGACAAACAGCTTTCCATTTGATTAATATGAGACAAGGCCGTCCCAGCACTTAGTAGCTTACTGTTGATTGTGCCACTGAGTGGTCGAGATGAGAATATTTAATAAGAACTAGCGGACCCGTACGAGAACGCTCGCATATTCTAATGGGTTGTGTGCGCCCCATGAGTACAGACTACCCGCCTGGCTCTAGTGGTATGCGGGCATTACGCGCGACAGTTCTTCCAGGGGCTATCGTCTTGTTTATTCGTTTAAATGCACTTTATAAACAAATAAATATATTTCCGTTGACTTTTCAGGAACTGCAAGATTTTTCCTGTACTATTGAGACGATTTGGAAGATTTTGGTACAAACCACACCTTCTAAATCCCTCAGGTTTAGGAGCTTGAGTTTTGTGGAACATACATGTTGTTTGGTTGGTTCCTCAGTTTAGGGACTTCGACAACACGGTCATGCAGCCCCGTGTACTTTGGGTGTGTGTAGAATCTGTCTGAATTAGTGTGTGTTATGTGTGATTCAGGTATATGGACTGTAGACTATTAATGTTTTCAAGTTGTTCCTACTTTTGCTACCAAATTCTACCATCCACGACACCTAGTTGCCGACGTGGCTACTAAATGCCGTCGCAGTCAGCACCTGGCGGTAAACGTTGGAACTAATATAGCGTTATCAAACTAACCTACAAATTTTAGCTTCCACAAGTGTAGTTAATGGAAGGATCTTTACATGCCATAAATCTATGACATGGGACCGCCGGCTTTACTTTCCCTCCGATGGAAGGCATTCTGAGGGATTTTTAACGCTCTTAAAAAATCCGACGTCTTTGGCCGGGTTTGAACCCACGACCTTGGGCATGCTACCAGCTACGCCACCGAAGCCGCCTTCCTGCACTTTGTACTGTTGCTGGTGTCACTGAGTGGTCGAGATGAGAATATTAATGAGACTACTTTGAAGAAATACGGTGAAGCAAATCGATATGTCGGACTTAAGAAAATGTGCGTGTCTCTTCCAGTGGAAACAGGTTATCAGCTTTCCAGATTCATCAAGTCGACTATAGCGACGCGTCATGTCGACTGTAGAATGAACGATCAATCGATTAGCGACACGCGAGTCACCTTTCTCTGTCGCACACCGGAAGATTAAGAGGGCTGTGTCTCTTGTAAGTCACGTGTGTGCTGCTGGAGATACTGGTCACGTGTGTATCTGCACGCGAAGTGGGCAGCGCACATCCGCTTCATGTCGTGTCGTATCCACTCACCCTGCTCCTGCCTTGTGGTGTCCCTGTCTGTCCACTCTCTGTTTATTTGTCTCCTAAAAGCAATCAATAGACAAATAAGTACAAAATAAACCTCTGGTCACGACTTAATACTGTACAAGAGTGCATTCATATTTCATGGCAACTATCCTGTATCTTTGGTTGGTTCTGGGGCGTATATATGGAGGTGGTGGTGGTGGGGGGCGCAGATCTCCCCCCCCCCTCCCTCCCCGATATTGTTGTCACATACAATATTTGTATATTAATTAAAACATTAAAATAGTAGCCTACATTATGCAACGAGCCTATAATGGCAATAATTAACACACGAGTATGTTTATAAAACGAGCGTATGCGAGTTTTATAATTTCCATACGAGTGTCTTAATTACCATTATAGGCGAGTTGCATACGACTGTTTATGTTCGACGATAATTATTATAACGATTTTATGTTCGAAGATAAATATTCATAAATATCTGTCGAGATTTCACCAGTTTTATGTACTGAACAGAGCGCATGGGATGTAGAGAATGCCTTGTATTTGTCCACGGCCTCCTCGATACCCCACTATGACACTAGGCAACGCAGTGAAATTTAAATTAGAAGGCCTTGGAACTCAGCACAGGTGCGATGCTATCCTTATCTAATTGGTCAAACAACTGTTTCTTGAGCTGTGATTGGTGGGAGAAACGGTTTCATAATTAAATATAGTGTTATAATGTCCATCATTATGATACGGTTTTCAAACATATAATGGTCAGGGTCGAATATAAACCAATATAGGCTACTTATACTTATCATGTAATATTGTTACTAAGTGACGTTTGGCAACGTTGCAAAGCAAGGTGACGGTTGAGCGGTGAAAACATTGTGACAATCAGTTTGCTCTCCAGTGCTTTCGCTCTTATGAACGAACCAAGAACAGCAACAAGTGCCCTTGGAGCGTGTGACAAAAGTTGTTTCCCTAACTTATATACCCTTATCAAACTTATGGCGAATTTGCCTATCTCTGTAGCTACCAGTACCACCGAACGGAGATGGAGTTTGAATTGGTTGAAAACATACTTCAGAAATTCTACTTCTGGAAACAGACTTAGCGGTCTAGTATTGTTATCTATTCACAGAGACATACAGTACATCACTAACGATGAAAGTATAAACCGATTTGGTAATGCTTCAAGAAACCGTGAGTTTATAATAATAGTGTAAGTTGTAAATCAAAACAGTAAAGTTAATTCTTTCCATGCAAACACTATCATGTGAGCAAGATGATTGTGTTAATAATAAGTAACAGGTCTTTGTTGCATTAGACATTAACCAAACATAAAACATCACTACAAATTGGTTGAAAAAGTGATGCCAGATAGCCTTAAAACTCATCATTTTGCACCAAATTATACAAAGGTTTCTCGGGGTGAACCCCGGACCCCCACATCTTTGGGGACTATTCCATGCCCCATAACCCCAGTTGCGCACACCCCAAAATAAAATTCTATATACGCTCCTTGGTTGGTTCCTCAGTTTAGGGGCTGCAACAACGCGGTCATGTATCCCCATGAACTATGGGAGTGTCTGATAACCGGGGTTAATTGTGATGGCTGTATTAGTGTGTGTTATCTGTGATTAAGGTAAGGACTGCAGACGATCAATTTCAAGTAGGTCTTACTTTTGCTACCAAATTCTACCGTCAACGACACCTAGCCACGAAATTGGCTATTAGATGCCACCGCAACTTGCACCTGGCGGTGAACGTTGGATCTAATGGTGCGTTAATCAAATCTAACCTACAAATTTAGCTTTACACAATTGTAGTTATTATGGTGTGTGAAGCCATTTTAAATGTTGCCTTAGTAAACGAAAGTTTGAGGCTTTTCAGTCGGTCAACATTAAGACATAAAATACTTTTTTAGCCTAAGTGTAATGGATCTGATGATGATCGCTTGACGATCGAAACTGGTCTTCCAAGTGTATTTATTAATCTCATGTAATTAGTGAATAACCCATATAAATTGGATACAATCGTGTTGACCGACTGAAAAGCATCAAAATGTCTATTAATTGTAGTTAGTGGAAGGTTCTTTTACATGCCATACATTTATGACATGGGACTACCGGTTTTACTTCCCCTCCGAAGGAAAGCATACTAAGGGAGTTTTAACGCTCTTAAAAAAATCCGACGACTTCGTTCGGGATTGAACCCGCGTTCATGGGCATATAAGTTCAGCATGCTACCAACTAGGATACTGAAGCTGCTCCTGTATCTTTGGTAAGACTACTGATATTAACGATTAACAGTAGCCTAACTGTTAACAATAGTGGCGTCACAGTAACTGAATTTAATTTGTTACGTCATGATTATCCCGTTAATGTATAAAGAAACGGCTAACAGTAACTGTTAACAATAGTGGCGTCACAGTAACTGAATTTAATTTGTTACGTCATGATTATCCCGTTAATGTATAAAGAAACGGCTAACAGTAACTGTTAACAATAGTGGCGTCACAGTAACTGAATTTAATTTGTTACGTCGTGATTACCCCGTTACTGTATAAAGTAACGATGTTGAAATGTGAATATTATACGTCAGAAAACTGTATCATAATGATGGTCATTATAGTACTGTTTTCCATTATGATACAGTTTCTCCAGCCAATCAGAGCTCATTCATTGACGTTCGCGCAAGTGCTCAAAATCACACGTCGGACATGAACACAGCATCCTTCTATAGGCCCATAAATTACCGACATGGAAAGTGCACCAACCATATATTCGCGTAAATAAACTGGCAAATAGAACACAAGAAATAGCACTGTACCTTAATATCCCCAACTCCTATTTCTACACAGCGCATTGCTTTCAAACGACTTCGGTGACAGTTTGACTGAATGCTAGAGCACATCGGCAGTCTGTGTGTAAACATGACATTGTCAAGCACACAGAGCGCATTCGTCGGTCGGTCAGAGAACTTGGAAAACAGAGATATCAAATCCAGCTCTTGCACTCCGATCACAAAATTCAAGTGACTGAATATCAACAGATATTTATCAATATTTATGTTAAAACATATAATAAAGTTGTAATTATCGTCGAACATAAACAGTCGTATGCAACTCGCCTATAATGGTAATTAAGACACTCGTATGGAAATTATAAAACTCGCTTACTCGTGTCTTAATTATAGGCTCGTTGCATAATGTACTATTATAACGTTATAAAGTCATGATTACCTCGTTACTGTATAAAGTAACGGTTAACAGTAACTGTTAACCAGAGCATTTGTTCATGGGGAACGTGGGGGTACGCGTACTCCTTAAATATTTGAAAACTGTTTAATATAAAATATTGGTACATTTGTATCTAGTCCGGCAAATATAACTTCCGACTTGAAAGTTCATCGATCAGCTGGCGTCAACACGCTGTTCACAACAACTGGAGGATGTTATGAGTAATCCTCGATTTAAATCGATGTATTGAATCAGATTGTTTTGGTCGGCAACTCGGCACTCAGCAGCATAATCGAAACAATAGGCCATATTATTTTCTGTTCAACAAAAGCCTTGTGTAATACCTGCCTTATTCGAAGAAATGTAGGCTACTTGTTTAGGCAAAAAAAATTACGAGCCTTACAGTAGTCGCATATGATGTGTAACATCTGACATAGAAGAAACCTCAAGTGAAATTGTTGATACACCGGTATTTTATAGTGTTATTGGCACACGTATTCATCTATTGTAAATGGGAGTGTTTTACAGATATTGTAGTTTATAATACGGAACTCATTTTATTAGATGATTTGTAGCTTCCACCAGCACTAGCCTAAATAAAGAATACGATATGGGTCAACTAGATTAATAGACGCGACACCGCTCATAAACTTAAATTCCTTATAAACAGGTCCTCTTCATTCACAGACCAACACGTAATTTCATACGGATTCTGTTAAAATGAGTCATATTGATATGATAAATATCGTTTAAAATGATAATCTGGTAGCAAAAATATCTACCCCGCCCAGGATTCGAAACCAAGATCTCTGGATTCACAGCCATACGCAATAACCAGACGGCTATTTCGACTACGGAAATATTGTGCACATGATGGTGTCTTATTTCCACGTCCCAATAATACTGCATTACGGAATTAAGTTTCATTTATATTTTGCTTGTTTCGATAATGTTCCTGAGTGACATGGAGTTTAAAATGCCTTATGCCAATGCAATGCCGACTATTTACAATGTTTGATATTAAGGCATTTTACCATTTAAATACTGATACGAAGACTTCGAACATGTACCATGTCATTTGTTTAAATCACTTGACACCAGAGTTCGCATGAGCGTTTTCCATTCAGTATGTCATATACATTCCACATGGCCGAGAGTGCGTCATGGTATCAATTTTCGACACCGCGCGCTGATTGTTCCTCTTACCAGTGCCAGCTGGATCGATCGATCGAGTTGGCAGTGCGTCTTACACTTCCGTTCGATCCACTTCCGCCTGATTCACTTCCGTCCCCAATTTTCAAAGTCACCCCCACAAAACTATCCAGCAACCTAGCGGAAAGATGTTACACATCAATAAGTAACATACTATAACAATCGTGAAAAGGAAGTTTTGTTCTTATAAGCACACAGGCTAGTGTTTGGAGTTGGGTAGGTTGTAGTTTGTGTGTGTGGATAGTTTTGAGCGATGGAGGAAATAACGAACTATTTTACATCCTCCCAGGCATCGAAAAAGCTGAAAGTTAATGAATTAATTAGGTAATCAATTAACCCAATTCAACCATTCATTTAACATGTCAGCCCATAAAGTAATAACCGAACTCGGCAAATTGCCGAAAATTGCAAGATCATGATGTTATGTCGACTACAACTGCGAGTACCCCTTAAATTATGTTTAAAAAAAAGCACTGCTGTTAATAATAGTGGCATCACAGTTGCTGAATTTAATTTGTAACGTCGTGATTAACTCGTTACTGTATAAAGTAACGTTTAATAGTAGCTGTTAACAATAGCGGCATTTAAAGTAACGTCTTTCTAACCTAACTAAGAAGAAATCAAGTTGGTCTGGAACACCTGAAGTTGTATTGGCGTGTTATATTCCTTTCAATGATACTGTTTCTTGTTGCATTTTCGGAATCTTGTCATTCAAGACATGAATTACGGGCAATATTTCATTTTGAGATTTCAGTCGTGTCTGATATACTTTATAGCATCACGCAGAGTCAGTTAGCTTATAAGATCGCTATGCCCTACATTCTGTGTGCATGCGTGAGATAAGACAGGAACTGAAGTCGGGAGACTAATACGCCATCAGCTGATTGCCAAAGTCGTGCACATCTGATCGTTAAGCTCTGTAAAGCAGCCCTATGGAACATTACGTCAATTTCAACGAAGATTGACCAATAGGAAGCATTTAAGTACAGGCTTGTCCAAAAGTCTCCTCACATTAAAACACAGGAAAGAAAATAGTTAGAAAGAGACGATTATTTTTAGTAGTTCCTACTTTTGCTACCAAATGCTACCGTCTACGAAACCTAGATGCGGACATGGCTACTGAATGGCATCGCAGTCAGCATCTGGGAGCGAGCGTTCGAACTAATAGAGCGTTATCGAACTAACCTACAAATTTTAGCTTCCACAAGTGTAGATAGTGGAAATTTTTTTTAATGCCATAAATCAATGAAATGTATGTGAAGTCATCTGACATGTTATCCTACTCGTATACTACACAGCTTGGAGATTATTAAAATGTTAATTTTCGCTCCGTTTTCATACTGGTACTATGATGAATGTATAGATTGAATTGGAGATATGCTACTGTCACACTTGTTTGAACAAACATCACATATTATATTATGAATTAAGAGGAAGAATGAAACTGTAGCAGCCGAGTATCAAGAAGGCAGTGCGAGAGTAGAAATATCAAGTAGGCAGTGATAAAAAAAAGGGAGTCAAGGAATTGTTATGTATTATTAGAGTGTAAATAAAAAATATATTTGTGTATTGATTAATGTCAAGAATAATAAAAACGGTATCATTTCCAAGACTCTTTTTTTTTATCACTGCCTACTTGATATTACTACTCTCGCACTGCCTTCCTGATATTCTGCTGCTACAGTACCACTGCAAACTGGATCGCATCCCTCCCCTGGCTGCTAAAGCAGCTAGGAGGGATGCGATCTAGCTGGCAGTGCGTCTAACACACTTCCGTCCGATCCACTTCCGTCCCATTTTTCAAAATCACTCCCACAAAAATATCCAGCAACCTAGTGGAAAGATGTTACACATCAAAAATCTGACGGGTTTGAACCTGTGATCTTGGGCATACAAGCTACTGTCGACCAAGTTATTATGTGCACTCGAGTTTGAAGGTTGCTTGTGAAGTAACCAATAGACCTACATAAAATTCAATAACATCATAATTTTCATCGTTCTATTTTACGTTATTTCATGTAGGTTTGGTATTTTTAATTTATATTTTAATATTTTGTATCGCAGTTGAAACACAAAGGTGCCCGTTTTTTAGGTGTGTTTCAACCATGCATCACATTTAAGAATTATTATCTCACAAACCCGTCATCAGATCGAATCCAAATGTTAACACAATATACATTGGAACGTTGTATAACTGGATTATTAATTTCAACATTTTGTGTGTTCAAAACTAAAGTTGCTATCATTTTTGTATAGTAACTTTGTCTCGGCTCGGGGTCGTTGGAAAATGTAGTTCTTGGCTGCGTTGTAATCCTTATACATCAAAAGGTTATGCTGTATGACTGTGAAATACGTAAATTAATTCACTTATTTTATATCGGTTTGTATTTGTACGGGGAATTAAGACATGGTTCAGCAGCTAGCCGCTCCAGGAAATGCTGATATGGAGCCCATCACTTCCGAGCGAGGCGCACCATGACGCGTGATGGAGCCCATCTTGGCAACGTTGTACAGCTTTCACCGGAGCGTCTAACTGGTGAACCATGTCCTAATTCCCCGTACAAATACAAACCGATATAAAATAAGTGAATTAATTTACGTATTTCTCAACCATACAGAATACCTTTTTGATGTATATGGATTACAACGCAATCAAGAACTACAATTTCCAACCTCCCCGAGCCGATAAAAAGTTACCTTACAAAAATGATAACAACTTTGTTTCTTGGACACACAAAATTTTGAAATTAATAAACCAGTTATACAACATTCCAATGTATATTGTGTTAACATTTTGATTCGATCTGATGACGGGTTTGTGAGATAATAATTCTTAAATGTGACGCATGGTTGAAACACGCTTAAAAACGGGCACTTTTTGTGTTCCAGCTGCGATAAAAAATATTAAAATATAAATTAAAAATTCCAAACCTACATGCATATCGTAAAATAGAACGAAGAAAATGATGATGTTATTGGATTTTATGTAGGTCTATTGGTTACTTCACAAACAACCTTCAAAGTCCAGTGCACATAATATTTTGGTCGACAGTAAGCATGCTACCAACTACGCCACCGAAGCCGCTAATCTGAGGACAGATAGAGATAGAATGAAAGAAACAACAGAAGTTGAAAAAATAAAGCTAAGGATATAAGACAAATATATCCACTTTACTCGTGTCTACTGTGCAGAGATTGCATGCAGATATGTTCCACTTACGGAACATTTGTATGAAAATCATTCCCTCATTTGCAGCAGTTGTTTCTTCACTTGTACTGGGTGTTATTTGTTAAGCAGCGAGGAGGCAGATCAATACATAGAATCATCTGTAACATTACATATGCATAACTGTCCGGTAGTGTGTGTGTCAATCCCGTAATATGTCATAAGTGACACATGCATTGGGCCCCCCGACATGTGATGGGTCAACCTCACTAATGGACTCTTCGAGTCACGTGATCCCACACTGAGGGGAGGGGAGGGGGATAAATAAAGAAGTGGACATATGATAAACCGAAGCCCCATAAACAAACAAGGCAAAGAGTTATATTTTTGAATTGCGTAATGTGACACGTATATGATGTATTTGAGTAATTTGTAAGGAGACATTGTTCCAAATATGTGTTTGCGCCGTACAGTAAAGTGGTTCGTCGATAATACTAGTTCACAAATATCTACGTTGAAGTAAATCTATATTTTATACAGACAAATGATGTTGATGCAAATGTGGCCAACACATCCAGAGATATCATTTTCGGATCAATACAGTTAGAAGGTACTCAACTGACAGCATGTGGGCTCGCGATAGGAAGAATCACAGTATAGGAGTTTGTAACAGATATTCTCCACCGGAAGTCCACAAACCCTCTTCCAGTCTTAAAGTACTGTAAGGAACGAAGGCAGGAAGGAAGAAAGTAATGAGGGAAGGAAGGAGGAAGGGACAAAGGAAGGAAGTAAAGAGTGAAAATGAAACGAAGGAAGGAAGTAAAGAGGGAAGGCAGTAAAGAATGATGGCAATAAAGAGGGAAGGAAGTAAAGAGGGAACGAAGGAAGGAGGGAAGGAAGTAAACAGGGAAAGAAGAATGGAAGTAAAGAGGGAGGGAAGGAAGTAAGGACGGAGAGAAGGATGGAAGTAAAGAGGGAGGGAAGGAAGGAGGGAAGGAAGTAAAGTGGGAAACAAGGAAGTAAAGAGGGAACGAATGAAGTAAAAACGGAAGGAGGGAAATCAAGAGGGAAAGAGGAAAGAAGTAACGAGGTAAGGAAGGAAGGAAAGAAGGAAAGAAGGAAGGAGGAAGGAAGTAAAGAGCGAAATAAGGAAAGAAGGAAGGAGGAAGGAGGAAGGAAGGATGAATGGAGGAAGGAAGGCAGAAAAGAGCGAAAGAAGGAAGGAAGTAAAGAGATAAGGAAGAAATTAAGGAGGGAAAGAAGGAAGGAGGGAAGGAAATAACTAGGGAAAGAGGGATGGAAGTAACGAGGGAAGGACGGAAGTAAAGAGGAAAGGAAGAAAAGAAGGAAGGAAGGAGGGAAGGAAGGAAAGAAGGAGGGAAGGAAGTAAGGAAGTAAAGAAGGAAGGAAGAAAAGAAGGAAGGAGGGAAGAAAGGGCAGAATGAGGGATGGAAGTAAGGAGGGAAAGAAAGATGGAAGTTAAGAGGGAAGGGAGGTAGTAAAGCGGGAAATAAGGATGGAAGTGAAGAGGAAAGGAAGAAAAGAAGGAAGGAAGTAAAGAGGGAAGGAAGAAATGAAGGAGGGAAGGAAGTAAAGAGGGAGGGAAGGAAGGAGGGAAGGAAGTAGAGTGGAAAAGAAGGATGGAAGTA
The DNA here is from genome assembly GCA_946902985.2 of Meconema thalassinum. NCBI lineage: Eukaryota > Metazoa > Arthropoda > Insecta > Orthoptera > Tettigoniidae > Meconema > Meconema thalassinum. The sequence continues at coordinate 862,360,228 of OX336388.2, forward strand.
AAGAGGGAGGGAAGAAAGGAAGAAGGGAAGGAAGTAACGAGGGAAGGAAGGAAGTAAAGAGGGAAGGAGGATGGAGGGAAGGATTGAAGTAAAGAAGGAAGGAAGGGAAGAAGGCACGAAGGAAGGAGCGAATATTGTTGTTTTACGTTTCTCCTCATCTCTCAAACATAAGCCACAGAACCTCACTTGGAATCCGAACAACAGAACGTGAGAGTAAACCTCAAACATCCCACATACTTCAACCAGGGACTAAACCCGGTCCACCTTAGTGATAGACAGGCATCTTAACAACAGTGCCAAAACTCCCTAAATGATTATACGAGGTAATTTAAAAAGAAAGCAACAATAAGGAACCGGCGTAAACGCTCGTGCCTCGCTTACATTGGCAGAGCGTGGGTTCGAATCCCACCTGAAAATGGTTTTCGTGGTTTCCCGTTTTCACTACTAGGCAAATGCTGGGACAGTTCCTTTCAAAAGGTCCACGACCGACATTCATCCAAAATCACATCCCTGACCCTTCCTTAATTAGATGAGAGTTACCGGTCGCCTGGGTGATCGGCCGGTCACCATCCCCAGTTGTATCTGCAGTCAAAGTGTGTTCAGCTCCCAGACACTGTCCGTGCGACGGTACAGGAATGATCTCTCGCATAGTCCGTGGGTAAAGCCGACCTGAGAGGATAACCGATTAAGAAATAACTTGGCTGATTGGTTCCTTAGTTTAGGGGCTGCGACAGCGCGGTCATGGAGCCCCGTGTACTTTGGGTGTGTGTAGAAACTGTCTGATAACTGGTGTTAATTGTGATGGCTGTATTAGTGTGTGTTATCTGTTTTTATTTCAAGTAAGGACTGCAGACGATAATTTCAAGTACTTCCTACTTTCGCCACCAAATGCCACGAACCTAGCTGCGAACTTCGCTACTACTATATGACATCGGAATCAGCGCCCGGTGACGAACGTTGGAACTTAAGAGCATTAATCAAACCTAACCTACAAATTTTGAGCGGCTTCGGTGGCGTAGTCGGTAGCATGCTGAGCTTCTATGCCCAAGATAGTGGGTTCAAACCCAGCCGAAGCCGTCGGATTTTTTAAGAGCGTTAAAAATCCCTCAGTATGCCTTCCTTCGGAGGGGAAGTAAAGCCAGCGGTCCCATGTCATAGATTTATGGCATGTTAAAGAACCTTCCACTAATTACACCTGTGTGAAGCTAAATTGGATAGGTTAAGAATGTAAACAACGCTCTTAGGTTTCTACGTACGTTGCCAAGAGCTGTGGCGTCTAGTAGCTAAGTTCTGAACTTGGCCTAGTAGTCGTTGACGCTCGGCGGCAAAAGTAGGAACTATTTGAAAAATTCTACGTTCCAGTCTGTATTTAAATTAAAAATCAGATAACACACACTAATACAGTCATCAAAATTAACACCGGTTATCAGACAGATTCTACACACACCCAAAGTACACGGGGCTACATGACCGCGTTGTCGCAGCCCCTAAACTTAAGAACCAACCAACCAACCTCCAAATTTGGCTTCACAGAAGAGTAGTTAGTGGAAGGTACTTTTTAATGCCATTAATACAGTATATGGTATGGGACCAACGGCTTTACATCCCCTCCGAAGGAAGGCATACTGAGGGATTTTTAACGCTTTTAAAAAATCCGGCGACTTCGGCCGGGTTTGAACCCGCGACCTTGGGCATACAAACCCAGCATGCTAGCAACTACGCCACCGAAGCTGCCAAGAAAGAACTTGTTAACGAGATTTGAGTCGTCCAGTTGCAAAATTCGTTTAATCCACTTGTAAATAAGGATCATGTCGTAAAATTATTTATTTTTTATTTTATTTTATTTTACTTTATTTTATTTTGTTTTATTTTGTTTTGTTTAATTTTATTTTGTTTTGTTTTTTGATTCTGTTTTGTTTTACTTTATTTCATTTTATTTTGTTTTAAATTGTTTTGTGTCATTTTGTTTTGTTTTGTTTATTTTGGTTTAATTTGTTTTTTTTTGTTTATTTTGTTTTAACAAGAGTTTAGTGCTTTTCAGTCGGTCAACACGAATGTACCCAAAAGAGATGGGTTATGCCCTAATCCTGAAATAAATTACATGAGATTAATAAAACACTAGGATGACCAGTTTCGATCGTCAAGCGATCATCATCAGCTCCATTACACTTAGGCTACAAAATCTATGTTTGAAATACAGGTGAAAATATTTACAATATGTACAATTATTTAGTTGCTGTATTGGTACTGCAACTGTCAGTGTATGCTAAATGCAGTATATATGTTAGGTGAAATGCTAAATGGTGATAGCTATCCGGAGATTGTACTTTAGAGAGATTATATGGTTGTAAACTATGGTTAAACTATAAAATTTTTGGCTAACTACTTATCTGATTGTCTTCCGTATTACAGCTACTCGCAGTTTTCGTGCTCATTGGAACTCGCTGTGCGGTCGACTGCGGTGGTTATCTTAACGACTGTTTTTTCCCCTGCCTCCTCCCCCCTGTCCCTACGTGCTGTGGGGAGTGATAGCGATGTGTTTATGTGAGGTGTTGCCAACCTAGATAAGATGTATGTTATTGAATGAGGTGGGTCCACAACTATTAAAGACCGTGGATTGGCCCTCGCCACGCGTGGAGCATAACCCATTCGAACTAAGCGTTGACGGTCTTATGAGGACGTCCCGGCACCTTTAATACTGCCGCGAATATGGGCCTTGGTTTATTGCAGAAGCAAAGTACATCGTACACCTGATCCAGATAACATTCACCTATTAAAAACCCCCTAATTTCCCCCCTTTTTTATCTAGCTTGGCTGTGTCGCTAAATTGTGTTTTGTTTCCGACAGGGTGTGTTTTTAGTAGCGTGAAGAGGGGTGAGCTCTCCATGAACGTGTGTTCATTTAGATTGTTGGGATTGTTTCGTTTGGCTAGGTGTATCTCGATTGCTTCCTTTATGTCAAGAGCTCTGCCTTTCGATTCGTGATGGATTATTTTAAGGTCCGACTCTATGTTGGTAAAGCTGTGCCCTGCGTCACACATATGTTCGCACACGGCTGAATGTGTTCCGTATCTTATCGCATTCCTATGTTCATTATAACGTGTGTCTACTCGCCTTCCACTCTGCCCGATGTAATTAGCTTGACAATCGGTGTCTTGGCACGTTATAGAATATACCCCTGACCTTGAATACGGGTCACGTTTATTTAGATTACTATTTAGGAGGTGCCTAGCGGTTGAGTTTTTCGTCGTGAAAGCTATCTTTATGCCTTGTTTTTTGAATAGGTTAGTGATTTTATATGTATTCGCATTCACATAGTTGAAACGCGCAAATTTTTTCTCATTACTGTCCGGTTTGGGAATCGTTTTTTCTTTATTTTTATGTTTGGCTATAATTTGATTTATTTTGCTTGGCGAGAAGTTGTTTTCCTTTGCTATTTGCATAATAGTTCTTATTTCCTTATTATAGTTGTCTTTTGACATGGGTATGTTTAAAGCTCTGTGCACCATTGAATTGAAACCCGCTAGTTTGTGCGTACTGGGGTGATTAGACTGATTGTCGATTGCATGCGAGGTTTGTGTTGCTTTCCGGAATATGGAATATGAAAGGTCGTTGTCTTTACGTTCAATAGTTATATCGAGATAATTTATTTTCCGGTCTATTTCGGATTCCTTAGTGAATTTGATAGAGTGGTGAAGGCTATTAATGGATTGGAGAATTGTTTCTTCGCTTGTTAGTTCAGTATCGTAGATGCAAATTACATCATCTACGTATCTTTTCCATATTACTATTCCCTTTGTTGAAGTCTTTTCTAAGAACGCATTTTCTAGTGCATTGATGAAGATGTCAGCGATTAACCCACTTAGTGGCGACCCCATTGCTAGGCCTTCTCTCTGTGTGTATATTTTATTGTCGAATTGAAACACGTTTTGGGTGAGAACGACCCTCAGTAATCTCACAATCTCTTCAATTTCTTTTACCGAATTGTTGGATTTTAAGTTGTTTTCGATAGTGTTGATTGCTTCAATAATCGGAATATTGGTGTACATGTTAGTTACGTCGAAGGATACTAGCCTGAAGCTAGGTTTCATTTGTAGGGTGGTCAATGCTGTTACTAGTTCTGTTGTGTTCTTTACAGAGTTGTTTTTGTCGTTGGAAGGAAGGCATTTTAAGATTTTTAGTAACTCTTTGCTGATTTTGTAATTAGGGGCATTCCTACAATTGACTATTGGTCTCATTGGGCATTCCTTTTTGTGTATTTTTGGTTGTCCCCTCAATGACGGTATTTTCGGGTTCATGTTTATTAGTTTTGATCTTTCGGCTTTGGTCAGTATGTATTCTCTTTCTTTTAGCGCACTTTTTATTTGTTTTTGGAATTTGTTGGTGGGGTCTTTTGTTAATTCCTTGATTTCGTTGTTGTTTAGGAATTCGACTGTTTTTTCAATGTATTCTGTTTAGTTCAAAATTACTGTAGTGTTTCCCTTATCTGCTTTTGTGATGATTAAGTCATGTTCTTTTATTTTTTGTTTCAACGACTTTATTTCTTTGAGCTGTTTGTTGTTTTGAATGTTATTGCTATCGCCCTCTCGTTTGAGGATTTTTTTGGCTTCGTTGGTGGCGAGATTTTTGGTTAATTCCCTGTCTTCTGCTGGGAGCTTGTGACTGGCTATCTCAATATCTGTGATTAACTGTTTTATATTGTGGTTCGTGTGTGCGTCTGTGCGTCTGGAATTAACAAAAGACCCCACCAACAAATTCCAAAAACAAATAAAAAGTGCGCTAAAAGAAACAGAATACATACTGACCAAAGCCGAAAAATCAAAACTAATAAACATGAACCCGAAAATACCGTCATTGAGGGGACAACCAAAAATACACAAAAAGGAATGCCCAATGAGACCAATAGTCAATTGTAGGAATGCCCCTAATTACAAAATCAGCAAAGAGTTACTAAAAATCTTAAAATGCCGTCTTTCCAACGACAAAAACAACTCTGTAAAGAACACAACAGAACTAGTAACAGCATTGACCACCCTACAAATGAAACCTAGCTTCAGGCTAGTATCCTTCGACGTAACTAACATGTACACCAATATTCCGATTATTGAAGCAATCAACACTATCGGAAACAACTTAAAATCCAACAATTCGGTAAAAGAAATTGAAGAGATTGTGAGATTACTGAGGGTCGTTCTCACCCAAAACGTGTTTCAATTCGACAATAAAATGTACACACAGAGAGAAGGCCTAACAATGGGGTCGCCACTAAGTGGGTTAATCGCTGACATCTTCATCAATGCACTAGAAAATGCGTTCTTAGAAAAGACTTAAAGAAAGGGAATAGTAATATGGAAAAGATACGTAGATGATGTAATTTGCATCTACGATACTGAACTAACAAGCGAAGAAACAATTCTCCAATCCATTAATAGCCTTCACCACTCTATCAAATTCACTAAGGAATCCGAAATAGACCGGAAAATAAATTATCTCGATATAACTATTGAACGTAAAGACAACGACCTTTCATATTCCATATTCCGGAAAGCAACACAAACCTCGCATGCAATCGACAATCAGTCTAATCACCCCAGTACGCACAAACTAGCGGGTTTCAATTCAATGGTGCACAGAGCTTTAAACATACCCATGTCAAAAGACAACTATAATAAGGAAATAAGAACTATTATGCAAATAGCAAAGGAAAACAACTTCTCGCCAAGCAAAATACATCAAATTATAGCCAAACATAAAAATAAAGAAAAAACGATTCCCAAACCGGACAGTAATGAGAAAAAATTTGCGCGTTTCAACTATGTGAATGCGAATACATATAAAATCACTAACCTATTCAAAAAACAAGGCATAAAGATAGCTTTCACGACGAAAAACTCAACCGCTAGGCACCTCCTAAATAGTAATCTAAATAAACGTGACCCGTATTCAAGGTCAGGGGTATATTCTATAACGTGCCAAGACACCGATTGTCAAGCTAATTACATCGGGCAGAGTGGAAGGCGAGTAGACACACGTTATAATGAACATAGGAATGCGATAAGATACGGAACACATTCAGCCGTGTGCGAACATATGTGTGACGCAGGGCACAGCTTTACCAACATAGAGTCGGACCTTAAAATAATCCATCACGAATCGAAAGGCAGAGCTCTTGACATAAAGGAAGCAATCGAGATACACCTAGCCAAACGAAACAATCCCAACAATCTAAATGAACACACGTTCATGGAGAGCTCACCCCTCTTCACGCTACTAAAAACACACCCTGTCGGAAACAAAACACAATTTAGCGACACAGCCAAGCTAGATAAAAAAGGGGGCAAATTAGGGTTTTTTTAATAGGTAAATGTTATCTGGATCAGGTGTACGATGTACTTTGCTTCTGCAATAAACCAAGGCCCATATTCGTGGCAGTATTAAAGGTGCCGGGACGTCCTCATAAGACCGTCAACGCTAAGTTCGAATGGGTTATGCTCCACGCGTGGCGAGGGCCAATCCACGGTCTTTAATAGTTGTGGACCTACCTCATTCAATAACATACATCTTATCTAGGTTGGCAACACCTCACATAAACACATCGCTATCACTCCCCACAGCACGTAGGGACAGGGGGGAGGAGGCAGGGGAAAAACCAGTCGTTAAGATAACCACCACAGTCGACCGCACAGCGAGTTCCAGTGAGCACGAAAACTGCGAGTAGCTGTAATACGGAAGACAATCAGATAAGTAGTTAGCCAAAAATTTTATAGTTTAACCATAGTTTACAACCATATAATCTCTCTAAAGTACAATCTCCGGATAGCTATCACCATTTAGCATTTCACCTAACATATATACTGCATTTAGCATACACTGACAGTTGCAGTACCAATACTGCAACTAAATAATTGTACATATTGTAAATATTTTCACCTGTATTTCAAACATAGATTTTGTAGCCTAAGTGTAATGGATCTGATGATGATCGCTTGACGATCGAAACTGGTCATCCTAGTGTTTTATTAATCTCATGTAATTTATTTCAGGATTAGGGCATAACCCATCTCTTTTGGGTACATTCGTGTTGACCGACTGAAAAGCACTAAACTCTTGTTTACCAAGGCAACACTGAAAATATGGCATCAAACACCATAATATTTTGTTTTATTTAGTTTTGTTTTATTATGATTTTCCAGAAAATAAACAAAAACACGATGCAAAAAGCAAAATTCAAATACAAAAGCAAAATCAGAAAACAAAGAAAAAGAAACGCAAAGCAAAAACCAGTTTCAAAAACAGAAAAAGCAAGAAACAAACTCAAAACAAAAACAAAAAAGACGAAGCAAAATGCAAAATTCAAAAACAAACACAAAAGCAGAAAACAAAATTAAGAAACATAAAGCAGAAATCAAAATTCAAAAAAGCAAAGGCAGAAAACAAACACAAAACCAAGAAAGAAAAGCAAAAAGCAAAATTCAAAAACAAACACAAAAGCAGAAACCAAAATCAAGAAACATAGCGCAAAAAACAAAATTCAAAAAAGCAAAAGCAGAAAACAAACACATAACTAAGAAAGGAAAGCAAAAAGTAAAATTCAAAGGAAAAGCACAAAGCAAACACAAAACCAAAAACCAAAAACACAAAGCAAAAAGTAGAAAACAGCAAATACAAAAGATACGTGGGGCAAAGTCCAGAGAAACGTTTCTCATGAAAATGATTCTTATTCACAAGTGGATTAAACGAGTTTTGTAACTTGACGACTCATTTGTTAATCACTCTGTGTTAGTACAAAGTTTTAGAGGTGTGTATGAACCAGGAGTTAACTTGGCGTGAGAAGGATGAGAATTGTGTGTTATTCACTCAGACAGAATATCCCCATTAGTAGAGCAAATGAGATCTCGCGGCCGGAATTCAGGTGTTCATTATACTGATGATGCGGACACACAATGGGTGATTAAAATGGCACGTGTGGGTGGACGCCGCCCCTACTGTCTGCTTATGTGCTCCCTTAATTGCTCGGCACCACACCGGGGCGCGTTGATTAAAGGGACCCGGGCCTCAATGAGCGGTCCCTACTCAGTCACAGCGGTGAAACTATCAATGACAGGAGTTTACAACTGTAATGTACCGTACATAGCTTATCGATGGTCTTCCTTAGAAGTAGAGTGTCCGCTCTGTGTTCCGGTGTTTGTGGTAGCTAGGGCTGGTACTGTACCCGAAAATTAATATCCTCCAATAAATATATTAATCTCTCATGCTATAGCTTGCATGCTTCTAAACAACGGATAAACAACTGTAAAGTTACGATGAATTAAATCTGAAAGCCAGTCAACTCATACTTGAATGCAAAATACCAATCATCATGGACAACTTTCCATGGAATACCACTTAATATTCACTTCAATATGAACTTCATTATTAGTGCCTGCACACGGCTTTATTCTTATACATTTCTACTCCCCTGAGCACTTATTTCAAGATTTGTGTGTCATAAGTAGGGCTCGGATTCGAGCATATTTGCATATTTTTTCCCTGTATAGTACGCATTGAAAGAAGCCTTTCGGTGGTATTTTCACCTCTCTGGGACCAACAGAATTGAAATGTATGGAGCATATAAATGCATAAAACCGCAGTTTTCAGAATAGAAGCATATAAATGCATATTCTTGTGATTTTCGTCTAAATAGTTTGTTTTTCTTTAAATTCCCCCCCCCCTCCTGGAATTCGGGCCCTGACCATCATTAAGGTTCGATGACAGAAATAATTATTGAAAAGCCTATCTGGTGCGAATAATAGAACAGCAGGTTTTTAACCTTTAAGTGGGGTCGTTCTAGGCATTGAAACTTTTATTGACTGATTTAAGAAAATCATTCAAAACTAAAAACATAGAAAAAAATCTTGTTGTACAGACCAATGCAGATCTACTTCATTGACTCGACTAATTCTGAGCATTTTTAAATTAACTTTTAAACTGTAACTTTTATAAGGAAACTTCTCTTATATATAAGTTACTTGACAAACCTGAATGCGAGTATATTGCAGTGTATCATACATACAATTAGAAAATAAAGTCCGTATATAAAGGTATGTTATTGTTTTTTTCGTTTCACTTTCCTTTCTATAGTTTTAACGGTGTTTTTCGAGCATATTCTGCATATTTAACCACATATAATGGTTTTTTCGAGCATATCTATCGTGCATATAATGTTTTTTGAGCATATCTATTGAGCATAAAACACATGGTTTTCGAGCATATCAGGAGATTTTATCGAGCATATTGATCCGAGCCCTAGTCATAAGCATATACAATTACAGATATTGGTCACCCTCTTTGGTGAACGACGAATTTCATCATTATATTTCATTTTTAGCTTATTATTATTATTATTATTATCATTCCATCGTTGTTAGAATGTATGCAAATTGTTACATTACTTTCCAATTATGTAGATTGGTTTCTCATAATAATCAAAATATCCTTTTTAGTAAACAACTATGCTTTCAAAAAGCTGAATTACAATTATATTTCCTTTATCAAATCGTGCTTACACTTTCATTAAATCTGGGATATACGCTGGTTAAAAAGGTGAATGTTGTTTCAGAATCTTCAAAAGTCAACAGACTAGTATTAATAACGATTATAAATTCCATCTAACATGGATCTCAACTATGCCTTCACACATGAGTCTATCATGAATCAAAATCTCAATTTAAATCAACGAAGAGAAAATGTACCCAACCAAAGTTCGGTACACCCCTGCACAAATGAATTCCAGAAAACAAGTCGAGTCCCTACACCACCGATCATGGCAATCATAGCAATCGGCGCAATTGACCGGTTAGAGAACAATACAAGTCTCTATCCTTCAAAAGCACAGAAATTGGTCCCTAGCAGAAGCGAAGGATCATCATTCTCTGTAATAAAGCTTCACAAAGCTTATAACTTGCTATCAAAATCCGTATTAAATTGCGAAACGAATCACTCGAATTTATACTATTCCAGAAGTTCAGTGATAATTGTAGCTCATAACAGAGTCTACAGCTGCAAAAAATGTCAAAGACTGACATATATAAGTGTTCACCACACTGATAAATACGCAAAATCACAAACGTGCCTATCGAATTCCTCTTCAGTACACTAAGTAAGCTTCAATAAAAATATTACTGAAATTGCCATTAAATTAAATTAAACATCCTGAAATACAAAGTGAAAATTGGTTTCATTCCTTATTAGAATCTGAAACCTGTCGAGTATAAAATCAGCCATGATTAGAACGTAAATTTAATTAAACATCCTGAAATACAAAGTGAAAATTGGTTGCATTCCTTATTAGAATCTGAAACCTGTCGAGTATAAAATCAGTCATGATTAGAACGTCATGGCTAAATTTTATAATTCGACATACTACACAAAAATCAAAATACACTAGAAATAATGGCAGAAACTAGCATTGAAATGTCTACACTCTACTACGAAAGACTGTACTAAATGCGCTGTACCTTGTTGAATCTAAAAGTTCAAATAAGAGCATTGATATGCCCTGCATATCACATCTTCCCTCAAATGTCGCAATAGCTTGGACTCCCCAGGTCGTCGGGAATCGGACCTCGGAACACCTTCTCCACTCCACATGTTCCCCCTGGTTTGACAGGCTATCATCCATCCTGGATGAACGGTCAGCTACCACTCCATCAAGACTCCAACTCCGATCAAAACAAAGTCTGTTCGATCGTAGTGTCGCAATATCCATATCGAACCGGAAAGTCATTAACCGTATACGTATGACTGCCACTAAGAATAGCGTTGGAAAGCACTAAACAGCTGTGTACTAGTGGCCCCGCAGTAAGCGTTAGTCATTACCGGGTTCATTGAAACAATTCACTGAAATGTTCGATACTTTGCTAGTTCAGTAGTGTTCATGCTAGCGTGTTTAACCCGCCGTGGTTAATAAAGTAAACTGCATTAGAACTATTCCTCTCGACATCTTGTCAAAGAATATGCCGTTTGTAGATGAGAAATAATGTTCAAAGTTCCAACAACATTGCTGCGTATTTGAAATCATACATGAGTATGTATAGCACTGCTTTTAAATACAAAGTTCACTGTCGTGAGTTGCAGCTTATTGTAACGTAGACAAAGTTCCTTATTATGTTCATTGTAGTTGCAGTATAATTTAAAGTCCACACGATAAAATAAGTGTATGACTTTATCCGTGAAAAACACAAGTTCTACTCGTTTGTGTTTCTTAACAAGTCCACATCTTGTGTGAAATTAAACAACGTTCTTCGACAGTGACTCTGTCGAAATATCAGTGTTTGATAATGCTATCGTGTCGAACTGGATACTTTCGTAACGCGTTTTAACTCTCCTCAAGAGATGTGTTTTCATGTGACTTGAAATACGATCTGTCCACTGCCGTACGAGGATGGTTACTGGAAGTCTCCGTCTTCCCCCACCACGATCCAACATGGATCAAGCTATCATCGCATTGGTGAATGTAGTTCATAACTTAAAATGTTTCATACACATTATTAACATGTATATATATCAAAATACGTATCATGTTATGATCTTACATCTTCCATAATACTGCAAATCTTCCATTTTAATCTCATTTCTTCTCATTCCTGATAAAATGTACTCCTGGTGGTAGATCAATAACCTGGGTCAATAGTCGCCATGATGGTCTCGCGTCACAGCGGCTTCGGGCTTGCTTGCCGGTACTCGGAAATTACCGTAACCTCCCAGCTGTACCTAGCTTGCCTTGCGACCGTGAATCGCGCTGGATTTCAACAAAAAACAAAAAAAAACTACTTATCATATCAATATGAGAATAATGGTACAGTACCTTTAATCGATTACTTTTAGTGATCAAATATCGTATTAATCGAAGCTGAAAAATCGATTAATTGCTACAAAAAGATTAATCTATTGTGCGTTTAAACGATTAAATATTTTGTCTATTAATCGATGTACTTCGCTCCTTTAACTACGCTCTCACAGAAGCAAAATCGACAGTTAATTAATAAAAATATAATGTTGTATCATATATGCCTATTTTTAGCCTATTTTCATTTTATGAAAAAATAGGCTTATGAGACCACCGTTTGTCCGTGTGTGTGCATATGTGTGTTTGGCTGTGTGTCCGCCTCTAATAACGTCTAAACGGCTGGAGTGATTTCAATGAAACTTATAGCAGCATTTTGGCCAACCCCGACCATGCCCTTCAAACGTCCTTACGTCTCACCAAACCAACATAGCGGCTGTGCGAAATATTTCACTAGCATTCAATATCTACGAAAATATTACCAATATCACCCTGAAATTTTGTACGGTGATAAAGGCTACTACTAGAAGTTCACCTATGAAACTTTCAAAAACCTTTTAACTACAAAACCAACATGGCGGCCAAGCGAAGTTGAAACTTTCAAATAGACTTTTCACGCGATTTAACCATCCAAACGCAATAAAACTTGGCACAGCAAATGTTTATACATATCGTTATACACTGGCATTTAATTTAGTTCAATTGTTTACATAACCTCAAGATGGCGGCTGTGCGAATTTTTAAATTAAGTTTTCATTTCTTGTGTCGTAATCATGCGTTCGAAGTGAAAGTTTGAATAACGAACCTACGCAATAATTTGTACTTAATAGTACATAACTCTATGGCCTATACATATAACAATCCAACATGGCGACCATCCGAATTATTTAGATGGCTCTCAATAGCTACGAATCAATTACACCAATCAAACTGAAATCTTTGTATGTTGATAGAGGCAATTAACATAAGTAGGATATATGAAAAAGTTATTAAATGATGTACCTTCTTGGTGAAAACTAGACTAACACAAAGTGAAACAAAATTGTTCCTGTCCAAAATGTTAGACTAAACATTGAACGAGACTTCAAAGTCCATGATGAAAACTCTTCGTTTTCTTTTTTCGAAACCCTTCCCAATTTGATTGATGTTTGTCCTTCCACTGTCACTGACTCCTTTTTGGTTATTGTTGACAAAAACCAGGAAGGACACTTTATATATTTAGGCAAAAAGTAATTTTAATAAATTCCTATACATCATTCTGAAGATACTCAACTTCCATTTAAACTTATTTTCTTATCTCGGCGGTTGGGTGCCGTAGTTGGTAGCATGCTGAGTTCCTATGCCAAAGATTGCGGGTTCAAACCCTGCCAAAGTCGTCGGATTATTTAAGAGCGTTAAAAATACCTCAGTATGCATTCCTTCGGAGGGGAAGAAAAGCCGCCAGGCCCATGTCATAGATTTATGGCATGTAACAGAACCTTCCACTAACTACAATAGTGGAAGCAAAATTTGTAGGTTCGATTTCATTACGCTCTGTAAGTTCCAACGTTCGGAGCCAGGTGCCAGCTGCCGTGGTATCTAGTAGCCATATTCGCGATTAGGTGTAGTTGACGGTAGCATTTTGGTAGCAAAAGTAGGAAATACTTGAAAATTGATCTTCTGCAGTCCTTACCTAAATTACAGATAACACACCCTAATACAGTCATCACAATTAACACCGGTTATCAGACAGATTCTACACACACCCAAAGTACACGGGGCTACATGACCGCGTTGTCGCAGTCCCTAAACTGAGGAACAAACCAACCTTCCTTATCATTTGTCTTCTAATCAATTAATCGATTCTTTGTTTAGCCGATTAATATACAGGGTCCGGCAGCATAATTGCCTTTTTTAAATGCTCGCCATTCAGTAAGTTGATATCGTAGCGGAGCGCTAGCTGTCTCGTTCGTGAGGTGGTACTATAAAGTTTTGTCTCGACACAGTTCATTCGCCATCCTGCATTGGAACAGGGAGGAGGCCTACTTTTCGAGCAGATGTTCTGTGATGGCAACCCAGCGCGCCTTTCGGAGGCGCTTTAATTTAGCACCGGTGGCCCCTGTCTTGGACCGGAAATCAATTGTTACGTGGGTCACTACGTTCAGGCGAACTGGAAGTGTGACAGGACGAAGAACTAGAGTACCTCGGCCCCATCTCACTTAGGGGCGATTTGGAGTGACCGACCCACTCTCCTGATTTGTCCCCTTGTGATATTTTCTATAGGTCTTTTTTTGAAATCCCCTGTTTATGTGAACTATTCAAAGACGCTAAAAGATTTGAAGACCAACATCCAGGATGAAATTGCCAACATAACGCCTGATATGCTGGCAAGAGTCATGACAAATGCCAGAAATCGGTTGACTCATTATATGGAGAATGGGGGACGTCACCTACCTGATTTGGTCTTCAAAACTAAGTAAAACAAAACTTTATGTATGCGCCTACATTATAAAGAAAAATAAAATTTATCTGATGCATACAGTGGGTATTGTTACGTTTTAAAAAAAGGAAGTTATGCTGCCGCACCCTGTATTACTCGATTAGTCGATTAATCCAATGAACGATCAATCGCTTTTGATTTATAAAATTATTCGATTAATGAGTTATTAATCGATTACCTGAAGATCGCTTGTTACCAGCTCTAGTTCGTGGGTTCGATTTCCGTCTGTTAGAGTCCGATTTTGAAGGGCAACAAAATTTTACGGCACTCTAAGTCGTATGTTGTCGGTTCGTTAAAGGCTTACTGTAAATCACACAATCATGGTGATAAAAAGAAATAAAATCTCAGACATACGTCACCAGATAGAGTTTTAGTTTCGCTATCAGATAGTAGAGTTAATTGGAATGACAGAATTGGAGAGTAGATGTCCTAAATGGCTCCAACTCACAAGTGCCGCGACTCCACGACCTCAGGGGGCAACAATCACAGTATTATGGATGCAGTATTACCAAAACGAGTATTAAAGTGTCCCCTCATACAGTAGTTCAGTGGTTCAGTCCGGCTCCGCAGCTAATTGGTTAGCGAGCTAGGCTTTGGCCGGATGGGTTTTGGGCTCGATTCCCGGCTGGGCAGTGGCGAATTATATCTCCTTTGTTTAATTCCCCGGGCTTGTTTGTGACGCCTTCATGTAAAAAAATGAAAAATAGACTTTAAGAAAATGTAAAAGAATAAAAACCAATATACCATCGTAAAATAATAATTTAATAAAGAGAAAAAGAATGGAAAAATATGGTTAGTGTAAAGCCAGAGGTCCCGGGGTTAACTCCCGTTGGGGCCAGATATTTTAATTCTTGAAACCCCATCTATATGGTTTGAATTGAACCATATGAGTATTACACTACCTAATAGTTGAAGCCTTCATTTATATCATTGCAGTCGTGAAGAATCAGCACTCTACAACAACAGATTGTAAACAACTACTTTGTATAGGTTGAAGAAATACTTGGAAAGAACTAATGAGCAGCATTTTCATGGCACGCTATCAGGAGTATTCGTGACCACCAAAGGTAAACCGGAAAATACATATAGACTGTGTGTCCACTATCACTCATTTTAAACTTATGTCTCCTTTTACAGGCAGGCTATTTGGGGTCATTTCGCTACAAGTGTTTCTTTAATTCATCAATATTTTTTCTTTATTGCAGCATTTGCCTCTTTGGTCGAAGTATGTACAGTACATAGTTGTAGAACTAAAATGTAATGGGTCTATCAAAAGAATTTTAGAAAAATATGTAAAACGTGTCGTGCCATTTCGTCTAGGTGCCATTTCGTCCAAATTCCACGAACAGAGGCAGGTGGTTAACTCTCTACCGGCCTTCTAGTGCTATTTCGTCCAATTACCGAAGTTTGACAGTTTGACAGGTCTACAATAACTGATTCATTTCATTGCGTTTCTTGTTAGAAATAGGTAATTTTTTGATGTTTGTAATAATGGACGTCACTCGCTCCGCTTATTACCACCAGTCAACTATATTTTACAATGAAAAGCTTATAATGTAAACAACATAGTGAGAATAGAAACAAATATTTTCACAAATCAGGTGATAATTAAAATATATCCAAAGTTTCATTATTAAACATCTGTTTAAATATCTTATCATAAAGCAGGAATATTTGTTTATTCATTAAAATTACATGGGGACTTTGGAGGGCTTTGGGGAGGGAGCCCTAAGGGAATTTAGGGAAATAATGCCCATTCTAAACATCTTGGGAATGTTCCCTTTAATTTGACACCTCAATCATCAAAATCGGCCTTATAATAAGAAAGTAGTTCACTGGAATAAACGTTCCTATTGGAACTAAATATAAGATAATATATAAATAATTCATGCTTTTGGGCTAATGCCGTGTGTATTTTGATTTGAACCAAACGTTTCGGAGAAACTTTGCCTCCTTTTTCAATGGAAATACACAATGTGGCCAAAGAAAGTATATCAATGTGATTACAAACAAGATGTTCAGTAAAGAAATATAACCTACTTTCTCCTAAATGTATGAGTATAGTTATAACTCGTTGTTATTATCAAAGAGTATAATAGAATCATTTCTTGCTTGAAGACCTTAGAAACTATTTACCTCTACCAAACGACACAACCTAGAAAAAACTACTACCATCATTGAAGAAAGATAGATAAGAAGTATCTCAAGAATCTTATGGATCTGGAGGCATAATCGACCGGACTGGCTGCGTGGCTCAGCGGTAACGTTCTCGCTTGCTGGGCCCTAGGTTGCAGGTTCGTATCCTGGCGCAGTCAGCTGGCATTTGAGGGTGCAAAAATGTGAGGGAGCCGTGTCAGTAGATTTACTGGCAGGTTAAAGATCCCCTTCGGGCCAAAATTTCGGCACCCCGGCGTATCTAAAGGCAGCAGTAGTTCAAAGGGTCGTAAAACAAATAACATTATTATTATTGTTATTATTATATAATCGACCTGCCGTGGGCAACATCCAACTTTGAGTTGAGGCATGTCTTTACACGTCTGGTTGTGCATGGCTTTCACAACCCTAATTGAATTAACAAATCTTTCCATGACCCTACAGAGACGTGTGTATACAAACTATGTGGATATTTTCGATTGCTATTTGCCTGAAATAAAAGTATTAATAACCTGAACTAGCACCAGCGGCTAGAATTCAGTTACTATGTGAAATCGTTTTGTTCTTTACTTCAAATAACATTTTCAAATAACGCACAATAGGCTGTTACAAACCCTTTAAAATAAGAAGAAAAATGTATCATAGTATCATCTTGTCATTCTTCAAATTCGATGCGCATAGAATGCCAATGGTATACTATCAATGGAGTCCCATGTAGACCAGTCGTGAAATCTAGTGGAGAAGTATCGAACAATATAATCCTAACAGGGCGAGTGCATTCTAGCGGCCATAAGAAGAAACATTTCAATAAAATCTGGAAGTTAATAAGTAGGCCGGCGTGCAGTTACCTTTTTGGCTGCTAGATGTCTCGAGCAAATCTGCTGGCGAATTATGTTTTAATTAAATATATGTTTTGCACCGTAATATGCACAATATAACGCTTAATTTTAAAACGTCTGAGTCATTACAAAGCAACAAATATGAAAAATTTCAAGCAAAAAACCTAACTCTGAAGGTGTTTTGAACAATAGGCATATGAATGATAGACCAACGCTTTACCAGGGAGCCATTTGTGCCAACGAACATTGGTCTATATAAAATGATTTACTTAGAACTTGTTAGCAAATAATGATTTAGACCTAACGATTTCATCAGTGGAGTATATTATTTATATATAAAGCATTTTATACAAAGTTTATTTATTTTGTATCAGTACGCTATATTGCATGCAATACTCAAATTAGTGAACTATAAGTCAGGCACAAGATATCCGCTGCCATCTTGTCTTCTTACCGAGACGGCTCAGCTTTTTAAAATCACTTCTGCACTATAGTATTACAAATAAACTTTTAATTTCGAACGTTCCTCTTCCTTTAGAACAGTTAAATCGATTCTCGGCTCGATAATCGGAACTGGTGGGTCCCATGATATGAATTATAAAGTTTGCATAATTCGCACGGCCGCCATCCTGAAAGGGTACGGCGGATGACCTTGTAGTTTGGTCACAAGACGCGTCCTATATGAGGGTATGTTATTACCCAATTTGGTAGAGATCGGATAATTTGATTAGTCGCTATTTGATTTTACGTTTTGAACGTTTGAGTGGCCGCCATTCAGTTTTGGTAAATATGGCGGCGATATAAAACATGACACTGAGGTGCCCTTTGCTTGATCTACCACTGTACCAAATTTCGTTCAATTCGGTTTCACCGTGTTCGAATTGATAGGGGGGGGACAGACATTCAGAGTACACACACACACAGACTCACACACACACAGACACACAATTTTTGGCCCTGTAGTGATCTCATAAGTCTACTTTCATTTTTTGCAAAAATCGAAAGTAGGATAAAAATATAGATAAATTCCTCTGTTCGTCACCAGAGAGCAGCTGCCAGAAATTACTGTATGGACCATGGTGGAACGGCGGACAGAAAAGTAAGTAACTCTACTTAGTAGTAGGTTCGAATGTTATATGCTGTTAGGTATTGGATCCATCAATGCGCGTTAAATCATGTTGGGAACAATGCCATGTATGTGAAGCTCAGAATGAATGGGAAATATCCCGATCTATTATAGTGCCAATTTTGGATAAAATCCATTTGTTAGTATAGAAGTTACATGTAATTAAAAATTGAAACTATCAGAAAGCCTAGAATCATGTTGGCAGCTCTGAGGTATATTAGTTACTCCAAATTAATCTTGAATGTCAGGTACTGTACGTGTTCAAAATTTAGAGCTGATGGCTTCAATACTTTCTAATATATTGATATTAGGCTTAAACAAATAGAGAGATAATTTATCAGCTGTTTGCTGCCCGGCTGGTTCTTAAGAATACGCATAGTCATATCTGTCATAGTACACAAAGCCCTTACTAAATTTGGTTGAAATCCATTTGTTAGTAGTCTATAGCAATTATATGCGTTTAAAAAGTGATCTTATCTGCAGGCTTAGAATCATGCTGGCAGCACTGTTGTACATAAATTACACCAAACTAAGGTAGAATGTCAGGTACTATACGTGTGCAAAGTTTAGAGCTGTTGGCTTGCATACTTTCTGGTATATTGATATTAGGGTTAAACCATAGAGGGAGTATTTATTTACAGTTTGCAGCCCTGGTGCCTCTTAAGAACACGCACAGTCATATCTGCTGTAGTACACATAATGCATACGGAATTTGGTAGAAATCTAATCCATAGTATAGAACTTACATGCATTTAAGGACTGGACCTATCGGCAGGCTTTGAATCATGTTGGCAACATTGGCATGTATGTGCTCCTAAAAATTAATCTGAAATGTTATTATCAATATGTGTGCCGCTTTTGGAACAGTTCGCCTGCATAACTTTTCAGATATACAACATATAGTTCAAATTTTAATTACAATTTTTAGCAGTTGGTAGCACTGACGTCAATGTCAAGTATGGCCGTGAGATATTCAGGTATAGATCTTAACTTATACCAAATTTAGTTTCTATAGCTGCTGCCGTTTAGGAGTTTATAGAGGGGGACACACACACAGAAGGATAGACTGACAGAAGTACAGACAGACACGCATTTTCCCAGATCGATCTCATAAGTCTACTATTTCCTAATTTTTTGCAAAATGAGAAAAGTAGGCTAAAAATAACCATGCGTGTCGTTGATATTTATGTGCGACATTGCAGCGGTGTTAGAAAGCATCCTTGGGGAACCCGTCAAGTTGTTGGTTATCACTCCCGATGTCGACGGGGCACGAACTAGACCTCTTGGCCACCGTTACTTATGAAATAAGTTTATAAAGATGCGGTAAATATAAAATCTCATTGGAAAGATCAGCCTTGTCAATACTGGAAATTTGGTGGGTTTCTTAACCCTTTAAAAGGCAGAATATTATTAAGGATTCGATATTTTATTTGTATTTATTGAAATTTAATTTAATTATTTTAACATAATTATTATTATAATTATTATTAAATTCTTTTTTTTTTTCATTTTAATGTTAATGTTTGATGTTCATGTTTGTTTTTAGCCTATTTTCAATTTTGAAAAAATAGGCTTATGAGATCACCTTTTGTCCGTGTGTCTGTGTGTGCGTGCGTGTGTGTGTGTGTGTGTGTCCCCCTAATAACTTCTAAACCGCTGGAGTGATTTCAATGAAACTCGGTAAGTTCATATCACTGTTCCGGGCGACCCCGATCGTGCCCTTCAAATTTTGTTACGTATCACCAATCCAACATGGCGGCTGTGCGAAATATTTCACCAGCATTCAATATCTCCGAAACTATTCCCGATATCACCCTGGAATTTTTACGGTGATAAAGGGAACTACCAGAAGTTCACCTATGAGACTTTTGAAAAACTGATAACTACAAAACCAACATGGCGGCCACGCGAATTTGCGACATTTAAATAGACGTTTCTCGCGATTTAACAAACCAAACGCAATAAAACTTGGTACAGTAAATGTTTATACACATTGTAATGCACCGACATCTAACTTTGTTGAATTTTTTCCATAACCACAAGATGGCGGCTGTGCGAAATATTTCACCGGCATTCTATATCTCGTAAACTGTTAGCCGTATCACCCTGAAATTTTGTACGGAGATAAAGGGCATTACTGGAAGTTCATCTGTAAGACTTTCAAAAACCGGTTAACTACAAAAGGAACATGGCGGCCAAGCGAATTTGAAAATTTTAAATAGACCTTTCTCGCGATTTAATGTTCCAAACGCAATTAAATCTGCTGCAGGAAATGTTTATACACATTGTAATGCACTGGTATCTAATTTAGTTGAATTGTTTACACAACCTCAAGATGGCGGCCGTGCGAATTTTAAAATTAAGTTTTTATTTCTTGTGTCGTAATCATGCGATCGAAGTGAATGTTTGAATAATGAACCTACGCAATAATTTTCCTTTAATGGTACATGACTCTATGGCCTATACATTTAACAATCCAACATGGCGACCATCCGAAATATTTAGACGGCTCTGAATATCTACGAATCTATTATAGGAATCAAACTGATATTTTTATGTTCATAGGGGCTATGAACTTAAGCACACCTATAGGATTTTAAATAACCTGGTGATCACAAATCCAATATGGCGGCGACGCGAAGAATAAATATTCACATGGACGTTTCTCGCAATTTAACCAACCGATTGCAGTGAAACTTGAAACAGTAAATCCTTATACGAATGTTAATCTACTGGCATTTAATTTATTTCAATTGTTTCCATAACCACAAGATGGCAGCTGTGCGAAATTTTAAAATCTCGTTTTTACTTCTTGTGTTCTAATCATGCGATTGTAATTTGAATGCTACACGTACACAATACTATTCATGTAACAGTACATAACTCTGGGACCTACATATATAAAATCCAACATGGCGACCATCCAAAATATTTAGTCGGTTCTCAATATCTACGAATGCATTGCAGCAATTAAACTGATATTTTGTATGTTGATAGAGGCAGTTAACATAAGTAGGATATATGAAAATAGGCTGTATAGTTCTTCACGGAACTACTTGTTATAATTTTAATTTGTATATAATTTTCAATATCCCAATTTTAAGATTATAAAATTATAAAAATTGTAGCTTAAAACAAAATAATTGTTAGTAAATTTATCATAATTATTTATTTATAAATCTAATTCTTATTATATTTTTTTTACTTTTTATTTATTCTTTCTTAAAATATCAAACATGTTAGGTCAAGGCGATAAAGAAATAATATTTGGGTTCATAAATATTAACACTTCTAAAGAAAATTCGGTGAAATATGGCTGAAAGATACAGTCATCAGCTTCTATGACAGGGGGGCGTGGTGGCTCAGCGCTTTAGCTGTATGCCTCTCACCAAGGCGATCCGGGTTCTATTCCCGGTCGATGCATATGAGATTTTCGAAGTGAAATGCCATGTCCTGGGGTTCGGATTCCACGTTAAAAGGAGGTCCTGTGGCTCATGATCTCAAGATTAACGGTCACGTTAAACTACAAGCTTCCTTCCTTCCTTCCTTCTATCTTTGACAGTGTAAATTAGGGCAGATGACCTCGCAGTTCCTCCCGTTAAAACAACAATCACTAATGAACTAGCAATATAAATTGGCCTGATAGTAGGTGACTAATATACTGACCACTGACCTATAAAGGGTCAACACTACTATTGGTAGATGTTTCTAAGCTATAGCGAGCCTCTTCGTCAGTCTGTCAATATCCACTTAAAATCAATACATCGCTTTAAAACCTTCGTATCAAACATACAGTATACTTTAATAGAATACGGGTTTCACTCTGCCTTGGGAGACAGAACTGAGAAAAGGTGTGTGCAATCACCATTGCGGCCATACTGGCAGTGGTTTTCGATGGTTTCCCCACTTCTACTCCAGGTGAATGATGGGTTGGTGCGTAAATTAAGACCACGGTCACCTCCTACCTATATCCTAGCTCCAGTTACAAATACCCACACCAGTATAGCCATCACAAATACACAAATTACCAGAAATATTCCACATACCACATCCAAGTACACAGGTCTACATGACCATGGACTTATTCGTTTTTGAATGATGATTTTTTTTGTTTTTCCGTAATTTTTGTTTATTTTTATAATTATTAGTTTTATTTATTTTTTTGTTTTATTAATTTTCGGTCTTTTCAAGTTTTAAATTACATTCCAAATTTGTATAATTAAATCAGTGTTAGGAGGGGCAGATGACTTCGTACTTCCACCCCTTAAAATAACAATAACTAACTAACTAGCTAACTAACTAACTACATGACCATGATGTCGCAATGCGTCGAGCTTAATCAACAACAACAACAACAACATTTTCAGGTTTTTATTTGTTACTTCTGCTTGCGTGAAATTCCAATTCTTGTAATCTGTAGACTAATGAAGTTCACCAAGCAGTGTAATGTGAATAAAATAGAAAAAAAAGAACAATGCGTGTCCTTGATATTCGTGTCTGAAATTGCAGCGGCCTTAGAAAGCATCCTTGGGGAACCCGTCAAGTTGTTGGTTATCACTCCCAAGCAGCCAGTGATTTATGGGCACACCTTGGCGCCGTCTGCTGGCCTCAACCATGTAATTTACTCTCCCTTATCAACAGAAGTAAGTATAGGCCTAGGCAAGGAAGACTGCAAAAGGAATCTTGTTCTATCCCTCCGAATTAATACAAGCAATTGTGTCTAATTTTATTTTATCATTTGATCAAATAATCTACCTTCTTGCCCCGACTGTGAGACTTTAACAACGTACTCATCCTGGCAAAGCCAACCATAAGAATCTCATTTAGTAGCAATGCAATTGATTTCAAATGCAGGAATAGTAAATTACCTAGTGGAATACACCAAAGGTCAATTTTCTCAAGTAGGTGCACTTTTAGAATGAGCTCCTTAAGTTCTGATGCATATAGAGCTTCTTGGAGGACAACGCTTTTGTATTGCTTCAATTTAGATTTGTTATTATTATTATTATTATCTCTTTATTTACTCAACTTACAGTCGGTACCATGACTCATATCGGTACATTACGTACAAGAAAATGAGTCAAGTAACACTTAAGCCTATTGCATACATTTTCGAATAGCATAGATGTTTGACAGTTAATTTTGTCTTCTCTTCTTATCTTCCACGTCTCGTTTTCACAAGAGGGTCCAAAGAAAAATCCTAATGTGTATTCAAAAACCCTCTAACGATGCTGCAGGTTTTCAGAATTGCAGCCTTTTGTGCAATAGTATGGGTGAATATGGGAAGATTTAGTGTAGCTAGATTTACTGAAAAGGATTTAGGTGTCAGGCCAGTGGGAGAAAGGAGGAAAGGAAGAATCGTCACATTTTTTTGTCTCCAGATTCTAGCAACCTCCATAGCTAGAGGAGTATATTTTTCAATCTTTTCTCTGTATTTATGGTGGATATTATGGTCATTCGGAACTGATATGTCAATCAAGTACGTGTGATGGTTCTTCTTATCAGTTAAAGTTATGTCTGGTCTATTATGAGGAGTTGTTTTGTCTGTTTGAATAGTGCGATCCCAATACAGCTTGTAATCTTCGTTTTCCATCACACTTTCTGGAGAGTATTTGTAATAAGGCGTCCTGTCGTGTATGAGAGATCGGGTTAGGGCGAGTTCTTGATGAATGACTTTGGCAACATCGTTATGCCTCTCAGTGTAAGATGTTGGCGCTAGAATTCTGCAGCTGCTGGTAATATGCTCTATGGTTTCTGGACCGGTATTTCACTTCCTGCATTCGTCATCTATAACAGTCTGATCTTTCAGGTTGTGTTTCCTATAACTTTTTGTGGTGATAACTTTGTCTTGTATCGCCTGGTTAAATCCCTCAGTTTCTGGAAACAGCTCTCCCCTTGACAACCATGTGTTCGAAAGCTGTTTGTCAATATTCTTGTCATTGCACTGGTTGTAGAATCTGCCATGAAGTTCTTTTCCAGCCCATCTCTGCACCTTCTCTCTGTTCAGTGTGTTCTTGTCTTTCATGACGAAATTTCCTTCATGGAGATTCAAAGGAGTGTGGTTGAAGTCAGCTTGTGCTACCGCTCGATGTAAAACACTGGTATCTTTCCGAGAATGAAAGTAATTCCTTAGATGTATAACTTGTTGATTGTGCAGAGTTATAGCATCAAGAATACCTCTGCCTCCTTCATTTCTGGGTGTTGTTACTCTCTCTATACAAGCATTGGGATGCAACATTCTGTGTTTCGTAAGCATAGTTCTTATTGTGCGGTTAATGTTCTCTAGGTCTGTTTGAGACCATTTTAAAACACCAAACGAATACATCAGCACAGATATAGCATATGAATTGATAGCTTTTGTTAGGTTATGAGCACTAAGCTTGGTTTTCAGCAGAAGTCGAAATCTATGATTAAATTTCTGGTAGAGTTTCTCCTTCTCAGATTTACTGTCGATTCCAACTACTTGCTCAAATCCTAGATATTTATATGTTTCATCTTTCCCCATGCTGTCTATTCGCTCATCAGCTGTTATGCTTATTCCCTCTGTTCTACACCACTGTCCTTTGTTGATGCTGTTGATTTTGCATTTGCCAGTCCCAAACTCCATGCAAATGTCCTTCGAAATGTTATCTGTTATATTGATGAGTGATGTCAGTTGGTTCCTATTTGCTGCATACAATTTTATGTCATCCATATAAAAGAGGTGATTTACTTTGAGAAGATTTTGTTTATTTTCTTTTATTTGGTATCCGTAGTTGTTCATCTTTAGAATCTCTGATAAAGGTTTGAGACATAAACAAAACCACAGTGCACTTAAGGCATCACCTTGAAATATACCACGTTTGATGGGTATGACCTCTGTTTCAGTGGTAGTGATGTTAGATTTCAAGATGATTTTGGTACGCCAAAATTGTATAATGATAGCAAGGAAGTTGATGAGTGTCTTGTTTACCCGGTATATCTCAAGGGTATGGATGAGCCAGCTGTGGGGCACCGTATCGAATGCTTTTCTATAGTCGATATAAGCCAAGAAGAGGTTACGTTGTTGCTTCTGTGCTTGGTGTATAATCACACTGTCAATGGTGAGCTGTTCCTTGCAGCCTTGGCCGCCTCTCTTACAACCCTTTTGCTCCTCTGTCAAGATGCTATGCTGGTACATGTGACCATAAATTACATTTGTGATGACCGATGTGATGATCTTGTAGAGCGTCGGCAAACAGGTTATTGGTCTGTAGTTTGCTGGATTAGCTGAGTCAGCACTCTTAGGCAATATGTAGGTTCGTCCCTCTGTGAGAAAGTGTGGGAACTCTTCGGGATCATAGATTACCTGAGTTACAAGATCAGCTAATTTTCTGTGTGTGCTGGTAAATATTTTGTACCAATAGTTCTGAATTTTGTCTGGTCCCGGAGATTTCCAGCTGTGTGTTTTGCTGATGGCTATTTGGATGTCCTGTTCATTAATCACTAACTCTTGCGTTTGATTAATGCGTGAGTGCTTCTCGTTGATTTTATGGATCCATTCTGCATCTTCTTTATGCTGCACCGGGTTTGACCACACATTACGCCAAAAGTTGCTTATTTCCTCCTCACCCGGTGTTTTAGAGATTGTTGGTTCACGGCTGCCATCAAGATTCGCGTAGAAAGTTTTCTCGTTAGCTCTGAAGAGATAATTGTGTGTTCTTCTCTGATAACTTTCTTTGTATCTCTTGAGTTTTGCTGCTTGTACTGCCAGTTTTTGCTTGTAGTCGTCCATGATATTCAGGATTTCTTGCTTCCCTTTGTTTTTTATGTTCGGAATTATCCTCATGATTTTGAAGTGATCTTTCGAGTTCTATTATCTGAAGCATATTGTGTGAGCAGACCTATTACATTACGCAAAGACATTATTTTATTATTGATTCGTCGTTCCCATGGAGGTATTCTTTCTGTACGAGGACTGAAGTTTTGGTTGCTGGGCACCTGGTTATGGAGTGATAACACAGTAACAGCTGCGCAGTATATGAGCAAATGGAAGTCCGTAAGATTATCTACTGTTTCTAAGAAAGCTGGCAAGCAATTGTTTACATCCTCAATTATATGTCTGCTATTATTTTTAAATCTTAGCTTGGGAATAATACTCCTTGAATTTGGATCACTATCTTCCCATTTCATTAACTCTGTCTGTAAAATATTCATCACATTTCTACGATCCTCCAGTGTGTTACTATTGCCTTCAATTTCGACTACGGAAGATTTATTACTTTTTGCAGTACCTTGACGTGGTGTGGTGTCTATGTTAACGGCAGGATGAACTTCATTATTGGTCTCCTGCATGGGTTGTAGTTCTGAGAGAACCCCATCTTTAATCTGTTGAATTTCAAATTCGCTTAGGAGACTGTTCCTTATTATGGTTCTACGCTGATCACTTACTCGCTGTTCTGTGATATTCAAATGGGAGTATTTACTTATAAATTTAGAATGCAGAGAAGTTCTATATCCAGTCAGATTTCTTTCCATGTCTGTAGCTAGGAAGTAGAAACGCATGACGTCTGTATTCATTTCACGTGTCCATTGCATGCGTTGTCTACTGCGGCCAGCCTTGGTGGTTGCAAATGAATTCTGCAAAGCACTTTTGGCGGTGCTGATCTGTTGATGTTGGGTATCAGCAGAATTTTCGTTGGCAGCGGGGGTTTCTTCAGATGAAATGGCAGTTGTCCGCTGCATCCACAACCTGCCATTACTGGTGGCTTGTAAACTGTCACGTCCTGCGCCAGAACTAGACGTGCCCGGACGATCCTCCGGTAGCGGGCGTTTAATTAATTCAGAATTCACCATTGTCGTAAGACACTGGGTATTGCCTTTTATACCAATGGCAAGGTTTGCAACATTCCTGTGAATGCCAGTGTGTTAGTTTGACTGATCGACCGAGGTTCTTTGTACATATGTGATCCAACTGATATCAATTCACTCGATCGTAACCTCCGTTTCTAATGAAATAAACGACATTACACATTGAATATCTGTTATAGGGGCTCAATTGGACTACTTGAGTAAACGGAGTAATAAACACACAATACAGGGCATAGATTAAACTATTTTAAACGAAGTATTTGTGGTAATGTTAACCTAACCTGTACCAGCAATCCCTAGGCAACCACGTAAACAAGTTTCATGCACAGACATATGATATCCAAATATCACTATAAAAACCTCGCACAATCACTATTAAACACTGTGTACTGTCAGTAAGTCACTAATAAACATCTTCCAAACCATAAAACATTCAAGTAGACATGAAATAACTAAACAAACTATATAAATAGGAGGAGCCTCGATCCGATCAGCCTCACCAAGTCACAGCCTTCTTCTTCTTCTTCTTCTTCTTCTTCTTATTATTATTATTATTATTATTATTATTATTATTATCATGGTTTGGATGTTAAGGAAAAGTCATATTTTTTACCCGAGCTCATTTTACCCGAAATCTGAAAAATAAGTTTGAATGACGGGTCCCTGACCACGTTTAAAGCAATTTGATGTTGCCTATAAATGCATATTTCGGCCATGTTTATTGTTTTGGTCATATTTGGTCATATTTTAGTGATATAAGGTCATATTTGGTTATAATTTCAGCATTGTTGTTTAAATTGAGGCGTCGTTAAAAATGTAAGTACGTGTTATCTGCGTCGAGGTTCAAACACAGGATTTCTGAATAGTGTAGTGGATAGGCCTATATTTTACTTTCTTTTTCCGGAACAGGCAGATAGCAGGTTTAGAAGACCTGATTCCAAGAAGGTGCTCCTCTACGGACGTCATTTAGCATTTACTGTATGTTAGTGATACTCTACATATCCCAAAAATTCATGTCATATTTCATAGTTTTTAGGTCATATTTTATAGTATTTTATAGGAAAGCAATGGCAAACTACCTCACTCCTCATCTTGCCTAGTACGCCTCAATATATCGCTGCCTTGGGTTTTGGTGGGTATCTACCCACATAACCTAACGGCGGTACTTTTTGAGGATCCAACCAGCCTTCAGGCTGACTACCTAACAGACAGACAGGTCATATTTAGCTAGTTTTTAGGGCATATTTGCTTGCATATTTTGTTCTTCTTTAGGTCTTAAACTTCCGAACCCTAATTATTATAATTATTATTAGTATTATTATCATCATATGCAAGCCTCCGTGGCTTAGGCGGCAGCACGCCGGCCTCTCACCGCTGGGTCCGTGGTTCAAATCACGGTCACTCCATGTGAGATCTGTGCTGGACAAAACGGAGGCAGACAGGTTTTTCTCCGGGTACTCCGGTTTTCCCTGTCAAAAATTTCATTCCAGCAACACTCTCCACTATCATTTCATTTCATCTGTCATTCATTTAATCATTGCCCCAGAGGAGTGGGTCAGGCCTCGGCAGCCGGCACAGTTCATATCCTCGCCGCTAGTTGGGGGCTTCATTCATTCCATTCCTGACCCGGTCGGAGACTGGAAGCAGGCTGTGGATTTTCATTTCATTATCATCATATGTGAAATTTACATAAAAATACCAAACCATCACCGACGGACTCCCTGCGAGCCAAAGCCATTGATGATAGCACTTTTCTTTTATTTTCTTTCCTCGGCTTATCTCAATTAATCGGGGATGCCGGAGCCCAACCTGGATCATTTTTGGTTTTGGCCGGGGATTTAAGGTCAGATGCCCTTCGTGACGCCACGTGATTTTTCAGGTGAATATTTCACCCCGCTGTCACCGGGATTCGAACTCCAGCCGTCTGGGTGAAAGACGAGGAGCTATGCCACTGCGCCATCACGCTCCCTACCGATGATAGCACTTGATCTCTAGATATTCAGAGCAAGTCACTGAACAGAGAAAACCTTACGTACTATACTTGCAGTACCAAGGAGGGTAGCCTTTTTGCATTAAATGCATATGGTTATTATCTCTACTTAGTATAAAACAAAGTCCCTGATTCTTGGATGTCACGGGTAATCTCGAGAACCACTGGTTGGATATTGATGCGGTTTTCACCATTCTGTAAAGGATATATCGAGGAAGGTTTGTGTAAAAAAAAAAAGATATTTATGGTCAAAGTAAGCCAAGCAGTATGGATTTCAGTGAAAAAGTCGAAAGAAAACCTGGCGTCCGTGCGCTTTTTAAGCTTACGCCGGGAAAACCATTAAAAATATCAATATACTATGAGCGTAAGAATTGTTCATCATGAAAAGTTCTACAAAAAAGTCCGTGTGAACATATCTCTATCTTCATTACATGACCCACTATAAGTGTTTTTACGTTTTCTTTTCCTCCAACAATCTCCATTCAATTAGGCCTACTGAGGCGACAGTTTAGGGGCGAGCCTATTACCCCCAAATACAGCCAGCAGAAAACTGTCGAGACTTGTTGAGAGACGAGTGGTTTTGTGTTTGATGTTTCCGTGGAAGTGCAACTCGGCTTTTCTTCATTTCACCTGTGAACTTTTCGTTCCACAAAAATACACAGTTAAAATTGGACGGAAGAGGGATTTGGTGTTTCATGCACCTCGCCATTCTTAAATTACATCTGACAAGAATTCGTTGCACATGCATCTCCATGATAATATAATTAATAGTCTAGTCAGTGATTTTAACTGATCATGCCGAGACGTAAATCGGATATAGGTTGTAGTTCGAAAAAAAAAGCGCTTATCACGTAATGCATTCATTCATAACTGTTCTCGGGTGAAACCGGGGCGGGTTGCTAGTTATTATTATTATTATTAGACAATTTTTATTATTATTATTATTATTATTATTATTCTTTTTGCACTTTGCCCATTATAGAGCGCGCTTGAACTTGTTTTTCGGCTTGATGATATTCGCCTTCCTATCTTCCCAAAATCTCTTCATGAAGTATCTGTGCTGCTTCTTCCGTTCTTCTGTCCACTTGGTTCCAGTCCTGCCACTAGTTTTCACCCTAAACTTGGGCTTTGTTACTGCGGTCCTGAAGACTTTGCGGTTTCTCAGAATATTTTCTCCGATGTTCAACTCTTGCAGGTCCTCTCTTGATTCATCCAGCCAGGCTATCCTTGACTTCTGAGAATTTATTACATTGAATAACCTTTCTGTAAGTCTATAATCGTCCATCCTGAAGAGGTGTCCATAAAATGTTAAACGTCTTCTTCGTACAGTGTTGCTGAAACTATCTGTGTGACGGTATAGATCTGAATTTCATCTTTTAATCCAAATTCCATTTTCTTGTGTGGGGCCGAATATTTTTCTAAGAATTTTACGTTCTTGCTTTTCTATATTTGCAATTTTAGAATGACCTCCTAAAGCTGTGGTTTCTGAGGCATATAGAGCTTCCGGTAGGACAACTGTTTTGTAGTGTTTCAGTTTTGCATTATGTGACATTACTCTTTTATTATAGTGATCCCATGTTAGTCTGAATGCTCTATGAAGTTTAGAGGCTCTTTCTGTGTTAGCCAAACTGTCCAATCCTGAAGGAAGAATTATTTCTCCAAGGTATTTAAAAAATTCTACTTGTGATATTGCTCCATACGCTGTTTCTATTTTTTCTTTCTTGTTCTTTTGCTGAAAATTCTGCATGTACTTGGTTTTTTTAAATGATATTTGAAGGCCTGCTTGTGATGCTATTCTGTATAATGTCTCAATAGCATGCTTAGTTTCTTCTTTGTTATTACTTACTTACTTACTCCATGGCGCCACAACCCGGGGTGGGTTTTGGCCTCTTGGACAACTGCTCTCCATGTTGGTCTATCCATCGCCTTGCTCCTCCATCCTCTCACCCCCATTGCGACGAGGTCTGCAGTCACACCATCCAACCATCCCTTCTTAGGACGTCCTTTCCTCCTCCTGGAGGATAGCCTCCCTTTCAACATTCTCTTGGGCATCTGGCTCTCCGGCATCCTCTCCATATGTCCCAACCATTGGATTCTCTGTGCCTTTATAAACTTTACGATATCTTGTTTTCCAATCAATTCGTTTAGTTCATGGTTATATCGTATTCTTCATCCATCTTCCTCTCTAACAGGGCCATATATTCTTCGCAGTATTTTCCTTTCAAAACACTTCACAGTATTCTCATCATCCATAGTTAATGTCCAAGCTTCAGAGCCATAGGTCACTACTGGTCTTATCATTGTCTTATATATCTTCATTTTGGTTGTTCGCGATATAAGTTGATTCCTGAGCATCTTGATGTTTGCATAGTATGCTCTGTTTCCAGCCTGTAATCGATCTTTAATACAGTTTGTCATATCACACTGGTTGTTAATAAGTACTCCTAGATACTTAAATTGTGTCACACCCTCAAATGTCTTATCGCCTATTTTAATATCATGCGGGGCTCTTCTTGTGTTAGATGTGGACATTACCATGCTCTTAGTTTTACTCTCATTCACTAATAACCCAATATTTGTAGCCTCTTTCTCTAATTCTAAATATACTCTTTCCAGTGTACGCTTCTCTTTTGCTATGATCACTACATCATCTGCATAAGCACAGATCTGACTTGATTTGTTAAAAATAGTGTCTCCCTGGTCCACTTTACTGATTGCTTTATGTAGTGCAAGGTTAAAGAGTACTGCAGACAATCCATCTCCTTGTTTTACACCCATATTAATTGTAAAGGGTTTACTCAGCTTATTTCCATTTTTCACTCGTGCCCATGTGTTATCTAGTGTCATCCTTATCAGCCGGATTATCTTTCCAGGTATCCTCATTTCTCCTAGTAATTCATATAGTCTTTCTCTACATACACTATCGAAAGCTTGTTTAAAATCTATAAAGAGCATGTGGAGGTCAATATCATGTTCATAAAACTTTTCCATCATCTGCCTAATTACAACTTCTTTGTTATTATTAATATTATTATTATTATTATTATTATTATTATTATACGACGTTATTACCAACTAAGGTATCTAGCCTATATAACAGATAGATTTGAATTTGCTTCCTTCCTTTCCGAAAGTCTCTTCATTCTCTCACTCAGATTTTTCTTCCTTTCCTTTGCCCATACGGTGGCTCTCATCCGGGGGTTAGCAGCAACATGACGTTTGTTGAACAACGATTTGAAGCTAGGTTTGTCCAGGGGCGGCCGCTCCTTATGTGCTGAAGTGCTGCAGCACACTGCTTTATTTGAAAATAAATTATTTTAATAGTAGCCTATTATCTACAAATACAACGCTTTAAAAAAGACGTCAAGCAAGCAAAGAATAGGAAATATTTTTACTCCCCTCACTACGAGATTCAGAACATGAATGGTTCGAGGTATCTAGGCGTGCGCTCCACTCCGTGCACGGCGTTAGCTGTGCAGATCACAGCCCAGCGAGAATTTCCAAGTTTATTGGCAGGAAGCGTGAATTTTGTCTTCTGCGCATGCGCGCCCAACGTATCCCTTGTGTTCTGGATGTGCTGTTGGGAAAACAGCTAAGACCAGTCATCTTCTAGCGATTCTTCATTCGACCACAGAGAGGCAGCACTGGTCACACGGAATGTGAACGTGGCCAGTGGCACTATCGGGACTCAGCAATAGGATTTAAGAGGGAATCGCTCAAAGAAAATGGGGTGATAAAAGCAGAGGAAGCCATCAGCTGTTCCCGCCAGAAGGTCTTTTTCAATACTCCCAACCTACTTATTGTATAGCCACATTTTGTTAATCGATGTACTATCAAAATTATAATTTTTATGCCGTCAAAATAAGGACATGATTATTGTGATGCCTAGTTCATAAATTTCACTATAGCAAAATAACATGTGATTTTGCATTACGGCGTTGCTGGTTTCATTTTAATGCTTTGGTAATACTGAGTAGTACTGTTTTTGCGCGGTCAGACCAAGTGTTTCCGAGTTCGTGAATATTTTGTAATTGCAGGTGCAGTACTTAATTAATTTTGTATGAGGAATGAGTATATGTGTTGAGTTTGTTTGCGTGTTTGTGAAATATGGAAAACTCAGTGGAGAGCCTCTTGAAAACCCCATTTTCAACCAGAACTCTTGAAGAAAAAACTAAGGTAAAGAAGTTAGGTAGACCTACCCCGGACTTAGATATTGCTCAGAAAGCCACTTCTAACAAATCTGCATACACTAGAAAATTTAATAGAAAAGTGTATGAAAACGATTGGGTGTGCGGGTGTGAAATTAGAAATGCCCTTTTCTGTTTCCCTTGTTTGTGTTTTGGCAATAGTGATTCTTGGGGAACAGTGGGTGTTAGAGATCTTGGACATCTAAACGCTTTAATGAGGAAGCATAATGACAGCGAGAAACACATCAATAATTCTTTAAATTTAAGTGCTTTAGGAACAGTTAATATTGCAACACTATTAAGCCGTGCTTATCATGAAGAAAAAGAAAAGCACAATCAACAAGTGGAGAAGAACAGGTATGTGCTATCCAGAATTATAGACTGCATTAAGTTTTGTGGTGCGTTTGAATTAGCTTTAAGAGGGCACGACGAAAGTGATAATTCAGACAATCCTGGCGTTTTCTTGGGCCTAGTAGATTTAATTTCCAGTATAGACAGTGCAGTAAAGGAGCACATTGAATCTAATAGAGTTTTCAAAGGGACCTCAAAAACCATCCAGAACGAGCTGTTGGACTGCATGCTAGAAACCTGCAGAGAAGTGATAGCAGAAGAAATGCAGCAAGCATATTTTGTTAGTGTGATGGCGGATGAAACTACAGATGTTTCAGAGCAGACACAGTTAGTGTTGGTATTTCGGTATGAGAAAGATGGTATTCCATACGAACGATTTTGGGGCTTCTTTAAACCAGAAGGTCAGAATGCGGATTCCCTTGCATCATGTATTTTAAGTGTAATGGACAACATGTTTAACGCTACACCACACAAAGTTATTGCGCAGACCTACGACGGGGCATCAGTAATGAGTGGTGGTAAAGGTGGAGTGCAAGCAAAGATAAAAGCCTGCTATCCCAACGCACATTACATCCACTGCTATGCACACCAACTGAATTTAACAATGGAACATGCAGCTTCGCAGAATCAGTCGGCTAGGATGTTCTTCGCTCACCTGTCAGCGTTCCCTGCTTTCTTCTCAAGGTCGCCGCAACGGACGTCAGCTTTAGAAGCAGTGGCAGCTCGAAGAATTCCAACTGGACCAGCGACTAGATGGAATTTCAGGTCGCGCACCGTAAATGTGGTGTACGAGCAAAGGGTATCCATACGGGAGTGTTTATTAATGCTGGAGAAAACCCCATCCTATAAAACTTGCCTGCAGGCAAACGGGCTTCGTCGCAGCTTAGAAGACGAGGAATTCATATTTTGGCTACATTTCTTTCATAAATTGATGCCACATGTGGACATTATGTACAATCAGTTGCAGTCAAGAACAGCTGATGCCGTGAAGATAAAATCCGCTGTGTCACACTTCATACAAGTGATCAACAACATCAGGGAATCGGTAGAAGACATTGCTAGTACCGGTACTTCTGAAGAAACGTGTGCTTCGGAAAACAAGCGCAGAAAGTTATCATGTCGGCGTACTGATGCCAAGGAAGTATGTGATAGAATAACACGAAAAGCCCGCGATCGCTTCCAAACCTTGGATCACCTGGAAGCAGCAAAACTGTTAGATTCCACCAACTTTGAACGATTTTCCAAAACGTTTCCAGATAAAGAACTAGGTGTAACTGTTCAGGCCTATAGCATGCTGGAAAAGAAAAGGCTCAGAACAGAACTGTCGGTTCTGTACTGTAGGCCAGATTTTAGGAATATTGGTGGGGCAGTCCCTCTTCTGCATTTCATAATATCCAGTAATCTGCAAGGTACGTTCTGCCAAACAAGCAAGCTTCTGAGGATATTAGTAACAACACCCATGACTACTTCAGAGCCTGAGAGGTGTTTTTCATCGCTGAAGAGGATCAAGACCTTTCTGCGGAACACCATGGCACAAGAAAGACTAAGTGCCCTCGCTATGCTCTCCATTGAGAAGAAGATGGTCTCCAGTATGGAGGGGTTCAATGCCAGGGTGATTGACAAGTTCTGCAGCAAGAAGGAGCGACGTATGGACTTCATTTTCGTCACTGAGTGAGTGTTTCTATATGTTTATATATATAAAAAAATATTGGAAGGAGGGTTAGGCCTACAGCACACAACTAATTTTCTACACCAGCCGCCACTGGGTTTGTCCCGTAAAATGTCTTCTATTATGTTGATATCTTGAAGGACATGTTCAATTCCTATTATCTTGTTATTCTTGGCTTTTAATGAGGAGGCATGATTAAATATCTTTTTAGTAAGTCTTTTAGTGTCCATTCTTTGGATATGTTCATTCGAGATGAAAGACATGAGAGAGAATCTGGTAATCAGAATGGTGTAAGGTAAGGCTGCAACTTGTCACCCATACTTTTCAATCTTTACATTGAACGAGCAATGAAGAAAATTGGAGGAAAATTTTAAGTGGGAGTGAAGATTCAAGGACAAATAATTTCAACTCTGAGATTTGCTGATGTCATCGTCATCTAGGCCGACACGTCTGAAGATTTGAATGATTTTTTGAATGGTATGGACTCCGTCTTGAGGAAAGAATTCATGATGAAAATTAATAAATGTAAAACGAAAATATTGGAATGCAGCCGAAATAAATCAGAAACCTCTATGGACATCAAATTGGCAGGTGAAAAGCTAAAGGAAGTAGGAGACTTCTGTTACTTGGGAAGCAAAATAACCAGTGATGGACGAAGCAAAGAGGTTATAAAAGGTTGGTTGGCTCAGGCAAGGAAAGCATTTCTACAGAAAAGGAATGTGTTGACATCGAATATAGATTTAGGTATAAGGAAGTCATTTTCGAAAGCCTTTGTCTGAAGCGTGGCGCTCTATGGAAGTGAAACTTGGACTATTGGTGCAGCAGAAAAGAGGAGAATTGAAGCGTTTGAAATGTGGTGTTACAGGAGAATGATGAATATCTGATGGGTAGTTAGGGTTACAAACGAAGAGGTATTAAGACGAGTGGTAGAGGAGAGATGTTTCTGGCGACTGATAATGAAGAGAAGAGATAGGTTGGTAGGACACATAATAAGACACCCAGGAATAGCAAGCTTAGTTATGGAAGGAAGGGTCGAGGATAAGAACTGTGGGAGTAGACCAAGGTTAGAATATGTTCAATAGATTGCCTCGGATCTAGGGTGTGGTAGCAATGTAGAGATGAAACGATTAGCTCAGGACAGGGAGGCATGGAGAGCTGCATCAAACCAGTCAAAAGACTGAAGACTAAACCAACATTTTATTTATTTATTAATTTAATTTGTTTAGACCCATAGGATCACATAAAACAAATTATGATCTGCTGCTGTTATTTTTCTTGTTCTTCCAAAACTCTTTCACCGTTTCATTATGTCTGACTCGACGTTCTTCCGTCCATCCTTTCCCCAATCTCCTTGGTCGATCTTCTGATGTAACTTCCCAACTGTCAATCTTCTGTCTGAATGTCATTCGATCCTCGATATCTATTGGTGATATTGGCACTTTTGAGATCAATTTAGACACGTGTAACCCAGACTTTTGTCACTTTAAGCTTCCTTAAGTATGTCAGAATTCTCTTCGTTCATCGGTCGTCATTTAGTATCATGATGTGGCCATAAAATAGCAGTCTCCGTTTGCGGAAATCTGTCTCGATGTTGGAGTATATCGCTGTGATTGTGTGTGATTGTAGATAATATCCTTCATCTTTGAGTTTAGGACCCAAGATTTTCCGGATGATTCTTCTCTCCGCCTTCTTTTTGTTCTCGAGTTCGCCTTAGTTTTTGAGGGTTTCCCTGGCGTAGAGTGTCTCGGGATTAATGACATTCGTATTGTGAGAAATATTTTATTTTATTTTATAATCGTTGCGGTCTTCTATGGACCACGTTATTTCAACTGCCTTCTCCCTCGTTCTTTCACACTGGCCCAGTGTTCGCGCATTCTTCTTCGGTGAGCTTCTTTTCGTTCTTCGTTACACTTCTTGTCGGTTTTCAATATAGATTTTGGCTGAAAACTCTGTATCTCCCCAAGTTTCTTCTTCAAAGAGTCACGTTCCAAGACGTCCTCATGTGATATCCCCAGTTTTTGTAGGTCTTTTTCCAACTCTGTAAACCAGATCCCTTTGGTTTTCTTTCTGATAAAGTGGGCACAGATTCGATTGGACAATCTTCCGGAGCTCATTTGTGTGAAATGGTCATAAAACGAGAGTCTTCTTTTGCGTTTATGGTGTCCGTTATTTTCTCCACATGTAGATAAAGTTCATCGTTTTGTCGTCTGCTATACTCTCCTCGTTCCTCGACCGGGCCCAATATATTTCTCAAAATCTTCCTCTCTTCGGCTCCCGGTTGTTCTACCAGGCCTTTTATCATTTCAAATGATCTTGTCGACTTCATCGTTATGCTTGAGTCTAAAGTTATGCGGTACGGAGACGGAGATGGTGACGTCATGCAACCGCGTGGGAAGCCTAAGTTATTGGGTAATAAATGATAATATCGTATGGCCTCGGGTGCCAGGTGCAAGCTTTGGAATTTGACACCCAGAGGGTAGCTTGCATGATGAATTGCGTTGTTCCTTGAATCACTATGAAAGTCAAGGAGGTTAGATATCTAAGCTCCTTGAACAACATAGCGCTTTCCAGTAGAGAAATTAGGAACTTTGTGTTGGCGGAAACTCCCGAGATTAATTTTGCCACTATGAACACGGCCTACTGAATTCAAAAGGGTTCATTGACATGCCAACATCGTATGACAAGCGTGTCGTATTTTTGCCACCTTTCAAAAAAATCACTTACCACGGCCAGGAGCGAACCGTCAATCTTGGGGTTAGTAGACCGACACGCTATCCACTCACCCACCGTGTCAAGCAGTATATCTGTGATTGTGTGTGATTGTAGATGATATCCTTCATCTTTGAGTTTAGGACCCAAGATTTTCCGCATGATTTTTCTCTTTATGTTCTCGAGTTCCCCCTTTGTATTCGAGGGTTTCGCTGGCGTGGAGTGTCTCGGGCTTGATGACAGTCATATTGTGAGAAATATTTTATTTTATTTTATAATCGTTGCGGTCTTCTATGGACCACGTTATTTCAACTGCCTTCTCCCTCGCTCTTTCACATTGGCCCAGTTTTCGCGCATTCTTCTTCGGTGAGCTTCTTTTCGTTCTTCGTTACACTACTTGCCGGTTTTCAATATAGCTTTTGGCTGAAAACTCTGTATTTCCCCAAGTTTCTTCTTCAAAGAGTCACGTTCCAAGACGTCCTCATGTGATATCCCTAGTTCTTGTAGGTCTTTTTCCAACTCTGTAAACCAGACCCCTTTGGTTTTCTTTCCCATAAAGTAGGCATTTTCTCCACATGTAGATAAAGTTCATCGTTGTGTCGTTTTCTATACTCTCCTCGTTCCTCGACCGGGCCCAATATATTTCTCAAAATCTTCTTCTCTTTGGCTTCTAGTTGTTCTGCCAGGCCTTCCTTATTCATCGCCAGGCATTCTGATGCATATTTATTATTATTGTTATTATTATTATTATTATTATTATTATTATTATCATCATCATCATGAATACATCAATCATCAATATTTTGTCGTAATAATCAGCAGTTCTATGAATATCAGGCAAACAGCTAATAAGGAGGTCAATAAAATTAGAAGAACCATAATTTGAGACATAAATCCTGATAGAACTGCTAACACAAAATAATTATTGTTAATTCAGTGATATCACTTTGAGTTGGTGTCATTAAGTAAATAGCATATTATCACTTATGAAAATTTCTCCTCGACTTCCCCCACTTAACACCCAATCCCCCCCTCACGTCTACCGACTTAAGGCGGTCACGTTGTATTACAGCCATCATTTTGATTGCCCTCTGCTGTTAAAAGGTAGAATATAATGACATTCCAAATCTGAAACTGCACTTTAATTGCCCTATTTTATAACCTCACACCTCGTTTGGTAAAGGCAATCTGTAATGGAGAACACATATTAATGTGATTTCTCCGTGACTAAAGGAAATGTCTTATTGAGTTGTTCCACCAGGATATGTGCTATCGTTAAATAACACGATGTGTATACGTGATTTTTAAAAACGTATAGTCCTACTTACTCAACAGTCATTGCTAATAAACAGCTAGGAATACAATGTTAACGGTCTACACATTAACACCTGAAAATTCAATATACTCCTTCATACTAATTTAATGACATGGAAACAGGTTGTAAACCAAGCATATTACTGGTAATAAAATCTCAATTTGAATTGTATTTTCTTCTGTTATATGTCGACCAGTTAGTTGTCGATTTGTTTCGATTGTATGGCTGCCTGAAATTCTGATAGTGCACATTTAACAGCGATTTATATATTAATTTTTATGAGTCGTTAGAAGCTAATCACCATAGTCTTCGCATGCCGACACGTAGAGAAGCTTTTTGTGCCACTACACTATAACCTCTTTAATATTTTTATCAGCAGCAGCTGGTATTATGCGAATGTTGACGTGCATTTCTACTAAATCTGGGATGAGATGTAGTTTTGATGTGCCAGATGGCTTTTGCGATACAAGAAGTGAATGAGTTAAATTTACTGGAAAGTAAAATAATGAATTATGGAAGAAGCAGCAGAGAGATATTAAGTAGGATTTCCCAAGCCAAGAACGCTTTCTATAAAAAGAAAAGCCTATTTACTGCAAAGAATATAAGTCTTGATGTGAGGGAACAAATGTTAAACACCTATGTATGGAGCGTCGCGCTATATGGCAGCGAATCTTGGACAATAGGAGAGAGAGAGAGAGAGAGAGAGAGAGAGAGAGAGGAAAAGACTACTAGCATTTAAAACCTGGTGCTATAGAAGGATTATGAAAATCAGCCGGAAAGAGATGGTCACAAATGAGGAAGTCTTTAGAAGAGTGGGAGAGAAAAGATGCTTCCTTAAATATTTAAAAAGAAGACGGTATCACCTCGTGGGCCACATATTGCGACACAATGAACTGCTTAAGCTTATAATCGAGGGAACAGTAGATGGCAAGAATTATAGAGGAAGACCCAGACTGGAGTACATGAGTTTTTTTTTTTTTTTGTCGTGTGGCCTCCTCAGAGGCCGAGTGCAGGTCTTTCTATTCGACGCCCGTGGGCGACCTGCGCGTCAAGATGAGAGATGGAATGGAGGAAGGTGAATGAATGAAACTGGTTAAGGATGTGGAAGGAATCGGCCGTGGCCTATCAGAAGGTACCGTCCCAGCATTTGCCTGGTGTTGAAAATGGGAAACCAACGGAAAACCATTTCAAGGACGGCCGACGGTGGGGATCGAACCCACGCGTCTACCGAGTCAGCAGAGAGCTTGGTCCCATGACCTAATGCTGCGCTTTAGCCAGCTGAGCCACTACTGTCGATAGTACATGAGTCAAATACTGGAAGATATGAGTTGTGGCTCATACTGTGAACAGAAGAGGAAGGCGGAGAGACGGGAAGAATGGCGAGCTGCTGCCAACCAGCTTCACAGCTGTTAACCACAGAGAGAGAGCCTTTCCCGACGCCTAGCTTATCAGTATTTAACCCTTTACTGCATAGTATTGCCACAAGGCAACATATCAGCTGACCGCGAGTAATTGTTAATAGCGTTTAAACCTGTATGCAGTAACAAAGTTTTAATTAATTGGAGGAATTGTTTGTTGTCTCAGGGTGAAGAGTAGATTGAAAATAAGCCCTCATGTGATTCCGGCCCTTTTTTAGATGCTTTTTTGAAGAGAAAACGATTAACAACTATTGCTCCTTCCTCACAACCCGCTTCGAGCTTGTACGAGAACCTATATGGAAGAAAGCAAGACACTTTCTTTTTATTTTCGACGCACTTCCTTCTCTTGTGTGTGTTCAGTACAAAATGAATCATCGATCTCTGTCGTTTCCTTATCAGTTTTTACATTTTTATTGTAATGGAATTCAGTTCGGATAACTGAACGATCTAGTATCAGACGCAGATTCTCTTATGAATACACTCGTATAAAACACTGTTGCAAACGTCAAAAACCAATTCCCGACTACACAATCCTCCTTATTTACCTTAATACAGCCGAAATGAAACCATTTCTCACTTAGTGCAATTTTGCATACGTCCCCCTTAAATTGCATTTTGTGACAATTTTGTATCTAAATTACATTTTGTAAGTATTTTCTATCTAAATTGCATTTTGTAAATATTGTCAATTCAAATAAAAGTACAGTAAGTGTGTAGTTAGTTTTAGTTGTAAGTAGGTAGTTAGTTTGTCTATTAGATATATGTCATTGTTCTATTATGTTGTGGTGTGTGAGTGTGTCTGGTAGCAGTTGCATTGTTTATTAGTTATAGTTCATTGTTTCAGTAGACTGTGTTGTGTGAGGGTGCATGTGAGTGTGCCTGTTGACAGAATGTTTTAGTGGTAGTATTTGTTGTTGGTGGAACTTATGTTTTTTGTTAGTAGAGTTTTGGTATTTAATTGTTAGTACGGTAGAAGGTTAGTATTTTTGTTAGTAGAATTGCTCTTTACTTATTCTGAAAGGGAGTAGCAGCCTTTCAGAATAAATCAATTCTTTACTAGTCTTATAGACGGTTAAGATATTGATAATATAAGGCAATAATGGCTACATTGCGTCCTGCTGCACGGCTGAAAGCAACGGGAAACTACAGCCGTATGCTATTCCCGAGGATATGCACCTCTCTATACATAATTACATGTGATGATGGCCTCCTCCCTTGTAAAATTTCAATCCGGAGGTAAACTAGTCCCCCGTTTGGATCTCCGGGTGGGGACTACTCGAGAGGGGGTTAACATCACAGAAGTGACAAAGAGGAAATCTGACATTCTACGGATCGGAGCGTGGAATGTTAGAAGTCTGCTAGGAAGTGGAAGGTTAGAAAACTTAGAAAGGGAAATGGATAGGTTGAGGTTGGATTTGGTTGGGATTAGTGAAATGCGCTGGCAGGAAGAACAGGACTTTTGGTCAGGAGACTATAGGGTCATTAGCACTAAATCAAACAATGGCCAAGCAGGGGTTGGCCTCATATTGAGTAGGAAACTTGGACAGCGGGTGGAATATTATGAGCAATATAGTGAACGGATTATTGTAGCAAAAATCAATACAAAACCTACCTGCACTACAGTGGTACAAGTCTATATGCCTACCAGTCAAGCTGATGATGAGGATGTTGAAAAGGTCTACGAAGAAATAGACGAAATTCTGAGGTATATCAAGGGTGATGAAAATATTATAGTAATGGGAGATTGGAATGCTGTGGTAGGAAAAGGGAGAGAAGGGAAGATAGTAGGAGATTTCGGATTAGGTGAAAGGAATGATCGAGGAAGCAGGCTGGTAGAATTCTGCACCGAGCATGAATTGGTCATAGCTAACACCTTATTCAATAACCACAATAGAAGAATATACACATGGATGAGACCAGGAGATACAGGGCGTTACCAAATCGACTTCATTATGGTCAAGCAGAGGTTTCGAAACCAGATTTTGGATTGTAAAACATATCCTGGTGCTGACATAAACTCTGATCACAATCTGGTTGTAATGAAATGCAGATTAAAGTTGAAGAAACTGAAGAAAAGTCAAAAGCCAAAAAGGTGGGCAATAGACAGACTGAAAGAGAAGGATGTAAACGAAAGATTCAAGAAGAGTATAAAGGAAGGACTAATGAAAAACCCTAAACAAACTTCAATTGCAGACGAATGGGCACTTTTGAAGAATGAAATAACAAAATCCGCAGAAGAAAACATTGGTAGGAAAGAAAGAATAGGTAGAAAACCGTGGATCACTCAGGATATACTAGAATTGATGGATGAAAGGCGGAAACACAAGAATCTAAGAGATGAAAAGGGGAAAGCAGAATACAGACGTCTGAGAAATGAGGTTAATAAGAAGTGCAAGGAAGCGAAAGAAGAATGGTTGAAAGAGAAATGTGCAGGTATAGAAAATTGTCTGAAATTAGGAAAAGTAGACACAGCTTATCGAAGGATTAAGAATACTTTTGGGGAAAAGAAGACTAAGTGCTGTAATATTAAGGACACAAATGGAAAGCCTCTAACAGATAGGGAAGAAAAGGTTGAGAGATGGAAAGCTTACATAGAGAGTTTGTATAAGGGAAAGGAGATTGAGAATCATGTAATGGAAAGGGAGGAGGAAATTGATGAGGATGCGAAAGGAGATTTAATATTGAGATCAGAATTTGATAGAGCTTTGGAAGACTTAAGCAGGAACAAAGCACCAGGCATAGATGATATACCGATTGAGTTGCTACGCTGCATAGGAGATGAAGGTCTGATCAGGTTATTTCACTTGGTGTGTAGGATTTATGAGACAGGTGAGGTACCCCCTGATTTCAAGAAGAATGTAATCATCCCTATACCAAAGAAAGTGGGAGCTGACAGATGTGAAGATTACCGTACAATCAGCTTGATTACTCATGCTTCAAAGATCCTGTCGAGAATAATTTACAAGAGGATTGAAAGCCAGATAGAAACGGAGTTGGGTGAAGACCAGTTTGGTTTCAGGAGAAATGTAGGAACAAGGGAAGCTGTACTAAGTCTTAGGCTGATTTTAGAAGGTAGAATAAGGAAAGATAAGAGAACGTTCATGGCTTTTGTAGACTTAGAAAAGACTTTTGATAACGTTGATTGGACTAAATTGTTTGACATTTTGAAATCAATTGGAAT
Source organism: Meconema thalassinum (assembly GCA_946902985.2). Classification (NCBI taxonomy): domain Eukaryota; kingdom Metazoa; phylum Arthropoda; class Insecta; order Orthoptera; family Tettigoniidae; genus Meconema; species Meconema thalassinum. The sequence continues at coordinate 862,404,298 of OX336388.2, forward strand.
AAAGTACAGGGATAGGAGGGTGATATACAATCTGTACAGAAACCAGACAGCAGTCATTCGAGTTGAAGGACATGAGAGAGAAGCTGGTATTCAGAAAGGTGTAAGGCAAGGCTGCAACTTATCACCCATACTTTTCAATCTTTACATTGAACAAGCAATGAAGGAAATTAGGGAAAAATTTAAAGCGGGGGTGAAGATTCAAGGAGAATTAATTTCAACTCTGAGATTTGCTGATGACATAGTCATCTTGGCCGACAAACCTGAGGATTTGAATGAGTTTTTGAATGGTATGGACTCCGCCTTACAGAAAGAATTCATGATGAAAATTAATAAATGTAAAACAAAAATACTGGAATGCAGCCGAAATAAATCAGAAACCTCTATGGAGATCAAATTGGCAGGTGAAAAGCTGAAGGAAGTAGGAGACTTCTGTTACTTAGGAAGCAGAATAACCAGTGATGGACGAAGCAAAGAGGATATTAAAAGTAGGTTGGCTCAGGCAAAGAAAGCATTTCTACAAAAAAGGAATCTGCTGACATCGAATATAGATTTAGGTATTAGGAAGTCATTTTTGAAAGCCTTTGTCTGGAGCGTGGCGCTCTATGGAAGTGAAACTTGGACTATTGGTGCAGCAGAAAAGAGGAGAATTGAAGCATTTGAAATGTGGTGTTACAGGAGAATGATGAAGATCAGATGGGTAGATAGGGTTACAAACAATGAGGTATTAAGACGAGTGGGAGAGGAGAGATGTTTCTGGCGACTGCTAATGAAGAGAAGAGATAGGTTGGTAGGACACATACTAAGACACCCAGGAATAGCAAGCTTAGTTATGGAAGGAAGGGTCGAGGACAAAAACTGTAGGGGTAGACCAAGGTTAGAATATGTTAAACAGATTGCCTCCGATGTAGGGTGTCGGAGCTATGTAGAGATGAAACGATTAGCTCAGGACAGGGAGGCATGGAGAGCTGCATCAAACCAGTCAAAAGACTGAAGACTCAAACAACAATTAGGTGTGAAATTAATAGTGGCGAATGACCCTGGGGAAGATGTTGGAAGGTAGCTGCGATGGTCTAATAGTAAGGCTGTGTCCCAATAGTACAATTTCAGCCGTAGTGAAGTAGATAGTCGACTACTTTACCGGATGTGACGTCAGAAGTCGTGATCCAATACTGCTTAGCACATAGCAATCAAGTCTGTAGCATCTAGTGAACGAAAGTGCATGCTAGATTGGCCGACTACGTCAAGGAAGTTATAGAAATTGTAGCTTATCGGTATTGTAGGTTATGTAAATTGTAGGTTGTCATTGACTTCAGCCAAACACAAACCATAATTAGGGCTCGGCTAAAAAGTGATCATCTTGGCGCATCCATGATCGTATCGTTCAGGTATTGTTTATTTAAAACAGCTGATGAAAGCGCAAAGAGCTTACAAGGAGTAGCAGATCACCGCCAGCTTGAGTGTTGGTTTGGCACCAGCATGCAAGTCCAGTGCGTTTCAGAACACAAGTCTATGAAGGAGGCTGTGATCAAGCACACATGTCCCAAATCTCCGTAGTGCATATGACATAGCACATAGTAGCTAGTCACTAGCAGACAACTTGAGTATTGGGACACAGCCTATGTACCGCTGTGGTTTCACCTGGAGTTGAAAAAGATAAATCATGGAAAACATTTTGAATGACATCCGACTGTGAGGTTCAAACCTACCCGTATTCACAGTCTGGAGATAGGCTAGCCCAATAACTTACACTGGCGCATTACCGCAAGCAGATCTATAATTTTAATATTTTACTTTATAATTTTAAATGATCTAGTCGACTTCGCCGTTACGTTACGGCGACGTCATGAAATGTACTGAGAATGCACTGAGGTGTGTGACGTCATAGTACCGCTTGGTGCATGTGTACTGAGTTCACTGGTGAGTTCTGGCATTACGAGACGGTGACACGGCGAGCGTGACGTCATCAGCCAGCTCCCTCCTTTCACCGCGCGCTCCAGCTCCCTCACGACTTGTAACTTTCTAGCGTTCTGATTGTTTCTTGATCATCTAACATGTCGAGTGTTTGGCTTCGAGCGAAGCGAGAAGCCTCCAGCCTTTCTAGCATTTTTCAGCATTTGTAGCATTTAAAATGATATAAAGGCCAGTCTTTCAGACTGACTGTCTCTTTCTTTTTATAAGAATGTATCCTTGTCTTCAAATATAGGCTATATAGGATATTATTAGTTACTAATTACTAATTATGGCTTTATTTGGTTTTATTTTTGTACTTTAAATTACATGACACCTGTTTCGGCATTTCTATGTCTTCATCAGTCGTTCATATTTCGCTAAAATATTACATATAGCGGATTTTCGCCATGACTAGCGTTAGATATAAAATTCTTAAAAATACAGTTCCTTTACAAAAGTTTGGTGTTTTTCAGTCCATCAACGCGAATGTACCCAAAAGAGCTGGGTTATGCCCTAATCCTGAAATAAATTACATGAGATTAATAAATACACTAGGATGACCAGTTTCGATCGTCAAGCGATCATCATCAGACCCATTACACTTATGCTATAACATCTATGTTTGAGAATACAGGTGAAAAATATTTACAATATGTACAAATATTTAGTTGCAGTATTGGTAATACAACTGTCGGTATATGCTAAATGTAGAATATCTAATGTTAGGTGAAAAGCTAAATTGGTGATAGAAATCCAGAGTTTGTCTGTTTGGGGTTGTAAAAAAATCAACTATGGTTATACTGTAATGTTACAGGCTAATACTGTGCCCAATTAGACACGGCTGACTGGCATCGAACAGGGGTCTTTATCAAGAAGACCAGGCCCATGATTCTGCACAGAATCGAATCATTGACCTCTGAGGGGGAACAGCCACAGTGAACCCGAAGAACAATGAGTTATATCTGCATATAATTATAATAGCAGGATTTCACGGCCAGAACGGGAATATCATAGCTTTTAAGGTGGATCATTGCAGAAAATACCAGCCTATGTACGTTTTAGAAGCCAGAATGCAAGAAAGCGAGCCTGCTTGACAGTTGAGAAATCGTGGTTAGCAAAGGGGCGTTACTAGGAGACGCCAAGGAACTAATTCTCGTCTGCACTGGAGAAGCGACCAAAGATTAATGGCTTTGGGAACCACAGTCTAACAAGGCGAAGCATGGGAGTGGGGGCAGTCGCCCACAGAAATTAATTGATTACAGCCAAATGGAGCAATGAATTGAAATGAAATTTACACCAAGATGCATGTATTCTAGGAAAGATAATTTAGGAGTGTTCTCACGCCTAAATTAAAGCCTGCATCTATAAAGGAACCTCTGCACAGACCTCACCGCTACGGAGTAAGGATTTGTAGATGAGCTGAGGGGAATTACCGGAGTAGCGTCATGACACCGTGGAAGAAAGCAATTAATTATAATTAATTGGCCGAAGCGATTGCTTGCACGCGAGTGATTTTGGGACTTCCACGCATAGACAAACAAGCATCATACTTCACTTTGTCTGGAAATGTATTATATCAAGAAGGGAGTCGGTCCTGGACATCCAGTGAACTACTTTTCACAAGGAAGCTTTATATAGGGGAAGCTTAGCAGGGAGGTCAGTTCGTCATGACTCAACACGTGAGCTAACACGCTGCCGGATCACGCAAGAAAGTGCGCGAATTTATAAAGTATCGACGCTCAAATGTACTAGCGGTGAACAATGAAAAGCGCATCGGGCAGCTTAATAACAGTAATTATGCATCGTATAAGAATTAGTCTACAGCAGACGTATAAGCAATAGCATACGCGAGTATAGATTCAGTACAGCGTAGAGATAAGTTAGGATGATGCTACAGACAATGAACATATCAGGAAGTGTTATCATGGGTAAAATAACATATTATTATAATGATCACTACAGTTACGGGAGCCTGGGAGGCGTTACAAGTAGTCGTAACCTAGGATTGAACAAGTTGCAGTAGAAGAGATATAAACTGTAGGTGACGGGAGTCGAACACACACACACACGCAAGATAGACTTTCAAGGAGACCAGCGGTTGTCAGGAGTTAGCTGCATCGCATCTCTGAGGTCAGGCGATAGGGGGATTCCAATCCAGGATCCATGTGTGAAGATAGTGCGAGAATTGTGTATAAAATTATATTACAGTGATTTTTACAAGTGTTTATGTTTATATGGTAAAAGAATGTGTATTGTGTCAAAGTGAAAATGCCAATAGAGAAAAATATAATTACCATGTGTAAAGTTTATACAATGTGTCGTGTGAATAATATCATGATGGCTTAAAATAAGCATCATGGCAGGCAAGACGCTGGCATGCTGGACCAACCCAGCAAAAATGAAAGTGGGTACAAATTTAATATGTTGATATGATTTAAATAGCTCACCATACAACGAAGCATCACTCTAAGATTAAGAATTAACAGTCATTTATGTACGAGATCACATCCCCCGTATTTTGGTAAAATATGGCTTGGAGGATGGTTTGTTTACTGCCATTTAGGCGTAAGAATTGATGAAGGTAACGGTAACGTTAAATAATAATAATAATAATAATAATAATCTGGGGTCGGTAACAATAATGAATAAATAATCGGCATGTCAGGCCTATAGTACGTGCAAAGTGTGTCATGTCTAGCGTAAGAATACTTTGTTATTGTAAACAGTAAGAAAGCAACGTAAAATATCGAGGTAAAGAGAGCTTTTCAGTGTCATGGAAATGTTGAATAAATGTTTATTATGGTATATTTTACAGGGTTGTATTTGAGAGCCATTAAGATAGTTAATGTAAGCCAGTAAATTTATACTTGTTTTGGAGCTACGTACAGCTTTGGCTTATGAGTAATTGCATAGAGGACGTGAGTGCTTTAAGAATTGAGTCATCTGTAAGAAATATTATTTGAGCCGCGTTCAAGCGAGCATGTAACGTAGAATCAAGAGATTTACGTCAATAAGTTGCGGGGATCATCCGAAAGTAGCTTGCACGTCTGGCGAATCTAGTCGGCTAATCTTCGAGTCTACGATATAGTATTGCCTTAGAGCATACATGTATTATTCGCAACAGAGCTGGGACAGAGTCTGTCTGTATCCACTGTTCGCAGAATTTTTGCCACTAGGGATAACTGTTAGAGACCCTGTGTGAGCCCATATATTAATTGATCTGCCCTTAGAGGTAGGACTAATGGTTCTTCGTATAGGAAAAGTCGATTTCCTCTTGTTATAGGCATGCTGCACCAGTGAGAGAACTATGATACTCACTTGAGATGCGCGCAAAAGCCACTGATGACGACCACGGAACGGCAAAGCTATTTCGTGATCCATCCCTTGCCATGAATATTAATTAGGAGCCGAGAGGAGCCCATTATACTGTAAATGTAGGTATTAAATAAGTAGATTGACTCAATTCATAAGGACACGACCCACTCAGGGTACCTCCAGCATGGCTGCACCAGTAAATGAACTTGACCTTGCGGGAAGCCAGATGGGGTGGCAGGGAGGCCACTAAACCGGCGGCCATCTTGCCGATGCCAGCCGTAACTAATTCTTTGTCCGCATGGAAAGGAAGTCTATAGACCTGATCCTTTTATTTTAAAAGGGTAGTGGGACACTGAAGAATCTCGATATTTCGAAAAGTAATTAAGATATGCTTGATGTGATGATGTCAATTGAATTAAATGCATTATTTCCACACACATGCAATGTTGGAATGTTGTGATCGGATAATATTTGGCCCAGTTATTCTCTGAGGAGGAATTAATTGCACCAAATAAAATAAGGCATATGTGTAAAGTGTATTTGCCCAGTTCACACTAATTTATTCATACGGGTAGAGTAATTTGAATGACATGACACGTTTGTAACGATAATGTTTTGACCAGACCCAGAAAATCGTTGTATGGTGAAGCTATAAAAACATCTATATCCATGTGTATTTTGGAAGGGAAAGTGTACCACTTCAGCGTTTGAAACTGATGGGAAAAGAAAAACGATTCGCACGACACAACACTTATAAAACAAGGCATAAGCTAATGAATTAATGTGATTTAAAGTAAATGTCCCGTGTAAAACGGATAAATGTTTAATAATTGCAGATTTAATGGCATTTAAACATAATTTGTGTTTATTATGTTGTGATATTCCAGTTTGTGTTAAATTGTGCCACGTGAAGAATACTATGGACACTCGCAAATGTCAGAGAGTATCAATAATAGGATGTTTTGGATAGACTTGAGTGCGGTGAAGCACTAATTTTGAGGAGAAGAGACTCACCGATAATTTTGATTTTTGTTGTGGGAAGTAAATGTAAAGTATTTTTTGTGTTTTATGTTGTATTGCCTTGATTTACTATCATTAAATGTTATACTTAGGAATATGTTGTTTCTTTCAAGTAGAGTAGTCACCTGACAGACTCAAATCCTGAATATATGGTCGTATAGTGGGTTGAATGTCCCATACCTCGAAAGACCGTGAGTTAGCTGGGATACGAACACATGTTCCATATGATGACGGTTGGGTACAATACTTATCTGGTTCTCTTCCTGGCTGGATCTTCGAGCAATTTCGTGTTCACTCTAGCGCCAGTTGTGGGCGACTGAACCGGGGTGTTAACTGGACCAAACTGGGTTTTCCTTTATTAAAATCCGGAATTAAATTCCTTTCGTCTTGAAAATACTAGATGATAAGTTTCTTCCAGAAACTGCTATTTCACGATTCCCAGAACCTCGTGTTTTGATGACTGGAAAATTTTTAGTTAGTGTAAAAAGATGTTGTCAAATGTGTATTGTGCCCTTCCAGCAAGAAATATGCAAATCACAGTATGCCAGCAAGGCTCAAATCGGGATTTTCGGGGTTTTGGTATGTTCTCCCACTCTGTGACTTACACATTTTGGATTAAATAGAGGATACACTTTCAAAATAAAAACAAATTCAACTCCTATTTTAACACATTTAACTAACCAAAATTATGGCGCTACAAACAAACAAAATAAATAAACTTTTGACCACTCCTTCTACTTGTCCAAAGTGAACAAGGAATATATCAAGAACAAACTATTATTATATTAAAATAATGGTTGCATTCAAACCAACAACTCAAAATTATTTTCACTTCCATAACGTATCTATCTTAAAGTCCAATATAATCACGAGCTCTAATGGCTCAATACTATTCAATAATGACGGTGTCCTTCTTTTACACACCTCATTAACTATTTTATGAGTTTCTTTTCATCACACAAATATATAATCATATTTAAAGTACATATTACTTCTCTACTTAAATGTTTGGGCATTCCACAATATTCTCAACATTACCATCTCTCTCAAGTTTTACAAATCCACTACAGTGATCGGGAAAATACTTGTGTACTCCAGAGTTATAAATGATTACTTGACAAAGTCAAAAACTATGATTACTCCCGGAATCTAGTTATCTTCATTGAATTCATGGAATCCTACCTCCATACAACATTACATCAGGGATTTTATTTATTTATTTGTCTTATAAGACCATTATCACATAAGAAAGCTAACGATCTGAACAGGCAAGCTGTACTTTCATCTACAAGGACCTCGGTTCAAATCCCGGGTCATTTACAACTTTTTAAAACACTCACGCTGTATATTTACTTCTCTCAGACGGTCTTTTTCCCGACCTAGGACACTTACAATAACAAGGGTAGACCGTAATCTCTTAGGCGAGATTTATGACTAAGAGGGGACCCTCTTGTCGTGCAAGCGTGGCAGCTCGATTCAATGGTTTTAAAACAGATCTTTCTCTCTTCAGTTCTCTGGAGAGACCTAGCGTTTCTTTCATATACTTACAACAAACATTATTAGGTTCATAAACCACTTTCGTAACCTTGGCATTGATTAATTACGAAGGGTCCTCATTGATTGGTAAGATTAATTCACATACAACGACGAATATTTAGGGGCTTCCACAATTAGACGAGTCTAGGTTCGAATCTCATTAACATGCCTCGGGAACCATTCCCATACTTGAGAACTTATATAAATGCCACTAGGGTCGGCCGTGGCCTCCATTACCTGCGCTCATAATACCATACATTTGCTCCCTATTACAATAACATAACACTCATAGCCTCGTGATCTACGTCACTATTTGAGGACTTACAACAATAGCTCAATTATCGCAATCAACTACCCCTCGTAAGTAATTTACCAAGTACATTTCGATTCTACGCATTCCTAGCGTGACAATTTACTTTAAGGCGCTACATTGCGCTCTACATTATTTTAAGCTTAGCGTCTTCCAAAGAACTGATAAATTCCACATTAACAATTGATCCATATCTCAATTTTTATATTAATCCTTTCCCTTGACTATATTTTAAGAACATGCATTAACGCCATGTCTTATACCTTTACAAAAGCTCAAAAGCTATTTCTTTCATATAATTCAAATTTATCTTTATTTATATACCTTTCATGATGATTATTATTATTACGCTTGCTTTTACAGTATTTGTCAAATACACTGACTTTTATTTCATACATTCCTCTACAGGATTTCACATAATTATTTATAATTCCTCAAATTTTATTCGTTCAGACCGCGCTCTTATTCTATTATTTGTTAACTAGAAATATCCCTCTAACTCAAAATCCGGTGGATTTTACACAAACACTTTCCCAACACAAACATAATGAAAATCTTTACTCACATGTTATAGGTCTTCCTGACCTTCTTTTTCCTGCGATGCTTCATTTTTGCCCACTATTTTGAAATTACTCCATTTTGTACAAATTCATTTCATGTACTGACATATCTTGACACACACTTAACTCGTATATATTTAACACTGATAACATTTTTAAATACACTGGTGTATTCCTTCAGAATACACGACAAAAACACTGAAATTATTACTTTTAACACTAATTTATATATATTTACACTTCACAGATTCTAATCACTAAGGCTGCTATTAAGCCTTCACACGTGATTTTTTGCCCTCCCGTCTCCAAGGGTGAAATTTAGTAAATGTCGGCTTCCTATCCTGTCAGAATGTGAAAGTCTCAAACCACCTACTTCTTCCCTGGAATAATTCTCCTTCAAATCCCGTTCCTGACGATCTGCTATTTTCTCTGACTCGAACGGCTCCCTTTTAGACCCTATTGGTTGGTCTAGCGAAAGTCTATTCCGTCCACGGTCCCCCAGATAATTTATTGGTGACCTATTGATTTCTAGCAACTAATACTCCTCATAACTTAGTGCTTTTTGAATAGTTCGTCTGCTTTCTTGAAACAATGTCTAGAGTTTCCTTCTCCTTTCCGCTCATTCGGTTCTCGAATTCCTATCTCTCAGGAACACCTTGCGAACCTCGTTCTGTCCGTCCCTACACGGGTTCTTTACAGTTGGTAGAATGTTTATCTCGTTGTTACGTTACTTCAATACGTTATGATACTTTTGGTCGTCTAATTTAAGACCTATCGCCCTGAGTTCTAAGTTCGCAGCCTGCTTTGACTGTAATTTATGAACTTTTCACTATAAACTTTATACCGTCGGAACTAAATCCTGTACCTAGGATTTTCCTAATTCTCCACACGGCGATACTGTATTAATATTTCTTAGCTACTCCTTATGGATGCTCGTCGTTTATATATACCGCGACGCTCTTGGCTGTCGGATAATGTCTATGTGATGATACAGCGTTTCCCCTCGAGGAATACTTGTAGAGTCTTCGGCGTAATGTAGCACTATAACGCCCCCTGGGCTATCGGAAACTGCATGTACTGATACAGCGTGACGCCCCCTCTCGGGCTGTCGGAATAACTGCATGATTGGTCTGGCTTGGCCTGGACTTTTATACTATTTAGTCAAAAATAAATAAAATCCTAGTCCTTTTCGTGACCAACTTTTGAAATAATTTTCGCACAATTATAAAAATTATATCTCCAGAAAGCTCGTCTTCCAAACGTAAAATGACCTCACTGCGCATGGAAATCGATCGTGCATTTCCGAGATATTAAATAATTTTTAGTCTTCAGCTGTGTGGCTGTTGCTGTTGATTTTTATTTCCCCTCTCCTCGGGCTTCGGTAATTCCCCTATGACGTATGGCCACGTTTGCATTTCTTTCCTGGACTATTATTAAAAGCTTTTTCTCCACACAAAAATCTCTAATCCGAAATGATTCACAATGCTGTATTTATTTACATACTTTTATTCCTGCAAATGGGTTAAATTTAATTATTCTTCTTCTAGCACAGTTGCGGTGTTGCCGTTTTAATGCAAGGTAAGATTGATATCCGAGTCGTGCTTCTCTGTCATACAGTCGAAACTTTCCACTCAGTCTATTTATACTCGTGACTGGTTCCTTATCAATGAGTCAAGCATGATGTCATTTCCTGGCCACCTGGGTTAACTTCTTGCACAACGTTAGGCTAGCATCCTTGCTTGAAATCTTTCTATGTGTTCCATTGGACTGTATATTTCTTTCCTTCGTTTTACAAAAATTACATGGATTCGACCTCCTTTGAGCCAATGGTACATGGGTTCATCTCACCCCTCCTTAGGTAAATAAATTTTCGAAAAATTTTGAGGAAATTTATTTCAATTATTCATAAAAATCTTATTTTTCTTTTAATTATCGAAGCCATTCATAACGTTTATCCGTACCTTCTGTTTCTTTATTCCTTTAAAATCTCTTCCTCTCTGGTTTGTATTTGTATTGGGTCTTTCAAAGATCCCATTCATTCATTCATTTTCCTTAGCGGACGTCTCCACTTTAGGGTTATAAATTACTTGTCTCGTTCGGGTGTTTACGATTCTCCCCTAGTCTGGCGTATACTCTCCAAACTTGAGTCAAACAGCTTTATTTCTTTTCCTCTTTTCATAAGACGGGTATCTTGCCGGTTCTGTTTCTCTTTTCTCATTATGATGTCAACTTGTTGACCTTCTTTGTATACCTTACGGGTGCAAATGGCTTTACCCGTTACTTCTTCAGTCTTGTTTTCAGACTCCAAGTCTGTAAAATTTTCATTTGTCTTTTAAGAGCTCGGTCTATCCTCACCCGACTCTTCTTAGTTTTCTTCCGTTTTCCTCATCACTTCTTGAGATGGTATTTCAAGTAAAATTTCATTTATTCTCTCATTCTTTAACGGGTGCATGCGGCTTAACCCGTTAGCTATGCTGGAATAATCCATTTTCTTCATCTCGCATCGAGATGGTATTTTCAAAGGGTATTTCTTTTTCCTTGTCTTCCAATTCCATAGATCCTTCAGATCTTCTTCCTGTCTCGTCCTTCTATTTTTCCATTGTTTTTACGAAGCTTCCAACTGAAATACGCTTGAGCGTCCTCTTTCTCCATGGCATTGTACGTCGTCTCCCCTCCTTTCCTAGTTTCTAGATGGTATCTATTCTCTTGTAAACCAACTACCAATTTCGGTCTTCTTCCTCTTTCCTGTTTTTCTTCAAAGGCACCTCCTCTCTCCTTTTCATTATTTCCAACAATCTCATCTTTTCCTTTGAGGTTTTCTTGGCTCTCATTGGCATCTGTTTCCATTTCTCTTTTCTTTCGTTGCCAATCCTGGTATTTGATCAATAATTCAAGGATCTGTGCTTTCAATTTTTGTCCTTCTTCTTCTAATTATATCTTATCTTTCTTATCCTCCTGAATTTCTTCTCGGTTTTCCTTTTCGATTTCTATGAAATCTTGGACCTCTGCTTCCTTCTGTATTTTGACAATACTTCCCACTATGGTTTCATTTACTTTCTCCATTTCTTCAGGAATTATTATTTCCGTTTCCCCAACTTTCGTTTCTTTTGTTATCTCCTGTTCTGAGATTATTTCTTGCTCTTCCAACTCAACCTTTTTATAAAAATGTTCTTCTTCACTTTGCAGCTCATTTTTATTTCGGCTGTCGTCCTGATCTGGAATTCTCATTTCCTCTTGAGTGTCCATCATTTTCTCTGTAGAAATTTCATTTCTTGTCTCAATTTCCACTGGAGTTATTACGATTTCTACTTCTTGTTCTTCTCCTTTAATCTCAATTTCGGGCTCTTCCGGCACCGTGACTTCTTTTTCTTCTACAATTTCTACTTGCTTTTCAGCTTGGGCAGTGGCTTCATCTGAGTGACGGTTCTGCACTAAGATATATTCATCATATCTCTTCTGAGCAGCCTCTAATATTTCTTTGTATTCCCGAATCTTGACTTCTCTGAATTCGGCTAACTCCTGAATACTTATTATCCCATTTTCATCATACACGCTCATTCTACAGTCATGCATCTTATCATGTTCTTTATTTATCCAATCTTTCTGTTCCTCAACGTAATTTCTTCGGTCGTGCTCTTTATAAGGGATCGTCCACCATATATCATTCCATTCATTTCTCAATTTTTCTAATTGCTCCCTTATATCACTTACTTCCTTAACGAATGTCTCTATCTGTTTCCACGAAGCTAGTTCTATTTTCCCTTCTTTCTCCATGCGTTTCGCAAATTTCTTCTTTGTTTCTTTTAATGACCTTTTAACATTAGGGATTTCCTTATAAAATTCTTCCAATTCCTGTTTGGGTATATTAAAGCGATTTTTACCTGCCCTCTGACGAAGTTCAAATATCTTCCCAATTTCCTCGGAAATACTTTCTCTTTGCTCCTTAATTTCCTCTCTCTCCTTTGAGTCTACATCTCTAAATCCCCAAAATTCCATCTTCATTTTACTATGTTCACTTCGCATTTTATCAATTATACCCAAGAATTTTTTTATTTCATCCCAAGTCGCCATTTCTACTTTTTCCTGATCCTGAGCGCAAAGACTATCGTTCTTTTCCCCTTTGCTTTCCGAGCCTACTTGAACCTGCATTACTACGTGAGACTTTGAATTATCTTTACCATTATTATTTTCTGTACTAATTACATTCTCCCTTGGAATCGGTTCACATTTTTCTTTTTCTTTTGGAGCTCTAAAGGCTCAAATTTTACCCTGTTGTCTGCAGACTTGTTACCTTCTCTTCGTGTAACTATGTCCCCAGGTGCACTCATGCTTTCTAAAGAACCCTTTACATTTTCTTTACTTGGGTACTCTTTATCATCTATGGTTTTACATTTTTCTTGGCTCTCTACCCTTACATTCTCCGAGAGCCTCCGCCTCTCTTCACTTAATGACATCTTATTAACATACAGTGGGCTACTCATGCCACATCGCTGGTACATGCTTGAGAGATGGTAAACTGAACCATTGTGTCCCAATTTACAAAATTTACTTTGGTACGGGTATTTACTACAACGTACCCCTTTGATATCTTTATTTAATCTCATAAACCTTTATGGAAGTATTTAAAAATTCAAAATTTCGAAAAACCTTAAAAAAATGAAAATTTTGATTTTTCGAGAAAACTCAGGTTTTCCCTAGGAAAACTCAGCCCTGCGTACTGGGCGCCATCAAAAAATGAGTGGTAATACGTGTATGCTATAATCATACAGGCCCCACGTTGGGCGCCATAAAATATAGTATAAATAAATATAATACCCACGTTGGGCGCCACTTTATTTGTTTTAGGAGGGGCGTTGTTTAATTCAGGGCTGCTCGGTGTGAGTTTCCAGGGACCCATGCGGTCAATTAATAATATATGTTGTAGCTACTCCTATCATTATCTTTACTTTTACATGATATGACCGTCTTCAGTGTTCCTCTAATTATTAATCCAAGCACAGTACTTCTATGCCCCCCCCTGTGCCCTTCCAGCAAGAAATATGCAAATCACAGTATGCCAGAAAAGCTCAAATCGGGATTTTCGGGGTTTTGGTATGTTCTCCCACTCTGTGACTTACACATTTTGGATTAAATAGAGGATACACTTTCAAAATAAAAACAAATTCAACTCCTATTTTAACACATTTATTTAACCAAAATTATGGCGCTACAAACATACAAAATAAATAAACTATTGACCACTCCTTCTACTTGTCCAAAGTGAACAAGGAATATATCAAGAACAAACTATTATTATATTAAAATAATGGTTGCATTCAAACCAACAACTCAAAATTATTTTCACTTCCATAACGTATCTATCTTAAAGTCCAATATAATCACGAGCTCTAATGGCTCAATACTATTCAATAATGACGGTGTCCTTCTTTTACACACCTCATTAACTATTTTATGAGTTTCTTTTCATCACACAAATTCATAATCATATTTAAAGTACATATTACTTCTCTACTTAAATGTTTGGGCATTCCAAAATATTCTCAACATTACCATCTCTCTCAAGTTTTACAAATCCACTACAGTGATCGGGAAAATACTTGTGTACTCCAGAGTTATAAAAGATTACTTGACAAAGTCAAAAACTATGATTACTCCCGGAATCTAGTTATCTTCATTGAACTCATGGAATCCTACCTCCATACAACATTACATCAGGGATTTTATTTATTTATTTGTCTTATAAGACCATTATCACATAAGAAAGCTAACGATCTGAACAGGCAAGCTGTACTTTCATCTACAAGGACCTCGGTTCAAATCCCGGGTCATTTACAACTTTTTAAAACACTCACGCTGTATATTTACTTCTCTCAGACGGTCTTTTTCCCGACCTAGGACACTTACAATAACAAGGGTAGACCGTAATCACTTAGGCAAGATTTATGACTAAGAGGGGACCCTCTTGTCCTGCAAGCGTGGCAACTCTATTCAATGCTTTTAAAACAGATATTTCTTTCTTCAGTTCTCTGGAGAGACCTAGCGTTTCTTTCATATACTTACAACAAACATTATTAGGTTCATAAACCACTTTCGTAACCTTGGCATTGATTAATTACGAAGGGTCCTCATTGATTGGTAAGATTAATTCACATACAACGACGAATATTTAGGGGCTTCCACAATTAGACGAGTCTAGGTTCGACTCTCATTAACATGCCTCGGGAACCATTCCCAAACTTGGGGACTTATATAAATGGGACTAGGGTCGGCCGTGGCCTCCATTACCTGCGCTCATAATACCATACATTTGCTCCCTATTACAATAACATAACACACATATCCTCGTGATCTACGTCACTATTTGAGGACTTACAACAATAGCTCAATTATCGCAATCAACTACCCCTCGTAAGTAATTTACCAAGTACATTTCGGTTCTACGCATTCCTAGCGAGACAATTTACTTTAAGGCGCTACATTGCGCTCTACATTATTTTAAGCTTAGCGTCTTCCAAAGAACTGATAAATTCCACATTAACAATTGATCCATATCTCAATTTTTATATTAATCCTTTCCCTTGACTATATTTTAAGAACATGCATTAACGCCATGTCTTATACCTTTACAAAAGCTCAAAAGCTATTTCTTTCATATAATTCAAATTTATCTTTATTTATATACCTTTCATGATGATTATTATTATTACGCTTGCTTTTACAGTATTTGTCAAATACACTGACTTTTATTTCATACATTCCTCTACAGGATTTCACATAATTATTTATAATTCCTCAAATTTTATTCGTTCAGACCGCGCTCTTATTCTATTATTTGTTAACTAGAAATATCCCTCTATCTCAAAATCCGGTGGATTTTACACAAACACTTTCCCAACACAAACATAATGAAAATCTTTACTCACATGTTATAGGTCTTCCTGACCTTCTTTTTCCTGCGATGCTTCATTTTTGCCCACTATTTTGAAATTACTCCATTTTGTACAAATTCATTTCATGTACTGACATATCTTGACACACACTTAACTCGTATATATTTAACACTGATAACATTTTTAAATACACTGGTGTATTCCTTCAGAATACACGACAAAAACACTGAAATTATTACTTTTAACACTAATTTATATATATTTACACTTCACAGATTCTAATCACTAAGGCTGCTTTTAAGCCTTCACACGTGATTTTTTGCCCTCCCGTCTCCAAGGGTGAAATTTAGTAAATGTCGGCTTCCTATCCTGTCAGAATGTGAAAGTCTCGAACCACCTACTTCTTCCCTGGAATAATTCTCCTTCAAATCCCGTTCCTGACGATCTGCTATTTTCTCTGACTCGAACGGCTCCCTTTTAGACCCTATTGGTTGGTCTAGCGAAAGTCTATTCCGTCCACGGTCCCCCAGATAATTTATTGGTGACCTATTGATTTCTAGCAACTAATACTCCTCATAACTTAGTGCTTTTTGAATAGTTCGTCTGCTTTCTTGAAACAATGTCTAGAGTTTCCTTCTCCTTTCCGCTTATTCGGTTCTCGAATTCCTATCTCTCAGGAACACCTTGCGAACCTCGTTCTGTCCGTCCCTATACGGGTTCTTTACAGTTGGTAGAATGTTTATCTCGTTGTTACGTTACTTCAATACGTTATGATACTTTTGGTCGTCTAATTTAAGACCTATCGCCCTGAGTTCTAAGTTCGCAGCCTGCTTTGACTGTAATTTATGAACTTTTCACTATAAACTTTATACTGTCGGAACTAATTCCTGTACCTAGGATTTTCCTCATTCTCCACACGGCGATACTGTATTAATATTTCTTAGCTACTCTTTATGGATGCTCGTCGTTTATATATACCGCGACGCTCTTGGCTGTCGGATAATGTCTATGTGATGATACAGCGTTTCCCCTCGAGGAATACTTGTAGAGTCTTCGGCGTGATGTAGCACTATAACGCCCCCTGGGCTATCGGAAACTGCGTGTACTGATACTGCGTGACGCCCCCTCTCGGGCTGTCGGAATAACTGCATGATTGGTCTGGCTTGGCCTGGACTTTTATACTATTTAGTCAAAAATAAATAAAATCCTAGTCCTTTTCGTGACCAACTTTTGAAATAATTGTCGAACAATTATAAAAATTATATCTCCAGAAAGCTCGTCTTCCAAACGTAAAATGACCTCACTGCGCATGGAAATCGATCGTGCATTTCCGAGATATTAAATAATTTTTAGTCTTTAGCTGTGTGGGTGTTGCTGTTGATTTTTATTTCCCCTCTCCTCGGGCTTCGGTAATTCCCCTATGACGTATGGCCACGTTTGCATTTCTTTCCTGGACTATTATTAAAAGCTTTTTCTCCACACATAAATCTCTAATCCGAAATGATTCACAATGCTGTATTTATTTACTTACTTTTATTCCTGCAAATGGGTTAAATTTAATTATTCTTCTTCTAGCACAGTTGCGGTGTTGCCGTTTTAATGCAAGGTAAGGTTGATTTCCGAGTCGTGCTTCTCTGTCATACAGTCGAAACTTTCCACTCAGTCTATTTATACTCGTGACTGGTTCCTTATCAATGAGTCAAGCATGATGTCATTTCCTGGCCACCTGGGTTAACTTCTTGCACAACGTTAGGCTAGCATCCTTGCTTGAAATCTTTCTATGTGTTCCATTGGACTGCATATTTCTTTCCTTCCTTTTACAAAAATTACATGGATTCGTCCTACTTTGAGCCAATGGTACATGGTTCAGTATGTAATATCATAGCAGACTACAGTGTGAACGACTGATGAAGGCATAGAAATAATTTAGAGTAAAAAAAACCTAATTTGTATTGATGAGTGGAAGCCGTAATTCGGGCCAAAAATGGTGATTATGACGAAAGCAATAGATATACAAAATTATATTATTAGTCCCATTATTTAATAAGAAAAACGGGAATAAAATCAAATCTCGGTTATAAATTTTGTCCTGAGTCTGAAGACGATGAACGTAAGTCTTATGGTCATTTGTGTGTCCTCACGACCTCTTCATCTGAGGCGTTAAACTCCTCACAAAAATCAATTAATAATCTGAGGCTGCCTACCTACCAGGGAATTTTTAAAGATTAGTTAAGGGCTTTAAAGCATGAAATAACATGGTAATGTAGGTCTAACGCTATATTTAAGATGAGTTTATGTTCGACGATGTCGATATGTAAATATTATATGTCAGAAAACTGTATCATAAGTGGGGTCATTAAAGTACTAATTTTCATTATAACACAATTTTCCCATCCAATCAGAGCTCAATATTTTCATTCATTGGCCAATTATGTAAGGATAGCTTCTGACATGCACTCAAAATCCAACATGTCGGACATGAATTACATGATTCGAAAGTTGACAATGTAGCCTATATTGGATCAACTATTGTAGTTACAATACATAAACAAACTGGGCAATATTGCAAAAGAAATAGCAAAAAGCAAAGCAAAGCCAACTCCGTACAGGCCATGGAGGCCCTGGGAGTAGTGGAAGGTAGAGGCTTCCACTTTTTCTGACATCGGCACTAGATGGGATGGAGTTGTCAGCTCCACGCCCGGCCGTCTTTGCTCCCAGGAATTACCCTGGTACTCATTTCCGGTGTAGGCTGAGTGAACCCCAGGGCTATTTGCGTTTCCGAAAGTGGTAGTTGTGTTTCTAAAATCCACTACCTGGGTGGGGATCGAACCCACTCTCTTTCAGTTAGAAGCTCAGCGCCTCTACCGACTGCGCCACGCAGCCCCCCAAAAGAAATAGCACTGTACCTTAATATCCGCAACTCCAATTTCTACACATTGGTAAGATTTCGCCGACAATTTTAGTGAATGCTGTTGTTGACATAAACACACCAGAACGTAATGGAGGAAGTATGCGTATGTCATTAGTTCCTCGGAAATTATAATCCAGCTCTCTGTTTAGTAAATGGATTCCTTACGCGAAACTTTTCCACCAGATATCATAACTGAGTAGCCCGTTTGCAAAGGCCTCTAAGTGCATTATAAACGAAACCGAGTAAATGACGAAAAACTGCTACGAACAAACTATTTAAGCTAATACCATATCTCTTATCCCTGACAATCAACATAAAAACATTTATTATTCAGTTAAAATCCGTGAAATCTATGGTTGGATCTTCTGTCCAAAATCATACATTAATATATTGACTTAGCGGTTTTTGCACACGTTTTGTGCAGTTAGCGACATTTGCACCCGTCACGACGAGTCTTTAATGAAACTTCGGTTGCAAAACCCGCTATTTTGTTGTTTTACGAATGACATTTGGATGAGATTTTTAATAAAGAATTACTTTAGTTCCAATGTGGTTTATTAGGAAAAATATATTTTGAAACAAGATGTTCAGTAAAGAACATATAGCCTACTTTCTCCTAAATGCATGGGTATTGTTATAACTCTTTGTCCTTTTCAAGGAGTATGATTGAATGTTGGTTGTAGTAGCTTGTTGAAATACAACGTGCTATAGGGATATTAAACATGAATATGAGGTGCCCTTTGCTAGTGCTACCTCTGTACCAAATTACGTTCAATTCGGTTTCACCGTGTTTGAATTGATAGGGGGAATCGATTTGCACACATACTTGGCCACCATCTGCAAACTATTGGGCTGATGTTCTTGCAGTTTGGTCAGAATATGTTTCCCACATAAAGATATGGTGTTGCAAAATTTGGTAGAGACTAGATTATTAGGTTGGTCGTAATTACATTTTAGCTTTTAACATTTGGGTGGCCGCGATTACGTTTCCGTCATCATAGCGGTGATATAAAACATGACACTGAGGTGCCCTTTGCTAGTGCTACCTCTGTACCAAATTTCGTTCATTCGGTTCCACCGTGTTCGAATTAATAGGGGGAATCAATTTTGACATAAAGATGGCCGCCATCCGCAAACTATTAGGCTAATGACCTTTTAGATTGGTCAAAGGATGCTTCCTCCATAAAGGTAAGTTGTTGCATAGTTTGGTAGAGATCGGATGGTTATGTTAGTCGTAATTTGATTTAAGCTTTAAATATTTGCTGGCCGCCATTACGTTTCTGTCAACATGGCGGCGATATTAATCATGACACTGAGATGCCCTTTGCAAGTGCTATCTCTGTACCAAATTTCGTTCCATTCGGTTTCACCGTGTTTGAATTAATAGGGGGAATCGATTCTGACACAAAGATGGCCGCCATCCGCAAACTATTAGGCGAATGACCTATTAGATTGGTCAAAGGATGCTCCCTCCATAAAGGTATGCAGTTGCAAAATTTGGTAGAGATCGGATGATTAGGTTAATCGTAATTTGATTTAAGCTTTGAACATTCGTGTGGCCGCCATTACCTTTCAGTCAAGATGGGGGCGATATAAAACATGACAATGAGGTGCCCTTTGCTAGTGCTACCTCTGTACCAAATTAGGTTCCATTCGGTTCCACCGTGTTCGAATTAATAGGGGGAATCAATTTTGACATAAAGATGGCCGTCATCCGCAAACTATTAGGCTAATAACCTATTAGATTGGTCAAAGGATGCTCCCTCCATAAAGGTATGTTGTTGCAAAGTTTGGTAGAGATCGGATGGTTATGTTAGTCGTAATTTAACTTAAGCTTTGAACATTTGTGTGGCCGCCATTACGTTTCTGTCAATAGGGCGTCGATATAAAACATGACACTGAGATGCGCTTTGCTAGTGCTACCTCTGTACCAAATTTAGTTCCATTCGGTTTCACCGTGTTTGAATTAATAGGGGGAATTGATTTTCACACAAAGATGGCCGCCATCCGCAAACTATTAGGCTAATGACCTATTCATTTGGTCAAAGGATGCTTTCTCTATAAGGGTATGTTGTTGCAAAATTTAGTAGAGATCGGATGATTAGGTTAATCGTAATTTTATTTAAGCTTTGAACATTTGTGTGGCCGCCATTACGTTTCCGTCAAGATGGCGGCGATATAAAACATGACACTGAGGTGCCTTTTGTTAGTACTACCTCTGTAACAAATTTCGTTCCATTCGGTTGCACCGTGTTCGAATTAATAGGGGGAATCGATTTTCACACAAAGATGGCCGCCATCCGCAAACTATTACGCTGATGACCTATTAGATTGGTCAAAGGATGCTCCCTCCATAAAGTTATGTAGTTGCAAAATTTGGCAGAGATCGGATGATTAGGTTAATCGTAATTTGATTTAAGCTTTGAACATTCATGTGGCCGCCATTACGTTTCAGTCAAGATGGCGGAGATATAAAAAATGACACTGAAGTGCCCTTTGCTAGTGCTATCTCTGCACCAAATTTCGTTCCATTCGGTTGCACCGTGTTCGATTTAATAGGGGGAATCAATTTTGACATAAAGATGGCCACCATCCGCAAACTATTAGGCTAATAACCTATTAGATTGGTCAAAGGATGCTCCCTCCATAAAGGTATGTTGTTGCAAAATTTGGTAGAGATCGGATGGTTATGTTAGTCGTAATTTAACTTAAGTTTTGAACATTTGTGTAGCCGCCATTACGTTTCTGTCAATATAGCGGCGATATAAAACATGACACTGAGATGCCCTTTGCTAGTGCTACCTCTGTACCAAATTTCGTTCCATTCGGTTTCACCGTGTTTGAATTAATAGGGGGAATTGATTTTCACACAAAGATGGCCACCTTCCGCAAACTATTAGGCTAATGACCTATTCATTTGGTCAAAGGATGTTTCCTTTATAAGGGTATGTTGTTGCAAAATTTGGTAGAGATCGGATGATTAGGTTAATCGTAATTTGATTTAAGCTTTGAACATTTGTGTGGCCGCCATTACGTTTCCGTCAAGATGGCGGCGATATAAAACATGACACTGAGGTGCCTTTTGTTAGTACTACCTCTGTAACAAATTTCGTTCCATTCGGTTGCACCGTGTTCGAATTAATAGGGGGAATCGATTTTCACACAAAGATGGCCGCCATCCGCAAACTATTACGCTGATGACCTATTAGTTTGGTCAAAAGATGCTCCCCCCATAAACGTATGTTGTTGCAAAATTTGGTAGAGATTGGATGATTAGGTTAGTCGTAATTTGATTTAAGCTTTGAACATTTGTGTGGCCGCCATTACGTTTCCGTAAAGATGGCGGCGATATAAAACATGACACTGAAGTGCCTTTTGTTAGTATTACCTCTGTACCAAATTTTGTTCCATTCGGTTGCACCGTGTTCGAATTAATAGGGGGAATCGATTTTCACACAAAGATGGCCGCCATCCGCTAACAATTACGCTGATGACCTATTGGTTTGGTCAAAGGATGCTCCCCCCCATAAAGGTATGTTGTTGCAAAGTTTGGTAGAGATCGGATGATTAGGTTAGTCGTAATTTGATTTAAGCTTTGAACATTTGTGTGGCCGCCATTAGGTTTCCGTCAAGATGGCGGCGATATAAAACATGACACTGAGGTGTCCTTTGCTAGTGCTACCTTTGTACCAAATTTCGTTCAATTCGCATTCACCGTGAAATAATTGATAGGGGGGGGGGGGGCAGACATTCAGAGTACACACACTCACACACACACAGACACACACACACACACAGACTCACACACACACATACACACACACACACAGACTCACACACACACACATACACACACACAGAGAGATACACTTTTTTCGCCCTGTGTTGATCTCATAAGTCTACTTTCATTTTTTGCAAAAATCGAAACTAGGCTAAAAATAGAACACGTTGGGTGCGATAAAAGGATTTTTTAAAGACATCTTAAACACCGTGCAACGTCTTTTAGACAAAATAAAAATTGTTCAAATAATATCATGCACAAAACAAGGAAAAATGGCCCTTAAGTTTGGTCAGGTCATCCTCGTCCCCGTCCATCAGCTCAAAATCTGATGGATCTTCGTCTACTTCCTCTTGAGGTCGGACGATGTTGTTGCGAATGGCTTCTTGCTCCTGGAAGACCTCATTGAAAAAATTTGGGTTGCCGTTCTTTGGCCAGTTTTCGCCGAAGTGCACTGTAAAGGCCGTCGAACGTATTCTAGTTTAGTTTCTTTGAGTGCAACACCTACTTGAATTGGTGAGGGACCAGGATGTTTGTTAAAATTCGTTCCTCTTTTCATGATGCTCTTCCCCTCACCAAACTCAACATTGTAGAATGGTTCCCCTTGGACCGGACATGTTTTATTTTTTCTTTGCCAATTATGAACACGATTTTCTGCGCTTTTTGGAATTGGAAATGCCTACTACCGGGATTATTTTACCATGTCACCCGTATACGCTTTCCAATGTCTAACAGGACACTCATCTTGTCCCAGGCGAACTACAGTCGTAAATTTCTCAATACGCTTGATGTATCTGGAAGGATGTTCAAAGACACTCACTTTACGAAGTTGTCGTTCAATATTTCAAAAAACTCTGTCATGTGGGATAAATGAGTGGCCCAATATTGGGTACCATATCTGTATTTCCTCTACACTTCCATCTAGCAGTAGCGAGTGAGATAGCATGCTGATCATAGTCTCGTCTTTGTTCTGACCCTCACAGCCTAAGTATTTTGCACCTTAAACATTTATGCTAGCCAGTTTGTGATGGACTGCCGGCGCTATTTGGTTTGATCTTTTGGCATGATAATGTTCTACCCAGACGTAAGAAGTTGTTTTCAACTCCAATATCAACGGGTTCAACTACTTCAACTTGCACTATTCCTCCCACTACTTCTGCCATTTCTGTTCTTCCCTGCGTATTTAAAACATCCACAGTAGCATTACAGTCCACAAATGCAATAAATGCTCACTTAAATACACAAGATCATTAATTTCTCTGGCAAGACACAACTTGTGGATCAACTGTGCTGTTACACGGTGTATTTTGACAAGGCAGCATATCATTGATGCGTGCGCTTCCTCAGTAGTGCAGTCAACCCAGATCCGAAACACAAAACTATCCTTCCAGATCGTAATAAAATTAATAATAATTATTTAACGTAAAAGAGTTTTGTAGGAGGAATATTGGCAGTTCTTGTACCAGTTAGCGTGTTTTACAGCCGTATGTGGCAAGGCAGACGCCATACTTATGGAACTTAGCGGTCTTTGGACACGTGGAACATTAAACTGGCTTTGCAACCGTACCCAACATGCATTTAGCGGTTTATGCAAACGAACGCGATTTTAATTGGCTATTTTCAACGGCTTTGAGCGGGTTATGCACCCTGAAACTTATTCCATCGAGTAGCCAGTTAAAAGACGAACGTGACGGTGTGCTCAACTCAAAATCGACAAAAAGTGCACTTAGCGGCCTTTGCATCTGGGCTACTCATCTGTTCTATTCGGGACTCAATTGATTTGCCTTCCGTTGACAACGCATCGAATTTGAAAATAACTAGTTGATAATACGATACATTTTAATTTTAAGGCGTTTGTAACAGCCTATTTTGGATTATTTGACCAAAATAAC
The DNA here is from genome assembly GCA_946902985.2 of Meconema thalassinum. Lineage (NCBI taxonomy): Eukaryota > Metazoa > Arthropoda > Insecta > Orthoptera > Tettigoniidae > Meconema > Meconema thalassinum. The sequence continues at coordinate 862,428,460 of OX336388.2, forward strand.
AAATTTATCTAGCATAGTACCTGTGAGCTATCTGTTGGTGCTACTTCAAAGCTTTGGGATTCGTTATTGGGTAGAGATCAAATGCTGAGCCAGAGTGTAAGAAAACCACAGTTGACCATGCAAACAAGGTCACTGCAGACTCACGAGGCTTGTATAACGTTTGGATGTTCCCTACCTTCTTCTTCTTCCAGTCCCTATCCGTTCCGGATGACGGCAACCATCTTGGCTGGGCTTTCTCTGTTCTAAGACGTTTAGAATTACCCTTCCGATGTCTTGAGAGTCCAGTCTTGGTGGTTGGTTGGTTGGTTGGTTCCTTAGTTTAGGGGCTGCGACAACGCGGTCATGTAGCCCCGTGTACTTTGGGTGAGTGTAGAATTTGTCTGATAACCGGTGTTAATTGTGATGGCTGTATTAGTGTTTGTTATCTGTTATTCAGGTAGAAATACTGCAGACGATTAGCCTATAATTTACAAGTAGTTCCTACTTTTGCTACCAAATGCTACCGTCCACGACACCTAGCTGCGGACGTGGCTACTAAATGCCATCGCAGTCAGCACCTGGCGGTGAACGTTGGAACTAATATAGCGTTATCAAACTAACCTACACATTTTAGCTTCCACAAGTGTAGTTAGTGGAACGTTCTTTCTCATGCCATAAATTAATGACATGGGACCGCCGGGTTTACTTCCCCTCCGAAGGAAGGCATACTGAGGGATTTTTAACGCTCTTAAAAGATCCGACGACTTCGGCCGGGATTGAACCCGCGATCTTGGGCATAGAAGCTCAGCATGCTACCAAATACGCCAAGGGTCGAGTCTCTGAGGGATTTTAGCCAGAAGATTCGTCTCCAGCCAACACTTTTCTTTCAGGGTATTTTTCCTTGCAGAATGTCTTGCAGTAGATGGTATCTGCTTCTGTTGCGCTTAATGTGACCGAGGTATTGCATCTTTCTCGTTGCTACAGTGACCAGTACTTCCATATCCTTTCCCATTCTTCGAAGGATCTCGGCATTTGTGATATCATCTGTCCATGATACTCTTAGCATCCGTCGATAGAGTCACATCTCAAAGGTCACTAATTTCTTATTGGGCGACTTTGTTAAGTCCATGTTTCTACTCCGTAATGAAGAACAGAAAACACGTCGCAGCGAAGAATTCTTATTCTTGTGGTTAATTTTAACTCACGACTTTAAAAGAGTTTTCCCATTTTGTTGAACACAGTCCTAGATTTACCGATGCGGGACTTCACTTCATCTAAATTATCCCATTGATCGTCAACGATGGTTCCGAGATATATTGAAACCAAAATATCTGTATGCTCTAAGGTCGTGGGACGAAGTATTCGCTACGGTACATAAACTATACAAGAGGAAAGTAACTTGACAACTTACACGCTTAGTGGTAGTGTATGTCTACCCCTTATTATTCCCGTTTTCCAAGAGGGTCGGGGATGAGATGCGATGGAAGTCTTTGCGGCGATGGTTTTTACGGCCGGATGCCCTTCCTCACGCCAACCTCATGAGAGGAGTTAATGAGAGATGAAATGAATGATGGTGAATGAAACTGGGCAAGGATGTGGAAGGAAGCGGTCGTGGCCTGTCAGAAGATACCGTTCCAGCATTTGCCTGGTGTTAAAAATGGGAAACCACGGAAAATCATTTCAAGGACGGCTGATGGTAGGGCTCGAACCCACGCGTCTACCGAGTCGGCAGAGAGCATGGCCCCATGACCTAACGCTGCGATTTAGCCAGCGAAGCCACTACTGTCGGTCGTGGTGGTAGTGGTATTCATAATTAAAAGAGATGATCGTGGCTCTAACATGCAAGAGTAAACATTCTCAAGAAAGCAGCATATAACCATTCCATGGGACAGTGGCTCTGGTTTGGACATAAGTAGTAAGTGTTTGTTAGACTCTAAATATTGCATCATCATGACCAGAAATTGCGTAATCCTGATGACGTCATGGGATGACGTCATGGGTCCTTAGAGCGAGCACGTGGTCCAGGAGCGAGCATGTGCAGTGCACGTGTTAGCGTGGGAAGAGGTTGACCCTTTGGCTTGTTTGTGCGATGGTGATAAAAAGTTAATGGGTGTTGACGTCATGGAGGATGTTTATTAGGATGCTAACTGTCATCTGACACCCATGCGAGTGTGAGCACCAAAACAAAAGGTTATTCGCGGGTAGTGGGGTAGTGTATGTTCTCTTGCAAGTCGCGTGTGTGCTTGAATACGTATGGCTATGTTGGGAAATGTTTGGTGGCGGGCGAGGACTAGGGTTGAGTGAGGGTTCGTTTAAATGCTATTTTTCCCGCTCTATTTGATGGTGAGGTAATTTTTTAAAATGGGTGGAATTTGGAAACGCAATTTGAGGTAAACGTGCTTTTTTGACAATTTGGCGAATTTAATGAGCTTGTAAGGCTAGAACGATGCATATAGGGTGTCGTAGGACTTGTGGTGAACCACCCCTTGCTATGGACGGGAGTATATCCACCCCAAAATAAATCTACCCTTACCCGGAGGTTAAGTAGTGGTTATTTTTGTATGCATGCGCACTTGAGGGCTTTTGTAAGAGAGCGGAATTTTTAAAAGATTCTTTATAGATGAGGCTTTTTAAAAAATTTATTAAAAAAACAAAAAACTAATAGGTCATTCGATTTTTAGTATCTCGCTAACCAATAATGCGATGTAAACATATGGGGTGTCATAGGACTCGTAGTGAATTCTCCTTTTGTATGAATGAGGTATGTCAACCCCCAAAATAAAAACTACCCTTACCTGGGGTGAAAGAGCAATTTTTGTATGTATGCACACCGGTGGCTTTTGTCAAAAGGGTCTAACTACACATTTGTTAATATTTTCTGAACCCAGGATGGGATTTTCCCATAGGCAGTATCCTAGCACTTGGGGTGACACCTCGTTTTTGAAAGTATCATTCATTTATTTTCTTGTCAAAAGGGCCTAACTACACTTTTGTTAATATCTCGTGAACCAATCATGCTAGGGACTTGTATGAGGGGTCCTAGCACTTGGGGCGACGTCCCCCTTTATGGGGTGAAACTACCCCCCCAAAATTGAAAACTCAATATCTTGGAAACTATGAACCCTAAAATTAGGCGTTATAGCTTTAAAAATAGGTGATGACATAGGCTTTTACCTGGATTGGTCATTTCACCCCTAAAACAGTAAATAGTCATGTTATGGGGAAAAAACGTGTTAAACACCTAAAAATGATAAATGAAACTAAGATCTTTTGTTTTTGATGAAAAATAGCAGGGGGGGTGAAAACTACCCCCAAATTGAAAAATCGATACCTTGGAAACTAAGAACCGTAAAATTATGTGTAATAGCTTAAAAAATTCGTTGTGACATAGGCTTTTACCCGGATAGATGATGTCACCCCTAAAACAGTAAATAGTGATTTTACAGTGGGGAAAAAGGTCTTAAACGGGTAAAAATGATAATTGAACCTAAGATCTTTTGTTTTTGATGAAAAATAGCAGGGGGGTGAAAACTACCCCCAAATTGAAAAATCGATACCTTGGAAACTAAGAACCGTAAAATTATGTGTAATAGCTTAAAAAATTCGTTGTGACATAGGCTTTTACCCGGATAGATGATGTCACCCCTAAAACAGTAAATAGTGATTTTACAGTGGGGAAAAAGGTTTTAAACGGGTAAAAATGATAATTGAACCTAAGATCTTTTGTTTTTGATGAAAAATAGCAGGGGGGTGAAAACTACCCCCAAATTGAAAAATCGATACCTTGGAAACTAAGAACCGTAAAATTATGTGTAATAGCTTAAAAAATTCGTTGTGACATAGGCTTTTACCCGGATAGATGATGTCACCCCTAAAACAGTAAATAGTGATTTTACAGTGGGGAAAAAGGTCTTAAACGGGTAAAAATGATAATTGAACCTAAGATCTTTTGTTTTTGATGAAAAATAGCAGGGGGGTGAAAACTACCCCAAAATTGAAAAATCGATACCTTGGAAACTAAGAACCGTAAAATTATGTGTAATAGCTTAAAAAATTCGTTGTGACATAGGCTTTTACCCGGATAGATGATGTCACCCCTAAAACAGTAAATAGTGATTTTACAGTGGGGAAAAAGGTTTTAAACGGGTAAAAATGATAATTGAACCTAAGATCTTTTGTTTTTGATGAAAAATAGCAGGGGGGTGAAAACTACCCCAAAATTGAAAAATCGATACCTTGGAAACTAAGAACCGTAAAATTATGTGTAATAGCTTAAAAAATTCGTTGTGACATAGGCTTTTACCCGGATAGATGATGTCACCCCTAAAACAGTAAATAGTGATTTTACAGTGGGGAAAAAGGTCTTAAACGGGTAAAAATGATAATTGAACCTAAGATCTTTTGTTTTTGATGAAAAATAGCAGGGGGGTGAAAACTACCCCGTATATGAAAGGAGTGTAGACTTATTGATGTTGCAGATTGGAAACAGTGAAAGTTATCACTTTTGTTTAATTAGAAATCTTGCTCGCCTTGTGCGTTCAAGCATCACTAGCACTCAGAGAAGGATTTATATATGTAGACGTTGTTTGTCATATTATCTTCTTGAGGATGAGTTAAATGTTCACTTTGCAGACTGTAAACAGTTTCCTGTTGCAAAAAGCATAATGCCGACTGATGAACAAAGATTTGTTAATTTTACAGAATTCCGAGTTAAAGATACAGTTCCATTTATAATATATGCAGACACTGAATGCGTTTTGTCTCCAATTTCCTCCTGTTTTCCAAATAGTGACATTCATAACTCTACTTTAACACATAAACATATTCCTTACAGCATTTCTTTATACCTTCATTGTAATTTCGATAGTGAATTGTGCAGTTTCAAGCTCTTTAGGGGAAATAATTGCATTGAATTGTTTGTAAAGGAACTTTATAGTATTGTGGATAAACTTCAAACATATTACTTATCGGTTAAGCCAATGTTAAAGATGACCGAAAATGAAGAAAGATTATTTTTGTCAAGTAAAATGTGTCACATTTGCGAGAAACCGATTGCAGTTAATGAACTCAAAGTACGCGATCATTGTCACTTAACTGGAAAATATAGAGGAAGCGCACACAATAGTTGTAATTTAAATTACAAAGTAACAAAGGTTTTGCCTATAGCATTTCATAATCTAACCGCCTATGATGGACATTTTATAATTAAAGAAATTTGCGAGAAACGTGATGGAGAGGTGTTACATAATCCTGGTCATATAAAATTGTTAGCGATGAATATGGAACGTTACAAAGGGTTTACAAAGTATGTACGGGCTAAGAATGGATTCATTCAGTTAAGATTTTTCGATACATATAATTTCTTGTCCTGTTCACTAGATCAATGTTCATCTTCGTTAAGCGAAGATTCAAAGCAAATAACACAACGTTATTTTAATGATGATGCACAGTTTCGACTTACTGCGAGAAAAGGTGTGTTTCCCTATGAATACGTCACGAGTATGGATGTTCTTAACGAAACTAAATTACCTGAAATATCCAAGTTTTATAGCAGCCTTAATGATCAAACAATATCGAATGAAGAGTATGAGTTTGCTCAATCGGTGTGGGAAACGTTTTCCTGTCAAACATTAGGAGAATACGCAGATTTGTATTTAAAAGTTGACACACTTCTTTTGGCGGATGTCTTTGAAAATTTTAGATCGAATGGCATGGAAACTTATGGCATTGATGCAGCTCATTTTTACACTGCTCCATCTATGTCTTGGTGTGCTATGAAAAAGATAACCAACGTTCAACTTGAATTGCTTCAAGATATTGATATGTTACACTTTTTTGAACGATCTATTCGAGGAGGAAATGTTCAGTGTATAACACGACATGCGATTGCTAATAATAAGTATATGAAAACTTATGATGAGAAAAAGCAAGAGTCCTACATAATGTACTTTGACGTTAATAATTTGTATGGATATGCGATGATGGAATATCTTACAACGGGTGGCTTTAAATGGATTGCAAATGTTGAAGGCTTTGATGTTTTAACTATTGATGATACTTCAGAAATTGGATATATTTTGGAAGTAGATTTGACTTATCCTCAAGAGTTACATGACAAACATTCAGATTACCCTCTATGTCCAGAAAAGTTGACAAAGCTAATGGCTACCCTAGATAATAAAGAACGTTATGTTTTGCATTATAGATTGTTAAAGCAATGTATTCAACTAGGAATGAAATTAGATCGTATTCACAGAATAATTGAATTCAATCAGAGCCAATGGCTAAAACCATATATTGATGTGAACACAGAGAAACGAAAACAAGCCAAAAATGATTTTGAAAAGAATTTTTATAAATTGATGAATAATGCAATTTTTGGTCGTTCACTGATGAATGTGAGGAAGTTAAGGGACATCAAATGGGTCACCAAATGGCATGGAGCTCGTGGTGGTAGGTCTTTAATAGCTAAGGCTAATTTTAAACATAGAATTATATTCGATGAACAATGTATGGTCATTGAGATGAGTAGACTAAAGATTTTTCACAATCAACCAGTATATGTTGGTGCATCTATATTAGATTTGTCTAAATGTAAAATGAATGACTTTCATTACAATGTTATTTTAGCAAATCCTGAATCAAATGTGAGGTTGTTATACACAGACACCGATAGTTTTATGTATATATTCTATTATGATATTTATGAGTTCATGAAACAACATTCAAATTTGTTTGATACTGGAAACTATGAAACAAACAATCCTTTTGGCATTGTGAGACAAAATAAAGGTGAAATTGGTTTAATGAAAGATGAAAATGCTGGAAGGATTGTTGAAGAATTTGTGGGGTTACGACCCAAAATGTATGCAATAAAATTGTGTGATGAAATGAATAGCTTGTGTAAGGCTAAAGGCATTAAGAAGAGTGTGAGTAAAAGTAAGAATATTGATGAGTATCGAAAGTGTCTTTATAACAGAGAAAAAGTCAACAAAGTTCAAGTTTGTATAATTTCAAAATCTCATTCTGTATTTACTGTTCGGCAAAATAAGTTGGCAATTTCATCAAACGAAGATAAAAGACACATAACTGAAAACGGAATTGATACTTTACCGTTTGGTCATTTTTCTCTGAAAAATGATTAGAAACAAATTGAGATTAAAGCAGTTCATCTCACTTACTTTATTTCTTTCACACACACACTTTTATGCTGGTAATAATACTAATTTTTGTGTGTTCCTTTGCTTATGAAATCCTAGACTAGGAGTTCCACATTCGACATGATAGCGGAGTTTCATCTCCCATAAACTCGTCTCTGAGGTGGGTGCCAGAAAAGGCATCCAGCTGTAAAAACCACACCCTCACATAGACTTTCATAACTTCTTACGTTGAGGTTCATAACACTACGTTGATTGATTTATCGGTTTCCTTTTCACAATTCCTGTCTATACATTCCTCTTGAAGGTTGCAAGATGCTTGCAAGGTTCCTAAAATGCAATTAAATTTAATAAATACCTTAAGATGGTTTGATTTGTTTAATGATATGGTGTTAATAGTATTTTTAGGTTTTGACTGGCTTTGCATTAAGAATTGACTAACCAAACATGAGTTACCTATCAGGGAAACATTTTGGCCACTATGTTGGCTATTGACCAGTGAGTTTAGCTGTTTATCATTTTTTTAAATCATAAACAACAGAGGGTTAAACGTATAGATAAACCGTGTGACCATGTTTGTTAAACAAGACATTATACCAGAGACAATTAGAATACTTATGTAGAGTTTACCAAAAATAATGTTGTGTAACAGTAAATGCTAGTCAACAGTTATACACTTCTAAAAAAAATCATCATACAATACCTGAGAGCTCTTCTAAAATTATTGATGTGTAACATGATTCCACTAACTTGCTATGTATTTTTTGGCTTGGGGGTGATTTTCAAGAAATGCAAATGGAACTGAAATGCAATACAAACAATGAGCGTGCCTGGTGGCTGAGATTGATACCACGACGTACTGTCGGTTATGTAGCTATGTGGAATGTATATCAAATATGGTTTACTTCAAGGTCTGGAGATCCCTACAATTCCTACAATAAATGATCTTGAAATGGTCATCCTATGGTGTGAAAATATTTATTAGGTATATATATATTTACTGAAAACAATTATGATTTATTAAATGTTTATATGTTTACAGTATTGTTATTTAATGTAAGCACTTGAGGCACTACCGACCAATGGGAAGCAAAAAGTGGGAGCATATATGGGATGAAATGTGGGAGCAAAGCAAATATAAAAAGTGGGAGCAAATATGCTAACAAATATGTCAACAAATATGCCGGCAAAAGTATATACACAATTCAAGATAGTTGAAAGTAAAGTATATACTCAATTCAAGTTAGCATATTTGCTCCCACTTTTTATATTTGCTTTGCTCCCACATTTCATCCCATATATGCTCCCACTTTTTGCTTCCCATTGGTCGGTAGTGCCTCAAGTGCTTACATTAAATAACAATACTGTAAACATATAAACATTTAATAAATCATAATTGTTTTCAGTAAATATATATATACCTAATAAATATTTTCACACCATAGGATGACCATTTCAAGATCATTTATTGTAGGAATTGTAGGGATCTCCAGACCTTGAAGTAAACCATATTTGATATACATTCCACATAGCTACATAACCGACAGTACGTCGTGGTATCAATCTCAGCCACCAGGCACGCTCATTGTTTGTATTGCATTTCAGTTCCATTTGCATTTCTTGAAAATCACCCCCAAGCCAAAAAATACATAGCAAGTTAGTGGAATCATGTTACACATCAATAATTTTAGAAGAGCTCTCAGGTATTGTATGATGATTTTTTTTAGAAGTGTATAACTGTTGACTAGCATTTACTGTTACACAACATTATTTTTGGTAAACTCTACATAAGTATTCTAATTGTCTCTGGTATAATGTCTTGTTTAACAAACATGGTCACACGGTTTATCTATACGTTTAACCCTCTGTTGTTTATGATTTAAAAAAATGATAAACAGCTAAACTCACTGGTCAATAGCCAACATAGTGGCCAAAATGTTTCCCTGATAGGTAACTCATGTTTGGTTAGTCAATTCTTAATGCAAAGCCAGTCAAAACCTAAAAATACTATTAACACCATATCATTAAACAAATCAAACCATCTTAAGGTATTTATTAAATTTAATTGCATTTTAGGAACCTTGCAAGCATCTTGCAACCTTCAAGAGGAATGTATAGACAGGAATTGTGAAAAGGAAACCGATAAATCAATCAACGTAGTGTTATGAACCTCAACGTAAGAAGTTATGAAAGTCTATGTGAGGGTGTGGTTTTTACAGCTGGATGCCTTTTCTGGCACCCACCTCAGAGACGAGTTTATGGGAGATGAAACTCCGCTATCATGTCGAATGTGGAACTCCTAGTCTAGGATTTCATAAGCAAAGGAACACACAAAAATTAGTATTATTACCAGCATAAAAGTGTGTGTGTGAAAGAAATAAAGTAAGTGAGATGAACTGCTTTAATCTCAATTTGTTTCTAATCATTTTTCAGAGAAAAATGACCAAACGGTAAAGTATCAATTCCGTTTTCAGTTATGTGTCTTTTATCTTCGTTTGATGAAATTGCCAACTTATTTTGCCGAACAGTAAATACAGAATGAGATTTTGAAATTATACAAACTTGAACTTTGTTGACTTTTTCTCTGTTATAAAGACACTTTCGATACTCATCAATATTCTTACTTTTACTCACACTCTTCTTAATGCCTTTAGCCTTACACAAGCTATTCATTTCATCACACAATTTTATTGCATACATTTTGGGTCGTAACCCCACAAATTCTTCAACAATCCTTCCAGCATTTTCATCTTTCATTAAACCAATTTCACCTTTATTTTGTCTCACAATGCCAAAAGGATTGTTTGTTTCATAGTTTCCAGTATCAAACAAATTTGAATGTTGTTTCATGAACTCATAAATATCATAATAGAATATATACATAAAACTATCGGTGTCTGTGTATAACAACCTCACATTTGATTCAGGATTTGCTAAAATAACATTGTAATGAAAGTCATTCATTTTACATTTAGACAAATCTAATATAGATGCACCAACATATACTGGTTGATTGTGAAAAATCTTTAGTCTACTCATCTCGATGACCATACATTGTTCATCGAATATAATTCTATGCTTAAAATTAGCCTTAGCTATTAAAGACCTACCACCACGAGCTCCATGCCATTTGGTGACCCATTTGATGTCCCTTAACTTCCTCACATTCATCAGTGAACGACCAAAAATTGCATTATTCATCAATTTATAAAAATTCTTTTCAAAATCATTTTTGGCTTGTTTTCGTTTCTCTGTGTTCACATCAATATATGGTTTTAGCCATTGGCTCTGATTGAATTCAATTATTCTGTGAATACGATCTAATTTCATTCCTAGTTGAATACATTGCTTTAACAATCTATAATGCAAAACATAACGTTCTTTATTATCTAGGGTAGCCATTAGCTTTGTCAACTTTTCTGGACATAGAGGGTAATCTGAATGTTTGTCATGTAACTCTTGAGGATAAGTCAAATCTACTTCCAAAATATATCCAATTTCTGAAGTATCATCAATAGTTAAAACATCAAAGCCTTCAACATTTGCAATCCATTTAAAGCCACCCGTTGTAAGATATTCCATCATCGCATATCCATACAAATTATTAACGTCAAAGTACATTATGTAGGACTCTTGCTTTTTCTCATCATAAGTTTTCATATACTTATTATTAGCAATCGCATGTCGTGTTATACACTGAACATTTCCTCCTCGAATAGATCGTTCAAAAAAGTGTAACATATCAATATCTTGAAGCAATTCAAGTTGAACGTTGGTTATCTTTTTCATAGCACACCAAGACATAGATGGAGCAGTGTAAAAATGAGCTGCATCAATGCCATAAGTTTCCATGCCATTCGATCTAAAATTTTCAAAGACATCCGCCAAAAGAAGTGTGTCAACTTTTAAATACAAATCTGCGTATTCTCCTAATGTTTGACAGGAAAACGTTTCCCACACCGATTGAGCAAACTCATACTCTTCATTCGATATTGTTTGATCATTAAGGCTGCTATAAAACTTGGATATTTCAGGTAATTTAGTTTCGTTAAGAACATCCATACTCGTGACGTATTCATAGGGAAACACACCTTTTCTCGCAGTAAGTCGAAACTGTGCATCATCATTAAAATAACGTTGTGTTATTTGCTTTGAATCTTCGCTTAACGAAGATGAACATTGATCTAGTGAACAGGACAAGAAATTATATGTATCGAAAAATCTTAACTGAATGAATCCATTCTTAGCCCGTACATACTTTGTAAACCCTTTGTAACGTTCCATATTCATCGCTAACAATTTTATATGACCAGGATTATGTAACACCTCTCCATCACGTTTCTCGCAAATTTCTTTAATTATAAAATGTCCATCATAGGCGGTTAGATTATGAAATGCTATAGGCAAAACCTTTGTTACTTTGTAATTTAAATTACAACTATTGTGTGCGCTTCCTCTATATTTTCCAGTTAAGTGACAATGATCGCGTACTTTGAGTTCATTAACTGCAATCGGTTTCTCGCAAATGTGACACATTTTACTTGACAAAAATAATCTTTCTTCATTTTCGGTCATCTTTAACATTGGCTTAACCGATAAGTAATATGTTTGAAGTTTATCCACAATACTATAAAGTTCCTTTACAAACAATTCAATGCAATTATTTCCCCTAAAGAGCTTGAAACTGCACAATTCACTATCGAAATTACAATGAAGGTATAAAGAAATGCTGTAAGGAATATGTTTATGTGTTAAAGTAGAGTTATGAATGTCACTATTTGGAAAACAGGAGGAAATTGGAGACAAAACGCATTCAGTGTCTGCATATATTATAAATGGAACTGTATCTTTAACTCGGAATTCTGTAAAATTAACAAATCTTTGTTCATCAGTCGGCATTATGCTTTTTGCAACAGGAAACTGTTTACAGTCTGCAAAGTGAACATTTAACTCATCCTCAAGAAGATAATATGACAAACAACGTCTACATATATAAATCCTTCTCTGAGTGCTAGTGATGCTTGAACGCACAAGGCGAGCAAGATTTCTAATTAAACAAAAGTGATAACTTTCACTGTTTCCAATCTGCAACATCAATAAGTCTACACTCCTTTCATATACGGGGTAGTTTTCACCCCCCTGCTATTTTTCATCAAAAACAAAAGATCTTAGGTTCAATTATCATTTTTACCCGTTTAAGACCTTTTTCCCCACTGTAAAATCACTATTTACTGTTTTAGGGGTGACATCATCTATCCGGGTAAAAGCCTATGTCACAACGAATTTTTTAAGCTATTACACATAATTTTACGGTTCTTAGTTTCCAAGGTATCGATTTTTCAATTTTGGGGTAGTTTTCACCCCCCTGCTATTTTTCATCAAAAACAAAAGATCTTAGGTTCAATTATCATTTTTACCCGTTTAAAACCTTTTTCCCCACTGTAAAATCACTATTTACTGTTTTAGGGGTGACATCATCTATCCGGGTAAAAGCCTATGTCACAACGAATTTTTTAAGCTATTACACATAATTTTACGGTTCTTAGTTTCCAAGGTATCGATTTTTCAATTTGGGGGTAGTTTTCACCCCCCTGCTATTTTTCATCAAAAACAAAAGATCTTAGGTTCAATTATCATTTTTACCCGTTTAAGACCTTTTTCCCCACTGTAAAATCACTATTTACTGTTTTAGGGGTGACATCATCTATCCGGGTAAAAGCCTATGTCACAACGAATTTTTTAAGCTATTACACATAATTTTACGGTTCTTAGTTTCCAAGGTATCGATTTTTCAATTTGGGGGTAGTTTTCACCCCCCCTGCTATTTTTCATCAAAAACAAAAGATCTTAGTTTCATTTATCATTTTTAGGTGTTTAACACGTTTTTTCCCCATAACATGACTATTTACTGTTTTAGGGGTGAAATGACCAATCCAGGTAAAAGCCTATGTCATCACCTATTTTTAAAGCTATAACGCCTAATTTTAGGGTTCATAGTTTCCAAGATATTGAGTTTTCAATTTTGGGGGGGTAGTTTCACCCTATAAAGGGGGACGTCGCCCCAAGTGCTAGGACCCCTCATACAAGTCCCTAGCATGATTGGTTCACGAGATATTAACAAAAGTGTAGTTAGGCCCTTTTGACAAGAAAATAAATGAATGATACTTTCAAAAACGAGGTGTCACCCCAAGTGCTAGGATACTGCCTATGGGAAAATCCCATCCTGGGTTCAGAAAATATTAACAAATGTGTAGTTAGACCCTTTTGACAAAAGCCACCGGTGTGCATACATACAAAAATTGCTCTTTCACCCCAGGTAAGGGTAGTTTTTATTTTGGGGGTTGACATACCTCATTCATACAAAAGGAGAATTCACTACGAGTCCTATGACACCCCATATGTTTACATCGCATTATTGGTTAGCGAGATACTAAAAATCGAATGACCTATTAGTTTTTTGTTTTTTTAATAAATTTTTTAAAAAGCCTCATCTATAAAGAATCTTTTAAAAATTCCGCTCTCTTACAAAAGCCCTCAAGTGCGCATGCATACAAAAATAACCACTACTTAACCTCCGGGTAAGGGTAGATTTATTTTGGGGTGGATATACTCCCGTCCATAGCAAGGGGTGGTTCACCACAAGTCCTACGACACCCTATATGCATCGTTCTAGCCTTACAAGCTCATTAAATTCGCCAAATTGTCAAAAAAGCACGTTTACCTCAAATTGCGTTTCCAAATTCCACCCATTTAAAAAAATTACCTCACCATCAAATAGAGCGGGAAAAATAGCATTTAAACGAACCCTCACTCAACCCTAGTCCTCGCCCGCCACCAAACATTTCCCAACATAGCCATACGTATTCAAGCACACACGCGACTTGCAAGAGAACATACACTACCCCACTACCCGCGAATAACCTTTTGTTTTGGTGCTCACACTCGCATGGGTGTCAGATGACAGTTAGCATCCTAATAAACATCCTCCATGACGTCAACACCCATTAACTTTTTATCACCATCGCACAAACAAGCCAAAGGGTCAACCTCTTCCCACGCTAACACGTGCACTGCACATGCTCGCTCCTGGACCACGTGCTCGCTCTAAGGACCCATGACGTCATCCCATGACGTCATCAGGATTACGCAATTTCTGGTCATGATGATGCAATATTTAGAGTCTAACAAACACTTACTACTGACATACTCCCTTTCATACAGTAGATGTAACTTCAAAAGCACCTTATTATCTTGATTCTCTACGCTTCTTTTATATTTTCGGGCAACTCATTTCCGATCTCTCCATATCAGTAGCCTAGTTTTCTTTGACAACTTCACATTCTAAAACTCTAAAATCCATCAAGATGACATACTGTATATAATTTTCATCTGACTTATTTCATTGTCTTCTCTATCTTCTCCCTGAGTAAACAGTTAGAGTAGTTCCCCTTGATCTTGATGATGATCCAGTTCAATAGTTCATAATATAACCACTGTTAAAAGTTCAAAGCTACAGCAGCTATGTTGCTCGTCACCACTACAAAGTTCCAAAGCCGTATCAGCCATTTTGCACCCCATCACTATACAGTCTGTTTAGTTCTGCGTTTCACCACTACTAAATAACGTAGTGCATATGGTAGACTGTCGTTGTATAACATTCAATCACGTTTGACTCTTATCGTGAAGAAACATAATACAGGAATACAAAACCAATGCGACGTAGTACGGACGACAGAATCTCAAAATTTCCAATTTCCCCACGGACACTCCTCTTCCGTATTCACAGCTGGACAGTGTGAAAAGCAAGTCAAAACAGTCCACAATTTAAATTGTTTAGTCTCTGGCAACAAGGCCGCCACTCAGTGACCTCACGCTTCCACTTTCCTCACCACGGTGCTAACATTTAAATAAAATGAAGAAGTACAAGAAACGTTTTAGAATACAATATATATTTTTAGCGTATGGCTTTTAGTGCCGGGAGTGTCCGGGGACATGTTCGGCTCGCCAGTTTGTAGCTGTTTCTAGGCGGACACCCAAGGGGTGAGCTACAAGTCCGTCGCGTGTGGAGTGTTGTCTGGGGAGGAAAGTATGAATGTAAGGACGAGGAGTTGGAAGGTAGCGGCTGTGGCCTATGGTTAGGGACCAACCCCGACATTTGCCTGGAAGGAAGGTGGGAAACCACAGAAGACCATCTTCAAGGTTGCCGGCGGGGGGGATTCGAACCTCCTCGCCTCCCGGATGTGAGCGACTGCCAGCAGTCATGCCGTAACGACCACGGCTAACTCGCCCGGTACAATAGGCTAATAATAATATCGTGACACTGCGTCTACTGCAGACGGAACAATGCAATTGGACTCGTTGTCAACTTGATAGCTTATAGAAATGAAATATAGTATGTCAAGAAAGATCAAAACCTAAATTAAACTGTCATGGGGGACTCCAAATTTAGGTTAAAATATGTATTTCCGGACTCTTTTAACAGGCCTTTGATTGATTACAAGATGACATGCGGTGTTTACAGTTTTGCTATAATAATAATAATAATAATAATAATAATAATAATAATAATAATAATAATAATAATAATATCGTATGGCCACGGATGCCGGGTGAAAGCCTTGTAATTTGACACCCAGAGGGTAGCTTGAATGTTGAATTTCGTTGTTCCTTGAATCACTATGAAAGTCAAGGAGGTTAGATATCTAAGCTCCTTGAACACTATAGCGCTTTCTAGTAGAGAAATGAGGAACTTTGTGTTGGCGGAAACTCCCGAGATTAATGTTGCCATTATGAACACGGCCTACTGAATTCAAATGGGTTCTTTGACATGCAAAAATCGTATGACATGCGTGTCATAATTTTGCCGCCTTTAAAAGATCACTTACCACGGCCAGGAGCGAACCTGCAATCTTGGGGTTAGTAGACGGACACGCTATCCACTCACCCACCGTGGCCATAAATTTGGTTTTCATGATGCCAAGACCATATTTGTGGTTAGTTAATACAACTCTGCCGATGAGGTATTGTAAAACTTCTGGTGTATCTGCACCTTACGGAACATCTGAATAGGTTTATTTTACTAAAATTTGTCGGAGAAAAATCTCTGCATAGGGGAGGAAGACTTCAGTGTTACGTTACAATCCAAAGCACAAGTAAGCCTATGCTTATCTTATGACCCTTTATCAATTGTTTGCACAGTGACTGCTGTACTACTTCCAAGCCTCCGTCATGCCTAATTAGTGCAGTTGACAAGTTATGGCTGTAAAAGTGATTTAAGTAGAGCTACAAAGGTGAGACTCTGTTAACGACACTAGCTGTTATCGCGTATTTCCTTATAGGTTTGCGAATTGGGTACTTACATCACCGCAATGTGCGCTCATAGTTAAGTTGTTTAATATACAGTAAAACCAGTCCATTGCACAATCACACGACGCTACGTCTTATTTTCATTCGCTATGGGTTTCAACGTCTAAAAGGCTGCACTAGCAAGTGATGTGCGTCTACGAGTAAACTATACTCACTGGCTAGGTGATCCAAGACTCAGGAATCTCACCGTGATAAAGTGAACTACCTGTGTGTGGTGGAATTCCCGCACTGTGCCAACGTTACGATAGACTTTTTCAATGAATTCAAGTATGAGGTTTTTGACCATCTGCCGTTTAGTCCAAACCAGCACTGAATGAATTTCACCTTTTTTGAGAATTGTGGATATAGTTGGGCGGCAACGCCTCGCCAAAAAGGAAACACTTCAGGAGACTGTCCAGACCTACCCACCACAGTGGTGGCAGAATTTTTTGCCGAGGTCATTGGAAAGCTGGTGTAACGAAACGACAAATATTTCAATCGTTTTGGCGATTATGTTGTGATATAAGAATTTTAGTATTTAAAAGGTTCATGCTGCTTCCGTATTGATGAACTAATTAGTGATTTAAGTGACCAAATTCGGCCCCCCATTTTGTTTTTTACCTGTATTGTTATTAATTTCATCTTTTTAAATTTGAATTTTAGCTAGATGAGTTCTTTGATATGTTTTATAACATTCTATCTGGTTCAGATTAACTTTATAACAGCCCAGTTTTTCCTATGAAATCTTTTCATTAAAAGTAACAAAAATGACGTCTGGGAAAAAGGATGCCAATGTCGGACCCCTCTTAAGAATGAAAGTAAAATCACATAAAACCACGAGAAAAGTAATGAAGAACGTGAAAATACTTTATTTTTACATTATATAATGTCTTGTTAGGAACATAACTTCTTGTTATGACCACAAAATCCAGAAACCGACCACTTTGAGAGTTTCCAATTTTCTCACGCAAGGACTGTTTTTTTTGGGTCATCTGAAACAATATTTTGAATGGCTTAAATAAAAACCAAGAAATTTGAATTTGAATTTCAGGAGTCCAACTCAGGGTTATTAGGGGTCCGACTTAGGATTTTTAGGGGTCCGACTTAGGAAAGCCGCGGGGGTCCTACTTAGGACATCTTGTACTTGACATTTTCGAGGCTATGAAAAAAAAATGAATAGGTATTTCGACAAGCAAAAACAACATTTACAAAGTGTATCGCTTACTAAAGACAGTACTGTAAACACAATGTGACTTACCCTCTTTGAAATATAAAACAATCACTATTCCATGAGCACGTGTAAAAACATTCACTCACATGATAGCCAGTAATGGCGGAACTGTCGGGATACTCCCCACAGTCCAGTGCTACCACTTCCACAACATAACATTTCCTTTCGTATCTTCACATTCATTATTGTGCCACCATGCGGCAGCACTGTCCAAGCAAAATAATGCAGGGGTCCGACTTAGGGACTCAGGTCCGACTTTGGTCACTTTACTCTATTAGTTGTGGCAAAGTTCCGCCCAATAAATACCTTTATTTTGATAAATGATTACTTGGTGGTCATTGGGTACATGTTTCGAGGCCTAATTGTTTTGGCCCCTTCCTCAGCCAATATAGATTTCAATATCAAGGAAAACAGGTGGTTGGAAAGCTTAACACTAAAGACATCCCCATCAATAACCCTATTATGGTGCACCGTAATGGAAAGGTGGAAGATGCTCACCCCAAAGATAGACTACATTAAAAATAAGTGACTGTTAATAAATAAAGAAAGAAAGAAGGAAAGGAATAGTTGAAATTTGAAAACCAAAAACACAATATGAACTCAAAAATGTCACCCTTTCTTGCAGATCACTGTATTGTGCACTCTTCAGTTGTGAAACAGTCATGTGGTCTAATTCTTCCGAATAACATGCGGCGAACAATTACAAATTTGAAGACAACCCTACGCTGTATCGTGGTTTGCAGACGCTAACGAAATGGTAATGGTTCAGCTCTGTAGCAGTTCTGCCTCACTGGGGTCTGCAGGCGTTAACCGAGATATAATTTGCTCCGTGGCAGCACTCGGGATGATATCAACATGTCAACTTGAATCCACCAGTGACAATGGAAATGTACTGTAAAGATTACAATACTTCACCAGAGATGTAGAGTTCTAAAAACGATGAAGCCGCAGTGCCGAAATAACATCTTATATTCATCGATGGAATCGGCCTCTAGTTTGAGGTTAAACTATAAGTTTCCAACCACCTGTTTTCCTTGATATTTAAATCTATATCGGCTGATGAAGGGGCCAAAACAATTAGGCCTCGAAACATGTACCCAATGACCACCAAGTGATCATTTATCAAAATAAAGGTATTGATTAGGCGGAACTTTTGCCACAACTATTACTAATGAGACATAAGAATAAAACAAGCAAACATTTAGCAGCAAAATAGTTTGGTACGTCAATCTTTTATTTTTATACAGTCAATCGGAACTTGAAAATACTCAGCTCTCGTACTAGTATGACCATAAAAGTCAGGACGTACGCCTATGAGACACCTAAAAGATGTCGGGGAACAAATTTCAACCCTCCAACGCAGCTGATTTCGACAGAAGTATACGAGAGATGAATTGACCATCGTAAATTAAAGTGAACTTACTGCTGGACGACAATTTTCAATGAAGAAGGAAAGAGTGGACAGGAAGAAGTTTTGAGACAGAAAAGAACAATAAAAATATAGAGTAGTCCCGTAGTAGCAGCGGTAGAAGGTAGTTGATGAAAGATAAGAGAAAGACTTATAAAGATTAGCCTGCCTTGCGGGAGTTGGTGGCAAAATGGCGTGACAGAAGTTGTGGTGACTCACGCGACTGCTATCTCTACCACAGATACACAGCTGATGGCCCTTAAGACAAAGAAAATATATATCCCTCCCGTCTCAGAGATAACACTCTATAAAACCAAAGGTGACGTACAATTACTTCCTCCCACGGTTGCGACTTGAATGACCATTTCACGAGCGAAACAATTAAGACGTCCAGGACAGTTTATATCCACATAGATTGTTTTCCCTATCTTCTTTCGCTCTGTCTTTCTCTGTCAGACCTTAGATCATTTCTCAAGAATCTCTCTCTCTCTCTCTCTAGCCAGAATAGATTCAAAGTTTGCATGTGCTCCCTAGCACGCAACACTCAAGGCAGTGTTCTCTGATATTTTGCACGATATCTGGTCTGTCCTGTACACATTTCTTTTTATCAATGCAAACGTTGTTCTTGGGTCTTAGGTTTTAGCCTATTTCCTTTTATGAAAAAAAAAAGAAGACTTATGAGATCACCTTTTGTCCGTGTGTCTGTCTGTGATGTTCGTGTGTGTGTGTATGCGTGTGAGTGATGGATTTTTGTGCCCCCCCCCTAATAACTTCTAAACGGCTGGAGCGATTTCAATGAAAGTCGGTAAGTTCATAGCACTATTCCGAAAGACCCCGACCATGCCCTTAAAATTTTGTTACGTCTCACCAATCCAACATGGCGGCTGTGCGAAATATTTCACTAGCGTTGAATATCTCCGAAACTATTACCGATATCACCCTGCAATTTTGTACGGTGATAAAGGGAATTACTAGAAGTTTACCTATGTGACGTTTGAAATCCTGGTAACTACAAAACCAACATGGCGGCCAAGCGAATTTGCGACTTTCAAATACACGTTTCTCGCGATTTATTCAACCAAACGCAATGAAACTTGGTACAGTATATGTTTATACACATTGTAATGCACTGATATCTAACTTCGTTCAAAATTTTACATAACTTCAAGATGGCGGCTGTGCGAAATATTTATCCAGCATTCTATACCGCTGAAACAATTACCGGTATCACCATCAAATTTTGTACGGAGATAAAGGGCACTACTGGATTTTCATCTATGGGACTTTCAAAAACCGGTTAACTACAAAACGAACATGGTGGCCAAGCGAAGTTGAAAGTTTTAAATAGTCTTTTCTCGCGATT
Organism: Meconema thalassinum; assembly: GCA_946902985.2. Taxonomy (NCBI): domain Eukaryota; kingdom Metazoa; phylum Arthropoda; class Insecta; order Orthoptera; family Tettigoniidae; genus Meconema; species Meconema thalassinum. Next base: position 862,448,943 of record OX336388.2, read on the forward strand.
TAATGATCCAAACGCAATGGAACATCGTACAGCAAATGTTTATACACATTATAATGCACTGGTATCTAACTTAGTTCAATTGTTTACGTAACGTCAAGATGACAGCTGTGCGAATTTCTAAAATTAAGTTTTTATTTCTTGTGATCTAATCATGTGAACGAAATCAACATTTGCATAATGAACGTGCACAATAAACATCATCCAATAGTACATAACTCTATGACCTACATATATTAAAATCCAACATGGCGATCATCCAAAATATTTAGACGGTTCTCAATATATATTAATCTACTACAGCAATCAAACTGAAATTTTGTAAGTGTATAGAGGCTATAAGCATAAATTCACCTATGGGACGTTCAATAACCTGACGAGCACAAGTCCAACATGGCGGCGATGCGAAATTTAAATATTCAAATGGACGTTTCTTGCGTTTTAACCATCCGAGCGTAGTGAAACTTGATACGGTATATGCTTATACAAATTTTAATCGACTGGCATCTAATTCATTTAAATTATTTTCATAACCACAAGATGGCGGCTGAGCGAAGTTTTAAAATCCCGCTTTTATTTCTTGTTTCCTAAACATGCGATTGAAGTTCGAATAAAACACCTACACAATTATCTTCATGTAATAGTACATAAGGCCTATAATACAAAAATCCAACGGGGTGACCATCCGAAATATTTAGACGGTTCTCAATATCTACGAATCTATTACAGCAATCAAACTGGCAATTTGTATGTTGATAAAGGCAATTAATATTAGTAGGATATATGAAAATAGGCTATTTAGTTCTTCACGGAACTTCTTGTTGTTCATACAGTACTTCGAAATGGAAATGAATTGTTTTTTTTTTCTTTATTCTGTTTATATTTCGGTAAATTCTCTGAGTGTGCCAAATAAAAAGTTACTTTTTAGACCGTTTTCGCAAAATCATTTGGCCATTTCCTTTCTTCTCACCATTGCAGCCTACATATCTATTAATGAACTAGAGATTTCAATAAACTTCTAAAATTGTATATCAGTGAAAAATGAAAATCCACAGCCTGCTTCCAGTCGACCGACCGAGTCAGGGATGGAATGCATGAAGCCTCCATCTAGCGGCGAGGATATGAACTGTGCTGGCTGCCGAAGCCTGTCGCAATTCTTTGAGGCAATGATTAAGTGAACGACAGATGAAATGAAATGATAGTGGAGAGTGTTGCTGGACGGAAATTTTTGACAGGGAGAACCGGAGTACCCGGTGGAAAACCTGCTGCCTCCGTTGTGTCCAGCACAAATCCCATTAGGCTAATCAGCGGGCTCTTGGTGTCCGTGCCCGGACCCCCACAGGAGTAGCTAACTGCGCTCTACCTCCCTTCTTATGAATCACACCTGCGCACGGACACCAAGAGCCCGCTGATGAGCCTATCTTGGTTATCCTAGGCGAAACCCCACTCAAGACATGGCAATAAACCTAGAAACAATGATGAGTTTAATGCCTTCCCGTGAAAGCCAATATACCAATTATTATTATTTACAAGCTGTACCCGGCATGCGTTGCAATGCCAATCAAAGAAAGTGTTGGCATTGTAATTTGGTTTCTTGAAGTGCTTTTGGATACACAATTTTTTCTTCAATTTCCGTTAACTGCCTCTAAGCTATCGTTAAATGGATTTACTAATTTTGAAACATTTGTGGGAGAGTGCGCAACAACTCACCAGAGTTTCATCGCAATCGGATGAATGGTATATGAAGGCAGATGGAACTTTGCTGAAACACTTCACGCGTCGTCACTCATTTGTTGCATCTACTCGTGCGCTACCTATTGTAAAATGGATTTACTAAGTCAGAAACCTTCCCTGCAGTGTGCACAACAACTCACCCTAGTTTCATCACAATCGGATGAATGGTATATGAACGCAGATGGAACTTTGTTGAAACGGTATGTGCACCGTCACTCATTTGTTGAAACTACTCGTGCGCAACCCATTATACAATGGACTTACTAAATTAGAAACGTTCCCTGCAGTGTGCACAACAACTCACCCAAGTTTCATCGCAATTGGATGAATAGTAGGCCTATATGAACGCATACGGGACTTTGTTGAAGCGATTGGCGTGCCTTCGCTCATTCGTTGAATCAACTCGTGCGCTACCTATTGTGCAATGGATTTTCTATGTCAAAAACCTTCCCTGGACAGTGCACCACATCTCAGCCAAGTTTCATCGTTATCGGACGAATGGTAGGCCTATATGAATGCGTACGGTATTTTGTTGAAACGCTTCGCGAGTCGTCGCTCATTTGTTGAATCTACTCGTGCGCTACCTATTGTAAAGTATATTTGCTAAGCCAGAATCCTTCCTTTGAGTGTGCTCAATATCTCACCCAAGCTTCATCGCTATCGGACGAATGGTATATGAACGCATACGTGACTTTGTTGAAACGCTTCGCGCGTCGTAGCACATTTGTTGAATCTCAACGTGCGCTGCCTATTGTAAAGTGGATTTACTCAGCCAGAAACCTTCCCAAAAGTGTACACAACATCTAACCCAAGTTTCATAGCTATCGGACGAATGCTATATGAATGCATACGGGACTTTGTTGAAACGCTTTGCGTATCGTCACTCATTTGTTGAATCTACTCGTGCGCTATCTACTGTGAAATGTATTTACTAAGGTTAGAAACCTTCCCTGGAGTGGAAACAACTTCTCACCCAAGTTTCATCGCAATCGGATGAAAGGTTTACGAACAAATACGGGACTGTGTCGAAATGCTTCACGCGTCGTTGCTCATTTGTTGGATCTACTCGTGCGCTGCCTATTGTAAAATGGATTTACTAAGCCAGAAACCTTCCTTCTAGAGTTATCAACATCTCAACCGAGTTTCATCGCAATCGGACGAATGGTATATGAACGCATAGGAGACATACACACCCACAGACAGACAGACAAACTATCACCTAACATTGATTTATATATATACAAGCTGTACCCGGCATGCGTTGCAATGCCAATCAAAGAAAGTGTTGGCGTTGAAATTCTATTTCTTGAAGTGCTTTTGGATACACAACATGTTAACTGCCTCTAAGCTATCATAAAATGGATTTTCTAATTTAGAACCATTCGAGGGAGCGTGCACAACAACTTTCAAAAAGTTTCATCGCTGTCACTCATTTGTTGAATCTAATCGTACGCTACCTATTGTGAAATGGATTTACTAAGTCGAAACCCTTCCCTGGCGTGTACACAATGACTCATCAATGATTCATCGCAATCGGATGAATGGTATATGCACGTATAGGGGTTTTTGTTTAAACGATTCGTGCGCTGTCACTCATTTGTTGAATCTACTCGTGCGCTACCTATTGAGAAATGTATTACTAAGTCGAAGCCCTTCCCTGGCGTGTACACAATAACTCATCAAGGTTTCATCGCAATCGAAGAATGTTATATGAACGCAATAGGGAATTTTGTTGAAACGCTTCGCGCGTCGTCACCCATTTGTTGCATCTACTCTTGCGCTACTTATTGTGAAATGGATTTACTAAGTCCCCTTCCCTGGCGGGTACAAAATAACTGATCAATGTTTCATCGCAATTGGATGAATAGTATATGAACGCATACCTGATTTTGTTTAAACGATTCGCACTCCGTCACTCATTTGTTGAATCTACTCGTGCGCTACCTACTGTAAAATGTATTTACTAAGTTAGAAACCGTCACGTAAGTGTCCACAACATCTCACCCAAGTTTCATCGCTATCGTCGTTCATTTGTCGAATCTACTCGTGTGCTACCTACTGTGAAATGTATTTACTAAGCCAGAAACCTTCCTTGGAGTGTCAACCATATTTCACCCAAGTTTCACCGCTAACGGCCGAATGGTATATGACCTTATACGGGACTTTGTTGAAACGCTTCGCGCGTCGTCCCTCATTTGTTGAATCAACTTGTGCGCTGCATATTGTATAGGGGATTTACTAAGCCAGAAATTTTCCATGACGTGTACACAACATCTCACCCAAGTTTCATAGGTACGGACGAATGGTACATGTATGCATACGGGACTTGGTTGAAACGCTTCGCGTGTCGTCGCTCATTTGTTGATTCTACCCTTGCGCTACATATTGTAATATGGATGTACTCAGCCAGAAATCTTCCCTGGAGTGTACACAACATCTCACCCAAGTTTCATCGCAATCGGATGAATGGTATGTGAACGTATACGGGACGTTGTCGAAACGCTTCGCGCGTAGTCACTCATTTGTTGAACATAAACGTGCGCTTCGTATTGTAAAATGGATTTACTTAGCCAGAAACCTTTCCTGGAGTGTACACAACAATTCACCGAACATTTATCACTATCAGACGAATGGTATATGACTTTATACGGGGACTTTGTTGAAACGCTTCGCGTGTCATCGCTCATTTGTTGAATCTACTGGTGCGCTACCTATTGTAAAACGTATGTACTAAGCCAGAAACCTTACCTGGAGTGTACACAGCATCTCACCCAAGTTTCATCGCTATCGGATGAATGGTATATGAAATTAAATGGGACTTTGTTGAAACGCTTCGCGCGCCGTTGCTCATTTGTTGATTCTACTCGTGCTCTACCTATTTTTAAAGGGATTTACTAAGCTAGAAACCTTCCCTGGAGTGCACACAAAATCTCAGCCTAGTTTCATCGCTATCGGACGAATGGTATATGAACGCAAACGTGACTTTGTTGAAATGCTTCGCGCGTCGTAGCTCATTTGTTGAATCTAATCGTGCGCTGCCTATTGTAAAGTGGATGTACTAAGCCAGAAAATTTCCCTGCAGTGTACACAACATTTTACGCAAGTTTCATAGCTATCGGACGAATGGTATATGAATGCATTCGGGACTTTGTTGAAATGCTTCGCGCATCGTCGCTCATTTGTTGAATCTACGCGTGCGCTACCTATTGTAAAATGGATTTACTAAGTCAGAAACCTTCCTTGGAGTGTACTCAACATCTCACCCAAGTTTCATCGCTATCGGACGAATGGTATATGAATGCATACGGGAATTTGTTGAAATGCTTCGCGCATCGTCGCTCATTTGTTGAATCTACGCGTGCGCTACCTATTGTAAAATGGATTTACTAAGTCAGAAACCTTCCTTGGAGTGTACTCAACATCTCACCCAAGTTTCATCGCTATCGGACGAATGGTATATGAACACATACGGGTCTTTGTTGAAATGCTTCTCGCATCGTCGCTCATTTGTTGAATCTACGCGTGCGCTACCTATTGTAAAATGGATTTACTAAGTCAGAAACCATCCTTGGAGTGTACTCAACATCTCACCCAAGTTTCATAGCTATCGGACGAATGGTATATGAATGCATTCTGGACTTTGTTGAAATGCTTCGCGCATCGTCGCTCATTTGTTGAATCTACGCGTGCGCTACCTATTGTAAAATGGATTTACTAAGTCAGAAACCTTCCTTGGAGTGTACTCAACATCTCACCCAAGTTTCATCGCAATCGGACGAATGGTATATGAATGCATACGGGACTTTGTTGAAATGCTTCGCGCATCGTCGCTCATTTGTTGAATCTACGCGTGCGCTACCTATTGTAAAATGGATTTACTAAGTCAGAAACCTTCCTTGGAGTGTACTCAACATCTCACCCAAGTTTCATCGCTATCGGACGAATGGTATATGAACACATACGGGACTTTGTTGAAATGCTTCTCGCATCGTCGCTCATTTGTTGAATCTACGCGTGCGCTACCTATTGTAAAATGGATTTACTAAGTCAGAAACCATCCTTGGAGTGTACTCAACATCTCACCAAAGTTTCATCGCAATCGGACGAATGGTATATGAACACATACGGGACTTTGTTGAAATGCTTCGCGCATCGTCGCTCATTTGTTGAATCTACGCGTGCGCTACCTATTGTAAAATGGATTTACTAAGTCAGAAACCTTCCTTGGAGTGTACTCAAAATCTCACCCAAGTTTCATCGCTATCGGACGAATGGTATATGAACACATACGGGACTTTGTTGAAATGCTTCTCGCATCGTCGCTCATTTGTTGAATCTACGCGTGCGCTACCTATTGTAAAATGGATTTACTAAGTCAGAAACCATCCTTGGAGTGTACTCAACATCTCACCCAAGTTTCATAGCTATCGGACGAATGGTATATGAATGCATTCGGGACTTTGTTGAAATGCTTCGCGCATCGTCGCTCATTTGTTGAATCTACGCGTGCGCTACCTATTGTAAAATGGATTTACTAAGTCAGAAACCTTCCTTGGAGTGTACTCAACATCTCACCCAAGTTTCATCGCTATCGGACGAATGGTATATGAATGCATCCGGGACTTTGTTGAAATGCTTCGCGCTTCGTCGCTCATTTGTTGAATCTACGCGTGCGCTACCTATTGTAAAATGGATTTACTAAGTCAGAAACCTTCCTTGGAGTGTACTCAACATCTCACCCAAGTTTCATCGCTATCGGACGAATGGTATATGAACACATACGGGACTTTGTTGAAATGCTTCTCGCATCGTCGCTCATTTGTTGAATCTACGCGTGCGCTACCTATTGTAAAATGGATTTACTAAGTCAGAAACCATCCTTGGAGTGTACTCAACATCTCAGCAAAGTTTCATCGCAATCGGACGAATGGTATATGAACACATACGGGACTTTGTTGAAATGCTTCGCGCATCGTCGCTCATTTGTTGAATCTACGCGTGCGCTACCTATTGTAAAATGGATTTACTAAGTCAGAAACCTTCCTTGGAGTGTACTCAACATCTCACCCAAGTTTCATCGCAATCGGACGAATGGTATATGAACGCATAGGAGACATACACACCCACAGACAAACTATCACGTTACATTGATTTTTATATATATAGACAAGCTGTACCCGGCATGCGTTGCAATGCCAATCAAAGAAAGTGTTGGCGTTGAAATTCTGTTTCTTGAAGTGCTTTTGGATACACAACATGTTAACTGCCTCTAAGCTATCGTAAAATGGATTTTCTAATTTAGAACCATTCGTGGAAGCGTGCACAACAACTTTCAAAAGTTTCATCGCTGTCACTCATTTGTTGAATCTACTCGTACGCTACCTGTTGTGAAATGGATTTACTAAGTCGAAACCCTTCCCTGGCGTGTACACAATAACTCATCAATGATTCATCGCAATCGGATGAATTGTATATGCACGTATACGTGGTTTTGTTTAAACGATTCGTGCGCTGTCACTCATTTGTTGAATCTACTCATGCGCTACCTATTGAGAAATGTATTACTAAGTCGAAGCCCTTCCCTGGCGTGTACACAATAACTCATCAAGATTTCATCGCAATCGAAGAATGTTATATGAACGCAATAGGGGATTTTGTTGAAACGCTTGGCGCGTCGTCACCCATTTGTTGCATCTACTTTTGCGCTACTTATTGTGAAATGGATTTACTAAGTCCCCTTCCCTGGCGGGTACACAAAAACTGATCAATGTTTCATCGCAATCGGATGAATAGTATATGAACGCATACCTGATTTTGTTTAAACGATTCGCGCTCCGTCACTCATTTGTTGAATCTACTCGTGCGCTACCTACTGTAAAATGTATTTACTAAGTTAGAAACCGTCACGTAAGTGTCCACAACATCTCACCCAAGTTTCATCGCTATCGGACTAATGGGATATGAAGACACAGGGGACTGGATTGAAACGCTCCGCATGTCGTCGTTCATTTGTCGAATCTACTCGTGTGCTACCTACTGTGAATTGTATTTACTAAGCCAGAAACCTTCTTTGGAGTGTCCACCATATTTCACCCAAGTTTCACCGCTAACGGCAGAATGGTATATGACCTTATACGGGACTTAGTTGAAACGCTTCGAGTCCTCGTCCCTCATTTGTTGAATCAACTTGTGCGCTGCATTTTGTATAGTGGATTTACTAAGCCAGAAATTTTCCATGACGTGTACACAACATCTCACCCAAGTTTCATAGCTACGGACGAATGGTACATGAATGCATACGGGACTTGGTTGAAACGCTTCGCGTGTCGTCGCTCATTTGTTGATTCTACTCTTGCGCTACATATTGTAATATGGATGTACTCAGCCAGAAACCTTCCCTGTAGTGTACACAACATCTCACCCAAGTTTCATCGCAATCGGATGAATGGTATGTGAACGTATACGGGACGTTGTCGAAACGCTTTGCGCGTGGTCACTCATTTGTTGAATATAAACGTGCGCTTCGTATTGTAAAATGGATTTACTTAGCCAGAAACCTTTCCTGGAGTGTACACAACAATTCACCAAACATTTTTCACTATCAGACGACTGGTATATGACTTTATACGGGACTTTGTTGAAACGCTTCGCGTGTCATCGCTCATTTGTTGAATCTACTGGTGCGATACCTATTGTAAAATGTATGTACTAAGCCAGAAACCATCCCTGGAGTGTACACAACATCTCACCCAATTTTCATCGCTATCGGATGAATGGTATATGAAATTATATGGGACTTTGTTGAAACGCTTCGCGCGCCGTTGCTCATTTGTTGATTCTACTCGTGCTTTACCTATTTTTAAAGGGATTTACTAAGTTAGAAACCTTCCCTGCAGTGCACACAAAATCTCAGCCTAGTTTCATCGCTATCGGACGAATGGTATATGAACGCAAACGTGACTTTGTTGAAATGCTTCACGCGTCGTAGCTCATTTGTTGAATCTACTCGTGCGCTACCTATTGTAAAGTGGATGTACTAAGCCAGAAAATTTCCCTGCAGTGTACACAACATTTTACGCAAGTTTAATAGCTATCGGACGAATGGTATATGAATGCATACGGGACTTTGTTGAAACGCATTGCGTGTCGTCGCTCATTTGTTGAATCTACTTGTGCGCTATCTACTGTGAAATGTATTCACTAATTTTGCAACCTTCACGTAAGTGTACACAACATCTCACCCAAGTTTCATCGCTATCGGACGAATGGTATATGAACACATACGGGACTTTGTTGAAATGCTTCGCGCATCGTCGCTCATTTGTTGAATCTACGCTTGCGCTACCTATTGTAAAATGGATTTACTAAGTCATAAACCTTCCTTGGAGTGTACTCAACATCTCACCCAAGTTTCATCGCAATCGGACGAATGGTATATGAACGCATAGGAGACATACACACCCACAGACAAACTATCACGTTGCATTAATTTTTATATATATAGATATAGATTTACTAGCTGAAATACCCGTGCTTCGCTACGCGTCATAAATAAATTAAAATGTGACGGTGAGAGTTAAAACAGGGGATAGGCGAGGTGCTGCGCAGAGGGAGATTAGGGATGGAACATTTTGTCCAACTACACCGCTCGGCGTTGACCGTGTTTTATAGCACAAATTTAGGTTTTACTCGCTAACCGTTGGAGATACCTTTCGGATAGAAAATGTAATTTTAAACCTCGTATATGCCATCAAAAGTTTGCTATTTCTTAGCGTTCTCTTTTTATTTGAAATGGAAATATGAAAGTTTGAAACCAAAGGGTGAAGTGACGTCACTAAAATGGTCGCCATCTTTAAATAGTGCAAAGTATTGAAATCAAAAGTAACATATATATTGAACCCGAGGGGGTCATTCTGACTGATATCGAACGTGGATCTCAGAGACTGTGATCTCAGAATAAAGGTTCCACCAGGGAACGAACCCGAGGTCTGTTGAGGGAGTTTCATTGTAAGAAAACCCCTAGAGGGAAGTATATATTTAACCACTAGTGTGATTTCAGTTGACAATGACATTATTTATTAAATAATGCAGGGAAAATGAGCGGAATACAGCATTATTGGACTACTTGGAGTAGGCTATGCTGGACTTAGAACGCAGAAGTAGAGAGTTTGACACTTTACTAATAGCCCCAGAATTGTGGGAGGAGACTCTTGAAGCCCTTTCAATCTCGCTGACCTAGTTAAGTCGTCTGGGAGAGGTCGGGGGGTTGAATAATGACCCAGTTCTTCCCCGTTTGAGAATAGGACTAAGAAGAGAGGGGAGAGATCCCAAAGAAAATCATTGATTACTCGTGATTGGAGTAACGCAATGACATGAGAGTTGCACACAGGTGAATCTTTAGCCAGGAGGCTAATTTTAGAGCCTTTAATCTACGAAATTGACGCATATTTAATGGAGTGCGTAAGGACACAGGACTATGGATGTTCGCGGCTGGGTTTAACGATGTCGCCAGGGATTCCCACTGAAACCGCGTCCCCATGCTATGGAAAAAGCAATTAATATTAATTAATTGGCCGATCGATCCTTCAGCACGCAGATAGTTCTGGGATCAGTGAAGAAAAAGGAACCCGATGAGCATTGTTTCGAGACCAGAATCATGCTGGGAGAGGAGTTGATTTAGCGCGGGAATTCTAGCTCTACTTTTTGTGTGAAACCAATATAAGGGAGTCGACCCTTGGCAGTTGGGCAGTTGTTGTCAGTTTTTCAAGAGACTCGAGCGCGGAACGTATGTCTGTCCGGCTCAGGAAAGGACGCTCAAACAAAGACTTGAACATTTGAGTGTTAACCATTATATTCACCGCACATCGTAATGCACCAAGTGAGAAGATAATAATGCATAGTCAGGAAGTAATAAGAAGTACGGTAATCAACGAACTTTATTGTGTGAAATGTGTATTACCGAAGGCAAGGAAGGAGGCCCGGACTTCAACTTGGGAAGCCGCGCAGTAAAACCTTTAGAAGGCTTTTATTAAGGAAAGTCGTGCTGCATGTGTAGTCAGCAGTACGAACAATGGTTTGTGTTCACATAGGAAGTACCGTGTGATATAAGTTGCAGAACTATTGAAAGTAATAATCTGTGTAAAAACTATGTACAATGTTCGGCGCAGTGTATAATATATTGACTGGTTATACATGTATTATTGCGCTGGACTGCGCTGGGAGAAACTTTATGAAGCATTTGGTAATGTCTTAAGAATACCAAATAGGAACGCTCAGGACGAAAGTAAGCATATTTATGCACAGCAGGAAGTTTACCGTAGGATAATTGATAGACTGTTGGTGAACCCGGAGGCAGATGAACCAGACTTTCAATCAGGAGTTGGTAGGAGCACGGAAGATGCCGTCGATACCTGCAATTCTGATATTTTGCCAGGGAATTTCAACCAATGAAAAGTGTAAAAAGTGACGTGTGTTATGTATAAATCATATGTAAAAAATATTTTAAATTAATGGTATAATAAGTGTCATAAAGTGTCATGTGTTTTGGAAGCAATAGCTTCACCATAGAAATGAAAAGTGCCGTGTGGTTGGTGAAAGAAATGTATCATACAATGTGTATATTCAAGATGCAAATGTCGCACTAATTCTGCAAATGGCAGGTGACCCGGAAGGATATAGGTGGTTGGAGCCACCATGATGAGCCTACATATGTGAGTACCCCACAAATTATGATTATGTAGAAGTATAGCTCACTGCATGTAATGTGATTTCAGAATTATAAAGATGCCAGTAAAATCAGTATTAGGAGATAGACCCTCCAGGTTTAATCATTATTGTGTTGATTTTAGTAGAGTTGAGATGTTGTTTTGCATCAGCGAGTGGATTAATTGTTATCACTATTAATAAAATGGCAAATCAGTTATGTAAACGTAACGTAACGAACACGGTTGTTCGATTTTTAAGATGGTTAAGTTGTGTCGGATTATGGTAATTTATGTCAGTAAGAATAATAATAATAATAATGAATACATCAGGCAAAATGTGGTAAGCAAGAAATATTTACGCTAATTGGAAGACTTATCGATCTAAGCAGTAAGATTATACAGTAAGATTACATTAAGGGATTAAGAAAAGAATTTAATATCAGAATATATTGTATTAATGGGAATATAATTATGCAAGGAAATGGAAGAGCTTTCTAGTCAATTGAATTTGCAGCTTGTGTAAAAGCTTATAGAGTAATTGATAGATTTCTCTTAATAATTATAGGACGAAGATCATAACATTAGGTCATGGAACCAGGTATTCTATTCGACGTATGAAATCTCGTATAGCCGTGGGCATACTGGGATATGTGCTTTGTGCCAGAGTGTAATTAGTGTTTGGACCCTAACTCTGATGAAGGATATGGAATGTTCCGGGTTCGAATCCTGTGATAGGTGAGAGGAGAACGTTGGACACCTCTGTACTCTATCTGATCGCCCGAGAACTTATTATTGAGTGATTCGGCTCGTGTGAAGCGAATCTTATGAACGGCAGTATATGACTGACCGCAGCATTTATTAAGATACCGGTTATCCAGATAGACCGATGTTTTTATGAATCTCGTGCCTTCATGTTGAAATGGACCGATTTGGTGCCAATTATTATTATCCTCAGGATAGGAATAAATGTTAAGCTCATCCAGTACCTATTTGCATACCATTCAGTTTAAATCCATTGGGATATGTGTGTCACTGTGACCACGGTATTGTATTTAAAAATCGTATTACTGCTTGGGGAGATACGCCATGTGGCAGGAAGCGAGGGTCGAGGTACTGTTGGGACCTCACTCCACCCCATTGTATACAGGCCGCTCGGAAGAGGGGCTGAGATGTCAAGCGAACCGTGAAAGAAAGTTTAACAAAGGGCAGATTTTAGACCATAGTTGTAATGTGAAATGAAATATTGTTATATTGAGTAATGAAGTCATGTGGTTTAAGAACACATTGGTAATTATAGATCACCCTGATGGTTCATGATTTTAGCAATCTAACGAATGGTTGGAAGTTGCATTTGTTACTGTCACTGACACATTTTTCAGAAGTTGGTTACTTAACGCCACAGGCTACGCTCGCAAGGGTAGCTTAATAATACCATCCGACACAGCGATAACTAAAGTTTTTAAGATGAAATCACAACGGCATGCAGTGGAGCTATTTAAATAGAGAGAAGTGTAGGGGTAGCTTTACATAATTATGGAGTTGCACGCAGACTGTTGTGCAACACCTGAATAGGCTAATGCATGTAAAGCATTTGGTGGGAAGAGACAGACCAAACACACACGGTACACATAATTGTCAAATTAAGACGAGGTTTAAGGAATAAGTAATTTTGTGAAAGTAAAGAAGTCACAGTAGATGACAGAAGAATTAAAGTACAGTTTGTTTATGAAGTTGTATGTGCATCAGCGCACTAGAATATATTGTGAAGTTAATATAAGGGTAAAGGTTTGAGTTATGATATGATTTTATTATGTTAATATTATGTTATTATTAGTGGATTGTGGAAGTAATTTTTGTTTGATTTTGTTTTATGTTTGTGGGGATTGTTTTCTTTGTTTGAAGCCATGATTTTAGTACTGAATTAAAATCTTTAGAATAGAGTTGTGCCTTATCATTGTAGAGTTGATACCTTTTAGTCTCAAATCCAAAATATGCAACTGCTCAATGGGGGAACGGTACACGCCTGAGTCCTGACGCTAGCTGGAGGCGGAAGCATATTTTCCATCGAGATTACTCACATGGGTACATGGAAATTGATGTCCTGTACAGTGATTTGAGCTATAGGTACAACTAAAGTTGATCTAGATTTAGTGCACACAACTCTATTAAACTAACGAGTAACATGAATTAGGGGATGACCGCGCCTAACCTTAGCTAAGCTCCGATACAAACAATATAAATTTTGATAAACACCTCCTATAGCATGAGCATATATTTATCATGGCGCTGGTATGTGGGCCAGTTTTAAACACAGGTCACGATAGGCGCAGAGGTGAACTTCTTTATCATGGCGAGACCCAAGTGGGGCATTCGACAGTACAACCGAGACCTTGGATGGTTGCTGCGATGTCTTAACGAGGACCACCTCTACATGAACTTATTTATCATGGCGCCCAAGTTTGTGGAGCTTATGCGATTTAGGGAAACCCTATAGATTTTTATGTTATTTCATGGGGAAATCCATAGTAATTATTTTTTTGCCTCAAACTGTGTTTGAGTGATTTTTGAGTTCAGTAGGCTTTTGATGTAACGCGGAATCTCTCTATTGAGAAGAGAATTACCCAAGGGTACGAGCGCTACATACCAAATCCACAATTTATCATAGAATTCACAGGTCTAGTACGATCTTACAATATGTGTACAGTGTTTGGTGTCTCTCCTCAAAACGTATCCACACAGGTTTCCAGGAAGCCTGCCTGCATCTCAAAGTTTATTATTGTGAGAATGGCTGGTACAGAGGAGATCCTGCAGGTGATTGCAGGGTTGAAACAGCATTTTGACGCTGTTAATGAACAAAATAAGCTGGAAGCTAAGGCTTTCCAGGATGGAATAAACACTCGGTTAGATGCCAATCAGGAGGCAATTAATGCAAATCGGGTTGAATTGAATAATCGTTTAGATGCCAATCAGGAGGCAATTAATGCCAATCAGGTTGAATTGGGTAACTGTTTAAATGCCAATCAGGTTGAATTGAGTAATCGGTTAGATGCTAATCAGATTGCAATGAATGCCAATCAGGTTGAAATAAACAACCGATTGGATGCAAATAAGGTTGAATTAAATGATAAGCTAGGTCAAATGCAGGAAACGATTAAGACCGAAGTAACAGAAACTGTTGTAAGCATTATATCAGAAATGCAAGTTAAAACAGATAAACGTTTCGAGGCTATAGAAGCCAAGCTTGAAAGTAATTTACAAGCGTGTAAGCATGCGCAGGATGAAACCAACAGTAGGTTAGATGCGTTGTCTAATGACATTAAGGATATTCAAATCCAAAATGAGGCGAATCTCGAACGCCAAGCGAAACAGTTTTCAGAATTTACGAGAACGGTAGATCAGAGGTTAGAAGAGAACGACTCTAAATGGGACCAGAAATTGGAAAGCTATGCTAGAGCAATTAACGGTGATCTAAAGAAACAGGATCAGAACATATTAGATCAATGTCAGGAAATAGGCGAGATTAAGGCTATCGCTAATGAAAGTAAAGAGCTGGTAAGCAACATGAAAGGTCAGATGAGCAAAGTTCATCAAGAAGTGGACCAAATTCACAGTGACATTTTCATCGTTAACAAAAAGCAAGAGGAGAACAGAGGAGAAATTGTCAAGGTCCGGAATGAATTGTCAAAAGTCAATGGACACATTCAAGAGGAAATTAAAGGGCTGAGAGAAGAACTCGAAGTCAGAGAAGGCCAGAAGACAGAGGCAAGCGACAAGACCCTTGCTCAAATTAAGGAAGATGTAGAGGATGAAATCTCCCATATCAAACAAAGCCTGAAAGAAGACAAGAAGAAAATATTTCAAGTGGCAGAGGAAAATCGAGATAGACTTACCAGGATCGAGAAGGAGGTAATTACTCGACTGGAAAGAGCAGAGATGCGCCACAATCAAATGGAGACTAGGATAATCGCACAGGAGGAAACCCTTATGAAAGATCCTAAGTCAAGTGAAGGCAGCATGGAAGATATGAGGAAAACAAGGTGGGCAGACTTAGAAACCCAACCTATAATCAGGAATGTTACAGGCCCAGGCGAAAGTACTTATATGACGCCAGGTGCACAAGTTGCAGCATCAACGCCGCATGAAAATGCTATGCACACCCAGGTGATAAACGTAATCAGGGCAAGCGAAGAGAAACCAAGGAAATTCTCAGGTAGTCACTGTAATATGACACCAAAATATTGGTTGAAGGAAGTGTCTGAATATTTGAATGATGCGCGGATACCACAAGAGCGCAGGCTACGGGCCATTGAGAAACTAACAGAGGGAGAATGTGCATTATGGTTTCGCAGTTTCCGGTATACTTTCGATACTGTTGAGGAGTTTCGGGAGGCATTTTTGAAACGGTACTGGGATCCAGCGACACAGCAAAATTTGAGGTTGGATTTGTATTCAAAATGATACAGCACCAACAACCCAACAAAGTACGCAGAGTTTTTCATCTCTCAGATGTGTCGGTTCGAAGAACTTGATCAAAAACCTAGCGAGCTGGAGCTATGTATTGCTATCGCCAAGCAGCTTCCATACGAGATCCAAAGACTGCTAATCTCGGCAAATGCGAAAACTGCTATGGAAATGGAGACAGTTCTTAGACAACTGGACCTCACAACAGCCAATACTATGCGTAAGAATCGAACCGTGGAACAGGTACACGTGACCAACACGCAGACTGACCAACATCAAGCTCCAAGGAACAACAAAGCTACGAGCACAGAAACATTAGATTCCAACGGACGTCAATGGGAACAGGAACCCAGAAGATGGCAGCCGAAGTACAAAGGGAATGCTGGTTGAGGAGGAAAAGGCCGAAATTCGTGGAATAAGCAGAATACCAGGGGTAGACCGTACCAAAACAATGGAGGTAAGAATGGCCAAGAAGGCAACAATAGGAATTGGAGACCCCAGGAAAGAAGAAGTAACTTCGATGACGAGGTAGAGGAACGATATCACGCTTCATTGCGATACCTCGAGGAAAGGGGAGATGAGCCCCAGAAGCAACAAGTCCGCTGGCAAGAAGTTATGCAGAACAGGACGTCGCCAGACAGATATGGAGATGGAGCTAAGAGTTTGGAGTTACAGCTCAGCGAACAAGAGAGAAGAAATTCTAAGGGGACTGGCGCTATAGAAAAAAACTCCAAAATTAGAAGAGTTCGAAAATGATGGATGGAAGTCAGTTAACATCATCAATTGGATAGCCAAACCAGAAGAGCTAATCGAGGATACAGGAGGATCACAGGTCATGGTCAAGAGAGAATTGCCTATTATAATAGTAAGAGTGGCAGGGTTGAAAATAAGAAGTCTGTTAGACACGGGTTCAACAGTGTGCCTTATGACACAAGCTTTATATAATGAAATAGCTGAGAGAGAGAAGGTTTTGAAAATACCGATCTCTAGTGTCAAAATAAAAGGGGTAATTCCAGACAGAACGATGATATGTAAATATCAGGTATTCCTAGATTTACAGATAGGAGGCTCTATTTTCTCACAGAGTTTTCTATTAGTAAACAAACTGCCTTATAACCTACTTATTGGGGCAGAATTTATAAGGGAATACAGAGTGATGATTGGCCTAGCACAGGACAGAGTTATGTTCCGCGTGAATGAGGAAGCCGAAGGCTTAGTGGTCTCACTCAATCAGAATGAACCAGGGTCAGATGAACAAGTATGGCATACATACATAGATGTGGCGGAGGAAGAAGTGTTAGCTATTGAACAGTTAGAAGAAGAACTGAAAACACTAGCCGCAGACTTGGAAAAAGATCTGGAACCCGAACTGGAAGAGCATATTTCGGAAAAACTTGAAGAAGCAAAAATTGGACCAAAGGAGAAGGAAAATTTAAAGCAATTTATACTGGAACAGAAGGAAGTCTTTGACTCGAGACCTGGTCGTATAAAGAAATTCACTTATGCTTTTCAAGTCAGTGATTGGACACCATTTAGGCAGAAACCCTACCCTATAGTCGAAAAGCATAATGCCAAGGTGAAAGAGGCAATACAGGAGATGTTGGAGGCCGGTGTTATTGAGAAAACACCTACGCCTTATGTAAGTCCATTGGTAATTGTACCTAAGACAGACGGGACTGTCAGAGTATGTCTGGACCTGAGACATTTAAATATGAAGGTTATTCCGGAGTTCGACCAAGTGCCACCTATTAAAGAAATCCTCAGGAAATTCAAAGGGAAAACCGTATTTACAAACTTGGATATCACTTCCAGTTTCCACCATCTTGAATTAGAGAAGAAAACTAGTCTGTTGACAGGATTCATGTTTGATCAACATACATATACGTTTTTAAGGCTACCTTTTGGTTTGAAAACAGCTGGTTCAGCACTGATAAGAGCGTTAGATCGCAATCTATCAGATGATGTTAAAGAGAGTACCATCAGATACGTAGACGACATTCTACTCCCATCAGAATCTCTGGAGGAGCACATGAGAGACATAAAGAAGTTGCTAGATGACCTTCGAGAAGCTAACTTTAAGGTTAATATCAAGAAATCGCACTTCTGTCAGAGGGAAGTTAAATTCCTAGGGCATGATATTGATGCAAATGGAGTCAAGCCTAATCCAGATAAATTTGAGGTAATTCGAAATTTCCCTCGACCCACGAAAGTTAAGCACGTCCGACAGTATTTGGGAGTAATTGGATTCTTTTCGAACCACTGCCCAAACTATACTACGACTATAGCACCCCTGCAGGACCTATTGAAGAAAGGCGGTAGATGGAATCGGACGGAGCAATGTCAGGAAGCATTCGTGAGGTCAAAACAAATGCTTTTGGAATATGTGAAGCTGGGATACCCTGATTATACCCAGAAGTTCATCATACAGACGGATGCATCACTTGTTGGGATAGGAGCGATGCTATTCCAAGAAAATGTTGACCAGCCCTTAAAGAACGTTTTTATTGCCCTTATAAGTAGGAGGTTGAAAGCCCATGAGAAAAATTACACGATTACAGAGATAGAGTTACTTGCAATTTTGTACGCGTTGCAATCCTGGCATAAACTCGTGTATGGCTATCAAATAGTCCTCAGAACAGACCATAAAGCTTTAACATTTCTGTTAAGGACGGACTTGTCTAGCCAGAGGTTGACAAGATGGTCCCTGTATATTCAGCAATTCAATGTGGAAATAGAATACTGTCCAGGGAAAGAGAATGTAATACCGGACATATTAAGCCGTTACCCTAGAGAAGAGGAAGCGCTAGCTGTCCAGATTGAGAATCGAGATCAGAAGACATTGGATGACTTGAGGAATCTTACCAACCTGCAACGCGAAGACCCGTGGTTGAAGATGATGATCGATTACTTCGAGGGACGCTTAGCAAGGGGAACTGCAATATACAGAGAGGCAGAGGCATTGGCAACAGATTATGTATGGTACAATCAGATACTACACAAGTGGGATGATGTAGATCATACTCGTCAAAGGATTGTTATTCCTGCATCCTTGCAGAGGAGATTGGTGTGGCTAGCACACAGAGCATTTGGGCATCCCGGGATAGACAAGGTCACTGCTCTGTTGAAAGAAGCATTTACTTGGCCAAAAGTTGAGAGAAACGGTGAGAAATGCTATTAGGACATGTGATTTGTGCCAAAGGGTAAAGCCAAATCCATTATTAATGAGACAACGACCTATTCCGTTGTTACCAGAGAAGCAAAGACAGCTACCGAGCGTGGACAATTTTGGACCACTGCCTAGAGCACGTAGAGGCAATAGACACATTTTTGTAGCCATGGATGTATTCTCAAAAATGGTACTATTATGCCCCATACAGGAAACAAGCTCAAAGCAGGTATTGAAACGCCTGAAAGAGAGAGTTATTCCGATCCTGGGGAAACCGGATAATCTACTCTCAGACCATGGGAAATGCTTCACTAGTGCAGAATTTCGTCGGGAACTGGAAAACCTAGGAATTAGGCAGATTTTATCTACCATTCGCCATCCTGAGGCAAGTCCAGTTGAAAGAGTAATGCGAGAGATCCAGAAGTACATGAAGATCTACTGCTCTGAAGATAATTGGAGATGGATTGAGTTCCTAGAAGTAATAGAATACTGCATAAATAATACGGTACATGAGGCGACAGGACAAGTTCCCGTGACTCTACATTTGGATCAGAGACCGGAGAGACCGTGGACTGGTGTTATTCCATTACCAGTAGACGCACAGCCAGGACGAGAATTGAGGATCCATCGAACCTTCGAATATCTCCAAGCACAAGCAGAGAGACGTCAGAGGAGAAATCGTGCGAAGAGATATCACAGACCGCTTCTCGTCGGAGAAAGAGTGTTAGTGCGGAAACCCGCCAGTTCAGATCCAGAAGCACGGAAGTATAAAAAGTTCAATTTCGGTTATCACGGCCCGTTCGAGGTGATCAGAGACCTACAAAACAATGCATACAGAATAAGGCAGTTAGAAACAGGAAACGAGGTCGTTATGAATGCAGCCAATTTAAAAATTTACCATTCGCCAGACGAATTTGACGAACAAGAAGAAGTATTAGCAGCGCACACCCAACTGAACGTGGATGGCAAAGTCAGCCAGGCAGTCAGACCTGAAGGTTCGCGTGGCGAGACGGAACGAGAAGCAGCCAGCTTGCCCAGTGTAAGGGACAAACAACAAGAATGCCAGTGCCTGCAAGAACTTTACAAAGAAATGGTCGATGTGGCAAGGGAAGTTGAGGCCATAAATGAAGCCCTCCGTCAAGAGAATGAACAGCTTAGGGCTGAGCGCAGTGTGGAAGGGGGAGCTAGACAAACCTACTCGCAGCCAGACGAGGGGAAGGACCCCTAATGTAAACACAGACAGTGGTAGACAGTCAGCTGGTTACTTACAGAAAGTCACTTGCAATTGACTTCTATAAGTTTTGCAAGGGGAATATGAACCCGAGGGGGTCATGCTGACTGATATCGAACGTGGATCTCAGAGACTGTGATCTCAGAATAAAGATTCCACCAGGGAACGAACCCGAGGTCTGTTGAGGGAGTTTCATTGTAAGAAAACCCCTAGAGGGAAGTATATATTTAATCACTAGTGTGATTACAGTTGATAATGACATTATTTATTAAAATAATGCAGGGAAAATGAGCGGAATACAGCTTTATTGGACTACTTGGATTAGGCTATGCTGGACTTAGAACGCAGAAGTAGAGAGTTTGACACTTTACTAACAGCCCCAGAATTGTGGGAGGAGACTCTTGGAGCCCTTTCAATCTCGCTGACCTAGTTAAGTCGTCTGGAAGAGGTCGGGGGGTTGAATAATGACCCAGTTCTTCCCCGTTTGAGAATAGGACTAAGAAGAGAGGGGAGAGATCCCAAGGAAAATCATTGATTACTCGTGATTGGAGTAACGCAATGACATGAGAGTTGCACACAGGTGAATCTTTAGCCAGGAGGCTAATTTTAGAGCCTTTAATCTGCGAAATTGACGCATATTTAATGGAGTGCGTAAGGACACAGGACTATGGATGTTCGCGGCTGGGTTTGACGATGTCGCCAGGGATTCCCACTGAAACCGCGTCCCCACGCTATGGAAAAAGCAATTAATATTAATTAATTGGCCGATCGATCCTTCAGCACGCAGATAGTTCTGGGATCAGTGAAGAAAAAGGAACCCGATGAGCATTGTTTCGAGACCAGAATCATGCTGGGAGAGGGGTTGATTTAGCGCGGGAATTCTAGCTCTACTTTTTGTGTGAAACCAATATAAGGGAGTCGACCCTTGGCAGTTGGGCAGTTGTTGTCAGTTTTTCAAGAGACTCGAGCGCGGAACGTATGTCGGTCCGGCTCAGGAAAGGACACTCAAACAAAGACTTGAACATCTGAGTGTTAACCATTATATTCACCGCACATCGTAATGCACCAAGTGAGAAGATAATAATGCATAGTCAGGAAGTAATAAGAAGTACGGTAATCAACGAACTTTATTGTGTGAAATGTGTATTACCGAAGGCAAGGAAGGAGGCCCGGACTTCAACTTGGGAAGCCGCGCAGTAAAACCTTTAGAAGGCTTATATTAAGGAAAGTCGTGCTGCATGTGTAGTCAGCAGTACGAACAATGGTTTGTGTTCACATAGGAAGTACCGTGTGATATAAGTTGCAGAAATATTGAAAGCAATAATCTGTGTAAAAACTATGTACAATGTTCGGCGCAGTGTGTAATATATTGACTGGTTATACATGTCTTATTGCGCTGGACTGCGCTGGGAGAAACTTTATGAAGCATTTGGTAATGTCTTAAGAATACCAAATAGGAACGCTCAGGACGGAAGTAAGCATATTTATGCAAAGCAGGAAGTTTACCGTAGGATTATTGATAGACTGTTGGTGATTCCGGAGGCATATGAACCAGACTTTCAATCAGGAGTTGGTAGGAGCACGGAAGATGCCGTCGATACCTGCAATTCTGATATTTTGCCAGGGAATTTCAACCAATGAAAAGTGTAAAAAGTGACGTGTGTTATGTATAAATCATATGTAAAAAATATTTTAAATTAATGGTATAATAAGTGTCATAAAGTGTCATGTGTTTTGGAAGCAATAGCTTCACCATAGAAATGAAAAGTGCCGTGTGGTTGGTGAAAGAAATGTATCATAAAATGTGTATATCCAAGATGCAAATGTCGCACTAATTCTGCAAATGGCAGGCGACCCGGAAGGATATAGGTGGTTGGAGCCACCATGATGAGCCTACATATGTGAGTACCCCACAAATTATGATTATGTAGAAGTATAGCCCTCTGCATGTAATGTGATTTCAGAATTATAAAGATGCCAGTAAAATCAGTATTAGGAGATAGACCCTCCAGGTTTAATCATTATTGTGTTGATTTTAGTAGAGTTGAGATGTTGTTTTGCATCAGCGAGTGGATTAATTGTTACCACTATTAATAAAATGGCAAATCAGTTATTTTAACGTAACGTAACGAACACGGTTGTTCGATTTTTAAGATGGTTAAGTTGTGTCGGATTATGGTAATTTATGTCAGTAAGAATAATAATAATAATAATGAATAATAAAGGTATGAATGAATACATCAGGCAAAATGTGGTAAGCAAGAAATATTTACGCTAATTGGAAGACTTATCGATCCAAGCAGTAAGATTATACAGTAAGATTACATTAAGGGATTAAGAAAAGAATTTAATATCAGAATATATTGTATTAATGGGAATATAATTATGCAAGGAAATGGAAGAGCTTTCTAGTCAATTGAATTTGCAGCTTGTGTAAAAGCTTATAGAGTAATTGATAGATTTCTCTTAATAATTATAGGACGAAGATCATAACATTAGGTCATGGAACCAGGTATTCTATTCGACGTATGAAATCTCGTATAGCCGTGGGCATACTGGGATATGTGCTTTGTGCCAGAGTGTAATTAGTGTTTGGACTCTAACTCTGATGATGGATATGAATGTTCCGGGTTCGAATCCTGTGATAGGTGAGAGGAGAACGTTGGACACCTCTGCACTCTATCTGATCGCCAGAGAACTTATTACTGAGTGATTCGGCTCGTGTGAAGCGAATCTTATGAACGGCAGTATATGACTGACCGCAGCATTTATTAAGATACCGGTTATCCAGATAGACCAATGTTTTTATGAATCTCGTGCCTTCATGTTGAAATGGACCTATTTGGTGCCAATTATTATTATCCTCAGGGTAGGAATAAATGATAAGCTCATCCAGTACCTATTTGCATACCATTCAGTTTAAATCCATTGGGATATGTGTGTCACTGTGACCACGGTATTGTCTTTAAAAATCGTATTACTGCTTGGGGAGATAAGCCATGTGGCAGGAAGCGAGGGTCGAGGTACTGTTGGGACCTCACTCCACCCCATTGTATACAGGCCGCTCGGAAGAGGGGCTGAGATGTCAAGCGAACCGTGAAAGAAAGTTTAACAAAGGGCAGATTTTAGACCCTAGTTGTAATGTGAAATGCAATATTGTTATATTGAGTAATGAAGTCATGTGGTTTAAGAACACATTGGTAATTATAGATCACCCTGATGGTTCATGATTTTAGCAATCTAACGAATGGTTGGAAGTTGCATTTGTTACTGTCACTGACACCTTTTCAGAAGTTGGTTACTTAACGCCTCAGGCTACGCTCGCAAGGGTAGCTTAATAATACCATCCGACACAGCGATAACTAAAGTTTTTAAGATGAAATCACAACGGCATGCAGTGGAGCTATATAAATAGAGAGAAGTGTAGGGGTAGCTTTACATAGTTATGGAGTTGCACGTAGACTGTTGTGCAACACCTGAATAGGCTAATGCATGTAAAGCATTTGGTGGGAAGAGACAGACCAAACACACACGGTACACATAATTGTCAAATTAAGACGAGGTTTAAGGAATAAGTAATTTTGTGAAAGTAAAGAAGTCACAGTAGATGACAGAAGAATTATAGTACAGTTTGTTTATGAAGTTGTATGTGCATCAGCGCACTAGAGTATTGTTACGTGCCACCCCCCCCCTAGTGGCACCTTTGTTAACTGGATTACGGTGGGTAGGAAGCACAACACCAATTACTGCTTAATGAAACAATTAACTTTATTGTGGCCAGAAAATTACACTAATCCGCAAATACAAGCAATTAGGAGCCTTCCTCCAGTTTCCTCAAGTCTCTTCCTTGAGCGCTCTTGGCCCTTCCACTTGTCAACAGATCACAGAAGATAATCCGTCCTAATGAGTACGGTGGCCTTGACAGAAACTACCTGCTCCTCTCCTTTATGTTCACCGACCACAATTACTTTCGATCACTTGCTGCAGGCTATTTCGCTGTCCACAAGCTGGAGAAACAATGTCACTGGATTTCGTAACTCGCACAGCACTTCGTCACCACACTTCTGTCGCACAAGATAATCGCTCGCACTAGCTCGTAAAACACAACAACAGAAAACTCGGTCCCCTCACTGCTGAAGCTGCTTATATAGCAGGCTGGTGACTCAATAAATTCTAGAATCGTCCAGGACACACGGCTTCTCGACATTTCCTTCGCTGGTGGTGTCACGAAGATTCTGGACCATCCCTTTCACTTCGCAGTCCGTTGCGTAACGCGCATGCAATACACCGAGGGAGAGCAGTCCAGCCCTGGGGCAGTTTTGACTCATGCGGCGAGCGATGAAACGAACTCACAGCCGTAACACCACCCCCTTCCTAAAAAGGCTGATCGTCCCGATCAATCATTGGTCCGTCTGTGTCCCTCCGTAGGCTGCCAGGCGATCTCGATGCACGATCTTCATCTTCGCCCTCGGGCTCCGCTGGATCCTGTAGACGACATCGTTGATCCGTTTCACGACTCGGTACGGGCCCTCCCAGGACTTCTGCAGTTTGGGTGACAGGCCTTTCTTCCGTAATGGGTTGAAGAGCCAGACCAGGTCGTCCTCGTGGAATCCGCCGGCATCCGTCTGCTGGTCGTATCGGGTCTTCATTCGGTCGGTCTCAATCCGCAGTTTCCTCCTCGTGAACGCGTGCACGTCCTCCAGTTGGTCGACCAGTTCTTGACAATACTGGCTTACCAGGATCGGATCATTCCCAGGTCGGCCAAAGGCAAGATCAACAGGTAGACGGATCTCCCTCCCAAACATGGCCCGGGCTGGTGTGCACCCGGTGGCTTCATGCACGGCGGCGCGGTAGGCCAGGAGAAATAGTGGAAGATGTTTGTCCCAATCCCTCTGGTGCTCGCTGACGACTATTCGAAGATAGTTCTCGATGGTGCGATTGAATCGCTCTACCATCCCGTCGGACTGAGGGTGTAGTGGCGTTGTCCTTGTCTTCCGGATTCCCAGCAGCTGGCATAGGTTCTGGAACACCTGCGACTCGAAGTTCCTCCCTTGGTCGGAGTGCAGCTCCAGGGGTACTCCGTACCGGCTGACGAATTCCTTCACCAAGGTCTCCGCAATCGTCGCGGCTTCTTGGTTAGGGAGCGCATACGCCTCCGGCCATTTGGTAAAGTAGTCGCTGACGACTAATATGTAGCGGTTCCCTGCCTCGCTTAACGGGAATGGCCCAGCAACATCGATGGCCACTCTCTCCATGGGGCCGCCCACGTTGTAGGTCTTCAGTGGACCCCGTCGTCTTCGTCCTGGGCCCTTGCTGGCTGCGCAATCGTGGCACCTCGCGCAGTGGTTCTCCACGTCTGTTTGGCATCCGACCCAGTAGAACCGCTCTCTCAGCTTCTCCAGGGTCTTCTTTATCCCTAGGTGTCCACCAGATTATCCTCCATGAACTTCCTTCAGGACTTCCTCCGTCATAGCCTTTGGAACGACGACTTGTTCCCGAGATGTCTTCCCGTCGGTGCTCTCCCAGGTACGGCAGATGAGGCCATCCCTTACAATCAGCGAGTCCCACTGCGCCCAGTAGGACTTAAACTTTGGGTTGAAGTCACTCACAATGTTCCACCCGGGTCTGGGGACACAGGCCCTCTTCCATTCGGCTATCAGTCCCAGGTCATCATCTTCTGCTTGCGCCCGCGTGAAAGATTCGGGGCTCCAGCTCCCTTGAAGTTCTACGATAGTCCTTCGGCACTGTATCCTGGTGTTCACCTCCCTTCGGGCACAGAAGGTGCAGTCTTCGGGGCACGGTCTTCGTGACAGGGCGTCGGCGTTAGAATGCAGTTGGCCTTTCCTGTGCTGAATCTCAAAGTTGTACTGTTGAAGCCTCTCTAACCACCGCGCGAGTTGACCCTCGGGCTGCTTGAAGTTCAGGAGCCACCGCAGGGATGCATGGCCGGTCCTGATGAGAAATTCTTGCCCGTACAGATACTTGTGGAAGTGTTCAATGGTCTTCACGATGGCGAGCAGCTCCTTCCTGGTGACGCAGTAGTTCCTTTCTGGCTTTGATAAGGCCTTGCTGAAGTAGGCCACTACTCTCTCCTCGCCGTCCACTACTTGCGACAGGATCCCCCCTATGCCAAAGTCGCTGGCATCGGTATCGACGATGAACCTTGTTCCAGGTCTGGGGTAGGCCAGAATGGGCGCGGTGCAAAGAGCCTGCTTGAGTGGTTCGAAGGCACTGTGGCATTCTGCTGTCCACGTGAAGAGTTGGTCCTTCTCAGTCAGTCGATGTAAAGGTTTGGCGATGTCGGCGAATCCTTTCACGAAGCGACGGTAATAAGTGCAGAGTCCCAGGAAGCTTCGTAGTTGGGACTTGTCCTTCGGAACTGGCCACTCCCTCACAGCTGCGGTCTTCTCTGGGTCGGTGCGCACCCCTTCCTCGGGGACGATATGCCCAAGGTACTGGACCCGCTTCTGGAAGAGCTGACACTTCTTGGGGCTCAACTTCAGCTGGGCAGCCCGTAGCTTCAACAAGATCTCCTTCAGGTTGCTGTAGTGCTCCTCGAAGCTTCTCCCCAGAACGATGACGTCGTCTAGGTAGACCAGGCAGGTCTTCCAGTGTAGTCCCCTCAGAATGGATTCCATTAGCCTTTCGATGGTCGCAGGGGCGTTGCACAGACCGAATGGCATGACGGTGAACTGCCAGAGCCCGCTGCCCACAGAGAACGCAGTTTTCTCGCGGTCCTTAGGGTGGACCTCCACCTGCCAGTAGCCACTCTTCAAATCCAAGGTGGAGAACCATCTCGACCCTGATATGGTGTCCAGGGTGTCGTCGATCCGGGGTAGAGGGTAGCTGTCCTTCTTCGTGACGTCATTCACCCGCCTGTAATCCAAGCAGAACCTGGTGGAACCGTCTTTCTTCTTCACTAGCACGACCGGAGAACTTCAAGGACTATGTGATGGCTCGATCACCCCTTGCTCCTTCGTCTCTTCTACCATCCTGTCGACTTCGGCTTGCTTGGCGAGCGGGACACGTCGGAATGGGGCCCTAATCGATGCGCTGTCCCCAACGTCGATTCTGTGCTGAACCAAGCTTGTCCTGCCAAAGTCTTTGCTCCCCACGGAGAAGACGTCCTGGAAATCGCGTAGCAGGTCCTGAAGTTGGCGTGATTGTTCCTCGTCTAAATGGTCCTGGGATCCTTGGTACAGTTTCTGTAGTTCCTCTGGCAGTGTGCGTCTTCTTTGGTTGTCCGTCTGCAGGTGTCCGTCTGTCGTATCTGTGATGCGGGCAATCCAGGTAACGGGTTCGCAGACTCCTAGGTTGGTGTCCCGGTGAACCGTAATGTCGTAGTCGTTCAGGTTGGACAGGCGGACGTACGGCCGAGACGTCGTTTTGATGAGAGTCTTGGCAACTAGCAATCCTATTGTCTGGATGTCCTCATATTTTGGCTCGATGAAAGCCGCCACTCCCTCAGCATTTCCGTCGACATTTACGGCAGCGCTGACCTCCGTCCTGGCGGGAACGATGACGTCTTCTCTCAGCCTTACTCGTCGTGCGGTGATGGACTCGTGCGCAGGTTGCAAAGCAAGTTCCTCACCTCCGAAGTGCAGAGTGTTGGTACTCAGGTCCAAGATGATGTTGTTCTGGTCCAGGAAGTCCAGTCCGATGATCACTTCATTTGATACGTCAGCCACAAGCACTGGATGCTTTATCGCCCGTCGACCAATGACGAACTCCAGTGATGCTTCGCCATGTACCGGTGTGGTCTCTCCGGTCGCGGTTATTAGCTGGAGGTTCCTTTGTGTGGGTTGCACTCTCCACTTCGGGATCACGGTGGGACTGACGATGGTCCTCGATGCTCCCGTGTCGATTAGCATGGTCCAGCTCTCTCCGTTGACGACTCCGTCGACCATCAGGCTGCTATTGTCCCTCCGTAACTTCGTCACACGAACCTAGACTGCCGGGGCTTGACGACTGTCACAAGCCAACCTTTGCCCCCCCCCCCCCCCCCCAAGGCTGGCTAATACTCGTTTCCCTGGGTCGCGCGGTTTTCAGACGACTGATTTCCCGTCGGATACCCTCGGCAGCGGCGATCACCGCAGTCCTTGCTCAGGTGGCCTTTCTTACCGCAGGTCCAGCAAGTCGGTAGTCCTCTTCCAGGCCGCCTCTCCGGTTGCCTTCCGGCTGTTTCGTTGCTGCTGGTGCCGCGACTATCGAAGAAACGGCTTAGCGCCTCCATTAATTCGTCGGCCAAGGGCTTGGTCTCGTTGGTTTTTACTGGTTCGTCGACGTCCACTTGACGCACTCGCGCGTGCATTCTGGATGCCTGTTTTGCCGTCTTGAACTCAAGTGCGTGGCTCAGCGCATCTGTCAGGGTCTTATTGCGCGCGAGTCGCAGCGCCTGTTGAGTGTCCGAGTCCCGTAGCCCGTTGGTGAAAGTCTGCGTCGCTATCTGCTCCAGAAAGTCGGCCGGCGCTATTGGGTAGGCGAGCCTTACGAGACGTGCGATGTCCATCTCGAACTCCTGCAGGGTTTCCGCGTTCTTTTGTACCCGGGTCCGGAGCTGCATCTGGTAGGCCTGCTGAAGATTGCTATCTCCATATCGGGACTCCATATGGGCGATTAGTGAAGCGTAGTCCTGGGATCCAGTCGGGATGGCCTGAAGGACGTTAAGGGCGTCCCCTCTCAGCGCTACAATGAGGGCTGTAGCCTTTTCCGTGCTGTTCCAGTTGTTTATTGAACAGGCTGCCTCGAACTGACGTAAATAGGTGCTCCACGGGACCTTTCCGTCGAAGGTTGGGGGCGTCACTCTGCTCTGTCCCGTTCCTGATATTCCCGGTATACCTGTGGGCGGGCGTCGGCGCAGCTCGGCATCTTCCTCTTGAAGAGCGTTGAATCTCGCTTCCATCCCCGTCAGTGGGCGTTGACGCAGTTCGGCAACTTCCTCTTGTAAGGCGTCGAACTTCTTTTCTACTGCTGTGACTTCCTCACGTAGGCCCTGGCAGACGGTGTTGACTTCTTGACGCAGACCCTGTTCCAATTTCTTTTGACTTTCCTGTAATTTCGTCAGCAGACACTCTTCCAGATTTTTCTGGCCATCCAGAAATTTGGCGGTTAGGTCCTCTGCTAGCTTATTCTGATCGTCTTCTAATTTGGAAGTTAGGTCCTCGGCTAAACTTTTCTGGCTGTCTTCCATCTTCTTCAGGTCCTCCGCTAACTTATTTTGACCGTCTTCCATCTTCTTCTGGGCGTCTTCTAGCTTCTTCTGGCCGTCTTCTAATTTGGCAGTTAGGTCCTTGGTTAAATTCTTCTGGCCGTCTTCTATGCCATTTAACTTTTCTAGCAATGCTGCCAATTGCGCCTCCATTTTAGTTGTTTGCCTTGTAAAGGGCATGCACTCACAGGAAAATTAGAGAAAATGACCTGCTCGGGTTTTGAAACCAGGACCGTCAGGTGTTGTGCTTGAGTTCGTAATCCCGCTTCTGACACCAGTTGTTACGTGCCAACCCCCCTAGTGGCACTTTTGTTAACTGGATTACGGTGGGTAGGAGGCACAACACCAATTACTGCTTAAAGAAACAATTAACTTTATTGTGGCCAGAAAATTACACTAATCAGCAAATACAAGCAATTAGGAGCCTTCCTCCAGTTTCCTCAAGTCTCTTCCTTGAGCGCTCTTGGCCCTTCCACTTGTCAACAGATCACAGAAGTTAATCTGTCCTAATGAGTACGGTAGCCTTGACAGAAACTACCTGCTCCTCTCCTTTATGTTCACCGACCACAATTACTTACGATCACTTGCTGCAGGCTATTTCGCTGTCCACAAGCTGGAGAAACAATGTCACTGGATTTCGTAACTCGCACAGCACTTCGTCACCACACTTCCGTCGCACAAGATAATCGCTCGCACTAGCTCGTAAAACACAACAACAGAAATCTCGGTCCCCTCACTGTTGAAGCTGCTTATATAGCAGGCTGGTGACTCAATAAATTCTAGAATCGTCCAGGACTCACGGCTTCTCGACATTTCCTTCGCTGGTGGTGTCACGAAGATTCCGGATCATCCCTTTCACTTCGCAGTCCGTTGCGTAACGCACATGCAATACACCGAGGGAGAGCAGTCCAACCCTGGGGCAGTTTTGACTCATGCGGCGAGCGATGAAACGAACTCACAGCCGTAACAGTATATTGTGAAGTTAATATAAGGGTAAAGGTTTGAGTTATGATATGATTTTATTATGTTAATATTATGTTATTATTTGTGGATTGTGGAAGTAATTTTTGTTTGATTTTGTTTTATGTTTTGGGGATTGTTTTATTTGTTTGAAGCCATGATTTTAGTACTGAATTAAAATCTTTAGAATAGAGTTGTGCCTTATCATTGTCGAGTTGATACCTTTTAGTCTCAAATCCAAAATATGCAACTGCTCAATGGGGGAACGGTACACGCCTGAGTCCTGACGCTAGCTGGAGGCGGAAGCATATTTTCCATCGAGATTACTCACATGGGTACAATATTAACCAGGTAAACCAGCTACTTCCGTGTAAAATTCATGTAAATAGGACCAGTGGTACATGCGTGATTGAGTAATACACAGACACACACCATCTCATTTTTAGCCTCGCTTCGCTTGCGTCATGGTCGTGTCATATTGTTATTCAATGAAATGCAGGTTTAACCCCGTTAACACCCCTTTAGAACCTGAATATCCAAAAATCCCGCCTTAGTAGACGTTTTCGACACACAACAAACATATCCCCAAAATATCATTCTTCTAACTTTAATAGTTTTGGTTGGTCGATGAGAGTGAACATCCAAAAATCCTTCCTAAGTGGACGTTTTTCTTCCAGAATTTCACCCCTCCCCATAGGCTCCTTAAATTGCATTTATGAAAAAACGGTCGAACATCTATTTATTTATTTATTTATTTATTTATTTATTTATTTATTTATTTATTTATTTATTTATTTATTTATTTATTTATTTATTTATTTATTTATTTATTTATTTATTTATTTATTTATTTATTTATTTATTTTTAAGCGGTTGATTTCTTCTGAGTTTCAAACTCCTTGCCTATGTCTTTTAAAAGATACACTCTCCGTTAGGAATCTTTCAACCCCCACTTTTCATCCCTTTCACCTCATAATATACACTACATCGAAAAACCATTAGACATGTGTCAGCTTATTTTTAATGATTAGTATATATATGCCAAGTAAGCCTCCGTGGCTTAGGCGGCAGCACGCCGGCCTCTCACCGCTGGGTCCGTGGTTCAAATCCCGGTCACTCCATGTGAGATCTGTGCTGGACAGAACGGAGGCAGACAGGTTTCTCTCCGGGTACTCCGGTTTTCCCTATCAAAATTTCATTCCCGCAACACTCTCCACTATCATTTCATTTCATCTGTCATTCATTTAATCAATGCCCCAGAGGAGTGCGTCAGGCCTCGGCAGCCGGCACAGATCATATCCTCGCCGCTAGTTTGGAGCTTCATTCATTCCATTCCTGACCCGGTCGGAGACTGGAAGCAGGCTGTGGATTTTCATTTTCATATACAGTATATGCCAAGTATCACATCCCCAAATGAAACCACTCGTGAGATATTGTTATTCAATGAAATGCACGTTTACCCCATTAACACCTCTTTAGAACCTGAATATCTAAAACACTTTCCTTAGTGGACGTTTTCGACATACAACGAACATATCCCCAAAATTTCATGTTTCTAACTTCAATAATTTTGGCTGGGCGATGATGAGTGAGTGAGTCAGTAAGTCAGGACATTTTCATTCATTTATTTTTCATAATTTCACCCCTCCCCATGAACCCCTTAAATTTGATTTATGAAACAAACGGTTGAACACCTATTTACTTTTTAACGCTGTTTTGCCCCTGAGATTGATGAATGAGTAAGTGAGTCAATCAGTTAGGACACTTTCTTTCCAGGTTTTTTTCCCCCCAGAATTTCACCCCTCTCCAAGGGCCCCTTAAATTGGATTTATGAAAAAACGGTCAAACACTTATTTACTTGTATTTTAAGCTGTTTTTTTCGCCGAATATCAAACTTCTCGCCTATGTCGTTTCAGAGATACACGCTCCGTTAAGAATCCCTCAAACCCCAATTTTCACCCCTTTCACCTCATAATATACACCACATCGATAAACCCTTAGACATATTGAACCCTTTAGTATTGCCGTGTTTATATGCAAGAAATCTTGATCAAGGGGTCACGCTCAGTTCATAGTGTGATGTTTACGTTCGCCAAACAACATGCTCTACTGAGGCAAGGGTCATAGGATTAAAACTATAATTAAGAAAGGAAGTGACAAGACGTAAAATAAATATATAATTTAATGACTATTTGTGCAAAAAAAAATGAATATAGACAACAACAATAATATTCCTCCCTGAATCTTCCCATGACAGAAATATCTATCAACGTTGAGGAGTCAGACGGATCTCCGCCTCATAAAAATGTGGATCCAAGTTCCACTAACTTGCATTGGGATTTTATGTACGCGTAATGACTAACTACCAGAGATGAGTACTTGGATGACTGTTCGTTTACATCGGGTAACAGCCACGATGCTTACGAACAATCATCTCGTAAATCAACGTTTACGGATATGGGACACAACACTAATAAAAACCCTTAAAAATTAATGCTGACACACAATCTAAAATCTAATATTTACAGGAATCTCCCTCGAGACCCTCCTTCAGTGCGATGACGCATCTGACAAATGAGCTGCCAACCCGGCCAATTGCTCAATACGCAAACAAGGAAAAGACAGCATCGCACGTGACTGCAAGGGTCACTAATATGAAACATAAACATGGAATGAAACCAACAACAACAAAAGCCTCACCGGCTGAGATTACCTTATATGAACAAAATGCACGTTAAGCTAACGCTTCGGAGATTATAGTGATTCGTAGGCAACTCCCATTTATTTAAACAATTTTTATCATTGATCAGTTCTTATTCTGTATTTCAAGTAATTTTACGGAGCCAACAAGCACTCCACTAATGACCTTGATGCAATCTTTTCAGCCCGCCTTGTGAAAACAGCTTCCCCCTACCACAACTCTTGTCATCGTCCAACTCCAGTGTGTAAAAATAACTTGACCAACTGTCTCGTTATCTCGTAGAATCAACAGCAACAAATCTCAACCACATAAACATATGGTAAGACATTAATCGATATAGCCACATATGTCCTCGCAAGGTAACCATATGGACTCGGCACCAAACTGACAGAAATCAGTCTACGCTGAAACTCCCGCTTGTAATGACCAATAAAATACACACACACACACTGCTGGGAATGACATAACACATTTTTCACACAGTTCGGTTGAATCAGAAGCTCACAATCTATTTAAAAATATTAAAACCTACGAGAGAGCTGACTGCTCTTCGCCACAACTCACATTGCTCCAACGGCAATAAACTCACTGAATCTGATCAATAATAAACATTGCAAAGATTAATTTACCCTCCAATCTACTGTATGATTATATTAATTCAGTCCTACTTCTGAAACACAATATATCTCCGAGAGACGCTTCTTAACCGCATTACGTAAACATATGTGAACACGGTCGTCCACATAGCCACGTTAGTTTAAAAAAAAGAACTTACGACTAAGAAAACTTGTGCGAGCTGTTTCCATGCAAAAGGTGTGTCAGACCAAAACTAAATACACTACGTTAATCAACACAAGCAAGATATTTACAAACAAAATATGTCCCATATACCATAAGTTAACTTGTCAGATAATAAGAATATTATTCAGTACTCATCCTCGGCCAGTCACCGTCAGCGAACATCTGCTGCCATCTCCCTACTTAATGCTGATTAGCTCGTCTCAAACATCTCGACGGAGTGTTGACAGTTCCAAACTTCTTCCAGGATAAGCGAAGTCATCTCTCGTGCTGATGCAAAAAGTTATAGATTATTACACACTCGATATCTGACTACTAAATTCACCGTTTTAGGTACTTCTTTCCCCAGAACAGTCTGTTGGCGAATTGTCGAGGATACTGTCCCTACAAAATAGTACTGTGAATATCTATCACACTGAATTTAACACACATTAGTATTAATAAAAATCGGTGTCCTCATGACACGCAAAGTACAAGTGCCTACGTCCTCAGACGCGCAAAATATAATAATAACCTGTGTCTCCCGACACACACAATGTAATAAGTATACGTCCTCAGACGCACAAAATGTAATAACCACCTACGTCCTCAGACGCACAAGATGTAATAATAAGTTCTTGGCTCTTCACGCCACTTATAAATGAACTGGCCCTAGGTATCGATGGGGGGGGGGGGAATTATATAAAAATTTCACAAAATAATAGTGGTACAGGAATGAAACAAATATCACTGAACTCGTAAAATTGCGCAGGTCAAGAATATGCCCATTAATTCTAGAATCGATCGTAGAGATGTTGTCTAGCCGATCTCCCGCGTTAATGCTAGCTCTCGCGTGCCCAAGCTAGACTTGGCGCGTTCGTAAGCATTCATCTCCCATTGGTTCCACTTTTTCAATATGTTCGCGGTTTTTATCAGACCTCGGCCTCGTAGGAGTGTCCAGCAGTACCATCAGCCACTCACGTTACTGCATTATATTTTTTCTAGGCGCGAATAGTACAATGAACATGCCATAAGCGTGTCTCACCACGCGTCCCTTCTATTTTGAGGTAGCCACCACCTGTCCTTCTGAAACATAGCTAGGCTCTTTCTTTTCACAATCCTTAAGTATTTAGCCTTTTGTCAAACTGCTGCAGGTATGTCCCCGCTGTCTCCAACAAATGCTTGAAGTTTCCTCATCTTCGTCTGGCTATTTCATGACGCTGGTGGAAATATTAATTAACTGTAGAAATAAAACATTGAATCATTTATCCATCATAGGATAAAGGGTTCACAACTCCTCCACTCACAAAATTTCGAACTTAGGATAAAGTCGATAATTTTTAAAAGACTTCCGTAGGCCAATTTGTTTTATTTCAGAATCACCTCCTTTCTATTACTTGGTCTAGCCGCTCCTGTCTTGAATGGCATTTACTCGTTTTATTTCCTGCTTGGACCTCACCCTTTCAGCTGCTTGCGTGACGCGCTGATGCCTTAGGCAACACTCTGCCCGTCTCGTTAATGTTTGTCAACACCATCTCCATTTCCTCGTTCACGTGCCGTACTCAACTGCCCCCGGTCCACTTGGTTGATATTGGACGTCCATATATTTAAACTGCATCATTATTTCGGCGCTCCCATGGCTCACTTCTTCGATACGTTTTTAAGTTGGCTGCATTGTAGACCGACATTGTTCCTGTGCTTAACTCTTTCACTCTGTATGCATTGTTTCATAGGTTTCTTACAATAGAATAGGGTCCTATGAACTTTTCACAGAATTTGCTGAAGATCTTCTTCTCTGGATCCGATGTAGCGGGTCGTTTCACCAAAACGAGCTGGTTGATTTCTAGATCACGGTGAAATCTCTTATTTCTCTATCGCCGTAATCTGCGATCTGCTTGTTTTCTCATGTAGGCTCTCGTTCTCTCTATTCGCAGGTCAGGTGCTATCATGGGATCTTGTGGGCCGTTAATGATGCTTTTCCACGTTCTCACTGGATACTCGTTTTTGTGTAAGACCATAGGGATCTGTCCTGTTGACTCGTGCCTGGTAGAATTCATACATGTCTCTACATCCTTAATTTTATCCACCCACTTATGATGTTCTTTGGGAATGAAGATTCTCAGGTATGATGTTACACATTTTATTGCTCGCTCACTTGGATTAGCTTGGGCATGTCGGATACTGCTTAAAACGTGTTTTATACCCATGTCCTCCATACCTTTCTTGAATTCGGCGCTTGTAAAATAGGTGCCATGGTCTGACAATATAAATTCTGGTTTTCCAAGGATTGGAATAACTCTATTTCGAATACGACTGAGTACTTGTTTCGATGTAGTTTTCTGAATGGGGCATAATAGGACAAACTTAGAAAACACATCAATGCACACTAGCAAGTGACGGCAACCTCGCCTACCTTTCGGGATTGGGCCGAAACAGTCCAGGGCCACTAGCTCGCAGGGTTTCTGAGGTAGCAATGGTCTAGGATACTGCCTCATTAAATAGTTATTGGGCTTTGTCCTCTGACAAGGATCACAAGTCTTAATGACGTCACATATAGTTGTTCTCATACGTGGCCATGTAAATGTCTCTCCTATTGTCGCTTCGCACTTGTCTACTCCGACGTGTCCGTAACTTTCGTGAGTATGCCATGTCAATCCTCGCTGTAAAGATGCAGGTACAAGTATGCGTAACTTGGTGTGGTCATTATCTACCCATTTGTGCAGCAAATTGTTGACATAAACATGTCTTGCTTCTTTTGCTTTCGCTTCTCGAAATGCAGGTGTTCCTGTAGGTAGCTGCTTTCTAAAGTATTGAATTAATAGCATCATCCATGGTTCCGCTTCCTGTTCTCGCTGTATCTCACGTAACTCCTCCATGAATTCCCGGTCCTTCGGTGTTAACTCCAAGTGTTGTACCATCGCTGTTTCTTCAACATCAGGCTCTGGGTTCCTGCTGAGTGCATCCGGGATCACGTTCATCTTCCCTGGGCAATGTTCAATCTCAATGCTAAACTGCTGAATATATATAGACCAACGTGTCACACGTTCGCTTGCCATCGACGTCTTAAACAAGAATGTTAGTGCTTTGTGATCAGTCCTGACAACAATGGGGTAACCATAAATTATTCGTTTCCATTGTTGAAGCGCATGAAGGATGGCCAACAGCTCTAGTTCCGTTACAGTATAATTGCGCTCGTGCTTACGCAATTTTCGGCTGACAAATGCCAAATATGTTTTATGTTGCAGGTTAGCTGGATCTTCTTGGTAGAGCATGGCACCTATACCAATTAGTGAAGCATCCGCTTGGATTATAAATTTATGCTTGAAATCTGGATATCCTAACTTAATGCAGTTTTCCAGTAGCTGTTTTGTTGCTTGGAACGCCTTCTCGCATTCCGCAATCCACAACCATTTATTATTCTTTTTTAGCATTTCCTGCATTGGAGCTACAGTCTCCGTGTAACCTGGACAGTTTTCTTTAAAGAATCCCGTTACGCCTAAGAAAGCCCGAATGTGCTTGACTCTCGTTGGTGTAGGGAAATTCTTTATCGCTTCGATCTTAGCTGGGTTTGGCTTCACTCCCTCCTTGTCCATGATGTGACCCAAATATAAGATCTCGCTCTTGAAGAAATGCGATTTCTTCAGGTTTACTTTGAAATTTGATGCATTAAGGTTGCCTAATACTTTATCTAAATTTTCCATGTGAATTTCAATGTTGTCGGATGCCAGCAGAATGTCATCAATGTAGCACACCGTCATCTCCTTAACTTCCTTGGTTAGATTTCGATCCAGGGCTCGGATTAAAGCACAGCCCGCTGTTTTGACTCCGAAGGGCATTCGGACGAAGCAGAACGTTTGGTTATCGAATAAGAAGCCAGTTAGAAGCTGTGACTTCTCATCCAATTCAATATGGTGGAAACTGGACGTCAAATCAACTGATGAATAAATGCTCTTGTTCTTAAAGCCTTTTACTACGTCTCTGATAATTGGCGCTCTGTCATACTCAGGAAAAATGAGTCTCATGTTGAGATTTCTGGCATCTAAACAAAGTATAATAGATCCATTTGGTTTTGTGACTGCCAAAATCGCATTTAGATAAGGTGTAGGTGTCTTCCTTATCACTCCAGCTTGTAACATCTCATCTATAATGACCTTGACTTGACCACGATATTTTTCCGGAATTGGGTACAATCTACTTTTGAAAGGTGACCAATCCTCGACTTGCATTGAATATTTGAAATTTAATATTTTCCCAGGTACTGTATCGAATACTGCTTTGTGCTTCCTTAAAATCTCTTCCAATTGTTTCTATGTTCACCCCCAAGTTGAATGTCATTGAGCCGCTCCTGTAGTAACTCTTCAAATTGTGCATCACTATCATCTCCTTCTGTTAATAAAGACCGTATCTCCTGGGATTCACTCTCCTCATCTAGTTCCACAACAGCTCTTTCTATGATGTTATCTTCTGCCTTTCGTATCTCCTCTTCCGTCTCTTCCGATATTGCTTCCAATGCCCAAGAATTTACATCTCTTCCGGTAGTGATTTCATCCATATGCAATCCCACGTTCTTCAGTTGATCATACTCTCTAAAACTGACTGTATTCTTGTGCAAATCTATCACTGCTTGATAGTCACAAATGAAATTTGCACCAAGAATTATATTGAAATTCATCTTTGCCATGATAATGAATGTTTGCCCAAAAGTGTGTTCCAATATGTTCAGCTCTAAGTATGCCTGACGTTTACAAGTGACGGTGCGTTCAGGAATAACACCCCTCACTTTGAGTTGTGGTACGGGAATCACAGGAATATTCTGACTCCGTCCCAACTCTCGAACCAAGGCCTCCGATACCAGACTGATCTGCGACCCCGTATCCAATAAACATCTTATATTAATTCCACCAATCCTCGCGTAAATAATGGGTAACTGCCTAATTTCATCGTTCCGTGGTTTCACCGTCTCCTCCAGGCAATCTTCTGGCAAAGCAATCCATTCTTGTATGTTCGCTACTATCCATCCATCTTCAACTTCCGACTGTTGCGTTTGTAGACTGTCTCCTTTATCCAAATTTAGCATTTTTTTTAAGCTCCGCTGCGACTCCCGTCATCATTTTGTCGCCCACGTCCCTGACATTCCTCTTGTCTCAGTAGACTCCCAGCTTCCTCAGTATGTGTGTCTGGATTCTTCATGTTCCCAATGGCTTTCTCCCATCGTCCTTGCTCTCCACCTTGACTAGCGTGTAATTCCTCTAGGTAATTTTTTGATTGAGCGTGCCTATCATCCCAGTCATTTCGATAATTACGTGCCTCTCCTTGATTTTGATCTCTCCTTCCTTTCCATCTTTGATTCCCATTGTAATTACCGTATCTTCCATAAGGCCTCTCATTTCTTCGATTTTCACGCCA
Organism: Meconema thalassinum; assembly: GCA_946902985.2. Classification (NCBI taxonomy): domain Eukaryota; kingdom Metazoa; phylum Arthropoda; class Insecta; order Orthoptera; family Tettigoniidae; genus Meconema; species Meconema thalassinum. The sequence goes on from OX336388.2 coordinate 862,488,288, forward strand.
TTGTTGATACCCTCTCTGTTGATATCTATTGTTGCCTTGATATGACCTATTGTTATAGTTATTCTCGTTACGCTGGTACGGTCTGTTGTCTACCTCTTCCTGATTTCGCCTAGGTGTGGATGTGCTTGTATTTGTACCCTGCGTTTTAGTGTTCGCCTGTTTTGGTTTTATGACCTCTGTCGTATTTACTAACTCCAGTTGTCTTCCTCCTCTATAATGATTATGAGATGTAGTCTCATCTATCTGGCGTAATATCTGTTCTACATGTAAGGCCGTACTTAAGTTCGCTGCGACTAGTACTTGTTGCACGTTGACTGGTAATTGCCGCGCTATAGTCATCACCAGATCCGCTTCATTTAAAGGGTAATCAAGGTCGCGAAATTTTAGCATTTGCATGTTAAAGAAATCTGAGTATTTCGTTTGCTGGGTAGTTTGGTATTTCCTAGAGTAAAGCTCCATTCTTAAACTCTGTTGTAATGCCGGCGACCAGTACTTGCGCAGAAACGCGATTTTGAAATCTGCCATAGTTCCAAATCTATATTTGAAGCTTAAAAACCATGTAAGGACATTTCCTGATAAAAATCTCTCCATCATCCTTAACCTACGTGCTTCAGGTACCCCAGTGTCATTGTAATGATCTTCAATTTATTTAATAAAGGCTTTAGGTGTCACCCCTGAATTCTCCGTGTACTTCTGCGGTTTATAATCGTTCGAGCGAATTACTTGGATAAGTTGTGTGGGCTGATGACCGTCCTGTGGCGTGGAACTCCTTTCAATATTCTTGCGAAACCCCTCCGTGTTTGTCGTTAATGGGCTCTCTGTCTGAGTTTGACTTCCTGCTGTACTCGTACCCTCCGGGCTATTTGAGTCGTCCTGCTTATCTTTCATTGTTCCCGTTTTAAATATCGAGGATTGTTCTATCGACCTCAGTTCAGCTTTAATGATCTTGTCTGTTTGTTCTTTAAGTTTACTCTTAATTTCTTGTTCCAATGCTTGAATACGAGTATGATTTTCGCCTACTGTCTTAAGGATGGTTGATCTTTCCTCTTTAGAATCGATATTCATTTTTCGCCAATCTTTTCTTATTTGCTCCTTAATTGTGCTTACTTTCTCCTCAATCTGGCTCTTAGTGTCATCCTGATTGCTTTCTATCTGGCTTTTCCATTCTTCCAATCTCGCGCTATTTTCGTCGATGGTACTCTTTAATTGATCCTGATCCGCTTCTAAGCTTTTCTATTGCTCCGCTGATTTTATTTCGAGACGGTCCATATCTTTAATTATGCCGGATATATTTTCATCTACCGCTGATAATTGCTGTTGAATGACCTTGCCGCTTTTTTCCATTTCCTTAAATCGTCCTTCCAACTTATCCTGAGCTATCTTGACCTCGCTCGTACTCATGGTGCATGCTAGTTCAATTTGTTCTAATTTACCTAACACCGTTTCATCCAGAATGCTAAGTTTTGGATCAAATATAATTTCCATTTTCTTAATCTGATCTAATTGTTTTTCATTGTTTTTACTAACATCTAGGGCCAGCAATACCATCTGTTGATTAGTGTGATCCTTCATCTCTGCGGTTAACGCCTCTAACTGCGAATTTATAGTGTCATTGATTTCACTTTTTAATAATCTAGCTTGTTCCGCCTGATATTCATTTTGTTCAATCCTACTGTTGTTTAATTGTGTCCGCAATGATTCACTTTGTTCAGATAGTTTTGTGTTTAGTGATTCACTTTGTTCGGATAGTTTAGTTTTTAGTGATTCACTCTGCTCAGACAATTTGTTTATAGACTCACTTTGTTCTAACATAGTATTGTTTAGTGATTCACTTTGTTCGGATAGTTTGGGGGCGTGGTGGCTCAGCGGTCTAGCTGTATGCCTCTCACCAAGGCGGTCCGGGTTCGATTCCCGGTCAATGCATGTGAGATATTCGAAGTGAAATGCCATGTCCTGTGGTTCGGATTCCACGTAAAAAGGAGGTCCCGTGGCTCATAATCACAAGATTCACGGTCACGTAAAACTACAATCTTCCTTTTTTTGTTCGGATAGTTTAGTTTTTAGTGATTCACTCTGCTCAGACAATTTTTTTATAGACTCACTTTGTTCTAACATACTATTGTTTATTTGTTCAGATAATTTAGCGTTTAATGATTCACTCTGTTCAGATAGTTTAGTGTTTAATGATTCACTCTGTTCCGCCAATTTGGTGTCCAACAATTCCTGTGTCCTCCTAGCCGCATTTTCAATGATTTCTTGAATCTGTTCTACTGTTGCCATGTTATACATTTTATATGAGACATTAGGGAAATGGCATAAAGCAATGCCCCCTGACACACACATACAATCCCCATGCACATTTAATTTCTTTACCCTACTCAGTTCATTTATAATTTACATTTAATCGCACTAGTCAATCGCATCTCTGAGTGGTTCTAATTTTACTCAATTTAATTTAAACCCAAACACATATTCAGTCATTAAATTGTTATCCTGATCTGATATTAACACTGACTAATTAACAAAGTATTAATTGTCATTTAAGGCTACCAGCCTCCTAACATTTTCATGAGTTTGACTTTCTAAACAAATCTAGATTTAACTTTAATCATTGGGCGCCCGATATCACGTATATTATTTTTACTTTAATTCAATACACAAAAATATGAACCGTATTTTACATTGCAAACTCCTGATTTTAATTTATATTTCACACAGTTGGCGGTATCCTCTTCGCCTCAATTACTTTTAATAAAATATCACTTTCCGGTGATTAAAATACTGTCATATCTGCCTCCACTTGTGGCCTGTCAGTTTTACTCAAATACGCCAACTAAATGTGTTCCAGCAGCGAACCGGCAACAAAAATACACCTTCATTGTTGCGTCAGTTTGTAATCCCAACTACGCTTACATTGACATGTGCAATTTCTTTGCCGCTACACCACAGTGAACCGCCCCACGCTTGGCCGCGCCAGTTTACCTCCTATGAACCCTTTAGTATTGCAGTGTTTATATGCAAGAAATCTTGATCAAGGGGACGCGCTCAGTTCATAGTGTGATGTTTACGTTCGCCAAACAACATGCTCTACTGAGGCAAGGGTCATAGGATTAAAACTATAATTAAGAAAGGAAGTGACAAGACGTAAAATAAATATATAATTTAATGACTATATGTCCAAAAAAATGAATATAGACAACAACAATAATATTCCTCCCTGAATCTTCCCATGACAGAAATATCTATCAACGTTGAGGAGTCAGACGGATCTCCCCCTCATAAAAATGTGGATCCAAGTTCCACTAACTTGCATTGGGATTTTATGTACGCGTAATGACTAACTACGAGGGATGAGTACTTGGATGACTGTTCGTTTACATCGGGTAACAGCCACGATGCTTACGAACAATCATCTCGTAAATCAACGTTTACGGATATGGGACACAACACTAATAAAAACCCTTAAAAATTAATGCTGACACACAATCTAAAATCTAATATTTACAGGAATCTCCCTCGAGACCCTCCTTCAGTGCGATGACGCATCTGACAAATGAGCTGCCAACCCGGCCAATTGCTCAATACGCAAACAAGGAAAAGACAGCATCGCACGTGACTGCAAGGGTCACTAATATGAAACATAAACATGGAATGAAACCAACAACAACAAAAGCCTCACCGGCTGAGATTACCTTATATGAACAAAATGCACGTTAAGCTAACGCTTCGGAGATTATAGTGATTCGTAGGCAACTCCCATTTATTTAAACAATTTTTATCATTGATCAGTTCTTATTCTGTATTTCAAGTAATTTTACGGAGCCAACAAGCACTCCACTAATGACCTTGATGCAATCTTTTCAGCCCGCCTTGTGAAAACAGCTTCCCCCTACCACAACTCTTGTCATCGTCCAACTCCAGTGTGTAAAAATAACTTGACCAACTGTCTCGTTATCTCGTAGAATCAACAGCAAAAAATCTCAACCACATAAACATATGGTAAGACATTAATCGATATAGCCACATATGTCCTCGCAAGGTAACCATATGGACTCGGCAACAAGCTGACAGAAATCAGTCTACGCTGAAACTCCCGCTTGTAATGACCAATAAAGTACACACACACACACTGCTGGGAATGACATAACACATTTTTCACACAGGTCGGTTGAATCAGAAGCTCACAATCTATTTAAAAATATTAAAACCTACGAGAGAGCTGACTGCTCTTCGCCACAACTAACATTGCTCCAACGGCAATAAACTCACTGAATCTGATCAATAATAAACATTGCAAAGATTAATTTACCCTCCAATCTACTGTATGATTATATTAATTCAGTCCTACTTCTGAAACACAATATATCTCCGAGAGACGCTTCTTAACCGCATTACGTAAACATATGTGAACACGGTCGTCCACATAGCCACGTTAGTTTAAAAAAAAGAACTTACGACTAAGAAAACTTGTGCGAGCTGTTTCCATGCAAAAGGTGTGTCAGACCAAAACTAAATACACTACGTTAATCAACACAAGCAAGATATTTACAAACAAAATATGTCCCATATACCATAAGTTAACTTGTCAGATAATAAGAATATTATTCAGTACTCATCCTCGGCCAGTCACCGTCAGCGAACATCTGCTGCCATCTCCCTACTTAATGCTGATTAGCTCGTCTCAAACATCTCGACGGAGTGTTGACAGTTCCAAACTTCTTCCAGGATAAGCGAAGTCATCTCTCGTGCTGATGCAAAAAGTTATAGATTATTACACACTCGATATCTGACTACTAAATTCACCGTTTTAGGTACTTCTTTCCCCAGAACAGTCTGTTGGCGAATTGTCGAGGATACTGTCCCTACAAAATAGTACTGTGAATATCTATCACACTGAATTTAACACACATTAGTATTAATAAAAATCTGTGTCCTCATGACACGCAAAGTACAAGTGCCTACGTCCTCAGACGCGCAAAATATAATAATAACCTGTGTCTCCCGACACACACAATGTAATAAATATACGTCCTCAGACGCACAAAATGTAATAAACACCTACGTCCTCAGACGCACAAGATGTAATAATAAGTTCTTGGCTCTTCACGCCACTTATAAATGAACTGGCCCTAGGTATCGATGGGGGGGGGGAATTATATAAAAATTTCACAAAATAATAGTGGTACAGGAATGAAACAAATATCACTGAACTCGTAAAATTGCGCAGGTCAAGAATATGCCCATTAATTCTAGAATCGATCGTAGAGATGTTGTCTAGCCGATCTCCCGCGTTAATGCTAGCTCTCGCGTGCCCAAGCTAGACTTGGCGCGTTCGTAAGCATTCATCTCCCATTGGTTCTACTTTTTCAATATGTTCGTGGTTTTTATCAGACCTCGGCCTCGTAGGAGTGTCCAGTAGTACCATCAGCCACTCACGTTACTGCATTATATTTTTTCTAGGCGCGAATAGTACAATGAACATGCCATAAGCGTGTCTCACCACGCGTCCCTTCTATTTTGAGGTAGCCACCACCTGTCCTTCTGAGACATAGCTAGGCTCTTTCTTTTCACAATCCTTAAGTATTTAGCCTTTTGTCAAACTGCTGCAGGTATGTCCCCGCTGTCTCCAACAAATGCTTGAAGTTTCCTCATCTTCGTCTGGCTATTTCATGACGCTGGTGGAAATATTAATTAACTGTAGAAATAAAACATCGAATCATTTATCCATCAGAGGATAAAGAGTTCAATATGTCTGATTATTAGCCTACTTTCGATTTTTGCAAAAAATGAAAGTAGACTTATGAGATCAACACAGGGCGAAAAAAGTGTGTCTGTCTGTGTGTGTGTATGTGTGTGTGTGAGTCTGTGTGTGTGTATGTGTGTATGTGTGTGAGTCTGTGTGTGTGTGTGTCTGTGTGTGTGTGTGTGTGAGTGTGTGTACTCTGAATGTCTGTCCCCCCTATCAATTCGAACACGGTGAATGCGAATTGTACGAAATTTGGTACAAAGGTAGCACTAGCAAAGGACACCTCAGTGTCATGTTTTATATCGCCGCCATCTTTACTAAAACTGAATGGCGGCCACTCAAACGTTCAAAACGTAAAATCAAATAACGACTAACCAAATCATCCAATCTCTACCAAATTTGGTAACAACATACCTTCGTATAGGATGCGTCTTGTGACCAAACTACAAGGTCGTCCGCCATACCATTTCAGGATGGCGGCCGTGCGAATTATGCAAACTTTATAATCCATATCATGGAACCCACCAGTTCCGATTATCGAGCCGAGAATCGTTTTAACTGTTCTAAAGGAAGAGGCACGTTCGAAATTAAAAGTTTATTTTGTAATACTATAGTGCAGACGTGATTTTAAAAAGCTGAGCTGATTCAGTAATAAGACAAGATGGCAGCGGATATCTTGTGCCTGACTTATATTTCACTAATTTGAGTATTGCATGCAATATAGCGTACTGATACAAAATAAATAAACTTTGTATGAAATGCTTTATATGTAAATAATATACTCCAGTAATGAAATCGTTTAGTATAAATCATTATTTGCTAACAAGTTCTATGTAAGTCATTTTATATAGAACGATATTCGTTGACACAATTAGCTCAGTGGTAGAGCGTTAGCCTATCGCTCAAATGCCTATGGTTCAAACCCAATCAGAGCTAGATTTTTTGCTTGAAATGTTATATGTTTATTGTTTTGTAATGACTCAGATGTTTAAAAATTAAGCGTTATATTGTGCATATTATGGTGTAAAATATATATTTAATTAAAACATAATTCGCCAGCAGATTTACTCGAGACATCTAGCTGCCAAAAAGGTAACTGCACGCCGACATAATTATTAACTTCCAGATTTTATTGAAAAGTTTCTTCTTCTGGCCGCTAGAATGCACTCGCTCTGTTAGGATTATATTGTTCGATATTTCACCACTAGAAGTCACGACTAGTCTACGTGGGGCTCCATTGATTACTATGCCATTGGCATTCTATGCGCATCGAATTTGAAGAATGACAAGATGATACTACGATACATTTTTACTTTTTATTTTAAAGGGTTTGTAACAGCCTATTTTGCGTTACTTGAAAATGTTATTTGAAGTAAAGAACAAAACGATTTCACATAGTAACTGAGTTCAAGCCGTTGGTGTTAGTTCAGGTATTAATTACTACTTTTATTTCAGGCAAATAGCAATCGAAAATATCCACATAGTTTGTATACACACGTCTCTGTAGGGTCATGGAAAGATTTGTTAATTCAATTAGGGTTTTCGATTCCCGGTCAATGCATGTGAGATTTTCGAAGTGAAATGCCATGTCCTGTGGTTCGGATTCCACGTAAAAAGGAGGTCCCGTGGCTCATAATCACAAGATTCACGGCCACGTAAAACTACAATCTTCCTTCCTTTTTTTTCAATTAGGGTTGTGAAAGCCCTGCACAACCAGACGTGTAAAGACATGCTTCAACTCAAAGTTGGATGTTGCCCACGGCAGGTCGTATATGTAATAATAATAATAATAATAATAATAATAATAATAATAATAATAATAATAATAATATATTTTTTTATATTTTATTTTTTTAGGGGAAGAAATGCATTTACGCACAGAGTGTCGGGCTCCTGCTACTGAGTAGCAGACTACCGACTAAAACTCCCCCTTTACTTCTGAACACTAGCCTGGAACCGTTTAGCACATTAAAACAATAATAATAATAATAATAATAATAATAATAATAATAATAATAATAATGTTATTGGTTTTACACCCCTTTTAACTACTGCTGCTTTTAGAGACACCGGGGTGCCGGAATTTTGGCCCGAAGGGGATCTTTAACGTGCCAGTAAATCTACTGACACGGCTCCCTCGCATTTGTGCACCCTCAAATGCCAGCTGACTGCGCCAGGATACGAACCTGCAACCTAGGGACCAGCAAGCGAGAACGTTACCGCTGAGCCACGCAGCCAGTCCGGTCGATTATGTCTCCAGATCCATAACATTCTTGATATACTTCTTATCTTTCTTTCTTTCTTTCTTTCTTTCTTTCTTTCTTTCTTTCTTTCTTTCTTCAATGATGGTAGCAGTTTTTATCTAGATTGTGGCGTTTGGTAGAGGTAAATCGTTTATATGGCCTTCAACAAAGAATAGTTCTATTATACTCTTTGATAATAACAACGAGTTATAACTATACTCATACATTTAGGAGAAAGTAGGCTATATGTTCTTTACTGAACATCTTGTTTTTAATGATTAGTTTATATACAGAATATCATATCCCCAAAGAAACAACTCATGAGATATCGTTATTCAATGAAATGCACTTTTACCCCCTTAACACCTCTTTAAAACCCGAATAAACAAAAATCATTCCTTAGTTGACGTTTTCGACATACAGCGAACATATTCCCAAAATTTCATGTTTCCAACTTGAATAGTTTTCGCTGGGCGTGATGAGTGAGTGAGTCAGACAGGACATTTTCTTTCAATTATTTTTACCAGAATTTCACCCCTCCCCATGGGCCCCTTAAATTGGATTGATGAAAAAACGCTTGAACATCTATTAACTTATTTTAAGCTGTCTATTTCCCCTGAGTTTGATGAGTGAGTGAGTTAGTCAGTCAGTTAGGACACTTTCTCTCCTTTTTCCCCCAGAATTTCAACCCACCCCATTGGCCCGTTAAATTAATTTATGAAGAAACGGTCGAACACCGATTTACTTCCTTTTTAAGCTGATTTTTTTTCGCTGAGTTTCAAATTTCTCGCCTATGTCGTTTAAGAGATAGGCCTACACGCTCCATTAGGAATCCTTCAACCCCCACTTTTCACCCCTTTCACCTCATATAATACACCACATCGAGAAACCCTTAGACACATGTCTGCTTGTTAGCCTACTTTCGATTTTTGCAAAAAATGAAAGTAGACTTATGAGATCAACACAGGGCGAAAAAAAGTGTGTCTGTCTGTGTGTGTGTATGTGTGTGTGTGAGTCTGTGTGTGTGTGTGTGTGTATGTGTGTGTGTGTGAGTCTGTGTGTGTGTGTGTGTGTCTGTGTGTGTGTGAGTGTGTGTACTCTGAATGTCTGTCCCCCCCTATCAATTCGAACACGGTGAATGCGAATTGATCGAAATTTGGTACAAAGGTAGCACTAGCAAAGGACACCTCAGTGTCATGTTTTATATCGCCGCCATCTTGACGGAAACGTAATGGCGGCCACACAAATGTTCAAAGCTTAAATCAAATTACGACTAACCTAATCATTCGATCTCTACCAAATTTTGCAACAACATACCTTTATGAGGGGAGCATCCTTTGACCAAACCAATAGGCCATCAGCGTAATAGTTTGCGAATGGCGGCCATCTTTGTGTGAAAATCGATTTCCCCTATTAATTCAAACACGGTGCAACCGAATGGAACGAAATTTGGTACAGAGGTAGTACTAACAAACAGCACCTCAGAGTCATGTTTTATATCGCCGCCATCTTGACGGAAACGTAATGGCGGCCACACAAATGTTCAAAGTTTAAATCAAATTACGACTAACTTAATCATCCGATCTCTACCAAATTTTGCAACAACATACCTTTAAGTGGAGAGCATCCTTTGACCAAACTTTTAGGTGATCAGCGTAATAGTTTGCGGATGGCGGCCATCTTTGTGTGCAAATCGATTCCCCCTATTAATTCGAACACGGTGCAACCGAATGGAACGAAATTTGGTACAGACGTAGTACTAACAAAAGGCACCTCAGTGTCATGTTTTGTATCGCCGCCATCTTGACGGAAACGTAATGGCGGCCACACAAATGTTCAAAGCTTAAATCAAATTACGATTAACCTAATCATCCGATCTCTACCAAATTTTGCAACAACATACCTTTATAGAGGAAGCATTTCTTGACCAAATGAATAGGTCATTAGCCTAATAGTTTGCGGATGGCGGCCATCTTTGTGTGAAAATCAATTCCCCCTATTAATTCAAACACGGTGAAACCGAATGGAACGAAATTGGGTACAGAGGTAGCACTAACAAAAGGCATCTCAGTGTCATGTTCTATATCGCCGCCATATTGACAGAAACGTAATGGCGGCCACACAAATGTTCAAAGCTTAAGTTAAATTACGACTAACATAACCATCCGATCTCTACCAAACTTTGCAACAACATTCCTTTATGGAGGGAGCATCCTTTGACCAATCTAATAGGTTATTAGCCTAATAGTTTGCGGGTGGCGGCCATCTTTATGTCAAAATTGATTCCCCCTATTAATTCGAACACGGTGGAACCGAATGAAACGAAATTTATGTACAGAGGTAGCACTAGCAAAGGGCACCTCAGTGTCATGTTTTATATCGCCGCCATCTTGACTGAAACGTAATGGCGGCCACACGAATGTTCAAAGCTTAAATCAAATTACGATTAACCTAATAATCCGATCTCTACCAAATTTTTCAACTGCATACCTTTATGGAGGGAGCATCCTTTGACCAATCTAATGGGTCATTCGCCTAATAGTATGCGGATGGCGGCCATATTTGTGTCAAAATCGATTCCCCCTATTAATTCATACACGGTGAAACCGAATGGAACGAAATTTGGTACAGAGATAGCACTAGCAAAGGGCATCTCAGTGTCATGATTTATATCGCCGCCATATTGACAGAAACGTAATGGCGGCCACACAAATGTTTAAAGCTTAAATCAAATTACGACTAACATAACCATCCGATCTCTACCAAACTTTGCAACAACATACATTTAAGGAGGGAGCAAGCATGTGGTTTAACGTGACTGTTAATCTCGCGATCATGAGTCACGGGACCTCCTTTTTACGTGGAATCCGAAACACAGGACATGGCATTTCACGTGGAAAATCTCACATGCATTGACCGGGAATCGAACCCGGTCGGCCTTGGAAGGGAGCATCCATTGACCAATCTAATAGGCCATTAGCCTAATAGTTTGCGGATGACGGCCATCTTTATGTCAAAATTGATTCCCCCTATTAATTCGAACACGGTGGAACCGAATGAACGAAATTTGGTACAGAGGTAGCAGTAGCAAAGGGCACCTCAGTGTCATGTTTTATATCGCCGCCATCTTGACGGAAACGTAATGGCGGCCACACAAATGTTCAAAGCTTAAATCAAATTACGATTAGCCTAATCATCCGATCTCTAGCAAATTTAGCAACAACATACCTTTATGGAGGGAGCATTCTTTGACCAAACTAATAGGTCATCAGCCTAATATTTTGCGGATGGCGGCCATCTTTGTGTGAAAATCGATTCCCCTTATCAATTCGAACACGGTGAAACCGAATGGAACGACATTTGGTACAGAGGTAGCACTAGCAAAGGGCACCTCATATTCATGTTTAATATCCCTATAGCACGTTGTATTTCAACAAGCTACTACAACCAACATTTAATCATACTCCTTGAAAAGGACAAAGAGTTATAAAAATACCCATGCATTTAGGAGAAAGTAGGCTATATGTTCTTTACTGAACATCTTGTTTTTAATGATTAGTTTATATGCCGAGTATCACATCCACAAATGAAACCACTCGTGAAATATTGTTATTCAATGAAATGCAGGTTTAACCCCCTTAAGAACCCTTCAGAACCTGGATATACAAAAATCCTCTCTTAGTGGGCATTTGCGGTCCTTGAGGAAGCTGCATACCAAATATAATTCTAATCCGTTCGGTGGTTTCTGTGATTTCGTGATGAATGAATGAGTGAGTGAGTGAGTGAGTGGTATTTGACAAATATATAGTAGATAGTGTCAAGTTTTTGTTATGCTAAACTCGGTTGACAGTGCTGTGTGAACAGTTGAGTAACTACCGGGATTTCAAGTAAAGATCCTCATTTTCTATACCGGTAGTGCAGAGCGCAACTGGCATCCAGTCGGCCGTGTCTCGACTTGAGCAATGTTGCCATGGAAACTATCTGCCTTGCCATTCCTTTATGAGTATATTTTATGATTTGATTAGCCTGTGCTTGAGTGCAAAAGGGCCGAAATCAGAAGAATGAGAAAGACTGTCGAAAATTCATGTAGCCAGCGGTTCCTTCTGGGTCCTAAACTATGTGTATGCAAAATTTGGTTGAGATTGGTGGAACGGTGTAGATTTGTATACGGAACAGATCCACATACATACAGACTTTCACTTTTATATATAAGATTAAGCGAATGGCTCTTAGTGCCGGAAATGTCCGAGTACATGTTCGGCTCGCCAGAGGCTGTAGCTGCTTCGCTCCGGACACCCATGGGGTGAGCTACAAGTACCCTTCAATTTCAAGTAGTTCCAACTTTCACTACCAGATGTCACTGACACCTAGTTGTCAACGTTGGAATTTTGATAGAACGTTTCAAAGAAATCTAACCTGCAAATTTAGCTACACACAAGTTTAATTAGTGTAAGGTTCTTTTACATGCCATAAATCTATGACATAGGACCACCGCGACGACTTTACTTCCCCTCCGAAGGAAGGCATACCGAAGTATTTTAACACTCTTAAAAATCCCGACGACTTCGGCCGGGTTTGAACCCGCAATCTTTTGAAGCTTAGTATACTACAGACTACGCTAACGAAGCCGCTAATATACCAATAATATTGGTTTTACGTCCCTTTTAAATACTGCGGGGGCAGATGACCGCGCTGCTCCGCCTCATACAGCAACACTAACTAGCTGTACATCGTTGCTAAGATGGGCTCCATAACGCGTCATGGCGTGCCTCGCTCGGAAGTGATGGGCTGCATATCAGCTACGCTATACAGCATTTCCCGGAGCGGCTAGCTGGTGAACCATGTCTTAATTCCCCCTACAAATACAAACCGTTATAAAATAAGTGAATTAATTTACGTATTTCACAGCCATACAGCATAACCTTTTGATGTATAAGGATTACAACGCAACCAAGAACTACATTTTGCAACGACCCCGAGCCGAGAAAAAGTAACCTTACATAAATGATAACAACTTTCGTTCTTGAACACACAAAGTTTTGAAATTAATAAACCAGTTATACAACATTCCATTTTATATTGTGTTAAAATTTGGATTCGATCTGACGGCGGGTTTGTGAGATAATAATTCTTAAATGTGACGCATGATTGAAACACGCTTAAAAACGGGCACTTGCTGTCTTTCAACTGCGATAAAAAATATTAAAATATAAATTAAAAATTCCAAACTTACATGAACTAACGTAAAATAGAACGATGAAAATGATGATGTAATTGGATTTTATGTATGCCTATTGGTTACTTCACAAACAACCTTCAAACTCGAGTACACATATTTGGTCAACAGTAACTACTGTAACTAACTAGCTACTGCGGATGTTAGATCTCCGGGGTGCCGGGGTGTAGCCGAGAAAGGGAATGTTAAACATACCAGTAAATCTACTGGCCCGGCTTCCTAGCATTTGCGCACCCTCAAATGCCAACTAACTGTGCCAGGATTTGATCCTGCAACCTTCGACACAGCAGGCGATAACGTTACCGCTGTGCCATGCAGCCAGTGCAAAAACGTTTCAGTCGGTTTACATGTAGGCCTACTTATTTCCAATTATTTTAGCAGGTACATTAAGTGAAACAATTAACATGCGATTTATTCATATTTCCACAAAGAGTATTGAAATATTAGAAGCCTTTTTTCAGTGTTGCTTAAACTAAGTAAAGTTAATAGAATTACTTTTCAGTTGGTCAACACGAGTGTACTCAATTAGATTGGGCGGGGAGTTACAATTAACTTCAACGCCTAATGCCCAACGTGTGGAGAGCATTGAGTCAGCGCCAGATAAGTAGCATATTGTTTTAGATCCCTTATTTAGGGGTGGTAGGACCTAAAACGGAAGAGTTACTGTATTGATTTTGAATGGAGTGTCTAAAAGGGGGTAGCTGCCTTTGGAGGGGCAAGCTGACCAGTGTGGAGTGTTGTTTAGCGTTAGGAACTAGGGGGCGCTCCTATAAAGACTGTAAATGTGGTTTAAGGGATGTAGCCTTAGCACGCGGGTCGATGTACTAGTCGCCCAGCCGGCTACTTATTATATAATCACCTTGCTAGTGTCAGCGGTTCGGCACGCGCTTCACTTGAGCACGCGAGCCGCTGTGAGGAATACAATGACGTCTGAGTTGGCGTTATTACTACGGTGTGTCACGTCTGACTGTGACGGGAGTAAGGAAGGACGTTGGGACGTGAAGAAGAGTGTAGATCAGTAATGCAAGTGTAAGAAACTGACCAAGTGTTTATTGGTCAGCAATGAGTAACTGTTAGTCCCTTTTAAGGGATCTTGTGATGTTATAATGTGAGTACAAACTGTGGGTGTTAGGTTACAAAAGTAGGATTCTGAACACTGACTGACTGACTCACCTCGGTTGACACTGTCGTTAGCCTCCGGCTGTCTCGTCGAAGCACTGATGATGGAGAGATCCTCGTGACCCACTTAAGGCACCTTTTATACCTTTAGCCTCTGTTCTGTCAGCGCGTTGTGGCATAGTTGAACCAGTTTGTAGTATGTCGCTGTGTGTCATAATTACGCAAGGGTTGAGCTGCTTTATGGAGTAGCCAGCTGCCCTTATAGTATTGATGGATATTGGGTAGGCTTTTAAAGGGTTGCCTTTTATGAGATTTAGACAGATGATGGGGGGGATGATCTCTAAGGGGTGCATACCCCTTGGGTATTGTACAAGCCTCTTCCTCCATTTGGTCGCGTCCTCGCGACCGGGAAGGGCACTTGGGGTTGGGATGTTGTCGTAGTAGTTTTTGAATCCCCCTCGTCTCTTCTGGTGGTGGCGTCGTAAGCGTCGTCGTATGGAACGGGTGTCGTCGTGCAGAAGTGTAGGTGTGCGGTCAGCCCGTGTTCAGAGGGGAGGGTTATGGGGTGTACATAGATATATATGTATATAAATTTTACATTGCATGGTGAAATGTGCATTAACATTGTTGAATAAAGAAAATAATTGCTATTGAGGCACAATCGCCATTGCCGTTGTCGGCATAAAAAAGAAAAAAAAACATGGTTATACATGGTTACATAGTTGTGCAGGGAGGAAAAACCCAGGGCCGAACGGATGATTGCGTCGTCCGCCCTATCTTGGGGAAAAAGTGCTCCCTGCAATAAAGAAGATAGGAGAGAATAGAAAAAAAATGGGTGTTCCAGGGTATAATTTAAAGGAAATATTTAAAATGTATTTATTGGTGTGGGATAAAACGGAACACCCTGACAAATGGGGAAGTTAGAAGAGAGAAAAATGAAAGAAAACAATTCACAGACATTGGTTACGTGTTACCTTAGCAAACGAAACAAAACAAAACAAAAATAGAGACATCGTGTACACGTGAACTTGATAAACAGACAAAAATATATATAGTGTTTAATGTATTATGTTGCGATGCTGACATTTAGGAATTTCCATTGGAATAATTGCCCGTGGGCGCATGAATATGTATGTAGTTTACTCTTTAAAATTATGAACTACAATGACCTTATGTCTACTTAAGCGCGCTAAACCCTTATAATTCTAGTTTTTGTTTGGATCCTCGCGTGCACGCTACCTGTTTGTACGTACGCTTGCCGTATCACGGCTGATCCTATACGGCCACCTCTTGGCACGGTTGAGTGGTCGTACCGCTTGCAGTGTATTCTTAATACCTAGTCTGTGAAGCATCCTCTGTGGGTGAATGCTTGCACACTTGGCCATGAGGGTCGCCGCCACATGCCGGTTGCGCCCTCATCGCCGTAAGCTGCGTCGCATTTTGACGCTTCAAGTGTTTTTGTTTTATGCAGATCTGCCAGCAAGCCTGATGCCCCACAGGCATCATTCCTGCTGTGCAGATTATTGACGTGTAGCTGTAAAAAAAAAATGTAGTGAGTGTGTAAGTGAGAATGAATGTTAAATGGAGGTTAGTATGCACAGGTATAATACTACAATAAGGGGGCATTAAATAGCATGTTGCTGCTATCTGGCAGCAAAATCATAATTACACGTGTCATATTCTAGGTGACAATGCCTGCAAAAAAAAATGGAGAGGTTAACAAAACATTGAAATTCCCTATTCCATATGCCGCTTCCTGTGGCAGCGTTGCCACAGTCTGAAGCCCCTTTTTACCTGTGAAAAGAATGGCATGGTTATTATTACTCGATATATGGCCGGGCTTACCCTATATGGTGCCGTGACGTCATTTCCTAATGTGTTGTAGTATTGGGCTTACCCTGGCAACGAATTTGGGCCGCCAGGCGCCGAAATTTTACCCCAATATATGTATTAAAAAAAATTGTCCTAAATGTAAGACTATGCTACATTATAATAACTTATCATGAGTTATCGGACTTACCCTGATGACGGATTTGTGGGTCATCAGGCGCCGAACGGCGTTCTCTTATACTACTTATTCTACTTGTGGTATATATAAAAAAAAAACTACATCTAAGCCGAGAGGGTTGCCTTAATCTATTGCCGAAAGATGCTGTGCTGAATTGCAACAGTGTTCATTAAATTTGCTTAATCCTAGGTTGCGTGTCAAATGCAACCGTCTATAACTAAATTTGGCCTAGGACGATCGCCTGGGGCAATTAAATCCCCAGATCACCACCCGCACGAGCCCTGGAAACACCGGTTGTCTCCAGGTTCGCTGGATTCCGTCCCCTTAAGTCTAGTGTCGACGTCTATTACTAGGATTAATCTATCCGCGGGCGGCTTACGGTGCCACTAAGCTAACCGTTCCGCCCGCTGTAACTTCCTTGTCGTGCTCGTTTTGCCGTTCCGATTAGTCGTAGGTGAGCCGCCCACTTGGCTCCTGTGAGGGGCGCGCAATGCCCCATCTCTTAATGCCCTCTGACTGCCCGATGCGTCGTCATTTATGTGGGCATTGGACAGTGTGGTCCAATGGCATAATATCCTCCGGGAAGAAAGCGTCCGGGGAGTCCTCTTCGCCTGTGTCGGCCGCAATATTTGTATTCATGTGTCCTCCGGGAAGTGAGCGTCCGGGGAGTCCTCTTCGCCTTAATCGGCATTGCTGGGTTGGCCCACTGAACCCTTTTGAGTGCCCGCTATGCTACTCATTTAAGAACTCTGGCGACCCGTTGTCGTCCATTTACGTGGGCGCAGGACCGAATGAGCGCGTACATTCCATATATATATATTCATATTTCATTCTGCATTATTGATTACCGTCGTGGTCTTCACCTTCACCTCGCGGGGTAAGGACTTGTCGGATCTAGGATTGGTCCTGCTGAACCCTTGGATCCTGCTTCACTCCTGACGAATAGGAGTCTGACTCCCCGCCATGGAAGTCCTACTTACGTAAATTTAACTAACAGTCTAGTCATAATATGGTCGTCTCTAGGGATAGCTCCCGAGGCCGGCGCTGAGTGAGCTATTTCTCCCACCATCCTCAGAAAGTCACCCTGCAGATCTCGGCTTCGATGACCGTGACACATAGTGGGTGTAACGTTCTCCGACAAGGGGGATGGGCTAATATGCACCCCTAGATCTCGATGTTTGCCCGTGTCAGGTCCCGAATGCTTTGACCTTCCGTAGTTCGTCTGTTTGGTCAGGTCAGTGATTTGATGAGCCAACTGGGGTAAGGGTTGTCATTACCTACCCCAGTTCTGCCCCTAGTGTTGTGCTTTTGACCTTTGGCTAACGCCGGTATCATCAGCCAGGGTGTTTCAGATTCCCTTTTTTTTTTTTTTTAAATATAGGTGTAACCTGTGTAAAAAGTGTCAAATGTAAAATACTTCCAGTGTGGTGGGCTGGTAAAACCTCTACATACGTAGACTACTTTAGGCTACCTGTGCTATATCAGCTTCTCCAGCGATAATGCTCTTTTTTAACCTTGATGGAGGTGTTAGTAGGGTCTGTGGCGTCAGGTACCCTGTTATTGTGATCTGGGGGTAGTTATCTGTAGAGTGGGTTAAAGCAGGGTAGGAGGAGGTTGCGCACTTCCGAATTCCGCGTTAGTGGCGGCCTGGAACCGGTTTTTGTGCTGGGATGCTCCTACAGTGAGTGGAACGGGGCAGGTAATTCCCGGGGTTGCAAAAAATAAAATAAAAATCCATGCCGGTCTGATATCAATATCCCCTGGTGAATGGATGGGATATACATGCATGCGTCTGGATATGAGGCGTTTGCACTCATGTATGGATAGGTGTAGGTTGAGGCATAATACTAATATATTTCCCTCTCATGCGGGATGATTTAAATTTAAAAAAAATGGTTAGTATTTATTACTTATGGCCTCATCTCTCATATGGAGATGTGCATTACGCTTAGTTGGTGTTTGCCGATGCACCCCTCTCATTCAGGTGATAGCGGTGGGGCTCAAGGCGTAGCATGCCCTTTCTGTAAACACATGAAGTTTACCAACCCTTATGTATACTTTGTAGTGTAGTGTAGCTGTTCTGGTCGTGTTCATGTGTCTGCGTTGTTTATGTTTGGACGTGAAAAGGTTATGGGAAGGGAGTAGAGTGGGACGCTGTTAGCATGTTCTCTTGTCATCCTCCCTTGGTCCATGTTGGTTTTCTATCCGCGCTTTGGGATAGCGAAGCTTCACGACCTACTCTGGTCCGTTATAGGGCTAAGTCCTAGTCGCCTGGAATGATTTGTTTCGGGACTAGGGTCGCAAAAAGAAGTTGTTAAGGGGAGGTCCCGTTTCCTCAAAGTCCCTATGTTCGCCCCTGATTGGTGAGTGCGTTTGTGTGTGTGTGTGTGACTACGCTCCGCTACACCACGCGGACGCCTGGTCTGCTGTAGGGCTAAGTCCTACTGTGTATATTGTGTATGGGTAGGAAGCGCCCGTGGCCTGCCAACGTCTTTACGAACGTGCTACCCTGGGCCTGCGACAAGTTTTGGTCTGTGACGTCTGCTTGTTGATAAATGCTTTCGCAGTGTTGAAAAATGTATAGTGTTATGATTGTTCTGCATTTGTTTATTCATGGTCACTGCCACTACACAATCGCGTTTTGTCATCGACAGTGTTGCAAAGTGGCTAAGTCTGCAAGTCATCAGTTTGTGTGTGTAACTTCAGGCCGGGATTTTATGTAGGTTAACCACTGTTACGTGTTTTTCTGCACGTATGCCCGTGTGGTCATTGTGTTAAATTCCTGGCGGCCCGATGTGGTAATCCGCCCTGCTACTATTGCCGTTGTGTGGCCATTATTCCGTAAGACCGTTGTCTTACGAAATTTATATGTCTCTGTCTGGAAAGTCCATTTTCCCTGTCAAGTGTATTTCTGGAATTTTATGCCTGTCATTTGGCCGCAGGAATGTAGTATTATCTGTCTAAGCCGTTATATGGGCCAATTTTGGTGTGATTGGAAGGCCGTCTGCTTGTTTTTCCCTGGCGTGCAATTTTCTCTGGGGTTCGAACCCGTGTTCTATGTAATTCTCTGTGTTATATGTCTGCGTTGTTCATGTTCTGCGGGCATTCTGTCTGTATTTTGTTTGTGTTTCTCGTACCGAAAATACCGTTGTTTAGTTAGTTTTCGGTACGAGGTTTTTGTGTGTGGACATGGGTTCGAAGCCGGTTGTCTGTAAAGATTTGGTGGCCATTTCTGTGCCGCCTACACTATGGCAAATGGGCTGTGTGTTTTTCTATGCGCAACCCCTAGTATACCTTCCTGCGAGGAGTTTGCTTATTTTTGCCCTCTCCTCGTAGTGTAAATTTTGAAGATATAGGGTTCTTGGGTTGGCTATGAATGATTCCGTGCAGTGTGCTTTGGGAACTGTCGTCTGTAAGGCTCGCAGTTTATCACTGAGGTCTGCTTTACTGCTGAGTATGGTGGTGTCGGGTTGCAATGTCTTGCGCGCTCGCTTGTTTACTTGTTTCGATAACGCTGTGTATCCGAACATGTGTTCTTAATCAGCCTGCTTTCTGTTAGTGCTCTTCGCATTATAAAAAGGCAAGAGGGGAATTTTGTGGTTTAACGTGACCATTTCTGGAGATCATGTGCCACGGGATTTCCGTTTTACTTGGAATCCAAACCACAGGCCATGGCATTTCACTTCGGAAATCTCATATGCATTGGCCGTCTGTAAAAGAACCTTCCATTGACTACACTTGTGTCCCCGAGTGTTGTGTTATGTATACCTATGTATAAAATATATATATAGTTTATTTGGCCATTTTTCTTTCTTGGGCTAAATGTGTGAAACAAAAAAAAATTATTTATGCCCCGCTCTGAATTAAGAGAGCACATTGAAAGAAAATAATAGTAGGTGGCGTTAGTCTCTAAAAATTATGTCGTGAGCACTATGTTTTTGAAAAAAATGGTGATTGGGACCTGAGTGTAGTATTTACCATTTTGGTAACGTGAGTACTACCGTAATCTGGTTACGTCTCAGGGGAATCTACCGACACTGTCTAGTACACCTTAGGAAGGCCATTGCCAGACGTAACTGATACCCTTGTATCCACGTCACGAGCAAAGCCAGTGCACTGTGGGAGTCAAACCTGCCTATCAAAGTAATTGTAACTCACCAAAATGACAGTGTCTCATCCCGGTGTGCAATTGGGCTTTTTAGTTGGTTAAAGCACACCTCCCAATTTTTTTTTTTTTTTGAAACTAGTTTGAGATTCTTAATTCTTGCCATGCTTACGGTTTTCGCCCGCAACAAGAGAATCTGTCAAACTGTGGAACCATAACGTAGAACGTCTAGTCATTTCTACTTAGAAAGACTCCCTTAAGCTCTATGCTGTGATTTTATGCCTAAGTTGTGTTCAAAATATCTCTTTCCGGCCTTAAGCCTGATGGGCTTTCACTTGGCTTAGTGATGGCCTAATAGAAAGATGCCATGGTTCCCAAAAAAAAAACACAGAAGGATTTAAAATTACTCACTTCTAATTTGGCCATGTTGCCCTGTATATACATAAAATACGAGAAAGAAAAAAAAATGCGCAGGTTATGTTTACTATGTAATTGTCGGTCTATTTTCTGATATCTCCCGCGTGAAAGAACTTGTGTGGCCATTTATGATGGGGGAAGTGATGTTATTTTATTTCTTTGGCCTTGGTGGAAGTCGTTATCGTCTTTCGAGCTTCAGTGCTCAGAAAGGTGAAGGGTTTTGCCCTGTTACGATATTATAGGCCTCTGAAATCCATTGAGGTGTTTCTTTGCTGTTTTCCGGCGGAATTTCTAGCAAAGTAAGCCTTGCCCTACTTCCACCGTAGCGCGTGTTTCTAGGTCTAAGTGTACCTGTATTTAAGGGCGTTATTGCGCTTGGCGCTATCTTAGCAGATTTTGCGGGAGTGTATGTATGTTTGACTGCGAGGTTTTGTGGGGTGGGTAATAATACCTTTCCTAATCCCCGTGTATTGTATGGTAATGCCTGTTTAATCTGTATGTGCGTGTACCGTGCATCCTGAGGGACTAATGCCGGTGTTCGCCTCCGTTCTGGCAAATTTGCCCTTTGAACTGGCGGTGAGGGCCGCTTAAGTGCCTGTTTTTGTCCTGCCAATGTGGTGTCGTGTAGCCTGTCCGCTTTCTGGCCCGTGGCCACGGCAGACTCCTGCCACTGTGTTAGCCTATCTGTGTGAGTGTATGTAGGCTTTATATGTGGTAGGTCAGGCTCTACGTCGTCAGCCCATGACGAGGTTACCTCCTGTTGTCCCTCTGTCGTATTATGTGTGATTGAAGGTCCTGGCTTCAACTCCCTCTCGTTCATCCGGTCCGAGGGGATTGTTCTAGGCTCTTCCCCTCGGCTTGGCAAAATTGCCTTCCGATCCGGAGCTGAAGGACGTGTGTTTGTGTTAGGTTTATTTTGTAGTAAGTTGGAGCCTAACCTGACCGTCTTCTTGACTGTGGCCACGGTGAACTCCTTCCATTCTGTGGCAGTACGTGGCGAGAGGGACATCCTCGCAAATTGTCGAGTCAGCGTATCTACGCTTATGTCCTCTCTCGGGTGGGCTGATGGCCCTACCATGAACTCAAAAATGGCCTTATTGGCTTGGAGCTCACAGTATTCATCCCAAATTTGGGTGTACTGCCTATTGAGGCATATGGCCTGTTCAGCGACTTTGGTGTCCTGAGTCCCTATCCGTCTGTGTTCCGTGATGAGTGTTCCCCATTGTTGGAACATAAACTCGTGTCGACAGTGTAGTTGCCAGTGTGCTTTTATGACTTGTGTGCGGAGGGTGGGGATTTTCGCCCGAATCTTGCGATTTTTAGCACTGCGGAGTGGCCGGACAAGGGCTCTTATGATCCGCATGTACTGGGCGTGCAGGAGCTGCTGAAACCTTCTGAGGTAGTCCTGCCTAGTTTCAAAAACTCTGTGCCAGGCAATTAATTCCTGGTACTCCCCAATGCTCCTTAGCACAGCTAGGCGGTATAGGGGGGCCATGTTGAATGGAGTGTATGTGAAAAAATAATAAAAAAAAAATCTGTGCGTGTTTTGACAGTGTATTCTTATATTTCTCTGATTCTGTATGGGGCTGGGGGGTTGGTTTGTTAAGAATTTCCCCTTTGTAGCTAGTTTGGAGCACTCAAAAAAAAATATGGTGCTTTCTGTCTGGGGGAAAAAATTTTTCACTATCTGCTTGGCTTTTTGCGGTTCAGAGGGGGTCGTTTTGACTACGAGGGCTCGTTGGTTGAGTCCTGTTACTGCGCGTAGTACCCCGCCTCCACCATCTGTTTTAGATCCCTTATTTAGGGGTGGTAGGACCTAAAACGGAAGAGTTACTGTATTGATTTTGAATGGAGTGTCTAAAAGGGGGTAGCTGCCTTTGGAGGGGCAAGCTGACCAGTGTGGAGTGTTGTTTAGCGTTAGGAACTAGGGGGCGCTCCTATAAAGACTGTAAATGTGGTTTAAGGGATGTAGCCTTAGCACGCGGGTCGATGTACTAGTCGCCCAGCCGGCTACTTATTATATAATCACCTTGCTAGTGTCAGCGGTTCGGCACGCGCTTCACTTGAGCACGCGAGCCGCTGTGAGGAATACAATGACGTCTGAGTTGGCGTTATTACTACGGTGTGTCACGTCTGACTGTGACGGGAGTAAGGAAGGACGTTGGGACGTGAAGAAGAGTGTAGATCAGTAATGCAAGTGTAAGAAACTGACCAAGTGTTTATTGGTCAGCAATGAGTAACTGTTAGTCCCTTTTAAGGGATCTTGTGATGTTATAATGTGAGTACAAACTGTGGGTGTTAGGTTACAAAAGTAGGATTCTGAACACTGACTGACTGACTCACCTCGGTTGACACTGTCGTTAGCCTCCGGCTGTCTCGTCGAAGCACTGATGATGGAGAGATCCTCGTGACCCACTTAAGGCACCTTTTATACCTTTAGCCTCTGTTCTGTCAGCGCGTTGTGGCATAGTTGAACCAGTTTGTAGTATGTCGCTGTGTGTCATAATTACGCAAGGGTTGAGCTGCTTTATGGAGTAGCCAGCTGCCCTTATAGTATTGATGGATATTGGGTAGGCTTTTAAAGGGTTGCCTTTTATGAGATTTAGACAGATGATGGGGGGGATGATCTCTAAGGGGTGCATACCCCTTGGGTATTGTACAATATACCGTTAAACAACAGCGAATTGGGGATCACGGCGGTCATAGCTTGATTACATTCCCAACTGGCAAAATAAGAAATAAGACTTGTGGTGAAGTACTGTAGCCTGTCTCGTATCTCGTGAACAAGGATCAGTATTGAACAAAACATCGAATTTTCCTAGTGAAAACTTACCTTCTAGAAGAAGTCTTGCAGTAAATGTGTGCAATCTTTACTTGCGGGGAAACCTAAAACAAAAGGTATACAATCCGGAGGCTCTCGAGAACGAAATAACTGCTCCGATACGAAATATTAGTGCGTTTCACTGCGCTCGGATGGTTAAACCTCGAGAAATGTATATTTAAAAGTTTCAACTTCGCTTGGCCGCCATGTTCGTTTTGTACTTAATAGGTTTTTGAAAATTGCATAGGTAAACTTCCAATAGTGCCCTTTTTCACCGTACAAAATGTCAGGGTGATATCAGTAGGTTAATAGTTTCGGAGATATGAAATGCAGGTGAAATTTCGCACAACTGCCATGTTGAATCGGTGAGACGTATTAAATTTTTAAGGGCACGGTCAAGGTCGGACAAAATATTAATATGACCTTACCAAGTTTCAATGAAATAGCTCCAGACGTTTAGGTTTTATTAGAGGGAAACACACCCACATTCACACACACACACACGAACGAAAAGTGATCTAATAAGCCAATTTTTTCATGAATGAAAATAGGCTAAAAATTATGGGTTTACTAATAGGACGCGCGGATGTGGAAAAGTATCAGGAAAGTAGCCTTAAAAATTAGCCCCGAAGAAAATAAATGTATCGTTTGAAATATGTTGTAAAACATAAAAATTCAAAACTCGGAAATGTTTCAACATTTCGGTGCCCGTTGACTGTGTTATATACCATAATATGGAATTACAAGTGTAATACGACACAAGGTATCCTCTACTAGGTAGACAAATTACTGTAGTTCTGAGCGGATCCATTTTGTTCAGTGAGAGGTGACACAAAATTACAACTGCGGTACATTCCAAGCCAACATCATAATCAAATACGGCGGCTTCGGTGGCGTAGTTGGTAGCATGCTGAGCTTCTATGTCCAAGGTCGCGGGTTCAAACCAGCCGAAGTTGTCGGATTTTTTATGGGCGTAAGGGGGCTGATACACCTGGAAATATGATTTTTTTTTCATTGTTTGTTTTTGATCTCGAATGAAAGAATAACCATTTCTTTATCTAAATCTGAAGTTTTATAGCGAAATTTCCAATTTTGAATGAGATATTACGATTTAAATCCATGCATGTACTGAACTGTCAGCTGAGTGTTATGTGTAAGTGGAAATGTACGGTATATAAAATGTTTAGAGCCATTTTCCCAAAAAAATAATTTTTTCACACAAAAAAAAACAATAACTCAAGAACTAATGGTCCAAAATGCATGAAATTTGGAATTCCCCTTGTTGGAACTACGTTATAGAGGTTGAACCTCAATTATTGAATTCCTTTGAGAAATATGCTCAGTGCATCTGAAACACCATGTGAAATTCTTAATTCTTTTCAATATTCAAATGAAATACCTATAAAAGGGTAACTTACTCTTCCATTAAGTTCATAGAGGACTAACCTGGGTGATTTAGTGTTGTCTTTAAGGAAAAAAATTGTTGATGCCAATCACATTGATAGTTTTCGAGAAATGATGTTTTTTGTAACATTCAAATAATATTTTTTAATATCTTAATATGCAAATTTTAATACACTTGTACTTACTGAATTTTAAAACTTTATACATCAAATAAAAGCCCAGCATTTGTACTATAAGTGTACAAAGTTTAATTCAAATCCCTGTTATGGTTCCATAGATATAGAGTAATTTACAAAATGAATGCATTCTAGGTGTATCAGCCCCCTTATATCCCTCAGTATGCCTTCCTTGGGAGGGGAATTAAAGCCGGCTGTCCCATGTCATAGATTTGTAGCATGATAAAGAACCTTCCTCTAATTACACTTGTGTGAAACTAAATTATAGGTTAGATTTGACTAACGCTCTTAGGTTCCAACGTTCGTCACCAGGAGCCGACTGTGGTGGCATCTAGTAACCAAGTTCAGAACTAGTTGGTCTTTGATGGTGGCGTTTGGTAGCAAAAGTTGGAACTACTTAAAAATCAAATGTCAGTAGTCCTTATTGTACTTGAATTAAAAACATATAACACACACTATTACAGTCATCGCAATTAACACCGGTTATCAGACAGATTCTTCACACACCCAAAGTACACGGGGCTTCATGACCACGTTGTCGCAGCCCCTTAACTGAGGAACCAGCCAACCAAGATCATAATTAAACGCAAAGGTGTACAGGCCTATTTCACAAAACTCAAGCTCCTAAACCAGAGGGAGTTAGAAGATGTGGTTTGTACCAAAATCTTCCAAATCGTCACAATCGTACAGGTTTCGGTGGCGTAGTTGGTAGCATGCTGAGCTTCTATGCCCAAGATCGCGGGTTCAAATCCGGTGGAAGCCGTCGGATTTTTTAAGAGCGTTAAAAATCCTTCAGAATGCCTTCCTTCGGAGGGGAAGTAAAGCCGGCGGTCGCATGTCATAGATTAATGGCATGTAAAAGATCCTTCCACAGACTTAACTTGTGTGAAGCTAAATTGTTATGTTAGATTTCGTCGTGACGCTCTATCAAAGTTCCAACGTTCACCACTAGGTATCATTGATATCTGGTAGCAACGTTGGAACTACTTGAAATTGAACGGAAGGGTGTCCGCTGGAAGTAGATACAGATTCAGGCGATCCGAACATGTCCTCGGACACTCCCGGCATAAAAGTCATACGATAAATGAATAATAGTAGTCTATCGGAAAAAAATCTTGCAAAGTCAACGAAATATATTTATTTGTTTATAAAGCGTGTTTAAACGAATAAGTATGACGATAGTCCCCTCCAGGACTTCATGGCATCCAGCCCGCACAACATTAAAGCCAGGCGGGTGGATTACCACAGGCTCTTTATTATTAGGGCCAGAACTGTGAGTTGTTATGGTCTTCTAGCATTTCTAGTGGGGCTGCCACTCGTTTTTCTCCCCTCTAGTTTGCAGTTGCCCACAACTGATCCTGCTCTTGAAACATTCTTCCTGGATGGCTTCAAATCCACCTTCAACCTACAGGACACACCTGCCTCCACATTCTTCCTCGAAGAGAGAAGAGAAAGGGCACGGCAGATTCCAGCGGATATCTACTCCACGGAAGCACTACAGACAGATACATGGGAAGGTCCAAACTTCGAGCTCAGACATGTATATACAAGATTCGCCGCCCACGGCTTTCACTGGAAGATCTGCATGACTGACGGCCATCACACACCGAATGACAACCGCAAATAATGCTAACTGTGTGGATTGATATGCACGCAGTACCACCTGAAGAATTGCTCTAAAAGGACAATTACACTCGCCAATTACGCCAAAGACCTATAAATTCATGTAAACACGTCTTAAGTGCACATTGTGCTTTGTAAATAATAAATGAATTTATTATTGGGGATTAGTATTCGTAGTAATAGGCCTATATTAAAAATGCCAGAATAACTTTGATCCTCGATATGTAGCCATGCGTGTTAAATTGGTCACTGCTGCAAAAAATTAGGGAAATCGGAGGTTTAAAATTCGGCGCTGACAGCAGCTAACCTAAGTGTGGATATTTCCTGGGTTTTCCACACTCACTCCAGGAAAATGTGGAGATAGTACCTTTTTTCAAGTCCTAGGGTACGTACTCCATTCTCGACCCCAATAATTTCATTTCACACACCACTACAGTCACCACTGACACAGGTTATCAGACAAATTAAACACACGCCCAAGTACACGGGGCTGATACAAAAACACAAAGCATAAAGCAAAATTCAAAGGCAAAAGCCGAAAACAAACACAAAACCAAGGACAAAAAGCACAAAACAATAATCAAAATTCAAAAACAAATGCAAGTGTGTGCAAACAAACACAGAACCAAAAATAAAGGACTCAAAGAAAAAACAAAAACCAAAACAAAAAGCAAAAACAGAAAACAAACACAGAAACAAATGCAAATACGAAGAACCCAAAACAAAAAACAAAAATCACAAAGCAAAATCAAAATTCAAAAACAAAAGCAAGTGCAATAAACAAATATAGAACCAAAAACAAAAGGCACAAGGAAAAGGCAAAAACCAAAAACAAAAGCAAAAACACTTACACATATACAAAATGAAGTCCATCAAAGAATGGTACGAATACGATTACGTTTGTCTGGAAGAAAACAGTCTTCTGCAAATAATTATTCATACATTACCGGACCAGTAATTTACAAATAAAGGAAAAATCTCACTTAACTTGATGTCGAGTATTAAATAGTTAACCTAAATACGAACACGGGGTCACTTCACTGATCACTCACTTCGTGGTTCCTGTACAGGTTTACATTATTCACAAAAATAATCTACAATCTAACGTTGAGCTGTTGCTTTAATGTTTAAACTACCCGGAAAGTAAAGTCCCAGGCCACTGAAATGAACTAACAACAAGAACTGCAATAATATTCCGAGGCAAGAAATTATAGAATTCTCTCTAAACAAAAAGTTCCGTGTCGAACTAAAGAGCCTACTTTTCTTAAAATTAAGATTCATGCCAATGATTAATCTACAGTATATGAACCTATCTAGAATAATGACGAAATTAAGTTGGTAATATCGAAATGTCCAATTAGATCGAAATATACCTGGTATAATGTAGCCTAAGAGAGCACTACAGTTGGCAGCCCTGGTGACAGAATATATTCTTAGTTCCATCTCTTGGTTGAAGTCCAATAGACGTTACATGCAGTCAGACATTGGATCTATCATCACGCGTAAAAGCATGTTGGCAACAATGTCATGCGTGTGCTGGTCAGAAATAATCTGAAATATTATGATATCTTATTGTTCCAATTTTGGACGAAATCCTTTTGTTAGTGGAGAAGTTACATGTGTTTTAAAATTGGACCTATCAGCAGGTATAGAATCATATAGGCAGCACTGACGTATATGAATTACTCCAAATTAATCTAGAATGTCAGGTGCTATACGTGTGCAAAGTATAGAGCTGTTGGCTTGCATACTTTCTGATATATTGATATTAGGGTAAAATAAAATTTGGGCAGCATTTATTAACAGTTGGCAGCCCTGATGGCTCTTAAGAATAGGCTCAGTCATATGTGTTTCTGTACACACATTACATACAAAATTTGGTTGAAATCCAATTGATAGTGTAGAAGTTATATGCATTTAAATCTTTAACCTATCAGAAGGCTTAAAATTATTTGGTGACACTGCCATGAATGGCCTTCGGGAAATTAAACTGAAATAGTATTATCTACATGTGTGCCAATTTTGGAATAGCTCCCATGCATACCTTCCAAGATATCCAACATGGAGCTCAAATTTCTAGTGCGTATTTTCAGCAGTTGGTAGCACTGACATAATTTTCAAATATGGGATTAAGATATTCCGGTATACATCTTTACTCATACTAAATTTGGTTTCGATTGCTGCAGCCGTTTAGGAGTTGATAGGGGGTGGGGGGAGGGGGAACTACACACACAGCAAGACAGACAGACAGACAGACACACATTTGCCCGGATCGATCTCATAAGTCTACTTTTTCCTCATTTTTGCAAAATGAGAAAAGTAGGCTAAAAATGTGTAGCCTATATAGGCCTATTAGATTTACTCGTTTTCATAGTTTTACGTAGCTAAATGGCGGTTCACCAATTACTGATGCATTTGCTGTATCATATCCTTTAAAATAAATGAACACATATTTGTTAAACCATAATGATATTTAACAGAGGCATATTATAAACATGGTCAGTATATGTTAGACTTAATTACACACACACAGGTTAGTATACAGAAGGGCTATTGACACACATTTGTATGAGCTTTCCCCCCACAAAAGTGACAAAAAGCCATTTTAACCGAGTCCTATCTAATTATGTATGTAGAAAACACACACAAGAATTAGAGAATGTGATCATATAGGGTGCTTTTTAATTGCTAACGATAATTATAATTTCTACGTGTTTTTAATTACACTACAGTGGATTACAGCTTATGAAAGAAATTGAAGAACATTAATCCTACCTTGTATTTCTCCTTGCCACTCTTTTCATGTGTTCAAACCCTCTTCCTCGCTTCTACACTCAGGTAAACATTAACTTGATGAATTAATAACTTACGTGTTTTCCTCATTAATTATTTCATATGTGTATGCTAACCATGATACAGTTTGCCGAGTACAAATTTAATACTAATATAGTGGATCTTAAAGTCAGTTTTAGTAATTAAAACTTCGTACCGGAAGTCACTGGGAGGTTTTTATTGCTTAGGGGCTTTAAAAAATGTATGTTCCTGAGAGGTACACAATTGACGCCAGCCCAACTAAGCTACAGTACTGTACCGTATATGCACAGAATTACTCACCTTTAATGGAAAATAAACACTGTTTGTTGGTGGGCTGACCATATGTGGCGTAATAACGGTTGCGTATTCATTACATGACGTACAGTACACAGTATCATAAATTGAATTAATTGATTTTCGTTTTAATTATCCTGGCAAGATCGAGTCTTAGTGGCTTTCTCTTACATCTAACCACATTTTTGGAAGGAAGGAAGGAAGGAAGGAAAGAAGTTGGTAGTTTTACGTGACCGTTAATCTCGCGATTAAGAAGCACGGGACCTCCTTTTCACTTAGAGCTCTGTAGTAAAAGAAAACAATCAATCAAAGACTATGCAAGAAGTATAACAAAATTTTCACTCGCCAAATCAATACTTTACTTTACTTTATTAAAAATACTATAGGTACATGTTTCGGAAACTTGATATGTTTCCTTCTTCGGCCCATATGTTGGTGTGAAACATCATATGACATCGAAATCCTAACCAAAAATAAACATACAATTCGTACTTTTTCTCTTGTTCTTCTTTTGTTGAGCCTGTGTCATTAGACATATTAATGTCAACCATGGAATAAGCACTTATTATTTGAAGTGATGAATGAGTTACGTGGAAACGTTAAATATGAATTCCTTGTAAGGATGATTGGGTGTGGCGTCAAGAAATTTTGATCAAGTCAGGATATATGTAGGAATTAATCTATTACCGCGGGGGTTGAGGCGGCAGTTTTTTTTTTTGTTATTTAAATGATCTGCTAATGTATCAAATAATACGTTAGTCTCAAAGTTAATCTCGTTCAGATTATTGCATTCATTAGATCTCTGATGAGTGTTGATATGATTATTTTCCAAAACATTAAGACTATGCAATGCAATTCAAAGCGCCAGAGCGCAATTTTAGTGTAGCCTACATGTTCATTATTAGTTTTCAATGGGTATCTGGCTGCAATAAAAGAAGCTTGGCATAATCGAGGATGATCTTGAGAAGATCTGCTTGGGCATTTTGAGAGCTTCAATCAACATGCTACATAACCATTTATATGGTATATCGTAATGAATTATGTACTGTAGAACCAACAATGTACCTACACTGTAGATTATTCTGGACCTTTAAGGTCTCCCGGAATACCGGGCGGATGTCCTTCAGGAAATATATATATATATATTTATTGAAATTTTATTCAAATTGTGTTGTGTGGAATGATAATAATAATAATAATAATAATAATAATAATAATATCGTATGGCCTCGGGTGCCTGGTGCAAGCTTTGTTAATTGACACCCAGAGGGTAGCTTGCATGTCGAATTTCGTCGTTCCTTTGAACGCTATGAAAGTCAAAGAGGTTAGATATCTAAACTCCTTGACACTACAGCGCTTTCAAGTAGAGAATGGAGGAACTTTGTGTTGGCGGAAAATCCCGAGCTTAATTTTGCCATTGAACACGGCCTACTGAATTCAAATGGGTTCTTTAACATGCCAACAACGTATGACATGAGTATCGTGATTTTTGTTGCCTTCAAAAATCACTTACCATGGCCAGGGGCGAACCTGCAATCTTGGGGTTGGTAGTCCGACACTATAACCACTCACCCACCGTGGCAAGCTTGTGGAATGATGATAATGGTAATATTTTCAACAGCGAATGTGAAATTTGAAACAATATATAATATTGAACAACAACAATAGCATCTGGGCACCCTAATATTTTAGTCAGGAGCCGCCACTGATAGTAGATGATATTCCAATCTTCCACAAGCTTAACGTCAAACGTGGAGCTCTGAAGTGATGTTGGTCTAAGACACCCAGAAATAATCCTGGCAGTCTCATTCAGAGCTATTGAACCCTTATCATTGTGTCCAATAATAATGTTTCATATTATTAAAATTGCTGGAAATACTAAATACATGATATGCTGGATATTTGAGTAAAATTGATGTAGCAAGCAAACTGGACTTGGCAAGATGGGCTATGTGCTGGGTGGAAGCTACCGACAGTTTCACAACCAATGCTATTCTTATTCTTCTGAGAAAATCAGGTATGACGCTGAGGCGTACGTGACTATCGACAGGCCACGATGCCTGGTCCACGGCAAGGAGTGAGAGAGAGGAGAAGTGTCGAGACGTCAAAATAAAGGCGGGATTTGTAAGTTCAGAACCCCGACGCCAACTTAACTGACGAATGAGAAAACAGGACGCCAGAACATAGCATCAGTGTGTTTTGCGCGCCAATCGGTTATAAAAAGATCTGGCGATCGGTTTGCGTGTTCGGCGGCAGATTCACGACCTGTGAGAAATTACAAGCTTATGAGAGGTCACACATAATTATAGGCCAAATATTAAACAATTTTAGGAGCTATTTCTCCCTCCATGGGAACTTTTAGGCTTTCTGTATATAAACAAATGTCTGAGATGAACCGGGGCACTCCTAATTATTCTTCGAAAGTCAATTTAAGATGTCCGTATGACGGTCTATGTTTAAATTCTAGTTGTGTGTCGACAACTAAGTTATAAATGTCATAAATTGTGAGATGGCAATTAGCCATAAATAGGGAAAGTCTACGATTCTGCATAGGACTATATAAGGAAATAAAATACTCATAAAGCAGATAGAACAGTTTTAAAACTTAAATTTAGTTGTGTTTTAACAGCGGCAAGATGACGACCATGGAAAGAAGGCAACAAGTTTCATCCTCCATCACCATGAGTGTTATGGGCTTAAGGCCTAATGGTGGGAGATGACGAGGCGGGAGGCCTCTGGAAAGTGGTTTAAGTGATGAGTATTAAAAAATTGATTTATTGATTTTGGACGAGGGGAATCGCGAGAGATGTGTGGAACTTTGTACAGATTTTATTTGTGTGGTTTAATTTAAATTTAGGGTTTGATTTCTTAACTGACATGCGTGTAGTAATTTTGGCATTGCGTGACAATTATGTTGTACAGTAAATTTGTAACTTAAATGTTGTCCTTATGTATACGTAATTTTATAGCGATATGGCCGCATATGATTAACGTATCAATCGAAAGTGTAGCCATGAATGAGAACCTAGGAACGACAATGATAAATGGACTGAATTAATGTTAATGTAAAACAAAACTAGACGTTGGGGGAAAATTAGTATTTTATTTGCTTTTATAACTCGGGCTAATTCTGATTCCAGTAATTAATTCTTTACTTTCATTTGGACAAGTTGTGTGTCATTTATCTGAAGGGTGTGCTGGTTCATATGCTGCGACGAGATCTTCGAGGGTGTGCCACGTATTCGTGGGTGTAAGTGTGATGGCGAGGAAAGGTAAAGCCTGTCCTTGACTGTAATAATCATTCCGGCAAATTAGTTACCCTTGGGGCTGAGTTTGACCTGGAGATGTGTTCTTGAAAATCCCTGAGAGGATGTTATGAGATAATGTGATATTTTGTATTTACGCGTTTAACAGGTAACGATTGGCAAAGGTCGCTGGAAGCTGGCTATGGGCCAGAATCTATATTTAGCGTGGCACACATTTCTACGATGGGGGAAGGAATCAGCCACTTACTCCGATATGCGATAACAGACCCGGCTGTCTCCAGCTCTGTTATGACACGTAAATATTTGCTTTAAAGCCTGATGAGTTAAGGTTATTTTATTTGGTTTAATTTGGGGAGTTGCCATGTTGTGGATCCAAGGGTTTTTATCATGACTACGACTTAGTTGTTCATTGTTTAAACGCCAAATTTCCTGGCGTGAATTTAAAATTTGTATTTGTTGTTGGCTCTTATTTCAAGTATTCATTATAAATATAATTTGGCAATCGGCCAAACTTGTTCATGTCACGTTGTGCTTTCCTAGTGTTTGAGGTATAAGACGGTTATTCCGCAGCCCTTATTTTAAATAATACACACGTGTATTTGGTTGTGGTAATCTAAGGTTAGAGCATGTCAGTAGTGTATTTAAATATGTAATTGTTGTTGCCACCTTTCCGTAATTCGTCTTCGTAGTACGAAGTTCGTTCCCGAACCGACTGTTTTGGTCGGAAACGAGCGCCCGTCAAAGTGCTCATTACTTGAACTAGTCTTAAAACGCGTGTCGCTCATAAATATTAAATTCTTGTACTATTTTGATTTGTTGTTATTTTTGGATCCTGTGATCCGTTTTCCTTTGTTACTTTGAATTAAGTGACATTGCAGCCACAACGCTTGTTTGACAGCTGTCATGCCGTGTTATCATGGTACGTCAGACTAGTCAGTGTCAGATCTGTTCACGTGCGAGTGAACTAATTTAAGGGTGGTTTATTGTTAAGTGTTTTATGTTTGATTCAGTTATTAAATTTCATTTGTTAGTAGATCCTGTTGTTTTCTTGGCTTTGTAATAATTAGTTAACCTTATGAACCCTGGAAGTTATTTTGATAGCATGAAATCTCAAAATCACATTCACAAGAATCCATTACGACCCCGAAACCTCGAATCTTGTATACATACTATTATCCAAGGGTATATAAGAGTTACTTTGGCTTCCGAAGGTGTGGCATTTTGTGTTTTAGAGTAAAAAATAGATCACCGGCATGTGATAAGTTTATTAACGTAAGTTAGGCGAAGATAGTACCGCCGAATGTTTCAAAATATAAAGTCATGGAGTTTGCAGTAAAGTAAATGTGGAACAAGTTAAGTGTTTGAACTTTGATTAAAATTAGAACAAACTGTTCCAGGCGCCCAATAAAATTAAATTAGCTTTGTGTAGATAAGCCAAACTCGAAGAATTATTTGACAGGAAGGTTAGACCTTAAAAACTAATTAATACTCTATTAATTGTTAAAAAATTGTAAATGAAGTAAGGCCAGGAAGATTATAACTGAATCAAAGGGTTAAAAATTTATGGAATAATAAGTAAATTATACTCAGTGATGCTAAAGTTTGTGGGAGTAATTTAAAGTAAATGAACTAAGTATGTAAAGGGTTAATGTGTGTATATTTAATATATGTGAGCCCGCGTATCCAGGGCTCCGCCCTTATGTCATTTCCCTATGTCTCAAATATATTATTGTTGTGATGGCAACTCTGGGAGAAATCCGCGAAGTGATTGAACTAGCATCCGCTCGTACGCGAGAACAACTTAGTGAGATGAGAAAGGACATAACCAATGAAATACAGACACAGTTAGCGGCGAATAATGAAGAAACGCAGACACATTTAACGACTATAAATAAACAATCGGCAGAAATGCAGACACATTTAGCGGCAAATAGTGTAGAAATGCAGACACAGTTAACGGCAAATAGTGAAAAAATGCAGACACAGTTAGCTGATATAAATATGCAATCGGAAGAAATACAGACACAGTTAAATACAAAACTATCTAAAGTTAACGAGAATATAAATCAGAAAATCGCTACACAAAACATTCTGGTTAGTGAGCAATTACATAGGCAGTCTGAGAAAAACAATGAAATGTTAAACGCACAAGACGAAAGGAACACTCAAAATCTAGCTGCGCTAACGGTAGAAATCAAAAAGCACACAAAAGAACAGCTAATCCAATTAGCAAAGGACGTTAGCACTAACAATACCAAACAATTAGGAATAATAAAAGGTATCGAAGATTCGTTTAAAAAGGAAATAAAAGGAATGGATGAGACTGTTATGGCAAAACTAGCACAAATCGATCAAGCGTGTTTGACCAACTCATCTGAGATTAAAGAAGCACACACAAACTTAGAAAAAAGGTTTGAGAAGATCGAACAAGGGACACAGGGTATGCAAGATCAGATAATTACAGTAGATAACAATATCACGGGCTTAGTGACGGAACTCAACAAATTAGAAATACAATCAATTGAGAAATGGAAAAAGTTAGAAATTGAACAGGAAGAAATTAAACAAACATTAGAGCAGAACAACATTTCTCTGGGAGAAAGGATAGATAAACTCGAAGATAATCAGGAGGCTAGTCAACAGGAAGTCGAAAAGCACATTGATAAATTGAAGGATACTATGAGAAGAGATTGGACCAAGATGAGCGCTGATTCGAAAGATGAACGGCTCGCAGTAAGCAAGAAGCTAGGGGAAAATAACGCGAAAATACAGGCGTTAGAAGAAAATATGAAGTTAAGATTTCAAATTCAAGAGGACCGCATGATAAAATCGGAATTGCAGTCATTTGGACATAATACGATGTTTGCGACACTAATGGAAAAGGGGAAAGGGGAGAATACGGAAAGAGAGCACACAGTAGACAGCCACGAGCTTGGGCAAAGTCCAAGAACGATAGACACGCAAGCATTCCAGAATTATGAGGGTCGTAGCTCGACACCTCAAAACACACAACTTCCCACGCAAGTTATACAAGTCATCCGTGGAAACGAATTTAAACCGAATAAGTTTTTACCAGAGAGCGGAGGGACACCTAAAGCTTTCTTGAGAGAACTGACAGAATAATTTTCGGACCAAAATGTTAGCTCAACGCGACAATTAAGAATGGTTGAAAAATTTTAGGCGGGCTCAGCACATTTAAATCAATGGAAGGGTTCCAGAAGGCCTTCCTAAGCAAATACTGGAGTGGGTCATATCAACAAAGCTTGCGAATGGACTTATACTCGCGCAAATACCATTCCACGCATCAGACAAAATATGCAGATTTTTTCGCCATGCAACTAGTCAAATTGCAGGATCTTGATAATCCCCCAAGCGAAATGGAGCTAATAACTACTATAGGAAAACAGATGCCTATTAGCGTTCAGCAATTCTTGGTGGCGGCAAATATTACGACCGTGGTCCAGGCAGAGGAGATATTGAGGAGGATAGATGAAACTACTAATTACATCAACCCGAGAGAGAAGAGACAGATAGAGTTAGTTAATGCAGTCGAAGTAGTCAAGACACCGAACAAAAACACGAGGTCGCAAGCTACAAACACTGGGGATAATCAAAGACGGCAGAACACAGAAGAATACGAGCCGAGATCTCTACCGAGATACGAAAATAGGAACAACAACCATTACAATCAGGAAGAAACTAACCGCTACCGGAACACAAACAATCAGCAGTGGCGAGATAATAGGAGATACCAAACGTCATACAATAGGAATAATAATAATAACGCACCTTATAATCAGGGATGGCGTGGAGGACACTATAATCAACAATACAGGCCCAGGGACAATAGGCGTTAGAACCAACAACATAACGCACAAGATAACCAACGGTTTAACGAGCAATCAGGTCCAAGGGAGGACCGAAGAAATTGGAACGAGAGACACGCTGACCCGCAACAGTACCTGGAGAATCCACGTAACATAGAGGGAAACAATAAGGATAAATGGGAAAGAGCAATAGATCGGCGGAAGAATCCCGACACCCACGAGGAGGAAAACGGAACACATCAAATGTTGGAGGCCATGCATGTAGAAACCCAGAGATATTTGGAGGAGCTGCATGGAGAAGAAGAAAATAGAGCAGCCGACAATAGGAAACAGAATAATAGCAGGAGAGATTCGCAGGCCGTGTCAGTCAAAGGTCTTGAAATATGGTGAAAAAAATTATCGTACGGGAATCGGAGAAGAAGAAGGGAGAAGGAAGAAGATGGCAACGCGGGGAAAAGAAGGAGATGACATCACGGTAGAATGGAGAAAAGACAGGAGCGGCTTAAGGAAGTTCGACTAGGGGTTACGAATTTAGGTAACAACGCCTACAGAGTCCGGGAGGTGAGCACAGGAAACATGGCAGTGTATAATATTTCAAACTTAAAAATTGTATCATCAGAGAGAGCCATACGAACCGAGAAATAATGTTACTGCAGCAAATTAAACATTCGCGTGATAGCATACAACAAAAGATACGGGGGTACACTAGTAGTGAATGCGCTCGAAAGACAGCCCTGAAGTGTTTACAAATTCAGGCGGAAGTTGTAAATGAGCAATGTTGATGTTTTGAAAGAGTGAGAGGGGAGACGAGTAGCGAGGAGAGAGGCCGGAGGGCACAAGCGTACAGGAATTTCCAAATGAGTTTGGAGCGAGACGGCTATTGAAACAGACTGAGGCGGACAGTCATTATATTTTGAGGGTGACCAGCAACTTCAAATTTGAGCCAGAAAAGTTAAGGGTGTGAAATTCGACTCCATACTGAGTTCGAATTTCATCAACTAGGGGTCAGATGAACCCTTATCATTGTGTCCAATAATAATGTTTCATATTATTAAAATTGCTGGAAATACTAAATACATGATATGCTGGATATTTGAGTAAAATTGATGTAGCAAGCAAACTGGACTTGGCAAGATGGGCTACGTGCTGGGTGGAAGCTACCGACAGTTTTACAACCAATGCTATTCTTATTCTTCTGAGAAAATCAGGTATGACGCTGAGGCGTACGTGACTATCGACAGGCCACGATCCTTGGTCCACGGCAAGGAGTGAGAGAGAGGAGATGTGTCGTGACGTCAAAATAAGGGCGGGAGTTGTAAGGTCAGAACCCCGACGCCAACTTAACTGACGAATGAGAAAACAGGACGCCAGAACATAGCATCAGTGTGTTTTGCGCGCCAATCGGTTATAAAAAGATCTAGCGATCGGTTTGCGTGTTCGGCGGCAGATTCGCGACCTGTGAGAAATTACAAGCTTTTTGAGAGGTCACACATAATTATAGGCCAAATATTAAACATTTTTAGGAGCTATTTCTCCCTCCATGGGAACTTTTAGGCTTTCTGTATATAAACAAATGTCTGAGATGAACCGGGGCACTTCTAATTATTCTTCGACAGTCAATTTAAGACGTCCATTTGACGGTCTATCTTTAAATTCTAGTTGTGTGTCGACAACTAAGTTTTAAATGTCATAAATTGTGAGATGGCAATTAGCCATAAATAGGGAAAGTCTACGATTCTGCATAGGACTATATGAGGAAATAAAATACTCATAAAGCAGATAGAACAGTTTTAAAACTTTAATTTAGTTGTGTTTTAACAGCGGCAAGATGACGACCATGGAAAGAAGGCAACAAGTTTCATCCTCCATCACCATGAGTGTTATGGGCTATAGGCATAATGGTGGGAGATGACGAGGCGGGAGGCCTCTGGAAAGCGGTTTAAGTAATGAGTATTAAAAATTGATTTATTGATTTTGGACGAGGGGAATCGCGAGAGATGTGTGGAACTTTGTACAGATTTTATTTGTGTGGTTTAATTTAAATTTAGGGTTTGATTTCTTAACTGACATGCGTGTAGTAATTTTGGCATTGCGTGACAATTATGTTGTACAGTAAATTTGTAACTTAAATGTTGTCCTTATGTATACGTAATATTATAGCGATACGGCCGCACATGATTAACGTATCAATCGAAAGTGTAGCCATGAATGAGAACCTAGGAACGACAATGATAAATGGACTGGATTCATGATAATGTAAAACAAAACTAGAAGTGGGGGAAAATTAGTATTTTATTTGCTCTTATAACTCGGGCTAATTCTGATTCCAGTAATTAATTCTTTATTTTCATTTGGACAAGTTGTGTGTCATTTATCTGAAGGGTGTGCTGGTTCATATGCTGCGACGAGATCTTCGAGAGTGTGCCACGTATTTTTGGGTGTAAGTGTGATGGCGAGGAAAGGTAAAGCCTGTCCTTGACTGTAATAATCTTTCCGGCAAATTAGTTACCCTTGGGGCTAAGTTTGACCTGGAGATGTGTTCTTGAAAATCCCTGAGAGGATGTTTTGAGATAATGTGATATTTTGTATTTACGCGTTTAACAGGTGACGATTGGCAAAGGTCGCTGGAAGCTGGCTATGGGCCAGAATCTATATTTAGCGTGGCACACATTTCTACGATGGGGGAAGGAATCAGCCACTTACTCCGATATGCGATAACAGACCCGGCTGTCTCCAGCTCTGTTATGACACGTAAATATTTGCTTTAAAGCCTGATGAGTTAAGGTTATTTTATTTGGTTTAATTTGGGGAGTTGCCATGTTGTGGATCCAAGGGTTTTTATCATGACTACGACTTAGTTGTTCATTGTTTAAACGCCAAATTTCCTGGCGTGAATTTAAAATTTGTATTTGTTGTTGGCTCTTATTTCAAGTATTCATTATAAATATAATTTGGCAATCGGCCAAACTTGTTCATGTCACGTTGTGCTTTCCTAGTGTTTGAGGTATAAGACGGTTATTCCGCAGCCCTTATTTTAAATAATACACACGTGTATTTGGTTGTGGTAATCTAAGGTTAGAGCATGTCAGTAGTGTATTTAAATATGTACTTGTTGTTCCCACATTTCCGTAATTCGTCTTCGCAGTACGGAGTTCGTTCCCGAACCGACTGTTTTGGTCGGAAACGAGCGCCCGTCAAAGTGCTCATTACTTGAACTAGTCTTAAAACGCGTGTCGCTCATAAATATTAAATTCTTGTACTATTTTTATTTGTTGTTATTTTTGGATCCTGTGATCCGTTTTCCTTTGTTACTTTGAATTAAGTGACATTGCAGTCACAACGCTTGTTTGACAGCTGTCATGCCGTGTAATCATGGTACGTCAGACTAGTCAGTGTCAGATCTGTTCACGTGCGAGTGAACTAATTTAAGGGTGGTTTATTGTTAAGTGTTTTATGTTTGATTCAGTTATTAAATTTCATTTGTTAGTAGATCCTGTTGTTTTCTTGGCTTTGTAATAATTAGTTAACCTTATGAACCCTGGAAGTTATTTTGATAGCATGAAATCTCAAAATCACATTCACAAGAATCCATTACGACCCCGAAACCTCGAATCTTGTATACATGCTATTATCCAAGGGTACACTATATCCACCTCTTTGGAATGTGGAAATGAAAGCCAAACTGGTACTGCGTATTCAGCAGCTGAGGAGCTCAGTCCAAGGGCTGAAGTTCTGAGAGTGTTGGGGTGGGCGCCCCATGTCCTTCCTGTTAGGCATCTTAGTATGTTATGTCGTGCAGATACTTTGCTTTTAGTGTTCAAGCAATGTCGCTTGAAGGAGAGAGCTCGATCGAGGGTGACACCAAGACACTGTATGTTTTGTGAAAAATATTGAAGGATTGTTTCACCTTGACTTTTAATGTTCAGTGTTCCCTTAGCTTCTTTATTTCGCAGGTGGAAAGCACAGACTTGCGTTTTGGCTGGATTTATTTTCCGATAACAGATATATTTATTAATTTTGAACCTCAACAGTTTTAACTAGCAATATTTTATTATATGGTCTACTTTTTCTAGTTTCATTCAATATCCTCTTGTAACATTTCTGTTTATATCAATATTAAGAAGAATAACGAGGCAGGATCAGTTACA
The DNA here is from genome assembly GCA_946902985.2 of Meconema thalassinum. Classification (NCBI taxonomy): domain Eukaryota; kingdom Metazoa; phylum Arthropoda; class Insecta; order Orthoptera; family Tettigoniidae; genus Meconema; species Meconema thalassinum. Next base: position 862,529,535 of record OX336388.2, read on the forward strand.
AAACGTATAGGCAATTTTATGTTTTCATTATTTCACACGGCATAATTCCAAAAATAAGAATAATATTAATAACAATCCTGGCAGTTAAAGCCTTAATCTACATATTTCTTTTCTTTTTTAATTTTAGACATTTTATAACTTCTTAATCAAGGAAATAAGCATTCTCCATTACTCAAAATAGACAATTTCATTCCTTATAGTTTTGAGCGTAGTTTAAGTGAGGTTTTATATTGTAGTTTATGTTCGACGATGTCGAAATATAAACATTATGTGTCAGAAAACTCTTATCATAATGAAGCTCATTATAACACTATTTTTCATTATGAGACAGTTTCTCCCACCAATCAGAGCTCAAGAAACAGTTGTGTGACCAATTAGGTAACGATACCTTCGCGCATGCATTGAAAATCCGCTGTAAACAATAGGTGTTCTGTGTTGGCAAGCAAAGTGAATGGTCTCTGCTTTCGGAGTGCCTTGACCCAGCATGCACTCTGTTCAGTCAGCAAAGCCAGCGCGCCCTGTTCACTAACTGAATCCCATATATATTTATGAATATTTATGTTAAAACATACAATAAAGTTATTTTTTTATTTTATTTTTTATTTATCGTGTGGCTTTTAGTGCCGGGAGTGTTCGAGGACATGTTCGGCTCGCCTGAGTCTGTAGCTGCTTCCAGCGGACACCCTAATGGGTCAGCTACAAGTTCCGTTAAATTTCAAGTAGTTCCAACTTTCGCCACCAGATATCAATGATACCTAGTGGTGAACGTTGGAACTTTGATAGAGCGTTCTGACGAAATCTAACCAAACAATTTTGCTTTACACAAGTTTAGTCTGTGAAAGGATCTTTTACATGCCATAAATCTATGACATGGGACTGCCGGCTTAACTTCCCCTCCGAAGGAAGGCATACAGTTATAATTATCGTCAAACATAAACAGTCGAATGCAACTCACCTACAATGGCAATAATTAAGACACGAGTATGTTTATAAAACGAGCGTAAGCTGATGCTGATAATTTTAAATTTTAATTTGTTCATAATTTTATTTATAGATTGATTCAATGAGATTATTGATGCTCTTAGTATTATTTTCTCTACACATCAATTTAAATATGAACGTATTTAGCTGAAGATGATTAGTTAATGGAAACTTGTTGCCGAAGTTACTATCAATATAACTTAGTGTCAATTTGGGTATTGACTAGGTGGAAATAATAACATTTTAATTACTTAGCCTATAGGCAGCCTAGTTTAATGTCTACGTCATTACGGATATTTCTCTTAGACTGTTATTACTCGATCAAAGACATTTGTCAATGATCTATGATAAAAGATATCTTATAAATGACTAGCAATCCGCCCCGGCTTCGCCCGGTATCTTTAACGGTTTACCTAGCGTAAGCTTAAAAGGCTCACGTACGACAGGTCCAAGACACAATTCAGAAAATCTGAGGTGCACAGCGAAACTGCAAACACATACACTCTTCTCTGAAGTATTAACTCGACACGACTCGACAGTTTGATGTTGGTGAAGCTGGGGTGATAGGCTTGCTCGTTAGATCGTAAACTCGTTCCGAAGCTAGAAATTTAAATTTCCACTGAATGGAGATTGTTGGAAGAAATGAAAACGTAAAAACATTATGTATTAAAATTAGAGATTTGCTGTCATGGACTTTTATGTAGAAATTTTCATGCTGAACAATTTTAACACTCATAGTATGTAGATATTTTTAACTGTTTACCCAGCGTAAGCTTAAAAGGCGCACGGACGGCAGTTTTTTTACTCGATTCACTGAATTCATTAGTGCTCGGCTTCCTTTGGTCATAAATTAATGTTTTTCTACAGAAACCTTCCGCGATAAATCCTTTACAGAATGGTGAAAACCGCATCAAAATCCATCCAGTGGTTCTCGAGAGTACATCCAAGAATCGGGGACTTCGTTTTATACTATGTAGAGATATGACAATGTAATGAGGAAATCTTTTATGAAAGGTAGTTTTATAAAATGTATTTTATAAAATGTATGAGCATTCTATCTTTGATAAAGGATTCAAACCAAAATGGCGCATCAAAACACCTGGAATATCACCACAAAAACATGCTCATATCAGAGTGTGAAATATATGAAATGTTACATAATAAATGGTATAGTAAATCTCTGCAGTTTTTCTAGGTTTGTGCCGTGTATTGTGGGACACCAAGTTGGCTCATCAGCGGGCTCTTGGTGTCCCCGCCTGGACCCCCACTGGAGTAGCGAACTGCGCGCCACCTCCCTTCTTATGAAGCGCAACCTGCGCCTCTTTACTGCGAGAACTAAAAGCTCAATCAGCCATAACCTCCCTATGAAGGTTTCCAAAAGATGGTATAGACTATTGGGTTTCACGGCCAGTGAATTAAAAGTAACATTTTTTCTAGGTGTGTGCCATATCTTGTGTGGAAAAAATATGTAAAATCATAAATAAATAAAAATACAGTCAGTCTGAGAGGCTAGACTTTATATCATTTCAAATGACGCATGCTACAAATGCTACACATGTTAGAAAGGCTCAGGAGGGCTCCTTCAACAGACACCATTACCCATTAACTTAGGCTTTCCGCGCGGGCACCTCGTTAAGTTTCACCCTGTAATTTCCTCTGACATCCTGCACACCTATTTAGGAGGCACCCTGTATTCTTATCTGGCATCTTGTATATCTCTTTAGAAGTCACCCTGTATTCTTGTCTGACATCTTGTCCACCTCTTTAGGAGTCACCCAGTATTCTTCTCTGCCATCTTGTACACCTCTTTAAGATTCACCTTGAATTCTTATCTGGCAACTTGTATATCTCTTTATGAGTCACCCTGTATTCTTATCTGGCATCTTGTACAGTATTTTGCTCTGACATCCTGCACACCTCTTTTGGAGACACCCTGTATTCTTGTCTGACATCTTGCGCACCTCTTTAGGAGCCACCCTGTATTCTTCTCTGCCATTTTGTACACCTCTATAAGAGTCACCTTGTATTCTTATCTGGCATCATGTATATCTCTTTAGGAGTCACCCTGTAATGTTATTTGGCATCTTGTACTGTATTTTGCTCTGACATCCTGCACACCTCTTTAGGAGGCACCCTGTATTCTTATATGGCATCTTGCATATCTCTTTAGGAGTCACCCTGTATTCTTGTGTTCGCTTAGCTCAAAGCCCCAGGTTGCTCGACGCCGCAGGACTCTTTCAACAGACTCCAATAACCATTAGCTTCTGCTTCCCGCGTGGCTGCATGACGTCACGCACTCAGTTCCCGCGCGGCTGCGAGACGTCACTTCCGTCTCCGTAACGCCTAACGTTGGACCCAAGCATAACAACGAAGTTGACAAGATCATTTGAAATGATAAAATAATTATAGAAAGTGTTGGTAGAAATAGCAGAGGCTAGAAGCCTTGTAGGCTACATAAAGGACGCACATTTTAACATGGCCTATAAAGAAGATTTAAATAGTTTAATAAGCTTAAGAGAGACGTGAATGGTACTGTATTTTATGTTAATATTTTGTATTATTATCCTTTAATTTCACTTATGGAAGGCTAAAACAAGCGAGTGTAAATAAGTAGGCTACTTTACCGGTAGGTAGCCTAATACTTGTAACCAAACACAGGAAGGAAGAGTCTCGATGATGGAATGATTACAGCTGTCGACCGTAGTAGGAGAGGAGCATGGATCAAATCCCACATAGCCTAATTCGTACTTCTTTACAGCGGTTGTTTGGAACGTCACCATCATTCATTTCATCACAATTATCAATTGTTGCCTGCCATGGTGGGTGAGTAGTTATCGTGTCGGACTGCCAATTCCAAGCTTGCAGGTTCGCTCCTGACCTTGGTGAGTGTTTGTTGAAATGCGAAAAATTCACGATACGCATGGCATACGATGTTGGCATGTTAAATAACCCATTTGAATTCAGTAGGCCGTGTTCATAAAGACAAAATTAATCTCAGGAGTTACTGCCAACACAAAGTTCCTCATTTCTCTACCAGAAAGCGCTATAGTGCCAGGGAGCTTAGATATCTATCCTCCTTGACTTTCATAGCGCTTCAAGGAGCGATAAAATTCGACATGCAAGTTGTCCTCTGGGCGTCAATTAACAAAGACAGCACGAGGCACACGAGGCCATACACTATTATTATTATTATTATTATTATTATTATTATTACGAAGGTGGATGAAAAAGTTAGTTGCACTAACGTTCTGCAGCAGCGCGCTGTTGCACACGTGGGCACGGCGGAGAAAGGGACAGACACTACCCACATGTCTGTTAGGCAGGTCGCTGTGGTGTCTCGTCTTGTATGGTGTGAATAGCGGCCAAATGCAATGGCGCGTCGACTGGACGTTCACTCCAAATATGAGGTGCGTGCGACAATCCGATTCCTATGGGCCAAAAGGAAGAATTGCACGGTCTTTCATCGTGTAATTAGTGCTGTGTATGGGGAGCGGGCCATTTCCCGGCAAGGGATCGTAAAGTGGTGTGAGCAATTCGAAGCCGGACGCACGGATATCACGGACGAATATCGCGTGGGCAGGCCCGCAACGTCCAAGACCCATGCAAATGTCAACAGTGTGGATGCGATCATTAGACAGAACGGTGGTCGATGTTTCCAGACCGATGAGGAGGTGAAGGCCGCTGTCTCCGTGTGGTTGCAGAACGCTGGAGGAACTTTCTATGCATCCGGCATCGACAAGTTGGTTGTGCGTTCGCAGAAATGTTTGGAGTCTCTTGGGAACTATGAGGAAAAGAGACGTTACATTGTATGTCGTTATAGGCGTGTAGCTGTTGTATATGTGGTGTAATAAATGGCCATAACTGGGAAGTGCAACTTATTTTTTGATCTGCCCTCGTATTATTATTATTATTATTATTATTATTATTATTATTATTATTATTATTATTATTATTATTATTATTATTATTATATGTCAATTGTTAAAAGTTAATATAATTTTACAAGTCCTCGTACTGGAGCTTGTTCACCAAGTATTTACTCGTAAATATAATATCTTTCGACCCATGTTTACTTTATGTTTATGTTTCTTTTACATACCGGTCTTGCCACTTCAGAATTCCAACTGCCATAATAAAGTTATGTTAACAAGGAAACTGTCTTTTATCCAGTTTGCGGAACTAATTATGATAAAATATTTTATGTAGTGTAATGGTGTAAAGATTGTTTTGTATAATCTAAGTTTGAGTAAGTTAATACACAGGTTAAAAGTTTCGCCTGATTAATACTTTTTATTATATATGCTCCTGTGTGGTCATTGGTGGGACATGTTTCGAGGCCTAATTATTAGTTTTAGCCCCTTCATCAGCCGATATGAATGAATACGACACAAGAGAATTCTTTAGCGTAACACTAAAAAGTCCCTTTAAAACTAAATCTTATATGGTGCACCATAAAGATAGATTGAAAATTGAACGCCTAAAGTAACACAATTTGATGTAAAATGTCTTATAAACTAGGAATTTTTTCTATAGGTTTAATGTAAATCTTCAGAAGTGTTCATCGACGAGACAATTTATGATATTGAACACACACTTTACTGTGGTCTACAAATGTTAATGAAACATAAAATGTATATTGGCTCAGTACGGTAGTCACAGTTGAGAATACTATGAAACATGTCGTTGGAATCCAGTAGTAGGCTAATGATGGACATATTTAATGTTTGAATACTTCACCAGGTTGTAGAAATATAAACAACAATGAAGGCACTGCGCTGAAATGATATCTCGCCAAAAGAATGCTTATGAAGTGTATAATTTCAACATTATGTAATGGTAGAGATTGGCTTCTAGTCCGTCTAAAAAGAAGAAATATGGGGGAAAATTAGTAAATTGTTAGGGGAGAATTGAGTAGGTGAAGGCCACTGATAAACTTCTTAACCAGTAATAAGATATTACCTGGTTTGAGCAAAAGTTCAGTTTTATAAAATACAAGCTGCACCCTGCCTGCGTTGCAATGCCAATCAAAGAAAGTGGTGGCGTTGTAATTTTGTTTCTTGGAGTGTTTTTGAATACACATTTTTTTCAATTATCGTTAACTGCCTCTAAACTATCGTAAAATGGATTTACTAACTAAGAAACATTCGTGGGAGCGTGCACAACAACTCACCAAAGTTTCATCGCAATCGGATGAATGGCATATGAACGCATACGGGATTTTGTTTAAACGATTCGTGCGCTGTTACTCATTTGTTGAATCTACTCGTACTCTACCTACTGCGAAACTCATCAAAGTTTCATCGCAATCGATGAATGGTAGGCTATATGAACGCATACGGGATTTTGTTGAAACGTTTCTTGCGTCGTCACTCATTTGTTGCATCTACTCGTGCGCTTCCTATTGTGAATTGGATTTACTAAGTCGAAAACCTTCCCTGGCGTGTACACAATAACTCATCAAAGTTTCATCGCAATCGGATGAATGGCATATGAACGGTGTTTTGTTTAAACGATTCACGATTCGTCACTCATTTGTTGAATCTACCGTCTGGCTGCGTGGCTCAGGGGTATCGTTCTCGCTTGCTGAGCCCGAGGTTGCAGGTTCGAAACCTGGCGCAGTCAGCTGGCATTTGAGGGTGCGCAAATGCGAGGGAGCTGTGTCGGGGAAAAATTCCGACACCCCGGCGTCTCTACAAGCCAGGGTAGTTAAAAGGGACGTAAAACTAATAACATTATTATTATTATTATTATTATTATTATTATTGAATCTACTCGTACGCTACCTGTTGTAAAATGGATTTACTAAGCTAGAAAGCTTTCCTGGAGTGTAGGCTACACAGCAATTCACCAAAGTTTCATCGCAATCGGATGAATGGTATATGAACGCATACGCGGCTTTGTTGAAACGCTTCGCGGGTCGTTGCTCACTTGTTGAATCTACTCGTGCGCTACCTATTGTTAAATTGCTTTACTAATCCAGACACCTTCCCTGGAGTGTACACAACATATCACACAATTTTCATCACCTTCGGACGAAAAGTATATGAACGCATAGGGGACTTTGTTGAAACGCTTCGCACGTCGTCGCTCATTTGTTGAATCTACTCGTGCGCTGCCTATTGTAAAGTGGATTTACTAAGCCAGAAACATTCCCTGAAATGTACACAACATCTCACCAAAGTTTCATAGCTAACGGACAAATGGTATATGAATGCATATGGGACTTTGTTGAAACGCTTCGCATGTCGTCGCTCATTTGTTGAATCTACTCGTGCGCTACCTATTGTAATATGGAATTACTAAGTCAGAAACCGACACTGGAGTGTAGATAACATCTCACCCAAGTTTCATCGCAATGGGATGAATGGAATACGAACGCATACGGGACTTTGTTGAAACGCTTCGCGCGTCGTCGCTCATTTGTTGAATCTACTCGTACGCTACCTGTTGTAAAATGGATTTTCTAAGCCAGAATCCTTCCTTGGAGTGTACCCAACATCTCACCCCAGTTTCATCGCAATCGGATGAATGGTACATGAGCACATAGGACACACACACACACACACACAGATAATCTATCACGTAACATTGATTTTTATATATAGACCTAGGCTATAGATTTCATAAAATTTCTTTGATAATGTAATACCAGCCTTAGATATGATTAATTTATTATCAAAGCATTTTAGAAGAATCTTAGACAATCCCGGTTTACATTATAAGAAATCAAGATTCCTCGGGATAAAACTGGTCATCTGGCAGCGCATATCGCACAAGGCGCAAGCATCTCGATGGCTTCAGAGAGTCAATAGCTGGCGCCAGTGTCATTGAACGTAGTGAATTCCTGTTGGATTATCAAATGAAATTATGAGTTGATTGACACTATATCAGTTATATTCATTGAGAGACATAGGCTGAGCGAGGAAATCGATTAACGGTGAGTGCTGGTCGGCCGTTGACTCGACTTGATGTCCCGCAGACCTATCACACTCCCAGCGTGTTTACGCTGGCAGGAAGCGCGCACCGTAACGACACTCTTATCTTGTGTGTGCAATAATGCTCGTAAAAGAAGCTAGACTACAACTCAATCAAAGTCGATAAAATAAATATAACATCTCTTCTAATAAATTGCTTGAGAGCCTTGAATAAGAAGCTGTGCCAAGGTTTCCGTTAAGCTATCAGAAATGTAACGGTCAAAAAGTATTGTACTTTTGCAGGGAAACGTGTCTAATTCTAAGGTTCTAGTTATAATTTTCCACCGATCACTCTAGTTCAGCCAACCGAGTGCAACTTCTATCCTTGCAAAAGCAGCCTCCTCATCCAACATAGAAATTACATACAATAAACCACCCCTAAGTTAGGCCTATGCCCAAGTCCAAATCAGAAAACATCTATTTTTTATCGTATGGCCTCGGATGCCGGGTGCAAGCTTTGTTATTTGACATCAAGAGGGTAGCTTGCATGTTGAATTTCGTTGTTCCTTGACTATGAAAGTCAAGGAGGTTAGATGTTAGATATCTAAGCTCCTTGAACACTATAGCGCTTTCTAGTAGAGAAATGAGGAACTTTGTGTTGGCGGAAACTCCCAAGATTAATTTTGCCATTATGAACTCGGCCTACTGAATTCAAATGGGTTCATTGACATGAAAACATCGTATGACATGCGTGTCGTATTTTAGCCGCCTTTCAAAAAAAAAAAAAAAAACACTTACCACGGCCAGGAGCGAACCTGCAATCTTGGTGTTAGTAGACCGACACGCTATCCACTCACCCACCATGGCAAGCTAAAACATTTAATAAGACAGTGGAACAACCTCTGGGTATCCAGTACAAAAGGTTGGTTGGTTCCTTAGTTTAGGGGCTGCGACAACGCGGTCATGTAGCCCCGTGTACTTTGGGTGTGTGTAGAATTTGTCTGATAACCGGTGTTAATTGTGATGACTGTATTAGTGTCAGTTATCTGTGATTCAGGTAGAAGGATTGCAGACGATTAATATTTGCTACCAAATGCTACCGTCCACGACACATAGCTGCGGACGTCGCTACTCAATGCCATTGCAGTCAACAAATGGCGGTGAATGTTGGAAATTCCTTTCTTTATTCGTATCAGGAGCACCAATCACAAATAAATGTCACAAATGGTAAACAGTGAGGATCAAATACAAATAATAGGCTAATAACGATAAGGGTACAGTGGATTGTTAATAAAGACACAAAATACTCGGCAAACTATTCTAAATCTAATATTAAGTAAGGACACCGACATACGAGTCAGTTGAACAACACACAAACATCTGACTGCCAGGTAACCCGCAACCAAATTAAATGTTCTTTGTCCAGTAACGGGCGACGTCAATAGCATTCGGATTGGCAAGTGTTAAATCTTCCATTGTGCATGTTGCTGGACATAGTGGGCACTGGTAAAGATGTTGAACTGTCTGTAGTTCCCCACAATCACAGAGGAGAGAGTCACTCGGAAGCCCCATTTCTGCAGGTTCATCTTGGTTCTTTCAACGCCAGTCCGTAGTCTGTTGAGCGCCTTCCATGTTGCCCAGCCTTCCATATGGCCCGGAGGAAGGCTTTCTTTTGGGGTCATCCAATGTTGGAACTGATATAGCATTATCAAACTAACCTACAAATGTTAGCTTCCACAAGTGTATTAGTGGAAGGTTCTTTTTCATGTCATAAATCTATGGCATGGGACCGCCGCGCCGGCTTTACTTCGCCTCCGAAGGAAGGCATACTGAGGGATTTTTAACGCTCTTAACAAATCCGGCCACTTTGGCCGGGTTTGAACCCGCGATCTTGGGCATAGAAGCTCAGCGTCCTACCAACTACGTCACCGAAGCCGCTCCAGTACAAAAGGGTCTGTCACAAGAGAATTATTTTCCCCCGACATATAGCCTACTGTATAGCCGACTCCAGTGCAAAACATAAGTGCCCGAATTCATCCTTACCCAGTTTCTTTCTGGTCATGGAAAGTTTAAGTGCTACATCGAACGTTTTAAAATTAACATTGCAGGCGATTACTTGTGCTTTTGTGGGCTTCTCAAACAGTGGACCATTCACTCTTCGACTGCGCCATGTTTAGCAGGACAAGATTCGAACTTGAGCGTCATCTGAACAATTGTAATATGGAACTTGCATAAACCATTATTCCACCTGTTTAAGAAATCCTGCTGTTACAAACAGTTCCTTAAGTTCATTCACCACATCTACAATAATCAAGTTTCATAATTTTGTGTTAGCCTAAGGACCAATAATTAACTGATCAAAATTATAACCCTAATATACTCATGTAGGCTACGATAGGGTTCAAACTGTTCGGACATTTAATAAATAAATAAATTAATTAAGCTATTATCATTATTAGGGCTCGGATTCTTAGGTGCTAAAAATTTGGAAAATATTTATTTTTTATGTATTAAATATTTCTGAAATATGTGACAAAAAAGTAAAAATATTTAATTATAATCTAGTTTATTAATGGCAATATAAACAATATGCAGTATCCATGAATGCAATTTATGCTATGCCTCACTGAATACCAGGAATTACAATACACAACGAGACACATCTTCAGGTTGTCCATCACAAATGACCGACGATTGTCGCGAAACACTTCTGAAGGTGTGAAACTGCGGCAATATGTTTCTTTCCCTCGAGGTGTGCTGTAACTTGAGATCGCTGTTTAGCCTTGATTGCTTTCCCACATGGTTGGCAGAACGGAACGCCTCCATCAGAAGTAAAATTATCCTAAAATTCTGCAACATACTGCTGCAGACGATAACTTGTACAGTAGTTGCTTTTACTTTAGGCGTCCCTGGCTTCCACAGTGAGTGGGGCGGGGCGACAATATAAGAAAGACACAGCTGCAAGCTGACATACGCTCTGAAAAAAGATTAGATAGCTCACAGGTTCTTCCCCGTTCAAGTAAAACAGAACAAAAATGCAATAAACTGAAAGATCTAGCTAGCATACTGATTTAAAAAAATGTAAATATGTATTTTTATGTCTTTTTATGTGCTAATATGGGAAAAGGGAGGAATGTATGTATTTATAGACAACATGTTAAAAATATGTATATACATAAAAAATATGTATTTACCTAAAAATCCGAGCCCTAATCATTATGAACATCCACATATTACACAAATTTACTCAACTAGGCCTATAGTCGATGTTGTAAGCATACATACAGTAATTTGCGACCATTATGTCACAAATTTTAACATTTTTCCTCCGTATCTCCATATCTTGAATTTTCGATTACTCGAATTGATTTTTACATCCCCTAACGATTCGAGATATCGAGGTTCGAAAGTAGGTCTACTATAAGATGATAATGATGATAATTCTTCTTTTAATGGGCCTAACATCTAGGTTATGGGCCCAAAATGGTTTGGGTGGTCATGAAAAATGGAAATGAACGTATAATTAAATCTAACTAACTTACACTTTTACAGCTAAAATTAACTCCAGCGTAAACACTAGAAGAAGAAGAAGAAGAAGAAGAAATAACAAAAGAAGAGTAAGGAAAATAACAGAAAGCCGAAATAAATGACCTCAACCCACGAAGAATGAGGATTGAGGTACTTACAAAGAAGGAGAGCCATGAAAGGCAGATAGTAAAGAGACAGTGGAGATGGCCCACCCCAAAAGCAATGAAGAAAGTGGGAACACCGGACCCAGCTCAGGAATACCTCGGGGTTGCCAACTCCTGAACTCACCAGCTGTGAGCCCTTGAGGGTGTAGCACTATCCAAGGTGCACCAGAGCCGGTGAGCCTACACACACCCTGCCTCCAGCAGAATGTAGGAGATATCATGAAAGAAAAACAAGAGGTAGGGAAGTAGAAACAATATAATGGGGGATTTATAGAGAGGAGATGTAGCTTAAAATATGGATGGATTGCAATGCAGAGGGGAAATAAAGCTGGTCAATGGTAATCCTAGGAGCGAATAAGGAAACTCAGCGAAATGAAGAACGAATTGACTACTGGAAAGAAAGGAAGAGATTAGAACGAAGGATAAGAAATTGAAATTCATTCATTCATTCGTTTATTTGCAATTGGGGGTGTGTCCCCCGGTGGCAAATTAAATATACATAACAAATAAATAATTGTACATAACAATTCACTAACAATTAAACTGGAGTATTTACACAAATAGTCAGTCTTTACTTAAACACACCTATATGTTTGGGAAAAGGCTCTAAGACTGCGGCAGGTAGTGAGTTCCAATTATCAATGGCACGGTTTACGAAAGAATATTTACCATAATTTGTTCGCTGTGGTCGGCCCTTAACTTTGAAAGTATGATCGCTCCTACCCATGTAAGTAAGCTTTTCCATACGTTTGCTAAGCTCACCCCATGCTGGTTGATTTGTATACGTGTTGTACAAAGCGCAGAGACTTGATTTCATCCTCCTAGCCTCAAGTGATTCCCACCCAATTTTATTTAACATACGGCTCACACTGCTCCTGGGATTAAAGTCACTGAGCACAAATCTAGCGGTCTTTCTTTGTACCATTTCCAACTCATTTATGAGCCCTACTTGATATGGATCGTAACCGCCGAGGCGTATTCAAGAATAGGTCTTACAAGTGACAAATATCCTAATTCTTTAGCAGATGTACTACTTCCTTTTAATACCCTCATTACAAAGTGCAGGGATTTGTAAGCTTTAAAAACTACACATCCAATATGACTACTCCATTTCATATCATTTCTTACGTGAACGCCCAAATATTTGCAAGAATCTTCTTCTACAAGTATTTCCGAGCCAATGTTATATTGAAAATCTTGCCTTCGCACTTTCCCTAATTTTATTAGACTACAGTTTCTTGTGTTTATTTTCATTTTATTTTCAATCGCCCACTTATAGACCAGGTTCAGGTCATCTTGAAGTACTCCATTGTTTTGTGAGTCATGTATCTTTCGATATATTACACAATCATCCGCAAACAATCGACAGTCACTGCGAATCCCATTTGGTAAGTCATTTATAAACGCCAAAAATAACAAAGTTCCGATTACGCTGCCCTGAGGGATACCCGACGTTACGGTAATTTCATCCGAGAATCGGCCTTCAACTTTCACTTTCTGGGAACGACCCGTCAAAAATTCTTGGATCCATAAAATTACTCTTCTATCAATCTTCGTCGAAGCTAATTTATGGAGTAGCATGTCATGCGGCACGACATCAAATGCCTTCGCAAAATCTATAACTACGGCGTCGACTGAAACTCCATCGTCTAACGATTCGCTAATATCTTGAAAAAGTGATAGCATCTGACTCTCGCATGAGTAACCTTTCCGAAATCCATGTTGCCTATCATTAAACCATGATAATGTTTCCCACTGTTCCCTCAAGTAGTCGCAAATGAGATGCTCCATCTGTTTACAAACGATGGACGTAAGGCTAACCGGCCTGTAGTTGCCCAATTCAAGTCTGTTCCCTCCCTTAAATATTGGGACTACCGTAGCTCTTTTCCAGTCATCCGGGATTTGCGCATTGTTTATGGACACATAAAACATCACATCTAAGTATCGTGCCACGGCCCTACCTCCTAGTTTAAGTACTTCACTAACAATATTATCAGGACCCTTCGATATATTGTAACGTAATTTTTGTATTAGCATTACCATTGCTGGCTGGTTTATTTGGAGAAGTGGAGCCCCTGATTCGCCGTTAAGGTCCAACACACAGCTATTGGATTTATTGAACACACTACCATAAAATACATTTAATTCATTAGCAATGGCTTGCTTCTCTGTAATTAATTTACCGTCACTGGACATTATCATCAACAAATTATTTGAATTTCCCTTTCTTCTCCTAACATAACTGTATTTTTTTTTCCACCCATCGCCTCCCGAACCAAGTAAACCTTGCATATAATTGTCATGAGCAGCCCTCTTTTTTAAGACGAGCTCTCTTGATAAGGACTTAAATTTCAACATATACTTGTCACTATCATGTCTTTTATTGTATAATTTCCTAATTTTCCGTTTAAGACTCCTGATTTCCGGTGTATAATACTCAGGATCTGGGTTTTGTTTCAGTAATTTAAATTGAACAAATTTATCAATAGCGCTATTTAAAATTTTCAAAAAGTTAGTCCACAGGATATTAATGTGATTTCCTTCCGATGCCCATCCTACAAATAGCTCATTCAAATACCCCTGAAATTTGCCCTGATCCGCCCTGCGATACTGGAATATGATCTTATTTGCTACATCAGAATCCAATTTTGTAATAACACCGTATCTAATATTTAATTCAACCCCAGAATGCTCACTAATTCCTGGTACTTTCAGACAGTTAATATACAGCTCTACAGGCCTTACGAGATAAACATCTAAGGGATTATTGCCTCTAGTTGGGAATTCAACTACTTGGGAAAATCCCCCCTCCCTTAAGAATTTGTTTGCTGCGCTCTGAGCTTGACCACAGCTAGTTGACTCACCAGACCAGTCTACTTTGGGGAGGTTTAAATCTCCGGCAATTATTATGCTCTTTTTCATAGCATTACCCGTACAAGTTTTATCATACAGTGTGTCGAGAAGCGAAAAGTTATATTTCGGTGCTCTAAACGCCCCTATCACCTGAAGAGGGAATTTATTCCCTTTATCCGAAATTTGTACACATAACATTTCATGATCTGTATCAGCCCACTTTAAGAAACTACCTTTATTTTTGCGCACACAAATAAATAGCCCACCACCACGCTTCCCCCGATCCCTTCTGTACATTTCGTAGGTCCCTTGAATTATTTCATTTCTATTTATATCCTCATATAACCAAGATTTAGTAGCAATGACAATGTCCGGTGAATACGTCTCTACAAGATTCCAAAATTCAATTAATTTATTTCCTAAACTCTGACAAATAACCTGCAGTAATCTTAGAGTTTTACCTCCGCAGCAAATATCCCGAAGTAGCTCCTTCTGTTCCCGTCGGCTGGCAACCTCTGGACCTGCTCCTCCTCACAATGGCCGGCACGAACCGATGACCCTGTCATGTAGGATCCCTAAGTTGAAAGCGCCCCGTCGATTTAAATGCAGCCCGTCTCGGGCGAAGTCACGGCAACCAATCCAGCAGTCAGCATCTACATACACTAATCCCAGTTGTGCACAAACCCAGTCCATGCGGTCATTTACAGTCTTAACTCGCCTAAACGGAACATCTCCCCGCCGAACAATGCCACTCATTATAATTTTTGCATTTCTAAACTTGCTTTTAGCTTTTCTGCCTAGTTCGTAGAGCTCCCCCATGATGTAATCAGCTGTAGCCCTCTTCTTCAAATCGTTCGTCCCAACATGGAGCAACAACACTAACTTTGTCACAGTCCTCTACATTTGCTTCTTCCACTTGTTGAGCAAGCTGGTCAATTTTAATCCCCGGATAACACCGCACTTTCGCACCTGATTTCCTCGAGATATTCGCACTCCATCGTATCATAGAATCACCTATTATGATAACGTCATCCTCAGTTTGCTCCTGCACGCCCTCTTCCACACTGATCCCAGTAGAAAGCCGTTCAGTCACATCCTTCACCGTTTCCTCTGATTCACGAAGCTTTGCTCTAAGTTCCTGTATTATTTGATCCCTTGCTTTGATTTGCACCCTCAAACAGTCCGGCGTATCACATACCTTACAAAACCAATTCCCGATATCACAATCCTCCTTCTTGACCTTAATACAGCCGAAGTGAAACCATTTCTCACATAGTCCACACTGAACACCGTTCTTCAATGTTTTACTGCACGTCGAACACTTTAAAGCTTGCACTTGATCATTTGCCTGATTCACATTTGGAGTAACAGGCCCTGGATTCATTTCCACTCCACCAATAACTAGCAATGCAGCTATCACTAGGGCTATGAACCACAAGTTGTTAGGTCCCGTACGCACACACAAACACCGGGAATCCCGACTACCCTTCGCATACCACAGTCCGATCCTCGCGCGATAACACTCCAGAGAACAACCCATTTCAGCACACCTGAGAGCTCGGGAAAAACACGACCTTTCACTTTGACTGCCAACTGCCATGAAATTGCCATGAAAGAATTTAAAATTATATTAACTTAGATATTTCAGTGAAGAACAAACTAGAAAATTGCTCGTACACAAGATTTAAATGACCATTGATATTTAAAGTGGCAATAGAGAGTAGACATATTTTCATTTGATACTGAGTGGTCCTTGGACGGCCATCCTTAAGATGGCCTTCCGTGGTTTTCCCCGTTTCAACTCCACTCAAATTATGGGACGGTACCATTTTAAAAGGTCACGGGTGCGTCGGTGTAGTTCATTCATCTTCATTCGTTTCAACTTTCAATAACTCCTATCATGATGTTGGTGCCAGGAAGGGCATCGGCCGTAAAATCAACCTGCCATACAGTGACCTTTATGCATCTCTGATAGCATAAAGTCTACATATATTCCAACAAGATTTAATTCATGTCTCAAAGTCGATGTGAGAATAGAAGTTGCTTGTGGAACTGGAATGACAAAAGGATGGTTCGTACGTGACTTGAAGCAGCTTTCACCCAGCGCAGACAAAGGCAGTAGGAGAGAGAAAATCCACATCTGGACACCAAATGCGCCCAGACAACGCGCGGAGGTCGTTCAACTACGCGGGTAAATGCGAAAACCTCAACGATCACCTACAAAATAAACCCCGCCCATTTGAGAGGAATTAGAGCAGTAATTAAAATACAGAAACAGGAATTATACCACCGTATAGGGGACTATCCCAGCCTCTCAGAAATATCGTCAAAATTTAAATTGGATTATTCTGTGATTTTTGCCAGAATTAAAAGGAAATCAGGGGGTGGATTTGAAACGACCAATGGCAGTGAGAGACGCTAGACGCGACCAAATCCCGCCGAAATTAAGGGACAATGAAGCAAATTACGGAGCTCATTAGATAAGGATCCAACGATCGGATTTTGAATAAAAAGGAGTCATTGAGACATTGGAAATGAGGACGTTCTAAGGAGCTAGTTTGCATATCCATGTGAGTGTTATTTTGGAAATAAATTCTGAAACCCCCCTACTCCACGTCCCTCTAAGAGAAATCGTATAAATAATGGATTGAAACACAGCGAAGTCAGTCTACTTTGGGGCATCGCTAGAGGCGGAAGCCCTTTCCCCGAGCGTTCAGAAAGTACCGTGATTTTTACAAGTTTTTATAAGTCTACTTTGGGGCATCGCTAGAGGCGGAAGCCCTTGCCCCGAGCGTTCAGAAAGTACCGTGATTTTTACATGTTTTTATAAGTTCTTAATACGCGCTGTAGAGGCGGAAGCCGAACCCAATAGCCGTCAGAAAAGCAACATTCTTTACAAGTTTATAAGCAGGAGCAAGTATACCTCTGAAATTTGAATATCGCTAAATATTCGCGAGTGCGAATTAGAACAGTGCATATCATAACAGTACGACGCAGTTGTAATGATAGGTATAGCCGCCCGAGCTATTAACAGCTAAACCAGTATTCTAGGAAGCTAGTGAACTGTCAGCTGAACTAAGTAAGTTGATGATAGCAATAGGAGATAGGAGCAACTTGTGGTTCATAGCCCTAGTGATAGCTGCATTGCTAGTTATTGGTGGAGTGGAAGTGAATCCAGGGCCTGTTACTCCAAATGTGAATCAGGCAAATGATCAAGTGCAAGCTTTAAAGTGTTCGACGTGCAGTAAAACATTGAAGAACGGTGTTCAGTGTGGACTATGTGAGAAATGGTTTCACTTCGGCTGTATTAAGGTCAAGAAGGAGGATTGTGATATCGGGAATTGGTTTTGTAAGGTATGTGATACGCCGGACTGTTTGAGGGTGCAAATCAAAGCAAGGGATCAAATAATACAGGAACTTAGAGCAAAGCTTCGTGAATCAGAGGAAACGGTGAAGGATGTGACTGAACGGCTTTCTACTGGGATCAGTGTGGAAGAGGGCGTGCAGGAGCAAACTGAGGATGACGTTATCATAATAGGTGATTCTATGATACGATGGAGTGCGAATATCTCGAGGAAATCAGGTGCGAAAGTGCGGTGTTATCCGGGGATTAAAATTGACCAGCTTGCTCAACAAGTGGAAGAAGCAAATGTAGAGGACTGTGACAAAGTTAGTGTTGTGGACCTTTGCTTTGGTGAAATTTAGAAAAAAAAAAACGTGTGTAAATTATCCTCCTATCAAGATGAACCAACTAATGAAGAAGACTGATATCAAGGACCAGAACCGCATCAGGGAATATGAGAGATAAGTAAATAATTGTATGGGGCATGTGGGCCATAACGTTTCCCATCAAGGGGGTCGGATAAGTTTATCTCGTTCATAAGCAATTATGATAAAAATAGTTATTTTAGGCATAGCGGGCATGTTTTGTGTAGATTTGTGTGTTTATCAGTAATGAGTATTTTTGTGTGTTTTATAACGTAATAAGTATATGAGCATCAAAGTGCTATTTTAAATATGATTTTGTTTGGGATGTCATTAATCTTGTTGAATGCACAGTCAAGGGAATAATTGGTTTGATAGTGCTTATGCACGATGTGAACGTAAAAGCTAATATGGGGAAGACCGCTCGATATTGTGACAAGACCAGTAAGTGACACTGAAACTATGTGAATAATAAGTATGGTAAGTGATTATCACACGAAGGTAAAAAGAGGTAAGACAAGAATGGCTGGAGGGTAATGTGATATATATTCAGATAAGGCTGAGAGTCGATCCTGGGTCGAGCAGAATTAAAGCGGAGGTGATATTCCCGCGTTCTTCGATGATATAAATGGTAAGTGAAATTAATAGCGGAGGTGATATTCCCGCGTTCTACGACGATATAAATGGTAAGTGAAATGATTGAGTTCATTGTCTGATGAGAGTCCACTAGCTCCGTCGGAAAGGTATGGTACAGCTCGAGCCCCAGGTAGTTAAAAGGGAGTCCTTAAGAGGCAGGTAGAGATGTGGTAAGCCGTCTGAATTCTAAAAGTAGCCATGAAGGTTATTGCCGGCCAGCTGGTTAGTGCGGTGAAAGTGTCTGTCACAAGGTCGAGGTTGTCATTGTATTCTATGAAGGGAGGTAGCCCGACTTCCCGGGGTTTCTTCTTGTGTGCCGCTTCAGGAAGCGACGTATTCTATTGTCATTGTTTTTGAGTGCCTTCATTATAGTTGTTTGTTTATTAATAATCACGGGGCACCGGCCGCCGAAGTATTTATTTGATGCTTCATGTATGATGACTTGTTTATTTTACCATAATTAACGGAGTCATGGCTCTAAGAGAAGTAATTGTTTTTAAGTTATAAATACACACATGCCTGTGACCTAGAATAAATCTATTGCCTTCATTATCTGACTCTTGTGAGGAAAGATGATGATTGTACGAGAAGACATGTCCGAGTTCCCTAAAACCAATTTTGCAAGTTATAAACATGAGTGCGCATATTTGTTGTGATAGAATGGCTGGTTTATTTAAGCCATAGTTATTTGAGCTAAGTCTGTTGACGTTAACTCTTGGACTTGAAGCAGTGGACTGCAGTAAAATAGACTATTTTTCGTTTCCTGGTTTCAGCCAGTGTGATACATTATTTTTGCATTTTTTTGATGTTGTTGGTTAGAGTAATTTAAGGGAGTTTATTTTGTTTTTATTTGTCTATGGATGGGAGAAAAGGGAGATGATGTTTTTGTGAAATAAATTATTTTATATTAGGAGTTCTCTGACATACTGATTTTAAGTTAAGCCTCCTGTGATCCTGTGACGATATTCCTAGGATGTTTAGAATAAGTTAGAGCCACCCCGAACAGATCACTACCCGAGCAAGAGTCGGCATCCTAGAAGAACACTGAAGGGTACAATACAGAAACTGCGGAAATAATAAGGGGTTGATAGGCTATATTTACATAGCCTATCGTCACTGCACCTGCAAATCCGCTAGGTGATAATAATATCGTATGACCTCGGGTGCCAGGTGCGAGCTTTGTAATTTGACACCCAGAGGATAGCTTGCAAGTCGAATTCCGTTGTTCCCTGAATCACTATGAAAGTCAAGGAGGTTAGATACCTAAGCTCCTTGAACTCTATAGCGCTTCTAGTAGAGAAATGAGGAACTTTGTGTTGGCGGAAAATCCCGAGATTAATTTTGCCATTATAAACACGGCCTACTGAATTCAAATGGGTTCTTTAACATGCCAACATCGTATGACATGCGTATCGAATTTTTGCCGCCTTTCAAAAATCATTTACCACGGCCAGGAGCGAACCTGCAATATTGGGGTTAGTAGACCGACACGCTATCCACTCACCCACCGAGGCAATCCGCTAGGTGACAGTATTGTTCTCTTCCATGCATTATGATGATGATGATTATGATTAGGGCCCGGATGTTGATGACGTAAAAAAGTTTTAAAAATGCACTTAAAATTTACAAAAATGACTGTAATAAATGACCTAAAAATTCGAAAGGAGCACTATAAAATGGAGAAAATGATCTTAAGATAATAAACTCACAAATATTTCAAAAATGGCATATTTAGCTGAAAAGTCAATCAAAATAGATTTCTAGCACTTAACAAAAGGTTTATGTTCACTTCAGTCTGAATTGCACTGCACTACGATTTTCATTCTGATGTTGTCAAATGTAGCCTAAATGATCTGCGGTTATCAGCCAACAAGTTTTTATATCTCGTAAAGCTGCGTTCAACATCAACGGCTGTGATCGGAGTGTACTTGAAGTGAGGAAGGTCATTTGCTGCTAAATCCTCCTCAATCCCATCCAAGCAGTAGTTTTCACCAGAAAGAATGTCTGATATTTTGGATAATGTTTTATACGCGGTGTTTTTGTCCAGGACTTTTTTTCAGTTTTGATGCAATACCCTCAGCAATTTCGCCACGATTGTTGCTAAGACTAGTTTCCACCCGGTTGATTAAGGAAATGGAATCAATATTTCAATATTTTAAATTTTCTTGTATGAGCTTCTTCTTAACTCTGAGAGACTCCCTCATATAAAGCTGTGACAAGGCTAAATTGGACAAAAATGACCTTAAAAGGTCGATTTCTCTAAAATAAGACTAACAAAATCTACCAAACTTAAAAATGCTCTTCAAATGGAGAAAGAGCAAAAAATGCAAAAATATGCAAAATAAAAATGACAAATTTGAAGACGGGATGGCCCGTTCTGAGTTTCTATGTACTTCAGCATTGTTTTAAACAGCTCAGTAAAAAGATGACATGTCATCAACATCCAGGCCCTAATGATGATGATATTGTTGATGACGATAATGATGATGATGCTAATGATTATGATAATTAATAATAATAATATCGCATGGCCGTGGGTGCAGGTGAAAGCTTTGTTATTTGTCACCCAGAGGGCGGCAAGCATGTCGAATTTTGTTGTTCCTTGAAGCACTATGAAAGTCAAGGATGTTAACTTAGATAGGCTATCTACAGCTCCTTGACACTATCGCGCTTTCTAGTAGAGAAATGAGGAACTTTGTG
Organism: Meconema thalassinum; assembly: GCA_946902985.2. Lineage (NCBI taxonomy): Eukaryota > Metazoa > Arthropoda > Insecta > Orthoptera > Tettigoniidae > Meconema > Meconema thalassinum. The sequence goes on from OX336388.2 coordinate 862,551,016, forward strand.
TTGGCGGAAAATCCCGAGATTAATTTTGCCATGATGAACACGGCCTACTGAATTCGAATGGGTTCTTTGACATGCTTACATCGTAATTTTTGCCGCCTTTCAAAAATCACTTACCATGCCCAGGAGGCTGGGGTTAGTTATCCGACACGATAACCACTCACCCACCGGGCCAAGCATGATCATGATGGTAATGATGATAATAATGATGATGATATTTATGATGCAGGTGCAGCAGACCGGCATGCCCGATATCGCTGGTGCTGCATGCTCAGTGAAGGTCTGCAGAGTGTGGAGGATGAAGATCGAAGAGGGCGTGCTTCCACATCCACGAATGAATACAACATTGCTCGAGTAGAGGACATGGTGTTAGCGGACAGGCGCATAACGGTGTCAGACGTGGGCTCCACACTGTGGATTGGTTGTGCCCGGGCCCATCACATGTTCTACGATGTGTTGGGTTATTGAAAAGAGTCCGTAAGATGGATACCGAGAAACCTGTCCCCGGTGCAGGCTGAGTGACAATTCCTCGCATCGCAGTTTCACCAGAGTGGTTTCTTTAAACTAATTGCACGCTACGCCAAGTGTCTCAATGTCGGTGGCGACTATGTCGAAGAATAGTTCAAGGTGTATAGTTCATGATGCCATGGTGTAGAATATGTCAGTTTGTCAATAAAGGGTCCCTGAGAATAAAATTATGAAACTTATTTTTGGAACTTCCCTTGTACATTGGACATCTTGGAACAGATGACCTCGTAGTTCCTCCCCTTAAAACAATAACTAACTAACATTGTGTCTCGAATCCCCAACAATATACCCCCCCCCCCAGGGGCTCGCGACTAGTGGGACGTGGCTTGGCGACCACGGGACCCCAGCTGAGTCCGACATTGCTTCCACTTACTTGTGCAGAGCTCCTCTCTGTTATCTTTCCTCTCGACCATCCTTGGTCAACTCTTGTTCTTTTCCGACCCCAATGGTATTAAGGTATCCGAGGCCTAGGGAGTCTTTCACTTTCCCGCCTTAATTGGCCCTTGTCTCATATTTCCTGATCCCTCATTCATCGAGAGTTCAGACCTCTATTTTTCTTTTCAATGTATCTCCTGCCTTCTTCTCAAGGCCCACAAGGAGGCAGGGTGTGTGTAGCCACACCACTTATGGTGCACCCAGGATTATGCTACACACTCAAGGGCTCACGTCTGTTGAGTTCGGGAGTTGGTGACCCCGTGGGCTTCCTGAGCTGGGTCTGGTTTTTCTCCTTCTTCCATTGCCATTGGGGCGGTCCCTCTCCTCTTATCCTTTCCCCTCTGCCTTTCCTGGCTCTCCTTTCTGCCAAGTCCCTTCATTTTCATTCTTTTCATTCCTGTCTTTTGTTTCCCTCATTCCTTTTTTGGTTTGTTTTCCATTTCCTCTTCTAGTAGGCCTATCTAAGTTTGTAGGCTATGTGTAGTCTAGTTTTAGGTTTCGTTCCATTTCATTTGCATTTTCAGTATCACCTAAACTATTAGGGGCCGATAACCTAGATGTTAGGCCCCTTAAAACAACTACTATTATCATCATCATCAACCCAACAATAGGCCTATAGGCTATCAACAACGTTTCTTCTGTACCCCGCTATTTATTTATGGACGTCGTAAGCTGTTTATCCATTGTTCAGTGTCTAAAATCCAACGAGAGTATCTAAGTCTATTATACGAGGGCTGTATTTTAAGTAAGCGCCGTTCTTTTTAAAGCCCGTAATTAGTGCGCACGCCACAAGAAGCGTGTGCGCTACCTCTCGGCATCCTTTGCGAACAATCAGGCGTCAGTTGCAGCTGTGTAGCTAACCTGTAGCCTGTGCTGAACTATGCATCTTCACAATGTTCAAGATTATTGATTAGCCCGCCACGTGTGAGGTACGATCTGTGATACGTTTCTTGAGTGCAAGAAACATGTCGGCTGCAGATATTCATCGTCAGCTTCGAGATGTGTATGGTGATAAAGCAATGACGGAATGTCAAGTGCGAAAATGGATACGCGTCTTCAAAAGTGGCCGTGAAAATGTTCATGACGATGAATGCTAAGGTCTGTGATCACAGATGACTTGGTGACTGCAATTGACACGGAAATTCACGGGGACCACACGTGAAAACCACTCTATCAATGGATTTTCCTCAAGTGTGAATTCTTGGTTGTCAGAGCAGGCGACAAACCTTTATTCAGAGGGATTTCAGAGCTTAGTTTTAGGGTATGACAAGTGCCTAAATAAACAAGGCAACTATGTAGAGAAATAGAGGAAGGTAAGTAAAACCTAAAAATAAATGTGGTTTCAAAATAAAATGCTCGGTTAATTTAAAAAAAACGACCCTTACTTAAAAAACAGCCCTCGTGTAATACGCTAAGGTGTATGTTTCACAAAACTCAAGCTCTTAAACCAGAGGGAATTAGAAGGTGTGGTTTGTACCAAAATCTTCCAAATCGACTGAATAGTACAGGAAAAATCTTGCATTTCTTGAAAAGTCAACGGGAATATATTTATTTGTTTATGAAGTGCTTTTAAAGAAATAAACAGGACGATAGCCCCTGATAGAACTGTGTCACGTAAAGCCCGCTTAGCACTATAGACTGGTGGGTTGTTTATACACATGGGGCGCACAAAAGCCATTATGACAGATTCTCGCACAGGTCCAGACTAGTTAATGTTATTTTATTTGATGCTAAAGGCAGCAGAGCAGCAGTTGCCATGTCTGTCGCATTCTCGGTCCAGCCCGCTCTATTGATCTCGCTTGGGATGCACCCCAGGTCTGCCCAGCCAGTACTTCTCCCATCTCCCCGCACTGATGCCAGCGCCAGGCCTTCTTCTCTTCGCTGCCTTCAACTCAGATCATTTCTCCTTGCAGTAGGTCTAGCATTCAAGCCAGGGGCGAATATATGGGGGAGCAGTGGGGGTTTCAGCCCCCCACAAAAAATCCATACAAATTCTTCTTCTTCTTCTTCTTCTTCTTCTTCTCAACCGCTAGGTTGGTGGGTAACATGCATGTCTTCCATAACGTCTTCTTTCTCTGGCCTGTAGCTTCAAATGGCAATAAGTGTGCTTGCCTTTAATACTGTCTATAAATTGAGTCCTTGGTCTTCCTCGACTCTTCTTTCCTTCTAGCTACCCTTCGAATAGTGTGGTACACCAGTCAGAATGACGAATCAAAAGGCCAACAAAAATATTCCTTCTTCTGTTTAAGGATTCAACCAAGGTACGTGTCTCCTTTGCTCTTTCGAGAACATTCTCATTCGTGACTTTATCAGTCCAAGGTACCTTTAGTAGTCGTCGCCAGCACCACATATCGAATGCCCTAAGTTTTGATACATCTGCTTGTCGCAGAGTCCATGTTTCAGAGCCATAACTTGCAATACTCCTTACAAAGCTTTTCACGAAGTGTTATCGCACGTCTAAGTTATCAGTCATGGATGTTAGGAAGACTTCTTTTTTGAGAAGGTTTCTTTTGCCTGTGCGATTCGAGCATTTACTTCTCTCGTACACTTTCCATTTGATGTGATCAAGCTCCCCAGATATTTGAAATCCCTTACTTGGGCTAGTTTTTCACCATCCATTAGCGCATTGACTATTTGGTCGCCATCCCTAGTGCATGCTTTGGTACAAGCATAAAATAATTGTAAGTTTGTTTGTACCCTAATCTTAACTTATTGGCTAATTATTTTATAAATGATCACTTTGTGATCATTGGGGACATGTTTCGAGGCCTAATTGTTTTGGCTCCATCGTCAGCCGATATGTACCTTTGGAGAATGATAGGTCGTGTAGGGGACGGGTATATAAGTAATTTGAGATAGGAAACTTGGGGTCGGAGCGGCCTCCTTAATCCCTAAAATAAGGGTTGATTCAGGCCCTCCACCCTGTAAGTTAAGCAACCGACCCCAGCCTCTATTACCTCTCTCAATCGTTTAACTATTGGCAAGATTCATTTCACCATGTGGCGCTGGCATAATAGGTATCGTTGCGGTGCGAAAGGCTGGTAGTCCCGGGTTCGATTCCGGGGTTGAGCTAAATGTTTTTTTAAATGTTATTTCACGTGTAAGGTTTATAAACTTGATACCTTCGGTAAATTAAACCGATCTTTGTTGACTTCGTAGCATTAACTTGTTTAAGTCCGTTTTTTACGTTTAAATCACGCTGATTTGCAAGAGAAAGTAAGGTTTAGCTAGGCTAGGCATGCTTAGCCTAATTTTTGCCGTAGGGTAATCATTAGAAGGCACGACCTTAAAACTACCGCAGTTCCGTACTTAGTCACAAAGTTCCTTTAATAGACAATACAATTACAAAACCACAATAAATACACAACATCAGTGATTGTGAAAATAAAATGATAGAGTATTTTTGTATCAGTTCACGACAAGATTACGGTACTTTTCGAGAATTCAAATCACAGCTGAACAACTGCTCATGTTACAAAACGGAGGTAGTGTTTGAATTCATTACAACAATTGCCTGAATCAACCCTTATATTATGGGTTAAGGAGGCCGCTCCGACCCCAAGTTCCCTATTACTTCTATACCCATCCCCTACACGACCTATCTTTCTCCAAAGGTACATAAAAACACCCTGTAGATCAAAATGTCAGGGAAAACAGGTGGTTGAAAAGCTTAACACTAAAAATCATTCATATCAATAAACCTATTATGGTGCACCATAAGGAAAGGTGGAAGATTTTACCTTAAAGATACACTTAAATAATGCACCCTCTGTCTGAAAAGTTCGGTGAATTGGTCTATATTATGAACGGATTGTTGGCTTACCTGAAACAGCCGTAACTGTCCTTCGAAGTAATCCCCGTGGATGGTTATGCACTTCTGAGAACGACTGAACAAGTCCTGGAAACTCCTGGCATAGTCTTCTTTAGGAATAGCCTTCAGTTTGGGTCGTCAAAACTCTAAATTGAAAGCAAGAGAGAAGCGTGAATTTATGCAACCTGCCTTGCATAGCTGATAGACGGGCGGCAGTGATAAGGGTGAATTTATGCAACCTAATGTGCACACCTGTTCGACGGGTGGCAGTGATAAGGGTGAATGTTCCGTGGAATGGAATTGTCCTGAAAACCATTGTCACGGCTGACGAGACCTGGTGCCTGAGGTACGACCTCGAAGGCAAGCGTCAAGTATGGAATATCGGGGTCCAGGGTCATCGAAAAGTCCTGAAGAGCCAGAGGTTTTCGGACATTTCGGGCATCCAACGTAATGTGACGAACCAATTGAAGGCTATCCCTCAGGAAGACTATGCCAGGACTTGTACATCCGTTCTAAGAAGTGCATAACCATCCACGGGGGTTACTTCGGAGGATAGTAACGGCTGTTTCAGATAAGCCAACAATCCGTTCGTAATATAGACCGATTCACCGAACTTTTCGGACAGAGGGTGTAAATAAAGAAAGAAATAGTTGAAACTTGAAATTTAAACACAATATGATTATACTCTAAAATGTCTCTTTTATCTTGTAGATCACAGTATTGGGCATTCTTCATTTGGGAAATAGTTATGTGGTCCAATTCTTCTGAAAATATGCGGTGACAATAATAAATTTGAAGATAAACACACACTATATTGTGGTTTGTAGACTTTAAAGAAATAGTAATGGTTCAGTTCTGTAATAGGCTAAGTTATTAACAATATTAGGATTGAAATTAGACTACCTGGTAGTGTAGTGGCTAGCATTCATGGCTGCCACCTCCGAGGTCCGAATTCGATTCCCGGCTCTGCCAAGAAATTTGAATTCCGGTCTGTGGGCTGGAACGGGATACACTCAGTCTTGTGAGGCATAACTGACAATTCAGTACTTTTGAGAAATAAATTATCAAGTTGTAAAAGAATAAAAAAGAAAAAAAAGGAAAAAAAAAAGACTGTTTACCTTCCTGCTTACCTGCTTATTAAATTGACAAATCTCTTATATATAATCCAAAACTGACTCATCAGCGCAGGGCTCAAACCAAAAGCTGAAATTTTGCATGTTGGTTCATCCGAGTATGTAAAGGCTCACTAAGAAACGGTTTTTGAAAATTCAATTTGTAAGTGATTTTTTTCGGCCCTTTGGCATTGACAATCCAAAATTTAGTCATCGACGCAGGGCTCAAACCACTAGACCTAGAAAGCTGAAATTTTGCATGTTGGTTGATCCGAGTATGTAGAGGCCCACTAAGAAACGGTTTTTGAAAATTCAATTTGTAAGTGACTTTTTTCGGCCCTGAGCAAGGACAGTCGGTACAAAGTTCGGATTTAGCTTATTTTAAGCCACCAGATACGAGAAACAATACTCGGAGGTCCTGTAGGGACCCTGAAACACACTTTTTAAGTTCCTAAAATGAACGGTTTCGGAGATATTCCCTAATAACTGTGTTCCATCTGAGAAACAGATCAACGTTACTATGACAACCGCTGAATTATCGCAGACCGGGGATAGTTTTCTGGCAATATCTCGAAAACCGTTCGTTTTAGGGCCTTAAAACGCTGGGTTCGGTTCCCACATTTAACCACGAACGTTCTCCTCGCATTGATACGCGTAAAATGAGATATATTTTATTTATAGAGGTTGCTTTTGGGGCTCGGATACGATCGTGATTTTGAGTCTGATTTTGAGTCTGATTTTATACTCTTTCGGCTGGTTGTTGTAAGCGAGCTTTCAGAAGTTTACTCTAATTTACAATGTTAAGGTACTTTCTATTTTGCACGGTATGCTTTCATTTTCTTTATAAATTTGTTTTTTGTTAACTGAATATTTTTGTTTGCCAATTTTGATCTGTTCTTTTTCGTTCTAAACCATGATCTTCAACGTATATTCACAGTCGAATGTTTCGTATTCTACCGGCTGTCGCGTTAATTATTATTGTTTCTTAAATTATCTTACTGAGGAATTGGGCAATCTTATTTCAATAAAGTTGGTATTTTGTCCTTCACGGCCATTGAATCCCCGCACAAGGCACGGCTTAAACCTAGAAAAGTTGCTGAGTTGTACTAATGGACTAATGGTGCAGCGGAAAAGAGGATAATTGAAGCTTTTGAAATGTGGTGATACAGGAGAATGATGATCAGATGGGTAGATAGGGTAACACATGAAGAGGTATTAAGACGAGTGGGAGAGGAGAGATGTTTCTGGCGACTGCTAATGAAGAGAAGAGATAGGAGGGTAGGTCACATATTATGACACCCAGGAATAGCAAGCTTACTGTCGACCCAAATATTATGTGCACTCGAGTATGAAGGTTGTTTATGAAGTAACCAATAGACCTTCATAAAATCCAATGACATCATCATTTTCGTCGTTCGATTTTACGTTAGTTAATGTAGGTATGAAATTTTTAATTTATATTTTAATATTTTTTATCGCAGTTGAAGCACAAAAAGTGCCCGTTTTTAAGCGTGTTTCAACCATGCGTCACATTTAAGAATTATTATCTCACAAACCCGTCATCGGATCGAATCCAAATTTTAACACAATATACATTGGAATGTTGTATAACGGGTTTATTAATTTCAAAATTTTGTGTGTTCAAGAACGAATGTTGTTATCATTTTTGTAAGGTAACTCTTTCTCGGCTCGGGGTCGTTGGAAAATGTAGTTCTTGGTTGCGTTGTAATCCTTATACATCAAAAAGTTATGCTGTATGACTGTGAAATAGGTAAATTAATTCACTTATTTTATATCGGTTTGTATTTGTACGGAGAATTAAGACATGGTTCACCAGCTAGCCGCTCCGGGAAATGCTGTACAGCGTTGCTGATATGGAGCCCATCACTTCCGAGCGAGACGCGCCATGACGCGTGATGTAGCCCATCTTGGCAATGATGTACTGCTTTCACCGGAGCGGCTAACTGGTGAACCATGTCTTAATTCTCCGTACAAATACAAACCGATATAAAATAAGTGAATTAATTTACGTATTTCACAATCATGCAGCATACCGTTTTGATGTATAAGGATTACAACGCGATCAAGAACTACATTTTCAAACCATCCCGAGCCGAGGAAAAGTTACCTTACAAAAATGATAGCAACTTTGTTTCTTGGACACACAAAATTTTAAAATTAATAAACCTATTATACAACATTCCAATGTATATTGTGTTAAAATTTGGATTCGATCTGATGACGGGTTTGTGAGATAATAATTCTTAAATGTGACGCATTGTTGAAAATCGCTTAAGAACGGGCACTTCTTTTGTTCCAACTGAGATAAAAAATATTAAAATATAAATTAAAAATTCCAAACCTATATGATCTAACGTAAAATAGAACGACTAAAATGATGATGTTATTGGATTTTATATAGGTCTATTGGTTACTTCACAAACAAACTTCAAACTCGAGTACATAGTTTGGTCGACAGTAGTTATGGATGGGAGGGTCGCGGACTAGAACTGTAGGGGTAAACCAGGGTTAAACAGATTGCCTCGGATGTAGGGTGTGGTAGCTATGTAGAAAAGAAACGATTAGCTCAGGAGAGGGAGACATGGAGGGCTGCATCAAACCAGTTAAAAAACTGAAGACTCAAACAACAACAATCAGGAATTTTAATTACTTAGAGAGGCATGTGGGGCAAAAGGGTCGTTAGAGAATTTCAATCCCTGGGATGGAACACTGGAAGAGACTGCATAGTGTACATCAGCGGCCAAGGTGAGCGATATTTAACTATAGGTATATTAATAGGGATATGTTTACGTTCAAATCATCAATTAGTATGGCCAAATTACATCCAGAATAGCTTAAGAAAAGATTACTTTTAATTCCCCATATTCCGATAGATTTGCCATTCCAGTGTGCAAGAGTGCAGTTCCCTCTTCAAACAATATTCGCAATTTCTTTAACAAAGCGCAATGACACACACTTAACAGTAGAACGTGTACTTTTAGACAAAACCATTTTTTCCCATGGCCAACTGTATGTGGCGTGCTCGCGAGCATCCGGACAACACAATCGTTGTCTCAGCAGATGATGTCAAAACCAAAAACGTAATTTTAAAATGTGTTAACATATTGTAACATCGAACCCTGCAGACCTTCACAACTCTATAAAATTCCCACTTTGCTGATCATATCAATATGCTGTATGTATCAGATAATTCAGAATTAGAATGGACACACCTATAGCCGCGATTGCTGTAATATAATAGACCAATTATCAGCAATATTGCATCGTCCCCATTGTCTTGATCGCGGGCGAAGCCGCGGGTAACTGCTAGTATTTGTATATTTGCCATTCATACTCCACAGGCCATAATAGAAAATTCATTACCGCAAGTATACAATTTTATTTGTGTGTTGTGTTGTATTTTACAGCTTATTTGTATTGTAGGCTACACTACTGTATATAAACGTAGAATTTTAGTCTACAATTAACTCTTATCTAAAATAATTAAAAGTTAGCCTATATGCTTTAAGATATTGGTTGATATTTCTGGGTATTTTGCGGTGACAATCCCTTGAGGATACCCAAAATTTTCCAGGATAGTCAGCCCCCTCCATTCCGAAAAGAAATTGCATATTCGCCCCTGATTCATGCTAGTTTTCTGGTGTTCCACCGAATAGAATAATCGGCCTACATAAACTAGCAAATTATTATTATTAGACTATTCATTCATTCAAATCTTTAAGACTAGCAACCCGGTATCTTAAACGTTTTACCCAGCGTAAGCTTAAAAGGCGCAAGGACGGCAGGTCCCAGACGCAATTCAGAAAAGTCGAGGTGAACAGCGAAACTCCAAACACATATACTCTTCTCAGAAGTCTTAACTCGACAGGATTCAACAGTTTGATGCTGGCTGAAGTTGGGGTGATAGGCTTGCTCGCTAGATCGTAAACTCACTCCTAAGCTAGTAATTAAATTTCCACTGAATGGAGATTGTTGGAAAAAATGGAAACGTAAACACACTTTTAGTGGGCGATGTAGGCCTATTTAAGATAGAGATTTTCTGTCACGGACTTTTTTTGTAGAACTATTCATGCTGAACAATTCTTACACTCCTAATATAGGCCTATAGATATTTTGAACGGTTTACCCAGCGTAAGCTTAAAAGGCGCTAGGACGGCAAGATGTTCTCGAATCGATTCACTGAAATCGTAACTGCTCGGCTTCCTTTGGTCATAAATGAATGTTTCTCTACAGAAACCTTCCTCGGGAAATCCTTTACAGAATGTTGAAAACCGCATCAAATCCATTCAGTGGTTCTCACATTTCCTGTTATATCAAGAGTTGGGGACTTAGTTTTATACTACGGTATGTAGAGTTATCAACAAAATTGTTAATTTTAGGAGCATATGCACATTGATAAGTGCAAATACAGCATATCAAACGCTAACGAATTCAATCACGAGACAAGTAACTTAATAAATGGGGGGTTTTGAAACTTCGGGACAGCATATACTATTAACATTCATTGATTAGGCTATGTCTCTTTAGCCTATGCCCGAGCCATCACTAGAGCCCTGCGTGGATATACAAAACGTTATCCGCATCCGCACAACTTCTTTCCGCATTCGCAAGTTTGTTATCCGAATCTACTGGCATTACATTACAATCTACTGGCATTAGTATTTTTATTATTGGAAAAAGCATAAATTACTAAAGCGACATATTTAGACATTTTAAGAAAAAGACGTTCGCGTAGGCTTTGTATGTCTATGCTACTGTATGTTTAAAATGAATGTTATACAGCCAGAATTGCAAACCTTTTCCTGTTCGGAGTGTTTATTATGCTTAATGACATAATTTGAATGAGATTAGCTTAACTTACATTTGTTATGAAAAAATGAAAAAAAAAAAAAAAACGAGCCGTACAGTAGTCGCATATGATGTGTAACATCTGACATCGAAGAAACCTCACGTGAAATTGTTGATACACCGGTATTTTATACTATTATTGGCACAAATATTAATATATTGTAAAAGGGAGTGTTTTACAGATATTGTAGTTTATAATACGGAACTCATTTTATTAGATGATTTGTAGCTTCCATCAGCACTAGACTAAATAAAGACGCGACACCGCTCATAACCTTAAATTCCTTAAAAACAGGACCTCTTGATTCACAGACCAACACGTAATTTCATAGGGATTCTGTTAAAATGAGTCATATTGGTATGATAAATATCGTTTAAAATGATAATCTGGTAGCAAAAATATCTACCCTGTCCGTGATTCGAACCCGAGATCTCTAGATTCACAGTCATATGCGCTAACCCCACGGCTATTTCGACTACTCAAATATTGTGCACAAGATGGTGACTTATTTCCAGTTCCAATAATAGGCTACTGCATTACGGAATTAAGTTTCATTTATATTTTGCTTGTTTCGATAATGTACCTGCGTGAAATTGAGTTTAAAATGCCCTATGAATAGGCCCCCTTGTGAGTAAAGAGATTGTGTTCAGCAATAGATCACGAGGGCTTGCTCAATTCTCGAATAACTCAACCACAACGATTATATTATATTGATGACTACATTACCGTTATGTGGGTTAATATTTGAATAGCCATTGTGCAGAAACATAATACTGGCAATGCCGACTACAGTACTTACAATGTTTGATATTAAGGCATTTTACCATTTAAATACTGATACGAAGACTTCGAACATGCACCTTGTCATTTGTTTCAATCACTTGACACCAGAGTTCGCATGAGCGTTTTCCGTTCAGTATGTCATATACATTCCACATGGCCGAGAGTACGTCATGGTATCAATTTCCGACACCGCGCGCTCATTGTTTCTCTTACCACTGCCAGTTGGATCTTACCACTGCCAGCTGGATCGATCGATCGATTTGGCAGTGCGTCTTACACTTCCGTTCGATTCACCACTCCCAGCTAGCACACTTCCGTTCGATCGAACGGAAGTGTGCCAGCTGGTGCCACCTCGATCGTTCCGATCCACTTCCGTCCCATTTTCCAAAATCACTCCCACAAAAAATTCCAGCAACCGAGTGGCAAGATGTTACACATCAATAAAACATAACGGCTAGCCTATGTCATTAACATCCGGGTCCTAATAATGATATTAAACATGTTCAGATTGTATTCTAAAAATTATCCTCAAATTTTCTCCAAACATTATCCGCAGCTTAGGCTATCCACTATCAGCACAGCCCTGCAAACTAGACTAGGCTATATCCCCGGGAGTTGATTCAGCCATGGTGGGTGAGTGTTCTTTTTTTGTCGTGTAGCCTCCTGAGAGGCCGAGTGCAGGTCTTTCTAGGCGACGCCCGTGGGATGAGAGATGGAATGGATGAATGAAACAGGGCAGGATGTGGAAGGAAGCGGCCGTGGCCTGTCAGAAGGTACTGTCCCAGCATTTGCCTGGTGTTGAAAATGGGAAACCACGGAAAACCATTTCAAGGACAGCTCGAACCCACGCGTCTACCGAGTCAGCAGAGAGCTTGGCCCCTTGACCTAACGCAGCGTTTTAGCCCGCGTAGCCACAACTGTCGGTGGTGAGTGGTTATTGTGTCGGACTACCGACCCCAAGCTTGCAGGTTCGCACCTGGCCGTGGTAAGTGATTTTTGAAAGGCGGCAGGAATTACGACACGCATGTCATACGATGTTGGCATATTAAAGAACCCATTGGAATTCAGTTGGCCGTGTTCATAATGGCAAAATTAATCTCGGGATTTTCGGCCAACACAAAGTGGGGGTCCGGGCAGGGACACCAAGAGCCCGCCGATGAGCCTAGCTTGGTGTCCTAGGCGAAACCCCACACAAGACACGGCACAAACCTAGAAGAATTGCTGAGTTTTAATTCACCGGCCGTGAAAGCCAATACACCATCTTTTTGGAAGCCTTCATAGGGAGGTTACGGCTGCTTGAGCTTTTGGTTCTCGCAGTCAAGGAGTGCAGTTGCACTCTATATAAAGGGAGGTATCGCGCAGTTCGATACTCCTGTGGGGGTCCGGGCAGGGACACCAAGAGTCCGCCGATGAGCCTTGCTTGGTGTCCTAGGCGAAACCCCACACAAGACACGGCACAACCTAGAAGAATTGCTGAGTTTTAATTCACCGGCCGTGAAAGCCAATACACCATCTTTTTGGAAGCCTTCATAGGGAGGTTACGGCTGCTTGAGCTTTTGGTTCTCGCAGTCAAGGAGTGCAGTTGCACTCTATATAAAGGGAGGTATCGCGCAGTTCGATACTCCTGTGGGGGTCCGGGCAGGGACACCAAGAGCCCGCCGATGAGCCTAGCTTGGTGTCCTAGGCGAAACCCCACACAAGACACGGCACAAACCTAGAAGAATTGCTGAGTTTTAATTCACCGGCCGTGAAAGCCAATACACCATCTTTTTGGAAGCCTTCATAGGGAGGTTACGGCTGCTTGAGCTTTTGGTTCTCGCAGTCAAGGAGTGCAGTTGCACTCTATATAAAGGGAGGTATCGTGCAGTTCGATACTCCTGTGGGGGTCCGGGCAGGGACACCAAGAGCCCGCCGATGAGCCTAGCTTGGTGTCCTAGGCGAAACCCCACACAAGACACGGCACAAACCTAGAAGAATTGCTGAGTTTTAATTCACCGGCCGTGAAAGCCAATACACCATCTTTTTGGAAGCCTTCATAGGGAGGTTACGGCTGCTTGAGCTTTTGGTTCTCGCAGTCAAGGAGTGCAGTTGCACTCTATATAAAGGGAGGTATCGCGCATTTCGATACTCCTGTGGGGGTCCGGGCAGGGACACCAAGAGCTCGCCGATGAGCCTAGCTTGGTGTCCTAGGCGAAACCCCACACAAGACATGGCACAAACCTAGAAGAATTGCTGAGTTTTAATTCACCGGCCGTGAAAGCCAATACACCATCTTTTTGGAAGCCTTCATAGGGAGATTACGGCTGCTTGAGCTTTTGGTTCTCGCAGTCAAGGAGTGCAGTTGCACTCTATATAAAGGGAGGTATCGCGCAGTTCGATACTCCTGTGGGGGTCCGGGCAGGGACACCAAGAGCCCGCCGATGAGCCTAGCTTGGTGTCCTAGGCGAAACCCCACACAAGACACGGCACAAACCTAGAAGAATTGCTGAGTTTTAATTCACCGGCCGTGAAAGCCAATACACCATCTTTTTGGAAGCCTTCATAGGGAGGTTACGGCTGCTTGAGCTTTTGGTTCTCGCAGTCAAGGAGTGCAGTTGCACTCTATATAAAGGGAGGTATCGCGCAGTTCGATACTCCTGTGGGGGTCCGGGCAGGGACACCAAGAGCCCGCCGATGAGCCTAGCTTGGTGTCCTAGGCGAAACCCCACACAAGACACGGCACAAACCTAGAAGAATTGCTGAGTTTTAATTCACCGGCCGTGAAAGCCAATACACCATCTTTTTTGGAAGCCTTCATAGGGAGGTTACGGCTGCTTGAGCTTTTGGTTCTCGCAGTCAAGGAGTGCAGTTGCACTCTATATAAAGGGAGGTATCGCGCAGTTCGATACTCCTGTGGGGGTCCGGGCAGGGACACCAAGAGCCCGCCGATGAGCCTAGCTTGGTGTCCTAGGCGAAACCCCACACAAGACACGGCACAAACCTAGAAGAATTGCTGAGTTCCTCATTTCTCTACTAGAAAGCACTATAAAGATATAAAGATATCTAACCTCATTGACTCTCATATTGCTTCAAGGAACAACGAAATTCGACATGCAAGCTGTTCTCTGGGTGTCAAATAACAAAGCTTGCACCCGGCACCGAGGCCATACGATATTAGACTATTTTTATCCCCCTCCAGAAGTAAACCTTAGTGGCGCCACTGAAGGCCACAGTCAGGATTCGAACCTGAATCTTCTGTGTTTTGTGAAGGAATGTTCTTCAAGTTTTTTTCCTTTTTTTATTTCGCAAATAAATTGAATCTTTACATACATTTAGGCCTATTCCTCTTGTAACTCAATGCAAGGCGGACATTGTCGAGATGAGAAGAGAGAAAATACCGCGGTTGGGGGAAGGGAAGACACGAAACGCATTGTGCGCATGTGAAGACACCTCGCAGCCCATCCCGACAATCGCTATCTGTTTCGTTCTCGACTCATCTCTGCGCATCGGCCGCTATAATGCGCATGCGCTAGGTCACGCATCTGATTCGTCCCATTCAAGGATGCGCCCAGATACATAGTGTCATCGTGGACACTCCCCTCGTCGCATTGTCTGCGAGAAAATGGCGGTGGGCTGTCCAATACACACTACAGAACCATTGTGGTGTTTGAAGCCCGTTTTCAGAGTTGACTTAGTAAACAAACGTTTGATGCTTCTCAGTCGGTCAACACGGCTATCATGGATCTGATGATGATCGCTTGATGATCGAAACTGGTCATCCAAGTGTTATTTATTAATCTCATATAATTTTTTTCAGGATCAGGGAATAACCCATCTCATGATGATGATAATTGTTGTTTTAAGGGGCCTAACATCTAGGTTATCGGCCCTAACCCATCTCATTTGGGTACAATCGTGTTGACCGACTGAAAAGCAGCAAACACTTGTATGAAGACTATTTAGGCCTATTCAGTTTTGCAGAAGATCAAATATTTTATGAACAATATAGAAACACTAGCTGACCCGTGCGAGAAATCTCGCATGTTCATAAGTCATACTTTCCCCAATAGGTTAATAATGAGAGACTTAAGAAGAAAGGTTGTTATGTTATTTTTTTTATTTTATTTTTTCAACCAAATGATTATAGAACACCATTTTAATTTCAGTTAGAATTCCTAGCTGTACGTTCTCTAACTTAAGAAGGCAAAAACTGAAAATTCTATCATCATAACACTCACCAGTTTTTCGATAGTTATGAAAGCATCTTGGTCAAGATTTCCTGCTTTCTCTTCTTGACTGAGGAGCGTACTTCTCCCTTATGAGGACAGCCCTCGTTGGAAAACTTCTTCACGCCCCACTTACAGTGAGACTTCCTTGTTCCTAAGTGCAACGATCAGCGCTTCCTTTGTACTTTACCTAAAGGGGTGCTTTCCTTGTTCTGTGTGTAGCGCTCAACGCTAAACTCCTTTGCACGTTACCTACAGGAGTGCCTTCGCTTTCCCGAGTGGAGCGTCAGCATGAGAGCGTGCTGTGACTGATTTCTTTCTTTGATATTTATGAAATTAAAATGCAATTCGTCACTGTTGATTCCATTTCTGTGCTTAGGCGTAACACTCACCGGTTATTCCATGCATTTCAGTCAGAATTGCAAGTTGTACGTTCCGTAACTTAAAAAGGCAATCATTGAAAAATGGATCATCCTAACAATCACCAGTTATTCGATATTTATGAAAGCATCTTGGTCAAGATTTTCTGCTTTATCTTGTTGGCTGAGAAACCTCCTTCTCCCTTATCAGGACAGCCCTCATTAGAAAACTTATTCACGCCCCGCTTACAGTGAGGCTTCCTTGTTCCTAAGTGCAACGATCAGCTCTAAACTCCTTTGCACGTTACCTACAGGGGTGCTTTCCTTGACCTGTGTGTAGCGCTCAACGCTAAACTCCTTTGCACATTACCTACAGTTGTGCTGTCGCTTTCCCGAGTGGAGTGTCAGCATGAGAGCGTGCTGTGGCTGATTTCTTTCTTTGATATTTATAAAATTAAAATGCAATTCGTCACTGTTGATTCCATTTCTGTGCTGAGTCCATTGATTGAGAGCTTAGCCGTAACACTTACTGGTTATTCGATACATTTCAGTCAGAATTGCAAGTTGTACGTTCCGTAACTTAAGAAGGCAATCACTGAATATTGGATCATCATAACACTCATCGGTTATTCGATATTTATGAAATTATACGATTTGAGTACCCAATCCATTGATTTAGTAATTCGAAAACCATGGGAAATGATAGAAGAAAACCCTTAAAGAATTAATGTGTAATGGTTCAAAGGTTTTAGACGCCGTACTCAATCCATTGATTTTCTGTTTCTGAAAACCATGCGAAATGATCGATATTTATGAAATTAGAATGCAGAAGAAAATCCTCTAAAATAATTAACGTTCAATAGTTTTAAAGGTTACACGACAACTCATAATTGCAGCATGTTAGAGCATCTGTATTTACAAATCGCACACTTCATACAAAATTTGATATTTATGAAATTAGAATGCAATTCTTCACTGCTAATTTATGACTTATGAGGCCTGTAGGATTATGATGATGATGATGATGATCGCTTGAAGGTTGTAGATGACAACTCTAGCATGATACAGCAACAGTATTTGCAAAAAGCACACTTCTTACAAAAATCGATATTTATGGAATTAGAATGCAGAAAACCTGTACCCAATCCATTGATTACTAATTCTGAAAATCAGATAGAAGAAAAACTGTTAGAGAATTAGCCTAGGTTACGTTAAATGTTTTAAGGTTTTAGACGACAACTCAGATTTGCAGCATGTTAGAGCAACAGTATTTGCAAGAAGCACAATTCTTACAAAAATCGATATTTTTGGAATTAGAATTCGAAGAAAATCCTGTATCGCTGCATATTAACAACCCTTGGATATAATAAATCCATTGTTTAGACGGATGAATTTAAATCATGTTTGTGCTGAGACCATTGATTGAAAGCTTAGCAGGGAACACTGGCCGGTTATACGATTTTAGTACCCAATCCATTGATTTAGCCTACTGACTCTGAAAACGAACACATTCCTTTGATTTACTGTTTCTGAAATCGATGCAAAATGATAAAGGAAAGACCTCAGAATGTTAAAATGACATAAAAAAAAGGCATCACAGCGGCCAAAATGTGAAGTGGACACCGATTATGGAGAGTATTTCCTGCAGCAACAGTAACTACAAATCGCACACTTCGTACAGTTTTTTAAAAGTCTTTTTTTTAAGAAATTATAGATATTTATGAAATTAGAGTGTAATGAGTCACTGGTAATGTATATTCTCTTTCATTTGAATGCTTATTTTTCACGATCGGTCTCTTGTGCGCGCCGCAGGAGGGATGCATAGGCTACTACTGAAATAATATAGCCTATATGATTGGCTTTCACGGCAAGGGAATTAAAACTCAGCAATTGTTCTAGGTTTATGCCGTATCTTGTGCGAAGTTTCACATAGGGACACCAAGCTGGCTTATCAGCAGGCTCTTGGTGTCCTTGCCCGGACTCCCACAGGAGTAGCGAACTGTGCACTACCTCCCTTCTTATGAAAAACATTTAAATTATTTACAGACTAATAGTCTAATAAATACACTGACAATCTGCTGTGATGCAGATCTTGCCCTACCGTATTATTTTCATTATTATTATTATTATTATTATTATTATTATTATTATTATTATTAGACTATTATTAGGAACTGAAGTCCGGTCCATTCGACAAACTAAAGCGGGAGACGTCCTTGTCGAGTTGGGAGTATATTCCAGGGACAAAGCAGCTTTTGATAATTCTCTGCGAAATGTTCTGGGGTCCAATGCTACAGTTCGTAGGCTTGAAGCGAAGGCAACTGTTGAAATCCGAGACCTTAATGCTCTAACTACTTCCGAAGAGGTCATGGAAGATATCCAGAGAACTATCCCAGAACTCTCTCCAGATAGGCTACTAAGGTAGGCTACTGGTGACGAGGACGAATACGAGGGAAGTGAAGATGGCTGTTGTCACATTAACAACTAGTGATGCAGATGTACTCTTGAAGCAAGATCATATCACCATAGGATGGGCCAATTGCAGGATTAGACGGAGGATCATGGTATCTCGTTGTTATAGATGTCTGGACTATGGACATGTTGCTAGCAACTGCAAAGGCACAGATCGAAGTAAACTTTGCTACAATTGCGAAGGGACTGATCACAATGCTAGAGGATGTACGGCCACAAAGAAATGTGTTCTTTGTGAAGAACGAGGGTTTATCAAAGATTTAGCACATGCTATGGGATCTAGCCAGTGTAAGGTCTTCAGAGAAGCTTTAGACAAAGAAAAGCCACTGAGGTTCAAATGATTCGTGTACTTCAAGCCAATCTACATAGAAGTAAACCAGCCAATGATCTGCTATATCAGCCAGTCACAGAGAAGCAAAGCGATCTTTTGCTAATCAGTGAACAGAATGAGGATAAAGAGTCACCTCCTAAGTTCAGTGACACACTTGGCACTTATGCAATCTGGGTGTTGGATCCTAGAAGATAATTCACTACGGAAGAGAGCCCTACGGGCAAATATAAAATGACTCTAGCCTGAAGGAATGTGATAAACGGTTCCAGGCTAGTGTTCAGAAGTAACGGGGGGAGTATTAGTCGGTAGTCTGCTACCCAGGAGCCTGACACTATGTGCGTGAATGCATTTCTTCCCCTAAACAATAAAAAAGAAGAAATGGAAATACGAAAAAATAGGGGCAGATGACCCCGTAATTCCGCCCCTTAAAACAACAATAAATAATAATTATTATTATTATCATTATTAATAATATTATTACTGTATTATTAGACTATTATAGCCTCAATTTCCATGCAAATGCATGTTCCGTGCGTGTTTTGACCTTTTGGGGAGAAAATTCGTGCATAGGCCTAGGCCTAATGCAAATTTGATGATTTGGGATGTGATAGCTAATAAAAAAATGTACGAAGTATTCGATCACGGAATTAAATCGACGTGTTTTCCTCGTTCCACAGGATACATTGTTCTCGGCGTTCACGTGTGTTTTTAATCTCCTCATTGTATGGATAGCGTTAAGCCCGGATAAACCGAAATATCCCATAAGCTACTATTGTCTTTTCGACATTCTTACAATTCTTGCCCATGTTAGTGCCCTTGAATCCAGCACGGACTGATTCACATATTTTACCGCTAGTTTTCCCCAAAAATAGGGATGGAGTTTCCTGGAAGCAGCCAGAGAAAATCTCTTCTTGTAACGACAGTCACGCTGTAGGCTATACTTCGGCACACCTGCCTGAGCATTCTTGTATTCGATCAGCCTATTAAATCAGAAGAGTTGTCATGCCATCTGCTAAATGTAGCCTAACATAGAAGAAGGGTCCTCGTGTCTAAACGGATTGTCCTAAATGTCCTCATTTAAGTTAAGCATGCACCTTTCTCTTCTTGCGACGTAGAAGGATTACCTCCTACGTTCAAAATTGTGTTGTCAGTTAAACGCATGAGCTTAAGGGAAGAATGTTTGGAGAAATTACTTGTTGTAGCCTACATTGTTTCAGAAGGAAATGAAAATATTTTATAACATACCGGTAATGCTAAACTAATATTTGATAGCGCCTATTTTTAGTCTATTAGCCTACTTTCGATTTTTGCAAAAAATGAAAGTAGACTTATGAGATCAACACAGGGCGAAAAAAGTGTGTCTGTCTGTGTGTGTGTATGTGTGTGTGTGAGTCTGTGTGTGTGTATGGGTGTGTGTGAGTCTGTGTGTGTGTGTGTGTGTGTGTGTGTGTGTGTGTGTGAGAGTGTGTGTACTCTGAATGTCTGTCCCCCCTATCAATTCGAACACGGTGAATGCGAATTGAACGAAATTTGGTACAAAGGTAGCACTAGCAAAGGACACCTCAGTGTCATGTTTTATATCGCCGCCATCTTTACTAAAACTGAATGGCGGCCACTGAAACGTTCAAAACGTAAAATCAAATAACGACTAACCAAATCATCCGATCTCTACCAAATTTTGTAACAACATACCTTCGTATAGGATGCGTCTTGTGACCAAACTACAAGGTCGTCCGCCATACCATTTCAGGATGGCGGCCGTGCGAATTATGCAAACTTTATAATCCATATCATGGGACCCACCAGTTCCGATTATCGAGCCGAGAATCGTTTTAACTGTTCTAAAGGAAGAGGCACGTTCGAAATTAAAAGTTTATTTTGTAATACTATAGTGCAGACGTGATTTTAAAAAGCTGAGCTGATTCAGTAATAAGACAAGATGGCAGCGGATATCTTGTGCCTGACTTATATTTCACTAATTTGAGTATTGCATGCAATATAGCGTACTGATACAAAATAAATAAACTTTGTATGAAATGCTTTATATATAAATAATATACTCCAGTGATGAAATCGTTTAGTATAAATCATTATTTGCTAACAAGTTCTATGTAAGTCATTTTATATAGAACAATATTCGTTGACACAATTAGCTCAGTGGTAGAGCGTTAGCCTATCGCTCAAATGCCTATGGTTCAAACCCAATCAGAGCTAGATTTTTTGCTTGAAATGTTATATGTTTATTGTTTTGTAATGACTCAGATGTTTTAAAATTAAGCGTTATATTGTGCATATTATGGTGTAAAATATATATTTAATTAAAACATAATTCGCCAGCAGATTTACTCGAGACATCTAGCTGCCAAAAAGGTAACTGCACGCCGACATACTTATTAACTTCCAGATTTTATTGAAAAGTTTCTTCTTCTGGCCGCTAGAATGCACTCGCTCTGTTAGGATTATATTGTTCGATATTTCACCAATAGATGTCACGACTAGTCTACGTGGGGCTCCATTGATTACTATCGAATTTGAAGAATGACAAGATGATACTACGATACATTTTTACTTTTTATTTTAAAGGGTTTGTAACAGCCTATTTTGCGTTACTTGAAAATGTTATTTGAAGTAAAGAACAAAACGATTTCACATAGTAACTGAGTTCAAGCCGTTGGTGTTAGTTCAGGTATTAATTACTACTTTTATTTCAGGCAAATAGCAATCGAAAATATCCACATAGTTTGTATACACACGTCTCTGTAGGGTCATGGAAAGATTTGTTAATTCAATTAGGGTTTTCGATTCCCGGTCAATGCATGTGAGATTTTCGAAGTGAAATGCCATGTCCTGTGGTTCGGATTCCACGTAAAAAGGAGGTCCCGTGGCTCATAATCACAAGATTCACGGCCACGTAAAACTACAATCTTCCTTCCTTTTTTTTTCAATTAGGGTTGTGAAAGCCCTGCACAACCAGACGTGTAAAGACATGCCTCAACTCAAAGTTGGATGTTGCCCACGGCAGGTCGTATATGTAATAATAATAATATATATATAAGTTATATATATATATATTTTTTTTTTTTAGGGGAAGAAATGCATTTACGCACAGAGTGTCGGGCTCCTGCTACTGAGTAGCAGACTACCGACTAAAACTCCCCCTTTACTTCTGAACACTAGCCTGGAACCGTTTAGCACATTAAAACAATAATAATAATAATAATAATAATAATAATAATGATATTGGTTTTACATCCCTTTTAACTACTGCTGCTTTTAGAGACACCGGGGTGCCGGAATTTTGGCCCGAAGGGGATCTTTAAGGTGCCAGTAAATGTACTGACACGGCTCCCTCGCATTTGTGCACCCTCAAATGCCAGCTGACTGCGCCAGGATACGAACCTGCAACCTAGGGCCCAGCAAGCGAGAACGTTACCGCTGAGCCACGCAGCCAGTCCGGTCGATTATGTCTCCAGATCCATAACATTCTTGATATACTTCTTATCTTTCTTTCTTTCTTTCTTTCTTTCTTCAATGATGGTAGCAGTTTTTATCTAGGTTGTGGCGTTTGGTAGAGGTAAATCGTTTCTATGGCCTTCAACAAAGAATAGTTCTATTATACTCTTTGATAATAACAACGAGTTATAACTATACTCATACATTTAGTAGAAAGTAGGCTATATGTTCTTTACTGAACATCTTGTTTTTATTATGAAAAAAAAAAAGCCTTATGGGATCACCTTTTGTCCGTGTGTGTCTTGTGTGTGTGCGTATGTGTGCACCCCCCCACCCCTATTAAAATCTAAACGGCCGAAGCGATTTCAATGAAACTCGGTAAGTCCGACCTCGACTGTGCCATTCAAATTATATAACTTTCACCAATCCAACATGGCGTCCGCGCAAAATACTGCATTTCACTGGCATTCTATATCTCCGCTACAATAACAGATATCATCCTGAAATGTTGTACGGTGACAAAAGGTAGTCTATTACTAGAAGATTATCTAACTTTCATAAACCTGTTAGGCCTAACTACAAAACGAATTTGGCAGCCAGCGGAGTTGAAACATTTAAAGAGATTTTTCTCGCGATTTAACCATCCAAGCGCAATGAAACTTGGTACAGCAAATGATTATAAGCATTGTAATGCACAGACATTTAATTTAGTTCAATTGTTTACATAACCTCAAGATTGCAGCTGTGCGAAATTTTAAAATTAAGTTTTTTTTCTCGTGTCCTAATCATGCGATCGAAGTGAATGTTTGAATAATGAACCTACGCAATAATCTTCATCTCATGGTAGGCTACATAGCCTAACTCTTTGTCCTTCAAAACAATCCAACTACTTCTTCAATTTACAATCCATGTTTTGTTATATGAGAGTGCAGAATTGCATGCATATTATGAGATTTGATAGTGCATGGAAATCCGGGCTCTAATTATTATTAGTCAATTATCATGTTAAGACAACGGGCTGGCCATGAGAACTCCGCAGTTAAGCAGCATTGGGCGTGGTCGGAACTTAGATGGTGTGCAGGTTCTAGGTACTGCGCGCTGTTGGCAAACATAAAGATGAGCAGAAAGGCCTTGGCCACCCTACCGCACGTTATCTCCGGCTGAGGATAGCCTCTTCGGAGGATCGGACCTGCCTTCAGGCAGAATACCAATTATCATGTTGGAAGCCATTTTGCGGTGTTGTCTTAGAAATCGGGATTTAATGCTTTTCAATCGGCCAGCACGATTGTACCCTATAGATTTACCTGAAAATTTACATGAGGATTCTCCTACATGAGATTAATAAATGTATGAAATGAAATGAATAAAATATAGGCTATGCATTAATTAATCTCATGTAAAAAAGTAAGTTTAGGGGAACACTCATTTCAATTACGTACAATCGTGTTGACCGATTGAAAAGGATTATATCTCGATGATGACAATCATTATTCTACTATTACGTTATTGTTACTAAGTTAGGTCTATTATCAGCCCAGAAATTAGACTGCGATAGCATTGATGTCGCGAGGATTTACCAGAAGATAGAAGACAAGGAATTCACCAAATGAGTTGTGGTAGGCTAAGTATGGCAACATGGCTGGCCCGCCGGCTCGCAGGTGTTCGCTGTTGGTCCAGCGTGGAGATGAAACCTAACACCCTGACATCCCAGCATGTCAGGAGAGCGTAACAGTGGGCGACCATGGTGACGTCATGCGCGTGCCACATATAAGTTAGAAGCTGGGCCCATTAGAATATTATACAAACCTTGAGCAGGATCGCCACAGGGGAATAAAACAGAATAGCAATAACCACAGTAAGAAAGAAAATGATCTTCCATGTCGAAGGAATGCAAAGGCAAGTTTGTCGTTTTATAGGCCTATTGCTTGGAATCATGAGCCAAGGTGTCCCCCTTTTAGGTAGATTTCATTAGAAAGCTAACTATTGCAATGGGTACCATGTTTCGACTTCCGGAAAATTTCGACATATCTTCGCGTTTCACATCCCCCAGACCCCAAAACCACCGTCAGTTCAAAAGTTTATATATAATTTATGTATATATGTATCTATATAGCCTCTATCTCTCTCTCTCTCTATATATATATATATATATATATATATATATATATATATATATATATATATCAGTTTCTTGTGGACACGATAACTGCCGTAATTTTGCACCAATCACTTTGAATTTTTTACATAATATGTATCCCTATAAAATCTCGGTCGAGTTCGTTAATGGGCAAAATCGGTCGAAGGGGGTGAAAATGGGGGGCTTTTTTCGAAAAAAAGAAATTTCGCTATAACTCTCTTAATACGTGAAATATCGAATCCATTCAAAGTTCATAATATGTGTCGGATAAGTGCCAAAAATGTATGTCAAATAAGTTTTTTGATAGCACCAACCATTGACCAAAGGGGTGGAAAAAAAGTGGGTTTTTCGGGAAACATTAATCATATCTCTCTTAATAGGCACAATATCAAAACCGTACAAAATGGAAAATATTCCCCTAATAATTACCTAAAACTTTTGTCTGAAAGAATTTTTGATATGACCCACCATTATGCCAAGGGATGAGAAAAATGATTTCGGAATTTTAAAAAATGCCAAGTGCCATCAGAGGTTACCATAACAACGCTTTTAAATTGATAAGGGATGATCTATCAGAGGTTGCCAAGACAACGCCATTGACGAGATCACATTCATTTTTAGCCTACTTTTCACACTTTTCAAAAATGAGGAAAAAGTAGACTTATAAGATATATCCGGGAAAATGTGTCTGTCCTTCTGTCTGTCTGTCCTTCTGTCTGTCTAGCTGTGTGTGTCCCCCCCCCCCTATCAACTCCTAAACGGCTGCAGCAATCGAAACCAAATTTAGTATGAGTAAAGATGTATACCGGAATATCTCAGGCCCATATTTGAAAAAGATGCCAGTGCTACCAACTGCTAAAAAAAACGCACTAGAAATTTGAGCTGCATATTGGATATCTTGGAAGCTATTCTAAAATTGGCACACATGTAGATAATACTATTTCAGTTTAATTTCCAGGTGGCCATACATGACAGCGTTGCCAAAATAATTTTAAGCCTTCTGATAAGTCCAATTTTTAAATGCATATAACTTCTACACTATCAATTGGATTTCAACCAAATTTTGTGTGTAATATGTGTACATAAACATATATGACTGAGTGTATTCTTAAGAGCCACCAGGGCTGCCAACTGTTAATAATTGCTCTCTATTTTGTATCCAAATATATCAGAAAGTATGCAAGCCGACAGCTTTAAACTATGCACACGTAAATTACCCGACATTTTACATTAATTTGGAGTAACTTATATACGTCAGTTCTACCAACATGATTCTAAGCCTGCTGATAGGACCAATTTTTAAATACATGTAACTTCTATACCAACAAATGGATTTCATCCAAAATTGGCACAAAAATATATAATATTTCAGATTATTTCTGACCAGCACTCGCATGATATTGTTGCCAACATGCTTTTACGTGTACTAATAGATCCAATGTCTAAATCCATGTAACGTCCTTTGGACTTCAACCTCATTTTGTATTATGTACCTTAGGAGATGGAAGTAAGAATATATTCAGTCACCAAAGCTGCCAACTGTATTGCTCTATTAGGCTACATTATGCCTAGTATACCTTAAAGTCAACCCCTGGCACTATCCAGCCCATGACGGGCTAAGGCCGACCAAGCGACCGCTGGCCAGCCATTTGGCCTGCAGATATTGGGGTGATGCGTGATCAGCGCGTCGGGTCCCCTCGGCCGTTAATCTTGGTATTCGTGATCGGGGCGCTGTCTCACTGTCAGACAGCTACTCAATTGTCCTCACGAGACTGAGTGCACCCCGTTCCAACCCTCACGTCAGTTTTAAAATCCCTGACGGAGCCGGGGATCGAACCCGGGGCCTCCGGGTGAGAGGCAGGCGCCCTACCCCAACACCACGGGGCCGGCTACTAGTATACCTTATTTCGAACTAATTAAGACATTTCGATATTACCCACTTAATTTCGTCATTATTCTAGATAGGTTCATATACTGTAGATTAATCTATGGCATGAATCTTAATTTCAAGAAAAGTAGGCTGTATAGTTCGTCACGGAACTTCTTGTTCCATATGACTATGAGGGAAGCTGCTAACTGGTAGCATGCTGAACTTCTATGCCCAATGTGCTGGTTCAAAGCCGGACAAAGTCGCCGGATTTTCTAAGAGCGCTAAAAATCCGTCAGCATGCTTTCCTTCGGAGGGGAAGTTACAACGTTCGTTGCAAGTTGCTGGTTGCGGTGGCATCTAGCAGCCAAGTTCACAGCTAGGTGTCGTTGATGTTAGTATTTGGTACAAAATTAGGAACTACTACTTAAATTGACCGTCTGCAGACCTTACCTGAATTACAGACTAATACAGTCATCACAAATAACACCGTTTATCAGACAGATTCTACACACACCCAATGTACACGGGGTTACATGACCACCTTGTCGCAGCCCCTAAACTGAGGAACCAACCAACATCTCTGCGGGAGATAAAATTTTGCGTGAAGAAGTAACAGACTGTTAGATAGTTACACATTAGTTCCAAACCTTGCATAAGGACAGTGTGATCACAAGTATAAAAATTAACCCCAAATGACAAGAATGTTACCATCCCCATAAGAGAGTAAAATGTTAAAAGTATGCATAGAAAGACGAAAAAATGTTAACTAACCTACTTTCTCGCAATAAATGAGGTCTGATCCTCCTACGAAAACCTGCATATTTTGCCTATTATAGCCTATCCCCTAGTTTGCCCGGTGAAATCTACCTCCGCCTTCCGGCGTGCCGAGAGGATTTTTTTTATGTGGGATTAGATCCACTGGACGAAGGCTATTTTAATTTTAATTTTAATTTTAATTTTAATTTTAATTTTAATTTTAATTTTAATTTTAATTTTAATTTTAATTTTAATTTTAATTTTAATTTTAATTTTAATTTTAATTTTAATTTTAATTTTAATTTTAATTTCGATTCCGATTTTGATTTTGATTTCGATTTTGATTTCGACTTTGATTTTGATTTCGATTTCGATTTCGTTTTTTATTTTGATTTCGATTTCGACTTCAACTTTGATTTCGATTTTGATTTTGAATCTGATTTTAATTTTAATTATTTAATTTAATTTTAATTTCGATTCCAATTTTGATTTCGATTTCGATTTTGATTTCGATTTCGACTTCGACTTCGACTTTAATTTTAATTTTAATTTTAATTTTAATTTTAATTTTAATTTCAATTTCGATTTTTATTTCGACTTCGATTTCAATTAAGATTTTGATTTTGATTTCGATTTAGATTTTGTCTTTAATTTCGACTTCGATTTCTACTTCGACTTCGATTTTAATTTTAATTTTAATTTTAATTTTAATTTTAATTTTAATTTTAATTTTAATTTTAATTTTAATTTTAATTTTAATTTTAATTTTAATTTTAATTTTAATTTTAATTTTAATTTTAATTTTAATTTTAATTTTAATTTTGATTTCGATTTTTATTTCGACTTCGATTTCGATTAAGATTTTGGTTTGATTTTGATTTCGATTTCAATTTCGATTTTGACTTTGATTTCGACTTCGATTTCGACTTCGACTTCGATTTTAATTTTAATTTTAATTTTAATTTTAATTTTAATTTAACGAGGTTGACTTAGCCTTGTAAGGCAGAACTATGAAGATGTGGGGTCGATTCCTCAGCCATCGTAGACGTGGTTATCCGAGGGTTCCCGACTTCTACCCCAGACGAATGTCGGGATGGTACCTAAATTAAGGCCACAGCTACTTCTACCCGAATCTTAACCCCAATTATAAATACACACATTAGTACAGCCATCACAAAAACACAGGTTATCAGACAAATTCCACACATAGTAGCCTACCTGCTTGGGGCTACATGACCACTAAGTCGCAAAGCCTTAAATGAATCAACAACCGAACATCCACTACCACACTCCCAAGAAAGAAAGAAAGAAAGAAAGAAAGAAATCTAATGATAGACTATTGTTGATGGTTTTACATCCCGTTTAACTATTCCGGCCGTTTCCCTTCTAAATTCCAAGTTTATAAGAATTTTCGTACTTTTTCTTTTTTAAAGTGTGTATCAAACCTCAACCTACAAAATGAACCTCAATCACTAACATACACTGTGATTTAGATATTTTTATAGAGTTTTTATTCTGAGCACCTGAATAAAATAAAATAAAATGAATAAAAACTCTTTAAAAATATCTAAATCACAGTGTATGTTATAGATTGAGGTTCATTTTGTAGGTTGAGGTTTGATACACACTTTAAAAAGGAAAAGTACGAAAATTCTTATAAACTTGGAATTTATAAGGGAAACCGTGATATATTCTTAAAAAGGCGGGACAATTTTGAAAATGTTATTTTGAAATGTTATAATTAGAATATTTACATTATTGAAGTTGCTTCTGGTTGCCAGGAAGCAAACCAATACTGGGATATGTGCAGCATTTGTCAACAATATGTGTAGCATGTTTAACAATCGAATGAATAGTGGCCTTTTTTCCTCTGTTAAGCTGGGTCTCCCCCCTTGAGACGCAGGAGTGCCAGAATATTCCCCCAAAGGGGTTCTTTTACGAGACAGTTAATCTACTGAGAAGGCTCCGTCGCATTTGCGCATCCTCAAGAATGGCAACTGACTGTGCCAGGATTCGTTCCTGCAACCTTGAAGACAGCAAGTGAAAATGTAACCGAAAAAATAAAATAAAAAACAAATAAATAGACTAAGTAAATATAGCCTATAAATACACAATTAAATTAAATCATCACCATCTAAAGGCTGGGCCTTGTCGCTGAAACCACATTTGTCTCTGACTTTCTGAACGTTTTAAGTCAGCATACTGCTTACATTGAAGTCCATGCAACACAGAATCCAGATGAGCCTTCCGCGGTCTTCCTCTTCCTTTCTTCCCCAAAACTTTTCCTTCCAGTATGGTGGTCAGGAACTCATTATAAGGTAGGGTGTGGCCAACGAATGTTGCTTTCCTCTTTTCTATAGTAGGGTCAATTTTCTTGTTTCGTCTTCTTCCTTGAGGACCCTTCTCCGTCCAGCTTAATTTCAGCATCCTTTTCCACAACCACATTTCCACTGCTTCCAGGCGTTATGTGACCTGTTTCCTTAGAATCCAAGTTTCGCATCCGTATAACAAACTTTTTGATAAACGATAATTAAATAATTAATAGAAGAAACAAGAAATGATCTCCAAGAAGTTGGAATTAATCCAGAAGATATGCAAAACAGAACAGAGTTTCGAGGAAGATTGATAAATTCGAAGGGTTTCAGGAAAAACAGGCTAGCTCAAAACGCAAGGTCTGAAGACAGAAAGAGATTTAGCGACCGTATGAATAAATTCTGGGTGGAGTAAAGGAGATTGGCAAGTCGGCCGATTCTTTACCGTGGTCCACAGTTGGCCAAAATCAACAGAAGGAGAAGAGGAAGCAGAAGAAACAAATAAATAATTTAATTCATTCATTCATTAATTAATTCATTAATTAGACTAATAAAAAAGGAAGAAAGACAGAAGGCACTTGAATCTCGCTGTTAGGCCTAGGCATATAACTACGGATCTACGATTTTCGTGGAATCCGAACCACTGAACGTGGCATTCCACCACAAAAAAGCTTGCCACGGTGGGTGAGTAGTTATCGTGTCGGACTACCAACCCCCAAGCTTGCAGGTTCGCTCCTGGTCGTGGTAAGTGATTTTTGAGAGGTGACAAAAATCACGATACGCATGTCATACAATGTTGACATGTTAAAGAACCCATTCGAATTCAGTAGGCCGTGTTTATAATGGCAAAATTAATCTCGGGATTTTCCGCCAACCCAAAGTTCCTCATTTCTCTACTAGAATGCGCTATAGTGTCAAGGAGCTTAGATATAGCCTATAACCTCCTTGACTTTCATAGCGCTTCAAGGTGCGATAAAATTCTGGGCGTCAATTAACAATGCATGCACCCGATACATGCATAGTACATGCATTAACCGAAAATCAATCCAGGCCTGCCTTGGAGGGAGGCAAGCAATATGACCGCTGTGCCATCACACCCCTCGGGAAGAACGAAATTTACGCAGCTAGTTAGTTAGTTAGTTATTGTTGTTTTAAGGGGTGGAACTATGAGGTCATTTGCCCCTAATTTAAAGGTGTAGTTGACCTTTAGTTATTAGGCCTAACATGGGGACTCAGTGACGGTGAATCTATTTGTCGTAATAATAAAAAATTCAGGCAGTGGGTTTGGAAGAGCATAAGTGAAATACAGTAGGCCTAGAGTCCCGCCAATGTAAACCCCGCTGATCCGAAAATTCGCTTATTCCGAACAGGGCTATGAAAAAATATCTACCAAATGTGTTTGGAATTTTTAAACAGGAAAAAATAAACATTAAGATTAAACTAGTTTTTCCAATAAAAACGTAAATTCATTAGCATTAGCATAGAAATACATGAAATAATTGCTACAGGAATAAACAGCGAATCTGTCAGCTATCTTATACACAAAGACTAAAAATCGGAAGACTTAGACCTACTAACAATGTGCATAACAAAATTTGAATGCATTTTTTTTACGTAAAAGAAAATTCCGACTTTCACCAGGCTGCTCGTGCTAGGTAGACGCCATCATTGCTTATAAAAACATTAAGTTACATTACAGTATTTAGGGTTCGAGCCTTAAAGTCAATATGTTGTAGTATATCACGGAAATCCACCTAATCCGAATTTTCGCTAATCCGAACAGGGTTCGGTCAAAATTAGTTCGGATTAGTGGGACTCTACCGTACAGAAAATGTTTATACACATTGTAATGCACTGAAATCTAATATATGTAGCATTGGTTATAGGCCTACTCTGTGAGCTGCCAGAATAGGATTGACAGTTCTCTTCTCGCCATGTGGCCTGAGAACGAGGTTGCCAAACTGTACAAGCCAGAGATATAGCTGATCAGGCACTGAAACACGTGGGCTGTAATATTGCAACGCAGAGTATTATGACATCAACTATGCGAACATGGATTGGTCAAGAGGCAGAGGGGTGATGACTGACGTGGAATTTCCGGCGAAATGTCAATCCTATTCAGGCAGCTCACAGACTATAAATAATACATACTTTATTGCGCACAATGTGCATGGACGTGGTTCTTACGAAACATCATTAATACAAAATTTTGTCGTTATCGCTGTAAATGCCTCTTTCCGAGGGGTGTCCATATATTTCTAATTTTCACAGAATTTCGTCAGAGACAGCTCTCTGCACTTGCACGTCCTCACGTGGTATCTGTCGCAAAGACCCTTACGAAGCTTGCACACGCATAGTTCGTCTGGTTGATGATAGACGTCTCTCATGCAGATCCGGTGGTGGAAACCATGGACCGCAAAGCGCGTCAAGATATGTCTCAGCTCGTAGGATCCTTTCATCCAGTCCTGTGTAGTCATAGTGTCCGTCGTATAAAATGCATGCCAAATGTCATTTCTCTTTGCTGTCATGAGACGTAAATACTCCCCAAATCCCGGTGTGTGCGGCAGGAACATCTGTAATCTGACTTCTTCCATAAAGTGTAGTTCCCCTGTCATGACATACACAAGCCGCGAGGGCGTGAACTTGGCTAGGCATAAGGCTCTTTTTAGATACATTGCCTTGATCCTTTCCAGCGTAGCCAGATGCCTGTGCTTAAGATGTTTCCAAATAATTTCCAGGCCATACATCGCGACTGGTGCTATTTTCAACCAAAAAAGTCGTATTGCCGTCTTCAGGGATAGGCTGCGTAGATGCTCGATGTCGCTCATAGCCGTCAGTGCAGCGTCCGGCCTCTCTCTCACGTGCATCATAATGACGTTCCCAGTTGTCTGCATAGTCACCCCCAGGTACCGGAAATGAGAGACTGTAGTCAGGGGGGTGCCTTTGTAATGAAACGTCGCGGGCTTTCCTCCCCTTCTGGAGGACATAGTGACTGTCTTCCTCTCGTTCAAACTCATTTCGTTATCTTCGGCCCATACTGCTACATTGTTCACGGCGATTTGTAGGTCTTCTGAACTTGTACAGGTCATAGGTTAAATAGGTTATGGTATATTATGGTCGGTCGGCTATGCCCACCCACATGCGGCATACAAAGACTTACAGAAGGTTGTCCCTAGGATCATTACTAAAGCACAGAAAAAGCAGCGTTCTACGCTAGATTTAATAAGCCGGAAATGGCCAATAGACTAACTCTGAACATAATATACAGTAGTCTATAACAAGAGGTGCATATCACGCAACTTTAAATTGAAACACTACACTACAGTCGACCGACCAGAAGCCCTGTATGTCATACAGTGTCTGTCAATGAACAAAAGAGGCTTAATTGATGAATTGGAGGTGAGAGAGAGAAGAGTTCTCAGAAAAATCTTAGGACCAGTTCTAGAAGCTGGATAATATCGGAACAACACAACCCAGAGCTCTACGTACAAATAGAGAGGCTTTCTGACTGCACCAGGAAAAGAAGGGTAGCCTTCTATGGTCATTTTTTTACCGAGCTTTATTTACTTATTTATTTATTTATGATGGTTTACAACAGGGTATTAAAATTTTTAAACAGTAATTCTAATGTTTTTCGTAACTTAAATCTAATCTTAAATCTAATGTTAACATCTAATTTAAATACATAATAATATTATACTATTTATAGCTTAATTCTAATGCTGTTACATATTCTACCTTTTTATTAATTAATTACACTCATGGCAATGTGGTCTTAAATACATTTACACATTTTTGGAGACTAAGATCGAAGTCTAGACTTTTATTACACAATACAGCTTTATTTTAATTACTGCAGAGTCTACAAAGCGTTGAATATTTGTGTGACGTGGTGCATGTTTTTTTATTCCAAAAGGTTGTCCACGTTCTTGAGGATAGACGTGGAACATCGAAATTCAGCAACGATAAAAATACGAGTAATCTGCCGTAGATTTTACAATTTTGTGTAAGATCTTGGAGTCATTTATTTTCCTACGATCTTCCAAAGCAATATTTTTAGATTATTAGATACCATTTTATATGGGACCATATATGGATAATTTCCGCTCATTTTATAATGTAGAAATCTGGCGAAACGCTTCTGTACTCCTTCTAGTAATCGTATGTATTTTACGCTATGGATACCACACTACGCTTGCATATTCTAATTTCGCCCTTACGTAAGCATTTTAGAGTGTAATGGCTTGCGAACAGACTGACCATCCGTCTGTTTACCTTCAGGCGAACTTGGCTGACTGAAGCTGAGAAGGATATCAAAGAACTACTGTCGACCAAAGTATTATGTGCACTCGAGTTTGAAGGTTGTGTGTTAAGTAACCAATAGACCTACATAAAATCCAATACCATCAGCATTTTCATCGTTCTATTTTACGTTAGTTCATGTAGGTTTGGATCTTTAAATTTATATTTTAACATTCTTTATCGCAGTTGGAACACAAAAAGTGCACGTTTTTAAGCGTGTTTCAACCATACGTCACATTTAAGAATTATTATCTCAAAAACCCGTCATCAGATCGAATCCAAATTTTAACACAATATACATTGGAATGTTGTATAACTGGTTTATTAATTTCACAATTTTGTGTGTCCAAGAAACGAAGTTGTTATCATTGTTGTAAGGTAACTTTTTCTCGGCTCGGGGTCGTTGGAAAATGTAGTTCTTGGTTGCGTTTTAATCGTTATACATCAAAAAGTTATGCTGTATGACTGTCAAATACGTAAATTAATTCACTTATTTTATATCGGTTTGTATTTGTACGAGGAAATAACACATGGTTCACCAGCTAGCCGCTCCGGAAAAAGCTGTACAGCGTTGCTGAGATGGAGCTCATCACTTCCAAGCGAGACGCGCCATGGTGCGTGTGAGCACCATTTCGGCAACGCTGTACAGCTATTCCCAGAACGGCTAGCTGGTGAACCATGTGTTATTTCCTCGTACAAATGCAAACCGATATAAAATAAGTGAATTAATTTACGTATTTCACAGTCATGCAGCATAACCTTTCGATGTATAAGGATTACAATTCAACCAAGAACTACATTTTCCAACCACCCCGAGCCGAGAAAAAGTTACCTTACAAAAATGATAACAACTTTGTTTCTTGGACACACACAATTTTGAAATTAATAGACCAGTTATACAACATTCCAATGCATATTGTGTTAAAACTTGGATTCGATCTGATGACGGAGTGTTGAGATAATAATTCTTAAATGTGACGCATGGTTGAAACACGCTTAAAAACGTGCACTTTTTGTGTTCCAACTGCGATAAAAAATATTAAAATATAAATAAAAAATTCCAAACCTACATGACCGAACGAATAATAGAACGATGGAAATGATGATGTTATTGTATTTTATGTAGGTCTATTGGTTACTTCACAAACAAACTTCAAACTCGAGTGCACATAATACTTTGGTCGACAGTAGTCCAAACAGACCTACAAGACAGACAAACTGTGTGGCATATTCTCAAGGACGTCCGTGAATTTCAGGATAAACCTATACGGAGAGGCACCCCCTGGTCCGAGGAAAGGAAGGAAATACACCGGGAAAAGACGCGTCAGTACTGGGCAAAAATCAGAACCCAGCAGTTGAACAAACGTGGTCCCCAGTAGGCCCATCCGAAAAAAGGAGAAGCAGGAGAAGAAGAGGAAAAAGAAAGCACATATGTTTAAGAATTTGTTTTGTCTAAAATAGGCAAGCAAATAGCCAATTAAAATACCGGTAATAGGCAATAAAAATATTTTAAAAAAATAGGCAGTTAAGATTAACTAATTTTGGCATAATAAAACTTTACGTGCACACGGAATGCCCTTAACAGGTTCAGGGACAAATCAATCACCTTCGGTAATATTCAGCCCATCATAAAGCATGGTTATTTCAAACTGTACCTCTCTCTCTCTCTCTCTTTATGCTCTGTTTCTTTCAGACCTAGGAGCTTTAGGGACACAAGGGAAACCTACTGCCTAGCCTATAGGTAGATCCCTGCGCGGATAAACAAAACGTTATCCGCATCCGCCCCGCATCCGAACAACTGTTATCCGTATCCGCCCCGCATCCGCATTCCCATGCTTGTTATCCGAATCTACTGAAATTACAATAATATTTTAAACTAACATTACCTGTCGCGGCGTCGCCCGCGAATATTCTAGTTGTAAAGAGAACACTTAGCAAAATCTCAATCATGAATGCTATGACTGATTTATCCTTGGTATGAATAATCAGACTTTATCAATTCAGCTACTGGTGAAGTGATTAGGGGTTTGTCATTCCTTCATAGGTATACCAGAGCGAGTTAGTTCTCTGGGAATATCACAGACACTGTTAATTTAAGGACCTTTAAATGTGGTTTTCGGAAATCCTTTATAGTCGGGTGAAAAATACCTTTCGTACCACACACACACGTGAAAATTGCGTGAAAAAAATTCTCGAGTGCCCCTTGACCACCTTAAGCGCATTATACTGTATGTATTGATGAATTTTACAGCTTAATTTGGTTCAGTTATAACCTTATAACCGTCTGGAAACTTTCACAGAAATGTAATAATTGGAATTGCATTGCGTCTTACAGAAATAGATGGACCTGTGAGATTCTATTACCATGGTAACCGTGTTGCATTCTTTCATTATTTCATTGTAAATATACATGTTTTAAGGTATTTATTTAATTGTGAGGCATTTAAAGAGTAAGTGAGTGCGTTTCGCTTACGCATTGGGTTATGCTGAACCTATAGGTACCCCATTATGTGTAGGTTGGTGATAATGGGACCTTATTTTCGATACAATACTGGAATGGGACTTCAGCAGAATAATATACGGAGGGAATAGATAAAGCATAAAATACTTAGGCCTAGGCAACATATTTAGACATTTGAGGAAACATTTGTTCCCTTAGGCTTTGTATTGTACCCATGTGATAAGTGCTATGTTTAAAATGAATGTTATACAGCCCGAATTGCAACCTTTTTCAGTTCGTAGTGTTAATTATGCTAAATGACATAATTTGAAACAGATTAGCTTAATTCATCAACTTACATTTACCGGTATGTCTTAAACATCCTAATAACGATATTAAATAAGTCTAAAAAGTATCCGCAAATTTTGTCCAAACATTATCCACAGATTATCCGCTATCCGCATGGCAACAAATTTTGCGGATATCCGCGCAGGGATTTAGTTATAGGAAGTGAGACTTCCAGTAGTTACTATCACGTCAAAGAATATTGTTGTTTAGTCCGCAAGACTGACTTTACAGTATATTGCTAAAGTCAAGTAATTTGTTGTTTTATTTACCCTAATTTATTTTAAAGCTTAGTTTCAACGGTAGTTTTTAGACCTTGAATAATAACCAAACTGAATTTGTTTTAACGAACGCCCTATTTGATTGATGTTCTAACACTTGATCGCGTAATAAACTCAACAGTTTATTTTAAAATAATGAGGTTAAAGAAGCTTATTATTTATTTAGCGTATGACGTTTAGTGTCGGGAGTGTCCGAGAACATGTTCGACTCACTAGAGGCGGACACCCATAGGGGGAGCTACAAGTTCCGTTTAATTTCAAATAGTTTCAACTTTCACTACCAGATGTCACTGACACCTAGTGGTGAACGTTGGAACTTTGATAGAGCGTTTCAACGTAATCTAACCTAGAAATTTAGCTTCACACAAGTTTAGTTTAGTTTAGTATATGACATGGGACCGCCGGCTTTACTTCTTCTCCGAAGGAAGGCATACTGAATGATCTTACACTCTTAAAAGAATCCGACGACTTCGGCCGAGTTTGAACCCGTGATCTAGGGCACAGCAGTTCAGCATGCTACCAACTACGCCACCGAAGCCGCTGGTTAAAGAAGCTCTTAAATAAGTTATGATAAGTAGTTTCTGAAATAGGCTTACAGGAACATTTTCTAAAAAAAACAAGAAGTTCCGTGACGAACTAAAGAGCCTACTTTTCCTAAAATTTAAGATGCATGCCAATGATGAATCTAAATGGATCTATCTAGAATAATTACGAAATTAAGTTGGTAATATCGACATTTCTAATCAGTTCGAAATACTGTATACCTGGCATAATGTAGCCTAATAGAGTACTACAGTTGGCAGCCCTGGTCACTGAATATATTCTTAGTTCCATATCCTAAGGTACAGAATACAAAATTTGGTTGAAGTCCAATAGATAGCATGGACGTTACATGCAGTTAGACATTGGATCTATCAGTGCGCGTAAAATCATGTTAGCAACAATGTCATGCATGTAACTTATTTGTCAGAAATAATCTGAAATATGCAGTTACATGCATTTTAAAATTGGACCTATCAGAAGGCTTAGAATCATGTTGGCAGCACTGATGAACATTAGTTACTCCAAATTAATCTAGAATGCCAGGTACTATACGTGTGCAAAGTTTAGAGCTATTGGCTTGCATACTTTCTGATATATTGATATTAGGGTAACAAAAATAGAGACCGCATTTATTAACAGCTGGCAGCCCTGGTTGCTCTTAAGAATACGCATAGTCATATCTGTTATGGTACACATAGCACATACGAAATGTGGTTGAAATTGAAATGATACTATAGAAGTTACATGTATTTAAAGTTGGACCTCTCAGCAGGCTTAGTATCATGTTGGTAACACTGACGAATATTAGTTACTCCAAATTAATATAGAATGTCAGGTACTATTCGTGTGTAGCTGTCCGCTTGCATACTTTATGATATATTGGTATTTGAATAAAATAAATTGAGAGCATTTATTAACAGTTGGCAACCCTGGTGGCTCTTAAAATTACGCTCATTCATAACTGTTTATGTACACAAAGCACATACGAAATTTGGTTGAATTCCAATCGATAGTGTAGACGTTATATGCATTTAAGAATTGGACTTATCAGCAGGCTTCTAATCATTATGGCAACACTGCCATGTTTGGCCTCCTGGAAATTAAATTGAAATATTATTATCTATACGTGTGCCGATTTTGAAATAGCTCCTGTTCATACCTTCCAAGATATCGAACATGGAGCTCAAATTTCGATTGCGATATTTCAGCAGTTGGTAGCACTGACATAATTTTCAATTGGAGAAAAACAGACAAGAAATCATGATGATATCATAGGCACAATGTAGACTATATCAGCACCATATCTACGGTGTCAGTGCAATACCTCGTATCTGACAATGCTCTTTGTTTCCTTCATTTTCCTTAGGATTGGTCACGCCTATAGAACAAATCACTTTGTTTATGGGGTTTGAAGCCATTTTTCAGTGTTGCCTTATTTAACAAAAGTTCGGTGCTTTTCAGTCGGTCAACACGAATGTACCCAAAATAGTTAGGTTATACCCTAATCCTGAAAAAAATACATGAGATTGATAAATACACTAGGATGAACAGTTTCAATCGTCAAGTGATCATCATCAGTTCCATTACACTTAGGCTATAAAATCT
The DNA here is from genome assembly GCA_946902985.2 of Meconema thalassinum. Taxonomy (NCBI): domain Eukaryota; kingdom Metazoa; phylum Arthropoda; class Insecta; order Orthoptera; family Tettigoniidae; genus Meconema; species Meconema thalassinum. The sequence continues at coordinate 862,589,963 of OX336388.2, forward strand.
ACGTTTGAAAATACAGGTGAAAATATTTCCAATTTATTTAGTTGCCGTTTTGGTAATACAACTTGTCAGTGTATGCTAGTTGTAGGATATATATTCCGGATTTCTATCACCATCTTAGCATTTCACCTGCAATTAAATAATTGTACATATTGTAAATATTTTCACCTGTATTTTCAAACATAGATTTTATAGCCTAGACCTAAGTGTAATGGATCTGATGATGATCGCTTAACGATCGAAACTGGTCATCCTAGTGTATTTATTAATCTCATGTAATTTTTCAGGATTAGAGTATAACCCAGCTCTTTTGGGTACATTCGTGTTGACTGACTGAAAAGCACCAAACGTTTGTTTAAATCACTTTGGGTTCATTTTCCTGTGTATGGACAAAAAGAAAACTGAGCTTTAAATTCATTGCATTGTAGAAAGGTATATCTCCGTGTAGTTATGCACTCCTCCAGTACAGTGTATTTAAGGTTCACTTTCCTTTAGGCTTTTCCACAAGAAAGTAAATCTAGCGTGAATTGTTCTGTTGGATGCACATCCGCATACGGATGTGTGGCGTCACTAGTCATGAGGAAAATATTGGAAATAAGAGCATTGTCCTATACGAGGTATTGCATTGACACCGTAGATATTCCGGATCATCAAAGTCATCACCACCTTTCCTAGACTTCCTTTAATTTCTCTGCTCAATCTTATTTCTTTGAGTAAAACAGAAGTATCAAGGTCAGACATTTTATTCCTCATATCAGCAATGTTTTTGAAATATAGGGAGGGTGTTCACTCTTGGCTCGATCCGTAATTGCTGAATCACTTTAATCCCAACCGCACATCTCTCAAGACAGCAATTAGGCTACTACCGGTATAACGCAAACTGAAGGAACTAAAAGTGAAACCAATAACTACATACATTTGTGACTACCAAGAGAACTGGAAGCACCATGTCCAAAGGATGGAACCTGGAAGATTTCCAAAGGAGATCCTTCGCTACCAGCCACGGGGAAATTGATCGATAGGACGTCCGATGAAGAGATGGATGGAAAGTGCAAGACCGTAACGGGACATTTTGGCCCAATACTTGGAACGAAGATGATGGTGGTGCTAACACAAACACCAATGCAAAATGACTAATATTCTACAGCCACTAGCCTATATGTTTACAGCCTATTTTATACGATACTGTTCAATGATTTGTTAGGGCTCAGAGTTCGACCAGGCAGGCATTTACGGAAGAGGTCGGCATTAGCAAGTCTCCTGAATCCATGTTTCTTCTTCTTTCTTCGTCAATCCCGTCTAAGAAGCGCGATTGAACTTATTTATCTGATGGCATTGCCTTTCTCTTCTCTCAAAATTCCTTCATCTTCTCGCTGTGGCTTCTATTGTGATCTTCTGACCAAGTTTTGTTGGTGTTAGTGATCGTGCTTGTATGGTCTGCAAAGCGGTGACTATCGACTAATTCCCTGAACTTAGCTCTGTCTAGTACAATGTCATCTGTGATACCTATTTCCTGAAGATCTTTTCCAACTTCAAGCAGCCAGGTGTTTTTACCTTTCATTGACAAGGCAAGGTTAAGAATCCTTTTGGTTGGTCAGTCTCTGATTGCCCATCCTGAGGATATGCCCGTAAAATTGCAATCGTCTTTTCCTAAATGTGTCTGAGATTTTCTACGAGTGCTAGTATTAGTCTTGGGATTTTCTTTTCATCCAGATTCCCCCTGTACAGACGGGTCAAAAAAATTATTAGGATTTTCCTTTCTTGCTTTTCCACGTTTCAGAAGCATATAGTGCTTCAGACTTGATTACAGTGTTGTAATAACGTAATTTTGCATTTCTGGATATTGATGTTTTATTATATCTGTTCCAAGTGAGTCTGTAAGCTTTTTGCAGTTTATAGATCCTTTCATTGTTTGCTTCACGATTCAGTGCGGAAGGTTGGATGACTTATCCCAGGTTTATATTATCATCAACATCATCATCATCATCTTGTACTGTTTCCAGCCCCAGGCTGGGTCTGTTTGGAACATTAGCCTCGCCACTTAGTCCTTTCTTCCCACCACCTCTCCGCTGTCACTCTGGTCCAGTCTTTGCCTCTCTTCTTGACACATACCTCCACTCCTTTCAGCCATCTATCTCTTGGTCTTCCCCTTGGTCGTTTCTTCTGCATCTGCATCTCATGTATCCTCTTGGGAATCCTCTTCTCTTCCATTCTCTTTAAGTGTCCATACCACCTCAGTCTTGATGTCTCAATCCTACCTTGCAAGCGCTCCTCTTTCACTATTTCCCTGACCTTTTCATTCCTATCCTGTCTCTTCTTGTTACTCCTATCCTACGTCGTAGGAACTTCATTTCACTTGCCTGTATTCTGCTTATGTCTCTTTTCTTCATTATCCCCGTTTCTGATGCATAGGTCAGTTTCGGGATATAGTAGCTTCTGTATAACCGTTCCTTGCTTTTTTTTGTGGGACAACTTTAATCCACACTAAGCTCCTAATACTTCTAAGAAATGCTTCTGCCTGTCTGCCACGTTCCGTAATCTCTTTGTCATTTCTCCCATTTTCCTCCACTATACTTCCCAAGGTTTTATTATGTCTATTATTTATTTATGTATTTATTTATTTATTTATTTATTTATTTGAAGGGTACAGGGGAATAACGATGAATCTCGCATGAATCACAAGCTGAGATAAATGAATTTAAGTTTTTCAAACACTATAACTCTTATAATATTGCGTAAAGTTACCTTAAATTTATGTAGTACTGAAACGATTATATAGGTTTGTAAATTATGTAACAATTCATCCAACGATGTATACCTAAAGGTTAATTATTTTATATTATAGTCTTTAACTGCACAATATAACGTGCAAAAGCGACGAATGTCCATTTTTCCTTAAATAATGCATACCGGTATTATTTGAGTCAAAACTATTATTAATCACAAATACTTCACAACTTACACAACTCAGTAAACGGTACAACATAATTCTGAATTATTAAGCTGCTGTCTTATAGCGAATTAATGGACTATCATCGTTATTGCCTTGAAAGCCATGGACCTTCATCGTTTTTTCCCGGCACAAATTATTTTCAAAGTCTCATAAATCGTGACTCTCAGTGTTTTTAACCAGTTTTTCGCTCTTGAATGTTACTAGGGAACAGTACAATCGTTAACAATAAGAAATCTCAATTTTTGTAATTTTGTACATTCATTGTTTTTCCCCTGTACCCTTCATTTATTTATTTATTTATTTATTTATTCCATAGAATGAAATATATTCAAAATAACGAAAATTCGCAGTCAGACTTCTTTCTTGATCTGCGATGTAGCGCTGTAGAATGTCGGCTTGACTTTTATAACCCCTGGTTATGTGCTATTGACGAGCTGTAACGATGCATATAGGGAAGATTGGCGTCCCAGACTGATTCCATGTTCGCTGAGTACAGCCACTTATGTAAATATAGGTACATAAACCGACTGCCACTTGAAAAGAGAAATCCCTCCCGCTGTGCGCAACAAAAGCGGATCAGCCAGTTAGAAAAACGGGGCCCGCTTCTCCGTAATTACTCCCCATGGCCTCAAGTGAAGGGCCCTCCAGGATCGCTGGGCTGGGAGAAGTATACACAAGAATTAAAGAAAAGTAAAATGGCAGACTACGGAGTCATGACATAGCGAATGTGTGATTGTATGGACTTGACGCTCCCAGGTTTGTACAAAAATCTTCTTTCCGTCAGTAGTCACAGTTTCCAAACATCATTGTACGACGGTTATTCTTTAACATCCGTTCGTATTATTTATTTATTTATTTATTTATTTATTTATTTAGCGTATGGATTTTAGTGCCGGGAGTGTCCGAGGACTTGTTCGGCTCGCCTGTGTCTGTAGCTACATCCAGAGGAATCCCTTCGGGTGAGCTACACGTTCCGTCCAATTTCAAGTAGTTCCAACTTTCGCTACCAGATATCAATGATACCTATTGGTGAATGTTGGAACTTTGATAGAGCGTTCAGACGAAATCTAACCTAACAATTTAGCTGCACACAAGTTTAGTCTGTGAAAGGATCTTTTACATGCCATAAATCTATGACATGGGACCGTCGGCTTTACTTCCCCTCCGAAGGAAGGCAAACTGAAGGATCTTTAACGCTCTAAAAAAACGACGACTTCGGCCGGGTTTGAACCTGCTATCTTGGGGACAGCAGTTCAGCATGCTACCGACTACGCCACTGAAGCCGTCCGTTCGTAATAGGTATTCAAATGCAATATTAATTTATAATTTAGGTAAGGTAAGAAATCAGAAACCCCTATTGAAGTCAAATTGGCAGGTGACAAGCTAAAGGAAGTCGGAAACGTCTGCTACTTATGAAGAAAAATAACCAGTGATGGACGAAGCAAAACGGATATAAAAAGGACTGATATCGCGCCAGGAGATGGCAGTTTGGTTAGAACTGCATAGGTATTCCTGCTCATTGCGTATCGTGCATTCCAAAAACATTCAGTTGGTCACTAATTGCTTCCCTCACTCAGCACATTCCTTCTTTCACTGGCTGAGTGTCGTCTGCTGCAATAATAACTTTGGCATGCGGGAAGCCGATAGGCCTATATTTAAGTTTGGAATAGGTAGACCGCGCATGCGCATGCAAGATCCCCGCACCCCGTCACAGCGTGTTCAACTGCCATCTCCTGCAGCGATGACAGTAGGTTGGCTCAGATAAGGAAAGCATTTCTACTGAAAATAAATCTGTTGACATTAAATATAGATTTAGTTACTAGAAAGTCATTTTTAGCCTATTTTCAATTTTGAAAAAATAGGCTTATGAGATCACCTTTTGTCCGTGTGTGTGAGTGTGTGTGATTCGTGTGTGTGTCCCCCAGTAATTAAATCTAAACGGTTGGAGCGATTTCAATGAAACTCGGAAAGTTCATAGCACTATTCCGGGCGACCTCGACCGTGCCCATCAAATTTTGTTACGACTCACCAATCCAACATGGCGGCTGTGCGAAATATTTCACCAGCATTCAATATCTCCGAAACTATTACCGATATTACCCTGACATTTTCTATGGTGATAGAGAAAACTACTATAAGTTCACTTATGTGACTTTTGAAAACCTGGTAACTATAAAACCAACATGGCGGCCAAGCGAATTTGCGACTTTTAAATAGACGTTCCTCGCGATTTGACCAACCAAACGCAATGAAACTTGGTACAGTATATGTTTATATACATTGTAATGCACCGACATCTAACTTCGTTCAATTTTTTACATAATCACAAGATGGCGGATGTGCGAAATATTTCACCGGCATTCTATATCTCTGAAACTATTAGCGGTATCTCCCTAAAATTTTGTACGGAGAAAAGGCACTACTGGAAATCCATCTATAAGACTTTCAAAAACCGGTTAACTACAAAACGAACATGGCGGCCAAGCGAATTTGAAAATTTTAAATAGACCATTCTCGCGATTTAATGTTCCAAGCGCACTGAAACCTGGTACAGGAAATATTTATACACATTGTAATCCACTGGTATCTAATTTAGTTCAATTGTTTACATAACCTCAAGATGGCGGCAGTGCGAATTTTAAAATTAAGTTTTTATTTCTTGTGATGTAGTCATGCGATCGAAGTGAAAGTTTGATAATGAACCTACGCAATAATTTGCCTTTAATGGTACATGACTCTATGGCCTATACATTTAACAATCCAACATGGCGACCATCCGAAATATTTAGACGATACTGAATATCTACGAATCTATTTTAGCAATCAAACTGCATTTTTTAATGTTCATAGGGGCTATGAACGTAATTTCACCTATAGGACTTTAAATAACCTGGTGATCACAAATCCAACATGGCGGCGATGCGAATTTTAAATATTCACATGGACGTTTCTCGCAATTTAACCATCCGCGTGCAGTGAAACTTGGTACAGTAAATCCTTATACGAATGTTAATCCACTGGCATCTAATTTATTTCAATTGTTTCCATAACCTCAAGATGGCAGCTGTGAAAAATTTTAAAATCTCCTTGTTACTTCTTGTGTCCTAATTATGCGATTGAAGTTTGAATACTACACGTTCACAATAATCTGCATGTAACAGTACATAACTCTAGGACCTACATATATAAAATCCAACATGGCGACCATCCGAAATATTTAGTCGGTTCTCAATATCTACGAATCTATTACAGCAATCGAACTGAAATTGTGTATGTTGATAGTGGCAATTAACATAAGTAGGATATATGAAAATAGGCTGTATAGTTCTTCACGGAACTACTTGTTGCGAAATTTTACATTCGATGGCGCCTGAGGCCAAAGCTTTCCCAGCGCGAGACACAGCGTTGTCCGCTTTCCACTGTAGCCACTGAGAGCAAGCAGCGAGACTGGACAGAACTATGTGCAGATGTGCAACATTGGACACTGATACCTGTGGGAGACATAAGCTAGCCGCCAGGGCGAGACTTGAGTGTCCACGTGGAGTGATAGAGGAAGCATTCTATTGGTCAAGAACCATCAGCTATTGGTCAGTAGCGAACAATGGTTATTGTCAGCGCGAGCTACTGCGTTACGTTTGAGTCGCCGCTCGTTAACCAGGAATGTGAGGACTCTATATCATTGATTGATTGTCTCGGAGTATCCGAATGAAATGAATGAATGCATGGTGTGATTGAGGTTATGAAAATACGTGAGAGAGCGAGTGAACATGAAAAATTTACTTTGTTATTGTTTTAAATATATGTAAATATTGCAAATATCTTTGTAAAACATGGAAATACAAATTTAAATGTATATTGTGCCAGTGAAGCACGAAATATGTAAGTTCACTAGGCCTTCCAGTATGATTTATGGTAAATAAATAAATAAATAATAATAATAACAGGTCTAAGAGTAATAAACAGGAAACTCAAAATCAATCAATACGTATCAATCGGTATCACACAACAGGCCGGATCTGGTGGTTATCTGCAAGGAAATCAAGCAAACTACCTTTATTAATGTTACGATTGCTAACAACAAGAATCTCCAGTCAAACTACATAGAAAAGATCAGTTGCCATATTAAGTCTAGTCAGTAATGACATAGTCGCGGTCGGCTCGCGAAGCGAGCGACCGCGGCTGTGTTATGCGCCAGGTGCCGGTGCGACAAGCGCTCCTCTGCCTGGATTTTTATTTTGTTGGGCTGTAAAGGAAGTTAGTTTGATAAAAGAATAAATTTGGTCGGAGAAACTTTGTGTTTAATTTTAATGAATTGTTCGTTTGGCTTGTTTAAGGGATTTTTCATGTTTATTTGCATTTATCTTCGCATTGGGCTTATGTAATTTTTAAGGGGATTTTTTTATTCAATGACCTTATCCTTCGTTCATTGTTTACGCAGCAGTTTGGGATGAAGTTCGATTATTTTGCTATATAGAGCAAATCTACTTATCATCCCCGCTCGCCATGATGTAAGAGGGTTTGATTGTCGTTTACAGCGGCAGCTTCAGTATGGTAATGGTAATGTTCATATTTGAGAGTGGAAGTGACTACCTCGTGGGTCCGCGACCCACTGAGCGCCACCAGAGTTTGTACGGCCTCGGCCTCCTCCCTCCACGAGACGCCCCGCGTGTCGCAGAGTGCTCAGAATAATGTTTTAGAGATGTCTGTGAATAATTTGTTTTCAAGTTAGGCGGGGAGTTCGAGTTGAGAGGTGCTCCTCGCTGATTGGCTGTTCGCGACTCGGCGCCGCCAATCAGAGCCCGTCTGTGCCTCTCTGCTTACAGCGTTTTTAAATGATTTTTAATGATATGTTATTTACTTAGTGAATAATATGGAATTTGTTTTAGGTTGATAGTTTATAATTTATATCGGTATATGTGACCAAAATGCTATTTGTGGAATGTGTTTGAATTTTACTGTTGTTGTCTCCATCTCCAGTTGAAGGCTATTTTCCCTTGAAGAAAAAACGGTACCAGCTGGTGTTTTTTGGTAGTTTAAGTGGTACTCCCATGGTTTAGCCGCTGGAATGTGTTGCTAATTAGTACCTTGGGGTCCTTATCAGGATTTTTAGTGTAGTGTATGGTGTATATGTTTGTGTGTGAGTAGCAGATAGCAGTAATCCATATGAGTTAAACTCTGATTTCGCTACTATCCGCTGTGTAAGAATTTTTGTTTTGTTAGGACCTGAGTTTGTTTTGGGCTTGTTTAATTTGCTTGCCGTAATGAATACGGTATAAGGTAGTGACTAGTGGTGTACGAACTCGTGTAGAGACTTTGTAGTGGTCAGATTTGTAATCATTAGGGCCCCCTCGCGAGGAAACGTGTAGGCTTACTGATGGCCTGGCCACGTGTTTTTGGGTGTGGATTTGATTAACTGCCTAGTTGTGTTGCCATGGTAACAATCGTTAGTAATTTGTTTTTGTTTAGTAGTTTGTAACGTTACTGTCCTGGTGATTGAGTTTTAGGGCTTAGATATCGTTGTTTTGTAGTATGTCCTTAACTAGTAGGATGTATTTTGGTCTTCTGTTAATTTTGTCATTTCTGTCTGGTTCATACATACCCTGATTACTTATTAACGGGTTTGTATGGCTTTGAGCTTTAGCGTAGAAGTTATTTGTGAGTTTTGTCATGTAATCCAGTATGTAGGGAGTGTTTGTTTGGCTGTGAAGGTCCGCTATTCGAGTCTCGCGCGGTACTTTGAGAGCAATTCTTAACATCCAAATTTGGATGCGTTGAAGCCTAGCTAGTTTTGAAATTGACATAAATGCTATTGCCGGTGCCGCGTACGTTAATACCGGTCTTATTAGGGCTTGGTATAGTAATATAACATTTTTTGTTGACAATGTAGATTTTGGGTGAATGATAGGGTATAAAAGTTTAATGCTTGTACGCGCTTTAGTAATTATGTTGTCTATGTGAGTGTTGAGGTTTAAGCGTTTGTCCAGTGTTATGCCGAGATATTTAATTTCGTGTGTCCAATCTATATTGGTATTAAATAATGTAATGTGTTGTTGTGGCTGGACGTATCGATGTGTAAATAATATAGCTTTAGTTTTCGTTAGGTTAATTTGAATTTTGTTTTGAATGAGCCATGTTTGGATTTGTGTAATGTGATCTTGTAGGTTTCTGGTAGCTATTTGTAAATTGCGTGATTTAGCCATTATGGCTGTGTCGTCGGCGAAGACATGGGTTGACGTTCTGTTTGATAATGGGATATCATTTATTGCCATATTAAGTTCGATCTAGAACGGGTAAACACCATTCCTATCATTGTCTCGAGTGAGGGCGTGATCCCAAGTACCTTGCTCCAAGGCCTTGAAGAACTGGATCTTAGCTTGAATTTTTTAATATTTATTGTTTTGTAATTGCTCAGATGTTAAAAATGAAGATATGTTGTGCATTTTGCAATGGAAAATATATATTTAATTAAAACAAAATTCTTCACCGAATTTACATGAGAGAAATCTACCAGCAATGAAGTGAACTAACTATACGTTGCCAATCACGGCTGAATGGATGCGAGCTGCGCTCTATACTGGCTAGTTGGAACCCATGCCAAAGGTGTAATCCAAAAGTTTCCTCGTGTGGCTGCTAGAATGCACTCGCAACCAAGGAAGCCGCGAGAAAGAAATCAGTGGTGTACCTACTACAGGGCCATTATGTGTGTGCGCGCCAGTAAACACGGCAAGCTAAGCCGGCTGTGACTAGCGCAGATCACGGCTGCGCACGCCCGGTTCAGTCGGCGGACTTGAAAACTTTTACCAAACATGTTCAGTAATGTGTTCAACAGTGCTCATAGGCGATGATGAAAATGGCCTCCCTCTCCTGTAACACACACCTGACATCTTCTGATGAAAATATGTCTGTCAACTCTTTTATTATTTACGGAGCCTGTTTCCTTGAATCGTTTAGCGAGCCTCCTAATTGTCTGCTGGCATTAGGCACAGGTCTACCTGGAAACTTGATTCGAAATTTTCGTCTCGTTTCAGAACAAGATTTTCTGCTTTTCATATACGAATTATGGATATACAACGTTCGTGCAATGTGAATTGGTGTCTAGGCATGGTCAACAATCACAGTAATCACAATACTCACTAATCATGCAACACTAACGTGTAAGCTTTCCAAATACACGCCTATATGAATGACTAAACACGTGTGAACTAACGATATGAGTCAGCGGAGCCGTCAACCGCCGGCTGAACAGAGCGCGCGCGGCCGTGATCTGCGCTAGTCACAGCCGGCTTAGCTTGCCGTGTTTTTCGGGGCGCACACACATAATAACCCTGTAGGTTTCAAGTACATGGCTCATTGACTAGACCGGCAGAGGATAGCGCAGCTCGCATCCAGTCAGCTTTGGTGCCAACTTTGTGGTGGCCCATGCGATACCATGTAAGGACATGTAAATGCATATAAATATCTTTGACGCAATAGGGTGATCTTATGTGAAACTTTTCCGCCAGGTGTCTTTCATCTTTTCTCGCTATCATTTTATCCTCCAGGATCGGCTTTTCCCCAGGACTAAGCGAGAAATCCCACCTCTACCGCCACTGAGGGCAGTGTCCTGGAGCTTGAGACAATGAGTCAGGGATACAACTGGGGTGAGTGACCAGCACGACGCTCAGGCAGCTTCACCTGCAAAACGAACAGGGGCCTGATGAAGGGATGGGAAGATTGTGAGGGTTTGGCAAGGAAGTGGGAAGGAGGCGGCCGTAGCTTTACGGAAGGTACTGTACCCGTATTCTCGTGGTCTTACCTGTTGAAATCCGAATACACAGCTGGACGACCGCACTTTGCCAACGTTACGATGGACTTTTTCAAAGAATTCAAGTATGAAGTTTTGGACCATCTGCTGTTTATTCCAAACCAGCACTGAATAATTTTCACCTTTTTCGAGAATTGAAGGTATGGTTGGGCGGCAACGCCGCACCAAAAAGGAAACACTTCAAGAGACTCTCCAGACGTACCTACCTCAGTGGCAGCAGATTTTTTTGCCGAGGGAATTCGAAAGCTGGTGTAACGATACGACAAATGTTTCAATCGTTTTGGCGATTATGTTGAGACATAAGAATAAAACAAGCAAACATTTAGTAGTAAAATCAGTTTGGTATGTCAATCTGTTATTTTTATTCAGTCCATTGGAACTTGAAAGGAAAAAACTAGCCCTCGTATTACTACGAAAATATGTGTGGTGGGCGTTGCTATTGATTTACCTGTGCTAGGAATCATTTGGATCTTGTCGTTCTTGTATTATTTGTGTTGTCTTCTCGCGTTCATCTGTTTTGCTTCCCCATTTGATCTTCTGACTCCCTCCTTGTGTAAACATGCCGTTAGTTTAGCATATTTATCTTAATCGCCAGGATAGGGAGGGTCAACACATAAAACTCAGCTGGAGTCGCCTCTGAGTACTTCCTAATCAATGACCATTAACATGATATCTACAAGACGGCAACAGTTCGTACTCAGCTGAACACTCCCTTGAGTTATAACTCAGCAATTTTTCTTGGATTATGCCGTGTCTTGTGTTGGGTTTCACCTAGGATCACCACGCTGGCTCATCAGCGATCTCTTGGTGTCGGTGCCCGGACAGTAAAGAAACCCTTGAACGCCAATATACTCCCTTGAGTATTTCCTAATCGTTCACCATCGTATTTGAGGGGCCTGGATGCAAAACTCACGTTCTCCCCTTTTTCTAATTTTACAGGAACTATAACAAAAACTTCTTAAATGTGTATACTGTAACTAATGGAATATCTAAGAGACTTGGCTTTTGTTGCAGGCTATACTTAATTACACCTTCTTGTATAAACTATGATTCATTATTTATATTAATTTACCTGAAAAATAGGTGTTCATTTAGGAGAATGTGACTTTTGCATCCATACATCGGAGACTGTGAGTTTTGTGTCTGAACAAGTTGGAGAATGTTACTTTTGACAGTAAACAAAGTTAATTACTTCAGACAAAACAATAGACAAGTTGGCCAAGTTTGTGAAAAATGTAGTAAAATGAAACCATTTGCATTGTTGGAATACACTAAACTACTTATTTATTATGGAGAGGTTACGAACAGACAATAATAATATTGGCTTGCAGCTGTAGAAAGTCACATGACCAGAAGCTGTCTTGTGATTGGCCAACAGGGAGAATGTGCTCTTTGCAACTAAACAGTGTGGAAAATGTTAGTTTTGCATCTAAATTGCGTTCTTGGCATTTGAAAACCACTGGATATTGTGAGTTTGCTTTTCAGCACTAAGATAATCGTGTGTAGTTTGGAACGAAGAAAAAGAATGCCTTGCTAACTCAATTTCGAACAAAAGTGGAGAATTTATTTTATTTAGAAGCTTGTCACGTAGGCCTAATGGTCATTAGCTCCGTGCATTTGGAAGAATATGGCTGATTCTGTGGCATCTGTACAAGTTTATTTATTTAGCGTATGGAGTTTAGTGCCGGGAGTGTCCGAGGACATGTTCGACTCGCCAGAGGCTGTAGCTGCTTCAATGCGGACACCCACGGGGTGAGCTACAAGTTCCGTTCAATTTCAAGTAGTTCCAACTTTCGCTACCAGATGTCACTGACACCAACTCTAGTGGTGAACGTTGGAACTTTGATAGAGTGTTTCAACGAAATCTAACCTGGAAATTTAGCTTCACACAAGTTTAGTTAGTGGGAGGATTTTTTACATGCCATAGATCTATAGCATGGGACCGCCGGATTTACGTCCTCTCCAACGGAAGGCAAACTGAAGGAATTTAACGCTCTTAAAAATCTGACGACTTCGGCCGTGTTTGAACCCGCGATCTTTGGCATAGGTGGGTTGGTTCTTTAGTTTAGGGACTGCGACAACGCGGTCATGTAGCACCATGTACTTTGGGTGTGCAGAATCTGTCTGATAAAAAGTGTTAATTGTTATGACTTTATTAGTGTGTGTTATCTGTTTTTAATTCAAGTAAGGAGTGCAGACGATAACATCAAATCCTTCCGTCAAAGATACCTAGCTTGAACTTGGCTACTACTAGATGCCATCGCAACCAGCACCTGGTGACGAATGTTGGAATATAGGAACATTGATCAAACCTACGGAAACCTACAAATTTTGCTTCACACAAATTTAGTTAGTGGAAGGTTCTTTTATATGCCATAAATCTATGACATGTGACCGCCGGCTTTACTTCCCCTCCGAAGGAAGGCATACTGAAAGATTTTAACGCTCTTAAATATCCGATGACTTCGCCAGGTTTGATCCCACGATCTTGGGCACAGCAGTTCAGTATGCTACCAACTACGCCACCGAAGTATGGAGATGGCCCTGGTATTAAGACATATACCGTCCCAGAATTTACCAAGAGTAGCAGTGGGAAACTACGAAAAAACACTTCTGAAATGTCTGATTAGGGAATCGAACTCTCCTATCCTCAAATATCTTCACGAGGCTGAGCGTACCCCGTTTCAACCCTCAGACCAAAATTAAATTTCCTGGCATTGCTGAGTAACGCTCTCAGAACCTTGGGGATGGTAGTCAATAACACTAGGCATTATACGACGATATTTACACGAAGACAGTAACAATTCTCCAGTCAAGGTGGCCGGGATGCACTTGCCTCGCTGGCATCGGGAGAGGGCGGGTTCGAATCTCACCTTAGCCATCCTGAAATTGGTTTACATGGTTTCCCATTTTCACCGACAGGCAAATGCCGGGACAGTTCCTTTCCAGGTACTTCCTTTCTTTTTCTTTTTAGCCTACTTTCGATTTTTGCAAAGAATGAAAGTAGACTTGTGAGATCTACACAGGGCCAAAAATTGTGTGTATGTGTGTGTACTCTGGAAGTCTGCCCCCCCCCCCCCCTATCTATTCGAACACGGTGAAACCGAATTGAACAAAATTTGGTACAATGGTAGCACTAGCAAAAGGCACCTTGACGGAAACGGAATGGCGGCCAACTAAATGTTAAAAGCTTAAATCAAGTTACGACCAACCTAATCATTTGATCTCTTCCAAATTTTGCAACATCATAACTTGTGGGAAGCATCTTTTGACCGAACTACAAGATCATCAGCCCAATAGTTTGCAAATAGCAGCCATGTGTGTGTTCAAATCGATTCCCCATATCAATTCAGACACTGTGTAACCGAATTGAATGAAATTTTGTACAGAGGTAGCACTAGCAAAGGCCACCTCATATTCATGTTTAATATCCGTATAGCACGTTGTATTTCAACAAGCTACTACAACCAACATTCAATCATACTCCTTGAAAAAGACAAAGAGTTGTAACAATACCCATGCCTTTAGGGGAAAGTAGGCTATAATTAGGCCTATGTTCTTTACTGAACATCATGTTTGTTTTAATTTTTCATTTTCATTAAGATACTTTCTGCATGCTCCACTGAAGTCATAGTAGGTTACTACATGCTCTTAACTAATTTCATGCAATATTGTGTAATTATAATATACGGTACAGTTTTTCCTATATATTATTTTCTGATGTGTGATGATCTTGATTTTCTTTCATGGCTGAAAAGTCCACAGAGTTCACGAATTTTGAAAATGGTTTAGGATATTTTCTGATTAAAAAGACTTATGACTCGGCCAGTATCCTTCTATGGAAACAATATTTAATAAAATTTTCTCTCGCTATTCACTTCACTACACTGACATATTATATGGTCCACTGCTTGGGGTCCTTCGTTACAGGAACACTCTGAGCTGCGTACAATTTTAAGTTGTGTAGATATGAGTTGATATTGCCATGTCCTGATATTAATGTTGTCAAATTTGGCGTGAGGTTAATTTTGCTTGTTAATCAGCTTTCTACTGTTGGGAAGAATTCCTTTGTGATAGTTCCTTTTGATGATTCTTCCCATTTCTGCTTCCATTCGTTAGTAGATTCTCTCCTGAGTTCATTTTTTACGGTCGCCTGGGAGATCGGCCTGTCACCATCCCTAGTTGTATCTACTGACAAAATCTGTTCAGCTCCCAGACACCGTCCATGCGACGGTAGAGGAATGATTCCTCGGAGAGTCTGTGGGTGAAGTTGTGATAGAAGTATAAGCGTTTTTTTTAGGTAAACAATGCTGAAAAAATATTATATAATGTCATTGACTAGTCCGTCGGAAACTCAACCATGTCCGATCGATTAGATTAGTAGTTTTCCTCTTCTACCTCTACGATCGCTAGTGTGGGTCAATGTAGCGTTTCACTCAAACTCATAGAGCCACTTCCGGTGTGAAGATTTTTAAAAAAATAATAAAAATAATATAAAAAAATCGTGAGGTTATTCAACCAAGGAACATATTAAAGAATGATTTATGTAAATAAGTTAATTTGGCTACGATTTGAATAAAAGAGAAAATTAGTAAAGAAACGAGCAATTTTTTTTTTTTTTGAACTGTGATTTTCGAAATTTTGTAGGTTTGTCTCACAATTTGAAATCTTTCCGAGCCCTTTAGCCCTTTACCTTTATATGATAGTGGTCTATATATTAACCACCTAGTTTAAAAAGAGTTTGTAGGCTATTATCAAAGGTGCTAATAGTTGAAACTTTCAGCCAAATTACAACAACATTTATTGTAGATGTAATATTTCTGATAAGCAAATATTATATCTGTCTAGTTTTATGGTGCTGGATAAGGTTTCAACTAGTAAATAGCCTATAATCAAAAATATTAAAATTAAACAATAAAATAAAACATAAATATACAAATTAAAATAAAAACGATAAAAATTAAAAAAAACATAAAGGACAATAAATATTAAAATAAAACAGACTAAAACTAAAATAAAATGTAGATTATAAAATTATAAAATTAAAAACAAGATGTTCAGTAAAGAACATATAGCCTACTTTCTCCTAAATGCATGGGTATTGTTATAACTCTTTGTCCTTTTCAAGGAGTATAATTGAATGTTGGTTGTAGTAGCTTGTTGAAATACAGCGTGCTATAGGGATATTAAACATGAATATGAGGTGCCCTTTGCTAGTGCTACCTCTGTAAAAAAAAAACATTCAATTTGGTTTCACCGTGTTTGAATTGATCTGGGGAATGGATTTGCACACATACATGGCCGCTATTTGCAAACTATTGGGCTGATGACCTTGTAGTCAGTCATAAGATGCTTTCCACAAAAAGGCATGATGTTGCAAAAACCGGTAGAGATCAAATTATTAGGATGGTCGAAATTTGATTTAAGCTTTTAACATTTGGGTGGCCGTCATTCCGTTTCCGTCAAGATGGCGGCGATATAAAACATGACACTGAGGGGCCTTTTGCTAGTGCTACCTCTGTACCAAATTTCGTTCAATTCGGTTTCACCGTGTTTGAATTGATAGGGGAATCGATTTGCACACATACTTGGCCACCATCTGCAAACTATTGGGCTGATGATTTAGCAGTTTGGTCAGAATATGCTTCCCACATAAAGATTTGTTGTTGCAAAATTTGGTAGAGATTAGATTATTAGGTTGGTCGTAATTACATTTTAGCCTTTATCATTTGGGTGGCCGCGATTACGTTTCAGTCAAGATGGCGGTGATATAAAACATGACACTGAGGTGGCCTTTTCTAGTGCTACCTCTGTATCAAATTTCGTTCCATTCGGTTTCACCGTGTTCGAATTAATAGGGGGAATCGATTTTCACACAAAGATGGCCGCCATCCGCAAAATATTAGGCTAATGACCTATTAGTTTGGTCAAAGGATGCTCCCTCCATAATGGTATGTTGATGCAAAATTTGGTAGAGATCGGATGATTAGGTTAATCGTAATTTGATTTAAGCTTTGAATATTTGTGTGGCCGCCATTACGTTTCCGTCAAGATGGCGGTGATATAAAACATGACACTGAGGTGCCCTTTGCTAGTGCTACCTCTGTACCAAATTTCATTCCATTCGGTTTCACCGTGTTCGAATTAATAGGGGTAATCGATTTTGGCACAAAGATGGCCGCCATCCGCAAACTATTAGGCTAATGACCTATTAGATTTGTCAAAGGATGCCCCCTTCATAAAGGTATGTTGTTGCAAAATTTGGTAGAGATCGGATGATTAGGTTAGTCGTAATTTGATTTAAGCTTTGAACATTTGTGTGGCCGCCATTACGTTTCCGTCAAGATGGCGGCGATATAAAACATGACACTGGGGTGCCCTTTGCCAGTACTACCTCTGTACCAAATTTCGTTCCATTCGGTTTCATCGTGTTCGAATTAATAGGGGCAATCGATTTTCACACAAAGATGGCCGCCATCCGCAAACTATTAGGCTGATGACCTATTAGTTTGGTCAAAGGATGCTCCCCCCATAAAGGTATGTTGTTGCAAAATTTGGTAGAGATCGGATGATTAGGTTAGTCGTAATTTGATTTAAGCTTTGAACATTTGTGTGCCCGCCATTACGTTTCCGTCAAGATAGCGGCGATATAAAACATGACACTGAGGTGTCCTTTGCTAGTGCTACCTTTGTACTGTGCCCTTGCAGCAAGAAATATGCAAATCACAGTATGCCAGCATTGCTCAATTCGGGATTTTTCGGGGCTGCAGTAAGTTCTCCTACTCTGTGACTTACATATTTTGGATTAAATAGAGGATACACTTGCAAAAATAACAACAAAATCAACTCCTATTTTAACACATTTAATTAATCAAAAATTATGGCGCTACAAACAAATAAACACATTAAACTACTGACCAATATCATTCTACTTGTCCAAAGTGAACAAGGAATAGCATAAAAATAAAACAAATATTAGACTAAAACACATGGTTTTCTTTAAAACCAACAATTCATGATTATTTTCACTTCCATAAAGTACTTATCTTAGAGTTCCAAATAACTACGAGCTTCTTTGGCTCGATACTTTCCCATAATAATGGTGTCATATTTTTGTACACCTCAAGAATTATTTTTATCTTTTCTTATCATCACAACAAATATATAATTACATTTAAAATTACATGTTAATTATTCACTTCAATATTTGGGCATATCACATGTTCTCCATATTTACTATCTCTCTCAAGTTCTGCAAATTCACTGCGGTGATCGGGAAAACTATTTGTGTACTCCAGAGTTATAAAGATTACTTGACAAAGTCAAAAACTATGATCACTCCCGAAACCTAGATATCTTCACAAAACTCGTGGATTCCTATTTTCCATACAATATTACAATAGGGATTTTATTTAATTCATTTGTCTTATAAGACCATTATCACATAAGAAAACTACGATCTGAATTGGCAAGCGATAATATCAATCTACAAGGACCTCGGTTCAACGCCCGGGTCATTAACAACTTTAAACACTCACGGTGTATTTAACACATCTTACAAGACGGTTTCCACCCACCCTCGCTCTATGAGGGCCAGGCCATTCTACTCGGGCGTGATTTATGACAAGGAAAGCGACTCTCTGCCTAACCTACGGTGGCAGCTCTCTTCAATGCTTTAAAACAAACCTTCACATTATTCTCAGTTCTGTGGAGAGACCTGGCTTTTACTTCACTTATTTCCATTCAACAATATTCTTGGGCTCATAAACCACTTTCGTAACCTTGGCATTTATTAATTATGAGAGGGTCCTCATTGATTGGGAAGATTAATACACATTCTACGACGAATAATTAGGGGCTTTACAACAAAGGATTCTAGGTTCGAATCTCTTAACATGCCTCGGGAACATTTCCACATCAGAGGACTTATACAAAACGCGATTTAGGGTCAAGCCGTAGCTTACAGGACCTACGCTCAATAATACCATACATTAGCTCCCTTTTAAATAATACACACATGGCCTCGTGATCCACGTCACAATTTAGAGGACTTACAACATATCTCAATTCACTGCAATCAACTACCCTCCATAAGTAATTTACCAAGTACTTTAACTTTTACGCGTGACTTTTTATTTAATTACGTTCCATTACGCTACACATTACTTGACGGCCGAATGTCTTCCAAAGAACTGATAAATTTCATCGTAACAATTGATACATATCTTAATTCTTATATTAATCTTTTCCGTTGTCAATAAATCGCTCCCTTTTTAAGAACATGCATTCACGTCATGTCTTATACATTTGTTAAGGCTTCAACGCTCTATATTTTTATATCATTCAATTTAATCTTTATTTAGATTTCTTTACCTTGTTATTCACATCATATTTTCATTCCTTACAAAAGCTCAAAAGCTATTTCTTTCATATAATTCAAATTTACCTTTATGTAAATATCTTTGTTATAATTATTATTATCACGCTTGCTCTTATACATTCATTAAATACTGACATTTTATTCCATGCATTTCCTCTACAGGATTTATTATCTCACATAATTATTTATTATTTCTTAAAACTTTATTTTCGTTCAGATCGCGTTCTTATTTAGTTATATTCATTTAAAAACATCCCTTCTACTCAAAACTCCGGTGGAATTGTACACAAAATTTTTCCCGACACCAAAACATAATGAAAATCTTTACTTACATGTTTAAGGTCGCTTTCTGACCTTTATTCTCGTTTGATGTGACATTTTGGCCCACCTTCTTGACCTACTCCATATTGTACAATCTCATCTTATGTACAGAAATTTCTTGACACATATTCACTATATTTAACACTGACAACATTTTTTTAATACACTGGTGTATCCGTTTTGAACACACATTAAAACACTAAAAAATATTACTCTGGTACATATTATAACACATATCACTGTGCATAAAACGCTTTCACTTTACCTAAAACACTTAAAATGACACTCTTATTTCTTTTCTTACAATATTTACACTTCACTCCTATCACACGGGTGTATCTCAATGATTTTTACAATTTCTGTCGGCTGTTGATGATCCCTGATGTGAATCCTATCGACCTGCATTGGACGTGTGATTTCACTCGTTCAAAGTTTCTCTCTCCTACAATGGAAACTACTGGTTTCAGTCTCTCAAAACCGCTTCTATTGTCTATTACTCGGCTTTACTTTATCTGCTTTAACTAGGCGATAAATGTCTTTACTTTGCCGTCACCTCTATTTATATATGGTGGTCTATCGCACCCTATAGTTTCTATATCTTGGCCTCCCTTCGAGGACCGTACACTGTCTATCGTACCGTTTAGTTTCTATATCTTGGCCTCCCTTCGAGGACCGTATACTGTCTATCGTACCGTTTAGTTTCTATATCTTGGCCTCCCTTCGAGGACCGTATACTGTCTATCGTATAATTTTGACGTTTTCTCACTAGAGTACGTTTCCCTCTGGTTTCGAAACTAAGTTCCTGAGTTCCTTTCGCTTGAACTCCTATCTTTCGCGATCGTAATTACTGTTTAGTTCCTTTACCGGACTTAATGTCTTTAACAATGTCTTTACTAGACGTAACGCCGTTTATTTGTTGGAGTTCTTATAACTTCGTAACTGTATTGAACTAGTGTTCTTCTGGAACTCGAAGTTCCCTACTGATCGCTGTGTCTTACTTTGGAGATATTGCTTTAAAGTCCGTATATTTAATGTTCTTTATAATTTAGGACTCTTCAAAGTCTCGAACTGCTAACCCTCAGCGTAGCGTACTTATATCGTAACTGGTCTACACTCGGTGAACTTGTAGCATAGCCTCCCACAGGCTCTGGATCAATGTCTGATACAGCTTAACGTCCCCCTCACGGGCTCTTGAATACTGCGTATACGATATGGTGCAGCAGTTCCACTCACGGAATGCTCGTAGACTGATGAACTGATGCAGAGTATCACCCCCTCACGGGCTGTCAGAATAACTGCATGATTGGCTTGGTGAGGCCAGGAGTTTTATACCTTTTAGTCACAAAAAGATAAAATCCTAGTCCTTTTCGTGACCAACTTCTGAACTAATTGTCGCAAAATTATAAAAATCGTATCTCCAGAAAGCTCGTCTTCCAAACGTAAAATAATCTTCCTGTGCATGGAAATCGATCGTGCATTTCCGAGATATTAATTAATTTCTCGTCCTCAACTGTGTGGGTGGTGCTGTTCTTTTTTTATTCTCCCACTCATTTGGTCTCGGTGAACCCCCAATGACGTCTACTTGCGTTTGCAGTTTTCTCCTGTGCAATTATTACAAGGTTTTTCTTTACACAAAAATCTCTAATCCAAATTGATTCACCGTACTGTATCTGTTTACTTATTTTTATACTCGTAAACGGGTTAAATTTAATTATTCCTGTTCTGACTCAGCAGCGAGGTTGCCATAATCTTGCAACGTAAGAGCAATTTCCGAGTCCAGCTTCTTCGTCTTACAGTCAAAACTTTCCACTCGTTCTAATAATATCCATGACTGGCTCCTTATAAATGTCAAGAGGCATGAGCTCATCTAAGGAACACCTGGCCCTAGCTCTTGCACAATGTTAAGCTATAATCCTGGCTTGAAATCTCTCTCCGTTCCCTTAGAAACTGTATGATTCTTTCATTCTTTTCTCAAAGTACATGGATTCGACTCTCTTTTGAGGCCATGGTACATGGGTTCAGTACCAAATTTCGTTCAATTTGCGCTCACCGTGTTCGAATTGATAGGGGGGGACAGACATTCAGAGTCCACACACTCACACACACACACACACACACACAGACTCACACACGTACACACACACAGCCAGACACACTTTTTTCGCCCTGTAGTGATCTCATAAGTCTACTTTCATTTTTTGCAAAAATCGAAAGTAGGCTAATAATAAATAAATAGGCTGGATAATTTTTAAAATGTATTTAAATATATAAAATCAAAATAAAAACAAGAAGTTCTGTGACAAACTAAAGAGCCTACTTTTCTTAAAATTTAAGATTCATGCCAATGATTAATCTATATAGATCTATCTAGAATAATGACGAAATTAAGTTGGTAATATCGAAATTTCTAATTAGTTCGAAATATTGAATACCTGGCAATTTGTAGCCTAATAGAGAACTACAGTTGGCAGCCCTGGTGACTGAATATATTCTTAGTTCCATCTCTTAAGGTAAAGAATACAAAATTTGGTTGAAGTCAAATGGATAGCATGGACGTTACATGTAGTTAAACATTGGATTTAACAGCGACCGTAAAGTCATGTTGGCAACAATGACATACATGTATTGGACAGAAATAATCTGAAATAATCTGATCTATTGTTGTGTCAATTTTGAAAGAAATCCATTAATTAGTACAGAAGTTACATGCATTTTAAAATTGGACCTATCAGCAGGCATAGAATCATGTTGGCATCACTGGCGTAGGCCTATATTAGTTACACCAAATTAATCTAGAATGCCAGGTACTGTACGTATGCAAAGTTTAGAGCTATTGGCTTGCATACTTTTTGATATATTGATATTAGGGTAACAAAAATAGAGACAGCATTTATTAACAGCTGGCAGCCCTGGTTACTCTTAAGAATCGACATAGTCATATCTGTTATGGTACACATAGCACACACGAAATTTGGTTCATATCCAAATGATAGTATAGAAGTTACATGTATTTAAAGTTGGGCATCTCAGCAGGCTTAGAATCATGTTGGTAGCACTGACGTATATAAGTTACTCCAAATTAATATAGAATGTCAGGTACTATACGTATGCATAGTTTAAAGCTGTCGGCTTGCATACTTTCTGATATATGAGTATTTTGATTTAATAAAAATGAGAGCATTTATCAACAGTTGGCAGCCCTGGAGGGTCTTAAGAATACGCTCAGTCATATCTGTTTATGTACACATAGCACATACGAATTTGGTTAAATTCCAATTCATAGTGTAGAAGTTATATGCATTTAAAAATTGGACCTATCAGCAGGCTTATAATCATTTTGGCAACACTGCCATATATGGCCTCCTGGAAATTAAACTGCAATGTAATTATCTATACGTGTGCTAATTTTGAAATAGCTCCCATGCATACCTTCCAAGATATCCAACATGGAGCTCAAATTTCAATTGCGATTTTTCAGCAGTTGGTAGCACTGACATCATTTTCAAATATGGCCGTGAGATATTCAGGTATAGATCTTTACTCCTACCAAATTTAGTTTCGATTGCTCCAGACGTTTAGGAGTTGATAGGGGGGGGGGGCACACAGCCAGACAGACAGTCAGAAGGACAGACAGACAGACTGAAGGACAGACAGACAGACAGACAGACAGACAGACTCACATTTTCCCGATCTCATAAGTCTACTTTTTCCTCATTTTTGCAAAATGTGAAAAGTAGGCTAATTGGAGCTGAAATGACAATTTAAATTTTTAAAAATAAATTTAAAATTAGAAAAAATAGTCTGATCTAAAAAAGGGTTAATTTTACGTGTTTACAAAGATGGGGGGGGGGGAGGGGGGAACCGGACCCCTACTTTATCTGCTAAGATATATTTTGAACATTAGAACTGAAACTGTTCATTGTATTCCCTAGTCATGGTCGAGAAGACAATGAGTCACCCACTTCAAACAATTCTAATCTTCTCTCACAGTGAAACATACGCCATTATCCACGCAAGACCGCCCACTCTCATACAAGGAACTGATAGTTTAATGCATTACTGGCTAAGGTGAGATACACAATGACTCAACCTAGGGGTCAATGTTAGGTACTGTCGTGACGGTCAACGTGCACCCAGGCGGCGTTCTTTCTTGCATATTTTGCGGGTTAATTGGATCTATTGCATATTCTGAGCATAACAGCATAGTTTCGCATATACATTTGAAATTACGTATAATTTAAAACATCTTGAACAAAATTGGTATAGCCTGGGTGTTGGACATTCCTAGTAAGCAACTTTCCAGGCAACAGATTTTTAAATGTGGCTATTTCAAGAAGGGAATGGGGTGGGACATTCCTTTCACCATTTCGGCAGCCAGCAGTCCGGGGTTAGTTTGGTGAGGAGTTTCTACAGTGTACTTTATCCTTAGTCAGCATATGCTATGCTCAAAATGCTTGATGAGAAAAGCAGCAGAAAGTATTTTTTAATCAGAGGGTATCAGGTATACTAATAGTGATTATTCAACTGATGGTGCTTTCGTCCATTGTCAAGGAGGCTATGCTCGAAGGAATTGAAATGCGAAAATAAATTTTAACTTTAACAATATACCAGAACGACTGCACATAAATTACGGCAAATGAGGGACAGAAGAGTGGATAAGATTGGCCTATTGTAATGTGCATATTTCAATTTTAATGCATATCTACATTTTTAGAGCATAAATGCATGCATAATTTAAACTTTTTAGTGCATAAATGTTTAATTATATTAAGCGAGAAGACACGTTTTGTATACCCTAACCTGCGGGAAATATTACAAGAGTCATTT
The DNA here is from genome assembly GCA_946902985.2 of Meconema thalassinum. NCBI lineage: Eukaryota > Metazoa > Arthropoda > Insecta > Orthoptera > Tettigoniidae > Meconema > Meconema thalassinum. The sequence goes on from OX336388.2 coordinate 862,614,245, forward strand.
ATCATAAAATAACACACTTTCATGTACACAGAAGGAAGAAAGTCCTTACTTGAATTAAAAGCAGATATCACACACTAATACAGCCATCACTATTAACACCGGTTATCAGACAGATTCTACACACACCCAAAGTACACGGGGCTACATGATCGCGTTGTTGCAGCCTCTAAACTGAGGAACCAACCAACCAACCAACCTAAGATTTCGGAAGAAATCAGACTAGTCAAAAGGTTTTCTTTCTTAGGTTTTCTCAACTATTCTCATAAAAAATATATTTCCTTTGTGTGCAATGTAAGGCTGTTAGGTCTACAGTAAAAGCAATTTCATTCAGCACAAATGAAGCTGTCGCCTTCGTGGTGTAGTGGTGAGCGTGCTTAGAAGCCACCCCAGAGTTCCGAGGTGCGATTCCCGGCACTGCCACGAAATTTGAAAAGTGGTATGAGGACTGGAACGGGTTCTACTCAGCCTCGGGTGGTCCAAATGAGTAGAGGGGGTTTGATTCCCACCTCAGCCATCCCCGAATTGTTTTTCCGTGGTTTCCCACTTCGTCTTCGGGCAAATGCCGGGATGGTATACTGTCAGGTCACGGCCTCCTCCTTCCCTCTTCCTTGTCGATCCCTCCCATTATTTCCATCTCGTCCCATCCCTCATCGCCTTGTAGGTGTGGCCGCCTGGGCGAGGCGCTAGTCCCACCTCCCCAGTTGTATCCCTCCCTCCTTCGAATGTTAAGCTCCAGGACACTGCCCATAGGGGCGGTAAAGATGGGATCCCTCGCTGAGTCCGTGGGAAAAGCCTACCTGAAGGGTAAACTGACTACGAAACGAACGAAAACCAAAAAGCTATAAGCTAATGAAATTTTAAAAGTTTCTGACCAATTTAATTTTTGGACTTGTCTGGTTCTGGGATCGAACCCGTCAATTATAATGTTTTGACCGACAAAAAATGTACAATATTAATTATCAATCAATCAATTAATCAATCACAAAGCTGATTATTTTAAGGAGAATCTTTGTAGAGAATGTTCCAATCTGATTGCTCTTCTTCGAAGGTAGAGTATCCATACTGAAACCTGCATATACAGTATTAATAATATCGTATGGCCTCGGGAGCCGGCTGCAAGCTTTGTTATTTGTGCCCGAAGGGCAGCTTGCATGCCAAGCTTTGTTGTTCCTTGGAGCGCTATGAAAGTCAAGGGGGTTAGATATCTAAGCTCCTTGACACTATAGCGCTTTCTAGTAGAGAATGGAGGAACTTTGTGTTGGCGGAAAATCCCGAGATTAATTTTGCCATTATGAACACGGCCTACTGAATTCAAATGGGTTCTTTAACATGCCAACAACGTATTACATGCGTGACGTGACGCCTTTCAAAAATCACTCACCATGGCCAGGAGTGAACCTGCAATCTTGGGGTTGGTATTCCGACACGATAACCACTCACCCACCGTGGAAAGCTGAAACCCGCAGTTGGCTACAAGCTTGTCTTATTGCAATATACAGTCGTGGAGGCAGAATATGATAATTGAGTACCGTAGGTCAAGAAAGGCCACGCTCCATCTTACATCACACATGATTTCATATCATTTGCAAGGCACATACTTTTATTACTAACCATAAAGTTACATTAGTCGCCAACCAATCACTGTTCTCTATCTTCCTCTTCGCCTTTTTGCTCCTTGTTCGCCTCGTTTATTCTCGAGCAATGGACGTTACGACAGCTTCTGAGGCTACCGGGCATTTGGCACCCTCGCTCTTCTCATGAGCACTAACCGTTTCTTGTAGCCTGCAAATTGGGTTTTAATTTTCCGTGTAGGAGTAAAAATTCAAGGAGAAATAATTTCTACTCTGAGATTTGCTGATAACATCGTCATCTTAGACGACACACCAGAGGGTTTGAAAGAGTATTCAAATGGGGTGACCTCTGTCTTGAGGAAAGAATTCTCGATGGAAATTAATAAATGTAAAACAAACAAATTGGAATGTAGCCGAAAGAAATCAGAAACCCCTATGTACGTCAAATTTGCAGGAGAAAAACTTAAGGAAGTAGGAGACTTCTGTTACTCAGGAAGCAAAATACGAAGCGAAGAGGATATAAAACGTACGTTGGATCAGGCATTCAACTATTTGAAATGACCCTACTTTCCAGGCTGAACACTTACATCAGTAACATCATTAACGACGAGCAGTTCGGTTTTCGCAAGGGCCATTCCACTGTACATCAACTTTTGAGACTTGTAGAAGTCATTACGCGCGCCTTCAATGAAAACCGTATGGCAGGAGTTTGTTTTTTGGACATCAGTCGTGCCTTTGATAAAGTCTGGCACAGCGGACTTTTGTTCAAAATGAAACATAAAGGCTTCCCAGATCATCTACTCAAGGTCATCGAATCATATCTTAGGAAAAGGAAATTCTATGTCCAGGTGGCAGACGATATATCATCCACGAGACGGATTAAGGCCGGCGTGCCTCAGGGTAGTGTCATTGCCCCAGCCCTTTTCAACATCTATGTCTCTGACATCCCCAAATCTGATGCTACCAGTCTCCACCTGTATGCAGACGATACTGCAATCTCCACTACCTCCACGAGAGGATATAGAGTTGACTCCAACCTCCAAATCGCATTAGACACCCTAGAACCCTGGTTTAGGGATTGGAGAGTTAAGATTAATGTTAATAAATGCTCAGCCACACTGTTTACTAAGAAACGCAAACATACAGAAGTCCAGGAACTCAACTTCTTTGGCGATGTAATCAGGTGGCATCCTGCTACTAAATACCTGGGAGTCACGCTGGACCGAGGCCTCACCTTCGCTCAGGAGGTTTCTCAGCGCGCTAATAAAGCGAAGGCGGTCCAAGCGCAGCTCTGGCCCTTACTCAAGGCTCCCTAGATGAATTCAGCAAGCTCCTGTCTTATAGCACCCTTGTGCGTCCTGTGATGGAATATGCCAGCCCTGTTTGGGGTTACGCAGCTCCCTCAACTCTCAAGATACTCCAGACTGTTCAGAATCGAGCCTGGTACGTACGCAATGCTCAATTACACACCGACTACAACCTCTCGACCATCAGTCAGAGGATACACCGACAGGCGGCCAAAACTTATAGAACAGTTACACGGATTAACAATCCTCTTAAAAAACAATTTGGGTGATTACCGTGCAAGGGGGTGTCGCCACAAGCGCCCCCGAATTATTATAGAATGATACTCTTTCCCACCATGCTACTATAGCACTTTTACTTTCTCCTGAAAATTTCTATCTTCACAACCTTCTTAATTTTCTGATTTCTTTTTCACGAACTTCTTACTCTTACTATCCTTTAAATTTCTGTATTTCTTATGTCTAGTACATCAGGTCATATTCTGATCAGTTCGATTCACGGTAATTACCCAAACACCCCAAAAACAATTGTAGTCGGTCGTACCAATTTGTCAGAGCTCTCAAGGCCTCAGGGCTGACAGGCTAAAAAGCAACGCACCGAAACCGGCTATGCCGGCTTCGATTGCTTGGGTTCCTCCAAGGAAAGCATTTCTACCGGTAGGATGGTAAAATATGATATTATAACTCTGTGATCTAATCTAACTTCAGTAAAGTTGGTAATGTTATAGGCCCAGGGACCCCCCTCCCCCCCCCCCCCCCCGAAATGTTTGTCACATATAATATTTATTTATGAATTAAAACATTAAACATCAATATAATCATGTACTATTGTTACTAAGTGACGCATGACAACGTTGTAAAGCAAGCCGAAGGTAGAGCGATGTAAACAGTGTGACAATCAGTTTGTTCATAACATAACCTATTACTCTTCAGTGCCTTCGCTCTTATGAACGTACCAAGAACAGCAACAAGTACCCTTGAAGCGTGTGACTAAAGTTATTTCCCTAACTTTTATACACTTATCAAACTTTTGGCAAATTTGCCTCTCTTTGTAGCTACTGGTACTGCCAACGGATTTTGTGTTGGTTGAAAACATAGTTAAGAAATTTTACTTCTGAAACAGACTCAACTGTCTAGTATTGTCATCACATACATCTCACTGACGATGAAGTTATGAACCGATTTGTCAATGCTTCAAGAAACCTTGACTTTATATTATAGTGTAAGCTGTAAATCAAAACAGTAACATTAATTCTTGCCATGTAAACACTAGCGAGTGAGCAAGATGATTGTATTAATAACAAGTATCATAAAATGGTCTGAGTTGTGTTTGACATTAACCATGCATAAAAAATCACAACAAATTGGTTGAAAAAGTGATGCCAGATAGCCTTAAAACTCATCATTTCGCACCGAATTATACAAAAGTATCCCAGGGAGAACCCCGGACCCCCTATTCTTTGGGCCTGTACCATTCAGCCGAAACCCCAGTTCGGCACCGCCCGAAATTAAAATCTATATACGCCCCTGAATAGGCCTACTGTTGTTCTCTGCAAGTCCTTTCCCTAAGTTCGTCCACGCTCGTCAAAGTTTAGGTAACAACAATTATTAATAAAAATTGCTACATATTAGGGCTGGTACACTTAATCGATTCATTTCTGTTATAGAATAATCGAAGCAGAAAAATCGATTCGTTGCTCTCACAGAAGCAAAATATAGGCTACTATTAATTAGTTAAAATATATTGTATATTTTTAAATGTTGTTGTTGTTGTTGTTGTTGTTGTTGTTTGAATCTTCAGTCTGGTTTGATGCAGATTTCCATGCCTCATAGCTACCACACCCTACATTCAAGGCAATCTGTTTAACTTATTCTAACCTTGGTCTACCCCTACAGTTCTTGTTCTCGACCCTTCCTTCCATAACTAAGCTGATATTCCCGGGTGTCTTTGTATGTGTCCCATCAACCTATCTCTTCTCTTCATTAGCAGTCGCCAGAAAAACCTCTCCCACTCGGCTTAATACTTCGTCATTTTCAACCCTATCTAACCATCTAATCTTCATCATTCACCTGTAACACCACATTTCAAACGCATCAGTTCTCCTCTTTTCTGCTGCACCAGACAAAGGCTTTCAAAAATGAATTCCTAATACCTAAATATACTGTATATTCGATGTCAACAGATTCCTTTTCTGTAGAACTGCTTTCCTTGCCTGAGCCAACCTACTTTTTATATCCTCTTTGCTTCGTCCATCACTGTACCTCTTTTGTGAACACAAGGCTAAAACAATGTAAAACAAAAATGTTCGTGTCTTAAATTTTAAACATTGAACAAGAATTAAAATTATTTGCTGAAATCTCTTCGTTTTTAGCCTACTTACGATTTATTCAAAAAATGAAAGTAAACTTATGAGATCAACACAGGGCGAACAATTGTGTGTCAGTCTGTCTGTGTGTGTGTGTGTGTGTGTCTGTGTGTGTGTGAGTCTGTGTGTGTGTGAGTGTGTGTACTCTGAATGTCGGTCCCCCCCTATCAATTCGAACACGGTGAACCCGAAATGAACGAAATTTGGTACAAAGGTAGCACTAGCAAAGGACACCTCAGTGTCATGTTGTATATCGCCGCCATCTTGACGGAAACGTAATGGCGGCCACCCAAATGTTCAAAGCTTAAATCAAATTACGAATAACCTAATCATCCGATCTCTACAAAATTTTGCAACAACATATCTTTTTGGGAGGAGCATCCTTTGGCCAAACTAATAGGTCATCAGCTTAATAGTTTGCGGATGGCGGCCATCTTTGGGTTAAAATTGATTCCCCCTATTAATTCGAACACGGTGAAACCGAATGGAACGAAATTTGGTACAGGGGTAGTACTAGCAAAGGGCACCTCAATGTCATGTTTTATATCGCCGCCATCTTGACGGAAACGTAATCGCGGCCACCCATATGTTAAAAGCTAAAATGTAATTACGACCAACCTAATAATCTAGTCTCTACCAAACTTTGCAACAACATATCTTTATGTGGGAAGAATATTCTGACCAAACTGCAAGATCATCAGCCCAATAGTTTGCAGATGGTGGCCAAGTATGTGTGCATATCGATTCCCCCTATCAATTCAAACACGGTGAAACCGAATTGAACGAAATTTGGTACAGAGGAAGCACTAGCAAAGGGCACCTCAGTGTCATGTTTTATATCGTCGCCATCTTGACGGAAACGTAATGGCGGCCACACAAATGTTCAAAGCTTAAATCACATTACGACTAACCTAATCATCCGATCTCTACCGAATTTTGCAACAACATACCATTGTGGCGGAAGCATCCTTTGTCCAAATTAATAGGTCATTAGCCTACTAGTTTGCGGATGGCGGCCATCTTTGTGTGAAAATCGATTCCCCCTCTTAATTCGAACACGGTGAAACCGAATGGAACGAAATTTGGTACAGAGGTAGCACTAGCAAAGGACACCTCAATGTCATGTTTCTAATCGTCGCCATCTTGACGAAAACGTAATGGCGGCCACACAAATATTCAAAGCTTAAATCAAATTATGACTAACATAATCATCCAATCTCTACCAAATTTTGCATCAACATACCTTTGTGGAGGGTGCATCATTTGACCAAACTAATTGGTCATTAGCCTAATAGTTTGCGGATGGCGGCCATCTTTGTGTGAAAATCGATTCCCCCTATTAATTCGAACACGGTGAAACCGAATGGAACGAAATTTGGTACAGTGGTAGCAGTAGAAAAGGACACCTCAGTGTCATGTTTTATATCGCCGCCATCGTGACGGAAACGTAATGGCGGCCACACAAATGTTCAAAGCTTAAATCAAATTACGACTAACATTATCATCCGATCTATACCAAATTTTGCAACAACATACTTTTATGTGGGAAGCATATTCTGACCAAACTGCAAGATCATCAGCCCAATAGTTTGCAGATGGTGGCCAAGTGTGTGTGCAAATCGACTCCCCTATCAATTCAAACACGGTGAAACCGAATTGAACGAAATTTGGTACAGAGGTAGACCTAGCAAAGGGCACCTCAGTGTCATGTTTTATATCGCCGCCATCTTGACGGAAGCGGAATGACGACCACCCAAATGTTAAAAGCTTAAATCAAATTACGACCATCCTAATTATTTGATCTCTAGCAGATTTTGCAACAACATGCCTTTTTGTGGAAAGCATCTTATTACTGACTACAAGGTCATCAGCCCAATAGTTTGCAAATAGCGGCCATGTATGTGTGCAAATCCATTACCCATGTCAATTCAAACACGGTGAAACCGAATTGAATGAAATTTTGTACAGAGGTAGCACTAGCAAAGGGCACCTCATATTCATGTTTAATATCCATATAGCACGTTGTATTTCAACAAGAAGTTTCGTGAAGAACTATACAGCCTACTTTTCATGGCAATGATTATTCTACAGTATATGAACCTATCTAGAATAATGACAAAATTAAGTTGGTAACATCGAAATATCTAATTAGTTCAAAATATACCTGGTATGATGTAGCCTAATAGAGCACTACAGTTGGCAGACCTGGTGACTGAATATATTCTTAGTTCCATCTCTTAAGGTACAGAATACAAAATTTGGCTGAAGTCCAATGGACGTTACATGCAGTTAATCACTGGATCTATCAGCACGCGTAAAAGCATGTTGCCAACAATACCATGCGTGTGCTGGTCAGAAATATTCTGAAATATTATGATATCTTGTTGTGCCAATTATGGATGAAATCCATTTGTTAGTATAGAAGTTACATGTATTTTAAAATTGGACATATCAGCAGGCATAGAATCATGTTGGCAGCACTGCCTTGTATTAATTACTCCAAATTAATCTAGAATGTCAGGTGCTATACGTGTGCAAAGTATAGAGCTGTTGGCTTGCATACTTTCTGATATATTGATATTAGGGTAAAAAATATAGACAGCATTTATTAACAGTTGGCAGCCCTGATTGCACTGAAGAATACTTATAGTCATATCTGATATGTTACACATAGCACATGCGAAATTTGGATGAAATCCTACTGATAGTATAGAAGTTACATGTATTTAAAGATTGGTACTATCAGCTGGCTTATAATCATGTTGGTAGAACTGACGTATATAAGTTACTCCAAATTAATCTAAAATGTCAGAATATACGTGTGCATAGTGTAAAGCTGTTGGCTTGCATACTTTCTGATATATTGGTATTTGGATAAAAAAAATAGAGAGAGCAATTATTAACAGTTGGCAGCTCTGTTGGCTCTTAAGAATATGCTCATTCATATATGTTTATGTACAGATGTCACATACAAAATTTGGTTGAAATCCAATTGATAGTGTAGAAGTTATATGCATTTAAACATTGGACCTATCAGAAGGCTTAAAATTATTTTGGCAACACTGTCATTGTTGGCCTCCTGGAAATTAAACTGAAATAGTATTATCTGCATGTGTGCCAATTTTGGAATAGCTCGCATGCATACCTTGCAAGATATCCAGCATGGAGCTCAAATTTCTAGTGCGTTTTTTCAGCAGTTGGTAGCACTGACATCATTTTCAAATATGGACGTGAGATATTCCGGTGCACATCTTTACTCATACTAAATTTGGTTTTGATTGCTGCAGCCGTTTAGGAGTTGATAGGGGGGGACACACACACAGCCAGACAGACAGAAGGACAGACAGACAGACAGACACACATTTGCCCGATCTCATAAGTCTACTTATTCCTCATTTTTGCAAAATGTGATAAGTAGGCTAACAAGCTACTACAACCAACATTCAATTATACTCCTTGAAAAGGACAAAGAGTTATAACAATACCCATGCATTTAGGAGAAAGTAGGCTATATATTCTTTATTGAACATCTTGTTGGTGTATAACATCTTTCCACTCGGTTGCTGGATATTTTTGTGGGAGTGATTTTGAAAAATGGGACGGAAGTGGATCGGACGGAAGTGTGTAAGACGCACTGTCAGGAGGGATGTGATCCAGCTGGCAGTGGTACCATGTGGAATGTTTATCACATACGGATTACTTTGTAACAGCAGAGTATCAATAAGGCATTCGAGAGTAGAAATAGCAAGTAGGCAGTGAAGAAAAAAAAAAGAGAATTTTGGAATTGTTGTGTATTATGAGACTGTAAAAAATAAAAAGATATTTTGTGTGTTGATGAATGTCAAGGATAATAAAAACGGTAACAACTTCAAGGTAGGATAACATGTCAGATGTTACACATGATATGCGACTACTGGCCAGTTATTCGATATTTATGAAATTATACGATTTGAGTACTCATTCCTTAGATTTACTGTTTCTGAAATCCATGCAAAATGATAAAGGAAATACCTCATAATATTAAAATGACATGAAACGGGCGTCTCGGCGACCAAAATGTGAAGTAAACAGAAATTAAGGAGTGTATTTTCATACATGAACAGCATCTACAAATCGCACACTTCATACATTTTTTAAAAGTAATTTTTTAAAGAAATTATTGATATTAATGGAATTGGAGTGCAATTCGTCACTGCTAATTTCATTTGAATGCTCATTTTCACGATCGGTCGCTTGTGAGACCCTGAGGAGGGATCTATACTACTGAAATAATATATATGATTTATATACATCAATCCGAAAATACGCCTAACTCAACTTAAGCGATGATCTCACATTTAATCTTCTTTTCTTATCTCGTGTCTACTAATCAAGTAATCGTTTCTTCGGTTAGCTGATTAGTTTAATATTCGGGTGGATTAATCGATTATTCATTAATAATAATATCGTATGGCCTCGGGTGCCGGGTGCAAGCTTTCTTATTTGACACCGAGAGAGTATTGCATATCGAATTTCGTTGTTCCTTGAAGCACTATGAATGTCAAGGAGGTTAGTTATCTAAGCTCCGTGAACACTATAGCGATTTCTAGTAGAGAAATGAGGAACTTTGTGTTGGCGAAAACTTCCGAGATTAATTTTCCCATTATGAACACGGCCTACTGAATTTAAATGGGTTCTTTGGCATGTCGTATGACATGGTGTCGTAATTTTTGCCGCCTTTCAAAAAAATCACTTACCACGGCCAGGAGCGAACCTGCAAGCTTGGGGTTAGTAGATCGACACGTTGACCACTAACCCACCGTGGCATTAATCACTTAATACTAACTCTACTACATACAGTAGGTATGGTGCCACAGTCCTATGAAAGTGAGTGGAGCTCTGAATTACCGTGTCTGACGGCTTACATTGATATCCATAATACAATAATTAATGTGGACAGACAAAAGTTTTCGATTTTCTGTCATCCCCAAGCAAATGTTAAAGCCTCACACAATGGTAAAGTTATTCAATAATGCCTGCATATCGGTGGTAAATCTCGGAATATATTAGATACCACTATCGCTACATAATCGTGAAAGCGTTTGCTTGGATTCACTTAATGATTTATCACTGCGGACACGACAGAGATTTATGACGGACATCTGCATTAATAATCCATTAGGTGAGGTAACGCTCTTCAACAAAAAGGAGACTGTATTTTTGCGGGACTTAATTGCGATACACTGTGCGAAGTTATGTCTTTGGTGGACAATATTCATAGGACCGGTTTAAAATGAGATGTCTAATTCGTCTTCCTTCTCAGAACCCCTCACGATAATAATAATAATAATAAAGTATGGCCTCGGTGCCGTGTGCAAGCTTTGTTATTTGACACCCAAAGGGTGGCTTGCATGTCGAATTTCGTTGTTCTTTGAAGCACTATGAAAGTCAAGGGGGTTAGATATCTAAGCTCCTTGAAAGCTATAGCGCTTTCTAGTAGAGAAATGAGGAACTTTGTGTTGGCGGAAACTCCCGAGATTAATTTTGCCATTATTAACACGGCTACTGAACTCAAATGGGTTCTTTGGCATGCCAACATCGTATGACATAGTGTCGTAATTTTTGCCGCCTTTCAAAAATCACTTACCACGACCAGGAGCGAACCTGCAAGCTTGGGGTTAGTAGACCGGCACGTTGACCACTCACCCACCATGGCAAGCTACGATGATAATGATAATTTAATTTTAAGGGAACCACCGCGGTTTTAATGATTAACCTTTTGGGATGCCATTCTGGATCTGTTAAGAAATGTAATTCTTGTCCTACGAGCGAACATTACAAAGTCAGGTATCTAATTTCGAGAAAATAATCTTCATTTTTTTGACGATGGATTCACATTTCTCGGAGCTAGTGAACCAAAAGGCATGAAATTTTTGTTGTGTTAATATCTCATTAAGAAATAAAATCACCTTTGGAATTTGACATAAGGGAAATATGATTTTTTTACGCACATTATTTTCTAAATATGTGGGTCAAGGAAGTTACATATTAAAAAATCTCATAAAATGCAATTCATTTCATTTTTTTTTTTCAAAATGCAAAGTTATTATTATAGACAAAGCATAACAAATAATCCATGAAAAATTGAGGTGCCAAGCATGGAAATATTTTGTATGAACTGCACCAGAGACCTTCCAATTTAACATGGGCAGGACAGGTATGTCCTGCGTACCTTGTAACTAATGATACCGAACTTACGAACTTCTGTGTGTGAAATGATAGTCAATTTGAATGTCGGCTACATCATCCACAACTTGTTCCTAAAAGGACTGTCTGTCACCATTTTACACTCCATGGAATTATTTGTCATCGATTGTCCATGCTATAACTTAATCTAGAACATAAATTCGTCCCGAAATGTCGTGCGTAGCGTAATATTCGCCTGGGGATATGCAACCCGCTGAACACAACTAGCAGTTGACGAATACTCCGCAACTTTGCTGTCCTCACTGTGAACGGGTTACAGTCCCATCAGGCTAGACGAGAGGGGGCGAAGCTCATGCCGATTCGAAGTAATTTATTTCCATCTGACGTAGCACCAACTTAGTCAAAATGGGGAAGAGTGGGTTCAAACCTTACCATCACGTCGTTCATCCTTAAATGGGTTTCCTTGGTTTCTCCATTTTCAACTTCAGGCAAGTTCCAGGCCGGTAGGCTACAGATGTATCCTTCCAACGTTAGTACTTTCCCAGTTCCTTCCTAAAATCTACTCTTCTGGTTAGGTAGGCGTGAGGAAGAGCAACTGGCCGTGAAAACTATTTCACCAAGGACTCATCCCACCTCATCTTCAGTCCAGGATAAATGGTAATCTTAAGTGGTAGAAACTTTCAGGAGCAGTTACGTACCTTTCAATTACTGAGGCTTTTAAAGACGCCGGAGTGCCGGAATTTTGCTCCGAAAGGGATCTCTAACGTGCCAGTAAATCTACTGACACGACTCCCTCACACTTGTGCACACTCAAATACCAACTGACTGCGCCAGAATTTGATCCTGCAATCTTGGGCATTGCAGGCGAGAACGTTACCACTACGCCATGCAGTCACATTCTTCTCAATACCGGATATTGTCGGTGGATGTTCATTTCCTACCGAGATCTTTCATTAGCAGCAGCCATCAAATTACACCGAAGGAAATGTCTTCGTAAGTTGGAATGTAATGTAAACTCCTCCTTCTGACCTAAGAAGTTGACGCCCCTGAGAGTGTAGGGAATGCATGATGGGGGCTAATCAGAGTGGTGGCCGAGAATAATGAGTTAGCTCATATCTAGATTATACGGGAACACCGGCATGAAACTTGATGGTTAATTTCTCTGCTTGGATAATCTAAAGGCAAGTGTTTCCATGCATACGTTGGAGACACGATGTCAACGTTATCAAGGCAATGAGGGTGCTGTTCTAGCCAATGAATCAGAGCGCTGCTGCCATAAGACGATCACGACAATCCACTTCCGGTACAGTCTCACCTGCAAGCAGGCAGGTAACTGGACGGACTGTGTCGACAGAAAGGATGTAATTAGCTTTCATAACAACTCTTATAGAACTGCTAATTTCCTTTTTAATAATGGTAAGTAGAGGGTAGTTCGTCTGCAGTTTATCTGATGATCTCTTGATAAATACTGTTAACCTCAGATTTACAGTATGCTACGTATTTCAAGGGGAACGACAAAAATGACGTATAAATAAAACCCTGCGCGTATCAGGATATCCACGGATAAACCCACGGATATCTCCACAAAAAAAATTCGCCGTGCGGATAGCGGATAAGCTGTGGATAAAGTTTGGAGTAAATTTGCGGATAGTTTTTAGAATACAATCCGAACTTGTTGAATATCATCTTGATGACATATCATATTTTTCAGTTGTATTTCTTTTTATGAGAAATGTAAGATTTTGATTTACGCTAATCGCATTCAAATTATGTCATTAAGCACAATTAAAATTCTTAACTATAAAAGGTTGCGATTATGGCTGTATAAAATTGATTTTAAACATAGCACATGACACATATAGCATAAGGGAACGTCTTAATGTGTAGCTTTAATACTTTTATTAAAATCAAGATGTTCAGTAAAGAAGATATAGCCTACTTTCTTCTAATTGCATGGGTATTGTTATAACTCTTTGTCCTTTTCAAGGAGTATAATTGAATGTTGGTTGTAGTAGCTTGTTGAAATACAACGTACTATACGGATATTAAACATGAATATGAGGTGCCCTTTGCTAGTGCTACCTTTGTAAAAAATCATTCAATTCGGTTTCACCGTGTTTGAATTTATTTGGGGAATCTATTTGCACACATACATGGCCGCTATCTGCAAACTATTGGGCTGATGACCTTGTAGCTTGTTCCAAGAACGCTTCTCACATAAAGGTATGTTGTTGCAATATTTGGTAGAGATAAGATGATTAGATTGATCGGTAATTTGATTTAAGCTTTTAACATTTGGGTGGCCGCCATTACGTTTCCTTCAAGATGGTGGCGATATAAAACACGACACTGAGGTTCTATTTGCTAGTGCTACCTCTGTACCAAATTTCGTTCAATTCGGTTTCACTGTGTTTGAATTGATAGGGGGAATCGATTTGCACACATACATGGCCGCCATCCGCAAAGTATTCGGCAGATGACCTTATAGTTTGGTCAAAAGATTCTCAATACATAAAGGATTTAATGTTGCAAACATTGGTAAAGGTCAGATGATTAGGTTGGTCGTAATTTGATTTAAGCTTTTGACATTTGGGTGGCCGCCATTACGTTTCCGTCAATATGGCGGCGATATAAAACATGACACTGAGGTTCCCTTTGCTAGTTCTACCTCTGTACCAAATTTCGTTCAAATCGGTTTCACTGTGTTTGGATTGTTAGGGGGGGACAGACATTCAGAGTACACACACTCACACACAGACAGACACACACACAGACAGACACACATTTTTTCGCCCTGTGGAGATCTCATAAGTTTACTTTCATATTTTGCAAAAATCGAAAATAGGATAATATTATTGTAATGCCAGTAGATTCAGACAACAAACGTGCGGATGAGGATTTAAGTCATGCGGTTGCGGGGCGGATGCGGATAACGTTTTGTTTATCCGCGCAGGGCTCTACATAATAAATTAGAAAAACCTCGAAGCAACACTTTCATAAGAGCAATATTTTAATGACCTTCAGTAATGTCCAGATATTAAATTAATTATAATTATAGTTATTGTTCCCTAGTGACTTGTAGGCCCTATGTATATTAAAAACCTTTAAAACAAGTACAGTAGTTCCGTGAAGAACTAAATCCTATATTCATATATCCTACTTATACCAGGTGGCCCGTTTCCCCCGAGCAATCTAGTTTTAGATGTCCCGCATACACTAATGCTGTATGGGATGCCTGATAACTGATCTCCACAGGGGCCACAGTACATGCTGGCCGATTACGTCAGAATACGAAGGAATAGTAACCGGACAGCCGCTAGCTGCTTGTTCCTCAGCTCTACCCGTCTAATGCACCCCATTGCCTTTCCGACCCTCGCATTTGAGAGCGCAATGGACTCATAAAATATGGTAGAACGACACGACAGTTGCTGGCAACATATTGACAAAGGCTGGTGTATTCAGCATCGATGAGTACACGGACATTATACTAATATATGGAGAAGCTGGTCTTAATGCCGTTGAAGCTCGTAGACGGTATGCACTGTTCTTTCCAGATAGACGTCTGCCGTCTCGACAAGTATTTCGCCGACAGAGCTGCAATTACGAACGAATGGAATGTTCCAGGCACATACCAGCAGGACTAGACCCGTCCATCTATGTTTCAATGTGCACATATTTATTGTTGCTAGGGCAAAAAGAAGCTGCAAGGGAGCTAGGATCTTGAAGGAGAGGTAATGGCATCCGTATAAGCCGCACCTATACCAACAACTGTATGGAAATGATTTCGATCGCAGGGTAGCATATTGCCGAAGAATGGCCGCTTCATTACAACAAGATCCACATTTTGCCAGGAATATTCTGTGGAGTGATGAATGCTATTTCGCGAATGATGCCAACGTCAATACTCACAATCTGCATTACTGGGCTCCAGTGAACCCCCACTGGGTTCGAGCACAGCACGTTCAGATCCACTGGGGAGTTAATGTGTGGTATGGTATTCTGGGAGACTACATAATTGGGCCTTTCTTATAGCCCCCAGACTCACAGGTAGGAATTATCTTGACTTTTTACAAACCGACTTGACTCTGGAAAACCTTCTAGAAGATATTCCACTCCACGTTCTATTACAGCATTGGTACCAGCATGATGGTGCTCCACCTCACACCTTCCGAGCCGTTACGGAATATCTAAATGCACGATACCCTGAACGGTGGATAGGTCGTGGAGGCCCCTGGCAGTGGCCAGAATGATCGCCTGATCTAACCCCTCTGGACTTCTTTCTGTGGGGCTATATAAAATCAAAAGTCTACGAAACGGCGCCAGAAAATGTTGATCAATTAAAACAACGCATTGGTGAGGCCTGTGCTGCAGTGACACCTGAAATGTTACGTCGTGTCCATGCAGACACTGCGAGACGTGTTCAGCATTGTATTCGCCACCAGGGACATGTCTTTGAACATATTCATTATGAATAGCTGTCCAAGTGAGGCACTTTAATTTCTTTTCTTTTCTAAGCTTTAATGCAATAATATGTGAGTTTTTGTCCACATAGCAAGCAATGCTATTGTAGAGTGGAATTTCTGTAGCCTACATGTACAAATTAATGTGTTATTAAACTTTCTTTTCTGCATCTTTGGCATATTTATAAACGTACCCTGTTTATTAAAGAAATCGTTGTTTGCAAAGGAGCGTTACAACGTGGTATACAATATGTTGCATGTTGTGTAACTATTTAGCAGTAGTTTTGCTACACAAGTACTGTAACAGGGGTCCTATTATTATTATTATTATTATTATTATTTCTACATTCATTTCACCACAGAAGTGGGACATATCAACATATCGTCGGCTTGTTTGCAAGACGGTATGGCTAATTCTCTTAAGGTGGCACATTGAGAAACGAGCGAACAATGGAACAGGTCTCCAAGATGACGGCCCTCTGCATGGTGATATGTAGACCAGGATGTATTCCCAATATTTGTAGATTACGAGCCAATAATTTGGGGATGATGCCGGTAGAAGAAATTACTATGGGCAGAACCACTACACTTTCCTGTCTCCACATTTGCCGTATTTCCTCAGCCAAGGGCAGATATTTGGTGATCTTATCACAGCAGGTTTGCTGCAGATTATGGGAATTGGGCACTGCAATATCAATTAGGAAGGTTTTCTTCTGCACCTTGTCCACAAGAACGATATCTGGCCGGTTTGCTGGTATGGTTTTATCAGTAATAACTGATCGGTCCCATAACAACTTGTAACTGGGATTTTCCAAAACGGCGTCAGGAACATACTGATAGTAAGGCAAAATATTATCAGATAATAAATGCTTTTGAGCAAGGTGTTGGTGCATTATTTTGGCCACTTGGTTGTGCCTTTTCATGTAATCAGTACAGGAGATTGCTTGGCAGCCTCCTGTGATATGTTGAATTGTTTCCGGTTCTAGTTGGCATCTTCTGCATTTATCATCCTGAATATTTGCCTTAACTATATATTTCAGGTAGTTTTTGGTAGCCACAACTTGATCCTGGATTGCAACCATGAATCCTTCAGTCTCAGTGAATAGGTCAGCATGAGTCAACCAGCTGTTCGACGCATCAATGTCGACATGTTTCTGGTTGAGATCATACGGATGACGACCGTGCAGAGCTTTCCGCGTCCACTGCTGAAGCTTGGTGGCTGAACATTCCTCATCAGTGGCTAACTGTATATCCCTTACGTGAAGAAGATCCAGCGGTGTGCACTTGTCATCTGCCTTCACAGCGGCTTGATGTATGGGAGAGTCATGTCTTCCCAGAAAATATCTCTGAAGGTTCCTCACTTGCCTTGCATGCAATTGGATAATGTCCGTGAGCCCTCGTCCACCTCTTTGACGTGGGATTGTCAATCGCTCAACAGCTGACTTAGGGTGGAGACATCTGTGTTTTGTTAAGATGGTACGTGTCCTAATTAGGATGTTCTCCAAGTCAGTCTGCGTCCATTTGATAATACCGAAAGTATATGTCAGAGCAGGGATAGCATAGGTATTAATAGCCTTAAAGGTGTTCTTTCCATTCAACTTTGATTTTAAAATCTTGTTAAGGCGTTGATTGTAGATAGCTATGGTTCTATCTTTAATACCTTTATGATCAATTCGATTAGATTGCAGGAGACCAAGATATTTGTAGGTCTCATTACCTTCCATAGGCTTTATGAAACAACCGTCATCAAGTTGAAATGCTCGGGCCTCTAATTTTCCACGCCGAATGGTGAGGGTGCGACACTTATCTAATCCGAAGGACATTCCAATATCAGAAGAAAATGAAGCAGTAATTGCAATTAGATTGTCGATGTGTTTCTCAGAGGATGCATATAGTTTAATGTCATCCATGTACATCAAATGAGAAATTTTGTATTTGACTATACCATGGTGCTTAATTGGAAAACCACACTTTGCATTGTTCAGCAATGATGATAGTGGATTGAGCGCCAAACAGAACCATAGAGGGCTCAAGCTGTCACCCTGAAAGATACCTCTTTTGATTTGAATAAATCCCGATTCCATACATGTGTCTCCATTAGACATTAATAAATTGGTCCCCCAATGGGACATCATATGTTGCAGACTTATAATGATGGCAGGATCAACTTTATATATCTTCAGGATTTGGATTAACCAGGAATGTGGCACTGAATCAAAAGCTTTCTTGTAATCAATAAAGGTCATGTAGAGGTTACGCATCATCTTTCCTGCTTGTTCCATAGTAACTGCATCGATTACAAGTTGCTCTTTGCAACCTTGAGACTTCTTCATGCATCCCTTCTGCTCTTCAGCCAGGATGTTATTAAGATTTATGTGTTCACAAATCTTACGTGCAATGCAAGATGTAAATATCTTATACAGGGTGCACAGACAGGTGATAGGTCGATATTTGGAAGGATCATTGGTTCTATCACCTTTCGGCAGAAGGTATGTTTTACCTCGCATCAAGTAAGAGGGGATAAGCTGTGGATTTTGGATGAAATCTGTGTAGCAGCGGGCAAGATGCTCATGAGTACAAGTGAAACGTTTGATCCAAAAGTTGTGGAGGTTGTCTGGTCCTACCGCTTTCCAATTTTGGGTCTCCTTAACCACACGGGTCACATCTTCAGTTGATACCGAAGAGTCACTCATCGTGTCAATTTCTGACATTCTCTCCTCCTCCTCCGTAATCCATTTAGCGCTGCTGTTATAATCTCCAGCATTCGACCATAGGGATGACCAGAAATTCTCTACCTCTTCTTTTTGCGGTGAACTGCCCATTTGAGTTCCAGGATCGTCAAGATTCCTATAGAACCGTTTCTCATTGGTAACAAATAGCTTGTTCTGTTGCTTTCGTTCGTTCGATTCTTTATATCGACGTAATCTCTGTGCCTTTGCCTCAAGTTGTTGCTTTAATGTGTCTAGGATCTCAAGGGGGCTACAGTTCGGAGGATTATACTTCGCATGTTTACTCTTCGTATGGCTCAACATTTTAACACATTGAACAACCTTCTTACTTCTATTGCCTGCAACATACTGATGCATTCTTCCGATATTTACTCTCAGTTCATCAACAGACTTTCGTAAACGTATCTCCCAAGCTGGCATCTTCTTCTGTCGACCTGACGTATATTTAGGTCGCCATAATCTACCTCCTGTCACTCGTATCGCAGCTATCGCTCCAGCGTAAATTGCAGTCTGAACATGGTTGAAACAATATGATTTCTGGGACAGATGCTGAGAGAGAATGTCGTTCATTGTTACAACAGCGGTAGCAAGTTTCTTAGAGCAATGTTGGTTCGGGATCATGGGCCGCTCTATTGGATCAGTCCCTTCAAATTCTATGAGAGCCTTCCCAAATTCTTCTTCGAGTTGTTTCCGCACTGGATCTCCGAGTGCTTCCGGCGATATTCTTACATCTTTGTCATCTGAACGATGATCGGTGTGCCTTTGTTCATTGACCAAACGTGTACTCTCCTGATCTATGGATTCGTCTACAGAGGTATGTGTATTGTCGGCAGCTACGTCAACCATTAGTAGCTTGAGGTGATGTTCTGGGATAAGTTTCTTCAAAACTATAGCACGGCGCTGATCTGCTATTCTCTGTTCCGTAACATTAATATCAGGGAATTTCTGGCAGAATGCAGCGTGCAACTTCTGTCTATATGCAGTAGTGACAGTTTCCATATTCGTTATCTGATAATATGAACGCATGATGTACATATTCATTTCATTTGTCCATTTCATGCGCTTTATTATTATTATTATTATTATTATTATTATTATTATTGTCACTATGATGTCTGCACTAGTCTGTAATAATAAAATAATAGTGACACAGGTTATCAGACAAATTCTTCACACACTCAAGTACACGGGGCTACAAGCCCACTGTGTTGTAAAGCCCCTGAAATTCAACAACTCATTATTTCAGTACGGTGAAATTCAACGTACCGTGTGAAGGCTTCGATCACAATACTGATGTACAGTCTGCACAACATCAGAATTGTTGCAGAAGGGTCTAGCCATGCTGGTATGTGCTTCAATCCATTAGCACTTAATTACAGCTCTGTTCGTGGAAATTCATGTACAAAAGGCAGGCGTGTATTTGGAATCTCCTGTGCATTAATGTGCGAGCTTTGGTGGGATTGTGACCAGATCCTCCACAGATTAGAATTATGTGTGTGCTCGTTTTTGGTGAATACCTCAGCCATTGTCGATGTGTTGATAGAAA
Organism: Meconema thalassinum; assembly: GCA_946902985.2. Taxonomy (NCBI): domain Eukaryota; kingdom Metazoa; phylum Arthropoda; class Insecta; order Orthoptera; family Tettigoniidae; genus Meconema; species Meconema thalassinum. Next base: position 862,634,407 of record OX336388.2, read on the forward strand.
CTTTAATACTGCTGTGCCACGTGCAAAGCTACTATTCTGCGCTCGCCAGCGAGGCTTCATGCCGTTTTGGGGCGCATTAGACGGAAGCACTGAGGAACATGCAGTGTGCGGCCGTCTAGTGGTTATCTCTTGGCATTCTGACGTAACCTGCTTGTATGCAGGGTTACCCCTTAGCAATTCAGTTATTAGACCTCCCGTTCAACACTAGTACATGCGGGACATTTATAAGTAGATTGCCCGGCGCAGGTGGGCCACCTGGTATTAATTGCCTCTATGAACATCAAAATAAATCAGTTTCATTGCTGTAACAGATTCGTAGATATTGAGAACCGTCCAAATACACACATCAAAAAAAGTTTTGCATCACCTCGGTTCCCAGATCTCCGGCATATAGACGTTGACTGTGTATATTGTATCAAAGATACAGTCCCTTTGACTGTTCATAGATGTCACTAAAACTGCTCAAAGATGTAAACAACCATGCATGAGCAGGGCCTATTAGACGGAGGGGGTACGACAGCCGATCAGTTCCAGTCATTCCACCAGGACGAAGGTACGCTGCTCATGTTGTCTGTAGTTCTACCATGCCTAGAAGGTCAATACCGCAGTTCGATCGCGTCCGCATTGTTACTTTGTGTCAAGAAGGGCTCTCAACAAGGGAAGTTTCCAGGCGTCTCAGAGTGAACCAAAGCGATGTTGTTCGGACATGGAGGAGGTACAGAGATACAGGAACTGTCGATGACAGGCCTCGCTCAGGCCGCCCAAGGGCTACTACTGTAGTGGATGACCGCTACTTACGGATTGCCGCTCGGAGGAACCCTGACAGCAATGCCACCATGTTGAATAATGCGTTTCGTTCAGCCACAGGACGTCGTGTTTCAACTCAAACTGTGCGCAATAGGCTGCATGATGCGCAACTTCACTCCCGACGTCCATGGCGAGGTCCAGCTTTGCAACCCCGACACCATGCAGCGCGGTACAGATGGGCCCAACAACATGCTGAATGGACCCCACAGAATTGGCATCACGTTCTCTTCACCGATGAGTGTCGCATATGCCTTCAACCAGACAATCGTCGGAGACGTGTTTGGAGGCACCCTGGTCAGGCTGAACGTCTTAGACACACTGTCCAGCGAGTGCAGCAAGGTGGTGGTTCCCTGATGTTTTGGGGTGGCATTATGTGGGGCCGACGTACGCCACTGGTGGTCATGGAAGGCTCCGAAACGGCTTTACGATACCTGAATGACATCCTCTGACCCATAGTGCACCCATATCGGCAGAATATTGGAGAGGCATTTGTCTTCATGGACGACAATTCTCGACCTCATCGTGCACATCTTGTGAATGCGTTCCTTCAAGATAACGACATCGCTCGACTACAGTGGCCAGCATGTTCGCCAGACATGAACCCTATCGAACATGCCTGGGATATGTTGAAAAGGGCTGTTTATGGACGTCCGGACCCACCAACCACTCTGAGAGATTTACGCCGAATTGTCGTTGAGGAGTGGGACAATTTGGACCAACAGTGTCTTGATGAACTTGTGGATAGTATGCCACGACGAATACAGGCATGCATCAATGCAAGAGGACGTGCTACTGGGTATTAGAGGTAGTGGTGTGTACTGCAATCTGGACCACAAATGCTGAAAGTCTAGCTGTATGATGGTACAACATGCAATGTGTGGGTCTCATGAGCAATAAAACGAGCTGAAATGTTGTTTGTGTTGATCTCTATTCCCTTTGTATTTAAAGGTTCCGGAACTCTTGGAACCGAGGTGATGCAAAACTTTTTTTGATGTGTGTATTTCGGATGGTCACCATGTTGGATTGTTGTATGTATACGCCATATAGTTATGTACCATTAAATGAAAATTATTGCGTAGGTTCATTATTCAAATTTACACTTCGATCGCATGTTTACGACACAAGAAATGAAAACTTAATTTTAAAATTTCGCACAGCCGCCATCTTGACGTTATGTAAACAATTGAACTAAATTAGATGCCAGTGCATTACAATGTGTATAAACATGTACTGTGCCATATTTTACTGCGCTCAGATGGTTAAATCGAGAGAAATGTATATTAAAATGTTTCAACTTCGCTTGGCCGACATGTTCGTTTTGTACTTTACAGGTTTTACCTAGGTATAGATGGACTTTTAGTAATGCCCTTTATCACCGTAGACAATATCAAGTTGATATTGGTAATAGTTTCGGAGATATAGGCTGCCGGAAAAATATTTCGAACAAAAGACGCTTCCCACAATAGGGTATACTGTTGCAAAATTTGGTAGAGATCGGATGATTAGGTTAGTCGTAATTTGATTTAAGCTTAGAAAATTTGGGTGGGCGCCATTTCTTTTTTGTTATTATGGTGGCGATATACAACATAACACTGAGTTGTGACTTGCCTGTGTTACTTCTGTAGCAAAGGTGGTTCGACCTGGTTTCGTTGTGTTTGAATTGATAAGGGAGATCGATTTGCACACATACACGGCTGCCATCTCAAACTATTGGGTTGATGAACTTGTAGCTTGGTCAAAAGATGCTTCCCACATGAAATAATGCTGTTGCAAAATTTGGTAGAGATCAGATGATTAGGTTAGACTCAATTTGATTTAAGCTTTGAACATTTGGGTGGCCGCCATTACGTTTCCGTCAAGATGGTGGTGATATAAAATATAACACTGAGGTGCCCTTTGCTAGTGCTACCTCTGCACCAAATTTCTTACAATTCGGTTTCACCGTGTTTAAATTGATACGGGGGGGGGGTACATTTTACTACGTTTCACTAATCCAAAATGGCGGCTGTGCAAATTATTTCACCGGCATTCCATATCTCCGAAACTATTACTGATATCCCCCTGAAATTTCATACGGTGATAGAGGGTGCTACTAGACGTCCACCCATGTGACGTTCAAAAATCTGTTAACTAATAAACGAACATGGCGGCCAAGCGAATTTGAAACATTTAAATAGACTTTTCTCGCGATTTAATCACCTGATCGCAGTGAAACTTGTTACGGTATATGCTCATATAAATTTGTATCCACATCTAATTAATTTAAATTGTTTTGATAACCACGAGATGGCAGCTGAGCGGAGTTGTAAAATCTCGTTGTTATTTCCTGTGTTCTAATCATGCGATCGAAATCAACGTTTGAATAATTAACGTTCACATTAATCCTCATCTAATAGTACATAACTCTATGGCCTACATATATTAAACTCCAACATGGCGACCATCGGAAATATTTAGACGGTTCTCAATATCTTTTAATCTATGACAGCAATCACACTGAAATGTAGTATGTGTATAGAGGCTATAAACATAAGTTAACCTATGGCACGTTCAATAACCTGGTGAGCACAAATCAAACATGGCGGTGACGCGAAATTTTAATATTCAAATGGACGTTTCTCGTAATTTGACCAACCGAGTGCAGTGAAGCTTGGCACGGTACATGCTTATATAACTTTTTATCCACTGACATCTAATTCATTTAAATTGTTTTGATAACCACAAGATGGCAGCTGAGCGTAATTTTAAAACTTCGTTTTTATTTCTTGTGTCCTAATCATGCGATTGAAGTTTGAATAAAACACCTACACAATAATCTTCATGTAGGCCTAATCGTACATAACTCTAAGGCCTAGGCTATATATAAAAATCCAACATGGTGACCTTCCAAAATATTTAGACGCTTCTTAATATCTACGAATATATTACAGAAATCAAACTGAAAAATGGTTTGTTGATAGAGGCAATTAATATAAGTAGGATATATGAAAATAGGCTATTTAGTTCTCCACGGAACTACTTCTTTTATTTTAAAGACACTCTGCAAATCTACAGGCCAAGAGATTTCGTCAGAGTGCTTCACGAAGTCAATCTGTTCAGCCATTCTCTCAATCTTGCGGTAACAAAAATCACCTTAGTGTTTTAAATATATACTAGTTGAAAACCGTCAAAAATGACGGTCAATAGAAAAATATTTACTGAAGAATTTTCTTATATAGGCCTACTGTATATTCTTTGTACGATTATTTTTTGGCTCTATTGAAACTATAAGGGCGTCAAAAGATTGCACTCTCAACATTGCAAAATACTGCTGGCCATGACTGAAAAATTGATGAGGCAAATTGAGACCTATACGTTCCAGAGTTTTCCCTTGAGCTTCATTGATTGTGACAGAGTATGCCAAATAAATTGGAAAATATTGCCTCTTAAAACAAAATGATAGTGTTTTATCGGATGCTGATAAATCAAGTCGAAGGATTAGACCTCTCTGCCTAATTTTAACTGCACTTATTATTTCCAAATCCAAGCAATATGGTTGCATTTAGGAGCCCTTGGGAAACGTTCAGATTTCTAAGCAGCATAACGGTTCAAGCGTTTGGAATATGTGGAGGCAAGTCATTTAGTTCCAAGGAATTCAAGTACTCTGAGGAGTCAAATAAAACTGGCCGCAAACCGTCACATATAATTTTGGAATACAACGAAGAAATGCGATGATGTGCACCTCCATACATCTTAAAACAATGTGGACCGTATGGGTGTGGCAGAGTAACATTGGCACCAAATGAAGCGAAGGACAAGGCATTGTACTGCCAATTAGTCTCTCTTAAATTCCTTGAGATATCATCTCCAGTGAAAAATAATTGTTGCAGCATGTCAAATATTTTATATTTAGTCAGATTAATTTTACCATTACAACAGCAAAGGTCAAAGTAACCAAGTGTAGATTTCTCTCAAGAGAAATACAGTGCAGAACAATGTTTACATTTGTTCTTCAAGGACCCTACACTGTAACGGTATAGTATCTGGAATTGTATCTGAAATGCCGTATTTATATTGGAGTTTAAAAGTGGCTTCGTATTTTTCTCAGATATCCCACTTGTTTGCGGCTAATGTTCTATTTCGTAAAATGGGTTTATTTATAGCAGCATTTCTCCCCAAATTAACGTCATATTAAATAACACTATAGTGGCCTGCATCAACGCAGTTGCCAAATATTGAATAGCAAATAATAACTTGCCAAAATCAACTGCGTGGTTAGACTCATTGTTATGTATTCTAAAAAAAATCATTAAACAATAATAATCACTTATACAACTAAGTTCAGAGACTTCCATTCTCAAGTTGGTTGCTGATGAGAATGCGATGAGACTGATCGCCAATAATAAAATCCTTGCAATTTTTGCAATTTGCTTGCAAACGCAACTCAGGATGACGAACTTTGCTTTGAAATAAACAGAATGAAACTGCTCTAAATAATCAATTTCCATCACCTGTTGACAGTAAATTATGCAAGGGAGCATAGAATCACTTCGCCACTACTGGAATGAGCATACCCACTTCGCCAGCCACCGTAATGGAGGGAGTTTTAGAATTATATGTTCAGTGTTTGTCAAAGATCGTATTAACACAGGGAAGCCCAGTCTTAAGGCTACATTCTGAGTTATCGCCCCAGATTCCAGGTTCGATCCCTGCTCTGCCAAGAAATTTAATTCTGGTTTGAGGGCTGGAACGGGGCGCATTCTTGACGCAAACCTAAGAAGAGCAAAATTTGATTCCCATCTCAACAATCTTGGATGTGGTTTTCCGTGGTTTCCCACTTCCACTCCAGGCAAATACCGGGATAGTTCCTAACTTAAAGCCTCAGTCGTCAACTCCCCATTCCCCATACTAATTACAAATGCACACATCAATACAGCCATCACATTAACACAGGTTATCAGAGAAAGGTTTACACTCACACACCAAAGTAGACGGGGCTGAGTGACCACGATGTCTGAGTCCATCAAATGAATTATGTTTGACAATTTTCTCTCAAGGCGAAGCGATTGTGCCCATTTTTATTTAATAATTTAAAAGTATCTGGCAACGTAAATCATGGAGAATTCCTTACCTTACGGGAATAATAAACGTAACATATGTTTAGACAATGTAATACCAATTGCAAGATAGAATAATTGGGAAATAAAATTACATGTCTGAGGTGGGAATCAAACTCCTTCGACGATGCACAATCAATATCGTTGTCCACAATGTTAGCCGCTGAGCCACCCAGACAACGAAATTAGAGTGCAATATTACGTGACATAAACAACAAACGCACTCAACTCCCAGTTACAGTTCATCAATATTTCCCTTATTTCATGATTCTATTCCAGTATATATCGGGATACAACATAAGCGATATTTCCCTTTTCAATTCTCATAAACAAAGATCACACTACGATACGGTGGATCTTTTATCCGCCATTTCTCTCATGAAGAAACGCCATTGTGACAACGCCTAATTGCCACATATATTACATTTTTCTTTAAACATTTAAAAATATACCGTAACATATATTTTCCTTTTAAAAATTTATATATATATTTTTTTTATTTAGCCAATTTACCCTCTAGGTTGGTGGTTCCCACGGACTCACCGAGGGAACTCACCACTACCGACTCTATGGGCAGTGTCCTGGAGCTTGGAACATCTGGTCCGGATGGATACAACTGGGGAGGTGTGATCAGCACTTCGCCCAGGCGGCCTCACCTGCAAAGCGAACAGGGGCCCCATGAGGGAGGGGAAGGAATGGAAGATAGGGATGGATAGGCTAGGAAGAGGGAAGGAGGCGGCCGTGGCCTTACAGTAGGTACCATCCCGGCATTTTTCCCGAAGACGAAGTGGGAAACCACGGAAAACCACTTCGAGGATGGCTGAGGTGGGAATCGAACCCCCTCTACTCATTTGGAACACCCGAGGCTGAGTAGACCCCGTTCCAGTCCTCATACCACTTTTCAAATTTCGTGGCAGAGCCGGGAATCGAACCCAGGACCTCCGGGGCGGAAGCTAACCATGCTGACAGCTACGCTACGGAGGCGACTCCTTTTAAAGACACACTGCAAATCTGCATGCCAAGAGCTTTCGTCAGAATGCCATACGAAGCCAATCGGTTAAGTCGTTTTCACAATCTCGTGTGTACAAAAAATACCTTAGTGTTTTAAATATATACTAGTTGAAACCCGTCAAAACATGACGGTCAAAGGGAAAATATTTACTGAAGAATCTCCTTATATAGGCCTAATGTACATTCTTTGTACGATTATTTTTTGGCTCTATTGAAACTATAAGGGCGTCAAAAGATTGCACTCTTAACATTGCAAAATACTGCTGGCAATGACTGAAAAATTGATGAGGCAAATTGAGACTTGTACGTTCCAGAGTTTCCCCTTGAGCTTTATTGATTTTGATAGAGTATGCCAAACGAATTGGAAAATATTGCCTCTTAAAAGAATTATTATAGTGTTATATCGGATGGCATTAAATCAAGTCGAAGGATTAGACCTCTTGGCCTATTTTTTACTGCACTTATTATTTCCAAATCCAAGCAATATGGTTGCATTTAGGAGCCCTTGAGAAACCTTCAGATTTCTAAGCAGCATAACTATGGGTCAATCGTTTAGAGTATGTGGAGGCAAATCTTATAATTCCAAGGAATTCAAGAACTCTGAGGGGTCTAATACAACTGGCCGCAAACCGTTGCTTATAATTTTGGAATATAACGAAGAAATGCGATGATGTGCAAAACATAACGGTCATTGGGAAAATATTTACTGTAGGACTTTCTTATATGCATTCTCTGTATGATTACAGAGAAAGATCGACTTTGCAACATATAACTGGCCATTACTGAAAACTTGCGTTACGTTACGTTTGCGTTAACCTTTTTCTCCTCCAGGGTTGTCTTTTCCAACGGATTAAGCGAGGGATCCCACCTCTACCGCCTCTAAAGGCAGTGTCCTGGAGCTTGTGACTCTGAGTCGGGGATACAACTCGGGTGTGTGACCAGCACTACGCCCAGGCGGCCTCACTTGCAAAGCGATCAGGGAGCTGATGAAGGGATGGTAAGAGCGGGAGGGTTAGGCAAGGAAGTGGGAAGGAGGCGGCCGTGGCCTTACGGTAGGTACCATCCCGGCATTTTCCCGAAGACGAAATGGGAAACCACGGAAAACTACTTCGAGGATGGCTGAGGTGGGAATTGAAACTCCTCTACTCATTTGGACCACCCGAGGCAGAGTATACCCCGTTCCAGTCCTCATACCACTTTTCAAAGTTCGTGGCAGAGCCGGAAATTGAACTCAGGACGGGGCGGCAGCTAACCATGCTGACCACTACGCTACAGAGGCGAGCTACGGAGGCAACGACTGAAAACTTGATGAGGTAAATAGTGACCTACACGTTGGAGAGTTCCCCCTTCAGCTTTATTGATTGTGATAAGGTATGGCAAGCGATTGCAAATTGGTGCTCTAAACGAAAATGGAAGTGTTTCATCGGATGGTGTTAAATAAAGTCGAAGGATTAGAACTCTCTGCCCAATATTATCTGCACTTATTATTTCCAAATCCAAGCAATTCTCATGCATAATTCTTACAATTAATCTGGCACCAATTAGGAGCTTTTGAGAATTGTCCAGATTCCTAAGGAGCATAACTGTGGCTCGAACATTAGGAGTATGAATATGTGGAAGCAAAATTCCGAGGAATTCAAGAATTCTGTAAGAAGAATCTGGCTTTCATATTCATTATTTAATCTGTAACAATGGTGTATGCTTTTGCTACCTTAGGGTTTTAAATATATATATGGCAATGTCAATCGCGCCGAATTTCTTAGTTTACGGGAATGCTAAGAGTAAAATATGTTTTGTCAATGGAATAGCAATACCAAGAAATAACAATTCGGAAAAAAAAGGTGACGGAGGTGGGACTCGAACAGCTCCCATTGCGCGATGCATAAATTAAGAGTCTCTGACGCTACGACCTGAGCTACAGAAACACTGGTAATATCACGCAATATTAAGTTAGTTAAACAACATAGGCACTACACACTTAACTGTCAGTATACATATTTCAACATTTTCCGTCGTGTATAATTGTATTCCAGTATATATCGTGGGAACGTCATAAATAATGTTCACTTCTTTTATACTTCTAATAAATAACTGGTAATACTGGTAATACCACGCAATATTAAGTTAGTTAAACAACATAGGCCCTACACACTTAACTGTCAGTATACATATTTCAACATTTTCCGTCGTTTATAATTGTATTCCAGTATATATCGTGGGAACGTCATAAATAATGTTCACTTCTTTTATACTTCTAATAAATAACTATCATGGCCTGTTTGCCATCTCTTGATGAATACAGTACATTTGCATTTGTCAGTTGGCACAGGCTAGAGTAAAAGGTGGCTTTTCACCGATATCTCAGTCTCACTCATGGCTGTGATTATATGGAAGCTACTGAGGTATGGGTGGTGCTTAGTAATGGCCTTCAGGGCACAGTCAGTGCCTGTGGATGCTGTGAAAGGTTCTACTCATAGGGCTAGGACTACTGTTCTGACTCGGTGATGAAAGCAATGGCAAACTACCTCACTCCTCTTCTTGCCTAGAATTTCTCAATATAGCGCTGCCTTGGGTTTTTGTGGGTATCTACACACATAACGTAACAGCGGTGCTTTTTGAGGATCCAACCAGCCTTCGGGCTGACTACCTAACAGACATGACAGACAAATAACTATCAAACGCGATTGTACGCATGCGTGAGGGGCAAGAATTCTATATTAATTTAAAAATATACGAATTCCTTAGTTTAGGGGAATGCCAAGAGTTAAATATTTTTTGACAATGGAATAGCAATACCAAGGAATAAAAATACGGAAATAAAAAAACATGTCGGAGGTGGGACTCGAACTGCTTCCATTGCGCGATGCATAAATTAAGATATCTCGCTTCTACGACCTGAGCTACCACACCGCTTGTAATGGCGCGCAATATCAAGACGTATTGATGACATAGGCCCTACACACTCGACTGTCAGTTGACGTGTTTCAACATTTTCCGTCGTGTATAAATGTATTCCAGTAGCCTATACATCGTGGGAACGTCACAAATAATGTTCACTTCTTCTATATTTCTTATAAATAACTATCAAATTGAAACGCGATGCACTTGTAACCGCCATGACTGTCATGAGGCAAGGTGATTGTACGCATGCGTGAGGGGAAAGAATTCTGCAATTTTCTATATTAATTTAAAATGTATACGAATTCCTTAGTTTACGGGAATGCTAAGATTTAAATATGTTTTGACAATGGAATAGCAATACCAAGAAATAAAAATACAGAAATAAAAAAACATGTCGAAGATGGGACTCGAACAGCTTCCATTGCGCGATGCATAAATTAAGATGTCTTGCCTTTACGACCTGAGCTACCGAACCACTTGTAATGACACGCAATATTAAGATAGTTTAATTACATAGGCCCTAAACACTCGACTACGTGTTTCGACATTTTCCGTTGTGTATAATTGTATTCCTGTATATATCGTGGGAACATCATAAATAATGTTCCCTTCCTTTATACTTCTTGCAAATAACTATCAAATTGAAACGCGATGCACTTGTAACAAAATAAAAAAAACAATATCCGAGGTGGGAATCAAACCCTCTCGATCATGCATAATACATATTTCTCAGCAGTAAACTTATCCCCTTAGCCATCCACACAACTAAGGGACATTTCAGTATTAACCTATCTAACCAGTATACACACTCAACCTGCAGTTTAAGTCCTTCAATTTGTGGTTTATTTAATATAATTATATTTCAATGCATATTGTAAAAACATAATTAACATTATTGGAGACCCTTTTTAATTCTCATAAACAAAGATCTCAGTTAGACGCGACCGGAATCGCCATTTTCCTTGTTGAGAAAGGCCATTGTGCGCATGCGCGGGAGTGTCAAATACTACATATTTCTTTAATCATTTAAAAATATACCGTAACATATATTTTCCTTTTAAAGAAACTCTGCAAATCTGCATGCCAAGAGCTTTCGTTAGAATGTCTTACGAAGCCAATCGGTTAAGTCGTTTTCACAATCTCGTGTGTACAAAAAACAGCTTAGTGTTTTAAATATATAGATGGCAACAGATAATTCGTCACTTTACGGGAATGAAAAAAGTGAAATATGTTTCTCCAATGTAATACCAATCGTAGGAAGGAAGAAAAAAATAAGAAGCATATCCGAGGTAGGAATCGAACCCTCTCGACCATGCAAAGAATGGCAACAGAGAATTCGTTACTTTACGGGAATGAAAAAAGTGAAATATGTCTCTACAATGTAATACCAATCGTAGGAAGGAAGAAAATGAAAATTAAAAAATAACATATCCGAGGTGGGAATCGAACCCTCTCGACCATGCAAAGGATGGCAACAGAAAATTCGTTACTTTACGGGAATGATAAAAGTGAAATATGTTTCTACAATGTAATACCAATCGTAGGAAGGAAGAAAACGAAAATAAAAAAAACATAACCGAGGTGGGAATCGAACCCTCTCAACCATGCAAAGGATGGCAACAGAGAATTCATTACTTGACGGGAATGATAAAAGCGAAATATGTTTCTACAATGCAATACCAATCGTAGGAAGGAAGAAAACGAAAATATAAAAACATATCCGAGGTGGGAATCGAACCCTCTCGATCATGCATAATACAAATTTCTGGGCAGCAACCATATCCCCTTGGCCATCCAGACAACTAGGTGGTACTGCAGTATTAAGCTATCTAACCAGTATACACACTCAACCTGCAGTTTAAGTCCTTCAATTCGTGGTTTATTTAATATAATTCTATTTCAATGCATATTGTAAAAACATAATTAACATTATTGGAGACCCTTTTAATTCTCATAAACAAAGATCTCAGTTAGACGCGGCCGGAATCGCCATTTTCCTTGTGGAGAAAGGCCCTTGTGCGCATTCGCGGGAGTGTCAAATATTACATATTTCTTTAATCATTTAAAAATATACCGTAACATATATTTTCCTTTTAAAGAAACTCTGCAAATCTGCATGCCAAGAGCTTTCGTTAGAATGTCTTACGAAGCCTATCGGTTAAGTCATTTTCACAATCTCGTGTGTACAAAAAACAGCTTAGTGTTTTAAATTTATAGATATAGGGATAGTTGTATATGAATATCATATACGTCCGCCAATCGTACAAAGGCCAGTGATGCAGTAAACAATATGTGATGATTTACGTCTGTCGAGCGAAACATCTCATCCAGTTAATCCGCAGATATCGTTGCCATTGACAGGAAGAAGGGAAGAGGTTTGATCCTGGATCCCGCGGTACGAATGGATGAGGACATTCCTCAAGGTATACGAGTCAACGAGGAGAGGCTATTAACGACCATGCATACCTAATCTTGTTGAGAGATATAACTCATCTAATAATGCATGGAAAGTGAATGGCCTTCTTTTTGGAGCTCGGGAGACATCCTTCAAATTCGTCGTGAACATCCTGAAAGAGCTTGGCATCATCGAGGATGATCTTGAGAAGATCTGTTTGGGCATATTATGAACTTCAATCCACATCCTGCATTTATATGGTCAAACGTTTGGTGCTTTTCAGTCGGTCAACACGATTGTACCCAAATGAGATGGGTTGTAGCCTACCCTAATCTTGAAAGAAATTACATGAGATTAATAAAGATTTATAAATACAAATATAAGGTGCGTTCAAAAAGTAACGAGCTGGAGGATACCATTCCTGCACTCGTATGGATGGCCTTGCCTTTTTTGGGAGGTGGTGACCTTGGATGCTTCCACTGGAGGCTTTGTCGTTTGGATTCTGATTCGAAGTGATGACACCATGACTCATCTCCAGCCACCACTCGTGCCAGGAACCCATTCCCTTCCCTCGCATAGCGCTGCAGATGACCAAGACAGTGGGCCATTCGACATGCTTTCTGCTGTGGTTGAAGACTTTGGGGCACCCATTGGGCACATACATTCCGCAAGTGCAGTAGTTCCTTCATGATGGTGTGCACACTTCCGACGCTCAATCCGACCACGGCGGCTATGGCTTTCACTGTCGCTCAGCGGTCCTGGGTAATGAGTGCATCAACCAACTGGAGTTGTCATCGGTAATGCAGGGGGGTGCCCCAGACCGTGCATCATTGGCTAACGACACATATCCTTTCCTAAAGCGCTTGTGCCATGCCTTGACCCTTGCAAGGGACATGCAGTGTTCGCCGTACACTTGTGACATTCGGCGATGAATGTCCGTTCCCCCTACTCCTTCCGCTGTCATAAATCGAACAACGCCTCTTTGCTCTTCGTTTGACGCCTCCATGTCACTGTTTGCAATGCGACTGGCAGCGTTGGACGATTGATGCATGCTGCTGCTCGCTTTGTATCGTCACGTTACGTGCACGCGTGCCCTCTAGTGACGCGCTGTGACCTTCCACGCTCTGGTCGGAACCACACCTCGTTACACACGCCACGATTAGCCGATGTCGTCACCGGTTTGCGCATTCCAGCCTCCGGCTCGTTACCTTTTGAACGCACCTTATTAACCCAAATCATTTGGGTACAATCAAACTTTTGTTTACTAAGGCAACACTAAAAGATGGCTTCAAACACCGTAATATTTATATGGTGTATCGTAATATATATTATGTACTGTCGAGCCAACAATGTACACCCTCTGTCTGAAAAGTTCGGTGAATGGGCTATATTACGAACGGATTGTTTGCCTACCTGAAGCAGCCGTTACTGTCCTTCGAAGTAATCCACGTGGATGGTCATGCACTTGTGTGAACGACTGAACAAGTCCTGGAAACTCCTGGCAAAGTCTTATTTAGGAATAGCCTTCAGTTTGGGTCGTCAAAATTCTAAATTAAAAGCAAGAGAGGAGCGTGAATTTATGCAACCTGCCTTTCACACCTGATAGACGAGTGGCAGTGAGAAGGGTGAATTTATGCAACCTAACGTGCACACCTGTTCGACGGGTGGCAGTGACAAGGGTGAATGTTCCGTGGAATGGAATAGTCCTGAAAACCATCGTCACGGGTGACGAGACCTCGTGCCTTAGGTACGACCTCGAAGGCAAGCGTCAAAGTATAGAATATCGGGCTCCAGGGTCGCCGAAAAGCCCTGAAGGGCCAGAGGTTTTGGAACATTTCAGACCTCCAACGTAATGTGACGATCCAACTGAAGGCTATCCCTCAGGAAGACTATGCCAGGACTTGTACAGCCGTTCCAAGAAGTGCATAACCATCCACGGGGATTACTTCGAAGGATTGTAACGGCTGTTTCAGGTAAGCCAAAAACCCGTTCGTAATATACACCCATTCACCGAACGTTTCAGACCGAGGGTGTATAAAAGGCGCTTTGTCAAACACTTGAAAGTAGTTTAATAATTAAAATAACACGTACATGTTTCGTTATATGAATAATAACATCATCAGCGTGAAAAATCTTATACACTACGGTATCTTAACAAAAACTAAACTATGTCCTGAAGCAAATCTTTCCTTGTGCGAAATTTATTGAAATGACTGATATCTCATTGTGGGGTTTGAAGCCATTTTTCAGTGTTGCCTAAATAAACAAAAGTTTGGTGCTTTTCAATCGGTCAACACGAATGTACCCAAAAAGAGCTGGGTTATACCCTAATCCTGAAATAAATTGCATGAGATGAATAAATACACTAGGATGACCAGTTTCGATCGTCAAGCGATCATCATCAGATCCATTACACTTAGGCTACAACATCTATGTTGGAGAATACAGGTGAAAAATATTTACAATATGTACAATAATTTAGTTGCAGTATTGGGAATACAACTGTCGGTGTATGCTAAATGTAGTATATCTAATGTTAGGTGAAATGCTAAAATGGTGATAGAAATCCGGAGTTTGTCTGTTTGGGGTGATTATATTGTTGTAAAAAATCAACTATGGTTATACAGTAATAAATACAGGCTGACACTTATCCGGTTGTCTTCCTGGCTGTGGTCGACCACAACTGGTGCTAGAGTGAACACGAAACTGCTCGAAGTTCCAGGTCTTTCTAGTTGACGACCGTAATGAGGATGAAGTGATGATGAAGATGTCACATACACCCAGTCCCCGGGGCACGGGAATTAACCCCAGGAGATTAAAATCCCCAATGGGCCAGCTGGGACCATTCGGGCCAAAGCCTAGCACGCTAACCAATTAGCCATGGAGCCGGACATTTCCCAGGTTAGCAGATGTTAGTGTATACGTTTTATTCCCTGCACAATTTTCTTATTTTTTTATTTCGTCGATTTACCCTCTAGGTTGGTGGTCCCCATGGACTCAGCGAGGGAACTCACCACTACCGCCACTACGGGCAGTGTCCTGGAGCTTGGAACATCTGGTCGGGGTGGATACTACTGGGGAGGTGTGATCAGCACTTCGCTCAGACGGCCTCACCTGCAAAGCGAACAGGGGCCTCATGAGGGAAGGGAAGGAAGGGGAAGATTGGAATGGAGAGGCAAGGGAGAGGGAAGGAGGCGGTCGTGGCCTTACAGAAGGTAGCCTACCATCCCAGAATTTTCCCGAAGATGAAGTGGGAAACCACGGAAAACCACTTCGAGGATGGCTGAGGTGGGAATCGAACCCCCTCTACTCATTTGGACCACCCGAGGCTGAGTAGATCCCGTTCCAGTCCTCATACCACTTTTAAAATTACGTGGCAGAGCTGGGAATCGAACCCAGGACCTCTGGGGCGGCAGCTAACCATGCTGACCACTACGCTACGGAGGCGACTGACCAATTTTAATGGGCTTATTGACGTGTTTACAAACGGGAAAGCAATTCTTTCATTGGATTACAACAATAACACTGAAAC
This sequence comes from Meconema thalassinum, assembly GCA_946902985.2. Lineage (NCBI taxonomy): Eukaryota > Metazoa > Arthropoda > Insecta > Orthoptera > Tettigoniidae > Meconema > Meconema thalassinum. The sequence continues at coordinate 862,650,149 of OX336388.2, forward strand.
ACAGCTTTTAAAATGTGTATATTCTGATCTTCTAAAAGAAAAGAAAACAAGGAAATGATTCGCTCGTTGTTTACCAAAATTAATTACGATTTCAAGTTCAGTGTGCAAGATAAATACAGAGAGAAATAATTATATGTGGTAATTAATAAATTATAGCATTCATAAAGTCGCTTTAATAAAGGTAATATTAATTTGAAAATCTTTGTTTGCTGTATTTTCTGTGCGTAAAGATTGCTTTACAGAATGCTAGTTAAATTAATGTAGATGGGAGTTGTTGGTAATATTGAATGCAAGTTAAAGGAAGTGCTGTGTAACGAGTTGTTTATTTTAAAATTAATTTAATTAATGTAGAGCTTTTACTGATGGTTATGTTTAAACATAGGTTTATTTACTTACCCTGTGGTCATATTTAATGAATATGGAAGCTAAAATACAGGCTTATTGAAATGGAATATTGTTCGATAATATAAATCAAGATTGTGACGAAACTAGCATCTCCTAAATCTCTTCAATCGTTTGATTTTAATTAAGATCTACAACTGAACTAGAGGAAGATTTGTGGCCGTAAACACATTTTCGAAAATACTCAACTTATAAATATGTAGGCCTACCAGTAATGAATTAATAGATTTCATTAATGATTTAATTCAATCACATATACCCAGCTATGGCCATTGGGTGGAATTCATAAACAGTATAATAGCTTTTTTTTTAAAGCGTTTTGAACGAATCTACATTTTCTACAATTTATGTCCTACGGGGTTAAAATTCCTCTACCCAAGGTTGGCAACATTTTTTACTTAGCGAGTGTCAACTTAAAGTTGAATATTATTATATATTGATTACGTGTCCTTGTATAACAAGTGTTGAAAGATTTAATTTTTATAAATATCATAACGAAAATCTTTGAAGCCGTTATTTATTACATTTTGCTATGGAGTTCGACTCTTGTGCCCCAAGTTGTAGAATCGTATCCTGACAAAGTTTACTGCCATTTAAGAGTACTTAAATATGAGCAACTTTTATTAGAATATTAACCGAAATGTTATATAAGACTTCTCAGAAAGCAACAGTTGATAAAGCAATCATGTGCTGCCCCCGTGTGACACAAATGCAAAATGTTAACAGTGAGTTAATATTTTGTGTACGACGCCTGATATTCAGTGTGTCTATAAGTGAATTACGAAATGTTTAATGACATAAACTTCCCAATTACGTAAGAGAGGATTCAGCATCCGTTTTAACGTGGATATTGTTTAGGACTAGTAGTCTATCTGCGGTTAGCATGGACAAACAACAGACACGGATATCTGGTGGTTACCATGGTAACATGAGCGGTGAACGTACGATACAATTTGCCAACCCCTCAATAATCCTTATCCTGATTAATGGCCTTTGCCTCACAGCAATATTTAGAAGGTTCCACGGCCCAGTTTTGTTTTTCACGCACAGTGCATTTACAAATACACACACTAATACAGCCATCACAATAACATAGGTTATCGCTTCTCGGTGGCGTAGTCGGTAGCATACTGCACTGCTATGCCTAAGATCTCGGGTTCAAACCTGGCCGAAGTCGTCGGATTTTTAGCCTATTTTCATTTATGAAAATATAGGCTTATGAGATCACCTTTTGTCGTGTGTCTGTGTGTGTGTGCGTATATGTGATTAGTTTGTGTGTCCCCCCATAATAAAACTAAACGGCTGCAGCAATGTCAATGAAACTCGGTAAGTTCATAGCACTATTCCGGACGACCACGACTGTGCCCTTCAAATTTAGTTATGTCTCACCAATCCAACATGGCAGCTGTGCGAAATATTTCACCCGCATTCTATATCTCTGAGACATAACCGGTATCACTCTGAAATTTTGTACGGAGATAAAGGGCACTACTGGAAGTTCATCTATGAGACTCTCAAAAACCAGTTAAGTACAAAACGAACATGGCGGCCAAGCGAAGTTGAAAGTTTTAAAAAGACTTTTCTCTCGATTTAATGATCCTAACGCAATGAAACTTGGTACAGAAAATGTTTATACACATTGTGAAGCTCATGTATCTAATTTAGTTAAATTGTTAACATAACCTCAAGATGGCAGCTGTGCGAATTTTAAAATTAAGTTTTTTCTTGTGTCGTAATTATGCGATCGAATTGAAAGTTTGAATAATGAGCCTACGCAATAAGTTTCCTTTATCGTACATGACTCTATGGCCTATACATATAACAATCCAACATGGCGTCCATCCGAAATATTTAGACGGTTCTCAATATCTACGAATCTATTATAGCAATCAATTTTTGTTTGTTTGTTCATAGGGGCTATGCACATAAGCTCACCTATAGGACTTTCAATAACCTGGTGATCACAAATCAAACATGGTGGCGAAGCGAAGTATAAATATTCACATGGACGTATCTCGCAATTTAACCATCCGAGTGCAGTGAAACTTGGTACAGTAAATCCTTATACAAATGTTAATCCACTGGCATCTAATTTATTTCAATTGTTTCCATAACCACAAGATGGCAGCTGTGCGAAATTTTAAAATCTCGTTTTTACTTCTTGTGTCCTAATCATGTGATTGAAGTTTGAATACTACACGTACAGAATAATCTTCATGTAATAACACATATCTCTAAGACCTACATATAAAAAATCCAACATGGCGACCATCCGCAATATTTAGTCGGTTCTCAATATCTACGAATATATTACAGCAATCAAACTGAAATTTTGTATGTTGATAGTGGCGATTAACATAAGTAGGATATATGAAAACAGGCTTTAGTTCTTCACGGAACTACTTGTTAAGAGTGTTAAATCCTTCAGTATTGCCTTCCTATGGAGGGGAAGTAATGCCGGCAGGCCCATGTCATAGATTTATGGCATATACAAGAACCCACTGCAATTAATAGTGTGTAGCAAAATTTTAAGGTTATTATTTGGCTAGTTAGAAACGCTCTATCGAGTCCAATGTTCGCCGCTAGTGTTAGTGACAGTAGCATCTGGTATAAAAGTTCGAACTATTTGGAATTGAACTTTTGGGAGCCCTCGGGCGTTCAGCCATTGGCTACAATTCATATATAATAATAATGCACTTAAATACTGAAATTAGCCAAAATACCTTCCGTAATGAAGCAAATTAAATTGGGAACTGATGTTGTAAGTATATTAAAAGCGACGGAACGCTGAAAATCATATTTAAAATTCCACTGTCGATAACTCAACCACCTTTCTCTTTTTAAATCACGACGTATATTGTGCCGCGAAAGCGAGGCACTTGACTTTAATATCGTTCTCTACTTATATACCAATATGGATGCCCTTTACATGAGGTTCCCACTCCCTAATGATCCTTTGTAGAAAAATATTCAAGAGGATTGAGGATAGTCTGTCACCCTGTCGGACACCAGTCTTGATGTCGAAGGGCTCTGATATTTCGTCCATGATTTTCACTTTGGACATTGTTCAGAGAATCTTCGGGTTTTTCTGTTCATCCCGAATTCTTCCGTGATATTAAAAAGGGTTTTGCAATATACTGAATCATATGCTTTTCTGAAGCCGATGAATGTTGTTAATGTATTTCTGCATTTCCTCATTTGTAGCCTAATATAGTTTCTAAGCTCCAGACCTGTTCAGCACATGATCCCCTTTTCTGAATCCGGCTTGGTATTCACAATTTAGTGGATTCGCTTGGGGTTCTATCTTGTTTAAAAGTCGTTGGAGAGGATTTTGTAAGCATTCGGGAGAAGGAAGATCACTCTGTAATATTATTGATGTCCGTCGTATCACCCTTTTTGTGTAACTGGTGAATTAGAGCACATTTCCAGTCTTCTGGTATTTGGTCCGTCGACCATATGTCTGAAATTATGGGATGAAGTTTCTGCGTTAGTGTAGGATCGTTCAGTTTTCAGAATTAAGCGATCCCATCTTCTCCTGGTGCTTTGTTGCTTTTGAGCTGCTTGATGATATGCTTAATTTCTTCGAGTTAAGTGGCTCGTGAGCCCAGGTGTGTGAAGTTTTAATTACGTCAAATTTTAATTATTGTATTCTTATTATTATTATTATTATTGTTTTCAATAATTTTCGCTTCACACCTTCGCTTTATCTATATGCCATAGTGGTGGTGTGCATGTGAGGACATGGTAGAAAAGTGGCTGCTGTGTGCAAGGGCCTGACATTACCATCTAGTGGCAGCACTAGTTGGTCACAGCCTCCTAAAGAATGTATAAATGGATCTTTGTGACGAAAATGCAACAATATAGGTCTAAGAGAAGATGGTGGACAAAATTGTTTCAACATTAGAATGTCATAAAATTTTCAGCCGTAAAACTAAAGACACCAGAAAACATTTAAAAAGTAAAATAAGTGGGAAGAAGTTATGTAAGACGTATAAACAATATTCTGGAGCAGCTTCTGGATTATTATTGTGGTTTTGTTCAGCTTTACTATCACTTTCCAATCCTAGCTTCATTTTATTCTTCTTTTCTTAGTCGTTTACCCTCCAGGTTAGTGGAACCCACGAACTCAGCGAGGGCACTCACCACTACCGCCTCTACGGGCAGTGTTCTAGAGCTGGGATCATATAATCGGAGTGGATACAACTGGTGAGGTGTGATTGGCACCTCGCCTAGGCGGCCTCACCTGCAACGCGAACAGGGACCTCATGAGGGAAGGTAATTGATGGTCAGGATGGATAGGCAAGGAAGAGGGAAGGAGGCGGCCATGGCCTTGAAGAAGGTACTGTCCCCGTTTACCCGGATAGTAGGCTGTCAGATATCCGCCCCCTCAATCGGATTGCCAACAATCAATCGCACCGGCTCAGCTACATCAATGAAAATGGCACTGACAGATACTATCGAGATATGAGCACAGAAGTTAACAGGAAATCATTGTGGAACACACCAAAATAGACGGGGGTTCAAACTTACCTTCACTTACCTCTTAAAAATTATCTCGGGGCTTGAGTTGACAACAGGATCACTAAAGTCTGTTCACACAATAACCTCCACCATGACGTTTAAAAATGAACCAGAACGAAGACGAGAACTTTGAACTGTACACAAGCTTTATTTCAAATGAATGGTATTATTTTAACATCTCAACAAAATAAACGTGGCTTTCAGTAGCCCATGTCAATCTGACTACGTCCTCCTATAGGACTTGCAAAGTTATCATACAACATGATATAGAACATATTAGCTCCCATGAGCTTAAAATAACGTAATATTCATAACACAATTGGATTGGAAAAGGACGTGAGGACGAGACATATATATAGAGCATTTGGTTTCTTTTAATAAACATGACACTTGTATTTATAGTCGCAAGGCCAGAGTGTGGACGACCTCTCCCGCTGATAACCAGTTGTCGGGACAGCTGCAAGCTACCCTTCAACCTGTCGCATACTTGTCAAATGGGCTCCCTTCACATGCTACATTGCGTAAGAATCCAGCTCTCAAAAGCTTTAAATGTCCGCAAGACAACTCATATATATATTTACGCAAATCTTTCAAATACTTTGCTTACATCCTACTGGATTATTATGACAATCCTTAAACTTGTTAAGTTCTCATCCAAATGTTTAATAAGCTCTTAAATGTTTATAACAAAATCACATAAATTATTTATAACAATTAGAAATTGTTTATACTATTGTCGAAGATAATTACAAAAAATTTAAACACGCCTTTAACATCACTTTCGTTCCACATTATTGTCAAAAATTATTTACAGCAATTATTTACAATATTAACATTTAAATTAATCAAATTATTAATTTAAGAAATACATTAACCACAGGTTCATCCGGTTGGTAATTTCATAATCGTGTTAATATAATCGACCAATGAAGGTTAGTTATACATTTTAATGTCACAATCTGGTTTAATAAAGGTTTTAATAAATTATTTGTGACGGTAATCTTCATTCAAAATCTTATCTCAAATTCCTTCAAAACTCCTGTTAATTATAACAGTAAATTCACTTGATTAATTTTCAACGAACTATGACAATTCACTCCAGCGGAAAATACTTCGCTAACAAGATAATGCACAAACTGCATTAAAATTTAGGCCCAAAAATTCATCATATATTAATCTATATGGCATCAAAACTTCCACAGAACTTACAAAAACCTCCACTAATAAATTCTTTATCATTAATTACTGTGGGAACCTCCTCCATATTCAAGGGCATTATACATCAGCGACTTTCAACACGTGCGCTGCACTAGCGATTATACATTCATAGTTCCACTTAAAAATTCTTATAATCATTAATTGTTTCAAAACTGTTTTCATTTAACCTTCGTGGATTTCATTCATGAATCGTAATGAAGTAAAAATTTGCCAATCACAAACAAATTTAATAGTGAATACGCTTATATACGCCTGTCTGGTCTATCAAAATTTAAGATTAACATCTTCAAAGAATTGTAGTATAAAAATACTATCATCAAATATAGTGCGACTAAACTGTAAAATAGTCGAATAGAATCCAATTAGACTGGGGAATGCAAACATCGTTATATAAATCTCTAATTGAGAAAAAACTCCTAACAAAAGTTCACGAATTTAATGCATTCAACAATTCATTATTAAAGTTCATCTTTCACAAAAATGTCTATGATGCAATGATCGTTCATAACTGACGATAAATGTCTGTGTTGCAATCAATTCAAATAACGACTAGTATTTCCAAGATCGTCGACAACGTAAGAGATTTTAACGCTCTAAAATCATTTAAATGTTCTTCCTTCTTGATGATGACAGAAAATTGGTCAAAGTAATTAAACTGGGGTAGAATTACTTTAATAAAGTGACACGCTGTCTGAATTTAAATCTGCCATAAAAATCATTAACTTACAGTCAAATCGTGACTACAAAAAAAAAAGCAAATTACTGAAAATTTAAATATCAGTCTCAACTGATCCAAAATCATTTAACTATGCCCATGACATAACAATGTCTTAATAAATCGTCGAAAAAGGCATAACTCAACAAGGTGTACTGAGAATAGGAATCTCAACAAGAATCTGGGCAAAATACATGAGGACAAAAATATGGGAAAAATGGTTGCTCAAACATTGCTACAAAACTCAAATACAATAAACGTTCACGACTACCTTATCTGCCGATTGACGTTCCAGAGGAAAATTCCCCAAAGAAGACTGCTGATGGATCCATTTCACCAAGTTAAAGCTGAGCTCCATCCTCGAAACAAGAAACAGCACCCTCGGAGAATCGAACTGCTTCCTTCTCCGGAAATCGCTCTGCTCCGTGAAGACGAATAGACATCCTTCCGGCAATAATCTTCTTTGTGAGTCGGGATAACCCTGACCTCTCTTGAAAAATCCCTGAAGTTCCAGTAGACAATCGCCATGAAGTTTTTGTAGAAATTTCCGAAGAAATATTCATATTCAATGAGTATGTAATAGATTCCACTGCTGTTGGATAGTATTCAGCTTTGAAGCACGAAACATGGGTGTAGATGTTTATTCACCACATGTTCGCTTGTGTGGAATAGCAATTAGCGAAGTTCCATGCTGCTATCTTACTCCGTTGAAATATGTCCCAATCGCATTAAGTCCTTTAGCCTTCCATCTTCTCTTCGGTTATAGTAATAGAAGAACAAACTGCCATATTAAATTGCTCCATTATACTGTAGTGTTGTGTCACAAAAGCAATCTGAAGTCTCCCTATTTCACTAGCCGTGTCAGCCGTGGCGTAGATTCTGGCGATACAATAGTGCTTCTCAGGTGGCGAGATAATCACTTTTGTCAGTCGTGTAAAATTGCTAATATCTTTCAAAATAATGCCTCGAAATTGTTCAGCTTTTCTATATTACTTCATGTAGCACTGCACAATAGAATTAGCTTATAGGCGACCGCTAACTGTTCAAAGCTAAACTTGTAGCTGCGTTCTAAGGTGCGTTTTAACTTCACCTAGTTTTACTTGAATCTCGTTTAATGCAGTGGCTTCACCACGCGTTATAAAGACGACTCTTTTCTACTCGTTTCACTCGATGTCTCACCAAAATGACTGTATAAGAAAAAAAAACTTTCACAATTAGACTTCGATGATCTGGGAATGATATTCTGATAATGATCGGAGAATGAGACTCCTCTCTTCTGCGCAAGGCCTTTTATGAACTTCCTAAGGGGCGTATCCATCCCTTCCATAGCGTGATACTGCGTCATCGCTGAAAGTTCCAACTTCGTCAATACTTGACGGATTTTCAAAATTCAAAAACTGAAAATAAATTTCACCAAAATTCCAAATCAATGCCTCTACTGCAGATGGATTTCCACAATTCTGCATACCAAAAGTAATAAAAATACCATAGTTTCAGCAATCTCCGTCTTCCTTGAAACTATCGTTCATTGGTTCAAGCCTCCCCTCCAATAGCATACTTTCTTCCTCAGCAGAATTCCACGTTTCCTGCGACTGCGTCGTACATCTTGGATCTTTCTCGAATAAATGCTGACGTCACTGAGAATCTCAGCTCAAGTAGCCTGCTGGCATAACGTTTGCGTCATCCGTGCTTACGTCATGACTACCCACGTCATAACTATGACAGCCATAACTTTCATTATAATTTCCAATATAGCCACCGTGGTCTCTATATAATTCAATTACGGAGGCATTCTCCTCTCACCACGTTTTAAAAACAGTTGCAAATTGTTTTTAAACTCAGTGTTACAAGTACTTCAACTCTCTTGAACACGAAATTGAATTATTACTGGCTTACTCTAGTATGATATTTCCTCTATGTTCCTTAATCATGAATCTCTTCTACTCTAGGTTGTGTGTGGTTAAATGCATTTCTTTCCTCTCTACTTTCTCTTCTGTCCAGTATTTCTATTTTCTAAGTTCTGCTGGCTCGTAGAAGGTCCAGGATCGATTACAACATCCTGCCTTTTCTTTTGATTTTCGGTCTCTTTTTCCCGTAATTCTTTTAGGTATTGCTGGCTTTCCTTCTCTCTTTGCTGATACTGATCGGGTGTCATAACCTGACCTTGAGTATTCTGATTTCTGTTTTGGTTCTGGTTATTCCTATTATAATTTCTGTTATAACCATTATTGTTGTAATATCTGCCTCTTCCATTATTGTAATTTCCTCGATTGTAGTTCCAGCCTCTTCTCTGTTGATACGGACGGTAACCTTGCGATCTGTTATTTCTAAACTGATTATTCCTGTGAGGACCTACATTGTCAGTTTTCTCTTCGTCTGGCTTGTCAGTTTGTTGGACTTGGTCCATGTATACAGTATTGATTTCTTTGAAGTCCTGCCTTTGACCTTTCTGTACCACGTTAGGCATTGGGCTTGTGTAGTCTAACCTCCTCAGTAATTCATCCATGCTGGTTAAATCCCTGATGTTTGACGAAATTATTAGTCTCCTCACCTCAACTGGCAGCATACGAGAAATCGCATCAATTAGTTGCTCCGTTGACAATGGGGGTTGTAAAAATCTCAAGCGGGACAATTGACTCGTAAAGAAATCAGCGTACCGTGTTGGAAGAGTACCTGAGTATTTTCTTGAATACACCTCCGCTCTTAACGAATTCTGCGCTTCTATGGACCAAAATCGTTTGATTAATGCCTCTGCAAACTCGTCAAAGTTACTGAATGTGTATCTAAATGCGCAAAACCATTCGAGGGGTCCTCCAATCAAATATCTCTCCACTATCTTCATCTCTCTCTCTCTGGGAATGTGAGCTTCGATGAAATAATCTTTGAGGTTCCTTACATACTCTATAGGGGTCAAACTATCAGTGTTACTGAATTTTTGCGGTTTGTCTTCGAAATTCCTGATGACCGTTACGTTCCTCGGATATGAATCCGGGTAGTTTTTCCCACTATCTCGATAGTTCCACTCAGGTTCCATATTCCTCTCGTCATCCTCCTCTCTGAATCTGGATATACGTTCTTCAGGAGTCACGTCTCTCTCTTCTGGATCTAGGTTATATCTTCTGGTATAATTCCTATTAATTTCGCAAGCCAAGCCTTCTGTATCCTTGTCAGTGATTTCCGTTAAGACTTTCTTGATTATCTCTTCTTTGTAGTTCTCCATCAAACTAGCCTCTCCAAGCTTCAAATTCTGCAGTTTGCTCGTCGTTTCATTTACATCAGAGACAACTTTATGCATCTGTTCCTCTAATGTAGATTTTAGTGTTTGCATATCCTGACCTAGTTGTGTTCTATCGTCAACTTGTTTTTCGGATAGCGAATCCATCCTGACGTTTAAATCTTTCCTAATCTGTACTACTTCATTGTTAATCTCTATTTGAGTACTGGCAAGTTTTCTTTCAATCCTTTCCTGAATTTGGGTTACATGTTCCCCACTTGACTTATTCCACTCGTCTTTCCATACTGCTACGTTTGCCGTTAACATTTCTGCTATGTCTACTTCGATATCCTCTTTCAGTAATCTATTATGGTCTAATACCTGGGTTCTCATGACCTCTACATCATACTTCAAACCTGCTAAAGACGTTGTCGTTCTAACTGACTCATCAACTAGCCTAGTCGTTAATGCACTTATATTACGCGTACAAAGGGTTTTTGAGTTTTCTATCTCTTCCCTGACTTTATTTACATCAGTTTGGACTCTAGTGATATCTACGAAAACTGTGTTGACTTCTACCTGAATCTTAGTTATGTCACTTTGCACCTCAGTTATATCCGAATGAATGTTATTAATATCAACCTGAACATTGGATACATCAGTTCTAGCATTTTGAATTTCTCTTTGGACTTCCTCAACCTTGTCTTGGACAGTCGCAACATCGTTTTTAACAACAACTACTTCGGCTCTAGCACAAGAAATATCCCCTCGGACATTAGCCACATCTAAATTCAACATTGTAAGATCTTTCTGCACCTTAGAAATAGCACATTTAACATCATCAACATTTTTATGCACAATAGACACATCTTTATGGACATTGGACACGTCTGTACGCATGTCAGTTACAGTATTCTCAATTCCTAGGGTATTAATCTGTAAACGCGACATATTATCCTCCAAATTAGCAGCACTAGTATGAAGAACCTTCATATTCTCCTCCATTCGACTAGTATTCCTAGCTTCCATCTCCTTCATACTACTATTCAAATTAGCAGACATATTACTAGCATTCTCCTCCATTCTTGCATTCAAATTAGCAGACAAATTACTAACATTCTCCTTCATGCTTTCATTCAGCATCTGCTTCATACTGCGATTCATGTTAGCAGACATCTCCTCTAACATCATCCTCAAACTCTCATCTGCCATTACAATATTATTCAAAAATAGACTGCTGTAGGGACATACATCAATAGAGCAAAATAACAACATTTGAGCAACACTTTTCACCATATATAAATTTGATCAATTTTCTGTCTTAAATCTAACTTATAACTACCTTATAATTAACCTTCGAAGACACTTCATGTTGAAACAAACTCAAGCACATGTTCAATTTTCCCTGGCTCATTTTAAAATATCCTAACACAAATAATTTACATTTACAATCCAAATAATTTAAATTTATCTTTAATATGACTAAAATGTCATAAGCCGGTTAAATAAAATAAGATTCCAGATTATAGGCGATTTTCCTAAGTTTCCAGCCTATTTAACCTTTCTCAAGTTGTATAAGATCTGATGTTTTCTGAGTGTAATTTTCCTAATACAATACAACATTTAATCCCTATATAATCACACTCTTAAATACTACAATTGGCCTAGACATCTAACAAAGAATCAACCTCTTTAATTGAGTCTAATCGAGCCCTACGTTTTAGGTTTGCCAATCCTACTGGCGTTCAACCTGGTGATCCACTTTTGTTGAACATGCCCCAACGTTTTAGGTGCGAATCTTACTAGCGTTCAACCTGGTAATCCAGTTATGTTGAATCATCCCCACGTTTTAGGGTCGCCAATCTTACTGTCCCCGTTTACCCGGATAGTAGGCTGTCAGATATCCGCCCCCTCAATCGGATTGCCAACAATCAATCGCACCGGCTCAGCTACATCAATGAAAATGGCACTGACAGATACTATCGAGATATGAGCACAGAGGTTAACAGGAAATCATTGTGGAACACACCAAAATAGACGGGGGTTCATACTTACCTTCACTTACCTCTTAAAAATTATCTCGGGGCTTGAGTTGACAACAGGATCACTAAAGTCTGTTCACACAATAACCTCCACCATGACATTTAAAAATGAACCAGAACGAAGACGAGAACTTTGAACTGTACACAAGCTTTATTTCAAATGAATGGTATTATTTTAACATCACAACAAAATAAACGTGGCTATCAGTAGCCCATGTCAATCTGACTACGTCCTCCTATAGGACTTGCAAAGTTATCATGCAACATGATATAGAACATATTAGCTCCCATGAGCTTAAAATAACGTAATATTCATAACACAATTGGATTGGAAAAGGACGTGAGGACGAGACATATATACAGAGCATTTGGTTTCTTTTAATAAACATGACACTTGTATTTATAGTCGCAAGGCCAGAGTGTGGACGACCTCTCCCGCTGATAACCAGTTGTCGGGACAGCTGCAAGCTACCCTTCAACCTGTCGCATACTTGTCAAATGGGCTCCCTTCACATGCTACATTGCGTAAGAATCCAGCTCTCAAAAGCTTTAAATGTCCGCAAGACAACTCATATATATATTTACGCAAATCTTTCAAATACTTTGCTTACATCCTACTGGATTATTATGACAATCCTTAAACTTGTTAAGTTCTCATCCAAATGTTTAATAAGCTCTTAAATGTTTATAACAAAACCACATAAATTATTTATAACAATTAGAAATTGTTTATACTATTGTCAAAGATAATTACAAAAATTTTAAACACGCCTTTAACATCACTTTCGTTCCACATTATTGTCAAAAATTATTTACAGCAATTATTTACAATATTAACATTTAAATTAATCAAATTATTAATTTAAGAAATACATTAACCACAGGTTCATCCGGTTGGTAATTTCATAATCGTGTTAATATAATCGACCAATGAAGGTTAGTTATACATTTTAATGTCACAATCTGGTTTAATAAAGGTTTTAATAAATTATTTGTGACGGTAATCTTCATTCAAAATCTTATCTCAAATTCTTTCAAAACTCTTGTTAATTATAACAGTAAATTCACTTGATTAATTTTCAACGAACTATGACAATTCACTCCAGCGGAAAATACTTCGCTAACAAGATAATGCACAAACTGCATTAAAATTTAGGCCCAAAAATTCATCATATATTAATCTATATGGCATCAAAACTTCCACAGAACTTACAAAAACCTCCACTAATAAATTCTTTATCATTAATTACTGTGGGAACCTCCTCCATATTCAAGGGCATTATACATCAGCGACATTCAACACGTGCGCTGCACTAGCGATTATACATTCACAGTTCCACTTAAAAATTCTTATAATCATTAATTGTTTCAAAACTGTTTTCATTTAACCTTCGTGGATTTCATTCATGAATCGTAATGAAGTAAAAATTTGCCAATCACAAACAAATTTAATAGTGAATACGCTTATATACGCCTGTCTGGTCTATCAAAATTTAAGATTAACATCTTCAAAGAATTGTAGTATAAAAATACTATCATCAAATATAGTGCGACTAAACTGTAAAATAGTCGAATAGAATCCAATTAGACTGGGGAATGCAAACATCGTTATATAAATCTCTAATTGAGAAAAACCTCCTAACAAAAGTTCACGAATTTAATGCATTCAACAATTCATTATTAAAGTTCATCTTTCACAAAAATGTCTATGATGCAATGATCGTTCATAACTGACGATAAATGTCTGTGTTGCAATCAATTCAAATAACGACTAGTATTTCCAAGATCGTCGACAACGTAAGAGATTTTAACGCTCTAAAATCATTTAAATGTTCTTCCTTCTTGATGATGACAGAAAATTGGTCAAAGTAATTAAACTGGGGTAGAATTACTTTAATAAAGTGACACGCTGTCTGAATTTAAATCTGCCATAAAAATCATTAACTTACAGTCAAATCGTGACTACAAAAAAAAAGCAAATTACTGAAAATTTAAATATCAGTCTCAACTGATCCAAAATCATTTAACTATGCCCATGACATAACAATGTCTTAATAAATCGTCGAAAAAGGCATAACTCAACAAGGTGTACTGAGAATAGGAATCTCAACAAGAATCTGGGCAAAATACATGAGGACAAAAATATGGGAAAAATGGTTGCTCAAACATTGCTACAAAACTCAAATACAATAAACGTTCACGACTACCTTATCTGCCGATTGACGTTCCAGAGGAAAATTCCCCAAAGAAGACTGCTGATGGATCCATTTCACCAAGTTAAAGCTGAGCTCCATCCTCGAAACAAGAAACAGCACCCTCGGAGAATCGAACTGCTTCCTTCTCCGGAAATCGCTCTGCTCCGTGAAGACGAATAGACATCCTTCCGGCAATAATCTTCTTTGTGAGTCGGGATAACCCTGACCTCTCTTGAAAAATCCCTGAAGTTCCAGTAGACAATCGCCATGAAGTTTTTGTAGAAATTTCCGAAGAAATATTCATATTCAATGAGTATGTAATAGATTCCACTGCTGTTGGATAGTATTCAGCTTTGAAGCACGAAACATGGGTGTAGATGTTTATTCACCACATGTTCGCTTGTGTGGAATAGCAATTAGCGAAGTTCCATGCTGCTATCTTACTCCGTTGAAATATGTCCCAATCGCATTAAGTCCTTTAGCCTTCCATCTTCTCTTCGGTTATAGTAATAGAAGAACAAACTGCCATATTAAATTGCTCCATTATACTGTAGTGTTGTGTCACAAAAGCAATCTGAAGTCTCCCTATTTCACTAGCCGTGTCAGCCGTGGCGTAGATTCTGGCGATACAATAGTGCTTCTCAGGTGGCGAGATAATCACTTTTGTCAGTCGTGTAAAATTGCTAATATCTTTCAAAATAATGCCTCGAAATTGTTCAGCTTTTCTATATTACTTCATGTAGCACTGCACAATAGAATTAGCTTATAGGCGACCGCTAACTGTTCAAAGCTAAACTTGTAGCTGCGTTCTAAGGTGCGTTTTAACTTCACCTAGTTTTACTTGAATCTCGTTTAATGCAGTGGCTTCACCACGCGTTATAAAGACGACTCTTTTCTACTCGTTTCACTCGATGTCTCACCAAAATGACTGTATAAGAAAAAAAACTTTCACAATTAGACTTCGATGATCTGGGAATGATATTCTGAGAATGATCGGAGAATGAGACTCCTCTCTTCTGCGCAAGACCTTTTATGAACTTCCTAAGGGGCGTATCCATCCCTTCCATAGCGTGATACTGCGTCATCGCTGAAAGTTCCAACTTCGTCAATACTTGACGGATTTTCAAAATTCAAAAACTGAAAATAAATTTCACCAAAATTCCAAATCAATGCCTCTACTGCAGATGGATTTCCACAATTCTGCATACCAAAAGTAATAAAAATACCATAGTTTCAGCAATCTCCGTCTTCCTTGAAACTATCGTTCATTGGTTCAAGCCTCCCCTCCAATAGCATACTTTCTTCCTCAGCAGAATTCCACGTTTCCTCCGACTGCGTCGTACATCTTGGATCTTTCTCGAATAAATGCTGACGTCACTGAGAATCTCAGCTCAAGTAGCCTGCTGGCATAACGTTTGCGTCATCCGTGCTTACGTCATGACTACCCACGTCATAACTATGACAGCCATAACTTTCATTATAATTTCCAATATAGCCACCGTGGTCTCTATATAATTCAATTACGGGGGCAGTACCATCCCGGCATTTGCCCGAAGACGAAGTGGGAAACCACGGAAAACCACTTCGAGGATGGCTGAGGTGGGAATCGAACCCCCTCTACTCATTTGGAACACCCGAGGCTGAGTAGACCTCGTTCCAGTCCTTATACCACTTTTCAAATTTCGTGGCAGAGCCGGGAATCGAACCCAGGACCTCCGGGGCGGCAGCTAACCATGCTGACCGCTACGCTACGGAGGCGACTCTTAGCTTCATTAACTACAATTATGCCCAGGATACCTGGACCATAAGACATACGATATTGAAACGATTTTACCCAACAGATCTGTCAGTTAGTGCAATATCGATGAACTATGATAAAATAAA
Organism: Meconema thalassinum; assembly: GCA_946902985.2. Classification (NCBI taxonomy): domain Eukaryota; kingdom Metazoa; phylum Arthropoda; class Insecta; order Orthoptera; family Tettigoniidae; genus Meconema; species Meconema thalassinum. Next base: position 862,666,340 of record OX336388.2, read on the forward strand.
TTAAAGAGACTATCTTCTTGGAAGTCTTTATATGGAGGTGAAAGACTGCTTGAGCAATTGTTTAGCTCTCGCAGTTAAGAAACTCAGGTGCGCTTCATAAGAAGGGAGGTAGCACGCAGTTCGCTACTCCTGTGGGAGACCGGTCAAGGATACCGAGATCCCGCTGATGAGCCTATCTTGGTTTTCCTAAGCGAAACCCCGCACAAGACGAGGCATAAACCTAGATAAAATGCTGAGTTTTAATTCCTTGGCCGCGAAAGCTAATATGCTATCTTTGTGATAAAATGTTTTGTGTAATGGTGAGATGATTGCTCTGTGTAACTTGGATAAAAGTTTTTTTATATATTTCTTTGAAAGTGTAATACCGGCCTTACTGGCATATGTGAAAAAATAATCTGAAATAAATGGCATGCTATTTATTTATTTATTTATTTATTTATTTATTTGGCGTATGGATTTTAGTGCCGGGAGTGTCCAAGGACATGTTCGGCTCGCCAGAAGCTGTAGCTGTTTCTAGCGGACACCCATAGGGTGAGCTACAAGTTTCGTTCAATTTCAAGTAGTTCCATCTTCCGCTACCAGATATCAGGTTGGTTGGTTGGTTCCTTAGTTTAGGGGCTGCGACAACGCGGTCATGTAGCCCCGTGTACTTTGGGAGTGTGTAGAATCTGTCTGATAACCGGTGTTAAATGTGATGACTGTATTAGTGTGTGTATCTGTTTTTTAATTCAAGTAACGACTGCAACTTTGAATTTTTCAAATAGTTCCTACTTTTGCCGCCAAACGCCACCGTCAACGACTACTAGGCCTAGTTCAGAACTAGACTACTAGACGCCACCGCAGTCGGCTCTTGGCAACGAACGTAGAAACCTAAGAGCGTTGTTTACATTCCTAACCTATACAATTTTGCTTCACACAGGTGTAATTAGTGGAAGGTTCTTTAACATGCCATAAATCTATGACATGGGACCGACGGCTTTACTTCCCCTCCAAAGGAAGACATAGTGAGGGATTTTTTATCACTCTTAAAAAATCCGACGGCTTCGGCCGGGTTTGAACCCGCTATCTTGGGAATAGAAGCACAGCATGCTACCGACTACGCCACCGAAGCCGCCTACCAGATATCACTGACACCTAGTGGTGAACGTTGGAACTTTGATAGAGCGTTCCAACGAAATCCAACCTAGAAATTTAGCTTCATACAATATTAGTCTGTGGAAGGATATTTTACATGCCATAAATCTATGACATGGGACCGCCGGCTTTACTACCGCTCCGAAGGAAGGCATACTGAAGGATTTTAATATTCTCACAAAATCCGACGACTTCGGCCGGGTTTGAACCCGCTATTTTGGGCACAGCAGTTCAGCATGCTACAAACTACTCCATCGAAGCATTTGCATGAGATTAAGATATTATATAATACGCTAAGGTGTATGTTTCACAAAACTCAAGCTCCTAAATCAGAGAGAGTTAGAAGGTGTGGTTTGAACCAAAATCTTCCAAATCGTCTCAATAGTACAGGAAAAATCTTGCATTTCTTGAAAAGTGAACGGAAATATAATTATTTGTTCATAAAGTGCTTTTAAAGAAATAAATAAAATGATTGCCCCTGGCAGAATTGTGTCGCGTATAGCCCGCTTAGCACTGGGAACGGGTGGGTAGTCTGTACACAAGGGGCGCACACAACCCATTATGCGAGAGTTCTCGCACGGGTCTGCTAGTCTAAATATATTGTTATGGACTTTCGAAGAAGGAGAATGGTAAGAAAGCACACGGTGTTCACAAACTTTGCGGTAAGACTGTGGTGAAGCACGCGACCCCACGGTCTTGGTCGACACGCAGCTACGAGGTTGATGGGGACAGATACCCCGTTATGAATGATGACTGCCGCCAAGTTTATCTGCAGCTTGAATTACCTGTGCTGGACTGGACTGACCTGTTGTGGTCGTCACACGTCATGCTATTGAATATTACATTGTGTTTCATCACCGCGCTGCAAATCTGACAGCCTTGAGATAACATCGACCAAGGGTTAATCATTTTCATAATAATAGAATAGGAGATTATTTAGTCATCCTTTCTCGCTCCCTCTTTTTAATGATCCTCGTGGATGGACGGAGAGTGAAGAGTCATGCAGCGTGGAAACATTATACAGTCACCTATTAATTAAGTTAGTGCTGCACTCTGCCAACAATTATCGTCATCATCAACAACACCAACAACAAGAAGTTCCGTGACGAACTAAAGAGCCTACTTTTCTTAAAATTTAAGATTCATTAAGATTCCTGCCAATCATTAATCTATATCGACCTATCGAGAATAATGAAGAAATTAAGTTGGTAATATTGAAATTTCTAATTAGTTCGAAATATACCTGGATTATGTAGCCTAATAGAGCCCTACAGTTGGCAGACCTGGTTGCTCCATCCGTTTAGAAGTTATTAGGGGGGACACACAGGCAGACACACATACGCACACACACGGACAAAAGGTAATCTCATAAGGCTATTTTTTCATAGGCTAAAAATAGAGAGAGAATTTATTAACACTTGGCAGACCTGATAACTCTTAAGAATACGCACAGTCATATCTGTTTATGTACACATAGCACATACGAAATTTGGTTGAAATCTAATTGATAGTGTAGACGTTATATGCATTTAAAATTTGACCTATCAGCAGGCTTAGAAATATTTGGCAACACTGACATATATGGCCTCCTGGGAATTAAACTGAAATATTATTATCTGTATGTGTGCCAATTTTGGAATAGCTCCCATGCATAGCTTCCAAGGTATCCAACATGGAGCTAAAATATCAATTGCGGTTTTTCAGCAGTTGGTACCACTGACATCATGTTCAAATATGGCCTTGAGATATTCAGGTAGCCTATAGATCTTTGCTCATACCAAATTTGGTTTTGATTGCTGCAGCCGTTAAGAGTTGATAGGGGGAGACACACACAGACAGACAGACAGACAGACAGATGGACAGACAGACATTTGACCGGATCGATCTCATGTCTACTTTTTCCTCATTTTTGCAGAATGTGAAAAGTCGGGTAACAAAAAATCAATGCTGTGAATCCGAAACTTAACCTAACTTAGAAGGATAAAGATATAAAAGAACAAGAAGTTCCGTGAAGAACTATACAACCTACTTTTCATGCCAATGATTATTCTACAGAATATGAACCTATCTAGAATAATGACGAAATTAAGTTGCTAATATCGAAATTTCCAATTAGTTCGAAATACTGTATACCTGGCATAATGCATCCTAATAGAGCACTACAGTTGGCAGCCCTGATGACTGAATATATTCGTAGTTCCGTCTCTTAAGGTACAAAATACAAAATTTGGTTGAAGTCCAATGAATAGCATGGACGTTACATGCAGTTAAACATTGGATCTAACAGCGCGCGTAAAATCATGTTGGCAACAATGTCATGCATGTATTGGTCAGAAATAATCTGAAATAATATGATCTATTGTTGTGCCAATTTTGAATGAAATCCATTAGTTACTATAGAAGTTACATGCATTTTAAAATTGGACCTATCAGCAGGCTTAGAATCATGTTGGCAGCACTGACGTATATTAGTTACTCCAAAGTAATCTAGAATGCCAGGTACTATACGTGTGCAAAGTTTAGAGCTATTGGCTTGCATACTTTCTGATATATTGATATTAGGGTAACAAAAATAGGGACAGCACATATTAACAGTTGGCAGCACTGGTTGCTCCTTAGAATACGCATAGTCATATCTGTTATGGTACACATAGCACATACGAAATTTGGTTGAAATCCAAATGATAGTATGGAAGTTACATGTATTTAAAGTTGGACCTGTCAGCAGGCTTAGAATCACGTTGGTAGCACTGACGTATATAAGTTACTCAAAATTAATATAGAATGTCAGGGACTATACGTGTGCATAGTTTAAAGCTGTCGGCTTGCATACTTTCTGATATATTGGTATTTGGATAAAATAAATTAGGAGCATTTATTAACAGTTGGCAGCCCTGGTAGGTCTGAAGAATACGCTCAGTCATATCTGGTTATGTACACATACAACATACGAAATTTGGTTGAATTCCAATTGATAGTATAGAAGTTATATGCATTTAAAAATTGGACCTATCAGGAGGCTTATAATCATTTTGACAACACTGCCATGTTTAGCCTCCTGGAAATTAAACTGAAATATTATGATCTGTACGTGTGCCAATTTTGAAATAGCTCCCATTCATACTTTCCAAGATATCCAACATGGAGCTCAAATTTCAATTGCGATTTTTTAGCAGTTGGTAGCACTGACATCATTTTCAAATATGGCCGTGAGATATTCAGGTATAGATCTTTACTCCTACCAAATTTTGTTTCGATTGCTGCAGCCGTTTAGGAGTTGATAGGGGGGGACACACACACAGACAGACAGACAGACAGAAGGACAGACAGACAGACAGACAGACAGACACACATTTGCCCGATCTCATAAGTCTACTTTTTCCTCATTTTTGCAAAATGTGAAAAGTAGGCTAAAAATAACCAAATTACCGGGTAAGTTATCCTTTCACTCACAGGGGAAACTTTGTTAAATTTAATTAACAATTAATTTTAATGGTTCTCACACTCACTTATTCTTCCTCCTTTTTGATCGTCCTGGATTTTACGGGGAGAAAAACAAAATCAGAGACGCCTTAACATAACAGTCGTCATCATCCTCATCATTATAATCATCATCATCATCATCACCAGCAGCAGCAGCAGCATCATTATCTTTATAATCATCATTATCTCCATAATTATCATCATTATCACCATTCACATCATCATCATATTCTCTTCCTCATCATTATCCTATCACCATGCCATCTTCAACTTCACCATCATTATTATTCTCACCACTTTCATCAATATCATTATTATCATCATCATTGTCATCATCATTATCATAACCAGTATCATCCTTATTATCACCATCTGGTGTATTCTTGGAATACACGGTACGAGAGAATATAAAGTTTAATGCTCTTTTCTTGTTCATTTCTTCCTTTTTTATCAAACACCAACAGTGATCTTCTATTTTCTCTTTGTTGGCCATGTCTCTTATGTTCTTTGTGAGTCTGTTCTAGATATATATCTTCCATGACCCACCTAGCGTCATCTAGCAGCGAATCTCAGAAGCTCCTCAATTCTTCCTGGTGCAAGGGGACTTCCTTATCCATCTGGCCACCAGTTCTCGTTGCCATCGCCAGCTATTATCTCCGTGATCAAGAGAACTTCGTCTACTCTTTCACCCACCAGGCTGTGCTAGTATCGCCTGCTATCAACTCTTTGAAGACCATTTCCTCAAGAGAATTTAAGTTTACAATATTGGTCATGCTTATATGTTCTCCTTTTGTCTCCTACCCCCACTCTTTTTCCTTCCTTGGTCCCTCCGCGCTTCGCTGAGTGGGTCTCACTTGTAAGTCGGCAGTTGACTCGGTCAGTCAAAGCTCAACTAGAGCCAGTCTCCTCAAACCAAGAGGCACTCTCTACATTCTACGCCATGTTGGCACATTAGGTATCCGTCAAAGGGAACTTCATCTTCGCCATGCAACAAAGATAAGTACAGACTTAAGGTTTTAACCTCATCTTCATCGGTTTTAATTCTACATACTTCACTGATCATTTTATAGGCAGTGTGAGATTACTTATTTGGGGCAAAATCATCCTTCGCGGGATTTGCTATGTTGGGCTTTTGTGTGTCTAAGCCAACCTTAATAAAAAGTAGCGTTTCTTAAGCTATTTAAATGAGAAATCTTCTCACCACGTGGGATATTATCTAATACCCGCTGTCTATAAAATACCAAGCTAGTTCCTCCGCTGGATTAACTTTGGCTCCATTCTTCTATTAGGATCGTTCTGGAACCTTCCAGACCCTGTACTTTATCTACAAGTCTTGCCGTCATGTACCTTTCACTCACTTGTGAGAATACTATTGAAAATTGAAGAATCTTCCTTTTGAATTAAAGCTCAATAGCTGATTTTCTTCCACCGTTGGAATGTTCTATGGCGCATTTAATTGTAATACACAATTTTCTCAAGTAATAGACTTTCGCCTATCTAGTGCTACCTGTTCTTTTTCATCATTGCAATAACTTTCTTTGCCATAAACTTTCGTGTTACTACAGTGAACTTTTCATCCACTTATCAGACTATAGTGATAACTAGTGCTTGTTCAACTTTTCTACCGCGTCGCGATCGTCCGTTTACCTTAAATAAGGCCATGAACATTGATCCTAAATCCCAATTGATCTTTCCTAAACCTTCTACTAACAAACCATATTAATAAAATTGTAACTCTAGATCATTTTCAATGAGGTGTCACTCTAACGAAGTGCCTTTCCATCTTGCTTGTTTATCATCAATTAATTTCTGCATAACTACGTGTTTTATACACGGTTCAAGCTTGCATTGTTTCTCCCTTATAATCAGGGAAAACAATTCTTTCAACTCATGAGTGAGTTATTTCTAGGTCTAACGAAAGGGAAACTGCCCCATTAGTCTCGTGATTCCTAATTAAACATAGGAAGTCTAGAACCTTCCTTTTGACTTTCTCTTCAGGTTTCACAGTAAGTTACCTGCCCTCTTTTGTATAATTGTTATACAAGTAATTCTGCACAAATATAAGAAGTTATAGGAACTTCTATCTTATTCTTCATGTTTTTCTTATTGTTATTTTCCAAGTGGTTACTTTCTCTAGAATGTTTTCTCAGAGATTTCTTATAGTACACACCTTGTACTCTATTTATTGTTAAAATTTAATCACCTTAATTGTCTTTAAATTTTGAATTTTTATCTTCGCTATTTTAAATCCTTGCTAGGATTTTATAAAGGTTTCAAACCTAATAAATTGTTAATTGCCTGGCGCAACCGTTTAATGTTTTCTGAGGTCTGTGACCCCAAAGTTGTTAACCAAATTGAAAATATATATTTGTTAAAGTTATCAACTCCTTTTGCCTTGTTAAATAAATTAAATATTTGTTTTTGGATTTATCATTTCGCAAATACTACAGTTAGGCAAGATCCTGGCTTTCCTAACTCTTCCTAGGTTCATGCCCTCGTTAATACGCAATAAATCTGTTACTATTTGTCTTGTCAGACCATCACCCTTCCCCATAGTAGGCATATGCATGCTTGAGAGGGAATACACTAAAGCCACTCTCTTGCAAACCGCCCAAGTCTTAGCTGCGTTTCCCGTCAGCTTCGACCAGGTCCTTACCCACTTTAGGTATCAGAGAGCGGATTTGCAGTGGCAACCGCCTCTGAGTGCATTTAAAGTTAAATTTATAACTTTTGTGGGACTCTCCTCCTATTTTTCTATCCTTTTTCTCCAGTCCGAAACCCAACTCCTTTTCTTTATCATCTTCCCTTGGTGGTTAGGTTATTCCTCAGCCAATAATCTACCCAAAATTTGGTACCAGAAACCCGGGAGAGTCCATTTGCTATTTCTATTCTTTGTCAAGTGTCATTTGACAATACCTTACAAATTATTAATATCTGCTTTGAATGTTTCAGCTATAACTACATCGAGCAAAGCCTGTGAAGGGGAAAGAGGCCGCTCCTGTCTTCCGTGGTGTGTCCCTTTCTTTCAACTTATTCGCTGCTGCCAACTTGACAGCATCTCCAAGGTTCAACAGTTTCGTGAGTTACATTTTAATCTATTTTCTTTGTCATGGCTCCTACTGAAAAGGATGAAACTCTCATTGCTAGACGTTCTTCCTATAAAGGGCAACTCACTAGATTCAGAAATTTCATCAACAAAATAAATCCCGCCGAGTGTGATCTAGACATCTTGAGACAACGCCTTAAGTTGTACGAACGGTCCTATGAATATTACGATCAAACTCAAACCGAGATTGAATCCGCTTGCCCAGAACTTCAATCGGATCGGGACGAGGTCGAACCCTTGTACTTTGAAGGGATTGCCAAGGCCCACCAACTGATCCGCAGTATCTCAGAACCGGACACTAGGGTCATCAATCCGGCCCAGTTCGCACCCGCTTCAGTTCACAAGGATAAACCGAAACCGTTACTTCCAAAGATAAGCCTACCTCACTTCTCAGGCCAGGAAGGTGAATGGTATTCTTTTTATGAACTTTACTGCTCCCTAATTCATGAAAATACTGACATTCTCGACATTCATAAATTCTATTTCCTGCGTGCGTCCTTGGAAGGCGAGGCCTTGGCCTTGGTTCAGTCACTTCCTTTAAGCGCAGATAACTACCACATCGCCATTAATCTCCTTAAAGAGAGATATGGTAATTTACGTTTGAGTGTCGCTCGCCACATCCGCTGTCTGTTCAACCTGCCAGTCGTCAAACCTAATGACGTCACTTCTTTAAGAGACCTGTTAGATTCTATTCAATTGCACGTGAGAGCGTTATATCAACTCAAGCAACCAGTCCAAACGTGGGACACTATTCTTATTCATCTATCTACATCAAGATTCGATTTTTCGACATTAAAGGCTTGGGAGATCGAACTCATTCGCAACGAGGAACATTCGTTTGAACACCTCATCTCGTTTCTCAACAGCCGGTGCCAATCCTTACAGCACTCTCATTTCAGTGCGAAAATGTCGAAACGAGTCATAAGGGTCACATTTTTTGAGAAAAAACTTGCTTCTTCAAATGGTCATCAACCCCCATCTGTCGAGAACAAGCAAACTCGTTCTGCTTCTTTCAATCATCCAAGAGAACATATCAGGCCGCTCAACAAATTTTTAAAATGCATGCTCTGCAAAAAGTTGCACACTTTGTACATGTGCAAATCCTTTAAAGAATTGTCTGTCGAAGACCGAAGGAAGTTTGTCTTCAATAGTAAACATTGCTTCAACTGTTTGTCACCTAAGCATTCTTTTTCAAACTGTACGTCTTCCAACCTCTGTTTCCATTGCAAAAAACCGCACCATTCTTTATTGCACGTTCATGATAAATCGAGGTCACCAGTACCCGCTTCTTCAAACTCCATGCAGAGCAGCTCCGAACAAACTAATGCTACTTCCTGCATTTCTAACGCCGAAACTTCTCACAGTGCGCAAGCCCTTTTGTCGACTGTACAATTCGAAATCCAAGATAAATTTGGAAATTGGTTTCGAACCCGCGGTCTTCTCGATTCCGCTTCAACTCACAACTTTGTTTCGCGATCGTTAATTAAAAAACTAGGTCTTTCGTCATCGCCTACTCCCATCAATGTATCCGGCATTGACAATTTGAAAACTCAAGCCTTGTAGTCTTCAAAATTGAAAATCAGAGACGTTTGTCAAAGAAACACCAATCTTAACTTAAACTGTCTCATTCTTACCAGTATTGGCAAGGACACTCCTAGCAGCTCTATTAATACTTCCGGTTTAAAGATTCCTTCGCACTTAAGGTTAGCTGATCCTCAGTTTAATGCTCAAGGTCCCATTGATGTACTTTTCAGTGCCAATGTTTTCTGGAATTGCCTTCGTAAACAGGTTCGCAAGTTATCTTCAAACGTGGTCGCCAGATACACCAATTTTGGTTGGGTTATTACTGGTGAAATCCAACATCCCAGTGTTCAAACCAAAGCGCAATGTCATTTTGTTACTGCTGATATAAATCCCCTTTCTGAAAAAGAGAACACCTATGTTTTCGATCTCAATACTTTTGAAAAACACTTGCCGAAACGATGTCTCATCGTGAACAACTACGCCACCTGTGTATGTTATTTAAATGGTTTTGCCTTATTTCTGCACAAAATGGCAATTCAAGTTCGCCTCGGCTTGTGTTACTTCGTTTACCTTCTCATGTCATTTTTTGTAGCAGGTAATCGCTTAAACTCTCTATTGAAGACTATCTTCCCCTTGTGTAAAACCATGGCTATCAGTCTCCATCACTTCGCTGTAAGCTATGTTTCACTTCTTTCGCTATTTAGTAGGATGGCCACGGCCGGCTCCTTCCCCTTTCCTCACAATTGGAAGCCGCTTTTGAAACCGCTTGAAAATCTGAATTCTCTAGCATCTAGAATAACTATTCTTACGCATAAACTCCTTCTCAATGTCCCAGCTTCTCTTCTTTTTTCGGAAGAATCAAGCTTTTTTCTGTTGAAAATTGTTGGATTCCGTGATCCTCAAAATTATGCGAAATTGATTTCCTACTTTATTTCATATGTCTCTAAATTGGTTTTTCACGTCCAAGCCACGAATGACTGCATGCCGTCTACCCTGAATATCCGCTTTCAGTCTCAGCTGATTTCACTTGTGTTGTTTGTTTATTTCGAACTGCTTGTTTGTCAAACTTGTTTGTATACAAGCTCGGATAACACCAAGCTGCTGTTTATTTCCTGTATGCTTGCCAAAGGTAAGAGCAAGTTTCCCTTATCTCAACTCTGGCTGACTGCCAACCATTGTCTTGCGAGTTGCTCCCGTAATCTCGGAAGCCGTTCACCTCATTAACAAAATAAACTTGTTCCGGTCAAGGACTCTTTCAGATATTTATATTCCTTATCTCGCTGTACTATGTGGGTCAAGGCCGTGTTTGCCTGCCTCTCCCACTTGCTTACGCTCGTATTCTACAACTGCTTCGATTCTTGTTTCATAACATCGTTGCGTATTTTTCACGCGCTCATGTATTGCTCCTTGCTTACATATTTTGCAATCTTATTGTTCATTGATGAACAAACTTGTTTTTTCTAGTCGTCACATTCGATGTGTTTTTGTATTTATGCTTTTCACGTCACGTTTCTCGCTGACTTAAGTATTTTTCTGATTAACCCCTTTGATACTTATTATAACTTGAGGTCATTGTTTATGGCTACTAGATTGTTGTTACCTATGGCGTTCTTGCCTCCTAGTCTCATAGTTCCTTTGTTTATTTGGTATATTCTTATCCTTAATAGATGTACTTGTTTCTATACGCTTTGTTTAAACTTGTTAATTCTTCTTTCGCATCTTATCGCAATCTTTACTAGAGCTATACTTCTCGCAGCTTCTAGCTATTTTGTGATTTAAGGTGCTGTTAATTCTCGTTCTTTAACTCCGCTTTCCAATGACCCTGATGACCTACTTCCACTCACACCTGGTCACTTCCTTACACGCACTTCTCTCTCTGCCCCTCCTCCCCTTCCTAATTCTTACAGGGATTCTAATCTACCCATTGTTTGGCGTAAACTTGAAGCCCTCCGCAATTCCTTTTGGAAGAGGTGGAACTTGGAATATTTAACTTCCCTGCAACGGAGACAGAAGTGGTTTCTTTCCAGTCCCGACATTAAAGTGGGGGACTTGGTCTTGGTTAGGGATGTTTCTCCTCCCCTGGTCTGGATTTCTGGTAGAGTGACCGAGTGTTATCCTGGAAGAGATGGGAGAGTCAGGGTGGCCAAAGTCTTGACCACTAATGGTCAGATCACAAGACCACTTCTCTTCAATTGCTTCATTACCTTTAAATGTTTAACTGCTTATTTGTTCTCTGTTGGTGTTTCCCCTCCCAGTATGGTGTATTCTTGGAATACACGGTACGAGAGAATATAAAGTTTAATGCTCTTTTCTTGTTCATTTCTTCCTTTTTTATCAAACACCAACAGTGATCTTCTATTTTCTCTTTGTTGGTCATGTCTCTTATGTTCTTTGTGAGTCTGTTCTAGATATATATCTTCCATGACCCACCTAGCGTCATCTAGCAGCGAATCTCAGAAGCTCCTCAATTCTTCCTGGTGCAAGAGGACTTCCTTATCCATCTGGCCACCAGTTCTCGTTGCCATCGCCAGCTATTATCTCCGTGATCAAGAGAACTTCGTCTACTCTTTCACCCATCAGGCTGTGCTAGTATCGCCTGCTATCAACTCTTTGAAGACCATTTCCTCAAGAGAATTTAAGTTTACAATATTGGTCATGCTTATATGTTCTCCTTTTGTCTCCTACCCACACTCTTTTTCCTTCCTTGGTCCCTCCGCGCTTCGCTGAGTGGGTCTCACTTGTATGTCGGCAGTTGACTCGGCCAGTCAAGGCTCAACTAGAGCCAGTCTCCTCAAACCAAGAGGCACTCTCTACATTCTACGCCATGTTGGCACAATAGGTATCCGTCAAAGGGAACTTCATCTTCGCCATGCAACAAAGATAAGTACAGACTTAGGTTTTAACCTCATCTTCATCGGTTTTAATTCTACATACTTCACTGATCATTTTATAGGCAGTGTGAGATTACTTATTTGGGGCAAAATCATCCTTCGCGGGATTTGCTATGTTGGGCTTTTGTCTGTCTAAGCCAACCTTAATAAGAAGTAGCTTTTCTTAAGCTATTTAAATGAGAAATCTTCTCACCACGTGGGATATTATCTAATACCCGCTGTCCATAAAATACCAAGCTAGTTCCTCCGCTGGATTAACTTTGGCTCCATTCTTCTATTAGGATCGTTCTGGAACCTTCCAGATCCTGTACTTTATCTACAAGTCTTGCCGTCATGTACCTTTCACTCACTTGTGAGAATACTATTGAAAATTGAAGAATCTTCCTTTTGAATTAAAGCTCAATAGCTGATTTTCTTCCACCGCTGGAATGTTCTATGGCGCATTTAATTGTAATACACAATTTTCTCAAGCAATAGACTTTCGCCTATCTAGTGCTACCAGTCCTTATTCATCATTGCAACAACTTTCTTTGCCATAAACTTTCGTGTTACTACAGTGAACTTTTCATCCACTTAACAGACTATAGTGATAACTAGTGCTTGTTCAACTTTTCTACCGCGTCGCGATCGTCCGTTTACCTTAAATAAGGCCATGAACATTGATCCTAAATCCCAATTGATCTTTCCTAAACCTTCTACTAACAAACCATATTAATAAAATTGTAAATCTAGATCATTTTCAATGAGGTGTCACTCTAACGAAGTGCCCTTCCATCTTGCTTGTTTATCATCAATTAATTTCTGCATAACTACGTGTTTTATACACGGTTCAAGCTTACATTGTTTCTCCCTTATAATCAGGGAAAACAATTCTTTCAACTCATGAGTGAGTTATTTCTAGGTCTAACGAAAGGGAAACTGCCCCACTGGTCTCGTGATTCCTAATTAAACATAGGAAGTCTAGAACCTTCCTTTTGACTTTCTCTTCAGGTTTCACAGTAAGTGACCTGCCCTCTTTTGTATAATTGTTATACAAGTAATTCTGCACAAATATAAGAAGTTATAGGAACTTCTATCTTATTCTTCATGTTTTTCTTATTGTTATTTTCCAAGTGGTTACTTTCTCTAGAATGTTTTCTCAGAGATTTCTTATAGTACACACCTTGTACTCTATTTATTGTTAAAATTTAATCACCTTAATTGTCTTTAAATTTTGAATTTTTATCTTCGCTATTTTAAATCCTTGCTAGGATTTTATAAAGGTTTCAAACCTAATAAATTGTTAATTGCCTGGCGCAACCGTTTAATGTTTTCTGAGGTCTGTGACCCCCAAAGTTGTTAACCAAATTGAAAATATATATTTGTTAAAGTTATCAACTCCTTTTGCCTTGTTAAATAAATTAAATATTTGTTTTTGGATTTATCATTTCGCAAATACTACAGTTAGGCAAGATCCTGGCTTTCCTAACTCTTCCTAGGTTCATGCCCTCGTTAATACGCAATAAATCTGTTACTATTTGTCTTGTCAGACCATCACCCTTCCCCATAGTAGGCATATGCATGCTTGAGAGGGAATACACTAAAGCCACTCTCTTGCAAACCGCCCAAGTCTTAGCTGCGTTTCCCGTCAGCTTCGACCAGGTCCTTACCCACTTTAGGTATCAGAGAGCGGATTTGCAGTGGCAACGGCCTCTGAGTGCATTTAAAGTTAAATTTATAACTTTTGTGGGACTCTCCTCCTATTTTTCTATCCTTTTTCTCCAGTCCGAAATCCAACTCCTTTTCTTTAGCATCTTCCCTTGGTGGTTAGGTTATTCCTCAGCCAATAATCTGCCCACCATCTTCGTCATCATCATTATCATCTTCATTATCAATATTATAAGCACTTTCAAATTTGTCATCATTATCATCATTATAATAAACTTCGACATCTTCAGCACCATCTTCATCATCATCATCATCACTAAATTCTTCATCATCATAACCATCATTATCATCATCATCATTTTCTTTTTCTTGTTTTCCTGCTCATTCTTCTCTTTATCCGTCTTCTATGATGAGTCTTGTCTAGTGAGGCGGATGAACTTGATGTTCCGCCGGTTAAAACAACCGTCACCACCATTTGACCAGGCCATCCATCTGGTTGTGCTCTTAGAATCAGTAGGCCAAATGTCTAGACAGTGGTTGTATGGCAGGCCAAGACCAATTATTGGCTATAGTACCGCGGAAGGTTTCATTTAAAACTTAATAACAGCCGACACTGGCCTGGTGTAGAAGTGGGAAACCATAGATGGCCACTTCTAGGAACGCTGAGGTGGCAATCGAATACACCTAAGGTCTTCCCGTTCCAACAATCAGATCGGAATTACATTTCTTAGAAAAGCTCGCGCCACAGAAGTGCCAGCCAATAATGCTAGCCGCTACTTTGTACAATATCAACCTAAAATGTAAGACCACCTGCCATTTTCGCATCATGCTTCTCTGGTATTAACCTTTTGAGAGAAAGACCTTGGACTTTTTTTAAAAGACTGTGTGATCATAATGTAACAATTTGCCATAATACATTGAAATATTTCAGTTCGTTGTCAAGTTATAATTTTAAAACAATAATTGGAAACAGCCAAGACATCATCATATATACACATCAAAAAAAGTTTTGTTTGCCATGATGCAGAGCGTATGTTGGATTGTGGGCGAGGTATTTACAAAATAGACGGCAGTCTGACAAATCGTGCACACTTTATTCATGTGTGAAAAGAAAATTACAATCAGAAAGACATTTGGCCTGTTAAACAGGGACTGATATGTGCCATCCTGTAGCGTTTCAATACGGAACATGGCCACAACGTTCGTCCAACAGAGCTCTTATTCACCGTGGCATACCGGTACCACAGATCAAGTTGTCCAGGTCCTCTTGAGGCAGGCGATCCCACTCTTCGACGGCAGCCTCCATGATCTCTTGGCGGGTTATGGGACAACTTGGACGCTGAGCTATAGTACGCTTCAGCATATACCAGACATGTTGGATACTGTTCATGTCCGGCGACATCGCAGGCCATTCCATTCGTGCAATGGTGGACTCCTGGAGGAAGTTTTGTGCCAACCCCGCTCGATGTGGTAAGTATATGCAAAACCTTTTTGATGTGTAATCTATATATGAAACGCTAAGCTGTATGTTTCTCAAACCTCAAACTCCTATACCAGAGAGTATTGGAATGTGCGATTTGTACCAAAACCTTTCAAATTGTCTCAACAGTATAAAGAAAATCTCGCATTTCTTGAAAAGTCAAAGAAAATATATTTGTTTATGAAGTGCGTTTAATCAAACAAAACGATATCCCCTGCCATAACTGTGACGCGTCGAGCCCACATTACCAATATGGGCTGATGGGTGGTTTATACACATGAGAGTGTTCTCGCATGGGTTCGTTAGCACACAATATTATACGTATAGAAACTTTTACAGGAAATGCGAGGCTTTATAACAAAGAGAACTGGGACTTCAGTGGTGTAGTCTGTAGCATGCTGAACTGCTATGCACAAGATTTCGGGTTCAAATCCAGCTGAAGTCATCAGATTTTTAAGAGCGTTAAAATCCTTAAGTATGGCTTCCTTTGGAGGGGAAGTAAAACCAGTGGGCACATGTCATAGATTTATGTCATGTAAAAGAACCTACCACTACAATTGGTAGTGTGTAGCTAAATTTGTAGGTTATTTTGTTAGAAACGCTCTATCAAGTTCCAACATTCGCCGCTAGGTGTCAGTGACAGTGGCATCTCTGGTATCCAAAGTTGGAACTACTTGAAATTGAACTTAATGGGAGAATATTGAAATGCCCTGCTATGGCCATTGGTTGCAATTCAAATATAAGAACAAAGATAACTACTCTCTTTTCAGGGATATTTTATTTTCTAAAAGGAAAACATTAAAAACATCTTTATGTTCGACCCTGATTATTATATGTCAGAAAACTGTACTATAATTACGCTCATTATAACACCATTTTTCATTAAGAAGCAGTTTCTCCCACCAATCCGAGCTCAAGAAACAGTTGTTTGACCAATTAGATAACGTTAGCATCGCACCTGCGATTAGTTCCACGGCCTTCTAATTTAAATTTCACTGCGTGGCCTAGTGTCATAGTAGGGTAATCGAGGAGGCCATAGTCAAATACAAGGCATTCTCTGCGTCTCATGCGCACTGTTCAGTACATAAAACTGGCGAAATCTCGACAGATATTTATGAATATTTATGTTCGAACATAAAATAGTTATAATAGGCCTAATTATCGTCGAACATAAACAGTCATATGCAACTCGCCTATAATGGTAATTAAGACACTCGTTTTATAAACATACTCGTGTCTTAATTATTGCCATTATAGGCTCGTTGCATAATGCACTATTAAAGGTATCATGCTAAACCTTACGTAGTTTATTCCTTGTTGTCCCATACGCATCATGTATAAACAATTATCACGTAGAATAATCATCATTTCATGTTGAGCCTTCCTTATGTAAAATATTGTATATATCTTGGCTGATTCCAGTTTTAAAATATAACGTAACTACATATTGAGTTATTGCAATAGTTTTATGCCAAAATGTTCCGTTTTGCACACGCTTTCCTTCAATAGTAGAGAATTTTATCTTAAAATTTTAATACCTCAGAAGCATTATGACAAAATGGAAGGAAGGAAGGAAGCTTCCAGTTTAACGTGACCGTCAATCTCGAGATCATGAGCCACGGGACCTCCTTTTTACGTGGAATCTGAACCACAGGACATGGCATTTCACTTCGAAAATATCATGACAAAATGGCAGGAGGTCTTAAAGTTTAGGTTGAAACTGTACTTATAAATGAAAATAACCCTCAGAGAATAGTGTAGTCTACTCCGGGATTGTATTCCCACAAATGGTGTCTTTGGGCTGTATTCCAGTCGTAAGGAAATGAGTGAAACTTCACAACATGGATTATGTAGGAGATTACACACTTCAACAAACAAAACATGTTGTGTTGAGTCTATTATGTAATGCATATATTCTGACTGTATACATCGAACAGTAACCAAAATCGCCATTCATAATTAATAAAGTCTTATTTTATACTTTATATCAATGATCAATAAATATTTGAAGTTTTGGTAGGCTGTTGAAGTTTGTAAAGGTTCATCGTCAAGATTCAGAAGATTTTCAATATTAAGGGGGGAGACCCAGCTTAACAGAGGAAACAAGTAGTTCCGTGAAGAACTATACAGCCTATTTTCATATATCCTACTTATGTTAATTGCCTCTATCAACACACAAAATTTCAGTTTAATTGCTGTAATAGATTCGTAGATATTGAGAACCGACTAAATAGTTCGGATGGTCGCCATGTTGGATTTTATATATGTAGGTCCTAGAGTTATGTACTGTTACATGAAGAATATTGGGTACGTGTAGCATTCAAACTTCAGTCGCATGATTAGGACACAAGAAGTAACAAGGAGATTTTAAAATTTCGCACAGCTGCCATCTTGTGGTTATGGAAACAATTGAAATAAATTAGATGCCAGTGGATTAACATTTTTAAAAGGATTTACTGTACCAAGTTTCACTGCACTTGGATGGTTATATTGCGAGAAACGTCCATGTGAATATTTATATTCGCGTCGCCGCCAAGTTGAATTTGTGATCACCAGGTTATTTAAAGTCCTATAGGAGAACTTAAGTTCATAGCCCCTATGAACATTAAAAAAATCAGTTTGATTGCTATAATAGATTCGTAGATATTCAGAGCCGTCTAAATATTTCGGGTGGTCGCTATGTTGGATTGTTAAATGTATAGGCCATAGAGTCATGTACCATTAAAGGAAAATTATTGCGTAGGTTCATTATTCAAACTTTCTCATCGATCGCGTGATTATGACACAAGAAATAAAAACTTAATTTTAAAATTCGCAAAGCCGCCATCTTGTGGTTATGTAAACAATTGAACTAAATTAGATACCAGTGTATTACAATGTGTATAAACATTTCCTGTACCAGATTTCATTGCGGTTGGAACATTACATCGCGAGAAAGGTCTATTTAAAATTTACAAATTCGCTTGGCCGCCATGTTAGTTTTGTAGTTAACCGGTTTTTGAAAGACTTATATATGAACTTCCAGTAGTGCCCTTTATCTCCGTACAAAATTTCAGCGTGATACCGCTAATAGTTTCAGAGATATAGAATGCCGGTGAAATATTTCGCACATCCGCCATCTTGTGGTTATGTAAAAAATTGAACCATGTTAGATGTCGGTGCATTACAATGTGTATAAACATATACTGTACCAAGTTTTATTGCGTTTGGATGGTTAAATCGCGAGAAACGTCTATTTAAAAGTCGCGAATTCGCTTGGCCTCCATACTGGTTTTATAGTTACCAGTTTTTCAAAAGTCACATAAGTGAACTTCTAGTAGTTCCCTTTATCACCGCGAAAAATTCCAGGGTGATATCGGGAATAGTTTCGGAGATATTGAAGGCTGGTGAAATATTTCGCACAGCCGCGATGTTGGATTGGTGAGACGTAACATAATTTGAAGGGCACGGTCAGGGTCGTCCGGAATAGTGCTATGAAATTACCGAGTTTCATTGAAATCGCCCCGGCCGTTTAGAAGTTATTAGGGACACACACACACACACACACACTCCTCACACACACACACGGACAAAAGGTGATCTCATAAGCATATTTTTTCAAAATTGAAAATATGTTAAAAAAAAGGCGAATATCCATTCGACTGTTAAATATGCTACACATATTGTTGACAAATGCTGCACATATCCCAGTATTGATATGCTTCCTGGCAGCCAGACGCTACTTCAATAATGTAAATATTCTAATTATAACATATTAATATACAATTTTGAAAATTTCCCTTCTTTTTAAGAATGTATCACTTATAAATTCTAAGTTTATAAGAATTTTCGTACTTTTCCTTTTTTAAAGTAAAAACCTACAAAATGAAACACAATAATTAACATACACTGTGATTTAGATATTTTTATAGAGTTTTTATTTATTTTATTTTATTTTATTCAGGTGCTCGGAATAAAAACTCTATAAAAATATGTAAATCACAGTGTATGTTAGTGATTGAGGTTCATTTTGTGGGATTTTCCGCCAACACATAGGTCCTCCATTCTCTACTTGAAAGCGCTGTAGTGTCAAGGAGTTTTGATATCTAACCTCCTTGACTTTCATAGCGTTCAAAGGAACGACGAAATTCGACATACAAGCTACCCTCTGGGTGTCAATTAACAAAGCTTGCACCAGGCACCCGAGGCCATACGATATTATTTTTATTATTTTGTGGGTTGAAGTTTGATACACACTTTAAAAAAAGGAAAAGTACGAAAATTCTTATAAACTTGGAATTTAGAAGGGAAACAGTGATACATTCTTAAAAAGGCGGGACATTTTGAAAATTGTATATTAAAATGTTATAATTAGAATTTATACATTGTTGAAGTTGCTTCTGGTTGCCAGGAAGCACACCAATACTGGGATATATGCAGCATTTGTCAACAATATGTGTAGCATATTTAACAGTCGAATGTATATTCGCCTTTTCTTTCCTCTGTTAAGCTGGGTCTCCCCCCTTAAAGAGTTTTCTCCCTAAATTGTCACAAGCACAAATTAAATCTGGTATTTAAGTCGGTCCTTAAATAAATAAACTAATGGCCAATGAAGAATTTACAAATTACTCAACACCCACGAAGAAAAAGCATGGTACAGCCTTAAGTCATTGATTCATGGCTTCCTTGGAAATACGAAAGCTCAGGAATACAAAGAGCGTATTTCCGCTGTGCTTGAGAACTTTTTAAACTCTTGGGTCGCATAACATCCCTTAAAGTACACATGTTACATGCTCACATGGACCAATGTAAAGATAACTTGGGAGCATATTCAGAAGAGCAAGGGGAACATTTTCACCAAGACGTGATGGACTTTGAGCAACGTTATCAAGGACAATATAATGAGAACATGATGGGTGAATACATTTGGGGGCTAATGCGAGAAAATTCGTACCCACACAGAAGAAGTACCTAAAATATCAATATTTAAAGCTCGTTTGTATTGTGTTCTTGATTTGTAGACTAATGTTAACTATGTTTTGTAAATAAACGTGATGTAAATGTTTCAATTAAGATTTGTTTCGTTTCTACTTATAAAAATGCTCAAATTTGAACTTTCGGTGTGGTAGCTACAAAATCAAACTTTATTAAGTAAAACTTATACTTTCATTAGTTCGGAACGCCTGAGGATTTGAATGGTATGGACTCCGTCTTACGGAGAGAATTCATGATGAAAATTAATAAATGTAAAACCAAAATATTGGAAAGTAGCCGAAATAAATCAGAAACCGCTATGGACATCAAATTGGCCGGTGAAACACTAAAGGAAGTAAGAGACTTCTGTTATTTAGGAAGCAAAATAACCAGTGATGGACGAAGCAAAGAGGATATAAAAAGTAGGTTGGTTCAGGCAATGAAAGCATTTCTACAAAAAAGGAATCTGTTGACATCGAATATAGTTTTAGGTATTAGGAAGTAATTTTTGAAAGCCTTTGTCTGGAGTGTGGCGCCCTATGGAAGTGAAACTTGGAACTATTGGTGCAGCAGAAAACAAGAGAATTGAAGAGTTTGAAATGTGGTGTTACAGGAGAATGATGAAGATCAGATGGGTAGATAGGGTTACAAACGGAGAGGTATTAAGACGAGTGGAAGAGGAGAGATGTTTCTGGCGACTGCTAATGAAGAGAAGAGATAGGTTGGTAGGACACACACTAAGACACCCAGGAATTGCAAGCTTAGTTATGGAAGGAGGGGTCGAGGACAAGAACTGTAAGGGTAGACCAAGGTGAATCTGTTAAACAGATTGCCTTGGATGTAGGGTGTGGTAGCTATATAGAGGTGAAACGATTAGCTCAGGACAGGGAGACATGGAGATCTGCATCAAACCAGTCAAAAGACTGAAAACTAAAACACATAGTTAGGCATACGTGCTGATATGAAATTAATTATATTTAGAAGGTTTCCTTAATGACGTAATAATCAGAAGTAAAATACCATAAGGATTCATTAAATTTAATGCACCTTTGTCAATAAATTTACCATAAGTACCAGCAGTTAATATATTTATTCACTAAGGTGTATTACATTTATGAGGATAAAACAATATCTCGTTGTATCCCGCCGTCAAACTCTCCTTCCTTCCATTATTGTTGACGGAAATACTTTTGAACGAGTTCAAGAATTCAGGTAGCCTACTTGGGATCCATACTAACTAATAGAAGTGAAGTGTCGAAAGAAGTACGTCAGCGAAGAATAATAAACGCTAATCGCATGTTCTATAGTCTGAATGACTTATTTAAATCTCGTCTATTATCGCAGAAGAATAAGATTCAGCTCTAAGTGACACATGTAGCCTACGGCCGGTACTTTTGTATGTTTGTGAAACCTGGGCGACGTCAGCAACAACCGAAGAAGCCATCGCTGCCTTCGAGAGGAAGGTTCTTCGAAAGATTTATGGACCCGTTTTCGATGCCATGGAAGGTAAACGGGAACG
Source organism: Meconema thalassinum (assembly GCA_946902985.2). Lineage (NCBI taxonomy): Eukaryota > Metazoa > Arthropoda > Insecta > Orthoptera > Tettigoniidae > Meconema > Meconema thalassinum. The sequence continues at coordinate 862,688,077 of OX336388.2, forward strand.
AAGAACGAAGGATGACCTTTATCAGCAGTTTGGAAAACCACAAATTGGCCGTATACTAGGACAGAAGAGGTTACAGTGGACATCTTTCGAGCTGATGAAACCATCCAGAACCGAGTCCTTCATTCATAACCTGCTGGAAGACGCCCAAGAGAACGTCCCAGGACGTGATCGAAGGATCCAGTATTGACAATACTTCAGCAAGTGGAGCCGAATGTGGTGGAAGATGAAGCTAGAGACCGGCAGAGTTGATACCTCCTCCTTCTTGACTGATTCCTTTGTTACCACTTTTTAGCCTACTTTCGATTTTTGCAAAAAATGAAAGTAGATTTATGAGATCAACACAGGGCGAAAAAAGTGTGTCTGTCTGTGTGTGTGTATGTGTGTGTGTGAGTCTGTGTGTGTGTGTGTAAGTGTGTGTGTGAGTTTGTGTGTGTGTGTGTGTGTGTGTGTGAATGTGTGTACTCTGAATGTCTGTCCCCCCCTATCAATTCGAACACGGTGAATGCGAATTAAACGAAATTTGGTACAAAGGTAGCACTAGCAAAGGACACCTCAGTGTCATGTTTTATATCGCCGCCATCTTTACTAAAACTGAATGGCGGCCACTCAAACGTTCAAAACGTAAAATCAAATAACGACTAACCAAATCATCCGATCTCTACCAAATTTGGTAACAACATACCTTCGTATAGGATGCGTCTTGTGACCAAACTGCAAGGTCGTCCGCCATACCATTTCAGGATGGCGGCCGTGCGAATTATGCAAACTTTATAATCCATATCATGGGACCCACCAGTTCCGATTATCGAGCCGAGAATCGTTTTAACTGTTCTAAAGGAAGAGGCACGTTCGAAATTAAAAGTTTATTTTATAATACTATAGTGCAGACGTGATTTTAAAAAGCTGAGCTGATTCAGTAATAAGACAAGATGGCAGCGGATATCTTGCGCCTGACTTATATTTCACTAATTTGAGTATTGCATGCAATATAGCGTACTGATACAAAATAAATAAACTTTGTATGAAATGCTTTATATATAAATAATATACTCCAGTGATGAAATCGTTTAGTATAAATCATTATTTGCTATCAAGTTCTATGTAAGTCATTTTATATAGAACGATATTCGTTAACACCATTAGCACAGTGGTAGAGCGTTAGCCTATCGCTCAAATGCCTATGGTTCAAACCCGATCAGAGCTAGGTTTTTTGCTTGAAATGTTATATGTTTAGTGTTTTGTAATGACTCAGATGTTTTAAAAATAAGCGTTATATTGTGCATATTATGGTGTAAAATATATATTTAATTAAAACATAATTCGCCAGCAGATTTACTCGAGACATCTAGCTGCCAAAAAGGTAACTGCACGCCGACCTACTTATTAACTTCCAGATTTTATTGAAAAGTTTCTTCTTCTGGCCGCTAGAATGCACTCGCTCTGTTAGGATTATATTGTTCGATATTACACCACTAGATGTCACGACTAGTCTACGTGGGGCTCCATTGATTACTATACCATTGGCATTCTATGCGCATCGAATTTGAAGAATGAAAAGATGATACTACGATAAATTTTTACTTTTTATTTTAAAGGGTTTGAAACAGCATATTTTGCGTTACTTGAAAATGTTATTTGAAGTAAAGAACAAAACGATTTCACATAGTAACTGAATTCAAGCCGTTGGTGTTAGTTCAGGTTATTAATTACTACTTTTATTTCAGGCAAATAGCAATCGAAAATATCCACTTAGTTTGTATACACACGTCTCTGTAGGGTCATGGAAAGAATTGTTAATTCAATTAGGGTTGTGAAAGCCATGCACAACCAGACGTGTAAAGACATGCCTCAACTCAAAGTTGGATGTTGCCCACGGCAGGTCGTATATGTAATAATAATAATAATAATAATAATAATAATAATAATAATAATAATAATAATAATAATAATAATAATAATAATGTTATTGGTTTTACATCCCTTTTAACTACTGCTGCTTTTAGAGACACCGGGGTGCCGGAATTTTGGCCCGAAGGGGATCTTTAACGTGCCAGTAAATGTACTGACACGGCTCCCTCGCATTTGTGCACCCTCAAATGCCAGCTGACTGCGCCAGGATACGAACCTGCAACCTAGGGCCCAGCAAGCGAGAACGTTACCGCTGAGCCACACAGCCAGTCCGGTCGATTATGTCTCCAGGTCCATAACATTCTTGATATACTTCTTATCTTTCTTTCTTTCTTCAATGATGGTAGCAGTTTTTATCTAGGTTGTGGCGTTTGGTAGAGGTAAATCGTTTCTAAGGTCTTCAACAAAGAATAGTTCTATTATACTCTTTGATAATAACAACGAGTTATAACTATACTCATACATTTAGGAGAAAATAGGCTATATGTTCTTTACTGAACATTTTGTTATCATTGCAAGAGATCTTGTCGACTTCGTCGTTATGCTTGGGTCTAACGTTATGCGTTACGGTTACGGCGTATATGACGGCATGATGTTGTTCAGTGCATATGCACTGAGTCTGAGTTTACTGCTGGGGTCTGGCGTAATGCGATACGGAGACGACGAATGCGTGACGTCAGACAGGAATACAGGGTGACTCCTAAAGAAGTGTGCAAGATGTCAGACAGGAATACAGGGTGACTCCTAAAGAGATGCACACGATTTCAGATATTAATACAGGGTGACCCTAATCGAGGTGTACAAGATGTCAGACAAGAATACAGGGTGACTCCTAAAGAGATATACAAGACGTCAGATAAGAATACAGGGTGACTCCTAAAGAGGTGTACACGATGTCATACAGGAATACAGGGTGACTCCTAAACAGGTGTACAACATGTCACACATGAATACAGGGTGACTTCTAAAGAGATGTACATGATGCCAGATAAGAATACAGGGTGCCTCCTAAAGAGGTGTGCAGGATGTCAGAGCAAAATACAGGGTGACACTTAACGAGGTGTACAGTATCTTAGATTCAATTCAAATACAGGGCGACCCTTAAAGAGGTTTGCAAGATATCAGATTCAAATAATGGGTGACCCTTAAAAAGGTGCCCGCGCGGGAAGCCTGAGTTAATGGGCCATGGAGTCTGTTGAAAGAGTCCTGGAGCTTCGAGCGAAGTGAGAAGCCCTCCTGAGCCTTTCTAAAATGTGTAGCATTTGTGGCATGCGTCATTTGAAAAGATATAACGTCTAGTCTTTCAGACTGACTGTAATTTTTTCTCTTCTTTTTCTTGCTTTTGTTCTTCTGCTGTAGGCCTTAAAGGTCCATAAATGCAATAAATGATTATAATGATGATGATGATGATGATGATGATGATAAAAGTGTATTAAATTCTATAAATATTTATGGTATTTTACTTCTGATTAATTAGGCATGGCAAATAAAAATCAGACATACAGAACCCAGACACAAAATTCGTGTTGACTTGTGTTATCAATATCATCACCCACAACTGTTTGATCTTGTTCTTGAAACTGAAAGAAATTCAATTGTGGCTCTATAACTGTTGTTTTTTGCAACTTTGTATAAGGCGTGTTCAAAAAGTAACGAGCCGGAGGCTGGAATGCGCAAACCGGTGACTACATCGGCTAATCGTGGCGTGTGTAACGAGGTGTGGTTCCGACCCGAGCGTGGATGGTCACAGCCCCTCGCTAGAGGGCAAGCGTGCATGTCATGTGACAATACAAAGCGAGTAGCTGTATGCATCAATCGTCCAACGCTGCCAGTCGCATTGCAAACAGTGACATGGAGGCGTCAACCGAAGAGCAAAGAGGTGTTATTCGGTTTCTGACAGCGGAAGGAGTAGGGGGAACGGACATTCATCGCCGAATGTCACAAGTGTACGGTGATCACTACATGTAACTTGCAAGGGTCAAGGCGTGGCACAAGCGCTTCAGGGAAGGACGGCTGTCGTTAGCCGATGACGCCCGGTCAGGGGCACCCTTTTGCAGTACCGATGACAACGTCCAGCTGGTTGATGCACTCGTTACCCAGGACCGCCGAGTGACAGTGAACGCCATAGTCACCGTGGTCGCTCCACGACAATGCACGACCTCATATGGCCAACACAGTCGCGGCACTCCTGCAGAAATTCAAATGGGAGATTCTCGGCCACCCTCCATACAGTCCAGACCTCTCTCCCTGTGATTACGTCATGTTTGGTCCCCTGAACAGGGCTCTGCGGGGCCAACGATTCACCTCGGACGCCGACGTCCAGCTGTACGTGCGAAACTGGTTCACATCGCAGCCCGGGGAATTTTATGAGACAGCCATTCACCACTTCGTGTCACAGTGGGACAAGTGCCTCAACAGCCAGGGCCAATACATCTAACACACAGGTACTGGTTTCTGTAATTATGCCTCCGGGTAGTTACTTTTTGAACGCACCTTATTCTTATGGTATTTTACTTCTGATTAATTAGGCATGGCAAATAAAGATCAGACATACATATCCCAGACACAAAATTCGTGTTGGCTTACGAATGACTGTGTTCGAAATAGCCAGACTTGTAGAAATGAATAATAATGTCTTCAGCAATGCACATTGCTATCGAACAATGCAGCATAATTAAGTTGTTAATACAATAATGTGAATGGGGAAGGAATGCTGTTACTATTTATTGAAATTGATTTGCATATTCTTAGCATTCCTATTTCGTATTCCGCAATGAATGGGGAAGTGTAATTAATGCAGTAAATGCATTCTTGAGATTCTTGTTGACAATGTATCGCTCACTTCCTTCGAACAGGAAAGCCATCTGAATGTTCTTACAAAAGCAAATTTAGAGCTAAAATCACGCTCTTCTTACAGGCTACAACAAATATCTTATAGATAAACAGCTGGCATGACATTTGGCCAGAAGAATGTTCTTTATCTGAGTCCATGAGGTAAAAAGTATTTGTGCCAATCTACAGAGTGGGATACATACTATACGTACTTCTCAGTACATTGGGCTGCCTACTGTGATAGGAGCTTCGGAAATGCAGATCTGTGGTCTGAACATTTAATCTGATGGTCGGTGAGTGCTTATCATGTCAGACTACCAAACTCCCAAGCTTGCAGGTTCGCTCCTGGCCATGGCAGGTGATTTTTGAAAGACGAGAAAAATCACGACAGGCATGTCATACGTTGTTGGCATGTTAAGGAACCCATTTGAATTCAGTAGGGCGTGTTCATAATGGCAAAATTAATCTCGGGGTTTCCCGCCAATACAAAGTTCCTCCATTCTCTACTAGAAAGCGCTATAGTGTTCAATGAGCGTAGATATCTAACCTCCTTGACTTTCATAGTGCTTCAAGGAACAACAAAATTCGACATTCAAGCTGCCCTCCGGGTGTCAAATAACAAAGCTTGCATCCGGCACCCGAGACCAAACGATTATTATTATTACTTTATTATTATTACTTTATTATTGGTGGTGGCTATGCTCACAAACGCGCAGCGTTAGGTCATGGGGCCAAGCTCGCTGCTGACTCGGTAGACGCGTGGGTTCGAGCCCCACTGTCGGCCGTCCTAGAAATTGTTTTCCTGGTTTCCCATTTTCATCTCCAGGCAAATACTGGGACGGTAGCCTAGATTCTGACAGACCACGGTCGCTTCCTTCCACATCCTTGCCCAGTTTCATTCACCTTCATTAATTTCATCTCTCATTAACTCCTCTCATGAGGTTGGCGTCAGGAAGGGCATCCGGCCGTAAAAACCATCCACCACAAAGACTTCCATCGCATCTCATCCCCGACCCTGTTGGATAAACGGTAATAATAATGGGTAGACATACATACATTATTATTATTATTATTATTATTATTATTATTATTATTATTATATATGGTACATATAACACATCTGGCACATTACAACATAACTATACGGGCTTCAGGGAACCAAAGTACAGTTACTGAAACAACAACTTCTAAGCAGGAATGTCGCTACCCATGAACTTCCGAACGATTCTGGTTGTTGATAGAACTACTGCCTTCTGCATTAGTCTGTACAGTTGCGTATCCACATCCAGTTCTTTATGGCCTTGGAGCAAGGTACTTGGGATCACGCCCGTACTTGAGACAATGATAAGTATGGTCCTTACCCGTTCTACATGCCATTGTCTTTTGATAGGATCGACCAACTCGCTGTATTTGCTGATCGTTTCTATATGTTTTCACTGCAGATTCTTGTTGTTAGGAATCGCAACATCGATCAATGTAGTTTGCTTGGTTTTCTTGTTTATAACCACCAGATCCTGTTGTGTGATACCGATTGATCAATCAAAAGAGTTCGGTCCCAATACAGCTTGTATTAATTGTTTTCAAGAACACACTCTGGCTGATATTGGTGATACGGAACTTCCTTTCCTTTCAGAAGCTGAAACTTATCAGCCAACTCCTGATGCAAGATTTTAGCAACTGCATCATGCCTTTGTTTGTGCTCCGTCGCCAGGAAATATCTACATGCAGATGTAATATGCTGTATTGTTTCTGACTGTTGACATCCGTAGCGGCACTTATCATCTGGTACAGCGGGATCTTTTACAATGAACTTGATGTAGTTCCTTGCAGGGATGACTTGGTTTTGATTTGCTATCATAAAACCTTTAGTTTCTGCAAAGATCTGTCCTGAAGTGAGCCAGTATTATTATTATCATTATTATTATGATTATTATTATTGATGTGTAACATCTTTCCACTCGGTATCTGGATATTTTTGTGGCGCTCGGTAGCTGAACATGTTTGTGGGAGTGATTTTGGAAAAGGGACGGAAATGCATGGGACGGAAACAATAAGCGCGCGTCGTGGCGGAGATCGGTACAACGACGTACTGTAGGTCGTGTGGCTATGGGGAATGTATATCGCAACCAGTTTAATTCAAGGTTTGGAGACCCCATTTAAGATATTCCCACAATAAATCATCTTCAAGTTGTCGTTCTTTGGTGTGAAAATATTCATTTTATCATATTTACTGAAAACAATTACGATTTATTAAATCTTCATACTTTTGCTGTATTCTTATTTAATGTAAGCACTCGATGTACTGTCGGCCATGTGGCTATGTGGAATCTATATAGCATCAACAAACACTCCAAACAACATAGGAATTTAGTATATTAACGCCGACTACTAACAATAATTGAAACTTCGTTGGTCTAAACACAATCACTGGGAGAAACACATTTAATATATTTTCCGCACATTTTCAATAACATCGCTGGCATGGGTTCACTAACTGGCCGGTATAGAGCGCAGCTCGCATCAAGTAGGCAGTGGATTGCTTCCGCCACGGCAAATAACAATTATGATTCATTACGGTCAGGATTTGGCACTGGAGTTATACAAGTAATTATTTCAATGACCAACAGAGTTCACTGTCAACAAGGGATTTGCGCTCCCGGGACACACATAGAAGGGTAACATATCACATGTTACACATCATATGCGACTACTGTAAGGCTCTTATAATTTTATTATTATTATTATTCTATCGTCGTTATGCCCATTCAAAGAGCGCGTTAGTTGGCCTGGTGGTTTTCGCCTTCTTATCCTACCAAAATCTCTTCATGAATGCAATGTGTTGCATCTTGCGTACTGTCGACCACTTCCTACCAGTTTTCTTTGTGGGTTTCTCCCTAAATTTATGGTCGGCTACCTTTGTCCTAAATGCCCAACGATTGTCTATGATGTCGTCTGTGATATTCATTTCTTGGAGGTCCACCTTAGTTTCTTCTTGCCATTTTATCTTGACCTTCTTTGAGTTGATTACTTTGAATAATCTCTTAGTTAGTCTGTCGCTGTTCATTCTGTAGATATGGCCATAGAAATTCAGGCGTCGCTTCCGTACGGTATCAGTGAACCTGTCAGTGAAGGAGTAGAGGTCCGCTGTTCTCCTTATAACCCACATTCCATTTTCTCTCGTGGGACCATAAATTTTCCGGAGATGTTTTTTCAATGTCTGCAATTTTAGAGTGGCCACCCAGGCATACGGTTTCTGAGACATATAATGCTTCCGGCAATACAACTGACTTGTAGTGTCGTAATTCTGCATTACGCGATATGACTTTTTTGTTGTAGTAATTCCATGTCAGTCTGTACGCCTTATGGAGTTTGGTGGTTCTTTCTACATTGGCACTGCTGTCTAGTCCTGATGGTAGTATGATTTCTCCAAGATATTTGAAGGAGGAAACCTCTGAAAATGCGCCGTTTCCCAACTCTAGCGTAGTTATTTTGCTATTTTGATGTGGATTTTCCATGTACTTGGTTTTCTCGTACGATATCTGGAGGCCTGCCTTTGATGCTATATTGTGTAGTCTCTGTATGGCAAATCTTGTTTCTATTCTTGGTCCTGGTAATGATTGCTAGATCATCAGTAAATGCTAAACATTTCACATTGACCTTGCTTCAGTACTCGCCAAACAGATGATCTGTCTGTTTTTCTAACCTGTTTAAGAAAGCTTTGGAAATAATTTTGTATGTGATTGGCAGTAGAGATAGTTGTTTGGATCCACCTTGTCACCTTTCTTGAGCAATGTGTGTATTAATGCACACTTCCTATCCTGCGGGATTATTTCCGTTTCCCATATTTCTACTAGGATAGCATGAATTTTGTGTACAAGGTCATCTCCAAGTTTACACATCTCCGCAGTGATGCCGTCCTCTCCAGGGGCTTTATTATTTTTAAGCGATCGTATGATCTCTGCTGTTTCCTGTATTGTCGGTGGTTGTGAATCAGGGTTGGGCATGGGCTTTTCAAAAACCAGTCTTTCCTTTGGAGGATCACAATTGAGGAGGTCTCGGAAGAATTTAGCTAAAATGGTGCAGTTCTCTTTGGTGTTCATTTCTATTGTTCCATTTGCTCAACGGAAGCATAAAGATGGTGGTTGATAACTGGATACATTCTCACGGAAGGTCTTGTAGAAATTCCTGGTGTTGTTTCTGAGGAAATCTTGTTCGATTTCTATGAGTCTATTTTTATCAAAGGCTCGTTTCTCCCGGCAGATTATATTTGAGGAAATTTTCTGCACCTTTAGGAAGGTTTCCCAATTCTCAGTTATTTGATGTCCATTCCACTGATTCCTTGATTTCGTCCAGTCATCAATGGCTTTATCACAAGTCGTGTTCCACCACATGTACTTGCGTTTCTTTGGAGACTGTCCTAATTTCATTGCTGATGTCTGAAGTGTGTTACGAAGACCTGGCCAGTCCTTGGGGTCCTGCTCTCGTATATCTTGTAGGAAGGTCGCGGCGTTCTGCCAAATACATTCTGGATCAACTCTTAGAGATCTTTTGTGTTTAGGTCTGCATCTGTTCGGTTGGAATCTCCCTTTGATTTGTGTTAGGTGGTGGTCCGAGTCGACAATTCCCTTCGGTACTTTTGGATCTCACACATATTCTGTCTAGAGATTGCGACGTGATCGATCTGGAATTCCCCAATAACGGGTTTGGTGATTTCCACGTATTCGTTTTGTGTGGGGGGGTCTCTCAAAATGCGTAGACATTATTATTATTATTATTATTATTTGAAATCATTATCACGGCAAATACCGGCTACATTTTATGTTACAGCCTGTTTCGGCATTAGCAAGGAACCATCTGTACTGAGGTAATTTTGTAGACTACACTGTTTAGAGACTTCAAACCACTGCACATCCATGTCGTGCCCGCAGTCTTCACGAGTTTCCTTCATTTATAGGATGAGCTAAATTTCCATCTGAATCTTCGAGCTTTGCTGAGTGTTCAACCAGGGTATTGTCACCAAGTAATTTGCTGACAATATGGCAGGTGTTTAACAGAACTGCCTTCTGCAGTTCAATATATATCCGCGGATGCAGATTCAATATTGATAGACTACTGTGGAGAGGTTTGGGTATAACACCAGTACACGATACAATTATTGGGATTATAGTCACAGACTCAAGTTTCCACATCTGCTTTACCTCAATTGCCAGCTCTGTGTACTTAGATATTTTAGTAGCAGCTGTTGTTTGGATGTTTTGAGTGTTGGGACATGTGATATCTATCAGTAATGCCTCTCTGTGTTCTTTATCGATGACAATATCTGGCCGGTTGTTACTGACTGCAACATCTGTCACAACTTCTCTGTCTCAGTAGAGCTTGTGTGTGGCATTTTCGAGTACTGCGGATGGTGTGTATTTTCAATATGGGACGGAGCTTTGAAGAAGAAGTTTGTACTTCAAGGCCAGTTTCTGGTGGATAATGTTGGCAACTTGATCGTGTCAATATTTGTAGCCAGTGTTGGCAAGGTGGGAACAACCTGATATAATGTGTTGAATGGATCACTACATTTGCCACAGCGGCGACACTTCTCACTCTCTGTTGCTGGATCTTTGATGATAAATTTCCGATAGCTTCGAGTAGCAACAACTTGGTCTTGAATAGGTACAACAAATTCCTCTGTTTCCGGAAAGAGGACCGAGTGGGTCAGCCATGCGTGCGGCGCTAACTTGTCGATGTGAGGCTGGTCAAACTAATGTTGAAACTTCCCATGAAGCACCTTCTGTTTCCAATTCCCGATCTTGTATTCAGTAGTTTTCATTTCTTTTACAGGTGGATCTAAAGATGACAGATGGAGCGGTGTGTAATTATCATCAGCTGAAGATACAGTGCAATGGAGAGGGGATGTTTCTCCTTTGTTGTGGAAAAATGCACGCAGAGTTGTCACTTGTTTTGTATGAAGTTTCATGATGTCTATCAGTCCTCTACCACCTTCAGACAGAGATAGAGTCAGGCGCTCTGTTGCTTATTTCGGATGGTGCATGCGATGGCCTGATAAAAACACCGATGTTTTCTTTGCAGATCAATGCGGTTCTCATCAGGAGTAAAAAGCAAAAAATAATTATTAATCAACATAAATTTTTGTCACATAACAACTATCTACAAAATGATTTTATTTTAATTCCAATTACTGAACGGGGACTCGTCGATCTCTTTGTTGTTGAGTGCTTCAGGGGTTTTGTGACATCGAGGTCATGTAGACCCGTGCACTTGGGTGTGTGTGGATTTAGTTTGTTAACCTGTGTTATTGTGATGGCTGTATTAGTGTGAGTATTTGTAGTTAAGATGAGGATTAAAAGAGGCGAGCGTGGCCTTAAGTTAGGAACCAACCCGGCATTCGCCAGGAGTAGAAGTGCGAGATTCACTTCCTCAGCTGTGGTCTGGGCAGGGTGTACCAAGTGCCCGCTGATGAGCCTGACTTTGTGCACCAAGGTGAATCTGCGTAACAGACACAGCAAAAACATAATATTAAAGCTGTAATAAAATTAATGGCCGTGAAAGCCAATTTATACATATCAAATTAATTTTCATTTTCTAATCACTAGGCTCAATATATAAAACAAAGAAAACAGAGTGGTATTAGTAATTTTTGCTTTAAGGGTTGGATCATCGAGGTCATTTTCTCCTATGATGTGGTTGATGATGATGGCGATGAGGTTGATAATGTTCTTGATGATAATGATGAAGATGATGAATATGATATTACCCTTTCACGAATTGATTGCCGGCGGTCGAGATGGGAACTATTCCTTGTTTACTTGTGTCACACGTCAGCCTGCTTCGTTGACAGGTACAGTTGCGCTAGTAGGATATGACTCAGCTCCAGTAGCCTCAGTTAACGTTTGACTGTCCGTGGTGACATGAACTCCTGTGACGCGCAATTCTGTTCGTCTTATGTGTAGAATGAACTCTTGTCATCGCTGTGTTCCCCGCTTCGTCCCGCGGGGCAGCTGCTACAACAAACAAACAACAAACACTGACGCAGCCATGCTCAGCGGCAATCAAATCTTAAATGGGTAATATTATTGATGATGATGGTGATGAGGTTGATGATAATGTTGTTGATGACGGTGATGATGGTGATGAAGATGATGTTGATGGTGATGACGTGGATGATAATGTTGACGATGATGGTGATGAAGATGATGATGATGATGATGGTGATGAGTTAGATTACTTTAATGATTATGTTGATGTTGATGATGATGATATTGATGAAGATGTTGTTGGTCATGATCATTATGTTTATGATGTTGTTGAAGATGATGACGTTTATGATTATGATGTTGTTGATGATGTTGTTGATTAAGATTATTTTTTGACGATGATGGTATGGATGATGTTGTTGAAGATGATCATTATGTTTATGTTTTTGACGATGATGATGATTATGATGTTGTTGATGATGATGCTATTGATAATTATGTAAATTATGATGATGTTGATGTATTCGATGATGATGATGATGATGATTATGATGTTAATGATGATGTTCATGATGATAATGCTGTTGATGGTGATGATGAAGCCGATGTGGTTGACGATGGAATTGTTGAATTCATGGTAATGTTGTTGTTGATGATGATGATGATTATGATGATGTTAATGTTGATGATGATTATGACGATGTTAATGTTGATGATGTTTATGATGATGCCAATGTTGATGATGATTATGATGATGTTAATGTTGATGATGATTATGATGATGTTAATGTTGATGATGATTATGATGATGTTAATGTTGATGATGATTATGATGATGTTAATGTTGATGATGATTATGATGATGCTAATGTTGATGATGATTATGATGATGTTAATGTTGATGAGGTTGATGATAATGCTGTTGAACATTATGTTTTATGTTAATGGTAGATTATTGTTGATGATGATGAAGATGATGATGATGGTGAAGACAATGTGGTTCATGAAGTTTTCTGTAGTAATGCTTTTCCTGGCTGTGTCAAGCAACTTTTTGTATCATTTTTTCTTCGCCCAACACAAGTTTTTTCTTTCAACAAGCGGGTCACCTACTTCCACCTGTCATAGAAGAAATACTTTACTATGCTAAAATGTATTCGAGTTTTAATAACTATTGTAGAATATTTTTCTGAGGAGGATTGTGCAACGGTCTGTTTCTTGCGCTACAGTGTAGCCATAAACTCATGGAAACTGACAATAAATCGAGTTCCCTCACAAACATTCCTTTAGCTCGCCCGTTGTCCTGTGTCCTGGCTCTCTGCCATCCTATATGTCAACTCCCTCCCTGCCTATACGAGTTGGACTTCCCATGCCACCAAAAAGTATGTTATGTGTTCCAAAGTTTTCGAATTTACGGCCACAGGCAGGCAGAAGCCAGGCAGGTCCGGCTAGACACAGTGCTTTCTGACGGCTCCTGATGGATATCCAACCCGCACAGCTTGTGTGCTAGCTGGCCAGCATAACACTGGATTCCAGTTTCTATAGCGCCATCCAGAGACTCACAAAATGGCATGGGATGTTAATTCCAGGAGTGAACTGATCTCATGCAAGTTGTGACCAGGTGCCATTTTTTCTGGGTCTTTGATTTCTGTTTTCCATATCTACACACGGGCAGCTTCTTGTGAGCCTCCGAGGGCTGTTACTCCCCTCAAAAAGCTGTTTATGGACTTAAGTCTCTGTCGGGCTGGTTGTTGACCGAAAAGTGGATGCCTTCAATCGGTTTCTTGCTATTTCTTCACAGATTCTGCAGATGTCATTCTTCGGACATGAGGTGGAGAAATTCCAATAAAAGAGTAGATCTTATGAAATGGTGTTGGTCTAAGACATCCAGACACAATCCTAGAAGTGCCATTCAGAGCTATATCCACCTCTTTGGAATGTGGAGAAGAAAGCCAAACTGGTGCTGCATATTCAGCAGCTGCAAAGACCAGTCCAAAGGCTGAAGTTCTGAGAGTGTTGGGGTGAGCACCCCATGTCCTTCATGTTCATCCAAGGTGAAAAGGATGGTGAAGTATTTTATCGATGGCTGAGTAGTTTGACCTTGTATCTCACAATGGCTTGTAATGCGGAAATGATCCTTAAGCTAGTGTCGGTTATGAAACATTTCCGCGTAACTGACAAGTGCGAGGTACGAGTCATCGCTTCCTCTTCTATCGATATCTGATTTACGTTGGTATAATCAAAGCAGGAACTCTGATTTTCTTTGTCATTGAAGGTAGTAGGAAATCTCCCGTACCACCTGTCCCACATCAAACGCACTTACATTACCATATCAATGGCGGCTTCGGTGGCGTAGTCAGTAGCATGCTGAACTGCTATGCCCAAGATCGCGGGTTCAAACCCGACCGAAGTCGTTGGATTTTTAAGAGCGTTAAAATCCTTCAGTATGCCTTCTTTTGGAGGGGAAGTAAACCTGGTGGTCCCATGTCATAGAGTTATGGGATGTAAAATATCCTACCACTACAATTGGTAGTGTGTAGCAAAATTTGTAGGTTATTTGGTGAGAAACGCTCTATCAAGTTCCAACGTCCACCGCTAGGTGCCAGTGACAGTGGCATCTCTGGTAGCCAATGTTGGAACTACTTGACATTGAACATGATGGGGAACCTCTGGCCGTTTAATTGAAATACCCAGCTATTGCCGTTGGCTGCAATTCAACAATCATAATAATAATAATAATAATAATAATAATATCGTATGGCCTCGGCTGCCGGGTGCAAGCTTTGCTATTTGACAGCCATAGGGCAGCTTGCATGTCGAATTTCGTTGTTCCTTGAAGCACTATGAAAGTGTAGGAGGTTAGATATCTAAGCTCCTTAACTGTATAACGCTTTCTAGTAGAGAAATGAGGAACTTTGTGTTGGCTGAAAATCCCGAGATTAATTTTGCCATTATGAACACGGCCTACTGAATTCAAATGGGTTCTTTAACATGCTAACATCGTATGACATGCGTGTCGTCATTTTTGCCGCCTTTCAAAAATCACTTACCACGGCCAGGAACGAACCTGCAAGCCTTGGGTTAGTAATCCGACACGCTATCCACTCACCCACCGTGGCAAGCAATTCAACTATAATAATTACCCTATCAATGAGGAATATCTACAGTTTCCCACCCTGCAGGGTAGCTGAACACTTTGAATCACGTGCCATGACTCCAATGGAGTAGCTTCCTCAGTGGTAGAGTGCCGGCCTAATGAACCCAAGATCACGGGATTGAGTTCCTGATGTATACGTTGGATTTTTGAAGGGCGGAAAATAATTATGATAATTGTTGTCTTAAGGGGCCTAACATCAGGGTTATCGGCCCCCAATTGTTTGGGTGATAGTGAAAATGTAAGTGAAATAAAATGAAATTACAACTAAAACTAACTACTAACTTATACGGTATACTAGAAGAAGAAATGGAAAACAAAAAGGAGAATGTTGTTGTTGTTGTTGTTTGAGTCTTCAGTCTTTTGACTGGTGTGATGCAGCTCTCCATACCTCACTGTCCTGAGCTAATCGTTTCATCTCTACATAGCTACCACATCCTACATCCGAGGCAATCTGTTTAACATAATTATTCTTAACTTGGTCTACCCCTACAGTTCTTGTCCTCAATCCTTCCTTCCAAAACTAAGCTTGCTATTCTTGGGTGTCTTAGTATGTGTCCTACTAACCTATCTCTTCTCTTCATTAGCTGTCGCCAGAAACATCAATAAGGGTAACAAAAGGCAGGAGGAATGGAAATGCCCTCAACCCTCGAAGAATGAGAATTAAGGGACTTGGAAGAAAGGAGAGCCACGAACGGTAGAGAGGAAAGCGAAAGTGGAGAGGGACCGCCCCAAAGGCAATGGAAGAAGGAGACAAACCGGACCCAGCTCAGGAAGTCCTCGGGGTCGCCAATTCCCGAACTCTCCAGACATGAGCCCTTGAGGGTGTAGTATTATCCAGGGTGCACCACAAGTGGTGGGGCTACACACATCCTGCCTCCTTGAGGACTTTGAGCAGAAGACAGGAGATAACATGAAAAGAAAACAAGAGGTCTGACCCCTAGAAGAATGAGGCATCAGGAAAGATGAGACAAGGGCCAATTACGGCGGTGAAGGAAAGGACTCCCTAGTCCTCGGACACCATAATAACGTCGGGGTCGGAAAAGAACAAGAGTTGACCAAGGGGGGTCGAGAGGAAAGATAAAATAGAGGAGTCCGGAACAAGTAATTGAAAGAAATGCCGAACTCAGCTGGGGTCCCGTGGTCGCCAACCCACGTCCCACAAGATGTGACCCCTTGCGTGAGGCGGAAAATAATCCGACACAGACGTTTGGTGGTTACCATGGCAACAAGTGTTCGTCATCTAGACCTGTGTATTTTAGTTCATTAAAGACATCTAGTTACTTTAAGAACATCTTACTGTACTTGCTATTATTCAACTTTAGTACGCCTACCGGTCGCGAGTTAGTACGAAATCATAGTGTTAGTTAGACTAACGGTCCCTAAAGTTAGTAAAAGTCTTTCAAAATAATGATATTTCTTCTAGCGTCTTCGATTGACATTCTAAATTGTAAAAAAAAATGCTACGAAGATAATATCTTAGTAATAACAAAATATCCGTGAAAGGTTACTAAATTTAAATTTCTTTGAAACTGTTAGATGGATACCAAGGGAACAAGGCTTCCAAAATAGGCCATTACTACGAATTAAATGAAATGTTGGCTCATAATATTAAAAGTAATAATAATAATAATACGGACATCTTGAGAGAATGAACGAGTCAAGATTGACCCGTGTAATCCACAGAGCCAGCTCCTGCAAGAAATCAGCATCACTGTGGTACCAGCAAGTTAAACAAGATCTGCAAACTTTTAACATCTCTGAATCCGTTATACAAGACTGACAAGCTTTCCGGAAAACGTTAAAAGAAGACCCACAGATTAAACTTAAGAAAGGGCAGAGACCAGAGGCTAGAAGCAGCTAATAAGAATAATATCATATGGGCTCAGGTGCCAAGAAGGCAGCTTGCATGTCGAATTTTATCGCTCCTTGGAGCGCTATGAATGTCAAGGAGGTTAGATATCTAAGCTCCTTGACACTATAGCGCTTTCTAGTAGAGAAAGGACGAACCATTTTTTTGGCGGAAAATCCCGAGATTAATTTTGCCATTATGAACACGGCCTACTGAATTCAAGAGGGTTCTTTAACATGCCGACAACGTATGACATGCGTAGCGTGATTTTTTTCGTCTTTCAAAAATCACTTACCACGGTCAAGAGCGAACCTGAAGCTTGGGGTTGGTAGTCCGACACGATAACCACTCACCCACCGTGGCAAGCTAAACAACTACAAATTCAGAAAATGAAGGAGATATGGGCTAGGAAGAAGACTCTTAACCGTTTCACTCCCAAGTATCTTTCCTGCTAATGCATGCCCCATCCCAGGTTATAGGTTGGTGTTTCTAGGCAGTAAAGCAAGTGGTGAGTCCCTGAGTATTACAATGATGTGATGATAATTGGGGGGCCTAACTAAACTTATGTTGATATTTCCTGAACCCACGGTCGGATTTTGACATGTGACATGTCGTAGGACTCGGGGTGACGCCCCCTTTCCTATGGATGACCTATCTCCACCCTAAAATAAAAACTACTCTTTCCCGGGGGTGAAATAGTGATTTTTTATGCATGCGCAATTAGGGCATTTGTAAGAGGGCGGGATTTTTAAATGATTATTTATAGATGAGTTATTTTAAAAAAAATATTAAAGAACCCAAAACTACTAGATCATCGGCTGCTTAGTATCTCGCTAACCAATAATCGAATTTAAACACATGGTGTGTCGTAGGACTCGGGGGGAACCCTCTTTTTCTATGGACGACTTATTTCAACCCCAAAATAAAGAATACACTTACCTGGGAGGTGAAATAGTGACTAAACTTGGGACCGGGAGAGAGCGGGACATTTGAAATACGAGTTAACTCGTGGGTGGGACAGCGGAAGACACTCGGATGTCCGAGTTAACTCAGGCTTGGGAGTGAAAAGGTTAAGAACGTGAAACCAATCCCAACTCACCCAGCTGAATACCATTTTGGTTAACCTACGTAGTCCATAGTTGGCTCATTCGAAGAAAGAATAATAATAAAATAATAATAATAAACAATAATATATTCACTTGGAATAATGAAATGGCCCCCACTCATGTGGAAGAGATATGTAGGAAAATACGAATATTGTTGACCAAACATGGAATACACCACTTCAAATATTGGCATAGATGTTCTCATTCCTATGCTAGCGGACCCTCCACGAGCAGGAAAACGCTAGGAAGAAGAAGAAGAAGAAGAAGAAAAAAAAGGAAGCTTGTAGTTTAACGTGACCGTTAATCTTGAGATCATGAGCCACGGGACCTCCTTTTTACGTGGAATCCGAACCACAGGACATGGCATTTCACTTCGAAAATCTCACATGCATTGACCGGGAATCGAACCCGGACCGCCTTGGTGAGAGGCATACAGCTAGACCGCTGAGCCACCACGCCCCCCAGAAGAAGAAGAAGAAGAAGAAGAAGAAGATGTTCACATTCCTGTGCGTAACATTGATAAAAAAAAATGAAAGAAGTATAGGTTAATAATTAAATAATAATAATAATGATGCCATAAATGCACCTTCGCGCTGGAAACTATTGACCACGTCATTGGTGATTGCTCTTCTGTGGCTGGTGTGAAGTATACAAAGAGTCATAGTGATGTGGCCAGCATCGTAACTTACATCAAGAGCTTGCTATAACAGGAGAACTGCTAGAACCGACCATGGAGTGTTACACCTATTACTTGTCCAACTTGCTTGAAGACGAGATTATTAATACTATCGTATCAGAAATACCTTTTACACAGTCAATTATGCATAGTAAACTGCATAATATAACACAAATAAATTGAAAAGCACTTCACACCAATCTCGGCCAGAACCTAGCAACATCAAGTACATTTTGTGTTGCATAAAAAAGTTCATCGTCGGTGCAGGAAGACGGGCACAATGGACACTGGAGCATATGCTGCATAGTTTGTTCTTCACCACAGTCACAAGTAATGTTGCTGGCATCAATATAGCCCCATCTAGCTAGGTTGACTTTGGATCTGCCCATTACTGTCCTCGATCTGTTCAACGACTTCCACACACACCAGTCTTCATGACGGCCAGGTGGCAAACGTTCTGCAACTGTCACTTAGCCTGAGATGACGGGGACCTTGGATTTCCAAAACCGTACTCTCGCTGTAGTAGGTGATCCAGTTAGTTCCTCAGACGTTCGTAGGAAGCTTTCTCTTGACTTCAATCTTTGAACTGGAGGTGTATGGTCATATAGGGGATGGGCACTTTGATGCCCCACCCACGCCTCTCTTTGTCCGCAGCTATTTTCCTTTGAATACAAGACAATAGAGTTTGTCAAAGCTGGATTAGACTTTAAACAGCCAGGAAAACGAGATGTATAAACTATACTGAAACATACCTATCCTAAAGGACCAGAAAATCTTGGCAAGTCGACCAGATATCGTCTACGTTAACAAAACAAAACAAAATGTTTATTTGATAGTTATCCCGGAAACACAAGGCCAAAACTTCAAGACCACTCAGGCACAAAAATAAATAAGTCTCATGGTTGACAGAGGAAACCAGAAAGATGTGGCGAGTAAACTCCGTGAGAATTTTACCATTAGTGATGTCAGCAACAAGAAAGGTTCCATAGACTCTGATAATGGGTTTGTAGGAGCTAATAATGAAACATCTGATCGCCAGAATACATAAGGCAGTGTTGCCCGATATATGTCACATAGTTCGATTATTCTTATCCCAGTTATAGTTATAAGGTACTTGAATATAAATTTCGTATCCTGTACGTTGAGACTCACCATATCCATGAGGAAATAATGAAGATAATAATAACAATAATAATAATAATAACAACTAGAAATTCAAATACCTGGATGAATGGATGGAGCCCAACATTCGCCAAAAAGAAGCTTTCGTGTCACGGTTTAACAAAATGGAAATGGCTTACCATTTAACCAAAGACATTTTCAAAACCCGATCAATGTCCTTCAAGGCCAAACTGAGGCACTACGTTGCGATTATTCGCCTGGAGGCGTTATTTGCATCAGAATACCCGGCGATTAATAAGCAAGGCCTGGCAGAACAACTGGAAGCCAAAGACAGGAAGATTTTGAGAAAGATCGTGGGCCCGGTCAAGGAACAAGGAGAGTATAGAAGACGACACAACGATGAACTTTATCTACATGTGGAGAAAATAACGGACACCATACGCAAAAGAAGACTCTCCTTTTATGGCCATTTAACACGAATGAGCTCCGGAAGATTGTCCAATCGAATCTGTGCCTACTTTCGGGGAAAGAAAACCAAATTGATCTGGTTTACAGAGATGGATAAGACCTAAAAGAACTGGGGATATCACATGAGGACATT
Source organism: Meconema thalassinum (assembly GCA_946902985.2). Classification (NCBI taxonomy): domain Eukaryota; kingdom Metazoa; phylum Arthropoda; class Insecta; order Orthoptera; family Tettigoniidae; genus Meconema; species Meconema thalassinum. The sequence goes on from OX336388.2 coordinate 862,708,308, forward strand.
TTGGAACGTGACTCTTTGGAGAAGAAACTTGGGGAAATACAGAGTTTTCATCCAAACCCCATATTAAAAGCCGGCAAGAAGTGGACCGAAGAACGAAAATAGGCTCACCGAAGAAGAATGCGCGATCACTGGGCCAATGTGAAAGAACGAGGGGAAAGGCAGTTGAAATAACGTGGTTCATAGAAGACCGAAACGATTATAAAAATACAAAAAATAACTGTGTCCTAGAAAAGGTAATGAGAGTGTGGGAGGAAGTACTCAATGAAAGAGGAATCCACCATGGAATAAGACTAGGATCGAAATTTAAAGGGGTGAGTATAAAATGCCCTGCCTTTTTAGACGATATTGCAATCCTTTCTGAAAACATGCAAACTGCACTTACGCAGGTAAACCTATTAAAGGAAATTGTAGAGAAATATGGACTCCAGATATCTTTTGAGAAGACCAGAAAGAAAAAAAAACTATTCAGAAAGTTTTGAAATATGGTTATGGAGAAGAATGGAGAAAGTGAAATGGACTGATAGAATGAGAAATGAGGACGTGCTAAGAAGGGTAGGAGAGGAGTGGAGTATAATGAGGATGATAGAGAAGAGAAAAAAATCATTGGATTGGTCACATACTACGTAGGAATTTTCTACAACAATTTTTTTTTGTCGTGTAGCCTCCTGAGAGGCCGAGTGCAGGTCTTTCTAGTCGACGCCCGTGGGCGACCTGCGCGTCGGGATGAGAGATGGATGAAGATGAATGAAACTGGGCAAGGATGTGGAAGGAAGCGGCCGTGGCCTGTCAGAAGGTACTGTGCCTGCATTTGCCTGGTGTTGAAAATGGGGAAACCACGGAAAACCATTTCAAGGACAGCCGAAGGTAGGGCTCGAACCCACGCGTCTACCGAGTCAGCAGAGAGTTTGGCCCCTTGACCTAACGCAGCGCTTTAGCCAGCGTAGCCACTACTGTCGGTTCTACAACAATGAATCATGGAAAGAAAAGTTGCAGGAAAAAGAGGGAGAGGAAGAAGAAAGTTTGGAATGTTAACAGATGTGAAGAGGGGAAGAAGTTGCAAGCAAATGAAGGAAGATGCTCAGGAGACAGAGAAATGGAGGACGACCAGTTGAAACCTATCAATCGACAGATTTATTGAAAGAAGAAGCTAATTGCAGACTAAGGAAGAATTTGGTCGGAGACAAAAATTTAACTACTTGGGAGAAATAATTCAAATTAATGAACTTGACAAGGAGGCAAATAAAGCAAGAACTAGGAAACTGGAACATGCTTTGCAACTGACTAAGGATACCTTCCATGAGAACTAAAATCAGCGGTTTCGGTGGCGATGTTGGTAGCATGCTGAGCTTCTGTGCCCAAGATCGCGGGTTCAAACGCGACCGAAGTCGTCGGATTTTTAAGAGCGTTAAAAATCCCTCAGTATGCCCTCCTTCAGAGGGGAAGTAAAACCGGCGGTCGCATGTCATAGATTTATGGCATGAGAATGAACCTTCCACTAACTACACTTGTGGATGCTAAAATTTGTAGGTTAGTTTGACAACGCTATATTAGTTCCAATGATAGCCGCCAGGTGCTGACTGTGATGGTATTTAGTAGCCACGTTCGCAGCCATGTGTCGTGGACGGTAGCATTTGGTAGCAAAAGTAGGAACTACTTGAAAAAAGTAATCGTCTGCAGTCCTTCTACCTGAATCACAGATAACACACACTAATACTGCCATCACAATTAACACCGGTTATCAGACAGATTCTACACACACCCAAAGTACACAGAGCTACATGACCGCGTTGTCGCAGCCCCTAAACTCAGGAACCAACCAACCAAGGACTGAAATCAGACACTACAATACAGTAACTAAGCCTGAATGCCTCCATGCTGCAGAGTGTATGTTCTCCATGAAAACCGGAGAAATAGAAGAAATAGAGAAAACGGAAAGGAAAATTCGAAGAAAAATGTGTAGACCTTTCACATCTGAAGACGGAGAATTCAGACACCGGAGAAATGCAGATCTGTACAGAATAGATAACATTTTGTTAATCTCTCCAAACAGTAGATCTCCTGTCCCTTGAAAGACTTGTTTTTGACAGAAGATATGCCCCTAAAAGTTATTTTAGCTGCAACCTGGAAGTCTCAAAACGACTTGTACGAAAACCAGTTAGTTGTTGTTTTAAGGGGCGGAACTACGAGGTCATCTGCCCCTCTTAACACAGATTAAAGTATACAAATTTGGAATGGAATTTAAAAACAAGAAGTTCTGTGACGAACTAAAGAAAAGAGCCTACTTTTCTTAAAATTTTAGATTCATGACAATGATTAATCTATATAGATCTATCTAGAATAATGATGAAATTCAGTTGGTTATATCGAAATTTCTAATTACTTCGAAATTACCCGGCATAATGTAGCCTAATAGAGCACTACAATTGGCAGCCCTGGTGACTGAATATATTCTTAGTTCCATCACTTAAGGTACAGAATACAAAATTTGGTTGAAGTCCAATGGATAGCATGGTCGTTACATGCAGTTAAACATTGGAACTAACAGCGCGTAAAATCATGTTGGCAACAATGTCATGCATGTATTGGTCAGAAATAATCTGAAATAATATGATCTATTGTTGGGCCTATTTTGAATGAAATCCATTAGTTAGTCTAGAAGTTACATGCATTTTAAAATTGGACCTATCAGCAGGCTTAGAATCATGTTGGAAGCACTGGCGTAGGCCTATATTAGTTCCTCCAAATTAATCTAGAATGCCAGGTACTATACGTGTGCAAAGTTTAGAGCTATTGGCTTGCATACTTTCTGATATATTGATATTAGGGTAACAAAAATAAAGACAGTATTTATTAACAGTTGGCAGCCCTGGTTACTCTTAAGAATCTGCTTAGTCATATCTGTTATGGTACACATAGCACACACGAAATTTGGTTGAAATCCAAATGATAGTATAGAAGTTACATGTATTTAAATTTGGACCTCTCAGCAGGCTTAGAATCATGTTGGTAGCACTGACGTATATAAGTTACTACAAATTAATATAGAATGTCAGGTACTATACGTGTGCATAGTTTAAAGCTGTTGGCTTGCATACTTTCTGATATATAGGTATTTGGATTTAAAAAAATTGATAGCATTTATTAACAGTTGCCTGCCCTGGTGGCTCTTAAGAATACGCTCAGTGATATCTTTTTATGTACACATGGCACATACGAAATTTGGTTGAAATCCAATTGATACTGTAGAAGGTATATGCATTTGAAATTTTGAACTATCAGCAGGCTTATAATCATTTTGGCAACACTGCGATGTATTGTGCCCGTTTAGACCGGAGTCCGCACGACCACATATGCATTTTACCAATAATCAGTCAGCACGAGAGTCAAAATATCCCGGAGCGCCAGATGGGTTAAAGCAAATCGCAAAAACGACATCAAATTTAAAAAAATGCTTTATTGATTTTCGGCTCAATACAACAATAAGGATAGAAGGAGATTTAATTGGGAGTAACACATCCTGTAAAATTATCTCAGTTTATTTTGAAGTTAAAATCTGACTGCAAAGATGCTCAAAGCAGCATCATCCACGTGTGGCGATCCACACTCTTATTTACACACAATATACAGAAATTTTCCAAACACATTTGACAATCTTTTTGGAAACACAAGTCCGATTAATAGTCCTGTAGACTGTGTTCCAAAATTATTAATATTTAATTCCAGTTCAAAGTAAATTGTCTATACTGGAAATATCGCAGATCACTGTTTGAATATTTACATGATATTAACACTCGTAGAATAAATGTTCATAGAATTTTTAAACTTTCACTTGTTTTTCCAGTTTCAAAAATACATCGTCGAAAAATATTATCATCATAGAAGCAACACAAATTATTTACATATATTAATAACATCTGAAAAGTATTTGACCTTGAGCATAGCATCGAAGAACTGTGCGAAGCACAAGAACAATTAATTGTTCTTCTGACATTTAACATTCGAGAAGTGACTCGATTATGAACTTCAAGTTCCTAACAAAATATATGATTTCTGAATCATCAATTTGATCAATAAATGGTTGAACCATTCAACTATTCAATTATCCACTTGGAATCATTATTATAAAAATATTTATATTCATGGCCATTTTTAGCAACTTTCACAACTTGCAATTCTTCGACAGAATGCGGAAATAAGAATTGTAGTTTTATAATGAATTCATTTAGTTCATGGCACTAGGATTGAAAATATCCTTCAAATTATTCGTGGTTAAAGAATTATTTTTAATTGGCAGTGGCCCATTCTATTATTTGTGTAAGAACACAATATTACAACAACAACGGCAAAGGTCTTCCTCTGAAGAAGAATAAACTACTATCATGACAAATCCGGGTTCTAGCAAAATCAAAGTCTAAATGGAATTCGTAAACAAGGTTGAAATAAGAACTGATGGTTTTAAGAAATAACCTTCGGGTCATTCATCCGACGAAATGTGTAGTTCCAATACTCCTACTATAAACCTGAGCCATCGAACCTGCTATTTGATTGATGCTCGAAACAACCTCCTCATTCCTGCGACTTAAACATGCGCACCTGGGAATGGCATTTCAACTACTCCACACACATATAAATTATCTTCCCAAAATTTATACAATAAATCAAGCCTCTGCTTGTTATCAACACTGGAAGATTAATAAACTTACAAGTTTATTTTCTTTTACCATTCAGTTCAACCCGTGAATTTACCATACTTATGAAAATCTTCATTTCACTTTCGAGTGTATTTACGTCATGATTTTATATAAATACAAAAATATCCTATTTGATACAAATATCATTTGCTTCCCGTTTCATGCCTCTCCGTGTTATCTGAAAAATATACTTTGCTCATTGCAAATATCAACTGTTCAACCAGAACTGAAATGTTGGTTGAATGCGGGCTTGCGCTAACCACTCTCCTTCGGAAAATCTCCTGTTCCAGACTAGAAATGTTTAAACTACTTCATAGGCTCTCTCTCAATACATATGATTATTAGAAAATATAATATCCAAGAATTATTTAGAAAAATTATAAAAATTATTATTATTATTATTAGTGGATTATTATTATTATTATTATTATTATTTCAAATATGTTTAATTATCATCTCATTATGTGAGAATCCACATGTTCGAACCTTCGAATATGGAAAAAATATCCATTCCTTAACAAAAATAAATTTAACTTTTACAGTTACATCGGTTGTTTTCCGTGGTTTCCCAAAAATATGAAAAATTCAAATAAATGCTCGAAATGCTCGGTCATCGATCCTAAACTGTTCTTAGTGTTGAAAATGCTCAGAATAACTCTAATAAGTCTTGCGTAAATCATTGCAAGCCTTAAATACGAAGAAAAAAATGTGTTGGTCATCTGCAGAAAAAATAGTTTGTTCCAATTAGCTAGGCATAATATAATTCAAATGTGGCTTACATTTCTTGATGGTCTTGAAGCGTAGTAAACCTGGTCTGTACCAGATTTATCCATAGACATGCCCTATCGGACAAGCACGTATAATCCTTGTATCCGCCGCCATCATATACCCACAATTCGTCTAGTCAGACATAGTGGTAGTATCTTTCGACGTTTGAATGAACTGTGGTTCCATTTTAATATGGGCTTCTATCAGAGCCATAACAGTTTGTTTAAATAGGGTCAGACCTAAGTGATCTCTTCTTAGATATGTCAGTTGTAACATAACTCACTGTAATCTTATCAGTACAAGAAAAACACTGACAGTCTAACCAATCAACGGCTGTTCTGAAGATCGTTCCCTGGGCATGGTTTATTAATATCACCATCTACCATGCGCTAGGCAACTTGTAGTTTCCTTGCGTAGACTAATGAACGCCACCGTTATAGACTAGTCTTCAGTGTACTGACAGATCGAAGTGGTTAACTAGTTACAAATAATGAAAACTGACTGAAATGGATTTAAACATCCAAGTATTAAGTTACTACTGGACTGTGACAAAGTACTATTTTCTAGACAAAGTCTAGCATATGTCCTTGTAGAAATATAAATATTTCCACCAATGTCTGTAGAAAAATCAATCACCTCAGTGATTCTCCTCACCAGAAACTTACCAAGTTCCAACTCGTAGCGCAGCACTTTTCGTGACTATCACGACTTGAAAAGAACTTCTGCGTAGATCCGGCAACCATGAGCCTTGGCTCCGCGTCGCAGCAACTTGCTTGCCAAGTGCTTGTGTTAGAATGAGCTGAAGTTGCTTCGGCCAGCTGGCTTTTATTCAAAACTGCCAGGGTCACGCGTCATCACGTTGTAATCTAGAAATCCTCGTATCTCTGGTATCCCTGGTCCGATTTACTTGATACTAATTGCATTCTCTTTCATTTGGCCGTGCCAGTAATCTGATCCCAGTCTCAAGTCTCTACTCCATGGTTAACTATTTAATCAATAAATAGCCTCGACCTCTGCTATTACTCGCTACGTCACTTGACATCCAACTATCGGTAAATTATTTCCAAATGCTTCGAGAAGCAATGTAGCGCGATATTCAAATATCTCAACTTTCAAAAGCGGCTACAGCCTTTCCCTTGATATCTAGGTGTCTGAATCTTGGAATACCCATTCCTAGAGTTGGGCACATCCACCCCACACCTAGCAAAAAATAAAAATTGAAAAATTTTTATATTTCCTATCTACACATTAAATCATCTGGTTCTTGAATAATAAATCTTCAAATTCGATGCATTATAAGTTCCCACGATGTTACCAGTTCGTGTATTGGCTACTTCATAGCTTCCATTATTGTTTACTTCCACAATATTCAAAATCTTTAATTTCACCAGGTTTAATATCAAAAATATCGTGATACTCTTCCAAAATTTTCCCTAGCTCTGGGGACTCCTTCTCAGTGTAGACTTCTCTTCCTTCAGCTTCATGAAAAATCAGAGACCATTGAGCATCTCCCTCGATGTCTTCCTCTTCTTTTCCCTCGAAGTTAATCTCTTCGGTATTCTTGAATCTGATCGTCTCTGTCTTCATATCTATCACTGCTTGATATTTCTGAATGAAATCCGCTCCCAATATCATGTCAAAAGCCATGTCCTTCATTACAACAAACACATGTCGGAAATCATGTCCTCCAATCGTAATACATAAGTATAATTGTGTTTTACACAGAGATATTTTATTGGGTATTATTCCTTGGATCTTAATTCCTGATACTGGAATCTATATATTTAAAACACTAAGCTGTTTTTTGTACACACGAGATTGAGAAAACGACTTAACCGATTGGCTTCGTAAATCATTCTAACGAAAGCTCTTGGCATGCAGATTTGCAGAGTGTCTTTAAAATAAACAAATATTTTATCATATATTTTTAAATTTATAAACAAAACTGCAAAATTATTGGCTCAAGCGCATGCGCAGAATCACCTTGGTTAATGACAGACATGGCGGATGTCCACCGCGTTTTAATGTAATAGTTATTTATAAGAATTATAATAAAGGAGGGGAATATTGAATATGAAGTTTCTACGATATAAACAGGAATAGAATATTATAAAAGACGGGAAATGTAGAAAAACTTATACTGACTGTTGAGTGTGAATGTTGCTTAAGTACCTTAATATTGCGCTACATCACCAGTGATTCGGTAGCTCAGATGGCAGCGCTGAAGTCTTAGTTTGTGCATCCCCCAATGGGAGCAGTTCGAATCCCACCTCCGACACATATTTTTATTTCCCAATTATTCTTTCTGGCTATTGGTAATACATTGTCTTAACATATTTTACTTTTATTATTCCCGTATAGTAAGGAATTCCCCACGATTTACGTTCCCATACACTTTTAAATGATTAAATAAAATATGGCCACAATCGCTTTCGCCATGAGAGACAATTGACGAACATAATTCATTTGATGGACTCAGACATCGTGGTCACTCATCCCCGTCTACTTTAGTGTGTGTGTGTGTGTCTCTCTCTCTCTCAAATTTTCTCTGATAACCTGTGTTATTGTGATGGCTGTACTGGTGTGTGCATTTGTAATTAAAGTGGGGAATGGGAAATTGACGACCGAGGCTTTAAGTTAGGAACTATCCCGGTATTTACCTGCAGTGGAAGTGGCAAACCACGGAAAAGCACATCCTAGATTGTTGAGATGGGAATCGAACCTTGCCCTTCTTAGTTTTGCCTCAAGAGTGCGCCCCGTTCCAGCCCTCAGACCTGAATTACATTTCTAGAGAAATGGCGGATAAAGGATCCTCCGTATCGTAGTGTGATCTTTGTTTTTGAGAATTAAAAAGAGGGGATTGAAGAACTTCAACAGGCGTTTAGTTCGTTTGTTGTTTAAGTAACTTAATATTGCTTTGGAAGTCTGTTGACTGGGTGGCTCAGGGGTAACATTGCGGACCCAGGAATGAATTTAGCATAGTCGAAGGAGTTCACATCTCACCTCAGACATGTATTTCTATTTCCTAATTATTCTTTCTGGCTATTGGTAATTCATTGTCTTAACATATTTTACTTTTATTATTCCCGTACAGTAAGGAATTCTCCTCGATTTGCATTGCCATATACTTTTAAATTATTAAATAAAAGATGGCCACAATTGCTTTCGCCATGAGAGACAATTGACGAATATATTTCATTTGATGGACTCAGACATCGTGATCACTCAGGCCCGTCTACTTTGGTGTGTGTGTGTGTAAATGTTTCTATGATAACCTGTGTTATTGTGATGCCTTTACTGATGTGTGCATTTGTAATTCATGTGGGGAATGGAGAATTGACGACCGAGGCTTTAAGTTAGGAACTATCCCGGTATTTACCTTCAGTGGACGTGGCAAACCACGGAAAACCACATCCCAGATTGTTGAAATAGGAATCTAACCTTGCTCTCCTTAGTTTTGCCTCAGGAGTGCACCCCGTACCAGTCCTCAGACCAGAATTAAATTTCTTGGCAAACCAGGGTTTGAACCCGGAATCCGGGGCGATAGCTCAGAATTTAGCCTTAAGATTTGGCTTCCCTGTGTTTATACGATTTTTGACAAGCACTGAACATATAGTCTAACCCTTAAACTCTCCATTACGGTGGCTGTCGAAGTGAGTCTATGCTCATTCCAGTAGTTGGCGAAGTATGCTCCCTTGCTTAATTTACTGTCATGGAAATGCAAAGGATTGTACCTACAACAGGTGATGGAAATTGCTTATTTAAAGCAGTTTCGTACTGTTTATTCCAAAATGCAGAACGTCATCCTGAGCTGCGTCTGCAAGCAAATTGCAAAAATTGTTGTTGGCATGAATAACTATAAGGATTTTATTATTGGCGATCAGTATCATCGCATTCTCATCAGCAACAAACTTGAGAATGAAAGTATCTGAACTTCACTGTATAAATGAATATTATTGTTTAATGATTATTTGTTTAGAGTACATAACAATGACTCTAACCACGCTGTTGATTTTGGCAATGGAAGTATTATGTGCCATTTAATATTTGGCGGCTGCGTTGATGCAGGCCACTATAGTGTTATTGAATATGACGCTAATTTGGAGAAAAATGCTACAATAAATATATCCATTTGACGAAAAAGAACATTAGCCACAAAAAAGTGGGAAATCGAAGAAAAATACGAAGCCACTTTTAAAATCGAATATAAATATGCCATTTCAGAAGCAATTCCAGATATTATGCCGTACAGTGTAGGATCCTTGACGAACAAATGTACACATTGTTCTGCACTGTATTTCTGTAGCGAGAAATCTACGCTTGGTTACTTTGACCTTTGGTGTTGTAATGGCAAAATTGATCTTACTAAATATAAAATATTTGACAGACTGCAACAATTTTTCACTGGAAATGATACCTCAAGGAATTTAGGAGAGAATAATCGGCAGTACAACAAATTCTATGTCCTTGGTTTCATTTTGTGCCAATGTCACTGTGCCACATGCATACGGTCCATATTGTTTTAAAATGTATGGAATTGCATCGCATTTCTTCGTTAATGTATATTCCAAAATTATAAGCGACGGTTCTTGCGGCCAGTTGTATGTATTAGACTCCTCAGAATTCTTGAATTCCTTGGAATTAAGTGATTTGCTTCCACATACTCCAAACGATTGACCCATAGTTATGCTCCTTAGAAAACTGAAGTTTCCTAAGGGCTCATAAATACTACCATATTAATTATAAGAAATGTGTACGAAAATTGCTTGAATTGGGAAATAATAAGTGCAGTTAAAATCAGGCGGATGATCTAACCCTTCGATTTGATTCCATATTAATTATAAGAAATATGCATGAAAATGCTTGGATTTGGAAATAAATGCAGTTAAAATTAGGCAGAGAGGTCTAATCCTTCGACTTGATTTAACACCATAGGATAAACCAATCAATTTCTTTTAAGAGGCAACATTTTCCGATTAGCTTGGCATACTTTATCACAATCAATAAAGCTCAATGGGGAACTCTGGAATCTTTTGACGCTCTTTAAGTATCAATAACGCCAAAAAATAATTGTACAAAGAACGTACACTGAAGAAAACGGAAATTGCAACATCCAGAAGGAGTGGTGCTACATTGCTGCAATTGAACATGCAGGACGAGTGTTCGGTTGTGATTCCATGATTACACTTTCAGGGCAATCTGACCGCAAGTTTAGACAACAATCAATACTGGATGTGCCCACCACGAGCTGCAATACATTGATGAATTCGGCGAGGCATGGAGTCAATAAGGCCCTGGATCGCTTCCTGAGGAATTGTGGCCCATGCACGGGTCAGTTATTCCAGAGTTGTGGCTGGCTGAGGACGGTTGGCCAGTTGTCGACCCATCATGTCCCACACATGCTCAATAGGGCTGAGGTCCGGGGATCTGGAGGGCCATTCTAAGGTTGTGATGTCTGGAGATGCGTGCAGTGTGAACCCGGGCATTGTCCTGCTGAAACATCCCATTACCAATGTTCGCCATCATAGGGACAACCACTGGATTGAGTACCCTATCAACATACTGTCGAGCAGTCATAGTGCCCTCAACAGGCACTAATTGTGATTTCACATTAACGCCAAGAGCTCCCCAGACCATAATGCTTGGTGTTGGTCCCGTGTGCCTCTCGACAATAAGGTCTGGGCGGCTCCTCTTCCCGGTATGTCGGTGCACACGATTCTGGCGATCACTGCGGGCAAGACAGAAGCGCGATTCATCACTAAAGACGACCCTATGCCATTCGTCGACCCACGTCGATCGTTCTCGACACCAGGCCAGCCTTACACGTCGCTGTTGTGGGGTCAATGGAACACCTTCTGCAGGGACACGGGATCGTAAGCCAGCTGCACGCAGGCGATTACCAACTGTTAGTTGTGTAACGTGGGGTGCCACAGCTGCTCGAATTTGCGCTGTTGTTGCATGGGGTTCCATCCGGGCCATCCGAATGATGCGGCGATCCTCTCTCACAGTTGTCTGTCGCTGTGGGCCTGTGCCAGGTCTACGAGTGTGGGTACCTTTATTTGACCACTGCTGCCATACACGTTGTACCGTAGATGCCTGTCGGCCAACACGTGCAGCGCCAGTGCTTAGCGATAATCCAGCCTCACACAGCCCAATTATCCGACCCTTCTCAAACGGCGACAGTTGTTGATAGCGTGCTCTTCTCTGTCGTCGAGGCATGTTTGACGGGGAACACTTCACTGCACAGACTGCAAGTCAACTACGCTACACCGGTGTCCGTATACTGGAGTTGAATCCTCCGCGACCAATCACGTGGGGAGACCTGTAGCAACAATCCAATGGGTCTGAAACTTTGATCGTTTACATACCTACAAGGCATCGTTCCATATCTTGAAAATCAACACAAACGACCAATGCCTTCATGGTGTTGCAATTTCCATTTTCTTCAGTGTATATAAGAAAATTCTTCAGTAAATATTTTCTTATTGACCGTCATGTATTGACGGGTTTCAACTAGTCTCCTCTAAATTCTCTTTGAGCTTCCACAGAATATAAAGCTTCTCACTCACCAGACAAAGCATAGCCCCAGTATCGATCAAAGTATCGACAGGCATACCGACTACTTCGCATGATATGATTGGCATTCTAATTCTTGTACCCATTTCTTTTCGTTCGTCATTCTGTTGAATTAAGTCATCATCCTCTGCTTGCCATTTAATAATTCTGGAAGTGAAAGTGTTCAAAATTCTATCTTCTACTGTGAATTCGAAGTTGTTTTTTTTCGTTACCATTCCCCCGGGATTGTTGTGTTCCCGATGGACCTGGATCATTGGGCCTCTGCTCCACAAATTGCAAGTTATCTTGGTGTCTTGCTTCCAAATTTTTCCTCGTCTCCTTGTTGAACTCTTCATTGGACTGACGATCATCCACATTCCCTCTGTTATTGTAGTTGTTTCTACCATAATATCTTCTTTCCTGGTACCTTCCTTGACTATCTCGTGGTCTTCTCCATCGAGTATTGTATCGATTACCACCATCCGGTCTCGCATATGGCTTGTAACTGTATCTGTTACTGTACTGGTTCCATCCTCTCTTATTTGGATCTTCCCTCGGCGTTTTCTCTTCTCGCCCCTCTCGAATCTCTCGAGGTGTCTGAGAATAACTATCAGCCATAACAGCGTACACAGCGTTGTTATTCTTTTCTCCCTTCTGATGGAAGAATTGAGCGTTTGTATGATCCAGCTTCTGTAATACTTCATCAAATTGTTCCATATTATAGATATCAGCAGCGATCAAAGTCCTCTGGACGTCTGCTGGAAATTGACGTATCAATGCAGTAATCAACTCGTTATCTGGCATCGGCGGATCTAAATGTTGGAGTTTAGACAGCTGTCCAGAAAAGTACGTAGAGTATCGAGTAGGTTGTGACGTCGAGAATCTCTTCGAATATAACTCTGCTCTGACTTGCTGTTGGGTTTCCAGGGACCAAAACTTTTTCAATAGCCCACGAGAAAACTCCTCAAAAGTGGTTAGAGTGGATCTAAAAGCTCTAAACCAAAGAAGTGCAGGACCTTCCAAAAACTTCCCTATCACTCGGATCTGTCTTTCTTTAGGGATCTTAGAATCTTTCAGGTAATCACCTGCTTCTCTCAAAAATTCCACGGGTGTCACAGAATCTCGCCCTGAAAATTTAGAAGGCTTATCTTCTATGTTCTTAAATACAGTTATGGGGTTGGATTGAAATACTGTCCTGACCTCATCCTGTTTTTGACTCTCCGTGTCTCTAGCTCCTCCTAGATTTATCTGTATCTGTTCCTTTCCCCTTACATTTGGCATTTTCAACAGATGATCAGACTGTTTCTCATCCTTGATTTGAGTTTTCATAGCCTCAAGTTCCTTCTGGTTTTCTTCTGCCATCTTCTTAATTGCTTCAGTTTCTTTACAATTGTCCTTAACATCAATGGATATCTGGTTCATAACAGCCTCATGACTTTTCAATGACCCTGTCATATCTGATATGTCCTTCTGAGTTGCTTGGATATCTTTGGCAATTACTTCAATATGGGATGACAAAGATTCCCTAATCTCCTTGATTCCCTCTTGGTTCTCCAGCTTGAGTGTGTCTTTAATTTCATTGACAACTGTGGTTTTGATTTCAGTTTGCAATTCACTAATCACACCTTCTCTTATTTCTCCCATGACAAGTTCTTTGAATTGTTCCGTTAAACGTTGAACAACTAGAATTCCCATCTCGTTACTCTCCTTCTTCACTCTGACTTCCAGGTTGACCATGTCTTCACCAACTTTCCTAAGACCATGTTCTATCCTATCAGCTAAGCTTTGAGATCGAAGATCGGCATCGCGAAATTTATCGTCCATTAAACTTGCGTTAGTAGCTAATGAAGTTTCGAGCCCATGTGTTTTTTCGCATAATATATTCATTTTACTCTCAAGTGTCATTTTCAAAATTTCAGAATTCTCTTTAAATTTACTTTCCATTGAATTAAATTTACTATTTAAATTTTCTTTCATGTTACCTTTTAACCTGCTTTCTAAAGAATCAGAATTTTCTTTAAGTTTATCATTCAAATTTTCTCTAAGTTTATTTTCTAAAGAATCAGAATTTTATTTAAGTTTATTTTCTAAAGAATCAGAATTTTCTTTAAGTTTTTCATCTAAACTTTCTTTCAAGTTATCTTTTAACCTGCTTTCTAACAAATCGGAATTTTCTTTAAGTTTATCGTTTAAACTTTCTTTAAGTTTATCAGAATTTTCTTTAATTTTCCTTTCCAAAGCCTCAGTATTTTCTTTCATAATGGCTGCTACACGCAGTCCAGCCTCTTTTGAACTCTCCTCCAAACTCCTCATCATCCTCATCATTTCTTCCATAATTTTCAATTATTATTCAAAACTTAGGGGTATACAACAGTGGCAAACACAAGCTTATAACTAGAACAAGAAATATGAATAGCCAATTGGAACACTCTAATAAAATGAGATTTGTCCTAATGTCGACGTGATGGAAAAACAAAATTCTCTACTTTTAAGAATTACATTTACCATAATATCACAAGAAAAATATGCAAGTTCTCAAATATCCTCCACCTGGATTCTAATAATGTGTATGTCCAGTCATCGAACGTTTACTACTGAATTTAATTGACGCCCTAATGGTTAAGCCATTATCAAAAATAATCAAACCCATTCTAATTATTACTCCAGTTAAATTTTTAATTTTCCCCACTAATTGGGTTTCCTACTAATTTATTCATCCAAACCTGACATCTCTCAACTCCCAAAATATTTCTATAAAAATTATCACAATTTCAAATCGGCATGCGATTGACCATGTCTAAATCGAGACCCACGTTCGAAGCCATTTCTCTCTCTATCTTATTTTATGTGCCCGTTTAGACCGGAGTCCGCACGACCACATATGCATTTTACCAATAATCAGTCAGCACGAGAGTCAAAATATCCCGGAGCGCCAGATGGGTTAAAGCAAATCGCAAAAACGACATCAAATTTAAAAAAATGCTTCACTGATTTTCGGCTCAATGCAACAATAAGGATAGAAGGAGATTTAATTGGGAGTAACACATCCTGTAAAATTATATCAGTTTATTTTGAAGTTAAAATCTGACTGCAAAGATGCTCAAAGCAGCAGCATCCACGTGTGGCGATCCACACTCTTATTTACACACAATATACAGAAATTTTCCAAACACATTTGACAATCTTTTTGGAAACACAAGTTCGATTAATAGTCCTGTAGACTGTGTTCCAAAACTATTAATATTTAATTCCAGTTCAAAGTTAATTGTCTATACTGGAAATATCGCAGATCACTGATTGAATATTTACATGATATTAACACTCGTAGAATAAATGTTCATAGAATTTTTAAACTTTCACTTGTTTTTCCAGTTTCAAAAATACATCGTCGAAAAATATTATCATCATAGAAGCAACACAAATTATTTACATATATTAATAACATCTGAAAAGTATTTGACCTTGAGCATAGCATCGAAGAACTGTGCGAAGCACAAGAACAATTAATTGTTCTTCTGACATTTAACATTCGAGAAGTGACTCGATTATGAACTTCAAGTTCCTAACAAAATATATGATTTCTGAATCATCAACTTGATCAATAAATGGTTGAACCATTCAACTATTCAATTATCCACTTGGAATCATTATTATAAAAATATTTATATTCATGGCCATTTTTAGCAACTTTCACAACTTGCAATTCTTCGACAGAATGCGGAAATAAGAATTGTAGTTTTATAATGAATTCATTTAGTTCATGGCACTAGGATTGAAAATATCCTTCAAATTATTCGTGGTTAAAGAATTATTTTTAATTGGCAGTGGCCCATTCTATTATTTGTGTAAGAACACAATATTACAACAACAACGGCAAAGGTCTTCCTCTGAAGAAGAATAAACTACTATCATGACAAATCCGGGTTCTAGCAAAATCAAAGTCTAAATGGAATTTGTAAACAAGGTTGAAATAAGAACTGATGGTTTTAAGAAATAACCTTCGGGTCATTCATCCGACGAAATGTGTAGTTCCAATACTCCTACTATAAACCTGAGCCATCGAACCTGCTATTTGATTGATGCTCGAAACAACCTCCTCATTCCTGCGACTTAAACATGCGCACCTGGGAATGGCATTTCAACTACTCCACACACATATAAATTATCTTCCCAAAATTTATACAATAAATCAAGCCTCTGCTTGTTATCAACACTGGAAGATTAATAAACTTACAAGTTTATTTTATTTTACCATTCAGTTCAACCCGTGAATTTACCATACTTATGAAAATCTTCATTTCACTTTCGAGTGTATTTACGTCATGATTTTATATAAATACAAAAATATCCTATTTGATACAAATATCATTTGCTTCCCGTTTCATGCCTCTCCGTGTTATCTGAAAAATATACTTTGCTCATTGCAAATATCAACTGTTCAACCAGAACTGAAATGTTGGTTGAATGCGGGCTTGCGCTAACCACTCTCCTTCGGAAAATCTCCTGTTCCAGACTAGAAATGTTTAAACTACTTCATAGGCTCTCTCTCAATACATATGATTATTAGAAAATATAATATCCAAGAATTATTTAGAAAAATTATAAAAATTATTATTATTATTATTAGTGGATTATTATTATTATTAGTATTATTTCAAATATGTTTAATTATCATCTCATTATGTGAGAATCCACATGTTCGAACCTTCGAATATGGAAAAAATATCCATTCCTTAACAAAAATAAATTTAACTTTCACAGTTACATCGGTTGTTTTCCGTGGTTTCCCAAAAATATGAAAAATTCAAATAAATGCTCGAAATGCTCGGTCATCGATCCTAAACTGTTCTGAGTGCTGAAAATGCTCAGAATAACTCTAATAAGTCTTGCGTAAATCATTGCAAGCCTTAAATACGAAGAAAAAAATGTGTTGGTCATCTGCAGAAAAAATAGTTTGTTCCAATTAGCTAGGCATAATATAATTCAAATGTGGCTTACATTACTTGATGGTCTTGAAGCGTAGTAAACCTGGTCTGTACCAGATTTATCCATAGACATGCCCTATCGGACAAGCACGTATAATCCTTGTATCCGCCGCCATCATATACCCACAATTCGTCTAGTCAGACATAGTGGTAGTATCTTTCGACGTTTGAATAAACTGTGGTTCCATTTTAATATGGGCTTCTATCAGAGCCATAACAGTTTGTTTAAATAGGGTCAGATCTAAGTGATCTCTTCTTAGATATGTCAGTTGTAACATAACTCACTGTAATCTTATCAGTACAAGAAAAACACTGACAGTCTAACCAATCAACGGCTGTTCTGAAGATCGTTCCCTGGGCATGGTTTATTAATATCACCATCTACCATGCGCTAGGCAACTTGTAGTTTCCCTTGCGTAGACTAATGAACGCCACCGTTATAGACTAGTCTTCAGTGTACTGACAGATCGAAGTGGTTAACTAGTTACAAATAATGAAAACTGACTGAAATGGATTTAAACATCCAAGTATTAAGTTACTACTGGACTGTGACAAAGTACTATTTTCTAGACAAAGTCTAGCATATGTCCTTGTAGAAATATAAATATTTCCACCAATGTCTGTAGAAAAATCAATCACCTCAGTGATTCTCCTCACCAGAAACTTACTAAGTTCCAACTCGTAGCGCAGCACTTTTCGTGACTATCACGACTTGAAAAGAACTTCTGCGTAGATCCGGCAACCATGTGCCTTGGCTCAGCGTCGCAGCAACTTGCTTGCCAAGTGCTTGTGTTAGAATGAGCTGAAGTTGCTTCGGCCAGCTGGCTTTTATTCAAAACTGCCAGGGTCACGCGTCATCACGTTGTAATCTAGAAATCCTCATATCTCTTGAATCCCTGGTCCGATTTACTTGATACTAATTGCATTCTCTTTCATTTGGCCGTGCCAGTAATCTGATCCCAGTCTCAAGTCTCTACTCAATGGTTAACTATTTAATCAATAAATAGCCTCGACCTCTGCTATTACTCGCTACGTCACTTGGCATCCAACTATCGGTAAATTATTTCCAAATGCTTCGAGAAGCAATGTAGCGCGATATTAAAATATCTCAACTTTCAAAAGCGGCTACAGCCTTTCCCTTGATATCTAGGTGTCTGAATCTTGGAATACCCATTCCTAGAGTTGGGCACAGTATGGCCTCCTGGAAATTAAACTGCAATATTATTATCTATACGTGTGCCAATTTTGAAATAGCTCCCATTCATACCTTCCAAGATATCCAACATGGAGCTCAAATTTCAATTGCGATTTTTCAGCAGTTGGTAGCACTGACATCATTTCCAAATATGGCCGTGAGATATTCAGGTATAGATCTTTACTCCTAACGAATTTTGTTTCGATTGCTGCAGCCGTTTATGAGTTGATAGGGGCGGGGGAGGGGGGGGGGGGGAACCACACACACACAGCCAGACAGAAGGACAGACAGACACACAATTGCCCGGATCGATCTCAAAAGTATACTTTTTCCCCATTTTTGCAAAATGTGAAAAGTAGGCTAAAAATCTGAATTCAAAAAAGAACAAGTCTTTGAGTCAATGTATGACAGGTAAATTTAGATTGCTGGCCCTAAGCCACTCTCACTTATAAAGCCGATAACGCGATCAGCAGCCATCACGTCATCGGCTAATGTAAGTTTGAGTGTTTTCTGCAAACCATGGTTTCTTCGCAAGTCAGAAAGATCCACACTCTCGGTGTAAATGTGGGCCACGGTGAAAACGGCTCCACAGGTACAAAGTGGGGGGTTCCCTTCTCATTAGGGACGAGTGGGTGGATCTTGTATGACCTATCCTTAGCCTACACAAAATAAGGGACTCCCTCCATGACCGGAAATATCTCCACCACACGCGAGTAGTTCTCTTGATCGCTCTCAGTTTACTGGGCATTGTGTCAGCTAGCCACTGACTGTCCCAAAATGCCAGTACTAGTAGGCGTAAATGAGAGCGAATATCTCTAGCGGGTACCTCAATTGGTCGAGGTGGTAGTGATACCGCCTCTTCTGCAGCTTGATCAGAAAACCATATTGTTAGGTAAACATGTAAAGAATATTTCCCAGTAGACAAAAAATTCCTTTCTACAGGGCGCCAGGGAATGTTCTCCGCAGTGCCTACATGCTTCTGCGAGGGATAGCGTCACCAGTGACGTTGGCAGCACGGCTGTCGCTTGTATAAAAATAAACAAACTGTAAACTTTATAGGCTACTCACCACAGCCATTCATAACATACTGTTGCACTATTCCATTACACACTTACGATTTCGATAGCCCACACATGTGGCCTTCACCCTATCAAGGACACCGTGCTGCAAACTAAACTGATGACGCTACCTCTCCCAGCTACACGTAGCCGCTGCAGAGAACATTTCCTGGCACCCATTATTAGTATAAGATTAACATTGTATCGTACTTTAAAATTTTACCCAGACACCTCATTACCTACCATAAGACAACACCTCAAGTACCACCAGACAACTCCCCAAGTACGACCAGACAACTCATCAAGTGCCACCTGAAAATGTGTCATGCACTGGGTGATAAACTCTACTATAAAGCTCAGCGTATCTCAGGCCCGTCATACCGTCGAGGCGTAAGTGTTGAAACTGATACTATTTTCGGCCTGCACCGCACAGGAATATTCATTTCCACACCACCATGAGGTAGAGTAAATGGCACGCTTTTTTAACGTGGTCTCCCCAGTAGGCCTAGTCCACGATTACTGTGGCATTTCAGGTTGTCCACATTGAAATTCGGGTTCGTTTCCTCCTGAAACTGCGTACGTTCCGCTATAAACTGCTCGTAACTTTTGGTTATGCTGTTTGTCGGTGATGACGATCCGTCTACGTTTCCTTTAAACAAAGAAGTTATAATCACGTGCGTTGTTGCTTTTTTTCTAAATATTTCAGCTGTGTATTTATTCTTCACTCTTGTGTGTCTTCTGGACTGACACAGTGCTATCACCTCAACATTAGTATTCCCTCTTCATGCAATTTCTGCTTGTGTTTATATTTCTCTCTCTTTCTTCTTGTTCTTATTTAGATGTGTCTCAGAATTGATGTTTAACTGCTAGCTGAATCATTTGAGAATTCTTCTGTATATTCATTCAACCTGAACCCATTCACTAGAGCTCGAGCAATTGTACACTAGGGCATTTTTTTTTACAATAATACACACACAATAAGCCCATAACCATAGTGATCGTGCATCATCATTTTACTAATTCTATTGCGGTAGATTTGTTATGAACGATGGTTACCCTGAGAGATTATCGATGCTGTCCAAACTCTTTCCGGAAACAATGCCTGTTCTTACGGCCAATGGTCAAAAGATAACTTCAAACCACACACATACACACACAAACTCCCCAATAGACACACATGAATGGAAGGGTGTTGAATGATACAGCAGTCTCACAGCCAATGGGGGTCCAGTTATGGGTACGTAACCTCCTCACTGACATTCCAAATGACACGAAAACTTATCGGGAACGGCCATAAAACAGGTTTGAAGCTCTCTTTAGACCATTGGCCACAAGAGCAGGCATAGTTTTTGGACGGCATTGATAGTCTCTCCGGGTAACCATAGTTTTTTTGATGTGTAACATCTTTCCGCTCGGTTGCTGGAGAGTTTTGTGGGAGTGATTTTGAAAATTGGGGACGGAAGTGGTGGATCCAACGGAAGTATGCACTGCCCGCTCGATCGATCAAACGGAAGTGTACTAGCTGCCAGAGGTGGACAAAGGAAGTATGCACTGCCCGCTCGATCAATCGGACGGAAGTGTACTAGCTGGCAGTGGTGGAAAACGGAAGTATGCACTGCCCGCTCGATCGATCGATCCAGCTACCAGATTATCATTTTAAACGATATTTATCATATCAATATGACTCATTTTAACAGAATCCATATGAAATTACGTGTTGGTCTGTGAATGAAGAGGACCTGTCTATAAGGAATTTAAGGTTATGAGCGGTGTCGCGTCTATTAATCTAGTTGATCCATATCGTATTCTTTATTTAGGCTAGTGCTGGTGGAAGCTACAAATCATCTAATAAAATGAGTTCCGTATTATAAACTACAATATCTGTGAAACACTCCCTTTTACAATAACAATTGAAAATGTGTGTATTGGAAACAAGGCAGTGTGTGCTCTGTAGCGCGAGAATATTATGGTAATACAGTAGGCAGTGCATTTAGCAGGCACTGGTTTGACGAGCACAGTGGCAAATGTTTCACCGACTTTCATTTGTCATTGAGCAGTTTATGAAGCTTCACGTTCAAGGTCGAACATCACAAGGGGTAGGACTAAGACGACAAATGACATTTAAGTAAGCGGCATTATTGTCAAGCTGTGGTTGAGTAGGCTAGTCAAATATTAAATGCATAACAGAATGTTGTTATATGAGTGGAATAAAAGCTGAGACTAGGTCATTTCATGATTGTAGGAAGGCATGTTTTGATTGTTTACGACGAATTGTATGAGACTCTTGAGAATAATGAATGATATAGTTACTGAGGAGTGTGCTCACAGTATTTGAGAGTACAGTCGACGTTGTGTGTCACTTTGTTATTATGAATTATTAAGGAAGGAAGAACCTTTAATCTCACAATCATGATCCACGGTACCTCCCTTTTACGTGGAATGCGAACCACAGGACACGGTATTTCAATTTGAAAATATCACATGTAATGACCGGGAATCAAACCCGGTCTACCTTGGTGGGAGACTAACAGCTTGACGACTGCTCCTCAAGTATGGCAGTAGCATATCTCCAATTCAATCTATGCATTCATCATAGTACCAGTCAGAAAATGGAGCGTAAATTAGCTTTTTAAGAATGTCCAAGCTGTGTAGTATACGAGCAGGATAACCTGTCAGATGTTACACATCATATGCGACTACTGTAAGGCTCGTATCTTTTTTTCTTTCATTTCTGTATTTTAATGAACTACGACTACTTGGCACAATATCGAGAGCTTATCTACAGAAGGATAATCATACAGGGTCTTTTATATTTGCTTGTCTAGGACATTCTCGCTCACGCGCTCCGCCAGTGACGGCTCAGTTACCGGCTGCCGCGCGCGCGTATGTTCGGCAGAATATGGTGATTAAAATCAGTATCATGCTTTTTTGCTCACTATGTTTATAGTAGATGCTGAAAATGTTCCCCATCCGCTGCCAAACATAGACGGCATCTTCTTATTATGTTTCTGGTTAATCCGGTTAATTTAGCTTCAGTAAGGAATTAACGACCTTAACGTCTATTTTTATTGTTTACTGAACCTGTACGCTTGAAGCTAAAATTAGCCAGTTGTTTTATTGTTCTATTTATAGGAATGGGTCTCCCTGGAAATTTCACTCAAAACAAGCGCGATCAGCAATCACGTCATCGGCTAATGTAAGTTTGAGTGTCATCTGCAAACCAAGGTTTCTTCGTAAGTCAGCAAGATCCACACACTCGGTTAAAATGTGGGCCACGGAGAAAACGGCTCCACAAGTACAAAGTATTGTACGTATTGTGCAGATATAGGCCTACATGTTCACATAAATATTTCACATAAGACATTACAGCACTATACACAATCACAATAAAACAACTGGCTAAGAGATTCAAACGTACAGGTTCAGTTAACGATAAAAATAGACGTAAAGGTCGTTATTTCCTTAGTGAAGCTAAATTAACCGGAATAACTGGATACTTCATAAGTAAATGCTCATTATGTTTGGTAGCAGATGGGGAAAATGTCAGCATCTACTGTAAGAATATCTCCCACAAATCCAACCTCTCGTCCTCGTCGTGGGAGATGGGCAACGTAATGAAGTAGGGGATTGCCTGTAGGAGTGAAAGTACAGTGGGGACTTTGTGTGCCTCAAGACCGCTACGGTAGCTGTGAGGGCCCTACAGGAACCCTGAAGAAATTACGGCTAACGGGGCTCTGGTGAAGCAACTGCTGCCTTGTAGTTTGGAGTTGGTTCTTCAAAGGCTAAGGGAAGAAACCCTGACAGAAAAACAGCCTGGTGCCTCAGGCTTAAGGTGGCAGCCCCTCCAAGACACTCGGAGGCAGTGGGTTAATCACTCGCTCCTCTTAAATAAACTGATTATTGAAACTGAAGCGAAATTACAAAACCAGACGGATAACCTGATGACGACTTTTGGCATGAAGAGGACTACGAAAATCGGTTTCTGGAATGTGAGGACCTTGATGGATAAAACCAGACTGAAACAAGTGACACGGGAGATGATGTGAGGTGGCCGGACATAATCTCAAATGAAGATCTTTGGACCATCACCAATCAACAACCGATTAGCATCCAGATCAAGGAGAGGAAATGGCGCTGGATTGATCACACACTAAGGAAGCCGGACGGAACTGTTGAGAGGGCGGCGCTAGACTGGAATCCTCAAGGCGCCAGGAAGCGAGGTCGACCTAAGAAGACCTGGAAGAGGACGATCGAAAATGAAATTGTAGAGGTAGACAAGATCTGGAGCCAAGTGATGAGAATGGCCAGGAACCGTACTGCGTGGAGAAATTTCACCAAGGCCCTATGATCCGGAAGGAGCGAAGGAATTAAGATGGAAGACTGTATGAATGGTGAGTAAAAATACATTATACTGATTTTAAGCACCGTATTCTGCCGAACATGCGGCAGCCTGCAACTGGCGGAGCGCGTGAGCGAGAAAGTCAAGTCCTAGCCAAGCAAATATAAAGACCCTGTATGTCCACAGGCATGACGACTGCGTTGAGGAGGCCCAGGAATTTTAGTATGAGGCAGAATGATCTTCCCTCTTCCAAATGAGAGTAATTGATGAAGAGCACTGAAGAAGCACCTGCGTGAAGACCGCATCCTATAACCAGGAACAGGAACGCCGAGACGGTAGATTTACGGAAGATCAAATCCATTATGATGCTGAATATTATGACGACGTGCGCAGAGAAAGCCATATTCTCCAGTTCATAACAAATCGACCGCAATGGAATTAGTTAAATGATAATGTCCCATCACTATGGTTATGGGGTTATTGTTAAACGCTTGGTTTGTTGCGTTCGTTTCATGGCCCACTAAGATAACAATGCGTTAGTTAGTTATTGTTGTTTTAAGGGACGGAACTACGAGGTCATCTGCCCCTAGATAACAATGCGGCTTCGGTGGCGTGGTTGGTAGCATGCTGAGCATGCCCAAGATAGCGGGTTCAAAACCGGCTGAAGTCGTCGGATTTTTTTAGAGCGTTAAAAATTCCTCAGTATGCCTTCCTTCGTAGGGGAAGCAAAGGCGGCGGTCCCATGTCATAGATTTATGGAATGTTAAAGACCCTTCCACTAATTACAAATGTGTGAAACTAAATTGTACAGGTTAAGAATGTTAACAACGCTCTTAGGTTCCTACGATCGTTGCCAAGAGCT
The DNA here is from genome assembly GCA_946902985.2 of Meconema thalassinum. NCBI lineage: Eukaryota > Metazoa > Arthropoda > Insecta > Orthoptera > Tettigoniidae > Meconema > Meconema thalassinum. The sequence continues at coordinate 862,732,761 of OX336388.2, forward strand.
GACTGCGGTGGCGTCTAGTAGCTAAGTTCTGAACTAGCAGTCGATGACGGTGGCGTTTGGCGGCAAAAGTAGGACCTATTTGAAAAATTCAAAGGCTGCAGTCCTTACTTGAATTTAAAAAAAAACAGATAACACACACTAATACAGTCATCACAATTAACACCGGTTATCAGACAGATTCTAAACACACCCAAAGTACACGGGGCTACATGACCACGTTGTTGCAGCCCCTAAACTGAGGAACCAACCAAGATAACACTAATAAAGCGATCAAATGACCATCTTATCAGCTATTTGGAGCGATTATCTAGACCAGACATGGGCAAACCTTTTAGGGGCTGAGCCAGATGCAATCCAAAATAAATCTACGCAATAATCTTCACGTAATGTACATAACTCTATGGCCTACATAGGCTACTGTATAAAAAAATAAAATAAAAATTATACGAGTCTTACAGTAGTCGCATATGATGTGTAACATGTGACATGTTATCCTACTATGTGTGTCCCGGGAGCGCTAATCCTTTGTTAACAGTGAACTCTGTTGGTCATTGAAATAACTACTTGTGAAACTCCAGTGCCAAATCCTGACCGTAATTAATCATAATTGTTATTTGCTAAGACGTTGTATCTTAATCGATTGATAACATATTGTGCATTTTGCAATGGAAAATTAAAAGTGTATATTGTAACATTATAGTGCAGAAGTGGCATTAAAAAGCTGTGCCGATTAGGTTGCAGACAAGATGGCAGCTGATATCTCGTTCTGAACTATATTTCACTAATTTGAGTATGTTGCATGCAATATAGCCTACAGATATAACAATAATAGGAACTTTGTATAAAATGAACTTTGTTTGAAATATACTCCAGTGAAGAAATCGTTTAGTGAAAGTCATTCTTGTCTAAGACGTTGTATCATAATCGATTGATTACATTCATTTTGGGAGGACATAATTTGGTCTGTGGTTACAGCGTTGGTCTCTCAACCGGCCGGCTGGGGTTCTAATCCCAACAGAATTGTATTTTTTTTTGCTTGTTTTTTTTTTAAATATATTTATTGTTTTTGAGTACAGAGGCGTTATACAATTGAGATTTATATTGTGGATTTTGCAATGGCCACTGCCTACTTTATGTGAGCTGCGCTCTATACCGGCCAGTTAGTGTTCCCATGCCAGCGATATTATTGAAAATGGTCTTTTTTGCCGATAGAGCGCACTGCCAAGTATAGGCGCGATTAAAAATTAGGTGTGCAGAAGGTATATTAAATGTGTTCCTCCCAGTGATACGGTTAGACCAACGAAAGTTCAATTATTGTTAGTAGTCGGTGTTAATATACTAAATTCCTACGTTGTTTGGAGTGTTTGTTGATGCGGCATAGATTCCAAGTAGCCACATGGCCGACAGTACATCGAGTGCTTACATTAGATAAGAATACAACAAAAGTATTAATATTTAATAAATCATAATTGTCTTCAGCACATATGATATAATGAATATTTTCACACCGAAGAACGACAACTTGAAGATGATTTATTGTAGGAATATCTTAAATGGGGTCTCCAAACTTTGAACTAAACTATATGCGATATACATTCCACATAGCCACATGGCCTACAGTACGTCGTTGTACCGATCTCCGCCACCACGCGCGCTCATTGTTTCCGTCCCATGTACTTCCGTCCCATCCATTTCCGTCCCGTCCACTTCCGCCCCTTTTCCAAAATCATTCTCACAAAAATGCCCAGCTACCGAGTGCCACAAAAATATCCAGATACCGAGTAAAAAGATGTTACACATCAAAAAAACGTCAGATACAATCACTAAGAGGAGAGTTCAGTTCTATGGCCACTTAAATGAGGATGGATAATACTAGACTAAGGCTGTGTCCCAAAGGTACATTTTCAGCCGTAGTGAACTAGATAGTCGACTAATATTCTGGATGTGACGTCACAAGTCATGATCCAAAGGTGCTTAGCACATAGCAATCAAGTCTGTAGTACGAGTAGCTAGTGAACGAAAGTGCATGCTAGATTTGTCGACTTGTCGACTTGTACAAGGAAGTTATAGAAATTGTAGGTTGTCTTTGGTCTTAATTATGAATCCTCTTTGCTTGGGACTTGGCCTATACTCTTTTGCCAATATCTCAACCGTGTTCCAACCCACGTGCTCTGTTGCTCTGTTTATTTAATTTATTATAAATGGATAGTTCTTCTGAAAGCAGAAATTGTGCGGAATTTCAATGCTTAGTTTTCCGGAAATCACGACCGAGGATTGAAACGACATCTCGATTCATGCTCTCTAGCACACAATAAGGGCTTCGTCTCAAGTCCTCAACTTGCCGCTGCCTTATTAACATGATTGCCCTTCTTCTCTTCCTCCTGAACTGAATTCGCTCAATCAGCCAAACACAAACCATAATTGAGGCTCGGCTAAAAAGAGATATGCCAGGCGCATCCATGATGGTATCCAAAGCAATCCAAATAATTGTACGGTATCGTTATTTTTAAAACGGCTGTTATCTTAAATTTGAACCTTCAATCGAGATTTTAACACTCCACGCTCGTCATGAAAGCGCAAAGAGGTTACAAGGAGTAGCAGATCACCGCCATCTTGAGTGTTGGTTTGGTACCAGCCCAGCCAGCCCAGTGCGTTTCAGAACACAAGTCTATGAAGGAGGCAGTGATCAAGCACACATGTCCCAAAGCTCCGTAGTGCGTAGTACCTAGTGAGTAGTAGCTAGTCAATAGCAGACAACTTGAGCTTTGGGACGCAGCCTAACTACGCAAATTTTTAATCAAGTTTACAAGAGTAAGAATGGTAACCAGTGGATACAGAGTATAAGGGGGCATGGCTGTGATGGGACTAACAACAGACATAATACGTGATAGAATAACTTTCGTCGCCTCCGTTGCGTAGTGGCCAGCGTGATTAGCTGCCACCCGGAGGTCCGTGGTTCAATTCACGACTCTGCCACGGAATTTGTAAAGTGGTATGAGGACTGGTACCTGGTCTACTCAGCCTCGGGTGGTCCAAATGAGTAGAGGGGGTCCAATTCCCACCTCAGCGATCTTCGAAGTGGTTTTCCGTGGTTTCCCACTTCGTCTTCGGGCAAATGCCGGGATGGTAACTACCGTAAGGCCACGGGTGCCTCCTTCCCACTTCATTGCCTAACCCTCCCACTCTTCCCATGACATACGTTGTTGGCATGTCAAAGAACCCATTTGAATTCAGTAGGCCATGTTCATAATGGGAAAATTAATCTCGGGATTTTCAGCCAACACAAGTTCCTCATTTCTCTACTAGGAAGCGCTATAGTGTCAAGGAGCTTAGATATATAACCTACTTGACTTTCATAGTGCTTCAAGGAACAACAAAATTCGACTTGCAAGCTACCCTCTGGGTGTCAAATAACAAAGATTGCACCCGGCACTCGACCGAGGCCATACGATATTATATTATTATTATTATTATTATTATTATATCAGGCCCCTGTTCGCTTTGCAGGTGAGGCCGCCTGGGTGAAGTGCTGGTCACACACCCCATTTGTATCCCCGACTCAGAGTCTCAAGCTCCAGGCCACTGCCCTCAGTGGCGGTAGAGGTGGAGTCCCTCGCTTACTCCGTGGGAAAAGCCAATCCTGGAAAGTAAAATGATAGCGACTAAAAACGAATAACTTTCAGAAATTTAACGCAAAATTTCGAGGCTTTCCTGGAGAAAGTAAGGAAAGACCGAAACTAAATCTGAACAGAGGAGAGGAAGAAAAGTGATGTAACGAAGAAATAGCCTGTTGGCAAGCCGGAAAGGAATCAGGATACTAAAGGAAATGACTACAATGGGTTATTTTACGTGGCCAACTTCGAGAAAAGAAGAAAGGAAAGAAGAAAATAAAACTAAGGCTCGGAAGTTCATGCACAATTAAATGAATAAAATATGCATATAAAAATGCACAAATTATTATTTTGTACAAATATTCATCACGTTTCAAAAAATATGCACGATGAAATAACTTCGACAATGACGATCACTCCGTATCCTTTAGCGTTTCTATTTTGAATATATATAAAAAAATGAGTAGACGGACATACAACTACGCCTTTTTTGAAATATATCAACTAAGAAACTCCTCTATAATAATAATAATAATAATAATATCGCATGGCCTCGGTTCCGGGTGCAAGCTTTGTTTTTGACACCCAGAGGGCAGCTTGCATGTCAAATTTTGTTGTTCCTTGAAGCGCTATTAAAGTCAAGGAAGTTAGATATCTAAGCTCCTCCACACTATAGCGCTATAGCTATAGTAGAGAAATGAGGAACTTCGTATTGGCGGAAAATCTCGAGATTAATTTCGCCATTATGAACCCGGCCCACTGAATTCAAATGAGTTATTTAACATGCCAACATCGTATAACATGAGTATCGTGATTTTTGCCGCAATAAAAAAAAAAACACACTTACCACGGCCAGGAGCGAACCTGCAAGTTTGGATTAATAATCCGACACGATAACCACTCATCGACCGTTGCAAGTTAGAAACTCTTCTAAATAGTAGGAAATGTTACTTTATGGAACTTCAAGCAGTGTTGACCATCAATAATTATCTTATTACGTTAATTTTAAAGTATAAATTATATACAATTTTAATAGGCATTGAATATTTAAAAAATGAAAATAATTTTATTATATTAACATTTTGTATGCTCAATAAAAGAAATTGATATTACCTTGGAATAAGGACTGAAACGTACTAGGTATTAAACTAATTTCAGTATTATTCTGTGATAGACTCTCAGAGTCTGAATTGAAATATACGACTTTAGAACAAGATGTTCAGTAAAGAACATATAGCCTACTTTCTCCTAAATGCATGGGTATTGTTATAACTCGTTGTCCTTTTCAAGGAGTATAATTGAAAGTTGGTTGTAGTAGCTTGTTGAAATACAACGTGCTATAGGGATATTAAACATGAATATGAGGTGCCCTTTGCTAGTGCTACCTCTGTAAAAAAATTCATTCAATTCGGTTTCACCGTGTTTGAATTGATCCTGGGAATGGATTTGCACACCTACATGGCCGATATTTGCTAACTATTGGGCTGATGACCGTGTAGTCAGTCATAAGATGCTTTCCACAAAAAGGCATGTTGTTGCAAAATCCGGTAGAGATCAAATTATTAGAATGGTCGAAATTTGATTTAAGCTTTTAACATTTGGGTGGCCGTCATTCCGTTTCCATCAAGATGGCGGCGATATAAAACATGACACTGAGGTGCCTTTTGCTAGTGCTACCTCTGTACCAAATTTCGTTCAATTCGGTTTCACCGTGTTTGAATTGATAGGGGGAATCGATTTGCACACATACTTGGCCACCATCTGCAAACTATTGGGCTGATGATCTTGCAGTTTGGTCAGAATATGCTTCCCACATAAAGATTTGTTGTTGCAAAATTTGGTAGAGACTAGATTATTAGGTTGGTCGTAATTACATTTTAGCCTTTAACATTTGGGTGGCCGCGATTACGTTTCCGTCAAGATGGCGGTGATATAAAACATGACACTGAGGTGGCCTTTTCTAGTGCTACCTCTGTACCAAATTTCGTTCCATTCGGTTTCACCGTGTTCGAATTAATAGGGGGAATCGATTTTCACACAAAGATGGCCGCCATCCGCAAAATATTAGGTTAATGACCAATTAGCTTGGTCAAAGGATGCACCCTCCATAATAATATGTTGATGCAAAATTTAGTAGAGATCGGATGATTAGGTTAATCGTAATTTGATTTAAGCTTTGAATATTTGTGTGGCCGCCATTACGTTTCCATGAAGATGGCGGCGATATAAAACATGACACTGAGGTGCCCTTTGCTAGTGCTACCTCTGTACAAAATGTCATTCCATTCGGTTTCACCGTGTTCTAATTAATAGGGGTAATCGATATTGACACAAAGATGGCCGCCATCCGCAAACTATTAGGCTAATGACCTATTAGATTTGTCAAAGGATGCTCCCTTCATAAAGGTATGTTGTTGCAAAATTTGGTAGAGATCGGATGATTAGGTTAGTCGTAATTTGATTTAAGCTTTGAACATTTACGTTTCCGTCAAGATGGCGGCGATATAAAACATGACACTGGGGTGCCCTTTGCTAGTGCTACCTCTGTACCAAATTTCATTTCATTCGGTTTCACCGTGTTCGAATTAATAGGGGTAATCGATTTTGACACAAAGATGGCCGCCATCCGCAAACTATTAGGCTAATGACCTAATAGATTTGTCAAAGGATGCTCCCTCCATAAAGGTATGTTGTTGCAAAATTTGGTAGAGATCGGATGATTAGGTTAGTCGTAATTTGATTTAAGCTTTGAACATTTGTGTGGCCGCCATTACGTTTCCTTCAAGATGGCGGCGATATAAAACATGACACTGGGGTGCCCTTTGCTAGTACTACCTCTGTACCAAATTTCGTTCCATTCGGTTTCACCGTGTTCGAATTAATAGGGGCAATCGATTTTCACACAAAGATGGCCGCCATCCGCAAACTATTAGGCTGATAACCTATTAGTTTGTTCAAAGGATGCTTCCTCCATGAAGGTATGTTGTTGCAAAATTTGGTAGAGATCGGATGATTAAGTTAGTCGTAATTTGATTTAAGCTTTGAACATTTGTGTGGCCGCCATTACTTTTCCGTCAAGATGGCGGCGATATAAAACATGACACTGAGGTGTCCTTTGCTAGTGCTACCTTTGTACCAAATTTCGTTCAATTTGCGCTCTCCGTGTTTGAATTGATAGGGGTGGACAGACATTCAGAGTACACACACTCACACACACAGATACACACATACACACACACAGACAGACACACTTTTTTTCGCCCTGTGTTGATCTCATAAGTCTACTTTCATTTTTTGCAAAAATCGAAAGTAGGCAAAAAATGAAGTAACAAAGAGCGCTTAAAAACAATAAGAAATTACAATATGCGCCCTTCTCAAAGAGAAATATGCACTTAAACAGGCAAAGGAGAAAAATATGATGCATTGTGGCAATATAACGAATATTGTGATTTTGTATGAACTATAAACATCGAATTGGCAGGTGAAAAACTAAAGGAAGTAGGAGACTTCTGTTACTTAGTAAGCAAAATAACCAGTGATGGTCGAATCAAAGAGGATATAAAAACTAGGTTAGCTCAGGCAAGGAAAGCATTTGTACAGAAAAGGAATCTGTTGACATCTAATATAGATTTAGGTATTAGGAAGTCATTTTTGAAGGCTTTTGTCTGGATCGTGGCGCTCTATGGAAGTAAAACTTGGACTATTGGTGCAGCAGAAAAGAGGAGAATTGAAGCGTTTGAAATGAGGTGTTACAGGAGAATGATGAAGATCAGATGGGTAGATAGGGTTACAAACGAAGAGGTATTAAGACGAGTGGCAGAGGAGAGATGTTTCTGGCGACTGCTAATGAAGAGAAGAGATAGGTTGGTAGGACACATACTAAGGCACTCAGGAATAGCAAGCTTAGTTATGGAAGGAAGGATCGAGGACAAGAACTGTAGGGGTAGACCAAGGTTAGAATATGTTAAACAGATTGCCTCGGATGTAGGGTGTGGTAGCTATGTATAGATGAAACGATTAGCCCAGGACATGGAGGCATGGATAGCTGCATCAAACCAGTTAAAAGACTGTAGACTCAAACACAACCGGGCCTTAATAATAACATGTACAGTACATGATTCAGTATAGCGCGACTACCTTAACTGTTTTCTATTTTCCGTGCTATGGGAGCTGATTTACTATTTACATTGCCAGGCTGCACAGGCTCATTAGTTATGCGAGATTGAAATCGTTGGACATTTTTGCCGCATAATTATTGCATTGTTAAGTCACGAGACGCTGCATTTCCTACAGAGGTAGGCAACTTATTAGACTCAAGGCCAGTTTTCCAAAATTGCATTCATGTTTTCAATGATCCAATGCACTAAACATATTTACAAGGCGCTGAAGTAATTTCAAATGTTTAACAATTAGTCTTAATTACATTTTATTTTAAGAAATGTAGGCCTATAGCTCTGTTGAATTAGACCAGATGGCTTCAAGAGCTGGGCTGAGGGTGAATAGCACCAAGACAAAGTGTGACCACCGTGAGGCAGGGTGAGGTACCTAAGGAGCTTGTTATTGATAATACGCTAAGACCAGCACTTTCAAATACCTTGGATCGACTATCACCGAGGGATCTGACTGTCCGAGAAAATAAATGAGAGACTGCGGTCCGGGAACCGAAGCTACTTCAGTCTTTCTCAGATGCTGCGATCAAGAACGTTATCACGCAGTTGTAAGAAAACTATCTATAAGACATTCATCCGACTTGTTGTCACCTATAGGTGTGGGACATGGGTGTTGACCAGGAGGAATGAGGATTTGTTGAACAGGTGGGAGAGGAAGGTACTCCGTAAGATCTATGGGCCTGCGTGTGATCGTGGAGTGTGGTGTCTCCACACCAACAAGGAGATCTATGAAATGTATGGGGACCCTACTATCGTCGCAGAGGTCAAGAGTTCCCGGATTCGGTGGCTCGGACATGTCGACCGAATGCCTGAGTCAAGGATGGTGTATCAGGTCTTACATGGGCGACCCACTGGAAAGTGAGGACGGGGGCGACCGAAAAGCTCTGGCTGGACAATGTCGAGGAGAATCTCAGGATGCTACGTGTCAGAGCTTGGAGGAGGCGTGCACGGGATAGGAAAAGCTGGAAGACTGTGGTGGAGCAGGCCAAGGTCCTTCATAGACTGTAGCGCCATGGGGTAAGGTAAGTAAGGCCTATAGCTCGTCAAATGATTTTATAGAATTTCCACTATAAAAAGGGCCTCCTCGTTAATGCGAAATGCGTAGTTGGTAGCATGCTGAACTGCTGATCCCAAGATCGCGGGTTCAAACCCTACACAAGTCGTCAGATTCTTTAAGAGCGTTAAAATCCTTCAGTATGCTTTCCTTCGGAGGGGAAGTAAATTCGATGGTCCTATATCATAGATTTATGGCATGTAAAAGATCCTTCCACTAACTAAACTTGTGTGAAGCTAAATTTCTAGGTTAGATTTCGTTGTAACACTATCTAACTTCCAACGTTCACCACTAGATGTTGGTAACATCTGGTAGCGAAAATTGGAACTACTTGAAATTGAACGGAACTTGTAGCTCACCCTATGTGTGTCTGCTTGAAGCAGCTACAGCCTCTGGCGAGCCGAACATGTCCTCGGACACTCCCGGCACTAAAAGCCATACGATAAATAAATCAATATTTTGATTACTTTATTTAACTTTCCGGATGATTTTGAGCTGACGATTTCTAAAACTTTTATACTGATACGGTCGACTCTAGATAGGTCGGAAGGCTGAGACTTGGCAACATGTTCATCAGTCATAGGCCTACGCTTGTCAGGCGGCAACACGAAGGATCCTGAGCTGGGTCCGTTTTGTCCCCTTTCTTCTCTGACCTTGGGGCGGGCCCTCTCCTTTTTCCCTTTCCTATCTCACGGAACTTCTTGTTTGAATATTGTTTGGGTTCCTTAAGTCACATGTGTATCTCTTACAAATTGATCGATTATTTGTTTATTTAGCGAATGGCTACAAACATCACTAAAATATAAAATAGATTGCAAAATTACAAATTAATATCCAGACGACGAATATAAGTTAGTCTTATGATCCCTCCGTCATCACCAGGAGCTCTGTTGGATCACCAGGAAAGGCTCTGAGGGGACATTCCTGAACTACATGCTGTATAGTCGGATTTTCAGCGCCGCCTTCACAACTTGGAAAATCTTTTATATTCCACTTGTACAGAGAATCAGCACACCTGCCAGTGTTAGTTCTTATAAGGTTAAGAGCTGACCAGATACTCCGCGGTAATTCAAAGCCGTGTGGCTTGGTCGTTATGCATGGCATCGTCAGTTGTTCTCTTGTAGCGTTAATCTGCCATCTATGCTTCCACCATTCATTGGTATTAAAACCTTTGCTGATCAACATCCTTGCATTTTCCAGGGGCGGGTGACCAAGCTTTCCTACTTGATATACTAAAGTCCAGGGATTCAACGGTCTCAGTCCATTTTAAACGTCTAGCTGTGTCAATGTTACTCAGCAACTCATCTGCTATTTCACGATCGTTACTTTCACAGAATTCTTTGTATAGCTTTTCGTATTCTTCTGTCCAGCCAGGAATATTTTCCTTACGGAAACGTCTTGGAATACACTTCATTGCTGTATCAATTATAGCTTCAACGAACCACTGATAGTTTGAGCTTATTGGTGGGATCCGTCCTACACACTTATCCAGTTTTCTGAGAATATGACCCAATCAGCCTTTTGAAAATTCCACCTGGGCCTAGGAAGTGCTTTTATTAAAAGAATACTATTCCCAAATTCAAGATAAATTTGTTGACTGTGAGGAAAGTCCCCTAGGACTTTTCTTAATACTGAAATTGGTTGACTTTTACAATCAGACGAGACAAAACAAAGTACGGGATTATGGTATGTTTATGGTGAGAAAAGGATAGCTTTGTATCAAAGTATACACCTATATCCTTGATAGAGCTAACTTCTGAAATAGTGGTGTTCTCCACCTGTTACTTGATATGCTCTGCAACAGCAGTACTTTTGTGGATTAATGGCTGTCGACTGTGGATGCGTTGGCTGTCAGGACTCTACCTGAGAATAGTAGACATGTTACTCATGTCAAGAGTGGCTGCTAATGGGCTGGTTTCTCATCTATGGATATAATCATAATGACTCCAGTTCTGAAGTCTCCTATTGCCTGTAAAAATGTTTAAGTACCGATATCATATTACGTGAACCATAAATGTGAGAGTTTACTATCTTTATTCAATCTTTGACCTTGTCGTGTTTACTGTGAATCGTTGCTAGTTCTTCCTAGAAAGTCCAGTGTCGTAGAAATACAAGTCAAGCGTCATGAAGATACTTATCAGAAATCTCTGCTATATAACCCTTCCCCCCAGCACATAAACTCTAGTTTGCTATGTTATTGACATAATTCAACTGGGTCGAAGTCATAGTCTCCTCAGTCAACTGTTTGATGTGCTGTTGCTGGCTTGGCTTGGAAGGGCGACTCGAATGTCACGCGAAGAAACCTCAGACAAAGCAGATAAGAAACATCGCGTGTGCTCACTGTACACCCCATTGCTCAATTATTATTATCTTCACGGGGGCAATCACAGCGTGTAACCTTTTAATCACCGTCTCTTAGAAGCCATTCAAGAGAAATACAACTTACATGCCCTGGATTTAAAGCTCATAAACCATAAAAGATGATAACACTATTTCCCTAAGATTTTCTTTAAAAGCACTTTTCTTGCCCCGACCCCTCCCCCCACTTATTTTACGAGACTGGACACCATGAAACGAAGCACTTTCTGATTTAAGTTCCATGATAAACTTCTACTACGACGGCTGAGTAACATTTGAATGGTTGAAGTACTGAAGAAGGCCAGACGATCTCTTATAAATTACGGAGTTTATCAGATCCAAGCTCTTTTTATTTATGACTGCCAACTCATACTGTAATCATATGCAAGGTATGTTCGAGGATTGATAAGATTTCTCTTCATAATGTTCTTGTTGGTGGCACCAAAAATTTCGCGTTCAAATTTATGCTAAGCAGTCTTATGGAAATAGTATAGCATTGTGATACATTCAGTTGAGTTCTGGGGTAAATATATTCTACGTTTCCGGTGTCAAATGGCTACATACTTCTTACGGACAGAAATATTCTGATTTAAGAGGAACAACCTTTCCGTATTACGTAACATGCAGCGAAAATTGTTCTTTATTATAGAGTTACGTTTATCTGCCCATTAAATGATGACGTGTTTCCGTCAGGAATACGAAACGAAATAAATCTTAAAGCGTGTTTGAACTAATCACCGTAAACAGCTGTCACTGTTCAGACATCATATTTTTAGATGGATCAAAAGTGCTTTACTACAGTTGCTCAAAATCCTTTTAGAAACTGACGTAAGGGCTGGAACGTGATGCACTCTGCCTCGTGAGGGCAATTGATTAGCTGTCTGGCTGTGAGGCAGCGCCCCGGTCATGAAAGCCAAGATTAACGGCAGAGGGGACCCGATGCGCTGTCAACTCGTCACCCGAATATCTGCAGGCCAAATGGCTGGCCAGCGGTCGCTTGGTTGGCCTACACTCTTCATGGGCTGTAGTGGCAAGATTTTGTTTTTCTTCCTTTGTTCAAAACCCTAGAATTGATATAGGACAGAGCATTACAATAGTCGCGACGGTCAACGGACACCCACTTAAGATTTCCATCTCCAAAACCTAGCCGCTCAGTCTGGCTCAATTAGCAATGAGGGCTCTGTGTCGTCTTCCGTTCTCTTGGTAGCAGATGTCCCTAGTGATTTTAAAGTACTGTGGCTGTATAACTATTGTCTTGGGTAGAGAAACTTAAGAGCCATTTTCCGCTTAAGACTCCTAACTCTCATAAAACTCCCCTCTACTTGGCGAGAAACACTTGTATAAGACTTACGGGACCCCTGAACGTCCTCTACGGCCCATGTAAATTTTCAATTTTAGCCTACTTTTCGCATAAATAGCCCAATTTCATATATCCTACTTATGTTACTTGCATATATCAACATAACAAAACTCAGAGAAAACCCAAATATGCGCGTTTCACCTGCGCAATAGGGAGGCGAGAAGGCAGCTGAACGTCACCTGGAATGGTCACAATATGAAACATTGTGTTCATCCTAAATACTCAGGAGTAAATCTGGATCACGCGATAACCTATAAACAGCATTGCATGGACACCAAACGGATGGTATGCACCAGGAACATCACCAATCGGAAGCTCACAAACACCAGATGGGGAGCGCAGCCTAGTGTCCTGCATACAATTGCCCTTGATCTGAGTTTCTCTGATGCAGAATATGCTGCCCCAGTCTGGAGGAACTCTGCTCATGCCAACCAAGTAGATGTTGCCCTCCACGAGACAGGCCGCATTGTGACAGGCTGTCTACGTCCAACTTATGTCGATAAGATCTTTCCGCTCATGGGAGTAGCACCTCCAGAAGTTAGAAGACAAGTAGCGGCAGAAGTAGAGAAGAAAAAGCAAGAAACAGATCCAATACACCCAATGTATGGACTTGATGTCCATCCACCTAGGCTAAAATCAAGAAAGAGCTTCCTCCAAACAACAATATCCATTCCTTCCTCAGCTGAAGCGCGACGAATTGAACTTTGGAAAAAAAATCACCGGGAGGATCGTGGGAAATGAAGCAGAAGCCGGCAGCAGGCTACAATTTACAATACGAATCTTGGAAGACGCTAAACAGACTGAGAACTGGTGTGAGTCGGTGCAGAAGCAATTTAATTAAGGGGGTATACAGTACTGAAGAACTTTGTAGATGTGGTGAAAGACAAGACGCTGAGCACCTTCTGAATTGCAGCATGTTATCAAGACCTTGTGCTATGCAGGACTTGATAGAAGCCAATGACTGTGCCATTCTAACAGTTGAACACTGGAGAAATGAAATTTAGTGCAATTTATATGTATATTTGTATGTGTTTTGGACTCGGATAAAAATAAAAGTTTGATTGCTGTAATAGATTCGTAGATATTGAGAACCGTCTAAATATTAAGGAACGTCGCCATGTTGTATTTTTATGTATGTAGGGCTTGCAGTTATGTACTATTTCATGAAGTTTATTGTGTAGGTGTAGTATTCAAACTTCAAACGCATGATTAGGACACAAAAAAAAATAAAAAAATACGGACCCAGGTCAGGAATCCCTCGGGTCCGCGAACTCCCAAATTCACCAACCGTGGCCCCTTGAGGGTGTAGCACTATCCAGGCTACACCAGAAGTGGTGGGGCTACATACAGTACACCTTGCCTCACTGAAGGCCTTGTATAAGGAATGTAACCGCAGGTCTATTGGTTACGATGCCCGAAACTCGTAAATGTAAAAACAACAAAATCTTGTTCAATTAGCTTGAGCATTAATCAAACTCGGTAACTGCCTTATTTATGGTGAATATTTAATACTTTTCATTGCTACTCGTTAGTGTCTCGATTAAAGGAACCGGGACGTATGAATCTACAGAAAAATGTTGCTTCCGATGTTAAGTTTCATATCTCTGAAACTACAATAGATATTTCCTTGACTGTTCTTTTGGTGTATTCAGAATACATTCATCATTATTCTGGTAGAATTCGAAGCTTCTATGTTGAATATTGGATGTCAGAGAGAGCATTACAAAAACAATCTTAAAAATATATTGTTAAATATTCCCTTAACTCATGTCCCTTTTTCTGAGCAAATACTCAAACCGGATCCAACAAATTTTGCATACATAATATTTATTCCTTTTTTGAGCCACTGAAGTTAAAGTATTGTCCTATTGTTTACAGGAGTTGAATTTCTTCATTTTCTTTACGTCCTAGTTGAAAACTGAAATTTTCTGTAAAATGGTCAGTGCTTTTCAAGCTCGGCTCCATGAACTAATCAAGATACCCAAATAAATTTACTTTCGCTAGTAGATCAATCTAGTGTCTTAGAGACTGCCAAGTTTCAAATACATTTATCAGATAACTAGTCCAGTCCGCGTGAGCGATACATTTGTGAGGTTAAAGAACCTCCATGGTTGTAGCTGCAAGCAAAGTAGGTTCACATCAAGAAACTTCTGATAAAATGGTACATGAAGTTTCAAAAAATATGACTTACGGAAAACACAAAAGAATGTTTGACTAGTTGCTACCGTATAGCCTTAAAATATTATGTTTAAACCTAATTGTATTGCATCAAATATCACTTCAGCACAATGATTGATACACCAAATTCTTCCGGAAAGATGGGAGATTTCTTAAAGCTAAAAAAGAAATAAACATTTTTGAACCTTTCACAAGTCCCGTTTCCCGGCAGCTGTCTTATTTATGGTGAACATTTAATAGTTTTAATTGCTACTCGTTAGTGTCTCGTCAGACAAAATAGGCAATCACTTTCACCGTTGAAGCTGTTAGGTCCCCTTATTGCAAGGATTCTTCACACTCGGTGTAGAAAATGCCCATATAACGAGACTCTTATTACCCTGCAATTTGATCTGGAATTATCTTGTACGGACAGTTTAAGTCATCTTACAGTGGTTTATTGCTGGCTGCGTATCGTATCTTAAAGCGATACTAAGCTTTCATCATTCGGAGGTAGTACAGGTAACGAAGCGTACAAACCTCTAAGACACAGCCAACCTTCTGCTATGCGTGTATCGTGAGTTATTTAGAGGCAACTCTTCAAAGGCCAGTCCGCGTGAGGTTAAACAACCTCCATAGTTGTAGCTGCAAGCAAAGTAGGTTCCCACCAAGACAAGATGGTCATCATTCCATTACTGGCAAGCCCGTAGTCTGAGACTATTTATTTGTTCATTCTAATTTACATGTAGATTAATGTAAGGCTCCGTGGCTTAGGGGGCAGCACGCCGGCCTCTCACCGCTGGGTCCGTGGTTCAAATCCTGGTCACTCCATGTGAGACTAGTGCTGGACAAAACGGAGGCAGACAGGTTTCCCTCCGGGTACTTCATTTCATTCCAGCAACACTCTCCACTATCATTTCATTTCATCTGTCATTCATTAATCATTGCCCCATGGGAGTGCGACAGGCCTCGGCAGCCGCCACAGCTTATATCCTCGCCGCTAGATGGGGGCTTTATTCATTCCATTCCCTCACCCCGTCGGTCGACTGGAAGCAGGCTGTGGATTTTCATTTTCATTGTAGATTAATAAAGTCCTTAAACCTATAGACATTTTAAGTCCCCCTGTTATTATGTTGTTTGAAGCCATTTTTAGCCTACTTTCGATTTTTGCAAAAAAAGAAAGTAGATTTATGAGATCAGCACAGGGCGAAAAAAAGTATGTCTGTCTGTGTGTGAGTATGTGTGAGTGTGTGTGAGTGAGTGTACTCTGAATTTCGGTTCCCCCTATCAATTCGAACACGGTGAACGCGAATTGAACGAAATTTGGTACTAAGGTAGCACTAGCAAAGGACACCTCAGTGTCATGTTTTATATCGCCGCCATCTTGACAGAAACGTAATGGCGGCCTCACAAATGTTCAAAGCTTACATCAAGTTAAGACTAACAAAATCATCCGATCTCTACCAAATTGTGCAACAACATACCTTTATGGAGGGAGCATTCTTTGACCAAACTAATAGGTCATTAGTCTAATAGTTCGCGGATGGCGGCCATCTTTATGTCAAAATCGATTCCCCCTATGAATTCGAACACGGTGAAACCGAATGGAACGAAATTTGGTACAGAGGTAGCACTAGCAAAGGGCACCTCAGTGTCATGTCTTATATCACCGCCATCTTGACGGAAACGTAATCGCAGCCACCCATATGTTAAAAGCTAAAATGTAATTACGACCAACCTAATAATCTAGTCTCTACCAAATTTTGCAACAACATACCTTTATGTGGGAAGCATATTCTGAACAAACTGCAAGATCATCAGCCCAATAGTTTGCAGATGGTGGCCAAGTATGTGTGAAAATCGATTCCCCCTATCAATTCAAACACGGTGAAACCGAATTGAACGAAATTTGGTACAGAGGAAGCACTAGCAAAGGGCACCTCAGTGTCATGTTTTATATCACCGCCATCTCGACGGAAACGGAATGACGGCCACCCAAATGTTAAAAGCTTAAATCAAATTACGACCATCCTAATAATTTGATCTCTACCAGATTTTGCATCAACATGCCTTTTTGTGGAAAGCATCTTATGACTGACTACAAGGTTATAAGCCCAATAGTTTGCAAATAACGGCCATGTATGTGTGCAAATCCATTCCCCATATCAATTCAAACACGGTGAAACCGAATTGAATGAATTTTTTTACAGAGGTAGCACTAGCAAAGGGCACCTTATATTCATATTTGATATCCCTATAGCACGTTGTATTTCAACAAGCTACTACAACCAACATTCAATTAGGCCTATACTCCTTGAAAAGGACAAAGAGTTATAACAATACCCATGCATTTAGGAGAAAGTAGGCTATATGTTCTTTACTGAACATCTTGTTTAGTGTTGCCTTAGTAAACAAAACTGTGGTGCTTTTCAGTCGGTCAACACGATTGTACCCAAATGAGATGGGTTATTCCCTGATCCTGAAAAAAAAATCATGATATTAAATACACTTGGATGACCAGCCTCGATCGTCAAGCGATCATCATCAGATCCATTACCCTTAGGCTATAAAATCTGAAGGTATGGGTGAAAATATTTACAATATATACACTTATTTAGTTGCAGTATTAGTTGAGATAATGCAACTCGTCAATACTTGTTAGTTGTAGTCTAGGTGATGTTTTGTTGAGATTATTGATTGAAACTTTTGTCCCCCTGATATGTTAAAATTTACGACTTTTACATTGTTTTAAGAAATAATAGCCTATTGTCATATATCCTACTGGTCATACTTAAGACACCAGAAATAAAAAGGAGATTTAAAAAAATGCAGAGCCGCCATTTTAAGTTCTCATAATATTAAATTAAATTAGACATTACTCTATTAAGGCGTGTATGAATATATACCATGCTAAGCTTCTCAGTGCTCGGATGAAAAGTCGCGAGAAAAATCAATTTAAATATTTAAATTTCGCTTCGCCGCCATGTTGGTTTTGTGCTCGCCAGGTTATTGAATCATCATTAGGTGAGCTTATTTTAATAGCCTCTATCAACATACAAAATGTCGGTTTGATTGCTGTGATAGATTCGTAGATATTGAAAACCGTCTAAATATTCCGGATGGTTGCTATGTTGGATTGCCATATGTGTAGGTCATAGAGTTATGCTCCATTAGATGAAGATTATTGCGTTGGTTCATTATTAAAACTTTCACTTCGATCGCATGATTAGGACACAAGAAATGAAAACTTAATTTTTAAATTTCGCACAGCCGCCATCTTGAAGTTATGTAAACAATTGAACTAAATTAGATGTCAATGCATTACAATATGTATAAACATTTGCTGTACCAAGTATCACTGCGTTCGGATGGTTAAATCGCGAGTTTAGTCTATTTGAATGTTTCAATTTCGTTTAATCGTCATGTTCGTTTTGTAGCCTACTTAACAAGTTTATGAAAGTATGATAGATGAACTTCTAGTAGTACCCTTAATAACCGTATATAGTTTCAGGGTGATATATGTTACTGTTGCAGATATATGCAATGCCAGTGAAATATTTCACCATGTTGGATTGATAATAATAATAATAATAATAATAATAATAATAATAATAATAATAATAATAATAATAATAATAATAATAATAATAATAATAATAATAATAATAATAATACCGTATGGCCTCGGGTGCCAGGTGCAATCTTTCTTATTTCACATCCATAGGACAGCTTGCATGTCAAATTTAGTCGTTCCTTGGAACGCTATGAAAGTGAAGGAGGTTAGATATTTAAGCTCCTTGACACTACAGCGCTTTCTAGTAGAGAAAGGAGGAACTTTTGTGTTGGCAGAAAATCACGATATTAATTTAATTTTCCCATTATGAACACGGCCTACTGAATTCAAATGAGTTCTTAACATGCCAAAAACGTATGACATGCATGCCGTGATTTTTGTCGCCTTTCAAAAATCACTTACCACGGCCAGGAGCGAACCTGCAAGCTTGGGGGTTGGTAGTCCGTCACTATAACCACTCACCCACCGTGGCAAGCGTTGGATTGATGAAACGTATTAACATTTGAAAGATTCGGTCGAGGTCGGACGAGGTAGAGTATTCACTACCGGGTGAGTTAGCCGTGGTCCTTACGGCATGACTGCTGGCAGTCGTTCACTTCCGGGGGCGAGGAGGTTCGAATCCCCCCGCCGGCAACCTTGAAGATGGTCTTCTGTGGTTTCCCATCTTCCTTCCAGGCAAATGCCTGGGTTGGTCTCTAACTATAGGCCACAGTCGCTACCTTCCAACTCCTCGTCCTTACATTCAAACTTTCCTCCCCAGACAGAGCTCCACAAGTGACGGTACTTGTAGCTAACCCATTGGGTGTCCGCCTCGACGCGACGCAACTGCAACACTGGCGAGCCGAACATGTCCTCGGACACTCCCGGCACTAAAAGCCATACGCTAAAGAAAAAAAGCGTATTCACTTACCGAGTTTAGATTCTATTAGGGAGGGACACACACACATACGCACATACGGACGAAAGGTCATCTCATAAGCCTAACTTTTTTATAAATGAATATAGAATAAGAATTACGACTTCTACATTTTTTTAAAGTTGAGAATGAAAAGACTCAGCACTTGAAATGCAAATACATGGTAGATAATAATGAAAACTCACATCCAGTGGTTTGGATTCCATGTGAAGAGGAGGTTCCATTGCTTGCGATCCGATGGTTGAGTCATATAGCCTAATAGCCTACTACACGTACTTGTCGTTCCCCCAACCCCTCACGCCTATAAGAACATGAAATTCTTCCAAAGACAACCCACTCGTTGCAAACTACTTTAATTGTCTGTAGCTGTTGATAAGAATGATCCATGACTTCCCATATTTTACGACCCCACATGCTCTACTTTGCATGAATTTGGTTTCGATGGAATTCTGATGGCGTAGTACAGACATATTTCACCGAATACCACGAATATATTACACATTCTCTGTCTGCCATAAAAGACTGCGGATATTTACAGTATGTCCAGGTCAGCCAAGAGCCAGCCAATAAAAGTACGGGAGCTCTTTTTTATGAGGGAAGTTATAGATTGTTCTACATGACAGTACAGACATAGACTACGTTGAAAAAAAAACTGTGTCACTCCAACAATTAATTCAATCTGTTATATTGAAGAATCGAATCTTCCTGAAGTCAAGTACTGTAAAACTTGCCTAAGGGGAACGCAATCATTCCGGATTATTTTTCTGTCTTCACAGGTTTACGTTTTACAAAGGGTTGAGTGTTAATAAGACAAAATACACTACAAGGAAATACTGTATTGTCGCATAGGATTACAATGAAGTAATAATTTATGTTCGACGATGTCGAAATGTAAATATTATATGACAGAAAACTGTATCACAATGAAGGTCATTGTAACACCATTCTTCATTATGAAACAGTTCCTCCCACCAATCAGAGCTCAAGAAACAGTTGTGTGACCAATTAGGTACTAATAGCATCGCACCTGCGCTGATTTCCACGGCCTCCTATTTTAAATTTCACTGCGTGGCTAGTGTCATAGTGGGGGTATTTGAGGAGGCCAAGGTATTTTCTGCGTCCTATGCGCTCTGTTCAGAACATAAAACTGGCGACATCTCGACAGATATTTATGAATATTTATGTTCGAACATAAAATAGTTGTAATTATCGTCGAACATAAACAGTCGTATGCAACTCGCCTCTAATGGTAATTAAGACACTCGTATGGAATTTAAAATCATACTCGTGTCTTAATTATTACCATTATAGGCTCGTTGCATAATATAGGCATGTAGGCTAAATAAAGAAAAGTAGGTTAAGATGTATTTTCAACTTACGTACAAAAATTTCCTGCTCGTTTCCTTGTTTCCACATGTCTTTCAAAGTGCATTGTCGCTACTTCTTTACAAGAGAACGTTATATGATTTCCTTTGCATCCTGTATTAACTCCCGGAGTTCTGGAACATTCTTGGAAGCTGCAAATTGCTGAAGGTCGCTCACAACAGATAGTGCTTCTACAAAAGTGCATATTTTTAGTTCCCTTCCGCTGCCTTCATCATTGTCGTCCTTTTCTTCCATGACTTCGCACTGGCTTCTTTCCGCAGCTATATCAACTGCACTTTGAATGTCTTCAGTCGTTAATATTTCCTGGAATTTTGGTGCAAGTACAGTCACGCTGAGAATTTAGTACTGTACGTAGCTTTGTATTATGGATACGATTATCCATCTTAGTTAGATGATTTACGCCCACAGTTCCGGAATTTCTTTCCGTTTCTGCGTTTGGCAGTTTTCCTGTTTACAGTGTCATTTTACATAGGAAATACCTCCGTTCCAATATTTGTTTTCCGTTTGTCCAGGTTTCCGGTCGAATTTGGTTGTTCCATGAAGCACTATGAAATTCAATGAGGTTAGATATCTAAGCTCATTGAACACTATAGCGCTTTCTAGTAGAGAAATGAGGAATTTTGTGTTGGCGGAAAATCCCGAGATTAATTTTGCCATTATGAACACAGCCTACTGAATTAAAATGGGTTCTTTAACATGCCAACATCGTATGACATGCGTGTCGTGATATTTTCACCTTTCAAAAATCACTTACCACGGCCAGAAGCGAACCTGCAAGCTTTGGGTTGGTAGTCCAATACGATAACCACTCACCCAGCGTGGTAAACGTGGTCCATTATGTGTGTATGTAACAATAAGTCTGTTAGTTGATTCGTGCAGAATTCCGTACGAAACAGCCGAGGACCTTCCTCTCAGACCCTCGTGATGTATGCTGGTCACGGTGAACTAAGAGGTGAACCTCCGTCTGTCGCTGCTGTTGAGGACGAACACCTGCAGGCTGCACAGTGGACCGCGCACGGCGGGCGCACCACAGATTTCAAACGCACGGAAATGCGGCGTGAAATATTGCGACTTCTCGTGAAATCGGCCAGAACAGTCTAAGGCAGGGCTTGCCGCAAAGGAGCTCTTCTCTCCCACGCTGGTTTCAACTAACATCTCACGTCCATAACTAACTCGCTGCTGTCTGTCTTAAATGTGGCCATATACACTATTTTTCTGAAATTTCACCTTATTTTAATCCATTTTGTTGGAAATTTCTTATTGTTTTAGAAAATGTATGGTTCATAAATATACCATTAATCTTTCTTGTCGAAATAAATTATTTACTGTAAGAGGGCGCAACCATTCTGACTGACAGCTGTCATGTCTGGCGTATCAGCAGATCTATAAAATTCCTTTCGAGCCTAAATTGACTTTCTCTTTCTCTATCCCACTGGTTTCGCTCCTGGACGTGGTAAGTGATTTTTGATAGGCGAAAAATTCACGGCATGCATGTCATTCGTTGTTGGCATGTTAATGAACCCATTTGAATTCAGTAGGCCGTGTTCATAGTGGCGAAATTAATCTTGGGATTTTCCGCCAACACAAAATTCCTCCTTTCTCTACTAGAAAACGCTAGTGTCAAGGAGCTTAAATATCTAACTTCCTTGACTTCCATAGCGTTCCAAGGAACGACAAAATTCTACATGCAAGCTGCACTCTGGGCGTCAAATAACAAGATGAAGTAAGACCATACAGCTTCCAATGAAGGACCTGTATATGTTCCGAAAGGTTCCTGATGTGATCAAAACAGAATGTGGGTGAAGGCATAGGCCTACTAAGAAAACTTTAAATGCGATTTACTCATTAATTTGTTTTCTGACATTTGAAGTCATACAAAGTGCTTTAACTTTTGTCACAGAAATGGTATATGCTTGATTTTTATTTCAAATCAAAGCTAATACATGTATCTATGTTCCATAGCACTGAGAATGTGATATTCATAAAAGTGTAATTTTAACAACTTTTTAAACAATTGTGTTAAACAAAATTTCAAGAAACATAAATTGCAATATAATTGTAAAACCCTTACTTGTGACTGGTTCAAACAAAAGTGGTAGGGAACATTCCCCATGTAAGTTAGACTGTTTTTGTTCAAGGTTCATGGATTTAGGTTAAAAAATGTGAGAGAGAAGACTTTAAGTACCCTAGTGTAAATAGGAACAAATAACTTTTTATAAACAATTAATATATAATTTGTGTAAAATGAACTTCAAAATCTCTTAGTTTGATCACGATAAAACAACAGAAAAATTTAACATTGCTAGAGATTATTCCTTTAAAAATTATTCCTAGTGTATATGGCCACCTCCGTCTTAATACTCACAGTTACTGTCCTGTATTCACCCACTGGCGTGGTAACAGGAGTAATTGCCACGATTCTTTAACCCTCTATAGGGCGGCTAAATATTTATGCATCTTCATTTGCACAAGTAAATAAAAGAAAATTTGAATAGTACAAACTGTACCTCAGAACCAGACTAACGTAAATCACATTATGCCAACTTTTCAGGAGAAAATGTAGAAAATGAACTCTATGTCTGACTGCAGAGCTAACACTTGAATTAGGCAGCAAAAAAATATCGACATTATTAAAGTTGTATATACTTAACCCCTTTATTGGTATTTCCTTTAGAATTAACGCAATATTCAGTCAGAACTGGACTTACGTTTTTTTTTTTGGCTGTAATTATGAAATCGTTTTAGCACTTAGGACTGGACTTGCGTTATAATGGCTGTACTTACAAAACCAGGTTTAGGACTTAGCACTATGACAAGGTGTGTTAATGGGACTTGCGTTTTAATGTATTCTTAACGCTTCAGATCCACAATAACGTAAGTGGATTTAAGTTTGTCTGGCTCAATCATAGGTTGGGACTTACGTTATTACAACCCTTAGTAAATACAAAACGCGATGTTTCACCGGACTTAAGTTGTAATGGCTTAATGACGAATCAAATTCTACATACAATGATCTAATAACCTGAAAATCGTAATTTTTGGACTTACGTTCGTCTGGTTCTGAGGTACAGCATTATGCAACTAGCCTATAATGGCAATAATTAAGAAACGATTATGTTTATAACACGAGCGTACCGAGTTTTATAATTTCTATACGAGTGTCTTACTTACCATTATAGGCCAGTTGCATACGACTGTTTATGTTCGACGATAATTATAACTTTATTATTTGGTTTAGCATAAATATTCATAAATATCTGTGAGATTCAGTAACTTTAGTCAGTGAACAAAGCGCGCTGGGTGGTTTGCTGACTGAACAGAGCGCATGCGTGGGTCAAAGAATTTTCGAAAGCAGAGACCATTTACTTTGCTTGGCAATGCTATTGTTTACAGCCTGCATGATGTCTAGTACCGATCAGAACTAGCATTCACTAATATTGTCACCGAAGTCGTTTGAAAGCAATGCGATGTGTAGAAATTGGAGTAGGGGATATTAAGGTACAGTGCAATTTCTTGTCTCGTATTCGCCAGTTTATTTACGCGAACATATGGAACGGTGCACTTTCCATGTCGGTAATTTATATAGAAGGATGCTGTGTTGCTAACTTCTGGACGTAGATTCATAAATTTCTTGCATATGTCATAGTATTTTCTTGTTACCGTAAAGTTTCGTGCTGATTTTGTCTTTGTGTTTGGGATTGTAACTTCAATGGTTGGTCCGATATCCAATTCGAACTTTCAATCATGTAATTCATATCCGACATGTTGGACTTTGAGCGCATGCGCGATGCTATCCTTCCCTAATTGGTCATTGAATGAGCTCTGATTGGCTGGAGAAACTGTTTCATAATGAAGAATAGTACTATAATGACTCTCATTATGATGCAGTTTTCTGACATATAATATTTACATTTCGAAATTGTCGAACATAAAATTATATTTATCATTTTATTGAAATGAAGATCCTTTATTTGTATTTATTTTAATTTTAATTATTTTAACCTAATATTTATTATTATTGTTAATTTGTATTTTCTTTAACACTATAATGTTCTTAAAATTAAGATTAAAAAGTATTATAATTTTAATTGTTATAAGTTTATTTTTAATTTTATTTTTAAATTATAATTTTATTAGGCGCCTCCGTGGCTTAGGCGGCAGCACCCCGGCCTCTCACCGCTGGGGTACGTGGTTCAAATCCCGGTCACTCCATGTGAGATTTGTGCTGGACAAAGCGGAGGCAGACAGGTTTTTCTCCGAGTACTCCGGTTTTCCCTGTCAATATTTCATTCCAGCAACACCCTCCACTTTCATTTCATCTGTCATTCATTTAATCATTGCCCCAGAGGAGTGCGACAGGTTTCGGCAGCTGGCACAGTTCATATCCTCGCCGCTAGATGGGGGCTTCATTCATTCCATTCCTGACCCTGTCGGTCGACTGGAAACAGAATGAGTATTTTCATTAGGTCTACGATTTATTTTAACTTTTTAATATACGGTATATATTTTTTAATGTTTCATGATCTTTAGTTCGAGAGAAAGAGATAATAATTAGTTTTCAGTAATATTAACACTTCCAAAAGAAAATTTCCTGGTATATCGCATAAGGATTCAACCATCAGCATCATTGACAATATAAATTGACGTTATAGAAGGTGGACCACTAAGCTATTAAGGATAAATAGTACATTATGCAACGAGCCTATAATGGCAATAATTAAGACACAAGTATGTTTATTACACGAGCGAAGCGAGTTTCATAATTTCCATACGAGTGTCTTAATTACCATTATAGGCGAGTTGCATACGACTGTTTATGTTCGACGATAATTATAATCGTATTATAATATGCTCTAACATAAAAATTCATAAATATCTGTCGAAATTCTGTCAGCTGACTTAAGTGAAAAGCACATGCGTTGGATTCCCACTAAGGATCCAAGTCCTTCCAAAGATTTGTTCTTCTTTTTCTTAGGAATTGTGTGGGCATTTGCTCTCTACCCAATGCCAAATTCGAAAACTTTGAAACATTGTTTATCCTGAACTAGGACCAACAGACAGCGCACAGGTACTGTGGGATCGTTTTGTAATTTTGGTCAAAGAACACACAATAGACTGTTACAAACGCTCAGCTCTCTGTTCAGTATTCTGGAATTGAAATCAAAATTAAAAATCTAATGTACTGTAATTGTTTATTTTCATCATCATATACATCTTCATTTGCACTGGTAAATAAAAGTAAATTTGAAAATTATATTTAGCATTTTATTGAAATGAAATGCTTACTAACTGCAAACAAATAATAAATCTACAATATTAGTTATACTGTATAGAGAAAATAAGTTATAAATAGTTGTAAGTTATGTTCTATTATTAATTTTTCATTAAGTTATGTATATAAGCCTCCGTAGCTTAGGCGGCAGCACGCCCGCCTTTCACTGCTGGGTCCGTGGTTCAAATCCCGGTCGATCCATGTGAGATCTGTGCTGGACAAAACGGAGGCAGGAAGGTTTTTCTCCGGGCACTCCGGTTTTCCCTGTCAAAATTTCATTCCAGCAACACTCTCCACTATCATTTCATTTCATCTGTCATTCATTTAATCATTGCCCCAGAGGAGTGCGTCAGGCCTCGGCAGCCGGCACAGTCCATATCCTCGCCGCTAGATGGGGGCTTCATTCATTCCATTCCTGACCCGGTCGGAGACTGGAAGCAGGCTGTGGATTTTCATTTTCAAGTTATGTATATATTGCCCGAAAAATATTAAACCTTTTAAAAGTTTACCTTTTAGGTAGTAGGACAACTATTTTAGATATATATACAGTATATATATATATGAAAAAATCCACAGCCTGCTTCCAGTCTCCGACCGGGTCAGGAATGGAATGAATGAAGCCCCCATCTAGCGGCGAGGATATGAACTGTGCCGGCTGCCGAGGCCTGACGCACTCCTCTGGGGCAATGAATAAATGAATGACAGATGAAATGAAATGATAGTGGAGAGTGTTGCTGGAATGAAATTTTGACAGGGAAAACCGGAGTACCCGGAGAAAAACCTGTCTGCCTCCGTTCTGTCCAGCACAGATCTCACATGGAGTGACCGGGATTTGAACCACGGACCCAGCGGTGAGAGGCCGGCGTGCTGCCGCCTAAGCCACGGAGGCTAATATATATATATATATATATATATATATATATATATATATATAAGGGTTACGGAAGGGAAAGGAAATTTGGGCACCGCTGCTCTAGATCAATGACCAGCATACTTGACAAGTAATTTTTAAGCATTTAATTGATAAATTTAATTTGTTAGTTTACCTTTCTATTGTATAGTATGATAATAATCCATTTGTCTTCAAAGTATGATCTATTTATAATTCATTTTCTATCATATTGAATTACATAGGCCTACTTAATTTATTACAAGCACCCATGCAGGTACATTTTTCCTGAAGTTTCTCCAAAGAATGATTCCCTTAATAATAAAAGCCTGTCTTGAGGCCGAAGCGAAGCTAGAACATTCAACTTTCAGAGAGGATTTCAACACCGCTTTACCAACTTATTTAACTTCCCACTTAGTGAAAATATAAAATTGTGTGACGCAAAAAGGTTGCTTAAATTAGCGTGGATGTAAAATGCCTCACACAGGAGAAACGTGCAGAATAAGGGAATAAAAAGGTAATTGATTGCAGGTTAACAATAACAAGTGAAAAGCGCGAGGTGGGTGTTGACGCATGACAATTAGCAGCAGGTAATTGGGCAGAGAATATGATGGAGGGAATTATGAAGATACGAAGAGGACTGACGGATGATTAAAGTGGATGTGGAAAAGGGAGATTGCAGTTTTACATGATCGTTAATCTCGAGATCATGAGCCATGGGACTTCCTTTGTACATGAAATCCGAACCACAGGACATGGCATTTCACTTATTTCGATAATACAGTATTGTAGTAGCAGCCTATGGCTTGGGTATATTATTTACGATTCGTAGTTGAATCTCGAGACATGTGATCTTTTCCAGGATTGTATTTACATATGTTTAACTTGTACCCCGCCCACCCATTGGGCATAATCGCGTTGACAGACTGAAGAGCTACAAATTACAATACATATCGAATGTCTCACTTATACAAGGCACATTCGTTGAAAACAAACGTCCAGCTAACAGACAAGAGTTAAATTGAATTTGTCTACAAATTGTTTTCACGTGATATGAGATAAAACCAAGTATTGCAGAAAATTCGATGTTGACGGAGAGAAATACTACGGTGTTTTAATGAAATGGAAAACATGAAATAGTACATTATGCAACGAGCCTATAATGACAATAATTAATACACGAGTATGTTTATAAAATGAGCGTATGAGAGTTTTATAATTTCCATACGAGTGTCTTAATTAACATTATAGGCGATTTGCATACGACTGTTTATGTTTGACGATAATTATTATAACTATTTTATATACTGTATGTTAGAACATAAATACTGTATTCATAAATATCTGTCGAGATTTCGCCAGTTTTATGTATTGAACAGAGCGCATGAGACGCAGAGAATACCTTGTATTTGACCATGGCCTCCTCGATACCCCACTATGACACTAGGCAACGCAGTGAAATTTAAATTAGAAGGCCATGGTACTCAGAGCAGGGACAATGCTATCCCAATCTAATTGGTCAAACAACTGTTTCTTGAGCTCGGATTGGTGGAAGAAACTGTTTCATAATGAAAAATAGTGTTATAATGAGCCTCATCAT
Organism: Meconema thalassinum; assembly: GCA_946902985.2. Lineage (NCBI taxonomy): Eukaryota > Metazoa > Arthropoda > Insecta > Orthoptera > Tettigoniidae > Meconema > Meconema thalassinum. The sequence goes on from OX336388.2 coordinate 862,761,104, forward strand.
AGTACAGTTGTCTGACATATAATAGTCAGGGTCGAACATAAACTTATTTTTAGATTAACCGGAGAACCAGGGGTTAAGTTCGTGCGAGTGTGGGGGAGGAAGAGTGTATGCTGACAGCATATTCTCGGTATTCAGGATAAGCGTAATTAACGCATGCGTGAGAGTGGACTGAAATGTACTTTTCATGAGGGAAATTAAAGTTACGCATTTTATGAAGGTATTCCAGAAAACAGCTGCACGAAAGGAACAGATTCCTGCGAAAGAATGTGTGTCATAGTCTAATTAGCCACATATCTGAGGCACTTAATAAAATATAACTGGCTAATTCTATAAAGAATGTGTGCGGGATAAGAAAATATTAAATAAAAACAAGCAGAAAAAGAACAACGAAGATAAGGAGGAGGAAGGGTGGTAATATGATAAATGGGAAGGCGAGTATCATTATGATCATAATCATCGTCTTCGTCTCGGAGTTCTTCTCCTTTCTCCTCCTCCTCCTGATCTGTTATTTATCGATCAATTAATTTATTTATTATTTATTTGAGCTATAATTCCCCTTCAGGAGAGCGATTAAACTTGATAGCATGATGTCATTTGGAGGTCTGTCTCCTCCGCTCCTCCCAAAATCTCTTCATTCGCGCGGAATGCTCCCTCTTCCTCTCATCCGTCCAATTATTTCCAGGTTGTCGTAATGATCTTGGTTCAAACTTAACATTCGTGATTTTCGTCTGGCACTCAGTTCGGTCTTCGAAATTTTCTATGCTGATTATTTGCAAGTCTCTCTGAACCTCTTTAAGCCATTCTGTGCCGCAGTTACTCTGTGTTATGATACCAAGTAGTTTCTTTAGCAATCTGGAGGTGGCCATCCTGTGGATGTGAGTGTAAAATTTGGCTCTGTGTTTTCTTATTTCGCCTGTTATCGTATTGGTCTTTTGATAGAGTTATGTACTTGGTCTCTTCATCCAAATGCCGTTTCTGTTGATTGATCCGTAGATCATTCCGAGAATTTGTCGCTCCTGTTTTTCCATTTCCCTAATCTTGGAATGACCATCGATTACTATTGTTTCAGCCGCATATGTTGCTTCTGGAAGAAGAACTGTTTTATTTATTTATTTATGTATTTATTTATCTATTTATTTATTGTGGTGAAGTTCGGGCTCTTGGGTCTCTCTTACACTTAACCACACACAATGCAACTTATAACAAATACATATCAGTACTAACATAATTATGTCATTCTTAATCAACCAAACTTAATTATTAAGCAAACTTAAATACTAGAATTTAAGTGGCAACCATGTGATATTAAAGAAAGCTTTCCAGTCGGTCAACACAAATTGTGCCCAATGAAATTAGACAGGAAAACAAGTATTTATATGCCCTAACATGAAAAATATTACATAAGATATTTAACACAAAATAACACGCTATTATTTATAAAAATAGGGGGTTCTTAATTGGATGACATGTTTCAAACGTCAAGCGTTCGTTTTCGGATCCTGTTCACTTAGGATTAATTAGTGTACACTGTTTATGAATAACACTAACAGATCTTACAGGCTTCAGTTCGAGGTGGACAGGAGCTGGCATCATAGGACTCAGGATTCGAATAACACATAACCCCAATCCAATTTAGTGAAGTATATATTTTGTGTACATCCACGTACCATAGGCCACCTGTTTAAATAGGAACGGTTAATTTAAAATACAACCTGTGACAATAATGTTCGGTGAATAGTCCTGTACTATCATTATAGATGAACAATGCACGACAGTGACCCTACTGTCCTTCAAAATGGTCCCCTCCCGTAACTATGCAATGCTGAGATCGGCGATACATGTTCTGGAAACTTTGCAAGACGGCGTCCTTTGGGATGGTGTTCAAAAGCCTCGTCACGTTGTTTTCTGAACGAAAAGTTCGGTGAATGGATCTATATTACGAACGGATTGTTAGCTTACCTGAAACAGCAGTTACTGTCCTTCGACGTAATCCCCGTGGATGGTTATGCACTTCTGAGAATGTCTGTACAAGTCCTGGAAACTCTTTAGGGATACGCTTTAGTTGTGTCGTCACATTACGTTGGATGCCCTTCAGGGCTTTTCGGTGACACTGGGCCGGGACCCCGCCACTCCATACTTTGGGTTTGTACCTCAGACACCAGGTCTCGTCGCCCGTGACGATGGTTTTCAGTGCCATTCCATTACAAAAAAAAATACATTCACCCTTCTCACTGCCACCCGCCGAACAGATTTGCATGGTAGGTTGCATAAATTCATCCTTCCCACCGCCACCCGCCGAAGAGGTGTGCATGGTAGGTTGCATAAATTCATCCTTCTAAACACGCACTGTGTCAAACAGGTCTTACACGTTGCATTGTGTGTCGCCAATGTTGCCAGGTCGACTGTTCTGACTTCATTCACCGAACGCACCGTGACGAGGCTTTTCAACTCCATCCCAAAGGACGCCTTCTTGCAACGTTTCCAGGAAATGTATCGCCGATCCCAGCATTGCATAGTTATGGGAGGGGACTATATCGAAGGACAGTAGGGTCACTGTCATGCATCGTTCATCTATGTGTTCAGTACAGGACTATTCACCGAACTTTATTGTCACAGGTTGTATAATTAACAAAATAGTGCACACATCATGCCTGAAGTTATTCACAATAATAATTCAACAGATCACAGGCAACATACGAGGTGCACGGTTCCAAAATCCACCTTATCCATTTTGGAGATTTTTTTTCAGGAGATGAAAAAAAAGTTCCTTGTTCAACTTCAGTAAAATTAATGTATTTATTCATGTTGATTATATCGAGATATATGCCCTTATTCATATACCTGCGATCTGCATACAACACGTGATATACAAGGAAGATATTAACAAATTAGGATAGGATAAGGAGAGTTCTGGAACTGTCATGGAGGATAAGGGTGGATTTTGGAAACGTAACTAAAGCTTTATAATAACTATCGCCATAAAGTGATATTATATTCGAAATCATTTTATTTTTTATGTTCCTTAAAGTCATAAAGTATGTTAAAAATTAAGAAATGTTTATCCAGAAAATAAGTAATGTGCCTGTAAAAAACTGGCGTGAAATGATTGGGAACAGCGTTGCCACCAGTTTCAAAGAATACACACTTACACAGTGTACATGGACCTTAATAAATGTCATGCTCACGCCTTCTCCATAGAGTATTCTTTGAGATACGTTCCAATTTAGGTGCCACTTATATGGATGAGGCGGATTTTGGAAACGACACCTGAATTCAAGTTACAATTACATGAGATATGGTGGGTTTAGGAACCTTTTTCTTATATTATCATTTAGACTTTCACGGACCGTGATACTATCCATAATGTTGAATTTTGGGCTCATGCCGTGTTTTATTATATCAAATTCGACGCGTTTCGAAAGAAGCCATGTCTTTCTTCGTCAAAAATAATCTGAAATACGACAAATGGTTGCTAAGAGAAAGCAACAAAGAACCTATAAAAGTTGCCCAAATAATATGGACGCCATTATAGCCCCATGTTAGGGACAACTAAAAGCAGCAGTGTATTACTTTCTGAGGGTTCTGATAATAGGTAGCCAGGATTCACTGAGATTGTAGCCGGTGTCGCGGTTGAAATTATCTGGGTGTTTACGTATTTCAACCGCCTCCCTGATGATTCAGGGACGATATTACTTTATACGGGCAAGAACATATATTCCTTGGAATATGACATCATGGCAACAGCTGATTTATCAGGTTGAATGAGCCTGATACATCTATTATGTTCCTTAATGCGAGTGAATATTCTTCTTGAAGTCTGCCCGATGTAAACCTTGCCACAAGTACAGGTAACTCTGTAGATACCCGGTTGTTGCAATTTAGGCAAACTGTCCGTAGTTGGTCGCAGGAGTTGCCTATTCTTAACAGAAGTTCCAAATACAGTCCGTATGTTGTACCAACGTAGGATTTTAGCACTACGATCCGTCTTGTTATGTATGAACGGTAGGTAAGCTGTTCCTCTTACAACCTCTTAACCTACTTTTCACAATTTTGCAAACATGAGGAAAAAGTAGACTTATGAGATCGATCCGGGAAAATGTGTGTCTGTCTGCCTGTCTGGCCTTCGCTCTGTCTGTGTGTCTGTCTGCCTGCCTGTCCTTCTGTCTGTCTGTCTGTCTCTGTGTGTGTGTGTTTGTGTGTGCCCCTATCAACTCCTAAACGGCTGCAGCAATCGAAACCAAATTTGGTATGAGTAAAGATCTTTACTGGAACATCTCAATGCCATACATGAAAATGACGTCAGTGCTACCAACTGCTGAAGAACCGCAATTGAAATTTGAGCTCCATGTTGAATATCTTGGAAGGAATAGGCCTACATGGGAACTATTCCAAAATTGGCACACATATAGATAATAATACTTCAGTTTAATTTTTAGGAGGCCATATATGACAGTTTTGCCAAAATGATTCTAAGCCTACTGTTAGGTTCAATATTTAAATGCTTATAACTTCTACACTATCAATTGGATTTCAACCAAATTGTGTAAGTACTATCTGTACATAAACAGATATGACTGAGCATAAGCTTAAGAGCCAACAGGACTGCCAACTGTGAATAAATGCTCTTCCTATATCTTTATTCAAATGCCAATATATCAGAAAGTATGCGAGCCAACAGCTTTAAACTTTGCACACGTTTATTATCTGACATTCTAGATTAATTTGGAGTAACTAATATATGTCAGTGCTACCAACATGACTCTAAGCCTGCTGATAGGACCAATTTTTTATACATGTAACTTCTATACTATCAATTGGATTACAACTAAATTTCTTATGTGCTATTTGTACCATAACACGAGTAGATATGACTATGCGTATTCTTAAGAGCAATCAAAGGCTGCCAACTGTTAATAAATGCTGTCTCTATTTTTACCCTAATATCAAAATATCAGAAATTATGCAAGCCAACAGCTCTAAACATTGCGCACGTATAGTACCTAACATTCTAGATTAATTTGGATTAACTAATATAGGCCTACGTCAGTACTGCCAACATGATTCTAAGCCTGCAGATAGGTCCAAATTTAAAATACCAATAACTTCCATACTAACAAATGGATTTAATCCAAAATTGGCACAACAATATATCATAATATGTCAGATTATATCTGATCAACACATGCATGACATTGTTGCCAACATGATTTTACGTGCGCTGATGGATCCAATGTCTAACTGCATGTAATGTCCATGCTATTCATTGGACTTCAACCAAATTTTTTATTGTGAACCTTCAGAGATGGAACTAGGAATATATTCAGTCACCAGGGCTGCCAACTCTAGTGCTCTATTAGGCTACATTACGTCAGGTGTATTTCCAACTAATTAGAAATTACGATATTACCAACTTAATTTCGTCATTATTCTAGATAGGTCCGTATAGATTAATAATTGGCATGAATCTTAAATTTCAAGGAAAGTAGGCTCATTAGTTCGTTACGGAACTTCTTGTTTCTAAACTGACGACCTATTATTATGCGTTGGTTTCCGAACTGTAGAAATCAAAGCTTTGCTATAACCGTTGCTCTCAAAGGGGTTCTCAAGGTATTAATTTCTTCTTGTAAAGAAGACACTTCACAAATCCTCCTAGCCCTGGTAGAGTTGTAACGATACCATGTTTCTGGGCAGGGTGATGGTGAGAATTTGCGTGGAGATATCTATTGGTGTGTGTTGGCTTACGAAAAACGCCGTGTCCTAAAGATCCATTCTCTTTCTTGGTGACGAGAACATCTAAAAAAAGGTATTTTGCCGTCAGATTCTTTTTCCATGGTGAAACAAATAGAAGGGTGCTGGAGATTAAGGTGATCCAGGAAATGGCTAAGATTTTCCTCACCGTCCTTCCAAACAACGAACATGTCATCCACATAACGCCACCAGATCTTCGGTTTGAAAGGAGCCGACGACAAAGCTTTCTCTTCAAAGTTCTCCATGAAGAAATCAGCCACAACAGGAGAGAGAGGACTACCCACGGCCACACCATCAGTCTGCTCATAAAAATTCCCATTCCATAGAAAGTAGGAGGAGGTCATGCAGTGATAAAAAATAGTCTTGTGATGTCTTCAGTAAAAAAGCCATTATTGAGAGACATAACTACATCAATAGGCTCTCTCATAAACGCGTCGAATTTGATATACTAAAACTCGGCATAAGCCCAAAATTCAACATTATGGATAACTATTTTCTTGTTGATAAAGATGCTAAATCATATGAGCTATGGAGATGAGCAAAAAACTCAATTTTCCTAAAACATGGATAAGGTGGATTTTGGAACCGTGCGCCTCTTACTTAAACTACATTATTATTAACAATAATATTAACGCTTACGAATCAATAGATAGAGGCACATTGATGGACATATTGAGGGAATATGGAGTGGATCAAAAGACACTAAACCTACTTAGGCTGACGTTAACAAACACTATATCCAAGGTGAAATTCCGGGGAGAGATCAGCAAACCCTTCCAAATAACAACTGGATTGAGGCAGGGAGGGGCAGCCTATCACCGATAATGTTCAACGTGGTTCTTGACAAGATCATGAAGGCATTGTGGACAACCAATGACTCCGGGGCTTTGCTTGGAAGTAAAAATACAAACATCAAACCCAGATGTCTGGCCTTCGCGGATGATCTGGCACTTCTAACTGAAACGGAACAGGAAGCAATAATACAGATAAATGAACTAAAAGAAATCGCTGGGAAAACAGGACTACGAATCTCTTTTCCAAAAACACAGATGATGAGCACCAACAAGAACTACATGAAGAAAACAGTTAAGACGAACTATGGGAGGGTAGAGGTCACGAAACAGTTTAAATACCTCGGAGGGATCATTAGCAACAATGGACTGGGCAAAGAGTCAATGGAAAACAGAAGACTTAAACTAGAAAAACTCAACTTCTGCACTAAAAAATACAACAAAAAGAACATCTCCCTTAAAGCCAAACTACAACACTACAATGCTGTGGTAAAACCGGTGATCTTATATGGTGTGGAGACGGCAAACTTGATGAACCCGGTAAAGCTTCTGAAGATTGAAAGGAGGATATCGGGGAGAGTTTACGGCCCAAACTTGGCACAGGGAATCTACAACGATCAAGCAAGGAGATTATGAAAGGGTGGAAGACCTGGAAACAACAATTAGGAAAAGGCGTTTACGTTTATATGGGCATATGGTTAGAATGGATCCAACAATAATAAGTAAACATATGTTAAATAAAATATATAATCTGAAGAGCCAAGGGCGTTACAGGAAGCAGATGAAGGAAGAAATCCGGAGGCTAGGAATTACAGATGACGACTGTCGAGACAGAAGACAATTCAGGGAAATACTTTCGAACATAAAAGTTCATGTGGGAGAAAAGAGAGAACGCAGGAGAGGAAGATGGACAGCAGAGAGAAAGGCGAAACACTCTGAAAGAATAAAGGAAGTGTGGAGGAAGAGAAAGGAAGAACGAACTATGAGAAGGAAATGAAATGACATTTGCGTGGTCCTTAGTTTTGGCCGGTTCGCATAATGTAATGCAGTGTAATGTAATAATAACGCAACAACCATAGAAGTGAACTATACTGTCCGCAAATAGGTTTGACACGTTGCACAAGTTTTTGTAAACTTACGTAATCCAAAAATTGTATATATATATATATTTGTATATGTGTAATGCATAAATATTGTACACTACTTAAGCCTAAGTGAACTGGATCACTCACCTCCGTAGTGTAGCGGTCAGCATGCCTACCTGCCACCCGAGAGGCCCCGGGTTTGATTCCAGGCTTACGTGAGGGCTGAAACGGTGTTTGGTCGGTCTCGTGAGGACAATTGAGTAGCTGTCTGAGAGTGGAGCAGCGCCCCGGTCACGTAAATCAAGATTAACGCCCGAGGGGACCCGATGCACTGACCACGCGTCACCCCGATATCTGCAGGCCAAATGGCTGGGCAGCGGTCGCTTGGTAGGCCTAGGCGCTTCATGGGCTGAAGTGACAGGAATTATTATAGGCCTATAAACAATTTACATGCTGTAATATCAATTTATGAGGATGTAATAAGAGCCTCCGTGGCTTAGGCGACAGCACGCCGGCCTCTCACCGCTGGATCCATGGTTCAAATCCCGGCCCTCCATGTGAAATTTGTGCTGGACGAAGTGGAGGCAGACAGGCTTTTCTCCGGGTACTCCGGTTTTCCCTGTCACAATTTCATTCCTGCAACACTCTCCACTATCATTTCATTTCATCTGTCATTCATTTAAGCATTGCCCCAGGAGAGTGCGACAGGCTTTGGCAGCCAGCACAGTTCATATCCTCGCCACTAGATGGGGGTTTCATTCATTCCATACCCTGGCCCGGTCGGTTGACTGGAAGCAGGCTGTGGATTTTCGAAGTTTTAATAAAGTTTGACTATAGTCATTCACTCACATTCATCACGAATTGTTCTACGAATTCAATAACATGAACGTTTGAAAGTTGTTAGGGATGTACAATTTCAAACGTCACGAGGACAACTATTCCTCTTCTAGTTCCTCCTGAGTTACTGAAGCATACGAATGTTGTAGAGGAATTGCAATTATAGATCCAGATCGGAAGGAAGAAAGAAAACGAAAATTACAAGAGATGCAGTGAAGTGTACTTTCATTGAGAAGTCGGTAGATGAGTGTACATAAGTGCAGATTTCTTTGTTGTTCTACTTTTAACCGGGAAAGTAGAGCAGAAAAAGGAGACACGTTTAAGGTAAATTTCAAGGAGAAAATAAACCTAATGCTGAAATTTAAAGCTCTCTGAAGTGTCTTGTTTTGTTTTCTGGTAGAATCTACTAATACAACAACGAAATAGTGAAATATAGGGAGTATCAAGTTTTGGACGAGTATTATTTTCAAGTTACAGGGTAGAACGGAGAGGTGAATCTTTTGTGGATAAAATGATGAGTAAACTTGCCTGCATGTGATGACTGAAGTTGTGTGTGTTACTGTATTAAGGACAGGGATGGGGTAGGCGCCCCAGGACTTGAAGTAAGCTACTATCTTAGCATTTACCTGGAGGAAGTGTGGAAAAAAATCTGCGAAAAAAACACACTCAGAATTGCCGATGTCAGCACCGGGATTCGAACCTCTAATCTCCGGACTTGCTGCAGCTCACGGTGCATGATTTAATGTTAACCATTTATAGGTTAGTGGTCTCTAAATTAACCACCTATTATAAGGACAATTAATATTATCAAAGATACAGATGGATGAATCTTTTAGCCATGAATCAACAAATTGTGTTTTGAATGTGTTAATATTTCTGAAAACTAAATATGTTTTCATCTCTTTGGACTTAAGTGCTTGATAATTAAAATATTTAAAATTGAAAAAAAAATACAGAATAAATATGATAGTAAAAATGTAAATTAGAAACAAATATACTAATAAAAATAAAAATAAATATGCTTATAATAAATTTACCTTACACGTTTCTCAATTTTCTGCTCTACTTTCCTGGTTAAAAGTAGAACAACAAAGAAATCAGCACATATGTACACTCATCTACCGACTTCTCAATGAAAGTAGGAAAAGAAAAGAAATACAACAAGATTGTTAGAGATTACCCAGCCCGTAAAAGAACAAATAAAAATGGAGAAAGGTTAATTGCTTTTTGTAACCAATTCAATCTCAAACTTATGTCTACATATTTCAAAGCTCTCCCTAAGAAAAAAGAAGACGTGGATCTCCCCAAATCCTCTATTAGGCGAATTTCAAATTGATCACGTTGCAATTACAACTGGAAACAGTCGCGAGATTCTGAATGTCAAAGTACGAAAAAGTTGTAATATTGACACAGACCATTTCTTGTCGGAAATCAAAGTAAAATTTCAACCGAATCGACAACGACGCATATGTCAAAGGAAAACTAGGATTGATACAGAAATTCTCCAACAAAACAAAAATATGTATCAGGAAAATCTTTCCAAGTTACAGATGAACAATTGGAAAGAAATGAAAGAATCGTTAACAAGAGCAGCTGAAAACTTAGGGCAACGGAAACGAAAAAGGAAACACAGATGGTGGAACAAAAGATGCGATGATGCTCTTGATATGAGACTCAAGGCGTGGAAGAGATGGCACTCCAACCGCACAGAACAACATTGGAATGTCTTCAAGCAACAAAGGAAAGAAACTGCCAAGATCGTCAGAGGAGAAAAGAGACTGTATGACAGAAGCCGGTTGGAAAATATAGAAGAAGATTTTAAGAAAAATAATACCCGGGAATTTTATAAGATATTTAGGGATGAATTACAACAATATCAAACCTCCAAGTCTTTGCTTTAAAAGAAAGGACGGTACATTGGCCGTTAGTAACAAGGAGAATTGTTACATTTTGGCTAATTATTTTGAAACACTTCTAAACTGTGAGGAGCCAAGAGAAAGGCTGGATTTCGAGCAGCCAATGAGTATAAATCCACCGTCCAACCCACCGAGCTTCTTAGAAATCAAAAACATCATCAAGGATCTCAAAAACAATAAAGCACCATGGGAAGATGGCATAGTAGCTGAAATGTTGAAAATTGGAGGAGATACGGCTGTAGAGAACTTACATCGCCTCATTTGTGGTATCTGGGAAAATGAAATTATCCCAGATGACTGGAAAAGCGCCCTAATACATCCACTCCATAAGAAAGGTGACCGAACTGATCCAAACAACTACAGAGGAATTTCCTTGCTAGCGATATCGTACAAAGTACTATCTAAGGCGCTATTACACATAGTTGAAGTTCAGGTAGACCATCAAATAGGCGAATATCAAGGAGGCTTTAGAAAGGGCAGATCTTGTGTGGAGCAGATCTTTAGTTTGAAAAGCATCTTGAGGGTAAGAGCTTTACGAAGTAGAAATACGATAGTTGCGTTTGTTGACTTCAAAAAAGCCTACGACTCCATAGACCGGAAACCCCTATTCAATGATTTGGAAGAATTTGGAATTGATAGCAAAACAAGGGCAATTATAATTCAAACATTAACAGAAACTGATTCCGAAATTAAATTTCAGGGGGAAATCTCGGAGCCCTTTAAAATTCGGACAGGAGTCAGACAAGGAGATGGGCTTTTACCGATTCTGTTTTACGTTGTCCTGGAAAAAATAATGAGAACATGGAGGAATGCCATGAGAGAAGAAGGGATAGAACGAATATGTTTAGGTACAAAGAAGCAAGGTGTGAAGGTTGATTGCTTAGCGTTTGCGGATGATATGGCATTGCTAGTTGAAGATAAAGAAGAAATTAAAATAATGCTTGAAAAATTACACGAAATTGCAGGTAAAACGGGACTCAGGATTTCGTATGAAACAAGATGTTCAGTAAAGAACATATAGCCTACTTTCTCCTAAATGCATGGGTATTGTTATAACTCTTTGTCCTTTTCAAGGAGTATGATTGAATGTTGGTTGTAGTAGCTTGTTGAAAAACAACGTGCTATAGGGATATTAAACATGAATATGAGGTGCCCTTTGCTAGTGCTACCTCTGTACCAAATTTCGTTCAATTCGGTTTCGCCGTGTTTGAATTGATATGGGGAATCGATTTGCACACATACTTGGCCACCATCTGCAAACTATTGGGCTGATGTTCTTGCAGTTTCGTCAGAATATGTTTCCCACATAAAGATATGGTGTTGCAAAATTTGGTAGAGACTAGATTATTAGGTTGGTCGTAATTACATTTTAGCTTTTAACATTTGGGTGGCCGCGATTACGTTTCCGTCAAGTTAGCGGTGATATAAAACATGACACTGAGGTGCCTCTTGCTAGTGCTACCTCTGTACCAAATTTCGTTCATTCGGTTCCACCGTGTTCGAATTAATAGGGGGAATCAATTTTGACATAAAGATGGCCGCCATCCGCAAAATATTAGGCTAATGACCTATTAGATTGGTCAAAGGATGCTCCCTACATAAAGGTATGTTGTTGCAAAGTTTGGTAGAGATCGAATGGTTATGTTAGTCGTAATTTGATTTAAGCTTTAAACATTTGTGTGGCCGCTATTACGTTTCTGTCAATATGGCGGCGATATTAATCATGACACTGAGATGCCCTTTACTAGTGCTATCTCTGTACCAAATTTCGTTCCATTCTGTTTCACCGTGTTTGAATTAATAGGGGGAATCGATTCTGACACAAAGATGGCCGCCATCCGCAAACTATTAGGCGAATGACCTATTAGATTGGTCAAAGGATGCTCCCTCCATAAAGGTATGTAGTTGCAAAATTTGGTTGAGATCGGATGATTAGGTTAATCGTAATTTGATTTAAGCTTTGAACATTCGTGTGGCCGCCATTACGTTTCAGTCAAGACGGCGGCGATATAAAACATGACACTGAGGTGCCCTTTGCTAGTGCTACCTCTGTACCAAATTTCGTTCCATTAGGTTCCTCCGTGTTCGAATTAATAGGGGGAATCAATTTTGACATAAATATGGCCGCCATCCGCAAACTATTAGGCTAATAACCTATTAGATTGGTCAAAGGATGCTCCCTCCAAAAAGGTATGTTGTTGCAAAGTTTGGTAGAGATCGGATGGTTATGTTAGTCGTAATTTAACTTAAGCTTTGAACATTTGTGTGGCCGCCATTACGTTTCTGTCAATATGGCGGCGATATAAAACATGACACTGAGATGCCCTTTGCTAGTGCTACCTCTGTACCAAATTTCGTTCCATTCGGTTTCACCGTGTTTGAATTAATAGGGGGAATTGATTTTCACACAAAGATGGCCGCCATTCGCAAACTATTAGGCTAATGACCTATTCATTTCGTCAAAGGATGCTTCCTCTATAAGGGTATGTTGTTGCAAAATTTGGTAGAGATCGGATGATTAGTTTAATCGTAATTTGATTTAAGCTTTGAACATTTGTGTGGCCGCCATTACGTTTCCGTCAAGATGGCGGCGATATAAAACATGACACTGAGGTGCCTTTTGTTAGTACTACCTCTGTACCAAATTTCGTTCCATTCGGTTGCACCGTGTTCGAATTAATAGGGGGATTCGATTTTCACACAAAGATGGCCGCCATCCGAAAACTATTACTCTGATGACCTATTAGTTTGGTCAAAGGATGCTCCCCCCATAAAGGTATGTTGTTGCAAAATTTGGTAGAGATCGGATGATTAGGTTAGTCGTAATTTGATTTAAGCTTTGAACATTTGTGAGGCCGCCATTACGTTTCCGTAAAGATGGCGGCGATATAAAACATGACACTGAGGTGTCCTTTGCTAGTGCTACCTTTGTACCAAATTTCGTTCAATTCGCATTCACCGTGTTCGAATTGATAGGGGGGGGGACAGACATTCAGAGTACACACACTCACACACACACAGACACACACACACACAGACACACACACAGACTCACACACACACATACACACACACAGACAGACACACTTTTTTCGCCCTGTGTTGATCTCATAAGTCTACTTTCATTTTTTGCAAAAATCGAAAGTAGGCTAAAAACAGAATACATGGAATACAAACATGATAACGTAAAGCACTTAGAAACAAAATATGGGAAGATCAAGAGGTCGGATAAGTTTAAATATCTTGGTGAATGGATCCAGCCTAATGGACTGGATAATGCAGCAAACAAAGGGAGGATCAGAAAGATGGAATTAGATTTTAAATTAGTACAGAATAGGTACAACAAAAGAACAATATCTTACGGAGCGAAGATAAGACACTATACCACGGTTGTCAAGCCTGAGGCATTGTATAGTTCAGAATGTTTGATACTGAACAAGAAAGGTGAATTAGAGGAACTGGAGAAGAAAGAAAGAAAGAAAAATCTTGAGGAAGATCTTACGACCCGAAAATAGAAATGATGATACATGGCGGAAGAGGCGAAACAAAGATCTTTACGGACAAGCAGAAAAAATCACAGATACCATACGGAAGAGAAGATTGAAGTTCTATGGACACCTTACGAGAATGAGCGATAGTCGACTAACGAAGAAGATCTTTAATTACATCACCAAGATAAAAGCGACTACAAAATGGGTAGATGAAATATGAAAGGATATGGAGGAAGTTGGGGTCAGTCCAAATGAGATCTGGAATAGAGAGGTGTTTCGAGGTAGGATTGACGCATTCAAGGGGTTCCAGGAAAAGCAAAGGAGAAGAGCCAATAACATCTGGTCGGAAGAAAGGAAGAGAATCCACAGTGAAAGGATGAAGAGTTTCTGGGAGCAGAAAAAAGGACTAATCAGCAAGTCAATTGTTTCCCGTAGTCCAATGTAGGCCAAAATCGAACAAAGAAGAAGAAACAAAATAATCATTCCAACAGCCTACCCACATGATTTCTCGATTTATGCACACAATGAAAATAAATAAGTGCATAAAAATTAAAATTATAATTATTTCATCATCCTACTGTAGTTTTAAGATAATAAATACAAATAACAATAAGAAAAATAAATATGGACATTAAAATGTAAAAGAAAACAAATAAAACAAAATTAAAATTAGTTAACCCACGAGGACTGGCGCAAGGGTCATTTTGACCCGAGTCTTAAATAATGCTCTATATCTTCGTTTTGGTCAACCCTTATTTCCTGTCGCTTACTGTACCTTACTTGCTAGCCTTGAACTTCATCCTTCAAAGGAAATATGTCCATAGCTTTTTGAACACTCAAGTTATTTGTACATTATTTACGGTCGGGTCGGATTTATCCATGGCGCCAGTCCTCGCATGACAATTATCGGATTATGTTAGTCGGGACAATCTGTAAAATATAACGGGGACAAATCAACCTATATTGGTGCACCATAATCACATAGCTCACGTTCCCGTTGATCTATGTTTGGGGTCTAGGGACAACTTGGTCTTCAGCTCCCTTTTTTTCAAAAACATTGAGATGACTACCTTGCCGCCAATATGAAGGCCAATCATAGTGTTACGAAATTATTGTCATATTTCTGCATAATAAATTTGAAAATATAAACAAGTAGTTCCGTGAAGAACTATACTGCCTAATTTCATAAATCCTATTTATGTTAATTGCTTCTATCAACATATACAATTTCAGTTTAATTGCTGTAATAGATTCGTAGATATTGAGAACCGTCTAAATATTTCGGATGATCGCCATGTTGGTTTTTTATATATGTAGGACTTAGAGTTATGTACTGTTTCATGAAGGTTATTGTGTAGTGTAGTATTCAAACTTCAATCGCATGATTAGGACACAAGATATGAAGATCAGATTTTAATATTTCGCATTTTATTGTGGTTATGAAAGCAATTGAAATAAATTAGATGCCAGTGGCTTAAAATTTGTATAAGCATTTACCTAACCAAGTTTTACAGCGCTCTAATTGCTGAATCGTGAGAAACGTTCATTTCAATACTTATATTTTGCGTCACCGCCATGTTGGATTTGTGCTCACCAGGTAATTGAAAGTCCCACAGGTGAATAGCCTCTATCAACATACAAAATTTCAGTTTGTTTGTTATCGTAGATAACTTAAGTAGTGAACCCATGTGCCATAGGGTCCAAGGAGGTCGAATCCTTGTATTTGGGGAAGAAATGAAAGAAACGTACAGTTTCTAATGTAACATAGAGAAAGATCAAGCCAGGATTCTAGCCTAACATTGTGCAAGCAGCGCGAGCCAGGTGTTCGAGAGATGAGATCACCCCTCTTGACATTCAGAAGGAGCTGGTCATGAGTATTAATAACCGAGTGGAAAATTCCGACTGTTAGACAAGGAAGCCTGACTCGGAAATCGAGCTGAGCTTGCTTGAAAACGACAACACCGCCTATGCGCCAGAAGAGGAATAATTAAATTTAACCCGTTTACGAGTATAAAATAAGTAAACAATTACAGTACGGTGAATCATTTCGAATTAGAGATGTTTGTGTAAAGAAAAACCCTTAAATAATTGCACAGGAGAAAACTACAAACGCAAGTAGACGTCATAGGGGATTTACCAAGGCCTGTGGAGAGGGGAGAATGCAAATGAACAGCAACACCCACACAGTTGAGGACGAGAAATTAATTAATATCTCCGAATTGCACGATCGATTCTTATGCGCAATGAGATTATGTAACATTGAGAGGACGAGCTTTTAGAAGGTATAATTTTTATAATGGTGCAACCATTATTTTAAAAGTTGGGCACGGAAAGGGCTAGAGTCTTATCTTTTTGTAGCGAAAGAGTATAAAGCTCCTGGCATCACCAAGCCAAGCATGCAGTTTCAAACAGTCCAGGGGACGTGACTCTGGAGCATCAGTACAAGCAGTTCCAAACAGCCCGAGGGGGCGTTGCTACGCATCAGTATTCAGACAGCCGTGTGGGGTGTTACTCTGTTTCACACCGAAGACAGTTTACCAGTACTCCTTGAGGGGAGAAACGCTGTATTACACCGCAGAATTAATATCTGATAGCCATAGGCGTCGCAGTATTAACAACTTGCGTGCCTCCATAAGGAGTTGTAAAGAAGAAACATTAAAGTATCGCCGTGTTGAAAAATTAGGAAAATCCTAGTTACAGGATTTAGGTCCGACAGTACACAAGTTTACAGTGAAAAGTTCGTAAAATATAGTCAGAGCTGGCTGCGAACGTTGGATTTAAGGCGATAGGTCTTTAAATAAACGACCGAAAAAATCATAACGTACGGAAGTACCGTAATAGAAAGATAAACAGTTATCTAATTTAAAGAACCCAAATAGGGAAAAACAGAGTAAGGTTCGCAACGTATTTCAGAAAAGTAGGAGTGCGAGAACCGAATAAACAAAGAAGAACGGAGACTATAGATATTATCTCCAGAAAGCAGACGAACTATTCTAAAGCACTAGACTCGAGAAGTACTAGCTGCTATAAAATAAATCCATCGATCATCGATAGGTTATCGAGGGGACCTCGATCCGAAAAGACTTTCACTAAGATCGATAAACTAGATCTAAAAAGGAAGCCGTTCAAGCTAGAGAAATAGCCGGTCATCCAGAATAGGATTTGAAGAATTAGGATTCCAGGGAAAAGTAGATGATTCGAGACTTTCGTATTCTGCAGGATAGGAAGCCGACATTGAATAAATTTCACCCTTGGAAACGGGAGATTAAGAGGTCACGTGTGATAGGCTATGAAAATACGGCCTAGTGATCAAAAGTTGTGAAGTGTAAATCTATCAAGATTGTGTGTTAAAATAATATTTTTTAGTGTTTATTGTGTGTTCTAAATGTTGTATTAAAGTGTATTAAAAATGTTGTCAATGTTAAGTGTATTGAATATGTGTCAAGAAGTGTTTGTACATGAGATGAATTTCTACAATATGGAGTAAGTTTCAAAGTGGGCCAAAATGAAACACCGCACAAGGATAAAGGTTATGAGACGACCTTAAAAACATGTGAGTAATGAATTTCATTATATTTTGGTGTCAGGAAATGATTGTGTACAAATCCACCGGAGTTTTTGAGTAAAAGGGATGTGTTTAAATAAATAAATACTGAATAAACAAGAACGCGGTCTGAACAATAATAGAAATGTGAGAAATTATAAATAATTATGTAAAAGAATAAATCCAGTAGATGAAATATATGAATAAAATGTCAGTGTATTTGACGAATGTCATAAGAGCAAGCGAAATATTAATAATTATCATGAAAGATATTTAAAAAAAAAGTAAATTTGAGTTATTTGAAAGAAATAGCTTTTGAGCTTTTTGTAAAGAATGAAGATATGAAATGAATAATAATAATAATAACCAAGTAAGGAAATATTAAATAAAGATCAAATTAATTGATGTGAACATAAGAGCGTTAGAGCTTTAATAAAAAGTATAGACATGATGTTCAAATGCATGTTCTTAAAGATAGAGAAAGTTATTTGTCAAAGGAAAAGAATAATATAAAATTTGAGATATGTATCATTTGTTAATATGATATTATCAGTTCTTTGGATGACGCTAGGCTTAAAATAAAGTATAGCGCAAAAGGAGCGCAATTAAAATAAAATGTCACGCTGGGAACGCGTAAAAGTTAATGTACTTGGTAAATTACTTATGAGAGGTAGTTGATTGTAGCGAATTGAGAATTGGTATAAGTCCTCTATTTGTGACGTAGTATCACGAGGCCATTGTGTATGTTGTATTGAAAGGGAGCAAAAGTATGGTATTGAGCGTAGGTCTTATAAGCTATAGGCTGACCCTAAATCGCATTTTGTATAGTCCTCTATATGGGAATGGTTCCCGAGGCATGTGAAGAGATTCGAACTCAGAATCTTCTTATTGTGAAAGCCCCTTTATTATTTCGTCGTAGAATGTGTATTACTCTTTCCCAATCAATGAGGACCTTTCATAATTAATAAATGCCAAGATTACGAATGTGGTTTATGAGCCCAATAATATTGTTGAATGTACACGAGGAGTAGAATGCCAGGTCTCCCCAAAGAATTGAGAATGAACGAAAAGCTGTCTGTAAAAGCATTAAAGAGAGCTCTATCTTAGGCTAGACGGGAGGGTTCCCGCATAGTCATAAATAACGCTCGAGTAGCACGGTCAGACCCTCGGAGCAGGAGGGGTGTCTGAAGGCCGTCTTGTAAGGAGTAATGAATACACCAGGAGTGTTTAAAGTTGTTAACGACCCGGGCGTTGAACCGAGGTCCTTGTAGATTGATATTTCCGCTTGCCTGTTCAGATCGTAGTTTTTTTTAATGTAATAATGGTCTTATAAGACATATGAGATAAATAACAATCCCTATTGTAATGTTGTACGGAAGTAGGATTCCATGAGTTAATTGAAGGCAACTAGGTTTCGGGAGTGACCATAGTTTTTTGACTGTGTCAAGTATCTTCATACTCTGGAGTACACAAGTAATTTCCTGATTACCTTGATGTATTTGTAAAACTAGAGAGAGATGATAACAACTGAAAACATGTGAAAATGCCCAAATATTGAGTTAGATAATTAACATGTAATTTTAAATGTAATTATACATTTGTTTTGTTGATTAAGAAAATATAAAAAGTAGTATTGGAGGTGTACAAAGAATGACACCATTATTATAGAAAGCATTGAGCCAAAGAGCTCGGAGTTATATGAAACTTACAGTTGATGCTTTATGGAAGTAAAAATAATTAGGAATTGTTGGTTTATATGGAAACCATATGTTTTAATACAATATTTGTTTTATTCTTATGTTATTCCTTGTTCATTTGGAACAAGTAGATGTTTATGGGTCAGTAATTTAATTGTTTAATTGTTTGTAGCGCCATAATTTTGATTAATTAAATGTGTTAAAATAGGAGTTGATTTTGTTGTTATTTTGCAAGTGTATCCTCTAATTAATCCAAAATATGTGAGTCACAGAGTGGGTGAACTTACCGCTGCCCCGAAAATCCCGAATTGAGCTACGCTGATATACTGTGATTTACATATTTCTTGCTAAAAGGGCACAGTAGATAGTGATAAAAGTCTAAATATATCGGTTGGTTGCCATGTTGGATTTTTATATATGTAGGCCATAGAGTTATGTACTGTTAGATGACGATTTCTGCGTAGGTTCATTATCCAAACGTTCACATCGATCGCATGATTAATACACAATAAATAAAAACTTAATTTTAAAAATACGCACAGCCACCATCTTGAGGTCATGTGAACAATTAAACTATATTTGATGCCAGTGCATTACAATGTGTATTAACATTTACTGTAAAATATTTCTCTGCCCTCAGATGGTTAAATCGCGAGAAAAGTATATTAAAATGTTTCACCTTCGCTTGGCCGCCATGTTCGTTTTGTATTTTACAGGTTTTAAAAAGTTTCATAGATGAACTTCTAGTAGTACTTTTCCACCGTACAAAATATGAAGGTGATATCATTAATAGTTTCGGAGATATAGAATGCCGGTGAGATAATTCTCACAGCAGCCATCTTGAGGTTATATAGACAATTGAACTAAATTAGATGGCAGTGCATTACAATGTGCTTAAACATTTGCTGTACCAAGTTTCATTGCGTTTGGATGGTTAAATCACGAGAAAAGTCTATTTAAAAGTTTCAAATTCGCTTGTCCGCCATGTTCGTTTTGTAGTCAACAGGTTTTTGAAAATCTCATAGGTGAACTTCTAGTAGTGCCCTTTATCACCATTCAAAATTTCTGGGTGATATCAGTGATAGAATTGGAGATATAGAATGCCGGTGAAATATTTCGCACAGCCGCCATGTTGGATTGGTAAGACGTAATAAAATTTGAAGGGCACGGTTGGGGTCGGCTAAAATAGTACTATGACCTTACCGAGTCTCATTGAAATCGCTCCAGCCATTTAGAAGTTATTAGGGACACACACACACGCACACGCACACACACACGGACAAAAGGTGATCTCATAAGCCTATTTTTTCATAAAATGAAAATAGGCTAATAAACCTAATTTCTTATTGGGAATAGTTCATAAGAAGGCTCCAGGTGTAGAATAACTTCTTTAAAATACGCATGACTACGACAAAAATGGAGGGACACACTATGGGTCAAAATGACCCGGCGCCAGTCCTCGTGTTATATTTCTTCACGCCAGTTCTCAAGGGTTAAAATATTTGAAATTAGTTTAAATACATACAAATAATATACCAGTAAGAATATCCTGCACCATAAAGGGTTAAACAAAGCGGGAGGGGGGGGGGGGGGTAAATGTGAATGTTATTTGACATTGAAAAGCTTTGTGTGTTAATTTTATAATAAATACCCAGGTTCATAGTGCTATTGGCATTAGGGGTGAGTATCGATTAACAAAAGTGAAGTCCAAATTAAGACTTTTCATACCGTGTAATTAATCTTCACTCATTCATCTACTGGCGTTGTGGCTGATGAAGGACGAAGAAAGAAGACGAGAGAGGGAAAGAAAAAAGCACACCACTATTTTTCAGACATGAAAATGGAGGAGGAGTTATAAAAAAAAGCACGGAACTACGGAAGGTAATTAGGCTGATGGCTGGAGAGGTGTACCTAATTTGCACGCCACATAGATTCCATACACAAGATTATATATTTTTCCGCCTGCTAAGGTTTACAGCCAGTATTCTCGTTACCTCAACAAGCTAATTGTGTCGCCTTGATGAAGTGGAGGGTTTTAGAATTTCCATCGAGGAGATTTCAAGAGTTTTAATCTCTGGCTTGTTGAAGTGCTCGGAAAAGCGATGTACGACGAATAAATGATGCCGTTCTCTACCGAGTCGGAAGACTTAAATATTCTCCATTTAGAAGTTATTCTTAATGATCTCAATTACTCCGAAAAAATCTGCTAGCAGAATGTGTGTTGCTATTGTAATTAATTCGTTTTAGAGACTTGGGACAACTTGATTATCAGTCCCGTGCACTTGAGTGTGTGTTCAAATTGTCTGATAACCTGTTTCTTTCTTCTTTTTTTCAGTGGTGATGCAGGGGCGACTGTACCTTACGTACTGAAGAGCTGCAGCACATTGTTTTATTAGAAAATAAATTACTGCAACTTATCATCCATAATTTTCAATCTTTACGTTGAACAAGCAATGACGGAAATTGGAGAAGAATTTAAAGTGGGGGTGAAGATTCAAGGAGAAATAATTTCAACTCTGAGATTTGCTGATGACATATTCACCTTGGCCGACACGCCTGAGGATTTGACGAGTTTTTGAATGGTATGGACTCCGTCTTGAGGAAAAAATTCATGATGAAAATTAATAAATGTAAAACAAAAATATTGGACATCAAATAGGCAGGTGAAAAGCTAAAGGAAGTAGTAGACTTTTTTACTTAGGAAGCAAAATAACCAGTGATGGACGAAGCAAAGAGGATATAAAAAGTACGTTTTCTCAGGCAAGGATATCATTTCTTCAGAAAAGGAATCTGTTGACATCGAATATAGATAAAGGTATTTGAAAGTAATTTTTGGAAGCCATTTTCTGGAGCGTGGCACTATATGGAAGTGGAACTTGGACTATTGGTGCAGCAGAAAAGAGGAGAATTAAAGCGTTTGAAATGTGGTGTTACAGGAGAATGATGAAAATTAGAAGGGTATATAGGGTTACGAATGAAAAGGTATTAAGACGAATGGGAGAGGAGAGAAGGGGGCTGCGTGGGGTAGTCGGTAGAGGCGCTAAGCTTCTAACTGAAAGGGAGTGGGTTCGATCCCCACCTAGGTAGTGGATTTTAGAAACAAAACTACCACTTTCGGAAACGCAAATAGCCCTGGGATTCACACAGCCTACACCAGAAATGAGTACCAGGATAATTCCTGGGAGCAAAGACGGCCGGGCGTGGAGCTGACAACTCCATCGCATCTAGTGCCGATATCACAAAAAGTGGATGCCTCTACCTTCCACTACTCCCTGGGGTCCATGGCCTGCACGGAGTTGGCTTTGCTTTGCTTTGGGAGAGGAGTGATATTTCTGGCGACTGCTTATGAAGAGACGAGATAGATTGGCAGGACACATACTAAGACACCCAGGAATTGCAAGCTTCTTTATGGAAGGAAGGGTCGAGGACAAGAACTGTGGGGATAGAACAAGGTTAGAATATGTTAAACAGATTGCCTCGGATGTAGGATGTGGTAACTATGTAGAGATGAAACGAATAGTTCAGGACAGGGAGGCATGGAGGGCTGCATCAAACCAGTCAAAAGACTGAAGACTCAAACAAAGAAATTACTAAAATAATATTATCTATAATCAAATACAGTGCATTAAAGAGGACGTCAGCCAAAAATAGGACGTATTTCAACTGCCCTCACAACGATGTATCTAGTCGTGCGCTACACATCGCGTCCGGCACTGGCTGTGCAGATCGCAGCTCAGCGAGAATTTCTTAGTTTAAAGTCAGCAAACATGAACTCTGCCTTTTGCGCATGCTTCTGGAACTGCAGCCAATACCAGGGCCAAGACATTACAGCAATATACTTCGTTCAAACACAGAGAGGCAGCACTATTCGCATGATATATGAACGTGCCAGGTGGAATCAGCAGTAGCGCCAACATAAGGACATGATACCGTGATTTTCCTTAATTACTAAGTGTCTAGTTTTTTAATTTCACTATAACAAAATAACATTACGGCGCTGCTGGTTCCATTTTATTGCATTCGGTAACACTGATTATTTCTGATTTTGTGCGCTCACCCCAAATGATTCTGAGTGTGTGAATACGAGTATTTTGTCATTTCAGATGTTATTGTGTGTTTTATTAATTTTGTATGTATATGTTGAGTTTAGTTAGTTACTTAGTTATTTAGTGTTATTTAGTCTATTATTGTTTAAGGGGCGGAACAGCGAAGGCATCTGCCCATAGTGTTTTGAGTTTGTTGGTGTGTTTGCGCAGTCGGCCAATGAAAAGCTCAGTTCAGTGTCTCATGAGTATTTATGAGTAAGTGTTTTTATATGTTTCTAAATATTTTTATATTTTGGAGGGGTTATGGGTTATAGCATCCAATATTTTTTTTGTATTAGCCGCCACTGGTTGAATGTAATACAGGATAGGGGAAAAGTCCCTTTACATGTTATAGGGGATGTATCATAAGTATTGTCGTTTTTAGCCTATTTTCATTTTATGAGAAAATAGGCTGATGAGATCACATATTGTCCGTGTGTGTGCGCGCGTGTGTGATGGTGTGTGTGTGTGTGTGTCCCCTAATAACTTCTAAACGGCTGGAGCTATTTCAATGAAACTCGGTAAGATCATAGCACCATTCTGGCCGACCCGATTGGGCACTTCAAATTTTATTGACTCTCACCAATCCAACACGGCGGCTGTACGAAATATTTCACCAGCATTCAGTATCTCCGAAACTATTACCGATATCACCCTGAAATGGTGTACGGTGATAAAGGGCACTACTAGAAGTTCACCTATTAGACCTTCAAAAACCTGGTATCTACAAAATCAACATGGCGGCCAAGCGAATTTGAGACATTTAAATAGACTTTTTTCGTGATTTAACCATCCAAACGTAATGAAACTTGGTACAGCAAATGTCTATAAAGATTTTAATGCACTGGCATCTAATTTAGTTCAATTGTTTACATAACCTCACAATGGCGGCTGTGCGAAATATATCGCCAGCATTCTATATCGCCGACACTATTACAGATATAACCCTGAAATTTTGTACGGTGATAAAGGCCACTGGTACAAGTTTATCTATATAACTTTCATAACCCTCTAAAGTACAAAACAAACATGGCGGCCGAGCGAAGTTGAAATATTTTGATAGACTTTTCTCGTGATTTAACTCTCTGACCGCAGTGAAATGTGGTACAGTAAATGATTATACATATCGTAATGCACTGGCATCTAATTTAGTTCAATTGTTCACATAACCTCAGGATGGCGGTTGTGCAAAATTTTAAAATTAAGTTTTCATTTCTTGTGTCGTAATCATGCGATCGAAGTGAAAGTTTGAATAATGAACCTACACAATAATTTTCCTTTAATGGTATAAAACTCTATGGCTTATACATAGGCCCATAACAATCCAAAATGGCGAGCATCCGAAATATTTAGACGGTTCTCAATATCTACGAATCTTTTACAGCAATTAAACTGAATGTTTTATGTTCATAGAGGCTATGAACATAAGTTCACCTATAGGACTTTCAGTAACCTGGTGAGCACAAATCCAACATGGCGGCGACGCGAAATATACATATTTAAATGGACGTTTCTCGCGATTTAACCTTCCGAGTGCTGTGAAACTTTGCACGTTAGATGCTTTTACAAATATTAATCCACTGGCATCTCATTTATTTCAATTGTTTTCATAACCACAAAATGGCAGCTGTGCGAAATGTTAAAATCTCGTTTTTACTTCTTGTGCTCTAATCATGCGATTGAAGTTTGAATATCACAATAATCTTCACGTAATAGTACATAAATAAAAATCCAACCTGCGAACGATCTGAAATATGTAGACGATTCTCAATATCAACGAGTCTATCCCAACCTTCAAACTGAAATTTTGTATGTTGATAGAGGCAATTAACATGAGTAGGATATATGAAAATAGGCTGTGTAGTTCTCAACGGAACTACTTGTTTTTTAAGAAAAGACAAGAAATGAAACTATCCTTCAAAGTAGAGACTATCTGATTGTATGATCTTGAGCCATCTTTTCGCGAGGTTTCAATTCCCGCGACGGTACCAGTCTCCGGGTTTTGATGAGAAGGATTCGGCGAGACCCACTTCCACAGCTTCAATGTTTTCGAAATTTTTTCCACGCAAGAAATGGTTCATGGATCGGAAAAGATGGTAATCTGAAGGCGAAAGATCAGGGCTGTACACTGGATGTAGTGGCAGTTCGAATCCTGCCAATTCCTGAATTGGACTTTACGTCAGATAATGTAAGATAGAATTTCACTATGTGATGAATTTAATGAATTTAATGAATCATGAAATCACGCATCAGACAGTGCAACTATCTCTTTTTACATCATATGCTGGCTTCTCATGAAGTGACTAGGATTTTCATGAAATGACGGATTTCACTATCTGACTACGATATCGCCAAGGCTTCTTGAAGAGCATGAGTTGGCCCAAGTGACGAAATCTTTAGTCACTGTTTTAGGTAGATTTCATTAGAAAGCCTATTGCAATGGGTACCATGTTTCGACTTCCGGAAAATTTCGACATATCTTCGCGTTTCACATCCCCCAGACCCCAAAACCACCGTCAGTTCAAAAGTTTATATATAATTTATGTATATATATATATATATATATATATATATATATATCAGTTTCTTGTGGACACGATAACTGCCGTAATTTTGCACCAATCACTTTGAATTTTTTACATAATATGTATCCATATAAAATCTCGGTCGAGTTCGTTAATGGGCAAAATCGGTCGAAGGGGGTGAAAATGGGGGGGCTTTTTTCGAAAAATTGAAATTTCGCAATAACTCTCTTAATACGCGAAATATCGGATCCATTCAAAGTTCATAATATGTGTCGGATAAGTGCCAACAATTTATGTCAAATAAGTTTTTTGATAGCACAAACCATTGACCAAAGGGGTGGAAAAAAGTGGGTTTTTCGGGAAACATTAATCATATCTCTCTTAATAGGCACAATATCAAAACCGTACAAAATGGACAATATTCCCCTAATAATTACCTAAAACTTTTGTCTGAAAGAATTTTTGATATGACCCACCATTACGCCACGGGGTGAGCAAAATGATTTAAATTATAAGAAAATTCCAAGTGCCAAGAGTGGTTGCCATGACAACTTTACTTTTAATTGATAAGGGATGAGCCATCAGCAGTTGCTATGACAACGCCACTGCACGAGATCACATTCTGTTTTCATATGTCTGTGGGAAGCGACTTCGGTATCGGAACTGGTAGCATGCTGAACTTCAATGCCCAAGGTCGCGGGTTCAAACCCGGCTGAAGTCGTCGGATTTACTAAGAGCGCCAAAAAACCCTGAGTATGCTTTCCTTTGGAGGGGAAGTTCCAACGTTCGTTGCGAGTTGATGGTTCCGGTGGCATCTAGTAGCCAAGTTCACAGCTAGGTGTCGTTGATGGAAGTATTTTAAATTATGTAGCCTATTTTAGGTAGATTACATCAGAAAGCTAACTATTGCAATGGGTGCCATGTTTCGACTTCCGGAAAATTTCGACATATCTTCGCGTTTCACATCCCCCAGACCCCAAACCACCGTCAGTTCAAAAGTTTATATATATGTGTGTGTATATATATGCATATATATCAGTTTCTTGTGGACACGATAACTGCCGTAATTTTTCACCAATCACTTTAATGTTTTACAAAATATGTAACCCCTTAAAATATCGGTCGAGTTCGTTAATGGGCAAAATCGGTTAAAGGGGGTGAAAATGGGGGGGGGGCTCTTTTTTCGAAAAAGTGAAATGTCGCTATAACTCTCTTAATACGTGAAATATCGAATCAATTCAAAGTTCATAATATTTGTCGGATAAGTGCCAAAAAGTTATGTCAAATAGGTTTTTTGATAGCACCAACCATTGACCAAAGGGGTGGAAAAAAGTTTTTTTTTTCGGGAAACATTAATCATATCTCTCTTAATAGGCACAATATCAAACCCGTACAAAATGGAAAATATTCCCCTAATAATTACCTAAAACTTTGTCTGAAAGAATTTTTGATCTGACCTACCATTACGCCAAGGGATGCGAAAAATGATTTCGGAATTAAAGAACATGCCAAGTGCCATCAGAGGTTACCGTGACAACGCTTCTAAATTGATGAGGGATGAGCTATCAGAGGTTGCCAAGACAACGCCATTGCACGAGATCACATTCATTTTTCCATATGACTGTGGGAAGCGGCTAACTGGTAGCATGCTGAACTTATATGCCCAAGGTCGCTGGTTCAAAGCCGGCCAAAGTCGTCGGATTTTCTAAGAGCGCTAAAAATCCCTCAGCATGCTTTCCTTTGGAGGAGATGTTCCAACATTCGCTGCAAGTTGCTGGTTGCGGTGGCATCTAGTAGCCAAGTTCACAGCTAGGTGTCATTCACGTTAGTATATGGTACAAAATTAGGAACTACTACTTAAAATTGACCGTCTGCAGACCTTACCTGAATTACAGACTAACACAGTCATCACAATTAACACCGTTTATCAGATTCTACACACCCGGGGTTACATGACCACGTTGTCGCAGCCCCTAAACTGAGGAACCAACAAAAATCTCTGCGGGAGATCAAATTTTGCGAGAAGAAGTAACAGACTGTCAGATAGTTACACATCAGTTCCAAACCTTGCATAAGGACAGTGTGATCACAAGTATAAAAATGAACCCCGAATGACAAGAAGGTTACCATCCCCATAAGACAATAAAATGATAAAAATATGCATACAAAAACGAAAAAAGAAGTTTATTTTTAACCTCTAAATGTAAAATACTTTCTTGCAATCAATGAGGTCTGATCCTCCTACGAAAACCTGCATGTTTTGCCTACTATAGCCAATCCCCTAGTTTGCCCGGTGAAATCTACCTCCGCCTTCCGGCGTGCCGAGAGGATTTTTTTTTTAAAACAAACGGAGACAATAATTTTATTATATTCGCTTTGGATAAACTGATCACGTACTTCCCATAATTAAAGCTAAGATATGATACTGCCTGCAACTTGAACGTGTCATTAAGGGGATACAGAATCCAATATTTGTTGAAATATTTCAATTGTTTAAATTTTGAATTTGGAATCTGTTTCCATTTCACTTTCCATCAGTGTTTATATTTTGAAAATATTCAAACAGGAAGTATTTTAATGAATTAATTTGTAATAGCATACATAGCCTTTATGCATTAGTTTTGTAACTAAAAATGTTATTTCCCGTAAATTACTTTTCTTAATACTTAAGGAACATTTTCTCAGTTTGTGTTGAATGTAGGAATTTGAAATTTTCAGGATACATTTAAAATATTAGAATATATGTGCAGAAATGGAATTTTGGTGGTAGATATATTTTTTGTTTATGATCATAATATCCAAGGAGAAAATGCTGAAAGTTTTGGCCATTTTTAAAATGTTGAAAAATAAGAAACGAATTACGTAGATTGTTTGAACTGTCATTTTAGTAATGACCCAATACATGCATATACAAACTGTGAAAATTTCAAGTGGATACTGTGAAAAGATTCTGAGAAAATGTTCCTTATACTTAGCGTGTTTTAACATTGTAAATATGGGACGTTCCGGGTCCCCTTAAGTGCTCCCTTCGCAAGCGCTTGTGCAAGGTGAAGGATTACACTGAACTACCGGTATTCTGATGTTCTATTTTTATATTTCGAACTTTACAAAACTGAGAAAACACAATCCTACTCACAAACAGTTTTCCTCCACCAACTAATGTTGGTGGTGTTACTATTTCTGTGATACACTGAAGAGATGGGGGATGATCTTTGCTCACGTCCACAGGTATAACCTGACATTACCCTGCACGTGTCCCCTGGGCGGTGCTAAACGAGCAACAATATTACTGGAGCCAGATAATCCTTGTGATCTGGCATGTATCACATTGCCAAAATGGCCAAAAATCAAAGAAACGGACCTTTTCGTGACCATCTATACAGAAATCTGAGTTCAAACATTAGATTGAATCAACTGAACATCGAAGGCATTAGTTGAGCCAAATGCCATCTCTTACGTAAGATCTTGGAAGATAACAGTGTTGATGTACTAGCGGTTCAAGAACATCATGTTGAGAATGTAAACCAATTCTCCTCAATAGGTAAAATACCTGGTTTCGATCTCCTAGGTGCTACGTATGATGAGGTTTATGGTGTGGCAACATATGTACGGAGCAGTATAGGGTATGCATACCTTCTTTGCATAAATAACACTGAAAACACCCATGAAGATGTCGAGTATAGATTATTATGTAATAGTACATTATGCAACGAGCCTATAATGGCTATAATTAAGACACGAGTATTTTTATAAAACGAGCGTATGCGAGTTTTATAATTTCCATACGAGTGTCTTGATTACCATTATAGGCGAGTTGCATACGACTGTTTATGTTCGACGATAATTATAACTTTATTATATGTTTTAACAAAAATATTCATAAATATCTGTTGAGAGTCAGCCACTTGAATTTTGTGATCGAAGAGCGAGCGCTGGGTATATCTCTGTCTATCAAGATCTCTGAACGACCGACGCATGCGCTCTGTGTACTTGCAATGCCATATGCAGGCCATATGTTTACATCTGCCGACCCTCAGTAATATTGTCACCGGAGTCGTTTCAAGACAATGCGCTGTGTAGAAATTAGTGTTGGTGTTATTAAGGTACAGTGCTATTTCTTGTCTCATATTCGCCAGTTTATTTATGCGAACATATGGACGGTGCGTATTCCATGTCGGTAATTTATTATAGTTCGATGTTGTGTTTATGTCCGACATGTTGGATTTTGAGCGCATGCGCGAAGGTATCGTTACCTAATTGGTCAATGAACGAGCTCTGATTGGCTGGAGAAACTGTATCATAATGAAAAACAGTGTTATAATGACCATCATTACGATACAGTTTTCTGACACATAATAGTGAGGGTCGAACATAAAATGTGTATATGGACTATAATTGTATTTGTGCAATGTGATTCCAAACGCTATATATAGACTATATACTGAAGAGATAAGCTGCAAACTAGAATTGTAGACATTGGTCTTCGAGTATTGTGCGAAATGATGGTAAAATGCTAGAACTGTAAATACAATTAAGTAGTGTTTATCTACTAATACTGCATTGAATGATGCAAGGAGAGAAATAGAAGTAAAATTCATTTGTTTCTCCATGGTAATATGACATCCTAATGAAATACATCCGACTAATTGCAGGGTGCTATTCTCAAACAACTTGTCAAATAAGGTTCGGCAACCAACTGTCGTTACCTTTCGGCATTCGGAGTGGTTTGAGACAAGGAGATCCATTAGCGCCAAGAAAAAGTTAGTCGTGACACTGGTCGAATCAGAGAAATGGAGATGGTGGGAGCGGACACAGTCCTGGCGTTTGCTGACGATGTTGTGATTCTTGGCGATACATTGGAGCAAGTATGCACTGATACTTCCCGATTTCTTCACAATGCGAAGGATATTGGGCTGGAGGTTGTATCGCGCCGTCAAACTATTCTTCCTTCCATTCCATACTGTCCTGCAGTCAAAAATCTAGGTATGATAATAAATCACTCTCTTAACTGGTCTGAACATGTACAGAGTGTATGCAAGAAAATTTTCGCAACGCTCCACTCCCTCAAAAGAAAAAAAGATGTTTTACCATTTAAAATAAGAATCCTACTCATACAGACACTATAGTACTTCCTATTCTTGACTACTGAGACGTTATTCTTGTAGACGCAACCAAAACACTAACTTTGAAACTTCATCGAGCTCTCAACTCTTGTATACGATTTATCTACGATATGAGCTATGATAAACATATCACTCCCTATTATTGCGCTCTTTCGTGGCTGAAACCTGAACTACGTCGATCATATCACATTCTTGTCCAGATTTTCCGATTATTGTCTGACGATAGACCACTATACTTATCAAATAAATTCAAGTACTTGTCTTCTTTCCATGGTAATAATACACGCTCTGGTTCTTCCCTCTCCATTCCTATTCATCGCTCCTCTATATACAACAACTCTTTTCATGTGGCGGGGTCTAGGCTGTGGAATACCCTTCCAGCCAGTGTCAGTGGCACCACCTCACTATCTTAATTCAAGACCACCTGCTGGGGCTGCCTGCTGAACACTGCTGACCGACAACAAGTGTGACTGGTTGAGTGAATGAGAGTGTGAAAATCATTATCTATGTCAATTATTATTGTTTAATTTTGACAGCTATATAAATGTCATAATATGTTTATTGTATTGTATTAATGTGGTTTAGTGTAAGAGAGGGCCAAGAGCCCTAACTGCGCAACCAATAAAGGCAATAATAATTATTATTATTGACGGACATAGCCTACTTTTGAACGATTTCAATAATTCAGGTAGCTGGGATCCATACTAACTAATAGAAGCGAAGTGTCGAAAGAAGTGCGTCAGCGAATAATAAACGCTAATCGCATGTTCTATAGTCTGAATGACTTATATAAATCTCGTCTATTATCGCATAAGAATAATGACACAAGTACGGCCGGTACTTTTGTATGGTTGTGATACCTGGGCGACGTCAGCAACAACCGAAGAAATCATCTCTGCCTTCGAGAGGAAGGTACTTTGAAAGATTTATGGACCCGTTTTCAATGCCACGGAAGGTAAATGGGAACGAAGAACGAAGGATGGCCTGTATCAGCGGTTTGGAAAACCACAAATTGGCCGAGTACTAGGACAGAAGAGGTTACAGTGGTTTGACCACATCTTTCGAGCAAATGAATCCATCCAAAACCGAGTCCTCCATTCACAACCTGCTGGAAGACGCCCAAGGAAACGTTCCAGGACGCGATGGAAGGATCGAGTATTGACAATACTTCAGCAAGTGGAGCCGAATGCGGTGGAAGATGAAGCTAGAGACCGGCAGCGTTGGAATGCTATCTGCAGTTGATACCTCCTCCTTCGTGACTGATTCCTTTGTTACAACTTTTTCTCTTCTTTTTCTTTTTCTTTTGTTCTTCTGCTGTAGTCCTTAAAGGTCCATAAGTGCAATGAATGCTGCTGCTGCTGATGATGATGATGGTAATAAATTATGTACATACGTGAGTCGTCAAAATATAAATTACATAATTGCAGGCAAACACAATGTACAATATACAAAAGCCAACACTCATCGAATTTATCTGTCTGCACATTGTCTCAAATTCTACTACTTGTCTGCGAACCAATTCTTAATTTAAATTTTGTTCTAAATGTGAAAATGCTTGTGATGTTTCTAAAAGTTGAGGACAGCAAGTTTCGGAGGTAGGCTAGTATGCAAAGGGTCTTTTTCTTTCTGAAAACTCGTCTATAATATTGGCAATGCCTACATCCATTTTATTTCTAGTGTTGCTCGATTGTAGATCAGCTTTTTTTACAATAAGGCCTATAATTTTCCCATTTAAAATTTGCCTCCTAATATTCATAGAAGTATTAAATAAGTACAATAATGGGAATATCATTATTCAGAATTTTTGAAAACAGTCCCATGAAGATGTCAGAGTTTGTAAACCAAACATGACACAGATTGATCTCTTCTCTCTTATGTTTGTACTGCAACTTTTGAGTCAAGCAGATTTCAAAAGGGAGGAAAAACATTCAAATACATTTTGAGAAGATTGCATGGAGCAAGAATGTTTGAGATCTGCTAACAGGTCTACATAAAAAGATGGATAGGAAATGTTTCACTTATTACGAAAATGAAAGAACGCGTTTCTCAAACACAAATTACTAAATAACAAAAATTCACAGACCAAACGGAATGGTACGCGAGCGTCTTGTTTCACTGGGCAACGTCGCACGAGTTTCCTCGGCCGAGAGCATTGTTCCCGTCGCTATCTACGACACTTTCCTCCCACATAACCACCCGATTAAACATCAATCCATATCAAATCACCAATCACATTTAGATATAACGTAGTTTTTCGTTTAGCCTTGCATTCCTATGAGCTTTATAACAAGCTATATTTCGTACTGTGACGACCACCCAGGCCCGAGAAAAAGTTGGTTAACAAAAATAACAGCAACTATTTTCAGAATTGTAAGATCACATTAAAACTCCGTACACACGTTAACAATAAGTTCCTTCAAGACGTAATAAAGTTTCGTTATGATCTGATTAATACGTTTAATGTAATGATCATTCTAAGTGAGCGTTCCGTTAGACATGGTAAAAAAGTGACAGTCAGTCTGAAAGACTAGACTTTGAATCATTTTAAATGCCACAAATGCTGAAAAATGCTAGAAAGGCTGGAGGCTTCGCTCGAAGCCAAAGACTCTTGACATGTTAGAAAATTATCTGCATAATACTTATCTTGCTTATCTTGTTTCAAATTACTCGCGAACGGCAAGTGCAAACGAAGGGCAAAGCAAGGTTAAGCGCGCGGGGACTTGCCCCTTCCATCCAGTCTAAAAACACTTATAGTGGGCGATGTATTGAAGATAGAGATATGCTCTCGTGGACTTTTTTTGTAGAACATTTCATACTGACCAATTCTTACGCTCGTATTATATTGATATTTTTAACGGTTTGCCCAGCGTAAGCTTAAGAAGCGCACGGACGCCAAGTTTGTTTTCGACTTTTTCACTGAAATCGTTACTGCTTGGCTTCCTTTGATCATACATAAATTATTTCCTACAGAATCTTTCCTCGAGATATCCTTTACAGAATGGTGAAAACCGCATCAAAAACCATCCAGTGGTTCGCGAGATTACCCATGACATCCCAGAATCGTGGATTTTTGTCTTATACTAACGAAGTAGAGATTGTCGGGGTACACATGCACCAAGCTGTCTTTCTCGTCGGCCACGCCAAGCGTCACACACCTCAGTGCATCTTGGTATATTTCGTCCCGTCACCGTAACGTAACGCCAGACCCCAGCGTGACGACGAAGTCGACAAGATCATTTAAATTGATAAAACAAACCAGCATTTGTTTTGTTCAATCGGCTATACAATTTTAACGGATTACAATACAACTGTTTACCCTACACAGCTAAACGCAGAATATAATAAGGAAAGGATTGGCGTAGACTGTTTTAATGTAAGACTATGGGTAACGGCTGTATTGACGTCTAAACTCCAGTATCTATACATTTTTTCCCGACAGTAGAAACCTCCTGCCAGCCCCGTGGTATTGGGGTAGCGTGCCTGCCTCTCACCCGAAGGCCCCGGGTTCGATTCCAGGCTCTGCTGATCACGCGTCACCCCAATATCTGCAAGCCAAATGGCTGGGCAGTGGTCGCTTGGTAGGCCTAGGCCCTTCACGGGCTTTAGTGCCATGGGTTATAGTAGAAACCTCCTTGCCATAACTACAGTCCATGTGTGGACAGATATTTGAGTGAGCAGGTAACAAGCACCTTGCATGTGAACGAGCTGGGGTTCTAGCCCTGGGAGTGGTCACTTATTATGTATATATCGGGCCACTTAAATGTCAGTAACTAGGGGTTCGCGTGAGATTTAATGGCAATCATTTTAATAAAACATTATATCCCCTCACCTAGTCCTGCAATCCACAGTGCTAGGGCGAAGTTTCTCTCAGGGCTGAAAAGTACTGTAATGGAGCACTGTAGCAACATCAAACCGAATGCGTATAAAGGAAAAATCCCATATCGATGACCAAGTTCTAATACCAAGTTAATCTCCAAGGTTGAGAGAGGAAAGAAGGCCTTCTACGGCAGAGCTCCTGTCCCAATAATAAAAACAAGAAGTTCCGTGAAGAACTATACAGTCTACTTTTCATGCCAATGATTATTCTACAGAATATGAACCTATCTAGAATAATGACGAAATTAAGTTGCTAATATCGAAATTTCCAATTAGTTAGAAATACTGTATACCTGGCATAATGTATCCTAATAGAGCACTACAGTTGGAAGCCCTGATGACTGAATATATTCTTAGTTCCATCTCTTAAGGTACAAAATACAAAATTTGGTTGAAGTCCAATGAATAGCATGGACGTTACATGCAGTTAAACATTGGATCTAACAGCGCGCGTAAAATCATGTTGCCAACAATGTCATGCATGTATTGGTCAGAAATAATCTGAAATAATACGATCTATTGTTGTGCCAATTTTGAATGAAATCCATTAGTTAGTATAGAAGTTACATGCATTTTAAAATTGGACCTGTCAGCAGGCTTAGAATCATGTTGGCAGCACTGACGTATATTAGTTACTCCAAAGTAATCTAGAATGCCGGGTACTATACGTGTGCAAAGTTTAGAGCTATTGGCTTGCATTCTTTCTGATATAT
Source organism: Meconema thalassinum (assembly GCA_946902985.2). Classification (NCBI taxonomy): domain Eukaryota; kingdom Metazoa; phylum Arthropoda; class Insecta; order Orthoptera; family Tettigoniidae; genus Meconema; species Meconema thalassinum. Next base: position 862,796,535 of record OX336388.2, read on the forward strand.
TCATATTAGGGTAACAAAAATAGAGACAGCACATATTAACAGTTGGCATTCCTGGTTGCTCTTAAGAATATGCATAGTCATAGCTGTTATGGTACACATAGCACATACGAAATTTGGTTGAAATCCAAATGATAGTATGGAAGTTACATGTATTTAAAGTTGGACCTATCAGCAGGCTTAGAATCATGTTGGTAGCACTGACGTATATAAGTTACTCCAAATTAATATAGAATGCCAGGTACTATACGTGTGCATAGTTTAAAGCTGTCGGCTTGCATACTTTCTGATATATTGGTATTTGGATAAAATAAATTAGGAGCATTTATTAACAGTTGGCAGCCCTGGTAGGTTTTAAGAATACGCTCAGTCATATCTGGTTATGTACACATACAACATACGAAACTGGTTGAATTCGAATTGATAGTGTAGAAGTTATATGCATTTAAAAATTGGACCTATCAGGAGGCTTATAATCATTTTGGCAACACTGCCTCCTGGAAATTAAACTGAAATATTATGATCTGTACGTGTGCCAATTTTGAAATAGCTCCCATTCATACTTTCCATGATATCCAACATGGAGCTCAAATTTCAATTGCGATTTTTTAGCAGTTGGTAGCACTGATATCATTTTCAAATATGGCCGTGAGATATTCTGGTATAGATCTTTACTCCTACCAAATTTTGTTTCAATTGCTGCAGCCGTTTAGGAGTTGATAGGGGGGGGGGGGACACACACACAGCCAGACAGACAGAAGGACAGACAGACAGACAGACAGAAGGACAGACAGACAGACACACATTTGCCCGATCTCATAAGTCTACTTTTTCCTCATTTTTGCAAAATGTGAAAAGTAGGCTAACAAGTACAGGTAGTTCCGTGAAGAACTAAATAGCCTATGTTCATATATCCTACTTATATTAACTGCCACTATCAACATACAACATTTCTGTTTGATTGCTGTAATAAATTCGTAGATATTGAGAACCGTCTAAATATTTTGGCAGGTTGGCATGTTGGATATTTATATTTGTAAGCCATAGAGCAATGTACTATTTGATGACGATCATTGCGTTGGTTCATTATTCAAACGTTGACTTCGATCGCATGATTAGGACACAATAAACTAAAAATTAATTTTAAAATTCCGCACAGCCACCATCTTCAGGTTATGTAAAAAATTGAACTAAATTAGATGTCTGTGCATTGCAATTTGTATATTCATTTGCTGTAGCAAGTTTCACTGCGTTCGGATGGTTAAATCGTGAGAAAAGTCTATTTAAATGTTTCAAATTCGCTTGGCCGCCATGATCGTTTTGTAGTAAACAGGTTTTTGAAAGCCACATAGATAAACTTCTAGTAGTGCCCGTTATCACCGTACAAACACTCAGGCCGATATGAGTAATAGTTTCGGAGATATGGAATGCCGGTGAAATATTTCGCACAGCCGGCATGTTGCATTGGTGAGACGTAATACAATTTGAAGGGCACTGTCGGGGTCGGCCAAAATAGTACTATGACCTTACCGAGTTGCATTGAAATCGCTCCAGCCGTTTAAATGTTATTAGGGCGGACACACAAACAAGCACACACACATACTCACACACACACACACACACACACACGGACAAAAGGTGATCGTATAAGCCTATTTTTTCATAAAATGAAAATAGGCTAAAAATACCATATCGATGGCCTAGTTCTAATACCAAGTACGTCTCTTGGGTTGAGAGAGGAAATAAAGCCTTCTACAGCAGAGCTCCTGTCCCAGTAAGAAAATTATGTAAAATCTGATGAAATTGAAAGAAGCCACTCCCTCACAAGTAATGACGAATTCGAGGCAGGACCTATATTTCCTGTGATGAGATTCTCAATGTTTGGCTGCACGCATTATCACAGCATGTTGTTTTGAGTCTTCAGTCTTTTGACTGGTTCGATGCAGCACTCCATGCCTCCCTGTACTGAGATAATCGTTTGATCTTTACATAGTAACCACACCTTACATCCGAGGCATTCTGTTTAGCATAGGCCGTGGCCTTAATTCAGTAACCATCCAGGCTCTGCCAAGTAATTTAATTCTGTTCTGAGGACTGGAATGGGGTACACTCGGCATTGTGAGAATAGGCGAGTTCGATTCCCACCTAGGTCATCCTTAGAAGTGGTTTCCGTGGTTTCCCACTTCTACTCCAGGTGAATGCCGGGATGGTTCCTGAATTAAGGCCACGGCTGCCTCCTTCCCAATCCTCATATGAATTACAACTACACACATTAATACAGCCATCACAATAACACATGTTATCAGACCAATTTTATATGTTTATATATACACACACAAGTTCACGGGGCTACATGACCACGATATCGCAAAAGACCCACAATGAATCAACAACAAAATTCTAAACAATTTTTAAACTAAACCCTTTGATTTCTAAAAATTATAACATACTAATTCAGCGTTATATGACCGGCCCCGTGGTGTTGGGGTAGGAGATTGCCCCTCACCTTGAGGACCCGGGTTCGATTTCTGGCTCTGTCAGGGATTTTAGAAACGACATGCGGACTGGAACGGGGTGCACTCAGCCTCGTGAGGACAATTGAGTAGCTGTCTGACAGTGAGGGAGCGCCCCCGTCAGGAAAACCAAGACTAATGGCCGAGGGGACCCGACGCGCTGACCTCGCGTCACCCTAATATCTGCCGGCCAAATGGCTGGGCAGCTGTCGCTTGGTAGGCCTAGGCCCTTCATGTGCTGTAGTGCCAGGGGTTATTATTACTATTATTGTTATTATTATTATTATTATTATTATTATTATTATTAACTCAGCATTATGACAGACTTGGAATTGAAAACCAATCAGCACATCCTTTGAAAATCACTGTAATCTTGGACCAGTTCATTCAACCCTATTTGTGTAAATAATTTTATTGTGTTGACAGTAAGAAGTTACATTTTCATCTCAATTTTCTTAACATAGCAGCCCGTACATTGACTCTTAATTTTTATTTCTGCTTAGCGGCTTAGTCGTAAACACTCAAAAGCCTTCTTGCCCAATCTTTTATTTGTCTAGCAGTTCGTTCGTTTCTTTCAAGCTCCCTTCACTCTAAATAGGAGCAGTTATCCGTTGACATTTAGATGTGTTTGTGTGGAAGACTAGCGAGTCCTTGGAAACATAAAGCATAAAGTGACAGAGAAATGATCCCAGGAACGTTCACTAAATGGCGAGCAAGAAGCTTGGTAGGTGTGGGAGAGGAAGGGGAGAAAGAGAAGTCATAAACCATTCTTTTTCTTTATAAGCGGCTGTCGAGTTCAACCGCGCCTTGACATAGACTGTCCAAACCTCGTGTCAAGTGTCTTGGACCAAAAACAAAGAACCAACTGTCCTTCTGTCACTGCAGACTGCAAAGTGTCTACTAATTCACCATGTTAATTCTCGTCTTTGACCTGTAAAATTGATCAAAACATAATTTTCTGGAGATTATTACCACAGTCAATTTGTAAAGTGACATATTTGTTGACGAAATGTGAGACAAACCAAAATCAAATCAGGGAGTTGTAGTTGAAAGGGTCATCCATTTGAAAACGAGAACATTTTAGGTGAGCCCGTGTCTTTTTTTTTTTTTTTTTCAGTGACTCGTCACCCATGCGAACTGAGGACCACCTTCAAAACACTTATCAAAGCGTAGTGTGTAATAGAGTCGCCTCCGTTGCGTAGCGGTCAGCGTGGTTAGCTGCCGCCCCGGAGGTCCTGGGTTCGATTCCCGGCTCTGCCAAAAAAAATGAAAAGTGGTATGAGGACTGGAACGGGGTCTACTCAGCCTCGGGTGGTCCAAATGAGTAGAGGGGTTTCGATTCTCACCTCAGCTCGAAGTGGTTTTCCGTGGTTTCCCACTTCGTCTTCGGGTAAATGCCAGGATGGTACCTACTCTAAGGCCACGGCCGCCTCCTTCCCTCTTCCTTTCCTTTCCATCCTCACCTTCCATTCCCATCCCTCATGAGGCTTTGCAACTCTAGGCCACTGCCTGAAAAATGGCGTTAGGGGTGAGTTCCCTCGCTGAGTCCGTGGGTAAACTCGATTTAAAAAAAAGTTTGGTAATAGGATGGGGAGTTTTATGTGTTATGTGTGTTTGTAATTGAAGCAACAGGGCGCCAGGAAATGTTATCCGCACTGCCTACAAGCGTCTGCGAGAGCTAGCATCAGTAGTTACATTGGCAGCACGAATGTCGCTTGTATTAAAACAAACAAACAGTAAACTTTGTACTCACCACAGCCATTCATAACACTGATGCTGGAAGTGCTCGCTTATTGCAATACACACTGACGATTTCGACAGCCTACAGCCCACACGCATGGGATTCACCCTGTCAAGGACACCGTGCTGCCAACTTAACAGCTGATGCTAGCTCTGGGAGAAACCGGCAGTCACTGCGGAGAACATTTCGTGGCGCCCTGTACTATGTGGCTTGCAGGAGGCCATGGCGTTAATTTGGGTACCATCCCGGCATTTGCCTGAAGTAGAATAACTTGGGAGAGCCACGGAATAGCCCTGTTAGGATTATTGCGATGATAAGCGAATCAACCTATAACTTACACAGTTCGTGCTGACGACGCGTCACCCTTTAGAGCCCTGTGCGGATAAACAAACCGTTATCCGCATCCGCCCAGCATCCGCACAACTCTTATCTGCGTCCGCCCCACATTCGCACGTTTGTTATCCGAATCTACTGGCATTACAATAATATGTTTTAATTAAATAAAGCATAAGATTACTAATGCGACATATTTACACATTTGAGGAGAAAGTCGTTCCCCATGTGCAATGTTTAAAATTAATGTTACACAGCCAGAATTGCAACCCTTTCCTGTTCTGAGTGTTAAGTATGCTTAATGACATAATTCCAATGAGATTAGCTTAAATCATGAAAAAAAATATTACGGAAAAATATGATATTTCATAAACATCCGGGTTCTAATAATGATTTAAACAAGTTCGGATTGTATTCTAAAAAATATCCGCGAATTTTCTTCAAACAATATCCGCAGCTTATCCGCTATCCGAACAGCCATGCAAACTATATCCACATGGTGAAACAATTTGCGGATATCCGAGGTCCAATGGCTGGGCAGCGATCGCTTGGTAGGCCTAGGCCCTTCATGGGCCGTAGTGCCACGGATTTTTCTTCATTCCATCTCTGAGGTCAGAACTAAATTTCTTAGCAGGGCAGAAAGTAAAACGGGACCTCGTGGGTGGTACCCACTATAGTCTTTCCGTTTGGCCATGATACTCAGAGGATTAAGGAAATTCTCGGAACTCAACTGACGTCACTCACTCACCGTCCCGAACCACTCGCCGGACCGGCCGGTGGTGACAATGAGTCCAATCACGACTGAAATGCTTCATATGCACGGTCGTCGATCAAAACTTATGACATATTTCTTGCCGTAATCGTTTGTAGTAAATGAGTCATATTTATATGTTGCAATACAATTTAATGACATGTAATAAACGACAGTTTAAGAAGTAAGAAGTACGAGTTTGGACTCATTTTCTTTAGAATTTTATGTATAATTCAAAAAACTTCAAAATTGTCAATTTAAACTTGAAATAAGATAAGTTTTAGTGATGTGGGACAGCACTATACTCTGATTTAAAGCCCGACCCAGCAATGTCTGCCGCGATGCAGTTACGCACTTCAATTCGTTCACACCTCCTGTGGCACACGTGACACGTCCTGACTCCCCGAGTCCCGATGTAGCAACATCATTCATTCTCTGCTTGGACTTGGCCGTGTTAGCATAATGCTAAGCAATGTAGACGAGAGCTTCGCTCACCCGCTCATCTTTGTGCAACGACTTGGCAACATTACATTGGCTCCCCAAATCGAAGCAGTTTGCTCTTTATTTTGAAAATAACATAAAATGTAAACTACTGGGCGTAGAATTGTGATTCAAGTTTCTATATACTCAGTAAAATGCTGCCTTTCATCCTACTTTTATGTAGAAACCGTATCCGGTCACACTTGACCCCTCGGTGCGCGCGATATTTCGTTTCGGTGACGCGTGACGCGTGACGCGAGCCGTCAGCCTCCCACTGTTCTGAAGGCACGCCTGTCCGGTCATGTCGCGGCAGAAACCGCTGGATCGGGCTATACCAATAATGATCGCTGATGGCAGATCATGACTCATACCATTCCAAGAGGCTTCCAGGAAGACACAAATACTGGGGAAGTTAGCCCCCCTGCCTGGCGGTCTAATGACCGTGACGAGTGTAGGCACAGTTGAATACTGAGTCAAACCATGTGCTCACTGCTGTGTCTGTATAAATTGCAACACTGCTCGCTGTTGCCATGGAGACCGTTACCCCTCTCGTAACGACTCCTCACCCCTTCAAACCGATGACAGCTCTCACCGTTCATCTTTTGTAAATCAGAGTATACTGTAGTAGGTGAGTCATTGTTCGCCACCGACCAGTCTGGCGAGCGGCTCGGCAGGGTGAGTGAGTGAGTGATGCGAGTTGAGTTCCGAGAAGTCCCTTAATCCTTTTTAATGCACTGTTGGTTGGTTGGTTCCTCAGTTTAGGGGCTGCGACAACGCGGTCATGTAGCCTCGTGTACTTTGGGTGTGTGTAGAATCTTTCTGATAACCGGTGTTAATTGTGATGACTGTATTAGTGTGTGGTATCTGTTCTTTTTTAATTTATGTACTGCGACTTAGAATTTTTCAAATAGTTCCTACTTTTGCCGCCAAGCGCCACCGTCAACGACTACTAGGCCAAGTTCAAAACTTAGCTACTAGACGCAACGAACGTAGAAACCTAAGACCGTTGTTTACCTTCTTAACCTATCCAATTTAGCTTCACACAGGTGCAATTAGTGGAAGGTTCTTTAACATGCCATAAATCTATGACATGGGACCGCCGGCTTTACTTCCCCTCCGAAGGAAGGCATACTGAGGGATTTTTAACGCTATTTGGGCATAGAAGCTCAGCATGCTACCGACTACGCCACCGAAGCCGCTAAAATGTTAGACTATACACCACGACGTGTTGTATGCTATCTACAGTAGGTATTGATGAGCTATATGACAAGACAACTTATGCAATCTAAACAAGTGAACTTGTACTCGAGTAGAGTCACAAACAAACACGAGTACGAAGCCTGTTTCTGTTGTTATTCTTTCTCTACTACGCTCTTCGCTAACTTTTGCCGCAAAGTGGAGACTTTAATCTTCCTCTTTTCTTCCTCTTCAAACACAGAGAGTGAAATTAGATTTTGGGCCCCCAGGGATCAGACCGAGTAAACTACTGTACATCTCGGAAGGTGATTGGTCGGCCTCTGTTCTTGCTCTGCTCGTTCCTCCTTGTGACGGGGCAAGAGATATTGCTATGCTTTCTTCGGTTATCCACTGCTTGTATTACTGATATTTATTTATTTATTCATTTATGTCTTTACTCATTTATTTACTAGCAAACCTGCCCCGGCTTCGCCCGGGAACAGTTATGAATGCATTACGTGATGAGCGCTTATTTTTTTTTCGATGTCAATGGACTACGACCTATACCCGTCTTACGTATCATCATGAAGGCTTAAAAAGCGGCCTCGGTGGCGTAGTCGGTAGCATGCTGAACTGCTGAGTCCAAGATAGCGGGTTCAAACCCGGCCGATGTTGTCGGATCTTTTTAAGAGCGTTAAAAATCCTTCAGTATGCCTTCCTTCGGAGGGGAAGTAAAGCCGGTGGCGATCCCATGTCATAGATTTATGGCATGAAAAGATCCTTTCACAGACTAAACTTGTGTAAAGCAAAATTGTTACGTTAGATTTCGTCAGAACGCTCTATCAAAGTTCCAACGTTCACCACTAGGTATCATTGATATCTGGTGGCGAAAGTTGGAACTACTTGAAATTGAACGGAACTTGTAGCTCAGCCTTTAGGGTGTCCGCTGGAAGCAGCTACAGACTCAGGCGAGCCGAACATGTCCTCGGACACTCCCGGCACTAAAAGCCATACGATAAATGAATAAATACATAAATAAATAAATAATGATGGCTTAAAATCACTGACTATTAATTATATTACGTATCATGGAGATGCATGTGCAAAGAATTCATGTCAGACGTAATTTAAGAATGGCGAGGTGCATGCATCACAAATCCCCCTTCCGTCCAATCTTAACTTGACTGTGTATTTTGAGGAACGAAAAGTTCACAGGCGAAATGATGAAAAGTCGAGTTGCACTTCCAGGTAAACTCCAAACACAACCACTCTTCTCTAAAGTCTTAACTCAACACGACTCGATAGTTTGCCCGCTAGTTAGGCTGTAACTGGAGTTATCGGCTCTACCCTAGCTAGCTCGTAAATTGTCATCTCAGTAAATGAATGGAGATTGTTGGATGAAATGAAAACGTAAAAGCACTTATAGTGGGCGATGTATTGAAGATAGACATATGCTCTCGTAGACTTTTTTTTGTAGAACTTTTCATGCTGAACAATTATTACACTCATAATTGATATATTTAATGGTTTGTCCAGCGTAAGCTTAAATAGCGCACAGATGCCAGGTTTTGTTTTCGACCTTCTCAATGAAATCGTTACTGCTTGGCTTCCTTTGATCATAAATAAATTATTTTCTACAAAATCCTTCCTCGAGATATCCTTTACAGAATGATGAAAACCGCATTAAAATCCATCCAGTGGTTCTCGAGATAAATCTTCACATCCAAGAATCGGGATTTACACCGACCTTGCTTAATGGAATTGAGACCTGCGTGGAGTCAGAATATATCATTGTTTACGTAAGCTGAAGGTAACTTATATGTAAAGCACTGCGCGGATACAGATATATCCGCATAATTTTTCACCATGCGGATATAGTTTGCATGTCTGTGCGGATAGCGGATAATGTTTAGAGAAAATTTGCGGATAGTTGCGGATACTTTTCAGTATACAATATTGGACTGGATTCTTTAAAAATAATTTTAGCGCTTGCTAAGATCTGCGTCTTTCACTTTTCTTGTTGTTTCCCTAATTGCTTTCGCTTGGAATGTGTGAGAATATGAAATATATGAGATATAAAAGTTAGGGAAAATATCTTTTGTCACACGATTGAAGGGCACTTGTTGCTGTTCTTGGTAGATTCTTAAAAGCGAAGAATAATAAGAGGTTATGTTGTTACACATAAGATCAGAACAAACTGATTGTCACACTGTTTACATCGCTCTACCGTCACCTTCTTTTGCAACGTTGGCATAGGCTACTGTATGTCACTTAGTAACAATAGTCCTACATGATAAGTATATTGGTTTTAAAGTTTTAATTCATAAACAAATATTAGGTAGGCCTATATGTGAAAAAAAATCGGGGTGTGGTTAGGGTGTCGGTCCCATGACCTTATATACGCCCTTGACGGGACTGATGACCAATACGTCCTAAGACCATTAAGGGAATGATTAACAACAACCTCATTATATCGAGAGGGAGAGACTTTATTGTTTTTATCATTTTAAATGATCTTGTCGACTTCGTCGATACGCCGAGGTCTGGCGTTACGTTACGGTGACGGGACGAAATGTACCTAGAATGCACTGAGGTGTGTGACGTCATAGAACGATGTAGCAGCCGAGTACCAAGAAGGCAGTGCGAGAACAGAGTTTCAAGAAGGCAGTGCGAGAACAATCGAGTAGGCAGTGAAGAAACAAAATAGAATCTTGAAACTCTGTTCTCGCACTGCCTTCTTGGTACTCGGCTGCTAGCATTTAAAATGATATAAAGTCCAGTCTTTCAGACTGACTATCCGTGTCTTTTTTTCATCTAACTAATTACAGAAAGAGCAGAAGGAAATTCTACGTACAAATACCTCTGCACTAATCGTTATTACATAAGTAGGCCAATTGCGAAAACAGTGTTATTTTCACAAGAACACTATTTGAATGTGACTTCCGTAACTCCTGACGCAAAGCTACAATTGTACTGGAGAAAATAAACCCCCTGCAAAGCTTTAGATTATTAGTTGAACGATAAAATCAACCTCTTTCTAATTATCAGTTTGAGTTGTGTTTCTAAAAGATCCAACAATAAGCGTGTGCATTACTTACCGCAATAACTAGTCTAGATCCTACTCGGCGACGTTTCTGTGGTGCTATAGGTGGATAAGATGTATGGAGGAATACAAGGAGAAGGAAAGCTAAGAACATAAGTGAGAGAAGAAGAGAAAAAAAGCACAACCTCTTTGGTGGTTTGATCACGCATGTTGTCGTGAGAGGTAGTGGTGGGACGTTCAGATCGAGGACCAATGGCGCACACCACACGCAATCTCAGTCGTCCCGTCCGTATCTCTTTCTCCGTCGCACTTATGTCACTCGCATGTTACTCTATCTTTATCGCACCCAAGCACTCTGTCTCTGGCTGTCATGTAGGGAAACTTGAGACAAAAGAAAGTGGCATGGCGTGAACCGCACAAGGCTCGTGGCGTGACGGTGTTCATTGTGGTCAAGGGGCGTCCACTGGGTCAAGCATGTTGTGTTGTGTTGTGTTTACCAGTATTAAACATTCACTAAACGTGTAAAGATCTGAAGCCATACTTTCAGTGTTGCCTATACAAGTTCTTCAGTCGGTCAACACGAATTTACCCAATGAATGGGCGGGGTATAAAGTATAAATATGTAAATACACTCCTGGAAAAAAATCCTCTCGGCACGCCGGAAGGCGGAGGTAGATTTCACCGGGCAAGCTAGGGGATAGGCTATAATAGGTAAAATATGCAAATTTTCGTAGAAGGATCAGACCTCATTTATTGCGAGAAAGTATTTTACAATTGGGAGCTTAATTAACTCTTTTTTTTTTCGTCTTTCAATGCATATTTTTAACATTTTATTGTCTTATGGGGACGGTAACCTTCTTGTCATTTGTGGTCCATGTTTATACTTGTGGACACACTGTCCTTATGCAAGGTTTGGAACTGTCTAACAGTCTGTTACTCCTTCACGCAAAATTTTATCTCCCGCAGAGATGTTGGTTGGTTCCTCAGTTTAGGGGCTGCGACAATGAGGCCATGTAACCCCGAGTTCTTAAGGTGGGTGTCGAATATGTCTGATAAACGGTGTTAATTGTGATGGCTGTATTAGTCTGTAATTCAGGTAAGGACTGACGACGGTTAATTTCAAGTAGGCTAGTAGTTCCTAATTTTGGTACCAAATACTACCGTCAAAGACCCCTAGCTCTGAACTTGGCAACTAGATGCCACCGCAACCAGCAACTTGCAACGAACGTTGGAACTTCCCCTCCGAAGGAAAGCATACTCAGGATATTTCGCGCTCTTAGAAAATCCGACGATTTCGGCCAGCTTTGAACCCGCGACCTTGGGCATAGAAGTTCAGCATGCTACCAGTTACGTCACTGAAGCCGCTTCCCACAGAGTCAGATGGTTGGTTGGTTGGTTGGTTGGTTCCTCAGTTTAGGGGCTGCGACAACGCGGTGATGTATCCCCGTGTACTTTGGGTGTGTGTAGAATTTGTCCGATAACCGGTGCTAATTGTGATGACTGTATTAGTGTGTGTATCTGTTTTAATTCAAGTAAGGACTGCAGACGATCAATTTTCAAGTAGTTTCTACCTTTGCCGCCAAACTCCACCGTCAACGACCAAACTAGTTCAGAAATTAGTTACCAGATGCCACCGCAGTCGGCTCCTGACGACGAACGTAGGACCTAAGAACGTTAGTCAAATGTTTAACCTATATTAATTTAGCTTCACACAGGTGTAATTAGTGGAAGGTTATTTAACATGCCATAAATCTACGTCATGGGACCGCCGGCTTTACTTCCCCTCCGAAGGAAGACATACTGAGGGATTTTTAACGTTCTTAAAAAAATCTGACGACTTCGGCCGGGTTTGAACCCGCGATCTTGGGCATAGAGTTAGATGGAAAACTGAATGTGATCTCGTGCAATGGCGTTGTCATGGCAACCTCTGATAGTTCATCCCTCATCAATTTAGAATAGTTGTCATGGTAACCAGTGATGGCTCTTGGCATTTTCACATAATTCCGAAATCATTTTTCTCATCCCTTGGCGTAATGCTGGGTCATATCAAAAATTCTTTCAGACAAAAGTTTTAGGTAATTATTAGGGGAATATTGTCTATTTCGTACGGTTTTGATATTGTGCCTATTAAGGGAGATATGATTAATGTTTCTAGAAAAAAAACACTTTTTCCAACAACGCTAAAAATACCTCATATGCTTTCCTTCGGAGGGGAAGTTCCAACGTTCGTTGCTTGTTGCGGTGGCATCCATTTGCCAAGTTCACAGCTAGGTGACGTTGACGGTAGTATTTGGTAGCAAAATTTGGAACTACTACCTGAAATTGACCGTCTGCAGTCCTTACCTGAATTACAGACTAATAAATCCATCATAATTAACACCGTTTATCAGACAGATTCAACACACACCCAAAGTACACGGGGCTACATGACCACGTTGTCGCAGCCCCTAAACTGAGGAACCGACCAACATCTCTGCGGGAGATAAAATTTTGCGTGCAGAAGTAACAGACTGTTAGATAGTTACACATCAGTGTCAAAACCTTGCATAAGGACAGTGTGACCACAAGTAAAACAAGTAGTTCCGTGAAGATCTATACAGCCTATTTTCATATATAATTGCCGCTATCAACATACAAAATTTCAGTTTGATTGCTGTAATAGATTCGTAGATATTGAGAACCGTCTAATGTTTCGGATGGTCACCATGTTGGATTTTTATATATGTAGGTCTTCGCGTTAGAACTGTTACATGAAGATTAACTTACTGTGTAGGCTACGTGTAGTATTCGAACTTCAATCGCATGATTAGGACACAAGAAGTAAAAACGTGATTTTAAAATTTCGCACCGCTGCCACCTTGTGGTTATGGAAACAAATGAAATAAATTAGATGCCAGTGGATTAATATTTGTATAAGCATTGACTGTACCAAGTTCCACTGCACTCGGATGGTCAAATTCCAAGAAACGTGCACTTAAATATTTATACATCTCGTCGCCCCCATGTTGGATTTGTGATCACCAGGTTATTGAAATGCCTATTGGTGAACTAATGTTCATAGCACCTATGAACATAAAGAAATCAGTTTGATTGCTATAATAGATTCGTTGATATTGAGAACCGTCTAAATATTTCGGACGGTCACCATGTTGGATTGTTATAAGTGTAGACCATATAGCTATGTACCATTAAAGGAATATTATTGCGTAGGTTCATTATTCAAACTTTCACATCGTACGCATGATTATGACACAAGAAATGAAAACTTAGTTTTAAAATTCGCACAGCCGCCATCTTGAGGTTATGTAAAAATTTGAACTAAATTAGCTGCCAGTGCATTACAATGGGTATAAACATTCGCTGTACCAAGTTTCAATTCGTTTGGATGATTAAATCGCGAGAAAATTCAATTTTAAACTTTCATCTTCGCTTGGCCGCCATGTTCGTTTTTTAGTTAACGGGTTTTCAAAGTCTCATAGATAATCTTTAGTAGTGCCCATTATCTCCGTAAAAAATTTCAGGGTGATATCTGTAATAGTTTCGGAGATATAGAATGCCGGTAAAATATTTCGCAATGCCGCCATCTTGAGCCTATGTAAACATTTGAACGAAATTGGATGTCAGTGCATTGAAATGTGTATAAGCATATACTGTACCAAGTTTTATTGCGTTTGGTTGGTTAAATCGCGAGAAATGTCTATTTAAATATCACAACTTCGCTTGGCAGCCATGTTGGTTTTGTAGATACTAGGTTTCTGAAAGTCTTATAAGTGAACTTCTAGTAGTTTCGTTTATCACCGTACAAAATGTCAGGGTGATAGCGGTAATAGTTTCGGAGTTATTGAATGCTGGTGAAATGTTTCTCTCATCCGCCATATTGGATTGGTAAGTCGTAAAAAACGTTGAAGGGCACGGTCGAGGTCGGCCATAATTATTGTGGTATGACCTTACCAAGTTTCATTGAAATCGCTCCAGCCGTTTAGAAGTTATTAGAGGGGGGCACAGACACACAAACAGACACACATATGCACGCACACATACATACACGGACAAACGGTGATCTCAAAGCATATTTTTTCATAAAATGAAAATAGACTAAAAATGGACCACAAATGACGAGAAGGTTACCGTCCCCATAAGGTAATATGCATAAAAGACGAACAATAAAGTTAATTAAACTCCAATTGTAAAATACTTTCTTGCAATAAATGAGGTCTGATCCTTCTACGAAAACCTGCATATTCTGCCTATTTTCGTCCATCCCTTAGTTTGCCCGGTGAAAACTACCTCCGCCTTCCGGCGTGCCGAGTGGAATTATTTTTAGTCAGTTTACCCTCCAGGGTTGGCTTTTTCCTCGGACTCAGCGAGGGATCCCAACATTACCGCCGCCAGGGCAGTGTTCTGGAGCTTGAAACACCACGTCTGGGATACAACTGGGGAGTTGGAACCAGCACCTCGCCCAGGCGGCCTCACCTGCAAAGCGAAAAATGGTCTCATGAGGGATGGGAAGGGATGGAAAGATTGAGAGGGATAGGCAAGAAAGAGGGAAGGGGGTGGCCGTGGCTGGAGACGAATTGGGAAACCACAAAAATGGCTGAGTTGGGAATTGAACCCCCTCTAGTCATTTGGACCACACGAGGCTGAGAATACCCCGTTCAAGTCCTCAGATCACATTCAAATTTCGTGGCAGAGCTGGGTATCGAACCGCGGACATCAAGGGTGGCAGCTAAGAACGCTGACCACTATACCATGGAGGCGACATACATGTATTAGATAATTATCACTATTATCGACAGCGGTAGCTACGCTAAATAGCAGCACTAGGCATTGGGGCCAAGATGACTGCGGTCTCGTTAGAATAGGGTTCGGGCCCCACCATCGGCCATCCTTGAAATGGTTTTCTGTGGTTTCTCCATTTCCAACTCCAGGCAAATGCTGGGACGGTACCTTCTGACAGGCCACAGCCGCTTCCTTCCACATCGTTGCCCAGTTTCATTCATCTTCATTAATTTCATCTTTCATTAACTCCTTTAATGAGGTTGGTGTCAGGAAGGGCATCCGGCCGTAAATGAAACATCCGGCACAAAGAATTGCATCGCAACATAATAAGGGGTACAGCACTACATTTGGCAGCCCCGGTGACCCTTTGTAAATTATATCCATCCCTTAAGATACAGAATACACATAAAATGTGTAAACATTGACCAGTATGGTAATGGTATTAATTAATAGCCGTGTTGACTGATAGTATTTTCTTGTTAAAACCGCATAGGCAAACACTAAAGAACACTAAGTTGGGAATCGACTGAATTTTTTAGGTTGGAGGACAGTAGTGTATTTGTGGGGGTTCAGATACCTCCACCTCCACACCCTCCACACAAGATGGCGGCAGCCCGATAACTCCCGAACCCGTGGTCGGATTTTGACAAATGAGGTGTCATTGAACTCGGGCTGACAACCCTTTCCATTGGACAACATATTTCAACCCCAAAAATAAAACCTACCCCTACAAGAGGGTGAAATTGAATTTTTTAGAGAATCTCTGTTACCAATTGCAACATGTGAGAGTTTGAATGCCGATATGGATTTAAACGTTGTTCCACATAAAGTGCATATGTTCGGTGGAAAGCCACTATAAATTAGCATGCCCACTCATGGCTTTTGTAAGAGGGCGGGCTTTTTAAAAGATGGCGGCTGTAGTGTAACCTAACCTAACCAGGTGATAGCCCATTTTGATTGATCCCTGTTGATTGATCTCTGTTGATTTGTCCCTTTGGACTGGTCTCTGTTGACTAGCCCCTTTTGGACGGGCCCTTTTTGACAGGGGGTCATTTTTGATGGATCCTTTTTGACAGGTCCTTTTTGACGGGTCCCTGTTGACGAGTCATTGCTGACGGGTCCTTGTTGATGAGTCCCTGTGGACGGGTCATTGTTGACGGGTCCCTATTGACAGGTCATTGTTGACTGGTCATTGATGACAGGTCATTGTTGACGGGTCATTGTTGATGGGTCCTTGTTGACAAGTCCCTGTTGATGGGTCCCGGTGGAAGGGTCCCTTTAGACCGGCCTCTTTGGACTGGTCCCTATGGACCGGCCCATGAAATTTATCCAAATTATATCAAAGGGCCTAACTACATTTGTGCGTAAAGCAGTGTGTTGAACTGACGTTGTTCACCGGTCCTTACTACTACAATTGGATAACAATATGAAAGGAATTGATTAGCCAGACATGAGTTAACTACCAACGAAACACTTTGGCGACTCTGCTTGTTATTGACCAATGAGTAGGGTTTTAGAAAAACTGTTTGCTATTTTGGGTTATATACAAAAAATGCTTAGACCTTTTGAGTGACTATGTTTGCTAAACAAGACATTATACCAGACACGAATAGGATTCTTATGTAGCTCAGACAAGGAAAGCATTTCTACAGAATCTGTTGACATTGAATATAGATTTAGGTATTAGGAAGTCATTTTGAAGGCCTTTGTCTGGAGCGTGGCACTCTATGAAAGTACAACTTAGACAATTGGTGTAGCAGAAAAGTGGAGAATTGAAGTGTTTGAAATGTGGTGTTACAGGAGAATGATGAAGATTAGATGGGTAAATAGGGTTACTAACAAAGAGGTATTAAGATGAGTGGGGGAGAAGAGATGCATCTGGCGACTGTTAATGAAGTAAAGAGATAGGTTGGTAGGACACGTACTAAGACACCCAAGAATAGCAAACGTAGTTATGGAAGAAAGGTTCGAGGACGAGAACTGTAGGGGTAGACCAAGTTTAGAATATGTTAAACAGATAGCCTTGAATGTAGGGTGTGGTAGCTATATAGAGATGAAACGATTAGCTCGGGACAGATAGGCGCTGAGATCTGCATCAAACCAGTCAAAGGACTAAAGACTCAAACAACAACATGTAAGTTCACTGAAATAATGTTGTGTAACGGTAAATGTTAGTCAACGAACAGTAATGCATTACTAAAACCCATGACACGATACCTAAGAGCTTTTCTAAAATGATTTTAAAATGCCTTTAACCCTATATTGAACACCCAGTTCACAAGACTCATAACTGCAATGTTATGGTAAAAGAAAACTAAATCTATACTTCAAAACAAGCAAGTGGTTTAGTCAATGTTTACTGGAAAAAGTTTTGTAAACACTGAAGTCCTCAAGACTAATTAAATTAGTAACTGTCAGGTTGACCGAGTGGTTAAGGTGTTTGACTAAGATCAAATTTTCTGTATATGGAAGCAAGAGTTCGAATCCCTTACCTGACATAACTATTGCCTTAACATGGCTTGGCCACACTGCATTATTATGATACTCGGTACACAAACCATAGATATAGTGTATTGTTTAAGGCCACTCTCTTTCTGAACATAGTCAGAGACTGTTGATGGTTAACAATTGTATTAATAGTGGGACATGGGGATAGTAATTAAGAAAAACAGACAATACCCATACAATATTTTTATTAAATTCATTTTATAATAGTTACACACACTGAATTCAACTCTATCTCTTTACCATTGTTCGATATAGATTTTTAAACACAACGCTTGTTGTAGATCCTTTTACAACTTTCTCCAGGTACTCTTGCTCTTAAAAACTGGGGAAGCCGCAATGGTTTTATAAACATAAAACCCTCATCCTCTTCTTTTTCATAATTATCATCATCATCATTATGAATATTATCATCAAAATTATTATAGTCATTGTCACCATCATTATCATCATCATCATCATCATCATCATTCTCAACATCACTAGAACTATCCAATTCCGCTTGTTTGTTTTCCACAGGGACCTCTTGTAGAGTCTGCGTTGCTTTTGATAGTGTTAAGGGTATTTTGAACGATGGTATTTGTCCTAACATGTCTTTTTGAGGTGATGATGAATGCTTTTTAACAAACAATGCACTATCTTGAGCAGCAATATATTTTTCTTGGACTTGCTTTTTTACCTGGGTTAGAGTATTTTGCGTATTTAAATGTGTATTAATTTGAGATTCACAATGATGTTCTTTTGAAGTAAGTACGTTGGAGTCTTTTGTTTTAATCATTCCTCGACACTTTTTGGATCGTTGTTTTGAACATCGCCAAATAACAGTTCCATCTTTATTGGTTGTTTTTACAATATATGTATATCCTTTATAGAAGACACATGGCTTGCCATGACTGGTTGTTGAGACTTCCATATCAACTAATACATATGAATTAAATTTTAGTAAAGACACATGAACAATCTTTAGATTACAAGTGATTTACACACACACACACACACACTTTCCTAAATGTCAAGATTTATGGATGTTGTTTTCCGCCAACAGCTGCTTACTGCGTATGACAAGGCTGGAGACTAGTAGGTGAGACGGTCTTTCACGATGTGAACACTGTAACAGGCAGTAGTCAACTGACAATATTCTTATACCCTAGTCAAGGTTAACAGGTACTTACTGCGTATGACAAGACCATACACTCGTAAGTTAGACCGTATTTTGTTTGTTTGTTGCTAAGGGTCCCATATATACCCTAGACATGTTAGTTCTGAACACTTAGTGGTTAATTGTATATATTGAATTTATGTACACAGCTTATACAAGCACGTTTTGCAGATGGGAGGGGTGAGAGGCTGGCAAAGAAAGGAAATGTTTTAGTTTAATGAAACGTCATGTCCTAGTAGGCGTGATTTATAGTAGACGCAATTGATAGTAGACGTAATTGATAGTAGGTGTAATCGATACTAGACGTGATTAATAGTAGACGCAATTGATACTAGGCGTGATTGATAGTAGGCGTGATTTGTAGTAAGCGCAATTCATAGTAGGCTCAATTGATAGTAGATGCAATTGATAGTAGGCGTGATTGATAGTAGGCGCGATTGATAGTAGACGTAATTTGACATGGGCGCGACTTAGATCATTTTTGATATTATAAAGTTACAATGTCAATGTTTATACAAAGTACAAGGTAGAGAGGGGGTATTTTAAGACTTAACCTCAGCTCACTTAACATAACCAAACTTTACCTAACCTAACTTTATCACGTGACATGTTCTACAAGTTTAGACTTGCTTTAAGACTGATTATGTCGTCATAGATTGATGGGAGGGGTGAGAGGCTGGTAAAAAAGGAAATGTTTTAGTTTAATGAAACGTCATGTCCTAGTAGGCGTGATTTATAGTAGACGCAATTGATAGTAGGCGCGATTAATAGTAGACGCAATTGATAGTAGGCGTTATTGATAGTAGGCGTGATTTGACATGAACGCGATTTATAGTAGACGCAAATGATAGTAGGCGCGATTGATAGTAGGCGTGATTGATAGTAGACGCGATTGATAGTAGGCGCAATTTGACATGGGCACGACTCAGATCATTTTTGATATTATAAAGTTACAGTGTCAATGTTTATACAAAGTACAAGGTAGAGAGGGGGTATTTTAAGACATAATCTCAGCTCACTTAACATAACCTAACTTTACCTAACCTAACTTTGTCACGTGACACGTTCTACAAGTTTAAACTTGCTTTAAGACTGATTATGACGTCATAGATTGATGGGAGGGGTGAGAGGCTGACAAAAAGGAAATGTTTTAGTTTAATGAAACGCCATGTCCTAGTAGGCGCGATTTATAGTAGACGCAATTGATAGTAGGTGCGATTAATAGTGGACGCAATTGATAGTAGGCGTGATTGATAGTAGGCGTGATTTTACATGAGCGCGATTTATAGTAGACGCGAAAGATAGTAGGCGCGATTGATAGTAGGCGTAATTAGACATGGGCGCGATTTATAGTAGACGCAATTGATAGTAGGCGCGATTGATAGTAGGTGTAATTGATAGTAGGCGCGATTTGACATGAGCGCGATTTATAGTAGACGCAAATGATAGTAGGCTTGATTGATAGTAGACGCAATTGATACTAGGCGTGATAGAGAGTAGGCGTGATTTGTAGTAAGCGCATTTCATAGTAGGCTCAATTGATAGTAGTTGCAATTGATAGTAGACGTGATTGATAGTAGGCGCGATTGATAGAAGACGTGATTGATATGGGCGCGACTTAGATCATTTTTGATATTACAAAGTTACAGTGTCAATGTTTATACAAAGTACAAGGCAGAGAGAGGGTATTTTAAGACTTAACCTCAGCTCACCTAACATAACCTAACTTTACCTAACCTAACTTTGTCACGTGACATGTTCTACAAGTTTAGACTTGCTGTAAGGCTGACTATGACTATGACGTCATAGATTGATGAGAGGGGTGGGAGGCTGACAAAAAAGGAAATGTTTTGGTTTAATGAACAGTCATGTCCTAGTAGGCGTGATTGGTAGTAGACGCAATTGATAGTAGACGCGATTAATGGTAGGTGCAATTGATAGTAGGTGTGATCAGGTACTTACTGCATATCAAAAGGCTGTACACTCGTGTGTTAGACACTCTATCTTGTTAAGGACCCCTATATTCCCTATACTAGGCTATACATGTTAGTTCTAAACACTTAGTGGTTATTTGTATATTAAATTTATATACACAGGTTATACAAGCACGTTTTTTCACACAGTAAAACTTTGTCAAATAGCCACATGCGACACGCAAAGTATGTTTCCGCTATCTAGCGGTGACTATGGAAACTACCTGAACATATCCTAATCTAATCCTAGCTAACCTCACCTGCCGTGACCATACCGGTTTGTAAGCAACAACAACAACACACTAAGATTCCATGAATTCCAGAGTACTTTTAGATTAATTATCGACTCTCAACTCTTATAACTATGTCTATCCCACTCTGTCAAAAACACGATATATTTTTTTTAAATTTTTGCTTGATGTCAATACTAAAGTGATAATGGGTTTTCCGATCCTATCACTATAAATTCATGACCCCCCACTCTTATCTCCGTCTCGACAACAACCATGCCTATTTTTATTATGTCAGATGATGTAATGTTCGAGTGCAAAGTGGGTGTAAAAGTGAGTGCAAAGTGAGTGCAAAAGTGAGTGCAAAGTAAGTGTAAAAGTAGTTGTAAAAGTGAGTGCAAAAGTGAGTGCAAAAGTGGGGTGTAAAAGTGGTACCCTATTTGTAATGGCTTATTTGACAAGTTTTTTTGTGGTACCCTATTCGCAATGGCTTATTTCACAAGTTGCTTTTGTCAATGAATTTAGAGGATATTTCTCTTGTTCATGGAAGTATCTCAGCCCTTTTTATGATAGCATAATGCTTACCGTCATGTTTGTAAGCAACAACAACACACTAAAATTCCAAGAATCCAAACTACTCTAAGGTTAATGATGGTCTCTCAACTCCATTCCACGCCTAGTCAAAAACATTATACATTTCATTTTTTTCAAAAAAGGTAAATTGAGAAAGTAGGCTATATATTTAAACTAAAAATCATGCTAACTCCATCCCCTACGTCTATCCCATTCTCAGTCAAAAATAATAATATATATATTCTTTACATTTTTCCAAAAAATATTTGGAAAGTAGGCTATAATTTGAAAACTAATCATCCTAAAAAGTCATATGTAGACTCAAACCAATGGCTTTTATGTCCTTAATCGTTAGAACAAAACATGGAATTTGACCTTTTTCCAAATATTGATCATTTTTAAAAAATGGGCTATATTTTGTAAACTATAAATTACACAAAAAAATGTGTTTGACATAAATGACAGGTATTTACCCATTCTACGCACAAACCAAGTCCCAGGTCTCTGGGACAAAATCCAAAAAGGTTCAATTTTGAAAGTAGACGATATTTTTAAAACTAATCATTCTAAAAAGTCATATATAGACTCAAACAAATGTCCTTTAAGTCCTTTTACGTAAGAACAAAACTTAACATTTTTTTCATTTTTTTCAAAAAAAAGTCCAATTTTCAAAATTGTCTATATTTTGGAAACTACGAATTAGTTCCAAAATAGCGGTCGTAGCTTAACTCAACCTAACCTAACCCTACGAGGTGTGATCAAAAATTTCCAAAATGGCTGCCGTAGCATAACTGATTGATCCCTGTTGATTGACCCCTTTTGATTGATCTCTGTTGATGTATCCCTTTGGACTGGTCCCTGTTGACCAGCCCCTTTGGACGGGTCCTTTTTTGCATTTTTTTACGGGTCCCGGAGGACGGGTCCTTGTTGACGGGTCCCTGTGGGCGGGTCCTTTGGACTGATCCCTATGGACTGGCGGATGCATTTTATCCAAATTATGTCAAAGGGACCCGCCCACAGGGACCCGTCAACAAGGACCCGTCCTCCGGGACCCGTAAAAAAATGCAAAAAAGGACCCGTCCAAAGGGTCTGGTCAACAGGGACCAGTCCAAAGGGATACATCAACAGAGATCAATCAAAAGGGGTCAATCAACAGGGATCAATCAGTTATGCTACGGCAGCCATTTTGGGACTTTTTGATCACACCTCGTAGGGTTAGGTTAGGTTGAGTTAAGCTACGACCGCTATTTTGGAACTAATTCGTAGTTTCCAAAATATAGACAATTTTGAAAATTGGACTTTTTTTTTGAAAAAAATGAAAAAAATGTTAAGTTTTGTTCTAACGTTAAAGGACTTAAAGGACATTTGTTTGAGTCTATATATGACTTTTTAGAATGATTAGTTTTAAAAATATCGTCTACTTTCAAAATTGAACCTTTTTGGATTTTGTCCCAGAGACCTGGGACTTGGTTTGTGCGTAGAATGGGTAAATACCTGTCATTTATGTCAAACACATTTTTTTGTGTAATTTATAGTTTACAAAATATAGCCCATTTTTTAAAAATGATCAATATTTGGAAAAAGGTCAAATTCCATGTTTTGTTCTAACGATTAAGGACATAAAAGCCATTGGTTTGAGTTTACATATGACTTTTTAGGATGATTAGATTTCAAATTATAGCCTACTTTCCAAATATTTTTTGGAAAAATGTAAAGAATATATATATTATTATTTTTGACTGAGAAGGGGATAGACGTAAGAGGATGGAGTTAGCATGATTTTTAGTTTAAATATATAGCCTACTTTCTCAATTTACCTTTTTTGAAAAAAAAATGAAATGTATAACGTTTTTGACTAGGCGTGGAATGGAGTTGAGAGACCATCATTAATCTTAGAGTAGTTTGGATTCTTGGAATTTTAGTGTGTTGTTGTTGCTTACAAACATGACGGTAAGCATTATGCTATCATAAAAAGGGCTGAGATACTTTCCATGAACAAGAGAAATATCCTCTAAATTCATTGACAAAAACAACTTGTGAAATAAGCCATTACGAATAGGGTACCACAAAAAAACTTGTCAAATAAGCCATTACAAATAGGGTACCACTTTTACACCCCACTTTTGCACTCACTTTTGCACTCACTTTTACAACTACTTTTACACTTACTTTGCACTCACTTTTGCACTCACTTTGCACTCACTTTTACAACCACTTTGCACTCGAACATTACATCATCTGACATAATAAAAATAGGCATGGTTGTTGCCGAGACCGAGATAAGAGTGGGGGGCCATGAATTTATAGTGATAGGATCGGAAAACCCATTATCACTTTAGTATTGACATCAAGCAAAAATTTAAAAAAAATATATCGTGTTTTTGACAGAGTGGGATAGACATAGTTATAAGAGTTGAGAGTCGATAATTAATCTAAAAGTACTCTGGAATTCATGGAATCTTAGTGTGTTGTTGTTGTTGCTTACAAACCGGTATGGTCACGGCAGGTGAGGTTAGCTAGGATTAGATTAGGATATGTTCAGGTAGTTTCCATAGTCACCGCTAGATAGCGGAAACATACTTTGCGTGTCGCATGTGGCTATTTGACAAAGTTTTACTGTGTGAAAAAACGTGCTTGTATAACCTGTGTATATAAATTTAATATACAAATAACCACTAAGTGTTTAGAGCTAACATGTATAGCCTAGTATAGGGAATATAGGGGTCCTTAACAAGATAGAGTGTCTAACACACGAGTGTACAGCCTTTTGATATGCAGTAAGTACCTGATCACACCTACTATCAATTGCACCTACCATTAATCGCGTCTACTATCAATTGCGTCTACTACCAATCACGCCTACTAGGACATGACTTTTCATTAAACCAAAACATTTCCTTTTTTGTCAGCCTCCCACCCCTCTCATCAATCTATGACGTCATAGTCATAGTCAGCCTTACAGCAAGTCTAAACTTGTAGAACAAGTCACGTGACAAAGTTAGATTAGGTAAAGTTAGGTTAAGTTAGGTGAGCTGAGGTTAAGTCTTAAAATACCCTCTCTCTGCCTTGTACTTTGTATAAACATTGACACTGTAACTTTGTAATATCAAAAATGATCTAAGTCGCGCCCATATCAATCACGTCTACTATCAATCGCGCCTACTATCAATCACGTCTACTATCAATTGCAACTACTATCAATTGAGCCTACTATGAATTGCGCTTACTACAAATCACGCCTACTATCAATCACGCCTAGTATCAATTGCGTCTACTATCAATCAAGCCTACTATCATTTGCGTCTACTATAAATCGCGCTCATGTCAAATCGCGCCTACTATCAATTACACCTACTATCAATCGCGCCTACTATCAATTGCGTCTACTATAAATCGCGCCCATGTCTAATTACGCCTACTATCAATCGCGCCTACTACCTTTCGCGTCTACTATAAATCGCGCTCATGTCAAATCACGCCTACTATCAATCACGCCTACTATCAATTGCGTCCACTATTAATCGCACCTACTATCAATTGCGTCTACTATAAATCGCGCCTACTAGGACATGGCGTTTCATTAAACTAAAACATTTCCTTTTTGTCAGCCTCTCACCCCTCCCATCAATCTATGACGTCATAATCAGTCTTAAAGCAAGTCTAAACTTGTAGAACGTGTCACGTGACAAAGTTAGGTTAGGTAAAGTTACGTTATGTTAAGTGAGCTAAGATTATGTCTTAAAATACCTCCTCTCTACCTTGTACTTTGTATAAACATTGATGATGATGATGATAATTGTTGTTTTAAGGGGCCTAACATCTAGGTTATCGGCCCCATATATAAACATTGACACTGTAACTTTATAATATCAAAAATGATCTGAGTCGCGCCCATGTCAAATTGCGCCTACTATCAATCGCGTCTTCTATCAATCACGCCTACTATCAATCGCGCCTACTATCATTTGCGTCTACTATAAATCGCGTTCATGTCAAATCACGCCTACTATCAATCACGCCTACTATCAATTGCGTCTACTATTAATCGCGCCTACTATCAATTGCGTCTACTATAAATCACGCCTACTAGGACATGACGTTTCATTAAACTAAAACATTTCCTTTTTTACCAGCCTCTCACCCCTCCCATCAATCTATGACGACATAATCAGTCTTAAAGCAAGTCTAAACTTGTAGAACATGTCACGTGATAAATTTAGGTTAGGTAAAGTTTGGTTATGTTAAGTGAGCTGAGGTTAAGTCTTAAAATACCCCCTCTCTACCTTGTACTTTGTATAAACATTGACATTGTAACTTTATAATATCAAAAATGATCTAAGTCGCGCCCATGTCAAATTACGTCTACTATCAATCGCGCCTACTATCAATCACGCCTACTATCAATCGCATCTACTATCAATTGAGCCTACTATGAATTGCGCTTACTACAAATCACGCCTACTATCAATCACGCCTAGTATCAATTGCGTCTACTATTAATCACGTCTAGTATCAAATACACCTACTATCAATCACGTCTACTATCAATTGCGTCTACTATAAATCACGCCTACTAGGACATGACGTTTCATTAAACTATTACATTACCTTTTTGGCCAGCCTCTCACCCCTCCCATCAATCTATGACGACATAATCAGTCTTAAGGCAAGTCTAAACTTGTAGAACATGTCACGTGACAAAGTTAGGTTAGGTAATGTTTGGTTATGTTAAGTGAGCTGAGGTAAAGTCTTAAAATACCCCCTCTCTACCTTTTACTTTGTATAAACATTGACACTGTAACTTTATGATATCAAAAATGATCTAGGTTGCGCTCATGTCAAATTACGTCTACTATCAATCGCGCCTACTATCAATCACGCCTACTATCAATTGCATCTACTATCAATTGAGCCTACTATGAATTGCGCTTACTACAAATCACGCCTACTATCAATCACGCCTAGTATCAATTGCGTCTACTATTAATCACGTCTAGTATCGATTACACCTACTATCAATTACGTCTACTATCAATTGCGTCTACTATAAATCACGCCTACTAGGACATGACGTTTCATTAAACTAAAACATTTCCTTTCTTTGCCAGCCTCTCACCCCTCCCATCTGAAAAACGTGCTTGTATAAGCTGTGTACTTAAATTCAATATATACAATTAACCACTAAGTGTTCAGAACTAACATGTCTAGGGTATATATGGGACCCTTAGCAACAAACAAACAAAATACGGTCTAACTTACGAGTGTATGGTCTTGTCATACGCAGTAAGTACCTGTTCACCTTGACTAGGGTATAAGTATATTGTCAGTTGACTACTGCCTGTTACAGTGTTCACATCGTGAAAGACCGTCTCACCTACTAGTCTCCAGCCTTGTCATACGCAGTAATCAGCTGTTGGCGGAAAACAACATCCATAAATCTTGACATTTAGGAAAGTGTGTGTGTGTGTGTGTGTAAATCACTTGTAATCTAAAGATTGTTCATGTGTCTTTACTAAAATTTAATTCATATGTATTAGTTGATATGGAAGTCTCAACAACCAGTCATGGCAAGCCATGTGTCTTCTATAAAGGATATACATATATTGTAAAAACAACCAATAAAGATGGACCTGTTATTTGGCGATGTTCAAAACAACGATCCAAAAAGTGTCGAGGAATGATTAAAACAAAAGACTCCAACGTACTTACTTCAAAAGAACATCATTGTGAATCTCAAATTAATACACATTTAAATACGCAAAATACTCTAACCCAGGTAAAAAAGCAAGTCCAAGAAAAAAATATTGCTGTTAAGATAGTGCATTGTTTGTTAAAAAGCATTCATCATCATCTCAAAAAGACATGTTAGGACAAATACCATCGTTCAAAATACCCTTAACACTATCAAAAGCAACGCAGACTCTACAAGAGGTCCCTGTGGAAAACAAACAAGAGGAATTGGATAGTTCTAGTGATGTTGAGAATGATGATGATGATGATGATGATAATGATGGTGACAATGACTATAATAATTTTGATGATAATATTCATAATGATGATGATAATTATGAAAAAGAAGAGGATGAGGGTTTTATGTTTATAAAACCATTGCGGCTTCCCCAGTTTTTAAGAGCAAGAGTACCCGGAGAAAGTTGTAAAAGGATCTACAACAAGCGTTGTGTTTAAAAATCTATATCGAACAATGGTAAAGAGATAGAGTTGAATTCAGTGTGTGTAACTATTATAAAATGAATTTAATAAAAATATTGTATGGGTATTGTCTGTTTTTCTTAATTACTATCCCCATGTCCCACTATTAATACAATTGTTAACCATCAACAGTCTCTGACTATGTTCAGAAAGAGAGTGGCCTTAAACAATACACTATATCTATGGTTTGTGTACCGAGTATCATAATAATGCAGTGTGGCCAAGCCATGTTAAGGCAATAGTTATGTCAGGTAAGGGATTCGAACTCTTGCTTCCATATACAGAAAATTTGATCTTAGTCAAACTCCTTAACCAATCGGTCAACCTGACAGTTACTAATTTAATTAGTCTTGAGGACTTCAGTGTTTACAAAACTTTTTCCAGTATACATTGACTAAACCACTTGCTTGTTTTGAAGTATAGATTTAGTTTTCTTTTACCATAACATTGCAGTTATGAGTCTTGTGAACTGGGTGTTCAATATAGGGTTAAAGGCATTTTAAAATCATTTTAGAAAAGCTCTTAGGTATCGTGTCATGGGTTTTAGTAATGCATTACTGTTCGTTGACTAACATTTACCGTTACACAACATTATTTCAGTGAACTTACATGTTGTTGTTTGAGTCTTTAGTCCTTTGACTGGTTTGATGCAGATCTCAGCGCCTATCTGTCCCGAGCTAATCGTTTCATCTCTATATAGCTACCACACCCTACATTCAAGGCTATCTGTTTAACATATTCTAAACTTGGTCTACCCCTACAGTTCTCGTCCTCGAACCTTTCTTCCATAACTACGTTTGCTATTCTTGGGTGTCTTAGTACGTGTCCTACCAACCTATCTCTTTACTTCATTAACAGTCGCCAGATGCATCTCTTCTCCCCCACTCGTCTTAATACCTCTTTGTTAGTAACCCTATTTACCCATCTAATCTTCATCATTCTCCTGTAACACCACATTTCAAACACTTCAATTCTCCACTTTTCTGCTACACCAATTGTCTAAGTTGTACTTTCATAGAGTGCCACGCTCCAGACAAAGGCCTTCAAAATGACTTCCTAATACCTAAAACTATATTCAATGTCAACAGATTCTGTAGAAATGCTTTCCTTGTCTGAGCTACATAAGAATCCTATTCGTGTCTGGTATAATTTCTTGTTTAGCAAACATAGTCACTCAAAAGGTCTAAGCATTTTTTGTATATAACCCAAAATAGCAAACAGTTTTTCTAAAACCCTACTCATTGGTCAATAACAAGCAGAGTCGCCAAAGTGTTTCGTTGGTAGTTAACTCATGTCTGGCTAATCAATTCATTTCATATTGTTATCCAATTGTAGTAGTAAGGACTGGTGAACAACGTCAGTTCAACACACTGCTTTACGCACAAATGTAGTTAGGCCCTTTGATATAATTTGGATAAATTTCATGGGCCGGTCCATAGGGACCAGTCCAAAGGGGCCGGTCTAAAGGGACCCTTCCACAGGGACCCATCAACAGGGACTTGTCAACAAGGACCCATCAACAATGACCCGTCAACAATGACCTGTCATCAATGACCAGTCAACAATGACCTGTCAATAGGGACCCGTCAACAATGACCCGTCCACAGGGACTCATCAACAAGGACCCGTCAGCAATGACTCGTCAACAGGGACCCGTCAAAAAGGACCTGTCAAAAAGGATCCATCAAAAATGACCCCCTGTCAAAAAGAGCCCGTCCAAAAGGGGCTAGTCAACAGAGACCAGTCCAAAGGGACAAATCAACAGAGATCAATCAACAGGGATCAATCAAAAGGGGCTATCACCTCAAGGCCTGACATATCCCTCTTTGATTATTGGTTTGCCAATCGACAAGCGTCACTTAAAATACTTTTTGATCACCACTCGTGGGTTGGGTTAGGTTAGGTTACACTACAGCCGCCATCTTTTAAAAAGCCCGCCCTCTTACAAAAACCATGAGTGGGCATGCTAATTCATAGTGGCTTTCCACCGAACATATGCACTTTATGTGGAACAACGTTTAAATCCATATCGGCATTCTAACTCTCACATGTTGCAATTGGTAACAGAGATTCTCTAAAAAAATTCAATTTCACCCTATAGTAGGGGTAGGTTTGATTTTTGGGGTTGAAATATGTTGTCCAATGGAAAGGGGGTGTCAGCCCGAGTTCAATGACACCTCATTTGTCAAAATCCGACCACGGGTTCGGGAGTTATCGGGCTGCCGCCATCTTGTGTGGAGGGTGTGGAGGTGGAGGTATCTGAACCCCCACAAATACACTACTGAGGACTGTATTACAAAATTTTTGTTCCCTTTGAGGCGACAATTTGACCTACATCCTTTGCGCTTCTTCATTCTTCAGACAGCGACATCATCTGTCACTAGAGTTTTCGTTCAAAATTATTGGAGTATTGACGTAGGTATAAGGTAGATCTCTTATTTTAATAGCATAATTTTACTGTCATTTTTTAGCCTATTTTCAATTTTGAAAAAATTGGCTTATGAGATCACCTTTTGTCCGTGTGTGTGTGCGTGTGTGTTTGTGAGGTGTTTGTGTGTGTGTGTCCCCTAATAACTTCTAAAAGGCTGGAGCGATATTAATGAAACTCGGTAAGTTCATAGCACTATTCCGGACGACCCCGACCGTGTCCTTGAAATTTAGTTACGTCTCACCAATTTAACATGGCGGCTGTGCGAAATATTTCACCAGCTTTCAATATCTCCGAAACTATTCCCGATATCACCCTGTAATTTTTTACGGTGATAAAAGGAACTACTAGAAGTTCACCTATGTGACTTTTGAAAAACTGGTAACTACAAAACCAACATGGCGGCCAAGCGAATTTGCGACTTTTAAATAGACGTTTCTCGCGATTTAACCAACCAAACGCAATAAAACTTGGTACAGTATAAGTTTATACACATTGTAATGCACCGACATCTAATTTCGTTCAATTGTTTACCTAACCACAAGATGGCGGATGTGCGAAATATTTCACCGGCATTCTATATCTCTGATACAGCGGTATCACCCTGAAATTTTGTACGGAGATAAAGGGCATTACTGGAAGTTCATCTGTAAGACTTTTAAAAACCGGTTAACTACAAAACGAACATGGCGGCCAAGCGAATTTGCAAATTTTAAATAGACCTTCCTCGCGATTTAATATTCCGAACGCAATGAAATCTGTTACAGGATATGTTTATACACATTGTAATGCATGGTATCTAATTTAGTTCAATTGTTTACATAACCTCAGTATGGTGGCTGTGTGAATTTTAAAATTAAGCTTTGATTTCTTGGGTCGTAGACATGCGATCGAAGTGAAAGTTTGAATAATGAATCTACGCAATAATTTTCCTTTAATGGTACATGACTGTATGGCCTATACATTTCACAATCCAACATGGCCACCATCCGAAATATTTAGACGGCTCTGAATATCTATGAATCTATTATAGCAATCAAACTCATTTTTTATGTTCATAGGGGCTATTAACGTAAGTTCTCCTAGAGGACTTTAAATAACCTGGTGATCACAAATCCAACATGGCGGCGACGCGAAGTATAAATATTCACATGCAGGTTTCTCGCAATTTAACCATCCGAGTGCAGTGAAACTTGGTACAGTAAATCCTTATACGAATGTTAATCCACTGGCATCTAATTTATTTCAACTGTTTCCATAACCACAAGATGGCAGCTGAGCGAAATTTTAAAATCTCCTTGTTACTTCTTGTGTACTAATCATGCGATTGAAGTTTGAATGCTACAGGTACAAATAATCTTCATGTAACAATACATAACTCTAGGACCTACATAGGCTATATAAAATCCAACATGGCGACCATCCAAAATATTTAGTCGGTTCTCAATATCTACGAATCTATTACAGCAATCAAACTGACATTTTGTATGTTGATAGTGTTAATTAACATAAGTAGGATATATGAAAATAGGCTGTATAGTTCTTCACGGAACTACTTGTTAATACTGAACCCATGGGAGAGGTGCAGTATCGAACCCATATCCTTGTATTGTGGAGAAGAAAGAATAAATGCAGGCTTTAGAAGGGAGATCTGAAGTTAGTTGAGAAGCTGATACTTCATAAGATTGCGTGAGGCAAAGTCAATTTGTGCAACTAGAGATTGCCAGACCATAGCTGGCCGGTGAGGTAATCTGAACAGTCACCAGAGAGCTGGTTACGCACGCGGTAAAATTAGATCTTGAAACTTCCATTGATGAGAGAGACGGAGTTTCGGAAATAGCCCCAAGTCGACAATAAAATGGCAGCGTCGCATGAAATAAGAGATATAATTGAAATTAAGCCATTTGCAGGCATTAAAGTAAAGAAAGGACTCCATCAGTGACAATTATCCAGGGAAAGAGATTTTTGAGAGTGGATAAAGTCCTGAGAAATTGTACCAGGAAGAAATGCAAATTCATCATTACGTAGTCGGTGAGTTCCCGAACCAGAAGCTGATGGTGGGAGACAACAAGAATCACTACCCACACATCTGAAGAGAACATTTAAATTAATATTAAAGATTTGTACGATCGATTCCTGGAAACTTAGATACTGTTGAGACGTTTAAAACCTCCGCTTTTCAGAGATATTTTTTAACATCGTACGACGATTATTTTGGAAATTAGTGGTGAGGAAGAAGAGAAATTTATTTATTTTTGCCAGAATCAGATATAAGGGCCAGGAGCCCAAGCAAGATCATGCAGTAACTCATCAGACCACGTATTGGTCGTGCTGCTTGTCAGCACCGGCAGTCTTGTTCAGTCAGTAGGACTCGAACCAGTATCACGACGCGGAAGTACTCTAAATCGAAGTACTGTCCAGATTTCTTCAGTGTCGCCGCGCTCTAAATCGTTGAAGTGCTTTTCAAAAGAAAAGTATAGTTAGAACTTCGAAAGTATAATAGTCTAGGGTGGTAGGCCAAGCTATAAACATTGAGTGAACACATACGTTAGCCGGCGAGGGTAGTTGAAGCCCCGACACTAGTATTCGAAGTGACAACATAGTATCTCGAAACTATACGAGACATCAGCAAAGAGTAGTTACTCTATAAAAACGATTTCCCAGTGCGTTAGTATAACCACGGTGGTGTCAAAACATAGCTAATACCTAATTTTCCTGATTGAGGAGATTAAGGTAACACAGTTGCGATAGAAATAGGAATCTACAAAGAGATATCCGTAGCCACGTGGAGTTTCAAAGAAGTACTCCACTGAGAAAAGACAATAGCCGTCCGAATTCAGTTCCGACGCATAGTATCAAATAAACAATTGTAAAAGCGCAGTATAGCGACTTCAGGGGTGAACGTAAATCATACCGTTTTTCCCAGATAGACAATTGCGAACCGGAAAAGACTATATTATCGTCCAGTATTGTAAATGCCGATAAATTAAACACCAGAATTAGGAGGGAAATCTTTATCCAAAGAGGGTTCATTTCGTACGAGACTGTCAATATCAGAATAGGAGTTAGAAGGCAGCGTCGAAAATTGCACCCCTGGGATTTGGTGAAGAAAGAATTCACGTGTGTTTGTTGCCACAAAAGTGAAATTCTGTGTGTGTAAATATAATATTAAGTAAAAATTATAATTCTTTTTAGTGTAGTGAAAATGTGTGTAAACCCTCATATTAATCTAAAAATGTGTAATCCAGAGGGCAATTTAGTAAGTGTAAGTGTGTTTATCATCATGAAGTAAGAAATTTAATGTGGGCCGAATGTCGTTCCACTGGAATTCGGACGATGGGGCCGGATAAGCCATGTAAGTAACACCCACATTTATTATGTGTTTTGGATTCGGGAGTCTCATGTAACAATGGTAACCGCGGAGAAAGTATTCTCCAGTATTAAAAATCAGGGATGTAAAACTGTGTGAAAATGATAAGTGCGGAATCTAAAGTAAAATTACTAAAATGTATTGTGTAATCAAATGAAATCGTATTCAGTGGAATACTAGTGAAGATAAAAAGAATAATGTTATTTGAAAGGCAAACAGGATAATATAAGAAGGAAAATGTAATGACTAAATTAATTATTGAAATAATATTCAAATATGAGCCGTTGTGTGCTAAAAATAATGAGAATAATGTAATGAATAAATTAATTATTGAAATAATAATTCAAGGATGAGCAGTTGTGTGCTAAAATATTGATAATAATAATTATGGAACAAGTTGGGTTCTTGGAAATGAAAAGTCGAGACTTAGTAAAAGGCAAATCTGTTTATTATGGACGAAGATATAAATGAATTACGTTGAAATAAATATTAAACTTTGGAAGGCATCACGAATGTATTGATTGTCGCCTTTGAGCGTTAAATAATAAATTGTCACGCTAAAAATTGCGGTGAAGATAATGCCAGGAGTTATAATTGCGGGGATCAGCTGGGTGAAGTAATTGATTTTGTATGTGTTTGCTGTCACAATTTTTTTAAGGGTGCTATATTATTGTCAAGCATGGAATTGTGTGCAAATACCTTTTCCCAAAGTCGCTTTTATTGTTAGGAGGAGTGATTAGTTACCCTCGCTCTATGGAATTAGCCCTAAGCCCTCGAGAATGGAAGTGTCCTAGAGGCTGGCCAGAGAATCGAACCAGATGTCTCTCACGTCGGAAGCCCCTTAATTAGGATTGGTTTTGAATTCTTACTTCCCAGTGTTAATACTCCGAAATTATAATCATACCTGAGCTACAGTAATAGGTCAGTGGAACCTCAGAATATTGTTGTTATATTAATGTGATGTGTAGCCTTCCCAAGTTCAGTTTCACGCTTGTATGAAAGCGGTGTTTAATGTCCCGTCTAAGAAAGGAGGGAGCATTGACTCTCCTCTCCCTCTCATAAATTTAAGCCGGTAGTGTCTCGACGTTTTCTTAATGGAGGTCACGGCTGGGGTAGGTCCAGGACAGAGACAGGCCATGTCTGCACTATAATGTATTAAACCTTTTAACGGACCGGTAATCTGTACCGTGTTTTATATTGATTCTTTATCCTTGCCGTTGCATTATAGATCCGCACTTCATGAATAATTAAATTGTCTATTGAGACAATAATGAGAGTCCCTTTGCATTGTTGCATGATAAATGTTATTGTTCCCAAGTGATTGTTTGAGATATCGAGTAGCTGGGAGTCTATTTCGAATTGAGTAAATCAGTTGTCTATGACGCTTGTGGTACATGAGATTCCCGAAAACAAATACAGTTTTGGTAGTGTTGGAGAGAGGGATGATATATTGCGAATGTCATGTGGTACCCAAATGAATGGTAATTGTTGATACCATTGAATTGTATTTAACTCAAATTTCTTTTTAATATATTCAAATTTGGAATATTTAATATGTTTCCTAAACATAAAATTATTTGTAATAAAATTATCCGAGACCTTTAGAGCTCGTTTCGAGACAGTTATAATGTTGCTAAATGCAAGTGAAACTAGTTTTGATAATTTTGTTTAGGGTTCAATGGAACCTAAGTTATTGATTGTTTTCTGATTAATGTATATTGTTCCTTGTTCATTTGAACAAGTGTGATGTTGATTCAGTTGTTTTGTGTATTGTAGCACCAAATTTTGAGAATTAAATAGTTTTATTAGTAGGATTTTGAATTTCATTTCAGTGAAGTGTTATCCTAAGCTTGATCCTATAATATGTGAATCACTCAGTGGGAGGACATTCTATGCCCCCAAAGAGATAAGACTGAGCAGCTGGATAGTGATTTGCATATTCCTTTTACGAAAGGGCACAATACATGGTTTTTAATTATTTGCAAGCTTTTCCATTTTTGATTTAAAACTATTTTTTGTAAGGATATCCATTTCTTTTTGGCTTTGTTAACTAGTTTTAAGATTTAATATCTATCACGCTGGGGAAGGTATCAATGAAATTTAAAAAATCTTAATAATCCCGCGTTGGTAACCTAACTCCAACTTGCTATGTATTATAATGCATGATATGTTACAAAGAGTGTCGTTTCCTTGTACAAGTGACGATTCACGGCTTGTAACAGCGCTATAACGTTTACCATGTCAACTAAAGCATACGGTTTTATCTATTTAACTTTTGCTTCATCTCGGCTTCTTAGATCGTTCTTCTCACTCGCTTTTTTAGCCTATTTTCAATTTTGAAAAAAAAATAGGCTTATGAGATCACCTTTTCTCCGTGTGTGTGTGCGTGTGTGTGTGTGTGTGTGTGTGTGTGTGTGTGTGTGAGGTGTGTGTGTGTGTCCCCCTAATAAAATCTAAACGGCAGGAGCGATTTCAATGAAACTCGGTAATTTCATAGCACTATTCCCGGCGACCTCGACCGTGCCCTTCAAATTTTGTTACGTCTCACCAATCCAACATGGCGGCTGTGCGAAATATTTCACTAGCATTCAATATATCCGAAACTATTACAGATATCATCATGCAATTTCGTACGGTGATAAAGGGTACTGATACAAGTTTACCTATGTATATTTCATAAACCTGTAAAGTACAAAACGAACATGGCGACCAAGCGAATTTGAAATATTTTAATAGACTTTTCTCGTGATTTAACTCTCTGAGCGCAGTCAAATGTGGTACAGTAAATGATTTTGCAGATTGTAATGCATTGCCATGTAATTTAATTCAATTGTTTACATAACCTCAAGATGGCGGCTGTGCGAAATTTTAAAATTAAGTTTTTATTCTTGTGTCGTAATCATGCGATCGAAGTGAAAGTTTGAATAATGAAGCTAGGCAATAAATGTCCTTGAATGGTACATAACTCTATGGCCTATACATATAACAATCCTAAACGGCGAGCTTCCGAAATACAGTATTTTGATGGTTCTCAATATCTATGAATCTTTTGCAGCAACCAAACTGATTTTTTTTTATGTTCATAGAGACTATGAACATATGTTCACCTATAGGCACCGTGCGTTCTGCAGTGTGCTGCTGCGGGTGGATACTACGTGAACTACACACGGTCTTGTTTATCAACAGCTGATCATAGGACGTTGCAGTACGAGTGAATTTTTACATGTGTTTATTCAATATTTTATAGTGTTGTCTTCTGATTATTATTTAAAAAATGTGAAAACGTTCTAGCAATGTTATTTGCTGTGTTGTTGGCTGCAATAATAGATAATGCAATACAGAGCAAAGTGTGAAATTTTATAGTTTTCCATCACGACCTCATGAAATGGATTTGAAAAGACAGTGGATTTTAGCAGTAAATCGCAAGAAGTAAGTAATGGGGGATTTAAATATTTTGATTAATACTAAATTACACAGTACAAATCCTATACTAACCATGACTTTTACAAACAGGTTAACAATAACAACCAAAATAATTACAGTTATGCTATACTTCCTAGGTAAGGTCCGCACCAGTAGGCCATATTTTTTAAGCACAAACATCATAATAGTAGAGATATTCTATTACACAGTAGTCTTAATGATAGCCTTAATAATTAAATAACAGATACCTTAATACCGAGCAAAGTGTGATATTTTTTAGATTTCCTCCCCGACCTCACGAAGTGGATTTGAAAGGCTAGTAATAATATCGTATGACCTCGGGTGCCGGGTGCAAGCTTTGTTATTTGCCACCCAGAGGGTAGCTTGCATGTCGAATTTCGTTGTTCCTTGACTATGAAAGTCAAGGAGGTTAGATGTTAGATATCTACGCTCCTTGAACACTATAGCGCTTTCTAGTAGAGAAATGAGGAACTTTGTGTTGGCGGAAACACCCGAGATTAATTTTGCCATTATGAACTCGGCCTTCTGAATTCAAATGGGTTCTTTAACATGCCAACAACGTATGACATTCGTATCGTATTTTTGCCGCCTTTCAAAAATCACTTACCACGGCCAGGAGCGAACCTGCAATCTTGGGATTAGTAGACCGACACGATATCCACTCACCCAGCGTGGCAAGCTTGAAAGGCTAGTGGATTAATAATATATTTACAGAAATAGGCCCTGGTACATGACAAAAAATAGGAACAAAATATGAATAGCCTACAGAAATATTTTAGAAATGTGTAATTATACATAAACATTAAATAAAAGAGCATTTGCAGTATTTTAAATAGTCATACAAACATATTATTATGAAACCAGATAGTCCCAATATAATTTGAACTCATTACAACAGAAATTCAAGTAAATATAGGCCTAATACAGATCCAACTTAAATTTTACAAAATGAGTTCAAAATAATATTTGCCTTTACAGATTGCCCATACTTTAAAAGGTATGTTTACATAAATTTGCCACATTTATAAAATTTGCCACATTTACACAATTTGTTTTATAGGGCAGATGGACACCTTCAAAATCATCTAGAATCTGCAGCACACATTTCATAGGAGGGTGTAAATCTCAACATCCTGCTAGTCCAGCATATGTACCAAGTATCTTTCCTGAATGTTACAGAAGAAAGTATCAGGAACAGGCTCTCTCAGCAGATTTATGAGATTGAAGAAGAGAAGTGTAAATAGAAATCTAGTCATTTCAACACCTGATATATTAGATCTGCAAACTAGTGAGCCTGTTCTAGTGTCCATGAAAGCTGATGCCCAAACTCAGACAAACAAACATTGTGATGTAGAAAGCATTTTTGAATTCAGTTGTGTTTTGGATGGAAACAGTGTCAGCACACAAGCAAATATATCATCCCTTCACACATTACATGGTAAACCTAGACATGTTAGTAAATTGTCTGGGCCTGACTTCCCATATGAAGAAAGAGGATTTTTTGGTTATAGTTCAGTTTCTGATGAATCACAATTAAATGTTCTGGCTGGTGTCAACAAAGACATTTTTAATATATTTTTAAACTTGCTGCCAGACACTAATACACGCAAAATTAGTAAAGAAAATAGACTCTTGGTATTCTTAATGAAAATGAAGTTGGCCTTACCATTTGCTGGCCTTGCTGTTATTTTCAATATTACCATAGTAATATTTCTAGGATATTTCAATCTGTTTTACCTGTACTGGCACAAGCAACAAAAAAGTGGGTTTTCTGGCCTAGCAAGGATACTGTTATTGCTACATTACCTTCTGTTTTTAAAGATAACTATCCGAATTGTAGAGCTATTATAGACTGCACTGAAATGAAAACAGAACAGCCTCCTGAGATCAGTCAGCATGTGTATATGTACTTTAATTTATAAGTCTACATATACTGCTAGGGTCCTTATTGCAATTGCACCTTGTGGTATGGTGACATTTGTTTCCAAATGTTATGGTGGTCGAGCTAGTGACAGTTTTATCACAAATGACTGTGGAATTTTGAAATTGATTGAATCAGGAGATCAAATAATGGCTGATAAAGGTTTCCCTGGTATAAAAACTATATTGGAGGACAGCAAAGCAATTTTAGTAATGCCACCCTTCATGCATGAAGGTCATTTGACACCTGAAGAAGTTGATGACTCTTACAATATTGCTAGTGTGCGAATTCATGTTGAACGGTGCATTCAAGGATTGAAAGTATATAGCATACTTCAAAAAATTCCAAGTGGGCTATTATGTAGTGTTGATGACATTGTGCATATGTGTTGTGTTATGACAACTGTACAACCTCCCTTGATGTCTGAAGCCCATTATTAAATCTGCATGTTAGTTCCCTTAAATAGTGTGTGAAGAAAAACTGTTGCAACTTTTCAATACAGCCCTTTAAGAACATATCATTTCTTTTAATTTCTAAAAGAATGGAACTATGGTTCTCTATATTAATGAAAAAGTCACAAACATCAAGCCCACAACAGTACATCAACAGCTGGCATTGAGTGAAATATGCATGATTTGGTTTCAGTTCCAAATTTCCTTCTGAATTTCTTATAAGATAGGGCACATTAATCTCCTCATTTTCACCTATGGTTGGTTTGTCTTTACATGAAATAGGACATTTAATTTCCAGTACCCTTTCTGGGTTCCCATCCACCATTACTATTGAACCCATGTACCATGGCCTCAAAAGGGAGTCGAATCCATGTACTTTGAGAAAGGAATGAAAGAATCATACAGTCTCTAAGGGAACGGAGAGAGATTTCAAGCCAGGATTATAGCCTAACATGGTGCAAGCGCTAGGGCCAGGTGTTCCTTAGATGAGCTCATGCCTCTTGACATTTATAAGGAGCCAGTCATGGATATTATTAGAACGAGTGGAAAGTTTTGACTGTAAGACGAAGAAGCTGGACTCGGAAATTGCTCTTACGTTGCAGGAATATGGCAACCTCGCTGCTGAGTCAGAACAGGAATAATTAAATTTAACCCGTTTACGAGTATAAAAATAAGTAAACAGATACAGTACGGTGAATCATTTTGGATTAGAGATTTTTGTGTAAAGAAAAACCTTGTAAAAATTGCACAGGAGAAAACTGCAAACGCAAGTAGACGTCATTGGGGGTTCACCGAGACCCAAGGAGTGGGAGAATAAAAAAAGAACAGCACCACCCACACAGTTGAGGACGAGAAATTAATTAATATCTCGGAAATGTACGATCGATTTCCATGCACAGGAAGATTATTTTACGTTTGGAAGACGAGCTTTCTGGAGATACGATTTTTATAATTGTGCGACAATTAGTTCAAAAGTTGGTCACGAAAAGGACTAGGATTTTATCTTTTGTGACTGAAAAGTATAAAGCTCCTGGCAGAGCCAGACCAAACATGCAGTTATTCTGACAGCCCGTGAGGGGGTGTTACTCTGCATCAGTGCATGCAGTCTACGAGAGCCCGTGAGGGGAACGTCACACTGTATCAGTACATGCAGTATTAGTCCGTCCAGGGGGGCGTTACGCTGGAGCGTCATAATCATCAGTCTACGAGCATTCCGTGAGCGGAAGTGCTGCACCACATCGTATACGCAGTATTCAAGAGCCCGTGAGGGGGACGTTAAGCTGTATCAGACATCGATCCAGAGCCTGTGGGAGGCTATGCTACAAGTTCACCGAGTGTAGACCAGTTACGATATAAGTACGCTACGCTGAGGGTTAGCAGTTCAAGACTTTGAAGAGTCCTAAATTATAAAGAACATTAAATATACGGACTTTAAAGCAATATCGCCAAAGTAAGACACAGCGATCAGTAGGGAACTTCGAGTTCCAGAAGAACACTAGTTCAATACAGTTACGAAGTTATAAGAACTCCAACAAATAAACGGCGTTACGTTTAGTAAAGACATTGTTAAAGACATTAAGTCCTGTAAAGGAACTTTACAGTAATTACGATCGCGAAAGATAGAAGTTCAAGCGAAAGGAACTTAGGAACTTAGTTTCGAAACCAGAGGGAAAACGTACTCTAGTGAGAAAACGTCAAAAATATACGATAGACAGTATACGGTCCTCGAAGGGAGGCCAAGATATAGAAACTATAGGGTACGATAGACAGTATACGGTCCTCGAAGGGAGGCCAAGATATAGAAACTATAGGGTGCGATAGACCACCATATATAAATAAAGGTGACGGCAAAGAAAAGACATTTATCGCCTAGTTAAAGCAGATAAAGTAAAGCCGAGTAATAGACAATAGAAGCGGTTTTGAGAGACTGAAACCAGTAGTTTCCATTGTAGGAGAGAGAAACTTTGAACGAGTAAAATCACACGTCCAATGCAGGTCGATAGGATTCACATCAGGGATCATCAACAGCCGACAGAAATTGTCAAAATCGTTGAGATACGCCCGTGTGATAGGAGTGAAGTGTAAATATTGTAAGAAAAGAAATAAAGAG
The DNA here is from genome assembly GCA_946902985.2 of Meconema thalassinum. Lineage (NCBI taxonomy): Eukaryota > Metazoa > Arthropoda > Insecta > Orthoptera > Tettigoniidae > Meconema > Meconema thalassinum. The sequence goes on from OX336388.2 coordinate 862,837,723, forward strand.
TATCATTTTAAGTGTTTTAGGTAAAGTGAAAGCGTTTTACGCACAGTGATATGTGTTATAATATGTACCAGAGTAATATTTTTTAGTGTTTTAATGTGTGTTCAAAACGGATACACCAGTGTATAAAAAAAATGTTGTCAGTGTTAAATATAGTGAATATGTGTCAAGAAATTTCTGTACATAAGATGAGATTGTACAATATGGAGTAGGTCAAGAAGGTGGGCCAAAATGTCACATCAAACGAGAATAAAGGTCAGAAAGCGACCTTAAACATGTAAGTAAAGATTTTCATTTTGTTTTGGTGTCGGGAAAAATTTTGTGTACAATTCCACCGGAGTTTTGAGTAGAAGGGATGTTTTTAAATGAATAATAACTAAATAAGAACGCGATCTGAACGAAAATAAAGTTTTAAGAAATAATAAATAAGTATGTGAAATAATAAATCCTGTAGAGGAAATGCATGGAATAAAATGTCAGTATTTAATGAATGTTATAAAAGCAAGCGTGATAATAATAATTATAACAAGATATTTACATAAAGGTAAATTAGAATTATATGAAAGAAATAGCTTTTGAGCTTTTGTAAGGAATGAAAACATGATGTGAATAACAAGGTAAAGAAAATCTAAATAAAGATTAAATTGAATGATATAAAAATATAGAGCGTTGAAGCCTTAACAAATGTATAAGACATGATGTGAATGCATGTTCTTAAAAAGGGAGCGATTTATTGTCAACGGAAAAGATTAATATAAGAATTAAGATATGTATCAATTGTTACTATGAAATTTATCAGTTCTTTGGAAGACATTCGGCCGTAAAGTAATGTGTAGCGTAATGGAACGCAATTAAATAAAAAGTCACGCTAGGAACGCGTAAAAGTTAAAGTACTTGGTAAGTTACTTATGGAGGGTAGTTGATTGCAGTGAATTGAGATATGTTGTAAGTCCTCTAAATTGTGACGTGGATCACGAGGCCATGTGTGTATTATTTAAAAGGGAGCTAATGTACGGTATTATTGAGCGTAGGTCCTGTAAGCTACGGCTTGACCCTAAATCGCGTTTTGTATAAGTCCTCTGATGTGGAAATGTTCCCGAGGCATGTTAAGAGATTCGAACCTAGAATCCTCTTGTTGTTAAAGCCCCTAATTATTCGTCGTAGAATGTGTATTAATCTTCCCAATCAATGAGGACCCTCTCATAATTAATAAATGCCAAGGTTACGAAAGTGGTTTATGAGCCAAAGAATATTGTTGAATGGAAATAAGTGAAGTAAAAGCCAGGTCTCTCCACAGAACTGAGAATAATGTGAAGGTTTGTTTTAAAGCATTGAAGAGAGCTGCCACCGTAGGTTAGGCAGAGAGTCGCTTTCCTTGTCATAAATCACGCCCGAGTATAATGGCCTGACCCTCATAGAGCGAGGGTGGGTAAAAACCGTCTTGTAAGATGTGTTAAATACACCGTGAGTGTTTAAAGTTGTTAATGACCCGGGCGTTGAACCGAGGTCCTTGTAGATTGATATTATCGCTTGCCAATTCAGATCGTAGTTTTCTTATGTGATAATGGTCTTATAAGACAAATGAATTAAATAAAATCCCTATTGTAATATTGGATGGAAAATAGGAATCCACGAGTTTTGTGAAGATAACTAGGTTTCGGGAGTGATCATAATTTTTGACTTTGTCAAGTAATCTTTATAACTCTGGAGTACACAAATAGTTTTCCCGATCACCGTAGTGAATTTGCAAAACTTGAGAGAGATAGTAAATATGGAGAACATGTGATATGCCCAAATATTGAAGTGAATAATTAACATGTAATTTTAAATGTAATTATATATTTGTTTTGATGATAAGAAAAGATAAAAATAATTCTTGAGGTGTACAAAAATATGACACCATTATTATGGGAAAGTATCGAGCCGAAGAAGCTCGTAGTTATTTGGAACTTTAAGATAAGTACTTTATGGAAGTGAAAATAATCGTGAATTGTTGGTTTTAAAGAAAACCATGTGTTTTAATCTAATATTTGTTTTATTTTTATGCTATTCCTTGTTCACTTTGGACAAGTAGAATGATATTGGTCAGTAGTTTATGTGTTTATTTGTTTGTAGCGCCATAATTTTTGATTAATTAAATGTGTTAAAATAGGAGTTGATTTTGTTGTTATTTTTGCAAGTGTATCCTCTATTTAATCCAAAATATGTAAGTCACAGACTGGGAGAACTTACCGCAGCCCCGAAAAATCCCGAATTGAGCAATGCTGGCATACTGTGATTTGCATATTTCTTGCTGCAAGGGCACAGGGGGGTGAATAGAAATACTGTGCTTGGATTAATAATTAGAGGAACACTAAAGACGGTCGATTCATGTAAAAGTAAAGTAATGATAGTAGTAGCTACAACGTATAATGTTAACTGACCGCATTGGGTCCCTGGAAACTCACACCGAGCAGCCCTGGATTTAAACAACCCCCTATCCTTAATTTCATGGCGCCCAGTACGCAGGGATGAGTTTTCCTAGGGAAAACCCGAGTTTTCTCGAAAAATCAAAATTTTCATTTTTTTGAAAAAATGGTTTTTCGAAATTTTGAATTTTAAATACTTCCATAAAGGTCTTTGAGTTTGAAGCAGAGTATCAAAAGGGTACGGCGTAGTAAAAACCCGTACCAAAGTAAATTTTTTAAAGAAATTGGGACACAATGGTTCAGATTACTATCTCTCAAGCATGTTCTAGCGATGTGGCATGGGTAGCCCACTATATTCTAATAAGATGGCATTGAGTGAAGAGATGCAACGGCTTTTGGAGGCTATAAAAGCCGATAGCAAAGAAAAGTTGGAGGCCATAAACAATAAATTGGGAACAATAGACAATACATTGGGCCTCCAAAAGGATGAAAGTAAAAAAGAGTTCGAATCCATAAATATGAGTTTGAATCAATTGGATATCCAACAGAGTGAAAATAAAAGGGATTTAGAATCCATAAATGAGAGTTTGAATAAGTTGGACAGCCAACAGGAGGAAAATAACCAAAAGTTAGGATCCATGAATCAAAGTTTAGAGTCACTAAAAACTAATAGTGATAATATGGGAACTAAATTAGAAGCTATCGAAACTAATAGTGATAACATGGGAACTAAATTAGAAGCTATCGAGGCCGACGGTATAAAAATGAATAAGGAACTGAAGGCTGAGATAGAAAATATTAAAACAGAAAGTGGGGATAACATGGCAGAACAGCTGAAAGTTATAAAAGATGAGACGTTAAAGTCTATAAGAGCCGACAGTAAAGCAAATAACGATGTACTGACGGCTGAGATAGAAAGCAAATTCGATAGTATAAAAACAGAAAATTCAAACCATTTTTCAGCAAAATCCAAGGTTTTGGAGGAAACAATGAATAATAAATTTCAAGATTTTGACACTAAGTTTGAGAGTAAGTTAACTGAGTTAAAAGAGGAAAATAAAGGATTTCATTCAGGATTGCAAGCCCAAATAAATACTATGAACAAAAATATGGGAGAATCACAAAATGAATGCCGAGAAAATTTTAAAATTTTAGAGGATAATTTTGGTAATATAGAAACTAAATTAAATAGCATGGAAAAAGCATGTAAAGAAAATGTAGAGGAATGTGAAAAGAAACTTGTAACCCAGATCCAAGATGTGCAGAAAAAATTAGAAGCTCAGATAAAATCTAACAGCGATATCTGTAAAACATCCCGGGATGAAATAAAACAAAGTGTGAATGAGCTAGGGACCCGATTTGGAAAGGTTGAGGAGAAAGTAGGAACCCTCGAGAACAAAATTGGTGTAGTTCAGACCGAAGTAACTGAGATGAAAAATCAAAATCAAAAGGATGCACGGGATATGAAAAGTCAATTTGAGCTGTTTACCGGGCAGGTAGATGATAACTTAAAGAAGTATGAGGGTGAAATAAATCGAAGATTAGGTATATACGAGGGGCATCTCCAGAGTGAAAGAAAACAACGAGAGGACGAAAATAAGGAAAGTACCCATAAGATAGATTAAATAAGTCAGGGTATTAATGATGTTCAGGGAACCATCGGAACATTAAAGGTCGAAGTAGGAAAAACTCATAAGGAAGTAGGCCAGATCCAAAATGACTTGATGATATTATATAAGAGTCAAGGGAAAACTGAGGAAAAATTGGAAGGAATTAAAGTAAATATGGTCAAAGGACAAAGAGAGATGGAGAAAAAGATAAAGGAAATACGAGAAGACCTAGATACCAGAGGTGACGTTAAACCAGAAATTATAACAGAACAGGTCATGGTCATCAAGAAAGAGGTAGAAGAACACTTAAATGAAATCAGGAATAGCTTCAGGAACGACAAAAACCAACTCAAACAAGAACTGGAAACCAGTAAGAAAAATCAGGACAGAATTCAAAATGAATTAGGATCCCGGTTGGAGAGGACTGAACATAAGAACAGTCTAATGGAAATCCAACTCATGGCTAATGAAGAAAGTGCCCGAAGGGAAAGGAAGTTAGAATTTGAGAATCAGGAGGAGTTTCCAAAGACAGGATGGGTAGATTCCCGTGAACAAGGCACAGATACTGATAGGGACTTAGGAGGGGAGAGCCCTTATAAGAACCCAGGATATCCGATGGCGATGTCAACCCCATACATGAACCAGACAAATGGTCAGATAATAAACATTATCAAATCGAATGAGGACAGACCGGTAAAATTTACGGGTAATAACATGTCAATTACTCCAAAATACTGGCTAAAGGAAGTCGCAGAGTACTTAAACGAAATGAAGGTTCCTCAGGATCGGAGACTGAGAGCTATTGAGAAGTTGTTGGCAGGTGATTGTCTCACTTGGTTCAGAAGCTTCAGGTACACCTTTGATACGGTGGAAGGCTTTAGAGAAGCCTTTTTAAAACGATATTGGGCAGCAGACGTCCAGGAGAATTTGAGGCTAGATCTGTACTCTAGGAAGTACAGCACAAATGCACCAACTAAGTACTCGGAATTTTTTACCGCTCAGCTGTGTAAATTCCGCGAACTTGACATTGCTCCAGCTGAGAACGACCTGTGTGCCGCCATTGCAAGACAACTTCCATATGAGATTCAGAGGCTGTTAATCTCATCCAAAACCAGAAGTGCTGTGGAAGTGGAGAGTGTATTACGTCAATTAGACATGACGACGTCACACGTAACTCATAGGCACCAAAGACAGACTGAACAGGTACACATGGCCAGTAGTCAGGAAACCAGCGAAAAACCATCGACCAGGAATCAGTCCACCAGCACTGATACTCAAGGACTAGGTCGAGAGTATGGGCACCAAGAGCCTAGAGGAATACAGCCATACCACAGAGGAGGATATCGAGGAAGAAATCCTAGGAATACGGGTTATAGGCAACAAGAGAGCCGACCCTATAACAATAACCATCAGAGGCAAGAAAACAGAAAAAAATGGGAGAATTATCCCCGAAGGAACGTAAGGCCAGAGGATAGGGATGATGAATATCGGGCCGAAATAGAGGAAAGATATCAGGAAAGTCTTCGTTACATGAACGAACGACCAGACGAACCTGAAAGGCAAAAAGTCCGTTGGAGTGAGGCAATCAAGAACTGGAAATCACCCGACCGACTAGATGGAGCTCAAAGCTTGGAACTACAAGCTCAGTTAAAGAAGGAGGGAAAAGGGAGCCCTCAGGATAAAAAAAAATCCAAATTTAAATCGTCAAAAGTGGAAACATACCAGGAGCTGGGAGGAGGTAGAAATTGTGAATTGGATAGCAAGACCAGATGAGCTAATTAATGAGGATGTGGAAGGAATCCCACCTATCAAAAGAGAATTACCCATAATTATGCTAAGAATAGAAGGATTACTGGTCAGGGCATTGATTGATACAGGATCAACAATAAGTTTAATTACGCAAACCCTTCTGAATGAATTGGAAACAAGAGGCCGCGTATTAAAAATCCCCACATCAAGTGTAAAGATTAAGGGAATTATCCCTGAAAAATCTTTAACATGCAAATTTCAGGTATACATTGATCTGATCATGGGTAACGCTGAAATTTCGCAATGCTTTTTGCTGGTAAATCAATTACCGTATAATGTCATATTAGGTATTGATTTTATCCTTGAGAACAAGGTCATCATAGACCTAGCGCAAAACTGCATTAGAATCCAAAGAGAGGATGTGGATGAACAAAACATTAACCTACAGGAACAGGATGTGAAAATAGGAGAACAGGTATGGCATGGGGAAGAAGTAACGGAAGAAGGTTGTAAGGACAGAGAAAGGATATTTGAGGTCCTCAACATAGAACTCGAAGATAATTTGGAAACTGAGTTTGAGACCAACCTGTCAGGAAAAGTAGAGGAAGCTAAAGTGAACCTCGAAAATAAGGAACAATTAAAGAAATTATTATTGAATTTTAGGGACGTATTTGATTCCAAGCCAGGGAAGATTGAAAATTTTAAATACGCGTTCCAAGTCAATGATTGGGCACCGTTCAGACAAAAACCATACCCTGTTGCGGAAAAACATTACCCACAAACTAAGAAAACACTGCAGGAGATGATGAATGCAGGTGTTATAGAAAAGATGGCGACACCATATGTTAGTCCATTAGTGATTGTGAGCAAACCGGATGGCTCAGTAAGGGTGTGCCTAGATGCCAGAAATTTAAATGCAAAAATCATACCAGAAAATGATTCGGCACCACCCATAAAAGAAATACTGAGGAAGTTCAAAGGCAAGAAGATTTTCACAAATATTGACATGACTTCTTCGTATCATCATCTCGAACTGGAAGAGAAAACCAGCTTGTTGACTGGATTTCAGTTCGACCAACAAACCTATTGTTTTAGGAGATGTCCGTTTGGATTACAGACCGCGGGATCTGCCTTAATAAGAGCGCTTGATCGAAACCTGTCAGAGGAAGTGAAAGAGTGCACTATCCGTTATGTGGATGATATTTTGCTTACCTCGGAGAATATTGAGGAACATTTAGAAAAGTTGAAGAAATTATTGGAAGACTTAAGAAGGGCGAATTTTAAAATCAATTTAAAGAAGTCAAATTTTTGTCAAAGACAAGTAACATTTTTAGGGCATGTGATTGATAAGGATGGTGTTAAACCAAATCCATGCAAATTGGAATCGATAAGGGATTTTCCAAGGCCTTTGAAGGTGAAGAACGTTCGCCAGTTTTTGGGATTGATTGGTTTCTTCTCAGGACATTGTCCATCATACACAAAAACTGTTGCACCACTACAGGACCTTCTGAAGAAGGGGGGCAAGTGGAAATGGACGGAGGAAACAGAAAAAGCATTCGTGGAGGCCAAGGAAATGCTCTTAAACTATGTGAAGCTAGGATATCCGGATTTTAATCAGAAATTTATAATTCAAACAGATGCATCCCAGATTGGAATAGGGGCAATGCTATATCAGGAAAACCCGGATAACCCTGATAAGAAAATTTATCTAGCTTTCACAAGTCGGAGACTGAAACCACACGAGAAAAATTATACGATCAGCGAAATCGAGCTGTTAGCGATATTGCACGCGCTGCAATATTGGCGAAAGATCGTATATGGGTTTCAGGTCATTCTAAGAACGGATCATAAAGCCTTAACCTTTTTGATGAAAACTGATTTATCCAGTCAAAGGTTGATGCGTTGGGCTTTATATATTCAACAGTTTGATGTAAAGATAGAATACTGCCCAGGAAAAGAAAATATAGTTCCAGACTACTTAAGTAGACAGCCAGAGTCCACAGAAGAGGAAGTAATGGCTATTGATTTGGAAGACAGGGATCAGCGTACTCTAAATGAGTTAAGGAGCATTAGTCAACGGCAACGTGAGGATCCATGGATGAACATGCTCATATCTTTCCTCGAAGGAAGTTTGATAAGGGGAACACCGGCGTACACAGAAGCTAATAAGATAGCTCAAGATTACACATTTTATAATGGATTATTATATAAGTTTGTGGACTCGGACCATTCACGATTAAGGATTGTTGTACCTGCAATTTTGCAGAGGAAAATAGTATGGCTAGCCCATAGATCGTTCGGACATATGGGAGTCGACAAAACAGTCTCGATGCTGAAAGAAGTATTTGTATGGCCGAAACTGAGAGAAACTGTAAGGGACACGCTAAAGACATGTGATTTATGTCAAAGGATCAAACCAAATGCATTTCTGATGAGACAAAAGCCTATACCATTGTTGCCCGAAAGGCCAGGTCAAATCATATCTATTGATAACTTCGGACCTTTGCCAAAGGCAAGAAGAGGAAATCGACACATAATGGTGGCTATGGATGTCTTCACTAAAATGGTTGTCCTTGCCCCCATACAGAAGACTAGTACCAAACAGGTGTTAAAACGACTCAAAGAAAAAGTGATACCGATTCTGGGAAAACCTGAGAATTTGTTGTCGGATCACAGTAGTTGTTTCACCAGTGTAGAGTTCAGACAAGAATTAGAAAGACTTGGAATACGTCAGATTTTGTCAAGTATTCGCCATCCTGAGGCAAATCCTGTAGAAAGAGTGATGAGGGAGACGGCCAAGTATTGTAGGATATACTGTGCCGAAGAAAATTGGAAGTGGATAGATATCTTGGATATTATCGAATTTTGTATAAACAACACAATCCATGAATCTACGGGAGAGATACCAATAACGTTACATCGGAATGAGCAACCAGAGAGACCTTGGAGTCTGGTAATTCCTAGGCCAGCAGACGCTCAGCCTGGAAAAGATGTACGTATAAGAAGAGCCTTTGAGCATCTAAAAGCTCAAGCCGACAGGAGACAAAGAAGAAATAGGCACAAGAGGTATCATCGGCCATTATTAGCAGGGGAAATGGTGTTAGTAAAAAGACCCGCCATTTCGGATCCAGGGAACCGCGTGTACAAAAAGTTCCAGAAAATGTACCACGGACCGTATCAAATAATAAGGGATTTGAGAAATAATGCCTATAGAATTCGGCACTGTGAAACAAATCATGAAGTGACCATGAATTCAGCAAATTTAAAAGTGTATTACCCTCCCGAAGACTTCGATGAAGCCAATGAACAAGCCCTGGTTATGGAAACATTTAGAGATGAAGAATCCAATTTTGATAGAAACGAGAATGAGATAGAAAAAGGAAACAGAGTTCAAACATTCGAGTGCGAATGCGAATTGGAGAAATTATATTGGGAAATAAAAGAAATAATTGATTTTATTGAAGAAGAAAATTTCAATTTAAGGAAGGAGAATGATGAAATAAGGGAACGGGTAGGGATAGACCACACCCGTAAAGAAGAATGAGGTTCTGGAAACCAGATATCCAGACAAATAAAAAGGAGAAAGAAAGGGTAGGGACAGAGCGTACCCAACCGACACAATTACCGGATACGACTTAAAAAGATGAAAGAAATCAAATTATCGTGGGATTTTTAAGGAAGAAAAATCAGAAGGTACGGATAACGTTATAATGGCTTCGACAGTTAAAAAGGAAAAATAAGATATTTTTTTTGATAATTAAAATAAATTTCCTCAAAATTTTTCGAAAATTTATTTACCTAAGGAGGGGAGAGATGAACCCATGCACCATGGCCTCAAAAGGGAGTCGAATCCATGTACTTTGAGAAAGGAATGAAAGAATCATACAGTTTCTAAGGGAACGGAGAGAGATTTCAAGCCAGGATTATAGCCTATCATGGTGCAAGCGCTAGGGCCAGGTGTTCCTTAGATGAGCTCATGCCTCTTGACATTTATAAGGAGCCAGTCATGGATATTATTAGAACGAGTGGAAAGTTTTGACTGTAAGACGAAGAAGCTGGACTCGGAAATTGCTCTTACGTTGCAGGAATATGGCAACCTCGCTGCTGAGTCAGAACAGGAATAATTAAATTTAACCCGTTTACGAGTATAAAAATAAGTAAACAGATACAGTACGGTGAATCATTTTGGATTAGAGATTTTTGTGTAAAGTAAAACCTTGTAAAAATTGCACAGGAGGAAACTGCAAACGCAAGTAGACGTCATTGGGGGTTCACCGAGACCCAAGGAGTGGGAGAATAAATAAAAGAACAGCACCACCCACACAGTTGAGGACGAGAAATTAGTTAATATCTCGGAAATGTACGATCGATTTCCATGCACAGGAAGATTATTTTACGTTTGGAAGACGAGCTTTCTGGAGATACGATTTTTATAATTGTGCGACAATTAATTCAAAAGTTGGTCACGAAAAGGACTAGGATTTTATCTTTTTGTGACTGAAAGGTATAAAGCTCCTAGCAGAGCCAGACCAAACATGCAGTTATTCTGACAGCCCGTGAGGGGGTGATACTCTGCATCAGTGCATGCAGTCTACGAGAGCCCGTGAGGGGAACGTCACGCTGTATCAGTACATGCAGTATTAGTCCGTCCAGGGGGGCGTTACGCTGGAGCATCACAATCATCAGTCTACGAGCATTCCGTGAGCGGAAGTGCTGCACCACATCGTATACGCAGTATTCAAGAGCCCGTGAGGGGGACGTTAAGCTGTATCAGACATCGATCCAGAGCCTGTGGGAGGCTATGCTACAAGTTCACCGAGTGTAGACCAGTTACGATATAAGTACGCTACGCTGAGGGTTAGCAGTTCAAGACTTTGAAGATCCTAAATTATAAAGAACATTAAATATACGGACTTTAAAGCAATATCGCCAAAGTAAGACACAGCGATCAGTAGGGAACTTTGGTTCCAGATGAACACTAGTTCAATACAGTTACGAAGTTATAAGAACTCCAACAAATAAACGGCGTTACGTTTAGTAAAGACATTGTTAAAGACATTAAGTCCTGTAAAGGAACTTTACAGTAATTACGATCGCGAAAGATAGAAGTTCAAGCGAAAGGAACTTAGGAACTTAGTTTCGAAACCAGAGGGAAAACGTACTCTAGTGAGAAAACGTCAAAAATATACGATAGACAGTATACGGTCCCCGAAGGGAGGCCAAGATATAGAAACTATAGGGTACGATAGACAGTATACGGTCCTCGAAGGGAGGCCAAGATATAGAAACTATAGGGTGCGATAGACCACCATATATAAATAAAGGTGACGGCAAAGAAAAGACATTTATCGCCTAGTTAAAGCAGATAAAGTAAAGCCGAGTAATAGACAATAGAAGCGGTTTTGAGAGACTGAAACCAGTAGTTTCCATTGTAGGAGAGAGAAACTTTGAACGAGTAAAATCACACGTCCAATGCAGGTCGATAGGATTCACATCAGGGATCATCAACAGCCGACAGAAATTGTCAAAATCGTTGAGATACGCCCGTGTGATAGGAGTGAAGTGTAAATATTGTAAGAAAAGAAATAAGAGTATCATTTTAAGTGTTTTAGGTAAAGTGAAAGCGTTTTATGCACAGTGATATGTGTTATAATATGTACCAGAGTAATATTTTTTAGTGTTTTAATGTGTGTTCAAAACGGATACACCAGTGTATAAAAAAAATGTTGTCAGTGTTAAATATAGTGAATATGTATCAAGAAATTTCTGTACATAAGATGAGATTGTACAATATGGAGTAGGTCAAGAAGGTGGGCCAAAATGTCACATCAAACGAGAATAAAGGTCAGAAAGCGACCTTAAACATGTAAGTAAAGATTTTCATTATGTTTTGGTGTCGGGAAAAATTTTGTGTACAATTCCACCGGAGTTTTGAGTAGAAGGGATGTTTTTAAATGAATAATAACTATATAAGAACGCGATCTGAACGAAAATAAAGTTTTAAGAAATAATAAATAAGTATGTGAAATAATAAATCCTGTAGAGGAAATGCATGGAATAAAATGTCAGTATTTAATGAATGTTATAAAAGCAAGCGTGATAATAATAATTATAACAAGATATTTACATAAAGGTAAATTTGAATTATATGAAAGAAATAGCTTTTGAGCTTTTGTAAGGAATGAAAACATGATGTGAATAACAAGGTAAAGAAAATCTAAATAAAGATTAAATTGAATGATATAAAAATATAGAGCGTTGAAGCCTTAACAAATGTATAAGACATGATGTGAATGCATGTTCTTAAAAAGGGAGCGATTTATTGTCAACGGAAAAGATTAATATAAGAATTAAGATATGTATCAATTGTTACTATGAAATTTATCAGTTCTTTGGAAGACATTCGGCCGTAAAGTAATGTGTAGCGTAATGGAACGCAATTAAATAAAAAGCCACGCTAGGAACGCGTAAAAGTTAAAGTACTTGGTAAGTTACTTATGGAGGGTAGTTGATTGCAGTGAATTGAGATATGTTGTAAGTCCTCTAAATTGTGACGTGGATCACGAGGCCATGTGTGTATTATTTAAAAGGGAGCTAATGTACGGTATTATTGAGCGTAGGTCCTGTAAGCTACGGCTTGACCCTAAATCGCGTTTTGTATAAGTCCTCTGATGTGGAAATGTTCCCGAGGCATGTTAAGAGATTCGAACCTAGAATCCTCTTGTTGTTAAAGCCCCTAATTATTCGTCGTAGAATGTGTATTAATCTTCCCAATCAATGAGGACCCTCTCATAATTAATAAATGCCAAGGTTACGAAAGTGGTTTATGAGCCAAAGAATATTGTTGAATGGAAATAAGTGAAGTAAAAGCCAGATCTCTCCACAGAACTGAGAATAATGTGAAGGTTTGTTTTAAAGCATTGAAGAGAGCTGCCACCGTAGGTTAGGCAGAGAGTCGCTTTCCTTGTCATAAATCACGCCCGAGTATAATGGCCTGACCCTCATAGAGCGAGGGTGGGTAAAAACCGTCTTGTAAGATGTGTTAAATACACCGTGAGTGTTTAAAGTTGTTAATGACCCGGGCGTTGAACCGAGGTCCTTGTAGATTGATATTATCGCTTGCCAATTCAGATCGTAGTTTTCTTATGTGATAATGGTCTTATAAGACAAATGAATTAAATAAAATCCCTATTGTAATATTGGATGGAAAATAGGAATCCACGAGTTTTGTGAAGATAACTAGCTTTCGGGAGTGATCATAGTTTTTGACTTTGTCAAGTAATCTTTATAACTCTGGAGTACACAAATAGTTTTCCCGATCACCGTAGTGAATTTGCAAAACTTGAGAGAGATAGTAAATATGGAGAACATGTGATATGCCCAAATATTGAAGTGAATAATTAACATGTAATTTTAAATGTAATTATATATTTGTTTTGATGATAAGAAAAGATAAAAATAATTCTTGAGGTGTACAAAAATATGACACCATTATTATGGGAAAGTATCGAGCCAAAGAAGCTCGTAGTTATTTGGAACTTTAAGATAAGTACTTTATGGAAGTGAAAATAATCGTGAATTGTTGGTTTTAAAGAAAACCATGTGTTTTAATCTAATATTTGTTTTATTTTTATGCTATTCCTTGTTCACTTTGGACAAGTAGAATGATATTGGTCAGTAGTTTATGTGTTTATTTGTTTGTAGCGCCATAATTTTTGATTAATTAAATGTGTTAAAATAGGAGTTGATTTTGTTGTTATTTTTGCAAGTGTATCCTCTATTTAATCCAAAATATGTAAGTCACAGAGTGGGAGAACTTACCGCAGCCCCGAAAAATCCCCAATTGAGCAATGCTGGCATACTGTGATTTCATATTTCTTGCTGCAAGGGCACACTATACCATCCGGACTAGCACACAACCAAGGATGGGTGAGATGAATTATGAGACCACTCTCAACAACTGTTTTACCATATAAATTTGTGTATTTGACAAGTGCAGTTTTATCTAACTTTTTTCCAAATGTGACATTTCTAAGACCCCAACCATTAAGATATTTAGGGTTCAAGAGTGTATATACCAACTTCTCATGATCTTTTCTCCTAGTTTTAATTGAATGTGCCCTATGTGCAGAGATCCTTTTCTTCCTTTCTGAAAACCAGAGGTCAGACTTGGATTGATGTAAGGTTTTTACACAAATTTCAGCTGCTTGAGTCTTATTAATTACAACATGATTGTTATAACAAGTAGTTCCGTGAAGATCTATACAGCCTATTTTCATATATCCTACGCTTGTTAATTGTATCTATCAACATTCAAAATTTTAGTTTGATTGTTGTGAGAGATTCGTAGATATTGAGAACCGTCTAAATATTTAAGATGGTCGCCAGGTTGGATTTTTATTTTTGTACTATTACATTGAGATTATTGTGTGCGTGTCGTATTCAAACTTCAATCGCATGATTAGAACACAAGAAGTAAAGACGAGATTTTAAAATTACGCACAGCAGCCATCTTGTGATTATGCAAACAATTGAAATAAATTACATGCCAGTGGATCAACATTTGTATAAGCATTTAACGTGCAACGTTTCACGGCACTCGGATAGTTGATTCGCGAGAAACGTCCATTTAAATATTTATACTTTGCGTCGCCGCCATGTTGGATTTGTGCTCACCAGGTTACTGAAAGTCCTATAGGTGAACATATGTTCATAGTCTCTATGAACATTTAAAAAAACAGTTTGGTTGCTGTAAAAGATTCATAGATATTGAGAACCGTCTAAATATTTCGGAAGCTCGCCATTTAGGATTGTTATATGTCTAGGCCATAGAGTTATGTACCATTCAAGGACAATTATTGCCTAGGTTCATTATTCAAACTTTCACTTCGATCGCATGATTACGTCACTAGAAATAAAAACTTAATTTTAAAATTTCGCACAGCCGCCATCTTGAGGTTATGTAAACAATTGAATTAAATTAGATGGCAGTGCATTACAATCTGCAAAATCATTTACTGTACCACATTTCACTGCGCTCAGAGAGTTAAATCACGAGAAAATTCTATTAAATTATTTCAAATTCGCTTGTTCGCCATGTTCGTTTTGTACTTAACAGGTTTATGAAATATACATAGGTAAACTTGTATCAGTACCCTTTATCACCGTACAAAATTGCAGGGTGATATCTTTAATAGTTTCGGAGATATAGAATTTCAGTGAAATATTTCGCACAGTCGCCATTTTGAGGTTATGTAAACAATTGAACTAAATTAGACTCCAGTGCATTACAATGTGTATAAACATTTGTTGTACCAAGTTTCATTACGTTTGGATAGTTAAGTTGCGAGAAAAGTCTATTTAAAAGTCTCATCTTCGCTTGACCGCCATGTTTTGTAGTCACCAGGTTTTTGAAAGTCTCATAGGTGAACCTCTAGTAGTGCCCTTTATCACCGTACACAATTTCAGGGCGATATTGGTAATAGTTTCGGAGATAAAGAATGCTTGTGAAATATTTCGCACAGCCGCCATGTTGGATTGGTGGGACGTAACAAAATTTGAAGGGCACGGTCGAGGTCACCGGGAATAGTGCTATGAACTTACCGAGTTTCATTGACATCGCTCCAGCCGTTTAGATTTTATTAGGGGGGGACACACACACACACCTCACACACACACACACACACACACACACGCGCGCACACACACACGGACAAAAGGTGATCTCATAAGCCTATTTTTTCAAAATTGAAAATAGGCTAAAAATAACTTGCTAGTGCAGAATTGCTGACACTGCACACATCAATTACTGGTATTACAGATGTCGTCTCCTGTTTCATTAATAATGTTGTTATTACATTTTTACATGCATTATTCTGAACCATAACTGTGACATCTGTTATTAAATTTCCTAGCAATTCATTGGCAACTTTAACTGATTCTGACTTTTTCTGCTCATTTAAAATTTTGGAAAGTATACATGGGGTTTTCAAATCGGGAATTTCAACTGGTTTTACATCCAGCCTCTGCCTTTTTGTGGGATAAAGTTCTTCTAACCTCTTCCCCTTGTTATATTTCTCTTTCCCCGCGTTTGAGATTCTAGGTCGAGAGCATTCACAGGGTTGATCGGTTCGCGAAGTTACATGCTCTGAATTAACTGCATGAATAACTGCTGAAATATGCTTGCATTTCTCTGACGATCCAGCAGGGCATTCACAGGAACATGCAATCGTCTCTCTAGTAGCATTAACCTACGATAACATTATATCGTATTAGAAATTGCGTGTACATGAACATTAATGCCGCTGTCGCCCCAGTTAGTTAGTTATTGTTGTTTTAAGGGGCGGAACTATGAGGTAATCTGTCCCTGCTGTCACCCCAACTAATGCATAAAATGAATAGATACGTTACCTCTATCGTGACATGATAAGGTTTCTGGCGAACTGATGTTTCTCTTATCACATTAGCAGTTATTACACTGCTGGTATTTCCTGCAAACTGCTTTCCTACTAAATTTAAAACATTCCCTCTTTCTGCAAGTAGACGGCCTTTCTTCGAAGAATTGGGCCGATTATTGTCAGATAAAATACTCTGATATCCAACAGTTATTATCAAGTCTGCCATGGCAACACGCTGTGAGATGACAGCTGATATTTCTGCGGTCCGCGGTAAACCGCAAGAGTTTACAATTCCGGTCACTCGTAGCGTGGCGGAGCATTTCTCCCTCTAACGCACGGAGCCTATAGGACTTTCAGTAACCTGGTGAGCACAAATCCAACATGGCGGCGACGCGAAGTATAAATATTTAAATGGACGTTTCTCGCGAATTAACTATCCGAGTGCCCTGAAACGTTGCACGTTAAATGCTTATAGAAATGTTGATCCACTGGCATGTAATTTATTTCAATTGTTTGAATAATCACAAGATGGCTGGTGTACGTACTTTTAAAATCTCGTTTTTACTTCTTGTGTTCTAATCATGCGATTGAAGTTTGAATACCACACGTACACAATAATCTTAATGTAATAGTGCAAAAATAAAAATCCATCCTGGCGACCATATGAAATATTTAGACGGTTCTCAATATCTACGAATCTGTTACAGCAATTAAACTGAAATTTTGTATGTTGATAGAGACAATTAACATGAGCAGGATATATGAAAATAGGCTGTATAGTTCTTCACGGAACTACTTGTTATTCACTTTGATTTTCTTGTTTGTTGTCACAATCTACCAACATGTTATTTTATAGTTTTTAATAAATGATCTGCACATTGTGTTGCCCAATACACCTATAATATAGCAGAGAGAGCCAACAAATAAGAACCAACTGAGTCATCGAAGTTTAGGAGAAGGTAATAACGTAAACTATTACGTTCCTCGTAACAGAATTCCACCTAAAGTCGATACTGGGTAACATACTTGATTGCTGTGATTGTTAAATAGCCTGCAAAGTGTGTCACCCATTAAGCTAGCCGGATCATTTTATCAAATTTCTTTGTGAATTTGTCAATATACATAGCTCAATCGGACAATTTTACATCCTGTTTCCTTCGGGAACAGATATTTCCAGTATGGATTAGCAAGGTAAGCTAACATTATTTTTGAAAGGAAGTATTGACTTCCGTAGTACATTGGCGCTGCTCGTGGCGACATTTTGTGCCTTGCAGCGGCCTTCACAGTATGTACTAGCCACGCGTCTTGGTGAGGTGTACCATAACCAACTGAAGAGCCCGTTGGTACACTGGGGCGAAACGCTGGCAACTGTTTTGAGCTAGCCGGACCATTTTATCAAATTTCTTTGTGAATTTGTTAATGTACATAGCTCAATCGGACAATTTTACATCCTGTTTCCTTCGGGAACAGATATTTCCAGTATGGATTAGCAAGGTTAGCTAACATTATTTTTGAAAGGAAGTTTTGACTTCCGTAGTACATTGGCGCTGCTCGTGGCGACATTTTGTGCCTTGCAGCGGCCTTCACAGTATGTACTAGCCACGCGTCTTGGCGAGGTGTACCATAACCAACTGAAGAGCCCATTGGTACACTGGGGCGAAACGCTGGCAATTGTTTTGAGCTAGCCGGACCATTTTATCAAATTTCTTTGTGAATTTGTTAATGTACATAGCTCAATCGGACAATTTTACATCCTGTTTCCATCGGGAACAGATATTTCCAACAGAGTGGGCCATTAAGTTGGGAATGGGCTGAAGTTTTAGGTTGGAGGACTGTATTACAAAATGTTTGTTCCGTTTGAGACGACAATTTGACCTACATCCTTTGCGCTTCTTCATTCTTCTGACAGCGACATCTTCTGTCACTATAGTTTTCGATCAAAATTATTGGAGTATTGACGTAGGCAGTTTATAAGGTAGATCTCTTATTGTAATAGCATCATTTTTCTGTCACTTTTTAGCCTATTTTCATTTATGAAAAAATAGGCTTATGAGATCACCTATTGTCCGTGTGTCTGTCTGTGTGTGCGTGTGTGTGTGTGACAGGATTTTTGTGTGCCCCCCCCCTAATAACTTCTAAACGGCTGGAGCGATTTCAATGAAACTCGGTAAGTTCATAGCACTATTCCGGGCGAGCCCGACCGTGCCCGTGTCCCACCAATCCAACATGGCTGCTGTGCGAAATATTTCACCAGCATTCAATATCACCCTGGAACTTTGTACGATGATAAAGGGAACTACTAGAAGTTCACCTATGTAACTTTTGAAAACCTGGTAGCTACAAAACCAACATGGCGGCCAAGCGAAGTTGCGACTTTTAAATAGACGTTTCTTGCGATTTAACCAACCAAACGCAATAAAACTTGGTACAGTATATGTTTATACACATTGTAATGCACCGACATCTAACTTTGTTCAATTGTTTACATAACCTCAAGATGGTGGCAGTGCGAAATATTTCACCGGCATTCTATATCTCTGAAACTATTACCGGTATCACCATGCCATTTTGTACGGAGATAAAGAGCACTACTGGAAATTCATCTATGGGACATTCAAAAACCGGTTAACTACAAAGCGAACTTGGCGGCCAAGCAAAGTTGAAAGTTTTAAATAGATGTTTCTCGCGAATTAATGATCCAAACGCAATGAAATTTGGTACAGCAAATGTTCATAGACATTGTAATACACTGGTGTCAAATTTTGTTCAATTGTTTACGTAACCTCAAGATGGCGGCCGTGCGAATTTCGAAAATTAAGTTTTTATTTCTTGTGTTCTAATCATGCGATGGAAATCAACATTTGCATAATGAACGTACACAATAATCATCATCTAATAGTACATAACTCCATGGCCTACATATATTAAAATCCAACATGGCGACCATCCAAAATATTTAGGCGGTTCTCAATATCTATTAATCTACTACAGCAATCAAACTGGAATTTTGTAAGTGTATAGGGCTTATAAACGTAAGTTCACCTATGGGACGTTCAATAACATGGCGAGCACAAATCCAACATAGCGGCGACACGAAATGTAAATATTCAAATGGAAGTTTCTTGCGTTTTAACCATCGGAGCGTAGTGAAACTTGATACGGTATTTGCTTGTACAAATTTTAATCGACTGGCATCTAATTCATTTAAATTATTTTCATAACCACAAGATGGCGGCTGAGCGAAATTTTGAAATCCCGCTTTTAATTCTTGTCCCTAATCATGCGATTGAAGTTTGAATAAAACACCTACACAATAATCTTCATGTAATAGTTCATAAACTAAGGACTATAATATAAAAATCCAACATAGTGACCATCCAAAATATTTAGACGGTTCTCAATATCTACGAATTTATTACAGCAATCAAACTGACAATTTGTATGTTGATAGAGGCAATTAATATTAGTAGGATATATGAAAACAGACTATTTAGTTCTTCACGGAACTACTTGTTAATACATGGCATTTAATTATTTGCAAGCTTTTCCATTTTTGATTTAAAACAATTTTTGTAAGGATATCCATTTCCATTTGGCTTTGTTAACTAGTTTTAAGATTTAATATCAATCACGCTGAGGAAGGTATCATTGAAATACCGAAACATGTACGAATAGTAATATAATTAAACGTTTCTTTAGTGTTTGACTAGGCGGTTTTAACAAGATAATACATAATGCACATACAAAATTAGGTTGAAGTCCAAAGGATAGTATGGATGTTACATACAGTTAGACATTGGATCTATCAGTGCACGTAAAATCATGTTGGCAACAGTGTCATGTATGTGTTGTTCAGAATTAAGCTGATATATTATGACCTATTATTACGCTAATTTTGGATTAAGCACATTTGTTAGGATAAAAGTTACAGGTATTTAAAAATTGGACCTATCAAAAGGCTTAGAAACATGTTGGCAGCACTGACGTAAATTAGTTACTCCAAATTAATCTAGAATGTCAGGTTAAGAGCTGTTGGTTTGCATACTTTCTGATATATCGGTATTAGGATTTTAAAAAAATTAGAGGGAGTATTTATTAACAGTTGGCAACCCTGCTGGCTCTTAAGAATATGCACGGTTATATCTGTTATGGTACACATGCCGCATACGAAATTTGGTTGAAATCTAATTGATATTATAGAAGTTACACAGGCTACATTTAAAAAGTGGACCTATCAGTAGGCTTATAATCATGTTGGCAACACTGTCATGTATAGGCTCATGTAAATTTATTTGATGTAATATCATCCATATCTGTGCCAATTTTGGAACAGTTGTCAAGCATAATTTCTGAGATATCCAACATAGAGCTCCGATTTCAATGGTGATTTATCAGCAGCTGGTAGCACTGACGTCATTTAAAAGTATGGCCGTAAGATATTCAGGTCTAGATCTTAACTCATACCAAATGTGGATTCGATGGCTGCAGCCATTTAGGAGTTAATACGGGGGGAAGGACACACACAGACAGACATTGGCCCGGATCGATCTCATAAGTCTACTTTTTCTGCATTTTTGCAAAATGAGAAAAGTAGGCTAAACCGGTGGTTGGTTGGTTGGTTCCTTAATTGAGGGGCTGCGAAAACGCGGTCATGTAGCCCCGTGTACATTGAGTGTGTGTAGAAACTGTCTGATAACCGGTGTTAATTGTGATGGCTGTATTAGTGTGTATTTTCTGTTTTTAATCCAAGTAAGGACTGCAGACGATGATTTCAAGTAGTTCCTATTTTCGCTACCAAATGCTACCGTCCACAACACCTAGCTGTGTACTTGGCTACTACTAGATGCCATCGCAACCAACACCTGGTGACGAACGTTGGAACTTAAGAGCATTAATCAAACCTAACCTACAAATTTTTCTTCCCACAAGTTTAGTTAGTGGAAGGTTCTTTTGCATGCCATAAATATATGACATGGGCTTGCCGGTTTTAATTCCCCTCCGATGGAAGGCATTGTTTCTATGTTGATTGTGGTAGTGGCTGTAGCTGTGTTTGAGATAGGGATGGGATAGGAACCCCGGGACTTGAAATAAGGCACTATCCCAGAACTGTGGACAGTTGAAAATCCCGGGAATACACGATAGCATCTGTCAGTGGAAGGTTTGGAACCTTTGGTCTCCGGACTTGCTGCAACCCCCTATCGAGGAGCGTGGTGTACGGCTATGGAGCACGATGCCATAAATATTTTCCAAGTGATCACAACTTTCTTGGAACCGAAGGCATACACCTGACATTATGTAGGAAGATACTGGATTACATTACTTTTATTATCGGCATTCGAACCTCGGACCTTCGGATTAAACACATCATTAGTGTAATATCCTTAACGTTCTTATACCGACAGCAGTGGCTACGCCTGCTAAAGCGCAGCGTTAGGTCATGGGGCCAAGCTCTCTGTAAACGCGTGGGTTCGAACCCCTCCTACGGCCGTCCTTGAAATGGCTTTCCGTGGTTTTCCATTTTCAACATCAGGCAAATACTGGGACGGTACCTTCTGACAGGCCACGGCCGCTTCCTTTCACAGTCTTGCCCAGTTTCATTTATCTTCATCCATTCCATCTCTCATCACGACACGCAGGTTGCCCATGGGCGTCGAATAGAAAGACCTGCACTCGGCCTCTTAGGAGACCACACGACGAAAAGAAAAGAAAAAAGAAAACCGTTCTTATTTTTATGTCAAGTGGATGAGAATGATTTATGTAAGCTTACGTTAGAGGAACTTTGAAAATATTATTTCAGCTTCGATCGAGCTCAGACGAGATAGAGACCACGCGAGTTGCAGAAGGCAGGAGAGATCCGGGAAGAACTGGAAGAGGAGAAGAAAAGGAAAGGAGGAGAAAGGGGTAAAGTATCATCGGACGTCATCACATTGAGGATAGTCTTCTGGGATTGGCTGGCGTGACGTGACGTCAGAGACGAGTCGAGACGAGAGAGCGTGGTATTGATTCTGTGGCTAGTGAGTCGTTGCAAATATTGGACAGGAAGAGCAGCTGGGTTGTCTTCCTTCCCACTCTGTCAGTCTCAGAGCTCTCGCCCGCCACAGCTTAAATCGGGAGCCTTACAAGTAGAAATTAGCTAGCTCTTTGGATAAACTATCCTGTTATAGTTAGAGCCCTGCGCGGATAAACAAAACGTTATCCGCATCCGCACGACTGTTTTCCGCATCCGCACGATTGTTATCCGTATCTGCCCCACATCCACATGACTTTTATCCAAATACGCTGATATTTCAATATTATGTTTAATTTATTAGATAAAGCATATAGTGGTTAACTAATACATTTAGACATTTGAGGAGAAAGTCGTTCCTGACAATTTGCTTCATTACCTGGGACTTCAAGTTCACCTTTTCGTTTCCATTGAAAACCTAACAAATGTCTGCGCTATTGAATAATCACCTTGTTTTAATAGATAGTTTATCCATGTTGGTGAAATTATGTTCATACTCACGGTCGCGGTAACATTCACTAAATGAACTTCTCTTTACGCTTGGAGAAAGGGATTGATATTTGGCCGGAAATTCCAAGTCAGTCATCATCCTTCTGCTTCATGACCCATCCATGTTCGCATAGTTGATGCAAAGTGCGGCCTTGGTTGATGTCATACCTCTTTCCGTTGCAATATCACAGATAAACAGATAAACCTGGAACCAGATCATCCAGGTTAGCTTTTAGATGGCGAAGTAGCTGACATGAGGAATGTTACTGATGTCACCACGATGAACTAACAAGCTTATTGACAGCATTATATCTCGTACGTATAATAATAATGGCAGTGAGAAGTGATGATGATGAGATGTCAAGACCATCTTCAACTACAAACATGCGGTACTAACGTACTTGAAAGTAGTTGAAGCCTTTGAGTAAAATAATCTTCTCGTGTATAAGTGCAATACGTGCCTGAATATTTCGTACGCAATAGGCTATAGGAGTATTCCTCTTTTAAGCATGAAGCTGTAGATTGGCATCGTAAGTTTGTATTCTAAAAACTATCCGCAAATTTACTCGAAACATTATCCGCAGCGTATCCGCTATCCAAACAGGCATGCTAACTATATCCGCGGGTTTATCCGCGGATATCCGCATCCGCGTAGGGCTTTAGTTATAGTCCCCGTCACATCAAAATGTAACCTTTTCATTTGACCCTCGAGCCAACTACATTTTCGAAAGAACACGAGGACACTCCCTAAAGAATGGAAACTCACAAAGGCCGTGTGTCCAATAAGGCATTGGCGCTAGCAGCAGCGTAGTGCCCAACTACATTTACACTTTTTAACGTATTTAATAATCATCATTACGTTCATCAGAGCAGTTGCGGGAAATGCTGTTCTTTAATTTCAAAGCACACGTTGCACCAACGTAGGAAGTTTTAGTACACTCGCTGTAATTCATCCTCACTGATATTTAGTATCAGTGCAGTTATTTTATTCTCGAGATCCTCCAGAGTACGGGGATTGTTTCTGAACACCTTTTGTTTTTAGGTTGCCCCACAAGTAAAAATTTCACGGCGCTGAAACTTACGAAGAAATTTACTGAAAACGTCTTGTTCAAAAAATAAGATTCCATAATGAAAATTCGATGTTTTATTCAATAACTAACCATGTTCACACACATGGTAAATTGCTTAGTACAACACAGTGAAGAATTCGGCTTGTGTGTGAACGCTTTAAAAACAAAAATGATGGTGTTCTCTAAAAAGACAATAAGAGCAAATCTCACAATAAATAATAATATAGTTGAACAAGTGTCCTCCTTCAAATACTTGGGAACCATATTGAACGAACAATGTGACTCCAAACAAGAAATAAAATCTAGAATTGAACAGGCCTTGAACCTTGCGGAAATTCTTTGTACGATCGGATCTCAGTCTACAGTTGCGAATCCGCATGATCCGTTTCTACATATTTTCTGTTCTTCTATATGGTTGCGAATGCTGGACCATGGATCCTTCTGTTGAAAAACGAATCGATGCCTTTGAAATGTATCTATATCGCCGTCTCCTGCGCATACCTTGGATATTGAAAATTTCAAATGTCGAGGTCCTACATCGAATGAAAAAGCAAAAAGAACTGCTACATGTTATAAAGCAAAGAAAGGCACAATACCTAGGTCACATCATGCGAAACGAGAGGTACCAATTATTACAGCTAATTATTGAAGGAAAGTTACCAGGAAATAGATCCGTTGGGAAACGCAGAAATTCTTGGTTGAAGGATATTAGAAGATGGCACAGGTGTACATCAGAGGAAGCATTTCATACTCCAATATCAAGGTCAGAGCTGGCTACGTGGATCGCCAACCTTCATTTGGAGACGGCGTCTTAATAAGAAGAAGAAGAAGAAGAAGAAGAAGAAGAACCTTGCTCACGGGATACGAGGTAGGCTACAGTACTTCAAGCAAGTCTTAATTAACACAATTATGGTATCTTGTCAGCTGCGTATATAATAAATGCTATGACAGCATCCAGGGCTTCCCGACCCGCTGTTGTAATTGGTACGTGGTATAAGTCTGGCGTTGAGTCTTTGCGACCTGTCCGTGGCACGACATCTGCAAAACGCCGTTTTGTACTGTACTCATTCTGTACTGTACTGTAGTACAGTCGCTATTATATTATCAATCCTCATATCCCTCCCTATATTATTCTGCTAAGGTCCCATTCCAGTTTTGTACGGAAAATAAGGTCCCATTAACACCAACCTACACATATGGGGTACCTACAGGTTCAGCATAAACCAATGCGTAAGCGAAACGCACTCACTTACTCATTAAATGCATCAAAATTATATAAACACCGTAAAACTTGTATATATACAATGAAATAATGAAAGAATGCAACACGGTAACCATGGTAACAGAATCTCACAGGTCCATCTATTTCTGTAAGACGCAATGCAATTCCAATTATTACATTACTGTGAAAGTTTCCAGACGGTTATAAGGTTATCACTGAACCAAATTAAGCTGTAAAATTCATCAATACATACAGTATAATGCGCTTAAGGGGGTCAAGGGGCACTCTAGAATTTTTCACGCAATTTTCACGTGTGAGTGTGGTACGAAAGGTCTTTTTCACCCGACTATAAACGGTCTCCGAAAACCACATTTAAAGGCCCTTAATTAACAGTGTCTGTGATATTCCCAGAAAACTAACTTCGCTCTGATATACCTATGAAGGAATGACAAACCCCTAACCACTGCACCAGTAGCTGAATTGATAAAGTCTGATTATTCATACCAAGGATAAATCAGTCATAGCATTCATGATTGAGATTTTGCTAAGTGTACTCTTTACTACTAGAATATTCGCGGGCGAGGCCGCGACGGGTAATGCTAGTTAATGTTATTTATGTATGAACCGTTCGAGTACGAAGTATGAATAATCCTATTCGACAACTTTTTAAATAAAATGCTTCGTGTTATTCGACTCTGCCATTATACAAACATGGTGATGTATAGTACAATTTCTTAATGTCAGGTAGTATTCTGAATAGTATTCTTGTTTCCAAAAGAACAAAACATGATCCTTTACCCCGAGACTTAAAAGAAAACCATTATAAAGAACGTAAATTTTGAAACACATTTCAACAACTTACATTTTCTTAAGTGTTGCTGTTTTCCGGCAGTGTATTACGATTCGCAGTTTGAATTTCGTTATATAAAGTTAGTTTTATTTATAAGGATTTTTGCAATAAGTCTGTTCGCCGAGTCGAGATAGTGCGCGTAAATACTTGCGCGTGGTCACTTGACTGCCTGGATAGGGAAACACGCCCAGTTCACGTCATCGGCTCTGCCAGACAGGGGTAACCAAGAAGCTCCAAGATCATTAGCCATGCCGTAGCCCTAGAAAAGACAAGACTTACTGCACTTAGTGCTGTGCTACACTGTATATTGTTGTCTGCCATAAGCAGTTAAGAACTAATGAATTAATTAATTCATTAATTAATGAAATAAATAAATAAATAAACGAACAATAAATTTACCGCGCTGTAGCATGTAACCGATAAGTCAGCCCTCTTCACATGTAGGCTATACACAGCACTGCAGTTGGCGTAAGTTCAACAGGCACAGATCTGTGCACCCCTAGCGGGCAGCCCTGCAATCACGTGTTAAAGTGTGTTTACCTCCACCATCTCGACTCGGCGAACAGACTTTAGGTATCATTTATTATGCACGTGTTTACAGTTAGAACACACAAAATATAATAAACAAGCTGTACCCGGCATGCGTTGCAAAGCCAATCAAAGAAAGTGTTGGCATTATAATTTTTTTCTTGAAGTGCTTTTGGATACACAATATTCTTTTCAATTTCCGTTAACTGCCTCTGAACTATCGTAAAATGGATTTATTAATTAAGAAACATTCGTGGGAGCATCCACAACAACTCACCAAAGTTTCATCATAATCGGATGAATGGCATACGAACGCATACGGGATTATGTTTAACCGATTCGCGCGCCATCATTCATTTGTTGAATCTACTCGTACGCTACCTGTTGTAAAATGGATTTACTCAGCCAGAAACCTTCCTTACAGTATACTCAACATCTCACCCAAGTTTCATCGCAATCGAATGAGTGGTATATGAACGCATAGGAGACACCCACACCCACAGACAAACTATCACGTAACATTGATTTTTATATAGAGAGAGAAATTACAGCGTGCACTTGAATTCTGTTTTGTAGCCTATAAGGGGCGATCTAAAAGCCTCCGTTTGACGGCCGTTCATTCCAGAATCGGTATGTCAATCAGGCAAACTCGCCGTGAGTATTGAGGCGCTCATCCCATCGACGAATCAAGTTGATGATCTCCGTGTGAAAACACTGCGTCCTGCCCCGTAACCACCTGCTGCACATCCTCATCCGACAAGAATTGTCGATCCTTCAAGGTCCTTTCTCGGGGACCGAAGGAGTATTAACAGCATGGGGAGAGATCAGGACTATAGGGTGGACTCACGAGTGTCCCCACTTGAGTTGGCGTACCTCTTGCGATACTACCTCTGCGACATGGGGATGTGCGTTATCATGAAGTACGTAGCAGCACCCATTGTCACAGTTTTTCCGGACGTTTCGCCTTAATTGCACGCCGTAATTTCTTCAGTGTTGCGCAGTACCTTTCCCCAGTGATGGAGACACCAGGTGCCTTGAAATCAATAAGCAATAAGTACAGAGCCGTGCAATACCACCCTACTTATGAAGGGAAGCCTTTATAGGGAGGTAAAAGGCTGGTTGAGCTTTTCGCTCCCGCAGTTAAGAGGCGCACGTGCGCTTCATTAGAAGGGAGGAAGTACACAGTTTGCTACTCCTGTGGGGATCGACACCAAGTGCCCGCTGATGAGCCAGCTTGGTGTTCCTAGGCGAATTCCTACACAAGACATGGCATAAACCTAGAAAAATTGCTGAGTTTTAATTCACGGACCTTGAAAGCCAACATACCAAGATATACAGTTTATTGTTATGGATTATTGCTATTTGTACAACTCACGACCAAATAGCTTAAAGCAGTTGTTCCTAATCTGTATGAGATTTACAAGGAGGGCGAAAAAAAAGTAAAAGAAACCTGTTATCTGGTGAAGATAAATACAGAAATGCATATTCAGGATTAATTCCCCTCCCCAAAAAAAAGAGCAGACATCAGTAATAATGATTGATTTGAAGTCCCTTTTAACTACTCAGATTTCTTGAGTCGCCAGGGGGCCGGTATAGGCCTATTGCCCCGAAAGGAATCTTTAACGTGCCAGTAAAATCTAATGGCATGGATCCCTCGCATTTGAACACCCACAAATGGCAATTGCCACTGCACCAGGAGTTGATCCTGCAACCTTGGGAACAGCAGGAGATAACGTGTGTTTAATGTTTTAACATTTATCAGTTAAGTAAAATGCGTAGGCACCACACTTTTCAAGTTTTCTGACGGTTTTTATTGTTTCGGGCAGAGAATGTGTTTGGGTGTCATTCTGGGTTTGGTAATGTTTTGTAGAGCTATTAATTTTGTCTTGTAGATTTTGATCTGATGAAGGTTGCTTGAGTAGCGAAACTTGTCGTCCCTTTAGTTTTCTCGCTCTTCAGTAGTCCAAAACAGTACTGGTCACTGTAAAAACGAGAAAGATGCAATTTCGCGGTCACATTATGCGCAACAGAAGCAGATACCATCTACTTCAAGAATTCTGGAAGGAAAACTACCCGGAAAGAGAAGTGTTGGCAGGAGACGAGGCTCCTGGCTAACAAACCTCAGAGACTGGACTCTCAAGACATCGGAAGAGTTATTCCAAACGGCTCAGAACAGAGAAAGCACAGCCAAGATGGTTGCCGACATCCGGAACGGATAGGGACTAGAAGAAGGAGGAGAGGAAGGAAAAGAAGAAGGGGGAGAAGGAGAAGGAGAAGAAGGAGGAGAAGGAGAAGAAGGAGGAGAAGGAGAAGCAGGAGGAGAAGGAGAAGAAGAAGGAGGGGAATAAGGACGAGGAGAAGAAGGAGGAGAAGGAAAAGAAGAAGGAGGGGAATAAGAAGGAGGAGAAGAATGAGGAGATGAAGAAGGAGAAGGAGGACAAGTAGAAGAAAGAGGAGAAGAAGAAAAAAGGAGAAGAAGGAGAAGAAGAAGGAGGGGAATAAGGAGGAGGAGGAGGAGAAGAAGGAGGAGAAGGAAGAAAAGAAGAAGGAGGGGAATAAGAAGGAGGAGAAGAAGGAGGAGAAGAAGAAGGAGAAGGAGGACAAGTAGAAGAAGGAGGAGGAGAAGAATAAGGAGGAGAAGAAGGAGAAGAAGAAGGAGAAGGAGGACAAGTAGAAGAAGGAAGAGAAGAAGAAGGAGGAGGAGAAGGAAAAGAAGAAGGAGGGGAATAAGGGCGAGGAGGAGGAGAAGAAGGAGGAGAAGGAAAAGAAGAAGGAGGGGATAAGAAGGAGGAGAAGAAGGAGAAGGAGGACAAGTAGAAGATGGAGGAGAAGAAGAAAAAGAAGGAGGAGAAGAAGAAGAAGGAGGGGAATAAGGAGGAGGAGAAGAAGGAGGAGAAGGAAAAGAAGAAGGAGGGGAATAAGAAGGAGGAGAAGAAGGAGGAGAAGAAGAAGGAGAAGAAGAAGGAGAAGGAGGACAAGTAGAAGAAGGAGGAGGAGAAGAAGGAGAAGGAGGACAAGTAGAAGAAGGAAGAGAAGAAGATGGAGGAGAAGAAGAAGGAGAAGGAGGACAAGTAGAAGAAGGAGGAGGAGGAGAAGAAGAAGGAGAAGGAGGAGAAAGAGAAGAAGGAGAAGAGGAGAAAAAGAATAAGAAGGAGAAGAAGGAGGAGAAGAAGAAGGAGAAGGAGGAGAAAGAGGAGAAGGAGAAGAGGAGAAAAAGAATCACATGCAATTCTTTCAGGTTATTTTTCGCATGTCCCAGTAATTGGGATAATAGTTTGACGGACTGAAAAGTTGAAGGCCTAATATCAATTGTCAATAACACAACACTGAGAAATGGCTTCAAAACAATCAGACACAGTTACATAGTTGACGTTTGTTTCAGTTGTGGACGTGGAGGGATACCCAGATCGGTCTTCATCCTGTCTTCACTAATGTCATCTCCCTGGACGACAGCGTTGGATATCTGAAACATTAGTCGCATGCAGCCATCCAAGTGCACGACAGCACGCTTCTTGCATTTGGGACCACGTTTCCAGAACAAGTTATTCTGCTATAGACTACTGGTTTGCAATCGACTGAATTCACGTACGCCGATCTGTAGCTTCTCTGCTCTCACTGTGTTCGTCGACAGTTCAGAAAAGATTACCATGGCAAAGTGTTTTCTGACTTTGTAATATTGCTTCCCTGTAAAATAAAATTATTTCTCTTAAATTTAAGACGCCGATCGATACAATTCATTATACATCTATTACATTGAAGCACATGTTTCTGCCCTTAAATGGAGTTCTCTTCAGCGTATATCTAATCTAAAATCTATTCTAATATAAACTTGATGATGATGATAATTGTTGTTTTAAGGGGCCAAACATCTAGGTTATCGGCCCCATAATGGTTTGGGTGATAGTGAAAGATGAGATGGGAATGAAAACTATAACTAATACTAACTACAGGCTTACATAGGCTACTAGAAGAGGAAATGGTTAAGAAATAAAGGATATGGCAAATAAAGGACAGGAAGAAAAGAAATGCCCTCAATTCTCGAAGAATGAAGATTGAGGGACTAGAAAGTAAGGAGAGCCATGAAAGGCAGATAGGAAAGGGAAGGAGGAGAGGGCCAGCCTCAAAGTCTGAGAAGAGGGGGACAAAACGGGCCCAGCTCAGGAATCCCTCGGGGTCGCCAACTCCCAAACTCAACAGACGTGAGCCCTTGAGGGTGTAGCACAATTCAGGGTGCACCAGAAGTGGTGGAGCTACACACACCCTTCCTCCTTGAGGGCCTTGTTTAGAAGGCAGGATATAATATTTAAAAAAAGCCTGACTCCTCGAAGAACGAGGGTATCGGGAGAGATGAGACAAGGGCCAATTAAGGCGGGAAAGTGAAAGACTCCCTAGACCTCGGATACCCTAATACCATCGGGGTCGGAAGAGAACAAGAGTTGACCAAGAGAGATTGACAGGAAAGAAGACGGACAGGAGCCCGGCACAAGTAAGTGGAAGCAATGCCGGACTCAGCTAATTTAAACTTGAAAGTTAATTGCTGAATATTATTACTTTTTAAATAAAATGACGTATCCCTTATCCGGAGCGTCGTTGCTAATGGTTAGTGGTTAACTATTTGGTAGTGGTGGTGATTTTTAGTATTTTGAAATCAGAAACTAAGCATTTTGGTTTAGGCATTCAGCATATTGTAAGCCTCCGTGGCTTAGGCGGCAGCACGCCGGCCTCTCACCGCTGGGTCCGTGGTTCAAATCCCGGTCACTCCATGTGAGATCTGTGCTGGACAAAACGGAGGCAGACAGGTTTTTCTCCGGGTACTCCGGTTTTCCCTGTCAAAATTTCATTCCAGCAACACTCTCCACTATCATTTCATTTCATCTGTCATTCATTTAATCATTGCCCCAGAGGAGTGCGTCAGGCCTCGGCAGCCGGCACAGTTAATATCCTCGCCGCTAGATGGGGGATTCATTCATTCCATTCCTGACCCGGTCGGAGACTGGAAGCAGGCTGTGGATTTTCATTCATTCAGCATATTGTAGCTTTTATACATTTGAAATTTAACATTTCGAAGAAAAAAACACAAATTTAGGTTAAATCTAACCTAAGAAAAAAACAAAATTTAGGTTAAATCTAACAATTGAGTGATTTTGAAAATGTATTACTGTGAAATTATACTCACACTTGTAAAAGGAAACTGGTGAGATAAAAGAAATGCATGTAATAAATTATGTATTTATTTTAGATTAATTAGGTTAAAGTAACACAGAAGAAAAACTGATAGAATTCAAAGTATAAGACAGAAAGAAATTTATACTGTTTCAAAATCAGATTAATACAGAGAATATACACAAAATCAACTCAAGTCTTGCTTCAAAATCCACCAAAGTGGGTAATTGATGCAAATTCATGAATCATTTACTTTGTTGAATGAAATATTAGAGCTGTGTTTTAGACATTTACGGTCTCAGCCTCATAGCACTTGTTGACTTGATCTACGCGAAGGAAATTAAAGCGGCGGACGGGCGGGCAAAATGTGCAGGAGTGATTACTTTCTGCATTCCAGGTCGGTGGTCAAGGTGCCATAAACATTTCAAGAGTGTAGAAACTCCTCATTTGAAGTTACCATACGAAAAGAAAGAATAAAAAAAGTTGTTTAAAGAAAGGGTGGATTTCACATTTATGAAGCATTTTGATATAATTTTCGCATTTTGCCGTTTTCTCAAAACACATTAAAAGTGGTTTACAGGTCGCGAAAAGTGAAAATACAAAAGTAAATAACCCTAGCGCTACAGCGCATGAAGGGTCCAGGCCTACCAAGCGACATCTGCCCAGCCATTTGGCCTGCAGATATTGGGGTGATACGTGGTCAGCGCATCGTGTCCCATCGGCCATTGATCTTGGTTTTCGTGGCCGGGGCGCTGCCTCGCTGTCAGACAGCTACTCAATTGTCCTCACAAGGCTGAGTGCACCCCATTCCAGACCTCACATCAGCTTCTAAAATCCATGACGGTGCCGGGAATCGAACCCGGGACCTCCGAGTGAGTGGCAGGCGCACTACCCCCAACACCCCGGGGCCGGCAGAAAATACAAAAGTGCAATCCATTATTAGAATTTCGCGCTTTATCGCATTTGCAACAAAAAAAAAAACCCTACCAATTGGGAGTTATTGTGCAGAACTCTGAGCTAAGTAAAGCTGCGTGCGATTTGCCGGTCACTCCCCATGTGTCCAGTGTCACGCAGATGGATCGTAAATCCTCTAAGATTAGCAACTTACTTGTTAATGTTATCCACACAGATTCCCTTGATTAATACCTCCTCACTCTTAAAATATAGTGCAAGGAAAACATACCCAAATATCACGCGTTCAACTTACTTAACGGGGAAGCAGTCTTGTAAGACCCACACTTAACTTGTAATTAAAACAAAAGTGTGGTGATTTTCAGTCGGTCAACACGAATGTACTCAAAAGAGCTGGGTTATGCCCTAATCCTGAAAGAAATTAGGATGATCAGTTTCGATCGTCAAGCGATCATCATCAGATCCATTACACTTTGGCTGTGAAATCTATGTTTGAAAATACAGGTGAAAATATTTACAATATATACAATTATTTAGTTGCAGTATTGGTAATGCAACTTGTCAGTGTACGCTAGTTGTAGTATAAATGATGTTAGGTGGTATGCTAAAATGGTGATAGAAATTCGGAATTTGTCTGTTTGGAGTGACTATATGGTTGTAAAAGTCGACTATGGTGTAGTGCAGGCTATTAATTATCAGGTTGGATGTCTTCCGTTCTGTAGCTGCGAGTAGTATCTACTTCCCTCTTGGAGCAGTGACGGTAAACTGAATTGGAATGTTATCTCAACTGAACTGGTTTTCCCTCCCCCCACCCCGTGTTCCTATGTGGAGTCTATTGTCAATGCATGTGCAATTGTGACGTGTTGCCAAATCTAGAAAGATGTATGTTATTGAATTCAGGAAGGTCTTCAACTATTAAAGACCGTGGAACATTCCCCCGCCACGCGTAAACAATTAGACAAGCACAAAACTTTTGTTTACTTAGGTAACACTGAAAAATGGCTTCAAACCCCACAATGAAGAAAGCTAATTCAAATTCATCTGTTAAAACGGTATAATCACGCTTCTTAGTTTAGCAAAACCCCGAAAAATAATAATAATAATAATATGTCTGGCCCTTAGAATTCCCGTTTTCAACGGGGTCGGGGATGATATGCGATGGAAGTCTTAGTGGCGGATGGTTTTTACTGCCGGATACCCTTCCCGACGCCAACTTCATGAGAGGAGTTATTGAGAGATAAAATGAATGATGGTGAATGAAACTGGGCAAGGATGTGGAAGGAAGCAGCCGTGGCCTGTCAGTACCGTCCCAGCATTTGCCTGGAGTTGAAAATGGGAAACAAAGGAAAACCATTCCAAGGATGACCGACGGTGGGGCTCGAACCCACGCGTCTACCAAGTCAGCAGAGAGCTTGGCCCCATGACCTAACGCTGCACTTTAGCGAGCTTAACCACCACTGTCGGTAATAATAATGATTATAATAATACTCCTAAGGGAGTACTATTGGTACTATTGAAGCTTGAAGGGCGTCAAAAGATTGCACTCTAGACATTGCAACATACTGCTGGCCATGATTGAAAACTTGATGAGGCAAATTGAGACCTATACGTTCCAGAGTTCCCCCTTGAGCTTTATTGATTGTGATAAAGTATGCCAAGCGAATCGGAAAGAAAATGATTGTTTTATCCGGTGGTGTTAAATCAAGTCGAAGGATTAGACCTTCCTGCCTAATTTTAACTGCACTTATTTCCAAATCCAAGCATTTTCATGCATATTTCATATAATTAATATGGAATCAAGTCGAAGGGTTAGATCTCTCAGCCTAATTTTAACTGCACTTATTATTTCCAAAATCAAGCAATTTTCGTACATATTTCTTATAATTAATATGGTACCATTTAGATGCCCTTAGGAAACTTCAGATTTCTCAGGAGCATATCTATGGGTCAATCGTTTGGAGTATGTGGAAGCAAATCACTTAATTCCAAGGAATTCAAGAATTCTGAGGAGTCTAATATATACAACTGGCCGCAGGAACCGTCGCTTATAATTTTGGAATATACATTAACGAAGTTCTCTCTTAAATTCCTTGAGATATCATTTCTAGTGAAAAATTGTTGCAGTCTGTCAAATATTTTATATTTAGGAAGATTAATTTTGCCATTACAACACCAAAGGTCAAAGTAACCAGGCGTAGATTTCTCGCTACAGAAATACAGTGCAGAACAATGTTTACATTTGTTCGTCAAGGACCATACACTGTACGGCATAATATCTGGAATTGTTTCTGAAATGGCATTTTTATATTAGATTTTAAAAGTGGCTTCGTATTTTCTACGATTTCCCACTTTTTTGTGGCTAATGTTCTTTTTCGTCAAATGGGTATATTTATTGCAGCATTTCTCTCCAAATTAACGTCATATTCAATAACACTATAGTGGCCTGCATCAACGCAGCCGCCAAATATTCAGTGGCAAATAATACTTCCATTGCCAAAATCAACAGCGTGGTTAGACTCATTGTTATGTACTCTAAACAAATAATCAATAAACAATAATATTCACGTATACAATGAAGTTCAGATACTTTCATTCTCAAGTTTGTTGCTGATGAGAATGCGATGATACTGATCGCCAATAATAAAATCCTTATAATTATTCATGCCAGCAACAATTTTTGCAATTTGCTTGCAAACGCAGCTCAGGATAACGTCCTGCATTATGGAATAAACAGTACGAAACTGCTCTAAATAAGCAATTTCCATCACCTGATGTAGGTACAATCCCTTGCATTTTCATGACAGTAAATTAAGCAAGGGAGCATACTTCGCCAACTACTGGAATGAGCATAGACTCACTTCGACAGCCACCGTAATGGAGGGAGTTTAAGAGTTAGACTATATGCTCAGTGCTTGTCAAAAATCGTATTAACACAGGGAAGCCCAATCTGAAGGCTACATTCTCAGCTATCGCCCCGGATTCCAGGTTCGATCCCTGGTTTGCCAAGAAATTTACTTCTGGTCTGAGGGCTGGAACGGGGCACACTCTTGAGGCAAAACTCGGGAGAGCAAGGTTAGATTCCTATCTCAACAATCTGGGATGTGACTTTCCGTGGTTTGCCACGTCCACTGCAGGTAAATACAGGGATAGTTCGTAACTTAAAGCCTCGGTCGTCAATTCCCCATTCCCCACTTGAATTACAAATGCACACATCAGTACAGCCATCACAATAACACAGGTTATCAGATAAAATTTTACACACACACACACCAAAGTAGACGGGGCTGAGCGACCACGATGTCGGAGTCCATCAAATGAATTATATTCGTCAATTGTCTCTCATGGAGAAAGCGATTGTGGCCATCTTTTATTTAATAATTTAAAAGTATATGGCAATGTAAATCGTGGAGAATTCCTTACTGTACGGGAATAACGAAAGTAAAATATGTTAAGACGGTGAATTGCCAATAGCCAGAAAGAATAATTAGGAAATAAAAATACATGTCTGAGGTGAGACGCCTTCGACTATGCAAAATTCATTCCTGGGTTCGCAATGTTACCCCTGAGCTACCCAGTCAACAGACTTCTAAACCAATATTAAGTTACTTAAACAACAAACGAACTCAAACGCCTGTTGAAGTTCTTCTATCCCCTCTTTTTAATTCTCAAAAACAAAGATCACACTACGATACGGTGAATCCTTTATCCGCCATTTCTCTAGAACTGTAATTCTGGTCTGAGGGCTGGAACGGGGCGCACTCTTGAGGCAAAACTAAGAAGGGCAAGGTTCGATTCCCATCTCAACAATCTGGGATTTGGTTTACCGTGGTTTGCCACTTCCACTGCAGGTGTAATTCTGGTCTGAGGGCTGGAACGGGGCGCACTCTTGAGGCAAAACTAAGTAGGGCAAGGTTCGATTCCCATCTCAACAATCTGGGATGTGGTTTTCCGTGGTTTACCACTTCCACTGCAGGTAAATACCAGGATAGTTCCTAACTTAAAGCCTCGGTCGCCAATTTCCCATTCCCCACTTTAATCACAAATGCACACATCAGTACAGCCATCACAATAACACAGGTTATCAGAGAAAATTTGACACACACACCAAAGTAGACGGGGCTGAGTGACCACGATGTCTGAGTCCAACAAATGAATTATGTTCGTCAATTGTCTCTCATGGCGAAAGCGATTGTGGCCATCTTTTATTTAATAATTTAAAAGTATATGGCAATGTAAATCGTGGAGAATTCCTTACTTTATGGGAATAATAAAAGTAAAATATGTTAAGACAATGAATCACCAATAGCCAGAAAGAATAATTGAGAAATAAAAATATGTGTCGGAGGTGAGATTCGAACTGCTTCCATTGCGCGATGCATAAATTAAGAGTTCTGAACTCTACCGCCTGAGCTACCGAATAACTGGTAAAAGAGTGCAATATTAAGGTACTTAAAGAACATTCGCTCTCAACAGTCTGTATAAGTTCTTCTACATTTCCCGTTTTTTATAATATTCTATTCCTGTTTATATCGTGTAAACTTCATAATCAGTATTCCCCTCCTTTATTATAATTCTTATAAATAACTATTGCATTAATACGCGGTGGACATCCGCCATGTCTGTCATTAACCAAGATGATTCTGCGCATGCGCTTGAACCAATAATTTTGCAGTTTTGTTTATAAATTTAAAAATATGTCGTAACATATTTGTTTATTTTAAAGACACTCTGCAAACTACAGGCCTACAGCTTTCGACAGATAGCTCTGTGAAGTGAATCGGTTCTACCGTTCCTACAATCTCGCGGTAACAAAAATCAGCTTAGTGTTTTAAATATATAGATAGATAGATGGCAATGTAAATCGTGGAGAATTCCTTACTGTACGGGAATAACGAAAGTAAAATATGTTAAGACGGTGAATTGCCAATAGCCAGAAAGAATAATTAGGAAATAAAAATACATGTCTGAGGTGAGACGCCTTCGACTATGCAAAATTCATTCCTGGGTTCGCAATGTTACCCCTGAGCTACCCAGTCTACAGACTTCTAAACCAATATTAAGTTACTTAAACAACAAACGAACTCAAACGCCTGTTGAAGTTCTTCTATCCCCTCTTTTTAATTCTCAAAAACAAAGATCACACTACGATACGGTGAATCCTTTATCCGCCATTTCTCTAGAACTGTAATTCTGGTCTGAGGGCTGGAACGGGGCGCACTCTTGAGGCAAAACTAAGAAGGGCAAGGTTCGATTCCCATCTCAACAATCTGGGATTTGGTTTACCGTGGTTTGCCACTTCCACTGCAGGTGTAATTCTGGTCTGAGGGCTGGAACGGGGCGCACTCTTGAGGCAAAACTAAGTAGGGCAAGGTTCGATTCCCATCTCAACAATCTGGGATGTGGTTTTCCGTGGTTTACAACTTCCACTGCAGGTAAATACCAGGATAGTTCCTAACTTAAAGCCTCGGTCGCCAATTTCCCATTCCCCACTTTAATTACAAATGCACACATCAGTACAGCCATCACAATAACACAGGTTATCAGAGAAAATTTGACACACACACCAAAGTAGACGGGGCTGAGTGACCACGATGTCTGAGTCCAACAAATGAATTATGTTCGTCAATTGTCTCTCATGGCGAAAGCGATTGTGGCCATCTTTTATTTAATAATTTAAAAGTATATGGCAATGTAAATCGTGGAGAATTCCTTACTTTATGGGAATAATAAAAGTAAAATATGTTAAGACAATGAATTACCAATAGCCAGAAAGAATAATTGAGAAATAAAAATATGTGTCGGAGGTGGGATTCGAACTGCTTCCATTGCGCGATGCATAAATTAAGAGTTCTGAACTCTACCGCCTGAGCTACCGAATAACTGGTAAAAGAGTGCAATATTAAGGTACTTAAAGAACATTCGCTCTCAACAGTCTGTATAAGTTCTTCTACATTTCCCGTTTTTTATAATATTCTATTCCTGTTTATATCGTGTAAACTTCATAATCAGTATTCCCCTCCTTTATTATAATTCTTATAAATAACTATTGCATTAATACGCGGTGGACATCCGCCATGTCTGTCATTAACCAAGATGATTCTGCGCATGCGCTTGAACCAATAATTTTGCAGTTTTGTTTATAAATTTAAAAATATGTCGTAACATATTTGTTTATTTTAAAGACACTCTGCAAATCTACAGGCCTACAGCTTTCGACAGATAGCTCTGTGAAGTGAATCGGTTCTACCGTTCCTACAATCTCGCGGTAACAAAAATCAGCTTAGTGTTTTAAATATATAGATAGTAAAAATATGCTAGCCTATGCCCTCAAATCCAACATCCATGCTTTTTCACCCCATTCCCTCTCGATTTACTATCGAATGTAGAATTCAATATTGTATGCTGTGGAAACCAGGACGTGTAATAGGCTCAAAATTGTCAACTCGAATTCTAGATAGCAACTTCAAAATCCCCCTTACAACGAAGCCGACCTCTCCTATCGTATGACGGTTTATACTCCTAAGATTGAAGTTTTGTCCATGCCTTCCCCCAAGTTCCCCGGTAATAAGTTAACTAAGCCTCGATGGAAGAAGATAATATAAAATTGCGTTAGGTCTCTATAAATCTCTGTCCCTCGTATGTGGCAGCGCACGCAACTTCATCTAATCCCACGGACAATCTGCTGTCCTTCGTCTTATAAGACCGGCGCAGCGCGACGCTAGATCACGAAACGACGCTCGATATCTGCCTTAGGCTAGCGGGACCAATTAAGGCCACGACACACTCACTGAACGCTAGTCCAGCTCGGAGGCTAGTTGGTTAGCATGCTAGACTTTGGCCCAAGGGTTCCCGGGCCCGATTCCCGCCCAGGCCGTGGGGATTTTAATCCCCCTGGCTCAGGGACTTGGTGATGGTAGCGTCTTCATAAACAAATTATCGGAAATAAAATAAGCAGAGAAAGTAAAACGAAAAAAGGCAGGCAAAAGTGATAATTAAATTTTAAAACATTAAATTTAAAATAGTCACCTGTGTTGTGTAGTGGTCAGCGTGCTTAGCTGCCACCCCGGAGGTCCGAGGTTTGATTCCCGGTATTGCCACGAAATTTGAAAAGTTGTACGAGGACTGGAACGGGGTCTACCCAGCCTGGGGTGGTCCAAATGACTAGAGGAGGTTTGATTCCCTCCTCAGCCATCCTCGAAGTGGTTTTCCGTGCTTTCTCTACCGTCAGGCCACGGCCGTCTCCTTCCCTCTTCCTTGTCTAACCCTATCATTCTTCCCATCCCATCACATCCCTCATGAGGCCCCCTGTTCGATTTGCAGTTGTATCCCAATCCGATGTCAAGCTCTTGGACACTGCCCGTAGAGGCAGTAAAAGTTGGATCCCTCACTGAGTCCGTGGTAAAAGCCTACCTCGAGGGTAAACTGACTACGAAACCAACGAAATTTAAAATATCCCTCTCGCCATGCCGAAAGG
This sequence comes from Meconema thalassinum, assembly GCA_946902985.2. Taxonomy (NCBI): domain Eukaryota; kingdom Metazoa; phylum Arthropoda; class Insecta; order Orthoptera; family Tettigoniidae; genus Meconema; species Meconema thalassinum. Next base: position 862,877,599 of record OX336388.2, read on the forward strand.
CGGAGGTAGATTTCACAGGGCAAAAAAAATCGAATTCACCTAATTTGGCAATTGGTGTTATTACAAAAGTGCCACATTTTTAGCATACGAGAAGCCTCATCTTTTTATAAGTCCGAAAATATTTTGCTTATTCCTTGGCGTAGGCTAAGGGTGGGTCATATTAAAAATTCATTCAGACAAACTTATAGGTAATGTTTAGAGGACTATCGACCATTTTAAACGTTTTTGATATATTTTTATAACATAATATTTATTAATTGCATGCTCCATTACAATTGAAATAAAACTACATTAATTCGTGTTCTTATATGTGGGTATGATATAATTTCTCTTTACATTATATAACCTATATCTACATGGTTGATTGTTGTGTGTCTAGCCTAGATATAGCAAGTTTTGATGGCTGGTTCTTGAGTTTAGGGGCTGCGACAACGCGGTCATGTAGCCCCGTGTACTTTGGGAGTGTGTAGAATCTGTCTGATAACCGGTGTTAATTGTGATGACTGCATTAGAGTGTGTTATCTGTTTATTAATTTAAGTACAGACTGCAACTTAGAATTTTTCGAATAGTTTCTACTTTTGCCGCCAAGCGCCACTGTCAACGACTACTAGGCCAAGTTCAGAACTTAGCTACTAGACGCCACCGCAGTCGGCTCTTGGCAACGAACGTAGAAGCCTAAGAGCGTTGTTTACATTCTTAACCTATCCAATTTAGCTTCACACAGGTGTAATTAGTGGAAGGTTCTTTAACATGCCATAAATCTATGACATGGGACCGCCGGCTTTACTTCCCCTCCGAAGGAAGGCATACTGAGGGATTTTTAACGCTCATAAAAATTCCGACGGCTTCGGTGGGGTTTGAACCCGCTATCTTGGGCATAGAAGCTCAGGATGCTACCGACTACATTATGTAACCGATATCTACATGGTTGATTCTTGTGTGTCTAGCCTAGATATAGCAAGTTTTGATATTGTGCCTATTAAGGGGTTTCTTTTCTCTCCTTCATTTTTTTCCAATGGTCGGTGGTATCAAACAATACAAATAATGCTACATAATATGGAGCCAGCCACCACTATCATGCGACGGAGACGACTGAAATTCCACGGGCACTTCTTCCAGATGGGGAACGATAGAATCACCAAGAAGATCTTCAACTTGATTAATGGCTACAAGACTGGCAGCTTGTGGCTTAATGAAGTGATACAAGACTTGAATAACGCTGGCATTTTAGACTGTGATATTCTTGACCGTTCCAAATTTTGTGATAGTGTTAACTCTTGGTCCCCAACACCCAAAGTGAATAAGACCCGACCACCCCTCGCACAGGACAGGAAGGACAAGTTATTGGCTGGACTGAGGAGATACTGGAGAACAAAGAAAGCATCGTAGAAGCACTAGTCATAAGCGCTCCTTAGTGGGACATCAAATTGGCAGGTGGAAAGCTGAAGGAAGTAGGAGACTTCTGTTACTTAGGAAGCAAAATAACCAGTGATGGGCGAAGCAAGGAGGATATAAAAAGTAAGTTGGCTCAGGCAAGGAAAGCATTTCTAAAGAAAAGGTATCTGTTGACATCGCATATAGATTTAGGTATTAGGAAGTCATTTTTGAAAGCCTTTGTCTGGAGCGTGGTGCTCTATGGAAGTGAAACTTGGACTCTTGGTGTAGTAGAAAAGAAGAAAATTGAGCCGTTTGAAATGTGGTGTTACAGAAGAATGATGAAGATCAGATGAGTAGATAGGGTCACAAACGAAGAGGTATTAAGAGAGGTGTACCCAATCGTCATCATATGGAACATGTGTTCGTATCCCAGCTAACTCACGATCTTTCGAGGTATGGGGCGTTCAACCCACTATACGATCACATGTTCATGTGTTCGTATCCCGGCTAACTCACGGTCTTTCGAGGTATGGGGCGTTCAACCCACTATACGATCACATGTTCAGGATTTGAGTCTGTCAGGTGACTACTCTACTTGAAAGAAACAACATATTCCTAAGTATAACATTTAATGATAGTAATCATGGCAATACAACATACAACACAAACAAATACTTTACATTTACTTCCCACAACAGAAATCAAAATTATCTGTGAGTCTCTTCTCCTCAAAATTAGTGCTTCACCGCACTCAAGTCTATCCAAAACATCCTATTATTGATACTCTTCGACATTTGCGAGTGTCCATAGTGTTCTTCACGTGGCACAATTTAACACAAACTGGAATATCACAACAGAATAAACACAAATTATATTTAAACGACATTAAATCTGCAATTATTAAACATTTATCCGTTTTCCACGGGACATTTACTTAAAATAACATTAATTCATTAGCTTATGCCTTGTTTAATAAGTGTTGTGTCGTGCGAATCGTATTATCTTTCCCATCAATTTCAAACGCTGAAGTGGTACACTTTCCCTTCCAAAATACACATGGACATAGATATTTTATAGCTTCACCATACAACGATTTTCTGGGTCTGGTCAAAACATTATCGTTACAAACGTGTCATGTCATTCAAATTACGCTACCCGTATGAATAAATTAGTGTGAACTGGGCAAATACACCTTACAAAAATGCCTTTATTTATTTGGTGCAGTTAATTCCTCCTCAGAGAATAACTGGGCCAAATATTATCCGATTACAACATTCCAACATTGCATGTGTGTGGAAATAATGCATTTAATTCAATTGGTATCATCACATCATGCATATCTTAATTACTTTTCGAAATATCGAGATTCTTCAGTGTCCCACTACACTTTTAAAATAAGAGTATCAGGTCTATTGACTTCCTTTCCGTGCGGACAAAGAATTAGTACAGCTGGCATCGGCAAGATGGCCGCCGGTTTAGAGGACTACCTGCTCCCCGTCTGGCTTCCCATCTGGGTCAAGTTCCTTCACTGGTGTGGCCATGCTAGAGGTACCCTGACTTGGTCGCGTCCTTAATAATTGAGTCAACTAATTATTTAATACCTACATTTAGAGTATAATGGGCTCATCTCGGCTCCTAATTAATATTCATGGCAAGGGATGGATCACGAAATAGCTTTGTCGTTCTGTGGTCGTCATCAGTGGCTTTTGTGCGCATCTCAAGTGAGTATCATAGTTCTCTCACAGGTGCAGCATGCATATAACAAGAGGAAATCGACGTATCCTATACGAAGAACCATTAGTCTTACCCCTAAGGGCAGCTCAATTAATATATGGGCTCACCTAGGGTCTCTAACAGTTATCCCTGGTGGCAAGAACTCTGCGAACAGTGGATACAGACAGACTCTGTCCCAACTCTGTTGCGAATAACATGTATGCTCTAAGGCGATACTATCTCGTATATTTCGAAGATTAGCCGACTAGATTCGCCTAACGCGCAAGCTATTTTCGGATGATGTCCGCAACTTATTGACTTAAATCGCTTGATTCTACGTTACATGCTCGCTGAAAGCGGCTCAAACAATATTTCTTACAGATGACTCAATTCTTAAAGCACTCACGTCCTCTATGCAATTACTCATAAGCCAAAGTTTTATGTAGCTCCAAAACAAGTATAAATTTACTGGCTTACATTAACTATCTTAATGGCTCTCAAATACAACCCTGTAGAATATACCATAATAAACATTCATTCAACAATTCAATGACACTGAAAAACTCTCTTCTATCTCGATATTTTACGTTTCTTTCTTACTGTTTACAATAACACAGTATTCTTACGCTAGACATGACACACTTTGCACGTTCTATAGGCCTGACATGCCCATTATTTATGCATTATTATTATTATTATTATTATTATTATTATTTAACGTTACCGTTACTTTCATCAATGTCTTACGCCTAAATGGCCGTAAAAAATCATCCTCCAAGCCATATTTTACCAAAATACGAGGGCTGTGATCTCGTACATAAATGACTGTTAATTCTTAATCTTGGAGTGATGCTTCGTTGTATGATGAGCTATTAAATCATATCAAAACATTAAATTTGTACTCACTTTCACTTTTGCTGGGTTGGTCCAGCATGCCTGCCATGACGCTTATTTTAAGCCATCATGACCTTATTCACACGACACATTGTATAACCTTTACACATGGTGATTATATTTTTCACTATTGGCATTTTCACTTTGACACGATACACATTCTTTTACCCTATAAACATAGACACTATCAAAAATCACTGTAATATAATTTTATACACAATTCTCGCACTATTTTCACACATGGATCCTTGATTGGATTCCCACTATCGCCTGACCTCGGAGTTGCGATGCAGCTAACTCCTGACAACCGCTGGTCTCCTTGAAAGTCTATCTTGCGTGTGTGTGTGTTCGACTCCCGTCACCTACAGTTTATATCTCCTCTACTGCAAATGGTTCAATCCTAGGTTACGACTACTTGTGACGCCTCCCAGGCTCCCATAACTGTAGTGATCATTACCATAATATGTTATTTTTCCCATGATAACACTTCCTGGTTATCTTCATTGTCTATAAACATCCTAAATTATCTCTACGCTGTACAGATTCTATACTCGCGTATGCTGTTGCTTAAACGTCTGCCGTAAACTAATTCTTATATGATGCATAATTACTGTTATGAAGCCGCATGATATGCCTTTCATTGTTCACCGCTAGTATATTTGAGCGTCAGTACTTTATAAATTCGCGCACTTTCTTGCGTGATCCGGCAGCGTGTTACCACACGGGTTGAGTCAAGACGAACTGACTTCCCTGCTAAGCTTCTCCTATATAAGGCTTCCTTATGAAAAGTAGTCCACTGGATTCCAGGACCGACTCTCTTCTTGAATATAATACATTTTCAGACAAAGTGAAGTATGATCCTTGTTTGTCTATGCGCGGAGGCCCCAAAATCACTCGCGTGCAAGCAATCGCTTCGGCCAATTAATTATAATTAATTGCTTTCTTCCACGGCGTCATGACGCTACTCCGGTAATTCCCCTCGGTTCCTTCACAAATTCTTACTCTGTAGCGGACGAGGTCTGTGCAGAGGTTCCTTTATAGTTGCAGGCTTTAATTTAGGCGTGAGAACGCTCCTAAATTATCTTTCCTAGAATACATGCATCTGAGTGTAAGTTTCCTCTCAATTCATTGCTCCATTTGGCTGTAATCAATTAATTTCTGTGGGCGACTGCCCCCACTCCCATGTTTCGCCTTGTTCGACTGTGGTTCCCAAAGCCATTAATCTTTGGTCGCTTCTCCAGTGCAGACGAGAATTAGTTCCTTGGCGTCACCTAGTAACGCCCCCTTGCTAACCACGATTTCTCAACGGTCAAGCAGGCTCGCTTTCTTGCGTTCTAGCATCTCAAACGTACATAGGCTGGTATTTTCTGTAATAATCCACCTTAAAAGCTATGATAATCCCGTTCTAGCCGTGAAATCCTGCTATTAAAATTATATGCAGATATAACTCATTGTTCTGCGGGTTCACTGTGGCTGTTCCCCCTCAGAGATCAATGATTCGATTCTGTGCAGAATCATGGGCCTGGTCTTCTTTGATAACGACCGCAGTTCGATGCCAGTCAGCCGTGTCTAATTGGGCACAGAGGAGAGATGTTTCTGGCGACTGCTAATGAAGAGAAGTGATAGGTTGGTAGGACACATACTAAGACACCCAGGAATAGCAAGCTTAGTTATGGAAGGGAGGGTCGAGGACAAGAACTGTAGGGGTAGACCAAGGTTAGAATATGTTAAACAGATTGCATCGGATGTAGGGTGTGGTAACTATGTAGAGATGAAACGTTTAGCTCAGGACAGGGAGGCATGGAGTGATACATCAAACCAGTCAAAATACTGAAGACAAAAACAACAACAGTGGGCTTAAATCACTAATAATAATGGAACATAGAATAAAACAAATTGTCGTGAGTTTGTAATAATTCCACAAACCTGAACAGTAATGGTAAGAAATTCGTCTGATTTTACTTGTGTTATTGTAGGTGTAAGGTGTATAACTTAATTTGGGTCTAGGATTGGAATAAGCGCCCCGAAACTGTTTCAAAGGGTACTAAGAGTGTGAAAAGCTCCAGACACACCTCACTCAGGATGGCTGTTGCTAGCACCGGAACTCGAACCTTGGATCATCACTATTTTTGTTGGTGTTGTTGTTTGATTGGAGTGGCTTGGCCATCGTGGTCATTTAGCCCCGCGTACTTTTGTGTGTTTGTAGGTATCTCTACAAAATATAAAACAAATTCCCCGGTTCTTGGATATAACGAGTAATCTCGAGAAACACTCGGGGGATATTGATGCGGTTTTCACCATTCTGTGTAGGATTTCTCAAGGAAGGTTTCTGTAGAAAGACATTCACATATGACCAAAGGAAGCCGAGCAGTAACGATTCCAGTGAATCGAGCCGAAGAAAAACCTGCCGTCCGTGCGCCTTTTAAGCTTACGCTGGATAAACTGTTAAAATATCTATGTACCGTACTATGAGTGTAAGAATTGTTTAGCATGAAAAATTCTACAAAAAATCCCCGACAGGATATCTCTATCTTTAATACATCGCAAAAAACCCAGGGGCTCACATCTAGCGAGACGAGGGTTGGCGACCACGGTACCCTAGCTGAGTCCGGCATTGCTTCCACTTACTTGTGCCAGGCTCCTCTCCATCTTCTTTCCTGTCAACCTCTCCTGGTCAACTCATGTTCTCTTCCGACCCCAATGATATTAGGGTAACTGAGGCCTAGGGAGTCTCTTTCTTTCCCGCCTTAATTAGCCCTTGCCTCATCTTTCCTGATACCTTGCTTCTGCGAGGGGTCAGCCTTCTTTTTCCTTACATGTTCTCTCCTGCCTTCTGCTCAAGGCCCTCAAGGAGGCAGGGTGTATGTAGCCCCACCACTTCTGTTGCCCCCTGGATATTGCTACACCCTCAAGGGCTCACGGCTGGTGAGTTTGGGAGTTGGCTATCCCGAGGGATTCCTGAGCTGGGTCCGTTTTGTCCCCTTTTTCCTCTGACCTTGGGGTAGGCTCTTTCCCCTTTCTCATCTGCCTTTCATGGCTCTCCTTCCTTCCAAGTCGCTCAATCGTCATTATTCGAGGGTTGAGGGCATTTCTTTTCTTCCTGTCCTTTATTTGCCTTATCCTTTATTTGTTTACCATTTCTTCTTCTAGTAAGTTATGTAAGTTTGTAGTTAGTATTAGTTATAGATTTCATTCTCATCTGATCTTTCACTATCACCCAAACCATTAGGGGCCGATAACCTAGATGTTAGGCCCCTTAAAACGACAATTATCATTCTCACCATCATCGATGTCACAAAGCCCCTAAATGAATCAACAACAATAACTATCCCGGCAATTTCTGGGATCGATTGTGAGAAAACCCGGGGAATTACCACAGTCTGGATAGCCACTGTTCGAACCGGAATTCGAACCTCTGATCTCCGGACTAGTTGCAACTCTTCATCACGGTCGTGGTGTGCGATTTAACGCGAACAACTTCGCCGCGTCGTGCTCCCGTAACTGTGACCCATTATTGATGAAAACCAATTTCATTTGCAAGCACAGTTTACTGATTCAAGAATCGCCTTTGAAATGTACATTTCTACCCAGTTCTCAACTTGTGTTCGCAGAGGTTTCCTGGATGGAATTCAATCCATAATACATTCGCTCTCTTCTATATCTCATACTTTTTTCTTCTTCTTCTTGGGCTTCCCTCTCTCCAGAATCTGACTGTCTGTTGCTACGCGCCATCATCGTGTGACGTCACGAAACTCAGGTTGCCATAGCAACGTTGGGATGGATCCGCCCCTCTGGCTAGGACGATCTTCAGGTGAAGAGCATCGCAACTGAAAGGGGTAGAGGGAGGGGGAGGGGGGATGCACGTGTACTGCGGGGGAGAGAAAAAGGAACACCACAATCTCTTCTCTTCTCTTGTCTGCTCTAGGCCGGGCGGTTGACGTATCGGTAAATTGACTTTTACTGCCTTCATAAAAAAGAGCATACTTTTTTTTATTTTCTCCCTCTCTCGTCTCTTTCTCCTCCCAAACATTCATGTGGGAATGCATAGAAAGAAAGTGAAATACAAAAGCTGAAAAAGGTACATTTCTATCTATTCTCAGGCAGTGAAACGATTGCACCAACCAAAAGATTGAACAGATCGTGGAAAAGAGACTGGTGCCCATAAGCTGGACTCCTTTTATTCTATTTTGAAGGATTTATTATATTGGTTAGGAAATATTTGATTAATACTCAGCATTTTTTCTAGGTTTGTGCCGTGACTTGTGGGGGTTTTCACCTAGGACACCTAGCTGGTTCATCAGCGGGCTCTTGGTTACCCGCCTGGACCCCCACGGGAGTAACGAACTGCGCGCTACCTTCCTTTTTATGAAGCGCACCTGCGCCTCTTTACTGCGAGAATTAACAAGCAGCCATAACCTCCCTATGAAGGCTTCCAAAAAAGATGGTATATTGGCTTTCACGGCCACTGAATTAAAACTCAGAAATTTTTCTGGGTTTGTGCCGTGTCTTGTGTGGGGTTTTGCCTAGGACACCTAACTGGCTCATCAGCGGGCTCTTGGCGTCCCCGCCCGGACAACTGGCCGTGAACGGCAATATGCCATCTTTTTGGAAGCCTTCATAGGGAGGTTATGGCTGCTTGAGCTTTTAGTTCTCTCAGTAAAGAGGAGCAGGTGCGCTTCAATAAAAGGGAGGTAAGCGCGCAGTTCGCTACTCCTGTGGGGGTCTGGGTGAGGACACCATGAGCCCACTGATGAGCCAGCTTGGTGTCCTAGGTGAAACTCACACAAGACACGGCACAAACCTAAAAAAAAAAAACTGAGTTTTAATTCACTGGCCGTGAAAGCCGATATAGCCTACCATCTTTTTGGAAGCCTTCATAGGAAGGTTATGGATGCTTGAGCTTTTAGTTCTCGCAGTAAAGAGGCACAGGTGCGCTTCATAAAAAGGGAGGTAGCGCGCAGTTCGCTACTCTTGTGGAGGTCCGGGCGTGGACAACAAGAGCCCGCTGATAAGCCAGCTTATTGTCCTAGGCAAAATCCCATACAAGACACGGCACAAACGTAGACAAATTGCAGAGTTTTAATTCACCGGCCGTGAAAGCCAATATACCAATTATTTGATTAATTCTTATTTATTCGACTTTGTAATTGAAAAGACTCTTCATTTAACATCTCAGAAGCATGGAAAACTATGTGGGAAGAATCATCAGTATTCAATGCACATCTGATTGAAAACCCTTCTGACCGGATAGAAGGTTTCAAACTCCCCAGACGCCAACGAAGAATCATTAACCGGATCCGTACAGGACAAGGCAAATGTGGATTCCTGCTTCACAAATGGGGTTGGGTTACTTCTGCTAACTGCGATTGTGGATGCAAACCATCGAAGATATTGTTGGTGAATGTCCACAACGAGCGTTCCAAGGATCAGTAGGTGACATTCATCATGCATCTTCTGAGACACTTCTGTGGATTGATGGTCTGGATATAGAAGTTTAAAGCAAGAACTTGTGTTTATGACTTTGTATATAACTGTATACATAACTTTATATGTAGTGTATATAACTTTCATTTTAACTCTGTATCATCATACGATAAATATTAATTGAAAAGTCATAAGTCGAATATTTTATTTTGATTTGGTTTCTTAAGTTATGGTATGGTATTTTTTTTTTTTTTGTATTTCTTAAAATGGAGGGTTGAAAATAGAAAAGATCATTTCAGCTTAAGTTTGGTGGGGTAGTAACTATTGGTCATAGTCGTGGCTGATGACCTCTTCTCATCTTTGCCTTACGAGGCTAAGTGTAACCCGTTCCAGCCCCCAGACCAGAATTAATTTTCTTGGAAGAGCCGGGAATCGAACCCAGGCCTCCGCGGTGACAGCCAAGAATGCTAGTCACTACGCAACGAGGCAGGCTGTTCCAGTTATCAAATACGGGGTTTTCGAAAGAATATTTACCATAATTTTTTACACTGTGGTCGGCCCTTAACTTCGAAAGAACGATCACTCCTACCCATATAAGTGGGCTTTCCCACACGTTTGTAAACTCACCCCATGCAGGTTGATTCGTATATGTGTTGTACATAGCGCAGTGTCTAATCCTCCTAACCTCAAGTGATTCACTCTTAAGTTTCATTATCAATACGCATCACACTATTTCTGGGGTTAGAGTCGCTGAGCACAAATCTAGAGTCCTTTCTTTGTACCATTTTCAACTCAAAGATGAGCCTTACTTGATATAGATCCCAAACCAGCGAGGCGTATTCCAGAATATGTCTTACAAGTGACAAATATACTAATTCTTTAGCACAGGTACTATAATAAAATATAATAATAATATCGTATGGCCTCGGGTGCCGGGTGCAAGCTTTGCTATTTGTCACCCAGAGGGCAGCTTTCATGTCGAATTTCGTTGTTCCTTGAAGCACTATGAAAGTCGAGGAGGTTAGATATCTAAGCTCCTTGAACACTATAGCGCTTTCTAGTAGAGAAATGAGGAACGTTGTGTTGGCGGAAACTCGCGAGATTAATTTTGCCATTATGAACACGGCCTACTGAATTCAAATGGGTTCTTTGACATGCCAACATCGTACGATATCCGTTTCGTAATTTTTTCAGCCTTTCAAAAATCACTTACCACGGCCAGGAGGGAACCTGCAAGCATGGGGTTAGTAGACCGACACGTCAACCACTCACCTACCGTGGCAAGCTAGAGGTACTATTAATACCCTCATTACAAAGTGCAGAGATTTGTACGCTATAGAAACTACACATCCTACATGACTACTCCATTTCATATCAATCCTTACGTGAACGCCAAAATATTTGCAAGAATCTTCTTCTACAAGTTTATTTCCGAGCCAATGTTATATTGAAAATCTTGCCTTCACCCTTTCCCTATTTTTGTGAGACTCCATTTTCTTGTATTTTTCATTTTATTTTCAATCGCACACTAATTGACCAGGTTCAGGTTATCTTGAAGTACTGTGTTGTCTTGTGAGTCATGCATCTTTCGATATATTACACACTCACCTTCAAACAATCGACAGTCACTGCGAATCCCATTTGGTAAGTTATTTATAAACGCCAAAAATAGCAAAGTTCCAATCACGCTACCCCGAGGGTAGCCCTATTCATCTGAGTCATCTCTACGTAGCATGGAAATTGTACGCCTTTGAATACGCACACGAAACTTGAAGCGGCACATATAATGATGATGATGATAATAATTGTCGTTTTAAGGGGCCTAACATCTGTGTTATTTTCCCCTAGTACAGATAAATGTGAACGAGCAATTATCCTTAATAGATATCCTCCAGAACTCCAGTACCTGCTAACTACGATCTCAATGTCTTCTTGCACAAGTTACAACGTGCTGTATTAACTTAGTACATGAATTCTATTAAATTTATCACTCAAATTGATAGCTACATGAATACACGTCACATTAATTATGCAAGCAGGACTCAGATATTTCACTCTTTTGAAGCGAGTGACGGTTCACCTTTCGTGTTCTCTTGTTCTTCTTCTTTGTTTACCATCGGCGTTCTTATCTCAAAGTATTATTCAGAGTTCAATAAGGAACAAGATTTTTCTTCTGCTAAGGATTAAAGAAAGAGCAAGGTTTCGCTATTTCTTCCTTTCCAAATAAAATGTGAAATTAAGTTGGGAGTTGTAAAAGGTTTGCGATGAATACTTCGTTAGAAACTCAAAATAATTTTCTGAGATCAATAGCATTGTGCACTCCATAACGTGATTTTCAGAATAATGCACAAAGACATTAATTATGTAGCATTCTGGTGACGATTCATTTTCATATCGGTATAAGGTACCTAAAAATTAATTAATTCTTTGATTTTTTTTAATGTGTTAACATCTTTCCACTCGGTATCTGGATATTTTTGTGGCACTCGGTAGCTGGACATTTTTGTGGGCGTCATTTTGGAAAAGAGACGGAAGTGGATGGGACGGAAGTGCATGGGACGGAAACAATGAGTGCGCGCGGTGGCGGAGATCGGTACTACGACGTATTGCAAGCCATGTGACTATGTGGAATGTAAATCGCATACGGTTTACCTCAAGGTTTGGAGGCCCCATTAAAGAAATTCCTACAATGCATCATCTTCAAGTTGTCGTTATTTGGTGTGAAAATATTCATTAAATCATATTTGCTGAAAACAATTACGATTTATTAAATCATCATACTTTTGCTGTATTCTTATTTAATGTAAGCACTCGATACGTCTAGTGCTATATCGCATCAACAAACACTCCAAACAACGTACGAATTCAGTATAACTTATTAACACCGACTACTAACAATAATTGAAACTTCGTTGGTGTAAACGTATCACTGGGAGAAACGCATTTAATATACCTACTGCACACCTAATATTTAAACGCGCCTATACTTGGCAGTGCGCTATATCGGCAATAAGGGGCCATTTTCAACAACACCGCTGGCATGGGTTCACTAACTGGCCGGTATAAAGCGCAGCTCGCATCAAGTAGGCAGTGGATTGCTCCCGCATACAGTTGCAGGTATAGGCCTATGTCACAACTGCTGATGCATTGGAGAATCCTTTCATGTTTACTGGCACAAGGTAGCACTATGAGTTCATTCTTTAAAAAATGCGAGTAAGTAATATGGAATTATTCGAATAATATGTCAGATGTTACACATCCTATGCGACTACTGTAAGGCTCGTTTTTTTAATTTTTTTAAATATTTGAGGTACGTTTAAACTACAGGGAGAATCATAAATATGGCTATAGACTATGTTCGATCGCATCGTGCGATGAAAACACCATCATTGAAGGAAGTGTGAGGTCATCGTTGCAAGGGCAACAATAGAACATAACGCAACAATGCTGACCCTAGGTCATTAGTCAAGATGATTTTTTTAAATTTCTGTTTTGGAGTTTGGAAACGACCAACATTGATTAAGAAAATTGCGCTTTTCTGACGAAGCTGTTTTCCATGTGGACGGACTTGGTAATCGGCACAATTGTCACTATTATGTTATGGGAGAGAGAATCCTCAAGTTATCACCTTTAAGACGAGGCAAAGTCGCAGTTTGGGCTATGATCGGATGGGAAGGAATGTTAGGACTGTGTATTTTGGATGAGACTGTTAATTGTGATCGGTATTGTGATATCGTTAATGAAATTGTTCTGCCGGTGATGCAAAGTGCTGAACACGAACAATGATTATTTCAGCAGGATGGAGTGCCTCTCCACTATGCTATTGTGGTGAGGGAAATTTTGGATCGTGAGTTGCAAAGCAGCCCCATCGCCCAGTGGGAAACCATTGCACTCAGCCACCCGAGTATTGGTGGGAAAACTATTCCCAAGTGGGTAAGGAGGAAATGCCTGCCCAAACCCTGACCATCTTGGGCACCCTGCCTCCAGGGGGAAAATATGGGGCATGGGAAGGTAACACAACAAACCACTCTACGTTGGGCTAATCACCCACGTGGAAGTAAAGTGATTCAGAGAACTACAAGTAGCCTCGGATTGGACAGATATAAACGACGACGACCGGAGTAGAAACGGAACACGAGATACAGAACATGGAATATTAAGACAATCGCTGGTGAAGAAGTGGAATTGACATGAAATGTGAGTTGAGGGAGGAGCAGGACGAGGTAGACCCCGCATTACATAGGAGAATAGGATTGGGACAAAAAGGGGACACCAAGCCGGCTCATCAGCGGGCTCTCGGTGTCCCCGCTCGGACTCCCACAGGATTAGCGAACTGCGCGCTACCTCCCATTATATGAAGTGCAACTGCACCACTTAAATGCGAGAACTAAAAGCTCAAGGAGCCTTAACCTCCCTATGAAGGCTTCCAAAAAGATGGTATATTGGCTTTCACGGCCAGTGAATTAAAACTCAGCAATTCTTCTAGGTTTCGTGCCGTGTCTTGTGTCGGATTTCGCCAAGGACACCAAGCTGGCTCATCGGCGGGCTCTTGAAGTCCCCACCTGGATTCCCACAGGAGTAGCGAACTGCGCGCTACCTCCCATTATATGAAGTGCAACTGCACCATTTTAATGCGAGAACTAAAAGCTCAAGCAGCGTTAACCTCCCTATGAAGGCTTCCAAAAAGATGGTATATTGGTTTTCACGGCCAGTGAACTAAAATTCAGCATTTCTTCTAGGTTTGTGCTGTTTCTTCTGTGGGGTTTCGCCTAGGACACCAAGAGCCCGCTGATGAGTCCTAGGCGGAACCGCACACAAGACACGGGACAAACCTAGAAAAATTGCTGGGGATCCCACTTGAGTAATAAATCAAACCCCATCCTCCTTGTGAGAAGGCAAACAGCTTGATCGTTTTGACATCACGCCCTGCATATTGTGATGTTCATCGAGAAATGTAGAGTAATACGATTCAATTAATCGCAGTCTGTGTCAAACAACAGCTAATGAAATGGGTAGGTAAGAATTTCTAACGCTTTATTCGTTCCAACGTTCGCCGCCAGGTACTGACTGCGATGCCATCTAGTAGCCAAGTCCGCAAACTAGGTGTCGTAGACGGTACCATTTGGTGGCAAAAGTAGGAACTACTTGGAAATTCTTGTCTGCAGTCCTTACTTGAATTAAAACAGATAACACACGCTAATACAGCCATCTCAACACTGGTTATCAGACAGATTCTACACACACCCAAAGTACACGGGGCTACATGACCGCGTTGTCGCAGCCCCTAAACTGAGGAACCAACCAACCAGAATTTCCCATTTTAGGCCTATATTGCAGGCGATTGGCTAGTCGATATCAGCGTCATTTTTGGTCCATCGTGATGGTATCGATAATGAGTTTCAAATTCCCAAAATTTCTATAGACACTCTTTCCATAGAGAATTCATAATAACTCTGGGGTGTAAACTATTATTGAGTATACAGCCATCATAACTGTTCCTGAAAGTTGAACGAGTAGCTCAGTAGCCTATCTCTACTTAGTATAAAACAAAGTCCCCGATTCTTGGATGTAACGGGTAATCTCGAGAACCACTGGATGGATTTTGATGAAATTTTCACCATTCTGTAAAGGTTTCTCGAGGAAGATTTCTGTAGAAAAATAGTCATTTATAACCGAAGGATGCCGAGCAGTAACGATTGCAGTGAATCGAGTCGAAGAAAAACCTGCCGTCCGTGTGCCTTTTAAGCCTATGCTGGATAAACCGTTAAACATTATCTCTATGCTTGCCACGGAGGGTGAGTGGTTATCGTGTCTGACTTCCAAGCCCAAGGTTGGAGGTTCGCTCTTGTCCGTGGTTAGTGATTTTTGAAAGGCGACAAAAGTCGCGGCATGCATGTCATACGTTGTTAGCTTGTTAATGAACCCATTTGTATTCAGTAGGCCGTGTTCATAATAGCAAATTAATCACGGGATTTTCCGCCAACACAAGAACGTTCCTTTCCCTACTAGCAAGCGCTATAGTGTTAAGGAGCTTAGATATTGAACCCGAGGGGGTCAGGCTGACTGATATCGAACGTGGATCTCAGAGACTGTGATCTCAGAATAAAGGTTCCACTAGGGAACGAACCCGAGATCTGCTGAGGGAGTTTCGTTGTAAAAACCCCGAGAGGAAAGTATATGTTTAATCACTGGTGTGATTTCAGTTGATACTGGCATTATTTAGTGAAATAATGCAGGGAAAATGAGCGGAATACAGCATTAGTGGACTACATGGAGTAGGCTATGCTGGATTTGAAACACAGAAGTAGAGAGTTTGACAGTTTACTAATAGCCCCAGAATTGTGGGAGGAGACCCATGGAGCCCTGTCAATCTCGTTGACCTAGTTAAGTCGTCAGGAAGAGGTCGGGGGGTTGAATAATGACCCAGTTATTCCCCGTTTGAGAATGGAACCAGGAAGGGAGGGGAGAGATCCCAAGGAAAATCATTGATTACTCGTGATTGGAGTAACGCAATGACATGAGAGTTGCACACAGGTGAATCTTTAGCCAGAAGGCTAATTTTAGAGCTTTTAATCTGCGAAATTGAGGCATAGTTAATGGAGTGCGTAAGGACACAGGACCAGGGGTGTTCGCGGCTGGATTTGACCATGTCACCGGGGATTTCCACCGGAAACCGCGTCCCCACGCTATGGCAAAAGCAATTAATACTAATTAATTGGCCGATCGATCCTTCAGCAAGCAGATAGTTCTGGGATCAGTGAAGAAAAAGGAACCCGATGAGCATTGTTTTGAGACCAGAATCATCCTGGGAGAGGAGTTGATTTAGCGCGGGAATTCTAGGTCTACTTTTTTGTGAAACGGATATAGGGTGTGGACCCACACAGTTGTAGTCAGTCGGAACTTGCAGTTGGAAGAGACTCGACCGCGGAACGTATGTCGCTCTGGCTCAGGAAAGGACGCTCACACAAAAGACTTGACCATTTGAGTGTTAATCATTATATTCGCCGTGCAGTGTAATGCACCAAGTGATAAGATAATAATGCTTAGTCAGGAAGTAACAAGAAGTATGGTAATCAAAGAACTTTATTGTGTGAAATGCGTATTACCGAAGTTAAGGAAGGAGGCCCGTACTTCAACTTGGGAAGCCGTGCAGTAAAACTTTTAGAAGGCTTTTATTAAGGACAGTCGTGCTGCAGGTGTAGTCAGCAGTACGAGCAATGGTTTGTGTTCACATAGGATGTACCGTGTGATATAAGTTGCAGAACATTGAAAGTAATAATTTTGTGTAAAGACTATATACAATGTTAAGCGCAGTGTATAATATATTGACTGGTTATACATGTCTTATTACGCCGGACTGCGCTGGGAGAAACTTTATGAAGCATTTGGTAATGTCTTAAGAATACCAAATAGTAACGCTCAGGACAAAAGTAAGCATATTTATGCACAGCAGGAAGTTTACCGTAGGATAATTGATAGACTGTTGGTGAACCCGGAGGCAGATGAACCAGACTTTCAATCAGGAGTTGGTAGGAGCATGGAATATGCCGTCAAATACCTGCAATTCTGATATTTTGCCAGGGAATTTCAACCAATGAAAAGTGTAAAAAGTGATGTGTGTTATATAGAAATCATATGTGAAATATCCTTTAAATTAATGGTATAATAAGTGTTATAAAGTGTCATGTGTTTTGGAAGCAATAGCTTCACCACAGAAATGAAAAGTGCCGTGTGGTTGGTGAAAGAAATGTATCATAAAATGTGTATATTCAATATGCAAATGTCGCGATAACTCCACAAATGGCAGGCGACCCGGAAGGATATAGGTGGTTGGAGCCGCCAGGATAAGCCTAGATATGTGAGTACCCCACAAATTATGATTATATAGAAGTATAGCCCACAGCATGTAATGTGATTTCAGAATGATAAATATGCCAGTAAGAATCAGTATTAGGAGATAGACCCTCCAGATTTAATTATTGTTGTGTTGATTTTAGTACAGTTGAGATGTTGTTATACATCAGTGAGTGGATTAATCGTTACCACTATTAATGAAAGGGCAGATCAGTTATGTAAACTTAACGTAACGAACACGGATGTTCGAATTTTAAGATGGTTATGTTGTGTCGGATTATGGTAATTTATGTCAGTAAGAATAATAATAATAATAATAATAATAATAATGATAAATAATAAAAGGTATGAATGAATACATCAGGTAAAATGTTGTAAGCAAGAAATATTTACGCTAATTGGAATATTTATTGATCCAAGCAGTAAGATTACACTAAGGGATGAGAAAAGTGTTTAATATCAGAATATATTGTATTAATGGGAATATCATTATGCAAGGAAATGGAAGAGCTTTCTAGTGAATTGAATTAGCAGCTTGTGTAAAAGCTTATAGAGTAATTGATAGATTTCTCTTAATAATTAAAGGACGAAGATCATAGCATTAGGTCAGGAGCCAGGTAATCTATTCGACGGATGAAATCTCGTATAGCCGTGGGCATACTGAGATATGTACTTTGTGCCAGAGTGTATTTAGTGATTGGACCCTAACTCTGATGATGGAATGTTCCGGGTTCGAATCCTGTGGTAGGTGAGAGGAGAACATTGGACACCTCTGCATCAGGCCTGATCGCCCGGGAACTTATTATTGAGTGATTCGGCTCTTGTGAAGCGAATCTTATGGACGGCAGCATGGGACTGACCGTAGCATTTATTAAGATACCGGCTACCCACTAGACCAATGTTTTTATGAATCTCGTGCCTTCATTTATGGAATGGACCTGTTGAGGCCGTTATTAATATCCTAACGTTAGGAATAAATATTTAAGCTCGTCCTGAACCTATTGCATAATATTCAGTTTAAATCCATTGGGATATGTGCGTCACTGTGACCTCGGTATTTGTCTTTAGAATCTTACTACTGCTTGGGAAGATGAAAGCCATGAGACAGGAAGAAGGGAGACGGTTTACTGCGGTAACCCCACTCCACTCCATTGTATACTAGCCGCTCGGAAGAGGGGCTGAGCTGTCAAGCGAACCGTGAAAGTTAAGGTTTAACAAAGGGCAGATTTTAGACCCTAGTAGTAATGTGAAAGGAAACATTGTTATATTGAGTAATGAAGTCATGTGGTTTAAGAACACATTGGTAATTATAGATCAGCCTGATGGTTCATGATTTTAGCAATCTAACGAATGGTTGGAAGTTGCATTTTACTGTCACTGACACGTATTTCAAAAGTTGGTTACTTGACGCCACAGGCTACGCTCGCAAGGGTAGCTTAATAATACCATCCGACACAGCAATAACAAAAGTTTAGAAGATGAAATCAGAACGGCATGCAGTGGAACTATATAAAGAGAGAGAAGTGTAGGGGTAGCTTTACATAATTATGGAGTTGCACGTAGATTGTTGTGCAACACCTGAATAGGCTAATGCATGTAAAGCATTTGGTGGGAAGAGAGAGACCAAACACACACGGTACACATAATTGTCAAAGTAAGATGAGGTTTAAGGAACCAGTAATTTTGTGAAATTAAAGAAGTCACATTAGATGACGGAAGAATAAAAGTACAGTTTTGTTTGTGAAAGTTGTATGTGCATCAGAGCACTAGAATGAAGTGTGAAATCAATATAAGGGTAAAGGTTTGAGTTATGATATGAGTTTATTCTGATGATATTATGTTAATATTAGTGGATTGTGGAAGTAATTTTTGTTTGATTTTATTTTATGTTTGTTGGGATTGTTTCATATGTTTGAAGCCATGATTTTAGTACAGAATTAAAATCTTTAGAATAGAGTTGTGCCTTATCATTGTAAAGTTGATACGTTTTAGTCTCAAATCCAAAATATGCAACTGCTCAATGGGGGAACGGTACACGCCTGAGACCTGACGCTAGCTGGAGGCGGAAGCATATTTTCCATGGAGATTACTCACATGGGTACAATATCTTGCCTTACATAGCGTTCCAAGTGTAACGTGTTTTTCGAGGGGATTTTACACCACTGGCATAAGTCAGTAGGAAGCCAGTCTATATTTATTTACGCGGCAAATTGTTCAGCCAAGAGAAGTTTTCATGTAACTTATTATTATTATTAACTTATTATTATTATTAATTGATTTTTGGAGCATTTTCTTATAAAATTATAAGCATACAGATAGGTTTTCTATGTTATAGAAAACGCTATGAAGCAAATTATTACGATCAACATTAGCGTAGAAAATTATATGATTACGGAATTTTACGGAGTTTTGTCAGTTAGGGTATTATGAGAGAGATGACTCATTGGGAATTCGGCTACAGGCTTAATCTTGTCGTGAAGCGTGACGCAACCCTGGGTTGCAGCGTCAAGTAAAGGCGAATTGGCCTGGACCGGTAAACGACTTCACCCTCCCGCCGAGTGAAGTGAGCCAGAGGTGGGGAAGTAGCGCGTGGGGATCAGCCAATCAGTGGAGACCGAGCGACTTGAAGACGGCTCCGGAGAGGGGATGCGGCGAGGGCATAAAGTGTTTGCGCGCCGTGGAAACGAGGACTTTCGTTGTAAAATTTAACCAGTATGGTTGCACGAGTGAGTGGCTCCGATGATCAGTGGAAACGGGGACTGTCTTTGTGAAACTTAACCGTTGTGGTTGTACGTGTTGGTTCCGATGTTCGGACCATAAGTCTTCTTATCTACAAATATATCATCAACTAACGAAGAAGATGACGACGTCCAGGAGGCTGTGGGAAGCTCTCTTCAACATCCAGTACGAGGGAAATGCTTCGGCAATTTCCAGTGGTAAGCGCGAATGACTCATAACTACGCAATCTCTCGTCTTTCTTGGTTTCATATTCAGTAATTCAGTAACTTCATAGCTTGGGAATAAGAGTAAAATCAGTAATTTATCCGACTCCGTTTTCACGTAATTTTCTAGCGGTAATATTCAAATCGCAACGCTCCAATTTAAATTCAAACTTATTATTATTATTATTAATTTTGCAAACTTGTTTATATAATAAACTAGCAGAAGTACCCATTCTTCGAACGGTCTTCGGTATTAATAACCAGATGTTATCAATTGAGCTACTGTTGCAATGTTTAGGGGCTTGGAACCTGTTTGTTGGCAAAGAAAAGTTATTAGTTAAAATGTGCTCTCAAACTAAATTTACCTAACGTGTTCTTCCTGGCGTGAAAATAAAATTGAAAACTTCGTAGAAGAATCGCAATACACGTCACATACGAACTGACCCTAACCGTTGTGTCAAGTGCCCAACTACAGGAAGACCCCTTTTTTAAATTATAAAGGCTTGTGGTGCATGAAAATTCAGTGTTTTTAGCCTCCAATGGCCCAAATTCCTAAAATCAGCAAAAAACAGTCTACTATTTCTATTCAGGAATTTTTGAAAATAATGTTGATGTTTGGAGATATAATAGACCTTCTGTACGACATATCGCACGTGTACGTCGTGTGAAAAAAATCTAGGGTAGTCCATTTGCAACCTTTCACAGAAATGTAATAAATGGAGTGGCATTACTTATTCCATAAATAGATGGAAAGTTGGATGCCACCTCTTGAGATACTGTTGTCCTGGTTAGTGGCTTGCATTCCTTCTTTAGTTTATTAAATGAAAGTAGTTTTCTGGGAATATCTAAGAAACTGTTGGGTGTAGAGCCTTAAAATATAGTTTTCGGGGACCCTTTACGGCTCTTGAGGGCCCCCGAGTTTTGTTTCTGACCCCAAGGGTTTGAAAATGAGCTTTGTCTCTTCGTTGTACGCCTTAATAATGATAATAATTAAAAGAATAATACTACTACTAATAATAATAATAATAATAATAATAATAATAATATAACAAAATAGGGATAGGGATATAATAGACCTTCCGGACCATACCCGCACGTGTAAATCGCGTTAAAAAATTCTAGATTACCCCGTGACCCCTTAAGCGCATTATATGTGTTGATGAATATTTCAGCTTAATTTGGATCCGTTATAACCTTATTGCCGTTTGCAAACCTTCACAGTAATGTAATAAATGGAATTGTATTGCGTCTTACAGAAATAGATGGACCTCTGAGATTCTGTTGCCATTGTTACCGGCATGCATTCCTTCATTAATTTATTAAGTGAAATTAGTTTTTTGGGAATATCTCAAAAACTGTTGGTTTTAGGGCCTTAAAATGTGGTTTTCGGGGTCCTTTTTAGGGCCCCCGAGTTTCGTTTCTCACATTGAGGGGCTGAAAATGAGCTTTGCTTCACGCTTATTTCAGCATGTATTTTAAGGGGGCAGACCCCCTGTTATGAGAGGTACGGAGAAGAGTTACATCAATGATTAGTGTAGTGCCTCTGATGGATATCTGTATCAAATTTTACGTTAATCCACCCAGCCGTTCTCGAGTTATAAAGACACAAAAAATTGTCCACAGACAGACAAAAATATATTATTGCGTGCATCCGTCACAAAACAGTCTGAAACGGGCAAATATGTCAAATTTTCGTAGAAAAGCCGAAAAATCAGACAAACATTCATTTTTATTTAATAGAGAAGGGATATAATAGACCTTCCGTACCACACCCGCACGTGTAAATCGCGTGAAAAAAATCTAGAGTACCCCTTGACCCCTTAAGCGCATTGTATGTATTAATGAATATTTCAGCTTAATTTGGATCCATTATAACCTTATAGCCGTTTGCAAACCTTCACAGCAATGTAATAAATGGAATTGCATTGCGTCTTACAGAAATAGATGGACCTCTGAGGTTCAGTTGGCATGGTTACCGCCATGCATTCCTTCATTAATTTATTAAGTGAAATTAGTTTTCTGGGAATAGCCTATCTCAAAAACTGTTGGTTTTAGGGCCTTAAAATGTGGTTACGTTTCTCACATTGAGGGGCTGAAAATTAGCTTTGTTTCACCCTTCTACGCCTCTTTCAGCATGTATTTTAAGGGGGTAGGGCCCCTTTTAAGAGAGGTACGAAGAAGAGTTACAACAATGATTAGTGTGGTGCTTCTGATGGATATCTGTATCAAAATTTACGTTGATCCACCCAGCCGTTCTCAAGTTATAAGGACTCGTAGGAGTTGTCCACAGACAGACAGACAGACAGAATAAAAAATTATTTTTGCGCGCATCCGTCATAAAACAGTCTGAAACGCGCAAATATCGCAAATTTCCGTGGAAATTCAGAAAAAACAGACAAACTTTCATTTTTATATATATAGAGATTCATTTCTTTTAACTATGCAATCTTTGCTTTCAGTAGGTAGCATTAGATATAGACCAATTCCTTCTCCTGATACAGTTGTTAGTTGGGTTAATGATCAAATCATACCACGATCTGAGTATATAGATTCTTGTAGGTGTTCTACCAGAGCTAGGTGTTGTTAAATATAAATTTAGATTTCAACATTACGTTGAGGTCTTGGCGCCCATTAAAACAACATATCTTAGTAGAAAACATTACATTTGTCACGCAACAGTGAGGGCATAAGAAGCAGTTACACAAGGAACAACAAAATTTCTACAAGCAAGCTGCCCTCTGGGCGTCAAATAAGAGAGCTTTCGCCCGGGACCCAAGACCATACGATATTATTATTATTATTATTATTATTATTATTATTATTATTATTATTATTATCTCTATAACGTACTGCACCCTTCAATAAAGCATGGTTTTGTCGAGAGTCGTCTACGGGGTCGTGTTCAGTCCTGACTGCGTTACACAGCAAAGTTCGCTTAAAACAACATGCTCTAATGAATAGAAAGGTTCATAACAGAGGCTATACTAGAAATAAAATGAATAACAAGTAGAATAAAAGATATTTAATGACTGAAAAGTATGTGCATAATAATAATAATAAATAAAAACAAATCCTCCCTGACTTTCACCCCCTTAATAAATAATAATAATAACACTGAGCGGTAGGAACTCGCTCGTCACAACAAGACAATGAATGAAGCTTCACATAAATAAAAAAAATCAAAACATAAGCGTTTGAGCGGTAAGAACTCACTCGTCAACATAAGGATACACGTCCATTATTTTCTGGTCAAGAAGTTATATAACGTGTGGTGTACTGCTCGTTAATAAGAAACTGAGTACTGATGCGAGTCCGTTTACAATTGAAACAGTCATGTTGCTTACGGAGTGCATCTTTTAAATCGCACTACGGCATTGGAGCCACCCTTAATTAATACACTATAACTACTACTGACACATGCAAGATCTAATAATATAAACAGAATGAAGAATCTCCCTGAGATCCTAACTGGTGCAGGAGCACAAAATGAACACAAAAGAGCATGCCAAAACTAGGCCAAAAAAACCGCACTCATCATAACTTGGGAACATAGCTTCGCGCACCCTAACTTGACACGGGTCAAGGACGCGAAAAAATAAACACACCAGAATTGAACCAACAACAACAAAATACAAGCCTAACGGCTGAAAAACTATGTTTACATTTATATGAAACGCCAGACAAACACGAATTTCGGTGGTTACCTTACAATTATGGACAGCTCCCATTTAATCAATCAGTACTCATTATAACCGATCAGGTTTTTGTGAATTTAAACAACATCTTAAATTGCAGTACAGGAAGCAAGCCTGTTCTTAATGACAAGACACGTTATCTGATTGAGCGCTCCCCTATTTGTATGAGTCACGCTGCCCTTCAAATACCTCTCTCAGTCTGGCAAGCCAGGTGCAGGTTTCCCACTGGAAACATCAACAGATCTCGCCCATCCCCTTGGATGACGAGAAACACTAATATATACCACAAGTCCAGCCTCGCGAGGACATGAACTGGGATGACGTGGAGCAAGTCAGAATAATCGCCATGATATATTCTCGCTAGCACATCATAAAAATCACATTACGCACCCATAGCGTGGACTGACTCTCAAACACACACACTGGGTCAGCTCAAAACAGATCAACAATACTGCGTCCATTGACACATTAACAAAAATACACAACAAAAACTCGGGTGCAAAGTGCCATCCCGTCCAAATCTGCTGGAAAGCAACTATCAAAATAATCCTGATCCGTCATAAATTTCTACTCACAAATAATCTTTTACCCTCCAAATTCTATTTTTAATCTCAAAATTAATTCAGTTCAATTTTTGTTGTAAGGCATACCTCCGAATAATAATGCTTGACCGCGATTTACGCAAGCGAAAGCGAGCATCGGCTGCGCGTCCCCGCGTAAAGTTAAACCAAATACAATCACAAAATATATAAATTACGCAACGCTCGGCTAGTCCCATATTTAATGTGTCAGTAAAACAAAAACTAATAATCTACATTACCAAGCAAGCAAACAAATATTTACAAAAAGTATCCCATAACACCGTAGCTGATTTAATAAATAAATAAATTTATTTGGTACTCAATCCTTTAAACAGCGCCAGGAATACGTCTGCAGCCATCTCCTTTAAGATGTTTATCTGGTCATTGACATCTTCAGGCAAATGTCCTGCTGGTTCCCAGATCCATTCTCGTTCTTAGACGTCATCACGTGCTGAATTAAATAAAGTTTTGTCAGATACACACTCGATATAATTCCTACTATATTCACCTATCAAGTACTATATTCCTTGACAGTCTATTTGGTGAATTACTTCGATGAACTGGTCCTACTGATAGTGCTGGGACTATAAATAAATCACTGAAGTTACACTTATAATTTGACGACGCTGTTCCATGTTCACTAACATGAAATATGCAGAGTATGAACCTTGCGTCCACAGACGTACAAAATGAGTGATCTGTGTTACGTCCTCAGACGCACGAAATAAGTAATGATCCTCGAAGCATCTTGGATCCTTATAAATGAAACTGACTAGGGTAGGTGTGGAAGGGGATTTATTAAAAAAATAGTCCATAATAATTATCAGACTAGCATGCGATCGGTATCATAGAGTTCGTAGCAGTGTGGAGGTTACGATTTTGCTGTAGCCGGCTTGAATCGATCGTGGAATTAATCAGTAGATAACTCCCGCGTTAATTTAGCAGTGCGCGTTCCCAAGCCGAGTTGCCGCAAAAATAAGGCGTCTTGATATTATTGGCCCAGACTCTTGTATGTCTTTGCGCGCTTTTACATATTTTCCAGCAGTAGGGAGTGGTTAACATGATGATAGACCAATTGCTTCGTAGCATTCGATTTCCTTCTTGGCGCCAATCTTCCTAGCAACAGGCCATAATGTGCGTCCCCAAGCCGTCTTCCGCGCTAAAAGTTGCACCTGCCCTGTGTCCCAAGAATATATATGCTTCTTCATAAAATACCACAGGAGCTTAAACCATTGTGTCCTCACGGCCACTGATTTCTCAATATTTCCCAACACCGTCTGGCTCTCATATCTGTTGTCAGTATAAATGTATCAAAAGATGATGAATAATTATTAGAATCCTTTATATAGCCTTTGGATAAGGGGTTCACAACCCCCCTGCATGGAAAAAATCTAACATAACAAATAGTCGATTTTTTTACAAATACATAACATCTGTAATCCATTTCTGCCAATCCTAGAGAAATCTCCCTCTCATCAGTCTAGTCTAGCCGCCACTGTCGATGGAGTCACAACACGTGCTCGTGTTTACATCCAGCTTCCTCATTCATTCAGACATTCCGCAAACCAGCCTGCTTGACTGATCGCCTAAGGCTAGTATCTCCCCTTTCCAATGTCCTTATCGCTCTCGCTCGCTCTCTCGCTGTCGTCACCGTCAGAGCTCATTAGTGTCTGACCACAGCAGACTGTTCTCTACTTTCTCGTTCCACTGACGTATTCACTGACCCACGTATAGTTGGATGTGCAAAAAGGACGTCCATATATTTAATTTGCAGCATTATTTCTGCGTTCTCAAGGTTCACTAGTAAAATACAATTTTAAATTCGCCGCGTTATAGACAGACATTGTACCTGTACTCAATTCTTTCACTCTGTATGCGTTGTTACCAAGATTCCGTACAATACAGAAGGGGTCCTCTCCATTTCTCCGTGCTGCCATCTTCTTCTCCTTCTCCGTTCTGCTACCATCCTCTTCTTCTCCTCCTTGCTGTCGTCTTCTTCTAGTATTGACTCGTTTTTCGTATCGCACCGGTGTTTCTCCTCCCTACCGGGCTACGTTCTCTCGTACTCCGTACTGGCAAGCTTCGTTCGTCTTCCTGGCTGGCTGGTATATTTTCTTCCTCTCCAATCTCTTCTTTAAAGGTGTCAGGATTCGACCTTCTATTTATGGCACGTTCCCAATGTTTTTGTTCGTCCCCTCCATTAGCGTGTAACTCTTCCAGGTAGCGCTGCGATTCGGCGTGCCTGTCATTCCAATCGTTTCTATAATTCTGACAGTCCCCCTGGTTCTGATATCTTCTTTCATGCCATTGTCGATTATCATTATTGTTATTTTCGTAACGTCTGCAGGGTCCCTCATTTCTCCTATTATTTCTCCATTGTTGGTATCCCCGCTGCTGATACCTATTGCTGCCCTGTGTCTGCCTATCATTGTTATTTTCATGACGCTGGTGTGACCTATTTTCGTCACCCTCCTGACCTCGTCTTGGTGTTGTTGACACACTTGTATTTGTGGCCTGCGACCTGGTGTGTATTTGAGCGGGTTTAACCACCTCCGTTGTGTTTACCAGTTCCAGCTGTCGTCCCCCTCTTTGCTGCACGTGAGATGTTGTCTCGTCAATCTGACGTAAGAATTGTTCGGCTCGAACCGCTGTGTCCACGTTTGCTGCTACTAAAACCTGCTGAACATTTACTGGCAACTGCCGTGCAATCGTCATAACCAGATCCGATTCTTCTAAAGGGTGATCCAGATCCCAAAATTTTAACAATTGTAGCGAAAAGAAATCTGAACATTTTGTCTGCTGAGTCGACTGATATTTTCTCGAATAAAGTTCCATTCTGAGACTTTGTTGTAGAGAAGCCGACCAGTACTTTTTAAGGAACGCAATCTTGAAATCATCCATCCCTCCGAAAGTGTACTTGAAGCTCAAGAACCACGTAAGTACATTTCCCGAAAGAAATCGTTCCATCAGTCTTAAACGACGCGCGGGCGGTATATTATTATCATTAAAATAGTCATCCATCTCTTTTAGATACGTCTTCGGTGTGACACCAGGATTTTCTGTGAATTTATTAGGTTTAAATTCATTTGATCGAATTACTTGAACGACCTGAGGGTGCTGATATCCATGTTGAGGAGTTGAGGTCCCTCTAACGTTGTTGTGAAATCCCTCTGTGCTAGTCGTTAATGGGCTACCTGTCATTCCGTGCCCACTTTCCGCGCTAATTGCCCTCTGGCTCGTTGAGTCAACTCCCTTATCAGCGTGCTCTGTCTGAAATAACGTGTTCTGTCCTAATGATCGCAACTCTGCTTTTATGATTCTGTCCGACTGTTCTTTCATTTTATTCTTGATTTCTTCCTCAAGTACTTTAATGCGCGTATGATTTTCACCTACGGTCTTTATAATAGTTAACCGTTCTTCTTTAGAGTCACAGCTCATCTTGCGCCAATCCTTTCTGATGCTATCTTTAATCGCTCCCAATTTTTCTTCCATTTGCTGTTTCGTGTCCTCCTGATTCGCTTCTATCTTCTCAAGCCTGTCTTCTAGACGTAGATTATTCTCATCTATCGTACTCTTTATATTATCCTGGTCCGATTCTAGGTTTTGCCATCGCTCTGCTGATTGTATTTCCAATTTATCCATGTCCTTTATTAGGCCCGTGATGCTTTCATTTACTGTTGACAATTGTCCCTGGATAAACGTAGAATCCTCCTCCATTTTATCAAATCGCTTTTCAAGACCATCCTGTGCCGTTTTAACCTCACTGTTATTTACTGTGCATGCTAATTCTATCTGAGCTAGTTTTGCTAATACCGTTTCGTCCAAATCATTTAATTTACGGTTGAATGTGTCCTCTAATTGTTGTATCTGACCTAGCTGTTTGTCATTATTCTTACTTATATCAAGCGCGAATTGAACCATCTGCTGTGTAGTGTATTCTTTCATCTCCGCAGATAATGTGGCTAACTGACTCGTATTTCTATTTTCTTGCGCTTCTAATTGTTTGTTTATATTTTCATTTACTTGCACTTGTAATGATTCACTCTGTTCGGCTAGTTGTGTTTTTAACTCGCCTGACTGTTCGTTTAATTTAATGTCTAATTTTTCACTTTGTTCCTCTAATTGTGTTTTTATAGTGTCATTCATTTGAGCCTGGAATGACTCATTCTGTTCCGCTAATTGTGCATTCTGTTCAGATAATTTACTGTCTAATCTTTCACTTTGTTCTCTTAATAGCTTCTGGGTTCGTGCCGTAGCACTTTCAATAATCGCCTGGATCTCTGCGACCGTCGCCATTATCACACACAAAAAATATATCACTGAGAAAACAGGATGATGGCATGCAAACGTCTCCCTGACACACACATATATAATTCTTGACATACATTTACTTCATTTGACCACATTCAGTTCATTTAAACTTATTCCCTTTACTCCCGCAAATCAATCATCACTGAATGGTTCTAACTTTACTTAATAAATTTTTAACCCCGCACATATTGAGTCATAAATTACTATCCAGATCTGATGTTAACACTGACTAATTAACAAAGTATTAATTCTCATTTAAGGCTACCAGCCTCCTAACATATTCATGAGTTTGACTTTCTAAACAAATCTAACTTTATATTTAATCAATGGGCGCCTGATTTCACGTACATTACTTTACTAATTACATCAATAAACAAAACGTGAATCGTATTTTAACTTGCAAACTCGTGATTCTACTGTATATTCCATTTTCTTGGCGGTACTTCTCTTCGCCGTATTTACGTTACAAAATATCACTTCCGGTGATCTCAAACAGTCAAAAACAGCGAAACTCCACATGTAGGGTAACAGCTTGTTTATGATCCGCTAGAAAAGCCCAAAACAACGAAACGCTCCACGGTATGATACCAGTTTATCTATGCTGTCTATCCCCCGTGTTCTAGTAGTGAACTAGCAACGAACTAGCCCCACTTGGCGCGCCAGCTTGTCTATGCACCCTTCAATAAAGCATGGTTTTGTCGAGAGTCGTCTACGGGGTCGTGTTCAGTCCTGACTGCGTTACACAGCAAAGTTCGCTTAAAACAACATGCTCTAATGAATAGAAAGGTTCATGACAGAGGCTATACTAGAAATAAAATGAATAACAAGTAGAATAAAAGATATTTAATGACTGAAAAGTATGTGATAATAATAATAATAAATAAAAACAAATCCTCCCTGACTTTCACCCCCTTAATAAATAATAATAATAACACTGAGCGGTAGGAACTCGCTCGTCACAACAAGACAATGAATGAAGCTTCACATAAATATAAAAAATCAAAACATAAGCGTTTGAGCGGTAAGAACTCACTCGTCAACATAAGGATATACGTCCATTATTTTCTGGTCAAGAAGTTATATAACGTGTGGTGTACTGCTCGTTAATAAGAAACTGAGTACTGATGCGAGTCCGTTTACAATTGAAACAGTCGTGTTGCTTATGGAGTGCATCTTTTAAATCACACTACGGCATTGGAGCCACCCTTAATTAATACACTATAACTACTACTGACACATGCAAGATCTAATAATATAAACAGAATGAAGAATCTCCCTGAGATCCTAACTGGTGCAGGAGCACAAAATAAACACAAAAGAGCATGCCAGAACTAGGCCAAAAAGAACGCTCTCATCATAACTTGGGAACATAGCTTCGCGCATCCTAACTTGACACGGGTTAAGGACGCGTAAAAATAAACACACCAAAATTGAACCAACAACAACAAAATACAAGCCTAACGGCTGAAAAACTATGTTTACATTTATATGAAACGCCAGACAAACACGAATTTCGGTGGTTACCTTACAATTAGGGACAGCTCCCATTTAATCAATCAGTACTCATTATAACCGATCAGGTTTTTGTGAATTAAACAACATCTTAAATTGCAGTACAGGAAGCAAGCCTGTTCTTAATGACAAGACACGTTATCTGATTGAGCGCTACCCTACTTGTATGAGTCACGCTGCCCTTCAAATACCTCTCTCAGTCTGGCAAGCTAGGTGCAGGTTTCCCACTGGAAACATCAACAGATCTCGCCCATCCCCTTGGATGACGAGAAACACTAATATATACCACAAGTCCAGCCTCGCGAGGACATGAACTGGGATGACGTGGAGCAAGTCAGAATAATCGCCATGATATATTCTCGCTAGCACATCATAAAAATCACATTACGCACCCATAGCGTGGACTGACTCTCAAACACACACACTGGGTCGGCTCAAAACAGATCAACAATACTGCGTCCATTGACACATTAACAAAAATACACAACAAAAACTCGGGTGCAAAGTGCCATCCCGTCCAAATCTGCTGGAAAGCAACTATCAAAATAATCCTGATCCGTCATAAATTTCTACTCACAAATAATCTTTTACCCTCCAAATTCTATTTTTAATCTCAAAATTAATTCAGTTCAATTTTTGTTGTAAGGCATACCTCCGAATAATAATGCTTGACCGCGATTTACGCAAGCGAAAGCGAGCATCGGCTGCGCGTCCCCGCGTAAAGTTAAACCAAATACAATCACAAAATATATAAATTACGCAACGCTCGGCTAGTCCCATATTTAATGTGTCAGTAAAACAAAAACTAATAATCTACATTACCAAGCAAGCAAACAAATATTTACAAAAAGTATCCCATAACACCGTAGCTGATTTAATAAATAAATAAATTTATTTGGTACTCAATCCTTTAAACAGCGCCAGGAATACGTCTGCAGCCATCTCCTTTAAGATGTTTATCTGGTCATTGACATCTTCAGGCAAATGTCCTGCTGGTTCCCAGATCCATTCTCGTTCTTAGACGTCATCACGTGCTGAATTAAATAAAGTTTTGTCAGATACACACACGATATAATTCCTACTATATTCACCTATCAAGTACTATATTCCTTGACAGTCTATTTGGTGAATTACTTCGATGAACTGGTCCTACTGATAGTGCTGGGACTATAAATAAATCACTGTAGTTACACTTATAATTTGACGACGCTGTTCCATGTTCACCAACATGAAATATGCAGAGTATGAACCTTACGTCCACAGACGTACAAAATGAGTGATCTGTGTTACGTCCTCAGACGCACAGAAAATAAGTAATGTGTGTTACGTCCTCAGACGCACAGAAATAATTAATGTGTTCCGTACAAAAATTAGTGATCGACGTTACGTCCTCAGACGCACGAAATAAGTAATGATCCTCGAAGCATCTTGGATCCTTATAAATGAAACTGACTAGGGTAAGTGTGGAAGGGGATTTATTAAAAAAATAGTCCATAATAATTATCAGACTAGCATGCGATCGGTATCATAGAGTTCGTAGCAGTGTGGAGGTTACGATTTTGCTGTAGCCGGCTTGAATCGATCGTGGAATTAATCAGTAGATAACTCCCGCGTTAATTTAGCAGTGCGCGTTCCCAAGCCGAGTTGCCGCTAAAATAAGGCGTCTTGATATTATTGGCCCAGACTCTTGTATGTCTTAGCGCACTTTTACATATTTTCCAGCAGTAGGGAGTGGTTAACATGATGATAGACCAATTGCTTCGTAGCATTCGATTTCCTTCTTGGCGCCAATCTTCTTAGCAACAGGCCATAATGTGCGTCCCCAAGCCGTCTTGCGCGCTAAAAGTTGCACCTGTCCTGTGTCCCTAGAATATATATGCTTCTTCCTAAAATACCACAGGAGCTTAAAACATTGTGTCCTCTCGGCCACTGATTTCTCAATATTTCCCAACACCGTCTGGCTCTCATATCTGTTGTCAGTATAAATGTATCAAAAGATGATGAATAATTATTAGAATCCTCTATATAGCCTGTGGATAAAGGGTTCAGTACTATGAGTGTAAGAATAGTTCAATATGATTAGTTCTACAAAAAGTCCGTGACAACATATCTCTATAAGTGTTTTTACGTTTTCGTGTCTCCTAACAATCTCCATTCAGTGGAAATTTAAATTACTGTACTAGCTTAGGGGTGAGTTTAAGAGCTAACAAGCGAGCCTATCATTCCAGCTAAGGCCAGCTTCAAACTGTCGTGTCGTGTCGAGTTAAGGCTTCTGAGAAGAGTATTTGTGATCGGAGTTTCGCTGTTCACCTCGGCTTTTCTGAATTGCGTCTGGGACCTGCCATTTGTGCGCCTTTTAAGCTTACGCTGGGTAAACCGTTCTGGGTACGGGTTGCTAGTATTATATTATGAAACAACAAGAAGGTCCGTGACGAACTAAAGAGCCTACTTTTCTTAAAATTTAAGATTCATGCCAATGATTAATCTATATGGACCTATCTAGAATAATGACGAAATTAAGTTGGTAATATCGAAATTTCAAATTAGTTTGAAATATACCTGGTGTAATTTAGCCTAATAGAGAATACAGTTGGTAGCCCTGGTGACTGAATATATTCTTAGTTCCATTTCTTAACGTACAGAATGCAAAATTTGGTTTGAAGTCCAATGGACAGCTTGGATGCTACATGCAATTAGACATTAGATCTATCGGTGCGCGTAAAAAACATGTTGTCAACAATATCATACATGTGTTGATCAGAAATAGTCAGAAATATTTTGTTGTGACAATTTTGGATGAAATCCATTTGTTAGTTTAGAAGTTACATGTATTTTAAAATTGGAACTATCAGCAGGCTTAGAATCATGTTGGCAGCACTGACGTATATTAATTACTCCAAATTCATCTGGAATGACAGGTACTATGCGTGTGCAAAGTTTAGAGCTGTTGGCTTGCATGCTTTCTGATATATTGATATTAGGTTAAAAAATAGAGACAGTATTTATTAACAGTTGGCAGCCCTGGGTGCTCTTAAGAATACGCTTAGATATATCTCTTATGGTACACATAGCACATAAGAAATTTGGTTGAAATCCAATTGATAGTATAGACGTTACATGCATTTAAAAATTGGTCCTATCAGCAGGCTTAGCATCATGTCGGTAGCACTGACGTATATTACTTACTCCAAATTAACCTAGAATGTCAGGTACTATACGTGTGCATAGTCTAAAGCTGTCGGCTTGCATACTTTCTGATATATTACTATTTGGATTAAAAAAATAGAGAGAACATTTATTAACAGATGGCAGCCCTGGTGGCTCTTCAGAATATGCTCGGTCATATCTGTTTATGTACACATAGTACATCCGAAATTTGGTGGAAATCCAATTGATAGTGTAGAAGTTCTATGCATATAAAAATTGGACCTATCAGCAGGCCTAGAATCATTTTGGCAACACTACCATGTATGGCCTCGTGGAAATTAAACTGAAATATTAGGTAGATTTCATTAGAAAGCTAACTATTGCAATGGGTCCCATGTTTCGACTTCCGGAAAATTTCGACATATCTTCGCGTTTCACATCTCCCAGACCCCAAAACCACCGTCAGTTCAAAAGTTTATACATAATTTATGTACGTATATATATGTATATCTTTATATATATAATTCTTCGACACGTGTGTATGTGACTGAACTCCTCCTAAACGACTGAACCGATTTTGATGGAATTTGGTATGTACATTAGGGTGGCCCCATGTATGGTTTAGATTCACAATCTGACCCGGTAGGTGGAATGAACACAATTTTAGAACCACAATTTACACACAATTTTAGAACCTCAATATACAGTCAAAAACAGTCGTCATGGAAACCACTAGCCTTGGCCTTCGTGAAAGCTGATGTCTTTGGACGGTTTGTCTCTGCACGTTAGAGCCACCTGGTCGCAGCCTGTGCAACTACCGCCATTACATACACTCCGTCCGTGGCGAAAAGTTGTGTTTTATACCAAAGGTGGCAGTGATGTCGAATTCTACTGTTCGTCTCTGCACGTTAGAGCGTTTCAAAGTCCCGTATGCGTTCATATACCATTCATCCGATTGCCATGAAAGTTGGGTGATATGTTGAGTGAGCTCCAGGGAAGGTGTTTGGCTTAGTAAATCAATTTTAGAATAGATAGCGCACGAATAGATTCAACAAATGAGCGACGACGCGCGAAGCGATTCAAAAGGTCCCGTATGCGTTCAAATACCATTCGTCCGATAGCGATGAAACTTGGGTGAGATGTTGTGTACACTCCAGGGAAGGCTTCTGGCTTAGTAAATCAATTTCACATTAGGTAGCGCACGACTAGATTCAACAAATGAGTGACGACGCGCGAAGCGTTTCAACAAAATCCCGTATAAGTTTATATTCAATTCATAGATTGAGATGAAACTTTGATGAGTTGTTGTGTACACTTAAGCGAAGGCTTCTAACTTAGTAATCCATTTCACAGGAGGTTGCGCACGAGTAGATTCAACAAATGAGCGGCGACGTGCGAAGCGTTTCAAAAAAGTCGCGTATGCGTTCAAATACCATTCGTCCGATAGCGATGAAACTTGGGTGAGATGTTGTGTACACTTACGTGAGGGTTTCTAACTTAGTAAATCCATTTTACAATAGGTAGCTCACGAGTAGTTTCATCAAATGAGCAACGACGCACGAACTTTTAAACAAAGTCCCGTATGCGTTCATATACCATTCATCCGATTGCAATGAAACTTGGGTGAGATGTTGTGTACACTTACGTGAGGGTTTCTAACTTAGTAAATACATTTCACATGAGGTTTCGCACGAGTAGATTCAACAAATGAGCGACGACGCACGAAGCGTTTCAATAAGGTCCCGTATGCGTTCAAATACCATTCGTCCGATTACGATGAATCTTGGGTGAGATGTTGTGTACACCCTAGGGAAGGTTTCTGGCTGAATAAATCCATTTTACAATAGGTATCGCACGAGTAGATTCAACAAATGAGTGACGGCACGCGAATCATTTCAACAAAGTGCCGTATGCGACCATATACCATTTATCAGATTGCGATGAAACTGGTGAATTGTTGTGTACACTCCAGGAAATGTTTCTGGCTTAGTAAATGCAGTTTTTAATAAGTAGCGCACGAGTAGATTCAACAAACGAGCGACGGCGCGCGAATCGTTTCCACAATGTCCCGTATGCGGTCATATATTATACATCCGATTACGATCAAACCTTAGTGAATCATTGAGTACACGCCAGAGAAGGTTTCGGGCTTAGTAAATCTATTTTACAATAGGTAGCGCATGAGTAGATTTAACAAATGAGTGACGAAACGCGAATCGTTTAAAGAAAATCACTTATGCGTTCATATGTCATTCATCCGATTCCGATGAAACTTTGATGAGTTGTTGTGTACACGCCAGGGAAGGTGTTCAACTTGGTAAATCCATTTTACAATATTGGTAGCGCACGAGTAGATGTAACAAATGAGTGACGACGCGCGAATCGTTCCAAAAAATCCCGTATGCGTTCATATACTATTCATCGATTGTGATGAAACTTTGATGAGTTGTTGTGTACACTTACGTGAAGCTTTCTAACTTAATAAATCCATTTCACAGTTTGTAGAGCACGAGTAGATTCAACAAATGAGTGACAGCGCACGAATCATTTAATCTAAATCCCGTATGCGTAAAATGCCATTTATCCGTTTGCGATGAAACTTTGGAGAGTTGTTGTGCACGCTCCAACGAATGTTTCTAAATTAGTTAATTCAATTCACGATAGTTTAGAGGCAGTTAACAGAAATTGAAAAACATATTGTGTATCCAAAAGCTCTTCAAGAAACAAAGGTACAACACTTTCCTTGATTGGCAGGACAACGTCTGCCGGGTCAGCTTGTATGTATATATATATATATGTATATCAGATTCTTGTGGACACAATATCTGCCGTAATTTTGTACCAATCACTTTGATTATTTTACCGAATATGTATACCTGAGAAATCTCGGTCGAGTTCGTTACTGGGCTAAATCGGTCGATGGGGGTGAAAATGGGGGGCTTTTTTCGAAAAAGTGAAATATTGCTATAACTCTCTTAATATGTGAAATATCGAATCCGTTCAAAGTTCATACTATGTGTCGGATAAAGCCCAAAAATTAATGTTTGAAGATTTTTTTATAGCACCAACCATTGACCAAAGGGGTGGGAAAAGTGGGTTTTTCGGGAAACATTAATCATATCTCTCTTAAGGGCCCCTTCACACGAGGCCACTTAGCAGCGCTTCTCTGAAGCGCTTCCGTTCATAAATACTAGAGATAAATGAGAGCGTTCACACACAGCCACCGCCACAGAAAAGTGGCGCTGCAGACGCTCTGTGTAGTTGACTTCGCCGCTGGTGGCGGCCACAAAAAGAAGCGCTTCTCTTCGCGAAACCAGGAACTAGATTGTTGCTTTCCTACGAGGCTGTAGCCACGCCACTAATTAGTGTCGCATACGTAGCGCGTTAGTGGCGCGTCGGTAGCGCTACTAACGGACGGCTCGCCACATGGTCGTGCCTTTTCATGGCCGACTGGATGCCAGCTGCGCTATCCACTACCGGCCTAGACAATGAGGCTTTTTACATGATATCCCGTTAGTTACTCAACTGCTCACACAGCGCAGTCAACACCGCATAGCATAACAAAGACTTATGACTTATTATAATTTCCGCAATATCAAAATGCAAATTATATCACAAAATAAAATAGCGCGATATTAAATCTGAGAGAAACTAGGCATACCTTACACCTGATTAAAATAGAATTCCATTAGGTTCACTCGGTTTGTATATAACTTCATTAACTTTCCTGCTGAATGGTTAATACAGAAGGCATTTGGAAGCAACCGGTATCCTATTTCGGCTTGTGCAATACGGTCTAATATCCGTAATCGGTGATACAAATTTCTCTGCAATGACGCTGGCAAGTCTGTTGCTGCGGTTAGATTAATGAGTTAGAGTTCTGAGAAATGCAATCCAAACATTTCATACAAGAAATTATTTCCACTGTGTATGGAAGGAAGGGTCGAGGACAAAAACTGTAGGGGTAGACCAACGTTAGAATATGTTAAACAGATTGCCTCGGATGTAGGATGTCGGAGCTATGTAGAGATGAAACGATCAGCTCAGGACAGGGAGGCATGGAGAGTTGCATCAAACCAGTCAAAAGACTGAAGACTCAAACACAAATACAACGTAACCCGGACATGCAGTTTTCATTGTCGGCAAAGGTATTACTGAAATTGTAATTTGATGTTAAAGGGCCTAACATCGAGGTTATCGGCCTCTAAATGTGTGGGTGAAAATGAAATATAATGAAATGAACAGTAGAACTAAAACTTACAATTAACTTACGGATTAAGAGAAGAAAATAACAAAAGGAAGGAATAAGGGAAATAAAATACAGGTAAAAGAAATACCCTCAGCCCTCGAAAAATGAGAATTGATGGATTTGGAAGGTTGTAGAGCCATGAAAGGCACATAGGAAGGGAAATAAGAGAGTCCGCACCGGAGTCACTGGAAAAAGGGGGAAAAAAGATCCAGCTCTGGTATCCTCCCGAACTCAACAGCCGTGAGCCCTTGAGGGTGTAGCACTATCCTGGGCGCACCTTCAGTGGTGGGTCTACACACCCCGTGCCTCCTTTATGACCTTGTGCAGAAGGAAAGAGATATAATGACAAGAAAAACAAGAGATCTGACCCTTTGAAGAACGAGGGTATCAGGAAAGATGAGACAATGTACAATTAAGGCGGGAATTTGAAAGACTCCCTAGACCTTGAATATCCTAATACCTTCAGGGTTGGAAGAGAATAAGAGTTGATCAAGGGAGCCCGACAGGAAATATTCCAGAGAGGACCCCGGCACAATTAAGTGGAAGCAATCGCGAACTCAGCTGGGCCGTGGTCAACAACCAACGTCCCACAAGTTGTAAGCCCCTAAGGGAGGGGGAGTGTCGTAATGTCGTAAGTAAACGAAAGGTGATCAAGGGTGGTTGACATGAATGATGACAGAAAGGGGCCCGGTACAAGTAAGTGCAAGTATTCCACCTGAAGACGACACTGGGTAATATGCTTGATTGCTGCACATTGTATTGTCCTATAGCCTACACACCAACTGAGTCATCGAAGTTTAGGAGAAGGTAATACCTTAAACTATTACGTTCCTCGTAGGTAACCGTATTCCACCTAAAGTCGACACTGGGTAATATACTTGATTGCTGTGTTCGATAAATAGCCTGCACATTGCGTCACCCATTAAGAAACTATAACAACAGAGTGGGCCATTAAGTTGGGAATCGACAGAAGTTTTACGTTGGAGGACTGGATTACAAAATTTTTGTTCCGTTTTGAAGCGACAATTTGACCTACATCCTTTGCGCTTCTTCATTCTTCTGACAGCGACATCTTCTTTCACTACAGTTTTTCGATCAAATTTATTGGAGTATTGACGTAGGCAGTTTATAAGGTAGATCTCATATTTTAATAGCATCTTTTTACTATCATTTTTAATACATGGCATTTAATTATTTGCAAGCTTTTCCATTTTTGATTTAAAACAATTTTTGTAAGGATATCCATTTCTGTTTGTCTTTGTTAACTAGTTTTAAGATTTAATATCAATCACGCTGAGGAACGTATCAATGAAATACCGAAACATGTACGTTTAGTAATGTAATTAAACGTTTCATTAGTGTTTGACTAGGCGGTTTTAATAAGTGATTACTATCAGTCAACACGGTTATTATTTATTACCATTGCCATAATGGTCAATGTTTACGCATTTTTTAGGTGTAGAACAGTCCTCGATTCTGCCTTTCCAAAACCAATGGATGCACTCAGAATCTTCTTGTTTTCCGTTTAAGTCTCTTTCTCCTCCGTATGAGGGGCATGGCAAGAATTATATCACCTTCTAAGTCCATGTTTACTGAAAACTGAGCTACGCTTGGTAGAAGCGCCACTAACGCTCTGTAGAAGGGCCACCAACGCGCCACTAACGCTTGGTAGAAGCGCCACCAACACGCCACGAAGAAGCGCTGCTAAGTGGCCTCGTGGGAAGGGGCCCTAATAGGCACAATATCAAAACCGTACAAAATGGACAATATACCCCTAATAACTACCTAAAACTTTTGTCTGAAAGAATTTTTGATATGACCCACCATTAGGCCAAAGGATGAGAAAAATGATTTCGGAATTATAAGAAAATGCCAAGAGCTATCAGAGGTTGCCATGGCAACACTACTAAATTGATGAGGGATGAGCCATCGGACGTTGCCATGACAACGCACTTGCTCGATATCAGATTCAGATTTCCATCTGAATAAGTGTGAAGCGTCTTCGGTGACGTAACTGGTAGCATGCTGAACTTCTATGCCCAAGGTCGCGAATCAAAGCCGGCCGAAGTCGTCGGATTTTCTAAGAGCGCTAAAAATCCCTCAGTATGCTTTCCTTTGGAGGGGATGTTCCAACGTTCGTTGCGAGTTGCTGGTTGCGGTGGCATCTAGTAGCCAAGTTCACAGCAAGGTGTCGTTAATGGTAGTATCTGGTAGCAACATTAGGAACTACTGCTTGAAATTGACCGTCTGCAGTCCTTACCTGAATTACAGACTAATACAGCCATCACAATTCACACCGTTTATCAGACAGATTCTACAGTCACCCAAAGTACACGGGGTTAAATGACCGCGTTGTAGCAGCCCCTAAACTGAGGAACCAACCAAAATCTCTGCGAGAAATATAATTTTGCGTGAAGAAGTACCAGACCGTTACATAGTTACACATCAGTGTCGAAACCTTGCATAAGGACAGTGTGACCACAAGTATTACAAGAAGTTCCGTGACGAACTAAAGAGCCTACTTTTCTTAAAATTTAAGATTCATGCCAATGATTAATCGATATGGATCTATCTAGAATAATGACGAAATTAAGTTGGTAATATCGAAATTTCTAATTAGTTCGAAATACTGTATACCTGGCATATTGTAGCCTAATAGAGCACTACATTTGGCAGCCCTGGTGACTGAATAAATTCTTAGTTCCATCTCTTAAGATACAGAACACAAAATTTGGTTGGAGTCCAATGAATAGGCCTAGCATGGACGTTACATGCAGTTAAACATTGGATCTAACAGCGCGCGTAAAATCATGTTGGCAACAGTGTCATGCATGTATTGGTCAGAAATAATCTGAAATAATACGATCTATTGTTGTGCCAATTTTGAATGAAATCCATTAGTTAGTATAGAAGTTACATGCATTTTAAAATTGGACCTGTCAGCAGGCTTAGAATCATGTTGGCAGCACTGACGTATATTAGTTACTCCAAAGTAATCTAGAATGCCGGGTACTATACGTGTGCAAAGTTTAGAGCTATTGGCTTGCATTCTTTCTGATATATTCATATTAGGGTAACAAAAATAGAGACAGCACATATTAACAGTTGGCATTCCTGGTTGCTCTTAAGAATATGCATAGTCATAGCTGTTATGGTACACATAGCACATACGAAATTTGGTTGAAATCCAAATGATAGTATGGAAGTTACATGTATTTAAATTTGGACTTCTCAGTAGGCTTAGATTCATGTTGGTAGCACTGACGTATATAAGTTACTCCAAATTAATATAGAATGTCATGTACTATACGTGTGCATAGTTTAAAGCTGTCGTCTTGCACTCTTTCTCATATATATTGGTATTTGGATAATAGAAATTAAGAGCATTTTTTAACAGTTGGCAGCACTGTTGGTTCTTAAGAATACGTTCAGTCATATCTGGTTATGTACACATACAACATACGAAATTTGGTTGAATTCTAATTGATAGTGTAGAAGTTATATGCATTTAAATATTGGACCTATCAGTAGGCTTATAATCATTTTGGCAACACTGCCATTTATGGCCTTCTGGAAATTAAACTGCAATATTATTATCTATATGTGTGCCGATTTTGAAATAGCTCCCATTCATACCTTCCAAGATATCCAACATGGAGCTCAAATTTCAATTGCGATTTTTCAGCAGTTGGTAGCACTGACATCATTTTCAAATATGGCCGTGAGATATTCAGGTATAGATCTTTACTCCTACCAAATTTTATTTCGATTGCTCCAGCCGTTTAGGAGTTGATAGGGGGGGGGGGACACACACAGCCAGACAGACAGACAGACAGACACACATTTTCCCGGATTGATCTCATAAGACTACTTTTTCCTCATTTTTGCAAAATGTGAAAAGTAGGCAAAAAATGGACTCCAAATGACAATAAGGTTACCGTCATCATAAGACAATAAAATGTTTAAAATATGCATAAAATGACGAAAAACAAAGTTATTTAATCTCCAATTATAACATACTTTCTCGCAATAAATGAGGTCTGATCCTTCTACGAAAACCTGTATATTCTGCCTATTTTCGCCTATCCCCAAGTTTGTCCGGGGAAATCTACCTCCGCCTTCCGGCGTGCCGAGAGGACTTTTTATTATCTATATGTGTGCTAATTTTGGGATAGCTCCCATGCATATCTTCCAGGATATCCAACATGGAGCTCAATTTTCAATTTAGGTATTTCAGCAGTTGGTAGCACTGATATCATTTTCAAATATGGAATTGAGATATTCAGATAAAGATCTTGACTCATACCAAATTTGGTTTCGATTGTTGCAGCCGATTGCGAGTTGATAGGGGGGAACACACACATAGACAGACAGACAGACAGACAGAAGGACAGACAGACAGACTGACAGATCGATCTCATAAGTCTACTTTTTCCTCATTTTTGCAACGTTGAAGTCTGCGGACCACTTAGCCTGAAATTGAATCATGTATGGATCACCTCCACTCCATAACAGTTGTAACCCTTCCTCGACGCAGGTGCGCTTCATAAAAATGGAGGTAGTGCGCAGTTCGCTACTCCTGTGGGGTCCGGGCATGGACACCAAGAGCCCACTGATGTGCCAGCTTGGTGTTCCCCACACAAGACACAGTATAAACCTAGAAAAATTGCTGGGTTTTAATAAGTTACATATAATGTTGTTCTGAAGGGTTGTTTCTTCGTCTTCTTCTTCTTGACGTTTTGGCCAGCTCTGGACCTCGTTAATTCAACTGCTTTCTTCCTCGAGCTTCAACATTCGCCCAGTAACGCCTCATGTGTTCTCGATGCTGCTGTTTCCTGGCTTCACTCCACGTCTTGTCTGTTGTTAGTTTGGGCTTTTCCTGGAAACTCTGGTGTTCTTTTAGTTCCATCTTAAGAGGCGTACGCATCTGAATATCTTTGTATGTAATTCCAACTTCTTTTATATCCTTTTCTACCTTTGTGAACCACACTCCCATAGTTTCCATGCCCAGAAAGTAAGTAAAGATCTTCTTTGAAAGTCGCATTGGGGCTCAGTCTTGTTAAATGACCATAGAACACAATCCTCCTCTTTCTCATCACGTCAGTGATTTTGGTCACGTGTGTATTGTGCCCTTTTAGCAAGAAATATGTGAATCACAGTATACCAGCGTAGCTCAATTCGGGATTTTCGGGGTAGCGGTAAGTTCACCCACTCTGTGACTCACATATTTTGGATTAATTAGAGGATACACTTGCAAAAATAACAACAAAATCAACTCCTATTTTAACCCATTTAATTAATAAAAATTATGGCGCTACAAACAATTAAACAATGACATTACTGACCCATAATCATCTACTTGTTCCAAATGAACAAGGAATAACATAAGAATAAAACAAATATTGTATTAAAACATATGGTTTCCATATAAACCAACAATTCCTAATTATTTTTACTTCCATAAAGCATCAACTGTAAGTTTCATATAACTCCGAGCTCTTTTGGCTCAATGCTTTCTATAATAATGGTGTCATTCTTTGTACACCTCAAATACTACTTTTTTATATTTTCTTAATCATCAAACAAATGTATAATTACATTTAAAATTACATGTTAATTATCTAACTCAATATTTGGGCATTTCACCTGTTTTCAGCTTTTATCATCTCTCTCTAGTTTTACAAATACCTCAAGGTAATCAGGAAATTACTTGTGTACTCCAGAGTATGAAGATACTTGACACAGTCAAAAAACTATGGTCACTCCCGAAACCTAGTTGCCTTCAATTAACTCATGGAATCCTACTTCCATACAACATTACAATAGGGATTGTTATTTATCTCATATGTCTTATAATACCATTATCACATAAAAACTACGATCTGAAGAGGCAAGCGGAAATATCAATCTACAAGGACCTCGGTTCAACGCCCGGGTCGTTAACAACTTTAAACACTCACGGTGTATTCATTACTCCTTACAAGACGGCCTTCAGACACCCCTCCTGCTCCAAGGGTCTGACCGTGATACTTGAGAGTTATTTATGACTATGCGGGAACCCTCCCGTCTAGTCTAAGCTAGAGCTCTCTTTAATGCTTTTACAAACAGCTTTTCGTTCATTCTCAGTTCTCTGGGGAGACCTGGCATTCTACTCCTCGTTTACATTCAACAATATTATTGGGCTCATAAACCACATTCGTAATCTTGGCATTTATTAATTATGAAAGGTCCTCATTGATTGGGAAAGAGTTATACACATTCTACGACGAATAATAAAGGGGCTTTCACAATAAGAGGATTCTGAGTTCGAATCTCTTCACATGCC
Source organism: Meconema thalassinum (assembly GCA_946902985.2). Taxonomy (NCBI): domain Eukaryota; kingdom Metazoa; phylum Arthropoda; class Insecta; order Orthoptera; family Tettigoniidae; genus Meconema; species Meconema thalassinum. Next base: position 862,921,624 of record OX336388.2, read on the forward strand.
TCGGGAACCATTCCCATATAGAGGACTATACAAAATGCGATTTAGGGTCAGCCTATAGCTTATAAGACCTACGCTCAATACCATACATTTGCTCCCTTTCAATACAACATACACAATGGCCTCGTGATACTACGTCACAAATAGAGGACTTATACCAATTCTCAATTCGCTACAATCAACTACCTCTCATAAGTAATTTACCAAGTACATTAACTTTTACGCGTTCCTAGCGTGACATTTTATTTTAATTGCGCTCCTTTGCGCTATACTTTATTTTTAAGCCTAGCGTCATCCAAAGAACTGATAATACCATATTAACAATTGATACACATCTCAATTTTTATATTATTCTTTTCCTTTGACAATAACTTTCTCTCTTTTTAAGAACATGCATTTGAATATCATGTCTATACTTTTTATTAAGGCTCTAACGCTCTTATGTTCACATCAATTAATTTGATCTTTATTTAATATTTCCTTACTTGGTTATTATTATTATTATTTCATATCTTCATTCTTTACACAAGCTCAAAAGCTATTTCTTTCATATAACTCAAATTTTATTTAAATATCTTTCATGATAATTATTAATATTTCGCTTGCTCTTATGACATTCGTCAAATACACTGACATTTTATTCATATTTTTCCTCTACTGGATTTATTCTTTTACATAATAATTTATAGTTTCTCAAATTTCTATTATTGTTCAGACCGCGTTTTTATATATTCCGTATTTATTTATTTACACACATCCCTTTTACTCAAAAACTCCGGTGGATTTGTACACAATCATTTCCCGACACCAAAATATAATGAAATTCATTACTCACATGTTTTTAAGGTCGTCTCATGACCTTTATCCTTGTGCGGTGTTTCATTTTGGCCCACTTTTTAACTTACTCCATATTGTAGAAATTCATCTCATGTACAAACACTTCTCGACACATATTCAATACACTTAACATTGACAACATTTTTAATACACTGGTGTATCCATTTAGAACACACAATAAACACTAAAAATATTATTTTAACACACAATCTTGATAGATTTACACTTCACAACTTTTGATCACTAGGCCGTATTTTCCTAGCCTATCACACGTGACCACTTAATCTCCCGTTTCCAAGGGTGAAATTTATTCAATGTCGGCTTCCTATCCTGCAGAATACGAAAGTCTCGAATCATCTACTTTTTCCTGGAATCCTAAATCTTCGAATCCTATTCTGGATGACCGGCTATTTCTCTAGCTTGAACGGCTTCTTTTTTAGATCTAGTTTATCGATCCTAGTGAAAGTCTGTTCGGATCGAGGTCCCCTCGATAACCTATCGATGATCGATGGATTTATTTTATAGCAGCTAGTACTTCTCGAGTCTAGTACTTTAGAATAGTTCGTCTGCTTTCTGGAGATAATGTCTATAGTCTCCGCTCTTCTTTGTTTATTCGGTTCTCGCACTCCTACTTTTCTGAAATACGTTGCGAACCTTACTCTGTTTTTCCCTATTTGGGTTCTTTAAATTAGATAACTGTTTATCTTTCTATTACGGTACTTCCGTACGTTATGATATTTTCGGTCGTTTATTTAAAGACCTATCGCCTTAAGTCCAACGTTCGCAGCCTGCTCTGACTATATTTTTACGAACTTTTCACTGTAAACTTGTGTACTGTCGGACCTAAATCCTGTAACTAGGATTTTCCTAATTTTTCAACACGGCGATACTTTAATATTTCTTCTTTACAACTCCTTATGGAGGCACGCAAGTTATTAATACTGCGACGCCCGTGGCTATCAGATATTAATTCTGCGGTGTAATACAGCGTTTCTCCCCTCAAGGAGTACTGGTAAACTGTCTTCGATGTGAAGCAGAGTGACGCCCCACACGGCTGTCTGAATACTGATGCGTAGCAACGCCCCCCTCGGGCTGTTTGGAACTGCTTGTACTGATGCTCCAGCGTCGCGTCCCTGGACTGTTTGAAACTGCATGTTTGGCTTGGTGATGCCAGGAGCTTTATACTCTTTCGCTACAAAAAGACAAGACTCTAGCCCTTTCCGTGCCCAACTTTTAAAATAATGGTTGCACCATTATAAAAATTATACCTTCAAAAAGCTCGTCTTCTCAATGTTAAATAATCTCATTGCGCATAAGAATCGATCGTGCAATTCGGAGATATTAATTAATTTCTCGTCCTCAACTGTGTGGGTGTTGCTGTTCATTTGCATTCTCCCCTCTCCACAGGCCTTGGTAAATCCCCTATGACGTCTACTTGCGTTTGCAGTTTTCTCCTGTGCAATTATTACAAGGTTTTATGTTCGACCCTCACTATTATGTGTCAGAAAACGGTGTCATAATGATGGTCATTATAACACTTATTTTCATTATGATACAGTTTCTCCAGCCAATCAGAGCTCGTTCATTGACCAATTAGGTAACGATACCTTCGCGCATGCGCTCAAAATCCAACATGTCGGACATAAACACAACATCGAACTATAATAAATTATCGACATGGAATACGCACCGTCCATATGTTCGCGTAAATAAACTGGCGAATATGAAACAAGAAATAGCACTGTACCTTAAAATCACCAACGCTAATTTCTACACAGCGCATTCAAACGACTCCGGTGACAATATTACTGAGGGACGGCAGATGTAAACATATGGCTTGCATATGTCATTGCAAGGACACAGATTGCATGCGTCAAAGATCTTGAAAGACAGAGAGATGTCTCGCGCTCGCTCTCCGATAACAAAATTCTTGTGGCTGACTCTCAACAGATATTTATGAATATTTATGTTAAAACATATAATAAAATTATAATTATCGTCGAACATAAACAGTCGTATGGAACTCGCCTATAATGGTAATTAAGACACTCGTATGGAAATTATAAAACTCGCATACGCTCGTTTTATAAAAAATACTCGTGTCTTAATTATAGCCATTATAGGCTCGTTGCATAATGTACTATTTCTTTACACAAAAATCTCTAATTCCAAATGATTCACCGTACTGTAATTGTTTACTTATTTTTATACTCGTAAACGGGTTAAATTTAATTATTCTTCTTCTGGCGCATAGGCGGTGTTGTCGTTTTTAAGCAAGCTCAGCTCGATTTCCGAGTCGTGCTTCCTTGTATAACAGCCGAAATTTTCCACTCGGTTATTAATACTCATGACCAGCTCCTTCTGAATGTCAAGAGGCGTGATCTCATCTCTCGAACACCTGGCCCGCGCTGCTTGCACAATGTTAGGCTAGAATCCTGGCTTGATCTTTCTCTATGTTACATTAGAAACTGTACGTTTCTTTCATTTCTTCCCCAAATACATGGATTCGACCTCCTTGGACCCTATGGCACATGGGTTCATCTCTCCCCTCCTTAGGTAAATAAATTTTCGAAAAATTTTGAGGAAATTTATTTCAATTAATCTTATCTTTCTTTATTCGTCGAAGCCATCATAACGTTGTCCGTACCTTCCGTTGTTTTTATTTCTTTAAAGTCGTATCCGGTGATTGTGTAGGTCGGGTATGCTCTGTCCCTACCCTTTCTTTCTTTTCCTTTATTCGTCTGGGCTTTAAGTCTCCAGAACCTCATTCTTCTTTACGGGTGTGGTCTATCCCTACCCGTTTCCTTATTTCATCATTCTCCTTTCTTAAATTGAGATTTTCTTCTTCAATAAACTCAATTATTTCTTTGATTTCCCAATACAATTTCTCCAATTCGCATTCGCACTCGAATGCTTGAGCTCTATTTTCTATTTCTTCCTTATTCTTGTTTATGTCAAAAGCGGATTCATCTCTAAACTGTTCCATAACCAGGGCTTGTTCATTGGCTTCATCGAAATCTTCGGGAAGGTAATATAATTTCAAATTTGCTGAATTCATGGTCACTTCGTGATCCGTTTCACAGTGCCGAATTCTATATGCGTTATTCCTCAAATCTCTGATTATTTGATACGGTCCGTGGTACATTTTCTGGAACTTCTTGTACACACGGTTCCCTGGATCCGAAATGGCTGGTCTTTTTACTAACACCATTTCTCCTGCTAATAATGGTCGATGATACCTCTTATGCCTATTTCTTCTTTGCCTCCTGTCGGCTTGAGCTTTTAGATGCTCAAAGGCTCTTCTAATACGTACATCTCTTCCAGGCTGAGCGTCTGCTGGCCTAGGAATTACCAGACTCCAAGGTCTTTCTGGTTGCTCATTCCGATGTAACGTTATGGGTATCTCTCCCGTGGATTCATGGATTGTATTGTTTATACAAAATTCGATAATATCCAAGATATCTATCCACTTCCAATTTTCTTGGGCACAGTATATTCTACAAAACTTGGCCGTTTCCCTCATCACTCTTTCTACAGGATTTGCCTCAGGATGGCGAATATTTGACAAAATCTGACGTATTCCAAGTCTTTCTAATTCTTGCCTGAACTCTACACTGGTGAAACAACTACCGTGATCCGACAACAAATTCTCAGGTTTTCCCAGAATCGGTATCACTTTTTCTTTGAGTCGTTTTAACACCTGTTTGGTACTAGTTTTCTGTATGGGAGCAAGGACAACCATTTTAGTGAAGACATCCATAGCCACCATTATGTGTCGATTTCCTCTTCTTGCCTTTGGCAAAGGTCCGAAGTTATCAATAGATATGATTTGACCTGGCCTTTCGGGCAACAATGGTATAGGCTTTTGCCTCATCAGAAATGCATTAGGTTTGATCCTTTGACATAAATCACATGTCTTTAACGTGTCCCTTACAGTTTCTCTCAGTCTCGGCCATACAAATGCTTCTTTCAGCATCGAGACTGTTTTGTCGACTCCCATATGTCCGAACGATCTATGGGCTAACCATACTATTTTCCTCTGCAAAATTGCAGGTACAACAATCCTTAATTTTGTATGGTCAGAGTCTACAAACTTATATAATAATCCATTATAAAACGTGTAGTCTTGAGCTATCTTATTAGCTTCCGTGTACGCTGGTGTTCCCCTTATCAAACTTCCCTCAAGGAAAGATATGAGCATGTTCATCCATGGATCCTCCCGTTGCCTTTGACTAATGCTTCTTAACTCATTTAGAGTACGCTGATCCCTGTCTTCCAAATCTATAGCCATTACTTCCTCTTCTATGGACTCTGGCTGTCTACTTAAGTAGTCTGGAACTATATTTTCTTTTCCTGGACAGTATTCTATCTTGACATCAAATTGTTGAGTGTATAAAGCCCAACGCATCAACCTTTGACTGGATAAGTCAGTCTTCATCAAAAAGGTTAAGGCTTTATGATCCGTTCTTAGAATGACCTGAAACCCATATACGATCTTCCGCCAATATTGCAACGCGTGCAGTATCGCTAACAGCTCGATTTCGCTGATCGTATAATTTTTCTCGTGTGGTTTCAGTCTCCGACTTGTGAAAGCTAGATAGTTTTTCTTATCAGGGTTTTCCGGGTTTTCCTGATATAGCATTGCCCCTATTCCAATCTGGGATGCGTCTGTTTGAATGATAAATCTCTGATTAAAATCAGGATATCCTAGCTTTACATAATTTAAGAGCATTTCCTTGGCCTCCACGAATGCTTTCTCTGTTTCCTCCGTCCATTTCCACTTGCCCCCCTTCTTCAGAAGGTCTTGTAGTGGTGCAACTGTTTTGGTGTATGATGGACAATGTCCTGAGAAGAACCCAATCAATCCCAAAAACTGGCGAACGTTCTTCACCTTCAAGGGCTTTGGAAAATCCCTTATCGATTCCAATTTGCACGGATTTGGTTTAACACCATCCTTGTCAATCACATGCCCTAAAAATGTTACTTGTCTTTGACAAAAATTTGACTTCTTTAAATTAATTTTAAAATTTGCCCTTCTTAAGTCTTCCAATAATTTCTTCAACTTTTCTAAATGTTCCTCAATATTCTCCGAGGTAAGCAAAATATCATCCACATATCGGATAGTGCAATCTTTCACTTCCTCTGACAGGTTTCGATCAAGCGCTCTTATTAATGCAGATCCTGCGGTCTTCAATCCAAACGGACATCTTCTAAAACAATATGTTTGTTGGTCGAACTGAAACCCAGTCAACAAACTGGTTTTCTCTTCCAGTTCGAGATGATGATACGAAGAAGTCATGTCAATATTTGTGAAAATCTTCTTGCCTTTGAACTTCCTCAGTATTTCTTTTATGGGTGGTGCCGAATCATTTTCTGGTATAATTTTTGCATTTAAATTTCTGGCATCTAGACACACCCTTACTGAGCCATCCGGTTTACTCACAATCACTAATGGACTAACATATGGTGTCGCCATCTTTTCTATAACACCTGCATTCATCATCTCCTGCAGTGTTTTCTTCGTTTGTGGGTAATGTTTTTCCGCAACCGGGTATGGTTTTTGTCTGAACGGTGCCCAATCATTGACTTGGAACGCGTATTTAAAATTTTCAATCTTCCCTGGCTTGGAATCAAATACGTCCCTAAAATTCAATAATAATTTCTTTAACTGTTCCTTATTTTCGAGGTTAAATTTGGCTTCCTCTACTTTTCCTGACAGGTTGGTCTCGAACTCAGTTTCCAAATCATCTTCGAGTTCTATGTTGAGGACTTCAAATATCTTATCTATGTCCTTATAACCTTCCTCCGTTACTTCTTCCATATGCCATACCTGTTCTCCTATTTTCGCATCCTGTTCCTGTAGGTTAATGTTTTGTTCATCCACATCCTCTCTTTGAATTCTAATGCAGTTTTGCGCTAAGTCTATGATGACCTTGTTCTCACGGATAAAATCAATACCTAATATGACATTATACGGTAATTGATTTACCAGCAAAAAGCACTGCGAAATTTCAGCGTTACCCATGATCAAATCGATATATACCTGAAATTTACATGTTAAAGATTTTTCAGGGATAATCCCCTTAATCTTTACACTTGATGTGGGAATCTTTAATACTCGGCCCCTTATTTCCAGTTCATTTAGAAGGGTTTGTGTAATTAGACTTATTGTGGATCCGGTATCAATTAATGCTCGGACCAGTAATCCTTCTATCCTTAGCATAATTATAGGTAGTTCTCTTTTAACAGGTGGGATTCCTTCCACATCCTCGTTAATTAGTTCATCTGGTCTTGCTATCCAATTCACAATTTCTACCTCCTCCCAGCTCCTAGTATGTTTCCACTTTTGACAATTTAAATTTGGAGTTTTTTTATCCTGAGGGCTTCCTTTCCCCTCATTCTTTAATTGAGCTTGTAGTTCCAAGCTTTGAGCTCCGTCTAGTCGGTCGGGTGATTTCCGGTTCTTGATTGCCTCACTCCAACGAACTTTTTGCCTATCAGGTTCATCTGGTCGTTCGTTCATATAACGAAGACTTTCCTGATATCTTTCCTCTATTTCGGCCCGATATTCATCATCCCTATCCTCTGGCCTTACATTCCTTCTGGGATAATTCTCCCATTTCTTTCTGTTTTCTTGCCTTTGATGGTTATTGTTATAGGGTCGGCTCTCTTGTTGCCTATAACCCGTATTCCTAGGATTTCTTCCTCGATATCCTCCTCTGTAATATGGCTGTATTCCTCTAGGCTCCTGGTGCCCATACTCTCGACCTAGTCCTTGAGTATCCGTGCTGGTGGACTGATACCTGGTCGATGGTTTTTCTCTGGTTTCCTGACTGCTGGCCATGTGTACTTGCTCCGTCTGTCTTTGATGCCGAGGAGTTACATGCGAAGTCGTCATATCTAATTGACGTAATACACTCTCCACTTCCACAGCACTTCGTGCTTTGGATGAGATTAACAGCCTCTGAATCTCATACGGAAGTTGTCTTGCAATGGCGGCACACAGGTCGTTCTCTGCCGGAGCAATGTCGAGTTCGCGGAATTTACACAGCTGAGCGGTGAAAAATTCCGAGTACTTAGTTGGTGCATTTGTGCTGTACTTCCTAGAGTACAGATCTAGCCTTAAATTCTCTTGGACGTCTGCTGCCCAATATCGTTTTAAAAATGCTTCCCTAAAGCCTTCCACCGTATCAAAGGTGTACCTGAAGCTTCTGAATCAGGTGAGACAATCACCTGCCAACAGCTTTTCAATAGCTCTCAGTCTCCGATCCTGAGGAACTTTCATTTCGTTTAAATACTCTGCAACTTCCTTTAGACCTTTACCGGTCTGTCCTCATTCGATTTGATAATGTTTATTATCTGACCATTTGTCTGGTTCATGTATGGGGTTGACATCGCCATCGGATATCCTGGGTTCTTGTAAGGGCTCTCCCCTCCTAAGTCCCTATCGGTATCTGTGCCTTGTTCACGGGAATCTACCCATCCTGTCTTTGGAAACTCCTCCTGATTCTCAAATTCTAACTTCCTTTCCCTTCGGGCACTTTCTTCATTAGCCATGAGTTGGATTTCCATTTGACTATTCTTATGTTCAGTCCTCTCCAACCTAGATCTTAATTTTGGGACTCTCCCATACTTTCGTTCAAAGCCTGTATTTGGGCTTGCAATCCTGAATGAAATTATTTATTTTCCTCTTTAATCTCACTTGCGATTTCCCCTTTTAACTCATTTAACTTGTCCCCAAACTTAGTGTCAAAATCTTGAAATTTGGTATTCATTGTTTCTTCTAAAACCTCTCTGAGTCCATTTGACCCCCTTTTTATTCCCTCAATTTCAGCCTTCACTTCATCGTTCATTTTTATACAGTTATCCTCGATAGCTTCTAATTTAGTTCCCATGTTATCACTTTTAGCTTCGATATCTAATAATTTAGTTCCCATATTAGCACTATCAGTTTTTAGTGACTCTAAACTTTGATTCATGGATCCTAACTTTTGGTTATTTTCCTCCTGTTGGCTATCCAACTTATTTTCTATTCTAACACTGTCAGTTTTGAGAGCTGTTAAATTATCATTTATGAATTCGAACTCTTTTTTATTTTCATCCTTTTGGAGGTCCAATGTATTGTTTATAGCCTCCAACTTCTCATTGCTATCGGCTTTTATAGCCTCCAACTTCTCATTGCTATCGGCTTTTATAACCTCCAAAAGCCGTTGCATCTCTTCACTCAATGCCATCTTATTAGAATATAGTGGGCTACTCATGCCACCACACTAGTACATGCTTGAGAGATGATATTCTGAACCATTGTGTCCCAATTTCTTTAAAAATTTACTTTGGTACGGGTATTTACTACAACGTACCCTTTTGATACTCTGCTTCAAACTCATAAACCTTTATGGAAGTATTTAAAATTCAAAATTTCGAAAAACCATTTTTTTTCAAAAAATGAAAATTTTGATTTTTCGAGAAAACTCGGGTTTTACCTAGGAAAACTCAGCCCTGCGTACTGGGCGCCAAAATCTACGATTTGCTAGGGGGGGTTAATGATATAATTCAGGGCTGCTCGGTATGAGTTTCCAGGGACCCATGCGGTCAGTTAATATTTTACGTTGTAGCTATTCCTATCATTACTTTAATTTACATGATATGACCGACTTAAGTGTTCCTCTAGTTATTAATCCAGCACATTACTTCTATGCCCCCCATGTGCCCTTTTAGCAAGAAATATGTGAATCACAGTATACCAGCGTAGCTCAATTCGGGATTTTCGGGGTAGCGGTAAGTTCACCCACTCTGTGACTCAAATATTTTGGATTAATTAGAGGATACACTTGCAAAAATAACAACAAAATCAACTCCTATTTTAACCCATTTAATTAATAAAAATTATGGCGCTACAAACAATTAAACAATGACATTACTGACCCATAATCATCTACTTGTTCCAAATGAACAAGGAATAACATAAGAATAAAACAAATATTGTATTAAAACATATGGTTTCCATATAAACCAACAATTCCTAATTATTTTTACTTCCATAAAGCATCAACTGTAAGTTTCATATAACTCCGAGCTCTTTTGGCTCAATGCTTTCTATAATAATGGTGTCATTCTTTGTACACCTCAAATACTACTTTTTTATATTTTCTTAATCATCAAACAAATGTATAATTACATTTAAAATTACATGTTAATTATCTAACTCAATATTTGGGCATTTCACCTGTTTTCAGCTTTTATCATCTCTCTCTAGTTTTACAAATACCTCAAGGTAATCAGGAAATTACTTGTGTACTCCAGAGTATGAAGATACTTGACACAGTCAAAAAACTATGGTCACTCCCGAAACCTAGTTGCCTTCAATTAACTCATGGAATCCTACTTCCAGACAACATTACAATAGGGATTGTTATTTATCTCATATGTCTTATAAGACCATTATCACATAAAAACTACGATCTGAACAGGCAAGCGGAAATATCAATCTACAAGGACCTCGGTTCAACGCCCGGGTCGTTAACAACTTTAAACACTCACGGTGTATTCATTACTCCTTACAAGACGGCCTTCAGACACCCCTCCTGCTCCAAGGGTCTGACCGTGATACTTGAGAGTTATTTATGACTATGCGGGAACCCTCCCGTCTAGCCTAAGCTAGAGCTCTCTTTAATGCTTTTACAAACAGCTTTTCGTTCATTCTCAGTTCTCTGGGGAGACCTGGCATTCTACTCCTCGTTTACATTCAACAATATTATTGGGCTTATAAACCACATTCGTAATATTGGCATTTATTAATTATGAAAGGTCCTCATTGATTGGGAAAGAGTTATACACATTCTACGACGAATAATAAAGGGGCTTTCACAATAAGAGGATCCTGAGTTCGAATCTCTTCACATGCCTCGGGAACCATTCCCATATAGAGGACTATACAAAATGCGATTTAGGGTCAGCCTATAGCTTATAAGACCTACGCTCAATACCATACATTTGCTCCCTTTCAATACAACATACACAATGGCCTCGTGATACTACGTCACAAATAGAGGACTTATACCAATTCTCAATTCGCTACAATCAACTACCTCTCATAAGTAATTTACCAAGTACATTAACTTTTACGCGTTCCTAGCGTGACATTTTATTTTAATTGCGCTCCTTTGCGCTATACTTTATTTTTAAGCCTAGCGTCATCCAAAGAACTGATAATACCATATTAACAATTGATACACATCTCAATTTTTATATTATTCTTTTCCTTTGACAATAACTTTCTCTCTTTTTAAGAACATGCATTTGAATATCATGTCTATACTTTTTATTAAGGCTCTAACGCTCTTATGTTCACATCAATTAATTTGATCTTTATTTAATATTTCCTTACTTGGTTATTATTATTATTATTTCATATCTTCATTCTTTACACAAGCTCAAAAGCTATTTCTTTCATATAACTCAAATTTTATTTAAATATCTTTCATGATAATTATTAATATTTCGCTTGCTCTTATGACATTCGTCAAATACACTGACATTTTATTCATATTTTTCCTAGTGAAAGTCTGTTCGGATCAAGGTCCCCTCGATAACCTATCGATGATCGATGGATTTATTTTATAGCAGCTAGTACTTCTCGAGTCTAGTACTTTAGAATAGTTCGTCTGCTTTCTGGAGATAATGTCTATAGTCTCCGCTCTTCTTTGTTTATTCGGTTCTCGCACTCCTACTTTTCTGAAATACGTTGCGAACCTTACTCTGTTTTTCCCTATTTGGGTTCTTCAAATTAGATAACTGTTTATCTTTCTATTACGGTACTTCCGTACGTTATGATATTTTCGGTCGTTTATTTAAAGACCTATCGCCTTAAGTCCAACGTTCGCAGCCTGCTCTGACTATATTTTTACGAACTTTTCACTGTAAACTTGTGTACTGTCGGACTTAAATCCTGTAACTAGGATTTTCCTAATTTTTCAACACGGCGATACTTTAATATTTCTTCTTTACAACTCCTTATGGAGGCACGCAAGTTATTAATACTGCGACGCCCGTGGCTATCAGATATTAATTCTGCGGTGTAATACAGCGTTTCTCCCCTCAAGGAGTACTGGTAAACTGTCTTCGATGTGAAGCAGAGTGACGCCCCACACGGCTGTCTGAATACTGATGCGTAGCAACGCCCCCCTCGGGCTGTTTGGAACTGCTTGTACTGATGCTCCAGCGTCGCGTCCCCTGGACTGTTTGAAACTGCATGTTTGGCTTGGTGATGCCAGGAGCTTTATACTCTTTCGCTACAAAAAGGCAAGACTCTAGCCCTTTCCGTGCCCAACTTTTAAAATAATGGTTGCACCATTATAAAAATTATACCTTCAAAAAGCTCGTCTTCTCAATGTTAAATAATCTCATTGCGCATAAGAATCGATCGTGCAATTCGGAGATATTAATTAATTTCTCGTCCTCAACTGTGTGGGTGTTGCTGTTCATTTGCATTCTCCCCTCTCCACAGGCCTTGGTAAATCCCCTATGACGTCTACTTGCGTTTGCAGTTTTCTCCTGTGCAATTATTACAAGGTTTTTCTTTACACAAAAATCTCTAATTCTAAATGATTCACCGTACTGTAATTGTTTACTTATTTTTATACTCGTAAACGGGTTAAATTTAATTATTCTTCTTCTGGCGCATAGGCGGTGTTGTCGTTTTTAAGCAAGCTCAGCTCGATTTCCGAGTCGTGCTTCCTTGTCTAACAGCCGAAATTTTCCACTCGGTTATTAATACTCATGACCAGCTCCTTCTGAATGTCAAGAGGCGTGATCTCATCTCTCGAACACCTGGCCCGCGCTGCTTGCACAATGTTAGGGTAGAATCCTGGCTTGATCTTTCTCTATGTTACATTAGAAACTGTACGTTTCTTTCATTTCTTCCCCAAATACATGGATTCGACCTCCTTGGACCCTATGGCACATGGGTTCAGTATCGAGTACATGGTTGTGTTGTCTCCGTCTGTAATAACCGTTTTCCTTGACTATGTCCATGATTTTTCGTAAGATCATCCTTACTTTGGTTTCAAGTTTCTCCTTAAGACCATTTCTGTGCATCGTAAGGCTTGCGGTTATTTATTAGCCTACTTTCGATTTTTGCAAAAAATGAAAGTAGACTTATGAGATCAACACAGGGCGAAAAATTGTGTGTCTGTGTGTGTGTTGTGTGTGTGTGTGTGTGTGTCAGTGTGTGTGCTCTGAATGTCTGCCCCCCCCCCCCATCAATTCGATCACGGTGAAACCGAATTGAACGAAATTCGGTACAGAGGTAGCACTAGTAAAGGGCACCTCAGTGTCTGGTTTTATATCGCCGCCATCTTGACGGAAACGTAATGGCGGCCACCGAAATATTAAAAGCATAATTCAAATTACGACCAACCTAATCATCTGATCTCTACCACATTTTGCAACATTATACCTTTATGTACGAAGAATCTTTCGACCGAACCTCAAGGTCATCTGCCCAATAATTTGCGGATGGTGGCCATATATGTGAGCAAATCGATTCCCCCTATCCATTGAAACCGAATTGAACGAAAAGAACGAATTGAACGAAGGGCACCTCAGTGTCATGTTACATATTGCCGCCATCTTGACGGAAACGTAATGGCGGCCACCCAAATGTTAAAAACTTATATCACATTACGACCAACCTAATCATCTGATCTCTACAAAATTTTGCAACATTATACCTTTATGTACGAAGAATCTTTTGATCGAATTACAAGGTCATCAGCCCAATGATTTGCGGATGGCGTCCATGTATGTGTGCAACACGGTGAAAACGTTTTGAACGAAATTTGGTACAGAGGTAGCACTAGCAAAGGACACCTCAGTGTCATGTTTTATATCACCGCCATCTTTACGGAAACGTAATAGCGGCCACACAAATGTTAAAAGCTTAAATCAAATTACGACCAGCCTAATCATCTGATCTCTACTAAATTTTGCAACAATATACCCTTATGTAATAAGCATCTTTTGACTGAACTACAAGGCCATCAGCCCAATAGTTTGCAGATAGCAGCCATGTATGAGTGCAAATTGATTCACCAAATTGTTGGCCTGTTTGCCATCTCTTGATGAATGCAGTACATTTGCATTTGTCCATTGCCACAGGCTAGAGTGAGATGTGGCTTTTCACCGATGTCTCAGTCTCACTCATGGCTGAGTTATATGGAAGCTACTGAGGTATGGGTGGTTGTTTGATTTTAACTTGAAACCGTTGTTTCTTATCCTTGGTGACGGTTTTGGCTGTTTTGTCCAAGTGCATGGTGTCTGTAATTTGCAGTTCCACGAGGTCTTTCTCATTTTCCTTAAACCAAAGAGGTTTCGTTTTTTTATTACGAAAGTAGTCGAAGATCTTTTTGGTTAATCAATTTGAATTCATTCGGAGGATGTGGCCATAAGAATCAATTCTCCATTTTCTTATTGTGTCTGAGAGATTATCAATCTTTTGGTAAAGAGTTTCGTTCCTTACATGGGTTAATTTGTTGTTATGAAATTTGGGCCCTAAGATTTTGCGTAATATCTTTCTTTCCTTGACCTCCATTCTTTCAAGCCGTCTCTGGGTGGTGAGAGACAATGTTTCGGCTGCATATAAGGCTTCTGGTTTAATTACCGTGTTATACTGTCTTATCTTGGTATTCCAGGAGAGTGACTTGTTGTTATAAGTGTCCTTCGTAAATTGGAAGGCCAATTCAACTTTATTTCCTCTAGATTCCATTGCCTTTTTCTCTAGAGCATTCCAGCTGATCCATTCACCAAGATATTTAAATCTTTGACGATGTCTATGTATTGTTTGCCCACTTGATGCTTTATTTGGTGTTTTATAATGTTCGTCATTATTTTGGTCTTTTCAACTGAAATTTTTGACCCATTTTTAACGTTTGCCTCTGGAGTTCGAGGATCTGGCTTCTTCCCATGTCTCAGCTAGTAAGAACATGTCATCAGCAAAAGCCAAACAATTGACCTTAATGCCTTTGTTTTTAATTCCTATTCTGATTCCACTGTGGGCCTTCGGACTCCACTCTCTGGCTACTTTTTCTAGGGTACAGTTAAATAGCAGTGGAGAAAGTCCATCTCCTTGCCGTACACCTGTTTTAATCTCTAAAGGGGTGGAGAGTTCCTCCATGAATTCAACTTTGGAGAATGTATTAGTTAGTGTTTCTCTGATTAGGTTTGTAGTTTTGTTATCGAGGTCTAGTTCTTTCAGGACCGAAAATAAGGATTCGCTATCTATAGAGTCGTATGCCTTTTGGAAGTCAATGAAAGTGATAACATACGATTTAGCCCGCGATTCTTGGTAGTTCATGGTGTGTTTGAGGTTGATAATTTGTTCCGGACAGGATCTCCCTTTCCTGAAGCCTGCCTGGTAATCCCCAAGTTGATGGTCTACTTGAGATTCTGCCCTGTGTAGTAGGGCTGTGGAGAATAACTTGTATGTTACTTCAAGGAGAGATATCCCTCTGTAGTTGTTAGGGTCTGTTTTAGATCCTTTCTTATGAAGTGGATGTACAGTATAAGGGCCGATTTCCAGTCAAATGAGTCAGGTTTGGTTGATGGGGATATATGAAAGTCCATCTTTTCTATGGGTACCTCACAGTTAAGGAGATTTTCGAAATATTCTGCTAATGCTTTGCAATTGTATTTGTTGTTATCGGCAACATTTCCTTCTTTATCCTGGAGTTGTAGAGTTGGGGGACTGTATTTATTCAATTTCTTCATAAAATTCTTATAAAATTTTCGTACATTGTTTCTATGAAAGTCATCATTAATTTGCATAAGTATGTCATCATCTCAGCCTTTTTTGATTCTCTTAAGATCTTTAGTCACTAATTTTCTAACATTTAAGAAATTGTGTCTGTTATGGTCGTTTTTCTGGTGCCATGCTTTAATGACACTATCACACTCTTCCGTCCACCATGCATGTTTTTAGCCTACTTTCGATTTTTGCAAAAAATGAAAGTAGACATATGAGATCAACACAGGGCGAAAAATGTTGTGTCTGTCTGTGTGTGTCTGTGAGTCTGTGTGTCTGTGAGTGTGTGTACTCTGAATGTCTGCCCACTCCCCCTATCAATTCAAACACGGTGGAACCGAATTGGACGAAATTTGGTACAGAGGTAGCACTAGCAAAGGGCACCTCGGTGTCATGTTTTATATCGCCGCCACCTTGACGGAAACGTAATGGCGGCCACCAAAATGTTCAAAGCTTAAATCAAATTACGACCACCCTAATCATCTGATCTCCACCAATTTTTGCAACATTATATCTTTATGTATGAAGAATCTTTTGACCAAACTACAAGGTCATCAGCCCAATAATTTGCGGATGGTGGCCATGTATGTGTGCAAATCCATTCCCCCTATCTAACCAAGCACGGTAAATCCGAATTGAATGAAATTTGGTACAGAGGTAGCACTAGCAAAGGGCACCTCAATGTCATGTTTTATATGGCCGCCGTCATTACGAAACGTAATCACGGCCACCCAAATGTTAAAAGCTTAAATTAAATTACGACCAACCTAATAATCTGATCTCTACCAACATTTGCAACATTACAGTATACCTTTATGTATGAAGAATCTTTTGACCGAACTACAAGGTCATCGGCCCAATAATTTGCGGTTGGCGGCCATGTATCTGTGCAAATCCATTCCCCTATCAATTCAAACACGGTGAAACCGAATTGAACGAAATTTGGTACAGAGATAGCACTAGCAAAGGGCACCTCAGGGTTATGTATTATATCGCCACCATCTTGACGGAAACGGAATGGCGGCCACCCAAATGTTAAAAGCTAAAATCAAATTACGACCAACCTAATCATCATATCTCTACCAAATTTTGCAACATTATACCTTTTTGTGAGAAGCGTTCTTTGACCAAGCTACAAGGTCATAAGTCCAATAGTTTGCATATGGCGACCATGTATGTGTGCAAATCGATTTCCCCTATCAATTCAAACACGGTAAACCCGAATTGAACGAAATTTGGTACAGAAGTAGCACTAGCAAAAGGCACCTCATGGTCATGTTTTATATCGCTGCCATCTTGACGGAAACGGAATGGCGGCCACCCAAATGTTAAAAGCTTAAATCAAATTACGACCAACCTATTTATTTGATCACTACCAAATTTTGCAATAACATACCTTTTTGTGTGAAGCATCTTTTGACTGAACTACAAAGTCATCAGCCCAATCGTTTGCAGACAGCGGCCATTCATGTGTGCAAATCGATTCACCATATCAATTCAAACACGGTGAAACCTAATTGAATGAAATTTTGAACAGAGGTAGCACTAGCAAAGGGTACCTCATATTCATGTTTAATATCCGTATAGCCTGTTGTATTTCAAGAAGCTACCACAACCAACATTCAATTATACTCCTTGAAAAGGACAAAGTGTTATAACAAAACCCATGCATTTAGGAGAAAGTAGGCTATATGTTCTTTACTGAACACCTTGTTTGATTTTAGTTAGTGTGCAAGTTGTTCTGCTTTTATTATTAGGCTTTCTTTTATTTGATCCCAGCCTTGATTTTGTAAATCTGCAGTGGCGATTGAAAACTCTTTTAAGTTCATTATCTTTTCAGGATCGTATTTCCTATGTTTTAGTCTGTTAGAGCGGATTTTCCTATTGGGGATGATTCTGAGTTTTATTTTAGAAAGATAGTGATCAGAATTTAAGTTAGGACCTCTGAGTACTTTGACATTTTGTATTTATTTATTAAATTTCCTTTTAACCGCTACATAATCTAATTGAAATTCTCCTAAGAGTGGGTTGGGTGAGATCCATGTTTTCTGTTTCCTTGGTAATTTCTTAAAAGCTGTGGATTTTAAGATCATGTCATGTGCTTGGCAAAGTTCTATTAGTCTAACACCATTTAGATTCATCCTATTATGTGTCGGGTACTACCCGACAATGTTTTTGTACTTCTTTTCTTTCCCTACTTGAGCATTTAAGTCCCCTTATGTATGACATTATTCTTTTCCGGAATTTTTTGGATAACATCATCTAATTGGTCCCAAAATATTTCCACCTTTTCATTGTTCTTTTTATTGTCTTCGTTTATGGGGGCATGTGCATTTACA
This sequence comes from Meconema thalassinum, assembly GCA_946902985.2. Classification (NCBI taxonomy): domain Eukaryota; kingdom Metazoa; phylum Arthropoda; class Insecta; order Orthoptera; family Tettigoniidae; genus Meconema; species Meconema thalassinum. Next base: position 862,939,597 of record OX336388.2, read on the forward strand.
ATGGGGGCCGATAACCTCGATGTTAGGCCCCTTAAAACAACAATTATCATCATCATCATCATCATCATCATTTGCAATGGAATATATTTTATTAGCAGATTTAAAAGTAAGAGTTGAAAGTCTTTGAGATTGTGATTCAAAGCTAATAATAGAATCCAGACTATTATGAAGCCAGTTCCAAGGTGTGGTGTGTTCTTCATTATTCTTTTACCTACTTTTCCTTTGTAAATTCTGAATCCTTCAGAATCAAAACAGTTTTCTTCCAAAAATCTTGTTTCTTGGAGAACCGTTATGTTAATATTGTGGCTTTTGAGGGTGGCAGTAAGATGTTTTGATTTTCCTGTTTGTAGAAGAGAATTAACATTGAATGTAGCCATGTAATTCGGTCTTCTATACTTCAATTTGTTTGAGGTTCCAAGACGCTCCGACTCGTCTCTGTGTAATGCTGCAGACTCCCCAGAATCCGAATGTCTGCTTGTGCACTCCTGTGCACCTGAGGTACTTGCATAACACTCTTCAAAATATTCCATGATGGATAATTTCTTGGAGGTGTCTTCTAGAGCCACGAATTCACAACCAATATTGTGAGCCCTGGAGGTTATTCTCAGCCACCCCTAACCTAAGAAACAGACGCTGACCAAAGGCCACCCAATTTGGGAACAACCGCTTTTGGATTTTGAATTTTGTGTTGGTGGTGAGACCACCAGGCTCTTCCGCTCCATCCAACGTTGGGAATCCAAGATTCCTCTTCCGCTCTCAGGACCGTTGACCAAGTTTCACCTAGTAACCCTAGGCAGGGGCCCTTACAGGGTGCTACCATCCCGAGCCAGATGGATCCAGGTTATTTAACTAGGAGTTACTCCTCCCCCTCCTCCTTCCTCAACGCTTGCGAGATGAGGGAATTATGCAGGTAAACAAAATGTAATAGAAGTGGTTGAAGAAATGAGATTATAATGGTTTGGACATGTGAAAAGGATGCAGAACAGTAGAATTCCAAATTTAATGTTACATTGGCAAGCTGAAGGCTAACGGAAACGGGGTAAACCAAGAGAACAATGGATGGATGGTGTAAAGAGAAGCATGGCTACCAGAGGCTTAAACGTGGAAGATGCTGAAGACCGAAATTTGTGGAGGAGTTGAGTATTCTTGGATTGAAGGAAAACTACTGTATTGTAGAATATTCCTAATAAAGAAAAAGAATATTATTATATGTTATTAGTACTGATTTGAGGCAATGTGTTACACTTCCAATGAGTCACACTCATGAAATAATAACAGAGATTGAAGCTGTTCTCCAATTAGATACCTGGAATTTCATTTGCTTCTTTCTCAAACAAGTATTCTTATAGACTACCATCAGTAAAACGCCTCGCTGTTTTCCCGTAACGATGTAGTAAGTGCTACATATTGAATATTCAGCAGCACTAGAGACTCGTTACACATGCCAAGACACACGATAGCAATATTGCACGTAGAGTATTGCATTCTCCTGCCACATAGTGTGAATTTACTTCTTAAATAAGACGTTTTGGAAAGAAGGTAATGCCCTACTTTCCACTTACATGTGCAAGTATTTAATCAAAGCATGGCATTACCATCTCGTGGTGTAGAGGCTAGCATTCCAGGCTGACTACTATGACGACCGGGTTCGATTCTCAGCTCTGCCAAGAAGTTTAATTCTGGTTTGAGAGCTGGAATGGGGTACACTCAGGCTCGTGAGGCCAAATCTCTTGTCAGCCATCTTTCCGTGGTTTACTACTTCTTACTTGTTTACTGGTCGGCGCTACAGTCCCTGAAGAACCTTGGCCTCCTTTATCACCTGCCTCCATTCATCTCTATCTTCCGCCTTCCTTCTCCAGTTCCTGATTCCCAGACTCCTAAGGTCGTCTTCCACGTCATTTATCCACCGTCTCCTGGGTCTTCCTCTTCTCCTCCTTCCATACGGTCTTTTTGTAAATACCTTTTTGACACTACGCGATTCTGACATTCTCTGTACATGTCCTGCCCATCTTATCCTCCCCTGCTTAATTTTCACCACAATATCTACCTGTCCAAAGAGTTTCTGTAGTTCCACATTTGTCCTTATTCCCCAACCTTCCGCCTCTCTCACTGACCCGTATATTTTCCTCAAGATCTTCCTTTCCCATCTCCGCAGCCAGTCTTCTTCTCTTCTATTCAGAACCCAACCTTCCGATTCATGCATAACCACAGGTTAATTTTTACTTTAGTATTCCTACTAAGATTTCTGGATGTAAACATGCTTTGCAGAGCCTAATAGCATCTATTTCCACTTATTATTGATGTGTAACATCTTTCCGGTCGGTGGCTGGATAGTTTTGGGGGAGTGATTTTGAAAATTGGGGACGGAAGTGAATCGGGCGGAAGTGGATCGAACGGAAGTGGATCTGACGGAAGTGAAGACGCACTGCCAGAAAAATGGGACGGAAGTGAAGACGCACTGCCAGCTGGATGTAAAATTGAAAATGTGTGTATTGGAAGCAAGGCAGTGTGGGCTATGTAGCGCGAGAATGTTATGGCAATACAGTAGGCAGTGCATTTAGCAGGCACTGGTTTGACGAGCACAGTGGCAAATGTTTCACCGGCTTTCATTTGTCATTGAGCAGTTTATGAAGCTTCACGTTCAAGGTTGAATATTCCATGGGGTAGGACAAAGACGACAAATGACATTTAAGTAAGCGGCATTATTGTCAAGCTGTGGGGGAGTAGTCAAATATTAAATGAATAACAGAATGTTGTTATATGAGTGGAATAAAAGCTGTATGTTCAACATATGTGAGACTAGGTCATTTCATGATTGTAGGAAGCCATGTTTTGATTGTTTACGACGAACTGTATGAGAGCCTTGAGAATAATGAATGTTATAGTTACTGAGGAATGTGCTCACAGTATTTGAGAGTACTGTCGACGTGGTGTGTCACTTTGTTATTATGAATTATTAATGTAAAAGGAAGGAAGGAAGCTTGTAGTTTTGCGTGTCCGTTAATCTCACGATCGTTATACACGGTACCTCCCTTTTACGAGGAATGCGAACCACAGGACATGGCATTTCAATTCGAAAATCTCACATGTATTGACCGGGAATCAAACCCGGTCTACCTTGGTGAGAGACTAACAGCTTGACCGCTGCGCCACAAATGTGACAGTAGCATATCTCCAATTCAATCTATACATTCATCACAGTACCAGTATGAAAATGGAGTGTAAATTAACATTTTAAGAATGTCCAAGCTGTGTAGTATACGAGTAGGATAACAATGTCAGATGTTACACATCATATGCGACTACTGTAAGGCTCGTATCTTTTTAGCCTATTTTCAATTTTGAAAAAAATAGGCTTATGAGATCACCTTTTGTCCGTGTGTGTGTGTGTGTGTCCCCTAATAACTTTTATACGGCTGGAGTGATTTCAATGAAACTCGGTAAGTTCATCGCACTATTCCGGGCGACCCTGACCGTGCCCTTCAAATTTTGTTACGTCCCACCAATCCAACATGACGGCTGTGCGAAATATTTCACCAGCATTCAATATCTCCGAAACTGTTCCCCATATCACCCTGGGATTTTTTACGGTGATAAAGGGAACTACTAGAAGTTCACCTAATGACTTTTGAAAAACTGGTAACTACGAAACCAACATGGCGGCCACGCGAATTTGCGACATTTAAATAGACGTTTCTCGCGATTTAACCAACCAAACGCAATAAAACTTGGTACAGTATATGTTTATACACATTGTAATCCACTGACATCTAACTTCGTTCAATTGTTTCCATAACCACAAGATGGCGGATGTGCGAAATATTTCACCGGCATTCTATATCTCTGAAACTATTAGCGGTATCATCCTGAAATTTTGTACGGAGATACAGGGCACCACTAAAATGGCATCTATAAGACTTTCAAAAACTGGTTAGCTGCAAAACGAACATGGCGTCCAAGCGAATTTGAATATTTGAAATAGACCTTTCTCGCGATTTAATGTTCCAAACGCAATGAAATCTGGTACAGGAAATGTTTATACACATTTTAATGCACTGGTATCTAATTTAGTTCAATTGTTTACTTAACCTCAAGATGGCTGCTGTGCGAATTTTAAAATTAAGTTTTTATTTCTTTTGTCGTTATCATGCGATCGAAGTGAAAGTTTGAATAATGAACCTACGCAATAATTTTCCTTTAATGGTACATGACTCTATGGCCTATACATTTAACAATCCAACATGGCGACCATCCGAAATATTTAGACGGCTCTGAATATCTACGAATCTATTATAGCAATCAAACTGATTTTTTATGTTCATTGGGGCTATGAACTTAAGTTCACCTATAAGACTTTAAATAACCTGGTGATCGTAAATCCAACATGGCGGTGACGCGAAGTATACATATTCACATGGACGTTTCTCGCAATGTAACCATCCATTTGCAGTGAAACTTGGTACAGTAAATCCTCATACGAATGTTAATCCACTGGCATCTAATTTATTTCAATTGTTTCCATGGCAGCTGTGCGAAATTTTAAAATCTCCTTGTTACTTCTTGTGTCATAATCATGCGATGGAAGTTTGAATGCTACTCCTACACAATAATCTTCATGTAACAGTACATAACTCCAGGACCTACATATATACAATCCAACATGGCGACCATCCGAAATATTTAGTCGATTCTCAATATCTACGAATCTATTACAGCAATCAAACTGGAATTTTGTATGTTGATAGTGGCAGTTAACATAAGTAGGATATATGAAAATAGGCTGTATAGTTCTTCACGGAACTACTTGTTTTTACTTGTATTTCCACGGATGTTCTGTTATCCTCCGTTTACTACTTCTACTAGGAACAAATGTCAGGATTGTTCCTCGCTCAATGCCACTGTTGTTTGCTTCTCAATCCTACATTCTATTATAAATGCACCCAATCTTACAGATATCACAACAATGTAGGTTATCAAACAAACTACAGTACACACGCCGCAATGCACGGTGATGGATAACCACGATGTCAAAACCCTAGCCTCGCCACTATGAAAGACAATAAATAAATAAATAAATAAATAAATAAATAAATAAATAAATAAATAAATAAATAAATAAATATATTTATAAACAAATTAATTAATTAAATTATTAATACATAACTATTAATATTGTTGCTGTTGTTGTTGTTATTATTATTGTTGTGGTTCATTTGAGGGGCATGAACATCACGGTCATTTTGCCCCATGTGTGTAGAATTTGTGTGATAAACTGTGTTGTGGAGGTTGCTGTAGTAGTGTGTGTATTTGTAATTCAGATGAGGATTGGAAAGGAGGCAGCCGTGGCCTTCAGTTAGGAACCATCCCGGCATTTGTTGAATGGAGTAGAAGTGGGAAACCACGGGAAGCCATTTCCACGTTGGCTGAGGCCGGAATTAAACCCAATTCTTCTTAGTTTTGCCTTACGAGGCTGAGTGTTTCCCGTTCCAACCCTCAGACCAGAATTTAATTTCTTGGCAGAGCAGAGATTCGAACCCGGACCTCTGGACCGATGGCCAAGAATGCTAGCCACTATACCAGGAGGTGGACAAATAAATAATTAATAAAAAGTAAATAAATAAATAAAATTAATAATTATATGAATAAAAAATTGCCTCTATCAACATAAAAAAAATCAGTTTGATGGTTGTAATAGATTCGTAGATATTGAGAACCGTCTAAATATTTCGGAAGGTCACCATGTCGGATTGTTATATGTATAGACCAGAGAGTTATGTACCATTACATGAAGATTATTGTGTAGGTGTATTATTCAAACTTCAATCGCATGATTAGGACACAAGAAACAAAAACTAGATTTTAAAATTTCGCACAGCTGCCATCTCGTGGTTATGAAATAAATTGAAATAAATTAGATGTCAGTGGATTAAAATGTGTATAAGCATTTACCGTAGGAAATTTCATTGCACTCGGATGGTTAAATGTCCAGAAACGTCCATTTAAATATATATAATTCGCATCCACGTCATGTTGGATTTGTGCTCACCAGGTTACTGAAAGTCCCACAGGTGAACTTATATTCATAGCCTCTATGAACATAAAGAATTTAAGATTGATTGGTGCAATAGATTCGTAGATATTGAGAAGCGGCTAAATACGAGGTACGTCCAGAAAGTAAGTTCCGTTTGGTAATAACATTAAATTGTGTACAGATACAGAAAAATTATTTATTGCACAAAATTCTACAACCCTTAAACTACTTTTCCACATAACTGCCGAAATGTTGCAGGCATTTGTCGTAGCGTGGCACGAGTTTTTGTATACCTTCTTCATAGACGTGTGCCTCCTGTGTCTTCAACTAGTTGCACGTTCCGCTGCAGCGGTTACAGAAGAACTGGTTCACGCGACTGATGGCAAGATCCGGGTAAACCGCAGGTTTACAATTAGTGCTCTCACTATGGAATTTCCCCGAATCTCACGATCACTAATTCATGAAATTGTTACCGAAAAACTGAACTTTCGTAAACTTTGCCGACGTTGGGTACCAAAGATTCTTACGGAGCAACATAAAACAAAACGGATGGGTAGTGCACTTCAGTTTTTGACTCGTTACAATGAAGGCGGCGAAGAATTTCTGACACAGATAGTCACAAGAGATGAAACTTCGGTTTCTTACGACACCCCTGAATGTAAGCGGCAATCAATGGAATGGAGGCACACTTCATCCCCAGCAAAGGTTAAACCGGAACAAATCTTGACACCTCGGAAAATGATGTTTCCAACTGGTTGAAGACACAGGCGGCAAACTTCTATGAAGAAGGTATCCAAAAACTTGCGCCACGCTATGACAAATGCCTGTAAAAGTTCGGCAGTTATGTGGAAAATTAGTTTAAGAGGTGTAGAATGTTGTGCAATAAATAATTTTTCTGTATCTGTACACAATTTAATTTTATTACCAAACGGAACTTACTTTCGGGACGTGCCTCGTATTTCGAATGGTCGCCATGTCGGATTGTTATATGTATAGACCAGAGAGTTATGTACCATTAAATCAGTAAATGAAAATTATTGTGTAGGTGCATTATTCAAACTTTCACTTTGATCGCATGATTACGATACAAGAAATAAAAACTTAATTTTAAAATTTCGCACAGCCGCCATTTTGAGGTTATATAAGTTGCGTTCAAAAAGTAAAGGGCCGGAGGCTGGATTGCACAAACCGGTGACTACATCGGCTAATCGTGGCGTATGAAACGAGGTGTGGTTCCGACCAGAGCTTGGAAGGGCACAGCCCGTCAGTAGAGGGCACGCGTGCACGTCACGTGACGATACAAAGCGAGCAGCAGCATGCATCAATCGTCCAACGCTGCCAGTCGCATTGCAAACAGTGACATGGAGGCATCAACCGAAGAGCAAAGAGGTGTTGTTCGGTTTCTGACAGCGGACGGAGTAGGGGGAACGGACATTCATCGCCGAATGTCACAAGTGTACGGCGAACACTGCATGTCCCTTGCAAGGGACAAGGCGTGGCACAAGCGCTTCAGGGAAGGACGGGTGTCGTTAGCAGATGATGCCCGGTCTGGGGCAGCCTCTGCATTACCGATGACAACGTCCAGCTGGTTGATGCACTCATTACCCAGGACCACCGAGTGACAGTGAACGCCATAGCCGCCGTGGTCGCTCCACGACAATGCACGACCTCATACGGCCAACACAGTCGTGGCACTCCTGTAGAAATTCAAATGGGAGGTTCTCGGCCTCCCTCCATACAGTCCAGACTTCTTTCCCTGTGATTACGCCATGTTTGGTCCCCTGAAAAGGGCTCTGCAGGGCCAACGATTCACCCCGGACGCCGACGTCCAGCTGTACGTGCGGAACTGGTTCACATCGCAGCCCAGGGAATTTTATGAGACAGCCAATCCCCGCCTCTTGTCACAGTGGGACAAGTGCCGCAACAGCCAGGGCCAATACATCTAATATACTGTACCCAACTAGGGTTGGTACAGGATATGAACTTCTGATCTTTAAGATTAAAAGATGTCCAGCTACACGCTAGCAGTGTGGAAATAGGAAGTGATTCAGGCCATGACGCAGAACATTGACAGCTTTATCTGCAGATACGTGGTGCAAGCGATATGTGAATCACGAGAGCAGTCACGCTGGGATGAATCAACCAGAGCAGATTGGATGGGGAATCACCACTGAGTGCTAAGATCAGCACTTTTCTGGCAACATTGGATTGCGAATCAACACCGTAAAATTGTGAAATGAGCCGTTTTCGCGGAAACGATGCAAAATTACAACAATAGGCCTACGGGGATCAGAATAATCCAGTAAATTATGAATAAAGCAAGGTTAAGAGTGAATAATTTAGGCCCAGGAAAAATCACTTAGTCAGTAACTACGTCATTAGGCGGAGCCAAGCGAAGGTAGTGGGAAGAAGAGAAAAAACTCAGTCGCCCACACAGCTGAGGAGCCTTGTAGATTTTATTTAAATTAATTAGACGATCGATTTTCTGGAAACGAAATGGTAATGAGACGTTTGAATTATAGGGAACATAATGATATATTTTTCAAAAACGTGCGACGTCTATTTCAGAAGTTAGCTCCAGGAAGAAGGCAAAAGTATTTTATTTTGCAAGTTCCCAATAAATAGTCCAGGTTTCAACCAGAGAGCATGCAGTATCCGTCAGCCAAGTGAGGCTATAGGCTGTGTAAGAAGCAGTTCATCATCAGCAAGCGGGGAGAAACTACACGCTGTCTCCTAAAATGCAGAAGCGCTGCATTATACTCGTCGCAGTTTAGTTACGCCCGGGGAAGCTCAGCGAAATTCCGCACAGTATTTAAGTATACAGTACGCAGTACTATCAAACTGCCGGGACGGAAGTCCGTCCTCACACTAGTAAAGACTCATCGTACTCCTGTATGGAGAAGTCACAGCAAGTAACGCAGTTCGTTATCATCCGCAAAAAGTGGATCGTGTTAAGACGAATTAACAATCATCAGTATCCGCGGTTTCAACAAAAAGTTGTATGTGCGTGGTAATATAAATTCGCTACGGTTGTTTATAAGTGATCACTAAAGCACTTGTGCTGGATCAAATAAATTATACGCTACTCGAAAACCGTGACGAAGTAACAATTGCGCCGCGACAAATTCTAGAACAGTAATTAGCTAGAATACAGCAGTCCAGATCAGTAGAGACATTACGCTGGAGGTCATCGTTTCGATAATACAGACAGGTCTCCGTGAAAGTTAAGTGAAAGATCACAGTATTAAGAGACAGGTATTGGAACGAAATCCTATAATTCAAGTAAATGGACACGGGTTCGGGACCCAAGAACAAATATAGTGAACTTTAGCGAAGCAACAGTGTGTCAAATAGGAACGTAGCAATAAAGACATTCTCGTAGGAGAAATACGGGAACTTGTCGCAGATAAGGACAAAATACGGTCAAGAAATAAGCGGGCCATAGGTTCGATATACCGCTACGTAAACGTAGGACAAGTAAAAATTGAAAATCGCTAATAAAAGGACGATAAAAGAAGTCAAAACAGACTATCTAAAAGACAGGGCAGAGACTAGATCCAGTGAAGAATTAGGAGCCGTTCGAGTTTGCATCACGTCCAATGCAGGGTCCGGGGATCTCATTAGGGCGTTGACCACCGATAAAACACGCCAAGAGTCACTGAAATGTGGTGAAAATTAGTGCAGTGTAAATAAGTTTCAAGATATATGTGTTTTAGTGTTAATACAGTATTTTACAAATTAATGATGTGTTTAAATTTAAGTGAAGGTCGATTGGACCTAAGTGAGGTGCCGCTCACAAAAGAAAGTGCCATGGAAGAGTGCTAATTATGTCGTTAGGTCGGTGAAATCCTTCCCAAGGATGGATATGAAGACGGAGCACACTGGCGAGTTATGATTTTTCATTAAAAATTGCAGATGTACGATGTACTGGCTCGATGGGATCGGTCGTAACTGGGGAGTTTAACGATCGAACTCATCGGGTAGTTGAATGCACTTATATAACTGAAATGTTGAAATAATAAAAATAAATAATTGCGAGAATGACCTCGCAAAATAATTATATGAATGGGATCAGTAATGTAAGGTAATAAAAAAACAAGAAATGAAATAACAAATAATAAATGATTTTGAGGAAGGAATCGAAAATATAATTTAAATGGCTTAAAATTTCGCCATAGTAAAAGCAGATAATGAATAAATATGCATCATAATAAGATTGTTAAAATAAATAATGAAAAGGAAAAATATAAAATAGTTTGATCTTACAATTAAATGGCAAATAACAAAAAGTTGAAATGAAAAATAATTGAAAGTTCGAAATGAAAATAATAAAAATAAATATTATCGAGTTGTTGTGCACTAAAAATAAAGTGATAATAAAAATCGTAATAAGGAACTCACGTAATAACACGGAACGAAATAAATTAAAATGTCTTGACGCATTGTTGTCAAATGATCAATTTTATAAATCTCTAAAAGTAATTGGTGAATACAAACACCCAAAGAAAATGTATTATCACAGGCTAGCGAGCCAGAATTATGAAGATTAAATGATAGGAAGGCTGAGGTCTTACCGCTATAAATGAAATATTAATTTGAAATATTAAATAAACCGCGAATAACCAAGCAGGAAATCGTTGTTGCCAAAAGGGCCGAATAATAAATAAATGAAGCGAAAAGCTAATAAATGTGCGTTAATCAGGATATAATTAATCGGGAGATGGAGAGTCTCATCGAAATATTGTGGGTGAAAGATTCCCCTTTCTGTATTGTTGTTGTATGTGAACGTCGTGTTGTATTGGGTAGGTGAAATTCCCATAAACTATATTGCCATATTGAAGCCTTGAAAATAATAGTTACATTGTAAGTCCAATCAGGCTGTGTTAAATAAATAGCATAGGCCAAAAATCGTCGAATGAAATATAGATGTGAGACCATGAGAGCATTGTTATAATTATTGTAGGCCATAATCGTCGAAATAACGCGTTGTAAGTGAATATACATGTGAGACCATGAGGCATTGTTTTATATATATAGGTTGTAGGCAATAATCGTCGAATGAAATTTGCAAGTAAGACCGATAACGGCATTGATATAAATAATAGTGTTAGAAGGCCTCGTACAAATTGTGATTAAAGTTGGTGTAGTCAACTATTAGGCATCCTCTCCGGAATAAGTTATAAATATCCTGTAAAAACGAAATATAAATAATGATAATAATAATAATTAAAAGCAGGAACAAATAGCTTATTTAGAAGTGAAACAAAAGTCTTGGTAAATCATATGGTTAGAGATATAAACAGTTGTAAGCGTGGTGGCTGGCTAGAAGCCATAAATCAAGCAAAGCATCACCAGAAGGGCAATGCAGCTGTGAGCGCCCGACCTACCGTAATATGTGAGTGAGACAGAAAGTTAATGGGTTCTGCGGTAAAGCAAAGGTCTGTCATAGACTAACAATAAAAAGGCCATTATGAAAAAGTTTTTATTAAAAGATGCAAGCTGTAATTAACTTATAAAATCACAATACTGGGATGGAGACCATTCTCCAGAATATAAGTTTGAAGCATTTACATAAATTTTGGCGGGTTTTGTCAAACACTTTTATTGTAAATAAAAGGATTCCTTCCTCAAAAAGAATAAAAGAACGGTTTATGGAAAATACAGTTTAAAGATGAATAAAGATCCCACAAAAATAAATAACACAGTGCATGGTTCGCTGCAAAGCAAGATCACCTGATACATGAGGATGGGACTGGTAGAACAAGGGTTCGATTCACAGACATGGCATGTTCTTGTACAGTATTTTAAATGTGTAAAATCTAAGGCTTTGTGGAGAATTACTAGTAAGGTCCAAAGGACTAAATAATTGATAAATAAATGATAATTATGTAACGTTAAAGAAACTCAGAAGGGTAAAGATTGAAATGAATACAAATGTCCAAAGCCCTGGAAAGTTATATGACTTGAATGATATAGTCCAGTGAATAGAGCAAAAAATGGGGGGTTACCTTACAAACGGTCCGGTAGTTCTAAATTGTTTATATGGTTTCTAGGATGGTTAGTAGGTGTTTAAAATTGAAAATGCACAATTTCTCCCCATCCGCGCCCGCCGCCATATTGGAAAAATCGCCAATAATCGGCCTTTTCTTGAGATTCTCGCCTCTATCTCCGTGTCGTTTTAGCGAAAAAAGAGTTCTAGTCAATGTTGTAGACAATTAAATTTCCTATAATTTACGTTTGATATTTTGTTTCTAGGACTTATGGTTACGGATATATTTACTTTGTTAAACAATAACAAATCACATTTTTCGGATATTTTGTCAAAATTCTAACTTTGGAACGCTGAAATTCAGTTATGGCCTGGAGAGTGTGGTAAAACCAGGTACTTGGGATGATTTAGGGTATGTCATTTTTAACCCGGTAAGCGACCAACGCCAGAACTACGTTCCTGACTGAAAGGGAGAGCGTCAGACAGTCCGCCATTACCTTGTGAGCAATCGGTCAGACGTAAACAATGTATTTATATTTAAGTCGTTTCTCGTTCACACTTAGATAAATTGAATCGCTTACTATTATTAGTGCGTCTACAGTATTAGTAAAGGTAAGTACTCTGTGTGTATTAGCCTACTTTCGATTTTTGCAAAAAATGAAAGTAGACTTATGAGATCACTACAGGGCGAAAAAAAAGTGTGTCTGTCTGTGTGTGTGAGTCTGTGTGTGTGTGTGTGTGTGTGTGTGTGAGTGTGTGTACTCTGAATGTCTGTCCCCCCCTATCAATTCGAACACGGTGAGCGCAAATTGAACGAAATTTGGTACAAAGGTAGCACTAGCAAAGGACACCTCAGTGTCATGTTCTATATATCGCCGCCATCTTGGCGGAAACGTAATGGCGGCCGCACAAATGTTCAGAGCTTAAATCAAATTACGACTAACCTAATCATCCGATCTCTACCAAATTTTGCAGCAACATACCATTATGGGGGCAGCATTCTTTGACCAAACTAGTAGGTCATCAGCCTAATAGTTTGCGGATGGCGGCCATCTTTGTGTGAAAATCGATTGCCCCTATTAATTCGAACACGGTGAAACCGAATGGAACGAAATTTGGTACAGAGGTAGCACTAGCAAAGGGCACCCCACTGTCATGTTTTATATCGCCGCCATCTTGACGGAAACGTAATGGCGGCCACACAAATGTTCAAAGCTTAAAACAAATTACGACTAACCTTATCATCCGATCTCTACCAAATTTTGCAACAACATACCTTTATGGAGGGAGCATCCTTTGACAAATCTAATAGGTCATTAGCCTAATAATTTGCGGATGGCGGCCATCTTTGTGTCAAAATCGATTACCCCTATTAATTCGAACACGGTGAAACCGAATGGAATGAAATTTGGTACAGAGGTAGCACTAGCAAAGGGCACCCCAGTGTCATGTTTTATATCGCCGCCATCTTGACGGAAACGTAATGGCGGCCACCCAAATGTTCAAAGCTTAAATCAAATTACGACTAACCTAATCATCCGATCTCTACCAAATTTTGCAACAACATACCTTTATGAAGGGAGCATCCTTTGACAAATCTAATAGGTCATTTGCCTAATATTTTGCGGATGGCGGCCATCTTTGTGTGAAAATCGATTCCCCCTATTAATTCGAACACGGTGAAACCGAATGGAACGAAATTTGGTACAGAGGTAGCACTAGAAAAGGCCACCTCAGTGTCATGTTTTATATCACCGCCATCTTGACGGAAACGTAATCGCGGCCACCCAAATGTTAAAGGCTAAAATGTAATTACGACCAACCTAATAATCTAGTCTCTACCAAATTTTGCAACAACAAATCTTTATGTGGGAAGCATATTCTGACCAAACTGCTAGATCATCAGCCCAATAGTTTGCAGATGGTGGCCAAGTATGTGTGCAAATCGATTCCCCCTATCAATTCAAACACGGTGAAACCGAATTGAACGAAATTTGGTACAGAGGTATCACTAGCAAAAGGCACCTCAGTGTTATGTTTTATATCGCCGCCATCTTGACGGAAACGGAATGACGGCCACCCAAATGTTAAAAGCTTAAATCAAATTTCGACCATCCTAATAATTTGATCTCTACCGGATTTTGCAACAACATGCCTTTTTGTGGAAAGCATCTTATGACTGACTACAAGGTCATCAGCCCAATAGTTTGCAAATACCGGCCATGTATGTGTGCAAATCCATTCCCCCGATCAATTCAAACACGGTGAAACCGAATTGAATGATTTTTTTTTACAGAGGTAGCACTAGCAAAGGGCACCGCATATTCATGTTTAATATCCCTATAGCACGTTGTATTTCAACAAGCTACTACAACCAACATTCAATTATACTCCATGAAAAGGACAAAGAGTTATAACAATACCCATGCATTTAGGAGAAAGTAGTCTATATGTACTTTACTGAACATCTTGTTTTATTTCTTAAGGTTTACGCTGAACTAATTATATTTCATAATCTAAGTCATGTGAGTTGGCTAGGCCATTTTTAAAAGCTGTTATCAGGCATGATTTGCAATGCCAATATAACAGTAATCTTTATGCATTATTATGCATAAATATTACTGAGGTATGAGAAATAGTGTTTTTCAGTTTTCCGTTTATAGTCTATAAACGCCCGTATGGTTTATATTACGCTCGTAAAACTTACACTTATGTGCCACTCCTAGGGTTAAATGACCTAAAACCATATTGCTTTTTTTTTTTTGCTATTGTAACACAACATTGTATTTACTAAAATTACTAATCTCTTCTATTCATTGCAAGTGAATGACCGGTACCTGGCGGAGACACTGTAATTGTATTTGTGGTCATTAACAATGGAATCACAAGCAGAGATGTCAGATAATATATGCTTCATCTTCAATGAAGATTTGGAAGGATAAGTTCCTGGCCAATGGGGGGAACAAGGACCGATTTGTTAAGCTGCTCTCCAGTGAATTGCAATCGTCAAACATATCTACAGACCAAGCTTCCGAAGATGCTGACAGGTTGAGAGTTGCCACAGCTGAACACCTCTCCCCCACGTACGACGCCGTTATCATTGTCGGGGAAGACATTGACGTACTTGTACTGCTGACTGGCACAACACCTGCAGTAAATAATGTTTACCTCAAAAAACCAGCGAGGGGAAAACATCCAGAAGCAATCTACTCCACCTCCTCCTACAAGTACAACTCCAAAGGCTGTATCTTGCTGCTGCACGCAATATCGGGTTGTGACACCACTTCAAACATTTTTGGGTTTGGAAAGAATAAATTCTGCCAATTTTTTATGAAAGACCCATCATAGCTGGAGCAGGCTAAGAGGTTCGAGAACCCTGCTGCCAGTCCCCAAGAAATTTCAGCAGCAGGGGAGAAAATCTTGATATCCCTATATGGTGGCAGTGGCGAACAGTCGTTGAACTCCCTTCGCTATTGCAAATTGAAGACTAGTGCCATTAAACTCAACCTGGCTAAACTACCTCCAACTACTGACGTAGCACATTAGAATTTTGGCAAAATATCCGAAAGATGTGATTTTTTTATTTTTTAAAAAGTAAATATTTCCGTAACCATAAGCCTTAGAAACAAAATATTGAACGTAAATTGTAGGGCATTTAATTGTCTACAACATTGACTAGAACTCTATTTTCATTAAAACGCACCGAAACGGAGATATAGGCGAAAATATCAAGAAAGTGCAGATTTTTGCGATTTTTCCAATATGGCGGCGGGCGCGGAGGGGGGGGGAAATTGTGCATTTTATATTTTAAACACCTACTATCCGTCCTAGACAACATATAAAAAATTAGAACTACTGGACCGTTTGTAAGGTAACAGACCTCTTTTCACTGGATTAAGAGGCGCGCTTGACGCCTTAGTAAAATATACTACACATAATTATAATTAGATTTAAGCAAGACAAAGTGGTTACAAAGTTCAAAGAATAATGAAATGACATTATAGTGATCTTGATAAATTTTAAAATAGTGATTAATTTCTAGTTTGAATGGCACTTGAAGAGACTATGCCAAGTGATTAATTCTTATATTTTGAGTGACACTTGAAGGAACTATGCCAAGTGATTGATTTTTGTTACATGTTTTTGAATTAATATATTTTTCTTTTATGAATTAAATTCTGTAAAATTGTAATGTTGTGTTTTTCCTCAAATCCTTGTGAACCTTGAGTATTCCGTATCAGATGTTTAATCAGCGGTGGAGGGAACGTACCATACCCCGAAACCGCAAGAGCAAAAGCCGAGTGCTGATTAATCATCATCCGTATAAACGGGCACATAGGGGAAGCATATAATGCGTGCTGGACATGGATAAGTCACATGGAAAGTCGGTCAAATTAAATATCAAGTGAATATTAAAATAAAATGATAGGATGACCGCAACCCGCAACCCTATATAAATTTAAGGAGATATGCCCCATATATATCAATCTTCTTTGGCGCCCACCTTTAGGGGAGGTTTTTTTTTTTCAGGGAAAACCACAGAAAAACTCGAGTTTCCGAAAACAAAAATTTTTGGAAAATTTCGAAAAAAAATTCAGATCACAATTTCAAAATGTCTTGCTTAAAGTTGTTGAAGTTTTAGAAGGAGGGACGTGTGGACGGGTTCGTGCGCTTGCACACCCGTTAAACACTTCACCTCAAAAAGACGTGGAGCATTCACGTCTACCCCTTTTAATAATAGCAATAATAATAATAATAAAGTCCAGAACCAGGTGATAACCATTATTAGATCAGACTCTGATAAAACCAGCAAGTTTTCAGGAAACGTGTCTTCTCTAACGCCTAAATACTGGTTAAAGGAGGTATTTGAGTACCTAAAGGACACACAAGTTGCACCTGAGCGTCAATTATGATCAATCGAAAAATTAATGGATGGCGATTGTTTAACATGGTTTAGAAGTTTTAGGTATACTTTCGACACCGTGGACGAATTTAAAGACGCATTCTTAAAGCGATATTGGGCAGCGGACGTCCAACAAAATTTAAGACTTGATCTCTACTCCAAAAAGTATAGTACGAATACGCCCACGCGCTATTCCAAATATTTCACTGCACAGCTGTGCAAATTTAGAGAATTAGACTGCGCACCGTCATAAATTGACTTATGTCTGGCAATAACAAAGCAGTTACCGTTTGAAATACAAAGATTCTTAATCTCATCGAATGCGAACACAGCGATTGAAGTAGAAAGCGTCTTGCGCCAATTAGACATGACTACTGCACACATGTCGCCACGACAACACAGAAGAGTAGAGCATGCGCACGTGACTGAAACCCAGACGGGAATTTTGGATAGGTCAAGAAATGATAAATCAACGGGCACGGAGGAAATCAGAATTGGACAAAATAACCCAGGATATAACCCAAGATAACAGAACACACCTTATAGAAGAAACTATAACGGGAATTATAGGGGCAACTATAAAGGAAATTATAGCCCAGGTAATAGCAAGAACAGAGGATATTATGGATCAAAACCCGGAAATCAGAGGGGATTGCCGAATGAGAGGCCATACCAGGCAAGAAAATGGAACCCATACTACAATAGGAATAATCAGCAAAGAGATAATGACATTGATTATCAGGCTGAAATTGACGAACGCAGAGTAATAACCCAGAGGTATTACGACGAAAGAGGAGATGAATACAATCAACCTCCTTAAGTAAAATGGAGTAATGCAATGGAAAAAAGAACTTCGCTAGATATTCATGATATGAGAGGAGCACAGAGTTTGGTACTCCAAGAACATAATCAGAGATCCCAGCATGAGGATCCTGAGGAAAAAAACGCCAAAATTTGAAGGGTTAGAAAGGGATGGAAATGGAGGATGGAATACTATCCAAGTGGTAAATTGGATTGAAAGGCCCGAAGAACTAATAGAGGAAATAAAAGAAGGTCCAGTCGCTATAAAAAGAGACTTACCAATAATATTAATAAGAATCGAGGGTACTCTAGTTCGAAGCTTGTTAGATACAGGATCAACGGCCTGCTTAGTAACTCAAGCACTAGTGAATGAGTTAGAAAGAAAGGGAAAAGTACTAAAGATACCTATATCAGTGATTAAAATAAAAGGAATAATTCCAGAAAAGAGTTTAGTTTGCAAATATCAAGTGTTCTTAGAACTGCAAATAGGAAACTTATTGTTGTCTACAAGCTTTTTGTTAGTTAAAAAGCTACCGTACAACATAATTTTGGGCATTGATTTTATAAGAGAACATAAAATAGTGATCGACTTGTCCCAGAATTGCATTATATTCAAAAATGAAGAACAGAACTCTGAAATTGATATCTCATCACAGAAGGCAGAACCTAGAGAGGGCGAACAAATTTGGAACATAGAAGAGGAGAATTACAGGACTGTAACGGAAGAGGAAATACTATTTTAGAAAGGGAATTAAGTACACTGGCTGCAGATATTGAAAAGGAAGAAGAAGTCAAATTCGAAGAATGCCTTAAAGAAAAACTAGAAGAAGCTAAGATGTCAGCAGAAGACAAAGAGATTTTGAAGAAAATAATTCTAGACAAGAGAAATGCATTCGACTCCAAGCCAGGAAAAATTAAAAAATTCAAGTATGCCTTCCAAGTAAATGACTGGACGCCATTTCGCCAAAACTTATCCAGTAGCCGAAAAACACTTCAAACAAACCAAGGAAGTACTTCAAAAGATGATGGAAGATGGGGTAATAGAAAAAGTAGCTACGACTTATGTAAGCCCATTGGTCGTGGTAAATAAACCAGATGGATCAGTAAGAGTATGCTTGGATGCCAGGAATTTAAACTCAAGGATAATTCCAGAAAATGATGCAGCTCCTCCAATTAAAGAAATTTTGAGAAAATTTAAAGGGAAAAAAATATTTACAAACATTGATTTAACAAGTTCGTACTGTCCCCGATAACCCGGATAGTAGGCTGTCAGATATCCGCCCCCTCAATCGGATTGCCAATAATCAAACGCGCCGGGATAGCTACATCAATGAAAATGGCACTGACAGATACTATCGAGATTAGAGCACAGCAGTTAACAAGAAATTATTGTGGAACACACCAAAATATACGGGGGTTCATACTTACCTTTACTTACCTATTCAAATTAATCTCGGGTATGGGTTGCCAACTGGATCACTTAAAGTATGCCCACACAATAACCTCCACCACGATATTTAAAAATGAACCAAGACGGAAACAAGAAACTTTAAACTGTACAATAATTTATTTCACATAAATGAATAATATAACGAAAATAGAACAACAAAATAAACGTGGCAATCAGAAGCCATTGTCAATATAATCATGTCCTCCTGTAGGACTTGTAGACTTTGCATACAAAATTTCAGCTTTCTAGCTCCAAAAGAACGTAATAATAATAATACACTTGGGATGGATACGGGAGTTGGAACGAGACATATAGCAATTGTTTTCCTTTTAATAAACATCACACTTTTATTTATAACTGCAAGCCTGCTATGTAGCTGACCTTGGCCTCTAACATACAGTTGTCAGGCCAGCTGCGCCATGTCACATGCTCGCATCGTCAAGTGGACCCACCTGTCCGGCCAACGTTAGCATATGCTGGTTACATAAGAGCCTAGCTCCCTCTCAAAACACTTTAAATCTCCTCAGCTCAACTCGAATATTATCACGCAAATCTTTTAAATGCTCCAATCAAATATTACTGGATTACTCTAATAATCCCAAAACTTGTTTAAATGTATAATCCACATGTTTAACTAGCGTTGTTTAGAGTATAATAACATTTTAAATTGTTTATAACAAATTGTTCATTAATTATTTATAACAATTATTAATTGTTTATAACAATGTCAAATGACAATTGAAAAATTTATACACGCCTCTCTTAATCCCTTTCATTTCCAATTATTGTTAAAGATATTTACAAAATTATTTACAACATTTATATTATTTATTTTAGAAATACATTAAACCACACGTCTATCCGGTTGATAATTACTTAAATCGTGGTAATATAAACGACCAATGAAGGTTAGTTATATTTCAAATGTTATAATCAGGTTTAATAAGTTTAATAATTATTATTATTATTAGTGACGGTAACCTCCATTCAAAATCGTTATCTCAAATTATTTAACACTCTTGTTAATTTAAACAGCAACTTCACATGATTAATTTTCAAAGGACCTGGACAATAAACTCAGCGGAAAAATACTTCGCTCCAAATGCACAAAATTGCATAAAATAGGCCCAGAATTCATCATATATTTCAACATATATGGCATAAAAATCTTCCACAACACATACAAAAACCTCCACTTACAAATTCTTCAACATCATTAATTACTGTGGGAATCTCCTTCACTTATTCAAGGGCATTATTCATCAGCGACTTTCACATGTCCGCTGAACTAACGAATATACATCCATAGTTCCACTTTAAAAATTCTTATATTCATTAATTGTGTCAAAACTGTTATTATATTTAACCTTCGTGGGTTTCATTCATGAATCGATATGAAGTAAAAATTTGCCAAACACAAATAAATTTAATAGCAAATACGATTATACACGCCTCTCTGGTCTATCAAAATTGAGATTAATATCTCCTAAGTATCGTAGTATAAAAATACTATCTTCAATCAAAGTTCATCTAAACTGCATAAAAGTTGAATAGAATCCAATTAGACTGTGGAATGCAAACATTATTGTTCCAATCTAGAATTGAGAAAAACTCCTATCAAATGTTCATTACTATAGTGTATTCAATAATTCGTAATTAAAGTTCATATTTCATAAAATTGTCTATAATGCAACGGTATATTAGAACTGACGATAAATGTCTATGTTGCAATCATGTTCATAAAACGACTAGTATTTCCAAGATCGTCGATACAGATATAGATTTTAACGCTCTAAAATCTTTTAATTATTCTTCTTTCTTGAGGATGACAGAAAATTGGTCAAAGTAATTTACTGAAAAGAATTACTTTAATAAAATGACATGCTGTCTGAATTCAAATCTTCCTTAGAAAATCGTTAACTTTACAGTCAAATCGTGACTACAAAAATATGCAAATTACTGAAAGAATAGATTATATCAGTCTCAGCTGATCCAAAATTATTTAACTATGCCAATGACATAACAATGTCCTAATAAATCGTAGAAAAAGGCATAATTCATCACAGTGTACTGAGTACAGAAATTTCAAGCAAGAATATGGGGCAAAATAAATATGGGACAGAAATATGGGAAAAATGGTTGCTCAGATATCGCTAAAATGGCTCAAATAATACAAGAAACGTTCACGACTACCTTATCTGTTGATTGAAGTTCTAGAGGAAAATCTTCCAAAGAAGATTGGTGTTAGTTCCATTTCACCAAAAAGATGTGCTCCGACCTTGAACCTGGAACCAGCGCCCTCGGAAAATAGAACTGCTTCCTCCTCCGGAAATTGCACTGCTCCGTGTAGACGATAGACATCCATCTGGCAAAATTCTTCTTTGTGAGCCGGGTCCACCCTGGCCTCTCTTGAAAGTTCCCTGAAGTTCTGGCAGAAATTCGCCATGAAGTTTATTGCAGTTATTTCCGCAGAAATATTCATAGTTGTGGAGTATGAATATATTTCCACTGCCATTTAATATAATTCAGCGTTGGACCACGATGCATGAGTGTAGTTGGATGTTCACTACATGCTCGCTTTTGTAGAAAGACGATTAGCGAAGTTCCATGCTGTTATTTCACTCCATCGATATATGTCCCAATTGCATTGAAGTCTTAGCCTTCCATCTCCACTTCTGTTATAATGGTTGAAAGAACTGCCAGATTATAATGGTCCATTCTATAATGTAGCGTTGTATCACCAAATGCACGATGTAGTATCACGGTTGCAATACACGTAGCGTAGAATGCGATGTTATAAAGTGCTTCTCAGGTAGCGAGAAAATCACTTTTGTCTGCAGTCTTATTATGCCAATATCTTCCAAATTATATTCTTGGAAATGTTCAACTTTCCTACACACTTTAATACTGTTATGCACAATAGATTTAGCTTATAGGCATTAGTCAACTCTTGATATATTATCTTGTATACTCGTTAATGTGTTCGTTTCAACTTCGCCTAGTTTCAAAACCGTAAAATGGAACTGCTGCACGCTCCGTGATCGTTTGATGCGGTGGGCTTTACCACGCACGCTAAAGACGACTTACTTCACTGAATCACTCGAAAACGACTATATATCACCAGAAATATATATGCGATATGATATATCTATGAGATATGAGATCTGACATATGAGATCTGAGACCTCCTCTCTGCTGTGCAAGACCTTTTATCAACTTCTTAAGGGGCGTATCCATCCCTTCCATAACTCGTTCCTCCGTCATCACTGGAAGTTCTAACTTTGGCTATACTTGACGGATTTTCAAATTTCAAAAACTCAAAATTAATTTCTTCTAAATTCCAAATCAATGCCATAACTGAAAATAGATTTCCACAATTCTGCATTCCAAAAGTAATTAAATATGATAGTTTCAGTAATCTCCGTCTCCTTTCAAACTATCGTTCATTGGTTCAAGCTTTTCCTCCAATCGCGTGACTTCTTCCTCAGCACAATTCCTCGTTTCCATGCGACTGCGTCGTAAATCTCAGATCTTTCTCGAACAAAATCATGACGTCACCAAGAATCTCAGCTCAATCAGCCTACTTGCATAAAGTCTGCGTCATCCGTGCCTACGTCATGAATATCCACGTCACAACTATGACATCCATAACTGTATTCATATTTGCCACTACAGCCACCGTGGTCTCAATATAATTCAATTTACGGGGGCATTCTCCCTTCACCACGTTTTAAAAACAGTTGTAAATTGTTTTTAAACTCTGTGTTATAAGTATCTCAATTCACTTGAACACGAAATTGAATTATTATTGGCTTACTCTTGGATAATATTTCTTCAAGTTTCCAGCATTGAACTTGCCATATACGACATTATTCTCATCATCGTATAGTTCATAACAGATGTTTCCATAAGCATTCGTAATTCTGAACGGACCCATGAACACTATACCAAACTTGGGATAGATTTTCTTACTCACATCACCCTTGACAGGTCTGCGTAGTAATACTAGATTTCCAATTTCTAAGGGAGCACCAAAACGTTTTCCAGCTACTCTTTTCAATCGTTTTTCTGCTGCTTTCTGGAGTTGTTCCTTCGCACTGTCTATTCTCTGCTGCCTTCCTAGGTCTGGATCTCTAGGAACGTGGTTGAAAAGATTGTCCCACGGCCTTTCTGGGTTTCTTCCTAGATGAAGTCTCATTGGCACCTCTCCTGTGCTCTCCTGCACTGTAGAATTTAGACATTCCTCAATAAGGGGTACAAATCTCACCCAACCAGAATGATCATTCGGACAGAAAATTCGACAAAATTTCGAAAATTCAGCCATATATCTTTCTGAAGAATTCGATTCTGGATAGCGCACGCTTGAAAATATGTGCTTAATACCAAGCCTTTCCATATCTGCAGCAAATTCTAAGGATGTAAACTGAGCTCCATGATCTGATAGTAGATATTCTGGTTTACCAGCTTTTGGAAATACAGCATGTTCCAGTCTGCTTACAACGTTCCTCGTGTTAGCTTTTTGCATGGGACTCATTGTTACAAATTTTGAGAAGACATCCACGGTAACCAACAGGAACTGATTACCCTGATATCCCTTCGGACAGGGACCAAATATGTCCGTCGCCATGAGTTCATTTGGTTTAGAGGGAATCATAGCCTTAGGTTTTCCTTTTAATAGAGCGGAAGCATACTTTGCTCTTTGACATTTATCACATGAACGAATGACCTTAGCAATGCTGGAACGCATGTTAGTCCAAATAAACCTCTCTTTAAGAGAATCAAGAGTTTTATCTAAACCGGCATGACCAGTTGCGTGATGAGCTACCCACACTAAATCGACAACAAGTTTAGGTGGCACGACTATTCGGAGCTTTGTATGCGCAGAGTCAGCATACTTACATACAATGTCTCCACTCAAGACAAAGTGTCGTGAATCTCTCTGTGTAGCTGCATAGTCAACATCAGTATTGTCCATGTAACCCTTAAGGAACCTGTACATTTTCCTAATTGGAGCGTGTCTCTTCTGTGACACACCGATTCGGGCTAACCTCCTAACGGTCTCTTGGTCTTGATGCTCCAATTGTACATGGTGTATCTGCACATTTTTGATAGGGTTACGTGATAAAGCATCAGCCAGTAAGTTGTCTTTCCCAGGCTGATGGACGATAGTGGCGTTAAACTGCTGGGTGAACAAAGCCCAACGTGTTAATCTATCACTAGACATGTCAGTTTGCAGCATAAACTGAAGTGCTTTGTGATCTGTAATAATGATAACCTTGTGTCCCAGCAACATTTTTTTCCACGCTTGCAAAGCTGTTACAAAAGCTAACGCTTCTAGTTCTGTCGTAAAGTAGTTTTCCTCGTGTTTCTTTAACTTCCGACTAGTGAACGCAATGTAGTGCTTGTTGCCTGCCTCGTCTTTTTGGTATAAGACTGCACTAATGCCTATTCTTGATGCATCAGACTCTATATAGAACACCTTCTCAAAGTCTGGGTACTCCAGTTTAACGTTGTTTCTGAGCATCTCCTTTGCTTTCTCAAAAGCCTCGTCTGCTGCGGTACTCCATTTCCATCTATTATTCTTCTTGAGTAGGTCATACAGAGGAGCCATAATTTCAGAATATCTCGGACAGTGGCTGCTAATAAATTGGCATGCGCCTACAAATTCTCTGACTTGTTTCACCTTAGTTGGCTTTGGGAACCTTGTGATCGCATCTACTTTCTGCATGTTTGGATGATAACCATCCTTATCAATAGTATGCCCCAAGTAGTTGATCTCCTTCTTCAAGAATTGACATTTTCCAAAATTGACCTTGATATTGGCCTCCCTTAAATTTTCAAACAACTTCCTCAAATGCACTAAATGTTCTGCGGCGTTGGATGAAGATACAATTAAATCGTCGATGTAGCAGATTACATTTTCCTTTACGTCGTCAGTAAGCTTGCTATCAAGTGCTCGAATAAGTGCTGGTCCACTGTTGACCATTCCAAAAGGCATTCTCACAAAGACCCATGACGTCTGGTCAAATAAGAATCCAGTGTACTGCATACTTTCTTCTTCCAGTTGAACTTGGTAAAACGAAGATGTCAAGTCAAGAACACTGAAACATGCTCTCCCTTTGAATTTTCTAAGCAGATCTCTAATCTTAGGTGGTCGGTCATTTTCTGGAAGAATCTTCAAGTTGATGGTCCGAGCATCGAGACAAAGACGTATCTGACCATTACTTTTCTTTACTACAGTGATGGGGTTTATGAAAGACGACGCCTGTTTTTTAATAATCCCGTCTACCTCCATTTTTCTGATCAACCCTCGTACTTCTTGATAGTATTTCTCAGGTATGGGGTATATTCTCTTCTGGTAAAGGGTTTCATCGGTCAGCCTTATCTTATACTTATAGTCTTTAATCAATCCAGGCTTTTCATCAAAAATATCTTGGAATTCCTTTATCAAATCCTCAAATTCCCCCTGAATTTCTTCAAATCCTTCAGTTTTTCTACTGGGTATTTCTGTTAGATTCTCCACTTCATTAATAATGGTATTTAAAATCTCTTCCCTAAGGTCTATCTCCAGACTGTTTTTCACGTCCTGTTCTTCTATCTCTTCTGTGATCATGTACCCATCATTAAAGCTAATAATCCTATTCTTCATATCAATAATGGCTCCAACTTTCGATATAAAATCGATTCCTAGCACAATATCGAAATGGATCTTGCTCACCACAATGAAGATCTGTTCATAATTCCTTCCATTAATTTCAAAGTTCAACAACACTTGGATCTTGCATTTCACTGCCTTGTCTTGGAAAATTCCTCTCACTTTGACGGTAGAAACAGGTAAAACTGTCATGTTTTCTCCTTTTAACAGACTTTGATAGCATTCATCAGAAATGATAGAAATAATTGCGCCAGTATCCATAAGAGCTTTGTACTGTTGGCCATCTATCAGTACAGAAATAATAGGTAATGCACATGGTCTTTCCTCTTTGACGATTCCCCTCTCTTCTAATAAATCCTCATCAGTTACTTCATAAATTTCATTAATGGTAATTAGGTGTGGTGTGGCAATGTATTTATAGTTTCTCACTGTCGTTGAGAAATCGGCGTTTTTTTTTTGTGTTACCAATCTCAAAGTTCTGCTGGCTTGTAGAAGGACCAGGATCGATCACTACATCCTGTCTTTTCTTTTGGTTTTCAGCTTCCTTCTCTCGTAATTCCTTTAGATACTGCTGACTTTCTTTCTCTCTTTCCTGATACTTGTCGGGTGTCATAACCTGACCTTGAGAATTCTGATTCCGATTCTGGTAATTTCTATTGTAGTTCCTATTGTAGCCCTGGTTATTGTAGTATCTACCTCTTCCATTATTATAATTGCCTCTATTGTTGTTCCAGCCTCGTCTTTGCTGATATGGACGGTAACCTTGTGATCTGTTGCGAAAATAATTATTCCTGTGAGGACCTACATTTTCAGTTTTTCCTTCATCAGCAGGCTTATCAGTTTGCTGAACTTGATCCAAATAGACTGTATTGATGTCTTTGAATTCGTGCCTCTGACCTTTCTGAACCACATTTGGCATTGGACTCGTGTAGTCAAGCCTTCTTAATAATTCGTCCATACTGGTCAAATCTCTGATATTTGACGATATAATCAGCCTTCTTACTTCCACAGGCAGCATACGCGAAATAGCATCGATCAACTGCTCTGTCGACAATGGGGATTGCAAAAATCTCAAGCGTGATAACTGGCTCGTGAAGAAATCAGCGTACCGTGTTGGAAGAATACCTGAATACTTCCTTGAGTATACTTCAGCTCTTAATGAATTCTGCGCTTCGATGGACCAGAATCGTTTTATCAGTGCCTCTGCAAATTCGTCAAAATTACTGAAGGTGTATCGAAATGCTCTGAACCATTCAAGGGGTCCTCCAGCTAGAAATCTTTCTACTATCCTCATCTCTCTTTCTCTGGGAATGTGAGCTTCAATAAAATAGTCTTTAAGTTTCCTGATATATTCTATCGGTGTCAGACTATCAGTGTTACTGAATTTTTGAGGTTTGTCCTTGAAGTTCCGGATGACTGTCACAATTCTCGGATATGAATCCATGTAATTCTTCCCACTATCACGATATTTCCATTCCGGTTCAATATTCCTATCCTCTTCTTCTTCTCGAAATCTGGATATACGTTCCTCAGGACTAATATCTCTCTCTTCTGTAGTGAGGTTACATCTTCTGACGTAATTTCTGTCGTCTTCGCAAGTCAATCCTTCTGGATCCTTATCGGTGATTTCCGTTATAACTTTCCTGATCAACTCTTCTTTGTAGGTTTCCATCAGGCTAGCTTCTCCTAGTTTCAAATTCTAAAGTTTGCTCGTGGTTTCATTAACATCAGAGACAACCTTATGAATTTGTTCCTTTAATGTTTGCACGTCCTCACCCATTTGAGTTCTATCCTCTACCTGCTTTTCGGATAGCGAATCCATCCTTATACTCAAATCCTTCCTAATTTGAACTACTTCATTATTAATGTCTACTTGTGTACTGGCAAGTTTTCGTTCAATTCGCTCCTGAATCTGATTTACATGTTCCCCACTTGACCTGTTCCATTCATCTTTCCAAACCGTTACATTTGCAGTCAACATTTCCGCAATATCTACTTCAATGTCTTCCTTAAGTAAACGATTATGAACTAAAACTTGGGTTCTCATGACCTCTACATCATATTTTAAACCAGCTAAAGAAGCTGTTGTCCTAACAGACCCGTCAACTAATCGAGTTGTTAAAGCACTAATGTTACGAGTACAGAGTGTTTTTGAAGTTTCAATTTCTTCTCTTACTTTATTAACATCAGTTTGAACTTTAGCAATGTCTACAAAAACTGTATTTACTTCTACTTGTATCTTATTAATGTCGCTTTGCATCTCATTTACATCAGTATGAATGTTATTTATGTCTACCTGAACGTTTGATACATCGGTTCCAACATTTTTAATCTCTCTTTGAATCTCTTCTACTTTATCTTGTACAGTAGCAACATCGTTCCTAACAACAATTACCTCTGCTCTAGCACATGAAATATCACCCCGGACATTAGCAACATCAAGATTCAACATAGTAAGATCTTTCTGTACCTTAGAAACATCTGTCTTAACATCAGAAACATCTTTATGTACATTGGACAAATCTTTATGGACATTGGACACGTCTGTGCGCATGTCAGTTACAGCATTCTCGATTCCCTGGGTACTGATCTGTAAACGCGACATATCATTTTCTAAGTTTGCAGAACTGGTCTGAAGAACTTTCAAATTTTCATCCAGCATCTGCTTTACACTTTCATTCATGCTAGCTTTCAAATTAGCAGACATATTACTAGAATTCTCCTCCATCATCTGCTTCATACTGTTATCCATCCTAACAGACATATTACTAGCATTCTCCTCCATTCGACTAGTATTCCTAGCTTCCATCTCCTTCATGCTTTCATCCAGCCTTACAGACATATTACTAGAATTCTCCTCCATCATCTGCTTCAATCTACTAGCACTCCTAGCTTCCATCTCCTCTAACATCTTTCTTATACTCTCATCTGCCATTTCAATAATATTCAAAAATAGACTGCTTTAGGGACATACATCAAACAGAGCAAAATAACAACATCTGAGCATCATTTTTCACCATATATAAGTTTGAGCAATTTTCTGTCTTAAATCTGACTTATAATTACCTTATAATTAACCTTCGTAGACACTTCATGTTGAAATAAACTCAAGCACATGTTCAAATTTCTTTGGTTCATTTTAAAATATCCTAACACAAATAATTTACATTTACAATCCAAATAATTTAATTTTATCTTTAATATGACTAAACATGTCATAAGCCGGTCAAATAAAATAAGACTCCAGATCATAGGCGATTTTTCTAAGTTTCCAGCCTATTTAACCTCTCTCAAGTTGTGTAAGATCTGATCTTTTCTGAGTGTAATTTTCCTAATACAACACAACATTTAATTCCTATATAATCACACTCTCAAATTCTACAATTGGCCAAGACATCTAACAAAGAATCAACCTCTTAATTTGAGTCTTCACAATCCCATTGACATCGATAACTTGATAATCCAATGTTATTCGAACACTCCACAAAATTGCGGTGCCAATTCTACTGCAATAACTTGGTAATCCAATGTTATTCAAGTATTCCGAACTTCGATTGTGCCAATTCTACTAGCGTTCAACCTGGTAATCCAGTTTTGTCAATCGATCCCCACGTAGGGCGCCAATCCTACTGTCCCCGATAACCCGGATAGTAAGCTGTCAGATATCCGCCCCCTCAATCGGATTGCCAATAATCAAACGCGCCGGCATAGCTACATCAATGAAAATGGCACTGACAGATACTATCGAGATTAGAGCACAGCAGTTAACAAGAAATTATTGTGGATCACACCAAAATATACGGGGGTTCATACTTACCTTTACTTACCTATTCAAATTAATCTCGGGTATGGGTTGCCAACTGGATCACTTAAAGTATGCCCACACAATAACCTCCACCACGATATTTAAAAATGAACCAAGACGGAAACAAGAAACTTTAAACTGTACAATAATTTATTTCACATAAATGAATAATATAACAAAAATAGAACAACAAAATAAACGTGGCAATCAGAAGCCATTGTCAATATAATCATGTCCTCCTGTAGGACTTGTAGACTTTGCATACAAAATTTCAGCTTTCTAGCTCCAAAAGAACGTAATAATAATAATACACTTGGGATGGATACGGGAGTTGGAACGAGACATATAGCAATTGTTTTCCTTTTAATAAACATCACACTTTTATTTATAACTGCAAGCCTGCTATGTAGCTGACCTTGGCCTCTAACATACAGTTGTCAGGCCAGCTGCGCCATGTCACATGCTCGCATCGTCAAGTGGACCCACCTGTCCGGCCAACGTTAGCATATGCTGGTTACATAAGAGCCTAGCTCCCTCTCAAAACACTTTAAATCTCCTCAGCTCAACTCGAATATTATCACGCAAATCTTTTAAATGCTCCAATCAAATATTACTGGATTACTCTAATAATCCCAAAACTTGTTTAAATGTATAATCCACATGTTTAACTAGCGTTGTTTAGAGTATAATAACATTTTAAATTGTTTATAACAAATTGTTCATTAATTATTTATAACAATTATTAATTGTTTATAACAATGTCAAATGACAATTGAAAAATTTATACACGCCTCTCTTAATCCCTTTCATTTCCAATTATTGTTAAAGATATTTACAAAATTATTTACAACATTTATATTATTTATTTTAGAAATACATTAAACCACACGTCTATCCGGTTGATAATTACTTAAATCGTGGTAATATAAACGACCAATGAAGGTTAGTTATATTTCAAATGTTATAATCAGGTTTAATAAGTTTAATAATTATTATTATTAATAGTGACGGTAACCTCCATTCAAAATCGTTATCTCAAATTATTTAACACTCTTGTTAATTTAAACAGCAACTTCACATGATTAATTTTCAAAGGACCTGGACAATAAACTCAGCGGAAAAATACTTCGCTCCAAATGCACAAAATTGCATAAAATAGGCCCAGAATTCATCATATATTTCAACATATATGGCATAAAAATCTTCCACAACACATACAAAAACCTCCACTTACAAATTCTTCAACATCATTAATTACTGTGGGAATCTCCTTCACTTATTCAAGGGCATTATTCATCAGCGACTTTCACATGTCCGCTGAACTAACGATTATACATCCATAGTTCCACTTTAAAAATTCTTATATTCATTAATTGTGTCAAAACTGTTATTATATTTAACCTTCGTGGGTTTCATTCATGAATCGATATGAAGTAAAAATTTGCCAATCACAAATAAATTTAATAGCAAATACGATTATACACGCCTCTCTGGTCTATCAAAATTGAGATTAATATCTCCTAAGTATCGTAGTATAAAAATACTATCTTCAATGAAAGTTCATCTAAACTGCATAAAAGTTGAATCAAGGACTCAAAAAAATCTAAAAAAATTAGAACTAAGGTGTTCTACAATTACATCTTAATTTTGTTGCGCTCGGCAACCCTAATATGAATAATAACCTGTTCAGCAAACACCTTACAGTAATTACCTCCCTTTCCTATCAACAAAATTTGAACTTTAATAAAGCACCACTTATCGAATGTAACGGGTTTCGCATTCGCATGGATAAAAATCACGTACACGCGCCGTGTACTTTAAATATGACTCCAAAGAAAAATAAATACACAACGAACAACTTTGGCCACGCGCCAACGTACATTAAAAACATTTAGTGTCGGTACAAGAAAAACACTCTAAAACAAGAAAAAGACTAAAATGAACTATTTACAAAGTTCCCCCGCCAATCTAACTACATATTGAATAATCAATTTTTTTACATCACCGTATCAGCTTGTAGAACATATGACTTGCATCTCGGCCCATTTCGCTACGGGAAAATTAGCCCTCCATCGTTGTCTTCGTAGAAGCGTTGGACATCACTCCGGCTCCTGACCACACGTCGGACATCTTGGTGTAGTCTCTTTGGAAGAAAAGTTCAATGTTATTATAAAATGACCTGGCTATAATCGCTTGTGAGTTACTAATTTCGCCCACGAATTGTCCTATGCGATTAATCAACGAAGACTTTCCCTAGCTCTAGCTTACTCACGCACAATACAACACTTGAAATAATACAGTAAAATTTACATGAAATGTACACTTCAAACCCATCGTCACTGGCTTGACAATACAAGTTTTAAATCTGCCTGTCTCGCAGTCGTTATCTCGCTCGGTAATCTCTACTGCTCTTGGACCTTCGCTCGGGTTGAGCGCTAATTGGAATGTTACTCAAGTCTTGCCCCTAAGAGCTGAAAATAGTTGTCTTCAAGATAATATTAGAGTACTTAAAATCACCACGCAAACTGGCGTGAAGTTAGCTCACCAGAGCTCAAAACGTTTGACTTCAAATAACATTAGAGCTTTAAAATCACTACACAGACTGGCGTGAAGTTAGCTCACCAGAGCTCCAAACAGATAGACCTCAAATAATATTAGAGCTTTAAAAATCAGTACGCAAACTGGCGTGAAGTTAGCTCACCAGAGCTCCAAACAGATAGACATCGAAATAATATTAAAGCGTTAAAATCACTACACAAACTGGCGTGAAGTTAGCTCACCAGAGCTCCAAACAGATAGACATCGAAACAGCGTCTCGTCGATCAATTTATTGGAAACTGACAGAGTGAGGTGGAGTGGGGTGAATTAAGAAAAAAAATCTAGAGTTTTCATCTCACACACACGGGACTAGTGTCAATCTTCATCATTTAATTCAAACGTCTCAGCGCACTCATGCGGAGATAATTCGGATCGGCGGTTCTTTAGATAATCAATTCCGCGCGCTTTTTACCAGTGACGCCACCCATCGCGTGGTTTCGGCTTGGTCTCTCCTGATTGGGTGATTCAATCGTAGGTCGGTTGCAAGAAACTCGTGACCATCCCTTTATGACTCCAATTCTGGTGCATGTTGTTACACAATTTGGCCTTGAACTCAGCTTACCCGGCCGTTTTCAAGAATAGCTACCAAGCTCTGTTTCTGTGGCAATCATTGCAACACGCTAACTTGCCTTCCTCTTTGTCACCATCCATAAGTACTGCCTGGGCCGCAGTAATAATAATAATAAATCATGAATACTTATTTATCGCAGATTAATAAGGGTTCATTTATCCTCAGCAAGGTTTTGAAATTCGAAGCAAGTGATTGATTTGGATTTCAAAAACAATATCCACAGTAGTAACAACAACATCTCTTTAGTACCTCGCTCAGCTGCTCGAGTGTACACTCCACTGACCCAATTAGTGTGCGCGCTCCTTGCCGGATTGTCATTCATACGTCTCGCTAGACCTCCCCTTCTCCTCACGTGATTACCACTCCTGTCGTCTCAGCTGTCTTCTTGTTTACAAACAAAGCACGCTCTCTCCCCAGGTGCTCCACGGCCACGTACATTTGAGTGTTGGCTCTCAAAATAAAATCTGCAATAATGATTCTGCACACATAATCCCGCTTATTCATCAAATGGTTCTCTTCTGTAATATGGTTTTAAGTTGGCGCTATTGAAGACAGATTTAGCACCAGTGCTCTCTTCTTCAAGCCTGTAAGCATTGTTACCCAGATTCTTAATGACACGGAACGGGCCAATAAATTTTGGACAGAATTTTGCAAACACTTTGTTTTTGGGATCAGATATCGGTGGTCTGCTGACAAGCACTAGCTCTTGTTCCTGTAATTCCCGGTGAAACTTCTTTCCTCTGTATCTTCTCAATCTTCGGTCCGCTTGGTTTCTCATGTGCTCTCTCGTTCGCTGAATTCGCAACTCATGCGCTAATAGTGGATCCCTTGGACATGGAATAATCTTGTCCCAAGATCTCTCTGGCAACCTGTTGTGGTGTACAATTAGTGGGACTTGACCGGTCGACTCGTGCTTAGTGGTGTTCATGCACATCTCAATATCTCCTACTTTGTCAACCCACTTATTATGATCATTAGGAATCATTACTCTGTAGTACTTGGCAACACAGCGAATCGTTCTCTCGCTCGGATTTCCACAAGGATGACGAATGCTCGAAAATATATGTTTTATCCCTAGGCTCTCTAGACCTTGCCTAAAAACGTTGCTCGTGAAATAAGTACCATGGTCTGATAAAATGGATTCCGGCTTCCCACGCATCGGAATAACTTTGTTCTGAATTCTACTGAGGACTTGTTTTGATGTCGTCTTCTGGATTGGACATAACACTACCATCTTTGAAAATACATCGACACACACCAGAAGGTGTCGGCATCCACGTTTCCCTTTAACCAGAGGGCCAAAACAGTCGACAGCGAGCATCTCGCATGGTTTTTGCGGTAATAGTGGTCTTGGAGGTTGTTTCATAATGAAGTTGTTTGGCATAGTGCGCTGGCACGCGTCACAAGTTCTTATTACTTCCACAATGGTGAATCGCATCTTAGGCCAAGTAAAAGTCTCCCCTATTGTAGCTTCTGTCTTGTCCGTGCCGATATGTGCTAGGCTCTCGTGGACATGCCACGTCAATCCTCTCTGTAGTGATGCTGGAACTAGGATTCGCAGTTTGGTATGATGCTCATCCACGTACTTATGCAAAAGGTTATTTAAGTAGTGAAATCTCGCTTCTTTAGCACGGGCTTCTCGGTATTCAGGTGAATCTGGTTGTAATTCCTTCCTGTAGAACTTGATCATCATCATCATCATCCATGGGTCTGCTTCTTGCTCCTTCCGAATTTCCTTTAGTTTCTCCAAAAACTCACGAGCCTTAGGCGTTAGTGCTATATGGTGAACTTCCGCGGTTACCTCGTTCTCATCTTCAGGATTCCTGCTCAAAGCATCTGGTATGACGTTCATCCTTCCAGGGCAATGCTCTATTGTAATGTCAAACTGCTGTATGTAGATGGACCAACGCGTAACTCTCTCACTTGCCATCGTCGTCTTGAATAGAAATGTCAGTGCATGGTGGTCGGTTCTGACAATAATGGAATAGCCGAAGATCATCTTACGCCATCGTTGGAGAGAATATAAAATTGCTAGCAGCTCAAGCTCCGTCACGGTGTAGTTTCTCTCGTGCTTCCTCAATTTACGACTCGTAAATGCCAAATATGATCTCTTCTTGGGTTCTTCAGCGTCCTCTTGGTACAGCATAGCACCGATTCCAATCAATGAAGCATCTGCTTGAATAATAAATCTCTTCTCAAAGTCCGGATATCCAAGCTTCACACAGTTTTCCAGTAAGTCTTTCGTAGCTTTAAAAGACCTGTCGCACTCCTCATTCCACGACCATCGATTTGCCTTCTTTAACATCTCTTGCATAGATGCTACTGTTTCTGTGTATCCAGGACAATTTTCTTTGAAGAAACCTGTCACTCCCAAAAACGCTCTTACATGTTTGACTTTAGTTGGTGTGGGAAATTTCTTGATAGCATCAATTTTCGCTGGATTAGGTCTCACGCCCTCAACATCAATTATATGCCCCAAATACAGAATCCCGCTCAGGCAAAAGTGTGATTTCTTTGGATTAATTTTGAAGTTCATGGTTCTCAAGTTATCCAGAAGTTTGTTTAAGTTTATCAGGTGTTCCTCCATTGTTTCAGATGCAATTAATATGTCGTCAACATATCTCGTAGTGAAGCTCTTGACCTCCTCAGTCAGATTCCTATCTAGTGCTCTTATCAGTGCACATCCAGCTGTTTTTACACCAAAGGCCATTCGAGACCAGATATAACTTTGGTTATCGAATAAAAATCCCGTTAATAGTTGGGATTTTTCTTCAAGTTCAAGATGGTGGAAACTATTTGTCAAGTCGACACTCGAATAAATCTTCTTCCCACGGAAGCCCTTCAAAACATCCTTGATCCTAGGTGCTTGGTCATGCTCAACTAGCAGTTTACTGTTCAAAACTCGCGCCTCTAGGCATAACCTAATTGATTAAGTATAACAAATTTAAATTTAAGTTATACTTAATTACTAAACGTCAACACGGAACCTGAAATGGACTCTTCTTCGAATAACCTAATTGATCCATTTGGCTTGGTCACAGCCAATATTGCGTTTAGGTACGGGGTTGATGCTTTCCTTATCATGCCGGAATCTAATAAATTACTAATGATGTCCTTCACCTGAGCAAAATGTTTCTCTGAGATCGGGTACAATTTAGTTTTAAATGGGGTCCAGTCAGTAACTTGCATGGCATATTGGAAATTCAAAACTTTTCCAGGGATGGTGTCGATAGCTCCATTATGAAATCTCAAAATTTCTTCCAGTTTTCTTCTATCAGGTTCCCCTACTATTGCCTCCTTAAGCCTCTCCTGAAGTAGAATTTCAAATTTGGTTCCGCTAATTTCTTCTTCCGCCAAATGTACCCAAAGTTCCTGCGAAATATCTCGGCCGTCAATTTCAACCACTGCTGTCTGGTTTACTCGTTCCCCCGTCAAGTTCTTATCTCTGATCACCTCATTAGTGCATTCTTCAATGACCCAAGTATTCGCCTCTCTCTCTAGTGGACTCTCTTCCATGTTTAAACCCACGTGATTCAACCCCTCAACTTGTTTGAAACTTACAGTGTTGTTATGTAAGTCAATTACAGCATGAAAATCACAGATAAAGTTGGCTCCCAAAATGATGTTATAATTCATCTTCGGTACGACAATATATGTTTGCGAAAATGTGTGGTTCAATATTTCCAGGTCTAAATATGCTTGCTGCTTACAACTTATGGTCTTGTCAGGAATGACCCCTCTGACTTTCATTAGCGGTACAGGCATAATTGGAACAGTTTGTTTACTTCTGATTTCTTTTAACAATACCTCTGTGACTAAGCTCACCTGGCTACCTGTGTCAATTAAGCATCTCACCCTCATACCTCCAATATGTGCGTAAATAATCGGCAATTGTCTGATGACATTTTCTCGGTCCTTCACCACTTCCTCCAGGCAATCGTCCGGGAATGCTACCCACTCTTCTATATTAGCAACAATCAGCTCTTCCCGCTCCCTGGCGTCCTCCATTTTCAGGCTATTAGGTTTTGGTTCATTTGAGGTTTTTTTTTATCCCGGGACCCATTCGTTGAGATCCTCCGGTTGTCATCGCGCCTCTCTTGCTGCCGTAATAAACTTTCCACCCCCTCTCCTTGGTGATTATCCGGGCTCTGTCTATTCGCCATTGCACGCCCCCACTTCTCTTTCTCCGTCTCTTCGGCGTTTAACTGATCTAAATGCTTCTGCGATTCGACGTACCGCTCATCCCAATTGTTGCGATAGTCTCCCCGATTATCTTGGCGATAGTTCCTCGTGTTGTTCCACCTGCCATCTCCATTCCTTTGGTAAGGTCTACCCTGCCTTTGGTTTCCCCTCCAGTTGGTGTATTCCCGCTGGTACGTCCATTGTTTTTGCTGGTTCTGATTGTTTTGGTTATAGTTATCTCGGCGATTCTGAAAATTTCGATTATTCTGGTTGAATTGATTTCGGCCATCATAGTCTTGCCGTCTCGGTGTAAACTGCGTTCCCGTAGATTGGGTTTTTATTTGGTTCCCCTGGTTGTGACTAGTTTGGTGTCCCTGAACCACTTCTGCCGTGTTGACACATTCCATGTTTCTCCTCCCTGTCTGTGGACTAACCATACTTGTCTCGTCTAGATGGCGGAGTAACTCTTCGGCCTGCACTGCGGTCTTGATATTTCCGGCTACTAACAGCTGTTGAATGTTCATAGGAAGTTGTTTCCCGATGGTTAGAACCATGTTTTCTTCACTAGGGGGGTCGTCAAAATCGCGGAATATAACCAGCTGTTGGCTAAAGAATTCTGAAAATCTGGTAGGATGCGTGCTATGATATTTTCTAGTGTACAGATCCATTCTCAATCCCTGCTGCAAAGAAGGACTCCAGAACTTCTTTAAGAACGCTTCTCTGAATTGTGCCATGTCGGTAAATGTATATTTAAAGCTCAAGAACATGATTAAGCTTGGGCCCTCTAAAAACTTTTCCACAAGTCGCAACTGTTTTGCGGGACTGATATGTTGATCATTAAAATAGTCATCCAACTGACGTAAAAAAAAGCTTTGGGAGTGGTTCCTGTGTGCTCCCTGAATTTATCGGGTTTGAAATAATTTCCCCTAATGACCTGAATTACTTGGGCAGGTGCCAAGTCGGGTTGCGGTGTGGACGTCTCTCCCCTGTACTGTTGGAATGCGTTGCTCGTTAATTTAGGACTTTGACCTCGGCTATTATCCTCAGCCAACTTCAAGCCCACCGGACTTCCAATGCTTCCCTGCTTGCCTACTGTATTTTCTGTCGAAATTAATGTTGCGGTCTCTAATGATCTGATTTCATTTTTAATTATGAGATATGTGTGTTCTTGGAGTTTGGATTTTACGTTTTCCTCCAAAGCCTGTACTCTCGAATTGTATTCACCTAAGCGCTTTAAAATTTTCAGCCTGTCTTCTTTCGTTTCGTTGACCTGCTGCTCCCAATCTCTTCGGATCCTATTCTTCATACTGCTAATTTTCTCTTCGTTCCTTTCCTGACTCTTCTCCAGCTGTTCCCCTATTTCTTGTATCTGCTGCTGTGTTTTGACTAATTGTTCTCCGACCTCTTCTCTTATTACCTCTTGTGTTTTAACTAATTGTTCTCCGACCTCTTCTCTTATGACCTGCTGGTTTTTAATTAATTGGTCTTCCAAATTTTCACCAAGTGCATACGTTCTGTTTCTGTTTTGATCACAAGTTTATCGATTTCCTTTATTAATTCAAGTACGTTGCTGTCTACTGAATTAATCTGTTGCTGTAATTTATCCTGGGTGCTCTTTATTCCCGCCGTGTTATTGACGCATGCTGCCTCGATTTGCTTTAATTTATCGGCCACCATTTCATCAAATTGTATGAGTGTATTGTCAAATTTCGACTCCAACTTTTTAATTTCACCTAATTGTTTGGCGTTATTCTCCGCGACCTCATCTGCCAGTTTCTCTACTTCCCTAACACTTTGATTTATGTCATTAGTAATCTTTTCTAATTGCTCTGTTTGTGTTATTGCCTGTTCTGATAGTTTATGATTCAATTCGTTAAATTGTTTATCAGTATCCAATTTCTGGACCTGTAATTGGACCGTAATGTTACCGCTCATGTCTTGTAACTGTTTTTCACTATTCTCACGCTGAATTTCTAACTGTTCTGTTTGTGTTTGCAATTGCATCGTAATGTCATTTAACTGTTTTCACTGTTTTTTAACTGTTCTTCCGTTTTCGTGGACATCTGTTCTAATTGTTTATCATTATGCTCACACATCTGTTCTAACAGTTTTTCCGTTTTCGCGGACATCTGTTCTAACAATCCCTTAATTTCTTCAACACTCGCCATTGCACAAAACACAAATATAACCAGAGAAAAACAGGGTCATGCACCGAGATTTCAGTCATACACACGCATACATGTCATAATATTTAAATATTACTGGCTCTAATTTAATAAAAATTTCAGTAATCAAATTTTACTGAATAAATTACTCTTATTTCCAAACAACAAAATAACTCCCTAGTGATCTGCTTTTAAATTCCTAACCAACAGAATTTACGAACAACACTAATTAACCGAAGTTAATTAAATGTCAAATATAAGGCAACACCTTCCTGCTTTGACTGAGTTCAATAATATGCAAATTTTCTAATTTTAATGCCGGGCGCCAGAACAAGTTTATAACAAATACAATATCAAATTCTAACCTTGTTCAATATTTCTAACTTTAGGAACTCAGTGATTTTACTAATGCACATGGCGGTACAACATCGCCTCAATTTACTGAATTTACTTTGCCCGCTTGACCTGGCATCATTTCTCAGCGAAATAAATATGAGATCAGCGAAGCAACAACAACAACAATCCCCAATTGGGCAGCCATTTTTGTTTTATGAACCCTTGCAAAGAAGCTTATGAGACTCAGTTTCGGGGAGTGTAACAGTCCATATCGTAAGTTGTTGTAAAAGCGCTTCATTAACATGCAGGGTAACATATAACAAAATAACATGCAGGAAAAAGTGAAGCCAGGGTTATAACAAATGAATTTAATAACAGATCAGCTATTTACAAAAAAGAATTAACAAACAAACTCCCATAATGACTCCCACTGAATAAATTATATTTGCCAAAGCTAGGCCAAATCTCAGGAGAGATTATTACTCGGACCAAATGTCCCAAAAAGAAAATCAACAATAATGACAATGTGTGCGCGAGTGCTGTTCTACATGCTTCACGATGAGTACAATTGAATGCATGATTCGTCATCATCCGGAACAAACTTTCAGAAGGCGAATCCGCATTACTTAGAGCTAGACAGACGCGCGGAACAACTATACAACACTTAAAACTAAACCGACACTTCCTATACTTAATATAAACAACACAATAATTTCCGCATGAAATTGGACTCAAAACATGCCGTAGCAAAACATTACTGCCTAAAAATTAGGACTTCTCACACAAATCAACACAAGTAAGTTAACACGTGACCAACAAACAAATACACATATGTCCGCCGTCATATTTACAAGTATACACCACTACACGACTCGGGCGTCACATACTAAATTACATGAACTTAGTCATAAACAATCACTAGGCTCAAAGCCAACATTTACATTATTAACACAACATTCCACCCATACGACATGCAATAATCCGTCACAAACATGGCGAACTCCCCAATTAATTATGGTTCAAAATAACCATCACAAAAGAACAGGTTTGCTAAATGAAAGCTTAAAGGGGCCAGTCGGAAAATAGGACTGCCTAACAAAATAAGTCACCATGCGAGACGGGCGATCCGTGGAACTCTGCATATCTGTCAACCCACGTGTCAAAATAACCTCGACCTCCCAAGGGACGGGATCGAGTCTCGAAGAAGCGTGCCCCCAAAGCACAATAATACGTGTGTGTGTGTCAGAACAAAATATATCTCAGCATTTCCCCTAGGAAATCTAAGAATCAGCATATGGACAAGGAACAGCGGTCTCCTCAGAGCACCCTGCCTTTCCATCAAAAATAAAACAACAACAAAATATGAGGGCGGTAGGACCTCTACCCCTCTTCACGTAGAATCAAAACACACACCTGACACGATAACACACACAGAATCACACGTATGGGTTTGACAGACCCTGAAATAAAATG
Organism: Meconema thalassinum; assembly: GCA_946902985.2. NCBI lineage: Eukaryota > Metazoa > Arthropoda > Insecta > Orthoptera > Tettigoniidae > Meconema > Meconema thalassinum. Next base: position 862,980,556 of record OX336388.2, read on the forward strand.
ACATAAATATATTCCACCAGCTGGCGCCTCCGTTCTACGCCGTGACTAATAAACCTGAAAAGGACTCAAAAAAATCTAAAAAAATTAGAACTAAGGTGTTCTACAATTACATCTTAATTTTGTTGCGCTCGGCAACCCTAATATGAATAATAACCTGTTCAGCAAACACCTTACAGTAATTACCTCCCTTTCCTATCAACAAAATATGAACTTTAATAAAGCACCACTTATCGAATGTAACGGGTTTCGCATTAGCATGGATAAAAATCACGTACACGCGCCGTGTACTTTAAATATGACTCCAAAGAAAAATAAATACACAACGAACAACTTTGGCCACGCGCCAACGTACATTAAAAACATTTAGTGTCGGTACAAGAAAAACACTCTAAAACAAGAAAAAGACTAAAATGAACTATTTACAAAGTTCCCCCGCCAATCTAACTACATATTGAATAATCAATTTTTGTACATCACCGTATCAGCTTGTAGAACATATGACTTGAATCTCGGCCCATTTCCCTACGGGAAAATTAGCCCTCCATCGTTGTCTTCGTAGAAGCGTTGGACATCACTCCGGCTCCTGACCACACGTCGGACATCTTGGTGTAGTCTCTTTGGAAGAAAAGTTCAATGTTATTATAAAATGACCTGGCTATAATCGCTTGTGAGTTACTAATTTCGCCCACGAATTGTCCTATGCGATTAATCAACGAAGACTTTCCCTAGCTCTCGCTTACACACGCACAATACAACACTTGTAAAAATACAGTAAATTTACATGAAATGTACACTTCAAACCCATCGTCACTGGCTTGACAATACAAGTTTTAAATCTGCCTATCTCGCAGTCGTTATCTCGCTCGGTTATCTCTACTGCTCTTGGACCTTCGCTCGGGTTGAGCGCTAATTGGAATGTTACTCAAGTCTTGCCCCCAAGAGCTGAAAATAGTTGTCTTCAAGATAATATTAGAGTACTTAAAATCACCACGCAAACTGGCGTGAAGTTAGCTCACCAGAGCTCAAAACGTTTGACTTCAAATAACATTAGAGCTTTAAAATCACTACACAAACTGGCGTGAAGTTAGCTCACCAGAGCTTCAAACAGATAGACCTCAAATAATATTACAGATTTAAAAATCACTACGCAAACTGGCGTGAAGTTAGCTCACCAGAGCTCCAAACAGATAGACATCGAAATAATATTAAAGCGTTAAAATCACTACACAAACTGGCGTGAAGTTAGCTCACCAGAGCTCCAAACAGATAGACATCGAAACAGCGTCTCGTCGATCAATTTATTGGAAACTGACAGAGTGAGGTGGAGTGGGGTGAATTAAGAAAAAATTCTAGAGTTTTCATCTCACACACACGGGACTAGTGTCAATCTTCATCATTTAATTCATACGTCTCAGCGCACTCATGCGGAGATAATTAGGATCGGCGGTTCTTTAGATAATCAATTCCGCGCGCTTTTTACCAGTGACGCCACCCATCGCGTGGTTTCGGCTTGGTCTCTCCTGATTGGGTGATTCAATCGTAGGTCGGTTGCAAGAAACTCGTGACCATCCCTTTATGACTCCAATTCTGGTGCATGTTGTTACACAATTTGGCCTTGAACTCAGCTTACCCGGCCGTTTTCAAGAATAGCTACCAAGCTCTGTTTCTGTGACAATCATTGCAACACGCTAACTTGCCTTCCTCTTTGTCACCATCCATAAGTACTGCCTGGGCCGCAGTAATAATAATAATAAATCATGAATACTTATTTATCGCAGATTAATAAGGGTTCAGTAGGAATCCAGGCAACAGTGAGGAGGCATGTACAATTCAGATAGATACCAAAGATCAAGAAACAATTGAGGAATTAAAAAGAATTGAGGAAAAACAGAAACAAGACCCATGGATGAGGATGTTGATAAGCTACTTCGAGGGAAGTCTTGACAGAGCATCCATCACCCGCGTTCATTGAGGCAGAAAGAATTTCTACTGATTACAGTTATTTTAATGGGATCCTACACAAATTTGCAGATGCAGACCACACTCGTTTAAGAATTATTGTGCCTGCAGACATGCAGAGAAAATTAGTTTGGCTATTGCATAGATCATTCGGACATATGGGAGTTGACGAGACAGTCAACATGTTACAGGAAGCGTTTACATGGCCACGGTTGAGAGATACAGTGAGATACACTATAAAAACTTGCGATACATGTCAGAGAATAAAGCCAAATTCCTTCCTAATGAGGCAAAAACCAATTCCACTTTTGCCGGAAAGACCGTGTCAGATTTTGTCAGTGGACAACTTCGGTCCACTACCAAAGGCCAGAAGAGGCAACAGACATATCATGGTATCCATGGACGTTTTCACAGAGATGGTCGTGTTATGTCCGATACAGAAAACATCAACAAAGCATATTGTCAAGAGGTTAAAGGAACGAGTAATCCCTGTGCTAGGCAAGCCAGAAAACCTACTTTCAGACCATGGAAGTTGTTTTACGAGTATCGAGTTTCGCCGAGAATTAGAAAATTTGGAAATTCAGCAGATCTTATCAAGCATAAGACATCCAGAGGCAAACCCCGTCGAAAGAGTGATGAGGGAGGTTCAGTAAAGAACATTTAGCTTCTTTCTCCTAAATGCATGGGTATTGTTATAACTCTTTCTCCTTTTCAAGGAGTATAATTGAATGTTGGTTGTAGTAGCTTGTTGAAATACAACGTGTTATACGGATATTAAACATGAATATGAGGTGCCCTTTGCTAGTGCTACCTCTGAACAAAATTTCGTTCAATTCGGTTTCATCGTGTTTGAATTGATATTGTGAATCGATTTGCACACATACATGGCCGCTACCTGCAAACAATTGGGCCGATGACATTGCCGTTTGGTCAAAAGATGCCTCCTAGATGAAGGTATGTTGTTGAAAAATTAGTAGAGATCAGCTGATTAGGTTGGTCGTAATTTGATTTAAGCTTTTAACATTTGGGTTGCCACCATTACGTTTCCGTCAAGATGGCGGCGATAAAAACAACACACTGAGGTGCTCTTTGCTAGTGCTACCTCTGTACCAAATTTCGTTCAATTCAGTTTCACAGTGTTCGAGTTGATAGGGGTGGGGACAGACATTCAGAGTATACTCACTCACACACACAGACTCACACACACACGAACACAGACAGACACACAATTTTTCGCCCTGTGTTGATCTCATAAGTCGACTTTCTTTTCTTTTTTTTTTTGCAAAAATCGATAGTAGGCTAAAAATAAAAATGAGCCAAGTTTGGCATAGCGCTGTTGCAGTTGTTATGAATATTTTGCAAGTTGGTAAATACTGGAATTTGCTGAAGTGACTCTTGAAAGAGATTGGGAAAACTAGACATATTATGGTTGCAGAGAACTATTTCTTCTCCTCACTTTTAAATTGAACTATCCTATGTCAACGATCTGTTCCCCAGTTCTGTTCTATATCATAGCTTCTGTCGCTCTTCATTTGATAATTATTGAGCCGAGAATCCGGTGCGAGAGCTGAGTTGCATTCTCAAAGGAGAAAAAAAATACTCTTGTCTCTGATTGCTAAGTGCAGACTTCCAGAAAGTGAGTAACTTGTAAGATATTCCAGACCTTGCTTGTCTTGACTGGAAGAGTTCCTGTGTTTTGTCTAGACAAATTAAAGGAATAGAATCCTCCACACGGATGGGCGTTGGTTGACGCAAAATGACCGGATGTCCATAAGTACACGCCTTGCCATTATTGCAGATTGTTTTCATGGTGGATAAAAGGAAAGCTCTTCATTGTCGTAGCTTGGAAGCTTGGAGGAATGCACAGTGGTTCTCGGAAGCTATAGTACAAGAGGACCTCAGGTGAGAAACACATTCCAGACATTACCTTTAATTTGTTACGCATTTATCTCCTGGCCTCAGTTACCCGTAATCTTATTATATTATTATTCAATCGATTCAGAAGTCGAGCGTTTGAAGTTGGTGCCGCAGCAAGCTTTACAAACTACAAACTTTATGCACTCCTGCCCTATATTTTGATACTAGCGTCAATATAATAATAATATGAATAATAACAATATCATCATACGGGGGAAGATAAATGCATTTACGCACATAGTGTCGGACTCCCGAGTTGCAGACTACCGACTAAGACTTCCCCCGTGACTTCTGAACACTAGCCTGGAACCGTTTATCACATGACTTCAGGCTACCGTCAGCAGTGTCTACGCTGGCTAAAGCGCAGCTTTAGGTCATGGAGCCAAGCTCCCTGCTGACTTGGTAGACGCGTGGGTTCGAGCCCCACCGTCGGCCGCCCTTGAAATGGTTTTCCGTTGTTTCCCCATTTTCAACACCAGGCAAATGCTGGGACGGTACCTTCTGACAGGCCACGGCCGCTTCCTTCCACATCCTTGCCTAGTTTCTATCATCTTCACCCATTCCTTCTCTTATCCCGACGCACAGGTCGCCCACGGACGTCGACCACAGAGACCTGCACTCGGCCTCTCCGGAGGCCACACGACAAAAAAAAGAACTTCGGGCTAGAGCCATTTCATCTTTGCCCATAGGGCTCACGTCCGTAGTGAATTATCCACTGGCTAACGCCTCCTCAAATGCATCACCAGTGATCTTATTAAATTCCATCTTCGTTGTTTCTGAGTAGATAAGTTCTTTCCCCTTCTTCTTCTTCTTCTTCTTCCTCCTCTTTAGAATTTGGCCAACTATGGACCGCATAGAACTTAAGGCTTCTTGGCCTTCCTTCTCTTTTCTTCCCAGACCCTCTTCATTATTTCGCTCCTTATCTTTCTCTCCTCCTCGGAAATGATCCGCACGGGTCTCTTTGTAAGTGGTTTCTCTTCAAATAATTTTAAACTGTCTACCTTTCTTCTAAACTCACTTCTATCGTGGATCAACACAATAAAATAGAATACGAGCATAATGATAACATTCCATTCCTTAACGCATGGTAGAAATGTCTCAGTAGCCATGGAGAAATCTGGAATGGTCTATCTACTACAGAGGGTTCCAGAAAAATGTAGACACTCTTTGATAGTTAATTTCTATGGAACAAACTGACATACCGTTACAATTTTTCCACGGGGGAAGGTTATTTCATGTGTTCAAAGTGACCCCCATTACCTGCCAAACAACGTAGATGCCGCTGAACTGCTGCCCGACCTACGGCTGTCAGTGTTGCTGGTGTGATAGTCGCACAGGACGCCTCGATGATTTCTCGTAGCTCGTTCAGTGTAGCTGGCTTTAGTAGATAAACTTCAATTTTCAAGGTCCCCCATATGTAGAAGTCAAGAAGTGTAAGGTCTGGAGACCCTGGTGGCTACTCTACAGCTCCTCTCCGACCTAACCCTCGTCCAGGTAGATTTTCATCCAAGTAGGCACTGACATCTCTGTGGTAGTGAGGCGGAGCGCCATCTTGTTGTAGGTAAAATATTTTATTTGCCGAACACCTCTCGGATGACAGGTAAAATCGATGTTTGCAGCATATGAAGATACACCTCACTAGTTACGGTACCTTCAAAGAAGAATGGGACAATCAAACCGCGCGATATATCCCAGGCACCGATAGGTTGACACTGCACCTACATTTAAGACCAAAGGTCCCGTCCGTGATTCCATTTCCAAAGAATGAACTTACCTCGGGAATTGGTATTTGACATACACCATTCCACTGCTCTAGCATTGAAATCTCCAGCTATAATGACTGCCCCAGTTGTATTAAGAATGGCATCTTCCAGAGAGTTGACATTCTGACCGAAGTCTCCCATAGTAACAACAATAATGATAATGATGAAAATAATAATAATAGGAAAATCAAGCCGGCGCCACGAGAGCTAGTATTAACTCATGGAATAACCAATCGGGTTGAGAAATTGAAATATCTTGGTGAATGGATAGGACCTAACATGTCCGAAAAAAAGCCCTTACGTCACAAACTGGCCTGTTTGCTATCTCTTGATGAATGCAGTACATTTTCATTTATCTGTTGGCACAGGCTAGAGTAAAATGTGGCTATTCACCGATGTCTCAGTCACACTCATGGCTGTGATTAAATGGAAGCTACTGAGGTATGGGTGGTGCCTAGTAATGACATTCAGGGCACAGTCAGTGCCTATGGATGCAGTGAAAGATTCTACACATAGGGTTAGTACAGCTGCACTGACTCAGTTAGAAAAGCAATGGCAAACTACCACACTCGTCATCTTGCCTATTACAATATTAGTGAATGCTGGTTCTGATCGGCACTAGACATCATGCAGGCTGTAAACAATAGCATTGCCAAGCAAAGTAAATGGTCTCTGCTTTCGAAATTCTTTGACTCACGCATGCACTCTGTTCAGTCAGCAAACCACCCAGCACGCTCTGTTCACTAACTGAAGTTACTGAATCCCACAGATATTTATAGATATTTATGTTAAAACATATAATAAAGTTATAATTATCGTCGAATATAAACAGTCGTATGCAACTCGCCTATAATGGTAATTAACCCTATATAGGGCAAAAGACTGGGGCATAAAATATATATATTTTATTTTGCGCATTTGTAATTGGGGGTGATAGATGAGTCACAATTTTATGGGTGTGGGTTCTATTTTATGAAATATGGGGTGGGAAATTATTATCCCACTGCCCACACCCGACAGTATGTTTTCTTAAATGAGCAATGGGGTAATAATCTCCCACCTCCAAATTATGATGATACTGTGTTTATCACTCAATAATGAGGTTTATTTAACAGGATATAATATATAAAAACACCCATCACGCTCTATAATTTAAAAAAAAATGCAACCCCCACGCTACATAAGGTCAGTGACCTATACCATCTTTGCCGAAAACTGCACAAAAAATATAAGAGTGATTTTGGGATGTTAAAAGTTAGTATATTCGAATATAATTCAATAATTTCAAAATAGCATTTACTAATAACCCAGAAAATTAATTTTAACAAGTAGTTCCGTGAAGAACTATACAGCCTATTTTCATACATCCTACTTATGTTAATTGCCACTGTCAACATACACAATTTCTGTTTGATTGATGTAATAGATTCGTAGATATTGAGAACCGACTAAATATTTCGGATGGTCGCCATGTTGGATTTTATATATGTAGGTCCTAGAGTTATGTACTGTTACATGCATATTATTGTGAACGTGTAGTATTCAAACTTCAATCGCATAATTAGGACACAAGAAAAAACAAGGAGATTTTAAAATTTTGCACAGCTGCCATCTTCAGGTTATGGAAACAATTGAAATAAATTAGACGCCAGTGGATTAACATTCGTATAAGGATTTACTGTACCAAGTTTCACTGCATGCGGATGGTTAAATTGCGAGAAACGTCCATGTGAATATTTATAATTCGCGTCACCGCCATGTTGGATTTGTGATCACCAGGTTATTTAGAGTCCTATAGGTGAACTTAAGTTCATAGCCCCTATGAACATTAAAAAATGCAGTTTGATTGCTAAAATAGATTCGTAGATATTCAGTATCGTCTAAATATTTCGGATGGTCGCCATGTTGGATTGTTAATTGTATAGGCCATAGAGGCATGTACCATTAAAGGAAAATTATTGCGTAGGTTCATTATTCAAACTTTCACTTCGATCGCATGACTACATCACAAGAAATAAAAACTTAATTTTAAAATTCGCACTGCCGCCATCTTGAGGTTATGTAAACAATTGAACTAAATTAGATACCAGTGGATTACAATGTGTATAAATATTTCCTGTACCAGGTTTCAGTCCGCTTGGAACATTAAATCGCGAGAAAGGTCTATTTAAAATTTTCAAATTCGCTTGGCCGCCATGTTCGTTTAGTAGTTAACCGGTTTTTGAAAGTCTTATAGATGGACTTCCAGTAGTGCCCATTATCTCCGTACAAAATTTTAGGGAGATACCGCTAATAGTTTCAGAGATATAGAATGCCGGTGAAATATTTCGCACATCCGCCATCTTGTGATTATGTGAACAATTGAACGAAGTTAGATGTCGGTGCATTACAATGTATATAAACATATACTGTACCAAGTTTCATTGCGTGTGGTTGGTCAAATCGCGAGAAACGTCTATTTAAAAGTCGCAAATTCGCATGGCCTCCATGTTGGTTTTGTAGTTACCAGGTTTTCAAAAGTCACATAAGTGAACTTATAGTAGTTCCCTCTATCACATTAGAAAATGTCAGGGTAATATCGGTAATAGTTTCGGAGATATTGAATGCTGGTGAAATATTTCGCACAGCCGCCATGTTGGATTGGTGAGTCGTAACAAAATTTGAAGGGCACGGTCGAGGTCGCCGGGAATAGTGCTATGAACTTTCCGAGTTTCATTGAGATCGCTCCTGCCGTTTAGATTTTATTGGGGGGGGGGACACACACACGAATCACACACACACACGCACACACACACACACGCACACACACACGGACAAAAGGTGATCTCATAAGCCTATTTTTTCAAAATTGAAAATAGGCTAAAAATCATCTATTCTATGGCAAACACCCTGAGCAGGATAATTATTTCCATTCTAGCTGAAATATATTTACTCAAGTGACCAAAACCATTATTAACATTGTATTTCAGTTATATGCCAACGTTTACAAATCTCTTATCTATATATATAACAAGATGTTCAGTAAAGAACATATAGCCTACTTTCTACTAAATGTATGAGTATAGTTATAACTCGTTGTTATTATCAAAGAGTATAATAGAATCATTTCTTGGTTGAAGACCTAAGAAACTATTTACCTCTACCAACCGCCACAACCTAGAAAAAAAACTACTACCATCATTGAAGAAAGAAAGATAGATAAGAAGTAGCCTATCTCAAGAATCTTATGGATCTGGAGACATAATCGACCGGACTGGCTGCGTGGCTCAGCGGTAACGTTCTCGCTTGCTGGGCCCTAGGTTGCAGGTTCGCACCCTGGCGCAGTCAGCTGGCATTTGAGGGTGCACAAATGCGAGGGAGCCGTGTCAGTAGATTTACTGGCACGTTAAAGATCCCCTTCGGGCCAAAATTCCGGCACCCCGGCGTATCTAAAAGCAGCAGTAGTTAAAAGGGTCGTAAAACAAATAGCATTATTATTATTGTTATTACATAATCGACCTGCCGTGGGCAACATCCAACTTTGAGTTGAGGCATGTCTTTACACGTCTGGTTGTGCATGGCTTTCACAACCCTAATTGAATTAACAAATCTTTCCATGACCCTACAGAGACGTGTGTATACAAACTATGTGGATATTTTCGATTGCTCTTTGCCTGAAATAAAAGTATTAATAACCTGAACTAGCACCAGCGGCTAGAATTCAGTTACTATGTGAAATCGTTTTGTTCTTTACTTCAAATAACATTTTCAAATAACGCACAATAGGCTGTTACAAACCCTTTAAAATAAGAAGTAAAAATGTATCATAGTATCATCTTGTCATTCTTCAAATTCGATGCGCATAGAATGCCAATGGTATACTATCAATGGAGTCCCATGTAGACCAGTCGTGAGATCTAGTGGAGAAGTATCGAACAATATAATCCTAACAGGGTGAGTGCATTCTAGCGGCCATAAGAAGAAACTTTTCTATAAAATCTGGAAGTTAATAAGTAGGCCGGCGTGCAGTTACCTTTTTGGCTACTAGATGTCTCGAGCAAATCTGCTGGCGAATTATGTTTTAATTAAATATATGTTTTGCACCGTAATATGCACAATATAACGCTTAATTTTAAAACGTCTGAGTCATTACAAAGCAACAAATATGTAAAATTTCAAGCATAAAACCTAACTCTGATGGGGTTTGAACCATAGGCATATGAATGATAGACCAGCGCTTTACCACGGAGCCATTTGTGCCAACGAACATTGATCTATACAAAATGACTTACATAGAACTTGTTAGCAAATAATGATTTAGACCTAACGATTTCATCAGTGGAGTATATTATTTATATATAAAGCATTTCATACGAAGTTTATTTATTTTGTATCAGTACGCTATATTGCATGCAATACTCAAATTAGTGAAATATAAGTCAGGCACAAGATATCCACTGCCATCTTGTCTTCTTACCGAGACGGCTCAGCTTTTTAAAATCACTTCTGCACTATAGTATTACAAAATAAACTTTTAATTTCGAACGTGCCTCTTCCTTTAGAACAGTTAAATCGATTCTCGGCTCGATAATCGGAACTGGTGGGTCCCATGATATGGATTATAAAGTTTGCATAATTCGCACGGCCGCCATCCTGAAATGGTACGGCGGATGACCTTGTAGTTTGATCACAAGATGCGTCCTATATGAAGGTATGTTATTACCAAATTTGGTAGAGATCGGATAATTTGGTTAGTCGCTATTTGATTTTACGTTTTGAACGTTTGAGTGGCCGCTATTCAGTTTGGTAAAGATGGCGGCGATATAAAACATGACACTGAGGTGCCCTTTGCTTGTTCTACCTCTGTACCAAATTTCGTTCAATTCGGTTTCACCGTGTTCGAATTGATAGGGGGGGACAGATATTCAGAGTACACACATTCACACACACACACAGACTCACACACATACATACACACACACAGACAGACACACAATTTTTGGCCCTGTAGTGATCTCATAAGTCTACTTTCATTTTTTGCAAAAATCGAAAGTAGGCTAAAAAATGAAATGCTGTTCGTTAGTCTCGCTAAAACTCGAGAACGGCTGGACCGATTTGGCTAATTTTGGTCTTGAATTATTTGTGGAAGTCCAGAGAAGGTTTAAAAGGTGAATAAATATGAAAGTTGTAGCGCACGAATAGATTCAACAAATGAGTGGCGGCACGTGAATAGCTTAAACAAGATTGTATGCGTTCATATACAATTCATCCGATTGCTATGAAACTTTGGTTGTATTGTTGTGCACACTCCAGGAAAGGTTTCTGACTTAGTAAATCCTTTTTACAATAGGTAGCGCACGAGTAGATTCAACAAATGAGCGACGACGGCCGAAGCGTTTCAACAAAGTCCTGTATACGTTCACATACCTTTCGTCCGATAGCGATGAAGCTTGGGTGAGAGGTTGTGTACACTACAGGCAAGGTTTCTGGCTTAGAAAATCCATGTTATAGTAGGTAGCGCATGAGTAGATTCAACAAATGAGCGACGACGAGCGAAGCGTTTCAACTAAGTCCCGTATGCGTTCATATACTATTCGTCTGATAGTGATGAAACCTGGGTGAGATTTTGTGTTCACTTCATGGAAGGTTTCTGGCTTAGTAAGTCCACTAAACAATAGGTAGCGCACGAGTAGATTCAACAAATGTGCGACGACGGGCGAAGCGTTTCAACAAAGTTCTGTATGCGTTCACATACCATTCGTCCGATAGCGATGAAACTTGGGTGAGTGTTGTGTACACTACAGCAAGGTGTCTGGCTTAGTAAATCCATGTTATAATAGGTAGCGCACGAGTAGATTCAATAAATAGGCGACGACGAGCGAAGAGTTTCAAAAAAGTCCCGTATGCCTTCATATACTATTCGTCTGATAGTGATGAAACTTGGGTGAGATGTTGTGTGCGCCTCAGGGAAGGTTTCTGGTTTAGTAAATCGACTTAACAATAGGTAGCGCACGATTAGATTCAACAAATGAGCGACGACGGCCGAAGCGTTTCAACAAAGTCCTGTATGCGTTCACATACCATTCGTCCGATAGCGATGAAACTTGGGTGAGAGGTTGTGTACACTACAGGCAAGGTGTCTGGCTTAGTAAATCCATGTTATATTATGTAGCGCACGAGTGTTGTTGTTTGAGTCTTCAGTCTTTTGACCGGTTTGATGCAGCTCTCCATGTCTCCCTGTCCTGAGCTAATCGTTTCATCTCTACATAGCTACCACACCCTACATCCGAGGCAATCTGTTTAACATATTCTAACCTTGGTCTACCCCTACAGTTCTTGCCCTCGACCCTTCCTTCCATAACTAAGCTTGCTATTCCTGGGTGTCTTAGTATGTGTCCTACCAACCTATCTCTTCTCTTCATTAGCAGTCGCCAGAAACATCTCTCCTCTCCCACTCGCCTTAATACCTCTTCGTTTGTAACCCTATCTACCCATCTGATCTTCATCATTCTCCTGTAACACCACATTTCAAATGCTTCAATTCTCCTCTTTTCCGCTGCACCAATAGTCCAAGTTTCACTTCCATAGAGCGCCACGCTCCAGACAAAGGCTTTCAAAAATGACTTCCTAATACCTAAATCTATATTCGATGTCAACAGATTCGTTTTTTGTAGGAAGGCTTTCCTTGCCTGAGCCAACCTACTTTTTATATCCTCTTTGCTTCGTCCATCACTGGTTATTCTGCTTCCTAAGTAACAGAAGTCTCCAACTTCCTTCAGCTTTTCACCTGCCAATTTGATCTCCATAGAAGTTTCTGATTTATTTCGGCTGCATTCCAGTATTTTTGTTTTACATTTATTAATTTTCATCATATATTCATTCTGTAAGACGGAGTCCATACCATTCAAAAACTGATTCAAATCCTCAGGCGTGTCGGCCAAGATGACGATGTCATCAGCAAATCTCAGAGTTGAAATTATTTCTCCTTGAATCTTCACTCCCACTTTAAATTTTTCTCCAATTTCCTTCATTGCTTGTTCAATGTAAAGATTGAAAAGTATGGGTGATAAGTTGCAGCCTTGCCTTACACCTTTCTGAATACCAGCTTCTCTCTCATGTCCTTCAGCTCGAATGACTGCTGTCTGGTTTCTGTATAGATTGTAGATCACCCTCCTATCCCTGTACTTTATTCCAATAGATTTCAAAATGTCAAACAATTTAGTCCAATCAACGTTATCAAAAGCCTTTTCTAAGTCTACAAATGCCATGAACGTTCTCTTACCTTTCCTTATTCTACCTTCCAAAATCAGCCTAAGACTTAGTACAGCTTCCCTTGTTCCTACATTTCTCCTGAAACCAAACTGGTCTTCGCCCAACTCCGTTTCTATCTGGCTTTCAATCCTCTTGTAAATTATTCTAGACAGGATCTTTGAAGCATGAGTAATCAAGCTGATTGTACGGTAATCTTCACATCTGTCAGCTCCCACTCTCTTTGGTATAGGGATGATAACATTCTTCTTGAAATCAGGGGGTACCTCACCTGTCTCATAAATCCTACACACCAAGTGAAACCTGATCAGACCTTCATCTCCTATGCAGCGTAGCAACTCAATCGGTATATCATCTATGCCTGGTGCTTTGTTCCTGCCTAAGTCCTCTAATGCTCTGTCAAATTCTGATCTCAATATTAAATCTCCTTTTGCATCCTCATCAATTTCCTCCTCCCTTTCCATTACATGATTCTCAATCTCCTTTCCCTTATACAAGCACTCTATGTAAGCTTTCCATCTCTCAACCTTTTCTTCCCTATCTGTTAGAGGCTTTCCATTTGTGTCCTTAATATTACAGCACTTAGTCTTCTTTTCCCCAAAAGTATTTTTAATCCTTCGATAAGCTGTGTCTACTTTTCCTAATTTCAGACAATTTTCTATACCTGCACATTTCTCTTTCAGCCATTCTTCTTTCGCTTCCTTGCACTTCTTGTTAACCTCATTTCTCAGACGTCTGTATTCTGCTTTCCCCTTTTCATCTCTTAGATTCTTGTGTTTCCGCCTTTCATCCATCAATTCTAGTATATCCTGAGTGATCCACGGTTTTCTACCTATTCTTTCTTTCCTACCAATGTTTTCTTCTGCGGATTTTGTTATTTTATTCTTCAAAAGTGCCCATTCGTCTGCAATTGAAGTCCGTTTAGGATTTTTCATTAGTCCTTCCGTTATACTCTTCTTGAATCTTTCGTTTACATCCTTTACTTTCAGTCCGTCTATTGCCCACCTTTTTGGCTTTTGACTTTTCTTCAGTTTCTTCAACTTTAATCTGCATTTCATTACAACCAGATTGTGGTCAGAGTTTATGTCAGCACCAGGATATGTTTTACAATCCAAAATCTGGTTTCTAAACCTCTGCTTGACCATAATGAAGTCGATTTGGTAACGCCCTGTATCTCCTGGTCTCATCCATGTGTATATTCTTCTATTGTGGTTATTGAATAAGGTGTTAGCTATGACCAACTCATGTTCGGTGCAGAATTCCATCAGCCTGCTTCCTAGATCATTCCTTTCACCTAATCTGAAATCTCCTACTATCTTCCCTTCTCTCCCTTTTCCTACCACAGCGTTCCAATCTCTCATTACTATAACATTTTCATCACCTTTGATATACCTCAGAATGTCATCTATTTCTTCGTAGACCTTTTCAACATCCTCATCATCAGCTTGACTGGTAGGCATATAGACTTGTACCACTGTGGTGCACGTAGGTTTAGTATTGATTTTTGCTACAATAATCCGTTCACTGTATTGCTCATAATATTCCACCCGCTGTCCAAGTTTCCTACTCAATATGAGACCAACTCCTGCTTGGCCATTGTTTGATTTAGTGCTAATGACCCTATAGTCTCCTGACCAAACGTCCTGTTCTTCCTGCCAGCGCATTTCACTAATCCCAACCAAATCCAACCTCAACCTATCCATTTCCCGTTCTAAGTTTTCTAACTTTCCACTTCCTAGCAGACTTCTAACATTCCACGCTCCGATCCGTAGAATGTCAGATTTCCTCTTTGTCACTTCTGTGATGTTAACCCCCTCTCGAGTAGTCCCCACCCGGAGATCTGAACGGGGGACTAGTTTACCTCCGGATTGAAATTTTACAAGGGAGGAGGCCATCATCACATGTAATTATGCATAGAGAGGTGCATATCCTCGGGAATAGCATTACGGCTGTAGTTTCCCGTTGCTTTCAGCCGTGCAGCAGAACGCAGTGTAGCCATTAGTTGGCTTATATTATCAATATCTTAACCGTCTATTAGACTAGTAAAGAATTGATTTATTCTGAAAGGCTGCTACACCCTTTCAGAATAAGTAAAGAGCAATTCTACTACGAAATACTAACCTTCTACTAACAATTAAATACCAAAATTCTACTAACGAAAAAAATACTAAATTTTCACCAACAACAAATACTACCACTAAAACAGTCTGTCACCAGGCCCACTCACATGCACCCTCACCAGACACACTCACACACCACAGTCTAATAAAACAATGACATATATCTAATAAACAAATTAACTTCATACTTACAACTAAAACTAACTACATACATACTGTACTGTAATTTACAATATTTACAAAATTTAAAATGATAATCTGGTAGCAAAAATATCTACCCCGTATCTAACTAAAAAAATTGTATGCTGGGTTTAGCAAAAATGAATCGGCCACTACAGTTTGAACATAGTACTGTTGGTTAAATAATGTACATATTTCAACAGTATATTCATTTCACACTAACAGTATGGAGAGAGATATGTATTGTAGATTCAACAAATAAGCGACGACGAACGAAGCCCTTCAACAAAGTCCCGTATGCCTTCATATACTATTAGTCCGATAGTGATGAAACTGGGCTGAGATGTTGTGTACACCTCAGGGAAGGTTTCTGGTTAGTAAATCGACCTAACAATAGGTCGCGCACGATTAGATTCAACAAATGAGCGACGACGGCCGAAGCGTTTCAACAAAGTCCTGTATGCGTTCACATACCATTCGTCCGAAAGCGATGAAACTTGGGTAAGAGGTTGTGTACACTATAGGCAAGGTGTCTGGCTTAGTAAATCCATGTTATATTATGTAGCGCACGAGTAGATTCAACAAATGAGCGACGACGAACGAAGCCCTTCAACAAAGTCCCGTATGCCTTCATATACTATTAGTCCGATAGTGATGAAACTGGGCTGAGATGTTGTGTACACCTCAGGGAAGGTTTCTGGTTAGTAAATCGACCTAACAATAGGTCGCGCACGATTAGATTCAACAAATGAGCGACGACGGGCGAAGCGTTTCAACAAAGTCCTGTATGCGTTCATTTACCATTCGCCCGATAGCGTTTAAACTTGGGTGTGAAGTTGTGTACACTACAGGCAAGGTGTCTGGCTTTGTAAATCCATGTTATAATAGGTAGCGCACGAGTAGATTCATCATGAGCGACGACGAACGAAGCGTTTAAACAAAGTCCCGTATGCCTTCATATACTATTCGTCCGATAGTGATGGAACTGGGCTGAGATGTTGTGTACACCTCAGGGAAGGTTTCTGGTTAGTAAATCCACGTAACAATAGGTAGCGCACGAGTAGATTCAACAAATGAGCGACGACGGGCGAAGCGTTTCAAGAAAGTCCTGTATGCGTTCACATACCATTCGCCCGATAGCGTTGAAACTTGGGTGAGAAGTTGTGTACACTACAGGCAAGGTTTCTGTTTTAGTAAATCCATGTCTTGGTAGGTAGCGCACCAGTAGATTCAACAAATGAGCGACGATGCGCGAAGCGTTTCAACAAAGTCCTGTTTGCGTTCATTTGCTATTCGTCTGATAGCGATGAAACTTGGGTGAGATGTTGTGTACCCTTCAGGAAAGGTTTCTGGGTTAGTAAATTCACTTTAAAATAGGTATCACACAAGTAGATTAAACAAACGAGCGACGACGCGCGAAATGTTTCAACATAGTCCCGTATACGTTCATATACCATTCGTCTGATAGCGACTAAACTTGGGTGAGTTGTTGTGTACACTCCAGGGAAAGTTTCAGGCTTAGTTATTCCATTTTACAATAGGTAGCGCCCAAGTAGATTCAACATATGAGCGAAGGCGCGCGAAGCGTTTCAACAAACTCCCGTATGCGTTCATATACCATTTGTCCGAAAGCGATGAAACTTGGGTGAGATGTTGTGTACACTTCAGGGAAGGTTTCTGGCTTAGTACATCCACTTTACAATAGGTATCGCACAAGTAGATTCAACAAATGGGTAACGGCGTGCGTATTGTTTAAAAAAAAGTCCTCTCGGCACGCCGGAAGGCGGAGGTAGATTTCACCGGGCAAACTTGGGGATAGACGAAAATAGACAGAATATGCAGGTTTTCGTAGAAAGATCAGACCTCATTTATTGCGAGAAAGTTTTTTTTTAATAATTGGAGCTTAATTAACTTTGTTTTTCTTCATTTTATGCATATTTTAAACATTTTATTGTCTTATGGGGACGGTAACCTTCTTGTCATTTGGGGTCCATTTTTATACTTGTGGTCACACTGTCCTGATGCAAGGTTTCGACACTGATGTGTAACTATCTAACGGTCTGTTACTTCTTCACGCAAAATGTTATCTCCCGCAGAGATTTTGGTTGGTTCCTCAGTTTCGGGGCTGCGACAACGCGGTCATGTAACCCCGTGTACTTTGGGTGAGTGTAGAATAAGTCTGATAATCGGTGTGAATTGTGATGGGTGTATTAGTCTGTAATGCAGGTAAGGACTGCAGACAGTCAATTTCAAGCAGTAGTTCCTGATGTTGCTACCAGATACTACCGTCAACGACACCTAGCTGTGAACTTGGCTACTAGGTGCCGCCGCAACCACCAACTCGCAACAAACGTTGGAACTTCCCCTCCAAAGGAAAGTATACTGGGAGATTTTTAGCGCTCTTAGAAAATCCGACGGCTTCGGCCGGCTTTGAACCCGCGACCTTGGGCATAGAAGTTCAGCATGCTACCAGTTACGTCACCGAAGCCGGTTCACACTTAGTCAGATGGAAAACTGAATGTGATCTAGTGCAAGTGCGTTGTCAAGGCAATGTCTGATGGCTCATCCCTCATCAATTATTAGTGTTGTCCTGGCAACCTCTGATGGCTCATGGCATTTTCTTATAATTCCGATATCATTTTTCTCATCCCTTGGCGTAATGGTGGGTCATATCAAAAATTCTTTCAGACAAAAGTTTTAGGTAATTATTAGGGGAATATTGTCCATTTTGTACGGTTTTGATATTGTGCCTATTAAGAGAGATATGATTAATGTTTCCCGAAAAAAACACTTTTTCTCACCCCTTTGGTCAATGGCTGGTGCTATCAAAAACTTTTCAAACATAAATTTTTGGGCCTTATTCGACATATGGATTCGATATTTCAAATATTAAGAGAGTTATAGCGATATTTCACTTTTTCGAAAAAAGCCCCCGATTTTCACCCCCGTCGACCGATTGTGTCCATTGATGAACTCGTCCGAGATTTTATAGGGATACATATCATGTAAATATTTCAAAGTGATTGGTGCAAAATTGCGATAGTTATCGTGTCCACAAGAAAGTGAGATATATATATATATATATATATATATATATATATATATATATCAGGAGAGATTATAAATTGGACCAAATGTCCCAAATGCTTCAATGACTTTGTGTACGTGTGCGGCTGTTCTACATGCTTAACGATGAGTACAAATAAATGCGAGATTCGTAATCATCCGGTAAACCTTCAGAGGACGAATCTGCATTGTTTAGAGCTAGACAGATGCAGGGAACCAACTATACACTACTTAAATTAATCTGACACTTCCTACACTAAATAAACAACAAATAATTTCCGCTTGAAATTGGAATCAAGAACTGCCGTAGCAAAAACATGAATGCCTAAAATTAGGACTTTTCAAAATCAACACAAGTAAATTAACACGAGACCAACACAAGAAATACACATATGACCGCCTGTCATTTTTAGCCTACTTTTCACATTTTGCAAAAATGAGGAAAAAGTAGTCTTATGAGATCGGGCAAATGTGTGTCTGTCTGTCTGTCTGTCTGTCCTTCTGTCTGTCTGTCTGGCTGTGTGTGTGTCCCCCCTATCAACTCCTAAACGGCTGCAGCAATCAAAACCAAATTTAGTATGAGTAAAGATGTGCACCGGAATAGCTCACGTCCATATTTGAAAATGATGTCAGTGCTACCAACTGCTGAAAAAACGCACTAGAAATTTGAGCTCCATGTTGGATATCCTGCAAGGTATGCATAGGAGCTATTCCAAAATTGGCACACATGTAGATAATACTATTTCAGTTTAATTTCCAGGAGGCCAACCATGACAGTGTTGCCAAAATAATTTTAAGCCTTCTGATAGGGCCAATGTTTAAATGCATATAACTTCTACACTATCAACTGGATTTCAACCAAATTTTGTATGTAATATCTGTACATAAACAGATATGACTGAGCGTATTCTCAAGAGCCACCATGGCTGCCAACTGTTAATAATTGCTCTCTCTATTTTTTTTATCCAAATACCAATATATCAGAATGTGTGCAAGCCGACAGCTTTAAACTATGCACACGTATAGTACCTGACATGTTTGATTACTTTTGGAGTAACTTATATACGTCAGTTCTACCAACATGATTCTAAGCCTGCTGATATGGCCAATTTTTAAATACATGTAACTTCTATGCTATCAGTAGGATTTCATCCAAATTTCGCATGTGCTATGTGTAACATATCAGATATGACTATAAGTATTCTTCAGTGCAATCAGGGCTGCCAACTGTTAATAAATGCTGTCTATATTTTTTACCCTAATATCAATATATCAGAAAGTATGCAAGCCAACAGCTCTATACTTTGCACACGTATAGCACCTGACATTCTAGATTAATTTGGAGTAATTAATACAAGGCAGTGCTGACAACATGATTCTATGCCCGCTGATATGTCCAATTTTAAAATACATGTAACTTCTATACTGACAAATGGATTTCATCCAAAATTGGCACAACAAGATATCATAATATTTCAGATTATTTCTGACCAGCACACGCATGGTATTGTTGGCAACATGCTTTTACGCGTGCTGATAGATCCAGAGTCTAACTGCAAGTAACGTCCATTTGACTTCCACCAAATTTTGTATTCTGTACCTTAAGAGATGGAACTAAGAATATATTCAGTCACCAGGGCTGCCAACTGTAGTGCTCTATTAGGCTACATTATACCAGTTATATTTTGAACTAATTAGATATTTCAATATTACCAACTTAATTTCGTCATTATTCCAGATAGGTTCATATTCTGTAGAATAATCATTGGCATGAAAAGTAGGCTGTATAGTTCTTAACGGAACTTCTTGTTACAAGTAAAATACAACTACACCACACGGGTGTCACAACACACAAACTAACATGCATGACCTGAGTCATAGAAAATCACTAGGCTCCAAGCCAACATTTACATCATTAAAACGATATTCCATTCATACGATATGCGATAATTCGTAACAGACATGGCGAACTCCCCAATTAATTACGGTCCAAATGACCATCACAAAAGAACAGGTTTGCTAATGATAGCTTATAGGGGTCAGGCGGTCAGCAGGACTGCCTAACAATGAGTCACCGTGCCTAGACGGGCCCTAAGTGGAAATCTGCACATCTGTCAACCCACGTGTCAATAACCTCGACCTCCCGTGGCACGGGATCGAGTCTCGAAGAAGCGTGCTCCCAAAGCACAATATACGTGTGTGTGTCAGAATAAAATATCTCAGCATTTCCCCTAGGAAATCCAAGAAAATCAACACTGGACAAGGTACAGTAGCCTCCATGGAGCGCTCTGCCTTTTCATCAAAAGAATACCACAACAACAACAATATGAGGGTGGTAGCACCACCTACCCCTCATCACGAAGAATCAATACACACACCTGACACATGAACACACACAGAATCACACGGATGGGTTTGACAGAAACCTGAAATAAATGACATAGATATTTTTCCACCAGCTTGCGCTTCCGTTCTAGTCCGTGACTAACAAACCTGAAAAGGACTCAAAAAATGCTAAAAAGAAATTAGAACTAAAGTGTTCTACAGTTACATCTTAATTTGTTGCGCTCGGCAACCCTAGTATGAGTAATAACCTGTTCATTAAAACATATTACAATAATTACCTCCCTTTCCTATAACAAAATGAACTTTAATAAAGCACCACTTATCGAATGTAACGAGTTTCGCATTCGCATGGATAAAATCAAATACACGCGCCGTGTACACTAAATATGACTCCAAAGAAAAATATACAACAAACAAATTTGGCCACGCGCCAACGTACATTTAAAGATGATAGTGTCAGCACCAAAAAAAAATCTAAACACAAGAAAAAGAATGAATGAACTATTTACAATGTTCCCACGCCTTATCTAACTACATATTGAGTAAATCAACTTTGTACATCACCGTCTCAGCTTGCAGAACATTAACCTCCGTCCCGGTGCATTACCCTACGGGAAATTTAGCTCTCCATCGTCAACGTCGTTGTAGAAGCGATGAACGTCAATCCATCACATGACCAAACGTCGGACATCTTGGCGAAGTTTCTTGGACAGAAATGTTCAATGTTAATAATATTGCCTAGCTATAATCGCTGTGAGCTACTACTTTCACTCACGAATATGTCCTAATGCGATTACTGATCGTAGACTTTCCCTATCTTAGCATTTGCTTAACACACGCACAAATATCATTCAAAATATCATACACAAATTTACATAAAATTACACACTTCAAACTCATCGCCACTAGCTTGAAAACAAGTCTTAAACATGTCTATCTTGCAGTCCTTATCTCGCCTAGAGATCTCCACTGCTATAGGTGAACCTTGCTCACTTGAGCACAAAGTAAAATGTTAGGAAAGTACGCTCATTAGCGTTTTGAAAATCGTGACGCAGAGTGACGTGAACCTTGCTCACCAGAGCTCAATAAAGTTGTCCTCGAAACAGCTTCTCACCGATCAATTTATTGGAAACTGACAGAATGAGGTAGAGTGGGGAGAATTTGAAAAAATAATCTGGAGTTTTCATCACACAAACTTGGGACTAGTATCAATCTTCATCATTTTATCCAAACCTCTCAGTGCACTATTGCGGAATTAATTCGGATCGGCGGTTCTTTAGATACACTTTTTCGCGCGTTTTTTTTTCAGGGTACGCAACTTACCGCGTGGCTTTTGGCGTGGTCTCTTCTGATTGGGTGATTCAATCCTGGGTCGGTTGAAACTTTACTCATGACACTCCCTCAATGACTCCAATTTAGGTGCGCGCTGTAACAAAATTTGTCCTTGAACTCGGCTTAACCGGTCGTCTTCAGGAATAACTACCAAGCTTGCTTCTGTTGTAATCATTGCAACACACTACCTTGGCTCCCCCTTTGTCAATTTCAACATGTACTGCCTGGGCATCAGTAATAATAATAATAAAATCATGAATACTTATTCATCGATAGATTAATAAGGGTTCAATACATATATACATAAATTATATATAAACTTTTGAACAGACGGTGGTTTTGGTGTCTAGGGGATGTGAAACGCGAAGATATGTCGAAATTTTCCGGAAGTCGAAACATGGTACCCATTGTAATACTTAGCTTTCTAATGAAAATCTACCTAAAATCCGTATGCGTTCATATACTATTCATGCGATTGCAATGAAATTTGGAGAAATGTTGTTTCCACTCCCGCAAAGATTTCTGATTCAGTAAAACTATTTTACAATTGGTAGCGCACGATTAGATTCAATTAGGAGAAGTCCGGGCAAAGCGGTTAAGTTAACTTTAAGGCATGAATACCACAACACTCGAGTAAGTGGAACTAAATGCTTTATTGGTTTTATTACAACATTATTGGGCTGTTTAATGAACAAATTATTTTTCAGTTCATTCACTCCTATTAACATACAAATACAATATTATAAACATGTGCACTTCAGTCGGGCAAAGTGAATAGTCAGTTTAGTCAAGGCAATCATCGCAAAAGTAGGAACCACGACCACTGTAGTTTGAACACGAATCGTGACACCACAATATACACTGTGAATACTGTATCCAATCTTCTTTCGGTGGGTCACTGTAGGGTTGTCCACACAAAAGGCAAAAATACTTCCCCTCAGCAACTTTTTGTTTGCTTGTCTTGGACTTTTTCGAGAAATTTCCCAGGTTTCTAGCAACCACCCTCAATTGTTGTTCCTCTCTTTTATCAAATTTCACTTGTTGCTGTTTTCTGATCGGAGTACTAGTTAGTATTTCAGCCTGTTGACATTTTCTTTTCCGTGCAGTTGAGGAAGAACAAAGAATAGTAGGAGCAGGCCGAATATCATGTGGACTGTAGGAACTAGTGGGAAGTTCAGGTGTTGACCCATTATCCTGACTTAGGCTATCATGGGAAGCAGGAACATTAACAATGTCTGGGTTTTCAGGACGAGATTCTGGAGCACAGGCAGAATCTGGACGATCGGTGAGAGATGATGGAGCAAAATCAGAATCAGAAAATATATTTGGATTGTAAGGCCAAATTCCTGATGACTGAAATCCACTAGTAGCATTTTGAGAAGTTGCCACCCTCAAGTAAGTAGATGCAAACAATTTCGCAACATCGTATTGGTTGACAATTCTTCCGACATGATTCCTTTGAAATGTGCAGATTGCTTGTTCGAAATAAGTTTTCAAAGGCCCATATACGGCAATGTCTAAAGGCTGCATTTTATGTGTAGTGTGTGGTGCAAAGGAGAGAAATATAACATTATTTTCCTTGGCATAATCGAGAACCTTTATGTTTTTGTGGGACTCGTGATTGTCCAACACTAGCATAACTTTCTTGTCAGGAGTTGGACGCACTTTATTCTACAAAGAATTGTAGCCACTGCAAAAATGTATCTCCGTTGATCCAGCCATTATCAGTGCACGAAGCTTGACATCCTGGTGGAGCTCCGTCAAGAAGTCGTTCCTGCATGCGTTTCCGAGCAAAAATTGAAAATGGAGGAATGAAAGAACCAGAAGCATTACAGCAGCAAATTGCAGTTGTTAGTTGACCACGTTCTAGGTTAGCGATCATACCTACTTGCTTCTTTCTTGTCGTAGAAAGAATTCTAGGTGGCCGTTTAGTTGATGTTTGAACTCCAGTCTCGTCCATGTTTTACAGACGAGATGGATCAATTCCATGTTTTTCTATGTGTTCCCCTAGAAGTGTGAAGAATCGAGTCACTTGCGGACGATTAAACCCTCTTGCCCTAGCAATTGAAGTGGGCTCTGGAGACCTCAAACTTACACCCTTATGTCTATCCATAAACCCCTTGAGCCACTCGTCTCCAGCAGCTCCATTTTGAAATGGATTAGGGATTCTGTTTTTATTCGCAAAATCAAACGAGAGTTTCTTAAACTCATTCCTTGTCAGACCATAGAATAAATTGTCCATGTAATGCAGGTATTGCAGGAGTTCATCCTCCTGTTGACTATTGAATACAGTCACAAATCTGCCTAATTTATTTTCTGTAGAACCCTTTTTCATGTGCCTATATAAAGTTGCATACGGTATATTGTATTTTGCAGCTGCAGAATTCAAGGATCCTAATGCATCCTCTTGCATGGCTTTTTCTATGTCATGTTCGCTCCAATTTGCTTGATTGGTTTTTCTTTTATATCTATACACCATCTGAAACAAGGCGAATATCCTCCCATTACTAACAGTTTCTATTAAAAATATTAAAAACAAACATGACTTCAAGTAAGCTAAGCTAAGTCTAACATTCAAACTCTTTTACAACAACCCGGGCAAAGCGAATAGTTATTCACTTTGCCCTGTTCGCTTTGCCCGGTGTGTCGCCATTGGTTTCAAAGAAGTTATCAGAGTCGAAATGAAATGCACCCACATACGACAGTAACGTGATCTGAATAGGGAAAATATGAAGCTTATGGAGAAACAAACCAATTCACGACAACATTTTAAACCTCTAAGTAAATGTATATGTACTTACATTGAAATATTTGAAGAATATTCTGCAGAATTACGAATGTCTTGTTGCACACAGTACAAGAGCTTCATGAATGCGTGCATGCTTCCCCAGGTAGTCCAACAGATGTCGCTACTATGCAGCGAGTACATACAGTGCCATCTAGTGTATTTTTCGAATACTAAACATTATTCTCTTTGCCCGGCCTATTTTCTTTGCCCGGGCGTCCCCTAATGGGCGACAGCGCGTGAATCGTTTCAACCAAGTCCCGTATGCGTTCATATAACATTCATCCGATTATCATAAAACTTTGGGGAGTTGAGCAGAGTCCTGCGAAGGTGTATGAATTAGTAAATCCGTTTTTCAATGGGTGGCGCACAAGTAGATTCAACAAATGGGTGTCGTCGCGCGAATCGTTAAGCAAAATCCGTATGCGTTCATATGCCATTCATCCGATTGTGATGAAACTTTCATGAGTTGTTGTGTTCACGCCAGGGAAGGTTTTCACTTAGTAAATCCATTTTACAATAGGTAGCGTACGAGTATATTCAACAAATGGGTGACGGCGCTCGAATTGTTTCAACAAAGTCCCGTATGCGTTCATATACCATTCATTCCATTGCGATGAAAATTTGGTGAGTTGTTGAGCACGCTCCAATGATTTTTTTTAGATAGTAAATCAATTT
This sequence comes from Meconema thalassinum, assembly GCA_946902985.2. NCBI lineage: Eukaryota > Metazoa > Arthropoda > Insecta > Orthoptera > Tettigoniidae > Meconema > Meconema thalassinum. The sequence goes on from OX336388.2 coordinate 863,005,950, forward strand.
TACAATAGTTTAGAGGTGGTTAACGGAAAATAAAAACAATATTGGGAATCCAAAAGGACTTCAACATACAAAGTTACAATGCCAACACTTTCTTTGATTGGCATTGCAACGCATGCCGGGTACAGCTAGTCTTCAATAAAACACCTTCTTCTGTAAAACAATGCATTTCATTCACTCAACACAACCGAACTGGCGAGCACGTGCACTGTGGAGACCACTGGGATATATTCTTCCCTCCTTTGGTTTCTGATGACAGTATGCATCAAATTAATGGGTTTTCAATATTTCTCTGCATCTAGCTTGTGGATGCATGTGGAACTGATTGAAATGAAAGGGATGGGAAGATTCTCTCCCTAACACCGTTCTATAAATACATGGTGGGAAGATAGTATCCCAAGGACCTATAAAGGATAGACACTCGTATGGAAATTATAAAACTCGCTACGCTCGTTTTATAAACATACTCGTCTTAATTATTTCCATTAGCCTATAGGTTCGTTGCATAATGTATTTGTTCCTAATTATCCAAGATTTAAAGTCGAGTGTGGGAATGCAATTGCACAGAGGAGCGAAGAATGTCTTTTTCTTTGTTTTCTTTCTGTATCCAAACCTGTACAAACAGTGCCGCGTGTGAATAAGCCAGCGCAGCACCGCGGGCTAAATTGGATTCGAGTCGTGATGGAGATGACAGTTGTTATCTGCTGAGTGTTCCGAGCTGCCGCATGCGTCGTAAACTCTGGTCACCACACCCTGGCTTCCTTGCAGTCCAGGCACGTTTTCAATTTCCACCAATAAGGCCTCCTGGCTGCCGCCTACACTAGGTGTGAACACCAGACATCTACTCCTCCCCGCTGTATCGTCAATTACTACACACAGGGGTTTTCTGTCTTCTAAACTGTACGCCCCCTTTTATGTTCTTCGAATGTCTCCCCATTTTCACTCCCACTTGGAGTACGAAAGCCTTTGGGAATATGTCGTCCATTTAAAAAAAAATGTCGTGCTTACAACATTTTTGTTTGTTCTTAATTTATTTAGCCTAGGGACTCTGTGACGTCGTGGTTATTAGCCCCGTGTACTTGGATGTATGTAGAATGTATCTGATAATCTATAGGCCTAGTAGTAAAGAAAGCGGCTTCGGTGGCGTATTGGTAGCATGCTAAACTGCTGTGCCCAAGATCACGGGTTCAAACCCGGCCGAAGACGTCGGAATTTTCACAGCGTTAAAATCCATCAGTATGCCTTCCTTCGGAGGGGAAGTAAAGCCGCCGGTCCCATGTATTATATTTATGGCATGTAAAAGATCCTTCCACTAATTAAACTAGTGTGAAGCACAATTTTTAGGTTAGGTTGATTAATGCTCTTAAGTTCCAACGTTCGTCTCCAGGCACTGATTGCGATGACATCTAGTAGTAGCCAAGTTCACAGCTAGGTGTCGTGGACGGTAGCATTCGGTAGCGAAAGTAGGAACTATTTGAAATTATCGTCTGCAGTCCTTACTTGAATTTAAAAAAAACAGATAACACACACTAATACCGTCATTACAATTAACACCGGTTATCAGACAGATTCTACACAGACCCAAAGTACACGGGGCTACATGACCGCGCTGTCGCAGGCCCTAAACTAAGGAACCAACCAACCAACTACGTACCTTTTAACTACAAAGGCTTTTAGAGACGACGGGGTGCCAGAGTTTTGCCCCTAAGGGGATCTTTAACGCACCAGTAAATCTACTGACACGGCTCTCTCGCATTTGCACACCCACCAACTGACTGCGCCAGGATTTGCTCTTACAAACTTGGGTACAGCAGGCCAGAACGATACTGCTTTGCCACAATGCCAGTCTGTCTGTAGTTGTGTGTGTATTTGCAATGCACATGAGGATTCGAAGGAGGTGCCCGTGGCCTTAAGTTAGGAACCATTCCAGCATTTGCATGGAGCAGAAGTGGGAAACCACGAAACCACTTCGAGGATTACTGAGATTGAAATCGAACCTACCACTTCTCAGTTACTCCTCGCGAGACTGAATTGACCCTGTTCCAGCACTCAGACCAGAATTAAATCTGTCCGCTTTCTTGCGTAGTGGCTAGCCCGGGTTTGATTCCCGCCTCTGCCAAAATTCAATTCTGGTCTGAGCTCTCAGACAGGGTACACTTAGTCTCGTGAGGCATTTTGCATTTCATTTTGATTTGTATTTATTGATTTTCATCATGATTTTTCCTCAAGACGGAGTCAATACCATTTAAACACTTATTCACACCTTTGGCTTTGTAGGGTGCAATATATTATTTTGCTTGTCCCTTGTACTTCAACACAAACAGCATTCATGTAGCTGATGAGAATTACTTAGCTCGTCCCCAGTAATAATATGCTATATATAGGATTGCCTTTGATGGCCATACAGCGGACAAAAGAGACACATTAGGGCGAAAGAGATGGTAACGTGTCTCTCAATGATAGGTCACGCTATGATTCCCCTCCCTCCCCTGCTCACATATGATAGTCCATTAATGGATGTTCCGAGTCACAACACTCTACTGATTTCCAAGCTAATCCATATAGCATATGTACAGTCCACCCTCGTAATGCATACAACTCCGGGAAAACTTTCACAGTTAAAATATAAGGCGTGATCAAAAATTTTCTGTTTGACAACCGTACAGTCCACAATCGGTATGCCAATGAAGCAAAATTGTCCTGAGAATTGAGGGACTCTTCCCAATGACGCACCAGGTTGAAGATCCCCGTAGGCCTGCTGCACATCCTCGTACGACAGGAATCAGCGACCCTTCAAGGCTTTTTAAGGGACCGAAGCGTGATAGTCGTATGGGGATAGATCAGGACTATAGGGCGGATACTCGAGTGTCCCCCAATTTAGTTGACGTACAGTCAGCGTTCCAGCACTTGCGGTATGAGGACGTGCGTTATCACGAAGCAGCAGCACCCCTTGCACAGTTTCTCCGGACGTTTCGCTTTAATTGCACATTCTCATCCGACAGCAATCGTCGACTCTTCAAGGCCTTTTTGAAGGGACCAAGGCGTGATAATCGTATGGGGATAGATCAGGACTAAAGGACGGGTAATCGAGTCTCTCCCACTTTAATTGGCGTACATTCAGCGTTTCAAGCTTTGCAGTATGGGGACGTGCGTTATCATGAAGCAGTAGCACCCCTTGTCGCAGTTTCTCCGGATATTTCGCTTTAATGGCACGCCGTAATTACTCCAATGTTGCGCAGTACCGTTCCTCAGTGATGCAGACACTAGGTTCTTTGAAATCAATAAGCAATGGGTCCTGGTAATCAAAGAGCATGGTGAGCATCACCTTTAGTTTGCTCTGAAACTTCTTGGGACGAGAGGACAATGGAAGAAACCAATGCATCGGCAACGCTTTCGATTCCGGTTCCCAGCGGTGGCACCAGCTTTCGTCACCTGCAACATTGCGCTCCAGGAACGTGTCGCCTTCAACAATGAAACATTTCATGTGCTGCAGGCAAACAGCCATTTGGTGTGCTTTTTCTTCGTCATTCAACGTCCGGGGTATCCACTGGCTACAGCAACGGCATCAAACAGAAACTTTTTCATCAAGCCTCATATTATGTAACAAGAAGTTCCGTGACGAACTAAAGAGCCTACCGTTCCTAAAATGTAAGAATCATGCCAATGATTAATCTATATGGATCCATCTAGAATAATGACGAAATTAAGTTGGTAATATCGAAATTTCTAATTAGTTCGTAATAATGTATAGGCCTACCTGGCATAATGTAGCCTAATAGAGCACTACAGTTGGCAGCCCTGGTGACTGAATATATTCTTATTTCCATCTCTTAAGGTACAGAATACGAAATTTGGTTGAAATCCAATGGATACCATGGACGTTACATGCAGTTAAACATTGGATTTAACAGCGCGCGTAAAATCATGTTGGCAACACTGCCATTTAGGGCCTCTTAGAAATTAAACTGAAATATTATTATCTATACGTGTGCCAATTTTGAAATAGCTCCCATTCATACCTTCCAAGATATCCAACATGGAACTCAAATTTCAATTGCGAATTTTCAGCAGTTAGTAGCACTGACATCATTTTCAAATACGGCATTGAGATATTCGGGTATAGATCTTTTACTCCTACGAAATTTTGTTTCGATTGCTGCCGCCGTTTAGGAGTTGTAAGGGTGGGACACACACACACACACACACACAGCCAGACAGACAGAAGGACAGACAGACAGACATACATTTGCTCGGATCGATCTCATAAGTCTACTTTCTCCTCATTTTTGCAAAATGAGAAAAGTAGGCTAAAAATATTTGAATCATCATTTACTGCATATCTCTCAGAAGTCAATCGTGGCTCATAATGATCGCTAGACATAACTATTTAGTTTTCACGAATGATAGATTCCCCAGCCGTGCAGTTCAACCAGATGGATTTATTATGGGTTACAAGGACTGCAATAGACTTGGAGAATACCAACTTCAACATAACTAAAGAATGGCAGGGAATACAGGATACTAGGCCTGGATCAACTTTACCACGCATTGGCTCATCGCTGCCACCTGGATTTGAGTATCCTCGGAAAACATGGTCAATTATCAACAGGATTCGTACGGTTCATTGCAACTGTACAGACTTCCATTTTAAAAAAGTCCTCTCGGCACGCCGGAAGGCGGAGGTAGATTTCATCGGGCAAACTTGGGGATAGGCGAAAATAGGCAGAATATGCACGTTTTCGTAGAAGGATCAGACCTCATTTATTGCGAGAAAGTATTTTATAATTGGAGCTTAATTAGCTTTGTTTTTCGTCATTTTATGCATATTTTAAACATTTTATTGTCTTATGGGGACGGTAACCTTCTTGTCATTTGGGGTCCATTTTTATACTTGTGGCCACACTCTCCTTATGCAAGGTTTCGACACTGATGAGTAACTATGTCACGGTCTGTTACTTCTTCACGCAAGATTTTATCTTCCGCAGAGATTTTGGTTGGTTCTTCAGTTTAGGGGCTGCGACAACGCGGTCATGTAACCCCGCGTACTTTGGGTGAGTGTAGAATCTGTCTGATAAACGGTGTGAAGTGTGATGGCTGTATTAATCTGTAATTCAGGTAAGGACTGCAGACGGTCAATTTCAAGCAGTAATTCCTAATGTTGCTACTGTGCCCTTTCAGCAAGAAATATGCAAATCACAGTATGCCAGCGTTGCTCAATTCGGGATTTTCGGGGTTGTAGTATGTTCTCCCACTCTGTGACTTACACATTTTGGATTAAATAGAGGATACACTTGCAAAAATAACAACAAAATCAACTCCTATTTTAAGACATTTAATTAACCAAAATTATGGCGCTACAAACAATAAAACAATTAAACTACTGACCAATATCCTTCTACTTGTTCCAAGTGAACAAGGAATAATATAAGAATTAAACAAATATTGTATTAAAACACATGGTTTCCTTTAAAACCAACAATTCATAATTATTTTTACTTCCATAAAGTATATATCTTAAAGTTCCATATAACTACGAGCTCCTTTGGCTCGATACATTCCATAATAACGGTGTCATTTTTTTGTACACCTCAAATACTATTTTTATATTTTCTTATCATCAAAACAAATATATAATTACATTTAAAGTGCATGTTAATTCTTTACTTAAATATTTGGGCACTTCACATGTTTTCAGCATTTATCATCTCTCTCTAGTCTTACAAATTCACCATAGTGATCGGGAAAATACTTGTGTACTCCAGAGTTATAAAGATTACTTGACAAAGTCAAAAACTATGATTACTCCCGGAATCTAGTTACCTTCATTTAACTCGTGGAATCCTACTTCCATACAACATTACAACAGGGATTGTTATTTATTTTATTTGTCTTATAAGACCATTAGCACATAAGAAAACTACGATCTGAACTGGCAAGCGATAATTTCATCTACAAGGACCTCGGTTCAAAGCCCGGGTCATTAACAACTTTAAACACTCCCGGTGTATTCATTCCTTCTTACAGACGGCCTTCACCAACCCTCCTGCTATGAGGGTCAGACCGTATACTTAAACGAGATTTATGACTGGGAGGGTGACTTCCAGTCTAGTCTACGGTTGGAGCTCTCCTCAATGCTTTTAAAACAAATCTTCCTTTCTTTTCAGTTCTATGGAGAGACCTGGCATTTAACTTCTCTTTTCACTTTCAACAATATTATTTGGCTCATAAACCACTTTCGTAACCTTGGCATTTATTAATTATAAAGGGTGACCAACTTTTGAACTAATTGTCGCACAATTATAAAAATTATATCTCCAGAAAGCTCGTCTTCTCAAGGTCAAATGATCTCACTGCGCATAAGAATCGATCGTGCTATTCTGAGATATTAATTAATTTGTAGTCTTCAGCTGCGTGGGTGTTGCTGTTCATTTTTAAAATCCCCACTCCTTTGGTATCAGTGAATTCCCAATGACGTATGCTGCGTTTGCATTTATTTCCTGTGCAATTATTACGAGGTTTTTCTTTACACAAAAATCTCTAATCCGAAATGATTCACAGTACTGTAATTATTTACTTATTTTTATTCTCGCAAATGGGTTAAATTTAATTATTCTTCTTCTGGCACATCGGCGCTGTTGCCGTTTTCCTGCAAGCTAAGCTGGATTTCCGAGTCACGCTTCTCTGCCTTACAGTGAAAATTTTCCACTCGTTCTATTAATATCCATGACCCGCTCCCTCTCAAGGAGTCAAGAGGCATGATCTCATCTCCTGAACACCTGGTCCCCGCTGCTTGCACAACGTTAGGCTAGAATCCTGGCTTGAAATTTCTCTATGTTACATTAGAAACTGTATGTTTCTTTCATTCCTTCCCCAAATACATGGATTCGACCCCTTTTGAGCCAATGGTACATGGGTTCACTACCAGATACTACCGTCAACGACACCTAGCTCTGAACTTGGCTACGAGATGCCACCGCAACCAGCAACTCGCAACGAACGTTGGATCCTCCCCTCCGAAGGAGAGCATACTGAGGGATTTTAGCGCTCTTAGAAAATCCGACGGCTTCGGCCGGCTTTGAACCCGCGAACTTGGGCATAGAAGTTCAGCATACTACCAGTTACGTCACCGAGGCCGCTTCTCACTTAGTCAGATGGAAAACTGAATGTGATCGCGTGCAAGTGCGTTGTCATGGCAACGTCTGATGGCTCATCCCTCATCAATTTAGTAGTGTTGTCATGGCAACCTCTGATAGCTCTTGGCATCTTCTTCTCTCTATATATAAAAATCAAAGTTTGTCTGTTTTTTCGGAATTTCCACGGAATTTTGAGTTATTAACGCGTTTTAGACTGATTTATGACGATTGCGCGCAAAAACAAAATTTTTGTCTGTCTGTCTGTTTGTCTGTTTGTTTGTTTGTCGGTGTACAATTTTGCACGCGCATCACTCGAGAACGGCTGAGTGGATCAACATAAAATTTGGTACAGAAGTCCATCAGAGGCACGAAAGTAATCATTGATGTAATTCTTCTCCTCGATCGCCTCGGCTTGCCGCATGCCCGCCAGCATATCTCTGTCTCCTTCTATCACACTCCCTTCCCTTGCGTGAAGCACAGCGGTGGCCAGCGGCTTGCTCTCTAGCTGAGCAAATACGGCGAGTTCGTAGATTTGAATCACGCCCGGAAGTAACAAAGTAACCTCATTTTCTCGGAGGGAAAAATTTTCTCCGCCAATCCGATTGCGGCATCGTCTTTTACATAACACGCAGAGCGTCCCTGATTTTTTGTAGGTATAATTAAGATACACCCTGTATATAAACTTTTTAACTGACGGTGGTTTTGGGGTCTAGGGGATGTGAAACGTGAAGATATGTCGAAATTTTCCGGAAGTCGAATCATGGTACCCATTGCAATAGTTAGCTTTCTAATGAAATCTACCAAATAGAAAATAATTTATTCACCTAACTGTGATTGTGGTGCCTCTAAGCAGACCATACAGCATATCATCACCAAGAGTTCTAAAAGAAAGTGCAGTGGCAACGTCGCTGATTTCGCTCATGGATCACCAGAGGCAATGACTTACATAAACAATTTAGATATAAATACTGTCTATAGTTTGTCTTCCTTTCCTAAACTAATTATCATCTGTATACATATTGTATCTGTAAAGCCATACGCTAAATAAATAAATAAATATTAGGGGCTTTGTGACATCGAGGTCATGTGGCCCCATGTACTTGGATGTGTGTGGAATTTGTCTGGTAACATGTGCCATTGTGATGGTTGCACTTGTGTGTGTATTTGTAACTGGACTAGGAATTGGGATGGAGGCAGCCGTGGCATTAATTTACGTACCATCCACACATTTGCCTGGAGTAGAAAAGAGGAAACCATACAAAACTACTTGCAAGATGGCTGAGGTGAGAATCGAATCCGCATCTTCTCAGTCGTGTCTCACATGGCCCACAAACCAGAATGAAATTTCCTGGCAGAGCCGAAATTGGAACCCAGATCTATGCGATGACAGCCAAAAGTACCAATAAGTGGAAGATTTGTTAGACCTAGTTTGGTCCTCCATGATTGCAAGTTGTGAGCTTTGGAATGAAGACACAAACAGTTTTACCACAAAGAAAGTTGAAATATATAGTCATTTAATAATATTTAAAGCCATCAAAGAACAACTAGTTCCGTGAACACTAAATGGCTTATTTTCAAATATCCTACTTATAGTCTATTAATTGCCTCTATTAACATACAAAACTTCAGTTTGATTGCTGTAGTCTAATAGAATCGTACTGTAGATATTGAGAACCGTATAAATATTTTGGATTGTCACCATGTTGGATTTTTATATATGTAGGCCATAGACTTATGTTTTATTAGATGAAGATTATTGCGTACGTTTTTCATTCGAACTTCAATCGCATGATTAGGATACAATAAATAAAAACAAGATTTTAAAATTTTGCACAGCCGCCATCTTAATGTTATGAAAACATTTAAAATAAATTAGACGTCAGTGGATTAAAATTTGAATAAACATTTCCGTACCAAATTTCACTGTGCTCGGATGGTTAAATCGTGAGAAACGAACATTTAAATGATTAAATTTCGCATCGCCGCCATGTTGGATTTGTGCTCATCACGTTACTGAAGGTCCAATAGGTTAACTTATGTTAATAGCCTCTATCAACATACAAAATTTTAGTTTCATGCTGTCATAGATTAGTAGATATTGAGAACCGTCTAAATATTTCAGATGTTCGCCATGTTAGATTTTTGTATATATAGGTCAAGTAGGCCAAGGAGTTATGTACCGTTCGATGACGATTATCGCGTAGGTTCATTATTCAAACGTTCACTTCGATGGCATGATTACAGCACGAGAAATAAAAACGTAATTTTAAAATTTTGCACAACCACCATCTTGAGGTTATGTAAACAATTGAACTGAATTAGATGTCACAGCATTACTATGTGTATACACATTTGAATTATCAAGTTTCACTGCGCTCGGATGGTTAAATCACGAGAAACGTCTGTTTAGATATTTCAACTTCGCTTGGCCGCCATGTTCGTTTTGTACGTAACAGGTTTTTGAAAGTCACATAGGTGAACTTTTAGTAGTGTATTTTATCACTGTACAAAACTTATGGATGATATAAGTAATAGTTGAGGATATATAGAATGTCGGTGAAATATTTCGCACAGCCGCCATGTTGGATTGGTGAAACGTATTAAAATTTGAAAGGCACAGTCGGGGTCGGACAAAATAGTACTATGTTCCAACTGAGTTTCATTGAATCGCTCCAGTCATTTAGATTTTATTAGGGACACACACACGGACAAAGGGTGATTCATAAGCCTTATTTTTGTTCATAAATGAAAATAGGCTAAGAATGGAATCTGGTGGATTTATGGAAGCACATCAATGCTTATAGATCGAGTGTATTCGCCAGTGACTGCGTGGTTCATTAGGAGGTAGCTAGGTTTGATTACAAGGTTATGTTTCAGGTAATGTGATGCGACTCAGATAGCTAGTGCACACGCATCCTACATTACTGTATCATATCATTCGGCGTGTTATCCTGAACACACTTAGTGCCTCCTCATTCCCTTCCTCTACTGACAGTTACACAAACAGCAATGCAGTTTTGCCTGACTACCGTGTGAAAAACATGGACTTAGTTTGGAATATAAATTTCTTCAAAACTCTCATATGCATTGACCGGTGGGTGAGTGGTTATCGTATCGGATTACTAACCCCAAGCTTGCAGGTTCGCCCCAAGCCGCGGCAAGTGATTTTTTAAAGGCAGAAAAAATTACGACTCGCATGTCATACGACGTTGGCATTTTAAAGAACCCATTTGAATTCAGTAGGCCGTGTTCAAAATGGCAAAATTAATATCGGGATTTTCCGCCACCACAAAGTTTCTCATTTCTCTACTAGATATCTAACCTCCTTGACTTTCATAGTGCTTCAAGAGACAACAATAATTCGACATGCAAGCAGCCCTCTGGGTGTCAAATAACAAAGCTTGTACCCGGCACCCGTGGCCTTAAGATATTATTATTATTATACCGGGAATTAAATTGGGAATTGGTGAGAGGCAGGCAGCTTGACTACTGCAACATAACGACCTGAATTCTCGACCGTCAGGGCAGATGAGTACTGGCGCATGCGCTGAATGGCAAAGCAGTGAGAGAAGCAGCAGATCCGCGTGCAAACCAGTATGGCAGACAAACGTGTGCTGGAAACGTGGTCACGGATGGAAGTGAGTGCTTTCGTGCACTCTGTGGCAACTGCTGATTTTTGTAAAGTGTAGGACGTAATATAGGTCTAATAGGCTTAACTTAAGATAATTATTATAGCTGGGCTAAATTGTGAGATATTAGAGTCAGTCTAATATTAATTATTCAGTCACACAGCACTATTACATATTACACAATACAATCGAATACCACTCCAAAGATCTGCACACGCTGAAAACAGACTATCCCTTCTGACCGCGCGAAATCGTAACCAATAAGCCCGTAGTGTTGGTTTAAATTCAACCAATAGCGAGACTTGAAGATCTCAGTCGACGTCCTCAGAGCGCCATTAAACCGACCAAACCTGTCCTTTCCCCCTCAAGGGCTCCCACACATTTCTAAAGCTATAAATACGTGCTTTGAAGATGCAAGGTTTCCTTCCTCAGCTTTCCACTCCGGGTGGTTTTTTTTTTCTCGTATAGCCTCCTGAGAGGCCGAGTGCAGGTCTTTCTAGTCGACGCCCGTGGGCGACCTGCGCGTCGGGATGAGAGATGGAATGGATGAAGATGAATTAAACTGGGCAAGGATGTGGAAGGAAGCGGCCGTGGCCTGTCAGAAGGTACTGTCCCAGCATTTGCCTGGCGATGAAAATGGGAAACCACGGAAAACCATTTCAAGGACAGCCGACGGTGGGGCTCGAACCCACGCGTCTACCGAGTCAGCAGAGAGCTTGGCCCCTTGACCTAACGCTGCGCTTTAGCGCGCGTAGCCACTACTGTCGGTACTCCGGGTGGTGAAGGTCACACTTCACACATCTAGGGGTGAAATGTAGAACTAGTTGCAAGTACTGACAGTGGCAGTGAGAGAGAGCTTATCGAGAGGGCGCGCAAGGTACCCCCAAAGACTATTTTACAAAACAATCAATTTAATATTTTAAAACAGTTATAGCTGAGAGCTGACTGTAGGATGAACCTCGAGTCCTACATGGAGGACTCGCTACTGCGTGCACTATGGGGCCATCCACGTAGTACGTAATCACTCATTGGTCGATTGTTGACCCCCCACCCGTGTTACGTAATCACAAACCAATATCTGATATTTCTGATTTCGTCTGCATTTATTCTTATCAATAGCCTAAGAGAAGCAAGAAACACAATGTCAGAGACAACTCAGTGACGTAACTACGGGGGCGGATCAGGGGTATCAACTCCCCCAGAGCCGAATTATAAAGATATCAACTTTGTTGAAGTTTCTTATTTTTACTAAAACCAATCGTTAGATTGATGACAAATGATTGAATTCTATAAATTAATAGGTAAAACCTGCCTAAAACGAACCCTCTATACACCGGAAACGTGGACAAACCGAGAACAAAATTCGGAACGGAGGTATTTCCTATGTAAAATGACACTGTAAACCGTAAAAATGCCTAACATGGAAACGGAAAGAAATTCCGGAACTCTGGGCGTAAATAACCTGACTAAGACAGATTATCTCTTCCATAATACAAATAATACATAACACAAAGCTACAAAGCAAGTCTACTAAATTTTGTGTGCGACAGTACTAGCACCAAAGTTGTAGGAAACATTAACGACTGAAGACATTCAAAGTGCAGTTAATATTGCTGCCGAAAACAGCAGGTGCGAAGTCATGCAAGAAATAGACGACGACGATGATGAAGGGAATAAAAGGGAGGTAAAAATACACACTTTTGGAGAAGCACTATCTGTTGTGAGCGACCTTCAGATATTTACAGCTTCCTAGAATGTTCCGGAACTCCTGGAGTTAATGCAGGATGCAATGGAGATCATACAACGTTCTCTTGTAAGGAAGTCGCGACGGTGCACTTTGAAAAACATGTGCAAACAAAAGAACGAGCAGAGAAACTGAAATGTCTGTACGTAAGTTGAAAATACAGTGTAATACAGTGAGTCCGGGAATGTTCTCCGCAGCGCCTACGCGCGTCTGCGAGAGCTAGCTACAGCAGTTACGTTGGTAGCACGGCTGCCGCTTGCATCATAACAAATAAACAGTAAACTTTGTAGTCACCACAGCCATTCATAACAGATGCTGGAAGTGTTGTCCTTGTGTTCGAAGACAGACATCCACACGTCTACACATATTGTCGAAGACTTTCACTAAAATTGCTGAGTTTTACTTTCACTAAAGTTTCATGTGGACTATTTCATCAAGCTTTTCGTCTGTTAAAAGCGTAGGCCACCTGTTCACGGTACATCGTGAACTGAGCCGGTCATACGAAATTTACTTATCAAATCCAGAATGGTATCACGGTTTGGACTCTTTGAATTAGGAAACCGTGCCTGAAATCTTAAGTTTACAATTTCTGTAAACCGATTGCCTTCGCGTAAAACGTATTTCACCAAAAATACTCTCTCTTCAGTAGTAAACATTACCACCTGTATACTGTTCCACTCTTCCAATAATAATCTACCTTGACGCTCGCTTACTGCAATACACACTGAAGACATACACGCTCGCTTATCGCAATACACACAGCCTACAGCCCACACTCACGGGAGTCCCCCATTCAAGGAAACCGTGCTGCCAACTAAACTGATGACGCAACCACTCGCAGGTGCACGTAGCCACTGCGGAGAACATTCCCGGACGTCCTGTATATGTGAACCTATTTTTCCCTTTTTTTTACAGACCTCCATTTTAAATTATTACTTCATTGTAATCCTATGCGATATTACAGTATTTCCTTGTAGTGTATTTTGTCTGGTTAAAACTCAACCCTTTGTAAAACCGAAACCTGTGAAAACATAAGAATAAATCCGGAACGATTGCGTTCCGCTTTAGGCAGGTCTTACTGTACTTACTAACTTGGAAGTATTTCTTTTCACTCTGTAAAATTTTAAACGTTAGTCTAACTTCACACTTAACGAATGAGCAAAATGGTCAACTGTTTAGTTAGCCAAAGGAATGGCAGTGGGATGTGTTTGGCACTATGTTTCCTCATCCCTTTCCAAAAATACACCACTTGTTAGTTGCCATTGTGTTAGTATCTGGGTGTAAGTGACACTGGGGAAAGTGAATAATATGGTGCTAAGTTTCAAGTTAAACTTAAGTTGTCCTCCAGGGACTCACACTTTGTGGGACGTGGGTTGGCGACCACGCGACCCCAGCTGAGTTCGGCATTGCTTCCACTTACTTGTTCCGGGCTCATCTCCGTCTTCTTTCCTGTCGGCCTCTCTTGGTCAACTCTTGTTCTCTTCTGACCCCGACGGTATTAGTATATCCGAGGCCTAGGGAGTCTTTCACTTTCCCGACTTAATTGGCCCTTGTATCATCTTTCCTGATACCCCCATTTTTCGTGGGGTCAGCCTTCTTTTTCTTTTCATGTTATCTCCTGCCTTCTGCTCAAGGCCCTCAAGGAGAAATGGTGTATGTTGCTCCACCACTTCTGGTGCACCCTGAATATTGCTACACCCTCAGCGGCTTACGGCTTGTGAGTTTGGGAGTTGGCGATCCCGTGGGATTCCAGAGCTGGGCCCGTTTTTTTCTCTCTTTTTCCACTGACTTTGTGGCGGGCCTTCTCCTCTTTCCCTTTCCTATCTGGCTTCCATGGCTCTCCTTTCTTCCAAGTCCCTCAATCCTTATTCCTCGAGGTTTGAGGGCATTTCTTTTCTTCCTGTCCTTTATTTGCCTTATCCTTTATTTGTATACCATTTCTTCTTCTCGTATGTAATCCTGTATTTGGTACAGTGAGTCCGGGAATGTTCTCCGCAGCGCCTACATGCGTCTGCGAGAGCTAGCTACAGCAGTTACGTTGGTAGCACGGCTGCCGCTTGCATCAAAACAAATAAACAGTAAACTTTGTACTCACCACGGCCATTCATAACAGATGCTGGAACCATTCACAGTACATCACTCTTTTTCCGTAATCAGTTTGTTTTAATTCATGAACCACGGTTTCTTTATAAGATGACAACTGAAGCTTGTCTCTTACAGCTTTATGTGCTGTCGACTTATAGATTCCTGTTTGTTGAGCTAATTTTCGTGTTGATTTACTTGAACTACACAGCATTACTGTATATTGGAGATTTCATCAAGTTTTTCGACTGTTAAAAGCGCAGGCCTGCCTCCTCCCGGTACATCGTGAACTGAGCCAGTCACACGAAATTTACTTACCAAATCCCTAACGGTATCACGGTTTTGAATTAGGAAACCGCGCCTGAAATCTTAATTTTACATTTTCTGTAAACCGATCGCCTTCGCGAAAAACGAATTTCACCAAAAAAAACTCTCTCTTCAGTAGTAAACATTACCGCCTGTATACTGTTGCAGGCTTGAATAATCTATCTGAATGCTCGCTTACTGTAATACACACTGAAGACATGCATGCTCGCTCGCTTATTGCAATTCACACTGAGAGCCCACACGGGGAGTCCCGCTTTGAAGTACACAGTGCAGTGCAGCCAACTAAACTCATGACTCAACCATTCACAGCTGCACGGACCCACGGCGAAGAACATTCTCGGGCGCCCTGTATTAGTTATAGTTATCATTCTCATCTCATCGTTCAGTATCATCCAAAACATTAAGGGCCGATAACCTAGATGTTAGACCCCTTAAAACAGCAATAATCATCATCATCATCATCATCATCATAAACTCAAGTTGGGAACTGTAATTTATTAATAGACTATATATACAATACCGTATATTGACGGGGAATAGAAAGGGCCAGTTCGAGAAGCAAAGTGGACTTAATTTAATATCAATACAATTCTTAATTTTCGAACATTTGCGTATTGATAAATGCAAATAATAAGTATAAACGGCATTGAATATAGAATATTGATTGTGTTTGATTAAGTCACACACGCCAGAGGATTTGAATGGCATGAACTCCGTATTGAGGAAAGAATTCATGATGACAATCAATAAATGTAAAACAAAGATATTGGAATGCAGTCGAAATAAATAAGAAACTTATATGGACATCAAATTGGCAGGCAAAAGACTAAAGGAAGTAGGAGACTTCTGTTATTTAGGAAGCTAAATACCAGTGATGGACGAAGCAAAGAGGATATAAAAGTATGTTGGCTCAGGCAAGGAAAGCATTTCTACAGAAAAAGAATCTGTTGACATCGAATGTAGATTTTCAGGGCATTTTGTCAGGTGGAACGCGGGGGGTACGCGTACCCCTCAAACATTTGAAAACTGTTTAAGAATAATATTGGTACATTTGTATCTAAATATAACTTCCGACTTGACAGTTCATAGATCAGCTGGCGTCAACGCGTTGTTCACAGCAGCTGGAGGAGATTTCGAGTTATCCTCGATTTAAATCGATGTATTGAATCAGATTGTTTTGGCCGGCAACTCAGCAGTATAATCGAAATAACAGGCCATAGTATTTTCTGCTCGACAAAAGCTTTGTGTAATTGCTGCCTTATTCGAAGAAATTTACTTGTTTAGGCAAAATTAAGTAACATACTCTAACAATCGTGAAAAGGAAGTTCTGTTCTTATAAACACGTAGCCCAGTGTTTGGAGGTGGGGTAGGTTGTGAGTTTGTGTGTGTGATTAGTTTTGAAGGATGAAGAAAATAACGACCTATTTTACATCCACCCAGGCATCGAAAAAGCGGGAAGTTAGTTTATTTATTTAATCGTGTCAGAAGCCACATCAGTCTCAAGAAAAAGTACATCATACATGGTATTTAGCAGGTACTATATACAATCTCATCAAAACAGTCAGGGAAACTATATACTACAATATGTTACTATGTGACCAGTATTTTGCCACATCACGTGCTTCAGGTGTTGCTTCCATCAAGTCCTTCATCGTGCACTCAGCAGGAGATAATCTGCATACAAGAAGGTGATCCATGGTTTGTTCTTTCCCGCACTCGCACATGGTGGTGTCGGAAGTGTTTCCCCATTTCTTCATATTCACCTTGGACCTACCTACCCCACCTCGCCACCTGTTCAGTGTTCTCCACGAAACCCATCCATTGTCATGTCCCGGAGGTAAACTTTCATGAGGGATAATCCAGTCTTCAAGGTCTTTAACTCTTCTTTTCCATGATGTTAATCTAATTTTTCCTGGCGGTTCCGTGAGGCTTTTTGCTGAATGGAGGAAGCCTTTCCTTGACTTGAGCCTTTAATTTGATGGTGTGCACCCATATAGAGGATGGTTTTCTGAGTTGTCTGCCTTAGTTGTTTCAACTCTGGCTGCCACTTCCCGTCTGATATCTGGTGGGGAAATTCCGGCTAAGCAGTAAACTTTTTCTGTTGGCGTAGGTCTTAAGCAACCGGTGATAAGTCGGCAGGTGTCGTTCAGAGCGATGTCTACTTGCTTCTAGTGACAAGATATACCTATACCATACGGGGCATGCATATTCTGCAGTGGAGTAGCATAGAGCCAAGGCAGTTGTTCTAAGCGTGCTAGGTTGTGTCCCCCATCCGGTACCAGAGAGTTTACGTAGGAATTAATGAATTAATGAATTAATGAGTCAATAAATTAACCCAATTAAATCTTTCATTTAACATGTAACCCATAAAGTAATAACCGGACTCTGCAAATTGCCGAAAATTGCAAGATCATGGTGGTTTGTAGACTACAAATGAGAGTATCCATTAAATTTTGTTTTAAAAAAAACACTGGATTTAGGTATTAGGAAGTCATTTCTGAAAGCCTTTGTCTGGAGTGTGGCGCTCTATGGAAGTGAAACTTGGACTATTGGTGCAGCAGAAAAGAGGAGAACTGAACCATATGAAATGTGGTGTCACAGGAGAATGATGAAGATGTATTAAGACTAGTGGGAGAGGAGATATGTTTCTGGTGACTGCTAATGAAGAGAAGAGATAGGTTGGTAGGACACATACTAAGACACCCAGGAATAGCAAGCTTAGTTATGGAAGGAAGTGTCGAGGACAAGGACCAAGGTTAAAATATGTTAAACTGATTGCCTCGGATGTAGGGTGTGGTAGCTATGTAGAGATGAAACGATTAGCTCAGGACAGGGAGGCAAGGAGGGCTGCATCAAACCAGTGAATGGACTGAAGACTCAAACAACAAACTACGTGTCCAAAAGCTTTCCCCGAATGAAATTTTGGCTCAGCTCATCCGCCTCAACAAACAAATACTAGTTACGCCACTGCTCCAACTAAAAACACTTTGGTTTTTATTAATTCATTTTGGGGGTTTGGGTCATCTCGGTCATCAGACCCGTGTATTTGGCGATGAGTTCAATTCATCTGATAACCCATGTTTCTATGCTGACTGTAGTAGTGTGTGTAACTGCTATTCTTATTGTCGGAAATGGGGTAGGTGCCTCGGGCCTTGAAATAAGGAACGTTAGGTGTCCATCAGGGTAGTGTGATTGGGCCCCTGTTATTTCTGACACTGATTAACGACCTACCGAATGGTATTCGAAGTGACTGCCGATTGTTTGCTGATGATTGTGTAATATACCGAAAAATTCATAGCTCACAACCTGGTTCATAAATGGGCGGGTGACAACAAAATGAAGATAAATACGAGTAAATGTAGTCTCATGAGAATAAGAAGAGGGCGAAGGCATGATTTTTTATACAATATCGGCTCGGAAATTCTTGTAGAAGAAGACTCGTGCAAATACCTGGGCATCCATGTAAGGAATGATACGCAACGGAGTATCCATGTGGGTTGTGTCGTCTCCAAATCGTACAGATCACTCCATTTCGTAATGCGGGTATTAAAAGGCAGTAACTGTACCGCAAAAGAATTAGGATATTTGACCCTGGTGAGGCCAATCTTGGAATACGGCTCAGCGGTTGGGGACCCAGATCAGGTTGGGCTCATCAATGAGCTGGAGGTGGTACAAAGGAAGGCTGCTAGGTTTGTGCTCAACGATTTTAATCCTAGAAGTAGTGTAACTCGAATGATAGAAAAACTAGGGTGGGAATCTCTTGAAGATACGCTATGTTTAACACCTACATTTTTTTTTTTTTTTTTTTTTTTGTCGTGTGCCTCCAAAGAGGCCGAGTACAGGTCTTTCTAGTAGACGCCCGTGGGCGACCTGCGCGTCGGGATGAGAGGTGGAACGGATGAAGATGAATGAAATTGGGCAAGGATGGGGTAGGAAGCGGCCGTGGCCTATCAGAAGGTACCGTCCCAGCATTTGCTTGGTGTTGAAAATGGGAAACCACGGAAAACCATTTCAAGGGCGGCCGTCGGTGGGGCTCGAACCCACGCGTCTACCGAGTCAGCAGAGAGCTTGTCCCCATGACCTAACACAGCGCTTTAGCCAGCGTAGCCACTACTGTCGGTACACTTAGCCTACACTAATCGGCCAGCATGGGGAGAACTAAGCAAACGACTGGGAAATCCCACCTACCTGAGCAGGGCAGATCATCCACATAAAGTCAAGGGTCGATCGCAACGTACAAATTATGAGAAATATTATTTCAATAACCGTGGTATTGGTAATTGGAACTCATTACCTGCCTCAGTCTTAGAGCCTTTCCCCAAACATATTGATGTGTTTAAGAGAAGATTGAAATTTTCTGTAAATACTACTATGTACAGTAATTACTATAGTTCCTAAATTGCGAATATTGTATATCATGTTTGATGTTATTGTTGGCGATTTTCTGTATTTGTACAATTTTCTACCGTTGAATTACCCCCATTTACAAATAATATATATAATAATAATAATAATCCTGGCATTTTCCATGAAAGGGTTGCACTGCCAGTGCCGGTATTCGAACCTCTAACTTGCTGTAATTCCCCATCGCCCTTCTGGTGAGAAACCAAACACGCTCGGCCACACAGAGGAGTGTGTTTTTCTCAGCGGGAATCATGTGTAATGATAGAATTTCCTAGACGGTCTGTAAGTTAACGTGGAACGTAAGGTATTGTCCGGTGGCGTGCTAAGAGATCATTTTCCTCGACATAAGACTGTTAACTGCCAGTATATCATAAGATTACACTTAATCGCGGTCTATTAGACGCGACTTTGGCTCTTATTATTGTCACGGCGTTCATAATAATTGTCAAGGCCTTAAAATATGATTTAAATTGCCCTCGTGACGATAGAAACTAGGCCTCTTGCTTGCTTGACATCGAAAAGACCTCTGATAAGATGCTGGGGCTGATCAAGGGGTTAACCAAACAAGATTGCATTCCACATGCAGGGTCACTATCTATGTGCGCCCCGATAAACACGGCAAGCTAAGCCGGATGTGACTGGCGCAGCTAGTGGGGGCGTGTACCCGGTTCAGCCGGTGGTTGGCGCGCACTTTCACACTTTTATCAAACATGTTCAATAATGTGTACTTACAGTGTTCTTAGGTGATGCTGAAAATATCCTCCCTCTCTTGTAACACACACCTGCTTTCTTCTGATGAAAGAATGTCTGTCAATTCCTTGATTATTTACGGAGCCTGTTTCCTTGAATCGTTTAGCGAGCCTCCTAATTGTACTGACATTAGGCACAGATCTTCTTGGAAACTTGATTTGGAGCGGCTTCGGTGGCGTACTCGGTAGCACGCTGAGCTTATATGCCCAAGATTGCGGGTTCAAACCCGGCCGAAGCCGTCGGATTTTTAAGAGCGTTAAAAATCCCTCAGTATGCCTTCCTTCGGAGGGAAAGTAAAGCCGGCGGTCCCATGTCATAGATTTATGGCATGTTAAAGAACCTTCCACTAATTGCACCTGTGTGAAGCTAAATTGGATAGGTTAAGAATGTAAACAACGCTCTTAGGTTTCTACGTTCGTTGCCAAGAGCCGAATGCGGTGGCGTCTAGTAGCTAAGTTCTGAACTTGGCCTAGTAGTCGTTGACGGTGGCGCTTGGCGGCAGAAGTAGGAACTATTTGAAAAATTCTAAGTTGCAGTACTTAAATTAAAAAACAGATAACACACACTATTACAGTCATCACAATTTACACCGGTTATCAGACAGATTCTACACACACCCAAAGTACACGGGGCTACATGACCGCGTTGTCACAGCCCCTAAACTTAAGAACCAACCAACCAAACTTGATTTTAAATTTTCGTCTCGTTTCAGAACATGATTTTCCGCATTTCATATACGAATTATGGATATACAGTATACATGTTCACGCAATATGAATTGGTGTCTAGGCATGACCAACAATCACAGCAATCACAATGCTCACTAAACGTGCAACACTGACGTCTAAACTTTGCAGATACACGTCCATATGAATGACAAAACACGTGTGAACTAACGATATGAGTCAGCGGAGCGCGCCACCACCGGCTGAACCACATACACGATCTGCGCCAATCACAGCCGACTTAGCGTGCCGTGTTTATCGGGACGCACATTGATAATGACCCTGCACCATAGAAGTTATCCTAAAATTAAATTACTGCCACCTGCCATGGTGGCTGAGAGTACTAATGCACTAGCTCGTGCCTTGCTGGCATCAAATCCCTCCTAGGTCTTCCTGAAAATGGTTTCCATATTTTCCCATGTTCACCACCAGGCAAATGCCAGGATGGTTTCTTTCAACGGCCGACCTCCTTCCAAATTCCCTTCCTTGACCCTCCTTTAGTTGAGCCCTATCCGCCTCGATGCGTAGTGGCTAGCATCGCGAAGGTCCGGCTTTGATTCCCGCCTCAGCCAAGAAATTTAATTCTGGCCTGATGGCTGGAATGGAGTACATTCAACCTTGTGAAGAAAAACTGAGAAGATGCGGGTTTATTTCTTAATTCTTGTGCAGCTTAGTTCAGCGGCACTCGTATCTTGAAATGGTAATATATATATACTATTTTATTTAATGGGGGATTGGGGTTGTGGAGAGAGGTTTATTGGTCAATGCAAGTTGGATGTAAAGAGATGCTCCGTCCGAGGGGAAAGTAGCTAGGTAATTGGGAAGAGTGAAGTTGGCCTAGTAGAAGGCTGGCTTGTAGAAAGAAAAGTAGTTCCGTGAAGAACTATATAGCCTATTTTCATATATCCTACTAATGTTAATTGCCTCTATCGACATACAAAATTTCAGTTTGATTACTGTCATAGATTAATAGATATTGTGAGCCGTCTAAATATTTCGGATGGTCACCATGTTGGATTTTTATAAGTGTAGGCCATAGAGTTATGTACTATTATATGAGACGATTATTGCGTAGGTTCATTATTCAAACGTACACTTCGATCGCATGATCAATACACAAGAAATAAAAACTTAATTTTAAAATTTCACACAGCCGCCAACTTGAGGTTATGTAAACAATTTAACTAAATTAGGTGCAGTACATACAATGTGTATAAACATTTACTGCACCATATTTCACTGCGCTCAGATGGTTACATCGCGAGAAAAGTATATTTCGGGGTCGACCGAAATGGTGCGATGACCTCGCCGAGTTTCATTGAAATCGCAACAACCGGTTAGATGTAATTGGGGGGGGGGGGGCACACACACGGACAAATGGTGACCTCATAAGCCTATTTTAGCCTATTTTCATTTATGAAACAAGTAGTTTCGTGAAGAACTAAAGGCTATTTTTATATATCCTACTTATGTTTATTGCCTCTATCAACATATAAAATTTCAGTTTGTTTGCTGTAATAGATTCTTAGATATTGAGAATGGTCTGGTGTATTCTTTGGAATACACGTTTAGTTAGAGTTAGCACTTGCTGCTCTTTGCTTTTTCACTTTAATTAGTTTCTTTTATTTTTCCCTTCGCATAAACAAAGATACTTTAAACTTCAATCATCATGCATGTTAAGTAACTACCTACATTGATTTTAAACCATTTTGGAAGGTTTTAAACAACATTTTGAATGCGTTTCATGAAAGTTATAGGCAGTGTTGGGATTTCCGAAAAATTGAGTAATAACTGCCCCACGTGGGAACCGTCATTCTTCGCCAACCAGGCTTGCTACTAAAGTTATAAAAATCAGCATTTCTTGACCTAACTAATACTTTTCCTGCAACGAGGGATTTCTGTTAAATT
Organism: Meconema thalassinum; assembly: GCA_946902985.2. Taxonomy (NCBI): domain Eukaryota; kingdom Metazoa; phylum Arthropoda; class Insecta; order Orthoptera; family Tettigoniidae; genus Meconema; species Meconema thalassinum. Next base: position 863,028,649 of record OX336388.2, read on the forward strand.
TATAGCTGCCTAAAACTTAGCTTATCTACCTCTGTGGGATGTCTACTTGTTCCTTCAAACTGTCACTACAGTTCTGGAACTTTCCATTCAAAATAAACTCTAAACAGTGAAGAACTATGCTTAACACTGTCAAAATTACTGCAAACTTTAAGTTAAAGTGTATTCATAAACTGCAATATCAAGACTGCATACCGCTAAAACTCGTCAAAGTGTAACTTAATGATCCTATAAATACCGCAATAGTGAAAATTTAATATCTATCAACAAACCCTAGTGCTACATACAATGTCCCTTCAACAATCTACCGAGTCGCGATTCGTTCGTATTAATAAATTAGCCAGGGCTCAAATCCAATGTTTCCTACACTCCTAATCCCTTTACTAACAATTAGGGTATAATTAAACTAGTTACTTTTCTACGAGGCCTCGCCAAAACATAGGCGCCCTCCCAATTTTGCTCCATTTACCATTTATTCACTTTGCTTCAATATATGTGGTTATAGCACACATTTTAATACGCATTTTTTTCCTGCTACGAACAGGGAGTTCTACTTTTTCCAATTGTTAAATAATTATCTAATTTGTGTAATCCAGGTTTCGTTAATACGGCTTGCCCCATTTGAATTTAGAATTTCTTAAACTCTGTGTAAATAAAAAAAGTGGTTATAGAAACCTCTTATTAATCTCGTTTTTTTTCTCCTGCTTTGCCCAGGAATTCATAGCCTTTTCGGTCGCTTATAAAAAGGGCATTCTCTTAGTATTTGGTATTCTTATTAACCAATACAACAAAATATTAAACCAAATTGTAAAGTCTTTACTTTATTGTTATGAGCTTTAAGCCTTTTAATTGTAAGTAAAATTTGAAAACTCTTGTAAAGTTTCTTATTGTTACTGTAGGTCTGAGACACCAAAGTTTACTAAAACATACAAATTTGTTCTTAGCTCAAAATAGATTTGAAATCTAATTGTTACTATTCTTAAACTTCCTCAATTTGTTAAATGAATTCTTTATTATTTGTTTTCTATCTCTCTTGCAAGGAAAACGGTTAGGCAGGACCTTCCCTTCCTTAATATTTCTCCTGAATTATTCTATATTCAAAGAATAAGGCATATCACTGAATGATAAGATATTCAGAACCACCTAAATATTTCGGATGGTTGCCAAGTTGGATTGTTATATGTAGGCTAGCCCATAGAGTTATGTACCATTAAAGGAAGATTAATGAGTAGTTTCATAGTTCAAAGTTTCACTTCGATCGTATGATTACGACCCAAGAAATGAAAACTTAATTTTAAAATTTCGCGCAGCCGCCATCTTGAGGTTATGTAAACAATTGAACTAAATTATATGCCAGTGCATTGCAATATGTCTAATCATTTAAAGTAGACGCTGGCTGCGCGAGCGTAGCGAGCGAGCCAGCGGCGTGATGACCAGGTACGCGGTGCGTCTAAGCGCTCCTTAGCCTGGGTTATAAATTGGCAAGGGTTTTTAATAATAATCGTTTGGTAAATTGGTTTAAGAGATATAAAATTGAATTGAAAAATGGAGGGCCTTCCCGGAGGCCCCTGGCGTGGTTTAAAGTTGTTGGCGTAAACTTGAAGTATTTTAACGTTGAGAATTTAGGTTGGAATATGCTGGATTGTTATTAATTAATTCGCTGATTAACTTGTTGTATTAGCAGAAAGAGTTTCGTTTACTAGACGTTAGCACGCCCTCGCGTCCATGGCACGACATCAGCAGTTGCTTCAGCTTGTTAATAATAAATATAATAATAATAATAAAAAGTATGATGGTTTGAAGTTATGACTTTAAGCTTTAGGAAGGAAGACAGACCTCTAGTAGGTTAGCTTTTGATAGTATGAAAGATGGAAAGACCTGTAGTAGGTTAGTTGGTTTAAATGTAAAATATTAATAATAATAATGATAATAATAAGCCTCTCTATTGGAAATGATGAGAAATTTAATGAGTTTGTAAGCTGTGCATGTGCCGTGTTGTGATTGGCTGGATTTGAATATGCCGGCTGAGCGGGCGTCTGTTCCGGGCTGTGATTGGTTGTTAGTTTTTGGTCTGTTTTGAGTATTCCGGGTGGTAAAATTTATGGTTTTGGGTTTGAAAAATGTAATTTGAGGACTTTTTTTGGCCGCCATGTTCGTTTTGTACTTGACAGGTTTTTGAAAGTTACATAGATAAACTTGTAGTAGAGCCCATTATCACCGTACAAATTTTGAGGGTGATTTCGGTAACAGTTTCGGAGATATTGGCAACTCCAGCTATCTGATATGACATCTAGCGGTAAAAATGAGAAACTTACCGAGTAGGGTACATTTGTCACGTGGTGACTGTTTGTATACGGTCCCTTGTTTTGGTAAGCAGATCGTGGTAAATTCTTCGTGTCCTTATACATAAGTAATAAGTTTTACTCGTTGATAGAGTGCAAAATGAGTAAAAGCACAGTATATTGCTCAGTTCACGGCTGTAAGTCGATGTATAAGAGGGCTGCGGATATAAGTTTTCATCACTTTCCAAAAGATGCAAATTGCAATAGCCGAAGGTGACGATACCAAATAAATACGGTCAACAGGAGCGGATTGGACCAACGCCACCTAAATAATAAGGCCTCCGCACTGGCTGACCAGCGCAAGGCAGCTCGACCAACAGTAGTCAATCGCGTTGTTTGTGGAGCGTTACAAGGTCGGCGCATAAGTTGTACTTTTTGCTGTAGTTTTGCTCTTCAGCGTTCGAATTGTGTTAATCAGTGCAGATAAATGTGTAATGAAATGTTTGTATTTGTGGATATGTGTAATATTAATCACCAAAATGCCATATAGTTGTTGTGTGACTGGATGCAGAGGGAATTATTCAACGGGACCAAAAGTCCAAGTGTTTTCTTTTCCGAAAGAAGCAGACTTGACAAACAAGTGGATACGAGCCAGCCCAAGGGAAAATTTAACAGTCAGCAAAACAACAAAGGAAAGTTATACAGTACTTATACTACCCATATTAAATATAGATTAAAGATAGAAGGTCTGAACTACATGGTGTACATAACCTCAGATACACCTACTGTATGTAGCCTACATCTGTTCTATGAAAACATTTGCAATGCAGTTAAATACTATAACATACCGTAAGTGATTTGCCCGTTTGGAATTAGCTTGTTTTGTATTATTTTCATTCTAGTGATCAGCAGACGTATGATATAACTTAAATACTGGTTTATTTTCTGAAAGTACCGTAGGCTGTGATACAAATTAGGCTTGTAATCCACTACGACGTTTTATGTGCACTTTATGCTGTTTGATAATTTAATTTTCAGAACATTCCCTGAATTCGTAAGCCTACAATTATTTAAAATATTACTATAGTAGTTCTAACATAACCTACACTATATTAATAAAAATATAGGCTATGTTATAATCCTGGCGTATGTTTAAGACCAAGATGTTTATTCATATGGGTTTTTCTTACATTAGAGTAAAATCGTTGTACCAGTGCACGTCTGTCATTGTGCATGTTATTTGAATTAATCCAATATAGGCCTACGGTAGCCCAGCGTACTGCATTTATTTAGATGTAAGGTATTCATTGCCTAGTTTGTGATTAAGATATTTTAAATACTTACAAAACTAATAGTATTTTCAGCACAACATAGGCTTTCTTAAGGTCTGTTATTGAGGTTTTTTTTTTGTTTTATGTTTGGACATGTTCAAAATTAAATTCTAGCCCTGCTCATAATTTTACCTTAATGTAGCCTATATCATTAATTGCAGATTTAGCTTTGGCAGTCCTGATGTACCAGATGGGTGAAGCATATTTCCTAACATCTATACATACCAGAAAGTCAATAAGCTTATTATTGATTCCCAAGATTAAGAAATTTAGTCCTATTGTAATTTCAAAAACAACCCTCTCAAAATGTGAATTGAATCTATTTTGAATTTTTTTAAACCCATTTAAACTAATTTTTTAACCTTCACTTACATCCTTTAAGAAATTTTCTAGTAACAAAATATAATTTTAATATACAATCTGTTAAAATAATAGTTAAGAAACTGAAGATTTCCTATGCTCTCTCTATTCTCCAATAAGCTACAAGAACAGTAGGCTCATGAGTTGAATTGTTGGTGAGAGTTAATTATGTTCCTGCTGTACAATGTAGTCTCGGCTAAATTTGTTTCAAGATAAAACTGTATTGTATTATATTTCTGTCTGTAGCCAAATTGTTGATACATTTTATGTAAATAAGTGCAAAATTCAAAACTTTTAATTAATTTAATATTCTGTAATCCAACGCCAGTAAAAATAATACTAAAAATTGAACGAGTGAGTGGAAAAAGGACAATAGTCAAAGAAATGGGATAATATTCCAGCATATGTAATCATTAATTAGTCGCTAACTCATGTTACTCCTATTATGACATTTTGAGACATAACTTCTCTCTACTAGTACCGTACTACAATTGCCTACTAGTGAATTTTTCAATACGACGTATAGTTTCGACAGATGATCGTTCTTTTTTCCTCTTCGAAATGGAATGTTAACTTTTTTCGACTCAGCTGTTCAATTATTCTTTTCCATTTTTGCCCTTCTCCCTTCATTTAAAAGTGAGGTGAATAAGTTCATAACGTTCTGAAAATCATAATAAACATCATTATCGTAATAATTACGGGCCTTTTTTTGTTATTATGATGAAACTGTTTATTTCTTTCTCCTCCCTCAGTATAGAAGGAGTTTCATAGATTAATCATTACTGGAAAGCGTATTTTATGGAAGGTAAGGAAGAAGGTAAATTCTACGAGGTACGGGTAATTTAGCAATACTGGCTACTCAAAGACTTGCAGGCTATGCAGTGTTCATTTACAGTTGCACAGCGCAACAATATGAGCGTTTTCTTTGCGAGTAGAAACATCGTTTGGAAGGTCAGGGAGGAATGACTACTCTTGGCGCGCGTGCTTCCGAGCGCGGAGGCCTTATTATCTAGGTGGCGTTGGTTGGACCACTCACCACTACACACACTGACGACAGGCCGGGTTGTTCACTGTTACGGCGAGCCAAGCCGCACCTAGACAGTCAAGTACAGTCTCGCCGAGCCAAGCCGTACCAAGACAGCCAAGCCTACACCAGCCGAGGACAGCCAAGCTTCATCAGTCAGGTCTCCTTCCCCGCTCCCTAGTTCATTTCCAATAACCCTACCAACCACCATCACCTCGCTCTGCGATATCCGAGCTATTCCACTACAAGTCATATAGGCCTAATACGACTTCGCAAGGTAAATATCTACTCTGCAAGAACCTGCTACCAGTCCGATATTCATCACCAAACCTACCTGCTAACCATCCAACAAATCAAGCAATTCCTGTGTCCCCCGAGTTTTAATACAAGTTAAACTCATCCCTTCGCCCTTCCAAGCAGCAAATAATTTCTAGAGTCTTTGGTACAGTGAGCAAACTCAAATATACGGTAGCTTTTAAATGTAACAGCGCCATGACTCGAACTGCTCAAAAACAAATACCAGCAGACACCGATGCTTGATAATATGCCATTGACACATAAAATCCAGTGGAACACACAAATTAGATCACCGTATCGCACAGTTATACATACTCGTATATACAATTAAAAATAACACTGTCATTATTTTAGGGTCCACATTTACTGATTATAACCGAAAAATAAAAAGTGTTCCATATCAAACGCGTGTTATTGAGTATTTTTACCCTACTTATCCAGACCAACCGCAGCGCCCCGAGTGTTAGTTTGAGTTGCCAATAGAATGCCAGTGAAATATTTCGCACTGCCGCCATCTTGAGGTTATGTAAACAATTGAACTAAATTAGATCCTAGTGCATTTCAATGTGAATAATCATTTGCTGTGCCAATTTTCAATGCGTTTGAATGGTTGAATCGCGAGAGAAAAAAAACAATTTAAAACTCTCAACTTCGCTTGGCCGCCATGTTAATTTTGTAGTTACCAGGGTTTTGAAAGTCTCATAGATGAACGTCTGGTAGTGCCCTTTATCACCGTACCAAATGTCAGGATCATATCGGTAATAGTTTCGGAGATATTGAGTGTTGGTGAAATATTTCGCACAGCCGCCATGTTAGATAGGTGAGACGTAATAAAATCGGAAGGGCACGATTGGCGTCTGCTAGAATGGTGCTATGACCTTACCGAGTTTCATTGATATCGCTCTAGCCGTTTAGAAGTTATTATAGGGACACTCACACACAAACACACACACATACGCACACACACACACACACACACACACGAACAAAAGGTGATCTCATAAGCCTATATTTTCATTAAATGAAAAATAGGCTAAAAATAAGTTGAAAATCCACAGCCTGCTTCCAGTGTCCGACCGTGTCAGGAATGGAATGAATGAAGCCCCCATCTAGCGGCGAGGATATGGACTGTGCCGGCTGCCGAGACCTGACGCACTCCTCTGGGGCAATGATTAATTGAATGACAGATGAAATGAAATGACAGTGGAGAGTGTTGCTGGAATGAAATTTTGACAGGGAAAACCGGAGTACCCGGAGAAAAAATCTGTCTGCCTCCGTTTTGTCCAGCACAGATCTCACATGGAGTGACCGGGATCTGAGCCACGGACCCAGCGGTGAGAGGCCGGCGTGCTGCCGCCTAAGCCACGGAGGCTTAGGCTAAAAATAAGTTAAAATAAGTAAATGTTTTCAACTAGTAGGGCGCTACCCGTTTGATAGTGGCAGTGCCTTGCTCGTCACAAGGGTCCCGCCGCCACGCGGTCACTGCGAGGTTCCGTTATATAGAGAAGGACCTCACTGTAATACTTCTTGCTTCGTTGTGGTAAAGTTTGATGGCCGAATTGTTGTAAAATGATGGCTGGAGATGTATTAAGTCGCCTCCGTAGCGTAGCGGTCAGCATGGTTAGTTGCCGTCTAGGAGGTCCTGGGTTCGATTCCTGGCTCTGCCACGAAATTTGAAAAGTGGTATGAGGACTGGAACGGGGTCTACTCAGCCTCGGGTGTTCCAAATGAATAGTAGTAGAGGGGGTTCGATTCCCACCTCAGCCATCCTCGAAGTGGTTTTCCGTGGTTTCCCACTTCGTCTTCGGGCAAATGCCGGGATGGTACCTTCTTCAAGGCCACGGCCGCCTCCTTCACTCTTCCTTGCCTATCCATCCTGACCATCCATTACCTTCCCTCATGAGGCCCCTGTTCGCTTTGCAGGTGAGGCCGCCTGGGCGAGGTGCCAATCACACCTCACCAGTTGTATCCACTCCGATTAGATGTTCCCAGCTCTAGGACACTGCCCGTAGAGGCGGTAGTGGTGAGTTCCCTCGCTGAGTCCGTGGGTTCCACCAACCTGGAGGGTAAACGACTAAGAAAAGAAGAGAAGAAAAGAAGATGTATTAAAAGATACTGTATACTCTGAAGAGCGTTGAGTCCAGAGGAGGCGAGTTGAGTGTTAAATGTTTTATCCTTGTCTTAAAAGTGTGATTAACTCTGTGGACCAGGAAATCCCACACAAAAAACAAGCCGATATTAGTGTGAATCTATCATAATATATGTAGGATCACGGACTATGGCAGTTCCCACATTTGTTACTGTCTTCCGAGGTGTCAGGTCTCTGGGGACAAGCAGGAACTTCGCTTTGGTGTGAATTAGTCGCGCTTCATTCGGTGCAATATGTTCACTTCTTCTGCCACACGTGCTCTCTGTTCCTATACCCAGTTTCCTATATTAGAGTACCCCCCAGGGGCTCACATCTAGTGGGAAGTGGGTTGGCGACCACCGGATCCCAGCTGAGTCTGACAATGCTTCCACTTACTTGTGCCGGGCTCCTGTCGGTCTTCTTTCCTGTCGACCTCTCATGGTCAACTCTTGTTCTCTTCCAACCCCGACGGTAAGAGGGTATCCGAGGCCAAGGGAGTCTTTTCCTTTCCCGCCTTAATTGGCCCTTGTCTCATTATTCCTGATTCCCTCCTTCTGCGAGGGGTCAGCCTTCTTTTTCATTTCATGTTATCTCCTGCCATCTGCTCAAGGCCCTCAAAGAGGCAGGTTGTATGTAGCCCCACCACTTCTGGTGCACCCTGGATATTGCTACACCCTCAGGGACTCACGGCTGGTGAGTTCAGGAGTTGGCTATCCCGGGGAATTCCTGACCTGGGACCGTTTATTTTTCCTTTTTCCACTGACTTTGGAGCGGGCCCTATCCTATTTCCCCTTTCCGATTTGCCTTTCATGGCTCTCCTTCCTTCCAAGTCCCTCAATCCTCATTCTTCGAGGGTGAGGGTATTTCTTTTCTTCCTGTCCTTTAATTGCCTTGTCCTTTATCTGTTTACCATTTCTTCTTCTAGTATGTAAGTTTGTAGTTAGTATTAGTTATAGTTTCCATTCTCATCTCATCTTTCACTATCACCCAAACCATTAGGGACCGATAACCTAGATGTTAGGCCCCTCAAAACAACAATTATCATAATCATCATCATTATTAGAGTACACTGTGTATCTGGCGTTTGGAGATCCGAGTTTCGAACCCTGACCTTATGAGTTTCATTCTTGAGTGTTTCGCATTGACTCAAGCAACATTTAGGCATTGAATTTTACACTAAAACCGGGGCACCTACCTTACCTAGACCCAAGGCTACAGTTTCATTTACGATGTTGTTAATTCATTTGAAGGGCTTTGCACATCTTGGTCAGCAGCCCCGTGAAGTTGGGTGTGTGTTGAGCTTGTCTGATAACCTGTATTCCTGTGATGACTGTTGGAATGTGTGAGTAACTGTATTAGGACAGGGATGGGAGTAGGTGCGCCGGGACTTGTAGTAAGGTACTATCCTGGCATTTGCCTGGAGGGATTGTGGAGAAACCTGAACCCCAATGTGACTACTGACCAATACGAGGGGAAAATAATAGTTTACAGAATCGTTAGTAGGATATGCTTGCAGTGCATTAGTACCATACGGGATGCAAGCAGAGAAAAATCCATATTTCTGATAACGCACGTTAGTTGGGCTGCATAAAACAATATTATATGGGGCAGTTGATTCACCTGGTATACTGTACTTATACTAGATGCTTGGAAAATTTCACATTCAGTGCCGTGTATTAAAGACGGTTTGACAGAATTTTCTCAAGTCAGGCGCTATTGTAGCATGGTCTAACGGTGAAGATGGTGATGATGATAATGGTGATTATGGTCATGATAATGGTGATTATGGTCATGATAATGGTGATTATGGTCATGATGGCGATTATGGTGATGGTGATTATAGAAATAATAGCAAGAAGGGAATGGAGAAGAAGACTAAAGAAGGAGAGTCGCATTAGTGATTAATTCATCTTACAATGGTGGAATGGTAGAGGAATCATGAATAATGGAGAGGGAAATAAAGATACAAGGGGACGAGTATCTACATTCAGAGAGATAGGCCAACTACTTGTGGTTACGACGTTCTCATGAATATTCTTAAATATTTTATCTTGAATGATCCTGGAGCAGAAGACAATCTTACTCTTCTTGTAAGGAGTTTGATTGCTTCACCACATTGACGGTAAATGAGATCGAGAATCTATCCGTTTTGTGTTTCTCTCTCACCCAAAAACGATCACACAAGCAGTCTACTGTAGGTGGCGCTGCTCGAACATCTTTTTGCGAAACCGTCGGAGAGGAGAGTCATCTACAATCTATTTATTCGAGCCGAAGGTCATGGGAGAAAATCTGGTATTCAGAAAGGTACAAGTAAAGGCTGCAGCTTATCACTCATACTTTTCAATCTAATTATTGAACAAACAATGAAGCAAATTGGACAAAAATTCTAAGTAGAAGTAGGCTAAAGATTCAAAGAATAATTTCAACTCTGAGATTTTCTGATGACATCGGGTGTCATCTTAGCCGATTCACCAGAGGATTTGAATGAGTTTTTAAATGGTATGGACTTAGTCTTGAAGAATGAATTCATGATGTAAATCAATAAATGTAAAACAAAAATATTGGAATGCAGCCGAAAGAAATCAGAAGCCCCCATGGACGTCAAATAGACAGGTGAAAAGGAAGTAAGAGCCTTCAGTTACTTAAGAAGCAAAGTAACCAGTGATGGAAGAAACAAAGAGCATATAAAAGTAGGTTGCGTCAGGCAAGGAAATCATTTGTACAGAAAAGTAGTCTCTTGGCATGAAATACAGATATAGGTATTAGAAAGTCATTTTTGAAAGCCGTTTTCTAGAGCGTGGCGCTCTATGGAAGTGAAACATGAACTGTTGGTGCAGCAATACAGAGAAAAGTAGAATCGTTTGAAATGTGGTGTTACAGAAGAATTATGAAGATTATATGGGTAGATAGAGTAACAAATGAAGAAGTATTAAGGTGAGTGGGACAAGAGAGATGTTTCTGGCGACTGACACCCAGGAATAGTAAACTTAGTTATGGGAGGAAGGGTCGATGGCAAGAACTGTAGAGGTAGACCAAGGTTGGAATATGTTAAACAGATTGCCTCCGATTTAAGATGTGGTAGCAACTGCTCGGGTCCAAGCTCTGTGAACTTGCGGGGTGAGGGGAAAGAGCAGGGAAGGTTCAGGCGAGAAGAGAACGGTCTGTCAACAGCCCGCCGTGATATCTGGTATTCCTTTCTATTCCAATACTGCTAACATTGGGCCGTTGCTCAAACCACCGTGGTGTTGCGTATGAATGAGTGAGTCACCGACCAATGTATTTGGTTCTGTTACTATGCACGGCCCGGGGAACCTAATCACTTGTCACCATCACTTCTCATAGTGCGTGATCCATATTCATCTCAGGTTCACGCAGCTTGGACCCGAGCAATATGAAGAGATGAAACAATTAGCTCAGGACAGGGCGGCATGGATTTCTACATAAAACCAGTCAAAAGACTAAAGACTCAAATACACGCTGCGAAGTACAGTTTGAAAACCACTGAAGCATTAATCCCGCTTTATTGCAGGGTCTGCTTTTCTGCACTTTTTCTTCCATACTGCTCGATCTTGAGCGTCTCTAGTTGTGGCATTCACTAGTTGCATGTCCTCCCGCATAGTATCCAGCTAGTGCTTTCTCGGTCACCCTCGTGGTCGTCGGCCTTCTGGACTGATGTCAAGTGCAGTTCTCGCGACTAAAGAGTGATTGCTACGCAGTACATGGCCATATCAACGCAGACGGCTCTCCCGCATTTTTTCATGGATTGGAGCCACACCAAATGTAGCTCGAACATTGTCATTCCTGATGCGGTCCAGTCTAGTAAGTCCCTGTGTCCAGCGAATCATCTTCATCTCCATGACATGTAGTTGTTGTTCATGTCTCTTCGTTACTGGCCAGCATTCAGTACCGTAAAAGTATTTATTAACAGTACTGTACCATTTTCCAGTAAGGGATTAGATCAGATCAAAATGACCACTGAAGACAAAGAACAACTGCCTTAATTGTCCATCTCGGACGTGAAGTAGCCTTATAATTGAGCAGTAAAATTCATGGCATCCGGTGAGATATTCATTCAAGCATGGAGTTCCGCCCTCATCACTTTCTTTGTCTTATGATCTCTGTTGGCATGCGACTTCGATGGCGTAGTTGGTAGCTTGCTGAGCTTTTATGCCCAAGATCACGGGTTCAAACCCGGCCGAAGACGTCAGATTTCTATAAGAGCGTTAAAATCCCTCAGTATGCCTTCCTTCGGAGGGGAAGTAAAGCTGGCGGGCACATGTCATTGATTCATGCGATGAAAAAAAAACTGCCACTAACTACAAGTATGTGAAGCTAAATTTGTAGGTTAGATTTGATTAACGCTCTATTAAGTTCCAACGTTCACTACAAGGTGTTGGTTTTGGTGGCATCTAGTAGCCAAGTTCAAAGCTAGGTGTCGTTGACTACCACATTTAGTAGCAAAAGTAGGAACTACTTGAAATTGATCGTCTGCAGTCCTTACCTAAATTACTGATAACACACACTAATACAGTCATCACAATTAACACCGGTTATCTGACAGATTCTACACATACACAAAGTACACGGAGCTACATGACCGCGTTGTCGCAGCTCTAAACTGAGGAACCAGCCAACCTTATGTTCTCTCTTGGCCTTAATACGAGTGGCATTAGCCTAGATGTTCGGTCTTTATCAACCTCTTTTTCATTGTAAGACACCAAACTGTTATCAATGTACCAGAACCAAACCAAATCCCCTGGCACTACAGCCCATGAAAGGCCTAGGGCTAACAAGCGACCGCTGCCCAGCCATTTGACCTGCAGAATATGGGGTGACGCGTGGTCAGCGCTTAGGGTCCCCTTGGCCGTTTATCTTGGTCTCCGTAACCGGGGCGCTGCCTCACTGTCAGACAACTACTAAATTGTCCTCACGAGGCTGAGTGCACCCCGTTCCAGCCCACACGTCTGTTTCTAAAATCCCGACGTAGCTGGGAATCGAACCCGGGACATCCGAGCGCGAGGCAGACTCAATGCTGCAGAGATCACATGATATTTAGCAACATTTACAACACAAATTATTTACAAATTCGTGCCTGTGCTAAGTTTTTGTTGCTTACTTTTGTCGGCTTTTACATCATGGTCAGCTGCTTGTGTACAGTAGTGGGTGAGGTTTGGGGGGAGGGGTGAGGAGGGGAAGGGTCATTACATAGACTCAAATAAAAAATTATATCAATCGCATTTTTAACTTAAAATTGTTTAATTTTATTTTTATTGCCCTAATTAGTGATGTTTTCTTCCCTGTGGACTTACAACGTTTCCCATAAGGAATTGGACCTATAATTTTCGAAATTGGAGATTCTGAGGAGCACGTGAGTTGGGTCCGTTTTTTCTTTTTTAGCGTATGGCTATTAGTGCCGGGAGTGTCAGAGGACATGTTAGGCTCGCCAGAGTTTGTAGCTGCTTCTATGCGGACACCCATGGGGTGAGCTACAAGAAGCATCGTGTGTGGGGTGTTGTCTAGGGAGGACAGTTTGAATGTATGGACGAGGAATTGGAAGGTAGTGCCTGTGGCCTATAGTTGGGGACCAACCCCGGCAATCTAAATTTTCCAGTGTATATTGGCTCAAAGACTTGTTCCTTTTTGAATTCCGAATTTTTGTTTTCCGTAATTTTTGTTTATTATTAGAATAGCGGCGGCTTTGGTGGCGTAGTTGGTATCGTGCTGAACTTCTATGCCCAAGATCGCGGGTTCAAACCCGGCCGAAGTCGTCAGATTTTTTAAAGCCTGCAGTAGAAGTGGGAAACCACGGAAAAACACTTTCAGGATGGCCAAGATAGGATCGAACCCACCTCTTCACAGTGTTTTTCCCACTAGACTGAGTGTACCCTGTTCCAGCCCTCAGACTATAATTACTGTAGCCTACATTTCATGGCAGATCCGGGATTTAATTCAGAGCTTCAGGGATGAATGTGGACCATTTGTACGCAGTGAAATAACCAAAACTGAGATTTTCAAGACATTACAATTGTTCTTGTTTAATTTTATAATGGATACATTTGCTGTTCTTTGAGTATTTAAGGATAGGTCATGCAAGATCCACCCACTCGAACCTAATGAAAAGGTACTTTGTACCTGTGGAGCCGTTTCATTTTAACCGAGTGTGTGGATCTTGCTGACAAACGAAGAAACCTTGGTTTGCAGATGGCACTCAAACTTATATTAGCTGATGACGCGGTGGCTGCTGATCTCGTCATCCGCTTTATAAGTGAGAGTGGGTTATTGCCAGCCATCTAAATTTTCCAGTGTATATTGGCTCAAAGACTTGTTCCATTTTGAATTCAGAATTTTTGTTTTCCGTAATTTTTGTTTATTATTATAATAGCGGCTTTGGTGGCGTAGTTGGTAGCGTGCTGAACTGTTGTGCCCAAGATCGCGGGTTCAAACCCGGCCAAACTCGTCAGATTTTTTAAGAGCGTTAAAATCTTTTAGCATGCCTTCCTTCGGAGGCGAAGTAAAGCCGGAGGTCCCATGTCATAGATTTATGGCATGTAAAAGATCCTTCCACTAACTAAGCTTGTGAGACGCTAAATTTCTAGGTTAGATTTCGTTGAAACTCTCTATCAAAGTTCCAACGTTCACCACTAGGTGTCAGTGATATCTGGTAGTGAAAGTTAGAACTACTTGAAATTGAACGGAATTTGTAGCTCACCCCATGGGTGTCCGCTTGAAGTAGCTACAGCCTCTGGCGATCCGAACATGTCCTCGGACACTCGCGGCACTAAAAACCATACGCTAAATTAAATAAATAAATAAATAAATAAATAATTATTTTAATTATTAGATTTATTTATTGTTTTATATTATTGGAAGGGACAGTCCAAAGGAAATTCTGATGAGGAAGAAGAAGGTTTCAGATGCTGTATTCCATCAAGATTGTTAAATCTTATGAGCTGATGAAACGTGCTGCTGAAGACCGGGTAAGGTGGAGAGACCGACCATGAGGAAACCTGCCATCAGGCAGATAAACTCATGATGATGATGATGATGATGATGATGATGATGATTAATTTACGATCTATTCATATTTAAGTGTCCATCTCCATATTCTTAATTTCATTCTGAATTTGTATACTTTGGTTGGTTGGTTCCATAGTTTAGGGGCTGCAACAACGTGGTCATGTAGCCCCGTGTACATTGGATGTGTGTAGAATTTGTCTCATGACCGGTGTTAAGATGACTTTATTACTGTGTGTTATCTGTGATTCAGGTAGAAGGAATGCAGACGATTAATTTTTTCAAGTAGTTCCTACTTTTGCTACCAAATGCTACCGTGCACGACACCTAGCTGCGGATGTGGCTACTAAATGCTATCGCAGTCAGAACTTGACGGCGAACGTTGGAAGTAATATAGCGTTATCCAACTAACCTACAAATTTAAGCTTCCACAAGTGTAGTTAGTGAAAGGTTCTTTTTCATGCCATAAATCTATGACATGAGACCGCTGCCGGCTTTACTTCCCCTCCGAAGGAAGGCATTCTGAGGGATTTTCAACGTTTGCATACTTTAATCTGTATTAAGAGGGGCTGATGACCTCGTAGTTCTGTCCCTTAAAACCTCAATTACTATGTAACTAACTAGAGTATTTATAGTGCAACAGCTCAGATCACGACGATCAGTTCATGTTGCCAACTTAAAAATTGCATTGCAAGTGCCACTTTCAGTGTAACCAAATTGTATGAAAAGTTGGTGCCTTTAAACATGAGTGGCAACCTTGATACAATCCGAAGATAAGAAATTATGCTTTACTGTGTTTCTAGTTTCTAGTGATGGAGGACAAATGGTGAGTTTACATTCTTAGTAATTTAAGGTGACCTGGACTATGCAGGCTACGCCTCGTAATATAGTGGTAATCGCAATTGACAGCTTCCCGTGGACTAGGATTTGACTTTTTTGAGGCACAGCAACGGTATCATTGACATGAGAATCATGCAAGTTATGACAATTATTCGAAGAATTCCTTCACGCTAGTGAGCTAAAGGAGTTTGGTTGGTTCCTTAGTGGCTCGACACCTAGCTGTGAATTTGGCTACTACTAGATACCATCGCAACCAGCGCCCGGTGACGAACTTTGGAACTTAAGAGCATTAAACAAACCTAACCAACAAATTTTGCTTCACACAAGTTTAGTTAGTGGAAGGTTCTTTTACATGCCATAAATCTATGACATGGGACCACCAGCTTCATTTCCTCTCCGAAGGAAGGCATACTGAGCAATTTTAACGCTCTTTAAAAATCCATCGACTTCGGCCGGGTTCGACCCCGCGACCTTGGGCATAAAAGCTCAGCAAGCTACCAACTACGCCACCGAAGATGCTCTAAAGGAGTTTACATCCACCGTTATAATGCCTCTGTTTCTTTTACTGTTCTGGCCATAGAGATAGAAAGATGCCACCATTTTTCACTTGAAGGTTTTCTATTTTAAAATCCGACTGAGCCGGTATCAAACCCGCATTCCTTAGTTTTCAAAGCTAAGCTTAAGTAATTGTGCGACTCTCCCGATAGAAGTGGAGCATCAATACGCTCGGTGACCCGAACGTCCGATGGTCTCATTGTAAGACTAATCCGTACCAACATTACCAGTAGCCGTCAATGGCTGCATTGCACAGAGTTCATCAGCTATTGTTTGCTGAACACACGTAAGAAAACCGATGAGTAAAGGAAACCTGTGAATTGAACGCAATTTTTTCATTCGACTAAATGTCCGATTAGTAATAATGATAGCGGCTTCGGTGTCATAGTTGGTAGCATGCTGAGTTTCTTTGCCCAAGATCACGAGTTCAAACCCGGTCGAAGTCGTTGGATTTTTTAAGAGCGTTAAAAATCCCTCAGTATGCCTTCCTCCGGAGGGAAAGTAAAGCCGGCGGTCCCATGTCATAGATTTATGGCATTTTAAAGAATCATCCACTAATGACACCTGTGTGTAGCTAAATTAAGTTAAACATTTGACAAACGCTCATAGGTTCCTACGTTCGTCGCCGGGAGCCGACTGTGGTAACATCTGGTAACCAAGTTCTGAACTAGTAGTCGTTGCGGTGGCGTTTGGCGGCAAAAGTAGGAACTACTTGAAAAAATTCTATGTCTGCAGTCCTTACTTGAATTGAAAACAGAAACACACACTAATACAGTCATCATAATTAACACCGGTTATCAGACAGATTCTACACACACCCAAAGAACACGGGGCTACATGAGAGTGTTGTCACAGCCCCTAAACTGAGGAACCAACCAAAAAAAAGTAATAATGATTTGTTGACATTAGTTGATGCTCCATTTCGGGAGCCGATCTAGAAAAAGTTGATGGGGCAGGGGGAGGCGATCTATCACTGGAGCCCTGTGTGGATGAACAAAACGTTATCCGCATCCACACGTTTGTTATCCGAATCTACTGGCATTACTATAAAAAAAAATAGATAAGTCAAAAAGTATTCTAGCAACATATTTAGACATTTGAGGAGAAAGTTGTTCCCTTAGGCTTTGTACGCCATGTGCTATGTTTAAAATGAATGTTATACAGCCAGAATTGCACCCCTTTTCAGTTCGGAGTTTTAATCCCTCCCTATATTATTCTGCTAAGGTCCCATTCCAGTTTTGAACCGAATATAAGGTCCCATTAACACCAACCTACACATATGGTGTACCTACAGGTTCAGCATAACCCAATGCGTAAGCGAAACGCACTCACGTACTCTTTAAATGCCTCACAATTTAATAAATACCTTAAAACATGTATATTTACAATGAAATAAGGAAAGAATCCAACACGGTAACCATGGTAACAGAATCTCACAGGTCCATCTATTTCTGTAAGACGCAATGCAATTGCAATTATTACATTACTGTGAAAGTTTCCAGACGGTTATAAGGTTATCACTGAACCAAATTAAGCTGTAAAATGCATCAATACATACAGTATAATGCGCTTATGAGGGTCAAGGGGCACTCTAGAATTTTTTCACGCAATTTTCACGTGTTAGTGTGGTACGAAAGGTATTTTTCACCGGACTATAAAAGGTCTCCGAAAACCACATTTAAAGGCCCTTGAATTAACAGTTTCTGTGATATTCCCAGAAAACTAACTTCGCTCTGATATACCTATGAAGGAATGCCAAACCCCTAACCACTGCACCTGTAGCTGAATTGATAAAGTCTGATTATTCATACCAAGGATAAATCAGTCATAGCATTCATGATTGAGATTTTACTAAGTAGGCCTATACTCTTTACAACTAGAATATTCGCGGGCGAAGCCGCGACGGGTAATGCTAGTAATGTTTAATGACATACTGCAATTTGAATCAGATTAGCTTAAAGCATCATCTTACATTTGTCATGGGAAAAACATAACGGAACAAGATGTTCAATAATGAACATATAACCTACTTTCTTCTAAATGTATGGGTATAGTATAACTCTTTGTCTTTATCAAGGAGTATAATTGAATCATTTCTTGGTTGAAGACCTTAGAAACTATTTACCTCTACCAAACACCAGAGCCTCGGAAAAACTACTAACATAATTGAAGAAATAAAAACATTACGAGCCTTACAGTAGTCGCATATGATGTATAACATCTGACATAGAAGAAACCGCACGTGAAATTGTTGATACACCGGTATTTTATAATATTATTGGCACAGATATTATTCTATTGTAAAAGGGAGTGTTTTACAGATATTGTAGTTTATAATAGGGAACTCATTTTATTAGATGATTTGTAGCTTCCACCAGCACTGGCCTAAATAAAGAATACGATATGGATCAACTAGATTAATAGACGCGAACCGCTCATAACCTTAAATTCTTTATAAACAGGACCTCTTGATTCACAGACCAACACGTAATTTCATATGGATTCTGTTAAAATGAGTCATATTGATGTGATAAATATCGTTTAAATGATAATCTGGTGGCAAAAATATCTACCCCGTCCGGGAGTCGAACCCAAATTCTCTAGATTCACAGTAATAAGCACCATCCCCACGGCTATTTCGACTACGCAAATTTTGAGCACATGATGGTGCTTTTTTCCACGTTCCAATAATACTGCATTACGGAATTAAATTTCATTTATATTTTGTTTGTTTCGATAATGATCCTGCGTGAAATTGAGTTTAAAATACCTTATGAATAGGCCCTCTTGTGAGTAAAGAGAATGTATTCAGCAATAGTTCATGAAGGCTTGCTCAATTCTCGTATAACCACACGATTATATTATATTGATGACTGCATTACCGATATGTGGGTGAATATTTGAATAGCCATTGTGCAGAAACATAATACCGGCAATGCCGAGTACTTAGAATGTTTGTTATTAAGGCATTTTACCATTTAAATACTGATACGAAGATTTCGAACATGTGACATGTGCTTTGTTTCATTGACTTGACACCAGAGTTCGCATGAGCGTTTACCGTTCAGTATGTCATATACATTCCACATGGCCGAGAGTACGTCATGGTATCAATTTCCGACACCTCGCACTCATTGTTTCTCTTACCACTGCCAGCTGGATCTTACCACTGCCAGCAGGATCGATCGATCGAGTTGGCAGTGCGTCTTACACTTCCGATCGATCCACCACTGCCAGCTAGCACACTTCCGTTCGAGCACACTTCCGTTCGATCGAACGGAAGTGTGCCAGTTGGTGCCACCTCGATCGTTCCGATCCACTTCCGTCCCATTTTTCAAAATCACTCCCACAAAAATATCCATCAACCGAGTCGGAAGATGTTACACATCAAAAAAGAGAAGAAATATCTCAAGGATTTTTTGGAACCGGAGACATAATCGACCGGACGTGGGCAACATCCAACTTTGAGTTGAGGCACGTGCTTACACGTCTGTCTGTCCATGGTTTTCACCCCCTTAATTGTATTAACAAATATTTCCACAACCCTACAGTGATGTGTGTATGCCAACTATGTGGACAAGCATGTAACAATCAATCAAATACTATGCAATTCAAATCACCAGAGCTTAATTTTAGTGTAGGCCACATGTTCTTTTTTTTATTTTCGATTGCTACTTAGCTTCAATAAAAGGATTAATTAATATCCTGAACTAGCACCAACAGCTAGAGTACAGGTACTATGTGGGATCGTTTTGTTCTTTAGTTCAAATAACGTTTTCAAACAACACACAATAGGCTGTTATAAATGCTTTAAAATTAAAATTAAATATCATTCTTCAAATTCGATGTGTATAAAATGCCAACTGAAGGCAAACCATTGGAGTCCTACATAGACTAGTCATGACATCTGGCGGAAAAGTTTCGCATAAGTTAATCCTAATAGGGTGCGTGCATTCTAGCGGCCATATTAGGAAACTTTTCAATTACAGCTGTTCCAACGCTCAGGCCGGTGCGCAACTCACATCCAGTTGGCGGTGTTTGTCACCCTCATAGTTCATCTGGTTGCTGTTAGATGTCTCTCGTGCAGATCCAGTGGTGAATGTTGTTTTAATTAAATATATTATCCATTGTAATATGCACAATATAATGCTGAATTTTATAACGTCTGAGGAATTACAAAACAATAAATATAAAAAGATTCAAACAAAACCAACTCAGAGAGGTTTTGAACCCCGGCCAAACGGGTGAAAGACTAACGCTTTACCAGGCAGACAAACATGTTCACAGGATGTCAACGTTATCAGTGGACTTAAATACAACGTCTTAGCAAATAGATATTTGAACTAAACCATTTCTTCAGTGGTGTAATGTTTTGTTATAAAGCATTTCATACAAAGTTTATATTATTTCATGCAACATACTCAAATTGGTAAAATATAGGTCAGAACAAGAGATCAGCAGCCATCTTGTCTTGTAACCGAGACGACTCACCTTTTTAAAGTAACTCCTGCAATATAATAATATAATATAAATAATGTTAATTTCGAACGGGCCAAGTCCTTTAGAACAGTTTAAACTATTCTCGGTTCGATAATCGGAACTGGTGGTTCCCAAGTCATGGATTATACAGCTTGCATAATTCACACGGTCGCCATTCTGAAATGGTACGGCTGATGACCTTGTAGTTTGGGCGCTAGACACGTCCCATACAAAGGTATGTTTTTACCAAATTTGGTAAAAGTGGCTTGGTGTCAGTACGTTGGGACCATCTTGTGTAATTGGTCTGCGGTTAATAGCCCCTTCTATTTCTGCCAGTACTGTCCTCATAGTTTCCTCGACCACTTGAGACGTGCCCAATACTTTTCTCACACATCGTTTTGTTGTACCCACCAGCCTCCCCACCAAGCCGCCCGTGGAACAATAAACTTCCAGGACACACCACTGTGGGCGAAATGCTGGCTCGTACATGGGTCCATGAGGATCCGAGAAAGTTCTGCCAGTTCTCTGCTCGCAGCTAGAAAGGTCTTCGCGTTGTCCGAGTAAATGGTGTAAGGAAATCCCTGTCTTCTGGAGAAGCGTCTGAACGCCATGTTGCATTTTTCAGTATTTATGTCTGATGTTAATTCAAGATCGAGAGCCCTTGTAGTGGCACAGGTGAACAGAACGAATAAGATTTTTGTAATACGCTCCCCAGCCTGACATATTGGGGACCGGCGAAGTCCACTCCCGTGACAATGAAAGGTTTAGTCGATTGCATGCGATCCACGGGTAGGGGCGCTTCTATTTCATCTCCCCGGTGGTTCTTAGTGAACTTGCAAGGGGGGCAAGTGTGGAGGACTTTCTATAGTGGGCTGGCGTGCCTGTAAGATCCAGTACTGCGAGCGTAGTTCACCCAGCACCATTCTTACTCCCAGATGTTGTAGATGGATGTGCTTCTGCATGATCAATAGTTTTGTAAATTGATGGGATCCATGGAGGAGGATTGGGTGCGTTCTCTTGAGATGTCAAGCCTGCATGATCTAGGCGTCCCCCCAAACTTATGAGATCGCCATCCAGGAAGGGATTGAAGCGTGTAATTTTGGTTGTAGATGGAAGATCCCTTTTCTCTCGTATGCATGCGTGTTCTGCACCAAAGCCTCCCTGTTCGACAATGTAGATCCAGCGCATTTTCGCAGTTTCCAGCTCCACGGCAATTAATTCACCGTCGGGTTTCTCCATGCTTTGAACATTCTTCACAAGCCTTTGAATCCAGCCCATGTCCCGAATCATCTTCCAGTACAAGCTGAGTAGACTAGCGTCTATGGGACTCTCCCATGTGCTAAGTGTCGATACTTGACCGTTCATTCGTGGCTCTGGGAGTGGGGTGGTGTTAGACACCGAGTGTCGAGGTCAGGAGTTGGGAGCGTTGGCAATCCATCGTGGTGCGTGCCACCATCGTGAGTTCTGCATCTCTTTTGCTGACATCCCCGTGATAGTATGTCTGCTGTATTGTCTTCACCTGGACAATGTCACCATTGTGCAGTATTTGAGCTCTGCTGGATTTCCTTGATACGATTTGAGACAAATGGTTTCCGTCTATTGGGGTTGTTGCGAATCCAGCCTTGTGTAACCATAGAATCACTCCATAGTGTAGCCTTCGTGATATCATATCCTGTGGACTGACAGAAATACTTCAGAAGTCTTATACCCACCAAAGCTGAAAGTAGCTCAAGTCTAGGGAGGGTCACTCGTTTGATCGGTGACAGTTTGTTCTTGCTGCAAACAAAGTGTATCTAGACTGTATTGCTCTCCACCACTCTGAGATAAAGTACGGCACCATACGCCCTCTCCGAAGCGTCGCAGAATACATGCGCTTAAGAGTCATCTGGTGTTTTATTAGAAGATATTATCCATTGATGGATTTGAATAGCCGACCAATGAATGAGCCTGGTAGTCCATATTTGCCACCTTCTTGCTTGTTCTATGGATAGGAGATCATCCCATGGTATCCCACTACACGAAGTTTCCTGGAACAGGATGTTTCCTGTAAGCGATATTGGTGAGAGGAGACCAAGCAGGTCGTAAAATCTTGCTGTAGCTTCTAGCATATGTCTCTTCGTAGTCGGCTCTTCTGGTAGCGTTCCGACGACGTCTTTAGGGTCAAGGAGAAGAGAGTCCGTATGTGTGTTCCAGTTAACACCCAAAACTCGTGTCTCTTTTTTCTCCTTACGCCCATCTACTCTCCATATATCCTTTAACAATGTTGAATTGGTCGCCTACTCAGACATTGGCATTTGTATCTCTCGAAGACGCCCTGTTATCTCGTAGTATACAGCAATGACTTCATTGCCATCTTCTATACTGGCTGTGAAATCATCCATGAAGGTTCTTTGATCTATCAGTTTTGCAGCCAAAGTATACTTGTTACAGAATCTGGAAGCCAATCGACGTAGTGTAGCTGATAAAAGGAATGATCTAGAAGTAAGTCCAAACGGCAAGCGGATGAATCTGTACACTAAAGTGTTGTCTGTTGTCTTCCCATCTCCATTTTCCCCTCTCTCTATTTCAAACCACAGAAATCTTGCTAAGTCTCTGTCATTTTTATCCAGACACAACTGCAGAAATGCTTGAGTTCCGTCTTCAATTACAGCTAGTCGATAGAGTCGGAAGCGGAGTAGTATTGCCAGTATTTCTGGTAGGAGATTAGGCCCTGCCTCCAAGGCGTCATTGAGCCATAGGGATCCCCTTTCATAAGATGAAGTATCAAAAACTATTCTCCACTTCGTTGTGACGTCTCTTTGCGTCCTTAGAGCATGGTGAGGCAAATAGAAGATGTCGGTATCTGATTCATCCTCGGGGGCTATCTCTACATGTTCCTTTGCGAAGACGTCTGTCACTATAGCGTGATATACCTCTTGGAACTGTTTATTTCCATTAAGTTTGTGCATCAGGGAATCAAAACGTCTCTCAGCGTTCTTGAGATTTGAGTGCAGTATTATTCCTTCCTTCCTTGGTAGGGAGACAACCCTCCTTCCATCTTCCATTTCGAACGACTCATGGAAGCCTGCCAACATTACTGATTCTCTCGACGTGAGTGCTTGTTGCTGATCTGCCTTCATCCCTAGTGTCTCTAGATCCCAAAATTAACGTAGATTGTCCTCGGAAGATAGTAATTCTGCATTGGTACTGGCGTGGTTTACGGACAGGTGATTCGCTGTAATACCAGACTTACTCCCACTAAAAGTACTACGAAACCTAGAGGGGGAAGTACCATGGAACTTGAGATGCGTATTGGCTTGTCGTACCTCATCATCCGCCAATATTGGTCTCCTCCTATCAGAACCTCAATTGTCAGATCGTCTGTATCATCTTGAGGATCAGCTAGTTGCAATTCGTGAAGACGTGATTGACTCTGGATGTCACGTGGGACGGTTGGCTGTGGTGAGTACGTGTTCCTACTCTCAAATGCTGAGTTTCGCACGGAATCTTTTGTCCACATTCCAGTTATGCTGAAGTTGGCCAGTCTGCGAGTCATTGATGTACTTAATGTTGCTTCAAATGCAGTGACTGACAGCTCTTTCTGGCCAGTGACTTTCAGCTTCAGGCTATCTATCAGATCCGAGCTGATGTAGCTTCACTGACTACCGGCGTCAAGAATACAACGCGTTCTTTTCCGAAGACCAGTTGGTCCCATAACCCAAATCCGAGCTGTTTGGACTAATGTCAAGTTCGGTATACTAACATCTATTTTCCCTACAGTTACTCCCACTTGTTTTTACAGATGGAAATGTGATGTGGTCCCTACATGTAGCCCAGGATATTTTGTTGTACTTGCTGCAGTTTCTCAAAGTGTGACTTCTGTTTAGGGACAAAAGCATCGTTAGGTAGACTTGAGCTTTTCTATGCGTTGTTCGACATCTGTCATCTTGGTACAATTTTGAGCCCAATGGTCTTTCCCTTCGCAAAATAAGCAAAACACTGACGTCTTCGTCTTCTGGGCCTTCTGACCCGTCGTAGTAGTGACTTGTAAGGCAGCAGCGGTTGGGCAATATGAGTTTGAGATGGCGTTGTCTCTTTTGATTGTCTGCGTCGTCATTCTGCCCTCCACTTCTTCATTGAGATCCCCCAAGGGCTCACATCTAGTGGGACGTGGGTTGGCGACCACGGAAACCCAGCCGAAACCGGCATTGCTTCCACTTACTTGTGCCGGGCTCCTCTCCGTCTTCTTTCCTGTCGACCTCACTTGGTCAACTCTTGTTCTCTTCCGACCCCGACGGTATTAGGGTATCCAAGGCCTAGGGAGTCTCTTCATTTCCTGCCTTAGTTGGCCCTTGTCTCATCTTTTCTGATACCCTCCTTCTGCGAGGGGTCAGCCTTCTTTTCTTTTCATGTTATCTCCTGCCTTCTGCTCAAGGCCCTCAAGGAGGCCGGGTGCATGTAGCCCACCACTTTTGGTGCACCCTAGATAATGCTACACCCTCAGAGGTTCATGACTGGTGAGTTCTGGAGTTGGCGACTCCGTGGGATTCTTGAGCTGGGTCCGGTTTCCCCCTTTTGTCCCTTACCTGTAGGGCGGACCCTCTCCTCTTTCCCTTTCCTATCTGCCTTTTATGGCTCTCCTTCCTTCCAAGTCCCTCAATCCGCATTCTTCGAGGGTTGAAGGCATTTCTTTTCCTCCTGTCCTTGATTTGCCTTATTCTCCTTTAGTTCTCCATTTCTTCTTCCAGTATATAGGTTAGTAATTAGTTATAATTTTTAAGTTTGCATTTTATTTTCATCTTCATGATCACCCAAACCATCAGGGGCCGATAACCTAGATGTTAGGTCCCTTAAAACAACAATTATCATCATCATCGTCTTCATTGAGAAATTCCATAAGCCTCGTTATATGCGCTTCGCAAATCTTCTCTCTTCTTCACGTAGATGATCCACCTTCTACAGATGTCATCCAGAAATGCACGTAACAGTTTGGGGGCTGGCATTCTCCCATAGTGGTTGACTTTATCGCCTAATGCCCTTAAGGCCTGTATACGTTTAGGAGGACATTCTATACAATTATATACAATTCAGGGCGTCGGGCGTAGCATCGAGAGCTGGTTTAATGGTCTCCAAGTAATCCAGATGCACCGGGATGATGCGGTTCGTATCGTCATATCGTCAAATAAGAATTATCCTGATTTCCTCGTATGCGTCGCCAGTCACCGCTATACCATCGACCAGTTCCTTCGGTTCTCCCTCCAGGTATCCACTAAGGAAGATGTGCTTGTCGGATAGAGTTGATGGTTGGATTGTTGTCTACTGCTGACTGGAATCGCTACATATCCTGAGAATGGTTCTAGTTTGATATTGGGTAATTTTACGGAGTGCGTGACGGATAAGATTGATGGAACTGGTACTGTGGATGAAGGTCTGAAAGGGTCAAGATTCATATTCCCGAACGATTCAGATAGTTTGTCATAAGCTCCGCGACCTCAATGTATTTCTCACAGTCTATGACGCCAGCGTCATATTCGTCATCTGCTAGAAGTTCGTGAATGTTATTATCGAGGAAAATTAGTTGATCAAAGGCCTCTTGCAATCTCGCGCTGTTATATTCGTGATCTATTTCTGCATCTGACGTTGTCTTGTCATTACTGAATTTGGTTGTATTCGCTCGCTCGGTCATTCGTTTTCTCTTCATAAACATTAACACCTTCATTCCGTTCTCGTCTGCCATTAACGTAAAATATTACTTTAAACAGACTGTTTGGATTTAAGATCGTTCTAATTCGTATTAAATAATGTTCCGTTGCTTCTTGCTTGAGACTGCAGGGGGAGTTCTCTTCGATTACGTTGCTATTGTTATCCGATAGTTAGGAGCAGTAGTCACATATACGTTCTTAGATTCCTGTATACCATTCATTGAATCTATGAAAACAAGAAGGATGCTCCCTCCTTACAATAAATTACTGGCCACACTCTCAACTCTAGAATCTAGTATTTAGCTATACAACCTCAAAACAACTCACAGCTGGTAAACGTTCAATTAACAACTTCCGTATAATATCTCTAAGTAATTCAATTAGGCAATTTGGCTACTTATCAGCTTTCTCGAAGTCTCGTGCGTACCGTATGATCCTGACGTGGATCGCGTTTAATACAAGTGTTGACAGCTACGTTCACTTTCCACATCAATTCTGAAGTCAACTATTAAAGTTTTCAAACTTGTCTATCTTCGTAATTCGTTCCCTAGTTCCCGTGTTTTTTCGCCACCAATAATGTCGTGTATGCTCACACAAGATTTCCATTATTATTGTTACTTCACATCATACCAGGAGAAAATTAAAGCGTCAAAGAAAGATACAAACAGAATTCATACATAGAGAAAATAGAACGGATCGTTAATCCTCCACAGAAGCTGTTGTTTCATTTGAGATGGATTGGCATCATGGTCATTTAGCCCCGTATACTTAGGTAAGTGTATAATATTGTCAGACAACCTGTTTTATTGTGTGTATTTATAATTTTGGTGAGGATTCAATCAATAACCGTATAATATGCGTCTATAGCACGTCGCATTTCAACAAGCAACTACAACCAACATTCAATTAATTATACTCCTTGTAAAGGACAAAGAAAGTAGTTAAAATATATCAGAAGTGAACACGAAGAGTTATAACTATTGGCAACTCCAGCTACCTGATATGCCATCTAGCGGTGAAAACAAGAATCTCACCAAGTAGGATAAATCTACCACGTGGTGACAGTTTGTATTGTGTCTTGTGTGGGTGAACAGAGCTTGTTAATTTGTTTGTGATTTTATACACAACTAGCTGAAGTACCCGTGCTTCGCTACGGGTCGTAAATAAATCAAAATGTGAAGGTGACAGTTAAAACAGGGGATAGGCGAGGTGCTGCGCAGAGGGAG
This sequence comes from Meconema thalassinum, assembly GCA_946902985.2. Taxonomy (NCBI): domain Eukaryota; kingdom Metazoa; phylum Arthropoda; class Insecta; order Orthoptera; family Tettigoniidae; genus Meconema; species Meconema thalassinum. The sequence goes on from OX336388.2 coordinate 863,055,863, forward strand.
ATTAAGGATGGAACATTTTGTCCAACTACACCGCTCTGCCTTGACCGTGTTTTATAGCACACATTTAGGTTTTACTCGCTAACGGTTGGAGATACATTTCGGATAGAAAATGCAATTTTTAACCTCGTACATGCCATCAAAAGTTTGCTATTTCTTAGCGTTCTCTTTTTATTTGAAATGGAAATATGAAAGTTTAAAACCAAAGGGTAGAGTGACGTCACTAAAATGGTCGCCATCTTTAAAAGTGCAAAGTATTGAAATCAAAAGTAACCTGTATGTTAACCAGGTAAATCTGCTACTTCCATGTAAAATTCATGTAAATCGGACCAGTGGTACTTGCGTGATTGAGTAATACACAGACACACACACACCATCTCATTTTTAGTCTCGCTTCGCTCGCGTCATAGTCGTGTCATATTGTTATTCAATGAAATGCAGGTTTAACCCCATTAACACCCCTTTAGAACCTGAATATCCAAAAATCCCTCCTTAGTAGATCTTTTCGACACACGACAAACATATCCTCAAAATATCACTCTTCTAACATTAATAGTTTTGGTTGGTCGATGAGAGCGAACATCCAAAAATCCTTCCTTAGTGGACGTTTTTCTTCCAGAATTTCACCCCTCCCCATAGGCCCCTTAAATTGGATTTTTGAAAAGACAACACCTATTTATTTTATTTATTTATTTATTTATTTATTTATTTATTTATTTATTTATTTATTTATTTATTTATTTATTTTTAAGCTGATTGATTTCCTCCGAGTTTCAAACTCCTCGCCTATGTCGTTTAAGAGATACACGCTCCATTAAGAATCTTTCAACCCCCACTTTTCATCCCTTTCACCTCATAATATACACTATATCGAAAAACCATTAGACATGTGTCAGCTTATTTTTAATGATTAGTATATATGCCAAGTATCAATCCCCAAATGAAACCACTCGTGAGATATTGTTATTCAATGAAATGCACGTTTACCCCCTTAACACCTATTTAGAACCTGAATATTCAAAACTCTTACCTTAGTGGATGTTTTCGACATAAAACGAACATATCCCCAAAATTTCATGTTTCCAACTTCAATAATTTTGGCTGGGCGATGATGAGTGAGTGAGTCAGTCAGGACATTTTATTTCATTTATATATGATAATTTCACCCCTCCACATGAACCCCTTAAATTGGATTTATGAAACAAATGAATCGAACACCTATTTACTTATTTAAAGCTGATTTCCCCCTGAGTTTGATGAGTGAGTAAGTGAGTCAATCAGTTAGGACACTTTCTTTCCTGTTTTATCACTCCAGAATTTCACCCCTCTCCAAGGGCCCCTTAAATTGGATTTATGAAAAAACGGTCGAACACATATTTACTTGTATTTTAAGCTGTTTTATCCCGCCGAATTTCAAACTTCTCGCCTAAGTCGTTTAAGAGATACACGCTCCGTTAAGAATCCCTCAATCCCCAATTTTCACCCCTTTCACCTCATAATATACACGACATCGATAAACCTTTAGATATATGTCTGATTATTTTTAATGATTAGTTTATATACCGAATATCACATCCCCAAAGAAACAACTCATGAGATATCGTTATTCAATGAAATGCACGTTTACCCCCTTAACATCTCTTTAAAACCCGAATAAATAAAAATCATTCTTTAGTTGACGTTTTGACATACAGCGAACATATTCCCAAAATTTCATTTTTCCAACATTAATAGTTTTCGCTGGGCGCGATGAGTGAGTGAGTCAGACAGGACATTTTCTTTCAATTATTTTTACCAGAATTACACCCCTCCCCATGGGCCCCTTAAATTGGATTGATGAAAAAACGCTTGAACACCTATTAAGTTATTTTTTTAGCTGTCTGTTTCCCCTGAGTTTGATGAGTGAGTTAGTCAGTCAGTCAGGACACTTTCTCTCCTTTCCCCCCCCCCCCCAGAATTTCACCCCACCCCATTGGACCTTTAAATTAATTTATGAAAAAACGGTCGAACACCGATTTACTTAATTTTTTAGCTGATTTTTTTTCGCTGAGTTTCAAATTTCTCGCCTATGTCGTTTAAGAGATAGGCCTACACGCTCCGTTAGGAATCCTTCAACCCCCAATTTTCACCCCTTTCACCTCATAATAATACACCACATCGAAAAACCCTTAGACACATGTCTGCTTATTTTTAATGATTAGTTTATATGCCGAGTATCACATCCACAGATGAAACCACTCGTGAGATATTGTTATTCAATGAAATGCAGGTTTAACCCCCTTAAGACCCCTTTAGAGCCTGAATATCCAAAAATCCTCCCTTAGTGTACGGTTTTGAGATACAACGAACATATCCCCAGAATGCCATGGTTCCAACTTCAATATTTTTGACTGGGCGATCATGAGTGAATGAGTCAGGACATTTTCTTTCATTTTTTCCTTCAGAATTTCATCCCTCCCGATGAACCCCTTCAATATGATTGATCAAAAAAACTGTCGAACAGCTATTAACTTACTTTAAAGCAGTTCCCCCTCCCCCCTGAGTTTGATGAGTGAGTCAGTCAGTCAATCAGTTAGGACACTTTATTTCCAGTTTCCCCCCCCCCTCCCCCCAGAATTTCACCCCTCCCCATGGGCCCCTTAAATTGGATTTATGAAAAAACGGTCAAACACATATTTACTTTTTTTTTTTTTTTGCTGATTTTTTCCGCTGAGTTTCAAACTCCTCGCCTATGTCGTTTAAGAGATACACGCTCCGTTAGGAATATTTCAATTCTTACTTTTCACCCCTTTCACCTTATAATATACACCACATCGAAAACCCCTCAGAGACGTGTCTTCTTCCTTTTTAATGATGAGTTTATATGTCGTGTATCATATCCCCCAATGAAACCAATCGGGAGATATTGTTATTCAATGGAATGCAGGTTTAACCCCCTTAAGACCCCTTCAGAACCTGAATATCCGAAAATCCTCCCTTAGTAGACGGTTTTGACATACAATGAACATATCCCCAAACTGTCATGTTTCTAACTTCAATAATTTTGGCTGGGCGATGATGAGTGTGTGAGTGAGTGAGTGAGTGAGTCAGGCAGGACATTATCTTTCAATTTTCTTTTTTCAGAATTTCACCCCTCCCCATGAACCCCTTAAATTTGATTTAATAAAAAAAACTGTCGAACAGCTATTTACTTACTTTAAAGCATTTTTTCCCCCCTGAGTTTGATGAGTGAGTGAGTCAGTCAATCAGTTAGGACACTTTCTTCCTGTCCCCCCCCCCCCCCAGAATTTCACCCCTCCCCATGGGCCCCTTAAATTGGATTTATGAATAAACGGTCAAACACATATTTACGTATTTTGTATGCTGATTGTTTTCCGCTGAGTTTCAAACTCCTCACCTATGTCGTTTAAGAGATACACGCTCCGTTAGGAATCTTTCCATCCCCACTTTTCACCCCTTTCACCTCATAATATACACCACATCGAAAAACCCTCAGACTCGTGTCTTCTTATTTTTAATGATGAGTTTACGTGCCGAGTATCACATCCCCCAATGAAACCAATCGGGAGATATTGAAATTCAATGAAATGCAGGTCAACCCCCTTAACACCCCTTTAGAACCTGAATATCCAAAAATCCTATCTTAGGGGGCATTTGCGGCCCTTTGGGAAGCTGCATACCAAATTTCATTCCAATCCGTCGGTGGTTTCTGAGATTTCGTGATGAATGAATGAGTGAGTGGTATTTCACAAATATATATAGTAGATGATAGTGTCAAGTCTTTGTTATGCTAAACTCGGTTGACAGTGCTGTGTGAGTAGGTGAGTAACTAACGGGATTTCAAGTAAAGATCCTCTTTTTCTATACCGGTAGTGCAGAGCAGAACTGGCATCCAGTCGGCCGTGTCTCGACTTGAGCTATGTTGCCATGGAAACTATCTGGCTTGCCATTCCTTCATGAGTATATTTTATGATTTGATTAGCCTGTGCTTGAGTGCAAAAGGGCCGAAATCAGAAGAATGAGAAAGACTATCGAAAATTCATGTAGCCAGCGGTTCCTTCTGGATCCTAAACTATATGTATGCAAAATTTGGTTGAGATTGGTGGTACGGTGTAGATTTGTATACGGAACAGACCCACATACATACATACATACATACCCACATACAGACTTTCACTTTTATATATAAGATTTGATTAGCCTGTGCTTGAGTGCAAAAGGGCCGAAATCAGAAGAATGAGAAAGACTATCGAAAATTCATGTAGCCAGCGGTTCCTTCTGGATCCTAAACTATATGTATGCAAAATTTGGTTGAGATTGGTGGTACGGTGTAGATTTGTATACGGAACAGACCCACATACATACATACATACATACCCACATACAGACTCTCACTTTTATATATAAGATTAATGAATTTTACTCATTGTTAGATTTCAAAATGAGTAAAAGCAAAGTATATTGCTCAGTTTACGGCTGCAAGCCAATGTGTAAAGGGCTACGGATATACATTTATAAGGTGCCGGAGGCTGGAATGCGCAAACCGGTGACGACATCGGCTAATCGTGGCGTGTGTAACGGAGTGTGGTTCCGACCAGAGCGTGGAAGGTCACAGCCCGTCGCTAGAGGGCACGCGTGCACGTCACGTGACGATACAAAGCGAGCAGCAGCATGCATCAATTGTCCTACGCTGCCAGTCACATTGCAAACAGTGACATGGAGACGTCAACCGAAGAGCAAAGAGGTGTTGTTCGGTTTCTGACAGCGGAAGGAGTAGGGGGAATGGACATTCATCGCCGAATGTCACAAGTGTACGGCGAACACTGCATGTCCCTTGCAAGGGTCAAGGCGTGGCACAAGCGCTTCGGGGAAGGACGGGTGTCGTTAGCCGATGATGGCCAGTCTGGGCCCCCCCCCCCCTGCATTACCGATGACAACGTCACCTGGTTGATGCACTCATTACTCAGGACCGCCGAGTGACAGTGAACGCCATAGCCGCCGTGGTCGCTCCACGACAATGCACGACCTCATACGGCCAACACAGTCGCGGCACTCCTGCAGAAATTCAAATGGGAGGTTCTCGGCCACCCTCCATATGGTGCAGACCTCTCTCCCTGTGATTACGCCATGTTTGGTCCCCTGAAAAGGGCACTGAGGGGCCAACGATTCACTTCGGATGCCGACGTCCAGCTGTACGTGCGGAACAGGTTCACATCGCAGCCCAGAGAATTTTATGAGACAGCCATTCGCCGTCTCGTGTCACAGTGGGACATGTGCCTCAACAGCCAGGGCCAATACATCTAACATACAGGTACTGGTTTCTGTAATTATGCCTCGGCTCGTTACTTTTTGAACGCACCTTATACATTATATTCCAAACGATGCGAATATCAATGGTCGAAAGGTGGCGATAACAAATAAATACGGAGAGCAGGAACGAGTTGGAATACACTTGGTGTGGGCGTTGGGGGACAGTCTAGCCACTTAAGGTACCGTAATAATAATAATAATAATAATAATGAACTAATAGGCCATAATTACCTGTGACAGAAAAGAAGCAGTGATAAAACATGTTTGCAACATTCTGATGCACCTGCTTTAACTTAGAGGATGCCGGGTGAGTTAGCCGTGGTCGTTACGGCGTGACTGCTGGCAGTCGATCACATCCGGGAGGCGAGGAAGTTCGAATCCCCCCGCCAGCAACCTTGAAGATGGTCTTCTGTGGTTTCCCATCTTCCTTCCAGGCAAATGCCGGGGTTGGTCCCTAACTATAGGCCACAGCCGCTACCTTCCAACTCCTCGTCCTTACATCCAAACTTTCCTCCCCAACGGTACTTGTAGCTCACCCATTGGGTGTCCGTCTCGAAGCAGCTACAAAACTGGCGAGCTGAACATGTCCTCGGACACTCCCGGCACTAAAAGCCATACGCTAAAAAAAACTTAGAGGATCATTGAAACTGCTTAATGGTTAGCGTTCTCCTTTCAATTTCTCTTCTAACCATGTGGGGAGGAGCAGCGACGTCTGGAGATCAAGAGCGTAAACTGATCAAAAAGTTACATCATTGTGTACTATCTCACAAGACATGTTTGCAAATAACACTTCTACCCGTTCTGTAAAGTTTCTGGAGTCTATGGTGCAGTTGGCAAACTTGAATATAGCTTTGAAAAGTAACAGCGACATGATTCGAAATGCACAAAAACAAATCCGAGCATACAACTAATGCTTGATAATACGTAATACACACATAAAATGCAGTGAAACACACGAATTAGATCGCGTGTAGCGCACTGTTACATATAATATAGGACTGTCAGTAATTAATTTAGGGATCACATTTACTGATTATAACAGCATAATACGAAAGTGTACCATAGCAATCCTGTGTTTTTGAGTGATTTATTCTACCTATCCCCGCCATATTGAACCGACCGCAGCGCCCCATGTGATAGTTTGAGTTGCCAATACCGATGCATTTAGGAGAAAGTAGGCTAGGGTAGAGTCAAGTTACTCCATGATACTGTGCCCTTGACCTTCGTCTTAGGCCAAGGACACATTACGTAATTGGAGTACTTATATGGGGCAATGTCATGATGTTAATGAGAATGAAATCATCATTATGTAATGATCATAAGAAATAACTAGGATCTTCCTGCCGTGTTGAGATCACATAAACTGTATGTGGCTTGGCAGTTCTGACAGGGAGAAATTTATGGTTTTCACACAATGGACAGAGCAGGTGCATTCCAAGTCGCTTGCCTGCAAGTTTCAGAGCAGGAGCACCCCAGCGAATTCTGAGAATCTTGCCAAAACGCAGTAACTATCTCAAGTTAGCACGCAGTAGATGCCTGACTCCGCCCTTAAAGAGTACGCTTCAGTTAGTTACAAGAGATCAAGGCATTACAGGAATGATCTGAAACGCCCATGATGAATCTAATTATTATCAAGAATTTTGGGAATGCGGTAACGGATTAAATATCTCTGTGTTCATCGAATGAAAGTAGTCCCTGCGCAAGGAAATCTGACAACGTCGAGTGTGTGAGAGAGAGAACATAGCGTCCTTCAACAAGAAATTAGTTCTACCCAAGCGCTGATGATATAAACTTAGCCTATGATCGAGTTCCGTCGTGAATCATATGATTAGCAAGGCCATATTTTTGTGTATAAATTAAGGTACCTGATTACTGTAGCCTATGATTGTGAAGGGAGCATTTGGTGTCGTATGTGCAAAACTGTGAATTGGCAACCATTTTGTCATATATGTGGGTAAAGTCTGTGACAGGAACATTGTTCATCTTTCAGCCAACGTTAGTGGATGCGGGCCATATGTAGCACCACGCCAGGCATTAATGTACGAGACGCATAGTCCATTGTTCGGCTGATGCGAAATAATATTAAAAATGAATACTAAGTTGTGAATATGTATAACAGAAAGGAAAGATGTGAAATCATATATAATTCGAGTGAAAATATATAACAGAAAAATATATCCGCCATGAGTGTGTAGCCCACTAATGTGTAATCTTTTTTTTTAGTGGTGCATAAATTTAATCAAATATGTGTGTGTGTGCATTTTAAAAGGGTGCTGGCTTATAGCGACCTAGTGATAATGGAGGGTTGCAGTGATATTATCGAGTGGTTCTACATCATCGTGATGGGATTCGAACCGGCCATGGAGGTCATGTGTTAAGTTATACTGTTGCGGGCCTCTGGTCCAACTCTTGCAAATGATGAAGGAAGTCTTCAATATGATAAGTACCTTTTGATTATATTTTAAAGCGTCAAATAATTCATGGATTTTATCGCCATAATGTTAGCATGTTATTTGTTTTCTTTTGATTTGTTTTATCTTGTGTGTACAATGACCGTGTCAATGGCGACCATAGTTGTGCATCTGAAGGAGCTGGGTACGCTCATAAGGATTAGGGATCAGAATAATTATTTTAATGAATTAAAAGTGCCTAACTTAACGTAAGGATGTTGCTAGGTAATCGTATCCGTACATAAAACACATGGTAGAATTCCCTATTTTATTTATAGATGTGTGTTAGAAATATCCCCTGTGTTTTCGACCCAAATAGAACGAACGAAGCATGGTATTTCGATAGGTGCCCTTTCCAGGCAAAATCTCATTATTTCGTGTAATTGACCAGAGATAGTAATTTATGTATTTACATACCGGATGAATTAATAGCCGATGATTTTTTTTGGGACGATATTTAAAGGACCATGGTGTATTGTGATGGATGATATGGAGTATTATGGTGTAGCAATGAGTAAAGTTTATAGGACAGTTTACAAAGGTGTGAATTATGTCAGATGAGAGGTAGTATGATAAGTTTACAACGATATGAGTGACGGCTGACCCAGCCTCACTAATTGTTATATTAGTTTTTATTGAACGCGTGTGATATTTAAGGCCATACAGGTAAGATGTTGTAAGGAGGAATCTACGATGAAATAAGATAAAATAGATAATGATGCCAGGTAATAAGACCTGAGGGAAGATGTCGGATGAAAGTATGATAAGTTGTATGTGTAAGGTAGTGGCCATCAAGCGCAGATAAAATAATGCTATAATTAATCTATATCCAAATGAGAGCGTCCCGCTCCACTTTTAGAATACTAAGATCCAGCCCGATCAGCTGGTGAGAATACAGTCAAATATTAGCCCGGGGGAAGGGGTGAAGACTTGCATTTCTACCTTTCACGGTCAAGGTCAGCCAGCAGGCGAGGCCAGTCCATTGTCACTTGCCACAAAGAGAAGGAGGGGTCCACTCTGGACTCGGGTGTTTGCCGCAGCGATTCATTTAAATTTTTCTTATGTTTGGTCCCAAGTTTAATATTCACGTAAGGGTATGTTAGGTCACTACCCTGATGCCTCCAATCGATAGCGTTTCTTTTACTGGTCATTTTGATATAAGGGACGGTTTTGTCTGTTGACCATACAGTCCCGGGTTCGATATCCTTTTGTTGTGCCTGGTCCAGACGCTATTTTTAAACGGGTACTAGATAGGCAATAACCTTGCGGTCCCGTGTTCGAAATCCTTTTATTCATACCTGGTCGATCAGTCTTTTTAAATGGGTACTAGCTAGACAGTGACCTTAGAGTCCTGTGTTCATGAATAATTATTTTCGGTCCTGGAAAATAATTATTATTAGTTTTTTTATAGTTAATATTGGTTCAAAATTATCTTGAGATTTCTTTTTCTCGATAATTGTTGAACGGACCATGCTTTGTTCTATTGTAACCTCGTTCTGCGAGATAAGGCATTCAAGGTAAGAAATGTGTAGGTAGCGAATACCCCTAAATACATATTGACCCTATTGAATAAGCCGCTAAGAACATGTTTGTGCCATGTCTATCTTTTTCAGGGGTCGCGGCTTCAAATACATTCACCGTTGTTTAACATAACACTGATACAAGGTATTTCTTCTGTGCCATGTCTATCTTTTTCAGGGATCGCGGCTTCAAATACATTCACCGTTGCCTAACGTGACTCTGACACGATACGATTACTTTAATAATGTTTGGTTGGAATTATTAATTGTTTTTCATGTTTATCCAACCCAAGTTTGAAAGGCAAATGATTAGTCATCATTTTTTTATGATGCTATTTTTGTCTGTTTTTAAGGCATTTTTCTTAGTTTGTTTATTATATATCCATGAATTATTTGACAAGGCATCGAGTGCTTGGTTCGAGAATGTATCACGTCGAACGCAAGGGCCGAAGCCAGGCTTATCATATTGCTAATATGTTAATGTAATATGTGACAATTTGTAAGGGTGTTTCAAGGCTAAGTAAATTCAATGGCTTCACTGATTCAGCTGATTTGTTTTAAAGCTAAGACGTCCAAAGTAACGTCGGGATTGAACATTAAGATTCCGTACGGAAAGGCTTCCATGATTAATTTACAAGAGTATGTAAATAAGATGCATAAATCATATTCATGTTTGCAGATAGAAATACATAATTAATGCCATGAAGGTTAAGATTTGATATGAGGGTAAACTTTTATTTAACGGAGGGATTCTAGTAAATGTTAATTAAACGCCATTAATAATTAAATAAGCCAATGGCTAGGCTATAATGTATACTTCGGAATGGCCATGGATGTCTCTGATATTTGAACATACCATGTATCTGAAATGTAATTGGATGATATTAGACTCAATGATTATTATGTTTACTCAGATTAATGATTGATTAATTTCGTATAAATGGATTTCTTTTTCTTAATCCATACTGTTGTTACAGTTGACCGGACCCTCTTGATCCATCATCTCTTAATAACTTAACTTTCTGATGATATCTAATCATCGTAATTAATAAATTTGATTATGGCAATTAAGGCTAATTGGTGTTAACCAGATTTCATTTTGATTCATTTTCTTTATTTTGCCACATGATTGGTTTTTATTTGTCAATAAATTTGATTGTAATCATACATCATAACTACTATGATAAGTATTAATTGATGCTGATTAGCATTTAATTGGTGGTTTTTGGACATTAATTAGTCCATTGTTTATATTTTTGATTTTGACTTAATTTTATTGATTCCGTATTTGATTTATTTTACCTTTGAGGTATTATTATTATTATTATTATTATTTTAAATTTCATTTCTACTATTTTTGGTTTTATTTCATTTATTTGTTTTTGCTGTACTGGTGTTGGTGCATTAAATTTGTTTATTCTCATTCAGAATCTGTGTGTGATGAATTTTATTCAGCCCTAGTGATCTTCCTATAATATCCAGAACAGTTTCATATTCAAGCTAGTGTACCGTTCATGCCCCGACGACAGAGTCCTGTTCTGAAGGCCTTGTGCAAGGGTACATGGCAAAGGATAGATTATTCTCTATTCTTCTTCGATTTTTCTATTCTGGAAGATCCTAGTGGTTAACATACACAGATGCACCCGGGTTTTGTGCTTGTTTGATTAAGTTTGGCTTGCCTACTCGTTTGGCATGTTAGTTATTTTTTTGACTTTATGCTGAGCGGGTAAACGCTGGAAGATACCCATAAGTCACTTATCAATTCAAACCCGAATCCAAACCGTATTCCATTCATTTCATACCCGTTATTTTTCCGTGAGGATCAGCCTTGCCCTTTTTCCGCTTGCCACATTCATTTAATACCAAACCCTGTTCTCCCCACCACCAGTGTAAAGTGCAAAATGGCGCCCAACGGTGTGACTTAAGCTTGAAACAATAGCAGCCCAACATAAGGTCGAAATGGAGCTCAATTAATTGAATGAGAGTTACTGTAATTAAATTTTCATTTATATAAATTTTTATAGTATCATACAGTAATCTCAAGGAGTCCCTTGCAATTTTTATAGCATTGAGCATCCATCAGATAGTTAATTAAGGCTCATTAGTGGCCTGATGAGAAACATTAATCACTTTAATTAATGTTTGATTAAATTAAATTAATTAATTAATTTTTCTTTTAGTGATAAGTCAAATATTTAATGACACCAATGGATTACAATCAAATTTTGAATCGTTTTACTGTTGCAATATCACTGTAGGTGATTGCAAATTCGAAGGATAGGGGAAGGAAGCCTTGAAAGCTTTGAAATACACTTACATTGCATGGTGTGTTGATGTGTATATTTGCATGAGTTGGGACAAGCCCGCATATTCTCCTATTGATAATTATGTCATCGACAGAGGACCTGATGGTCGTATTGCAAGAATTTAAGGACAGTAGTTATAAGCAGATGCAGGAAATAAAAGACAGTAATCAGGAACTTAGAGTTAGTACTGAACAGCAATTGTCACAGATGCAGGAAATAAAAGACAGTAATCAGGAACTTAGAGTTAGTACTGAACAGCAATTGTCACAGATGCAGGAAATAAAAGACAGTAATCAGGAACTTAGAGTTAGTACTGAACAGCAATTGTCACAGATGCAGAGAAATATAGAACATGTAGGCCGCATTTGCAATCAGAGTACTGAGAAAATAGAAATTCATATGGTCACGATCGAGAACGAGATCAGGAACGTGTCTCAGAGAATGGCTAGTATGGAAATTCGAGTCCAAGCGCAGGTAGCGAAATGTGAAGTGGGAATCGCAGCAACTCAGGCAGATGTCGACAAGCTGAGAGATGAGAATAAGTCAACGCAAGCTAAGATAGGAGTGATCTAGACCGACATCTCTACATTTAAGGACGAGATTAAGGATTCATTGCAGCTCATACGAGATGATATGGATGGCCAACATGACGAATGTAAGAAATCATGGGAAAAGGATAAGGAAGGATTGAAGAGAGATGTCGAATTAGCATACGATGACATGAGCCAGGAGGCTAAGGAAGAAAGGATAGCTGTACTCCGTAAATTAGAAGAGAGCAAATTAAAGATGAATAAGGTCGAGATGGAGCTTTTGTCAAGGATGGAACGACAAGAAAATAAACAAGTCAAAAGCGACCTCAAGATGCTGATCCAAGAAGAGGTCATCGCCGACTTACAAAAAGGATTGGCCAAGTCCATTACAGAAACCCGTATGGAAGGGAAAGTAGGATTTCAGGAGCATACGACCATAGATGAGGGGATGGAACCTCACAGTCAGGAATTCAGGGGTCGTACTTCGACACCCGTCGAGTCTAACGCAGCTGCTCAGGTCATTCACGTTATAAAAATGAGTGATGACCGGCCGAACAAATTTTCAGGGAACAATAACTTTACTCCTAAGAGTTTCCTCAGAGAATTGATGGAATACATCAAAGAAAGCAAGATCTCAGAAGACCGACAGTTAAGGACAGTGGAGAAACTGTTGACTGGACACGCGTTACAATGGTTCCGTAGCTTCAGGTATACCTTTGACACTATGGGAGAATTCCGTGAAGCATTTCTGAAGAAGTATTGGAGCCTTGCCTCGCAACAGAACCTGAGGATGGAACTATACGCGCGCCGCTATAGTACCACATCACCCACAAAATATTCAGAATATTTCATCACACAGCTACACCGGATGAAAGAGTTGGATATGCCTCCATCAGAAGAAGAGATGATCACCGCCATTGAGAAGCAACTGCCAGTCGGGGTTCAACAGATCATGGCGGCAGCGAACGTACGGACAGCGGTACATGCCGAGGAGATATTAAGAAACCTCGATGAGACGACGATCCACAGTCCACAAAGATCAGGTCGAATGACTGAAAATGTAAACGTGGTCGGCCTAGAAGAAGCACCTAGACGACGCATGAAAGACCAAAGTACAGACGCCATGGACATGAGGCAGAACTGGGAACGTCGGGAATACCAAGATCAAGAACTGAGGCCCCCGTGGTATGGTAACCGAGGAAATAATAACTGGAGGTCGTCCCAAAGACAAAATGAACCACGGAGAGGACATCGTGGATCATACAGGCCGTATAACAAGAGAGGTGGGCGTTTTCAACGCGGAAGGCCACCGTGGGACCAAAACAGAGAGCCAGAAGTGAGATGGGACTTGCCAGATGACCACAGAGAGGAAATGGAAAGGTGGCACAGCGATTCGGAGCGGTATTTGGCAGAATTACGTGCCAAAGAATCGGCCGAACAAAGTAAGAAAGACAGATGGAACAGGGGAATGAATGATCGAAGGGATCCAGATGTCATCGAACAGGGAGCTGAGAGCCTGGAACTCCAGAATGCCCGGAGGAACAGCAATCAATCATCCGGAGGTACACCAGATAGGAATGGCAACAACGAGAAAAAAAACGCCAATTTTAGAAGATGGGAACGTCGCTAGTGCACAGAACAGTCACAATGCAAAGCATATGGTAGTAGCGCAGATCAGTGATTGGGTCATCAAAGAAGAGGATTTGACGGAGGACACAACAGGGCCAAAGATTAATACAATTAGAGAATTACCCATAATTTACGCCCGAGTGGGAGGTCTAACGGTACGATGTATGGTAGATACGGGTGCCAGCATCAGTATAGCTTCCCAAGCATTAGTTAAAGAGTTGGAGAGATTGGGGAAGGTTCCCGTGATGCCAATTTCTAACATCACAGTCAAGGGCATTATCCCAGACAAGTCCGCAGTCTGTAAGTTCCAAGCATTGTTGGACATTACACTGCAAGGACATAATATGCCGCATTCGTTCATCATAATGAACAAGATAAATTATAACATTATCTTGGGAGCGGACTTCATTCGAGAATATAAAGCAGTAATCAACCTATTTGAAAACACCATTTGTTTTAAAGATATTGGAGAGGACAATCATTTGGACATGCAATTAAATACGGATGTTCCAAGAGATGGCGAAGAGATATGGACATTGTGCACCACTGAAGAGATGGAAGCATATGAGAAAATCGACGAAAGGTTAAGGGATATTGAGGATGATTTAATGGAACCTGAATCCTGGGTCATGGCGCTAGAAGAATTGGAAGACAGAATTACTGACGCTTTTGAGGAGAAGGCTCGTGAAGCAAAGATAAATGAGGAGAACAGGATCAAATTGATGGACATGTTAAAGCGACACGAACCGGTTTTTAATTCTAAACCCGGTAAGATAGAACATTTCAAGTACCAAATGCAGGTCAACGATTGGTCACCGTTTAGGAAAAAGCCTTATCCGATAGCCGAAAAACATATGAATGAGGTGAAAGAAACCATCAAGCAAATGGAGGATGCTGGAGTCATAGTTAAGATGGCTACCCCATTCGTGAGTCCGTTGGTTGTAGTCAAGAAACCCAATGGCTCTGTTCGAATATGTCTGGACGCCAGGACAATTAATGAACGATTGATTCCTGAATATGACCAAGCTCCAGCGATCAAAGAGGTCATAAACAAATTCCAGAACAAGATATATTTTTCATCGATAGACTTGACTAGTAGCTATCACCATTTGGAACTGGATGACAAGTCAAGGTTGTTGACTGGATTCCTATTTAATCAGCAAACTTATGCATTTCAAAGATTACCATTCGGTATCAAAACAGCAGGTTCGGCACTCATACGAGCGTTAGACCGGAACCTGACGTCGGAAGTCAAGGATGCCACTGTAAGATATGTCGATGACATACTCTTGGCGTCTGATAATTTGGATGATCACCTCACGAATTTAGAGAAATTACTAGACAATTTGGAGAAGGCCAATTTCAAAATTAACATCCAAAAATCTCATTTTTGCCAGAAGGAGGTACTCTATTTAGGCCACATCATCGATGGTGAAGGAGTACGCCCAAATCCTGCGAAACTAGAGGCTATTCGGAACTTTCCTAAACCAAACAGGGTAAAACACGTCCGCCAATTTCTGGGCATTTGCAATTTCTTTGCAAATCATTGTCCCGGGTATACTGAGGCTGTGGCGCCACTACAGGATATGCTTCGTAAGAACAGCAAATGGGCATGGAAGGAAGAATGCGACGCGGCTTTTCGTAAAACGAAGGAATTACTAACCAATAGTATTAAATTGGGTTACCCGGATTTCTCAAGAAAATTTATAATTCAAACCGACGCCTCACGGATTGGAATTGGATGCATGCTGTACCAAGAAGATCCAAACAACCCTCGAGAACGATCTTACTTGGCATTTTCTAGCCGTAAGCTAAAGACACACGAGCGAAATTACACAGTAACGGAATTGGAACTTCTATCCATCATTTTTGCTTTACAACAATGGAGGAAGACTGTCTATGGTTTCGAGATTTTGATAAGAACCGACCACAAGAGCCTTATTTTCCTATTGAAAACTCCCATGGCTAGTGAGCGAGTGAACAGATGGTCGTTATATGTTCAACAGTTCAATATTGACATTGAACACTGCCCAGGAAGATTCAATGTGATACCCGACGCATTAAGTCGAAACCCAGAACGAGGAGAAGGAGTAGTATCTGTACATCAAGTCGAGCTCACTCAGGCAGATCAGGAATTTTTGGTTAAACTGGGAGAAATTCAGGCTGAACAAGTTAAGGATCCGTGGATGAATATGATCATCGATTATTTAAGAGGAAGATTGCAACGAGGAACGCCCGCGTATTTGGAAGCGGAGAAAATTTCGACAAGTTATATTTGGTATAATAACCTGCTGCACAAGTACGTGGATCCCGATCGCGTGAAATCAAGGATTGTGGTGCCACCTTCTTTACAGAGAGGTCTAGTCTGGCACGCACATAGCATATCTGGACATGGAGGAATCGATAAGACAAGTGCTCTTATTCAAGAAACATTTGTATGGCCAAAATTAAGGGAATACATTCGCAGTGTTTTGAAGACCTGTGACAAATGTCAAAGGGTTAAGCCAAACTCATTCCCCATGAAGCAATATCCCAAACCTCTACTGCCACAGAAGCCGTGCGAACTGGTCGCCATGGACGGTTATGGTCCATTACCAAAAGGCAGAAGAGGATGCAAATACATTCTCGTCAGCATCGATGTATTTACAAAATACGTGGTGTTATGTCCAGTTCAGAAGTTAAACACTAAACAGGTACTGAACAGAATTAAGGCAAGGGTAATTCCAACGTTAGGGAAGATGGAATTCTGTCTTACGGACCACGGCAGTTATTTCACTAGTGCCGAGTTTAGGAGTGAGATGGTGAGGTTAGATGTCCGGCACGTGTTGAGTTCAGTGCGCCATCCTGAGGGAAATCCATCAGAAAGAATAATGCGGGAGATCGCAAAATATTGCCGAATTTACTGTTCTGATCAGCATTGGAAGTGGGTCGACGTATTACCCGTAATGGAATTCTGTATAAACAATACGATCCATGAAAGCACAGGACAGATCCCCACGGTCCTTCACTTAAATCGATGTCCGGATCGACCGTGGAAGAACATCTTGCCGTGTCCATTGGACGCTCGACCAAGCCATGAATTAACCATACAGGCCACGGCAACTTATTTGAAGAAACAAGCTGATCGTCGATTACGTAGAGTGCGTAATAAAAGATTTCACCGTCCTTTGGAATTGGAAGAATTGGTCTTGGTGAAACGACCAGCAGTGTCCGATCCAGCGAAGCGAATATACTCAAAATTTTGCGAGATATTCTATGGACCATACCGAGTCATAAAGGTGATTGGAAATAATGCTTATAAAGTGAAACACCTACGCACTGGAGTCGAGTCTGTCTATAACGCACAGAATCTAAAACTGTACTATCCCGCCGAAGAAGATGAGGTCCAACACCAAGTCAACGTAGTGGAGAAGAAAGAAGAAGGGGAAGATCCATTCCAAGTAGAAGAACCATCGGATGCAGAAGAAGAGAATCAGCGGACAAATAATCACGACTGTCAATGGATAACGCTGCGTGAAGAATTTGATAATGCTAAGAGAGAGTAAACTAAGGATAAATGCAGAATTTAAAGCTGAGAATAAGAGGCTGCTTGAAGAATTTCACGATCCGAATTAATTTGGAGTCCATTAGAAAGCCAATTTCGAAAGAAGGTCGATGAGGAAGACATGACATTGTTAAAATGGATTATGTTGCCGAGTATTGTTGAATTGTAAAAACTCATCGTAACCTCAGCAGTTTTTCCAAACTAAGAAGGAGGGAGATGTGCCCTTGACCTTCGTCTTAGGCCAAGGACACATTACGTAATTGGAGTACTTATATGGGGCAATGTCATGATGTTAATGAGAATGAAATCATCATTATGTAATGATCATAAGAAATAACTAGGATCTTCCTGCCGTGTTGAGATCACATAAACTGTATGTGGCTTGGCAGTTCTGACAGGGAGAAATTTATGGTTTTCACACAATGGACAGAGCAGGTGCATTCCAAGTCGCTTGCCTGCAAGTTTCAGAGCAGGAGCACCCCAGCGAATTCTGAGAATCTTGCCAAAACGCAGTAACTATCTCAAGTTAGCACGCAGTAGATGCCTGACTCCGCCCTTAAAGAGTACGCTTCAGTTAGTTACAAGAGATCAAGGCATTACAGGAATGATCTGAAACGCCCATGATGAATCTAATTATTATCAAGAATTTTGGGAATGCGGTAACGGATTAAATATCTCTGTGTTCATCGAATGAAAGTAGTCCCTGCGCAAGGAAATCTGACAACGTCGAGTGTGTGAGAGAGAGAACATAGCGTCCTTCAACAAGAAATTAGTTCTACCCAAGCGCTGATGATATAAACTTAGCCTATGATCGAGTTCCGTCGTGAATCATATGATTAGCAAGGCCATATTTTTGTGTATAAATTAAGGTACCTGATTACTGTAGCCTATGATTGTGAAGGGAGCATTTGGTGTCGTATGTGCAAAACTGTGAATTGGCAACCATTTTGTCATATATGTGGGTAAAGTCTGTGACAGGAACATTGTTCATCTTTCAGCCAACGTTAGTGGATGCGGGCCATATGTAGCACCACGCCAGGCATTAATGTACGAGACGCATAGTCCATTGTTCGGCTGATGCGAAATAATATTAAAAATGAATACTAAGTTGTGAATATGTATAACAGAAAGGAAAGATGTGAAATCATATATAATTCGAGTGAAAATATATAACAGAAAAATATATCCGCCATGAGTGTGTAGCCCACTAATGTGTAATCTTTTTTTTTAGTGGTGCATAAATTTAATCAAATATGTGTGTGTGTGCATTTTAAAAGGGTGCTGGCTTATAGCGACCTAGTGATAATGGAGGGTTGCAGTGATATTATCGAGTGGTTCTACATCATCGTGATGGGATTCGAACCGGCCATGGAGGTCATGTGTTAAGTTATACTGTTGCGGGCCTCTGGTCCAACTCTTGCAAATGATGAAGGAAGTCTTCAATATGATAAGTACCTTTTGATTATATTTTAAAGCGTCAAATAATTCATGGATTTTATCGCCATAATGTTAGCATGTTATTTGTTTTCTTTTGATTTGTTTTATCTTGTGTGTACAATGACCGTGTCAATGGCGACCATAGTTGTGCATCTGAAGGAGCTGGGTACGCTCATAAGGATTAGGGATCAGAATAATTATTTTAATGAATTAAAAGTGCCTAACTTAACGTAAGGATGTTGCTAGGTAATCGTATCCGTACATAAAACACATGGTAGAATTCCCTATTTTATTTATAGATGTGTGTTAGAAATATCCCCTGTGTTTTCGACCCAAATAGAACGAACGAAGCATGGTATTTCGATAGGTGCCCTTTCCAGGCAAAATCTCATTATTTCGTGTAATTGACCAGAGATAGTAATTTATGTATTTACATACCGGATGAATTAATAGCCGATGATTTTTTTTTGGGACGATATTTAAAGGACCATGGTGTATTGTGATGGATGATATGGAGTATTATGGTGTAGCAATGAGTAAAGTTTATAGGACAGTTTACAAAGGTGTGAATTATGTCAGATGAGAGGTAGTATGATAAGTTTACAACGATATGAGTGACGGCTGACCCAGCCTCACTAATTGTTATATTAGTTTTTATTGAACGCGTGTGATATTTAAGGCCATACAGGTAAGATGTTGTAAGGAGGAATCTACGATGAAATAAGATAAAATAGATAATGATGCCAGGTAATAAGACCTGAGGGAAGATGTCGGATGAAAGTATGATAAGTTGTATGTGTAAGGTAGTGGCCATCAAGCGCAGATAAAATAATGCTATAATTAATCTATATCCAAATGAGAGCGTCCCGCTCCACTTTTAGAATACTAAGATCCAGCCCGATCAGCTGGTGAGAATACAGTCAAATATTAGCCCGGGGGAAGGGGTGAAGACTTGCATTTCTACCTTTCACGGTCAAGGTCAGCCAGCAGGCGAGGCCAGTCCATTGTCACTTGCCACAAAGAGAAGGAGGGGTCCACTCTGGACTCGGGTGTTTGCCGCAGCGATTCATTTAAATTTTTCTTATGTTTGGTCCCAAGTTTAATATTCACGTAAGGGTATGTTAGGTCACTACCCTGATGCCTCCAATCGATAGCGTTTCTTTTACTGGTCATTTTGATATAAGGGACGGTTTTGTCTGTTGACCATACAGTCCCGGGTTCGATATCCTTTTGTTGTGCCTGGTCCAGACGCTATTTTTAAACGGGTACTAGATAGGCAATAACCTTGCGGTCCCGTGTTCGAAATCCTTTTATTCATACCTGGTCGATCAGTCTTTTTAAATGGGTACTAGCTAGACAGTGACCTTAGAGTCCTGTGTTCATGAATAATTATTTTCGGTCCTGGAAAATAATTATTATTAGTTTTTTTATAGTTAATATTGGTTCAAAATTATCTTGAGATTTCTTTTTCTCGATAATTGTTGAACGGACCATGCTTTGTTCTATTGTAACCTCGTTCTGCGAGATAAGGCATTCAAGGTAAGAAATGTGTAGGTAGCGAATACCCCTAAATACATATTGACCCTATTGAATAAGCCGCTAAGAACATGTTTGTGCCATGTCTATCTTTTTCAGGGGTCGCGGCTTCAAATACATTCACCGTTGTTTAACATAACACTGATACAAGGTATTTCTTCTGTGCCATGTCTATCTTTTTCAGGGATCGCGGCTTCAAATACATTCACCGTTGCCTAACGTGACTCTGACACGATACGATTACTTTAATAATGTTTGGTTGGAATTATTAATTGTTTTTCATGTTTATCCAACCCAAGTTTGAAAGGCAAATGATTAGTCATCATTTTTTTATGATGCTATTTTTGTCTGTTTTTAAGGCATTTTTCTTAGTTTGTTTATTATATATCCATGAATTATTTGACAAGGCATCGAGTGCTTGGTTCGAGAATGTATCACGTCGAACGCAAGGGCCGAAGCCAGGCTTATCATATTGCTAATATGTTAATGTAATATGTGACAATTTGTAAGGGTGTTTCAAGGCTAAGTAAATTCAATGGCTTCACTGATTCAGCTGATTTGTTTTAAAGCTAAGACGTCCAAAGTAACGTCGGGATTGAACATTAAGATTCCGTACGGAAAGGCTTCCATGATTAATTTACAAGAGTATGTAAATAAGATGCATAAATCATATTCATGTTTGCAGATAGAAATACATAATTAATGCCATGAAGGTTAAGATTTGATATGAGGGTAAACTTTTATTTAACGGAGGGATTCTAGTAAATGTTAATTAAACGCCATTAATAATTAAATAAGCCAATGGCTAGGCTATAATGTATACTTCGGAATGGCCATGGATGTCTCTGATATTTGAACATACCATGTATCTGAAATGTAATTGGATGATATTAGACTCAATGATTATTATGTTTACTCAGATTAATGATTGATTAATTTCGTATAAATGGATTTCTTTTTCTTAATCCATACTGTTGTTACAGTTGACCGGACCCTCTTGATCCATCATCTCTTAATAACTTAACTTTCTGATGATATCTTATCATCGTAATTAATAAATTTGATTATGGCAATTAAGGCTAATTGGTGTTAACCAGATTTCATTTTGATTCATTTTCTTTATTTTGCCACATGATTGGTTTTTATTTGTCAATAAATTTGATTGTAATCATACATCATAACTACTATGATAAGTATTAATTGATGCTGATTAGCATTTAATTGGTGGTTTTTGGACATTAATTAGTCCATTGTTTATATTTTTGATTTTGACTTAATTTTATTGATTCCGTATTTGATTTATTTTACCTTTGAGGTATTATTATTATTATTATTATTATTTTAAATTTCATTTCTACTATTTTTGGTTTTATTTCATTTATTTGTTTTTGCTGTACTGGTGTTGGTGCATTAAATTTGTTTATTCTCATTCAGAATCTGTGTGTGATGAATTTTATTCAGCCCTAGTGATCTTCCTATAATATCCAGAACAGTTTCATATTCAAGCTAGTGTACCGTTCATGCCCCGACGACAGAGTCCTGTTCTGAAGGCCTTGTGCAAGGGTACAATACCAAGTAACATCGTGATAAAGCGTGTTTCCTCTATCACTATGATTCAATTCCGAAAGTTCTAAGTTTTTACCAACAGATGTCACTAGAAACCAGGAATCCAGGAAGCCCTTGCGTTCTATCTTTGACCAACTAAATAAGGTTTAAAACGTATATTAACAGAGAGTTGACATTTCAATAAGTGATCCACATCCAGTGAAATCTGTGGTGAAGATTTTAATTTCTTATAAACAGCTGTTTCATTGTATACGTTTCATTTAAACACCAGTCAGAGGTAAGATGCAGACCATTCGCATACAAAACTTACATGCATGTAGTGTTACGCATGTATGGTATGTGAGCTTAGCAATAAGTATGTTTTTCTTAGGATGGACGCTGAAATGGCGCCAAAACGGAATAAAGAGGCTCGCTCCTACACCGCTGAAACACGTAAAGTAGCACTAAGGTCGATGAAGGAAGAAGGATGGTCAGTATACAAGGCCAATAGACGCTTTAATAACCCGTGGAGTACACAAAAGGATTATTTTACAAAATATTCAGCCTATTCAGGAAGTGCAACCCTTGCAAAAATTGAAAAGCCATTCGTTGTGTCACCTGAATTTGAAGTGAAGATAGTGTGTCAAGATAGACACAATAGATCAGTTTTGGCCTAATTCCAGACCCCAGAACAATGACGATGATGGTTGTGGTGCGTGAGGTGGCTCCCCTGACGGATGACACCAAGAGGAAGAATGGAGCCGAATGGATTGATTATCAGTTTTGTGATGTCTGGTACCTATAATGTCTATTTTATGTGTGATAGGTGTGAGGAATCTGATAGTGACTAAGAAGACTTAACATATGTTTAATGGAATATTTTTAATAGAATGCTTCTTTTCTATAAAAAAAAGCCTGTGTACTGAAATGTTTCAATATGGGCAATATGGGGTAATAGAAACTTATAGTCTACATACGATTTGAACACTTTTATTACATTAAACATTAGTTTTCACGATTAAAAAGTACACTGAATGGTGAACACCATACTATCACGAGTAACTTGAACACTATCGCGGAGTAACTTGAATATCACGGCGTTACCTAATTCTACTACCGAATTTTGTTAGTTAATACCTTGAAATAACTTACGAATATTTGTAAGATATATGCCAGAAATGTTCCGTAGGGTATTCCTCCTTAACATGAAATGAATCGAAATAACTGAAATCTAAAACTTCAGAAATAGTAACAAAAAAAAAAGCTCAGTATCACGGAGTTACTTA
The DNA here is from genome assembly GCA_946902985.2 of Meconema thalassinum. Taxonomy (NCBI): domain Eukaryota; kingdom Metazoa; phylum Arthropoda; class Insecta; order Orthoptera; family Tettigoniidae; genus Meconema; species Meconema thalassinum. The sequence goes on from OX336388.2 coordinate 863,078,953, forward strand.
ACTTTACCCTATATGATCTTTATTGAACATCTTGTCTTTACAGTGCGATTTGCCTCATTTCAAGGTTCGAATTTGAACTTCCCACCGATCACTGTTGTTGAGCCAACCGTGTTCAACTCCTATAACCTAGCCTACTTATATAGATAACGTAATAAAGCTGTCATCATTACGAACATCCATTTGTATTAGGCCAATATAAGTTTAGACAATTATACTGTTTGTTGTAAGCCTACATCAGTGGCGTGACTACAATAAGCTTCTGGAGGGGGATGAGTAAAGTCAAATTTAAATTTGGCGTTTTGTTTTCAGTTTTTGGTTTTGTATTTTTATCTGCTTTCGTTTTTTGAGTTTTGCTTTTTTATTTGTGTTCTATTTTGGTTTTGTGCTTGTTTTCTGCTTTTCCTTTTGTTTTTGAATTTCGCTTTTTTGTGCTTTTTGTTTTTTGTTCTGCTTTAGTATTTGCTTTTTGACTTTTGATTTGTGCTGTTTTGTGCTTGCTTTTTGCTTTTGATTATTGATTTTTTTTGCTTTGTGCTTTATATTTTGATTTTGTTTTTGTTTTTGCATTTATTTGTGTGCTTGTTTTCTGCTATTGCTATTGTTCTTGAAATTTGCTTTTTGATTTCTGTTTTCTCTGCTTTTACTTTTGCGTTTTGCTTTGATTTTTTTTTGTGGTTTTGTGCTTGTATTTTGTTTTTGCTTTTAAATTTTGCTTTCCACTTTGAGTTTTTTGTTTTTTGTTTTTCTTTTGTTTTTTTGTTTTTTGTTCTTGTTTTTTGCTTTTGCTTTTGTCTTTGAATTTTGATATTTGGTTTGTGCTTTTTTCCTGCTTATGGTTTTTGGGTTTTGTTTTGTACTTATACTTTGTGCGGGGGGCAAAATAAGACTAGTCTAGCAATGAAAGCAAACCTACACGTTTTCATGCTTGATCTTGATACGTTTTATTTGCACTTCTTAATGTGCAAAATGTTGGAAATTAACAGTGGTAGGCCTAACACTAACTTATATATTTTACACAAGTTAAAATATTTTTAGCCTATTTTTGATTTTTACAAAAAATGAAAGTAGACTTATGAGGTCTACACAGGGCGAAAAATTGTGTGTCTGTCTGTGTGTGGGTGTGTGTGTGTGAGAGTGTGTGTACTCTGAATGTCTGCCCCCCCCCCCCCCCCCCCCCCTATCAATTCGAACACGGTGATACCGAATTGAACGAAATTTGGTACAGAGGTACAACTAGCAAAGGGCACCTCAGTGCCATGTTTTATATCGCCGCCATCTTGACGGAAACGTAATGGCGGCCACCCAAATGTTCAAAGCTTATATCAAATTACGACTAACCTAATCATCCGATCTCTACCAAATTTTTCAACAACATATATTTATATGGCGACCGTATTTTTACCTAACTACTAGGTCATCAGCCCAATAGTTCGCAGATGGCGGCCATGTATGTGTGCAAATTGATTCCCCCCATCAATTCAAACACGGTGAAACCGAATTGAACGAAATTTGGTACAGAGGTAGCAGTAGCAAAAGACACCTCAGTGTCATGTTATATATCGCCACCATCTTGACGAATACGTAATGGCGACCACCCAAATGTTAAAAGATTAAATCAAATTATGACCAACCTAATCATCTGATTTCTACCAAATTTTGCAACCTTATACATATATGTATGAAGAATCTTTTTCCCGAATTACAAGATCATCAGCCCAATACATTGCGGATCGTGGCCATGAATGTGTGCAAATCGATTCCCCCTATGTATTCAAACACGGTGAAACCGAATTGAACAAAATTTGGTACAGAGGTAACACTAGCACAGGGCACCACAGTATCATATTTTATATCGCCGCCATCTTGACGGAAACGTAATGGCGGCCACCCAAATGTTCAAAGCTTATTCAAATTACGACTAACGTAATCATCCGATCTCTACCAAATTTTTCAACAACATATATTTATATGGCGACCGTATTTTTACCAAACTACAAGGGCATCAGCCCAATAGTTTACAGACGGCGGCCATGTATGTGTACAAATTGATTCCCCCTATCTATTCAAGCACTGTGAAACCGAATGTAACAAAATTAGGTACAGAGGTAATACTAGCAAAGGGCACCTCAGCGTCACGTTTTATATTGCCGCCATCTTGACGGAAACGTAATGGTGGCACCCAAATATAAAAAGCTTAGATCAAATTTCGACCAACCTAATCATCTGATCTCTATCAAATTTTGCAACAACATACCTTTGTGTGAGAAGCGTTCTTTGACCAAGCTATAAGGCCAACAGTCAAATAGTTTGCATATGGCGGCCATGTATGTGTGCAAATCGATTCCCCCTCTCAATTAAAACACGGTAAAACCGAATCGGAAGAAATTTGGTACAGAGGTAGCACTAACAAACGGCACCTCATATTCATGTTTAATAACCTATAGCACGTTGTATTTCAACAAGCTACTACAACCAACAATCAATTATACTCCTTGATAAGACCAAAGAGTTATAACAATGCCCATGCATTTAGGAGAAATTAGGCTATATGTTCTTTACTGGACATCTTGTTCTCAAATATTATTAAGTAAAAACGTACATAATCCAGTCGTTTTCGATCAATCCGAAAAATAAATAGAAATAAATGTTCATCAAATTACGTTTTCTTCTAATTAATTGCCTCTTAGGGGGGATTGATCCCACAAGCACCCCCCGTGAGTTAAATAGCGTATGATTAATTTCATATCAATGCATAGGCCTTCCACTTCTCAATAAATACACTGTCATCGAAAATAATGTCTAGATTTTAAATAATTGCTATAGAAAAAACTATTACAGGTAATGTTATGCATTTACCCTTAAAATGCATGGAAAATATAACATTTATAGCCTATTTTCATTTATGAAAAAATAGACTTATGAGATCACCTTTTGTCTGTCCGTCTGTGTGTGTGTGTGTGTGTGTGTGTGAAGGTGTGTATGTCCTCCCCACCCCCTCTAATAACTTCTAGACGGCTGGAGCGATTTCAATAAAACTCGGTAAGTTCATAGCACTATTCCGGAAGACCCTGACCGTGCCCTTCAATTTCTGTTACGTCTCACCAATCCAACATGGCAGCTGTGCGAAATATTTCACCAGCATTCAATATCTTCGAAGCTATTACCGATATCACCCAGGAATATCTTACGGTGATAAAGGAAACTATTAGAAGTTCACTTATGTGACTTTTAAAAACCTGGTGACTACAAAACGAACATGGTGGCCAAGTGAAGTTGCGACTTTTAAATAGACGTTTCTCGCCATTTAACCAAATAAACGCTATCAAACTTGGTACAGTATATGTTTATACACATTGTAATGTACCGACATCTAATTTCGTTCAATTTTTACATAACCTCCAGATGGTGGCTGTGCGAAATATTTCACGGGGCATTCTATATATCTGAAACTATTAGCGGTATCACCCTAAAATTGTGTACGGAGATACAGCGCACTACTGGAAGTTCATCTATAAGATTTTCAAAAACCAGTTAACTACAAAACGAATATGATGGCCAAGAGAAGCTGAAAAATTTAAATAGACCGTTCTTGCGATTTAATGATCCAAACGCAATGAAACTTGGTACAGGAAATGTATATACACATTGTAATGCAGTGGTATCTAATTTAGTTCAATTGTTTACATAACCTCAAGATGGCGGCTTTGCGAATTTTAAAATTAAGTTTTTATTTCTTGTGTCGTAATCATGCGATCGAAGTGAAAGTTTGAATAATGAACCTACGAAATAATTTTCCTTTAATGGCCTATGGCCTAGCCTATTCAATCTGACATGGCGACCATCCGAAATATTTAGATGGATCTCAATATCTACGAATTTATTACAGCAATCAAACTTAATTTTTTAATGTTCATAGGGGCTATGAACATACGTTCCCCTATAGGACTTTCAATTACACACCCAACATGGCGGCGAAGCGAAGTATAAATATTCACATGGTCGTTTCTCGCAATGTAACCATCCGAATGCAGTGACACTTGGTACAGTAAATCCTTATACAAATGTTAATCCACTGGCATCTATTTTTTTTTTATTGTTTCCAAAACCACAAGATGCCATTTGTGCGAAATTTTAAAATCTCGTTTTTACTTGTTGTGTCCTAATCATGCGATTGAAGTTTGAATACTACTTGTAACTTACACAATAATCTTCATGTAACAGTACATAACGCTAGGACCTACTTATATAAATATCCAACATGGCGACCATCCGCAATATTTAGTCGGTTCTCAATATCTACTGTTACGGCTGTGAGTTTGTTACGTCGCCTCGCCGCATGAGTCACAGCTGCCCCCGGTCTATGCTCGCCTCAGTGTATTACGTGCGCCTTATGCAACAGGGCTACTAGGACAAAAGGGATGGTCCAGAATATTCGTGACCCAGCCAGTGATGGAAATCTCGAGAAGCCGTGAATCCTGGACGGGTCTAGAAGCATTTATTGAGTCACCAGCCTGCTATATAAGAGCGACCTGGCAAGCGGGGTAGTCAGTGTTTTTCGAGCTAGTGCGAGCGTTTACCTGAGCGACAGTTGTTGACGACGTGACTTGCGAAACCCTAGTGAAGCTGATTCTCTTGACTGCGAAGGAGTGTGAAGCCTACAGAGGAACGGTGTCTTGAACGAGTGTCTTTTCCAGTGCAGCAGAGGTTAGTGTGGTGAATTGCGGAAGCACCGGGGGCTGTTTCCCTAGCCAGCGGACAGCGAGGCAGAGTGTAGTGGTGAGTGACCGGCTATCGTAAATAACTGTAGTTTTGCAGGTAGTTCTGTCGAGGCCACCGGACTCATTAGGAGGGATTAACTTCTGTGGCTTGTTGACAAGTGAAAGGCAAGTGTTCCCTACGAGAGGAAACTGGAGTGAGGTACTAATTGCTTGTATTTGCTATTTGTGTGAGTATCTATCAGGCCCGCAATAAAGCTAATTATATTTCTTTAAAGGAACAATTGTGTTTATGCTTTCACCCACCATAATCCAGGTAACTAGGGGGTGGGACGTAACAACTGGTGTCAGAAACCGGATTACGAACTCAAGCACAAGCACAACACCTGAAGGTCCTGGTTTCAAAACCCGAGCAGGTCATTTTACCACAGTTCTCTAATTTTCCTGTGAGTGCATGCCCTTTACAAGACAAACATCTAAAATGGATGCGCAATTGGCAGCATTGCTAGAAAAGTTAAGTTGCATGGAAGCCAAGATGGAAGACGGCCAGAAGAAGATGGAAGACGGCCAGAAGAATTTATCCAAGGACCTAACGTCCAAATTAGAAGACGGCCAGAAGAAGATGGAAGACGGTCAAAATAAGTTAGCGGAGGACCTGAAGAAGATGGAAGACCGTCAGAATAAGCTAGCGGAGGACCTAACCGCCAAATTTCTGGATGGCCAGAAAAATCCGGAAGAGTGTCTTTTGACGAAATTACAGGAAATTCAAAAGAAATTGGAACAGGGTCTGCGTCTGGAAGTTAACACCGTCTGCCAGGGCCTACGTGAGGAAGTCACTGCAGTAGGAAAGAAGTTCGACGCCTTACAAGAGGAAGTTGCCGAACTGCGCCAACGCCCACTGACGGGGGTGGAGGTGACATTCAACTCTCTCCAAGAGGAAGTTGCCGAACTGCGCCGACGCCCGCCCACAGGTACACCGGGAATATCAGGAACGGGACAGAGCAGAGTGACGCCCCCAACCTTCGACGGAAAGTTCCCGTGGAGCACCTATTTACGTCAGTTCAAGGCAGCCTGTTCCATAAACAACTGGAACAGCACGGAAAAGGCTACAGCTCGCATTGTAGCGCTGAGAGGAGACGCCCCTTAACGTCCTTCAGGCCATCCCGACTGGATCTCAGGATTACGCTTCACTAATTGCACATATGGAGTCCCGATATGGAGATAGCCATCTTCAGCAGGCCTACCAGATGCAGCTCCGGACACGGGTACGAAAGAACGCGGGAACCCTGCAGGAGTTCGAGATGGACATCGCACGCCTCGTAAGGCTCGCCTACCCAACAGCTCCGGCCGACTTTCTGGAACAGATAGCGACGCAGACCTTCACCGACGGGCTACGGGACTCGGACACTCAACAGGCGCTGCGACTCGCGCGCAATAAGACCCTGGCAGATGGGCTTTGCCACGCACTTGAGTTCGAGACGGCAAAACAGGCATCTAGAATGCTCGCGCGGGTGCGTCAAGTGGACGTCGACGAACCAGCAAAAACCAACGAGACGAAGCCCCTGGTCGACGAATTGATGGAGGCGCTAAGCCGTTTCTTCGATAGTCGCGGCACCACCAGCAACGACACAGCCGGAAGACAACCGGAGAGGCGGCCCGGAAGAGGGCTACCGACCTGCTGGACCTGCAGTAAGAAAGGCCACCTGAGCAAGGACTGTGGTGATTGCCGCCGCCGAGGGTATCCGACGGGAAATCTGTCGTCTGATAACCGCGCGACCTAGGGAAACGAGTATTAGCCAGCTTGGCTTGTGACAGTCGTCAAGCCCCGGCAGTCCAAGTTCGTGTGACGCAGTTACGGAGGGGTATTAGCTGCCTGATGGTCGACGAAGTCGTCAACGGAGTGAGCTGGCCCATGCTGATCGACACGGGAGCGTCGAGGACCATCGACAATCCCATCGTGATCCCGAAGTGGAGAGTGCAACCCACGCAAAGGAGCCTCCAGCTACTAACCGCGACTGGAGAGACCGCACCGGTACATGGCGAAGCATCTGGAGTTCGTCATTGGTCGACGGGCGGTGAAGCATCCATTGCTCGTGGCTGATGTATCATAAGAAGTGATCATCGGACTGGACTTCCTGGACCAGAACAACATCATCTTGGACCTGAGTACATACACTCTGCACTTCGGAGGTGAGGAACTTGCTTTGTAACCAGCACAAGAGGCCGTCACCGAACGACGAGTAAGGCTGAAAGAGGACGTCATCGTTCCCGCCAGGACGGAGGTCAGCGCTGCCGTAATTGTCGACGGAACTGCTGAGGGAGTGGCGGCCTTCGTCGAGCCAAAATCTGAGGACATCCAGACAAAAGGATTGCTAATTGCCAAGACTCTCATCAACACGACGTCTCGGCCGTACGTCCGCCTGTCCAACCTGAACGACTACGACATTACGGTTCACCGGGACACCAACCTAGGAGTCTGCGAGCCCGTTACCTGGATTGCCCGCTTCACAGACACGACGGACGGACACCTGCAGACGGACAACCGAGGAAGACGCGCCCTGTCAGAAGAACTACAGAAGCGGTACCAGGGATCCCAGGACCATTTAGACGTGGATCAATCACGCCAAATTCGGGACCTGCTACATGATTTTCAGGATGTCTTCTCCGTGGGGAGCAAAGACTTCGGCAGGACAAGCTTAGTCCAGCACAGAATCGACGTTGGGGACAGCGCACCGATTAGGGTCCCATTCCGTCGTGTCCCGCTCGCCAAGCAAGCCGAAGTCGACCGGATGGTAGAAGAGATGAAGGAGCAAGGGGTGATCGAGCCATCACATAGTCCTTGGAGTTCTCCGGTCGTGCTAGTGAAGAAGAAGGACGGTTCCACCAGGTTCTGCGTGGATTACAGGCGGGTGAATGACGTCACGAAGAAGGACAGCTACCCTCTACCCCGAATCGATGACACCCTCGACACCATATCAGGGTCAAGATGATTCTCCACTTTGGATTTGAAGAGTGGCTACTGGCAGGTGGAGGTCCACCCTAAGGACCGCGAGAAAACTGCGTTCTCTGTGGGCAGCGGGCTCTGGCAGTTCACGGTCATGCCATTCGGTCTGTGCAACGCCCCTGCGACCTTCGAAAGGCTAATGGAGTCCATTCTGAGAGGACTACACTGGAAGACCTGCCTGGTCTACCTAGACGAGGACATCGTTCTGGGGAGAAGCTTCGAGGAGCACTACAGCAACCTGAAGGAGATCTTGATGAAGCTACGGGCTGCCCAGCTGAATTTGAGCCCCAAGAAGTGTCAGCTCTTCCAGAAGCAGGTCCAGTACCTTGGGCTTATTGTCTCCGAGGAAGGGGTGCGCACCGTCCCAGAAAAGACCGCAGCTGTGCGGGAGTGGCCAGTTCCGAAGGACAAGTCCCAACGACGAAGCTTCCTGGGACTATGCACTTATTACCGTCGCTTCGTGAGAGGATTCGCCGAAATCGCCAAACCACTGCATCGACTGACTGAGAAGGACCAACTCTTCACGTGGACAGCAGAATGCCACAGTGCCTTCGAACAACTCAAGCAGGCTCTGTGCACCGCACCTATTCTGGCCTACCCCAGACCTGGAACAAGGTTCATCGTCGATACCGATGCCAGCGACTTTGGTATAGGGGGAATCCTGTCGCAAATAGTGGACGGCGAGGAGAGAGTAGTGGCCTACTTCAGCAAAGCCTTGTCAAAGCCAGAGAGGAACTACTGCGTCACCAGGAAGGAACTGCTCGCCATCGTGAAGACCATTGAACACTTCCTCAAGTACCTGTACGGGCAAGAATTTCTCATCAGGACCGACCATGCATCCCTGCGTTGGCTCCTGAACTTCAAGCAGCCCGAGGGTCAACTCGCGTGGTGGTTAGAGAGGCTTCAACAGTACAACTTTGAGATCCAGCACAGGAAAGGCCAACTGCCTTCTAATGCCGACGCCCTGTCACGAAGACCGTGCCCCGGAGGCTGCACCTTCTGTACCAGAAGGGAGGAGAACACCGAGATACAGTGCCGAAGGACTACCGTGGATCTTCAAGGGAGATGAAGCCGCGAATCTTTCGCGCGGGCACAAGTAGAAGATGATGACCTGGGACTGATAGCCGAATGGAAGAAGGCCTGTGTCCCCAGACCCGGGTGGAACATTGTGAGTGACTGCAGGCCAAAGTTTATGTCCTACTTGGCGCAGTGGGACTCGCTGATTGCAAGGGATGGACCCATCTGCCGTACCTGGGAGAGCACCGACGGGAAGACATCTCGGGAACAAGTCGTCGTTCCAAAGGCTAAGACGGAGGAAGTCCTGAAGGAAGTCCATGGAGGATCATCTGGTGGACACCTAGGGATAAAGAAGACCCTGGAGAAGCTGAGAGAGCGGTTCTACTGGATCGGATGCCGAACAGACGTGTAGAACCTCTGCGCGAGGTGCCACGATTGCGCAGCCAGCAAGGGCCCAGGACGAAGACGACGAGGTCCACTGAAGACCTACAACGTGGGCGGCCCCATGGAGAGAGTGGCCATCGATGTTGCTGGGCCATTCCCGTTGAGCGAGGCAGGGAACCGCTAAATATTGGTCATCAACGACTACTTCACCAAATGGCCGGAGGCGTATGCGCTCCCTAACCAAGAAGCCGCGACGATCGCAGAGACCCTGGTAAAGGAATTCGTCAGCCGGTACGGAGTACCCCTGGAGCTGCACTCCGACCAAGGGAGGAACTTCGAGTCGCAGGTGTTCCACAACCTATGCCAGCTGCTGGGAATCCGGAAGACAAGGACGACGCCGCTACACCCTCAGTCCGACGGGATGGTAGAGCGAATCAATCGCGAGAACCATCTCCGAATAGTCGTCAGCGAGCACCAGAGGGATTGGGACAAACATCTTCCACTATTTCTCCTAGCCCACCGCACCGCCGTGCATGAAGCCACTGGGTCCACACCAGCCCGGGCCATGTTTGGGAGGGAACTCCGTCTACCTGTTGATCTTGCCTTCGGCCGTCCTGGGAATGATCCGGTCCCGGTAAGCCAGTATTTTCAAGAACTGGTCGACCAACTGGAGGACGTGCACGCGTTTGCGAGGAGGAAACTGCGGTTCGAGACCGACCGAATGAAGACCCGATACGACCAACAGACGGATGCCGGCGGATTCCACGAGGACGACCTGGTCTGTCTCTTCAACCCATTACGGTAGAAAGGCCTGTCACCCAAACTGCAGAAGTCCTGGGAGGGCCCGTACCGAGTCGTAAAACGGTTCAACGATGTCGTCTACAGGATCCAGCGGAGCCCGAGGGCGAAGATGAAGATCGTGCATCGAGATCGCCTGGCAGCCTACGGAGGGACACAGACGGACCAATGATTGATCGGGACGATCAGCCTTTTAGGAAGGGGGTGGTGTTACGGCTGTGAGTTTGTTTCGTCGCCTCGCCGCGTGAGTAACAGCTGCCCCCGGGCGATGCTCGCCTCAGTGTATTACGTGCGCCTTATGCAACAGGGCTACTAGGACAAAAGGGATTGTCCAGAATATTCGTGACCCAGCCAGTGATGGAAATCTCGAGAAGCCGTGAATCCTGGACGTGTCTAGAAGCATTTATTGAGTCACCAGCCTGCTATATAAGAGCGACCTGGCAAGCGGGGTAGTCAGTGTTTTTCGAGCTAGTGCGAGCGTTTACCTGAGCGACAGTTGTTGGCGACGTGACTTGCGAATCCCTAGTGAAGCTGATTCTCTTGACAGCGAAGGAGTGTGAAGCCTACAGAGGAACTGTGTCTTGAGCAAGTGTGTTTTCCAGTGCAGCAGAGGTTAGTGTGGTGAATTGCGAAAGCACCGGGGGCTGTTTCCCTAGCAAGCGGACAGCGAGGCAGAGTGTAGTGGTGAGTGACCGGCTATCGTAAATAACTGTATTGTTGCAGGTAGTTCTGTCGAGGCCACCAGACTCATTAGGAGGGATTAACTTCTTTGGCTTGTTGACAAGTAAAAGGCAAGTGTTCCCTACGAGAGGAAACTGGAGTGAGGTACTAATTGCTTGTATTTGCTATTTGTGTGGTGTATCTTTCAGGCCCGCAATAAAGCTAATTATATTTCTTTAAAGGAACAATTGTGTTTGTGCTTTCACCCACCGTAATCCAGTTAACGGAAGTGCCACTAGCGGGTGGCACGTAACACTACGGATCTATTACTGCAATCAAACTGAAATTTTGTATGTTGATAGTGGCAATTAACATAAGTAGGATATATGAAAATAGGCTGTATAGTTCTTCACGAAACTACTTGTTTTTTCATACCTTAGTAAGTTTCAATGTGAGCTCCGTGTTTTGCTCTGCTAACGTGCAATGTGTATCAATGTGTGGTGCGGGTTACTTCATGATCAAGATATTGGACATTTCTCTTTCGCTGAAAAAACAATTACAAGCTTAATTTACCTCAATGTTTTGAACAGATTGTGTTCGCTCAATTAGAAGACATCGTACAACAGACTGGACAGCGTATGCAAGGTGGGGCTCCGCCTCACTACCTTCGCGTGGTACGCGATACACTCGAGGCACGTCTGCAGAGCAACTTGTACAGTACAGCTGCACAGAAGAAACCCCTTTTGTTCCAAAAACCGTGCTATGGTTGGCTTTTAGTAAATCGTTAGAAAAGCACAAGAACAGCTTAACTTTAAATTTCAGAATAATTTGCACGATCATTTTGTCGGAAAATAAAAAAAAATGAAAACTGTTTTTCTCTGAATCGACGTACTTTAAAGAAAAGGTTTTTAAACAAAAAATGTAGAGGACATTGTCACCTACAATTTGTCTCATTGAGGTCATGTCATACGTTTTGAAATGCAAAAGCTAGGTGGCGCCAAAATTTCCAAAAAAGTGTTTTTTCACTTTTTGTCCGAGTAAAAATGTTTTGTTCACAAAAGAGTGAATCAGAAATTTGTTCCTCTCAAAATTGTCTACAACATTTATTGAAACATTTTTTTTTTCCTGCGACTTACCGTTCCAAGGTTATAGTCTGCCGAAGTGTGAAAATTGTCCGACACCGGTCCCGGTCTTAACTATGCCCACCTCTCTCTCCGCCTTGACTACGCAGCGTTGCATTTGCTGCGCTATAACTCTTTTGTGAAAATACAATTTTTTCTAGGAAAAAAGTGAAAAAGCCCTTTTTTGGAAACTGTGGCGCCACCTAGCTTCTGCATTTCAAAACGTATGACATGACCTCAATGAGACAAATTGTAGGTGACAATGTCCTCTACATTTTTTGTTTAAAAACCTTTTCTTTTTTTTACTCCTCCATGCTGCCATCCTCTTCCTCTCTCCCACGTGTTGCCATCTGCTTCCCTTAGTATTGACCAGTTTTTCGGATCGCACCGGTGTTTCTCTTCCCCACCGGGCTGCGTTCTCTAATGCCCCGTGCCGCTAATCTTTGTTCGTCTTCCTTGCTGGCTTCGCTATTTGCTTGTTCTTCATGCAGCTGATCCAAGTATCTCTGCGTCTCTATGTGCATGGCTTCAAACCCTTGATTTGTTCTTCCTTCCTCATTGTAGGTGTCGGGATTTTTCCGCTTGTCAATTGCCTGTTTCCAACGTCCTTGTTCATTTCCCTCGTTTACATTAACTTCCTCTAAGTATTTCTGCGATTGAGAATGCCTATCGTTCCAGTCGTCTCGGTAGCTTCTAGAGTCCTCACGATGCTGAAATCTGCGGTCTTGCCATCTCTGATTTTCATTCCGATCTCCCCATCTCCTGTATGGTACATCTTGTCTCTGATTGTCCCTCCATTGTTGAAATCCTCGTTGTTGGAATCTATTCTGTCCTTGGAACTGTCTGTTGTTATTACGGTTGTTATCGTAATGTTGGCGCTGTCTTTTCTCGTCATCATCCTGACCTCTCACGGGTGTTGAAATGTTTGTATTTGTATTGGTAGCCTGGGATCTTGTGTTTATCTGGCTCGGCTTAATCACCTCGGTTGTATTTACCATTTCGACCTGTCTTCCAACTCTATTGTGTAAGTGGGACGTGGTTTCATCTATCTGGCGCAGGATCTGTTCAGCGTGTACCGCGTCTGAAACGTTAGCTGCGACCAATACCTGCTGAACGTTAACGGGAAGCTGGCGTCCGATAGTCATGACTAGCTCGGCCTCACTTAAAGGATTATCCAGATCTTTAAATTTAAGGAGCTGTGATGAAAAAAATCTGAATACTTAGTTTGCTGAGTAGATTGGTACTTTCTGGAGTACAATTCCATTCTTAACCCCTGTTGATATGAAGACGACCAATATTTTCGAAGGAAAGCATGCTTGAATGCATCTACGCTTTCAAACGTGTATTTGAAGCTCAAGTACCACGTTAAAACATTTCCAGTTAAAAATTTTTCCATCATGCGCAGTTGCCGGGCGGGAGCTATATCATTATCATTATAATAATGTTCGACTTCGCGCAAGAATGCCTTGGGTGTGACTCCAGAATTTTCCATAAACTTAGCCGGTTTGAATTCATTAGAACGGATGATTTGTACAAGTTGAGGGTGCTGATTACCGTCATGGGGTGTAGAACTTCTCCCTATGTGATTACGAAATTCTTCCGTGTTCCGAGCAAGTGGACTTTCCGTGTCAACCTGACTACCAGTTGAATGAGTCGCCCCCGGGCTATCTCTGTCTCAATCTCTCCCCTTCTCGCCTAATGACCCTGCATTATGTTCCATAGAAAATAATTCTGCTTTTATCAGCCTGTCACCTTGTTCTTTAAATTTTGCTTTTATCTCACCTTCTAACGTCTGTATCCGTGTGTGGTTCTCCCCCAGCTTCTTAATTACCGCCAACCTTTCTTCCTTGGAGTCCTTACATAATTTTTGCCAATCCTTTCTAACGTTTTCTATCTTCAGATTATTAGTGTCCTGGCTCACTTCGATCCGTTCCAAGCGATCCTCCACGCGTACATTGTTTTCATCAATAGTGGCTTTTAATCCCTCCCGGTCCACTTCTGCATTTTTCCAGCGATCTGTTGATTGGTTTTCGAGACGGTCTATGTCTTTTATAAGGCCGGTCACGTTTTCATCTACCGCCTTTATCTGTTCCTGTATAACTACGGTTATTTTCTCCACTTTATTAAATCTGTTTTGTAACCTGTCCTGTGCAGTTATAATTTCGCTATTTTTAGTTGTGCATGCCAATTCAATCTGTGCCAATTTTGCCAGAACTGTATCGTCTAAGTTATTAAGTTTAGCGTTAAACTGGTCCTCAAGTTGTTTTATCTGTTTAACCTGCTTCTCATTGTTCTTACTTACATCTAAGGCGAGTAGTATAAGCTGTTTCCTTGTATGTTCTTTCATTTCAACCACTACATTATCGAGTTGCTCAGTGTTACGACTGTTTTGCGCGTCTAGTTGAGAGTTTATTGATTCACTTTGTTGTGTCAATTGAGAACTAATATTATCATTCTGTAGAGCTAATTGTGTATTAATACTATCATTTTGAAGCGCTAATTGTGTGCCAATAGATTCATTAATTTGGGCTTTGATCACCGCTGACTGTTCAACCCTACTACTGTCTATTTGTGCCTTAAATGTTTCACTCTGTGCTATTAATTCCGCTGATTGTTCAGCCCTGCTACTGTCTATTTGTGCCTTAAATTTTTCACTCTGTGCTATTAATTCCGCTGATTGTTCAGCCCTGCTACTGTCTATTTGTGCCTTAAATGTTTCACTCTGTGCTATTAATTCCGCTGATTGTTCAGCCCTGCTACTGTCCATTTGTGCCTTAAATTCAGCCGTCATCTCCTGCCGTAACAACACCATTTGCTGCTGAGTGCGTGCCGCAGCGCTCTCTACAACCTGTCTTATTTCGTCTAAAGAAGCCATCACCACAATACACTTGAGAAAATAGAGAAAATGCCAATTGGCGATGTTCTCCGATACGTGCATACATATTAACACACATTTATATCAATTTACACATACTCAGTTCGTTTAAATTTATAAACACAATCCCATTAATCCAATAGCATCCCTGAGTATCCTTCATTTTACATAATTTAAAACTTAACCCACACATTCAGTTATTAAATGCTAGCCTTACAAAACGCTACAAGGACAAACTAATTAATCAAGTATTAATTGCCATGGAAAAGCTACACGCCTTCCTATTACATTCATGGAGTTGTCTTTCTATGCAAAGCTAATTTTTATCATTATTATGGGCGCCCAGTCTCACGATATTATCTTTACAATTAATGCAAGAAACAAAAACGTGTACTGTATTTTACATTGCAACTCCTGATTTTACTGTATAATTCACTCACTTGGCGGTAATACCTTCGCCATAACTACGTTACTTAAAATTATCACATTCGGTGATTCAAATACTGTCACATTCTGCCTCCACTTGTGGCGTGTCAGTTTATCAAAAAAATGCGCTAGAAAAGCCTAAAACAGTGAAATGCCCCACGTTGGGTAATGCCAGCGTTGCCTATGTGCCCTTGTATATAACAGCGTCGTATATACGAGAATCAAACTTCGGGGAGCGTTCAGTCCGGATATGCTTTCACTAGAGCTCAAATACCAGACGGCTGCTTACAATTACAAGGACCATATGCAAAACTATAAACTAAGAAATGAGTGAAAAACAAATAAAATTACCACCATTTAATAACTGAATAAAAACAACAAAACATAAAAAATAATATAAACAAAGTCCACCCTGAACTTTACTCCCACAGTACAATAATTTACACAGATCTGAGTGGCCTAGAAAGGTCCACTCCAAAGAAATAAAATTGTGGATGAAAATTCCACTTGTCTGATTAATATGTATGCACGCGTATAACTACGCTAGAGAAGAAATAAGTACTTTTGATGGAGATTTGCTCACAGATGGAACAGCCAATATGCTTGCAAACCCCCATACTGCAAACCATTATTATGGCTTTATGGGACACACTCGTAGAATAACTTACCAACAATTAAAATTTTACTGACACACGCAACCATTTAAAATTTATAAACTAATTGATCTCCATCGAGATCGCAGTGAGTCAGGAAACTCCCAGCAAAACAGAAGCTTGCCCAATGGCTCAAATTGCTCAACACATACATGACAACAACGTGGCCGAACATCGAGACCACCCGAGGTCAATGAACATGACAATAAATAAACAAGAAATAAGATGCCTAAAATCCGATGATATTTACATGAAATAAAAGCATGGATAAGCTAACACGCTGGGACTCAATCAATCAAAACGCGAACAGCACCCATTTACCGATTACAATTCTTTTATCATTAAACAGGCTTTATTTTAATATAAGATAAACATTTACGAAGAACGGGGACCAAGTCCGTGAATACTAATGAGCACAGCTTGCTCCTTATCTGATGGAGTGCGCCGGGTAGAAATACCTTCACTTACCACTCATTAGCGTCTGTGTTCAAAACCAGCCCTCCTTGTCGAAGCTTTGAGTCATGCTATTTATAACAAGAGACTAGACAGTCCCGATACGCCACCTGTTAATCGCGACATATAAATTCACACACTTCTTGTCAATTCCAAAGTATTGCAAGAACATCGTAGAAGGGGATTCCAACATTTTCCTCGCAAGGATTAAATGCTTAACCTGGCCAAAGCTTCAGACAGAAACCAGGGTTCCCGAAAACTCCTATCCCATAAAACACATATTTGCAGACTCAACAAAGCATTTAGGGCAGAACACAACACAAATCTACCACGGGCCGACACTCCAATCAAATATCATAGATTTTGTGTACCATAACACAAAAAGACTTTATCATCAACAAATAAAGTCATTGGGCATATGACCCCTCACTTAACAAAAATGCAACAAACGGCAATTAACACACAAGCCTGTGTAACAATAAAAATCTATACAATAAAACGATTTCCCACCAAATCTATTATCTACTCTAGTTAATTCAGTTTCGCTTCTGTTATGATATCGGTTCCCAATTTGTGTCGCTTAGCCGCGCATTTTACGGTAGCGAAGCGCACTCGAGTACGCTTGCCCCGTGTACTTGACATCAACAAAAAAATAAACTTCATACAGATAGAATACATGCCACGTTGCTCATGAACTAAACTAAAGTGTGTCAGTACCACAAACCAACTACAATAAAACACGAAGACAAAAATAAAATAAAATATTTACACAAAATAATATGTTCCCACAAAACCATAACCAGTTTGTCAAATAATTAAATTATTTAGTACTTATTCCTCTTTCTGCGTCGTCTCATCGAACATCGCCTGACATTCTCTCTCCAAAGTGTTTAGCTCATCTCAGACCACATGGAGCCGTAGAAACGTTGGTTCGATGTCTTCCTCTGGGTCTGGAGTTCCATCTTGACGTTGAATAAAAAATAAAAAAATAAAATGTTATTTATAGTCACACGTAATTTTCTATCTAAATTTTGCCAATAGTTACTTTATTCACCATTTGTCTAGTGCAAAATTAAACGTAGACTTTCCCTAATAGTTGTAGTCGTGGGAGACTACTAAAATCTTACCGATACACAAATGTCACACTCAGCTGTGCGCACACAACTTTATTATAATGTTTTCAATAATGACCCTATCTCTGATAAATTTAACACAGTATATCTTCACGGTATGGAAAAGAATAAGTGATCACCTCACGGTGTCACCAAGAATCAACACCTCGTTACTCAGACGACAGTATTTATGTGAATTTGGCAAAAAGACGGAGGGAGAGGGAAATCTATCACTAACTTCTATAATAATGCGACTATTGGCATGCAACAGGTATCAAACAGTTTGAAATATTATACAGGTCACAATGGGGCTATCGTGCTCTGGAATCGATCATAGATTTCGTTAATCCAATCTTTCCCGCTTTCAACTTCAAGCCGGCGTCAGACGCTCCCTTGGCGCTAAAATTGGTGACCCTCTCTGATTGGTAGTTCATGACGTCAATATCGCAGTTTAGAACAGAAGCCTCTGTCCTATGATTGGTTGAAAGTTCCTCTCATCTCTCTCATCCAGCAACTATCTTACTCGTAACGCTAGGGTGACAAAGAAATTACGGTCTGAAATGAGTCAGGACCCCAACACACCTTTGTCTGATAAAGTATCTGTCAAACATTCCGATCTCGTCACTCCTTTGTTTCAGGACTGGGCACGTTCAAACGTACTGTCTCCACATAAGCTTGATATTTCGCAATCCAGTCTGGCCTTCCTGTATGATTCTGGCAGTAAAATCAGAATATAATGAAATGAATAATTAGAATCATTAATATGCGTAGCTTATTAAGGGTTCAATAGAAAAAAGCTTTTCAAATTTCTTTAGAGTTTTCCGACAACATGATACTACAAATTATTCCGAAATTTAGAGTTAAGCCTTTTTTGTGCTTTTCTAACGATTTACAAAAAGCCAACCATAGTACGGTTTTGGAACAAAACCATTCCAGCTGTTCTGTACTAAACAAACGGAGCTCACTTTGAAACATATAGGCCTAAAGTGGGGGGAAAAAACACGCATTTGAAGCCTAAAACCTTTACAATACCTCTAATAGTTTTTATAGCATTTCCCCCCACCCCCATATTTTACGCCCTCATTGAAGCACTTTAATCAATATAATTACAATTAAGTCTAACAACGGTATTTGGAGATTAGCGATTCAGCTTCAGCCTCTTCTGCACCCAAAATGTCTTCATTCTATCTGACCTGGCTGCCCTTTCTTCATCTGTGATGGTGTAGTTTTTCCGTTCAAATGTTGTTAATATGAATCGTATGTATTTATTCCTTAAAATATTCTTGTCTTCTCTATTTTTAATTTGGAGCATCGTTAAATTTAATTCATCTGGATCTCATTGAACCAGTTGTTCATTGTTTTACTCTTCCAGAAGTAACTAAACAGATGTGTTTTAGTCTGGTTTCCGGTAGGCGTGAGATATGGCTGAAAAAAGAGAATCTCCTTTTTACGCATTCTATCTATTATTGATTCACTTTCTCGATATACCACTTCATTCGGTAGCAATCTCCATTGGTTCTACTGTATGCCCAAGATAGCGGGTTCAAACCTGGCCGAAGCCGTCGGATTTTTTAAGAGCGTTAAAATCCCTCAGTATGCCTTCCTTCGGAGGGGAAGTAAAGCCGGCGGTCCCATGTCATAGATTTATGGCATGTTAAAAAACCTTCCACTAATTACACCAGTGAGAAGCTAAAGTGTATAGATTAGGAATGTAAACAACGCTCTTAGGTTCCTACGTTCGTTGCCAAGAGCCGACTGCGGTGGCGTCTAGTTGCTAAGTTCTGAACTAGGCCTAGTAGTCGTTGACGGTGGAGTTTGGCGGCAAAAGTAGGAACTATTTGAAAAATTCAAAGTTGCAGTCCTTACTTGAATTAAAAACAGATAACACACACTAATACAGCCATCACAATTAACACCGGTTATCAGACAGATTCTACACACACCCAAAGTGCACGGGGCTACATGACCGCGTTGTCGCAGCCCCTAAACTGAAGAACCAACCAACCAATCTCCATTGGCCATTTACTTGATGTTTTTTGTTAATACTTGTTCTGATGATTCTTCTGTCTGCTTTCTGCAGTTTGTCAGTTGTTGATTTGTTGTTCAACTTGAAGAGTGTTAACAACGGAATTGTAATGCCGAAATTTGGCATTTATTTAGAGAGATTTCCTTTTGTAGGTTGGCCAGGTGATTCGTTGTGCTTGTTTCACTTTGGATGTTCTACTGTCTATCGATGGTTTCTAGTTTGAGTTCCAGGTGATTATCTCCCCAAGATATTTGAACTTTTTCACAATCTTAATTTGTTTACTATTGTTAAGTCGAAATGTTGGTGTGTCAATTCTGAAGTTCAGCTTCATTTCAGTCTTTTCATACGAGATTTGTAGACCAATTTATTTATAATCTAGGCATTATGTTTCGACGACCCTGCATTTACCTATTGAATGATTGATCATTTCAGTCATTTATTGGAACTAAAAACAAACCAAAAAGATGTGACTTCTCTTATTCGAATGTTTGGACAGCTCGAATGTTTTGATGGTCCCATCAGCTTCGAATTATCCAAGACCTACAGTAAGCCTACTGTAATTAAGCTATAAAAAGGTTAAGAGATGGAAAGCTTACATAGAGATTTTATATAAGGGAAAGGAGATTGAGAATCATGTAGGGGAAATGGAAGAGGAAATTGATGAGGATTCGAAAGGAGATTTAATATTGAGATCAGAATTTGACAGAGCATTCGAAGACGTACGCAGGAACAAAGCACGTGGCATAGATGACATAGGCTACCGATTGAGTTGCTACGCTGCATAGGTGATGATGGTCTGGTCATGTTAATACACTTGGTGTGTAGGATTTATGAGACAGGTGAGGTACCCTCTGATTCCAAGAAGAATGTTATCTTCCGTATACCAAAGAAAGTAGCAGCTGACAGATGTGAAGATTACCGTACAATCAGCTTGATTACTCATGCTTTAAAGATCCTGTCTAGAATAATTTACAAGAGGATGAAAAGCCAGATGGGAACGGAGTGAAGACCAGTTTGGTTTCAGGAGAAATGTACGAGCAAGGGAAGCTGTACAAAGTCTTAGGCTGATTTTGGAAGGTAGAATACGGAAAGGTAAGAGAACGTGCATGCCATTTGTAGACTTAGAAAAGGCTTTTGATAACGTTGATTCAGCAAAATTGTTTGACATTTGGAAACGATTGGAATAAAGTACAGGGATAGGAGGGTGATCTACATTATATACAGAAACCAGACAGCAGTCATTCGATCTGAAGGACATGAGATAGAAGCTGGTATTCAGAAAGGTGTAAGGCAAGGCTGCAACTTATCACCCATACTTTTCAATCTTAACATTGAACAAGCAATGAAGGAAACTGGAGAAAAATTTCAAGTGGGAGTGAAGATTCAAGGAGATATAATTTCAACTCTCGTCATCTTGGTCGACACGCCAGAGGATTTGAATGAGGTTTTTGAATGGTATGGACTCCGTCTTGAGGAAACAATTCTTGATGAAAATCAAAACATGTAAAACAAAAATATTGGAATGCAGCCGAAATAAATCAGAAACCTCTATGGACATCAAATTGGCAGGTGAAAGGAAAAAGGAAGTAGGAGTCTTCTGTTACTTAGGAACCTAATAACCAGTGATGGACGAAGCAAAGAGGATATTAAAAGTAGGTTGGCTCAGGCAAGGAAAGCATTTCTACAGAAAAAGAATCTGTTGACATCGAATATAGATTTAGGTATTAGGAAGTCATTTTTGAAAGCCTTTGTCTGGAGCGTGGCGCTCTATGGAAGTGTAACTTGGACTCTTGGTGCAGCAGAAAAGAGGAGAATTAAAGCGTTTGAAATGTGGTGTTACAGGAGAATGATGAAGATCAGATGGGTAGATGGGGTAACAAATGAAGAGGTATTAAGACGAGTGGGAGAGGAGAGATGTTTCTGGAGACTGCTAATGAAGAGAAGAGATAGGTTGGTGGGATATGTATTGAGACAACCAGGAATAGTAAGCCAAGGTAGGCTATGGAAGGAAGGGTCGAGGACAAGAACAGTAGGGGTATACCAAGGTTAGAATATATTATACAGATTGCCTCGGATGTAGGGTGTAGTAGCTATGTAGAGATGAAACGATTAGCTCAGGACAGGGAGGTGTGGAAAGCTGCATCAAACCAATCAAAAGACCAAAGACTCAAACAACAACAAGCGATAGTCCTTCGAAAGGTGGCGTATGGTCGGTTCATAGATTTTGCTGGCTGCGTGGCTCACTGGTAATGTATGTTACTCGCCGGATGTTCCCAAGATCGTATTCTAGCGCAGTCAAGTTGGCATTTGAGAGTGCGCAAATGTGAGGAAGCCATGTCAGTAGATTTTCTGGCACGTTAAAGAACCCCTTCAGCAGGGTCGTATATAAGGGGGGTGCTGTGGGAGCTCCACCCCCCCCCCCCCTCCCCCACTCCATCACCCGCAAAAAAGCCAATAAAATTAAGAATGTGTTGGTTTGGTAAAAGCATAACATTGGCTAATTGTAAATTTGGTTGTACCCTAATCTTAACTTATTGGCTAAGTTATAAACAATATTAATATTGAATTTAGACTACTTTGTGGTGTAGCGGCTAGCATTCTTGAGCACCACCCCGAAGGTCCGAATTCGATTCCTGGCTCTGCCAAGAAATTTTAATTCTGGTCTGAGGGTTGAAACGGGGTACACTCAGCTTTGTGAGGCAAAACTGAGAATTCCACAATACGGTACTTTTGAGAAATAAATTATTAATTTGTAAACAAAGAAACTCTTTACCTTTATGCTTAGTAAATTGACAAATATTTAGATATTTGCCATTCATACTCCATAGGCCATAATAGAAAATTCATTAAGTATAAAATTTTATTTGTGTGTTGTGTTGTATTTTACATATTTTTTTTGTATTGCCACTAATTGTTGGCTATATAAACTTATCAAAAATTATTACACAAAGTTATATGCTCTAAAATGATGGTTGATATTTCTGGGTATATCGTGGTGACGATCCCCTGAGAATACTCACAATTTTCCAGAATAGTCAGCCCCTCCCCTCCTCTGCCGAAAAACATTTTATAGGCCTATACGCCTCTGTCCTTAAGGGCATTATTTCGGCATCCAGGTGTCTCTTAAAACTTCACATCCTCCTCATTGCGTAGTAACTACCATTCTTAGCTGTTACTGCGGAGGCCCGGGACGATTCCTGGCTTCGCCAAGAAATTTAATTCTGGTCTTATGGCTGGAACGGGGCACACTCAGCCTCGTGTGACAAAACTAAGATGAGGCGAATTCGATTCCCACCTCATCCATCCTGGAAGTGGTATTCTGTAGTTTCCCCTCTTCCACTCCAGGCAAATGCCGGGATGGTATCTAACTTAAGGCCACGGCCACTTCCTGCCCATATTCCGGCCTCAATTACAAAATAATACCCACACTAGTAGGTCTACAGCAGAGATTTCCAGTAGTGGGCGATTTTAGCACGCCAGTGGGCGAAACTGACAGAATGTAAATTCGATGGGCGATTTGAAAGAATTGGTGGGCAAATAATTCAGTTTTTTTATATATACAATATGACCGAGATAATTTTTGCCTATAAAAACAAGGAATAAAATAACAAGATGTTCAGCAAAGAACATATAGCCTACTTTCTCCAAAATGTATGGGTATATTTATAACTCTTTGTCCTCATCCCTAAAACCACCTCTACCACCATGTAGTGTTTGTTTTCTTTTATATTGATAATTAGCCAGTAAGTGTCAAAATCAATATTATATACTTTATGATGATTGAATAACAAAACTACTAACTTATTGTAATGCATTCACGTCCGTTAATCTCTATATTAAGCCAGCCTGCAAACTTAAGGATCTATCGTTTTGGGTACCTTCCCCTTAAAAAATCCGCGCCAATCACAGTGGGTTGGTGCTGCGACCTAGCAGTGAATTCATATTTATCTAGTACGCCTCTGGGTGTTCAACGAGTAGGCAGTTTAAAGTAGCCAGGAGGGAGGCGATCCAACTGGCAGTGTTTAATGATAGAGCGTACAGTCACTCGTCCTGCTAGAAGGACCTTCCGGAAGTACTTTTGTACACAGCGGTGCGTCCTTCCAGCAGGACTTTGGACCCTTATGGCAAATGTTTGAACTGGCCTTCCAGCAGGACGCGTCCTTCCGGCAGTACTTTGGGTTATCAGAGCGTAATAATATTGCAGTTCTGGTACTGGGCAAACAATAAAAGTCTGTAAATATTCTAAAATATTCAATATGACTCATATTGACTAATACAATAACTGTCCCTTAACAACATATTGACTCTAAAATATATAAACGTATAAAGTATAAACGTGTTTTCTTATAGTACAGAGACTAAATAAATGTATGAGCGACGGCGCGTCCATCACTCGAGAATAAATAAATTTAAAAAAGCCTAGTTGTGTTTTTGTCAATATCCCACTGCACAGTTGCACAACTACACGTAATTTAAACTACAGTACCATGACATTTACTGATATCATAATTACAAGCAAATAACGAGCGACTCCATGCATCTCCGCTGTTTGGAGCATCGAAATAGGTAGCAAAAACATAAACACAGTCACCATTACGTATAATCGCCGCCATTACTGAACGGTCAGAGCTACCAACTTCAGACTTGCATGCGCTGATTCGTTACATTTCCCTCTATACAGGGTGTATTTGATATGATGGAAGTCCGTTACACTGGTGATAGAAGAGACTATTCTAAGCTTCCTAGGTAAAAAATTTGTCACCTATCTTGAAATTGATAATTAATCATTAAAAAGTCAATGTTTTTAGTTATTTCAGAAAGTAATCTGGCAGAAAGTGGTGCGGCAGGCTGGGGTAAACGAGGCGGAGCCAGGAGAGACGACGCGCGAAGGGGAAGTTGTTACGTAAACGGAGCATTGACCTTACCGGTTGACTTGAGGGGTGGTAGGCTATCAGCTGTTATGAGGATGAGCTCTACCGTCTCGTATGAAAATGTGCATTGCCGTTGCTCTTGTTGTAGTTGTTGTTGTTGTTGGGACGTTAGGACCGGTAGTATTGTGTAGCCTACTTTGTAAGTGTGGAATTCATTGATTGATGTTCATGTATAAAATAATTTCGATACTCAGCCCTGATGTATCATTGGCGTCCGTGTCAGACCTTCTGTTGACTAGTTTCTGAAAATACTAAAAATATTCACTTAATGAAATGCAGTGTGACAAAATTCTGACATCCCGTAGTCTGTTCAGAACTAGGCATTTAGGACGGAAGTAAAATACTTGATGTTTTGTTTGAGAGGCTTGGCGATTTTGGTCATTTAGCCCCATGTAGCTGGGTGTGGGTAGAATTTGTGTGACAACATGTGTTTTGTGGTTTCTGTAGTAATGTGGGTATTTGTAATTCAGGTGAGGATTCGGAAGAAGGCACCGGCCCTGTGGTGTTGGGGCAGTGCAACTGCCTCTCACCTGGAGGCTCTGGGTTCGATTCCTGGCTCCATCAGGGATATTAGAAACTGACGTGAGGGCTGGAACGCAGTGCACTAAGCCTCGTGAGGGCAATTGAGTAGCTGTCTGACAGTGAGGCAGTGCCCGAGTCAGGAAAATCAAGATTAATGGCAGAGGGGACCCGATGCACTGACCACGCGTCACCCTAATATCTGCAGGCCAAATGGCTGGACAGCGGTCGCTTGGTAGGCCTAGGCCCTTCATGGGCTGCACTGCCAGCGGTTATGATTATTGAGAAGAAGGCGGCCGTGGCCTTAAGTTAGGAACAATCCCGACATTTGCCTGGGGTAGAAGTGGGAACCCATGGAAAACTACTTCCAAGATTTAATACTAGTACGGTACCACATGTTCATATTGTGAATTGACCTATCCCATCTCCAGCCCTCGGGTGGCCATTAACTGGAGAGGGGGGGGGGGGTTGATTTATTGGTCCATCAACAATGTAAATACATATGAAAATACACGAAAATGAAAATAAAATACAAATACATTGTTATAATAATAATAATAATAATAGCCTAATAATAATAATAATAATAATAGTCTAATAATAATAATAATAATAATAAGAGTCAGCATGTATAGTTCTGGTGGTAGAGTGCTAACCTTCCCGAGGGTGCGATCTACGTTCAGTCATGTAGTAAATGAATGGGATCTAATACGATCATCTCCATGGATTTCATGGCACATACAAGAAATCCTACGTACATAAAAGTCTGGCAACTCGACATACCAAAACGAAGCATAAAAGAAGTTAGTGTGTCTAAAAGCCTATTATTACTATTATTAGTATTATTAATATGTTTATTACAGTTGTTGCACTATCTTCACACAAAGATAGACCAACAGTTCCTTAAATTAATTTACCAAATCTTTAGGATTTCTATTTTCTATGCATAGTCCATGAAGCAGGCAAAATCCTAGACAGATCCACCATCACTAGTCATGTAGCCACTCCCCATGAAGGTGTGAATCAGCTGTTCATAGGCTCGGTTTGTGTATTTCAATGTCATTGGCAGACAAGGCGAGGAGGTCACTCAACTGCAGACCCTGGTCAACATTCCTCAGCGTAGGAGGGGAGGGTGACGGGGAGAAGTCAGCTCTGCTGAAGGCTGTGGTTGATAACAACGTGTATCTAATTCTTCTATTCTCCTTTTCGTAATGTCTTCTGTTTATGTGCAATGCTGGGACTGTGATTTTATTAATAAACGAGTGTATACATTAGCCTCCCCTTTGAGCTAAATGACATTTTATTCAGTATCTGTGAAAAGAGCTTGTGCACATCATTTGTAAAAGAATTCAAGGAAAAAAAAGTCAACTGTAGCAGTATTCGATCCCCAATCAACTGCGTGACAGGCTAACACGCTAGCCCAGAGCTAAACATATCCGTAACATCATGGCGATCTTAACTGATATATTAGATTCAACCTGTTGGCAAATAATGACTTGAAATAAACTATTTCTTCACTGCAGTACATCTTCATTATAGATCATTTCATACAAAGTTTATATTATTGTATCAGTAAGGTATATCGCATACAACATACTAAAACTACTGAAATATAAGACAGGCTCATGAGGACAGCTGCCATCTTGTCGTGTGGCAGATACAGCTCAGCTCTTTTAAGCCAGTCATACAGAATAATATTATAATATTAAATTATAATAAATAACGGATCACGACCTTCAGGATAGCTTAAACCACCCTAGGCTTGATAATCTGAATTGGTGGGTCTTAAGCTATTGATTATAATGGTTGCATAATTCACACGGCCACCATCCTGAAATGGCAAGGCCGATGACCTTGAAGTTTAGGTGAAAGACGCGTCCTATATAAAGGTATGTTGTCACCAAATTTGGTAGAGATCGGATGATTAGTTTAGCCGTAATTTGAGTTTACGTTTTGAACGTTTGGGTGGCCGCCATTCAGTTTTGGTAAAGATGGCGGCGATATAAAGTATGGCACTGAGGTGCCCTATGCTAGAGCTACCTCTGTACCAAATTTTGTTCAATTCGGTTTCACCGTGTTCGAATTGATAGGGGGGACAGACATTCAGAGTACACTCACTCACTCACACACACACACACACACACAGACTCACACACACACATACACACAGACAGACACACAATTTTTCGCCCTGTGTTGATCTCATAAGTCTACTTTCATTTTTTGCAAAAATCGAAAGTAGGCTAAAAATGCAAACAAGTAATTTAATAAGTATATAAAATTATGTTTCCTTTTAATCTATTTACAACTAGAGTAGTACAAATAATTAGACAGAAGTATTCATATTGTTTAATTAATTAGAAATAAAATCATGTAGTTTTAATTTTTTCTTTAATTCATGTCATTGATTGTTATTCTTTTTTAGACCTATTACTTGCAAATTTTAATGTAGGCTACTTATTATAATCAGGCTATATCTAAATAAACATGATGTACCTATTAACAGAAAAATGTCCATAAAAATCCTCATTTCTCAACTTATATGTAGGTATTTGAATGTATGTGTTAGTAATTTTAAGTTGTTTTTTTTTTTTTTTGAAATGAGGTGGGCGGAAAATACATATAAATCTCAAAAGGGGGCGATGGTCAGAAAACGTTCCGGAAACCCTGGTCTACAGACATCACAGTGACACCAGACAAATTCTATACATATCCAAGTAAACGGGGCAAAATGACCACGATATCGCGAAGCCCCTACAGAATCAACAACAACAACTCTAAAAGCCACAGCAGTTACGAAATGGGCGTAAAAACAATTATTATTAGACTATTATAGCCTATAGCCTATACTGTATAGGCTATAACGTGTTCTGCCCTTAGGCAGGTCTTCACACAGCAGCTCTCCATGCAGTCCTGTCTTCAGCCATTCTCTGTGTTTGGTGGTAATTTCCTGCTATCTTGGCATTATCCACCAGCTGGTACCTTCTCCACCCTCTTCCTCTCTTTCCCTTTACTGATCCTCCGAGAGCATCCTTCAGCAAACACACTCTTCGCAGCCAGGGCCCAAGCCAGTTCCTCTTCCTTGTATGGATGATATGTTGTTGTTGTTCGAGTCTTCAGTCTTTTGACTAGTTTGATGCAGATTTCCATGTCTCCCTGTCCGGAGCTAATCGTTTCATCTCTACATAGCTACTACACCCTATATCCGAGGTCGATCCCTGGCCAATGCATGTGAGATTTCCGAAGTGAAATGCCATGTCCTGTGGTTCGGATTCCACGTAAAAAGGAGGTCCCGTGGCTCATGATCGCATGATTAACGGTCACGTAAAACTAAAAGCTTCCTTCCTTCCTTCCTACATCTGAGGCAATCTGTTTAACATATTCTAACCTTGGTCTACCCTTACAGTTCTTGTCCTCGACCCTTCCTTCCATAACTAAGCCTGCTATTCCTGGGTGTCTTAGTATGTGTCCTCTCCCTCTCTTAGTATGTATCTCTTCTCTTGCTTCGGTGGCGTAGTCGGTAGCACGCTGAACTGCTGTGCCCATGATAGCGGGTTGAAACCTGGCCGAAGTCGTCGGATTTTTTAAGAGCGTTAAAAATCCTTCAGTATGCCTTCCTTCGGAGGGGAAGTAAAGCCGGCGGTCCCATGTCATAGATTTATGGCATGTAAAAGATCCTTCTACAGACTAAACTTGTGTGGAGCTAAATTGTTAGGTTAGATTTCGTCGGAACGCTTTATCAAAGTTCCATCGTTCACCACTAGGTATCATTGATATCTGGTGGCGAAAGTTGGAACTCTTTGAAATTGAACGGAACTTGTAGCTCACCCTAGGGATGTCCGCTGGAAGCAGCTACAGATTCAGGCGAGCCGAAAATGTCTTCGGACACTCCTGACACTAAAAGCCATACGATAAATAAATAAATAATCTCTTCTCTTCATTAGAAGTCGCCAGAAACATCTCTCCTCTCCCACTCTTCTTAGGCCTAATACCTCTTCGTTTGTAACCCTATCTACCCTTCTGATCTTCATCATTCTCCTGTAACACCTCATTTCAAACGCTTCAATTCTCCTCTTTTCTGCTGCACCAATAGTCCAAGTTTCACTTCCATAGAGCGCCACGCTCGAGACAAAGGCCTTCAAAAATGACTTCCTAATACCTAAATCTATATTCGAAGTCAACAGATTCCCTTTTTGTAAAAGTGCTTTCCTTGCCTGAGCCAACCAACATTTTATGTCCTCTTTGCTTCGTCCATCATTGGTTATTTTGCTTCCTAAGTAACAGAAGTCTCCTACTTCCTTCAGCTTTTCACCTGCCAATTTGATGTCCATAGAAGTTTCTGATTTATTTCGGCTGCATTCCAATATTTTTGTGTTACATTTATTAATTTTCATCATGAATTCTTTCCTCAAGACAGAGTCCATACCATTCAAAAACCCATTCAAATCCTCGGGCGTGTCGGCCAAGATGACGATGTCATCAGCAAATCTCAGAGTTGAAACTATTTCTCCTTGAATCTTCACTCCCACTTTATTAGCCTATTTTCAATTTTGAAAAAATAGGCTTATGAGATCACCTTTTGTCCGTGTGTGTGTGTGTGTGTGTGTGTGTGTGTGAGGTGTGTGTGTGTCCCCCTAATAAAATCTGAACGGCTGGAGCGATTTCAATGAAACTCGGTAAGTTCATAGCACTATTCCCGGCGACCTCGACCGTGCCCTTCAAATTTTGTTACGTCTCACCAATCCAACATGGCGGCTGTGCGAAATATTTCACTAGCATTCAATATCTCCGAAGCTATTACCGATATCGCCCTGAAATTGTGTACGGTGATAAAGGGCACTACTAGAAGTTCACTTATGAGACTTTCAAAAACCTGGTGACTACAAAACCAACATGGCGGTCAAGCGAATTTGAGACTTTTAAATAGACTTTTCTCGCAATTTAACTATCCAAACGTAATGAAACTTGGTACAGCAAATGTTTATACACATTGCAATGCACTGGAGTCTAAATTAGTTCAATTGTTTACATAACCTCAAAATGGCGGCTGTGCGAAATATTTCACTGACATTCTATATCTCCGAATCTATTACAGATATCACCCTGCAATTTTGTACGGTAATAAAGGGTACTGATACAAGTTTACCTATGTATATTCCATAAACCTGTAAAGTACAAAACGAACATGGCGACCAAGCGAATTTCAAATGTTTTAATAGACTTTTCTCGTGATATAACTCTCTGAGCGCAGTGAAATGAGGTACAGTAAATTTTTTTGCAGATTGTAATGCACTGCCATCTAATTTAATCCAATTGTCTACATAACCTCAAGATGGCGGCTGTGCGAAATTTTAAAATTAAGTTTTTATTCTTGTTTCGTAATCATGCGATCGAGGTGAAAGTTTGAATAATGAACCTAGGCAATAATTGCCCTTGAATGGTACATAATTCTATGGCCTATACATATAACAATCCTAAATGGCGAGCTTCCGAAATATTTAGACAGTTCTCAATATCTATGAATCTTTTACAGCAACGAAACTGATTTTTTATGTTCATAGAGACTATGAACATATATTCACCTAAAAGACTTTCAGTAGCCTGGTGAGCACAAATCCAACATGGCGGCGACGCAAAGTATAAATATTTAAAAGGACGTTTCTCGCGAATTAACTATCCGAGTGCCGTGAAACGTTGCACGTTAAATGCTTATACAAATGTTGATCCACTGGCATGTAATTTATTTCAATTGTTTGCATAATCACAAGATGGCTGCTGTGCTTAATTTTAAAATCTCGTTTTTACTTCTTGTGTTCTAATCATGCGATTGAAGTTTGAATACCACACGTATACAATAATATTAATGTAATAGTACAAAAATAAAAATCCAACCTGGCGACCATCTGAAATAATTAGACGGTTCTCAATATCTACGAATCTGTTACAGCAAATAAACTGAAATTTTGTATGTTGATAGAGGCAATTAACATTAGCAGGATATATGAAAATAGGCTGTATAGTTCTTCACGGAACTACTTGTTTTTTCTCGTATTTCCTTAATTGGTTGTTCAATGTAAAGATGGAAACGTATGGGTGATAAGTTGCAGCCTTGCCTTACAGCCTCCTATTTTCTCCAACTCGCTCCAATTCCTCCTCATTCCGGACCCTTTCCACCCAGGATATCATTTGCATCCTTCTCCATAACCACATTTCAAACGCTTCTAGTCTCCTCTCATCATCCTTCCTTAGCGTCCATGTCTCGGCTCCGTGTAGAGCCACACTCAAAACAAAGCATTTTGCTGGCCTCTTCCTAAACCTCAAGTCCAAGCGTCCTCATAATAGCCTATAGTCCGGTGGATTAAGGGCCCCATCACATGTTTGGGGGGGCTGTAAAAAAATAACCAGGGGGTGTACAGAATGCCTCCGTGGCTGAAAGCGTTCCTTTAGGACCCCTTAACGTAACTTTAAAAAAAATCGGTTTTACCTCGATTTGCACAATTTGTTGAATAGGCTAGTCTATATGGCGTTAAGCCACCGGACTAATAGTCTCTTCTTTCTGTTGAAGGTTTCTTTAGCAACGGCAATGCGTGTTCTTACCTCTTTACTGCTTCTCCTATCATCCGTTAGTATGCTTCTTAGATATTTAAAAACTGACACTTGTTCAATATCGTCCTGGCCTATCCTGATGTTTCTGCTACCATTCCATTCAGTATCCTATCATTCTCTGCTAGCAGCTTAGCAACACCATGTCATCTGCAAATCGAATATTCTCTATTCTCTTGCCACCACGGTCGACTGCTGAGGGTTGATCTTTACTCTTCTCAAAGCGTACCGTAAGATCGATAATAGGCCTAGTCTACTGTAATTCCTCTTTCACGTTCCCTGACCAGTGCAAGATGTCTATTTGTCAGGTGTTCCGGTACTTCTCACTTACTTTCATTTTGTTGTTGTTTAATTTGAGGGATTTGGACATCGTATTTATTTAATTATTTATTTATTTATTTATTTATTTATTTATTTATTTATTTATTTATTTAGCCCCGTGTACTTGGGTGTGTGTGTGTAGAATGTGTCTGATAACCTATGTTATTGTGGTGTCTGTGGTATTTGTAATTGAGGCTAGGATTGACAAGGAGGCGGCCGTGGCTTAAGTTAGGAACCATCCCAGTATTTGCCTAGAACAGGAATGGAAAACCACATCTAACATGGCCGAGGTGGGAATCGAATCCATGTCTTCTCAGTTGTTAGGTGACGTAGGCGTAATCGGTAGCATGTTGAGCTTTTAACCCGGACGTAGTCGTTGGATTTTTAAGATCGTTAAAACCCTTCAGTATGCCTTCCTTCGGAGGGGAAGTAAACCCGGCGGTCCCATGTCATAGATTTATGGCATGTAAACGATCCTTCCACTAACTAAACTTGTGTGAAGCTAAATTTCTAGGTTAGAATTCGTTGAAGCGCTCTGTCACAGTTCCAACGTTCACCACTAGGCGTCAGTGACATATGGTAGCGAAAGTTGGAACTACTTGAAATTGAACGGAACTTCTAGCTCACCCCATGGGTATCCGCATTGAAGCAGCTACAGCCTCTGGCAAACCGAACGTGTCCTCGGACACTCCCGGCACTAAAAGCCATGCGATAAATAAATAAATAAATAAATAAATAATTAAATAAATAAATAAATAAATAAATAAATAAAATAATTAAAAAATAGGACTACAGTAATACTGTAATACCCCGTTCCAGCCCTCGGACCCAAAAGATTCTTTCCAGAGCTTGGAATCGAACCCGGACTTTCGGGGCTTCATCAAAGACCACCACGAGGTGGTCCATTTACTTTCAATTTAAGGGTAGTAGCCTATAAATAGAAATGTAGAACGAATTATATAGCTGACCCCATGGTGTTGGGGTGGCGCACCTGCTTCTCACTCGCAAACCCTGGGTTTGATTCCCGGCTCCGTCAAGGATTTTAGAAACTGCCGTGAAGGCTGGAAGGGGGTGCACTGAGGCTCGTGATGATAATTGAGTAGCTGTCTGACAGTGAGGCTGGGTCCAGGTCAGGAAACCCAAGATTAACGGCAGAGGTAATCCGAAGCGCTGACCACAATTCACCCCGCAATCTGTAGACCAAATGGTTGAGAAGCGGTCGCTTGGTAGGCTATAAAAGCTTTACCATGGGCTATGGTACCACGGGGTTTGTATATTAATAATAATAATAGACCATATAATGATCGTGTGGCCTCCGGAGAGGGCAGGTGCAGGTATTTCTAGCTGATGCCCGTGAGCGACCTGCGCGTCGTAATGCGGATGAAGTGATGATGAAGACGTCACATACACCCAGTCCCCGAGCCTCGGGAATTAATCCAGAAGATTAAAATCCCTGATGGCTCGGCCGGGAATCGAACCCGGGGCACTTCGGGCCAAAGCCTATCGCGCTAACCATTTAGCCACAGAGCCGGACAATAATAATAATAATAATAACAGACTATTATGTTATTGGTTTTACGTCACTTGGCCTATACCTACTGAGACTTTTAGAGACGCCGGGATGTCGGAATTTTGCCCTAGAGTGGTTCTTTAACGTTCCAGTAAATCTACTAACACGGTTCCCTCTTATTTGCGCACCCTCAAATGCCAACTGACTGCGACAGGATTTGATCCTGCAACCTGGGGAATAGTAGGCGAGAACATCAACGCTGCGCCACGTTGTTTGTTTTAGAAGGTATTTTACGAGGGCTGTTTTTTTTTTTCGAGTTCTGATGGACTGTGTAAAAATAACAAACTAATTTTACTACTAAATGTTCGCTTCTTTTATGCCCATGTCTTAACATCGGCTAATCGCCAAAACGATTGAAACATTTGTCGTATCGTTACACCAGCTTTCCAATGCCCTCGGCAAAAAATTCTGCCGCCACTGAGTTGGGTACGTCTTGACAGTCTCCTGAAGTTTTTCCTTTTTGGCGAGGCGTTGCCGCCCAACCATACCTTCAATTCTTGAAAAAGACGAGAATCATTCACGACCGCACTGTGCCAACGTTAACTTATGATAGACTTTTTCAAAGAATTCAAGTGTGAAGTTTTGGACCATCTGCCGATTAGTCCAAACCAGCACTGAATGATTTTTTACCTCTTTCGAGAATTGAAGGTATGGTTGGGTAGCAACGCCTCACCAAAAAGGAATCACTTCAGGAGACTGTCCAGACGTGGCAGCAGAATTTTTTGCCTAGGGCATTGGAAAGCTGGTGTAACGATACGATGAATGTTTCAATCGCTTTGGCGATCATGTTGAGACATAAGAATAAAACAAACAAACATTTAGTAGTAAAATCAGTTTGGTAGGTCAATCTGTTATTTTTATACAGTCCATCGGAACTTGAAAAACAAACAGCCGTCGTTTGTGCATTTAAACAAAAGTAAAGAGAAATTGTGTGGTTTAAACGTGTGTTGGAATATAGTGAAAAGAAAAAAGGCTCTATATTCTTCTCTATCTGTTTCGATCTCCCCCAGCCACCCCCTCCCCCTACACAGGTGTGGGAGGCAAAGGGTGGCATGGGGACCACACTAGGGGAAGAGGAGGGAAAGCTACCATATTTTACGCCTAATGGAATGTCTAACATCGATTCCGAAAGCCAGAAGAGGCAGCAGTGAAATGGAAGAGCACCACATTACTTCTTACCGTAGATGTGCCTTCGCCTCGTCTCGCCTCGCGTTTGCCTGCCTTCTTCCCTCCTTTGCTTCGTCCGAGCGAGCGAGGTGTGAGCAAGTGAATGACAAAGACAGGGCGATAGAGAGAGGGAGCTAGGAGGCGTGGCCTCAATGATCAGCCAGCGCGAGCCAGCATGCGCAAAACACTTTTCAGCAGTTTTCGTAACGCACTACTCTAGCAGTAGTTACCAAAAAGGAGGATGTCATTTCGTACGGCGCCTCATTGTAGGATTGATATTAGCAGTTGCTCTGATTGGTTGAATCTTCTTCTTCTTCTACTTCTTCCTTCTCTTCTTCCCTTTTGTGCTAGCGAGCCCTTTTACCAACAAAAGAGTTCACTCAATTTATTTGTATAATAAGGACCTGTCCGTACAAGAATATGTTTTTAAATAAATCGGGTTATAAAAAATAAATTTTTTAAAAGCTAGTAAATTTATAATTCATTTTCTACTATCTTACGTGAAACTAATTACCGGTTTACTCGTGTGAAAAAGAGCGATAATTCGTGTTTTGTTAAAGCAACCTTGATGGGAACTGCGTGCACCGGGGTAGTGACACTTCAGCGACGACGTCTACAACAACACGAGGTGACGAAGATTCTCTTGACACCTTCTAGAAGCAGAGGATGAGATCCAAGTCGGTGGCCAGGCGTGTTGCTCAAGGTAGGATTAATGTCATCACTGATTTCGACGAGTGTCATATAATCATAAATACAGTATAAATACCTATTCAGTATTTTATTGAATAGGCTTATCTTCATTTTATATTATCAACTATTTTATGCAATTAAAACCACTCAACTCCCAGCACATTACTAATCTCTTATAAACTCAATACTGCCACCCCCCTCATGTTAGGGGTGGAGACCACGTGACGTTCAGCTGCCCCATGTAACCCTGAATAATTTTGTTATAACATAGCCTACCTATTTTCAGATATAATAGGGAAATCGTAATTTTTGTGTTAATCACTGCTATTGAATGCCCTGTGCAGCGAAGGATTCAATTACATTTCCTATTAGCCTATTATATTTTTTTAATTTTATACCATGATGCGATAGTGCTGTTTAATCAATAAATTATACACTTAAATACTAGGCTATTTATTTGCGGAATTATAAAGTTAATCTGCATAGGTTCAAGTTATAAAAATTTGTGACCTACATTGCGCTTCACATATAGTAGGTCAATTTTACGTCATACGTCTGCTAGATATTCTGAAAGTTTTTAATTGTTTTTATTTTTCACAATCTATTAAATATTCACTGTGTGCTGTTTCGTACTGGGTTCCTAAAACACAATGTTTCGAAGCAGGTCTCGTTCGTCTGAGGTGGCGTTAGTAAGAAAAATTATGACATTTTGTAATTAAATGCAATCTGTTACGATAGTGTATTTGGAATTAATTATAATTTATTTGTCTGATATCCAGACCCTCATGAATTGTAGTCGAAAATAAGCACGTGTGCTTAGCCTATAGGCTACAATATTACAATTTTATGTTCAAACTACCGTCACTGATACCTCCGGATCAGATTCATAGATCCTTGTGCGTGTTTCCAGCGTACATTTACTGCTGTGAGATAATGTACCTCTGAATAAAGGTCGATGAGCGTCCCACACTAGCAAATGACACGAATGCTTCACAAATAGGCCTAGCCTATCTCTCGAGTAAATATTTCTCTACTTAGGCTTCAGTATATTTTGTTGCGGTATAAGATAACAATTAGTCTAAGTTGAATTTAATTCTATCTCCACGTAAGGATCAAATTTCATTTAGTGACCATTTGAGACAATTGCTATTATCTAAACGAATGAAACCGTTCCTCTTTCCGTGTTATTTGATATGATACGAACTCTGTCATCACCATTATCTAGCTTGGCCTAAGATATGCAGAAACAAACATAGTTTTAAAATTACTTCCAGTCTAATCAAGCTCCTATTTCATAAGAATTCTTACACACACACAAAGAATGTTGCTGACAAGTGGGATTAATATGATTAAGTCGCATTAAACCTGTACTGCTTAACCCTGCTCACCGGTGGTATGTTTTTAAGAAACTGCTCTCTAGGGTGAAGGTTGGTTGGTTGGTTCTTAAGTTTAGGGGCTGCGACAACGCGGTCATGTAGCCCCGTGTACTTTGGGTGTGTGTAGAATCTGTCTGAAAACCGGTGTTAATTGTGATGACTGTATTAGTGTGTTATCTGTTTTTTAAATTAAGTACTGCAACTTAGAATTTTTCAAATAGTTCCTACTTTTGCCGCCAAGCGCCACCGTCAACGACTACTAGGCCAAGTTCAGGACTTAGCTACTAGACGCCACTGCAGTCGGCTCTTGGCAACGAACGTAGAAACCTAAGAGCGTTGTATACATTCTTAACCTATCCAATTTAGCTTCACACAGGTGTAATTAGTGGAAGGTTCTATAACATGCCATAAATCTATGACATGGGACCGCCGGCTTTACTTGCCCTCCGAATGAAGGCATACTGAGGGATTTTTAACGCTCTTAAAAAATCCGACGGCTTCGGCCGGGTTTGAACCCGCTATCTTGGGCATAGAAGCTCAGCATTAGGGTCAAGGGTTTCAGTGTTTTGCAGATGAGGTGGTAGGGGTGGGGGGGGGGGGGAGCGCTTAGCACGGGCTACGCAACCCTCGTTGGGTATCAGAAATGATTTCAACGCAGCTTCATAGGACGTGACTTAGTAATCCTATGGTATGTATGTCTACCCCTTATTATTCCCGTTTTTCCAACGGTGTCGGGGATGAGATGCGATGGAAGTCTTTGTGGCGATGGTTTTTACGGCCGGATGCCCTTCCTGACGCCAACCTCATGAGAGGAGTTAATGGGAGATGAAATGAATGATGGTGAATGAAACAGGGCAAGGATGTGGAAGGAAGCGGCCGTGGCCTGTCAGAAGGTACCGTCCCAGCATTTGCCTGGTGTTGAAAATGGGGAAACCACGGAAAACCATTTCAAGGACGGCCGACGGTGGGGCTCGAACCCCACGCGTCTACCGAGTCAGCAGAGAGCTTGGCCCCATGACCTAATGCTGCGCTTTAGCCAGCGTAGCCACTACTGTCGGTTAGTGATCCTATGGTAATGTATTTTATTTCATGGACGGTATGTTGAATTTTTTGTTTACATTGACTAATTAGTGTAGAAAAAGAAACTTCAGTCCGATTGTCCGCCAATTAACTTCACTGTCACAATCTATAAAAAAAACGAGAGAAATACTATAGCATTACAGTACAGTAAAACTTCAGCTAGTCTATGTGATAACCTATTCCTCTTTGATTGATTTAGTATTGCTTAAGCCTTGTTTATGGAGATTTCAGATCCCGTGGACCATTCACACAGAATAGATACATTTAAATAAATAGACATTCCTCAGCTCATTAAAAATATTTCTAAGGTAGTATTTAAATGTAAAATGAATTGTCTTTCTTCTTCTTTAAGTCCAAACCACTGGCTTAAGTTCTTTAGCCAGGATATTCGTCTGCGTCCTGGACCCCTAATGACATCAATCTTCCCTTGGATAATTAATTGCAAGAGGTGGATTTGTTGTTGCTCATAAAATGACCAAAGTATTCTAGTTTTCTCCTTTTGATGATACTGAGAATTTCCAAGTCTTTGTTCATACGCCGCAGTACTTCCACATTTGTGACTTTAGCTGTCCAGGATATCCTTAAAATCCTGCGATACGTCCACGTTTCAAATGCTGTCAGTTTCTTATATAAAACCTCGGTAAGTGTCCATGATTCAACTCCATAGAATTGTCTTTGCGTGAATTTTAAAATAGAAACTAATGATTGCTTGATTGATTGTTGCGGCTTTAAGGGGAGGTACAGCGAGGTCATCCCTGCGTAATATTAGTGAATATCTGATGCTAAGATGTCTTGAAGTCTTACTGTGATTAAAAAGGAGTCAGGGTGCTGAAATTTTCACTTCAATAGAATTTACAACGAGCCAGTAAATCTACAGGCACGCACCCTCAAATACCAACCGACTCATTCGGTATTCGATCTCGCATACTTGAGTTCAAAAGACGAGAGTTTTGCCGAATATGTCAAAAAGCTAATACAGGATGGATGCATATTTAATTTAATGAACAGGCCCAAATGAATGTTAATCCTTATCCACTACTGTACTGGGATATTATTATGATGTTCCAGTTGCAACAATAGATAGTTTGATCCGTGGGAACGTCTTCCTTCACTTGCCGCGACAGTGTTGGCGCTAGTGAGTGATGCTCAATGGGCATTATAGCGGCACCCTTGAGCGGCGTTCGATTCATTACCGCAGAATTGTTGGCGGTTTGCATTAAAGCACTGCCTTCTTGACACAGCGGATCCCCCCAACAAATTGATTCCCGAGCTGATGAGCATTAGAAAGTTAAAACTCAGCAATTCTTCTAGGTTTGTGCCGTGTCTTGTGTGGGGTTTCGCCTAGGACACCAAGCTAGGCTCATCGGCGGGCTCTTTGTGTCCCTGCCCGGACCCCCACAGGAGTATCGAACTGCGCGATACCTCCCCCCATATAGAGCGCAACTGCACTCCTTGACTGCGAGAACCAAAAGCTCAAGCAGCCATAACCTCCCTATGAAGGCTTCCAAAAAGATGGTGTATTGGCTTTCACGGCCGGTGAATTAAAACTCAGCAATTCTTCTAGGTTTGTGCCGTGTCTTGTGTGGGGTTTCGCCTAGGACACCAAGCTAGGCTCATCGGCGGGCTCTTGGTGTCCCTGCCCGGACCCCCACAGGAGTATCGAACTGCGCGATACCTCCCCCCATATAGAGCGCAACTGCACTCCTTGACTGCGAGAACCAAAAGCTCAAGCAGCCATAACCTCCCTATGAAGGCTTCCAAAAAGATGGTGTATTGGCTTTCACGGCCGGTGAATTAAAACTCAGCAATTCTTCTAGGTTTGTGCCGTGTCTTGTGTGGGGTTTCGCCTAGGACACCAAGCTAGGCTCATCGGCGGGCTCTTGGTGTCCCTGCCCGGACCCCCACAGGAGTATCGAACTGCGCGATACCTCCCCCCATATAGAGCGCAACTGCACTCCTTGACTGCGAGAACCAAAAGCTCAAGCAGCCATAACCTCCCTATGAAGGCTTCCAAAAAGATGGTGTATTGGCTTTCACGGCCGGTGAATTAAAACTCAGCAATTCTTCTAGGTTTGTGCCGTGTCTTGTGTGGGGTTTCGCCTAGGACACCAAGCTAGGCTCATCGGCGGGCTCTTGGTGTCCCTGCCCGGACCCCCACAGGAGTATCGAACTGCGCGATACCTCCCCCCATATAGAGCGCAACTGCACTCCTTGACTGCGAGAACCAAAAGCTCAAGCAGCCATAACCTCCCTATGAAGGCTTCCAAAAAGATGGTGTATTGGCTTTCACGGCCGGTGAATTAAAACTCAGCAATTCTTCTAGGTTTGTGCCGTGTCTTGTGTGGGGTTTCGCCTAGGACACCAAGCTAGGCTCATCGGCGGGCTCTTGGTGTCCCTGCCCGGACCCCCACAGGAGTATCGAACTGCGCGATACCTCCCCCCATATAGAGCGCAACTGCACTCCTTGACTGCGAGAACCAAAAGCTCAAGCAGCCATAACCTCCCTATGAAGGCTTCCAAAAAGATGGTGTATTGGCTTTCACGGCCGGTGAATTAATAAGAGAAAGTTAATTGTTACACAGGGGGGGGGGGGGCACTGTTATCCTGTAAATACTGAATCTACGTAGCCTTATTATTTTTTGTTGTTGTATCATTTACTGGCTCGATACATTGTGGTCATCAGCACCTTGTACTTGGGTGTATGTTTGTGGAATGTAGGTTAACCTGAATTGTTGAGGTGTTGGCACAATTGAGGCTAGGACTGAGCAGGAGGTGGCTGTGGTCTTTGATAACCCTTCATAGGTTATAATAATAATAACCCCTGGCACTACAGCCCATTAAGGGCCTAGGCCTACCAAGCGACCGCTGCCCAGCCAATTTGGCCTGCAGATATTGCGGTGACCCTTTAATCTTGGTTTTCATGACCGGGGCGCTGCCTCACTGTCAGTCAGCTACTCAATGGTCCTCACGAGGCTGAGTGCACCCCGTTCCAGCCCTCACGTCAGTTTTAAAATCCCTGACGGAGCCGGGGCCTCCGGGTGAGAGGCAGGTGCGCTACCCCAACACCACGGGGCCGGCTACTTTATAGGTTAGTGGTCAGTATATTAAGCACCTACCAACAGGACAATTTATATTGTCAAAGATGCAGATGGTTGAATCTTTCACTCATATTTTAACTAATTCATGTGGAAGTGTTAATGTTTATGTAAACCAATTATTATTAGTTTATCTCCTAGATCTAGATTAATGTTTTAATAAAACAACTAAAATAAAAAGTTAAAACTAGAAAATGGTAATAAAATAATGCATTTTTGATTTTAATTGTTAACTATTTTAATTGTTTAATAATGCGTAATATGCTTCTAAATTTTTAAAATAAATAAACTTAAAAAAAATGAAATTTCTAATAATTTTAGGCCTACCATCATAATTGTAAAATTTCAAAAGTAATAAAGAGCATTAAAATCTTAAAGAAAACAAAAAATAAAATTAATAATAATTATAATTAGGTTAAAATTATTAAATGTAAATAAATACAAATAAAATATAGTTAGTTTACTACTTCACTATTCTGCCCTATAAAGGGTTAAGTTACCATCCTGGCATTTATCTGGCGTAAAAGTGGGGAACCACGGATAAAACACTTTTACGAAGGTTGCAGCATATACCAAAACTACCTCTTCTGACTTCTCCAAGAAGCTGACTGTGCCCTGTTCAAAGAACTGCATTTTTTAAAATTGCGAGTCGGTAATCGAACCAGGACCATTGGGACAGGTTTCTGCTTACAATTCGTTACACCATGAACTCGGCAACATTAGGTTACGTTAATTCTCATACTGACATTAGAGTAATTATTGATGCTTCACTTAGCAGATGTAGGGCTAGACGTAGGCTAGGCCTATTGGACATCAGTCCCGTGTACCGTAGATACCGTAGATGAAATGTATTTAACA
Source organism: Meconema thalassinum (assembly GCA_946902985.2). Taxonomy (NCBI): domain Eukaryota; kingdom Metazoa; phylum Arthropoda; class Insecta; order Orthoptera; family Tettigoniidae; genus Meconema; species Meconema thalassinum. The sequence continues at coordinate 863,120,407 of OX336388.2, forward strand.
ATAATAATAATGAAAATGAAAATCCACAGCCTGCTTCCAGTCGACCGACCAGGTCAGGAGAAGGGAATAAATTAAGCCTCCAACTAGCGCCGAGGATATGAACTGTGCCGGCTGCCGAAGCCTGTCGCACTCCCCTGGGGCAATAATTAAATGAATGACAGATGAAGTGAAATGATAGTGGAGAGTGTTGCTGGAATGAAATTGTGACAGGGAAAACCGGAGTACCCGAAAAAAAATGACTGCCTTCGCTTTCTCCAGCCAAAATAATAATAATGTTATTGGTTTTACGTCCCTTTTAATTACTCTGGCTTTTAGAGACGCCGGGGTGCCAGAATTTTGCCACGAAGGGGATCTTTAACGTGCCAGTAAATCTACTGACATGGCTCCCTCGCATTTGCGCACCCTCAAATGCCAGCTGACTGCGCCAGGATGCGAACCTGCAACCTTGGGCTCAGCCTCCAGCACAAATCTCACATGGAGTGACCGGGATTTGAACCACGAACCCAGCGGTGAGGTTCTGGCGTGCTACTGCTTGCCACGGTGGGTGAGTGGTTATAGTGTCGGACTACCAACCCCAAGATTGCAGGTTCGCTCCAGACCATGGTAAGTGATTTTTGAAAGGCGACAAAAAACACGACACTCATGTCATACGTTGTTGGCATGTTAAAGAACCCATTTGAATTCAGTAGGCCGTGTTCAATGGCAAAATTAATCTCGGGATTTTCCGCCAACACAAAGTTCCTCCATTCTCTACTTTTTTTTTTCGTGTGGCCTCATGAGAGGCCGAGTGCAGGTCTTTCTATTCGACGCCCGTGGGCGACCTGCGCGTCGTTATGAGAGATGGAATGGATGAAGATGAATGAAACTGGGCAAGGATGTGGAAGGAGTCGGCCGTGGCCTATCAGAAGGTACCGTCCCAGCATTTGCCTGGTGTTGAAAATGGGGAAACCACGGAAAACCATTTCAAGGACAGCCGACGGTGGGGCTCGAACCCACGCGTCTACCGAGTCAGCAGAGAGCTTGGTCCCATGACCTAACGCTGCGCTTTAGCCAGCTGAGCCACTACTGTCGGTTATTCTCTACTTGAAAGCGCTGTAGTGTCAAGGAGTTTAGATATCTAACCTCCTTGACTTTCATAGCGTTCAAAGGAACGACGATATTCGACATGCATGCTGCCCTCTGGGTGTCAATTAACAAAGCTTGCACCAGGCACCCGAGGCCATACGATATTATTATTATTATCAGACAGATTCTACACACACACCCAAAGTACACGGGGCTACATGACCGCGTCGTCGCAGCCCCTAAACTTATGAACCAACCAACCAACCAACCATTCTTCTTTTATGAGTACTTGTTGATTCTTTAACGGGTTTTGCGACATCGTGATCATGTAGCCCCGTGAATGTGTGTGTGTGTGTAGAATTTGTATGATAACCTGTACCTTTGTAATGGTCGCACAATTGTGTATATTTGTTTTAATTGAGCTTGGATTTGGAAGGAGGCATCTGTGGCCTTAATTTAGTTACCACCCCGGCATTTGTCTGGAATAGAGGGGAGGCAGTACATAAAATATAAATCACTTCCAGGTTGGCTGAGGTACGAATCAAATCCACCTTTTCTCAGTTCTGCCTCACTAGGCTGAGTGAAGGAAATTAAGCTACGAGAAACTTCACTTAAAATGACTGATAGTTGTATTCCAGCCCACCTCACTTCTCAGTATTTGTCCGCCTCGTCGCGTAGTGACTAGCATTCTTGGCTGTCACCGCGGAGGCCCGGGTTCGATACCCAGCTCTGCCAAGAAATTTAATTCTGGTTTGAGGACTGGAACGGGGTACACTCAGCCTTGTGAGTCAAAACTGAGGAGAGGCGTGTTCGATTCCTACCTCAGCCATCCTGGAAGTGATTTTCCGTGGTTTCCCACTTTTACTCCAGGTAGACTACCTAACATAAGGCCACGGCTGCTTGGTACCCAAATCTTACCTGAATTACAAATACTCACACTAGTACATACATCACAATGACACAGGTTATCAGACAAATTGTAGGTACACACACCCAAGTAGGCCTACACGTGGCTACGTGGCCATGATCAACAACGACTTCTCAATTGTCCTCACGTGACTTAGTGTATACCCTACCAGCTGGCTGCGTGGCTCAGCGGTAACGTTCTCGCTTGCTGTGCCCAAGGTTGCAAGATCGAAACATGGCGCAGTCAGCTGGCATTTGAGGGTCCGCAAATGCGAGGGAGTCGTGTCAGTAGATTTACAGGCACGTTAAAGATCCCCTTCGGGGCAAATTTCCGGCATCCCGGTGTCTCTGAAAACCGCAGACTATGTTAAAACGGTCGTACAGTAAAACAAATAACATTATTATTATTATTATTATTATTATTATTATTATTATTATTATTATCTTCTTTATTTACTCAACTTACAGTCGGTAACATGACTCATATCGGTACATCACGTACAAGAAAATGATTTAAGTAACACTTAAGCCTATAGCATAAATTTTCGAACTATACGGTATAACATAGACGTTTGACAGTTAATTTTATTTTCTCTTCTCATCTTCCACGTCTCCTTTTCACAAGAGGGGTCCAAAGAAAAATCCTAATGTGTATTCAAAAACCCTCTAACGATGCTGCAGGTTTTCAGAATTGCAGCCTTTTGTGCAATAGTGTGGGTGTATATGGGAAGATTTAGTGTGGCTAGATTTACTGAAAAGGATTTAGGTGTGAGGCCAGTGGGAGAAAGGTGGAAAGGAAGAATCGTCACATTTTTAGCCTATTTTCAATTTTGAAAAAATAGGCTTATGAGTGTGTGTGTGTGCGTGTGTGTGTGTGTGTGTGTGTGTGAGGTGTGTGTGTGTGTGTCCCTAATAAATTCTAAACGGTTGGAGTGATTTCAATGAAACTCGGTAAGATCATAGCAACATTCTGGCCGACCTCGACCGTGCCCTTCAAATTTTATTGTGTCTCACCAATCCAACATGGCGCCTGTGCGAAATATTTCACCAGCATTCAGTATATCCGAAACTATTACCGACATCACGCTGAAATTTTGTACGGTGATAAAAGGAACTACTAGAATTTCACATATGAGACTTTCAAAAACCTGGTAACTACAAAACCAACATGGCGGCCAAGCGAATTTGAGACTTTTAATAGACTTTTCTCGCGATTTAACCATCCAAACGTAATGACACATGGTACAACAATTGTTTATACACATTGTAATACACTGGGGTCTAATTTAGTTCAATTGTTTACATAACCTCAAAATGGCGGCTGTGCGAAATATTTCACTGGCATTCAATATCTCCGAAACTATTTATGATATCACCCTGAAATGTTGTACGGTGATAAAGAGCACTACTACAAGTTAATCTATCTAACTTTCAAAAACCTGTAAAGTACAAACGGAACATGGCGGCCAAGCGAACTTGAAATACTTTAATAGATTATTCTCGTGATTTAACCGTCTGAGCGCAGTGAAATGTGGTAAGGTAAATGATTATTCATATTGTAATGCACTGGCATCTCATTTAGTTCAATTGTTTACATAAACTCAAGATGGCGGCTGTGCCAATTTTTAAAATATTTTTTTGTTTCTTGTGTCGTAATTATGCGATCGGAGTGAAAGTTTGAAAAATGAAGCTACGCAATAATTTTCCTTTAATTGTACATAACTCTATGGCCTATACATATAACAATCCAAAATGGAGAGCATCTGAAATATTTTGACGGTTCTCAATATCTACGAATCTTTTACAGCAATCAAACTGAATTTTTTTATGTTCATAGAGGCTATGAACGTAAGTTCGCCTATATGACTTTTAGTCTCCTGGTGAGCACAAATCCAACATGGCGGCGACGCGAAGTTTAAATATTTAAATGGATGTTGTTCGTGATTTTACCTTCTGAGTGCAGTGAAACTCTGCAAGTTAAATGCTTATACAAATGTTAATCCACTGCCATCTAATTTATTTCAATTGTTTTCATAACCAAAAGATGGCAGCTGTGCGAAATTTTAAGATCTCGTTTTTACTTCTTGTGTCTTAATCATGCGATTGGAGTCTGAATACCACACGTACACAATAATCGTCATGTAATAGTACATAAATAAAAATCCAACCTGGCGGCCATCTGAAATATTTAGACGGTTCTCAATATCTGCGAATCTATCACAACAATCAAACAGAAATTTTGTACGTGGATAGAGGCAATTAACATGAGTAGGATATGTGAAAATAGGCTGTATAGTTCTTCACGGAACTACTTGTTTTGTCTCCAGATTCTAGCCACCTCCATAGCTAGAGGAGTATATTTGTCAATCTTCTCTCTGTATTTATGGTGGATATTAGGCTATGGTAATTCGGAACCGATATGTCAATCAAGTACGTCTGATGGTTCTTCTTATCAGTTGAAGTTATGTCTGGTCTATTATGAGGAGTTGTTTTGTCTGTTTGAATAGTGCGATACGAATACAGTTTGTAATCTTCGTTTTCCAGCACACTTTCTGGAGAGTATTTGTAATAGGCTAAGGCGTCCTGTCGTGTATGAGAGATCGGGTTAGGGCGAGTTCTTGATGAATGACTTTGGCAACATCGTTATGCCTCTCAGTGTAAGATGTTGGCGCTAGAATTCTGCAGCTGCTGGTAATATGCTCTATAGTATTATTATTATTATTATTATTATTATTATTATTATTATTATTAATGTTTGCAAGACGGTATGGCTAATTCTCTTAAGGTGGCACATTGAGAAACGAGCGAACAATGGAACAGGTCTCCAAGATGACGGCCTTCTGCATGGTGATATGTAGACCAGGATGTATTCCCAATATTTGTAGATTACGAGCCAATGATTTGGGGATGATGCCGGTAGAAGAAATTACTATGAGCAGAACCACTACACTTTCCTGTCTCCACATTTGCCGTATTTTCTCAGCCAAGGGCAGATATTTAGTGATCTTATCACAGCAGGTTTGTTGCAGATTATGGGAATTGGGCTCTGCAATATCAATGAGAAAGGTTCTCTTCTGCACCTTGTCCACAAGAACGATATCTGGCCGGTTAGCTGGTATGGTTTTATCAGTATTGTTACGTGCCACCCCCTAGTGGCACTTTTGTTAACTGGATTACGGTGGGGGTACAAATCACAACACCAATTACTGCTTAAAGAAATAATTAACTTTATTGTGGCCAGAAAATTACACTAATCAGCAAATACAAGCAATTAGGAGCCTTACTCCAGTTTCCTCAAGTCTCTTCCTTGAGCGCTCTTGGCCCTTCCACTTGTCAACAGATCACAGAAGTTAATCCGTCCTAATGAGTACGGTGGCCTTGACAGAAACTACCTGCTCCTCTCCTTTATGTTCACCGACCACAATTACTTACGATCACTTGCTGCAGGCTATTTCGCTGTCCACAAGCTGGAGAAACAATGTCACTGGATTTCGTAACTCGCACAGCACTTCGTCACCACACTTCTGTCGCACAAGATCATCGCTCACACTACATCGTAAAACACAACAACAACAACTGCTAGACAGGTCGCACTTATATAGCAGGCCGGTGACTCAATAAATGCTTCTAGATCCATCCAGGGTTCACGGCTTCTCGAGGTTTCCATCGCTGGTCCAGTCACGAATATTCTGGACTACCCCTTTGTCCTAGTAGCCCTGTTGCATAAGGCACACGCAATACAGGAGGCAGGCCACAGCCCAGCCCTGGGGCAGTTGTGACTCATGCGGCGAGTGATGACACAAACTCACAGCCGTAACACCACCCCCTTCCTAAAAAGGCTGATCGTCGCGATCAATCATTGGTCCGTCTGTGTCCCTCCGTGTGCTGCCAGGCGATCTCGGTGCACGATCTTCATATTTGACCTCGGGCTCCGCTGGATCCTGTAGACGACATCGTTGATCCGTTTCACGACTCGGTACGGGCCCTCCCAGGACTTCTGCAGTTTGGGTGACAGGCCTTTCTTCCGTAATGGGTTGAAGAGCCAGACCAGGTCGTCCTCGTGGAATCCGCCGGCATCCGTCTGTTGGTCGTATCGGGTCTTCATTCGGTCGGTCTAGATCCGCAGTTTCCTCCTCGCGAACGCGTGCACGTCCTCCAGTTGGTCGACCAGTTCTTGACAATACTGGCTTACCGGGATCGGATCATTCCCAGGTCGGCCGAAGGCAAGATCGACAGGTAGACGTAGCTCCCTCCCAAACATGGCCCGGGCTGGTGTGCACCCGGTGTCTTCGTGCACGGCGGCGCGGTAGGCCAGGAGAAATAGTGGAAGATGTTTGTCCCAATCCCTCTGGTGCTCGCTGACGACTATTCGGAGATGGTTCTCGATGGTGCGATTGAATCGATCTACCATCCCGTCGGACTGAGGGTGTAGTGGCGTTGTCCTTGTCTTCCGGATTCCCAGCAGCTGGCATAGGTTCTGGAACACCTGCGACTCGAAGTTCCTCCCTTGGTCGGAGTGCAGCTCCAGGGGTACTCCGTACCGGCTGACGAATTCCTTCACCAGGGTCTCTGCAATCGTCGCGGCTTCTTGGTTAGGGAGTGCATACGCCTCCGGCCATTTGGTAAAGTAGTCGCTGACGACTAATATGTAGCGGTTCCCTGCCTCGCTTAACGGGAATGGCCCAGCAACATCGATGGCCACTCTCTCCATGGGGCCGCCCACGTTGTAGGTCTTCAGTGGACCCCGTCGTCTTCGTCCTGGGCCCTTGCTGGCTGCGCAATCGTGCACCTCGCGCAGTGGTTCTCCACGTCTGTTCGGCATCCGATCCAGTAGAACCGCTCTCTCAGCTTCTCCAGGGTCTTCTTTATCCCTAGGTGTCCACCAGATGATCCTCCATGAACTTCCTTCAGGACTTCCTCCGTCATAGCCTTTGGAACGACGACTTGTTCCCGAGATGTCTTCCCGTCGGTGCTCTCCCAGGTACGGCAGATGAGGCCATCCCTTACAATCAGCGAGTCCCACTGCGTCCAGTAGGACTTAAACTTTGGGCTGCAGTCACTCACAATGTTCCACCCGGGTCTAGGGACACAGGCCCTCTTCCATTCTGCTATCAGTCCCAGGTCATCATCTTCTGCTTGCGCCCGCGTGAAAGATTCGTGGCTCCAGCTCCCTTGAAGTTCCACGGTAGTCCTTCGGCACTGTATACCGGTGTTCTCCTCCCTTCGGGCACAGAAGGTGCAGTCTTCGGGGCACGGTCTTCGTGACAGGGCGTCGGCGTTAGAATGCAGTTGGCCTTTCCTGTGCTGAATCTCAAAGTTGGACTGTTGAAGCCTCTCTAACCACCGCGCGAGTTGACCCTCGGGCTGCTTGAAGTTCAGGAGCCACCGCAGGGATGCATGGTCGGTCCTGATGAGAAATTCTTGCCCGTACAGATACTTGTGGAAGTGTTCAATGGTCTTCACGATGGCGAGCAGCTCCTTCCTGGTGACGCAGTAGTTCCTTTCTGGCTTTGACAAGGCCTTGCTGAAGTAGGCCACTACTCTCTCCTCGCCGTCCACTACTTGCGACAGGATTCCGCCTATGCCAAAGTCGCTGGCATTGGTATCAACGATGAACCTTGTTCCAGGTCTGAGGTAGGCCAGAATAGGCGCGGTGCACAGAGCCTGCTTGAGTTGTTCGAAGGCACTGTGGCATTCTGCTGTCCACGTGAAGAGTTGGTCCTTCTCAGTCAGTCGATGTAAAGGTTTGGCGATGTCGGCGAATCCTTTCACGAAGCGACGGTAATAAGTGCAGAGTCCCAGGAAGCTCCGTAGTTGGGACTTGTCCTTCGGAACTGGCCACTCCCTCACAGCTGCGGTCTTCTCTGGGTCGGTGCGCACCCCTTCCTCGGAGACGATATGCCCAAGGTACTGGACCCGCTTCTGGAAGAGCTGACACTTCTTGGGGCTCAACTTCAGCTGGGCAGCCCGTAGCTTCAACAAGATCTCCTTCAGGTTGCTGTAGTGCTCCTCGAAGCTTCTCCCCAGAACGATAACGTCGTCTAGGTAGACCAGGCAGGTCTTCCAGTGTAGTCCCCTCAGAATGGACTCCATTAGCCTTTCGAAGGTCGCAGGGGCGTTGCACAGACCGAATGGCATGACGGTGAACTGCCAGAGCCCGCTGCCCACAGAGAACGCAGTTTTCTCGCGGTCCTTAGGGTGGACCTCCACCTGCCAGCAGCCACTCTTCAAATCCAAGGTGGAGAATCATCTCGACCCTGATATGGTGTCCAGCGTGTCGTCGATCCGGGGTAGAGGGTAGCTGTCCTTCTTCGTGACGTCATTCACCCGCCTGTAATCCACGCAGAACCTGGTGGAACCGTCCTTCTTCTTCACTAGCACGACCGGAGAACTCCAAGGACTATGTGATGGCTCGATCACCCCTTGCTCCTTCATCTCTTCTACCATCCGGTCGACTTCGGCTTGCTTGGCGAGCGGGACACGTCGGAATGGGGCTCTAATCGGTGCGCTGTCCCCAACGTCGATTCTGTGCTGAACCAAGCTTGTCCTGCCGAAGTCTTTGCTCCCCACGGAGAAGACGTCCTGGAATTCGCGTAGCAGGTCCTGAAGTTGGCGTGATTGTTCCTCGTCTAAATGGTCCTGGGATCCTTGGTACAGCTTCTGTAGTTCTTCTGGCAGTGTGCGTCTTCTTCGGTTGTCCGTCTGCAGGTGTCCGTCTGTCGTATCTGTGATGCGGGCAATCCAGGTAACGGGCTCGCAGACTCCTAGGTTGGTGTCCCGGTGAACCGTAATGTCGTAGTCGTTCAGGTTGGACAGGCGGACGTACGGCCGAGACGTCGTGTTGATGAGAGTCTTGGCAACTAACAATCCTTTTGTCTGGATGTCCTCATATTTTGGCTCGATGACAGCCGCCACTCCCTCAGCAGTTCCGTCGACAATTACGGCAGCACTGACCTCCGTCCTGGCGGGAACGATGACGTCTTCTCTCAGCCTTACTCGTCGTGCGGTGATGGACTCGTGCGCAGGTTGCAAAGCAAGTTCCTCACCTCCGAAGTGCAGAGTGTTGGTACTCAGATCCAAGATGATGTTGTTATGGTCCAGGAAGTCCAGTCCGATGATCACTTCATTTGATACGTCAGCCACAAGCACTGGATGCTTTATCGCCCGTCGACCAATGACGAACTTCAGTGATGCTTCGCCATGTACCGGTGCGGTCTCTCCGGTCGGGGTTATTATCTGGAGGTTCCTTTGTGTGTGTTGCACTCTCCACTTCGGGATCACGGTGGGACTGACGATGGTCCTCGATGCTCCCGTGTCGATTAGCATGGGCCAGCTCTCTCCGTTGACGACTCCGTCGACCATCAGGCTGCTATTGTCCCTCCGTAACTTCGTCACACGAACCTGGACTGCCGGGGCTTGAAGACTGTCACAAGCCAACCTTTGCCCCCCAAGGCTGGCTAATACTCGTTTCCCTGGGTCGCGCGGTTTTCAGACGACTGATTTCCCGTCGGATACCTTCGGCGGCGGCGATCACCGCAGTCCTTGCTCAGGTGGCCTTTCTTACCGCAGGTCCAGCTGGTCGGTAGTCCTCTTCCGGGCCGCCTCTCCGGATGCCTTCCGGCTGTGTCGGTGCTGGTGGTGCCGCGACTATCGAAGAAACGGCTTAGCGCCTCCAATAATTCGTCGGCCAGGGGCTTGGTCTCGTTGGTTTTTACTGGTTCGTCGACGTCCACTTGACGCACCCGCGCGTTCATTCTGGATGCCTGTTTTGCCGTCTCGAACTCAAGTGCGTGGCTCAGCGCATCTGTCAGGGTCTTATTGCGCGCGAGTCGCAGCGCCTGTTGAGTGTCCGAGTCCCGTAGCCCGTCGGTGAAAGTCTGCGTCGCTATCTGCTCCAGAACGTCGGCCGGCGCTGTTGGGTAGGCGAGCCTTACGAGGCGTGCGATGTCCATCTCGAACTCCTGCAGGGTTTCCGCATTCTTTTGTACCCGGGTCCGGAGCTGCATCTGGTAGGCCTGCTGAAGATGGCTATCTCCATATCGGGACTCCATATGGGCGATCAGTGAAGCGTAGTCCTGGGATCCAGTCGGGATGGCCTGAAGGACGTTAACGGCGTCACCTCTCAGTGCTTCAATGAGAGCTGAAGCCTTTTCAGTGTTGTTCCAGTTATTTATGGAACAGGCCGCCTCGAACTGACGTAAGTAGGTGCTCCACGGGACCTTTCCGTCGAAGGTTGGGGGCGTCACTCTGCTATGTCCCGTTCATGATATTCCCGGTGTAACGGTGGGCGGGCGTTGGCGTAGCTCGGCAACTTCCTCTCGTAGAGCGTTGAATTTCTCTTCCACCCCCGTCAGTGGGCGTTGGCGCAGCTCGGCAACTTCCACTTGTAAGGCGTTGAATTTCTCCTCCACCCCCATCAGCGGTCGTTGGCACAGCTCGGCAACTTCCACTTGCAAGGCGTTGAACTTCTCCTCCACCCCCATCAGCGGGCGTTGACGCAGCTCGGCAACTTCCACTTTTAAGGCGTCGAACTTCTTTTCCACTGCCGTGACTTCCTCACGCAGACCCAGTTCTAATTTCTTCAGGTCCTGTGTCAACTTATTCTGTCCGTCTTCCATCTTCTTCTGGCCGTCCTCTATCCTCTTCAGGTCCTCCGCTAGCTTCTTCTGGCCGTCTTCTAGTTTGGCAGTTAGGTCCTCGGCTAACTTCTTCTGGCCGTCCTCCATCTTCTTCAGGTCCTCTGCTAACTTATTTTGACCGTCTTCCATCTTCTTCTGGCCGTCTTCTAATTTGGCAGTTAGGTCCTTGGTTAAATTCTTCTGGCCGTCTTCTATGCCATTTAACTTATCTAGCAATGCTGCCAATTGCGCCTCCATTTTAGTTGTTTGCCTTGTAAAGGGCATGCACTCACAGGAAAATTAGAGAAAATGACCTGCTTGGGTTTTGAAACCAGGACCGTCAGGTGTTGTGCTTGAGTTCGTAATCCGGCTTCTGACACCAGTTGTTACGTGCCACCCCCTAGTGGCACTTTTGTTAACTGGATTACGGTGGGGGTACAAAGCACAACACCAATTACTGGTTAAAGAAATAATTAACTTTATTGTGGCCAGAAAATTACACTAATCAGCAAATACATGCAATTAGGAGCCTTACTCCAGTTTCCTCAAGTCTCTTCCTTGAGCGCTCTTGGCCCTTCCACTTGTCAACAGATCACAGAAGTTAATCCGTCCTAATGAGTACGGTGGCCTTGACAGAAACTACCTGCTCCTCTCCTTTATGTTCACCGACCACAATTACTTACGATCACTTGCTGCAGGCTATTTCGCTGTCCACAAGCTGGAGAAACAATGTCACTGGATTTCGTAACTCGCACAGCACTTCGTCACCACACTTCTGTCGCACACGATAATCGCTCACACTAGCTCGTAAAACACAACAACAACAACTGCTAGACAGGTCGCACTTATATAGCAGGCCGGTGACTCAATAAATGCTTCTAGATCCATCCAGGGTCCACGGCTTCTCGAGGTTTCCATCGCTGGTCCAGTCACGAATATTCTGGACTACCCCTTTGTCCTAGTAGCCCTGTTGCATAAGGCACACGCAATACAGGAGGCAGGTCACAGCCCAGCCCTGGGGCAGTTGTGACTCATGCGGCGAGTGATGACACAAACTCACAGCCGTAACAGTATTACTATTTGCATACCCTCCCAAGCCTCATTCTAGGTTTTAATACTTTATGGTAGAACCAGGATCGATCCCAGCTCTTTCAGCAATCATCCTAAACGTGTGCAACGCTGATTATTTTCCAAGCTCAATACATTCAAATCCTCTAACAGTAGTCTAATTATTATTTAAAGTTCTGGGGTAGGCCTACACATCCTAATCTTAGGCCCAAGTAATTGGAAATTATGCACACACTAGGCTGCTGCAGTTTGTTTACATATTAAGGCAGGTTATCAGACAAATTGCTCAAGAATCTTGGTAGACAGATGACCACAGATATCCGCCGTTCATTATTGAAATTAGGCTACTATTACTTATAGCCCACTATCCCTCCCTATATAATTCTGCTAAGGTCCCATTCCAGTTTTGTACCGAAAATAAGGCCCCATTAACACCAACCTACACATATGGGGTACCTACAGTTTCAGCATAACCCAATGCGTAAGCGAAACGCACTCACTTACTCTTTAAATGCCTCACAATTAAATAAATACCTTGAAACATGTATATTTACAATGAAATAATGAAAGAATGCAACACGGCTACCATGGTAGCAGAATCTCACAGGTCCATCTATTTCTGTAAGACGCAATGCAATTCCAATTATTAAATTATTACTGTGAACGTTTCCAGACGGTAATAAGGTTATAACTGAACCAAATTAAGCTTTAAAATTCATCAATACATACAGTATAATGCGGTTAAGGGGGTCAAGGGGCACTCTAGAATTTTTTCACGCAATTTTCACGTACAGTATGAGTGTGGTACGAAAGGTCTTTTTCACCCGGCTATAAAGGGTCTCCGAAAACCACATTTAAAGGCCCTTAAATTAAGAGTGCCTGTGATATTTCCAGAAAACTAACTTCGCTCTGATATACCTATGAAGGAATGACAAACCCCTAACCACTGCACCTGTAGCTGAATTGATAAAGTCTGATTATTCATACCAAGGATAAATCAGTCATAGCATTCATGATTGAGATTTTGCTAAGTGTACTCTTTACAACTAGAATATTCGCGGGCGAAGCCACAACGGGTAATGCTAGTTATTATTAGCCTACTTTCGATTTTTGCAAAAAAATGAAAGTAGACTTATGAGATCAACACAGGGCGAAAAAAGTGTGTCTGTCTGTGTGTGTGTATGTGTGTGTGTGAGTCTGTGTGTGTGGCTGTGTGTGTGTGTGTCTGTGTGTGTGAGAGTGTGTGTACTCTGAATGTCGGTCCCCCCTATCAATTCGAACACGGTGAATGCGAATTGAACGAAATTTGGTACAAAGGTAGCACTAGCAAAGGACACCTCAGTGTCATATTTTATATCGCCGCCGTCTTGACGGAAACGTAATGGCGGCCACACAAATGTTCAAAGCTTAAATCAAATTACGACTAACCTAATCATCCAATCTCTACCAAATTTTGCAACAACATACCTTTATGGGGGGAGCATCCTTTGACCAAACCAGTAGGCCATAAGCGTAATAGTTTGCGGATGGCGGCCATCTTTGTGTGAAAATCGATTCCCCCTATTAATTCGAACACGGTGCAACCGAATGGAACGAAATTTGGTACAGAGGTAGTACTAACAAAAGGCACCTCAGTGTCATGTTTTATATCGCCGCCATCTTGACAGAAACGTAATGGCGGCCACACAAATGTTCAAAGCTTAAATCAAATTACGACTAACCTAATCATCCGATCTCTACCAAATTTTGCAACAACATACCTTTATAGGGGGAGCATCCTTTGACCAAACTAATAGGTCATCAGCGTAATAGTTTGCGGATGGCGGCCATCTTTGTGTGAAAATCGATTCCCCTTATTAATTCAAACACGGTGCAACCGAATGGAACGAAATTGGTACAGAGGTAGCACTAGCAAAGGGCATCCCAGTGTCATGTTTCATATCACCGCCATCTTGACGGAAACGTAATGGCGGCCACACAAATGTTCAAAGTTTAAGTTAAATTACGACTAACATAACCATCCGATCTCTACCAAACTTTGCAACAACATTCCTTTATGGAGGGAGCATGCTTTGACCAATCTAATAGGTTATTAGCCTAATAGTTTGCGGCAGGCGGCCATCTTTATGTCAACATTGATTCCCCCTATTAATTCGAACACGGTGGAACAGAATGGAACGAAATTTGGTACAGAGGTAGCACTAGCAAAGGGCACCTCAGTGTCATGTTTTATATCGCCGCCATCGTGACTGAAACGTAATGGCGGCCACACGAATGTTCAAAGCTTAAATCAAATTACGATTAACCTAATCATCCTATCTCTACAAAATTTTGCAACTACATACCTTTATGGAGGGAGCATCCTTTGACCAATCTAATAGGTCATTCGCCTAATAGTTTGCGGATGGCGGCCATCTTTGTGTGAAAATCGATTCCCCCTATTAATTCAAACACGGTGAAACAGAATGGAACGAAATTTGGTACAGAGATAGCACTAGCAAAGGGCATCTCAGTGTCATGATTTATATCGCCACCATATTGACAGAAACGTAATGGCGGCCACACAAATGTTTAAAGCTTAAATCAAATTACGACTAACATAACCATCCGATCTCTACCAAACTTTGCAACAATATACCTTTATGGAGGGAGCATCCTGTGACCAATCTAATAGGCCATTAGCCTAATAGTTTGCGGATGGCGGCCATCTTTATGTCAAAATTGATTCCCCCTATTAATTCGAACACGGTGGAACCGAATGAACGAAATTTGGTACAGAGGTAGCACTAGCAAAGGGCACCTCAGTGTCATGTTTTATATCGCCGCCATCTTGACGGAAACGTAATGGCGGCCACACAAATGTTCAAAGCTTAAATCAAATTACGATTCGCCTAATCATCCGATCTCTAGCAAATTTAGCAACAACATACCTTTATGTAGGGAGCATCCTTTGACCAAACTAATAGGTCATCAGCCTGATATTTTGCGGATGGCGGCCATCTTTGTGTGAAAATCGATTCCCCTTATCAATTCGAACATGGTGAAACCGAATGGAACGACATTTGGTACAGAGGTAGCACTAGCAAAGGGCACCTCAGTGTCATGTTTTATATCACCGCTATCTTGACGGAAACGTAATCGTGGCCACCCAAATGTTAAAAGCTAAAATGTAATTACGACCAACCTAATAATCCAGTCTCTACCAAATTTTGCAACACCATATCTTTATGTGGGAAACATATTCAGACCAAACTGCAAGAACATCAGCCCAATAGTTTGCAGATGGTGGCCAAGTATGTGTGCAAATTCGATTCCCCCTATCAATTCAAACACGGTGAAACCGAATTGAACGAAATTTGGTACAGAGGTAGCACTAGCAAGGGGCACCTCATATTCATGTTTAATATCCCTATAGCACGTTGTATTTCAACAAGCTACTACAACCAACATTCGATCATACTCCTTGAAAAGGACAAAGAGTTATAACAATACCCATGCATTTAGGAGAAAGTAGGCTATATGTTCTTTACTGAACATCTTGTTTTTATAATAATTATACCATTTTCTTTACATCCGAATGCCTTACTCAGGAGCACGATTGAACCTGCCTTGTTTTCCTCCCATAATCTCTTCATCCTCTCACTAAGCTTCTTCCTTCGTTCTTCTGTCCAAGTTATAGCGGCTCTGGTGTTGGGTTTGTCTCCAAATTGGTGATTGTCGGTTTTGGTTCTGAATTTAAATCTGTCCCGTACAATGTCTTCTGAGATGTTGATTTCCTGGAGATCTGTTTCAATTTCACGAAGCCAGCTGTTCTTGGTTTTTAATGAAAGGGCCAGGTTAAGAATTCATTGAGTTAGTCTGTTATTGTTCATACTAATAATGTGTCCATAAATTTCAATCGTCTTTTCCGAAAAGTGTGAGTGATTTTTTCGGATTGACAATATATTTCCTGGGATGATTTTTTCCTCCATATACAAACTGGGCCAGACATTTTTCATAAAATTTTCCATTCTTGTTTCTCTATGTCTTATACCATTATAATGATAATAATAATATTACCCATACCCCAGCCTATGAAGGGCTTTGGCCTACCAAGCGACCGCTGCACAGCTGTTGTGGCCTAAATATTACGGGGTGACGCGTGGGCAGCGCAACGGATCCCTTCTGCTGTTTATTTTAATTGGTTTTCATGCGTCACTGTCAGGCATCTACTCAATTGTCCTCACGAGGCTGACTGAACCCCATTCCAGCCCTCACGTCAGCTTCTAAAATTTCTGACGTAGCCGTGAATAGAACCTGGGGCCTGAAGGTGAGAATCAAGCGCCACCCCAACACCACGAGGCCGACATTATTATTATTATTATTATTATTATTATTATTATTATTATTATTATTATTGTTATTATTGTGGGAAACGGTTTCCAGATCATGACACTCACGAGCATCGAATATAAGACTGAATAATGTATTTAAACAAAGAAACGGATTAAAATACAATATAGAGAATTAAGGGGTTGTGTTTCGCGGCTCATCGGAACTCGGAATATTGCTTCTCCTCTTTTTATTCCAACACAATGGCGCTGAGCTTACTCCTGCGCCCTCTAGATCTCACACTCGGCCGTCTTGATCCTCATCAGGCTCCCACATTTTTAGCCTATTTTCATTTTATGAAAAAATTGGCTTATGAGAACACCTTTTGTCCGTGTGTCTGTGTGTGATGGTGTGTGTCCCCCCCTAATAACTTCTAAACGGCTTGAGCAATTTCTATGAAACTCAGTAAAATCATAGCACCATTCTGGCCGACCCCGACCGTGCCCTTCAAATTTTAACTAGCCGCCTGTGCGAAATATTTCACCATTATTCAGTATCTCCGAAACTATTACTGATATCACCTATGAGACTTTCGAAAACCTGGTACCGGTAACTACAAAACCAACATGGCGGCCAAGCGAAGTTGAGACTTTTAAATAGACTTTTCTTGAGATTTGACCATCCAAACGTAATGAAACATGGTACAGCAAATGTTTATACACATTGTAATGCACTGGAGTCTAATTTAGTTCAATTGTTTACATAACCTCAAAATGGCGGCTGTGTGAAATATTTCACTGGCATTCAATATCTACGAAACTATTTAAGATATCACCCTGAAATTTTGTACGGTGATAAAGGGCATTGCTATAAGTTTATCTATGTAACTTTCAAAAACCTGTAAAGTACAAAATGAACATGGAGGCCAAGCAAAGTTGAAACATTTGAATAGACTTTTCTCGTGATTTAACCACCTGAGCGCAGTGAAATGCGGTACAGTAAATGATTATACTTATTGCAATGCACTGGAATCTAATTTAGTTTAATTGTTTACATAAACTCAAGATGGCGGCTGTGCGAAATTTTAAAATTAAGTTTTTATTTCTTGTGTCTTAATCATGCGATCGAAGTGAAAGCTTGAATAATAAAGCCACGCAATAATTTTCCTTTAATGATACATAACTCTATGACCTATAGGCTACATATAACAATCCAAAGTGGCGAGCATCCGAAATAGTTTGACGGTTCTCAATATCTACGAATATTTTACAGCAATCAAACTGAATTTCTTTATGTTCATAGAGGCTATGAATATAAGTTCACCTATATGACTTGCAATAACCTGGTGAGCACAAATCCAACATGGTGGCGACGCGAATTATAAATATTTGAATGGACGTTTCTCGCGATTTAACCATACGAGTGCAGTGATTCTTTGCACGTTAAATGCTTATACAAATGTTCATCCACTGGCATCTAATTTATTTCAATTGTTTCCATAACCACAAGATGCAGCTGTGCGAAATTTTAAAATCTCGTTTTTACTTCTTGTGTCCTAATCATGCGATTGAAGATTGAATACTACACGTAGGCCTACACAATAATCTTCATGTAACAGTACATAACTCTACGACCTACATATATAAAAATCCAACATGGTGACCATCCGCAATATTTTGTCGGTTCTCAATTTGTACGAATCTATTACAGCAATCGAAATGAAAATATGAATGTTGATAGTGGCAATTAACTAAAGTAGGATATATGAAAATAGGATGTATAGTTCTTCACGGAACTAGCCTACTTGTTATTATTGAGTTATGAAGATTTCAAGGTTTTTGTAATGCGCAAATTATGCAAGCCATAGGCATATAGAGGGTTAAAATGTCTGACTCCAGAGGGAAATGAACCCTCCAGCTTTGTAGCCGGTATTCTAACAAATGAGCTATAAGGGAACACATTGATTCTCTCTTGAACATGACACACCTATGAAACTGCGTAAGTCTATCAAAATAATTCACTTACACCTTACACAAATGTAATCGTTATCTGAAAATACTTTGACTTACTAGGCTATGTATCATTATTTTCTTTCCGCAATTTTGGAATCTTTTTTTCACAAGATATGGGGCAGTTTATTTATTACTGATAAGACCATACCAGTAAACCGTCCAGATATCGTACGTATAGACAAAGAGTAGAAGAGAACTTTCCTCGTTGATATCTCAGTGCTTATTCACATAATCTTCAAACAAACTGCTATGAGGAAATATGATGATGATGATAATTGTTGTTTTAAGGGGCATAACACCTAGGTTATCGGCCCCTAATGGTTTGGGTGATAGTGAAAGATGAGATGAGAATGAAAACTATAACTAATACTAACTACAGACCTACATACTAGAAGAAGAAATGGTAAACAAATAAAGGATAACGCAAATAAAGGACAGGAAGAAAAGAAATGCCCTCAACGCTCGAATAATGAGGATTGAAGGACTTGGAAGGAAGGAGAGACATGAAAGTCAGAGGGAAAAGGAAAAAAACGGACCCAGCTCAGGAATTATTCGGGGTCACCAACCCACAAACTCACCAGCCGTGAGCCCTTCAGGGTGTAGCACTATCCAGGATGCACCATAAGTGGTGGGGCTACATACACCCTGCCTCCTTGAGGGCCTTGAGCAGAAGGCAGGAGATAACATGAAAAGAAAGAGAAGGCTGATCCCTCGCAAGAGGAGGGTATCAAGAAAGATGAGACAAGGGCCAATTAAGGCGGGAAAGTGAAAGACTCCCTAGGCCTCGGATACCCTAATACCGTCGGGGTCGGACAAATGTTGATCAAGAGAGGTCGTTAGGAAAGAGGACGGAGAAGAGCCCAGCACAAGTAAGAGGAAGCAATGCCGGACTCAGCTGGGGTCCCGTGGTCGCCAACTCACGTCCTATTAGATTTGAGCGCCTGGGGGGGGGGATCTTAAAGAGAAAAGGAGCTATAATGAAAAGAAGGCTGATCCCACGAAGAAAGAGGTATCAGGAAAGATGAGAGAAAGACCAATGAAGGCGGAAAAGGAGAAGACTCCCGAGGCCTCGGATACCCTAATACTGTCGGTGTCGGAAGAGAACAAGAGTGGACCAAGAGAGGTCGACAGGAAAGAAGACAGAGAGAAGCCCAGCACAAGTAAGTGGAAGCAATGCCTGAGTCAGCTGGGGTACCGTGGTCGCCAACCCACGTCCCACTAGATGTGAGCCCCTGGGAGAATGAGGAAATAACCAAGTAACCTATTTGCCCTGTTGTTGTTATTGTTGTTTGAGTCTTCAGTCTTTTGACTGGTTTGATGCAACACTCCATGTCTCCCTGTCCTGAGCTAATCGTTTCATCTTTACATAGCTACCACACCCTACATCCGAAGCAATCTGTTTAACATATTCTAACCTTGGTCTACCCCTACAGTTCTTGTCCTCGACCCTTCCTTCTATAACTAAGCTTGCCATTCCTGGGTGTCTTAGTATGTGTCCTACCAACCTATCTCTTCTCTTCATTAGCAGTCGCCAGAAACATCTCTCCTCTCCCACTAGTCTTAATACCTCTTCGTTTGTAACCCTATCTACCCATCTGATCTTCATCATTCTCCTGTAACACCACATTTAAAACGCTTCTATTCTTCTCTTTTCCGCTGCACCAATAGTCGAAGTTTCACTTCCATGGAGCGCCACGCTCCAGACAAAGGCTTTCATAAATGACTTCCTAATACCTAAATATATATTCGATGTCAACAGATTCCTTTTCTGTAGAAATGCTTTCCTTGCCTGAGCCAACCTACTTTTTATATTCTCTTTGCTTCGTCCATCACTGGTTGTTTTGCTTCCCAAGTAACAAAATTCTCCTACTTCCTTCAGCTTTTCACCTGCCAATTTGATGTCCATAGAGGTTTCCGATTTATTTCAGCTGCATTCCAATTTTTGTTTTTGTTTGTCATTTATTGATTTTCATCATGAATTCTTTCCTTGCACTTGGGGGAGCAAATATGGCAAATATGGAGACAGGGAAGTGTAGTGGTTCTGCCCATAGTCATCGGAATTCTTCCTAAACCATTGGGTAGGAACCTGGGAGCATTAGGAATAGGTTACATTCTGGTCTACACTGGGGTGCAAAGATTACATCAGGGGCTCTCAACCTGTGGTACGCGTACCCCTTAGGGTTACGCGAAACATTTCAGGGGGTACGCGGCAGGCCATCCTTCTACTCGATCCAAATGTGCAGTGAGCTTCGTGCCGTGACTACTGTGTGAGTTATTTACGGCGCGTGTATTTGAACTCCACAAAGAGTTGCATCTTTTCTTTACCGAGCACAATTCTAATTTATCATCAGTACTCAATGATTTTGGTTGGCTTTTAAAATTGGCCTATTTAAGTGATATTTTTAAAAAACTGAACATTTGGAATAAGTGTATGCAAGGTAGTGTTTCTGATATGTTCTATGTTGAAATGAAAACTAACGCAATGATTGCAAAAATCACCCTTTGGGAAAAGGAACTGAAAAACTACAACTATATTTTGTTTTATTAAAATAACTTTCCTTACAAAATTACATCAGGGGTTCTCAACCTGTGGTACGCGTACCCCTTAGGGTTACGCGAAACATTTCAGGGGGTACGGGGCAGGCCATCCTTCTACTCGATCCAAATGCGCAGTGAGCTAAATACGTTTTACTAACTAAATACCTTTTACATTTTTAATAACCATTATTACTACCAAAGGGTAGCCTCCGTGGCTTAGGCGGCAGCACGCCGGCCTCTCACCGCTGGATCCGTGGTTCAAATCCCGGTCACTCCATGAGAGATTTGTGCTGGACAAAACGGAGGCAGACAGGTTTTTCTCCGGGTACTCCGGTTTTCCCTGTCACAATTTCATTCCAGCAACACTCTCCACTATCATTTCATTTCATCTGTCATTCATTCAATCATTGCCCCAGAGGAGTGCGAAAGGCTTCGGCAGCCGGCACAGTTCATATCCTCGCCGCTAGATGGGGGCTTCATTCATTCCATTCCTGACCCGGTCGGAGACTGGAAGCAGGCTGTGGATTTTCTTTTCACTACCTAAGAAAGGTTAGTAGGGGGTACGCAGGATGTTTATTTTTTTTAAATGGTACGTTGGTTGAAAAAGGTTGAGAATCCCTGGATTAAATTAAGCTTTTTTCTACTATGCATTTCAATCTGTGTGAACTTCCTAGTTTTAATAATTACATTTAGATATTAATATTTAATGTAGAAATATCAGGAAGTGTATTTTACTGTGTAGGTGCACTGTTATTGGGGCACACACTGAGCCCTGTTGTGCACCGTCAACAAATAAATAAATAAATAAATAAATAAATAAATAAATAAACGCTATGTAAAAGTACATCATTTAATTAATGCCCCTCCCCCCAACGGAAAGTAATGTTTTTCAAGATGGTTTTAAAAACACACTAGGATCACCATAAAGGGATAAAATGATAAAACTACCTTTAAGTTTTCAATAATTGAATCGGCCGGAGCTGAAAAGCATCAAGTCATTTTTCACTATTTTTCAGGAGACAGATAAAACGTCATTGACAGAACAAAACTTAACAAACACACTATATTAGTCATCTATGTTGTGAAGCAACTATTCAGGTTATATCTGTGTTAGCAGAATATCAATTTTAATTTAATAAACATATTTTTCAAATCGATTTTGGAAACGTGACTTAATGCTTTTTAGCTCCGTGGTCAGTTTAGTGCGGCATAAAGCCATCCAGAAAGAATGCATCACATGAAGTTTTATTTTTAAAATGGATTTGTAACATAAAAACCAACTAAACCTTGTACAAATGTAATTTACAATAGCACTGTAACACGCGGGAATCTTGCAGTGCGGCCAACATTAAATACGCAATACGGCGCTGAAAGGCAGCAAGTCGTTGACTTAATGCTTTACTCATCTGATCGCACTACATGTAGCAGTGGTTTCTGGCTTAAACTGAAGGCTGAATTAATTATTTCCTATGCCGTTCCAAGGCCCTTGGGTCAATACTTCAAAATACTAATTCTTTAAAAAATGACCAATTTTTAATGACTTAATGCTTTTCAACTCCGACTGACTATTTGTGTTTGTAATTAATCAGATTAGTTTCTGGACAGAGTATTTCAAGCATAAATCAGTCATCTTGGAGACAGGTTGCATAGTTCGCTTGTTTCTTCCAGGGAAACGTTTGCATAATTCGGTGCAAAATGACGAGTTATATGCCTATCTGGCAACACTTTCTCATCCAATTTGTTGTGATGATTTATTTTGGTTAATGTCAAACACAATTAGGACCATTTTATGTTACTTTTTATTAACACAGTAGGCTACAATCATCTTGCTCACTTGATATTATTTAGATGGAAATAATTAACATGAGTGTTTTGATTTACAACTTAGGCTACATTACAATGTAGACTAATATAAAATCAAGGTTTCTTGAAGCATTACCAAATCGGTTTACAGCTTCATCGTCAGTGATTTGTATGCCTATGTGAATAGATAAATATGCTAGACCATTGACTGTGTTTCCAGAATTAGAATTTCTGAAGTATGTTTTCAACCTACTCAAACTCCAACTCGGTTTGGTGGTAGCTACAGAGACAGGCAAAACTGTCAAAAGTTTGTTAGGGTATAAAAGTTAGGGGAAAATAACTTTTGTCACTCGCTTCAAGGTCACTTGTTTCTGTTCTGTGTAGGTTCTTAGGAGCGAAGGCACTGGAGAGTGGTTGTGTTATTACACACAAGAACAGAGCAATCTGAATGTCACACTGTTTACATCGCTCTATCGTCGCCTCGCTTTGCAACGTTGCCATATATCGTTAGATAGCCTATTGGAGTTTTTAGGGGAGGAAGAGCGAGGACATCTGCCCCTCTGCCATATGTCGCTTAGTAATAATAATAATAATAATAATAATAATAATAATAATAATAATAATAATAATAATAATATCGTATGGCCTTGGGTGCCGGGTGCAAGGTTTGTTATTTGACACCCAAAGGGTAGCTTGCATGTCGAATTTCGTTGTTCCTTGAAGCACTATGAAAGTCCGGGACGTTAGATATCTAATGTCCTTAAACACTAAAAAGCGCTTTCTAATAGAGAAATGAAGAACTTAGCGTTGGCGGAAACTCCCGAGATTAATTTTGCCATTAGGAACACGGTCTACTGAAATCAAATGGGTTCTTTGACATGCCAACATCGTATGACATGATGTCGGTAATTTTTGCCGCCTTTCAAAAATCACTTACCACGGCCAGGAGCGAGCCTGCAAGCTTGGGGTTAGTAGACCGACACGATCAACATTCACCCACGGTGGCAAGCTTAGTAACAATAGTAAACATGATAAGTATATTGGTTCATGTTTTAATTCATAAACAAATATTATATGTGTCAAAATTTCGGGTGGGGGCCCACCCCTCCCTTATATACGCCCTGGGTGGAGAACTCTTGCTGTACAGTTGACGGAAGGTCGAACCGACCACCAAGTGACATTATAAGGATCCTCGTAAGAGATAAAAGTCCTGAAAGGATTGCGGTTACAGAAAGATATGCAGGTACTAAGTAATCGTACTAAGTAGGCAAAGATCACACCAGTTCCTTCCCCATCCATTGTTAAGACAGCCGCTTATTGAAACGTAAATTACGCAAACATTTATCACGATGGTGGGGGGAGAAGCAGAGTTATATATTCAGGGGTGGAGGGAGGGAGGTTCGATCGCATGTAATGAAAGGATTCAACCTCTGGTCACAGTCATGTAAGAAGGGAATACCTCGAAAAGCTATTGCTATCTAATCTTGGAAACTGTGTTGACAGTATCTGCTGTCGGCCCTGTAAGGCAGACAGTGAGTGGTTCCGTTGAAGCATGTCATTGCTCATTTCTCTGAAATGACCCAGCGAACTTCAGAGCGCTTGTTTACTTTAACTACGGATGTTTAATTTCCGCTTGATATATCTTTTAAGCAAAAAGGAATTCAGTTGGGTAATTCTTACTTTCTTATTGCGCATTTTAATTTAGAGCTGTCATTTTCAGACGAATCAAGCCTTGTTCACATGGAATGGCCAGCTGTTAAATAACAGTATTATTATTATTATTATTATTATTACCGACAGTAGTGGCTACGCTGGCTAACGCGCAGCATTAGGTCATGGGGCCAAGCTCTCTGCTGACTCGGTAGATGCGTGGGTTCGAGCCCCACCGTCGGCCGTCCTTGAAATGGTTTTCCGTGGTTTCCCATTTTCAACACCAGGCAAATGCTGGGACGGTACCTTCTGACAGGCCACGGCTGCTTCCTTCCACATCCTTGCCCAGTTTCATTCACCATCATTCATTTCATCTCTCATTAACTCCTCTCATGAGGTTGGCGTCAGGAAGGGCATCCGGCCGTAAAAACCATCGCCACAAAGACTTCCATCCCATCTCATCCCCGACCCCGTTGGAAAACGGGAATAATAAGGGTTAGACATACATTATTATTATTATTATTATTATTATTATTATTATTATTATTATTATTATTATTATTACTATGATGCAGGATTCAGGCATAAGGTCTCTCACGACAAATACACAAGAACCCTAAAAAAAAGAAGAAAAAACGTTCTGTATAAATACCCCTACCTATGGTTTCAAGAAACTAAATTATATTGTACCATCACTACTTAATGAACTACCACCTGAATTGTCCAACATGAACACCAAACAACTAGCTATACGTCGCATTTAAAACTATTACCTAAAATAAGCATGAATTTACAACATAGGTTCCAAGCTTATTATTACAAATAGGCTACTATAGTCTTGTGTAACTATTAATATTAATATTTTTCTCATTATCACCTAATATTATTATTATTATATTCGTTAGCCCCCTAAGGAGCACGTGGAACCATTAAAAGCACTGGAATTCTTTATCTTTTTGAACTTCTTATTCGCCCAAAATGTCTTCATTCTTTCACTCTGGGCCTGCCGTCTTTCTTGTGTCCATGAGTTTAAGAGTTTCAAGCTTTTCTCGGATGGATTCTTGGGTGCAAATTTGTGGGTGTTAAAACAAATTATTTATATAAACAAATATTAAAATAATAATAATAATAATAATAATAATAATAATAGTAATAATTAAAATATGTATATAAATAAATAATTTAAAAGGAAATAACATCTCTTTTGCATGCACTCTTGTATTGAAATACAATCTGTGGAACCTATAGGCCTAGGCCTATGTTGTAAATAATAGACTAATTAATATGTCTCACAGATAATCTGCACTGGATTTGCTATCTGATTCGAGACACATATCACAATAATCTAATATTAAGAAATAAATTAAAATTGAATTGAAATTCTTCTCCTTATGATTATTATTATTATTATTATTATTATTATAATTATGTGATATCTCCGGAGAGGCCTGGTGCAGGCCATTCAAGTCGACACCCCTTTATGACCTGCGTTTCATGATAATGAAATGTTAGTTATTGAAATTTTAAGGGGTGGAAATGTGAGGTCACCTGCCCCAGTAATGAAATTATGAAGACATCACAAACAGCCAGTTTTCAAACCAAAGTAATGAACGATCCGAGAACACTTCGAGGTGTAGCGGCTAGCGTTCTTGGCTGTTGCCTCGAAGGTCCACGTTCGATTCCCGGCTCTGCCAAAAAAAAAAAAAAAACTGGTGTGAGGGCTGGAACGGGAAACACTCAGCCTCGTGAGACAAACTGTGAAGTGGAGGGTTTAATCCCCATCTTGGAAGTGGTTTCCGTGGTTTCCCAGTTCTACTCCAGGCAAATGCCGTGATGGCTTCTAACCAAAGGCCACAGCCGTCTCCTTCCCAATCCTCATCTGAATGATAAATAGGCCTACACACTTTAATGCAGCCATCACAGGCTGAATACGTGGCTCAGCGGTAACGTTCTCGTCCACTGTGCCCATGGCTGCAGGGCCGAATTCTGGCACAATCAGTGGACATTTAAGGGAGCGCAAATGCGAGGGAGCCGTGTCATTAGATTTACTGGCACGTTAAAGATGCCCTTTGGGGCAAAATTCTGGCACCCCGGCGTCTTTAAATGCCGTAGATGTCAAAAGGACGTAAAATGAATAACATTAACAGCCATCACATTAACACAGGTTATCAGACCAATTCCACACTCTCACTCTGTGAATAGATAGATTATTTACTTATTTATTTATTCACTATTTATTTAGCGTATGGCTGTTAGGGCCGGGAGTGTCCGAGGACATGTTCGGCTCGCCAGAGGCTGTAGCTGGTTCAAGCGGACACCCATGGGGTTAGCTACAAGTTACGTTCAATTTCAAGTATAGTAGTTCTAACTTTCACCACCAGATATCACTGACAGCTAGTGGTGAACGTGGGAACTTTGCTAGAGCGTTTCAACGAAATCTAACCTAGAAATTTAGCTTCACACAAGTTTAGTTAGTGGAAGTATCTTTTACATCCCACAAATCGATGGCATGGAACCGCCGGCTTTATTTCCCCTAATAGATAGATAATAGATAAATAGATAGAATAGATAGCAATGCTATTAGACTCTAGTAGACGGGGCTACAAGACCACGATATCGCAAAACCCCTAAATCAATCAACAACAACAATTAGACACGGAGACAGACAACCCATTGTACAGTACAATACATGATCTATGGCAGTGTTTCCCAGACCTGTTTGAATGTGTACCACTTCAAGAGCCCACCACCAGTACGTAGCAGACCAAAAAATGGATTGTAAATTGTGTTTGTTGAGATAAAGTTCAAATAATGAAAAGTGTGTCCAGTTGTTTTATTATTTATTACAATAAGTATGCAATTCAAACATTCAGAAATTACACTGTGCAAATAATATTAATAAAAGAAATCTTAATAATTAAACATAAAAACCAAAGTTCAACAACAACTTCAGTGTGAAGGGTGAGCTTGAAGATTAGAAGCCAACTTAGGAATGTCAGGTTTAAGATTGATGAGTCTCAAACGAAGATCGTTTTCCACTGTAAGGAGCCTATTCCGGTATTTATTCTTGAGACAAACAAGTGAAGGAAATGCAGTCTCACACAAGTCGAAGTAGAGAAAGGCAGTAAAATTCTAACTGCTTTATTAGCTGTGTCTGCATAGTCTGCACGCCTCTCGACCCACAAACGTTCACAAGAGCCATTTTTGAAAACGTTCGCCTGAGTTTGCATCACGATTCAATTCATAAAACTGCTCCGTATCTTTAGCCTTTAAGCCCTCGGGAAACATATCAATGTTTTTATTTTTTATACTTTTCTTAACATCACCACGTACCTCTGCAGCAGTACGATCGTACCACCAGTGGTACGCGTACCACAGTTTGGTAAACGCTGATCAATGGTATTAGCAAAAATGTTTCTGTGTTGAGCAACATGGTTCAGTAAGGTGTTATTAGTAGTTATTGTTGTTATAATGGGCGGAACTGCGAGATCATCTGCCTCGACAGTAAGATGAAAATACGTTTAAGGGGTCAGGTACAGGTTATCAAGGTAACATTTTAACAATTATCTCCCCCCCCCCCCTTCAAAAATCACAACAGTTAGCCTACAGCAATGAAATTTTATTCACATGAAACACTTGTATTATTTTTATGAAAGTGCATTACATTCATGTCAAAAAATAATTTGGATATTTTTTCAAAATTTTAAATGATGGTTGTTCATCATACAAGACTGCAGCGTTTTAGTGATAACTCCTGTAATTTTCAACATTTTTAGGTTCTGTTAATTTTATGTTATTTCAAAGATATTACTCTAAAAATGCAAGTACTTTTAGAAACGTATCCTAACTAAAAATATTTTTACTTTTGTATTAAAAATAAATTGTCAAAATTTTACAATATATTTGCTACATTTTTGTTTAAAGAAACTATCTTAGAGAGAGACATGAATTTACATCATTTTGTAGATATAGTAATCAGAAATACACACACAAAATGTCATGTGTGTGTGTTAATTAGTTTTTGAGTTATCTTTAAAACGGGTGTCAAAAACACAACTCTGAAAAAATAAGCGATTAACATTTGTGCATAAGTCTTACATACCATTAACCAGGACGAACATTGGGTGCAGGCCTTTGCCTTTTAAATCATAACTAAATGCTATGGCGCATAATGACATATTTCTTGCACCAAAATTTTGAATGTTTAGGTACCAATAACTCTGAAACCATTTGAGCTAGAGGGCTAATATTTTCTACATGAACTTTAAAAATAGATTTCTTGAATGTTAACCTATAATTATTTCCAAATTTTAGTAAAAAGCTCAGAAAAAATTTATTCCCATCGTAAAAAATTTAAAAAATAAAAAGTTTTAAGGGAATAATTTTTTTCTTAGATTCTATTGCAATTCTAATGAAACAAAAAGGTTATCAAGTTTACATTATCCATTCTCATTATGTGTAAACATTTGGAGAGCATTTGGTTGAAAAAAAAACCTCAGATAATGGTACCCGAATTAACCAAAGTTATTTTTTCTCAGACTTTTTTTTCTTACAATGTTTATTTATTTTACAGATTTCAGAGCCCCAAATACCATAATATGGCCATCATCCACTTCAGTATAAACTGCTTTTTAAATGTTACAAGAATCTTAGCCATAGCATTACCGTGAAATGAGAAAATGCTTAATATAATGATGCCTGCTAATGTACATAATTCACATGTTCAAGAGTACCCAGTGTCCTTAAGGATCGGAGCATTAAAAAAATAATTTAATTTTTTTTTGAAGCTGATAAGCAGTACCTGACTCCGTAAGTGAAATAATGACGCATTCAAGTATCGATCATTTCTGTTCCATTTTATTCTCCAATTCTATGGCAAGTGCTGTGAGTGTACACAAATTTCTTTCGTCTTCTGCTTCCAGTGTCAGTCTGAGAAGTCACGCTGAACTAAACTATTTCGTAATCCGGTTAGACAAGTGGACTGCGATCGAAGTAGAAAATGGAAGGGGAGACGCAGGAAGGACATTTATCGAGGCCACCAATCTAGCGTATTTCCATACCGTTTGCCCTCCAATTTACCGAGACTCCTTCGCTCTAATAGCAGCCTGCTATGTTATGTTGAGGAAAGGCGAAGCTACTTATAAAAGTAATTTGTAACATCATCGCGACTCTATGTCGTGCTTCAGAGCCATCATTGATGGTCTTACTCGCTATCTAGCTTCTAGTCAAAACTCTTCATAGGATGTACAACAAGTTTATTCACACATGTTCCATGTTTCAATTTACTTGCGTGCATAATGGTACTTGCTGCTTCATTTGGGGATTAGGGTCATCCGAGTTATCGGCTTCATGTGATTATACGATATGTGTGAGTACATATTATGGATTTTAATGATGAATGTAATCTAGTAGGGCCTTATCAAATCCAACGTTCGTGTGATACTTCGTATTATTCTACTAGCTAAAATAAAATCCAAACAAAAAATTCCACACGATAAAAAAAACTCTCATTAACCCATTATCAATAGAGGATTTGAGAGCCTAAAACACCAAAAATAAACTGAATTACATTCATAAACAAGAAGTTCCGTGACGAACTAAAGAGCCTACTTTTCTCGAAATATAAGATTCTTCCAATGATTAATCTATATGGACCTAATTAGACTAATTACGAAATTGAGTTGGTAATGTCGAAATTTCTAATTAGTTCGAAATATAACTGGCATAATGTAGCCAAATAGAGCACTACAGTTGGCAGCCCTGGTGACTGAATATATTCTTAGTTCCATCTCTTAAGGTACAGAATACAACATTTGGTTGAAGTCCAATGGATAGCATGGACGTTGCATGTAGTTAGACATTGGACCTATCAGCGCGCGTAAAATCATGTTGGTAACAATGTCATGCATGTGTTGATCAGAAATAATCTGAACTATTATGATCTATTGTTGTGCCATTTTGGATGAAATCCGTTTATTTGTATAGAAGTTACATGTATTTACAATTGGCCCTATCAGCACGCTTAGAATCATGTAGGTAGTACTGAGGTCCATTAGTTACTCCAAATTAACTTAGAATAGCAGGTACTATACGTGTGCATAGTTTAAAGCTGTCGGCTTGCATACTTTCTGATATATTGGTATTTGGATAAAAACAATAGAGAGTGCATTTATTAACAGTTGGCAGCACTGGTGGCTCTTAAGATTACGCTCAGTCATATCTGTCTATCTACACATAGTACATACGAAATTTGGTTGAAATCCAATTGATAGTGTAGAAGTTCTATGCATTTAAAAATTGGACCTATCCGCAGGCTTAAAATCATTTTGGCAACACTGTCATGTATGGCCTCCAGGAAAATAAACTGAAATATTATTATCTATATGTGTGCCAATTTTGGTATAGCTCCCATGCATACCGTCCAAGATATACAACATGGTGCTGACATTTCAATTGCGATTTTTCAGCAGTTGGTAGCACTGACATCGTTTTCAAATACGGCATTGAGATATTCAGATATACATCTTTACTCATACCAAATTTGGGTTTGATTCCTACAGCTGTTTAGGAGTTGATGGGCGGGGGGTCACACACACAGCCCGACAGACAGAAGGACAGACAGACAGACAGACACACATTTTCCCGGATCGATCTCATAAGTCTACTTTTTCCTCATTTATACAAAATGCGAATAGTAGACTAGACTAAAAATGACTGCTACCTCAAGATATAGCGGAAAAGGAGCCCCTATGGGCACCAGTCTCTAACAATTTTAATAATTGACAGCCTGAGAGTACCAATAACTAATATTTCAGAGAAGAGTATGTGTGTTTGGAGTTTCGCTGTTCACCTCGGCTTTTCTGAATTGCGTCTGGGATCTGCCGTCCGTGCGCCTTTTAAACGTATGTTGGATAAACCGTTAAACATACCGGGCGAAGCCGGGGTGGGTTGCTAGTTTTCAAATAAAACAATGTGCTGCAGCACTTCAGCTCATAGAATGCGGTCGCCCCTGCTACGTCTTCAAAATGGCGCGTTTTCTGCCTATGTCCATACAGTAGTGTCAGTCAGCCGTCTGGTGCAATGTAGGCCTACGCCAGGTTATGGGGAACTGCTACGAGAGGAAAGGACATTTGTGTTGTTGGTTTGCAAATATAGCGAAGGCATACAATAGAGTATCAAGGGAAAAGATGCTAAGTATTCTGAGGGAATACTGTTACTAGCAATGAAAAATACCGTAGTCTATTTATATTGATATCAGGCTGCAGTGAGAGATGGTTGATTCCTTAGTTTAGGGGCTGCGTCAACGCGGTTATGCAGGCCCGTGTACTTTGGGTGTGTGTCGAATCTGTCTGATAACCGGTGTTAATTGTGATGGCTGTATGAGTGTGTGTTATCTGTTTTAATTCGAGTAGGGACTGCATATATTCGATTTTTCAAGTAGTTCTAGCTTTTGCTACCAAATGCCACCGTCAACGACCAACTAGTTCTGCACTTTGTTAATAGATGCCAATGCAGTCGGCCCCTGGCGACGAACGTTGGAACCTAAGAGCGTTACTCAAAGATAACCTATAATTTAGCTTCGCGCAGGTGTAATTAGTGGAAGGTTCTTTATCATGCCATAAATCTATGACATGGGACCGCCGGCTTTACTTCCCCTCCGAAGGAAGGCATACTGAGGGATTTTTAACGCTCTTAAAAAATCCGACGACTTCGGCCGGGTTTGAACCCGCGACCTTGGGCATAGAAGCTCAGCATGCTACCGACTACTCCACCGAAGCCGTTTAAGTTGTTGTCTATGCGATGTTTTGTTGAGTTACTGGAAGTGGTGATTAACCTCCAGAATTTGTCTGTTTGGAGTGAATATGTGGTTGAGTTGAGTGCTAACAGTGACAAAGTGAACTGCTCTCAACAGGACCGCGCAAGACTTAACCAGATAAGTAGCCTGTACAATACGATCTGAATTGACCATTTACAACATTTGAGGGTGCGCAAATGCGAGGGAGCCGTGTTAGTAGATTTACGGCAACGTTAAAGATCCCCTTCGGGGCAAAATCCTGACACCCCGGCGTCTCTAAGAGCCACAGTAGTTAAGAGGGACGTAAAACCAATGTCATTATTATTTTATTAATGGAGGGATATTATTAACCTTGAATACCAGTAGAGCAGAAAAGGCCCGACTCAAGCATAGAATTCCAGCTTTCGCTAAGATCATTAACTACCGTAAAAAGCAGACATATTTTTATTTTTTAGCCTACTTTTCACATTTTGCAAAAATGAGGAAAAAGTAGACTTATGAAATCGGGCAAATGTGTGTCTGTATGTCTGTCCTTCTGTCTGTCTGTCTTTGTGTCTGGCTGTGTGTGTGTCCCACCCTATCAACTCCTAAACACCTGGAGAAATCGAAATAAAATTTTGTACGAGTAAAGATCTATACCTGAATTTCTCACGGCCATATTTGAAAATGATGTCAGTGCTACCAACTGCTGAAAAATCGCAATTGAAATTTGAGCTCCATGTTGGATATCTTGGAAGCTATGAATGGGAGCTATTTCACAATTGGCACACGTATAGATAATAATATTGCAGTTTAATTTCCAGGAGGCCATACATGGCAGTGTTGCCAAACTGATTATAAACCTGCTGATAGGTCCAATTTTTAAATGCATATAACTTCTACACTATCAATTGAAATTCAACCAAATTTCGTATGTGCTATGTGTACATAAACGGATATGACTGAGCATATTCTTAAGAGCCACCAGGGCTGCCAACTGTTAATAAATGCTCTCATTTTTATATCCAAATACCCATATATCAGAAAGTATGCAAGCCAACAGCTTTAAACTATGCACACGTATAGTACCTGACATTCTATATTAATTTGGAGTAACTTATAGCCTATACTTCAGTGCTACCAACATGATTCTAAGCCTGCTGAGAGGTCCAACTTTAAATACATGTAACTTCTATACTATCATTTGGATTTCAACCAAATTTCGAGCGTGCTATGTGTACCATAACATATATGACTCTGCCGATTCTTAAGAGTAACCAGGTCTGTCAACTGTTAATAAATGTTGTCTCTATTTTTGTTACCCTAATATCAATATATCAGAAAGTATGCAAGCCAATAGCTCTAAACTTTGCACACGTATAGTACATGGCATTCTAGATTAATTTGGAGTAACTAATATAGGCCTATGCAAGTGCTGCCAACATGATTCTAAGTCTGCTGATAGGTCCAATTCTAAAATGCATGTAACTTCTATACTAACTAATGGATTTCATTCAAAATTGACACAACAATAGATCATATTATTTCAGATTATTTCTGACCTATACATGTATGTCATTGTTGCCAACATGATTTTACGCGCGCTGTTAGATCCAATGTTTAACTGCATGTAACGTCCATGCTATCGATTGGAATCCAACCAAATTTTGTATTTTGTACCTTAAGAGATGTAACTAAGAATATATTCAGTCACCAGGGCTGCCAATTGTAGTTCTCTATTAGGCTACATTATGCCAGGCATACAGTATTTCGAACAAATTAGAAATTTCGATATTACCAACTTAATTTCATTATTCTAGATAGATCCATATAGATTAATCATTGGCATGAATCTTAAATTTTAAGAAAAGTAGGCTCTTTAGTTCGTCACGGAACTTCTTGTTTGAAAATAGATGTTAATAATGACACAGTGGTCTGCTGTACTATCCATTCGTTCCTTGATTCGATGCCCTTCTTTAATCTAAGCGAAAGTTAACGCAGTGCGACGGAGTACATAAAGCCTTGGGGAATTTTTATTGCTCTGCATAGGATAGAAAAAACTCAGACAGAATAATTTGATAAAAAAGATGATTGTCATTTCATAAAGGGCTACTAAAGGTTGGAGGTCAGATATTATGGCAGGTCGTTTTATGTGTTTCACCTTATTTGGTCTTCTGGCTACTTTCTGCTATTAAGGTAACACACGCTCGAGAACAGAAGAGTTTATCTTGAATGAAAAATCACCCACACATATTATAATCCTCATAGGTATCATTAGAGTTTGGCAATTCGTGTAGCCTAAATGCATCTTTTTAGCCTACTTTCGATTTTTGCAAAAAATGAAAGTAGACCTATGAGATCTACACAGGGCCAAAAATTGTGTGTCTGTCTGTGTGTGAGTCTGTGTGTGTGTGTGTGAGTGTGTACTCTGTATGCCCCCCCCCCCCTATCAATTCGAACACGGTGAAACCGAATTGAACGAAATTTGGTACAGAGGTAGAACTAGCAAAGGACACCTCAGTGTCATGTTTTATATCGCCGCTATCATGACGGAAACGTAATGGCGACCACCCAAATGTTTAAAGCTTAAATCGAATTACGACTAACCTAATCATACGATCTCTACCAAATTTTGCAACACCATATATTTATATGGCGAACGTGTTTTGACTAAACTACAAGGTCATCAGCCCAATAGTTTGCAGATGGCGGCCATGTTTATGTGCAAATCGATTCCCCCTATCAATTCAAACACGTAAAACCGAATTGAACGAAATTTGGTACAGAGGTAGCACTATCAAAGGGCACCTCAGTCTCATGTCTTATATCGCCGCCATCTTGACGGAAAAGTAATGGCAGCCACCCAAATGTTCAAAGCTTAAATCAAATTACGATCAACCTAATCATTTGATCTCTACCAAATTTTGTAACAACATACCTTTTTGTGGGAAGCATCTTTTTACTGAACTACAAGGTCATCTGCCCAATAGTTTGCTGATAGCGGACATGTATGTGTGCAAATCGATTCCCCATATCAATTCAAACACGGCGAAACCAAATTGAATGATTTTTTTACAGAGGTATCACTAGCAAAGGGCACCTCATATTCAGTTTATTATCCGTATAGAACGTTGTATTTCAACAAGCTACTACAACCAACATTCCATTATACTCCTTGAAAATGACAAAGAGTTATAACAATACCCATTTATTTCGGAGAAAGTAGGCTATATGTTCTTTACTGAGCATCTCGTTTTGTATAAATGTCTAGTGTTTTAGGTAGATTTCATAAGAAAACCACCCATTGCAATGCTGCGACTTTTGGAAAATTGACATATCTTCGCGTTTTACATCCCCCAGATCCCAAAAGCATCGCCACTTCAAACGTTTATGCATAATTTATATACAGGGTGTAACAAAAAGTGACAGTCAGCCTGAAAGACTAGACTTTGTATCATTTTAAATGCTACAAATGCTGAAAAATGCTAGAAAGGCCTACAAAGACTCTTGACATGTTAGCAAATTATCTGCATAATACATATCTTGCTTTATAATACTTTACCTTGTTTCAAATTACTTGCGAACGGCAAGTGCAAACCCAGGGCAAAGCAAGGTCAAGCGCGCGGGATGCCGGGGACGTGCCCCTTCCATCCAGTCTAGAAACACTTATAGTGGGCGATGTATTGAAGACAGAGATATGCTCTCGCGGACATTTTTGTAGAACTTCTCATGCTGACCAATTTTTACGCTCATAGTATATTGATATTTTTAACGGTTTGCCCAGCGTACTTTAAGAAGCACACGGACGCCAAGTTTGTTTTCGACTTTTTCACTGAAATCGTTACTGATTGGCTTCCTTTGATCATACATAAATTATTTTCTACAGAATCTTTCCTTGAGATATCCTTTACAGAATGGTGAAAACCGCATCAAAATCCATCCAGTGGTTCTCGAGATTACCCGGGACATCCCAGAATCGGGGATTGTTATCTTATACTAACGAAGTACAGATTGTTGGGGAACAAATGCACCAAGCAGTACTATGACGTCACACACTTCAGTGCATCTGGGTACATTTCGTCCCGTCACCGTTACGTAACGCCAGACCCCAGCGTAACGACGAAGTCGACAAGATCATTTAAAATGATAACAAGAAGTTCCGTGTTGAACTAAACAGCCTACTTTTCTTAAAATTTAAGATTCATGCCAATGATTAATCTATAAGGATCTATCTAGAATAATGACGAAATGAAGTTGGTAATATCGAAATTTCTAATTTATTCGAAATACTGTATACCTGGCATAATGTAGCCTAATAGTGAACTACAGTTGGCAGCCCTGTTGACTGAATATATTCTTAGTTCCATCTCTTAAGGTACAGAATACAAAATTTGGTTGAAGTCCCATGGATAGCATGGACGTTACATGCAGTTAAACATTGGATCTAACCGCGCGCGTAAAATCGTGTTGGCAACAATGTCATGCATGTATTGGTCAGAAATAATATGATCTATTGTTGTGTCAATTTTGAATGAAATCCATTAGTTAGTATAGAAGTTACATGCATTTTAAAATTGGACCTATCAGCAGGCTAAGAATCATGTTGGTAGCACTGTCGTATATACGTTACTCCAAATTAATATAGAATATCAAGTACTATACGTGTGCAAAGTTTAAAGCTGACGGCTTGCACACTTTCTGATATATGGGTATTTGGATTTTAAAAAATTGAGAGCATTTATTAACTGTTAGCAGCCCTGGTGGCTCTTAAGAATGCGCTCTGTTATATCTGTTTATGTACACATGGCACATACGAAATTTGGTTGAAATCCAATTGATAGTGTAGAAGTTATATGCATTTAAAATTTGGACTTATCAGCAGGCATATAATCATTTTGGCAACACTGCCATGTATGTCCTCCTGGAAATTAAACTGCAATATTATTATCTATACGTGTGCCGATTTTGAAATAGATCCCATTCATAGCTTCCAAGATATCCATCATGGAGCTCAAATTTCAATTACGATTTTTCAGCAGTTGGTAGCACGGACATAATTTTCAAATATGGACGTGAGATATTCAGGGATAGATCTTTACTCCTACCAAATTTTATTTCGATATTTGCAGCCGTTTAGGAGTTGATAGGGGGACACACACACACAGCAGACAGACAGACAGAAGGACAGACAGACAGTAATACATTTGCCCGATCTCATAAGTCTACTTTTTCCTCATTTTTGCAAAATGTGAAAAGTAGGCTAAAAATGTATGGCAGAAAACGAAGGCCACATTCCTCACACGTTGACGAAGAAATTATGTTATATGAGCATGTGTCTGGAGACGCTTTGTTTCCATGTTACAACTCATTTTCTCCAATTCATTAATCATAAGAAACACACAACAACTGAACGTTAAAATCATGGGGAACATGCACT
The DNA here is from genome assembly GCA_946902985.2 of Meconema thalassinum. NCBI lineage: Eukaryota > Metazoa > Arthropoda > Insecta > Orthoptera > Tettigoniidae > Meconema > Meconema thalassinum. The sequence continues at coordinate 863,157,589 of OX336388.2, forward strand.
CTCTGTTTCGTCTGGTTACGTTGTCATTATCGTAGGTGCACCGCCAGTGTTTTGTTTTATATGGCCCCGTTGACATACGCAATACTCCAGGGATACATCATCTCTTCCGAGATTCACTACGATGGCGGGTTGATGCATGTAACAATGCGCACGGAGGGTATATTGAACATCTCCTGTGAGAAAGAGTTCCACGTGATATGCTGGTACAGGCCGGACGTTTGTTTTAGACGATTCCCCTTGAACTTGAAGCCTGCGGGTAAGCCTACACACACTCACTCTCTCACCCTATCGCTTCATACTTGTCACCACCGATCTGATGTAATGGAATTCCAGACTTGAGCAGACAGTACAGTCCACGTCGAAGTATTGTGTGACGCGGAATTACACGTTACGTGGTTACGAACAGAACGTCATTATATTTGCCAATGACTGTACTTCAGGAGTAGTGTGAAACAGCTTTGTCAATCATCGGACCGCTTGGGGCAGCTGATAACAACACAGGTACTGTAGTAACTTGCCTCCAGGCTTCCATTAGGATTTTTCACTCGTCTAAAACAAACGTCCGGCCTGTACGTTCTGTTCTTGTGTGTTCCCTATGGTCAGTTTAATGAGTTGGAGTCAATTAGGTGCAACATGGAAACAAAGCGTTTCCGGACCCAGGTTCATTTAACATAATTTCTTCGTCTACGTGTGAGGAATGTGTCCTGCATTTTGTGCCGTACATTATTGTTACACCCTGTATATCACGATAACTACCGTTTTTTGAAAGGCGGCGAAAATAACGACATGGATGTCATACGTTGTTGGCATGTTAAAGAACCCATTTGAATTCAGTAGGCCGTGTTCAATGGCAAAATTAATCTCGGGATTTTCCGCCAACACAAAGTTCCTCCATTCTCTACTAGAAAGCGCTGTAGTGTCAAGGAGCTTAGATATCTAACCTCCTTGACTTTCATAGCGTTCAAAGGAACGACGAAATTCGACATGCAAGCTGCCCTCTGGGTGTCAATTAACAAAGCTTGCACCTGGCACCCGAGGCCATACGATATTATTATTATTATACTACCGTTATTTTACACCAATCTCAGCCGATTTTGTTAATGGTCAAAATCTGACCAAGGGGGTGGAAATGGGGGGTCATTTACTTCCCTCTCGAAAAAGTGAAATATCTGTATAACTTTCTTAGTAGGCCTATCTGAAAAAAAAAAGAATCCATTCAATGTCCATACTATTCTTCGGATAAGGGCCAAAAACTTATCTCGGTAATATTTTTTTGATAACACCAATCATTGGCCAAAAGGGTGGGCAAATTTGAGATTTGAGAAAAATAATATCAATCATCCATAATTGGCACAATATCAAATCATTTAAAATGGTTGATAGTCCTCTAAATATAACATAAAACTTTTGTCTGAAAGAATTTTTTATATAACGCCCCCTCCCCTTACGGTAAGGGATGAGCAAAATGTTTGCGGAATTATAAGAAGACTATAGGACCCGTGCGAGAAATTTCGCATGTTCACAAACCACACTTTCCCCAATTGGTTTATAGTGAGAGACTTAAGGAAAAAGGTTGTGTTTTTATTTAAACCAAATGATTATAGAACACTACTTACATTTCAGTTAGAATTCCAAGTTCTATGTTCCCTAACTTAAGAAGGAATTCGCTGAAAATTGGATCATCATAACACTCACCGGCTATTCGATATTTATGAAATTATACGATTTGAGTACTCATTCCTTTGATTTACTGTGTCTGAAATCCATGCAAAATGATAAAGAAAGTACCTCAGAATGTTAAAATGACATGAAACAGGCGTCGTGTCGCAGAGGCAAAAATGTGAAGTGGACAGCAAATATGGCGCGTATTTTCCTACAGCAACAGTATCTGCAAATCGCACTTTTCGTACATTTTCTTAAAAGTCATTCTTTAAAGAAATTATAGATATTTATGAAATTAGAGTGCGATCCGTCTCTTTCATTTGAATGCTCATTTGTCACGATGGGTCGCTTGTGAGCGCCGCAGGAGGGATCTATAAGTTACTACTGAAATAATATATATGATGGGGCTTCCCATATGCTAAATATGAGAACTTTTGTAGGTATACAACAAGTGGTGAATTAAGTAAATTCGAAATATTTTTCCTTGCCCAGTGAAATCTACCTCCGCCTTCCAGCGTGCCGAGACGGTCTTTCAAATTTTAACGGTGGCAATCAGAGAAATCTTGACACAAAGGGGGTATGTAACCGAAAATTCATACCTGACATTAAAAAGTTCACTGAGTTCACAATATGGTGTTTGGTCTATTACGTGGCAAGCAACAGCAAAATGGCACCAGTACAGTCACTGCAAATAGGTTGTTAATAAGGGGCGGAACTACGAGGTCATCTGCCCCTCATATTAACATCATCAGGAATGATTCGATAAGCTGAAAAGGCATGGATTCTCTCAAATGCAGTAATATTTGTAGCCGAGTTTGTCCAGATGCTCCTCATAGAAAACTTAACAAGGTTACGTACACACCGATTGGCCAAGTTTCGATGTCACCAGCGAATGGTTCTAGCTTCATTGGCGGGAGTCAAACAGAGTGTGAAACCTGAATTCGAATGGTAGATGTAGTTGGCAGTGGTTCAGAGATACATAAATTAGCGGGTGAATTTGTCAGTTTTATTGTTCTCGATGCCCTTGTGATAGCGCGTTTCGCTGAGTCTTCTTCACACTTCTGAACATCAGTATCGTATTCAGTGTTGATAGTAACTCATGTATAGAATCATCAAGTGTTGTTAATTTGTTCAGAGTTTCTTGTAGTCTATCTCGGAAGTGCTCCCAAATCTTCGAATGAAGTGTTATCAGTGAAACTGTTAATTTCCGTAACGAAACCTGTTGTATTTGCCATATCTCCTGTTCAGTTTCTTCTTAGATTGTGTAAGATGTCATCTGTTTCATTGTTATTGCTCATGTTGCACGTGTGTTCACGGAAATGTGAAAGGAAAAGAGCTGCTAATCTGTTATCTGAAGTATCGAATGACGTTCGGTCATAATGTTACTAGGACTGCTAGTGTGGACGCTTAGTTTAGGAAGTTGCCGATTGAGTGCTAATTACGCTGCCGTGAATTTGAAAGACAGCGATAATATGACGCTGGCCAGTCTGTTTTATATTATCTATGGCCTGTGCTCCGATTTTAGAATATTTGTGTGTATTACCAGGAAGAAGGAAAGAACCTCAACGGGAATAACAATTGGTGGGGAACGGCTGAAGAAAGTGGAGAGTTTCAAGTATCTGGGAAGCTTGATACAAGATAATGGAAGAAACGATACAGAAATAAATAGGCGGGGGAGATAGGCTGAAGCATTCTGGAGGAGTGTGAGAAGCATGTTATGGAGCAAGGATGTCCCTCAGAACAGCAAAAAGATCATATATCGGACGTACTATGTCCCTATCCTGACGTATGCCTCGGAGACCTGGGTTATGAAAGGAAGGGAGAAGATCCAGGCCAGTGAGATGAGGTCCTTGAGAAGCAGTATTGTAGCTACAAAGATGGACAGAATAAGAAATGAGAGGACCAGAGAATTAATGAAGAAGGAACCATTACAGGATGGTACAGAAAAATCTAGAATTAGATGGTATGGACATGTAGAACGAATGGAGGAGAAGAGGATACCCAGGAGGATACACGAGACAAAGTGGGAAGGAAAGAGACCGAGAAGAATACTGAGAGAGAGGTCGCCGAAGGGGGTGGAAGAAAGCGTGAAGACGAGAGGAGAAGACTGGACAAGGGTGGAAGCTGAGAGATGGTGGGAAGACAGAAGACGTTGGGGAGGCTTGTGTTCCAAACAGACCTGGCCAGTGGCTGGAAACTGTGCAAGATGATGATGATCACCAGGTGACACTACAATATCCACGAGCGAAAAACAATGATATTACACACATACATAACCAAACAAGGAGTTATTACGATCATTCAAACAGTTATTCATTTTACAAATGCGTAGTTTTGTCACTTATCGGTAGCTAGTTGCGATGTAGGAAACCTTCAGTCCAGTGTAGTCTAAATCGTAAGTCTTCCCTCGCAGTCTTGACGTTCCGTAATTCAATTGCAGAATAAAAGCAGAGAGGCTGCAAGTTCCCGTAATATAGGCCTAACCAGATTAATGCTTAGTATCACTTGATGTGCGATATCCCGGGTTTCGGCACCAAATGTTGTGGTTAATAGGAAATGGGTATCGGTACGAAAACTCTACATCGCACAATCGTTACGTTCATGTTTATTCAGTCAGCAGTTCACATACAAGTCGACAAAAGAGAAACAAAAGCCAAAGATTGTCTCAATACTCCACAGTCCCCATCACCCTAAATGACTGTCTTGTAAACCCCTCTCTCAGGAGAGAAAGGATAAATTATTACCCGGGCTCAAGATATATTGATAACGAAAGAGAGCATCGATAAACTAATTATAAGCGCGTCTTAAATAAAACAAGATGTTCAGTAAAGAACAAATAGCCTACTTTGTCCTAAACGTATGGGTATAGTTATAACTCTTTGTCTTTATCAAGGAGTATAATTGAATCATTTCTTGGTTGAAGACCTTAGAAACTATTAACTCAAGACCAACTACAATCCTCTGTAGTTGGTCTTCATTAACCTCAACCAAATACCAGAGCCTCGGAAAAACTACTACCGTCATTGAAGAAAAATGAAAAGACATATCTCAAGAACTTTATGGAACTGAAGACAAGATCGACCGGACGTTGGCAACAGCCAACTTTGAGTTGAGGCATGTGTTTACACGTCCTGCTGTCATTGTATTAACAAATCTTGCCATGACCCTACAGTGACGTGTGTATGCCAATTATGTGGACAAGCGTGTGAACACTACCACTTAGAGACTGTAGTAAAAGAAAACAATCAATCAAAGACTATGCAATTCAAATCACCAGAGCGCAATTTTAGTGTACATGTTCCTTCTTTATTTTCGTTTGCTATAGAGTACAGGTACTATGTGGGGTCGTTTTGTTCTTTAGTTCAAATACCATTTTACAAACGCTTTGAAATAAAAATATATCGTATTATCAACTTGTCATTCTTCAAATTCGATCCGTATTGAATACCAACGCAACGGTAGGCTAAACAACGGAGTCCCACGTAGACCACCAGTCAACTTACGTCTCGCAAGCACAACTTTCTGTGCATTTTTCGTGAACGGTCGGAATGTTTCGGCATCGCTCGGGATTCCTAGAGCAGCAAAGAGCAACAGACACGATACACTCCACATTATAGTTCTGTACTAACTTGCGCATTGAAAGAAGCAGGTCAGGATTTTCGGGCAATACTGTAACAGCCAAAAATTGCGGAGGTTACAACGCTGAACATAACTTGTATTTCTGCCACATGAAAGAAGAAAACTTAAACTCGAAGCTCTTTGGTTACTGAGCAGACTTGATTCCACTGGTATGTTTTACCTACGAAATTACGAGGTTATTCTCCAATGATTTCAATTACATTAAATCTTAAATACCAATTGGAATGCATTCATAATGCGCCTGGTATATTTTTAACTTCACTTAGGCCTAAAGCAAGTTTCAAGATCATTTTCTGTTATAATAATAATATCGTATGGCCTTGGGTGCCGGGTGCAAGTTTTGTTATTTGACACCCAAAGGGTTGCTTGCATGTCAATTTCGTTATTCCTTGAAGCAGTATGAAAGTCAAGGAGGTTAGATATCTAAGCTCCTTGAACACTATAGCGCTTTCTACAGGCGCGGATCTAGAGTTTGGCTTTGGGGGGAGGTCACAGAATCGAAATTGTTAAGAAAAATGGTATCACTAACAACGCAATCACAAAATAACCAAACGTACAAAACCAGACCAATTTTTTGGCAAGCTACATGGATAGAAATTTGATGCGTTTAGCGCACCAACAATATTCCTACAAATTGCAACGGCGTGTTTTGCGACGTTTACATCGAGCTTCGAGAAAAGTATCAAGGTACGTTACAGTTTCGGCAAGTCGAGTTGGTACCGACAAAGGGAGAAAGTCACAGCTTAAATTGCCAACCAAGCTTGCAGTTTGGACGTCGGCAAAATTTTTTGGTGCGAGAAATGCCCCAAATTCCTATCCGTGCATTGCTGCGCATTCATCGTGACATCACTACAGACATCGATTCGGTAATCACAAGGTTTGCTGAACAAAATAGACGAGTTGATTTTGTTATATAAATAATCGTTTTTATAACAGGTGTGAAGTTGTAAATATGTACAGTTGTAACAGAACATAATATTTGATCAAGATATTTTCAGTATTGAATAAAATGAAAAAAAAAAACTGTTTTTCAGTTAAAATTCGTTAAGTTTTATTTGTCTGGTTATTGTGTTTTCGTTTTTTGAGTTTGCAAAAAAGATTGGTCTCCGCTTGGGGGGGGGGGGGTCATGACCCCCGAGACCCCCCCCCTTGAATCCGTGCCTGGCTTTCTAGTAGAGAAATGAGGAACTATGTGTTGGCGAAATCTCCCGAGATTAATTTTGCCATTATGAACACGGCCTACTGAATTCAAATGGGTTCTTTGACATGCCAACATCGTATGACATGGTGTCGTAATTTTTGCAGCCTTTCAAAAATCAGTTACCACAGCCAGGAGCGAACCTGCAAGATTGGGGTTAGTAGACCGACGCGTTGACCACTCGCCCACCGTGGCGCGCCATTTTGCGTTAATAATGAGAATCATTAGCAAATTTTCAACTCAACAACCTTCCTCCATGTTCGGTTCCTCGAGATCCAAATATGTTACAGAACCTGGATGTGGAATGTCTCTTGTCTGTTGCTCTTTGCACCTCTAGGAATCCCGAGCGATTACGAAACACTCCGAATGTGCACGAAAAATGCACATTAGTTTGTGCTCGCGAGACGCAAGTGACCATCTGACGGAAAAGTTTCGCATTAGATAATCCTAATAGGGCGAGTGCATTATAGCGGCCGTAAAAGGAAACTTTTCCATTCAAGCTGTTGCAACGAGCCCGCCGGTGCGCAACTCGCAACCAGTTGGCCATGATTGTCTCCTTCATAGTTCATCTGGTTGCTGTAAACACTAGCGTACTTCGCTGCAGAATATCAAAAAGCTAGAGCTGTGATCTGTTCTTCCAAGGCAAACAAGTAGTTCCGAGACGAACTAAATAGCTTACTTAAAAAAAAAATAAGATTCATGCCACTATATAGACCTATCTACAATAATGACGATATCAAGTTGGTAATACCAACATTTCTAAGTACTGCAGTTTGAAATACACCTAAAATAGTGTAGTCTAATACAGTAACTTACTACAGTTGGTAGCCGTGGCGACTCTGAATATATTCTTAGTTTCATCTCTTAAGGTATAGAATGCACATACAAAATTTGGTTGAAGTCTAATGGATAGTATGGACGTTACATGCGGTTTGATATTGGATTTATCAGTGCAAGTAAAATCATGTTGGGAACAATGTCATGTAGCCTATGTGATGCTCAGAATTAATCTGAAATATTACGATCTATTATAGTGCCAATTGGTAATAATTTTTAGTATAGAAATTACATGTAATTAAAAATTGAAACTATCTGAAGGCTTAGAATCCTGTTGGCAGCTCTGAGGTATATTAGATACTCCAAATTAATCTAGAAAGTCAGGTCCTATACGTGTGCAAAGTTTAGAGATGATGGCTTCCATACATTTCTGATATATTGATATTAGGATTAAACAAATAGAGAGAGCATTTATTAACAGTTGGCAGCCCTGCTGGTTCTTGCGAATACGCATAGTCATATCGGTTATGGTACACAAAGCACATACGAAATTTGGTTGAAATCCATTTGTTAGTAGAAGTTATATGCATTTAAAAACGTGACCTATCAGCAGGCTTAGAATCGTGTTAGCAGCACTTATGTATATACGTTACACTAAACTATGGTAGAATGTCAGGTACTAGACGTGTGCAAAGTTTAGAGATGATGGCTTGCATACATTTCTGATATATTGATATTAGGATTAAACAAATAGAGAGAGCATTTACTAACAGTTGACAGCCCTGCTGGTTCTTGCGAATACGCATAGTCATGACGGTTATGGTACACAAAGCACATACGAAATTTGGTTGAAATCCATTTGTTAGTAGAAGTTATATGCATTAAAAAACGTGACCTATCAGCAGGCTTAGAATCGTGTTGGCAGCACTTATGTATATACGTTACACTAAACTATGGTAGAATGTCAGGTACTAGACGTGTGCAAAGTTTAGAGCTGTTGGCTTGCATACTTTCTGGTATAGTCTATTGACATTAGGGTTAAAACTTAGGGAGTGCATTTATTTATTAGCAGTTGGCGGCCCTGGTGGCTCTGTAGAATACGCACAGTCATATGCGTTGTAGTACACATAGTAGCCTACATATGAAATTTGGTTGAAATCCAATCGATAATATAGAAGTTACATGCATTTAGAAATTGGACCTAACGGCAGGCTTAGAATCATGTTGGCAACACTGGCATGTATGGACTTCATAAAATTTATCTGGAATGTTATTATCTATATGTGTGCCAATTTTGGAATAGTTCGCATGCATAACCTCTGAGATATCCAACATAGAACTCAAATTTCAATTACGACTTTTCAGCAGTTGGTTGCACTGAAGTCAATTTTAAATATGGCCGTGAGATATTCAGATATAGGTCTTTACTCTTACCAAATTTGGTTTTGATAGCTGCAGCCGTTTAGGAGTTGATAGGGGGGGGGGGGGGGACACACGCACACAGCCAGACAGACAGATAGACAGACCCACATTTTCCCGGATCGATCTCATACAGTAAGTCTACATTTTCCTCATTTTTGCAAAATGTGTAAAGTAAGCTAAAAATAATATTAACACAATGAAATATGCCCTTTATCAATACTTTAAAAAACTCTTAATAAATTGGTTATTTGCATAGCCTATTATGAGTCATCAAATTAATTCAACTCGCTGAATGGTATTTGTATATATTTATACCAAAATACTCGTATTTTATCACTGAACAGAAGCTACTCTGCGTATTTGAATATCGTAGCTCACGTAATATTCTGGCCAATTGTCCCAACATGAAGAGCCTGAAATGGAGGAGAATGGGACGCACAAAATAGCTGGAAGGGTTTAATAATATTTTCACTCAAATTGATTTCTAAGCATCGCATGTGGGAGTTCGTATCGGGTTTGTTGTGTGCTGTACAATGGATTTGATCACCGACTGCTAAAATCTGTATGTTTCATTCATTAGGTTTATTTAAGCGTGTGCTAGCATTCTTTCCGCTTGATGGCTTGCAGATTATGATGGAATATTGAGCTCCAAACCTCTCGGAATACATGAGGTAGCCTATAGTAATGTATAGGGAGCCATTGCAGAGAAATACATTTTGTTATAATAGTTCAATGGTTGTGACCTCATCCAAAAGATTCATTCCGATTCAGGAAGACTATAGGTTGGACCATGGAACGCTATAGTAGCTGTACCGTATTCACAGCGTTTGTTCAATTCATTTTGGTTTTGGCCGAGAAATTAAGGCCGGATGCCCTTCCTGACGCCACGTGATTTTTCAGGTGAAAATTCCACCCCTCTGTCACCGGGAATGCAATGAACAAGGACGTGTTCATACTCTTCGACACATTAGTCCAGAAGATCGTGTCGTGTTTTGTTAACTAGCATCTTCTGAGTTCAGGTTATCCCTTTATGGGAATGTGGACTCTATATTAACCACCTGTCATAAGGACAGTTTATGGTTTCAAAGATGCTGATAGTTGAATCTTTAAGCCAAATTTTGGAGAGTTTTCATGTCGAAGTGCCAGTATTTCTAAAAATCAAATATACCTACGCATCTACTTGACGTAATGCCTTGGATAAAATTTAATAAACTACAAGTATTAACAATTAAAGTGTAAAAATAAAATATAAATATAGAAATTACAATAATAAAAGAAATATACGAATTTAAATAATGAACATAACTATAAAAACATTATGAAGATAATTGTAATACTCAATTCGAAATTAGTTAATTAATTAATTCAATAAAGATATCAAAATTAAATCTAGAAGAACACAAATTGAAAATTATAAACATTAACTAGAGAAACAAAAAATAGCATTATTGATAATTATAATAATTAATATGAAATAAAATGTAAAGCACATAGAAATAACATAGACTATAGTATTGCCCTTTAAAAGGTTAAATTCCTGGCCCCGCCAGGAAATTTAATTTTGATCTGAGAGATTTCCTTGTGAGGGCTAGTCTATGATGGTCGGCAAATAATTATAATCTTAAATATTAGGCCTATTCAATATTTTTAAATAATAATAATATTATTATTAGACTAATAATAATAATTTCTTCGGCTTTTCCCAATTAATTGGGGTCACCGGAGCCAACCAGGCTCATTTTGGTTTTGGCCGAGGATTTAAGACCGGATGCCCTTCCTGACGCCACGTGATTTTTCAGGTGAAAATTCCACCCCTCTGTCACCGGGATTCGCACCCAAGCCGTCCAGGTGAAAGACGAGCATTGAAGCCACTGCGCCATCACGCTCCCCAATAACAATAATGGACAAAAAGCGTCTATCCTTTGGGGCTAAATTCCGACACTTAGATACTGTTTTCAAACCTGAATGTCTGTGTGCAGCAGAAGCACTAAGTTAGATATGATTGGGAAGGGCGGCCTCGAAGACATCCGGAAGAGAGAAAGAAAATAGCTCCGAAAAATCCTAGGCCCAACTATCAAGGATGGAGAGAGGAGACTCAAACCTAACAAACCTATACCTGAAGACAAAAGGATAATGCCAAAAAGGAGAATACAGTTTTATGGACACTTGGTGGGGATGAACAATGCCAGATTGACGAAGAGGATTTTTGAATTCTTCAGGAAGAGGACTACGGAGCCGAAATGGTTTCGGGAAGTGAGATTGGACTTGGATCGGATGGGGTGAAAGAAGAAGACATAATGGACAGAGTGCGATTTAGACGGCTGGTTAAGGGGTTTGCAGGTTTCCAGGAGACATGGGAGTTGTCTCACAGAGATTTTGGGGTGGATAAGGAAGCGAAAACCATCAGGCCAACTAACAAGATCAAACGCGCTCTTTAAATGGGCATACCGAATATTATTAATAATAATAATAATAATAATAATGCCAGCGGTGGCATGCTGTACTGTACAGTCCTTGATTTTGAGCTCCTCGCATTTCCGCTTTTTATGTAAGTTTTACACGTTTATATGGTTAGTTTATGATTTCTATGGTGACTTTTAAGGACTCTTGTCGAAAACAAGTGTGAGTTATAGTGCTTGTGGATATATCAACGTCATAATAATCAAAATACAGCTGCAATATGTTTGTTTACATTCATGTTGTGGTTGCTACATCGTTAGTTACAGTGCCTTATAACCCCAAATGCCTTCTCGAAATGGGTTATGTACGGTGTTGTGTGTGAAATTGGGATGTTTAAAGCCCATTTATTATATACTTCATATCATTTGTGCAGATAATCGGACTGTTTACGTGTTAATATTACGAAAGGTGAAGTGTACATCTGCTTAACCTACAAAATTAGGTTACACGTATTTGCTGCATAGATTCTTGTAAGTACGGCATTCCTTCTCTGCTGATCGTTTGCAGTTAAATGACGTCCACTGTTGTAATATAAGCAATATCCCTGCAAGATAGTTATACCGTATAACCTATCTAATGTGAGTTGTGAGAAATCTGCAATGATAAGGTATGTGCTAACCAGAAATGACGAGATATACTAAATGGGGTAGGCAGGACTCCGCAGCCGTGGTGAAGGCAACCTGCCTAGGGGAGGGAAAACCCTGATAACAAACCTTAACTGCAGTGTCTGATCCGTAGCGGGCGGCTGCAAACAGCGTCTGTTCTCCATGTTAGGAGCGGCTGAAGATGAACACCTGGCTGTAGGTTAAAAACGCACCCACCCATAATATGGAGAAAATAAATTTAAAAATTAATGAAAGGCCGCTGCCTGAGGTTCGTCAGGGCATGTCTAGAGCCGGCGATGGACATGACAGCAAGCGAATCGTCGGTGGCAGGATGCTGATGAGGCGGGCTCCTGTCGCACAAGAAGATACAGCCCAACAACTACAACAAAGCCAACCAACGTCAAGTGCTTTGCCTGCTGAAAGTGCTGTGCCAGAACCACTTCCGGCACTCACCCAAGCAGGCCTGCCAAGAAAGCGCTTAAAATGGTCAATCGCAATGAACGAGACCATAATGCGCATTTATTATAAGGTGACTCGCATTGGAACAGAACTAACTGGATATAGGCAGAAATTATTCAATGAGTTCCATGAAGCATACCCCGAACTCCGTGTGACTGAACAGAGAGTGGCGGACCAATATAGGGCGATAGTCCGTAATAATTTAGTGCCAGAAGCAAGTCTTAATACAATCAAGCAGGAGGTCAGAAGAGTGTTTGATTGTGATCAAGGAACTAATCTGGAGAGTGAATTAGCACAAGAGCTCCATGAGCAGGAACAACATCAAGAAGAACACAATGAGCCAGTCAGTGGCATATAGCCGGATACGCATCATGAAGATGAGTCACATACCAAGATCCTAGCAGATGAAATGATGACGGCTATGACTCAGTTCAATGGAACAGACCCAATGCTTAGACCTGCCTTGCCTCGAGTAAATTCGTCTAGGAAGGTATCAAAAATTTTAAATATCATGAATCAAGCTATCCTACCCAAACACTTGATAGATGTGAATGACTTAGAATCTCTTCACACTGTTCTGTACTGTGGAGCCGTCACAGTTATCAGAACTATGGGCATCCAACTGAGAGAAAGGAATACTTCCTGCAGTAGGAAATGTGCTCCTGTTACTCCTAAGTGGGAGAGACGTCTGATAGGCAATATCGACAAATTGCGAACAGATATTGGCCGTTTGACTGAGTTTATTAGAGGAACGCACACAAGAAGACTGGTGAGACTCTGTAAGGCAATAATGAGGCGGTCCAAAATCCACACCGACCGAGATGACCCAAACACAAAAGCCGAACAGTGTTTAGATACACTCAAACAGAAACTTACGTTGATAGCGAACAGACTTTCCAGATACAGAGCCAGTAGGAAACGGAGACAGGACAACAACTTATTTGTCAAAGGCGAGAAGAAATTCTACAGAGCACTGAGTGAAAACTATGTATCCTTAAATGCTCCTTATCCAACAAGAGAAGAAATTGAAGAGTTTTGGAGCAATCAACTATCCAAAGCCACCAATTTTAACTCAGACTCTCATTGGGTTCAGGAAGTAACAAACATCTCTAAAGAATTTAATCCGATGCAATATGATCCAATAACATCCACTGAAATTTCTTCCATCATTAAAGGTCTTCCGAACTGGAAAGCACCTGGTTTAGATCAGATACAGAATTACTGGTATAAGAAATTCTGGTGCGTATACGATCTTCTGTCTACTCTGGTGAATGAAGTTGTTGCTCATCCACAGAAGATGCCAAATTTCCTTACACAAGGTGTAACACATCTACTTCCGAAAGACCCACAAAATATGCAAGATTCTGGAAAATACCGTCCAATTACATGCCTTCCCACGATGTATAAGATCATCACGTCCTGTCTTAGTAGGAGGATATATGCTCACTGTGAAAAAAATAACATCATAGCAACACAACAAAAAGGATGCACGAAAGGGTCCAAAGGGTGTAAAGAAATACTTATCATTGACTCAGTGGTTTCTAACCAGGCCTTTACCAATAACAGAAATTTATTCACGGCATATATTGACTACAAGAAGGCCTATGATTCCGTGCCCCATGATTGGTTGATCCATATTTTGTCAGTGTATAAGATTGATCCTCAGATTATATATTTCTTGGAACACGCCATGACATCGTGGCGTACAGTGATGAGCCTTAGTACTACAAATGGCAGTATTGCAACAAGTATGATCCCAATCCACAAGGGAATATTCCAAGGAGACTCCTTGAGCCCATTATGGTTCTGTCTTGCGATGAACCCACTATCAAACCAACTTAATTCAACAAAATATGGATTCAGTATCAAGAAGAACTCCAGGGAGCTTGCAAAGCTCAACCATCTCCTGTATATGGATGACCTAAAGCTATATGCTGCCACCAGAGCACAACTAGAGTTTCTGTTGAAGATAGTGGAAACCTTTTCACAGGATGTGAAAATGGAATTCGGGCTGGAGAATTGTAAGACGCTGAACATTATGAAAGGCAAGCTGCAGGAAGGTGTATATGAAACAGCTCAGGGCCATCAGATTGCAACAATGCTCACTAGCGAGACCTACAAGTATCTGGGAATGAAGCAAGCCAGACACATAGAACACTCAGTAGTGAAACAAGATCTGACGAAGGAATTTGTCAGAAGAATTAAGCTTGTTTCTAACACCAGCCTCAACAGTAAAAACTTGGTTAAGGCAATCAACGCTTATGCTGTCCCTATTCTTAGTTACTCGTTTGGGGTCATCAAGTGGAGTAAAACTGACATTGCAAGCTTAGAACAGAAAATTAGAACATCACTGACCAAGTCACGAAAACACCATCCCAGGGCATCTGTGGAACGAATCATGTTACCGAGACATATGGGTGGGAGAGGAATTGTTGATATAAACAACCAAGTAGCTCGACAGATCTATGAGCTAAGAAAATACTTCTGTTCTGTATCGAACCATTCGATGCTGCACAGGGCTGTCACAGAAGCAGATGATTCAACTCCACTACTCTTAAGTCAGCAAGAGACTCAAATTCAGGTGCGCAGTGATTTGGATAGATTCAATGCCTGGTTGTCCAAGCCACTACACGGAAGACATCCCAATGAAGTCATCCAAACTCACGTCGACAAGCTAGCGTCGAACTTTTGGTTGATTTCTGGGCAGATGTTTCCTGAAACAGAAGGCTTTATGATGGCTATTCAGGACCAGGTTGTCCCCACGAGGAACTACCTAAAGTTCATAACCAAGGATGCATCTGTGCAAGATGACCATTGCAGATACGGTTGCCCAACATCTGAGACTGTTCAGCATATTATATCGGGTTGTCGCCATTTTGCAGGGACAGAATATAGGAAGAGACATGATTTTGTTGCCAAGATAGTCCATCAAGAATTGGCTATACAACTTCAACTGCTGAGCCAAGAGAAAGTGCCGTACTACAAATATGCTCCTGAAAGTGTACTGGAAAATGACAGCTTTACGTTGTACTGGGATCGTACTGTATTGACAGACCAATCAGCTGTGCACAACAGACCTGATTTAGTTCTTGTTGACAAATGCATGAAGCACACCACCTTCATAGATGTGGCGATCCCAAACAGTGGCAACATACTAACAAAGCATGTTGAAAAGCTGTCAAAATACACAGAGCTTTCAGAACTGATAAGGAAGCAATGGCACATGGCACAAGTCAGGACAGTTCCTATTATTATCTCCAGCACTGGCGTGATTCCCAACAACTTAAAGGAATCACTCACGGCGTTGAAATTAGACCCAGGCCTTTTCAAACTGATGCAGAAAACAGTCATACTTTCTACGTGTCGCGTAGTAAGGCTGTTCTTGGGCAATCAGGCCTGAAGCAATGAGGGGAATATGAAGCTACTACTCAATGAAGTCACCAAGAATTTGCTCCTTGTGATATGTACGGTATCTGGGATTGTAAATGTTTTCTTTCCAGCAAATGCTGAGAATGTGTAAGCGCATGCGCAAAATAAATAATAATAATAATAATAATAATAATAATAATAATAATAATAATAATAATAATAAATTTCCTTTCAAAAGACAGAAGTAATGTCGAACATCAAGGATGATACAGCACAACTAAACACCAAATATGGAACGATAAACCGTGTTAGTAAATTTAAATATCTTGGGGAATGGATCCAGCAAAATGGCCTTGACAAGGAAGCCATAGAAGCAAGAATCAAGAAAATGGAAGTCGCTTTTCAAACCACCCGCAACATATACAGGGTGTATTTGATATGATGGAAGTCCGTTACACTGGTGATAGAAGAGACTATTCTAAGCTTCCTAGGTAAAAAATTTGTCACCTATCTTGAAATTGATAATTAATAATTAAAAAGTCAATGTTTTTAGTTATTTCAGAAACTAATCAGGCAGAAAGTGGTGCGGCAGGCTGGGGAAAACGAGGCGGAGCCAGGAGAGACGACGCGCGAAGGGGAAGTTGTTACGTAATCGGAGCATTGACCTTACCGGTTGACTTGAGGGGTGGTAGGCTATCAGCTGTTATGAGGATGAGCTCTACCGTCTCGTATGAAAATGTGCATTGCCGTTGTTCTTGTTGTTGCTGTTGACAACGCACGCAATGGCTTGGGACGTTAGGACCGGTAGTATTGTGGAGCCTACTTTGTAAGTGTGGAATTCATTGATTGATGTTCATGTATAAAATAATTTCGATACTCAGCCCTGGTGTATCATTGGCGTCCGTGTCGGACCTTCTGTTGACTAGTTTCTGAAAATACTAAAAACTTTCACTTAATGAAATGCAGTGTGACAAAATTCCGACATCCCGTAGTCTGTTCAGAACTAGGCATTTAGGACGGAAGTAAAATACTTGATGTTTTGTTTGAGAGGCTTGGCGATTTTGGTCATTTAGCCCCATGTAGCTGGGTGTGGGTAGAATTTGTGTGATAACCTGTGTTTTGTGGTTTCTGTAGTAATGTGGGTATTTGTAATTCAGGTGAGGATTCGGAAGAAGGCGCCGGCCCTGTGGTGTTGGGGCAGTGCAACTGCCTCTCACCTGGAGGCCCTGGGTTCGATTCCTGGCTCCATCAGGGATATTAGAAACTGACGTGAAGGCTGGAACGCAGTGAAATAAGCCTCGTGAGGGCAATTGAGTAGCTGTCTGGCAGTGAGGCAGTGCCCGAGTCAGGAAAATCAAGATTAATGGCCGAGGGGACCCGATGCACTGACCACGCGTCACCCTAATATCTGCAGGCCAAATGGCTGGACAGCGGTCGCTTGGTAGGCCTAGGCCCTTCATGGGCTGCACTGCCAGCGGTTATGATTATTGAGAAGAAGGCGGCCGTGGCCTTAAGTTAGGAACAATCCCGACATTTGCCTGGGGTAGAAGTGGGAACCCATGGAAAACTACTTCCAAGATTTAATACTAGTACAGTACCACATGTTCATATTGTGAATTGCCCCATCCCATCTCCAGCCCTCGGGTGGCCATTAAGTGGAGAGGGGGTGGGAGGGGGGAGGGGAGGGTTGATTTATTGGTCCATCAACAATGTAAATACATATGAAAATACACGAAAATGAAAATAAAATACAAATACATTGTTATAATACAGTGTTATAATAATAATAATAATAATAATAATAATAATAATAGTCTAATAATAATAATAACAGTCAGCATGTGTAGTTCTGGTGGTAGAGTGCTAACCTTCCCGAGGGTGCGATCTACGTTCAGTCATGTAGTAAATGAATGGGATCTAATACGATCATGTCGATGGATTTCATGGCACATACAAGAAATCCTACGTACATTAAAGTCTGGCAACTCGACATACCAAAAAGAAACATAAAAGAAGTTAGTGTGTCTAAAAGCCTATTATTACTATTATTAGTATTATTAATATGTTTATTACAGTTGTAGCACTATCTTCACACAAAGATAGACCAACAGTTCCTTAAATTAATTTACCAAATCTTTAGGATTTCTATTTTCTATGCATAGTCCATGAAGCTGGCAAAATCCTAGACAGATCCACCATCACTAGTCATGTAGCCACTCCCCATGAATGTGTGAATAAGCTGTTCATAGGCTCGGTTTGTGTATTTCAATGTCATTGGCAGACAAGGCGAGGAGGTCACTCAACTGCAGACTCTGGTCAACATTCCTCAGCGTAGGAGGGGAGGGAGACGGGGAGAAGTCAGCTCTGCTGCTGAGGGGAACGAAGTGAAAGCCCGTTTCCAAGACATTGACCGACGATATTTGAGATTTAATTCCACCTACACTAATTAAGATCCGACTTAATTTCATGAAGATATTTGCTTAGAATACCATCTTCTACCACCAGTGTAAAGGACTTCCATCATATCAAATACACCCTGTATAACAAAAAGTGCTTTTCTATGAACACAAAAATTCGTCACTACAACACTGTCATCAAACCAGTACCGCTATATGCATCTGAATGCCTTATCCTATCCGAGAAATGTTTGCTCGCGAAGTTAGAGAGAAAAGAAAGAAAGAAAGAAAGAAAGAAAGAAAGAAAGATCCTACACATCATACTTGGCCCAGACTACAAAAATGGCATCTACATCAGAAAATCCAGGCAAGAAATTTACTCGAGGATAGAGAAGATCACAGACACAATGCGAAAACGCAGAGTTTGCTTCTACGGTCATATGCGACGGATGATCGATTCCCGATGGACGAAACGTATCTTCAGTATATTCGACTCAAAACCAAAAACGACAATGCCATGGTATATTAACGTCCAGAAAGATCTGAAAGAAATGGGGATACGAGCAGAAGATGCACAAGACCGAAATCTTTATAGAGCAGCCATCAAGACGTTTGGGACTTTCCGGGACGAAAAACGGACAACTGGTGCGAAATGGACAGAGGAACGTCGTGCTAAACACAGTGAGCTCATGAAGGCAATGAGGTTCAAGCAAAAAATGAGCAAATGCCAGAATGTAAAATGAGGCTTATCGTGGTCCCTAGTTGGCCGATTAGCGAAATTGAATGAATGAATAACCGCCTATTAATAATTACTAATAATGCCAGAAATTAAATAAAATTAACTCTGATAATGAACTGCCTGTGTATTTGTTAAATCTTACTTTGGACCCTAGAAAGACATTTTCCGTATTCTGATCCACGTAACTAGTACTGTAGTCATCCCCGATTTGACTTCACACTCAACCATAACGGCACCATAAAACAGTAGGCTACTTCTTGAAATCGCAGACATAAGCTATGCAAATATTGCTCATAAATGTCGAATGCTTCATCCGTTGTCACGTCTTCTCAGCGATAAGGGATCGCAAACTGCCCATAGTATCCCCCTTCCTACAATAGAATTTAATGATGCAGTGGAGAATCGGTTACGCCACACAGACTTTTCACTTATCTGTTCCTAAACAAGAAGAAAGGTCAGACTTATAAACGGATTGACACAGAACAATGGGCATCATCCTTTGAACCGACAGCTACACTCATAACTTTTATCCAGACATTTAAGCTGTGATCATTACCATAGGATCATAAGATGGAATGCAATTATGAGACCTCTATATCTGTGTTCAACAAGATACTTGAAATGTTCCATAATCAAACAGAATTTGCACACACCAGATGTCGTTAAGATGTCAGGCCATTTCATAGGTCGTTTCATTGAGAATTGATAACTGTACGGAGACATTAAATGGGATGCTCACGTTTTTATTAACCTCTAAGTTTAACGCTGCCGTGGAATTGGTAAAGTGATCAGCACTATGGTTAATTTGGGGTTGGCAAGAAGATGGCACTTGATTGATGTTTCCCTTTGGAATGGAACACACATGAAGAAAGTACGGTACGTCCAAATAAAGAGATAGGCCTTCGTGTCTCGGATTTCTTCCATATTGGCCCTAGATCAGCTGTGGAGCCGTATTCACTGCGGTCTATATTTTAACTGAGTGTGTGGATCTTGCTGATCTACGAAGAAACCTTGGTTTTCAGAATAGGCCTACATTCGATCTTATTGTTACGGCTGTGAGTTTGTGTCATCGCTCGCCGCATGAGTCACAACTGCCCCAGGGCTGGGCTGTGCCCTGCCTCGTGTATTGCGTACGCCTTATGCAACAGGGCTACTAGGACAAAGGGATGGTTATAAGTTAGTTAGAGCCAGCAATGTAAATTAATGTGTGTTCTTGTTTGAAATTCTGATTTTTTGTTTTCCGTAATTTTCGATAGATCCTATTATAATAATTAAATTACTAGTTTTATATTATTTTTTGTTTTATTAAATTTTGGCATTTTTTTAAACAAATATATTAGGCCTAATCCCCCACAATTATGAAATACAGGTCCTATAGTTTTAGGTTAGGTAGTCTATAAGTTAAGACTGCCTTCATTATCGTGTTGGAAGTCATTTTTCCGTGCTGCCTTAGCAGATGGAATGTAGGCTAGGCTTTTCAGTCGGTCAACACGATTGTACCCAATTGTACTGGGTGTTATGACCAAACCCTGAAAATATTACATGAGATTAATAAACTAGCGTGACAAATTGCGAAGGATCTTGCTGAACTTAATAACCTGTGTTATTGTGATGTTTATAGTAGTGTGTAAAGGCTATTTGTAATGCATGTGAAGATTGGGAAGGAGGCGGTCGTGCTCTTAAGTTACAATTCACCTCGCCACTGAAGTAGAATTGGGGAACCTACAGAATACAACTTCCAGGATGGCTGAGGTGGGAATCGAACCCGCCTCTTCTCAGTTTTGTCTCACGAGGCTGAGTGGACCCAGTTTCAGCCCTCGAACCAGAGATACATTTTTTGGCAGAGCCGGGAGTAAAACACGAGTTAACATGAGCGGTTACGGCGTGGGGTTTAGCCTACATTTCTTAGCAGAGCCATGAATGGAACCCAGGACTTTAGGCATAAGAATTTCTAAACATATTGCAGAGGGCGAGTTTCTTTTTTCTTTCCCCACCCCAGGGGCTCACAACTTGTGGAAATTGGGTTGGCGACCACGGGACCGCAGCTGAGTCCGGCATTGCATCCACTTACTTGTGCTGGGCTCCTCTCCGTCGTCTTTCATGTCGGCCTCACTTGGTCAACTCTTCTTCTCTTCCGACCCCGACGGTATTAGGGTATCCGAGGCCTAGGGAGTATCTTCCTTTCCCGCCTTAATTGGCCCTTGTCTCATCTTTTCTGATACCCTCCTTCTGCGAGGGTCAGCCTTCTTTTTCTTTTCATGTTATCTCCTGCCTTCTGCTCAAGGCCCTCAAGGAGGCAGGGTGTGTGTAGCCCCACCACTTATGTTGCACCCTGGATATTGCTACACCCTCAGGGGCTCACAGCTGGAGAGTTCGGGAGTTGGCGAACCCGAGGGATTCCTGAGCTGGGTCCGGTTTTCCCCTTTTATCCATTACCTCTGGGGCGGACCCTCTGCTCTTTCCCCTTTCCTATCTGCCTTTCATGGCTCTCCTTCCGTCCATGTCCCTCAATCCGTATTCTTCGAGGGTTGAGGGCAATTCTTTTCCGCCTGTCATTTATTTGCCTTATTCTCCTTTTGTTTTCCATTTCTTCTTCTAGTAGTCTAACTTATATATGTTAGTTTTAGTTATAGTTTACATTTCATTTTCATCTTCACGATCACCCAAACCATTAGGGACCGATAACCTAGATACTCCCAGGATAGTGCTACACCCACAGGGGCTCACAGCTGGTGAATTCGGGAGTTGGCGAACCCGAGGGATTCCTGATCTGGGTCCGGTTTTACCCCTTTTATCCATCACCGACAATTCAATAAATAGAGCTGTAAAACATGTCATTGTTTTAGTAATACAGTTCAGTATAGCCTACCTATTTGTTTTAGTTCATTTTCAATCATTCTGTATTATCCGACATTTTCGGTGATCCGACGCACTCCAGGTCCAGTTTAGGACGGATAATCGAGACTCTACAGTAGTTAGTTTTAGTTGTGGGTTTCATTTGATCATCTTTCATTTTCACTATCACCCAAATCATTAGAGGCCGATAACCTAGATGTTAGGCCCCTTAAGATCATCTTTTTTCTTTCAGTGAAGCTGGGATGTTGTGGCATAAAATCATGTCCAGCCAAGAAAAGGGAAGACCAGGCAGACTGTGGGAGGGTGCTGAAGTAGGGTTGGAGGGTTCTGATGAGTGGGCGTGGCTTCTGGGATGCTCCCGCAGCATCTTGTCTCTTGTTATCTTCTCGCTTTGGTAGGTGGGGTGGGGGGAGGACGAGCTCCGGGCATGCGCACAACTCTTCAGGAAGATACTTCCCACTGTCACTTCCCTGTTCTTTTAGCCACGGCCCACGCGGAGGGGGCGGATAAGTCGTTGATCCTAAACATAATACGTTCCAGATACAACGATTACTGCAAGATCGATTGTCCTCGCAAACGTCCAACATCGATATCTCGAACTCCTATTACTCGAATGTTCGATAACTCGTAGTAAATATCATTTCCCGAACAAACTTCTTACTGTATAGTATCTAGCCTACTTGGTATAAAACAAAGTTCCCGATTCTTGGATGTAACGGGTAATCTCGAGAACCACTGGATGGATTTTGATGCGGGTTTCACCATTCTGTAATCGATATCTCGAGGAAGGTTTCTGTAGAAAATAATGTATTTATGATCAAAGGAAGCCAAGCAGTACCGTAACAATTTCAGTGAAAAAGTCGAAAGAAAACGTGGCATCCGTGCTCTTTTTAAGCCTGCGCTGGGCAAACCGTTAAAAATATCTACTGTATATAACTTACTATGAGTGTAAGAATTGGTCAGAATGAAAAGTTCTACAAAAGAGACCGCGAGAGCATATTTCTGTCTTCAATATATATAAGTGTTCTTACGTTTTCATTTCTTCCAACAAACTCCATTCAATTACTGAGGCAACAGTTTACGAGCTAGCACGTCATGCATTCATAACTGTTCCCGGGCGAAGCCGGGGTGGGTTGCTGGTCTATCTTATTATATAATACGCTAAGGTATAGCCTATGTTTTACAAAACTCAGGCTCCTGAACCAGAGGGACTTAAAAGGTGTGGTTTGTTCCAAAATCTTCCAAATCGTCTCAATTGTACATAAAAAATCTTGCATTCCTTGAAAAGTCAACGGAAATATATTTATTTGTTTATTAAGTGCCTTTAAACAAATAAACAATAAACATGGACGATAGGTTATTTCGACTCGATTCACTGAAATCGTTACATCTCGGTTTCCTGTGGTCATAAATACATTATTTTCTAGAAACACGTTCCTCGAGAAATCCTTTACAGAATGGTGAAACCCGCATCAAAATCCATCCAGTGGTTCTCCAGATCACCCGTTACATCCAAGAATCGGGAACTTTGGTTTATACTAAGTATGTAGAGATAGCCTACATTCAGACAACTAGGCCTATATAGGCCTATTGAAAGCCTACATAGGCTACATTATTTTGTGACCAGTAGGCTATTTTACAAATTTACTCTTTTACTACGAAAGCTAGGTTATCTATGGGTACGGTGACCATATTTTTGACAGTCAAAATCGAGAGAGTCTTGTTGGAGGGGGGGGGGGGGTTGTTGGAGAATAAATAGATAGATTATAATTTGACTCTAACATATAGAGCATTTTATAAGTTATGGCCTTTTACAAAATTTAATTTGATGAAGTTCCATAAAAATCGATCCACCAAAAATCCAATACAGAGGGATAAATTAACACAAAGTTTATTTTAGTGTTCTTTTAATTTATTCAATTAGACTATCTTAATTTTTTTGTGAGAGAAAAGAAACTTAGTAAGTTTATTTCTAAGTTTCTTACTTTGGCCTACATCTTGTGACTACAATAACAACAACAAAAAAAGAAACTTACTGATTCTTTACAAGCGCCTGAAATCTTTACGAACTAGGACAGGGTCGTGGATATTTCAAAACCAAACGTAGGCTATTTTTCGTTTAATTACAGATATTTTTCAGAGAATTATTATAATTTTTTCAAACTTAAAAATTGGGACACTTTTATTAATATTTGGGATGCCGGGACATGCTCCTTAATATCGGGACTGCCCCGAATTTTTCGGGACGTAAGTTATGGTCACCGTATCTATAGGGCAATAACTCGAATGTTCGATAAGTCGATTTTTTACATGCCCCCAACCATTCGACACAGAGGTTCTTGATCCTTTACATTAAGAATAGATTTCCTTGGATTCTGTGTACCTCACTGTGCAACTGTGCGCGTTAAATTGCTCACCATGGCCGCGATGGGGAGCTGTAGGAAGTCAAGAGATCAGAGGCAGTCGGTAGCGTGCTGAGCTTCTATGCCCATGGTCGCGGGTTCAAACCCGGCCGAGGTCTTCGGAATTTTTAACAGCGTTAAAAATCCCTCAGTATACCTTCCTTCGGAGGGGAAGTAAAGCCGGTGGTCCCATGTCATAGATTTATCTCATGTAAAAGAACCTTCCACTAATTACACTTGTTTGAAGCTAAATTATAGGTTAGATTTGACTACCGCTCTTAGGTCCCAACGTTCGTCACCAGGAGCCGTCTGTAGTGGCATCTAGTAACCAAGTTCACTACTAGTTGTCATCGAGGGTGGCGTTTGGTAGCAGAAGTAGGAACTACTTGAAAATTGAATGTCTGCAGTCCTTACTTGAATTAAAAACAGATAACACACACTAATACAGCCATCAGAATCTTAACAACGGTTATCAGACAGATTCTACACACAGCCAACGTACATGGGGCTACATGACCGCGTTGTCGCAGCCCCTAAACTGAGGAACCAACCAGCCAGCCTACAGTAGGTTTTCCACGCTCTTGCAGACAAATACCGAGATAGTAACTTAGTTCAAGGTCACCTGGTTGTGTACTAACCCCTAGCTTGCAGGTTCGCTCCTGGCCGTGGTAAGTGATTTTTTTGAAAGGTGTCAAAAATCACGATACGCATGTCATACGATGTTGGCATGTTAAAGAACCCATTAGTAGGCAGAGTTCATAATGGCAAAATTAATCTCGGGATGTTCCGCCATCACAGAGTTCCTCATTTCTCTACTAGAAAGCGCTATAGTGTAGTTTCAAGGAGCTTAGATAACTAACCTCCTTGACTTTCATAGTGCTTCAAGGAAAACAAAATTCGACATGCAAGCTACCCTCTGGGTACAAATAACAAAGCTTGAACCCGGCACCAGAGACCATACGGTATTATTATTATTATTATTATTATTATTATTATTATTATTATTATTACCTAGTGGCGTAGTGACTAACGTTCTATGCTGTTGCCGTGGAGAACCGGGTTTGATTCCTGACTAAGCCAAAAAAAAGTACTTCTGGTCTGAGGGATGGAACGGGGTACAGAAGCCTGGTGATGCACAACTGAGAAGTGGTGGGTTTGATTCCCATCTCATCCATACTAAACTGGTTAATCTCTTCTCCTGCAGGAAAATGCCGGTATTGTAGCTAAATGAAGGCCACGTCCGCCTCCTGCCTAAATTCTAGTGTCCCATTAGGGTACAAATACACGCACACACTAGTAAAGCTATCACAATACCACAGGTTGTCAGACAGATCCTATAGGCTACACACACATACACAACCAGGAGGTTAGGGGGCGTGGTGGTGCAGCGTTCAAGCTGTTTGCCTCTCACCAAGGTGTACCGGGTTTGTTTCCCGTCAATGCATGTCTTGTGGTTCGGATTCCAGGTAAAATGGAGGTCCCGTGGCTCATGATTGCTTGATAATCGGTCATGTAAAATCCTTCCTTCCTTTTTAACTTCCTTCCTTTTTATCTAACTTCCTTTTTATCTTCCTTCCTTTTTATCTTCCTTTTTATCTTCCTTCCTTTTTACCTTCCTTCCTTTTTACCATCCTTCCTTCCTTTTTACCTTCCTTCCTTTTTACCATCCTTCCTTCCTTTTTACCTACCTTCCTTATTACCATCCTTCCTTCCTTTTTACTTTCCTTCCTTCCTGTTTTACCTTCCTTCCTTTTTACCATCCTTCCTTCCTTTTTACCTTCCTTCCTTTTTACCATCCTTCCTTCCATTTTACCTTCCTTCCTTTTTACCATCCTTTCTTCCTATTTACCATCCTTCCTTCCTTTTTTACCTTCCTTCCTTTTTAACTTCCCTCCTTTTTACCATCCTTCCTTCCTTTTTACCTTCCTTCCTTTTTACCATCCTTCCTTCCTTTTTACCTTCCTTCCTTTTTACCTTCCTTCCTTTTCATCTTCCTTCCTTATTACCTTCCTTCCTTTTTATCTCCCTTCCTTTTTACCTTCCTTCCTTTTTACCATCCTTCCTTCCTTTTTACCTTCTTTCATTTTTATCTTCCTTCCTTTTTATCTTCCTTCCTTTTTACCTTCCTTTCTTTTTATCTCCCTTCCTTTTTATCTCCCTTCCTTCCTTTTTACCATCCTTCCTTCCTTTTTACCTTCCTTTCTTTTTATCTCCCTTCCTTTTTACCATCCTTCCTTCCTTTTTATCATCCTTCCTTCCTTTTTACCTTCCTTCCTCTTCATCTTCCTTCCTTTTTACCTTCCTTCCTTTTTATCTCCCTTCCTCTTTACCTTCCATCCTTTTACCATCCTTCCTTCCTTTTTACCTTCCTTCCTTTTTATCTTCCTTCCTTTTTATTTTCCTTCCTTTGTATCTTCCTTACTTTTTATCGTCCTTCCTTTTTATCTTCCTTCCTTTTTACCTTCCTTTCTTTTTATCTCCCTTCCTTTTTATCTCCCTTCCTTTTTACCATCCTTCCTTCCTTTTTACCATCCTTCCTTCCTTCCTTTTTACCTTCCTTTCTTTTTATCTCCCTTCCTTTTTATCTTCCTTCCTTTTTACCATCCTTCCTTCCTTTTTACCTTCCTTCCTTCCTTTTTACCATCCTTCCTTTTTTACCTTCCTTCCTTTTTACCATCCTTCCTTCCTTTTTACCTTCCTTCCTTTTTACCTTCCTTCCTCTTTACCTTCCTTCCTTTTTATCTCCCTTCCTTTTTACCACCCTTCCTTCTTTTTTTACCTTCCTTTTTATCTTCCTTCCTTTTCATCTCCCTTCCTTTTTACCTTCCTTCCTTTTCATCTTCCTTCCTTATTATCTTCCTTCCGTTTTATCTTCCTTCCTTTTTATCTCCCTTCCTTTTTACCTTCCTTCCTTTTTATCTCCCTTCCTTTTACTATCCTTCCTTCCTTTTTTACCTTCCTTCCTTTTTTACCTTCCTTGATTTTTATCTTCCTTCCTTTTTATCTTCCTTCCTTTTTACCTTTCTTTTTATCTCCCTTCCTTTTTATCTCCCTTCCTTTTTACATTCCTTTCTTTTTATCTCCCTTCCTTTTTATCTTCCTTCCTTTTTACCATCCATCCTTCCTTCCTTTTTACCTTCTTTCCTTTTTACCATCCTTCCTTCCTTTTTCCCTTCATTTCTTTTTATCTTCCTTCCTTCCTTTTTACCTTCCTTCCTTTTTACCATCCTTCCGTCCTTTTTATCTTCCTTCCTTTTTATCTTCCTTTCTTTTTATCTCCCTTCCTTTTTATCTCCTTTCCTTTTTACCATCCTTCCTTCCTTTTAACCTTCCTTTCCTTTTATCTCCCTTCCTTTTTATCTCCCTTCCTCTTTACCATCCTTCCTTCCTTTTTATCATCCTTCCTTCCTTTTTACCTTCTTTCCTTTTCATCTTCCTTCCTTTTTACCTTCCTTCCTTTTTATCTCCCTTCCTTTTTATCTCCCTTCCTTTTTACCTTCCTTCTTTTTTATCTCCCTTCCTTTTTACCATCCTTCCTTCCTTTTTTACCTTCCTTCCTTTTTTACCTTCCTTCCTTTTTTACCTTCCTTCATTTTTATCTTCCTTCCTTTTTATCTTCCTTCCTTTTCACCTTCCTTTCTTTTTATCTCCCTTCCTTTTTATCTCCCTTTCTTTTTAGCATCCTTCCTTCCTTTTTAACGTCCTTCCTTTTTACCACCCTTCCTTCCTTTTTACCTTCATTTCTTTTTATCTTCCTTTTATCTCCCTTCCTTTTTACCATCCTTCCTTCCTTTTTACTATCCTTCCTTCCTTTTTACCTTCCTTTCTTTTTATCTCCCTTCCTTTTTAACTCCCTTCTTTATTACCATCCTTCCTCCCTTTTTACCATCCTTCCTTCCTTTTTACCTTACTTTCCTTTTATCTCCCTTCCTTTTTATCTTCCTTCCTTTTTATCATCCTTCCTTCCTTTTTACATTCCTTCCTTTTCATTTTCTTTCCTTTTTACATTCCTTCCTTTTTATCTCCCTTCCTTTTTATCTCCCTTCCTTTTTACCTTCCTTCCTTTCTATCTCCCTTCCTTTTACTATCCTTCCTTCCTTTTTATCTTCCTTCCTTTTTTACCTTCCTTCCTTTTTACCTTCATTCCTTTTTACCTTCCTTCCTTCCTTTTTATCTTCCTTCCTTTTTACCTTCCTTCCTTTTTATCTTCCTTCCTTTTTACCATCCTTCCCTCCTTCCTTCCTTCTTTCCTTCCTTCCTTTTTACCTACCATTCTTCTTCCATTTTTATCTTCCCTTTTACCATCCTTCCTTCCTTTTTACCATCCTTCCCTCCTTCCTTCCTTTTAACCTTTCTTCCTTCTTTTTTACCTACCATCCTTCCTTTTTACCATTCTTCCCTCCTTAATGTTTACCTTCCTTCCATCCTTCCCTCTATCCTACTTTTTACCTTCCTTCAATCTTCCCTTCCTTATTTCATACACATACAAAGAACACCGAACTACATGACAATGATATCGCATAGCTCCTAAATCAAAACAACAACCTTCTTTCAAGATCCAAGACTACAACCCCATCCCCGACCCTAAAAATTACAACCTCTGAAACACAGGTCATCAGCTACATTTCACACACACCCAAGTACATGGGGCTGATGACTAAATAGTCCCTAATGAGAATAACAACAATACACCAACAAAGCGGATTTCCCGGAACACCAATACACTAACAAAGCGGATTTCCCGGACATATTCTACTATAGTAGATTATATAGGCTGTACATAATGGATCAGTTATTGTCTTCCGTACCTTCGGCATTCTTTCGTTCGTTCACTGATGTCACAAAGGCTCACCACTGTCTTTTGTCTTTGCCACAGATCGCAGCGTATGTAAGAAACAATAGAAGAAACATCGTGGTTGTTAGCTTGACCTCTGTGTACTGGATGCTAATTTTTATCTGTGACAATTGAAAAGGAAACGTTTTAAAATGCCGTAGAGAAGACATAAAGGGTCAACAGTAAAATCATCTCACAATAATAATTATTGTGTAGGCTACATCAAGACTATAACGGTCTTATGCCATTTGTTTTATCGCTACAGTATTGATGTGTAATGAAGCCTGAAACAAAGCATGGTTTGTTCAAGGAATTATTTTTGATGATACACACACTACGGTGAAGAAGGATAAGATTTCCTTATCTATTACGTGACATTGTTCTTTTGGGTATTTCTGTATCATGCGGAAAATAATGTCATCATTAGATGATTATATTCCAAGTTTAAAGACAGATATACAATTTTAATGTTGTTGTTTTCCTTGTATATCGTGGTCATTTCATCCCCGTGTTCGTTCATTCCGAGATAAAATGTTATGCAGTTATAATAAACCAGTTGATAATCTAATGTTAATACTGGACGTGTTTACCCTAGTGGTAGAGTTCTAGAATCATAGTCTAGAGGTCGGTGGATCGAGTCCAAGCAAATTCACATTTTCTTACTTGATTGTTTTTGTAGTTATTGATTTATAACTACTCACACGTTATAGTGTTAAGCATTTATATAGTGTGTATTTGCAGTCGAAAATATATAATGTATACTTATAACACCACATATTTCGACACTCGAATAGAGCGATTAAAATTCATTGTCCTTAATCCGCGATAGAGTCTATTGTTGTTGTTGATTTTGTTGTGGATTCTTTAGGGGCTTTGCGGCATCATGGTCTTGTAGCTCCGTGTAGGCTACTTGGGTGTGTGTAGAAGTGTTCTGATAACCTGTGTCACTGTGATGTCTGTAGGCTTACTAGTGTGTGTACTTTTATACGAGGAAGGATTTGGGTAGGAAGCTGTTGTTGTTGTTGTTGTTTCATTTCAGATGCATGGACATCAATTTCATTTAGCCCTGTGTACTTGGGTGAGTGTTGAATTTTGTCTGATAACCTGTGTTATTGTGATGGCTGTATTAGTCTGTGTAACTTATAAAGCCTATATCTAGCAACCCGCTCCGGCTTCGCCCGCGAACAGTTATGCATGTGCAAGGAATTCTTGTCGTAATTTAAGAATGATGAGGTTCATAAAACAGAATTCCCTTTTCCGTCCAAACTAAAAACACTTATAGTGGGCGATGTATTGAAGATAGAGATATGCTCTCACGGACTTTTTTGTAGAACATTTCATGCTGAACAGTTCTTACACTTAGTATATTGATATTTTTATCAGTTCGCTCAGCGTAACCTTAAAAAACGCACGGACGCCAGGTTCTTTTTTCGTCTTTTTCACTGAAATCGTACAGCTTGGCTTCCTTTGATCATAAATAAATAATTTTCAACAGAAACTTTCCTCGAGATATCCTTTACAGAATGGTGAAAACCGCATCAAAATCCATCTAGTGTGTCTCGAGATTACCCGTGACATCCAAGAATCGGGTACTTGGTTTTATACTAAGTAGAGGTTCAGGTGTGGATTTAATCAATCAAAGTATAATATCCGTATAGCACGTTGTTTCTCAATAAACTACTACAAACAACATTCAATTATATTCCTGGAAAAGGACAAAGACAACGGCTCGGATTGTTAGGTAAATAAATATTTTTTAATGTAAATACATACAGTACAGGGTCTTTCATATAAAGTAAGAACGGTGAGCGGCGGCTTTGTTATCCGCTGCTGCAGTGGTCTTGGCTGAGCTTGTGGCGTGCCACGGCCCCTGCTGTAGCATTGAAAGCTCGCGCATTGTACAGTACATACTGTACTCGACCTTGCAATAAACGTGCAGATGTTCAGTCGACAGTTTGATTCTGAGATGTTGACATGAGACAGTTATCATTACAACATCGTATTTTTGTATGTAAATCTTATATTAAGTACGAGTCGGCTCGGCGGGTACTTTTGTTCTGCAATTTCCTGATCAAGTGCCACCTTCACTGCCACATATTCACGTAATTGTAAATACGTTTGGCACTACTGACTCAGTGCTCAATAAAAAGCATAAAATTAAAAACCAGAAACATTACAGTGGCAGATCTCACTCGCGTCAGCCAGAAAGTGGTTACCGGATGCAATGCCTGTATAACCCAGGAAGGACGATACTTCCAGCATCTTTTATAAGGTAATATTTCATATAAGATCGTACACACGCTTAAAGCAGGGGGCCGTGGCGCGCCACAAGCTCGGCCAAGGCCACCGCAGCAGCGAATAACTAAACTGCCGCTTGCCACTCTTACTTTATATGAAATAACCTGTATTTTAAGCATTTTTTTTCTATAAATACATAAATTCCTGCTTTTCACTTACTAGCACATAAAAAGACATAATATTTACATTTTTCAAAATCAGTAGGGCCTATGCTAGATCTTTTAATTTATTGCATTTTTGTTCTGTGTTACTTCAACGGAGAAGAACCTGTCAGCTGTGTAATCTTCATGCAGAGCGTTTGCCAGCTTGCAACTGTATTACTCTTAACTTGTCGGCCCGTGCCACTCACTGTGGAAGCCGGGGATTTCCTTTTCCATAGGCCCTAGCCATATTGCACCACGTGGCATGCAGTTCATTTTGGCACTGTGAAGTGTAAGGCAGTTCTACGATGCCTAAAGTAAAAACAACTACTATTTATCGTCTGTTGCAGAATTTAAAGATAATTTTACTTCTCATGTGAGCGTTCTGTTCTGCCAACCATGTGGGAAAGCAATCATGGCTGAACAGCGATCTCAAGTTACACAACACTTCAAGGGCAAGAAACATATTGCCGCAGTTTCGCGCCTTCAGAATAAATGTTTCGCGATAATCATCGGTCATTTGTAATGGACAACCTGAAGATGTATCTCGTGATGTATTGTAATGCTTCAGCAGTCTGTGAGACATAGAATAAATTGCATTCGTGAGTACTGCATATTGTTTATATTCACATTAATAAAGTAAATTCTTCTTTCATTCTTCCTTCCTTTCTTTCTTTCTTTCTTTCTTTCTTTCTTTCTTCGTTTTGCCCACTTAGGGAGCGCGTTTGAACTTGTTGACTCGGGTTGATGGTGTTTTCCTCTTCTTCTCCTCCCAAAATCTTCTCATGAACTCACTATGCCCCTTCTTACGTTCCTCCGTCCATTTTTCTTTCAGTGGTCTTTTTAGCTTTTTCGGTGAAAGAGTGATTTGTAACTTGAGTTTCAAAAGTCATGCTATTCATGATGATATCTTATGTAATGTTCATTTCTTTTATGTCATGTTTGATTTCTTCTAATCAACTGATTTTGACCTTCTTTGAATTAATTATATCAAGCAGTTTTTTTGCATACCTATCTGGTGTTGTCCATTCTGCAGATGTGACCATAACATTTCAATCGTCTCTTATACACGGTATCAGTGAACTTATTGATTACTGTGTACAAGTCTGTGGTTTTTCTTTTAATCCATATACCATTAACATAAAGTAAATTATAATTAAATATTTTTACATTTTTTGTCACATATTTCAGGTATTTTTAATACCTAACAAGAAGTTCCGTGACGAATTAAGAGCCTACTTTTCTTAAAATTAAGATTCATGCCAATGATTAATCTACAGTATATGAACCTATCTAGAATAATGACGAAATTAAGTTGGCAATATCGAAATGTCTAATTAGTTCGAAATATACCTGGTATAATGTAACCTAATAGAGCACTACAGTTGGCAGCCCTGGTGACTGAATATATTCTTAGTTCCATCACTTTAAGGTACAGAATACACATTTTGGTAGAAGTCCAATGGACGTTACATGCAGTTAGACATTGGATCTATCAGCACGCGTAAAAGCATGTTGGCAACTATGTCATGCGTGTGGTGGTGAGAAATAATCTGAAATGTAATGATATATTGTTGTGCCAATTTTGGATGATATCCATTTGTTAGTAAAGAAGTTACATGTATTTTAAAATTGGACATATCAGCAGGCATAGAATCATGTTGGTAGAACTGACGTACATAAGTTCCTCCAAATTAATCTAAAATGCCAGGTACTTTAAAGCTGTCGGCTTGCATACATTCTGATATATTGGTATTTGGATATAAAAATAGAGAGAGCAATTATTACAGTTGGCAGCCCTGGAGGCTCTTAAGAATATGCTCACTCATATCTGTTTATGTACACATAGTCTATTACATACAAAATTTGATTGAAATCCAATTGGTAGTGTAGAAGTTATATGCATTTAAAAATTGGACCTATCAGAAGGCTTAACATTATTTTGGCGACACTGTCATATGTGGCCTCCTGGAAATTAAATTGAAATAGTATTATCTACATATGTGCCAATTTTGGAATAGCTCTCATGTATTCCTTCCAAGATATCCAACATGGTGCTCGAATTTCTAGTGAGTTTTTTCAGCAGTTGGTAGCACTGACATCATTTTCAAATATGGGCTTGAGATATTCCGGTATACATCTTTACTCATACTAAATTTGGTTTCGATTGCTGCAGCCGTTTTGGAGTTGATAGGGGCACACACACACACAGCCAGCCAGCCAGACAGAAGGACAGACAGACACACACACATTTTCCCGGATCGATCTCATAAGTGTAGTTTTTCCTCATTTTTGCAAAATGTGAAAAGTAGGCTAAAAATCCGAGCGCTAGTTATAACTATAGCCTATCCATGCATTTAGGAGAACGTAGGCTTGTTGGATACTATAATGTGTTCCCCTGACTGGGGGAGCCACTACATTGAATGTCGTGAAGTGAACATTCCACCTGGTTCATGGGTTGCAAGAAGGTTAACTTCATTGAGCAGAGAGGCTCTTGGAGCACTGGATGCGCCACATTCTGCCTGCCAATCTAAATATAGAACAGTATTCCCGGAGCCGAGGTGGCAATAGCTGGAAGACAACATGGCCACAGCTTCCGCTCTCTTCTGCCTTCATACTCAAATATTATTGGATCAGCTAGGAATGTGTGTTTATGTACTTCTTGTTGTTGCCACCTCATTTATAGACAGAGCACCCGGCATCGTAGGTTGGTTGGTTCCTTAGTTTAGCTACGGTCATGTAGCCCCGGGTACTTTGGGTGTGTCTAGAATCTGTCTGATAACCGGTGTTAATTATATTGGAGGTATTAGTGTGTGTTTTCAAATTATCATATTATTTCAGTAGTATAGATCCCTCCTGCGGCGCTCACAAGTGACCGATCGTGTCAAATGAGCATTCATCTAAAAGAGAATAGACGTTACCAGCGACGAATTGCACTCTAATTTCATAAATATCTATAATTTCTTTAAAAAATGACTTTAAAAATGTACGAGGTGTGCGATTTGTAGATACTGTTGCTGTAGGAAAACATGCTCCATAATTGCTGTCCACTTCACCTTTTGGCCATTGTGACGCCCCTTTCATGTAATTTTAACATTCTGAGGTCTTTCCTTTATCATTTTGCTTGGATTTCAGAAACGGTAAATCAAAGTAATGAGTACTCAAATCGTATACAGTAGCCTAATTTCACAAATTTCCGTCAACACAAAGTTCCTCCATTCTCTACTTGAAAGCGCTGTAGTGTCAAGGAGTTTAGATATCTAACCTCCTTGACTTTCATAGCGTTCAAAGGAACGACGAAATTCGACATGCAAGCTACCCTCTGGGTGTCAATTAACAAAGCTTGCACCAGGCACCTGAGGCCATACGATATTATTTTATTTCACAAATATCGAATAACCAGTGAGTGTTATTATGATCCAATTTTCAGTGATTGCCTTCTTAAGTTAAGGCACGTAGAACTTGGAATTCTAACTGAAATGTAAATAGTGTACTATAACCATTTGGTTGAAATAAAACATAACAACCTTTCTCCTCAAGTCTCTCATTATAAACCTATTGGGGAAAGTGTGGTTTATGAACATGCGAGATTTCTCGCACGGGTCAGCTAGTCTGTTTTAATTCAAGTAAGGACTGCAGACAATAATTTCAAGTAGTTCCTACTTTTGCTACCAAATGGTATAGTCCACGACACCTAGCTTGCGGACTTGGCTACTAGATGGCATCGCAGTCAGCACCTGACGGTGAACGTTGGAACTAATAGAGCATTATCAATTCTAATCCACAAATTTTGGCTTCACACAAGTGTAGTTAGTGGAAGGTTCTTTAACATGCTGGACCGCCTGCTTTACTTCCCCTCCGAAGGAAGGCATCATACTGAGGTTTTTTAACGCTCTTAAAAAATTCTGACGCCTTCGGCCGGGTTTGAATCCGCGACCTTAGGCATAGTAGCCGCCTGCCCGGCAACGCAGCCTAGAGCATTTAAGTCACGTGTCACAACTGCCCCTGCAATCCCAGCACGAACATTGGCGAACCTGAGTATGGTGGTATCCCCCAGACTTTTCCACGCCTTCCCCAGGCAAATGCTTGGAAGGTACCTTTGCCCTTTTTAAGTCTGGGTTTGGGGATTAGATGCGATGAATTTTTGTGTGGTGGGTGGTTTTACAGTCCGATGTCCTTCCTGGCGCCAACCTCACGAGGGGAAATAATGATAGATGCAATTAATTGAGGGTATCGGGTGTAGATCATAGAGGCTGCGGAGCTCAGTTGTTAGAGGCGCTGAGGTTCTTAGTGAAAGAGCGTGGGTTCGATTCCCACCCACGTAGTGGGTTATAGAATCAAAACTGCCACTTTCAAAAACGTAAATATCCCTGGGGTTCACTGAACCTTCAACAGAAAAGAGTACCAGTGTAATTTCTTGGGGCAAAGGCGGCCGGACATGGAGCTGACAACTCCATCCTATCTATTGTTGTTGACGATGAAGCAATCAGCCCTGCTACATCGTGGTCATGTAGCCCCGTGTACTTGTGTGTTTGTGTGGAAGTGTCTGATAATACGTGTTATTGTGTCAGCGGTATAGTAATTCAGGTGAGGATTGGGGAGGAGGCGCCAGTGGCCTTAATTTAAGCACCTGGAATTGATGTGGGAAACCGCACGGCAAAACAACTCCCAGGATGATTGAAGTAGGAATCCAACCCACCTTTTCTCAGCTTTGCCTCACGAGACTCAGTGTACAAGTGGCTTTGGTGGTGCACTTGGTAGCATGCTGAACTCCTATGCCCAAGATCGCGGGTTCAAACCCGACCGAAGTCGTCGGATTTTTTAAGAGCGTTCAAATCCTTTAGTATGCCTTCCTTCGGAGGTGGGCCCATGTCATAGATTTATGGCATGAAATAGAACCTACCACTACAATTGTTAGTGTGTGGCCAAATTTGTAGGTTATATTAGCTCTATCAAGTTCCAACGTGGTTTCCCACTTCGTCTTCGGGCAAATGCCGGGATGGTCCTACCGTCAGGCCACAGCCGCCTCCTTTCCTCTTCCTTGTTTATCCCTCCCATTCTTCCCATCCCATCCCTTCCCTCATGAGGCCCCTGTTCGCCTTGCTGGTTAGGCCGCCTGGGCGAGGCGCTAGTCCCGCCTCCCCAGTTGTAACTCCCGACTGTCTCCATATGATTCGGTCTTCGGCCATAGACTCTAGATCCTTCATTGACATATTCATGTTGGAATTGATGGAGTCGGTTCATCTCAATGCTGGCCGCCCTTGTCTCCAAGACCCTTCCACCTTTCCGAGCATAATTGTCTTTCCCAACGAATCAGAACGTCTCATAATGTGTCCAAAATATGACAGCTGTAATGTTGTTATCAATGCTTCAAGAGACAGATCTGGTTTAATTTTTTGAATTTCCCATACAATTGTTTTCTTGTTTGTCCAAGGAATACGCAGTATCCTTCTCTAACACCAGAGCTCAAAAGCATAAATATAGGCTACTTCCTATCTCGTTTCCTTATGGTCCAGCTTTCGCAACCATTTGTAGCTATGGGAAAGACTAGTGCCTTAACCATTCTAATTTTAGTAGGCAAAGATACATCTGAACACTTGATGATCTTATCCAGGCCTTTAAAGTCTGCTCTGCCTATGTCAAGTATTCGGAGAATCTCTTGACTGCATGAGCCACTACTATTAGTGGTTGATCCCAACAAACAGAAATTATTCACCTCTGTGATTAACTTATTATCTATCATAATGTTTGACAGTAAACCTGTTGTCATTATTTTTGTCTTGTTGGTATTCAAGTACAAGCCCATGGTTTCACTCTGTTCTTTAACGTTCACAATTAAATCCTTGAGCTCTCCCTTACTTTCAGCAACCAAAGTGGTGCCATCTGCATACCTCAAGTTGTTTATATTGAATCCAACAATTTTTAAACCATGAGATGACTCATTCGATCCAGATTTCCTCATGATGCACTGAGCATACAGATTGAATAAGTGGTAGCAATCTCTAAAATTTGAATAGATATCAGAATTTTGGCGTTCATTGCCTCGTTGTGAGTAAGTACCTGCTATGAGTTTAGTTATTGTGTTGTTTCCAGCCTTGGCGACTCGTGCTCAAAATAGCGCGCGTGGCCAAGAATAGGTCGATCGTACGCATGTCACAGAGCCGTCAGCGCCAATAATCATATTTGTTTTACTCGTTTGCGAAATCGGAACAACACTGCTCACAGCGATGAAATGTGGAGGGTGTTACAGTGGCTTCTATGGCCGTCTCGTGGTGTAGTGACTAGCATTACTGTCTGTTGTTCCTTAGATCCCAGATACGATTCCCAAATCAGCCACAAAATAATTCTAGACTGGAATGGGATGCACTCAACCACGATAGGAGTTGCTGTTTCATTTGAAGGGTAAAATAATAATAATAATAATAATATCGTATGACCTCGGGCCCCGAGTCAAGCTTTGTTATTTGCAACCAGAGGGCAGCTTTCATGTCGAATTTTGTTCTTCCTTGGAACAACACTAGCGCTTTCTAGTAGAGAAAGGAGGAACTTTTGTGTTAACGGAAATTCCCGACATTAATTTTTCCATTATGAACACGGCCTACTGAATTCAAATGGGTTCTATAACGTGCCAACATCGTATGACATGCGTGTCGTGAATTTTGTCGCCTTTCAAAAATCACTTAGGCTACCATGGCCAGGAGCGAACCTGCAAGGTTGGTAGACCGACACGATAACCACTCCCCCACCGCGGCAAACATTTGAAGGATTAAGATCTAAAGGAAGCAGAAGACTTCTGTTACTCAGGAAGAAAAATAACCAGTGATGGACGAAACAAAGAGGATATAAAAATTACGAGTAGGTAGGCTTAGAAAATAATAATAATATCGTATTGCCTCGGGTGCCGGTTGCAAGCTTTGTTATTTGACACCCAGAGGGTAGCTTGCATGTCGAATTTCGTTGTTCCTTGACTATGAAAGTCAAGGAGTTAAGATGTTAGATATCTAAGCTCCTTGAACACAATAGCGCTTTCTAGTAGAGAAATGAGGAACTTTGTGTTGGCGGAAACTCCCGAGATTAATTTTGCCATTATGAACTCGGCCTACTGAATTCAAATGGGTTCTTTGACATGCCAACATCGTATGATATGCGTATCGTATTTTTGCCGCCTTTCAAAAAATCACTTACCACGGCCAGGAGCGAACCTGCAATCTTGGGGTTAGTAGACTGACACGACAACCACTCACCCACCGTGGCAAGCTGGCTCAGAATAGAAATCTGTTGACATCAAATATAGATTTAGGTATTAGAAATTCATTTATGAAAGCCTTTGTCTGGTGCGTGGCGCTCTATGGAAGTGAAACTTGGACTGTTAGCGGAGCAGAAAAGAGGAGAATGGAAGCGTTTAAAATGTGGTGTTACAGGAGAATGATGAAGATCAGATGGGTAGATAGAGTAACAAATGAAGAAGTGTTAAGATGAGTGGGCCTTAATGACCCTTTCCAGATACCCTCATTTTCCGAAGGGTTATGTGTCTTCTACACAAGGCCCTAAAGGGGGCAATTTGTTATGTAGTGCCACCATACTTTGTGCGCTCTGGATAGTGCCACACACTCTAAAGTTCACCGCTGGTGAGCTCGGGAGTTGGTAATCCTGAGGGATTCCTGATCTGGGTTCGTCCTTCCATTTTTAGCCTATTTTCATTTATGAAAAAAAAAAATAGGCTTATGAGATTACCTTTTGTCTGTGTGTGCGTATGTGAGTGTGTGTGTGTGTGACCCTAATAAAATCAACACGGCTGGAGCGATTTCAATGAAACATGGTAAGTTCATAGCACTATTCCGGCCGACCCCGACCGTGTCCTTCAAATTTTGTTACGTCCCACCAATCCAATATGGCGGCTGTGTGAAATATTTCACCGATATCACCCTGGAATTTTGTATGGTTATAAAGGGAACTACTAGAATTTAACTTAAGTGACCTTTGAAAACCTCGTAACTACAAAACCCACATGGCGGCCAATCGAATTTGCGACTTTCAAATAGACGTTTCTCGCGATTTAACCAACCAAACGCAATAAAACTTGGTACAGTATATATTTATACACATTGTAATGCACAGACATCTAACTTCGTTCAATTGTTTACATAACCAAAAGATGGCGGCTGTGCGAAATATTTCACCGGCATTCTATATCTCTGAAACTATTAGCGGTATCACCCTGAAATTTTGTACGGAGATAAAGGGCACTACTGGAAGTTCATCTATAAGACTTTCAATAACCGTTTAACTACAAAACAAACATGGCGGCCAAGCGAATTTGAAATTTTTAAATGGACCATTCTCGCGATTTAATGTTTCAAATGCAATGAAGTCTGATACAGGACATGTTTATGCACATTGCAATGCACTGGTATCTAATTTAGTTCAATTAATTACATACCATCAAGATGGTGGCTGTGCGAATATTAAAATTAAGTTTTTATTTCTTGTGTCGTAATCATGCGATCAAAGTGAAAGTTTGAATAATGAACCTACGCAATAATTTTCCTTTAATGGTACACGACTCTAGGGCCTAAGTTATACATATCACAATCCAACATGGCGACCATCCGGAATATTTAGACGGTTCTCAATATCTACGAATCTATTACAGCAATCAAACTGATATTTGGTATGTTGATAGTGGCAATTAACATAATTAGGATATATGAAAATAGGCTGTGTAGTTCTTCACAGAACTACTTGTCAATAATACTTTGATTAAAGTTTTAGTGCCGGCACAAATGGGAGGAAATAAATTCTGTGCTTGAAAATGAAAATTACTGCATTCCTTACAAAGTTTCGACAATTATGGCCGCCACTGTATTTTGTTGTTGTTGTTGTTGTTGTTTGAGCCTTCAGTCTTTTGACTGGTTTAATGCAGATCTCGATGCCTCCCTGTCCTCAGTTAATCGTTTCATCTCTACATAGCTACCACACCCTACATCCGAGGCAATCTGATTAACATATCCTAACCTTGGTCTACCCCTACAGTTCTTATCCTCGACCCTTTCTTCCATAACTAAGCTTGCTATTGCTGGGTGTCTTAGTATGTGTCCTACCAACCTATCTCTTCTCTTTATTAGCTGTCACCAGAAACATCTCTCCTCTCCCAATCGTATTACTACCTCTTTGTTTGTAACCCTATCTACCCATCTGATCTTCATCATTCTCCTGTAACACCTCATTACAAACACTTCAATTCTCCTCTTTTTTGTTGATCCAACAGTCCAAATTTCACTTCCATACAGCGCTACGCTCCAGACAAAGGCTTTCACAAGTGACTTCCTAATACCTAAATCTATATTCGATGTCAACAGCTCTTTTGTAGAAATGCTTTCCATGCCTGAGCCAACCTACTTTTTATATTCTCTTTGCTTCGTCCATCACTGGTTATTTTGCTTCCTAAGTAACAGAAGTCTCCTACTTCCTTTAGCTTTTCACCTGCCAATTTGATGTCATAGAGGTTTCTGATTTATTTCGGCTGCATTCCAATATTCTTGTTAGGTGTAGTTTAAATTTCATTATCGATTTCACTAACACCCAGACAATTAGGGGGCTGATGACCTAAGTTTACCACGTTCACTTTGAGCGGTACACGTCTTCTCTCATGTCACGCTGCTAACACATGGCCAGAGAAAAGAAGACGACTCCCCGTCGAGTATCATGGAGGGACTGAATAGAACCGCAGTGAATTGGATGACAACTCTTAAGAGAAAAGCGAGAAGCACACAAGGGCGGATGTGGTATGAATGAATGAAATATTTCTCCCGTTCAAGGAAATGAATGGAGTTCTTTTCTTCGTTTATCTGTCTATCTATCTCTTTGAAATCTTCCTTCACATTCACTTCACGAGGACTGTGAGAAGGAAGTGCGTGGTGTGTTGCCTCCTTTGAGGGGTTTCTGGATGGACTCAAATGAGGCCTAATTTATTTTTCTCTTGAAGCAACCTTCATTAATCTCGTCGTGATTAGCTGATATAGCGATATACAAGATCAGGTTTTGCGTCTCGGAGTAAAAAGAAAAATGAGGTTAAGGCACTCAGAAGCTTTATTTGGTTGTAGAGAATTAATTAGAAAAGTTCGTAATTGAGCTTCATAACAGAGAGGTAGTTGTATTGTTCTCTAGATTTTTGACAATTGATATATATATATATACAAGCTGACCCGGCAGACGTTGTCCTGCCAATCAAAGAAAGTGTTGTAACTTTGTTTCTTGAAGTGCTTTTGGATACACAATATTTTTTTCAATTTCTGTTAACTGCCTCTAAACTATCGTGGATTGGATTAACTAATTTAGAAACATTCGTTGGAGCGGGCAAAACAACTCTCCAAAGTTTCATCGCAAACGGATAAATGGCATTTAACGCATACTCGATTTGGTTTAAATGATTCGTGCGCTGTCACTCATTTGTTGAATCTACTCGCGCTCTTCCAACTGCGAAATGGATTTACTAAGTTAGAAAGCTTCACGTAAGTGTACACAACAACTCTTCAATGTTTCATTGCAATCGATGAATAGTATATGAACGCATACAGGATTTTGTTGGAACGCTTCGCGCGTCGTCACTCATTTGTTACATCTACTCGTGCGCTACCAATATTGTAAAATGGATTTACTAAAATGAACACCTTCCCTGGCGTGTACACAACAACTCATCAAAGTTTCATCGGAATCGGATGAATGACATATGAATGCATAAGTGATTTTCTTTAAATGATTCGCGTGTCGTCACTCATTTGTTGAATCTACTCATGCGCTACCTATTGTAAAATAGATTTACTAAGCCTGAAACCTTCTCAGGCGTGTACTCAATGATTCACCAAGGTTTGATCGCAATCGGATGAATGATATATGACCGCATACGGGACATTGTAGAAACGATTCGCGCGCCGTCGCTCATTTGTTGAATCTACTCGTGCGCTACTTATGAAAAACTGGATTTACTAAGACAGAAACATTTCCAGGAGTGTACACAACAATTCACCAAAGTTTCATCGCAATCGGATAAATGGTATATGGACGCATACGTTACTTTGTTGAAATGATTCGCATGCCGTCACACATTTGTTGAATCTACTCGTGGGCTACCTATTGTAAAATGGATTTATTAAGCCAGAAACCTTCCGTAGTGTGTACACAACATCCCACCCAAGTTTCATCGTAATCGGACGAATGGTATTTGAACGCATACGGGACCTTCTTTAAACGCTTCGCGCGTCGTCGCTTATTTGTTGAATCTACTCGTGCGAAACCTCCTGTGAAATGGATTTACTAAGTTAGAAACCATCATGTAAGTGTACACAACATCTCACCCAAGTTTCATTGCAATCGGATGAATGGTATATGAACGCATACGGGACTTTGATTAAAAGTTCGCGCGTCGTTGCTCATTTGTTGAATCTACTCGTGAGCTACCTCTTGTAAAATGGATTTACTAAGTTAGAAACCCTCACGTAAGTGTACACAACATCTCACCCAAGTTTCATCGCTATCGGACGACTGGTATTAGATCGCATACGGGACTTGGTTGAAACGCTTCGCACGTCGCCGCTCATTTGTTGAATCTACTCGTGCGCTATCTAATGTGAAATTGATTTACTAAGCCAGAAGCCTTCCCTGGAGTGTACACAACATCTCTCCCAAGTTTCATCGCTATCGGACGAATGGTATTTGAACGCATACGGGACCTTTTTGAAACGCTTCGCGCGTCGTCGCCCATTTGTTGAATCTATTCGTGCGATATCTATTATAAAATGGATTTACTAAGCCAAACACCTTCCCTGGAGCTCACTCAACATATCACCCAAGTTTCATGGCAATCGGATGAATGGTATATGAACGCATACGGGACTTTGAAACGCTCTAACGTGCAGAGACAAACAGTAGAATTCGACATCACTGCCACCTTTGGTATAAAACACAACTTTTCGCCATGGGCGGAGTGTATGTAATGGCGGTAGTTGCACAGATTGCGACCAGGTGGCTCTAACGTGCAGAGACGAACCGTACAAAGACATCAGCTTTCACGAAGGCCAAGGCTAGTGGTTTCCATGACGACTGTTTATGACTGTATATTGTGGTTCTAAAATTGTGTGTAAATTGTGGTTCTAAAATTGTGTTCATTCCACCAACCGGGTCGGATTGTGAATCTAAACCATACATGGACCCACACTAATATACTTACCAAATTCCATCAAAATCGGTTCAGTCGTTTAGGAGGAGTTCAGTCACATACACACGTGTCGAAGAATTATATACCGTATATAAAGAATATTGTCATATCTTAATTAATGCAGTAATTTTGAATTTGTCTGCTGGCACAGGCTAGAGTAAAATGTGTCTTTCCATCGATGTCTGAGTGTCGAATCCTGGCTGTGATTATATGGAGGCTACTGAGGTATAATAATAATAATAATATTAATAATAATAGGCTAATAATAATGGTAGCCTATATTGTCATTCATTGCCAGTGAATTAAAACTCAGCAATTTCTAGGTTTATGCCGTGTCTTGTGTGGGGTTTCGCCTAGGACACCAAGAGCCCGTTGATGAGCCAGCTTGGTGATCCTGGGCGAAACCCCACACTAGACATGGCATAAACCTAGAAAAATGCTGAGTTTTAATAATAATCCCGGTCACGAAAACCAAGATTAACGGCCGAGGGGAGCCGATGCGCTGACCACGCTTGACCCCAATATCTGCAGCGGTCGC
Organism: Meconema thalassinum; assembly: GCA_946902985.2. NCBI lineage: Eukaryota > Metazoa > Arthropoda > Insecta > Orthoptera > Tettigoniidae > Meconema > Meconema thalassinum. The sequence goes on from OX336388.2 coordinate 863,201,597, forward strand.
TTGGTAAGCCTAGGCCCTTCATGGGCTGTAGCGCCAAGGGGTTTGGTTGGTTTGGTTAATAATAATAATAATAATAATAATAATAATGTTATTGGTTTTACGTCCCTTTTAGCTACTGCGGCTCTTAGAGACGTCAGAATCATGGAATTTTGTCCCGAAGAGGATCTTTAACGTGCCAGTAAATCTACTGACACAGCCCCTCACATTTGCGCACTCTCAAATGCCAGCTGACTGCGCCAGGATTCGTTCCTGCAATTTTGGGTACAGCAGGCGAGAACGTTACCACACTGAGGTATCAGTGGTGCTGAATAATGGCATTCGAGGCATACCTAGTGTCTGTGTATGCGATGAAAGGATCTATTTATATGGTCAGTGGTAAGTTATGACTCAGTGAATTAAAACTCAGCAACTCCGGGTGCGGACACCAAGAGCCCGCTGATGAGCCAGCTTAATGTTCCGAGGCGAAACCCCAGACAAGACACGGCACAAACCCAGAAAAATTGCTGAGCTCTTTTTACCTCATAGTAGTTGGGGAAAGAATACTGTTTTGTTGATGTGATCATAATTTCTAGGATTTGTAACATTAAAAAAATAGTTCTTTTCTTGGGAGCTTAATTCCTTAATATTTATCAGTAACCTACAAAACTACAGTGACACCCACAGAGAGTCTCCGTCCTCCAAATACAAAAAGAAAAGATGGTATATTGGCTTTCACGGTCAGTGAATTAAAACTCAGCAATTTTTCTAGGTTTGTGCCGTGTCTTGTGTGGGGTTTCACCTAGGACACCAAGCTGGCTCATCAGCGGGCTCTTGGTGTCCCCACCCGGAGGGAGGTAGCGCGCAGTTCGTTACTCCTGTGGGGGTCCTCGCGGGGAAACCATTAGCCCGCTGATGAGCCAATTATCATCATCATCATCATCAACTTTTCGAGGATTCGACAGTTTCCGGGCTGACTACACTACCTACATAACCTAACGTATGAGTATTTGGCACATTTCCCAACCCTATGGTTTGTTCTGGGTCTCATAATCAAGTCCGTCCCCAATTGTTCTCGAGTTCTAGACAGTCACGAAAACGCTCCTTGATCAGGGAAAAGGGGTTACATTCAGGAACCTAGGATTAGATACAAGTCGCATATAACTCGACCAGCCGAAGTTAATAATGAAAAGAAAATATCATAAGTTTCAGGATGTTGACTACTCTGGAAAACATGGCAATCTCAGGGAATTATCAGGATATTTTAATGACTCTGAGGGAATTTTAGTTTTACAAGGTCCAACCTTGAATAATTGGAAATGAAGCATTTAAATTTTGATGGGGAAAAGTATATTCTGGTGATGATTGTTGTAGATGTATGTTCGTACTGACGTTAAATTAGTAAGCTCTCATTTCTTACAAGATAGAGCACTCAGATTACATGTGTAGGCTATTTGTATATAAATGTGTAACTCTATGATTTTTGAGAGGATTGCTATTGACGAGCTACTCTCAATACTCACAAATACAATAGTTTATTTAGAAATTTGCAAAATATAGATTTTTTTCAACTTTGTCATGTTACCCTTTATTGGTCAAGCACTTTTTAAAATGCTCTTTAAGTACAAACTCTGTTTTATATATTTTATGGGCGGTACTGTTACTCAAGGAATTTTCTGATTTATGCTGGAAATTGTCAGGATAATCTGTTAGTTGGTTTCGGTAGACATTCTGGTTATCTGCGGCGTGGTGGCGCTTTGGTCAAGCCGGGTTCGATTCCCGGCCAAACATGTGAGTTTTTCGAAGTGAAATACCATGTCGTGTTGTTCGGATTCCACGTGGCTCATGATCGCGAAATTAACGGCCACGTAAAACTGCGGCGTGACTAAGAGATAGAATGGAAGTGAATGTCATATAGCGGATTTTGAAGGCGCAAGAGGGATATATTACAAATTTAAATCTAGTTTTGTTGTAGGCTTTGTGATTGTCGTCAACTCCAATAAAGTTACATTCATCCTTTCCAAGTTGTACCAAGATAAGAGTAATTGAGTAATATGTCACTGCAGTGAATCCGCGAGAAAAATGAACAATGATGACAGTCATAATATGATGGCGAGTATTCTCAAGCAATGCAATTAGTGGCGTTTGTGGCAAGTGAGCGGGAAAGATAGTCCATTGTTACACACCTTCCCATGCTCGACCACATCTGCAAACGACTGGCTCAGAAAATAATGGTCCTTTATTGACTGAAAGATCAAATTTAGCACGGCATAAATGTACCAGGGGAACAATCGCTAGAGGAACTCTGTATTAGGAACAAAGTTCATCCTGATTATCAACAGTCGTTTCAGGGAATAGTAAAATCTTCGTGTTTATAGGTTTATATCTGTCATCTGTTGTACTCAGTCGTGCTTTTTTCTAACAGGCTAATACTCGTCAGTATTCTTCAATGTTTTGTACACGTACCAAAGAAGGAAGGTACGTGAGCACGTCTCGAGGTAAACGCACAATCATTCTAATAATAAAAGGATGTAAGGAGGAAAGTAACGATAACTTCGTTTCCATTGTTTGGGTAATAACGGTAGCCGTAACGAAATTATAAGGTGCGTTCACAAAGCACCGAGCCGGAGGCATAATTACAGAAACCAGCACCTGTATGTTAGAAGTATTGGCCCTGGCTGTTGAGGCACTTGTCCCACTGTGACACAAGGCGGTGTATGGCTGTCTCATAAAATTCCCTGGGCTGCGATGTTAACCAGTTCCGCACGTACAGCTGGACGTCGGCGTCCGAGGTGAATCGTTGGCCCCGCAGAGCCCTTTTCAGGGGACCAAACATGGCGTAATCACAGGGAGAGAGGTCTGGACTGTTTGGAGGGTGGCCGAGAACCTCCCATTTGAATTTCTGCAGGAGTGCCGCGACTGTGTTGGCCGTATGAGGTCATGCATTGTCGTGGAGCGACCACGGCGCTATGGCGTTCACTGTCACTCGGCAGTCCTGGGTAATAAGTGCATCAACGGGGGTCAACGTTGCTTCACGTCCGTAGGTTCTACCCTTAAAGTGCCCTACACGTGATCCCCGGGTGGTGCTAAGTAAGCAACAACAACAGGCTGTCAGACTATCTTATAGATCTCCTGACAAAATTGAATATGCATACATCACAGTTTACTGTACCAAACAGTTCTTCTCAGAACTCCTTGACACGAAATCTTGGACAAGGTGTTAAAATATGCCAATTAAACATTGAAGGTATCAGTCGATCCAAATGTGACTACCTATCTCGGATTCTCCGTGAGAATAATGTACATCTGGCTCTTATTCAGGAAACCCACACTAGCAATGAGGATGAACTCAGAAAAAGAGGCAAGATCTGTGGGTACACAATGGTTGGTGCAACTTATCACAGCGCATATGGAGTAGTAACATATGCTCGTAACAATCTGGAAGATATCCATCTTATTTCTGCTTGTTCTGACAACAACATTCATTCTGTTGTAGTAAAACTGCAAGATATTACAGTTGTAAATATCTACAAGCCACCTACAATTCCTTGGCCAGCTACTGTTCTCTCACCTGCGAACCATCCTGCAATTTATGCTGGTGATTTCAACAGTCACCATGAAAATTGGAAATACGCCAAGAATAATGACTGCGGAGTTGCTCTTTCTGACTGGGCTGATGAACTCAACCTACATCTTATCTTTGATGCAAAAGATCGAGGGACATTCAGATCTTCTGCTTGGAAGAATGAACATAACCCAGATCTATGTTTTGTCTCTAGTGACAACAAGGGCCAATTCCTACCTACAACAAGAAGAGTACTAGCTGACTTTCCACGAAGCCAACATAGACCAGTACTTATAGAAGTAGGGCTATCTATCCAATTAATTACATCATTTCCTCATCCTCGCTGGAACTTCCTGAAGGCAGATTGGGAGAAGTTCTCAACCGACTTAGATAAATGCATCAGGTTTATTCCGGCAAAAAGCAGTTGCTATCAAAGGTTTGTTGGCCTGGTGACTTCTGTGGCAAAGAAATACGTTCCAAGAGGTTTCAGAAAAGAGTATGTTCCAGGATGGAATCAGCAGAGTGATACACTCTACAATGAATATCTAAGAAATGGAGACCGTGAAGTAGCGGATGAACTGTTACGAAGCTTAGATGCGGCACGCAGGGAAAAATGGTCCAAGACTGTTGAAGAGATGGATTTTCGTCACTCCAGTAGAAAAGCTTGGAGCTTACTGCGGAAACTTGGGGGTAGCACACCAATAATAAAAGAGAAATCTAACATTACACCAGATGAGATTGCTAAGCACATTGTCTCAACTTCCAGAATCACTCAGGATGTAAATCACACAAGACTGGTGAAAAGAAAATTAAAACAACTCAAAGCCTCTTCACCAACTCATTCTGCATACTCTGGACCCTTCACTCATGAAGAAATCAACATTGCCTTGAAGGACATGAAAGCTAGAAAAGCACCTGGCTTTGATGGTATCCATCCAGAGTTCCTCATACATATGGGAAACAATGCAAAAAAATGGCTGGCTCGTTTCTTCTCTGATATTCTCCGAACAGGAATTCTCCCAAAGCAGTTTAAGAAATCCAAAATAATTGCCATCTTAAAACCTGGGAAACCAAAAGATTTGCCTGAGAGCTATCGACCTATAGCCCTACTTAGCTGCACCTATAAGCTTCTTGAAAGACTGATTTTGAACAGAATCAGCCCCTGTATCACCCAAGACATCCCCATTGAGCAAGCTGGTTTCCAGAAAAACCGAAGTTGCTGTGATCAAGTTCTCGCTCTTACATCTCACATAGAAGCTGGTTTCCAACTTCACCAGAAAACAGCCGTTGCCTTCTTAGATTTAACTGCTGCATATGATACAGTTTGGAGAGAAGGTCTACTGTATAAATTCCTAAAAGTGATTCCCTGTAAATCCATGGCCCAGCTTATTGACAATATGATTAACAACAGACATTTCCAGGTTGTCTTGGGATCAAAAATCAGCAAACGAAAGAAGCTAACTAATGGCCTCCCACAGGGTTCAGTACTGGCTCCTCTCCTCTTCAATCTGTACTTATCGGATCTACCAGAAACAAACTCAAAAAAGTTTTGTTATGCTGATGACATAGCATTGGCCACTAGACACCAAAATATGGAAGATTTGGAAAATGTACTTGAAGATGATTTGGCTAAACTTGGAAGATATTTCCACAAATGGAGGCTGCAACCCAGTGCTACAAAAACTGAGGTATCTTGTTTCCACCTCAGCAACATATTGGCTAATACCCAACTCAATGTAAAATTCGAGGGGAAGATTTTGAAATATAACAAGTTCCCAAAGTACTTAGGAGTAATACTTGACCGAACACTCTCTTACAAGCAACACCTCCAGAGCACAGCAGCTAAAATTAGAAGCCGCAACAATATATTGCTAAAGCTATGTGGAACATCTTGGGGAGCTTCTGCCACTACTACAAGATGCTCTGCCTTAGGTCTAGTCTTCTCTGTGGCTGAATACTGCGCCCCAGTTTGGCTCAATAGCCCACATGTCAAACTCGTTGACACCCAGTTGAACAACACCATGAGACTAATCACTGGTTGTATAAGAACTACACCAGCATATTGGCTTCCAGCCCTCAGCAATATTCTTCCACCCCACCTTCGTAGAGAAGTTGCCTTGCTACGGGAGTACTACAAGATCATGGATCACCCTACACTACCAATTCATGAAGACATCCCCTCTCTCCAAATGAACAGGCTCAAATCCAGGAAGCCACCCATTTGTCATGCCCAGAGGCTTGTAAGAAACCATTTTGATTCCAGCATGCAGTGGATTACTGAATGGACACTAAAAGCTTGTCCTGAGTCGAGCTCCTTCCTGGACCCTACAAGAGCATCCACTCCAGGTTCCGATCTGCCTAGGAGGGCTTGGGCAACTCTCAATAGGATTCGGACAAACCACGGAGTATGCAATGGAACTTTGTTCAAATGGGGAAAAATTTCGTCTCCTCAGTGTGATTGTGGTGCTCCTAATCAAACCATCCAACACATTACAACTGACTGTCCTCTGAGGGCATATGGAGGGGACTGGATCGACTTCCTGTTGGCGACACCTGACGTGGTCCAATGGATAGACTCATTAGACCTGAGACTGTAAATAGTGTAAATAGTAAAAATAATGTACAGTAGATTTTAAAGTGATTTTCTTTGTAACTTTCTCTGAAATCTTGTATTGCCAAACGATAAATAAATAAATAGTGCATCAACGAGCTGGACGTTGTCATCGGTAATGCAGGGGGGTACCCCAGACCGGGCATCATCGGCTAACGACACCCGTCCTTCCCTGAAGCGCTTGTGCCACGCCTTGACCCTTGCAAGGGACATGCAGTGTTCGCCGTACACTTGTGACATTCGGCGATGAATGTCCGTTCCCCCTACTCCTTCCGCTGTCAGAAACCGAACAACGCCTCTTTGCTCTTCGTTTGGCGCCACCATGTCACTGTTTGCAATGCGACTGGCAGCGTTGGATGATTGATGCATGCTGCTGCTTGCTTTGTATCGTCACGTGACGTGCACGCGTGCCCTCTAGCGACGGGCTGTGACCTTCCACGCTCTGATCGGAACCACACCTCGTTACACACGCCACGATTAGCCGATGTAGTCACCGATTTGCGCATTCCAGCCTCCGGCACGTTACTTTTTGAACGCACCTTATATATTTGAAAACCCTGCTACCTCACAAACTTGTTGGATGGTAGTGCCTTCTCTCGCTCACTCTTTGCCTCTAGCCTATATCTCGTCGGATGTCAGGAGGCGCAATTCCAGATAGGGATTCTGAGATTCCCAGAAAGAGTAGGCCGCCCGCATCCAGTGAGGATGCAACAAGTGTCACTTCCACAAGTCTGGAGTAGGTAGAAAAGTGTTCAACACCGGTCAGGGATGATTTGAGGGACTTGGACATCGCAGTCTTTCAGTCCCACATGTGTAGAATATAGTACTGGGAGTGACTGCAGTGACCTTCTTCACCTCAATTTTGCCCGACGAATCCTGTTCCAATCCTAAGACCAGAATTAAATTTCTTGGCGTAATAGCATATAACATGAAGCCTCCGTGGCTTAGGCGGCAGCACGCCGGCCTCTCACCGCTGGATCCGTGGTTCAAATCCCGGTCACTCCATGTGATATCTGTGCTGGACAAAACGGAGGCAGACAGGTTTTTCTCCGGGTACTCCGGTTTTCCCTGTCAAAATTTCATTCCAGCAACACTCTCCACTATCATTTCATTTCATCTGTCATTCATTTAATCATTGCCCCAGAGGAGTGCGTCAGGCCTCGGCAGCCGGCACAGTTCATATCCTCTCCGCTAGATGGGGGCTTCATTCATTCCATTCCTGACCCGGTCGGAGACTGGAAGCAGGCTGTGGATTTTCATTTTCATATAACATACCACTGTTGTTTCAATTATCTCCTCCACTCATTGAACACCGAACGCAGATGACCACATTCTGTGCTGTCAAACACTTGCACTGGGCCATTTAATTAAACTGCATTTTCACCCCAACTTCGAGTTAAGGGTGAAATTTTGCGAAAATAGTAAAAAAGAAGCTGTTTCTAATTTTTAATTTATATTATGGTTGTACCTAGTACTTTCTATTTGCACTTTGTTTGTCTAAAAAGTCAAACATTTAAAGCCCTTAGCGGCATTTAAATGACCCAGTGCAAGTGGACGTTGCCCCAAATTTTGGCCATTCTCATAGCGATCTTTCTGTATGCTTTTCGTAGATTTTGAATTGACCACACGGTTTGAATGTAAGAAATTTTTTTATTCTGTAACTTGGGTAAAATTGGGGGATTTTAGGTAATTTTGGTAAATTTTTGGGTTTTTAGGGAATTTTGGAAAAATCTGGGGAAATTTAGTGAATTTGGGTAAATTTGCTGTAACATCAGCAATTCCTGAATTCAATATGGGTTATGAAGCAAGTGAGAAACTAAAAGCTAGTGTTAGGGCTGATAAAGGTAGCAGCTCATGGCAGAAAATTAGTTTAATGAGGGAAACGCGTAGAATTGACCACAGTGAAGTGTCTGGGTGTCAGGGGTTAAAAATTTCCCGAATAAAACTAAAACTATCAAAAAGAGTGAGGCCAGGAAGAAGACAGCATAGTGTCCAACATATGGTGCTGGGTAGTTCTAAGTCAAGTAGACTAAGGTACTGGCCTATTGTTCGACTCTAAATTTACGATCTCATTTTTCTCAGATATTGTTTCCACTATTTTTCAGCTTTCAAAATGCTCCTCACACCACAATTTTCAACTTATCTCCTTGAAACCTTTAGGATAGCTTCACATACAACAGAGTAAAACACTGACGTGCTATCCTTACAATATTATGTCATAGTTAATTAACTAAATTTTTTTCTCATCTTCATAATGAAAAAATATAAATAGTTTGTCATGACTATGTGAAATAATTTGTATCGTTTAGTGTAAATAAAATTTTACAAAATTCGCACATCATTTTTAGCCTACTTTCGATTTTTGCAAAAAATGAAAGTAGACTTATGAGATCACTACAGGGCGAAAAAAAGTGTGTCTGTCTGTGTGTGTGTATGTGTGTGAGTCTGTGTGTGTGTGTGTGTGTGTGAGTGTGTGGCTCTGAATGTCTTTCCCCCCCCCCATCAATTCGAACACGGTGAGCGCAAATTGAACGAAATTTGGTACAAAGGTAGCACTAGCAAAGGACACCTCAGTGTCATGTTTTATATCGCCGCCATCTTGACGGAAACGTAATGGCGGCCCTACAAATGTTCAAAGCTTAAATCAAATTACGACTAACCTAATCATCCGATCTCTACCAAATTTTGCAACAACATACCTTTATGGGGGGAGCATCCTTTGACCAAACTAATAGGTCATCAGCCTAATAGTTTGCGGATGGCGGCCATCTTTGTGTGAAAATCGATTGCCCCTATTAATTCGAACACGGTGAAACCGAATGGAAGGAAATTTGGTACAGAGGTAGTACTAACAAGGGGCACCCCAGTGTCATGTTTTATATCGCCGCCATCTTGACGGAAACGTAATGGCGGCCACACAAATGTTCAAAGCTTAAATCAAATTACGACTAACCTAATCATCCGATCTCTACCAAATTTTGCAAAAACATACCTTTATGGAGGGAGCATCCTTTGACAAATCTAATAGGTCATTAGCCTAACAGTATGCGGATGGCGGCCATCTTTGTGTCAAAATCGATTACCCCTATTAATTCAAACACGGTGAAACCGAATGGAATGAAATTTGGTGCAGAGGTAGCACTAGCAAAGGGCACCCCATTGTCATGTTTTATATTGCCGCCATCTTGACGGAAACGTAATGGCGGCCACCCATATGTTCAAAGCTTAAATAAAATTACGACTAACCTAATCATCCGACCTCTACCAAATTTTGCAACAACATACCTTTATGAAGGGGGCATCCTTTGACAAATCTAATAGGTCATTAGCCTAATAGTTTGCGGATGGCGGCCATCTTTGTGTCAAAATCGATTACCCCTATTAATTCGAACACGGTGAAACCGAATGGAATGAAGTTTGGTACAGAGGTAGCACTAGCAAAGGGCACCTCAGTGTCTTTTTTTATATCACCGCCATCTTGACGGAAACGTAATGGCGGCCACACAAATGTTCAAAGCTTAAATCAAATTACGACTAACCTAATCATCCGATCTCTACCAAATTTTTCATCAACATACCATTATGGAGGGAGCATCCTTTGACCAAACTAATAGGTCATTAGCCTAATATTTTGCGGATGGCGGCCATCTTTGTGTGAAAATCGATTCCCCCTATTAATTCGAACACGGTGAAACCGAATGGAACGAAATTTGGTACAGAGGTAGCACTAGAAAAGGCCACCTCAGTGTCATGTTTTATATCACCGCCATCTTGACGGAAACGTAATCGTGGCCACCCAAATGTTAAAGGCTAAAATGTAATTACGACCAACCTAATAATCTAATCTCTTCCAAATTTTGCAACAACAAATCTTTGTGTGGGAAGCATATTCTGACCAAACTGCTAGATCATCAGCCCAATAGTGTGTAGATGGTGGCCAAGTATGTGTGCAAATCGATTCCCCCTATCAATTCAAACACGGTGAAACCGAATTGAACGAAATTTGGTACAGAGGTAGCACTAGCAAAATGCACCTCAGTGTCATGTTTTATATCGCCGCCATCTTGACGGAAACGGAATGACGGCCACCCAAATGTTAAAAGCTTAAATCAAATTTCGACCATCCTAATAATTTTATCTCTACCGGATTTTTCAACAACATGCCTTTTTGTGGAAAGCATCTTATGACTGACTACAAGGTCATCAGCCCAATAGTTTGCAAATAGCGGCCATGTATGTGTGCAAATCCATTCCCCAGATCAATTCAAACACGGTGAAACCGAATTGAATGAATTTTTTTACAGAGGTAGCACTAGCAAAGGGCACCTCATATTCATGTTTAATATCCCTATAGCAAGTTGTATTTCAACAAGCTACTACAACCAACATTCAATTATACTCCTTGAAAAGTACAAAGAGTTATAACAATACCCATGCATTTAGGAGAAAGTAGGCTATATGTTCTTTACTGAACATCTTGTTTTATATTTGTTTCTAAAGCTAAGATAAAATATTAAGCCAGATCTCCTGAGCTGTTTGGCAAGATGAGCATTTCAAAAAGTATCAAAAATTGGTTGAAAATGTTAAAAAATATATTTATATCTCAAAAACTTTTGCTGATAAAACTTGGACACTTCGTACGTTGTATGACAGTGATATTGACTATGCATGGTCAAAATTGCAAGGTAAAAAGATGAAAATTGTAGATTTTAGGATTTTCACAGATGGATCCACTTAAATACACATATTTTATGTCTAGGTCAAAATACAATTCGAGTAATAGAATTTCGATTTAATGAAAAAAACATGACAAATTGTGTAGAACTTCGACGGGAAATTAAGATTACTTCGCGATATCGTAAATTCTATATAGAAGAAGAAGTTTGACTGTACTAGACCGTGAACGCCAAAACGTGATCAACAACAACAACAACAGTAACAACAATATTTAGTCGGTAGCAAGGATGCACAGTATAAATGCGCTAGAATATTCAGTTACTTCGTAAATCGCGTTGTGGTATTAAAATATAATTTCATTGTTCGTATATTCATCCAGTGCATTACATGGATACATTGCCCGATGTGACAAGTGCTACAGGTCACGTGTTACACGACATATTGTCGTACAACGGAAGCTCTCTCTGGTTATTCACACTTTTTTTTTATATAATTTTTACCCGATTTGCTTTCATGATTCAGTGAAGCCATCTGTGGCGTTTTATGGCACGGGGCACAATGCTATAGGTGCTTTGCTGTACGGTGCATACATCATTCCATTTATGACCGGAGTTATCAGCATAGGCAAGCATTGTTAATATCCGTGACAGGTCTCTTTCCATGGAACAGTTAAAATATAATCGTAAACACATCGAAGAGATGGTTGTTAAATACGTTAATCATTTTTAAAAGCAAGTGTTACAGTTAACAACTAAGGTGCGTCGTAGTAATTAACAATAATAAAAATAATAGTTATAACTAGATGGCCTGCGTGAGAAATCTTGAATGTGTCAAACCACCCGTCCGGCTTGGCTGTTAGGCGGGCTTGAGCGACACAGTTCTGGCAGGGGCTATCGTCTTGTTTATATTTATGTATTTGTGTATTTAAAACACTAAGGTGATTTTTGTTACCGTGAGATTGAGATAACGTCTTTACCGATTAACTTCGTAATACATTCTAACGAGCACGCTTGGCATGTAGATTTGTAGAGTGTCGTTAAAAGGAAAATATATGTTAGGGTATATATTTAAATTATTAAAGAAAAATGTCACTCCCGTGCTTGCGCATCATGGCTCCATTCCACCAGAGAAATTGCGGATCCAGCCGCATCATACTGAGATCTTTGTTTATGAGAGTTAAAATGGGGGGAAATATTGTTGTGGCTCTATGGCTCAAACTTTTTGAGTAAGTATATGTGGAGGCAAATCACACGGTTTTGTTTCCAGGCTCTGCAAAGAAATATAATTCTTCTCTGAGGGCTGAAGCGGGGTACACTCAGCCTCGTGAGGCAAAACTGAGAAATGAGAGGTTGAATTCTTTCCTCAACCATACTGGAAATTGTTTTCTGTGGTTTCCCCATGTTCACTCCAGGCAAATGACGAGATGGTTTCTAACTTTAGAGCACAGCAGTCTCCTTACCAATTCTAGCATCGGTCACAAATACACACATTCATACAGACATCACAACAACACAGGTTATCAGAAAAAAATATTATTTATTAAAGGAATTGTGTACAATGTGCATTAGATTTGTTTAGCATAGTCACACAATGATTTTGATCTATTTTGGCAAAATTGTAAGTGGTATCTGCCCCACCATAAGTTGCAGAAAATATACAGAAACCATATACTGTATAATAGCACATGCGTTCAAACAGGACTGGGGTACAAGATAAGACAAAGAAAAATATAGCTATTTTGACGGATTTTCATTGCCCGGCTCCCTTAAGGAATGATGTCCGTTTATCGTTGACCCCCTTCTCGATGGATGCGCCAGAAGAGGTGTTTTCAATAGCGTTTTGACCAACATATGGCCTCCGCCGGTCGCTACCATGCATCACCTTCTCTTGGTGACAAATCGATCCCTTTAGAACAATTGATATCTTTATTCTGTTCACGACCTCAGAGCAAGCGAGACTACCCGCTGAATGTAAGCATATTATTGTATGTCAACTCCATATTATTCCCGTTTCCATGAAATTCTATGTGGAGGATGGTTTTCACGGCCGGATGCCCTTCCTGACGCAACCTCATGAGACGAGTTAATGAGAGATGAAATGAGGATGATTGAATCTGGGCAAGGATGTGGAAGGAAGCGGTCATGGCCTGTCAGAAGATAACTTCCCAGCATTTGTCTGAGTTAAAAATGGGGGAAACCACGGAAACCCATTTCAAACACGACCAACTCCGCAGAGATGGTGGTTTGTTCCTCAATTTAGGGGCTGCGACAACGCGGTCATGTAGCCGTGTACTTTGGGTGTGTGTAGAATCTGTCTGATAACCAGTGTTAATTGTGATGGCAGTATTAGCGTGTGTTATCTCTATTTAATTCAAGTAAGGACTGCGGACACTGGATTTTCAAGTAGTTGCAACTTTTACGACCAAACGCCACCGTCAACGACCAACTAGTTCTGAACTTCGTTACTAGATGCCACCGCAGTCGGCTCCTGGCGTCGAACGTCGGAATCTAAGAGCGTCAGTCAAATCTAACCTATAATTTAGCTTCACACAAGTATAATTAGTGGAAGGTTCTTTTACATGCCAAAAATCTATGACATGGGACCTCCGGCTTTACTTCCCCTCCGAAGGAAGGCATACTGAGGGATTCTTAACGCTCTTAAAAAATCCGACGACTTCGGCCGGGTTTGAACCCGCGATCTGGGGCATAGAAGCTCAGCATGCTACCAACTACGCCACCGAAGCCGCTTATTTGATTTACGCTCAGAACATTTGGGTGGACGCCATTTCTTTTTCGTTATGATGGTGGTAATATGAAACATAACACTGAGTTGTCGTTTGCTAGTGCTACCTTTGTACCAAAGTTGGTTTGATTTGGTTTCGTCGTGTTTAAATTGATACTGGGGATCGATTTGCACACATACAGGATCGCCATTTTCAAACTATTTGGATGATGGCCTTGTAGTTTGGGCAAAAGACGCCTCCCACATGAAGGTATATTGTTGCAATGTTTTGTAGAGATCAGATGATTACTGTATGTTAGTGGTAATTTGATTTAAGCTTTGGACATTTCGGTGGCCGCCGTTAGGTTTCCGTCCACGCACGTCTACCGAGTCCGCAGAGAGCCTGGCCCCATGGCCTAGCACTGCGCTTTAGCGAGCGTAGCTTCCGCTGTAGGGAATGTAAGCATATTATTAAGTTGAGGAAAAGTAACTAACAAGGATTAAGTTAGGGTTTGAGAGATTCCTTTGCAAACTTGGTCTTCCGGGACCTTGCTTGGTATGTGCGTTAGTTCCCATGGCCATGATCGCAAGCGCGTTATAAGGAAGTAACCTGGCTTCTCAGTGTAACATTTCAAAAGAAATATTTGATGTGACCGTTCCAGGTGGACTTTTCGCCCTGTTTAACGTGATTGCTCCACATAAAATGAACTTGATATAACCTTAGAACTAAGGCCGTTTAATGGTACTTAAACCTGCATGCTACGTTGGGACAATCAAACAATTGCCAGTAAACTTACATTATAGCTCGAGTAACATGAGCCTGTGATTTGTAATTGGATTTTGAATTCCATCGGACTCGAACCCGTGAACTAACTTCAGCTTTTAAATCTATAGCGAATTATCACCCTCAAATAAACTGCAACATTTCTGTCGCCGAAATACGAGGGATGTTACGGATATATAGGCTATTACGTTATTAAATGTATCAGGAAAGATAATTATATTTCAAAGTGTGAAAACACATTGTCATATCTAGGACCCAGACTTTTAGGTTCTGTTAGCCTGCGTTTTTGGTTTCCACCCTTAAAATAGGCTATTTGTCGTTTTAATTGTGGATCATTATTACTACCACCAGAAGATTTCTGTGTTTCTTATTTGAGGCCACACGCCAATGAATTATTTATTTATTTATAAAAAATATTTATTAATTAAATAACTTATTTATTCGTTCTTTCATTCCTTTCTTTCTTTCTTTCTTTCTTTCTTTCTTTCTTTCTTTCTTTCTTTCTTTCTTTCTTTGCGTGTTAAATTACTTATTTATTCATTCGTTTATTCGTTGATTCATTCATTCATTCATTCATATTTTTCTTTCTTTCTTTCTTTTCTTTCTTTCTTTACGTATTACATTACTTATTCATTTATTCGTTCATTCATTCACTCATTTCTTTCTTTCTTTATTTCTTTCTTTCTTTCTTTCCTTCCTTCCTTCCTTCCTTCTTTCTTTCTTTCTTTCTTTCTTTCTTTCTTTCCTTCCTTCCTTCTTTCTTTCATTCTTTCTTTCTTTCCTTCCTTCCTTCCTTCTTCCCTTCTTTCTTTCTTTCCTTCCTTTTTCTTTCCTTCCTTTTTTCTTTCCTTCTTTCTTCCTTTCTTTCCTTCTTTCTTTCCTTCCTTCTTTCCTTCGTTCCTTCCTACTTTCTTTCCTTCTTTCTTTCTTTCTTTCTTTCTTTCCTTCCTTCTTTCTTTCCTTCTTCCTTTCTTTCTTTCTTTCTTTCTTTCCCTCCTACTTTCTTCCTTTCTTTCCTTCTTTCTTTCTTCCTTTCTTTCTTTCTTTCCTTCCTTCCTTCTTTCCTTCTTTCATTCTTTCTTTCTTTCTTTCTTTCTTTCTTTCTTTCTTTCTTTCCTTCTTTCTTTCTTTCTTTCTTTCTTTCCTTCCTTCTTTCTTTCTTTCTTTTTTCCTTCTTTCTTTCTTTCTTTCTTTCTTTCTTTCTTTCCTTCCTTCTTTCTTTCTTTCTTTCTTTCTTTCTTTCCTTCCTGCCTTCATTCTTTCTTTCCTTCCTTCCTTCTTTCCTTCTTTCTTTCTTTCTTTCCTTCTTTCTTTCCTTCCTTCTTCCTTCTTTCCTTCCTTCTTTCTTTCCTTCTTTCTTTCTTTCTTTCTTTCTTTCTTTCCTTCCTTCTTTCTTTCTTTCTTTCTTTCTTTCCTTCCTTCTTTCTTTCTTTCTCTCTTTCCTTCCTTCCTTCTATCCTTCTTTCTTTCTTTCCTTCTTTCTTTCTTTCTTTCTTCCTTTCTTTCTTTCTTTCCTTCCTTCTTTCTTTCTTTCTTTCTTTCTTTCCTTCCTTCCTTCCTTCTTTCTTTCCTTCCTTCTTTCTTTCTTTCCTTCTTTCTTACTTACTTTCTTTCTTTATTTCTTTCCTTCCTTCTTTCTTTCTTTTTTTCTTTCCTTCCTTCTTTCTTTCTTTCTTTCTTTCTTTCCTTCTTTCTTTCCTTCTTTCCTTCCTTCTTTCTTTCTTTCTTTCTTTCTTTCTTTCCTTCCTTCTTTCTTTCTTTCCTTCATTATTTCTTTCTTTACGTATTAGGCCGACCTTACTTATTCATTTATTCGTTGATTCATTCATTTCTTTCTTTCTTTCTTTCTTTCTTTCTTTCCTTCTTTCTTTCCTTCCTTCTTTCCTTCCAACTTTCTTTCCTTCTTTCTTTCTTTCTTTCTTTCCTTCCTTCTTTCTTTCTTTCTTTCCTTCATTTTTTCTTTCTTTACGTATTAGGCCTACCTTACTTATTCATTTATTCGTTTATTCATTCATTTCTTTCTTTCTTTCTTTCTTTCTTTCTTTCCTTCTTTCTTTCCTTCCGTCCTTCTTTCTTACTTTTTCTGTATTTATTTACTTATTTACGTATTACATCAGTTATTCGTTTATGTTTATTCATTTATTTACTTATGTATTAAATTACATATTTATTAATTCTTTCTTTCTTTCTTTCTTTCTTTCTTTCTTTCTTTCTTTCTTTCTTTCCTTCCTTCCTTCTTTCTTACTTTCTGTATTTATTTATATATTTATTTATATATATTCTTCTTTGGTCGTGTGGGCCACCTATGGACCACGTTGCTTGTGGTATAGCTGTTGTTGTTGTTGTCTGCCATTCAAGTGTTTTGGAGGATTGTTTGGCGTCTGTTTTGGTGCTGAAATCGTGGGCTTTTCTGTGTGTCCAGTATTCTTTCCTTTTCCTGCTACTCTAATCTTACGTTCCTCGGACCAATTTTCTGGACGTGTTGTGTTGAGTTTCTGTAATGGATGTGAGGAAATGTTTGGATTAAATTGTCAGACGGTAGCGACTTCTGTCATTTATTGTGTCTTGCAGATTATTAAGTTCAGCAAGATCCTCCTCAATTTGTTTGATCCACAGGGATCCAGTGGCTTTACCCTTGTTGACTAACTTACTTTGAACATCTTATAAGACAAGCTGTGGTGGTCCATTCTGTACAAGTGTCCGTAGAAAGCCAAGCGTCTCCTTCTGATAGCATTTGTGAGGTTTTCCTGGTGTCTATTAATTATTATTATTATTGTTATTAATATTATTATTATTATTATTATTATTATTATATCAATTTTGCCGTTAAGGTCAGTGTTTGAACTTAAATATCTCATGATGACACAATTTTCACTTCTCTCCCTTCTTCCTCTTCTCTTCCAAAAATCTCTTCATCCTTTGACTTTGCTCCTGTTTCCGTTGTTCCGTCCACAATGTTCCCGTCTTCTTATTTTCATTTAATTTAAATGTTGTATTCTTAATTTTGTTTCTGAATTCTCCTCTGTCTCCAATCATTTGGTTGTCGATCCCCACCTGTCTTAAGTCTTCCTCTATTTCATGATACCAATTAGGTGTCCTGCTTGATCTGTTTACTACATCAAAGATTTTCTTCGTAAGTCTGTTGTTCTCATTCTCTGTAACTTATGTGCCTGTAAAATGTTAGTCTGCGTTTTCTGATCAAATCGGTGAGTCTGTCTGTGTACTCGTATAGCCATTTGGTAGGTCTTTTCATCCATATGCCTTCTCTGTGTATTGCTCCAAATATTTTTCTGAGAATTTTGCGTTCCATTTTTAGCCTACTTTTCACATTTTGCAAAAATGAGGAAAAAGTAGACTTATGAGATCGATACGGGCAAATTTCTGTCAGTCTGTCTGTCTGTCCTTCTGTCTGTCTGTCTGGCTGGCTGTGTGTGTCTCTCCCCCTATCAACTCCTAAACGGCTGCAGCAATCGAATACAAATTTGGTATGAGTAAAGATTTATACCTGAATATCTCAAGCTCATATTTGAAAATTATGTCAGTGCTACCAACTGCTGAAAAATCGCAATTGAAATTTGAGTTCCATGTTGGATATCTTGGAAGGTATGCATGGGAGCTATTTCAAAATTGGCACACGTATAGATAATAATATTTCGGTTTAATTTCCAGGAGGCCATGCATGGTAGTGTTGCCAAAATGATTCTAAGCCTGCTGATAGGTCCAATTTTCAATGCATATAACTTCTATACTATCAATTGGATTTCAACCAAATTTTATATGTAATATGTGTACATAAACAGATATGACTGAGCTTATTCTTAAGAGCCACCAGGGCTGCCAACTCTCAATAAAGGTTCTCTCTCTTCTTTTATATAAATACCAATATATCAGAAAGTATGCAAGCCGACAGCTTTAAACTATACATACATATAGTACCTGACATTCTAGATTAATTTCGAGTAACTTATGTACGACAGTACTACCAACATGATTCTAAGCCTGCTGATAGTACCAATTGTAAATACATGTAACTTCTATACTATCAATTTGATTTCATCCAAATCTCGTATGTGCTATGTGTACCATAACTGATATGACTATGCTTATTCTTAAGAGCAACCAGGGCTGCCAACTGTTGATAAATGCTGTCTCTATTTTTTTAATATATCAGAAAGTATGTAAGCCAACAGCTTTAAAATTTTCACACATGTAGTACCTAACATTCTAGATTAAATAGGAGAAACTAATATACGTCAGTGCTGCCAACATTACTCTAAGCCTGCTGATAGGTCCAATTTCAAAATGCATGTAACTTCTATACTAACAAATGGATTTCATCCAAAATTGGCTCAATAAGAGATCATAATATTTCAGATAATGTCTGGCCAACGCATGCATGACATTGTTGCCAACATAATTTTACGCGCGCTGATAGTTCCAATGTCTAACTGCATGTAACGTCCATGCTATCCATTGGACTTCAACCAAATATTGTATTACGTACCTTAAGAGATGGAACTAACAATATATTCAGTTACGAGGGCTGCCAACTGTAGTGCTCTATTAGGCTACAGGTATATTTCCAACTAATTAGAAATTTCGATATTACCAAATTAATTTCGCTAGTTTTCTAGATAGGTCTATATAGATTGGCATGAATCTTAAATTTTAAGAAAAGTAGGCTCTTTAGTTCGGCACGGAACTTCTTGTTTCCAATTGTTGTCATTTCTGACGCATATAATGCTTCTGGTATTACGACTATATTGTTTATTTATTTATTTATTTATTTATTTATTATTTCTATGGTCGAAACTAACTTTGCTTGGAGTACATATCCGGGCAGTTCGGAATTTGTTTTTTGAGAACTAACCTATCTACGTCCAGAATTCCATGGTTGTCAGATTTTTTACAGCCGTGTATTCTAAGAACAATGTTGTTTAGAGAATACCTTCACGTCTTTATGCCCATATGTTTGAATGCCGTGCCGAGTTTATCTTGTGTACATTCGACTTTTTGTATCCACGTTATATAATGTCCCTTAGCCACATAAATTTAAAATGACAAATATGGGCATCAGTAGGTCTAGAAGCAGACGTGGGTGTTTACAAACTGAATGATAAAAGAATATTGCGGTGTTGACAAGAGAAATGGCTACATTGATCATAGAGTGTAGTAAAATATTCCACGAACCATTGCTCTCCTTCAATAAATGATTAGCAAACAACACCTTACCAAAGACAGATTCACACTTCCCATATCTTGTAGATGTATAGTCTTCCTAAAAAACTGTACTTTCCTTTCCATATTTCAACGAAAGGAAACATAGAGTCCGAAGAAAATACAAATAATTCAGGGCCATTTTCAAAGGTCATTTTAGGATATCTTAACGGTTTAAGAATAAACTGATCATATCTTACTAATAACAACGAGTCCACTACTTGGCAAATCATGGAAAACAGGGAGTACTCAGGGAATTTTTAAATCCTGGAAATTTCAGGGAATTATCAGGGTATTTTAATGACACTCAGGGTATTTTAGTTTTAAAAGGTCCAACCTTGAATAATTGGAAATTAAGAATTTACATTTTGATGGACGAAAAGAATGTATATTCTGGTGATGATTGTTGTAGATCAGGGCCATCCAGACAGCGCTCCCCTAGCGCTAGCGCTACAACCGCGCTCTAAGCCAGTGCTCCGAGCGCTTTGTTGGAAGGTAGTTTCAGAAGTGGTGGGAGAAGCTTGGCTGGCTGAGCACGCTGAAGTGTGCAGCCGATCCATCAGTCGCTAGTCTAGTCCAATGCGCTTTGTTGACAGCGTGTAAGTAAATCAGTTTCGCAGTGGTCATGACTGAACAGCATACAAAACAAGACGTTCAGTAAAAACATATAGCCTACTTTCTCCTAAATGCATGGGTATTGTTATAACCCTTATTACTTTTCAAGGAGTATAATTGAATGTTGGTTGTAGTAGCTTGTTGAAATACAACGTGCTATACGGATATTAAACATGAATTTGCGGTGCCCTTTGCTAGTGCTACCTCTGTAAAAAAAAAAAAAAAAAAAAACATTGAATTCGGTTTCACCGTGTTTGAATTGATATGGGGAATCGATTTGCATACATTCATGGCCGCTATCTGCAAACTATTTGGCTGATGACCTTATAGTTCAGTCAAACGATACTTTCCACAAGAAGGTATGTTGCAAAATTTGGTAGAGATCAGATGATTAGGTTGGTCGTAATTTGATTAAAGCTTTTAACATTTGGGTGGCCGCCATTCCGTTTCCGTCAAGATGGTGGCGATATAAAACATGTCCCTGACCCGGTAGGTCGACTGGAAGCAGGCTGTGGATTTTCATTTCATTATTGTGTGTTGCCTGTTTTTTTTAAATAGCGGCTTCGGTGGCGTAGGCCTAGTTGGTAGCATGCTGAACTGCTGTGCCTAAGATAGCGGGTTCAAACCGGTTGAAGTCGTCGGATTTTTAAGAGCGTTAAAAATCCTTCAGTATGCCTTCGGAGGGGAAGTAAAGACGGTGGTCCCATGTCATAGATTTATGACATGTAAATGTTCCTATCACTAACTTAACTTGTGTGAAGCTAAATTTCTAGGTTAGGATTCGTTGAAACTTTCTATCATAGTTCCAATATTCACCACTAGGTGTCAGTGACATCTGGTAGCGAAAGTTGGAACTTAGCTACGTGAAATTAAACGGAACTTGTAGCTCACCCCATGGGTGCTGCTTTAAGCAGCTACAGCCTCTGGCGAGCCGAGCATATCCTCGGACACTCCCGGCACTAAAAGCAATACACTAAATAAATTAATTCAGGTTCTATCACGAAAAATAGCTCTTATGATGTCCTATCGTAAAATTTGGTCAAATTAGGTTCAATTAAATATAAGTATGTTAGAGGAAGGGGTAGGAATATGAGATACCCTTTTTGTTTTGGGACCTAAACAGTGTCACAATAGTCATAAATAAAAATTGAAAGGAAATTCGTTACTGGTAGTAAATTTTATGTGGAATGTGCAGCATGAACATGAATTTTCTCTAGCTAATAGTATTTTTAGCCTATTTTCAATTTAGAAAAAATAGGCTTGTGAGATCACCTTTTGTCCGTGTGTGTGTGCGCGCGCGTGTGTGTGTGTATGTGTGTGTGTGTGTCCCTAATAAAATCTAAACGGCTGGAGCGATTTCAATGAAACTCGGTAAGCACATAGCACTATTCCCGGCGACCTCGACCGTGCCCTTCAAATTTTGTTACGTCTCACCAATCCAACATGGCGGCTGTGCGAAATATTTCACTAGCATTCAATATCTCTGAAGCTATTACCGATATCGCCCTGAAATTGTGTACAGTGATACAGGACACTACTAGACGTTCACCTATGAGACTTTCAAAAACCTGGTGACTATAAAACCAACATGGCGGTCAAGCGAAGTTGAGACTTTTAAATAGACTTTTCTCGCGATTTAACTATCCAAACGTAATGAAACTTGGTACTGCAAATGTTTTTACACATTGTAATGCACTGGAGTCTAATTTAGTTCAATTGTTTACATAACCTCAAAATGGTGGCTGTGCGAAATATTTCACTGACATTCTATATCTCCGAAACTATTACAGATATCGCCCTGCAATTTTGTACGGTGATAAAAGGTACAGATACAAGTTTACCTATGTATATTTCATAAACCTGTAAAGTACAAAACGAACATGGCGACCAAGCGAATTTGAAATGTTTTAATAGACTTTTCTCGTGATTTGACTCTCTGAGCGCAGTGAAATGAGGTACAGTAAATGATTTTGCAGATTGTAATGCACTGTCATCTAATTTAATTCAATTGTTTACATAACCTCAAGATGGCGGCTGTGCGAAATTTTAAAATTATGTTTTTATTTCTTGTGTCGTAATCATGCGATCGAGGTGAAAGTTTGAATAATGAACCTAGGCAATAATTGTCCTTGAATGGTACATAACTCTATGGCCTATACATATAACAATCCTAAATGGCGAGCTTCCGAAATATTTAGACTGTTCTCAATATCTATGAATCTTTTACAGCAACCAAACTGAATTTGTTTATGTTCATAGAGACTATGAACATATGTTCACCTAAAGGACTTTCAGTAACCTGGTGAGCACAAATACAACATGGCGGCGACGCGAAGTATAAATATTTAAATGGACGTTTCTCGCGAATTAACAATCCGAGTGCCGTGAAACGTTGCACGTTAAATGCATATACAAATGTTGATCCACTGGCATCTAATTTATTTCAATTGTTTGCATAATCACAAGATGGCAGCTGTGCGTAATTTTAAAATATCGTTTTTACTTCTTGTGTTTTAATCATGCGATTGAAGTTTGAATACCACACGTACACAATAATCTTAATGTAATAGTACAAAAATAAAAATCCAACCTGGCGACCATCTGAAATATTTAGACGGTTCTCAATATCTACGAATCTGTTACAGCAATTAAACTGAAACTTTGTATGTTGATAGAGGCAATTAACATGAGCAGGATATATGAAAATAGGCTGTATAGTACTTCACGGAACTACTTGTTACTTTTTCTTTATGTGCCGTCTCCGCGTCGAAGTATTTACAATACAGGTACTTACTTTTTTCTATGAAAACTCAGTTTTAAAGAATTTTTAAGTTGGGTAGTAATATGAGACACTTCTATTTTGTATTAAATAAAACCATGAAATTCACACCAAAGTCTTTTGGATGAATTTATTGTCATAACATTTCTATACATGGGTCCCAGCCCCAGCATACCTTGGCTAGGATTCACTTAGTCAACAATACAATACCTAATCACAAACATATATTGCACTCTCCGGACCAGGGCAATCACTGTGGGTCCACATTTTGCATATGATGCATTGAATCCACAATTCACCTTCAGAATCATTTGAAAAATTTGAGTCACAAGTAAGCAGATCGTATCTTCTGATTGTGGTTTCAGCAGTAGCAGTATTATCATTCACCTAGAAATAAAGAAACTATAATTTAACAAGATGTTCAGTAAAGAACATATAGCCTGCTTTCTCCTAAATGCATGGGTATTGTTATAACTCTTTGTCCTTTTCAAGGAGTATAATTGAATGTTGGTTGTAGTAGCTTGTTGAAATACAACTTGCTATAGGGATATTAAACATGAATATGAGGTGCCCTTTGCTAGTGCTACCTCTGTAAAAAAAATCATTCAATTCGGTTTCACCGTGTTTGAATTGATCTGGGGAATGGATTTGCACACATACATGGCCGCTATTTGCAAACTATTGGGCTGATGACCTTGTAGTCAGTCATAAGATGCTTTCCACAAAAAGGCATGTTGTTGCAAAATCCGGTAGAGATCAAATTATTAGGATGGTCGAAATTTGATTTAAGCTTTTAACATTTGGGTGGCCGTCATTCCGTTTCCGTCAAGATGGCGGCGATATAAAACATGACACTGAGGTGCCATTTGCTAGTGCTACCTCTGTACCAAATTTCGTTCAATTCGGTTTCACCGTGTTTGAATTGATAGGGGGAATCGATTTGCACACATACTTGGCCAGCATCTGCAAACTATTGGGCTGATGATCTAGCAGTTTGTTCAGAATATGCTTCCCACATAAAGATTTGTTGTTGCAAAATTTGGTAGAGATTAGATTATTAGGTTGGTCGTAATTACATTTTAGCCTTTAACATTTGGGTGGCCACGATTACGTTTCCGTCAAGATGGCGGTGATATAAAACATGACACTGAGGTGGCCTTTTCTAGTGCTACCTCTGTACCAAATTTCGTTCCATTCGGTTTCACCGTGTTCGAATTAATAGGGGGAATCGATTTTCACACAAAGATGGCCGCCATCCGCAAAATATTAGGCTAATGA
Organism: Meconema thalassinum; assembly: GCA_946902985.2. Lineage (NCBI taxonomy): Eukaryota > Metazoa > Arthropoda > Insecta > Orthoptera > Tettigoniidae > Meconema > Meconema thalassinum. The sequence continues at coordinate 863,225,820 of OX336388.2, forward strand.
CCTATTAGTTTGGTCAAAGGATGCTCCCTCCATAATGGTATGTTGATGCAAAATTTGGTAGAGATCGGATGATTAGGTTAATCGTAATATAATTTAAGCTTTGAATATTTGTGTGGCCGCCATTACGTTTTCGTCAAGATGGCGGCGATATAAAACATGAAACTGAGGTGCCCTTTGCTAGTGCTACCTCTGTACCAAATTTTATTCCATTCGGTTTCACCGTGTTCGAATTAATAGGGGTAATCGATTTTGACACAAAGATGGCCGCCATCCGCAAACTACTAGGCTACTGACCTATTAGATTTGTCAAAGGTTGCTTCATCCATAAAGGTAGGTTGTTGCAAAATTTGGTAGAGATCGGAAGATTAGGTTAGTCGTAATTTGATTTAAGCTTTGAACATTTGTATGGCCGCCATTACGTTTCCGTCAAGATGGCGGTGATATAAAACATGACACTGTGGTGCCCTTTGCTAGTGCTACCTCCTTACCAAACTTCTTTCCATTCGGTTTCACCGTGTTCGAATTAATAGGGGTAATCGATTTTGACACAAAGATGGCCGCCATCCGCAACTTATTAGGCTAATGACCTACTAGATTTGTCAAAGGATGCCCCCTTCATAAAGGTATGTTGTTGCAAAATTTGGTAGAGATCGGATGATTAGGTTAGTCGTAATTTGATTTAAGCTTTGAACATATGGGTGGCCGCCATTACGTTTCCGTCAAGATGGCGGCAATATAAAACATGACACTGGGGTGCCCTTTGCTAGTGCTACCTCTGCACCAAATTTCATTCCATTCGGTTTCACCGTGTTTGAATTAATAGGGGTAATCGATTTTGCCACAAAGATGGCCGCCATCCGCAAACTATTAGGCTAATGACCTATTAGATTTGTCAATGGATGCTCCCTCCATAAAGGTATGTTGTTGCAAAATTTGGTAGAGATCGGATGATTAGGTTAGTCGTAATTTGATTTAAGCTTTGAACATTTGAGTGGCCGCCATTACGTTTCCGTCAAGATGGCGGCGATATAAAACATGACACTGGGGTGCCCTTTGTTAGTACTACCTCTGTACCAAATTTCGTTCCATTCAGTTTCACCGTGTTCGAATTAATAGGGGCAATCGATTTTCACACAAAGATGGCCGCCATCCGCAAACTATTAGGCTGATGACCTATTAGTTTGGTCAAAGGATGCTTCCCCCATAAAGGTATGTTGTTGAAAAATTTGGTAGAGATCGGATGATTAGGTTAGTCGTAATTTGATTTAAGCTTTGAACATTTGTGTGGCCGCCATTACGTTTCCGTCAAGATGGCGGCGATATAAAACATGACATTGAGGTGTCCTTTGCTAGTGCTACCTTTGTACCAAATTTCGTTCAATTTGCGCTCACCGTGTTCGAATTGATAGGTGGGGGACAAACATTCAGAGTCCACACACTCACACACACACACACACACACACACACACACAGACTCACACACATACACACACACAGACAGACACACTTTTTTTTCGCCCTGTAGTGATCTCATAAGTCTACTTTCATTTTTTGCAAAAATCGAAAGTAGGCTAAAAATGTAACTCGTGAAAAATGCAACACTCAAATGCATATCTACACTAAAACATTTAAAATGGTGTACCGGGTATAGGGACGTTTTGAGAAGAGAAAGCAGCAAAATAAAACAAAATAAAAATTATCACCTTTGAGCACATACGTGGAAGTGCAGTTGATTCATAAAAAGCAATAAACTGAAATTTAGAGAGTACATAAAATAAAATACGTGACAACCTTAGAATCTGGGGTTTAGTTATTAGTTATATACCGTACCAGTAACACCTATACTATCTGTAATGTGAATTTTACCGAGCCTGGAGTTTGAATACTTTCATTAAAGTCTCGTAAAGAAAGAGTTGATGTCAGGAATTGAACCCTTCAGAATAGCAGTGTTTTATGCAAGAATCTTAGATCAAGGGGTCGCGTTCAGTTCATAGTGTGGTGTTTACGTCCGCCAAACTACGTGCTTTTCTGAGGCAAGGGATATAGGATAAAAACTATAACTAAGAAAGAAAGGAAACAAAACGTAAGATAATAACAAGATTTAATAACTAATTTGTGCATAACAGAATAAAACAAACAATAATAAACAAAATCCTCCCTGACTTTTTCCCCTGACAGGAATACTTATCACTTTGAGGAGTCAGATGGATCTCCCCTTTTCTAATAAAATGTGGATCCAAGTTCCAATATCTTGCATATGAATTTATGTTCGCGTGGTGACTATCTACGAGAAATGAGTACTTGGATGATCGTTCGTTCGCAACGGGTGAACAGCCACGGTGCTCACGAACAATCATCTCGTAAATCAACGTTTATGGATATGGGCATAACATTAATAAAAATCCTTAAATCTAATTCTGACACACATATTACAACTCTACTATTTACAGGCATCTCTCTGAGACCCTTATTAGTGTGGTGACACACTTAACCAAATGAGCTGCCACAATGGCCAGATACTCAACAACAAGGAAACACAGCGCCGCACGTGACTCACGGGTCACTGACATGGAAAATAAACATAGAATAAACCAACAACAACAAACCACCTGAGTGGATAAGATTACTTTATATTAACAAAACTGCATGTTAAGGAAACCGCTTCGAAGGTTATCGTGTTTCGTAGGCAACTCCCATTTATTTAAACAATTTTACCATTGATCAGTTTCTCACATTTATATTTATTTTCAAGTAATTGGGAGCCAGACGTGCACTCCACTTTAATGATGAGCTTGCTTGCGAAACTCAGCCAGCCCTTGTGACCACAACTCACCCTTTCCTCAATACCTGTCATGTCCCCCTTCCAGTGTATATAAATAGCCGACCAGCTGGACTGTTATTCCAAGGAATCAACAGCAACTAACATCTCCTCCAACTCAACATATGGTCAGACAATAATCACATATCCATAATTGTCCTCGCAAGGATACAATATGAATCTGGTACCAAGCTGACAGAAATCAGTCTCTGCTGAAGTTCCCGCTTGTAATACCACAAAAAATTACTCACAATACACACATTTGGGACTGACATAACGCCTTTCACACGGGTCTGCTGAATTAGAGCTCGCAAACATTTAACACATTTAAAACTTACGATAGAGCTGAATACTCTTCGTCACAAATTACATTGCTCCAAAGGCAATAATCACACTGAATCTGATCAATAATAAATCTCAACAAAATTTTAATTACCCTCCAATCTACTATATAATTATATTAATTCAGTCCTACTTCTGAAACACGACATATCTCCGAGAGACGTTTTTTAACCGCACTCCGTAACCTAGGCGAACACGGCCGTTCACATAGCTACGTTAGTTAACACAACACAAAGAAAAGAACCTTCCAAAAACTACAATTGGTGCGAGCTGCTTCCAAACAAAAGTGTGTCAGATCAAACTAAATATACTACATTAATCACACAAGCAAAGTATTTACAAAAAATATGTCCCATAAACCATAAGTTAATTTAATAAATAATAAAATATTATTTTGTACTCATCTCTTTTTGTAGTCACCCGTCAAAGAACATCAGACGCCATTCCCCAACTGGATGATTCTTTATCTCATATCAGCCATCTGCACGGAGTGTTGAGAATTCCAAACTTCCTCTGCATTCATCGGTGTCATCCTTGCGCTGATACAAAAAATAGGTTATTATACACTTTATGTCTGACTACTAAATTCGCTTGTTCAGGTACTAAATTCCCTGTCACTGTTCGTTGGCGAATTATCGACGATACTGTCCCTAAAATTATAGTACTATGACTATCTATCACTGAATTTACCACTTTACAATGAATATCTTGTGTCCTCGACACACAAAAATACAAGTCTATCTCTTCAGATGAACAGAATCAAAGTCCTGTGTCCTCGACACACGGAATAAAAGTCTACGTCCTCAGACGAACAGAATAATAATAAGTCTACGTCCGTAGACGCACAGAATAATAATAATGTCTTGGCTCTTCGACACACTTATAAATGAACTGGCCCTTGGGTCTAGATGGAGGGGGATTTTATGTAAAAATTTCTCGAAATAATTTTGATACAAGAATGAAATAAATATCACTGAACTCGTAATATTGCACAGGTCAAGAATATGCCCATTAATCCTAGAATTGATCGTAGAGATTTTGTCTAGGCGATTTCCCGCGTGAATGCAAGCCGCCGCGTACCCCAGCCGGAGTTGGCGCGCAAGTAGGCATTCTCTTCTCATTGGTTCTCCATTTTCTGTAATTTGGCGGTTTCTAGTAGATCTTGGCGTCTTGGGAGTGTCTATTTTCTTCATCAGCCATTCACGTTACTGCATCATATTTCTTCTAGGCGCGAATAACACAATGAACATACCAGAACCATGTCTCACCGTGCGTCGCTTCTAAAATTGAGGTAGCCACACCTGTCCTTATGATACATCGCTCTGCTATTTCTTTTCATAGCTCAAGTATTTAGCCTTTTGTTAAACTGATGCAGGTATGTCCCTACTGTCTCCAACAAATGCTTGAAATTTCCTCATCACTGTCTGGCTACTTTCATGATGCTGGTTGAAATATTTATTAATTGAAGAAATAAAAAGTAGAATCATTTAACCAACATAGGGTAAAGGGTTCACAACTCTCCCACTCACAAAATTTCGAACTTAGGAATAAAGTCGACAATTTTACAATACTTCCGTAGGCCAATTTGTTTTATTTCCAGAATCACCCCTTTTTCTTACTTGGTCTAGGAGCTCCTGTCTTCAATGGCGTTTACTCGTTTTCATTTCCTGCTTGTATTTTCCCCTTCCAATCTTGCGTGACGCTCTGATGCCTGCGGCAATACCTTACTTGCCTCGTTAATGTTTGTCAACAACAGCTCTACTTCCTCCTTCACCACGTGCCGTACTCAACTGCTCCCCGTTGACTTTGTTGATAGTAGGACGTCCGTATATTCAAACAGCGTCATTATTTCGGCGCTACCATGGTTCACTTCGACGATATTTTTTTAGGTTGGCAGCGTTGTAAACTGACATTGTTCCTGTGCTCAATTCTTTCACTCTGTAAGCATTATTTCCAAGGTTTCTTACGATAGAATAGGGTCCTATGAATTTCTCGCAGAATTTACTAAAGATTTTCTTTTCTGGGTCCGATGTAGCAGGTCGTTTTACCAAAACGAGCTGGTTGACTTCAAGATCACCGTGGAACCTCTTATTTCTTACTCGCCGTAATCTGCGGTCTGCTTGTTTCTTCATGTATGCTCTCGTTCTTTCAATTCGCAGGTCTGGTGCTATCATGGGATCTTGTGGACAGTTAATGATGCTTTTCCACGTTCTTACTGGATACTCGTTCTTGTGTAGGACCATAGGGATTTGTCCTGTTGACTCGTGCCTGGTAGAATTCATGCATGTCTCTACGTCCTTAATTTTATCGACCCATTTGTGGTGTTCGTTCGGAATGAAGATCCTCAAATATGAAGTTACACATTTAATCACTCTCTCGCTTGGATTTGCTTGGGCATGTCGGATACTGCTTAAAACATGTTTTATACCCATGTTTTCCATTCCTTTCTTGAATTCGGCGCTTGTGAAATAACTGCCGTGATCTGATAATATAAACTCTGGTTTTCCAAGGGTTGGAATAACTCTATTTCGAATGCGACTGAGTACCTGCTTCGATGTAGTTTTCTGAATAGGGCATAGTACTACAAACTTAGAAAATACATCAATGCACACTAGCAAATGACGGCAACCTCTCCTTCCCTTCGGAATTGGACCAAGACAGTCCACCGCCAGTAGCTCACATGGTTTCTGAGGTAGCAATGGTCTAGGATATTGCCTCAGTAAATAATTATTTGGCTTTGTTCTCTGACACGGGTCGCAAGTTGTAATGACGTCACATATAGTTGTTCTCATACGTGGCCATGTAAATGTCTCTCCTATTGTCGCTTCGCACTTGTCTAAGCCCACGTGACCGTAACTTTCGTGCGTATGCCATGTCAATCCTCGTTGTAACGATGCAGGTACTAATATGCGTAACTTGGTGTGGTCATTATCTACCCATTTGTGCAGCAAACTGTTGACATAAACATATCTTCCTTCTTTGGCTTTTGCTTCTCGAAATGCAGGTGTTCCTGTAGGTAGTTGCTTTTTGAAGTATTTAATTAATAGCATCAACCATGGTTCCGCTTCCTGTTCTCGCTGTATCTCACGTAACTCCTCCAAGAATTCCCGGTCCTTCGGTGTTAACTCCAAGTGTTGTACCATCGCTGTTTCTTCATTATCAGGCTCTGGGTTCCTGCTGAGTGCATCCGGTATCACGTTCATCTTCCCTGGACAATGTTCAATTTCAATGCTGAACTGCTGAATGTATATAGACCAACGTGTCACACGTTCGCTTGCCATTGACGTCTTAAACAAGAATGTTAGTGCCTTGTGGTCAGTCCTGACAACAATCGGGTAACCATAGATTATTCGTTTCCATTGTTGGAGCGCATGAAGGATGGCCAACAATTCTAGCTCGGTTACAGTATAATTTCGCTCGTGCTTACGCAATTTTCGGCTGACAAATGCCAAATATGTTTTGTGCTGCAGGTTTGCTGGATCCTCTTGGTAGAGCATAGCACCTATCCCAATTAGTGAAGCATCCGCTTGGATTATAAATTTTAGCTTGAAATCTGGATAGCCTAATTTAATGCAGTTTTCTAATAGCTGTTTTGTTGCTTGGAATGCCTTCTCACATTCCGCGTTCCATGACCATTTGTTATTTTTCTTTAACATTTCTTGCATTGGAGCTACAGTCTCCGTATAACCTGGACAGTTTTCTTTAAAGAATCCCGTTACGCCTAAGAAAGCCCGAATGTGTTTGACTCTCGTTGGTGTAGGGAAATTCTTTATTGCTTCAATCTTAGCTGGGTTTGGCTTCACTCCCTCCTTGTCAATAACGTGACCCAAATATAAGATCTCGCTCTTGAAGAAATGCGATTTCTTCAGGTTTACTTTGAAATTCGATGCATTCAAGTTGCCCAATACTTTATCTAAATTTTCCATGTGAGTTTCAATGTTGTCGGATGCCAACAGAATGTCGTCAATGTATCGCACCGTCATCTCCTTTACTTCCTCGGTTAGGTTCCGGTCCAGTGCTCGGATTAAAGCACAGCCCGCTGTTTTGACTCCAAAAGGCATTCTGACGAAACAATATGTCTGGTTATCGAATAAGAAGCCAGTTAGAAGCTGTGACTTCTCATCCAATTCAAGATGGTGGAACGAGCTCGTCAGGTCGACTGATGAATAAATGCTCTTGTTTTTAAAACCTTTTAATACGTCTCTGATAATTGGCGCTCTGTCATACTCAGGAAAAATGAGTCTCATGTTGAGATTTCTGGCATCTAAACAAAGTCTAATAGATCCATTTGGTTTTGTGACTGCCAAAATCGCATTTAGATAAGGTGTAGGTGTCTTCCTTATCACTCCAGCTTCTAACATCTCATCTATAATGATTTTAACTTGACCACGATATTTTTCAGGAATTGGGTACAATCTGCTTTTGAAAGGTGACCAGTCCTCGACTTGCATAGAGTACTTGAAATTTAAAATTTTCCCAGGTACTGTATCAAATACTGTTTTGTGCTTCCTTAAAATCTCTTCCAACTGTTTTCTGTGTTCACCCCCAAGTTGAATGTCATTGAGCCGCTCCTGTAGTAACTCTTCAAATTGTGCATCACTGTCATCTCCTTCTGTTAATAAAGACCATATCTCCTGGGATTCTATCTCCTCATCTAGTTCCACAACAGCCCCTTCTACGATGTTATCTTCCGCCTTTCGTACCTCCTCTTCCGTCTCTTCTGATATTGCTTCCAATGCCCAAGAATTTACATCTCTTCCGGTAGTGATTTCATCCATATGCAATCCCACGTTTTTCAGCTGGTCATATTCTCTAAAACTGACTGTATTCTTGTGTAAATCTATCACTGCTTGATAGTCACAAATGAAATTTGCACCAAGAATTATATTGAAATTCATCTTTGCCATGATAATGAATGTCTGCCCAAAAGTGTGTTCCAATATGTTCAGCTCTAAGTATGCCTGACGTTTACAAGTGACGGTGCGTTCAGGAATAACACCCCTCACTTTGAGCTGTGGTGGCGGAATTACAGGAATATCCTGAGTCCGTCCCAACTCTCGAACCAAGGCCTCCGATACTAGACTGATCTGTGACCCTGTATCCAATAAACATCTTATATTAATTTTACCAATCCTTGCGTAAATAATGGGTAATTGCCTAATTTCATCGTTCCGTGGTTTCACCGTCTCCTCCAGGCAGTCTTCTGGTAAAGCAATCCATTCTTGTATGTTCGCTACTATCCATCCATCTTCAACTTCCGACTGTTGTGTTTGGAGACTGTCTCCTTGATCCAAAATTAACATTTTTTTTAGCTCCATTTCGACTCCCATCATCCTTCTGTCGCTCATGTCCTTGATATTCCTCTTGTCTCAGTAGACTTCCAGCTTCCTCAGTATGTGTATCTGGGTTCTTTCTGTTCCCAATGGCCTTTTCCCATCTTCCTAGTTCTCCACCTTGACTAGCGTGTAACTCCTCTAAGTAATTTTGTGATTGAGCGTGCCTATCATCCCAGTCATCTCGATAGTTACGTTGATCTCCTTGATTTTGATCTCTCCTTCCTTTCCATCTTTGATTGGCATTGTAATCACCGTATCTTCCATAAGGCCTGTCATTCCTTCGATTATCACGCCATTGTTGATATCCTCTTTGTTGGTATCTATTGTTGCCCTGGTATCTATTGTTGTAGTGATTTTCGTTACGCTGATATGGTCTGTTTTCCCCTTCTTCCTGGTTTCGCCTAGGTGTGGAGGTACTTGTATTAGTACCCTGCGTTTTAGTATTTCCTTGTTTTGTTTTTACGACCTCCGTAGTGTTGACTAATTCCAGCTGTCTTCCTCCTCTAAAATGACTATGAGATGTGGTCTCATCTATTTGCCGTAATATCTGCTCTGCATGTAGGGCCGTACTAACGTTTGCTGCGACTAGTACTTGCTGTACATTAACTGGCATTTGCCTTGCTATTGTCATCACCAAATCTGCTTCGTTTAATGGGTAATCTAGGTCGCGAAATTTTAGCATTTGCATGTTAAAGAAATCTGAGTATTTCGTCTGCTGGGTAGTTTGGTATTTTCTAGAGTAAAGCTCCATTCTTAAACTCTGTTGTATGGCGGGAGACCAGTATTTGCGCAGAAACGCTAAATTAAAGTCTGACATGGTTCCAAATGTATATTTGAAACTTAAAAACCAGGTGAGAACATTTCCTGATAAAAATCTCTCCATCATTCTCAACCTACGTGCTTCAGGTATCCCAGTGTCATTGAAATGGTCTTCAATCTCTTTGATAAAGGCCTTAGGTGTTACCCCTGAATTTTCTGTGTATTTCTGCGGCTTGTAGTCATTTGAGCGAATTACTTGAATAAGTTGTGTGGGCTGATGACCGTCCTGTGGTGTCGAACTCCTATCTACGTTCTTGCGAAATCCTTCCGTGTTTGTTGTTAATGGGCTCTCTGCTTGAGTCTGACTTCCTGCTATGCTGGGTTGGGAACTATGTGAGTCATCCGGCTTGTCTTTCAATGCTCCCGTTTTAAATATAGATGATTGTTCTAATGAGCGGAGTTCGGCTTTAATGATCCTGTCTGTCTGCTCTTTAAGTTTATTTTTTACCTCTTGCTCCAAAGCTTGAATACGCGTGTGGTTTTCGCCTACTGTTTTAATAATAGTGGATCTTTCCTCTCTAGAATCAATATTCATTTTCTTCCAATCTTTCCTGATCTGTTCTTTAATCGTGCTTATTTTTTCTTCAATTTGGCTCTTATTTTCATCCTGATTATTTTCTATCTGGCTTAGCCTTTCGTCTAATGTACTCTTAAATTGTTCTTGTTCCGTTTCTAGGCTTTTCCACTGTTTCGCTGATTTTATCTCGAGACGGTCCATATCTTTAATTATGCCTGATATGTTCTCATCTACTGCTGATATTTGTCGTTGAATGACCCTGCCACTTTTCTCCATCTCCTTAAACCGTCCTTCCAACTTATCCTGAGCTATTTTGACCTCGCTTGTATTCATTGTGCATGCTATTTCAATCTGCTCTAATTTAGCTAACACCGTTTCATCGAGAATGCTAAGTTTTTTATCAAAAATACTCTCCATTTGTTTAATCTGCTCTAATTGTTTCTCATTATTTTTGCTTACATCAAGGGCCAGTAATACCATCTGTTGGTTTGTGTGCTCTTTCATCTCTGCGGTTAACGAAGCTAATTGGTTCGCGTTTTTATTATTTTGCGCCTCTAACTGTGAATTTATAGTGTCATTAATTTCACTCTTTAATAACCTAGCTTGTTCCGCCTGATATTCATTTTGCTCAATTCTACTGTTATTTAACTGTGTCCGCAATGATTCACTTTGTTCTAACAGTTTAGTATTTAGCGATTCACTTTGTTCTGACATTTTCGTATTTAGCGATTCACTTTGCTCTAACAGTTTAGTATTTAGCGATTCACTTTGCTCTAACATACTAGTGTTTATTTGTTCAGATAATTTTGTATTCAACGCTTCACTTTGCTCTAACATACTAGTGTTTATAGATTGACTCTGTTCTGCTAGTTTAGTATCCAACAATTCCTGCGTTCTCCTTGCTGCACTCTGAATGATCTCCTGGATCTGCGCCACCGTTGCCATGTTTTATAATATATATGAGACATATGGGAAATGGCATACGCCAATGCCCTTTGACACGCACATAAATCCAATGCACATTTAATTTCTTTATCCTACTCAGTTCATTTATTTTTACCTTTAATCCCATTAGTTGATTGCATCTCTGAGTAGTTCTAGTTTTACTCAATTTAATTTTAACCCAAGCACATATTTAGTCATTAAACAGTTATCCTGATCTGATATTAACACTGACTAATTAACAAAGTATTAATTGTCATTTTAGGCTACAGCCTCCTAATATTTCCATGAGTTTGACTTTCTACACAAATCTAGTTTTAACTTTATCATTGGGCGCCCTGTATCACATCATAATTTTACTTTAATTTAAAAGACAACAACGTGAACCGTATTTTACTTTGCAAACTCCTGATTTTAATTTATCTTTCACACATTTGGCGGTATCCACTTCGCCTCAACTACTTTTAATAAAATATCACTTCCCGGTGATTAAATACTGTCATATCTGCCTGCACTTGCGGCATGCCAGTTTTACTCAAATACGCCACTATTGACATGTGTAATCTCCCCGTTACACCACAGTGAATAGCCCCACCGTTGGCCGCCAGTTTTCACCTATGAACCCTTCAGAATAGCAGTGTTTTATGCGAGAATCTTAGATCAAGGGGTCGCGTTCAGTTCATAGTGTGGTGTTTACGTCCGCCAAACTACGTGCTTTTCTGAGGCAAGGGTTATAGGATGAAAACTATAACTAAGAAAGAAAGGAGACAAAACGTAAGATAATAATAAGATTTAATAACTAATTTGTGCATAAAAGAATAAAACAAACAATAATAAACAAAATCCTCCCTGACCTTTTCCCCTGACAGGAATACTTATCACTTTGAGGAGTCAGATGGATCTCCCCTTTTCTAATAAAATGTGGATCCAAGTTCCAATATCTTGCATATGAATTTATGTTCGCGTGGTGACTATCTACGAGAAATGAGTACTTGGATGATCGTTCGTTCGCAACGGGTTAACAGCCACGGTGCTCACGAACAATCATCTCGTAAATCAACGTTTATGGATATGGGCATAACATTAATAAAAATCCTTAAATCTAATTCTGACACACATATTACAACTCTACTATTTACAGGCATCTCTCTGAGACCCTTATTAGTGTGGTGACACACTTAACCAAATGAGCTGCCACAATGGCCAGATACTCAACAACAAGGAAACACAGCGCCGCACGTGACTCACGGGTCACTGACATGGAAAATAAACATAGAATAAACCAACAACAACAAACCACCTGAGTGGATAAGATTACTTTATATTAACAAAACTGCATGTTAAGGAAACCGCTTCGAAGGTTATCGTGTTTCGTAGGCAACTCCCATTTATTTAAACAATTTTACCATTGATCAGTTTCTCACATTTATATTTATTTTCAAGTAATTGGGAGCCAGACGTGCACTCCACTTTAATGATGAGCTTGCTTGCGAAACTCAGCCAGCCCTTGTGACCACAACTCACCCTTTCCTCAATACCTGTCATGTCCCCCTTCCAGTGTATATAAATAGCCGACCAGCTGGACTGTTATCTCAAGGAATCAACAGCAACTAACATCTCCTCCAACTCAACATATGGTCAGACAATAATCACATATCCATAATTGTCCTCGCAAGGATACAATATGAATCTGGTACCAAGCTGACAGAAATCAGTCTCTGCTGAAGTTCCCGCTTGTAATACCACAAAAAATTACTCACAATACACACATTTGGGACTGACATAACGCCTTTCACACGGGTCTGCTGAATTAGAGCTCGCAAACATTTAACACAATATTTAAAACTTACGATAGAGCTGAATACTCTTCGTCACAAATTACATTGCTCCAAAGGCAATAATCACACTGAATCTGATCAATAATAAATCTCAACAAAATTTTAATTACCCTCCAATCTACTATATAATTATATTAATTCAGTCCTACTTCTGAAACACGACATATCTCCGAGAGACGTTTATAACCGCACTCCGTAACCTAGGCGAACACGGCCGTTCACATAGCTACGTTAGTTAACACAACACAAAGAAAAGAACCTTCCAAAAACTACAATTGTGCGAGCTGCTTCCAAACAAAAGTGTGTCAGATCAAACTAAATATACTACATTAATCACACAAGCAAAGTATTTACAAAAAATATGTCCCATAAACCATAAGTTAATTTAATAAATAATAAAATATTATTTTGTACTCATCTCTTTTTGTAGTCACCCGTCAAAGAACATAAGACGCCATTCCCCAACTGGATGATTCTTTATCTCATATCAGCCATCTGCACGGAGTGTTGAGAATTCCAAACTTCCTCTGCATTCATCGGTGTCATCCTTGCGCTGATACAAAAATTAGGTTATTATACACTTTATGTCTGACTACTAAATTCGCTTGTTCAGGTACTAAATTCCCTGTCACTGTTCGTTGGCGAATTATCGACGATACTGTCCCTATAATTATAGTACTATGACTATCTATCACTGAATTTACCACTTTACAATGAATATCTTGTGTCCTCGACACACAAAAATACAAGTCTATCTCTTCAGATGAACAGAATCAAAGTCCTGTGTCCTCGACACACGGAATAAAAGTCTACGTCCTCAGACGAACAGAATAATAATAAGTCTACGTCCGTAGACGCACAGAATAATAATAATAATGTCTTGGCTCTTCGACACACTTATAAATGAACTGGCCCTTGGTTCTAGATGGAGGGGGATTTTATGTAAAAATTTCTCGAAATAATTGTGATACGAGAATGAAATAAATATCACTGAACTCGTAATATTGCACAGGTCAAGAATATGCCCATTAATCCTAGAATCGATCGTAGAGATTTTGTCTAGGCGATTTCCCGCGTGAATGCTAGCCGCCGCGTACCCCAGCCGGAGTTGGCGCGCAAGTAGGCATTCTCTTCTCATTGGTTCTCCATTTTCTGTAATTTGGCGGTTTCTAGTAGATCTTGGCGTCTTGGGAGTGTCTATTTTCTTCATCAGCCATTCACGTTACTGCATCATATTTCTTCTAGGCGCGAATAACACAATGAACATACCAGAACCATGTCTCACCGCGCGTCGCTTCTAAAATTGAGGTAGCCACACCTGTCCTTATGATACATCGCTCTGCTATTTCTTTTCATAGCTCAAGTATTTAGCCTTTTGTTAAACTGATGCAGGTATGTCCCTACTGTCTCCAACAAATGCTTGAAATTTCCTCATCACTGTCTGGCTACTTTCATGATGCTGGTTGAAATATTTATTAATTGAAGAAATAAAAAGTAGAATCATTTAACCAACATAGGGTAAAGGGTTCAGTATGAAATGTTACTGCTAATTATTATATAACAGCACATCATGCTGATGAGACGGTTTCTGTTATTGTCACGCGACACGTTAACGGGTGCTTTTAGCACCTGTCAATAATCCAAAGCATTGCCTTGTTTATTGCTTCCGGGTACAGAGGTCTCCATGGCGAGAAGCTTGTCAAAGCCCCATTACCTATTGTTGACAAGTATATTAGCAGCTGTTCACACAAATCACTGCTGGTATCTGATCATTTCCTGAACTCATTAAACCTAGAAACTGTTCTCAATTCATGGAAGGTAGAATTCTTATAGAACACACGTTTGCACCAGTTGTTTTTCAGATGAAAGAGGAATTTACGATGTTTTACAAGTTTCTTTAGGTTGAGCACGGGGGAACGATGACAGCACTGGGAGTCCTAGTGTAAAGCATGGGTACCACTACTGTCGACCAAAATAATATGTGTACTCGAGTTTGAAGGTTGTTTGTGAAGTAACCAATAGACGTACATAACGTCCAATAACATCACCATTTTCTTCGTTCTATTTTACGTTAGTTCATGTAGGTTTGGAATTTTTAATTTATATTTTAATATTTTTTATTGCAGTTGGAATACAAAAAGTGCCCGTTTATAAGAGTGTTTCAAACATGCGTCATATTTAAGAATTTTTATCCCACAAATCCGTTATCAGATCGAATCTAAATTTTACCACCACATACACTGGAATGTTGTGTCACTGGTGTATTAATTTCAAAATGTTGTGTGTCCAAGAAAAAAAGTTGTTATCGTTTTTGTAAGATAACTTTTTCTTGGCTTGGGGTCGTTGGAAAATGTAGTTCTTGGTCACGTTTTAATCCTTATAGGGCTACATCAAAAAGTTATGCTGTATGACTGTGAAATACGTAAATTAATTCAATTATTTTATATCGGTACAAATTTTGTAAGGGGAAATCAGACATGGTTCACCAGCTAGCCGCTCCGGGAAAGGCTGTACAGCGTTGCCAAGATGAGCCCATCACGCGTCATGGCGCGCCTCGCTCGGAAGTGATGGGCTCCATCTCAGCAACGCTGTACAGCTTTCCGCGGAGCGGCTAGCTGGTGATCCATGTCTTATTTACCCTTACAAATACAAACCGATATAAAATAACTGAATTAATTTACGTATTTCACTGTCATACATCATACCTTTTTGATATAGTCTATAAGGATTACAACGCGATCAAGAACTACATTTTCCAACCACCCCGAGTCGAGAAAAAGTTACCTTACAAAAATGATAACTACTTTGTTTCTCGGACACACAAAATTTTAAAATTAATAAACCAGTTATACAAAATTCCATTGTATATTGTGTTAAAATTTGGATTCGATCTGATGACGGGTTTTGTGAGATAATAATTCTTAAAAGTGACGCATGGTTGAAACACGCTTAAAAACGGGGACTTTTTGTGTTCCAACTGCGATAAAAAATACGAAAATATAAATTAAAAATTCCAAACCTACATATATTAACGTAAAATGGAACGACGAAAATGATGATGTTATTGGATTTTATGTAGGTCTATTGGTTACTTCACAAACAACCTTCAAACTCGAGTGCACATAATATTTTGGTCGACAGTAGGATGGTTGCCTGCCGCGAAAAATGGAAGCTGCTATACTTGGATTTACAAAAGGTGAACGGTGACGGCTGTCATCCGCTTGAAGGGTAAGGTGAGGAGTGGAGACGAGAGGGGGTATCAGTCTCCATGGCAACAGCGAGCAGTGTTGCAACGTCTGAAGACACAGCAGTGAATACATGGTATTATTTATTTAGCGTATGGCTTTTAGTGCCGGGAGTGTCCCAGGACATGTTCGGCTCGCCAGAGGCTGTAGCTGCATCAAGCTGACACCCATTTGGTGAGCAACAAGTTCCGTTCAATTTCAAGTAGTTCCAATTTTCGCTACCAAGTGTCACTAGTACCTAGTGGTGATCGTTGGAACTTTGATAAAGCGTTCCAACGAAATCTAACCTATAAATTTAGCTTCACACAAGTTAAGTCTGTGGAAGAAACTTTTACATGCCATAAATCTATGACGTCGCCTCCGTTGCGTAGCGGTCAGCATTGTCATCTGCCGCCCCGCAGGTCCTGGGTTCGATTCCCGGCTCTGCCACGAAGTTTGAAAAGTGGTATGAGGACTGGAACTGGGTCTACTCAGCCTCGGGTAGTCCAAATGAGTAGAGGGGGTTCGATTCCCACCTCAGCCATCCTCGAAGTGGATTTCCGTGGTTTCCCACTTCGTCGTCGGGCAAATGCCGGGATGGTATCTACTGTAAGGCCACGGACGCCTCCTTCCCTCTTCCTTGCCTATCCATCCTAATCTTCCCCTCCCTTCCCTCATGAGGCCCCTGTTCGCTCTGCAGGTGAGGGCGCCTGGGCGAGGTGCTGATCATACCTCCCCAATTGTATCCCCTCCTACCAGATGTTCCCAGCTCAAGTACACTGCCCGTAGAGGCGGTAGTGGTGAGTTCCCTCGCTGAGTCCTGGGAGTCACCTACCTGGAGGGTATTTTTTTTTTTAAATGTATGACATGGGACCGCCGCCTTTAATTCCCCTCCGAAGGAAGGCATTCTGAAGGATTTTAACGCTCTTAAAAAATCCAACAACTTCGGCCGGGTTTGAACCTGCTATCTTGGGCCCAGCAGTTCAGAATGCTACCAACTACGCCATCGAAACCGCTTGACACAGCAGTGAACACATGGTATGACAGTGTTCTACTCTGCCTTGGCTGGTTACTGTCATTAACTACCAGGCAGGGGGGCTAACTTCCTCGGAATTTGTGTCTTTCTGAAAGCCTTTGGAATATTATGAGTCATAACCACTGATCTCTATACATGGATGGCTGGTAGCTAAGGCAGCAGTAAGCCGAATAGACGATGACAGGTATAACAAGATGGCAGCGAGCGCATGGTGCAATATTGCGAATCCGGCTCTGTGATTGGTTACTGGTCGTTTGATGTTATACATGTATTTATACTGGTAGTAAATATTTTGTGTTTCTTGTAGTTGTAAAATGGGCTGAATTTGGTTATTTAAAGCGTAAAATCTTAGTTTTAAGTACCGGTTTGGTGACCCATCATCCCAGGCAATCCGGCAATACCTTTACTTCTCAGGCAGATAGGTCGCTTAGCCATAATTTTGAAGTTATTGTGAAGTTAAGCACACATATGCGGTGGTGCTGAAGCAGACGTGATCGGGCTAGGCAATTGGGTGTTTAAATTTGATCCCATTTCAGGGTTTTTCGGTTCTGGGTGCAAATAGTTCGCTTAATAGTTGTAAAACGGTGGGGAGAGTATATTTTGAGTAGGTTTTTAGTTGTGTTAAGTTTTATGTGGAGCTGAGGAGTGAAATCGTTTTGACTTCAAGTGCATTTTTGGCTTTGATCTACTTCCCGTTATTATTAAGTTTATTGTGCTGCTAGCGTGATTAAAAGCTGTAGTATTTGATGTAGAGTGCCGGGATTACTTGGAGAAAGTGTTGGTTATTTCATGGAAACAGGAATTCATTACCAATTACCGATTACGATATGTCGAATCTAGGCCTGTATAGTGAGCTACGTTTAGGCCTATAGGTACATCATTTGAAGAATGCATAATTTTGTGGCATATATACATGTACATGTATATGTATATGTACATGTATACCGTATAGCCTATACAATTTACAAGAATGTTTACAGAAATTGTTTTTCACTCGTTACTCTGTTACTGATCGCTAATTGCGTGTACTCAGCACCTAAGTCGATATTTGTCAGCCGTTATTATACATCCATTTTTATTGATATTCCGGAGATTTACTGACCTCGGAATGACGTGTCAGTGATCCCAATGCTCTTATGCTATGAGTGAACATATCTCTATATTTTTATGTGCTCCAAAGCACCATTAATTACGATTTAAAATTGACTAGATTATCATTGCTTGCCCATAGGAGGGCTCGAGAATAGGTAGACCAACATGGCGGACCGTGCGCTCAACCTGGCGTACTTTCTCGTGCAGCGGAGAGCTGCCATCAGCGATCCATGTATAGAGATCAGTGGTCATAACCTGTCTCGATGGCAACGCAGCATTTCGCCACGTGCTAGCTTTGACAGATTTCAGCGTTCATTATTGGTAATACAGAGTATACTATCAGCGTGATGTGACCATAGAACTCGCAGCTGGCAAAAGTAGCCAGCGAATATTTGTCAGTGGCTGGCGAAGTAGCGCATGTTCAACTTTGGTAGCAGGTAGCGGCGCCTAGATGGTCACGTGACTCAAGTCGCATCCGCTGGCGCCAGCTATCATCCAAGTATGACCTCCTCAGTAGATCACCAGCCGCGAATAAAACAACACTTGGCTGATTTGAAGTGGTCGGGAAAGGAGATTATTGAATTTTTAAAGGTATTTTAAAATTATCCGTGCTTGTGGGTCGTTTCGGCAAAGGAATATCTTAATATGAATGTGAAAGAGGCAGCGTACAATAAACTGTTAGAAAACCTAAAGGATGCTGGGATGCCTGGTTCACTTAATTTCTCGTTTACGTGGAGTCCTGGACCCTCAGACGACTTGTTGACTGGGACTAAAACTTCCGACTGGGTCGCCAGCCGCTGCTTGCTGGTGCTACTGCCAGCCGCTGATAAGTCTTTGACTTCGTTTTACAGTAGGATGTAGCGGGTTTGGTGACAAAACAATAGTTTTAATGAATTCTGCGCAGCAAAAGCTATAAGAAACAATGCTTATCTCAATGTTCATAAAATATGGATTTGGCTGGTTTTGATTCTAGGCGCCTCTCATATAGAATAGTATTTATATTATTGACAAGCCGGATGCAACCAGCCCTCGAGATGACTACCTAACAGACAAGATATAGGTTCCACTGTACCTACTCATGTAGGCCTAATAATGTAAAAGCAAAATAAAAATAAAAGATTTCTCTGTATTTTCGTACAGATATGATTGGGTGATTTTCTCAGAAAACATGAATTTACAAAAATTGTCTCCTGATGGCTGGTTAGGCCTACATGAAAATGGTTTACACCGCAGAGTTATCATCCCATGACCAAGATAAGATACTGTCTATTCATCAAGTTCCTACAAGAAAAGCCACAAGATGACAGATTGTTCCAATTTCGGGAATTTTAACACTATTCACTCATAAAACATTCATTATAGAGCAACAGTTAGCCGTTCCTTGATTTACAAGTACAATGCACAATGCCTTGAACCCCTCAGGGTCTAACGTCTGGTGGGACGTGGGTTGGCGACCACGGGACCCCAGCTGAGTCCGGCATTGCTTCCACTTACTTAAGCCAGGCTTCTCTCCGTCTTCTTTCCTGTCGACCTCTCTTGGTCAACTCTTGTTCTCTTCCGACCCCGACGGTATTAGGGTATCCGAGGCCTAGGGAGTATTTCACTTTCCCGCCTTAATTGACTCCTGTATCATCTTTCCTGATGCCCTCATTCTTCGAGGGCCAGCCTTCTTTTTATTTTCATGTTATCACCTGCCTTCTGCTCAAGGCCCTCAAGGAGGCAGGATGTAGGCCTATGTAGCCCCACCACTTCTGGTGCACCCTGAATAGTGCTACACCCTCAAGGGCTCACGGTTCGTGAGTTTGGGAGTTGGCGACCCCGAGGGATTCCTGAGCTGGGTCCGTTTTATCCCCGTTTTCCACTGACCTTGGGGCGGGTCCTCTCCTCTTTCCCTTTCCCATCTGCCTTTCATGGCTCTCCTTCCTTCCAAGTCCCTCAAACCTCATTCCTCGAGGGTTGAGGGCATTTCTTTTCTTCCGGACGTTTATTTGCCTTATCCTTTATTTGTTTACCATTTCTTCTTCTAGTATGTAAGTTTTTAGTTAGTTTTCAATCTCATCTCATCTTTCACTATCACTCAAACCATTAGGGGCCGATAACCTAGATGCTTGGCCCCTTAAAACAACAATTATCATTATCATCTTCATCATAAATGAACCTACAATTATGACACAATCGACCGGTCGATCGAGATCAACATATTGGTCATGTACTACTGTAGATTAAAGGGAGGATTATGAAATTGTTATAAAACAGAGAGGCCGGTCGTCTGCTGTTTAGCTGGTCGAGGCTCAGTACGTCAGAGTTGAGTCTTTCCCGGGAGCCACTACCGAACGTATCCGAAGAGGCTAAGACATATCGTAAATATTCGGTAGTGATCGGAACGTTGAAACGCCTTTCGGTCGCTTTAAAAAAGAGTGCTGGCTGTTGAAATACAATAAGCTGAGTACGTTCAACGTAGCAGACTTGTTAGCCTACAACAAGTCTCCAAGTTATGTGCTTTTCTTGTATGTAACTTTTTTCATTTTTAGCCTATTTTCAATTTTGAAAAAAATAGGCTTATGAGATCACCTTTTGTGTGTGTGTGCGTGTGTGTGTGTGTGATTCGTGTGTGTGTCCCCCCCCCCCCCTAATAAAATCTAAACGGCAGGAGCGATTTCAATGAAACTCGGAAAGTTCATAGCACTATTCCCGGCGACCTCGACCGTGCCCTTCAAATTTTGTTACGACTCACCAATCCAACATGGCGGCTGTGCGAAATATTTCACCAGCATTCAATATCTCCGAAACTATTACCGATATTACCCTGACATTTTCTAATGTGATAAAGGGATCTACTATAAGTTCACTTATGTGACTTTTGAAAACCTGGTAACTACAAAACCAACATGGAGGCCAAGCGAATTTGCGACTTTTAAATAGACGTTTCTCGCGATTTGACCAACCAAACGCAATGAAACATGGTACAGTATATGTTTATATACATTGTAATGCACCGACAACTAACTTCGTTCAATTGTCCACATAATCACAAGATGGCGGATGTGCGAAATATTTCACCGGCATTCTATATCTCTGAAACTATTAGCGGTATCTCCCTAAAATTTTGTACGGAGATAAAGGGCACTACTGGAAGTCCATCTATAAGACTTTCAAAAACCGGTTAACTACAAAATGAACATGGCGGCCAAGCTAATTTGAAAATTTTAAATAGTCCTTTCTCGCGATTTAATGTTCCAAGCGCACTGAAACCTGGTACAGGAAATATTTATACACATTGTAATCCACTGGTATCTAATTTAGTTCCATTGTTTACATAACCTCAAGATGGCGGCAGTGCGAATTTTAAAATTAAGTTTTTATTTCTTGTGATGTAGTCATGCGATCGAAGTGAAAGTTTGAATAATGAACCTACGCAATAATTTTCCTTTAATGGTACATGACTCTATGGCCTATACATTTAACAATCCAACATGGCGACCATCCGAAGTATTAAGACGATACTGAATATCTACGAATCTATTTTAGCAATCAAACTGCATTTTTTAATGTTCATAAGGGCTATTAACTTAAGTTCACCTATAGGACTTTAAATAACCTGGTGATCACAAATCCAACATGGCGGTGACGCGAATTATAAATATTCACATGGACTTTTCTCGCAATTTAACCATCCGCACGCAGTGAAACTTGGTACAGCAAATCCTTATACGAATGTTAATCCACTGGCATCTAATTTATTTCAATTGTTTCCATAACCTCAAGATGGCAGCTGTGCAAAATTTTTAAATCTCCTTGTTTTTTCTTGTGTCCTAATTATGCGATTGAAGTTTGAATACTACACGTTCACAATCATATGTATGTAACAGTACATAACTCTAGGACCTACATATATAAAATCCAACATGGCGACCATCCGAAATATTTAGTCGGTTCTCAATATCTACGAATCTATTACAGCAATCAAACAGAAATTGTGTATGTTGACAGTGGCAATTAACATAAGTAGGATATATGAAAATAGGCTGTATAGTTCTTCACGGAACTACTTGGTTTTTTTTTGCATATTCTATAATGAAAATAATATAATTGAACATTCGTAGCAGATTGTCGCATCGTCGATTAATGGCGAAGTGTAAATACTCACGAACTTGTTGAGAAAAGAATGTGTTGTCAGCTTGCTAAGCATGCGATAAAATAAAAATTTAAAAAAAACATTCCAGAAATCCTATAAATTCCGTAATTGAACACACAGTTGTGTTTCAACTTTCAAGCAAGCGGCTTCGGTGACGTAGTTGATAGCATGCTGAGCTTCTATGCCCAAGATCACCGGTTCAAACCTGGCCGAAGTTGTCGGATTTTTAAGAGCGTTAAAATCTCTTAGTTCGGAGGGAAAGTAAAGCCGGCGGTCCCAAGTCATAGATTTATGGCAAGAAAAAGCACCTTCAACCTACTACACTTGTGTGAAGCCAAAATTTGTAGGTTAAAATTGATAACCCTCTATTAGTTTCAACGTTCGCCGCCAGGTGCTGAGTGCAATGCCATCTAACAGCCCTGTCCGCAAGCTAGGTGTCGTGGACGGTAGCATTTGGTAGCAAAAGTAGGAACTACTTGAAATTACTGTCTGCATTCCTTACTTGAATTAAAAGCAAATAACACACACATCACAATAAACACCGGTTTTCAGATTCTACACTCACCCTAAGTACACGGGGATACATGATCGCGTTGTCGCAGCCCCTAAATTAAGGAACCAACCAACCAACTTACAAGCCTTTTCATATGAAAATTGGCGTTAAAAGAATGTCTGAAGAAACATCTGGTTGTAGGAGCATTGGTGATGAGTGGAGTACGATAATTATTGTTTTCTATGTGGTTGATTTGTAATTTAAGCATTGTTTTAAATGTATCCATATGAGACACTTGGATTGCAAACCGTTAAACACTTCATCTCTCCAGGTGCGTCCTCAGACTCAAGTACCCCACTCCCTTGGCTTGTTTTGTCTTGCGGTGCTGCTCGGAAGGAAGTCGGTGGGTGCCCGACCGTTGAACAAGGAGCGTGTATGAATCGACTGCTTGGCTTCCTCTTTGTTGTACCGAGCTAGAATGTCAATTAGAGGTATTCTTGACATAGCGTGTTCTTCATTTGAGCTCAAGACAAAAGCAACGTCTCCCCTTATACTAAGGGCTCAAAGGTGACCACAGAATGTTTATATGTGAAGGATATAACGTTTTTAAGGATCAGAATTGATGTCTTAAAGCAGGGGCGGCTCCTGACTAATATTTTAGGGTGGGTGAGTGGTAAACGCGTTGGACTGCTTGCAAATAACAAAATTAATCTCGGTATTTTCCGCCAACACAAATGTTCCTCCTTTCTCTACTAGAAAGCGCTATAGTGTCGAGGAGTTTAGATATCTAACCTCCTTGACTTTCATAGCGTTCCAAGGAACGACTAAATTGGATATGCAAGCTGCCCTCCGGGCGTCAAATAACAAGGCTTGCACCTGGCACCCGAAGTCATACGATATTATTATTATTATTATTATTATTGTTATTATTATTATTATTATTATTAAATTAAACAATGTTTTACATTTGATATTCGCTGTTGCCGATATTAGTCTACCGTTATTATCATTTCACACAACACAACATTTGAAACAAATTTTAATAAATAGTTCATGTAATAAAAACTATACTCACATTATTTGTAAATATATTCTCCTCTCCTGTGCAAATTTACCTATCAGTTTGGTTGATGAAATCCATTTTTTTAATATTCATATATTTTTTCTATAATTATAAGATCCGCCTTGTCAAACACAAGAAGGTAGTTTAGGTTACTAATTAAAATATTCGTACATGTTTCGTTATTATATTGATAACTTCTTCAGTGTGAGAAAATCTTAGAAAACTATATCAACAAGGTACTAATAAGGAAATGGGTCTACTCTTACAAAAATTCATTAATTTAAAATAGTTGAATGAAAAAAAGGGAATAATAACAAGTAGTTCCGTGAAGAACTATACAGCCTATTTTCATATATCCTACTTATGTTAATTGCCACTATCAACATACAACACTTCAGTTTGTTTGCTGTAATCGATTCGCAGATATTGAGAACCGACTAATTATTTCGGATGGTCGCCATGTTGGATTTTTATATAAGTAGGTCTTAGAGTTATGTACTGTTACATTATGATTATTGTGTACGTGTGGCATTCAAACTTCAATCGCATGATTAGGACACAAGAAGTAAAAACGAGATTTTAAAATTTCTCACAGCTGCCATCTTGTGGTTATGGAAACAATGGAAATAAATTAGATGCCAGTGGATTAACATTTGTATAAGGATTTACTGTACCAAGTTTCACAGCACTCGAATGGTTAAATTGCGAGAAACGTCCAAGTGAATATTTATACTTTGCGTCGCCGCCATGTTGGATTTGTGATCACCAGGTTATTGAAAGTCTTATAGGTGAACTTATGTTCATAGCCCCTATAAACATTTAAAAAAATCAGTTTAATTGCTATAATAGATTCGTAGACATTCAGAGCCGTCTAAATATGGTCGCCATGTTGGATTGTTATATGTATAGGCCATAGAGTCATGTACCATTAAAGGACAATTATTGCGTAGGTTCATTATTCAAACTTTCACTTCGATCGCATGATTACGACACAAGAAATAAACACTTAATTTTAAAATTCGCACAGCCACCATCTTGAGGTTATGTAAACAATTGAACTAAATTAGATACTGTGCATTACAATGTGTATAAACATATGCTGTACTAAGTTTCATTGCGTTTGGATCATTAAATCGCGAGAAATAACTATTTAAAATGTTCAACTTCGCTTGGCCGCCATGTTCGATTTGTAGTTAAACGGTTTTTGAAAGTCTTATCGATAAACTTCCAGTAGTGCCCTTTATCTTCGTACAAAATTTCAGGGTGATACCGGTAATAGTTTCAGAGATATAGGACGTCGTTGAAATATTTCGCTCAGCCGCCATTTTGAGGTTATGTAAACAATTGAATGAAGTTTGATGTCTGTGCATTACAATGTGTATAAACATATACTGTACCATGTTTTATTGCGTTTGGTTGGTTACATCGCGAGAAACGTCTATTTAAAAGTCACAACTTCGCTTGGCCGCCATGTTGGATTTATATTTACCAGGATTTCAGAATTCACATAGGTGAACTTCTAGTAGTTCCCCTTATCACCGTAAAACATTCCAGGGTAATATCCATAATAGTTTCGGAGATATCGAAAGCTGGTTAAATATTTCGCACAACCGCCATGTTGGATTGGTGAGACGTAACAAAATTTGAGGGGCACGGTCGGGGTCTTCTGGAATAGTGGTATGACCTTACCGAGTTTTATTGAAATCGATCCAGCCGTTTGGAAGTTATGAGGGGACACACACACACACGCACACACGCACACACAGACACACGGACACACGGACAAAAGGAGATCTCATAAGCCTTTTTTTTTTGCATAATTGAAAATAGGCTAAAAACATAATATTTTAATTTAATTAACCTTGAAAAAAAAAAACATATAGTATGAAGGACATGTATAGGCTATAGGATGTTGTTGAATGTCTAGTGTGTGTAATTGTAACTGAGGTAGGATTTGATAGGATACGGCCGTGGCTTTAATAATTTAGGAACCATCCCTGCATTCGCCTGGAGTAGAAGTGGTTAAACCACTGAAAACCACTTTCAGGTTGGCTGAGGTAGGAATCGAAACCACCTCTTCTCGGTTTTGCCTCACGGGACTGAGTGTACCACGTTTCAGACCTCAAACCAGAATTAAATTTCTTGACAGAGCCGGGAATCGAACACGGGCCTTTACGGTGAAAGGAAAGAATGCTAGACACTACGCAACGATGGCGGAATCAAGTCAGTCTGAGGATTGAAGACTCAAGCACTCACACAGGATTGCAAATTTGGTTCACTTTAGAGCAGGTTTTTAAGAAGATATCTTGTGCATATGATTCGGCTCCTACTGATGAAAAATACAATACGTATTTTGTAATCCGTCTTGTCAATACTATAAAATGATGTTTAATAACATAATTTAAACGTACATCTCTATTTAGTGTAAAACCAAGTCCCCGATTCTTAGATGTCACGGGTAATCTCGAGAACCACTCGATGGATGTTGATGTGGTTTTCACCATTCTGTAAAGGATGTGAGGATGGTTTCTGTAGAAAATAATTTATTTATGATCAAAGTAACGATTTCATTAAAAGAGTCGAAAAAAAACCTGGCATCTGTGCGCTTTTTAAGCTTACGCTGGGCAAACCATGAGTGTAAGAATTGTTCAGCATGAAAATTTCAACAAATGAGTCCACGAGAGCATATCTATATCTTCAATACATCGCGCACTATATGTGTTTTTACGTTTTCATTTCTTTCAACAATCTCCATTCAATTAATGAGTCGACAGTTTACGAGCTATCTAGGGGCGAGATTATCACCTCAGTTATAGCCTAGCAAGCGGGCGAGCCTATTACCCTAGATACAGCCAGCAGCAAACTATCAAGTCGTGTTGAGAGAAGAGTGGTTGTGTTTGGAGCTTCCCTGGAAATGCAACTTGGCTTTTCTTTATTTCGCCTGTGAACTTTTCGTTCCTCAAAATACACAATCAAGTTAAGTTTGGACGGAAGGGGGATTTGTGTATCATGCACCTCGCCATTCTTAAATTACGTCTGACAAGAATTCGTTGCACATGCATCTCCATGATAATATAATTAATTGTCCAGTCAGTGATTTTAACTGATCATGCCGTGATGTAAATGGATATAGGTCGCAGTTCATTGACATCGAAAGATAAAAGCGCCTTTCACGTAACCCATTCATAACTGTTCCCGGGCAAAGCCGGAGCGGGTTGCTAGTGTTTCGATATAACAATGATATCTTCAGCATCGTTGATAGTTTATTAGTGCATAATAATACGGTATAATGTGAAATGGGCATCCTTACAAATTTGATTTAAAATAAAATGAAAGGTTCACATAAAAATTAAACTTTACACACTAGAAGGAAGTTGTTACTAAAATTGGACTTGCAAATAAGTTTTGGTGAAATGTATCCTACCCTTTTCTTTCAAATGAAGTACCGTTAAATCTGTGTTAATTGAAGTGAAATAATGGAGTGACTCGCTGATATGTTCACCCATACTAGAGTGTTTTCTGCATTTAATTGCCTTAACATGCTCAATGTATCGTTGTTTAAATGTACGACCAGTTTGGCCTATGATGATGAAATAGCCCAGCGAAGCCATGGACGAGCGACTGTAATAGAGCGGTATCATTTACCGAGTCGTTAGTAAAGATGAAATTACTACTCATAATTGGCTATGAATTTAACATGTTGTTTATTTACGGAAATAACCGCCGTAGTTTAACGTGAGTTTACAAATTTTAAGCTTTCATGTGTGTAATGTTGAGTTCTGCTAGAATAGTAATAGCTTTTTGCAGTGGTTTATTATCCTCAATGAGTCATCATACCGGGGATTCTTAGACTAGAAGTATACGTTAGTGCAGTCGCGTACCCAGGATTTCCCTTCGGAGGGGTTTTATTATCCATGATGAATCATCATTATAGGGATTCTTAGACTTGAAGTATACGTTAGTGCAGTCGCGTACCCAGGAATCTCCTTCGGATGGGGTTTATTGTCCCTGATGATTCAACATTATAGTGATTCTTAGACTTGAAGTAGGCCTATACGTTAATACAGCTGCGTACACAGGATTTCCCTTCAGAGGGGTTTTATTATCCATGATGAATCATAATTATAGGGATTCTTAGACTTTAAGTATATGTTAGTGCAGTCGCATACCCAGGATTCCCCTTCGAATTGGGCTTATTGTCCCTGATGATTCAACATTACAGTGATTCCTAGACTTGAAGTATACGTTAGTACAGGGGCGTACTCAGGATTTCCTTTCGGAGGGGGTTTATAATCCATGATGAATCATCATTATAGGGATTCTTAGACTTGAAGTATACGTTAGTGCAGTCGCGTACCCAGGATTCCCCTTCGAATAAGGTTTATTGTCCCTGATGATTCAACATTGCAGTGATTCTTAGACTTGAACTATACGTTAATACAGGTGCGTGCCCAGGATTTCCCAGTGAGGGGGTTTATTATCCATGATGAATCATCATTATAGGGATTCTTAGACTTGAAGTATACGTTAGTGCAGTCGCGTAACCAGGATTCCCCTTCGGATGGGATTTATTGTCCCTGATGATTCAACATTACAGTGATTCCTAGACTTGAAGTGTACGTTGGTACAGGGGCGTACCCAGGATTTCCCTCCGGAGGATTTTTTTTAGACTTGAAGTAAATGTTAGTGCAAGCGCGTATCCAGGATTCCCCTTCAAGAGGGGTTCATTGTAGGGAGAGGGCACACACGTCGTGTCATCCCGTAGTCTACCGGTCATATGAACAGGTTGTTGTTGTTGATTTATTGAGGATCTTTGGCCATGTCGCCCCGTGAAATTACTTGGAAGTTTGTGGAATTTGTCTGATAACCTGTCTTATTGTGATGGATGTATTAGTGTGTGTAAGACAAGCGAGGAATAGGAAGAAGTCGGCAGTGGCATTCAGTTAGGAACCATTCCGTCATTTGACTGGGGGTAAGAGTGGAGAAACCACGGGAAGCCACTTCCAAGATGCGTGTGGTGTGAATCGAAACCATCTCTTCTCAGTTTTGCTCCAATAGTTCGAGTGTACCCCGTTCCAGCCCTCAGACCAGCATGCTAGCCACTACACCACAAGGTGGTCTACTAGAGAATTAAAAGAACATGACGTTAGTCACTTTCTGGCAATAGATCGATGCATCTTCTGCGTCCTGCTGGTAGACTCTGATTCTTGGACGTTCCCTTTTACTGTAGTTCATGACGCATGTTATTTTGAACTGTAGTTTATCGCTCACATCCTTCCGCCCGCTTTTACGGCCGTTTTCCTGGTGTCCTGTCTTGGCCTAGGGAGCAGAAAAAACAAAATGAGCGTCCGGCTCACGAATGGGGGACGTACTTTATGGCTGGCCAAAGGAGTTACATTCTCGAGTATTTCACTTACTCTCTCCTTTTCCCCTCCCCCGAGCCATTCCCACTGAGTTATAGGCAGTTCTATCCACTTTCTACTCTTGCTTTTTAAATTGCGCCATATTCGAAACAAAACAAAAAAGCGTTTCAGGCTACAGTAGTGAAAACATGCCATCGTTATGATTAGGGCTCGGATTTTTAGGTGCTAAAAAACGGGAAAATATTTATTTTTTATGTATTACAAATACCGTACCTGAAATATGTGACAAAAAGTAAACATATTCAATTATAATTTAGTTTATTAATGTGAATATAAACAATATGCAGTACTCACGAATGCAATTTATGCTATGCCTCACTGAATGCTGAAGCATTACAATACATCACGAGATACATCTTCAGGTTGTCCATCACAAATTACCGACGATTAGGCCTATCGCGAAACATTTCTTCTGAAGGCGCGAAATTGCGACAATATGTTTCTTGCCCTTGAGGTGCTGTGTAACTTGAGATCGCTGTTCAGCCTTGATTGCTTTCCCACATGGATGGCAGAACTTGTAGTTGCTTTTATTTTAGGCATCGTCGAACTGCCATCACTACAGTTCACAGTTCCAGAAGTGAACTGCATGTCAGTGACACTTGTTCCAGATAGCTGGGAGGTAGGTTAGCACGTGGTGCAATATGGCTACGGACAAGGAAATCCCCGGCTTCCACAGTGAGTGGCACGGGGCGATGAGTTAAGAATAACACAGTTTCAAGCGGACATACGCTCTGCATGATGATTATATAGCTCACAGGTTCTTCCCCATTGAAGTAACACATAACAATGAAAGATCTAGCATACTGATTTAAAAAATGTAAATATTATGTCTTTTTATGTGCTAATAAGTGAAAAGAAGGAATTTATTTATTTATAGAAAAATGCTAAAAATATGTATTTACATTAAAAATATTTATTTACCTAAAAATCCGAGCCCTAGTTATGACAGCAATGAAGCTTGTGTTAAAATATTGTAGGTCTATAACAGGGACATGTTTTTGGACTTGGTGTCTATCTGGAATTACCGACATCAAATTCCCGACGCCATGGTAACAATGACTACTATTTTTCTTTAAACATGGTTGGTTGGTTCTTCAGTTTAGGGACTGCGACAACACGGTCATGTAGCCCCGTGTAGTTTGGGAGTGTGAAGAATCTGTCTGATAACCGGTGTTAATTGTGATGGCTGTATTAGTGTGTGTATCTGTTTTAATTCTAGTAAGGAATGCAGACATTGAATTTTTCAAGTAGTTCCTACTTTTGCCGCCTAACACCACCGTCAACGACCATCTAGTTCAGAACTTAGTTACCAGATGCCCCCGCAGTCGGCTCTTGACGTAGGAACCTAAGAAGGTTAGTCAAATGTTTAACCTATATATAATTTAGCTTCACACAGGTGTAATTAATGGAACGTTCTGTAACCTGCCATAAATCTAAGACATGGGACCGCCGGCTTTACTTCCTCTCCGAAGGAAGGCATACTGAGGGATGTTTAACCTTCTTAAAAAATCCGACGACTTCGGCCGGGTTTGAACCCGCGATCTTGGGCATAGAAGCTTTATACATGTATCATAAACTAGGTCAATAACGTCACCTTTATTTTCCTTGAAGAACGCAAGCTCATAGTTACGTGTCTTATTTAGTGTCTTCATTGCGTATTGCTTGTTTCGTTACGAATTTATTAGTGTCTTATAATTTTGAACGCAGAGAAGTGTAAACATTGTCTCGAACAGAATCGAGCGAAGAAGGAAGAGTGTGAGTTTCAAAAACTTAATCTTCAACACGCCATTCTCTCTACATCTATCGATCGAGGAATGTACAAAGATTTTCAAGGATTCAAAGAAGCTCACAAGTCAGAAAGCCGTAAATATATCCATAGTTAGCTATTGTTGTTATAAGGGGTGGAAGAGTGAGGTCATCTTCCCCCAAAACATATGCATTATTATATGATCTTCCGTTTAGCCGGATAATAATAATAATATAATAATAATAATAATGTTAAGGCACAATAACGCTGTAATCAGGCCAGAGGTCCTGTATGCAGCTGAAACCCTAACCAACAAAGGGGCAAAACTGATCCAGAAACTAGAGGTCAAGGAAAGAATTATCTTGAGGAAGATCTTAGGTCCAAGGATCATAAATGGAGTAAGGTATCACAGGCCCAACGATGATCTATACCTAAAGCAAGAACCTCTAATGGACACAGTCATCGAGAGACGCCTCCAATTCTACGGACAACTTGAGAGAATGAACGAGTCAAGATTGAACAGTGTAATCCACAGAGCCAGCTCCTGCAAAAAAACAACATCACTGTGGTACCAGCAAGTTAAACAAGATCTGCAAACCTTCAACATCTCTGAATCCGTTATACAAGACAGACAAGCTTTCCGTATAATGTTAAAAGAAGACCCACAGATTAAACTTAAGAAAGGGCAGAGACCAAAGAGGTCAGAAGAAGCTAAACAACTACAAAGTCAGAAAATGAAGGAGATATGGGTTAGGAAGAAGACTGTTAAGTACAGTACGTGGAACCAATCCCAACTAATCAAGCTAAAAACCATTTGGTTAACCTACGTAGTCCATAGCTGGCTCATTCGAAGAAAGAAGAAGAATAATGTTAAATTGAGGTATAATCCAGGCATTTTTGGACTGAATGTGGGAAACGCGGGGTGATTTTGAATCTTCGTATTTGTTGCTGTTTAAGAATAGCAGTTATGGTGCACGGTTTTGCTGCTTGGTTTTACTATCTTGACTCCTGCGATTGGCACATTAACCCTATCAACACGATGCAGGTGGGACTATCTTGGAACAAGCAAGCAATGTGGGGTAGCTTACGTCTATTGTTCTACACGGGTCGTGCTGTCTAGCACTTTGCCACCTCGCACGTGATCCAAAGATGCCCTTGGCTAAGGAAATATGATCCCAACAAGTAGGTCGTAACTCCCGCGTTTTGGCAACCATTGACCTAGGACTATCGCCACTCGGATACTGTTACCCTCACACTTGCTGCGCTGCACATGACGTCACCCGATAATAACGATCCAGACCTTTAAACTTTCATCGATATTTCTCTTTATTTTAACATTTTTATGTTCATTTATATTTTGTCAATGACCGCAAGTCTATAGCACTTTTACTGTTCTAGCCTTTGTCATGAAAAGAGAAAAGGAAAAATTAAAGCGAGGTGGTGGTAGGGATATTCAGCCTAAAGAAAGAAATACGCAAAAATATAAATGTTGATGTCGATTGTAGTTGTTTGTTGTTTGAGTCCTCAGTCTTTTGACTGGTTTGATGCAGCTCTCCATGTCTCCTTGTCCTGAGCTAATCGTTCCATCTCTACATAGCTACCACACCCTACATCCGAGGCAATCTGTTTAACATATTCTATCCTTGGTTTACTCCTACAGTTCTTGACTTCGACTCTTCCTTCCATAGCTAAGCTTGCTATTCCTGGGTGTCTTAATATGTGTCCTACCAACCTATCTCTTCTCTTCATTAGCAGTCACCCGAAACATCACTCCTCTCCCACTAGTCTTAATTCCTCTTCGTTTGTAACCCTATCCACCCATCTGATCTTCATCATTCTACTGTAACACCACATTTCAAACACTTCAATTCTCCTCTTTTCTGCTGCACCGATAGTCCCAGTTTCACTTCCATAGAATGCCACGCTCCAGACAAAGGCCTTCAAAAATGGCTTCCTAACACCTAAATCTATTTTCGATGTCAACAGATTCCTTTTCTGTAGAAATGCTTTCCATGCCTGAGCTAACCTACTTTTTATATCCTCTTTGCTTCTTCCTTCACTGGTTATTTTGCTTCCTAAGTAACAGCAGTCTCCAATTCCTTTAGTTTTTCACCTGCCAATTTGATGTCCATAGAGGCTTTTGATTTATTTCGGCTGCATTCCAGTATTTTTGTTTTACATTTATTAATTTTCTTCATGAATTCTTTCCTCAAGACGGAGTCCATACCATTCAAAAACTCATTCAAATCCTCAGGAGTGTCGACCAAGATGTCGATACTTGCCATAAATCATGTACTGTACAACAAGTATAAGCATTTACAAAGAAAAACAGGCATTTACTAACAGAAACAATCTATGAGTTTTCAAAATTTTAATGATAATTATTTTTAAAATGTACTTCCTTCCTAGCGTATTTCCCGCGTTGGCGCAGGGTCCGCTTGCTTGGTTGCTGTTCGCCACTTCTTCCTGTCAAGGGCATCTGCAGGTTTGAGAACGCACACCAGTAGGTCTTCACTGATTCTATCCATCCATCGTTTCTTTGGTCAACCACAAGGACGTTGCCCTCCTGGATCGTACCGGAGGGCCGATTTTATTACAGAATTCTCATCACTTCTAGTGGCATGCCCATACCAACGAAGACGTGCTTTCCTCATTTTGTCGTTAATTTTTGCAACTCCCATTTTCTTCCTTACATGTTCATTTCTGACATGGTCAAGTCTTGTAATACCCATGGACCAACGCAGCATTTTCATTTCCATACCATGGAGGGCTTGTTCTTGTTTGGTTGATGCTGGCCAACATTCTGTGCCGTGGAGTGCCACTGGCCTTATCATGGTCTTGTAAACTTTTCCCTTCATGTGGATAGGTATTTTCTTATCACACAGTACTCCAGTGGCTTGGCGCCATTTCAGCTATGCAGCATTCACTCGTGCTCTGGCATGAAGAACGGTTCTGCTATCCGAAGAGATGAGAGAATCTAATTTCCAAAATTTTCTTTATCTTCGAACTATTCTTTGCCTTTTCTACTCAATTACTTAATTGTGTACTTTTTAAGCTGGCTTGGTCAGAAATGAGGCTGTGGTTTCTTTAGCTTTCGCCCAAATGGCTGATAAATAAATTAACCTGTACTTAGTATAAAACAAAGTCCCCAATTCTTGGATGTTACGGGTAATCTAGAGAACCTCTGGATGGATTTTGATGCTTTTTTCACCATTCTGTAAAGGATATTATCTCGAGGATGATTTCTGCAGAAAATAATTTATTTATGATCAAAGGAAGCCGAGCAGTAACGATTTCCGTGAAAAAGTCGAAAAAAATCCAGGCGTCCGAGCGCTTTGTAAGCTTACGCTGGGCAAACCGTTAAAAATATTTAAATACTATGAGTGTAAGAATTGTTCAGCATGAAAAGTTCCACAAAAAAGTCCGCGAGAGCATATCTCTATCTTCAATACATCACTATAAGTGTGTTTACGCTTTTATTTCTTCCAACCATGTCCATTCAAATACTGAGGCGACAGTTTACGAGCTAGCTAAGGGCGAGTCTATCCCCCCCGTTACAGCCTAACTAGCGAGCGAACCTCTTACCCCCAGAAACAGCCAGCAGCAAACCGTCGAGTTGTGTTGAGTTAAGACTTCAGAGAAGGGTGGTTGTGTTTGGAGTTTCCCTGGAAGTGCAACTCGGCATTTCTTCATTTCGCCTGTGAACTTTTCGTTCCGCAAAATTACACAGTCAATTTAATATTGGACGGAAGGGGATTTGTGTTTCATGCACCTCGCCATTCTTAAATTACGTCTGACAAGAATTCGTTATAATTAATAGTCCAGTCAGTGATTTTAAGCCATCATGCCGAGTTGTAAAACGGATATAGGTCATATAGTTCATTGACATAGAAAAAAAGCGCTTATCACGTAACAAATGAAACAGAGCAACACATAATTTCTCGATTGTCACAAAAGAAAGAAAGAAAGAAAGACTTCGTCCTCGGCTCCTTCACACCGTTGCTCAAGAAGGGCACCGTCTGAACCACGATTAGAAACAGGCTTATGACACCATCACTAAGAAGGATAGTAAGATATATTTTCTCAATGCCTCTGGAGGCACAAGTAAAACGTTCTTGATTAATTTGTTGCTCGCCAAAGTGAGGTCTGGTGGTAATATTGATCTTGGCGTCGCATCATATGGAATTGCAGCCACTCTCTTGGATGGGGAAGAACAGCACATGCAAAATTTAAACTTCCTTTGAAAGTAAGCAGTAATGATGGAAGCGTAACAAAGTAACACTGCCAGTATAATCCAAAATTGTTCTTTAGTTGCATGGGATGAGGCTACAAAGTCGCACAGAACTTCCGTTGAAGCTGTAGGCAGGACCTTGCGTGATCTAAGGAATCGGAACACACCTATGGGTGGGTACACAGTTTTGTTCGCCGGAGACTTTCGTCAAATCTTATCAGTTGTTACCAGAGGAACGAGAGTCGACGAAGTGAACGCTTCATTAACAAGATCTTACATCTGGCCGGATATAACAAAATTGGCACTCAAAACTAACATGAGACCCTACTCTTATCTTCAGAAGATAATAGTCTGTTTGCTAATTTGTTACTTAGAGTCGGAAATGGAGATTTACCGGTCATTGACGGGACAATTACCCTCAGTCCTGATTTCTGTGTTTTAGTAAGCAGCATTCAAGAACAGAATGATAGCGTTTATCCTCAAATCCATGACCTATCTAACAAGTCTCATTCATAGTTTAAAGCAAGAGCAATATTATCGCCGACGAACAAGTTGTGAAAATTAATGACTTGGTGTTCTCCAAATTCACTGCCCAGGCTCAAGTATATTACTCAGTAGACGCAGTGGTCGATAGTGGAGAAGCTGTTCATTACCCTACAGAATTCCTAAATGCTTTACTTCCTTCTGGCTTGCCACCACACAAGCTTATTTTAAAAGTGGGAGTGCCTATTATATTGCTACGTAATTTACACCCACCAAAGCTATGCAATGGGTCGCGATTGGTAGTGAAAACTTTGAAAAACTGTTTGATTAAAACGACCATCTTAACTAGCTGTGGTACAGGAGAAACTGTCTTAGTACCCTGAATCCCTATGATTCCTTCAAATTTGCCTTATCATTTCAAACGAGTACATTTCCCAGTAAGAGTCTGCTTTGGCATGACTATAAACAAAGCACAGGGCCAGACACTTAGCGTGACTGGAGTTGATCTCAGTGGAGACTATTTTTCTCATGGACACCTTTACGTGGCCCAATTGCGTGTTACATCAATCCGAAATCTTTTCGTGTTCACTGCTGGAGGGAAAACGACTAATGTCGTATGCAAGGACATCTTATAAGACCTCGGTTAAAAGTAGCCTATCACCTTGCATTCATAACTGTTCCCAGGCGAAGCCGGGGTGGGTTGTTAGTATATAAATAAATGAAGACGAAGCAGAAGAAACAATGGAAACGTATGTATTTTTAGACAGAATATCTTAAATATAAAATGATTCCCGTGCGGAATTTGGCAGATGAACTCGATCTTCCGTCCTTAAAATAATAACAATAACTCGTGCAGAAGGAACATAAACATTCTTACGCTGAAGAATCACTAATGACTGCTTGAAAAGTCGAGGACAAATACGCAACTGTTGTTATGCACTCAACGGAAATGAATTATTAATATTGTTATTGTTACTATTAATATATTTATGATTACAAACCTAACAATATAAATAAAACGCCCCTCGGAACGAATGGTGTTTATTAACATCCCGACTATTAACATAATCGAATGAGCAGTGTCCAGAATTTTGACGGTCGGGCTAGATTCAACTGGACTCTCCAAAGACTAAAACGCTAGTAATACTAGAAACATGTAACATATCTTTTAAAGTTTTTATTTATTTATTTATTTATTTATTTATTTATTTATTTATTTAATTATCGTATGGCTTTTAGTGCCGGGAGTGTCCGAGGACATGTTCGGCTCGCCAGGGGCTGTAGCTGCTTCAAGTGGACACCCATGGGGTGAGCTACAAGTTCCGCTCTATTTCAAAAGTTCCAACTTTCGCTACCAGATGTCACTGATACCTTGTTGTCGACGTTGGAACTTTGATAGAGCGTTCCATCGACATCTAACCTAGAAATTAAGCTTCAAAAAGTTTAGTCTGTGGAAGGATCTTTTACATGCCATAAATCTATGACATGGGACCGCCGGGTTTACTTCCCCTCCGAAAGAAGGCATACTGAAGGATTTCTAACACTCTTAAAAATCCGACGACTTCGGCCAGGTTTGATCCCGCTACCTTGGGAACAGCAGTTCAGCATGCTACCAACTATGGCAACGAAGCCGCTATCTTTTAAAGTAATTTGACTGTATTAAATTCTTCAACAGGTGTAGCATAATAAGAAATCAATACCGAACGGATTTCTTGATTAACGTGGTCCATATCATATCAATGTATAAGCAGCTTCCAAGCCATATTAAGATGTAGTTGACCAATTAATCGACGCCAAACCGTTTTCTCTGTAAGCCAGTGCCAAAATTAAGGATCTTCTGATAGTGATATAATTCTTTTTTTAAAACAAATATCGAATCGATATGCACAACACGGAGTAACGTCGATCCCACTGCCTCAACAAAGGTCAAACTTGCGTTCTCGTGAGTAAAAGCGAAGCACACAACTACCTATCCATTGAGGCAGCTGTGACGAACAGTAAAACGAAATACATTGGGTCTTCTGGAATTTCCTCAACGCCGTACCTTTCTGCAACTTGTCGATCTTCTTTGTTCCGCGGGTAAGCATAAACATTCTTACGCAGGCGTAACACTAATGACTGGTGGAAAAGACGAGAAGGACAAATAGGTAATCATTAACATGCACTCAACGGAAATGTAAGTATTATTATGTTCGTCATTATCATCATCATTATTTTTGTCATCAGCGGGTATATGTCTCTCACTAATTACCGAGAAATGTCACAGTACTTGCTTTTGTGTGCTACTGTAGGACGATTACCAACCAGAATCTTTCATTTTTTGCCCATCAGAGTCATGACAACTAATTTGACATGTGTAGCCAGTAAGATAGGATAAATAATATTACATTTTAGGAAAATATCAGCAGTCATGTGACGTTGGTACTAATCTTACGGCAAGAAACTCAAGAATCAGTTTGCCGCTGTTTTCTAGTAGGCATTTCAGGGTGTTTAAATACAATTGAGCCGTGCCAGTGGATTTACTGGCTCGATAAGGAGACCAAGTTCCGGCACCCCAGCGTCTCTAATAGGAACATTATTTAAAATGGACGTAAAACCAATAAGATTATTGTTATTATTATTATTATTATTATTATTATTATTATTATTATTAATATTTTGCTTGCCACGGTGGGTGAGTGGTCAACGTGTCGGTCTACTAACCCCAAGCTTGCAGGTTCGCTCCTGGCCGTGGTAAGTGATATATTTTTTTTGAAAGGCGGCAAAAATTACGACATCATTTCATACGATGTTGGCATGTCAAAGAACCCATTTGAATTCAGTAGGCCGTGTTCATATTGGCAAAATTAATCTCGGGAATTTCCCCCAACACAAAGTTCCTCATTTCTCTACTAGAAAGCGCTATAGTGTTCAAGGCGCTTAGATATCTAATCTCCTTGACTTTCATAGTGCTTCAAGGAAAAACTAAATTCGACATGCAAGCTACCCTTTAGGTGTCAAATAACAAAGCTTGCACCTGGCACCCGAGCCCATACGATATTATTATTATTATTTTTATTGTTATTACATTCATTTCACCACATAAGTGGGACATATCAAATATCGTCGGCTTGTTTGCAAGACGGTATGGCTAATTCTCTTAAGGTGCAACATTGAGAAACGAGCGAACAATTGAACAGGTCTCCAAGATGACGGCCTTCTTCATGTTTATTATTATTATTATAATTATTACTATTTTACCTTGGTTCTTACTTATTCATTCACCTTCTTACTTAATCACTATCTCACCTACAGTATTTGCGTCTTTACTCAATCACTCATCACTAACTTACTTACTTACTTTCTTAAATTCGTCCTTACTTATTCACTTACTCACTTACATTTTACTTAGGCTAATCATTCATTTATACTTACACACTCACTTGCGTAAGGCTATTTACTAACATTTTACTTACTCATTCACTTACCTATACCAGGTGACTCTACCCACAAATGTCCCGCATACACTGCTGTTATATGGGATTTAAAAAAACTGATTCCCACAGAGGTCACACTGCATGCTGGCATATTGCGTCAGAATGCAGAGGGATAACAACCGGACAGTAGGTCGCTGCAAGTTCGTCAACGCTATCCGTCTAATGCGCCCCATTGCGTTATAAAACCTCGCATTTGAGAGCGTAATTGGCTCATATGTGGCACAACAACACGACAGTTGCTGGCAATATATTGACAATGGCTGGTGTATTCAGCAACAACGAGAACACGGACATGATACTAATCTATGGAGAAGCTGGTCGTAATGTCGTCGAAGGTCGAGGTTGCACCTGGCACCCAGGCCCATACGATATTATTATTATTGTTATTACATTCATTTCACCACATAAGTGGGACATATCAAATATCGTCGGCTTGTTTGCAAGACGGTATGGCTAATTCTCTCTGATTCCCACCGAGGTCACACTGCATGCTGGCATATTACGTCAGAATGCGGAGGGATAACAACAGACAAGTGTACTGAGGAACAAGCAGCGAGTGGCCTTCTGGATTTTATCTCTTGGCGTTCTGACGTAACCGGCTTGCATTAAAGCATACCCCTTAGGAAGCCACCTCCCGGAATGACCTCCCGTTCATCATTACTACATGCGGGACACCTAAAAGTAGATTTTACGGGGCAAATGAGCCACCAGGTATATTTAGTCTACTCACTCATTTAGCTACTTATATTCTTACTTACTCATTCACTTACTCCTATATTTACTCACTCACTTACGTACTCACTTAAAATCTTACTTACTCATGCACTTATATATTTACCCACTCATTTACGTACTTACATTCTTACGTACACATTCACTTAATTATATATTTATTCACTATCTTAGGTACTCACTTACATTCTTACTTACTCATTCACTAACTTATATATATACCCACTCACTTACTTACTCACTTACAATCTTACTGACTCATTCACTTAATTATATATTTATTAACTATCTTACGTACTCATTAACTCACTTATATATTTTCTCACTCACTTACGTACTTATATTCTTACTTAACCATTCACTTAATCATATATTTAATTACTCATGTACTCACTTGCATTCTTACTTAATCATTCACTTAATCATATATTTAATCTCTGATGTACTCACTTGCATTCTTACTTAATCATTCACTTACTTATATATTTGCTCACTCATGTACTCACTTATTTACGTACTTACTTACATTCTTACTTAATCATTCACTTACCTATATATTTACTCACTTATTTACGTACTTACTTACATTCTTACTTAATCATTCACTTACTTATATATTTACTCACTTATTTACGTACTTACTTACATTCTTACTTAATCATTCACTTACTTATATATTTACTCACTTATTTACGTACTTACTCACATTCTTACTTAATCATTCACTTACTTATATATTTACACACTTATTTACGTACTTACTTACATTCTTACTTAATCATTCACTTACTTATATATTTACTCACTTATTTACGTACTTACTTACATTCTTACTTAATCATTCACTTACTTATATATTTACTCACTTATTTACGCACTTACTCACATTCTTACTTAATCATTCACTTACTTATATATTTACTCACTTATTTACGTACTTACTTACATTCTTACTTAATCATTCACTTACTTATATATTTACTCACTTATTTACGTACTTAATTACATTCTTACTTAATCATTCACTTACCTATATATTTACTCACTTATTTACGTACTTAATTACATTCTTACTTAATCATTAACTTACTTATATATTTACTCACTTATTTACGTACTTACTTGCATTCTTACTTAATCATTCACTTACTTATATATTTACTCACTTATTTACGTACATACTTACATTCTTACTTAATCATTCACTTACTTATATATTTGCTCACTCATGTACTTACATTCTTACTTAATCATTCACTTACCTATATATTTACTCACTTATTTACGTACATACTTACATTCTTACTTACTCATTCACTTACCTATATATTTACTCACTTATTTACGTACATACTTACATTCTTACTTACTCATTCAGTTACCTATATATTTACTCACTTATTTACGTACATACTTACATTCTTACTTAATCATTCACTTACTGATATATTTACTCACTTATTTACGTACACACTTACATTCTTACTTAATCATTCACTTACTTATATATTTACTCACTTATTTACGTACATACTTACATTCTTACTTAATCATTCACTTACTTATATATTTACTCACTTATTTACGTACATACTTACATTCTTACTTAATCATTCACTTACCTATATATTTACTCACTTATTTACGTACATACTTACATTCTTACTGAATCATTCACTTACCTATATATTTACTCACTAATTTACGTACATACGTACATTCTTACTTAATCATTCACTTACTTATATATTTACTCACTTATTTACGTACATACTTACATTCTTACTTAATCATTCACTTACTTATATATTTGCTCACTCATGTACTTTCATTCTTACTTAATCATTCACTTACCTATATATTTACTCACTTATTTACGTACATACTTACATTCTTACTTACTCATTCACTTACCTATATATTTACTCACTTATTTACGTACATACTTACATTCTTACTTACTCATTCAGTTACCTATATATTTACTCACTTATTTACGTACATACTTACATTCTTACTTAATCATTCACTTACTTATATATTTGCTCACTCATGTACTTACATTCTTACTTAATCATTCACTTACCTATATATTTACTCACTTATTTACGTACATACTTACATTCTTACTTACTCATTCAGTTACCTATATATTTACTCACTTATTTACGTACATACTTACATTCTTACTTAATCATTCACTTACTTATATATTTACTCACTTATTTACGTACATACTTACATTATTACTTAATCATTCACTTACCTATATATTTACTCACTTATTTACGTACATACTTACATTCTTACTGAATCATTCACTTACCTATATATTTACTCACTTATTTACGTACATACTTACATTCTTACTTACTCATTCACTTACTTATATATTTACTCACATACTTACATTCTTACTTACTCATTCAGTTACCTATATATTTACTCACTTATTTACGTACATACTTACATTCTTACTTACTCATTCAGTTACTTATATATTTACTCACTAATTTACGTACATACGTACATTCTTACTTAATCATTCACTTACTTATATATTTACTCACTTATTTACGTACATACTTACATTCTTACTTAATCATTCACTTACTTATATATTTGCTCACTCATGTACTTACATTCTTACTTAATCATTCACTTACCTATATATTTACTCACTTATTTACGTACATACTTACATTCTTACTTACTCATTCACTTACCTATATATTTACTCACTTATTTACGTACATACTTACATTCTTACTTACTCATTCAGTTACCTATATATTTACTCACTTATTTACGTACATACTTACATTCTTAATTAATCATTCACTTACTGATATATTTACTCACTTATTTACGTACATACTTACATTCTTACTTAATCATTCATTTACTTATATATTTACTCACTTATTTACGTACATACTTACATTCTTACTTAATCATTCACTTACTTATATATTTACTCACTTATTTACGTACATACTTACATTCTTACTTAATCATTCACTTACCTATATATTTGCTCACTTATTTACGTACATACTTACATTCATACTTAATCATTCACTTACCTATATATTTACTCACTTATTTACGTACATACTTACATTCTTACTTACTCATTCACTTACTTATATATTTACTCACTTATTTACGTACATACTTACATTCTTACTTACTCATTCACTTACCTATATATTTACTCACTTATTTACGTACATACTTGCATTCTTACTTATTCATTCACTTACTTATATATTTACTCACTTATTTACGTACTTACTTACATTCTTACTTACTCATTCACTTATATATTTGCACACTCACGTACTCACATTCTCACTTTCTCATTCACTTATATATTTTCTCACCCTTGTACTCACTCACATTCTTACTTACTGATTCACTTACATACTATTTCAATCACTTACGTACCGGTACTTAAATTACAGTGCGTATTCCTCACTCATTCATTTATTTACCTCATTCTAAAATGAATTATTTACGGATGGTCATGGAGAATGGTATTGGTTAGATTGACTCGGTTTCTCACATTAGGATACCACAGCACGAATAACAAGTAGTTCCGTGAAGATCTATACAGCCTATTTTCATATATCCTACTGTTGTTAATTGCCTCTATCAACATACAAAATTTCAGTTTGATTGCTGTAATACATTCATTGAGAACCATCTAAATATTTCGGATTGTCGCCATGTTGGAGTTTTATATATGTAGGCCATAGAGTTATGTATTACTACATGAATATTATTGCGTAAGTGTAGACCTATTATTCAAACTTCTATCGTATGATTAGGACACAAAAATTAAAACGATATTTTAAAATTTCACACACTATTGAAATGAATTAGATGTCAGTAGATTAGAATTTGTATACGTATTTATCGTACCATGTTTCACTGCACTCGGATGGTTAAATCGCGAGAATCGTTCATTTAAATATTTAAATATCACGTCGCCGCCATGTTAGATTTGTGCTCACCAGGTTATTGAAAGTGCCATAGGCGAAGATATGAGCATAGCCTTTATCAACGTACAACATTTCAGTTTGATTGCTGTCATAGATTGGTAGAAATTGAGAACCGTTTAAATATTTCGGATGTTTGCCATGTTGGATTTTGATATATGTAGGCCATATAGTTATGCACTGTTAGATGAAAATTATTGCGTAGGTTCATTATTCAAACGTTGACTTCGATCGCACGATTAGGATACAAGAAATGAAAAACTTTATTTTTAAATTTTGCACAGCCGCCATCTTGAGGTTATGTGAGTAATTGAACTAAATTAGATGCCAGTGTATTGAAATGTGTATAAACAACTGCTGTACCAAGTTTCACTGCGTTCGGATGGTTAAATCGTGAGGAAAGTATATTTAAATGAATCAGCTTCGCTTAGCCGTCATGTTCGATTTATAACCAACGGGTTTTTGAAATATACATAGGTGTACTTCTAGTAGTGCCCTTTATCAACGAATGCCTATAATATTTCAGGATGAT
Organism: Meconema thalassinum; assembly: GCA_946902985.2. Classification (NCBI taxonomy): domain Eukaryota; kingdom Metazoa; phylum Arthropoda; class Insecta; order Orthoptera; family Tettigoniidae; genus Meconema; species Meconema thalassinum. The sequence goes on from OX336388.2 coordinate 863,270,103, forward strand.
ATCAGTAATAGTTTCGGAGAAATATAATACCGTTTAAATATTTCGCACAGCTGCCATGTTGGATTGGTGAGACGTAATAAAATTTAAAGAGCTTGGTCGGGGTTGGCCAAAATAATGCTATGAATTTATCGAGTTTCATTGAAATCGCACTAGCCGTTTAGATTTTATTACGGTGGGGGTTGCACACACACACACGGAAAATAGGTGATCTCATATGCCTATTCATTCATAAATGAAAGTCGGCTAATAGTGAAAAGATAATAATTTGACGGTAAATATACCTGCAGGTTTACGCGATTGCTGCAAATGATTCTTGTGTCTCTGACCGCCGAGAACTGTAAATATTGTGCTAGAGCTATATTAATTAGCCACAGAAACTTACAATGAGATTGATATGTTTTATGGCATGTCTAGATTGAAACCGCGAAGTGACTCGGAACGCTGACAGCACAGGCCATTATAAGATATTGCTCAGTAAACCTGAGTCGTACGATAGCTAATTTCTTTATGTTTATGGTTCCATTAAGAAGTCAGTACTTATTGCTGTGTCTTGGAAGAGTGTTACTTTCCATATCATTAGTGACAGGGAATAATGGACCGAATTAGCACCCTTTCGTGCTTTATAGCAGCCACAACACAAGATTGTTTTTACAGAAGAGAAGACAAAAGAAGAAAATAAAAGGAATGGAAAGGAAGTAGGGAAAAGGGAAAGGCAGTACGATAAAGAACAGGTATAAGCGGTGAAGTAAAGGGAATGAATTAAAAGTAGAGAACAGGGGCGAAGAAAATAGAAAGGTCCCGGGAGGATAGCTGTAAAGAGAAGAAAATGCCAGAAAAATATAGTTACCGGTACTTCAAAATAAAAATTCTTCAAGGTTTGTGTCGTGTGGGCTTTCGCCTAGGACACCAAGCTGGCTAATCAGCGGGCTCTTGGTGTCCCCGCCCGGACCTCCACAAGAGTAGCGAACTGCGCACTACCTCCCTATTTATGAAGCGCACCTGCACCTGCGAGAACTAAAAGCTCAAGCAGCCATAACCTCTCTATGAAGGCTTCCAAAAAGATGGTATATTGGCTTTCGCGGCCAGTGAATTAAAACTCAACAATTTTTCTAGGTTTGTACCGTGTCTTGTGCGAAGTATTTTGTTACTGTATTTAGTTAGGAAGAATATAGTTGTTCGAAAATTAACTTGATTCGCTCTTCTCTGCTTAAAAATCACAAATCTCTATGAAGTTACTATTATTGAGATATCATAATAACATTGATTTTGGTATTGTTAGCTGCAGTATGTTATGAATCTAATGGACAAACAGGTAATAACATAATTATATTAAAACTACGTGATTATAGGAGAGAATTATTTTTTTGTTTAAAGTACACAAATTAGTTCCAAGAACTGCTACTTGTTGTTGTTGTTTGAGTCTTCAGTCTTTTGACTGGTTTGATGCAGATCCCTATGTTTCCCTGTCCTGAGCTAATCGTTTCATCTCTAAATAGCTACCACACCCTACGACCGAGGCAATCTGTTTAACATATTCAAACCTTGGTCTACCCCTACAGATCTTGTCCTCGACCCTTCCTTCGATAACTAAGCTTGCTATTCCTGGGCGTCTTAGTATGTGTCTTACCAGCCTATCTCTTCTCTTCATTAGCAGTCACCAAAAACATCTCTCCTCTCCCACTAGTCTTAATACGTCTTCTTGTGTAACCTTATCTACCAATATGATCTTCATCATTCTCCTGTAACACCACATTTCAAACGCTTCAATTCTCCTCTTTTCTGCTGCACCAATAGTCCAAGTTTCACTTCCATAGAGCACCACGCTCCACACAAAGGCCTTCAAAAATGACTTCCTAACACCTAAATCTATATTCGATATCAACAGATTCCTTTTCTGTATAAATGCTTTCCTTGCCTGAGCTAACCTACTTTTTATATCCTCTTTGCATCGTCCATCACTGGTTATTTTGCTTCCTATGTAACAGAAGTCTCCTACTTCCTTTAGCTTTTCACCAGCCAATTTGATGTCCATAGAGGATTCTGAATTATTTCAGCTGCATTCCAATATTTTTGTTTTACATTTATTAATTTTCATCATGAATTCTTTCCTCAAGACGGATTACTTACGCTTATAATAATAACAACAGTAATAATAATAATAATAATATTAATAATAATGAAAATCCACAGCCTGCTTCCAGTCTCCGACCGGGTCAGGAATGGAATGAATGAAGCCCCTATCTAGCGGCGAGGATATGAACGTGCCGGCTGCCGAGGCCAGACGCACTCCTCTGGGGCAATGATTAAATGAATGACAGATGAAATGAAATGAGAGTGGAGAGTGTTGCTGGAATGAAATCGTGACAGGGAAAACCGGAGTACCCGGAGAAAAACCTGTCTGCCTCCGTTTTGTCCAGCACAGATCTCACATGGAGTGACCGGGATTTGAACCACGGACCCAGCGGTGAGAGGCCGGCGTGCTGCCGCCTAAGCCACGGAGGCTTATAATAATAATAATAATAATAATAATAATAATAATAATAATAATAATAATAATAATAATAATAATAATGTAAATGAAAATCCACAGCCTGCTTCCAGTCTCCGACCGGGTCAGGAATGGAATGAATGAAGCCCCCATCTAGCGGCGAGGATATGAACTGTGCCGGCTGCCGAGGCCTGACGCACTCCTCTGGGGCAATGATTAAATGAATGACAGATGAAATGAAATGATAGTGGGGAGTGTTACTGGAATGAAATTGTGACAGGGATAACCGGAGTACCCGGAGAAAAACCTGTCTGCCTCCGTTTCGTCCAGCACAGATCTCACATGGAGTGACCGGGATTTGAACCATGGACCCAGCGGTGAGAGGCCGGCGTGCTGCCGCCTAAGCCATGGAGGCTCGAATAATAATAATAATAATAATAATAATAATAATAATAATAATAATAATAATAATAAGGAAGTTAGGGAAACATTTAAAGTAGGAGTAAAGGTTTAAGGAGAAATAATTTCAACTCTGAGATTTGCTGATGACTTCGTCATCTTAGCCGACACACCAGAGGATTTGAATTAATTTTTAAATGGTATGAATAGATGTTTCTGGCGACTGTTAATGCAGAGAAGAGATAGGTTGGTTGGACACCTACTAAGACGCTCAGGGATAGAAAACTTAGTTATGGAAGGAAGGGTCGAGGAAAAGAACTGTAGGGGTAGACAAAGATTAGAATATGTTGAATAGATTGCCTCAAATGTTGGATGTGGTAGCAATGTAGAGGTGAAACGATTAGCTCAGGTCAGAGATGCATAAAGATTTGCTTCAAATAGTCAAAACACTGAAGACTCGAACAATGATAATAAAATTTTTATTCTTTTTTGGTGTGGTACCATCTACAGATCCACGCACTAAATTCCGTTTCCAGTACGAGATTTGATTTTGTTTTGTTCAAGTCTAGAGTGTCATGAATTCTCTCCCTACTAAATTCTACCAACTTCGGTTAGGAATCGAACCCACAATCCGAGCATTCTTAAGTTAACACTTAAAAATTAATTCGCCCATCAAGTCAAATTTCAGAAAGCTTCTCTAGCATACTGTATATGGTTGTAGTCACCTTATCTATGGATAAATATTTTTTGGTCTATTCTCTTTAAGATCGACACGGTTGTATTTCAATTACACGTCTGGTGCGCCTTGTTTCCCATATTGCTGCCAACTTGCTGTGTCTCATCGCGCATAAATCAAAGTTTAATATTCACTGGTTTAATGACATGGACAAGTGAGGAGTGCAGACTCACTAATAGCTTAACGACCAGGGGGGCTTTATGAGCTTCATCTCGCATGGAGGGCGCAGTCTTCCTCAGTTATTACAGCGAGGATTACATAATCCAATATTCCACTTCTGATGATTTAGTTTAGAAAGACCTCATTAAATGTATGTCTTATGTTTTCGTGGTTAGAATACTTGGCTATCCATTCGGTGGCTTCGGTTCGATTCCCTCTGCTCTGCCAAAAAAAAAGATGGTATGGGTTACTGGAACGGTATTGTTGACATGGAAGTCTCTCAAGGGGTGCCAATATCGAAAACTTGCTCCAGGTGATAATAATAATTATTAGCCTATTTATTTTATGTAAGTGAAAATCCCCCTACAGGAGAGCGATTAAACTTGATAACATGATGTAATTTGGAGGTTTGTCTCCTCCGCTCCTCCCAAAATCTCTTCAGTCTCGCGGAATCCTCCCTCTTCCTCTCATACGTCCAATTTTTCCCAGGTTGCCGTAATGATCTTGGTTCAATCTTAACATTCGCGATTTTCGTCTGGCACTCAGTTCGTTCTTCGATTTTTTTTAAATGCTGATTCACCCAGCACCCTGCTATTTCCAAAGCCAGAATTCTGTTAGAATAGAAATTCGACATTCACCTCACCTGGATCCAAAACTTGCAACTCTCTGTGCCTCTTTAATCCATTCTGTGCCGCATTTACTCTGTGTTATGATACCAAGTAGTTTCTTTGGCTATTTCGAGGTGGCCATTCTGTGGATGTGAGTGTAAGATTTGGCTCTGCGTTTTCTAATTTCGTCTGTTATCGTAATGGTCTTTTGATAGAGTTCTGTACTAGGTCTCTTCATTCAAATTCCGTTTCTGTTGATTGCTCCATAGATCTTCCGGAGAATTTATCGCTCCTGCTTTTCCAGTTCCCTAATCTTGGAATGACCATCGGTTACTATTGTTTCAGCGGCATGCTGCTTCTGGAAGAATAACTGTTTTATAATGTCGTAATTTGGCGTTCGTCATAATGGATTTCTTGTTGTAATTGGCCCACGTTAGCCTATAGGCCTTCTGGAGCTTAGTGATTCTGTCTTCATTGGCGATTCGATTGAGTCCCTAGGACTGCATAATTATTATTATTGTTATTATTCTGATTCATATCCCACCGCCTGATGCTAGAAGGAACAGTTCTCTCGTACGAGAATATCAGAAGATAATGAATAATCCGCATCTGCCTTTGTTAAATGATGCAGCCTATATGGAGCGAAATCGGCTGAGATCAAGACACCCTGCTATTTCCACAGCCAGAATTCTGTCAGAAGAGAAGTTCGACATTCGCCTCTCCTGGGTCCAAAATTTGCAACAACACTGCCCTGATCGATGTCGTAACATGCCCTGTATTCTGCGAAAACCACCAGAATTTGATCAACCTCGTGCTTTGTGGACAGTCCTCAATCGTATCTGCACTGGCCATGGAAGATGTGCTGATGCTCTTCATAAGTGGGGAAATGTCTCTTCTCCAAAAGGTGACTTTGGTGCTTAGAATCAGACAATGAATCACTTACTGTAGTGATCGAGTGCCCAAACCATGAATATTGTGGAGACTGCAAGAACTCTTTAGCGGTAACAACGAACGCTGTATGTTACATAAAGAACTTGAATATTTGTATGTAGGTTTATGGGGAAGAAGTTGGAAGCATTTGAAATGTGGCTGTATCGTAGCATGCTTCGTATATCGTGGACCGACAGGGTTAGAAACACCGAGGTGCTGGATGGGATGGGCAAGGAGATGGAGGTGCTCTACAACATCAAGCGACAGAAGCTACAATATTTTGGCCACGTGATTCGAAATAACAAGTACCGACTCCAGCAGCTAATCATGGAAGGCAAGATTGAAGGACGGCGCAGACCAGGGAGGAGGAGGATCTACTGGCTCAAGAATTTGCGGGAATGGTTTGAACTTGACACAGCATCTCTGTTTCGAACGGCAAACTCGAGGCAAGGGATTGCAATGATGATCGCCAATCTTCGACGCGGAGACGGCATATAAAGAAGAAGAAGATAGCTGTACTTCAATAGCTGGAATTTTTAAAATCAAATTTCATGTATGTTATAATTTAATGTTTTAATGTGCCTTACTTTGAAAACTTTAGTCACCCTTTTTATTTTAAGCAATGATAAAATTATATTTAAAAATTAAAATAAAACTCCTACACTCTGCCTGTGGCAGATAATTGCATGATTCTAGTTCAGAACATTATATGCGTTAAATAGAAGGACACAGTTAAATAAATTTGATGATTGAATAATATTTAGTAATTTTAGAGCATTTTGAAACAATGTATTTCTCAAATCTGTTCTTCAAAAATTCAGATAACTGAAAACCGAAAAGAAAGTTTCTGATACAAAAATGACAGTTGGTTTTCATGTGTGATGTTGTAAACTTACACATGTCTACACGATTTTTCCTTTTTTAGTTTTGACTCTTTCCTTAAATGCACATTGTTCATCTGAATTCAGAAGTGCCATTACTTTTGTCCTATCACATTCCAATTGTTTAGCCTACTTTTCACATTTTGCAAAAATGAGGAAAAAAGTAGACTTATGAGATCGGTCAAATGTGTGTCTGTCTGTCCTTCTGTCTGTCTGGCTGTGAGTGTGCCCTTCACTCCCACCCCACTCTATCAACGCCTAAACGGCTGCAGCAATCGAAAGAAAATTTAGTAGGAGTAAAGATCTATACCTGAATATCTCACGGCCATGTTTGAAAATGATGTCAGTGCCACCAACTGCTGAAAAATCGCAATTGAAATTTGAGCTCCATGTTGGATATCTTGGAAAGTATGAATGGGAGCTATTTCAAAATTGGCACACGATTAGATAGTAATATTGCAGTTTAATTTCAAGGAGGCCTTACATGGCGGTGTTGCCAAAATGATAATAAGCCTTCTGATAGGTCCAAAATTTAAATGCATATAACTTCTACACTATCAATTGGATTTCAACCAAATTTCGTATGTGCTATGTGTACATAAGTGGATATGACTGAGCGTATTCTTAAGAGCCACCAGGGCTGCCAACTGTTAATAAATGCTCTCAATTTTTTTATCCAAATACCCATATATCAGTAAGTATGCAGGCCGACAGCTTTAAACTATGCACACGTATAGTACCTGACATTCTATATTAATTTGGAGTAACTTATATACGTCAGTGCTGCCAACATGATTCTAAGCCTGCTGAGAGGTCCAACTTTAAATACATGTAACTTCTATACTATCATTTGGATTTCAACCAAATTTCGTGTGTGCCATGTGTACCATAACATATATGACTATGCCAATTCTTAAGAGTAACCAGAGCTGCCAACTGATAATAAATACTGTCTCTATTTTTGTATCCTAATATCGATATATCAGAAAGTATGCAAGCCAATAGCTCTAAACTTTGCACACGTATAGTACCTGGCATTCTAGATTAATTTGGTGTAACTGATATATGTCAGTGTTGCCAACATGATTCTAAGCCTGCTGATTGGTCCAATTTTAAAATTCATGTAACTTCTATACTAACTAATGGATTTCATCCAAAATTGACACAACAATAGATCATATTATTTCAGATTATTTCTGACCAATACATGTATGTCATTGTTGCCAACATGATTTTACGCGCGCTGTTAGATCCAATGTTTAACTGTATGTAACGTCCATGCAATCCATTGGACTTCAACTAAATTTTGTATTCTGTACCTTAAGAGATGGAATTAAGAATATATTCAGTCACCAGGGCTGCCAACTCTAGTTCTCTATTATTACCAACTTAATATCGTCATTATTCTAGATAGATCCATATAGATTAATCATTGGCATGAATCTTACATTTTAAGAAAAGTAGGCTCTTTAGTTCGTCACGGAACTTCTTGTTTTCATTGATATGTATTTGTTACAATATGTATTAAGTCAACGTGTTTATTATTCTCATTTACTAAACTGTGCCTGCTATAAAAAAAACATTGCAGATTTTCAGTACACGCATCTGGTAATGATATCTTTAATATGTAGTTTTTATAAAACGTGGTGTGATACAGGAACATTGAAGACATTTCCGTAATTCATACACTTTCAATATACAAAATCAGTTATTGAATCCAAAATAGGTCTCCAAAATGTTTATTTTGTAGACCTGTGTTTTCAGAGGAATAGCGGCTTCTGTGGCGTAGTCGGTAGCATGCTGAACTGCTGTGCCCAAGATAGCGGGTTCAATCCCAGCCGAAGTCGTCGGATTTTTAAGAGCGTTAAAAATCCTTCAGTATGCCTTCCTTCAGAGGGGAAGTAAAGCCGGCGATCCCATGTCATATAATTATGGCATGTAAAGATCCTTCCACAGACTAAACTTGTGTGCAGCTAAATTGTTAGGTTAGATTTCGTCGGAGCGCTCTATCAAAAACTCCAACGTTCACCAGTGGGTATCATTGATATCTGGTTGCGAAAGTTGGAACTACTTGAAATTGAACAGAACTTGTAGCTCACCAAAGGGTGTCCGCTGGAAACAGCTACAGACTCAGGCGAGCCGAACATGTCCTCGGACACTCCCGGCACTAAAAGCCATACAATAAATAATTGAAAAAATCAGAGGAATCAGTTAAAAAATGTTGAATTTTCTTCCTAGACGTAAATACTGTAGGCCTACATTTACACAACTATCACCACTATGTTAGCATTACTTGGCAGTAAGATGAGACTGTTAAAGTGACCCCCACGGTGCTAGGAATACTTCATTATACTTTTAAAAAGTGATGACTCCCTCGCCAACCAAAAGACTCTCTTGTGATGGGGAGATCGCATGTCTACCACACACACGGGAGATAAGCGCTGAGTGGGGGAGGAAAGCACTGTCCTTTATAGCCTCTGATTGTAACAAGATTCCACCACTTACTGTCAAGACATTACCATAAGTGATTTACAGTGACTGCTGTTTATTCTCATTAGCCAACACTGATGAACCCCCACACTTTCTCTTTGGGTCAATCAACCTTGTTTCACTTAAGGGGGGATCCAGCTTTGCGAGAGGAATAAAATATCAATATTAATTCGATTTTTGAATATGCTACAATCATTGTTGACAAATGATACTCATGTCACAGTAATGGCATGCTTGTCGCAACTAAAGCAACTTTTATGTTCGACCCTGACTATTATATGTCAGAAAACTGTACTATAATGAGGCTCATTAGGGCTATAACATTACTTTGCATTATGAAACAGTTTCTCCTACCAATCAGAGCTCAAGAAACAGTTGTTTGACCAATTAGATAATTAGATGCGCAGAGTTCCACGGCCTTCTAATTTAAATTTCACTGCCTGGCCTAGTGTCATATTAGGGTAATCGAGGAGGCCATGGTCAAATACAAGGCATTCTCTGCGTCTTATGCGCTCTGTTCAGTACATAAAACTGGCGAAATCTCGACAGATATTAATGAATATTTATGTTTGAACATAAAATAGTTATAATAATTATCGTCGAACATAAACAGTCGCATGCAACTCGCCTATAATGGTAATTAAGACATTCGTATGGAAATTATAAAACTCGCATACGCTCGTTTTATAAACATACTCGTGTCTTAATTATTGCCATTAAAGGCTCGTTGCATAATGTACTATTATAATATCAAAATTCTTATCATAAGACTCTTTAGAAAATTTTCAAAATTTGTCAAATTTTTCCGTGCATCATCGTTTCCCGTATATGTCCCAAGTTTATAAGAAATTTCCTACTTTTCATTTTTTAAGGTTTGTATTACATCTGCACCAACATAAACTGTAAATTACGTATTTCTTTTTGGATTTTTATTCAGGTCAGCTGAAAATGGTTCTTCTTTTTTTTATTAATAAGTACAGTACGGTATCTAAAAACAAATAAAAATCCTAATGACCGGAATGAGGTACATTCTGTAGGTGCAGATGTAATACACACTTTGAAAAAACAAAAGTAGGAAATTTCTTACTAACGTGGTATATACAGGGTGTATTTGATATGATGGAAGTCCGTTACACTGGTGATAGAAGAGACTATTCTAAGCTTCCTAGGTAAAAAAATTGTCACCTATCTTGAAATTGATAATTAATCATTAAAAAGTCAATGTTTTTAGTTATTTCAGAAACTAATCAGGCAGAAAGTGGTGCGGCAGGCTGGGGAAACGAGGCGGAGCCCGATGTGACGACGCGCGAAGGGGAAGTTGTTACGTAATCGGAGCATTGACCTTACCGGTTGACTTGAGGGGTGGTAGGCTATCAGCTGTTTGAGCTCTACCGTCTCGTAAGAAAATGTGCATTGCCGTTGTTCTTGTTGTTGTTGTTGACAACGCACGCAATGGCTTGGGACGTCAGGACCGGTAGTATTGTGTAGCCTACTTTGTAAGTGTGGAATTCATTGATTGATGTTCATGTATAAAATAATTTCGATACTCAGCCCTGATGTATAATTGGCGTCCGTGTCGGACCTTCTGTTGACTAGTTTCTGAAAATACTAAAAACATTCTCTTAATGAAATGCAGTGTGACAAAATTTCGACATCCCGCAGTCTGTTCAGAACTAGGCATTTAGGACGGAAGTAAAAAACTTGATGTTTTGTTTGAGAGGCTTGGCGATTTTGGTCATTTAGCCCCATGTAGCTGGGTGTGGGTAGAATTTGTGTGATAACCTGTGTTTTGTGGTTTCTGTAGAAATGTGGGTATTTGTAATTCAGGTGAGGATTCGGAAGAAGGCGCCGGCCCTGTGGTGTTGGGGCAGTGCAACTGCCTCTCACCTGGAGGCCCTGGGTTCGATTCCTGGCTCCATCAGGGATATTAGAAACTGACGTGAGGGCTGTAACGCAGTGCACTATGCCTCGTGAGGGCAATTAAGTAGCTGTCTAACAGTGAGGCAGTGCCCGAGTCAGGAAAATCAAGATTAATGGCCGAGGGGACCCGATGCACTGACCACGCGTCACCCTAATATCTGCAGGCCAAATGGCTGGACAGCGGTCGCTTGGTAGGCCTAGGCCCTTCATGGGCTGCACTGCCAGCGGTTATGATTATTGAGAAGAAGGCGGCCGTGGCCTTAAGTTAGGAACAATCCCGACATTTGCCTGGGGTAGAAGTGGGAACCCATGGAAACCTACTTCCAAGATTTAATACTAGTATGGTACCACATGTTCATATTGTGAATTGTCCCATCCCATCTCCAGCCCTCGGGTGGCCATTAACTGGTGAAGGGGGGGGGGGGGAGGATTGATTTATTGGTCCATCAACAATGTAAATACATATGAAAATACACGAAAATGAAAATAAAATACAAATACATTGTTATAATACAGTGTTATAATAATAATAATAATAGTCTAATAATAATAATAATAAGAGTCAGCATGTGTAGTTCTGGTGGTAGAGTGCTAACCTTCCCGAGGGTGCGATCTACGTTCAGTCATGTAGTAAATGAATGGGATCTAATAAGATCATCTCCATGGATTTCATGGCACATACAAGAAATCCTACGTACATTAAAGTCTGGCAACTCGACATACCAAAAAGAAACATAAAAGAAGTTAGTGTGTCTAAAAGCCTACTATTACTATTATTAGTATTATTAATAAGTTTATTACAGTTGTTGCACTATCTTCACACAAAGATAGACCAACAGTTCCTTAAATTAATTTACTAAATCTTTAGGATTTCTATTTTCTATGCATAGTTCATGAAGCTGGAAAAATCCTAGACAGATCCACCATCACTAGTCATGTAGCCACTCCCCATGAAGGTGTGAATCAGCTGTTCATAGGCTTGGTTTGTGTATTTCAATGTCATTGGCAGACAAGGCGAGGAGGTCACTCAACTGCAGACTCTGGTCAACATTCCTCAGCGTAGGAGGGGAGGGAGACGGGGAGAAGTCAGCTCTGCTGCTGAGGGGAACGAAGTGAAAGCCCGTTTCCAAGATATTGACCGACGATTTTTGTGATTTAATTCCACCTACACTAATTAAGATCCGACTTAATTTCATGAAGATATTTGCTTAGAATACCATCTTCTATCACCAGTGTAAAGGACTTCCATCATATCAAATACACCCTGTATACGGGAAACGATGATGTACGGTAAAACAAATTGGCAAAATTTTGAAAATTTTCTAAAAAACTCATTTTGATAAGAATTTTGACATTATAAATGTTGCTTTTGGTTGCCACAAACATGCCATTACTGTGATATGAGTATCATTTTTCAACAATGATTGTAGCATGTTCAACAATCGAATAAATATTGACATTTCATTCCTTTCTTAAGCTGGATCTCAGCCCCTTAACGAACACAAGATTTTTGAGGCTTTTACTGTGAAACACAATGTTATGTAAAATTTGTATAAAAATAATTATTTATGTTTGAAAGTATATTTTGATTGATTATTTATTTCAATTACAAATTTATTATATAGTTTTTATTATAAATTATGAATATTCCAAAATTGTAATATGATGTAATTTCCGTTTGATCAGATACATTATCAATTAATGTGATAAAATTGGTCCGGCCAGATCAAACATAACCTATTTGGATTGCCAAGGTAAGGTTTTGTTTTTATGAAAGGGAGCTTGACTTCCGTAGCACATTGGCATCACTCGTGACGTCAATACTACTTGTATTTTGTGTCTTGTGATGGCCTTCTCAGTATGTGCTAGCCATGCGTATTGGTGAGGTGAGTCTGTACCAACTGACAAGCCCAATGGCACACTGGGGCGAAACGCTGGCATTTTATGTTTGATCTGGCCGGACCAATTTTATCATATTAAGTGATAGTTTTTCTTATCCAACATTCATTTTAGAACATATGAGGGCTGTTATTATTTTTTAAGTTCCGATGGACTGTATAAAAATAACAGAAAGACATACCAAACTGATTTTACTACTAAATGTTTGCTTGTTTTATTCGTATGTCTCAACATAATCGCCAAAACTATTAAAACAATTGTCGTATCGTTACACCAGCTTTCCGAAGCCCTAGGCAAAGGAAATCTGCCGCCACTGAAGCGGGTACGTCTGGAGAGTCTCCGGAATTTCTTTCCTTCTTGGCGAGGCGTTGCCGCCCAACCATACCTTCAATTCTAGAAAAAGGTGAAAATCATTTACGACCGCACTATGCCAACGTTACGATAGACTTCTTCAAATAATTCCAGTGTGAATTTTTGGACCATCTGCCGTTTAGTCCAAACCAGCACTGAATGATTTTCACCTGCGCCTCTTTACTGCGAGGACTAAAAGCTCAAGCAGCCGTAAACTCCCTAATAAGGCTTCCAAAAAGATGGTACATTGGCTTTCACGGCAAGTGAGTTTTAATTCAGTGGACTTGAAAGCCGATATACCATCTTTTAAGAAAGGAAAATTTTAAGAAACGCTTTCGGCCCACTTTGTATAGAGGGAATATAGAGGAAATAATCATCCCAGGAAATATATTGTCATTCTGAAGAAATCTCTCACACTTTTTGGAAAGGACGGTTGAAATTGTATGGGCTCATTATTAGAATGAACGACAGCAGACTAACTAAAAGAATTCTCAACCTGGTCCCTTCATTAAAAACCAAGAACAGATGGCTTCGTGAATTTGAAACAGATCTCCAGGAAATCAACATCCCAGAAGACACTGTACGGGACAGATGTAAATTCAGAACCAAAATCGACACTCACAATTTTGGAGGCAAACCCAACACCAGAGCCGCGATAACTTGGACAGAGGAATGAAGGAAGAAGCTCAGAGATAGAACGAAGACATTTTGGGAGGAAAAGAGGGCCAACGCATCAGGTAGGGCATAACGATGTAAAAAATATGAGTTTTGAAAAGTGGTGATACAGGAGAATGATGAAAATCATATGGGTAGATAGAGTAACAAATGAAGAAGTATTAAGACGAGTGGGACAAGAGAGATGTTTCTGGTGACTGCTAATGAAGCGAAGAGATAGGTTGGTAGTACACATTCTAGGACACCCAGGAATAGCAAGCGTTGTTATAGAAGAAAGGGTGGAGGATAAGATCTGTAGGAGTAGACCAAGATTAGAATATTATGTTAAGCAGATTGTCTAGGATGTGTGATGAGGTAGCTATGTAGAGATGAAACGATTAGCTCAGGACAGGGAGGCGTTAAGAACTGCATCAAACCCGTCAAATGACTAAAGACTCAACAGCCATTCATAAATAGATGAATAAATAAATAAATGAAAATGAAAATCCACAGCCTGCTTCCAGTCTCCGACCAGGTCAGGAATGGAATGAATGTAGCCCCCATCTAGCGGCGAGGATATGAAGTGTGCCGGCTGCCGAAGCCTGTCGCACTCCTCTGGGGCAATGATTAAATGAATGACAGATGAAATGAAATGATAGTGAAGAGTGTTTCTGGAATGAAATTGTGACAGGGAAAACCGGAGTACCCGGAGAAAAACCTGTCTGCCTCCGTTTTGTCCAGCACAGATCTCACATGGAGTGACCGGGATTTGAACCACGGACCCAGTGGTGAGAGGCCGGCGTGCTGCCGCCTAAGCCACGGAGGCTGAATAAATAAATAAATAAATAAATAAATAAATAAATAATAAGTGTTGAAAGATTAACGGACTTGATGCGAAAAAGTAGAATTAGTTTCTATGGCCACATAACACGCATGATCTCGCAGAGACTGACCAACCGCATATTCTCCTACTTCTTAGACAAGAAAACCAAGGGACCATGGGTCTCTGAGATCGAGAAAGATCGTATAGAAGTAGGGATTTCGCTTGAGGACATTCAACAACGTAAACAAGAGTTCAGTGCTTTTCAGTCGGTCAACACGAATGTACCCAAAAGAGCTGGGTTATGCCCTAATCCTGAAATAAATTACATGAGATTAATAAATACACTAGGATGACCAGTTTCAGTCGTCAAGCGATCATCATCAGATTCATTACACTTAGGCTATAAAATTTATGTTTGAAAATACAGGTAAAAATATTTACAATATGTAGAATTATTTAGTTGCAGTGTTGGTACTGCAACTGTCGGTGTATGCTAAATGTAGTAAAGGCCTATATGATGTTAGATGAAATGATAAATGGTGATAGAAATCCGGAATTTGTATATTTGGAGTGACTATATGGTTGTAAAAAATCAACTATGGTTAAACTGTAATATTACTGGCTACTACTTATCTGGTTGTCTTTCTCGCTATAGCTACGAGCAGTTTCGTGTTCACTCTTACTCCAGGTGTGGTCAAACCCACAATATTCAAGAACGTCTTCCTCTCCAGACAAAACTTAAAGCACACCAGCGATTCCAAGGAAAGCCAAAACTGAGAACAGGCAATAAGTGGACTGCTGACAGAAAGGAGGCGCACAGGAAACAGATGAAGGACTACTGGGAAAAGGTTAGAGCTCAAAGACGGATACAGTTGAAGTAGCGTGGTCCATAGCTGGCCGAAACGAAACAGAAGAAGAAGGAGAAGAAGAAGGAATTGTAGCATACAGTTAATATCAATTATATTAAATTAATTTCATTTGAATGAAAATGAAGGAATGCATGAATTACTGAATGACGGAGACATGAGGACTTAAAGTAATGTCTGACGGAAGACTATAAATCACCATCACTGTGGAGGAAGCGTTACTCGTAAGGTTTGTTATTTGACCTTCAAGTCTTCAAGCATAAAGTATATAGCATAATACATCCGGTGTGGATTACCCACTTTTAATTGATTTTGTGCGCAGTCTTCCTCTAACTTTGCTGCTCACACTCCTAATATGATGGCAATTAGAAAAACTTTGTCATTACCACTTTCCAAGCAGAACCAATCTTCCCTTATCCTGCACTTGACATGTGCCACCACATCTCACAATCCCCCCTGCTAGACAATACTCCCTGTCTCACTCTTGTAAATACACCCACATATGCTTCTTTTCGCTTCCTTTGTGATTCATAACACGGAGCTGTAATCACGATATTAACGACTTATGGAGTATGCGCATGAGTTCACTCAATTGATATCCATTAATAGGTTTCTCTGAAGTGATCTCATGTTACAACTCTGATGTATCTAGAAAGCTTTGGAGCAATTTATCAGTGTTGCCTCACTAACTTTCAGGTCAACAGATCACAGGTTAACATACATAAACTACTTTAACAATAACACAACTTACTTTAGAAGTGACCCGTCGCGGCTTCGCCCGCGAATATTGTAGTTTTGAAGATTATATTTATCAACGTCTCAATCATGAATGCTATGACTTATTTATCATTTAATTTCGAATCTTCTTCTTCTTCTTCTTCTTCTCCTCAACCGCTAGGTTTGTGGGTAATACGCATGTCTTCCAAAACGTCTTTCTTGTCTGGCCTGTAGATTCAAAAGGCAATAAGTGTGCTTGCCTGTAATGCTGTCTATAATTTGAGTCCTTGGTCCTCCCCGGCTCCTTTTCCTTCTAGCTTCCCTTCGAAGAGTGTGATGCACCAGTCAGAATGACGAATCAAATGGCCAACAAAACTATTCCTTCTTCTGTTTAAGAATTAAACCAAGATACGTGTCTCCTTTGCTCTTTTGAGAACATTCTCATTCGTGACTTTATCAGTCCAAGGTATCTTTAGTAGTCGTCGCCAGCACCACATCTCGGATGCCCTAAGTTTCGATACATCTGCTTGTCGCATAGTCCATATTTCAGAGCCATAACTTGCGATACTCCATACAAAGCTTTTCACGAAGTGTTTTCGCACCTGTAAGTTAACAGTCTTGGTTGTTAGTAAACACTTCTTTTTTGAGAAGGCTTCTTTTGCCTGTGCGATTCGAGCATTTACTTCTCTCTTACACTTTTCTTTTGATGTGATCAAGCTCCCCAGATATTTGAAATCCTTTACTTGGGCTAGTTTTTCACCATCCATTAGCACATGCCATTAACTGAGGATTTGAATGAGTTTTTGATTGGTATGGACTGCGTCTTGAGGAAAGAATTAGCCTAATGATGAAAATTAATAAATGTAAAACAAAAATATTAGAATGCAGCCGAAATAAATCAGAAACCTCTATGGACATCAAATTAGCAGGTGAAAACCTAAAGGAAGTAGGAGACTTCTGTTACTTAGGAAGCAAAGTAACCAATGATGGACGCAGCAAAGTGGATATTAAAAGTAGGTTAACTCAGACAAGGAAAGCATTTCTACAGAAAAGGAATCTGTTGACATCGAATATAGATTTAGGTATTCGGAAGTCATTTTTGTAGACCTTTGTCTGCAGCGTGGAAGTGAAACTTGGACTATTGGTGCAGAAGAAAATAGGAGAATTGAAGCGTTTGAAATGTGGTGTTACAGGAGAATTATGAAAATCAGATGGGTAGATAGGGTTACAAACGAAGATGTATTAAGACTAGTGGGAGAGGAGAGATGTTTCTGGCGACTGCTAATGAAGAGAAGAGATTGGTTGGTAGGACACATAGACACCCAGGAATTACAAACTTAGTTATAAAAGTAAGGGTCGAGGATAAGAACAGTAGGGTTAGACCAAGGTTAAGAAGATTGCCTTGGACGTAGGGTGTGGTAGCTATGTAGAGTCGAAACGATTAGCTCGGGACAGGGATGCATGGAGTGCTGCATCAAACCAGTCGAAAGACTTAAGACTCAAACAACAACCCTACTTAGGGTTATTTTCTCCCTTAAGCACTCACAGCTTTTTATATAAGAAATTGCGTGGGGACATTTTCGAAATTAAATATTCTGATTGACTCCTGAGCTGGGTCCGTTTTCTCTTTTTTCATTGACTTTGGAATGAGCCATCTAAATCAGGTGATTTCAATCCATGGTCCAAAAATATTTGAATAGACTAGGTCAAGTGCGGGCCATCGGTAATACCATCATTTGAATCTTTCTGCACTAAATTTGCAAGAAAACTAAAATATTGTAGTCAACAGCAAACAAAACGTGTGGCATTCTGCTTTAGCAAGGCTCCTTTGTCTGTCTGTCTGTCTGTCTGTCTGTCTGTATGTGTGTCTGTTAGGTAAGTCAGCCCAAAAGCTGGTTGGATCCTCAAAAAGTACCGTCGTTAGGTTATGTGGGTAGGTACCCACAAAAACCAAAGGCAGCGCTATATTGAGGCGAACTAGTCAAGAAGAGGAGTGAGGTAGTTTGCAATTGCTTTCCTCACTGAGTCAGAACAGCAGTACTGACCCTATGAGTAGAACCTTTCACAGCATCCGCAGGCACTGACTGTGCCCTGAATGTCATTACTAAGCACCACCCATACCTCAGTAGCTCCCATATAATCACAGCCATGAGTGAGACTGAGACATCGGTGAAAAGCCACATTTTACTCTAGCCTGTGCCAACTGATAAATGAAAATATACTGCATTCATAAAGAGATGGCAAACAGGCCAACAAGGCTCCTCAATCACTGGTAATTCTAAGAAAGAACATTACGGTACTGTTAGTTTCCTAAGAGATGATGTAATTAAGACAATTGGTTAATCATTTGATAACAAGTAGTTCCGTGACGAACTAAATAGCCTACTTTTCTTAAAATTTCAGATTGATGCCAATCTACATTAACCTATCTAGAATAATGACGAAATCAAGTAAAAGAGTAATAGAGTAACTTACTGCATTAGGAAACCCTGGTGACTCTGAATATATACTTAGTTCCATCTCGTAAGGTATAGAATGCACATACAAAATTTGGCTGAAGTCTAATGGATAGTATGGACGTTACATGCAGTTAGAAATTATATTTATCAGTGCGCGTAAAATCATGTTGGTAACCATGGCATGTATGTGATGATCAGAATTAATCTGAAATATTACGATCTATTATAGTGCCAATTTTGGAAAAAATCTAGTTGTTAATATAGAAGTTACATGTAAATAAAAATTGAAAATATCAGAAAGATTAGAATCATGTTGGCAGCACTGAGGTATATTAGTTACTCCAAATTTATCTAGAATGTCAGGTACTATTGAACCCTTAATAAGCTACGCATATTAATGATTCTAATTATTCATTTCATTATACGAAGAGGTACAGGAGGCCGAGGGTGACGTCATTGGCACAGCTGTTGTAGAACTTGAAGAGGGCGAATCCCAGGAACTATGGTCCCTACTGACGGAAGGAGATGATAACGAGGCTTATTTTGAAGAGATATTACAGGAGCGGCTCAGAGATGTTCAACTTGGGAGTGAGCATAAGAAACAGTTAGAAGGAATTTTAAGGAAACACGAGGCAGTTTTTGATACGATTCCAGGGAAGATACTAAATTTTCAATATTCGATGCAAGTTCAGGATTGGTCACCTTTCAGGAGTAGACTGTATCCTATTCCTGAAAAACATCGCAGCCAGGTGAAACAAATAATAGATGGCATGTTGCAGGCAGGGGTTATTAAGAAGGCACCTACACCTTACTTAAATGCAATTTTGGCAGTTTCCAAGCCAAATGGTTCCATCAGATTATGTCTGGATGCCAGAAATTTGAACCAGCGACTTATATTTCCGGAATACGACACGGCGCCGATTATCAGAGATGTCCTAAAAGGTTTTAAAAATAAAAGTATTTATAGTTCAGTGGACCTGACAAATTCCTTCCACCATATTGAATTAGATGAGAAGTCACAACTACTTACGGGCTTCTTGTTTGATAACCAAACGTATTATTTTGTCCGTATGCCTTTCGGCGTGAGAACTGCTGGGTGTGCGTTGATACGAGCTTTAGATCGAAATCTTACTGAGGAGGTGAAAGAGATGACCGTTCGCTACATTGATGATATCCTGCTGGCATCGGACAACGTTGACACACACATGAGAAATTTGGATAAATTGTTGGAAAATCTGAGAACAACAAATTTTAAAATCAACTTAAAGAAATCGCACTTCTTCAAAAGCGAGATTCTATATTTAGGCCACATAATAGACCAGGAGGGAGTCAGACCAAACCCTGCCAAGCTCGAGGCTATAAAGAATTTCCCGACTCCTACGAGAGTAAAACACATCCGTGCTTTCCTAGGCGTAACGGGATTCTTTAAGGAGAACTGCCCTGGCTATACTGAAACAGTAGCACCCATGCAGGAGATGTTAAAAAAAAGTAATAAATGGCTTTGGAATGCTGTTTGCGAAAAGTCATTCCAAGCGACCAAGCTTTTGCTGGAAAATTGTATCAAGCTCGGTTATCCGGATTTTGGCCGCAAGTTTATAATCCAGGCGGATGCCTCAATAATTGGAGTGGGAGCTATGCTGTACCAAGAGGATCCGGCCAACCTTCACAAACGCTCATATTTGGCATTTGTCAGCCGCAGATTAAGGAAACACGAGCGCAACTACACTGTAACAGAGCTGGAGCTACTAGCTATTCTCCATGCTTTCCAACAATGGAAAAAAATCATCTATGGGTACCCCATTGTTGTCAGGACGGACCATAAGGCACTGACGTTTCTGTTCAAAACGTCTATGGCTAGTGAACGTGTCACACGCTGGTCTATTTACTTACAACAATTTAATATCGAGATTGAGCACTGCCCAGGAAAAATGAATGTAATTCCGGATGCTCTTAGCAGGAACCCTGAGCCTGACAATGTTGAAGCAGCGAGTGTTCAACATATTGAATTAACACCCAAGGATCATGAATTTTTGGAGGAGCTACGAGAAATCCAGAGAGAACAGGAAGCGGAGCCATGGATGTATCTAATGATCCAATATTTTAAAAGGGAATTGCCGCCAGGAACACCCGCATTTCGTGAAGCCAGAGCTAAAGAAGGAAAGTTTCACTATTTTAACAATTTACTCCATAAATTTGTGGATGCAGAGCACTCTAAATATCGCATCTTGGTACCGGCGTCATTACAGCGAGGATTGACATGGCATGTCCACGAAAGTCTCGGCCATATGGGAATCGACAAGTCTGAATCGACCATTGGGGAGACGTTTACTTGGCCACGCATGAGGACGACTATTTGTGAGGTTATTAAAACATGTGACCCGTGTCAGAGGACAAAGCCAAACAATTATCTGATGAAACAGTACCCCAAACCACTGCTTCCTCAGAGACCTTGTGAAATGGTGGCACTAGATTGTTTCGGTCCAATTCCTAAGGGAAGGCGAGGATGCCGACACCTATTAGTTTGTCTGGATGTGTTTTCCAAATTTGTTGTACTTTGCCCAATCCAGAAAACTACCTCAAAACAAGTACTTAGCCGCATACGAAATAGAGTTATTCCCATCCTTGGAAAACCAGAATTCATATTATCTGATCATGGCAGCTACTTTACGAGCGCCGAATTTAAAAAAGGAATGGAGGATATGGACGTAAAGCACATTTTATCTAGCATACGCCACGCCCAGGCTAATCCCTCGGAAAGGGCAATTAAATGCGTCACTAAGTACCTGAGAATCTTCATTCCTAACGACCATCACAAGTGGGTGGACAAGATCAAGGATGTAGAGACGTGCATGAATTCTACGAAGCACGAATCGACAGGACAGATTCCTATGGTATTACACATGAATCAGCATCCAGAGAGATCATGGAGTACCATCATTAATTGCCCACAAGATCACAATATAGCTCATGATTTAAGAATTGAGCGCACCAGAGTGCATATGAGGAACCAGGCAGACAGGAGGCTGCGCCGCGTGAGAAACAAGAGATTCCATCGTGAGCTAGAATTAGACGAGCTTGTCCTCGTACGCCGACCCGCTGTATCTGATCCAGCAAAGAAGATATTCAACAAGTTCTGTGCCAAGTATGTTGGGCCGTTCAGCATAGTGAGGAATCTTGGAAATAATGCATATCGAGTCAAAGAATTAAGCACAGGAACCATGTCTGTATATAATAGTGCAAATCTAAAAATTTATCACACCAGAGAGCCTTGGGAAGTCAGAAATAATGCAGAGAATTAAGTACGTGATCGGCCAACATCATGCAAGTAAACGGGGGGCAAGCAGAAGCCAGCACGACATCGAGGAAATGATTAGCGTCTGGCCTGTTTACATCTTGAAGCAAGCAGAGTTGATAGGTATGTCGACAGACGAGCAACAGAGAGGGGAATAGTCTTTAAGCAACAAATAGCCCCAGGCGAAGCGCTGGGCAAGTGAGCAGCAGACTGGTACTGTCCTAATGAATGGGCGAGAATGTAAACATTGGAACGAGGAAAACACTTGTCAACTAGCAGAGGCGGACTGACTGAGCACTTGGAAGGGAGGCTAACCCAGTATCTGCACCATGTGACTTAGGGAAGAAAAATCGACTTTATCTCTAAGTTCGATTTTTCCCAACTAAGGGAGTTGTGAACCCTTAATAAGCTACGCATATTAATGATTCTAATTATTCATTTCATTATATTCTGATTTTACTGCCAGAATCATACAGGAAGGCCAGACTGGATTGCGAAATATCAAGCTTATGTGGAGACAGTACGTTTGAACGTGCCCAGTCCTGAAACAAAGGAGTGACGAGATCGGAATGTTTGACAGACACTTTATCAGACAAAGGTGTGTTGGGGTCCTGACTCATTTCAGACCGTAATTTCTTTGTCACCCTAGTGTTATGAGTAAGATAGTTGCTGGATGAGAGAGACGAGAGGAACTTTCAACCAATCATAGGACAGAGGCTTCTGTTCTAAAACTGCGATATTGACGTCATGAACTACCAATCAGAGAGGGTCACCAATTTTAGCGCCAAGGGAGCGTCTGACGCCGGCTTGAAGTTGAAAGCGGGAAAGAGTGGATTAACGAAATCTATGATCGATTCCAGAGCACGATAGCCCCATTGTGACCTGTATAATTTTTCAAACTGTTTGATACCTGTTGCATGCCAATAGTCGCATTATTATAGAAGTTAGTGATAGATTTCCCTCTCCCTCCGTCCTTTTGCTAAATTCACATAAATACTGTCGTCTGAGTGACGAGGGGATTGATTCTTGGTGACACCGTGAGGTGATCACTTATTCTTTTCCATACCGTGAAGATATACAGTGTTAAATTTATCAGAGATAGGGTCATTATTGAAAATATTATAATAAAGTTGTGTGCGCACAGCTGAGTGTGAAATTTGTGTATCGGTAATATTTTAGTAGTCTCCCACGACTACAACTATTAGGGAAAGTCTACATTTAATTTTGCACTAGACAAATGGTGAATAAAGTAACTATTGGCAAAATTTAGATAGAAAATTACGTGTGACTATAAATAACATTTTATTTTTGTTATTTTTATTCAACGTCAAGATGGAACTCCAGACCCAGAGGAAGACATCGAACCAACGTTTCTACGGCTCCATGTGGTCTGAGATGAGCTAAACACTTTGGAGAGAGAATGTCAGGCGATGTTCGATGAGATGACGCAGAAAGAGGAATAAGTACTAAATAATTTAATTATTTGACAAACTGGTTATGGTTTTGTGGGAACATATTATTTTGTGTAAATATTTTATTTTATTTTTGTCTCCGTGTTTTATTGTAGTTGGTTTGTGGTACTGACACACTTTAGTTTAGTTCATGAGCAACGTGGCATGTATTCTATCTTTGTGAAGATTTTTTGTTGTTGATGTCAAGTACACGGGGCAAGAGTACTCAAGTGCGCTTCGCTACC
Organism: Meconema thalassinum; assembly: GCA_946902985.2. Classification (NCBI taxonomy): domain Eukaryota; kingdom Metazoa; phylum Arthropoda; class Insecta; order Orthoptera; family Tettigoniidae; genus Meconema; species Meconema thalassinum. Next base: position 863,293,471 of record OX336388.2, read on the forward strand.
GTAAAATGCGCGGCTAAGCGACACAAATTGTGAACCGATATCATAACAGAAGCGAAACTGAATTAACTAGAGTAGATAATAGAATTGGTGGGAAATCTTTTTATTGTATAGATTTTTATTGTTACACAGGCTTGTGTGTTAATTGCCGTTTGTTGCATTTTTGTTAAGTGAGGGGTCATATGCCCAATGACTTTATCTGTTGATGAAGTTTCCCTTTTAGGGTCTTGGTACACAAAATCTTTGATATTTGATTGGAGTGTCGGCCCGTGGTAGATTTGTGTTGTGTTCTGCCCAAAATGCTTTGTTGAGTCTGCAAATATGTGTTTTATTGGGATAGGAGTTTTCGGGAACCTTGGTTCTGTCTGAAGCTATTGTCCAGGATAAGCATTTAATCCTTGCGAGGAAAATGTTGGAATCCCCTTCTACGATGTCTTGCAATTCTTTGGAATTGACAAGAAGTGTGTGAATTTATCTGTCGCGATTAACAGGTGGCGGAACGGGACTGTCTAGTCTCTTGTTATAAATAGCATGACTCAAAGCTTCGACAAGGAGGGCTGGTTTTGAACACTGACGCTAATGAGTGGTAAGTGAAGGTATTTCTACCCGGCGCACTCCATCAGATAAGGAGCAAGCTGTGCTCATTAGTATTCACGGCCCAGGTCTCCGTTCTTCGTAAATGTTTATCTTATATTAAAATAAAGCCTGTTTAATGATAAAAGAATTGTAATCGGTAAATGGGTGCTGTTCGCGTTTTTGATTGATCGAGTCCCAGCGTGTTAGCTTATTCATGCTTTTATTTCATGTAAATATCATTGGATTTTAGGCATCTTATTTCTTGTTTAATTATTGTCATGTTCTTTGACCTCGGGTGGTCTCGATGTTCGGCCACGTTGTTGTCATGTATATGTTGAGCAATTGAGCCTTTGGGCAAGCTTCTGTTTTGCTGGGAGTTTCCTGACTCACTGCGATCTCGATGGAGATCGATTAGTATATAAATTTTAAATGGTTGCGTGTGTCAGTAAAATTTTAATTGTTGGTAAGATATCCTTCGAGTGTGTCCCATAAAGCCATAATAATGGTTTGCAGTATGGGGGTTTGCAAGCATATTGGCTGTTCCATCTGTGAGCAAATCTCCATCAAAAGTACTTATTTCTTCTCTAGCGTAGTTATACGCGTGCATACATATTAATCAGACAAGTGGATTTTGATCCACAATTTTATTTCTTTGGAGTGGACCTTTCTAGGCCACTCAGATCTGTGTAAATTATTGTACTGTGGGAGTAAAGTTCAGGGTGGACTTTGTTTATATTATTTTTTTATGTTTTGTTGTTTTTATTCAGTTATTAAATGGTGGTAATTTTTATTTGTTTTTCACTCATTTCTTGTTTATAGTTTTGCATATGGTCCTTGTAATTGTAAGCAGCCGTCTGGTATTTGAGCTCTAGTGAAAGCATACCCGGACTGAACGCTCCCCGAAGTTTGATTCTCGTATATACGACGCTGTTATATACAAGGGCACACTATATGTGTGCAAGGTTAAGTGATGATGACTTGCATACTTTCTGATATATTGATATTAGGATTAAACAAATAGAGACGGCATTTATTAACAGTTGGCAGCCCTGCTTGTTCTTACGAATAAGGTACGCATAGTCATAACTGTTATGGTACACAAAGCACATACGAAATTTGGTTGAAATCCATTTGTTAGTATTGAAGTTCTATTCATTTTGAAACTAGACCTATCAGCAGGCTTAGAATCGTGTTGGCAGCACGGATGTATATAAGTTACACCAAACTAAGGTGGAATGTCAGGTACTATACGTGTGCAAAGTTTAGAGCTGTTGGCTTGTATACTTTTTGATATATTGGTATTAGGGTTAAAGTATACAGAAAGCATTTATTAACAGGTGGCTCATTAGAATATGCATAGTCATATCTGCTGTAGTACACATAGTACACACGAAATCTCGTGGAAATCCAATAGATAGTATAGAAGTTACATGCCTTTGGAAATTGGACCTATCAGCAGGCTTACAATCATGTTGGCAATACTGGCATGTATGGTCTTCTGAAAATGAATCTGGAAGGCTATTGTCTATATGTGTGCCAATTTTGGAATATTTCGCTTGCGTAACTTCTGATATATCCAACATAGAGCCCAAATTACAATTCCGATATTTCAGCAGTTGGTAGCACTGACGTCAATTTCAAATATGGCCGTGAGATATTCAGATATAGATCTTTATTCTTACCAAATTGGGGCGTGGTGGCTCAGCGGTCTAGCTGTATGCCTCTCACCAAGGCGGTCCGGGTTCGATTCCCGGTCTATGCATGTGAGATTTTCGAAGTGAAATGCCATGTCCTGTGGTTCGGATTCCACGTAAAAAGGAGGTCCCGTGGCTCATAATCACAAGATTCACGATCACGTAAAACTACAATCTTCCTTCCTTCCTTTTTCTTACCAAATTTGGTTTCGATAGCTGCAGCCGTTTAGGAGTTGAAAGGGGGGAGGGGGGGGGGCACACACAGCCAGACAGCCAGACAGAAGAGCAGCAGACAGACAGACAGACAGACAGACACTTTTTCCTCATTTTTGCAAAATGGAAAAAGTAGGCTAAAAATGCCACGTAAATATTTTTGCTGCATTAAGTCATAAAAAGAAGAAATGTTGGAAAACTAACATCCATTCTACACAGGCCTGCGATGAAAAAATACAAGTGAAGTGATATCTGAACTTAATGTATTTTATGTTCGACGATGTCGAAATGTAAATATTATATGTCAGAAAACTGTACTATAATGAGGCTCATTATAGTACAAGTTTTCATTATGATACAGTTTCTCCCACCAATCAGAGCTCAAGATGTATGATGTGTGACCAATTAGGTACTTGAAAGCTTCGACTTGAATACTGAATCCAACATGTCGGACATGAATTACAAGATTTGATAGTTGACAATGTGAAAGTTATCCGATCAACCATTGTAGTTATGATGGCAAATGATTGGCTGGGTCATGTAGAGAGGATGAATGAAGAAAGAACACCAAGGCAGATATTACATGGAACTATGGAAGGGAAGAGGAGACGTAGACGACCTCTCAAAAGATGGCAACAAGTCTTAAGAGACGACCTGAGAACTATGGGGGTTGGAAGATGGTGGGAGTAAACTCATAGAAGGGACGAATGGAGAGGAATCGTGAGAGAGACCAAAGCCTACCCCAGGCTGTAGCGCCGAGGAAGTAAGTAAGTAAGTAAGTAAGTAAGTAAGTAAGGAGCAGGGAAGTACGCCCCAAAGAGGATAATATACGCTCTTTCCATAGAAAGTTTCTTCCTGGAAGACTTACGGATTCAGCTACAGCTACCATCTACAGATGCATACAATACAGTGATAGCTAGACGGAGCAATAAGAAATCATTGAAGAATTTTTTGGAACACGGCTATTATAAACAGAAATTGTCTTGCCACGGTGGGTGAGTGGTTATAGTGTCGGACTACCAACTCCAAGATTGCAGGTTCGCCCCTGGCCATGGTAAGTGATTTTTGATAGCGACAAAAATCACGATACTCATGTCATACGTTGTTGGCATGTTAAAGAACCCATTTGAATTGAGTAGGCCGTGTTCAATGGCAAAATTAATCTCGGGATTTTCCGCCAACACAAAGTTCCTCCATTCTCTACTTGAAAGCGCTGTAGTGTCAAGGAGTTTAGATATCTAACCTCCTTGACTTTCATAGCGTTCAAAGGAACGACGAAATTCGACATGCACGCTACCCTCTGGGTGTCAATTAACAAAGATGCACCAGGCATCCGAGGCCATACGATATTATTATTATAACAGAAATTGGACAAAAACAAACCAAAAGCTAAGGCATGCTATTAGGCTTGCCATACATGGTTTTTCACCATAAGTTATGCACAACCAAAAAATTCCACCACGCAAATGGTCAATGTATAGGCTACTGTATGTGTATTGTGTGACCAAAAATGTGAATATTATCACTTAATGTGGTGCAAAAAAGAACAAAATAACTCAATGACTATTGCAAAGACAATAGTAGAGAATAATCATGTTGTGAACAATTACACATGAATATGTAAATTATTTATCCAATGCAGTAGGCCTAGGGATACTGAGACATCAGCAAGGTCATTCTGGTCCACACCATAAGCACGCAGAGGGCATTCGTCCATTATGTGTTGCATGGTATGGACCAATGCACCACAGTCACATGCTGGAGAGTCCCTGAAGCCCCACTGGTGAAGGGAGAATGCAGATCTTCCACAATTAGTGCGAAACCTGTTTAGTGATAACCACGTTTTCTTGGCAAACTGAAACCAGCTGGGGCATGGTTTGGATTATACAGGCTTGGCCACTCCGGTGCATTACGAAACCATTGCTCTTTCCATTCCTCTTTTAAATTGAAACCGTCATCCATTAGATTCTTAGCTGTTTTCATTGGTAGCTTACGGGATTTCAGCCTTTGTCTCCAGAGATCTGCAAAATCCCTGTGAATGGGTAGAGTTGGATTGGACATGATCTTATCATATTCTTGAACAAGGGCTCTTGATCGTCGCAGGTTGGGTGGAGCAATGTGAGACAGGACTAGCAGCCAGTGTATTGCAGTAGGCTTCAGAGTACCGGAGATGATACGCATGGTGGTGTTAAGTTGTACATCGACTTTCTTTACGTGGCAACTGTTAAGCCATGCTGAAGAGCAGTATTCAGCTGCAGAGTATACGAGGCCAAGCGCAGTACGTCGTAGTGTGTCCGCTGAAGCACCCCTTGAAGTTCCACACAATTTAAATATAATATTATTACGCGATCTCAACTTAGATCCCAGGTTTTCAAGATGCAATAATCATGTCATGGTATACAGTTATATGTTTATTTTACGATTTTGTAACTAATGGCCTTTCAGCTGCAATAACATTTATAATAAAGCAACCCTAAAAAGTGGCTACAAAGTTATCTTTTTCAAAAGAGTCGTTGAAAACTAAAGTAAGTTAACAACATATAGGCTATATTTAATGAAAAGTTTTACTTCTGTAGAAGACAAGTGTTTGTATGAACACCACTCAATTGAGTCTAGTAGTCTTGTCATAGTAAGTTCCTAACAACAGATATGTAATATCTAACAAACATTAGGCGCAATTACTCAAGCGTATAAACAAACTATATAATAACAGCTGCCCCACGTTTACTGAGCCATCAGGAACTTCCTAATGCGATATTACTCATCGACTTTGAGTAGTTGTCGATGTGAGAGTGGAGAAGTGGGCAAAGTGTTTGACGTATTGTGATGGACAGACATTAGCTAGACGAAGGCAGACTTACTATACTTTACTTGTTCGATCATGAACTTTCTTCATCATAATATGGGAGACAATGGCGTAAGTACGTGCGCTATTAGTCATAAGTAAACAAGTAACTCAATTCCACTCAAAATGCCGGGAAGTACACTTATAATTGGCTACGGCCGTATCCCTCAAAGCAATTGTCCAGTTTCATTCATGTCCACTTCCTGGTGTTGCAGCCAGCTCACTTCGCTGTCGCCCCGGAGGTCCAGAATTGTTTCCCGGCTCTACCAAGAAATGTATAAGGTGCGTTCTAAAAGTAACGAGCTGGAGGCATAATTACAGAAACCAGTACCTGTATGTTAGAAGTATTGGCCCTGGCTGTTGAGGCACTCGTCCCACTGTGACACGAGGCGGTGAATGGCTGTCTCATAAAATTCCCTGGGCTGCGATGTGAACCAGTTCCGCACGTACAGCTGGACGTCGGCGTCCGAGGTGAATCGTTGGTCCCGCAGAGCCCTTTACAGGGGACCAAACATGGCGTAATCACAGGGAGAGAGGTCTGGACTGTATGGAGGGTGGCCGAGAACCTCCCATTTGAATTTCTGCAGGAGTGCCGCGACTGTGTTGGCCGTATGAGGTCGTGCATTGTCATGGAGCGACCATGGCGGCTATGGCGTTCACTGTCACTCGGCGGTCCAGGGTAATGAGTGCATCAACCAGCTCGACGTTGTCATCGGTAATGCAGGGGGGTTCCCCAGACCGGGCATCATCCGCTAACGACACCCGCCCTTCCCTGAAGCGCTTGTGCCACGCCTTGACCCTTGCAAGGGACATGCAGTGTTCGCCGTACGCTTGTGACATTCGGCGATGAATGTCCGTTCCCCATACTCCTTCCGCTGTCAGAAACCGAACAACACCTCTTTGCACTTCAGTTGACGCCTCCATGTCACTGTTTGCAATGCGACTGGCAGCGTTGGACGATTGATGCATGCTGCTGCTCACTTTGTATCGTCACGTGACGTGCACGCGTGCCCTCTAGCGACGGGCTGTAACCTTCCACGCTCTGGTCGGAACCACACCTCGTTACACACTCCACGATTAGCCGATGTCATCACCGGTTTGCGCATTCCAGCCTCCGGCTCGTTACTTTTTGAACGCACCTTATAATTCTGGTTTGAGGGCTAGAACGGGGTACACTCGGCCTCGTAAGGTAAAACTGAGAAGAGGCAGGTTCGATTTCTACCTCAGCCATCCTCGAAATGGTTTTCTGTACTTTCCCAATTCTACTCCAGGCAAATGCCGGCATGGTTCCTAACTTTACGTCACGGCCACTTCCTAACCAAATCCCTCCTCAATTACAAATACACATAGTCTACTAGTACAGACCTCACAGTGACACAGATTATCACACAAATTCTTCACACCCAAATACACGGGGCTACATGACCACAATGTCGCAAGATCCCTAAAAAATCAACAACAAGAAAAACAAACATACCAATTAAATCGGAATGTGATATTACCTGAAAATGATTAACGTATGTTTCAATAAAATAATAATAATAATAATAATAATAATAATAATAATACGCAAAAGAAGACTCTCCTTTTATGGCCATTTAACACGAATGATCTCCGGAAAATTGTTCAGTCGAATCTGTGCCCACTTTGTGGGAAAGAAAACCAAGGGGATCTGGTATACAGGGGTGACAAAAACCTACAAGAACTGGGGATATCATTTGCAGATATCTTGGAACGTGACTCTTTGAAGAAGAAACTTGGGGAAATACAGAGTTTTCAGCCAAAATCCATATTAAAAACCGGCAACAAGTGGACAGAAGAATGAAAAGAAGCTCACCTATGAAGAATGCGCGAACACTGGGCCAATGTGAAAGAAAGAGGGAGATGGCAGTTGAAGACATTGTACGGGACAGATGTAAATTCAGAACAAAAATCGACAATCACCAATTTGGAGACAAACCCAACACCAGAGCCACTATAACTTGGACAGAAGAACGTAGGAAGAAGCTCAGCAAGAGGATGAAGACATTTTGGGAGGAAAAGAAGGTCAACACATCAGCTAAGCAGGTACAACCGTGCTGCTGAGTAGGGCATAACGATGTAAAACAAGTAGTTCCGTGAAGAACTATACAGCCTATTTTCATATATCCCACTTATATTAATTGCCTCTATCATCATTCTTGTACAGTTTCCAGCCCCACGCTGGGTCTGTTTGGAACATAAGCCACGCCACTTAGTCCTTTCTTCCCACCATCTTTCCAATGTCACTCTGGTCGAGTCCTCGCCTCTCTTTTTGACACATTCCTCCACTCCTTTCAGCCATCTATCTCTTGGTCTTCTCCTTGGTCGTTTGTCTACATCTGCATCTTATGCATCCTCTTGGGAATCTTCTTCTCTTCCATTCTCATTAGATATCCATACCACCTCAGTCTTGATGTCTCAATCCTACCTTGTAAGGGCTCCTCTTTCACTATTTCTCTGACCTTTCCATTCCTCACCCTGTCTCTTCTCGTTACTCCGATCCCAATTCGCAGTAACTTCATTTCACTTGTCGTTTCTGATGCATAGGTCAGTATCGGAATGTAGTAGCTTCTGTATAATACTTCTTTGCTTTTAGTGGGACATCTTTATTCCACACTAAGCTCCTAATGCTTCTGCCTGTCTGCCACATTCCGTAATCTCTTTGTCCTTTCTCCCATTTTCCTCCACTATACTTCCCAAGTACTTGAGACTTTCCACCTTCTTCAGCTGTCCACCTTCAAGTGTTATCCCACTCATTGGTCTGTCCTTTCCCTGGTCGTTAACATTTACTGATGTTGAACTTCCATACCTACTCTCCCACTGTTTCTTCCCAAGCCTTCAGTTGCTCCTGAATTTCCTCCTCTTTGTTTCCCCAGACCATGAGATAATTTGCAAACACCATTACTTTCATCTTATCTTCTCCTATCTTTCCTCTATTGCCTCTATCAACATACAAAATTTCAGTTTGATTACTTTAATAGATTCGTAAATATTGAGAACCGTCTAAATATTTCGGATGGACGACATCTTGGATTTTTATATATGTAGGCCTTAGAGTTATGTACTACTATTACATAAAGATTATTTTGTAGGTATGGTATTCAAACTTCAATCGCATGATTAGGACATAAGAAATAAAATCGGGATTTAAAAATTTCGCACAGCTGCCATCTTGTGTTTATGAAAACAATTGAAATAAATTGGATGCCAGTGGATTAAAATTTGTAAAACCAATTACCGTAAAATGTTTCACTGCGTTCGGATGGTTAAATCGCGAGAAATGTCCGTTTGAATATTCAGCCAGAAACCATATTGAAAACGGGCAATAAGTGGGCCGAAGAAGTGTGTGCGACCATTGGGAAAGAGGGAAAATACATTTGAAATAACGTGGTCATAGAATACCGAAACGATTATAAAATAATAATAATAATAATAACAATAATAATTGCAGAAAATACAGAGGAGTTTAAGATGATGAAATGCTTCTCTCGTCATGAGTTCCACGATAATTTTTAACAAAAAGTTCCAAGACGAACTAAAGAGCCTACTTTTCTTAAAATTTAAGATTCATGCCAATCTATATAGACCTATCTAGAACAATGACGAAATTAAGTTGATGATATCGACATTTCTAATTAGTTCGAAATATACCTGGTATAATGTAGCCTAATAGAGCACTACAGTTGGCAGCCCTGGTGACTGAATATATCGTTAGTTCCATCTCTTAAGGTACAGAATACAAAATTTGGTTGAAGTCCAATGGATAGCATGGATGTTACATGCAGTTACTGTAGACATTGGATCTATCAGCGCGCGTAAAATCATGTTGGCAACAATGTCATGAATTTGTTGGTCAGAAATAATCTGAAATATTATGATCTCTTGTTGTGCCAATTTTGGATGAAATCCATTTATTAGTGTAGAAGTTACATGCATTTTAAAATTGGACCTATCAGTAGGCTTAGAGTCATGTTTGCAGCAGTGACGTATATTAGTTTCTCCAAATTATTCTAGAATGTCAGGTACTATACGTGTGCAAATTTTAAAGCAGTTGGCTTACATACTTTCTGATATATTAATATTAGGGTAAAAATAGAGACAGCATGTATTAACAATTGGCAGCCCTGGTTTCTCTTAAGAATAAGCATAGTCATATCTGTTATGGTACACATGGGACATACGAAATTTGGTAGAAATCCAATTGACAGTATAGAAGTTACATGTATTTCAAAATTGGGCCTCTCAGCGGGCTTAGAATCCTGTTGGTAGCACTGACGTACATAAGTTACTCCAAATTATTCTAGAATGTCAGGTACTATACGTGTGCATAGTTTAAAGCTGTCGGCTAGCATACTTTATGATATATTGGTATTTGGATAAGAAAACAGAGAGAAAGCATTTATTAACAGTTGGCCGCCCTGGTGGCTTTTAAGAATACACTCAGTCATATCTGTTTATGTACAAATAGTACATACGAAATTTGGTTGAAATCCAATTGATAGAGTAGAAGTTATATGCATTTTAAAATTGGACATATCAGCAGGCTTAGAATCATTTTGGCAACACTGCCATGCATGGTCTCCTGGAAATTAAACTGAGGTATTATCGTCTATATGTGTGCCAATTTTGGAATAGCTCCCATTCATTCCTTCCATGATATCCAACATGGAGCTCAAATTTCAATTGTGTTTTTTCAGCAGTTGGTAGCACTGACATAGTTTTCAAATATGGGCCTGAGATATTCAGGTATAGATCTTTACTCATACCAAATTTGGATTTGATTGTTGCAGCCGTTTAGGAGTTGACAGGTGTAGGGGGGACACACATATCCAGACAGAGAGACAGACAGACATTTGCCCGGATCGATCTCATAAGTCTACTTTTTCCTAATTTTAGCAAAATGTGAAAATTAGGCTAAAAAATAACAAATCTAGAAAACAAAATTGCTCTACCTAAAACGCTACCAATACCCACAATGTAAACCACAAACGGACGCGGCTCTCCAGATCAACCCAACAATGAGCAACAATATTAAAGAGTGGCTAGTAGCTTTCAGCTGTGAAATACTAAATTGTTAAGTCCCTTAAGAGAACTATTAGACGTTAATCTACAAGGTTAAAAGGTTGAAAATCACAAAGCCAGCCTTTTGAACCCCTAGAAAATCACCATTTGAGGGAGAACAATATTATGGAAATATTCTTTTACTTTACAGAAGAAAACTCTCGGCCGATCATCGACTGGTGGTTTTCAATGTTTTCTCGGATCGAACCCAGTGTCACTGAGTGTTCCCCCATAGATAGAAGTCGAGAGTTGTTAGGTCACGTTTGCTATGTTCTCCTGTTAGTTTGACCAAGCCACACTGGAATACCATTGAACAAAAAGTTCCTCTGTGAATACTCGCCTGTACATGTTGACATAAACAAAGATACGATGAAGGAAACATAGTCCTCATTACAAACTAGCACATTGCTTCTTGCGTCACTGTTAGGGCTGCACAAGTTCTTCCTTGACCACGCGCTTTCTTGTATTGTACGAGGGGTGATAAGAAACTAAGGTTACAAAGCCTGCAGTGAGACGTGTACATTTTATTTCATACAACCAATACAGCCAACCAGGGGCGTAACTAAGTTAGGATTTGCTTCTGAAGGGGGATGAGCGGAGTCAAATCTGAATTCAGTTTTATATTGCTTTGTGTTTGTTGTTGTTTTCAACTATTTTTCTTTTGATTAATGTTTTTTGTTTTGTTTTTGTTTTCTGCTCTTGTTTTTGAAATTTGCTTTGTTTTTTGGTTTTTGGTTTGTGTTTGTTTTGTACTTATAATTTGTTTTTGAATTTTTCATTTTGCTTTGTGTTTCTAGTTTAGTGTTTGTTTTCTGCTTTTGCTTTGTGTTTTTGGTTTTGGTTTTGCGTTTGTTTTCTGTTTTTGCTTTTGTTTTAGAATTTTGCTTTTTGCTTGTTTTTTATGTTTTGGTTTTGTGTTTGTTTTCTGCTCTTGAACTTGTTTTCGAATTTTGCTTTTTCCTTTGTGTTTTTTGTTTTTGGCCTTGTGTTTGTTTTGTGGTATTATATATTTTTTTGGTTTTGTTTTTGTTTTTGTTTTCTACTTTTGCTTTTGTTTTGGAATTTTGCTTTGTGTTTTTTGGTTTTGGTTTTGTGTTAATTGTCTTCTGCTTTTGCTTTTGTTCTTGAATATTTCTCTTTGCTTTGTGTTTTTGTTTGTTTTGTGTTTGTTTTCTGCTTTTGCTTTTTGATTTATGTTTTTTGTTTTTGGTTTTATGTTTGTTTTCCGATTTTTCTTTTTGCTTTGTGTTTTTTGTATTTGATTTTGTGTTTGTTTTCTTCTTTAGCTTTTTGCTTTGTGTTTATTGTTTGTTTTTTCTTTCGCTATTGTTTTTGAATTTTGCTTTTTGCTTTGTGTTTATTTTTGGTTTTGGTTTTGTTTGTATGTTTGTTTTCAACTCTTGCTTTTGTTTTCGAATTTTGCTTTATGTTGTTTGTTTTTGTTTTTTGTGATTGTTTTCTGCTTTTGTTTTTTGCCTTTTGTTTTTTGGTTTTGGTTTTGTGTTTGTTTTATGATATTGCTTTTGTTTTTTAATTTTGATTCCTGTTTTGGTCATTTTACTTTGTTCAAACCCGGTCGAAGTCGTGGGATATTTTTAGCCTATTTTCATTTTATGAAAAAAATAGGCTTATGAGATCACCTTTTGTCCGTGTGTCTGTGTGTGTGCGTGTGTGTGTGATTCGTGTGTGTGTGTCCCTAATAAAATCTAAACGGCTGGAGCGATTTCAATGAAACTCGGTAAGATCATACACCATTCTGGCCGACCCCGACCGTGCCCTTCAAATTTTATTCTGTCGCACCAATCCAACATGGTGGCTGTGCGAAATATTTCACCAACATTCAGTATCTCCGAAACTATTACCGATATCACCCCGAAATTTCGCACGATGATAAAGAGCACTACTAGGTAAACCTATGGGACGTTCAAAAACCTGGCAAATACAAAACCAACATGGCGGCCAAGCGAATTTGAGACTTTTAAATAGACTTTTCTCGCGATTTAACCATCCACACGTAATGAAACATGGTACAGCTATTGTTTATACACATTGTAATGCACTGGCGTTTAATTTAGTTCAATTGTTTACATAACCTCAAAATGGCGGCTGTGCGAAATACGTATTTCACTGGCATTCTATGTCTCCGAAACTATTGCAGATATCACCCTGAAATTTTGTACGGTGATAAAGGGCACTGCTACATGTTTATTTATGTAACTTCCAAAACTTGTAAAGTAGGAAACGAACATGGCGCCAAGCGAAGTTTAAACATTTTAATAGACTTTTCTTTTGATTTAACCATCTGAGCGCAGTGAAATATGGTACAGTAAATGATTATACATATTTTAATGCAATGGCATCTAATTTAGTTCAATTGTTTATATAACATCAAGATGCCGGCTGTGCGAAATTTTAAAATTAAGTTCTTATTTCTTGTGTCGTAATCATGCGATTGAAGTGAAAGTTTGAATAATGAAGCTATGCAATAATTTTCTTTAATGGTACATAACTCCATGGCCTATACATATAACAATCCAAAATGGCGAGCATCCGAAATATGTTGACGGTTCTCAATATCTACGAATATTTTACAGCAATCAAACTGTTTTTATATGCATAGAGGCTATGGACATAAGTTCACCTATAGGTCTTTCAGTAACCTGGTGAGCAGAAATCCAGCATGGCGACTACGCGAAGTATACATATTTAAATGGAAGTTACTCGTGATTTAACCATCCGAGTGCAGTGAAACTTTGCACGTTAAATGCTTATACAAATGTTAATCAACTGGCATCTAATTTATTTCATTTGTTTTCATAACCACAAGATGGCAGCTGTGCAAAAATTTAAAATCTCCTTTTTACTTCTTTTGTCCTAATCATGCGATTGCAGTTTGAATACCACACGTGCACAATAATCTTCATGTAATAATACATAATAAAAATCAAACATGGCGACCATCTGAAATATTTAGACGGTTCTCAATATCTACGAATCTATCTCAACAATCAAACTGAATTTTTGTATGTTGATAGAGGCAATTAACACGAGTAGGATATATGAAAATAGGCTGTATAGGTCTTCAATGAACTACTTGTTAAGAGTGTTAAAATCCTTCAGTAGACCATGACTTCCTTCGGAGGGGAAGTAAAGCCGACGGTCCCATGTCATAGATTTATGGCAAGTAAAAAAACCTTGCACCAACTAAACTTGTGCGATGCTAATTTTCTAAGTTAGATTTCGTTGAAACGCTGTAGGCTTCAAAGTTACTACTTTCACCACTAGGTATCAGTGACATCTGCTAGCGAAAGTTGGAACTTGGACGGAACTTGTAGCTCACCCAATGGGTGTCCGCTTGAAGCAGCTACAGCCTCTGAGCTGAACATGTCCTCGGGCACTCCCGGCACTAAAACCCATACGCTAAATAAATAAATAACCCAGCAGCTACTTTGAAATTCATGTGGTTATTAAATAGGTTAAAAATTGTAAATGTGTTAAACTAGTTGGGCGCTATGCTGTTGCTGTCACTCTGCTCGTCACGCTGTAATACACAGTGCCCCGGGTGCCACACGGCCTCTGCGAGACTCCGTTCTACTGGGAGAGCACTCACGGTAATTGACAGTACCCTACTGCATTACCTTCTCCTAGACGCCAGGGACACCCCTGACTACACTATAATCTCCAGTGTCAAGAGGAACGCATAATTTGACGTAAGAACATCGCATCTCAGAGCAGACATGGCTGTAAGTCTGTCTCTCCCGCCATGACATTATCACTGTGTAGCCATTAGTGTCCTAGCACTTAGAGCCTCGTGTTTACAGCAAGAGAGTGTACAGGGAAATCAGGCCCTTGCAGTTAGCAGTTAGCTTACTCATGAAATGTTTATACATTCTTTGAGAGAAAAATCCACAATTCTTTCAGGCAAGCAATTCAATGTTGAAAATATCCTTTAATAATGTCAGTCGCCTCCTTGGTGTAGTGGTCAGCCTGCTTAGCTGCCACGCCGGAGGTCCGAGGTTCGAACCCGGCTCAGCAACCGAATTTGAAAAGTGGCATGAGTACTGGAACGGGGTCTATTCAGACTCAGGTGGTCCAAATGAATAGTAGTAGAGGGGGTTCGATTCCCACCTCAGCCATCCTCGAAGTGATTTTCCGTGATTTCCGACTTCGTCTTCGGGCAAATGCCGGGATGTTACTTACCGTCAGGCCACGGCCGCCTCCTTCCCTCTTCCTTGTCTATCCCATCGCCTCCCATCCCTCATGAGGTCCCCTGTTCGCTTTGCAGGTGAGGCCGCCTGGGAGAGGTGCTAGTGCCACCTCCCCAGTTGTATCTCCCGATCCGATGTCAAGCTCCACGACACTGCCCGTAGAGGCAGTAAAGGTGGGATTCCACACTGAGTCCGTGGGAAAAGCCTACCTGGAGGGTAAACTGACTACGAAAAGAAAAAAAAAAGATATCATAGGCAGAGCCCTGTGCGGATACACAAAACGTTATCCGCATACGCCCCGAAACCACACGGCTGTTATCCGCATCCGCTCGTTTGTTATCCGAATCCACAGACATTACAACAATGAATTTTAATTTATTAGATAAAGCGTAAAGCAACACATTTAGACATTTGAGGAGAAAATCGTTCCCCTAACCTTTGTATGCCATGTGCTATGATTAATATGAATGTTATACAGCTAGAACTCAGCAATTTTTCTAGGTTTGTGCCGTGTCTTGTGTGGGGTTTCGCCTAGGACACAAAGCTGGCTCATCAGCAGGACACCGCCCAGGAGACGGTAAAAAGGTGGGATCCCTCGCTGAGTCCGAGGGAAAAGCGAACCCTAGATGGTAAACCGACTAAAAAGTGATCTAATAATTAACCTCCCCACCACATAAATGAATTAGATCATGAATATGCAGTAGACTGGTGTCCGTGATCGTTACCCACCCTCAGTAACAATGGGCGTGAATACAAGACAGAATAATAATAATGAAGTGATTTGGGGAGGAGCGGAGGATACACACCTTCAAATAACAACATGTTATCAAGATTAATCGCTCTCGTGTAGGGGAATATTCGCTGAAATAAATAAATAAATAAATAAATAATACTACTAAATTAGACCTACTTGGTCTAATTTTAAAAATGCACTAAAAATAAAAATATAATAAATTCATACGGATATATTATTAATAATAAAATGATACGAGCCTTACAGTAGTCGCATATGATGTGTAACATGTTTTCCTACTATGCAATTGAGATGAAATGTAAGTGAAGTCATCTGACATGTTATCCTTCTCGTATACTACACAGCTTGGTCATTCTTAAAATGTTAATTTACGCTCCGTTTTCATACTGGTACTATGATGAATGTATAGTTTGAATTGGACATTTGAACTGTCACACTTGTTTGAACAAACACCATATATTATATTGTAAATTACGAGGAGGAATGAAACCATAGTCTCTATCCTATCTATAGACTACTAGAAATAATGTTCAATGCAATCAAATTTCCCAACTCCTGCTTGGAGAAAACTATTGTAATTAAAATTAGATAAATCGTAACGGTATGTAGATTCTGTTAAAATGACGCAAAATGTTATGATAGATATCGTTTAAATCGATAATCCAGTAGCAAAACTAATTGCCGGACTGGGTTTCAAACCTGAGACCTCATGATTCGCAGACCAAGATGCTATCCACGCAGCCATTACAACCACAGAAATTTAGAATACAAGACAATTGCTCATTTTCACGTGCCGGTAATAATTGGAAGTATTTTTTATGCTCCATTAATATTTTGCTTTTTTCGATAATGTTCCTGCGTGGAATTGTGTTTTACTTGACAGTAAAGGGAATTCCTATAGTGGTCCGTGAAAGGCTAGCCCAGTTCCCGTATAAAAACATCGATATATATTACATTGATCACTGCATTACCGCAATGTGGGTTAATATCTGTATAGCCATTGTGCAGAAATATAATACCAGCTTTGCCGACTAGTTACAATGTGTCATATTAAAGCATACCATCATTGAAATACTGATACGAAGACTTTCAACGTGTGGTTTGTGTTTAAATCAGTTGACACGAGAGTTCGCATGAGCGTTTGCCGTTCAGAGTGGATGCCTATCACTTTTATCCAGAGATTGAAAAAGAGACTCTTAATAAATCATATTTTTTCAGCAAATATGATATAATGAATATTTTTACACCAAAGAACGACAAGTTGAAGATGATTTAATGTAGAAATATCTGTAATGGCACCTCCAAACCTTGAAGTAATCCGTATGTGATAAACATTCCACATGGAACCACTGACAGCTAGATCGCATCCCTCCTGGCAGTCAGGAGGGATGCGATCCAGCTGGCAGTGCGTCATACACACTTTCGTCCCATTTTTCAAAATCACTCCTTCAAAAATATCCAGCAACCGAGTGGAAAGATGTTACACATCAATAATAATAATAAAAGACTAATATTAGATCCCAAGAATTGTGAGAGCAAACCCTCAGATACACTCTAGTGTCCCTTTTAATTCTTGTGCCTTGGAGTTGTAACCTATATTTTATGAGTCCCCCCATGACAGTTTTAATGTAGGCTCGTGGGTTTATTATTTCTTTATATCATGTTATCGTGTTGGCAACGTGTTCAATTGCATTGGACACGTCTGCAGTAGACGCAGTGTCATTATTATTATTATTACTATTATCATATACGAATACTTTTTATTATTAATTATTCAATGTATTTTAGGTCACTATTGACGAGATTCTGAAGCTAGCTCTAATCATATGTTGTCTAAGAAAGTTTATTAATATTGTTCGGACCACTGAACCAGATGTCAGGTTCATGTTTTGGTCACACGTACAGGAGGCAGCATTTATGGACGCTATTGTCTCGAGCAGGTATGCTCGCTTACCCCGAGGAGGGTGAGGAGGAAGCAGCCAGGGGGCCTTGCTAGGAGTGGAATGGACAAGCAGGCGTATGACAATAAGACTTCCTGGAAGGAGCTGTGGGTTTCAGACGTGTGGTAGCAAGCTACTGGATGCACTGCGGAAGGGATTGTCTCTCTGGACATTGAGATGACTGGTGCGTGTCTGTCGTGAGCTGAGTGCTTCGTGTTTATACGGAAAGAAAAAAGCTTGAAGACTCCGATTTGTTTTAGTATGGAGGGCACCAGGTGATTGGGTTCTGGCTGTTATGCCACAATGACAGTAGGCCTAATAACTGTGCTAAGTTGAAGAAGACCTTCATGGCGGTAAACCATAATGGCATGGCTGACCAGCTTCAAAGTGGTGACGAAACTAGAAATATACGGCAGACGACGGCATTACCGGTAATGTGAAAACAAATAATAAATCTTTAAAGGCCTAAATATTATTATTATTATTATATTATTATATTATATAGTTTTAATTGCATTTCTTGTGTGTCACTCTTTTTCTTATATTAATCAATTTCTTGCATGATGCAGCTTCAGAATATAAAGTAAATTTAAATTGGATAGTTTCTTTTTAGTTAGATGCATGTAAACCTTCCTTCATCTTTATTAATTTATAGGAGGTTTTGGTAAGGCCTATGTACGAGCCAGTCCTTTCAGAATATCTGCACACGCCCGGAGATGAGAAGAGTTTCGATAAGGTGGATTTGTTCAATTACAGTACTAATTATGTCAGTTTGTTTAAATTTTAAAGAAAGGCCATTTATGAGGCAGAATATTCATTTTTATTTAATTTTTGTATCTTCAAAGTTACAAATGGCTTCTCTGGGTGAAGCCATCTTGTGGCTAGAATTGAAAGATTACAAATGGCGCCCAACTATGGAGTGTGAATAAGGCTGGCTGGTGCATAGTATGGCAGTACGCACAGGTAATTTGTGAAATCTGATCGGGTATTTTAGGAAGGGTATATATATGTTCAGTGATTTTGGAGGGTATGCTAAATAATAAGAGTGAGCCTGATTTATTAAAGTTGAGATCTAGAAGTGTTGACAGAAGCACTCTTGGTCATTCTAGAAGAGGCAAGAGTCAGTCAAACAGGCAGACCAATAAGCGGTCAGATTCCACAAATTCGAGAGTAGTTCTTAGTAAAATGGCAGATAAGGATGTGATTTCTGGTACGTTGGAGGGACGTGAGGGGGCCGAGAAAGATGATGTTGCAACTAGCAAGGAGTTAGGAATGGGAGAGAATAGTGAGGAGGAAAATGTAGGGCTGGGGGAAAACTCACAGATGATCAAGTTAATGGAGCAGATGATGTCTAAATTCAGTAGTAAACTAAGTGATTTAAGTAATAAAATGGATACTCAGAGTAGTGATTTAAGTACTCAAATTAATAATCAAAGCAGTGAATTTAGTACTAAGATAGACATTCAAAGTACGGATTTAGAGAGCAAAATTAATAAGATTGTAGAGAGTATGAGTAAAGGCTATAAGGAAATTCGTCAGGAAATTGCTAGTAGAATTGAGATGGTAGATAAAAGATTCGATCAAGTTGAGGAGAAGATGAGCTTACAGAGGCAGGGCATTATGGATACTGTTGATAAGCAGATAGGCGAGGTGAGTAATGAGGTAGCCATTGTCAAGAAAGAAGTTAGTGAGAGGTTGATAGTTGTAGAGGAAGAAATGAAGGATATAACTGAGATTAGAAATAAGCAGGTGTTTTTCGAACAGGAGCTAGCGGTTTCTTCAGCCAGAGTAACGATGGTAGATAAGAGTGTAAAAAAGGAGATTAGTGAACTGAAATCCTTTAATGAGAGCGAAAATTTGAAATTAAGAAGAGAGCTGAATCAGGCCAAGTCAAATAAGGAAAATTGTAATCACTCTGTAGGACATAGTAACTTCTATCGGGAATCTGACTTACCTAAATTTAGTGGAAGGCAGTTTAACCCTATGGAGTTTGTTAAAGTTGTTCAGAAGAGGTTTTCGAAAGGGTTAGAAGATGGCACTTTAGACTGGGATATTGTTGAGGAAATCATATCATTAGCTTTTGTGGGGGAGGCTAAATCTTGGTATCAAGTTTTTAGGGGAGGTTTTCAGGGGTTAGAAGATTTTAGGCAGAAGTTTGAGGGAAAGTTCTGGAACGAACAGACTAAAGGAAGAGAAAGAGACAAGATTTCTTTTGGGAGGTATCAGTCGAATCAGGGGGTGAGCATGACGGAGTATTTCCTCACACATGTCCTTATCAGTCAGAATTTAGACACTAGTTCTTCTGAAGGTGATATTGTTAGGCGTATGGCCCGTCATTTTTCTGATGAGGTGAAGATGGCCGTAGTCATGCAGGATGTAAATACGATTAAGGACATGGAACGTGTGTTAGAAAGGTTTGATACTTTGGGTAGAATGGGAGGCAAAAGGCAAGAACAGGGAAGGGAAGGAAATTACGATCAGGGGTATCAGGAGGAAGGGAATAGGCATTATGAGCGTAGGAATATTGATAGGCCAGGTAACTTTGTGAGGAATGATAGAGGAAATTTTGTAAATAGGGATAGGGGTGACCAAGGGAATTTTCGGAATAGGGGGCGCGGAGAACAGAGGCAGGCAGAAAATCGGGGACCTGGGGAACAAAGGCAGTTAGAGAATAGGGGGCGTGAAGAAGAGAGACAGCCAGCTCAGCCGGGTAATTTAAACGGGAACAGGGCTCTTTAAGACGGTCAGATAGAGAGTCCCATACCAGTATTCCAGTTCATGTGTTGAAGAAGATAGAATACGACCTTGATGTTAGAAAGGAATTGTTAGATGACCAGGTTGAGGTTATGCAGGAGAGATGTGAGCCTACGTTGATCAGTCCTGTGATTAAGGTGAAGATATGGGGTCAAGTCGTCGATGCCTTATTGGACTCAGGGAGCATGTGTTCTTGCATTAAGGCAGGCTTTTATGATGAGGTTAAGAGTAAAGGAGAAGCCATAGAGGAGATTCCTGTGTCCAATATATTTATTTTGTCTGCTGTTGGGACTAAGTCACAGAGAGTGCGTAGACAGGTTGTCGCACCTATGTACATTGATGAGAAATGTGGTCGTCAGAGTTTTCTAGTGGTCGCGAATTTAGTGTATCCTGTCATATTGGGTGCGGATTGGCTAAGCAGTCAGATGTGTAAGCTTGATTACGGCGAATCTAAGGTGAGATTCAAGTGGGGTGAGAATTTTGATACGATTAGTCTGAGTTATCAGGTGGACTCGGGAACCTTTGTGAGTATATCAGTGTGTGTCCAGGTTTTAAATGAAGAGGAAGAAGTCAGTGAGGTTAGTAGCGACATGGTATCAGAGGATATTCAAAGTTGTAGTATGGTAGTGGAAGAGGAGCGTGAAGGTGAATTTTCAAGTGTTGTGGAAGATACCATGTTGGAGGTAGAGCAGAAGGCTCAGTTGTTAGAGGTCTTGAGAGACCACAGTGAGGTGTTCTCTGACAAACCTGGTAGGACACATGTGTACGAGCATAGTTTCGAGATCACCGATAGGTCTAGTTTTAATGGTGTTAGATACCCGATACCACACGCCCATGTCAAAGCAGTACATGATGTCATTTCGCAGATGCTAGACGATGAGGTGATCGAATTCAGTAGGAGCCAGTATGTCAATCCGTTGGTAGTAGTGACTAAGAAGGATGGGTCAGTTAAGCTATGTTTGGATGCAAGACAAGCTAATAAACGCATTGCGCCGGATCATCAGCGACCGGAAACTACTGAGGATTTAGTTCAGAGATTTGGGGGTAAGAAACGGCAGAAGCAGCAAGGGAAGCGGGCAGGAGATAAGTTAGATGTAGGTGACCTTGTGCTTTTGAGGGTGCCTCATGTCTCGTCCGCAGACCAGAAATTGGTGAGTAAATTTTTTCATTTGTATGAAGGACCGTATGAAATTGCACGGAAATTAGGGGCCTGTGCGTACGAGCTCCTTACAAAGGACGGAAGGGTGCTAGGGATTTACAATATTTCCAATCTGAGGATGTACATATCCTAGTAGCCCTGTTGGTTGTGTATATATTTGTGGAAGGAAGGAGTTAGGATTTTGGAAGGGAAGTCATGCCTAAAAGGATTGCTTTTTATTCTATGGTATAGGACCAAATGAATGAAAAGCAAGGGGGCGTTCTGTAACCTATATTTTATGAGTCCCCCCATGACAGTTTTAATGTAGGCTCGTGGGTTTATTATTTCTTTATATCATGTTATCGTGTTGGCAACGTGTTCAATTGCATTGGACACGTCTGCAGTAGACGCAGTGTCATTATTATTATTATTACTATTATCATATACGAATACTTTTTATTATTAATTATTCAATGTATTTTAGGTCACTATTGACGAGATTCTGAAGCTAGCTCTAATCATATGTTGTCTAAGAAAGTTTATTAATATTGTTCGGACCACTGAACCAGATGTCAGGTTCATGTTTTGGTCACACGTACAGGAGGCAGCATTTATGGACGCTATTGTCTCGAGCAGGTATGCTCGCTTACCCCGAGGAGGGTGAGGAGGAAGCAGCCAGGGGGCCTTGCTAGGAGTGGAATGGACAAGCAGGCGTATGACAATAAGACTTCCTGGAAGGAGCTGTGGGTTTCAGACGTGTGGTAGCAAGCTACTGGATGCACTGCGGAAGGGATTGTCTCTCTGGACATTGAGATGACTGGTGCGTGTCTGTCGTGAGCTGAGTGCTTCGTGTTTATACGGAAAGAAAAAAGCTTGAAGACTCCGATTTGTTTTAGTATGGAGGGCACCAGGTGATTGGGTTCTGGCTGTTATGCCACAATGACAGTAGGCCTAATAACTGTGCTAAGTTGAAGAAGACCTTCATGGCGGTAAACCATAATGGCATGGCTGACCAGCTTCAAAGTGGTGACGAAACTAGAAATATACGGCAGACGACGGCATTACCGGTAATGTGAAAACAAATAATAAATCTTTAAAGGCCTAAATATTATTATTATTATTATATTATTATATTATATAGTTTTAATTGCATTTCTTGTGTGTCACTCTTTTTCTTATATTAATCAATTTCTTGCATGATGCAGCTTCAGAATATAAAGTAAATTTAAATTGGATAGTTTCTTTTTAGTTAGATGCATGTAAACCTTCCTTCATCTTTATTAATTTATAGGAGGTTTTGGTAAGGCCTATGTACGAGCCAGTCCTTTCAGAATATCTGCACACGCCCGGAGATGAGAAGAGTTTCGATAAGGTGGATTTGTTCAATTACAGTACTAATTATGTCAGTTTGTTTAAATTTTAAAGAAAGGCCATTTATGAGGCAGAATATTCATTTTTATTTAATTTTTGTATCTTCAAAGTTACAAATGGCTTCTCTGGGTGAAGCCATCTTGTGGCTAGAATTGAAAGATTACAGAGTCTCCCGGAGAATGAAACATTGCTCTATAGTGGAACTTGAACGAGCCAGGAAAATCACTGGCACGTGACGGTCTCATTGAACTTTACATTAATGAACTAACATTCTACTCCATTACCATGTATCCAAAGACAGTACCGTCTTTTATGTTTCATCCAGACGGAGAATCTTTACTAACGATTAAAGTGGAAACAAGAAAACACACTCGCAATATTGAGATCTAGAGGTGTACCTTCCACCGAGGATCCACCACTGTCCTACCCCATGTCAGCACACCCCTGACTTTTATGAGCAATTAATTTTGAGGCGGCTTGAAACTTGTTAGGGTGCTGTCCCATACTTAACCCCTTCCGAAAAGCAGATAGACTGCTGGCGCTTATCGCCGACTCAAGTGACGGAAGGTGGAAGACGCCTTGCTGCAACCAGCAGTTGAGGGATGTTATAAGCTGATAAAGTCACACCGGCGCTGTAGGACTGTGGGAACCTCACGATAGTAGGATGTAGTGGTTAGCGTCAGGAAGGATATATTGCCCAACACCTCCTCTCTATTCCTGGTTGATAGGTGGTGTATCGCAACAGTCAGGAGAAGAAATAATAGTCTAAGTAATTACAGGATGTGTGAAATACTACGAGTTTAATTATTATTTATTAATTGATGTGTAACATCTCTCCGCTTGGTTGCTGGATATTTTTAATGGGTAACATCACTCCACTCGGGTTGTGTAATATTTGTGTGGGGGTGATTTTGTAAAAAGGGACGGAAGTGGGACGGAAATGCAACGGAAACAATGAGTGCGCGCGGTGGCGGAGATTGGTACAACGACATACTGTCGGCCATGTGGCTATGTGGAATGTAAATCGCATACGATTTACCTCAAGGTTTGGAGGCGCCATTACAGATATTCCTACAATAAATCATCTTCAAACTGTCGTTCTTTGGTGTGAAATATTCATTATATCATATTTGCTGAAAACAATTATGATTTATTAAATCATACTACTTTTCCTGTATTCTTATTAATGTCAGCACTCGAGGTACTGTCGGCCAAAATACAGCACTATTATACTGTATAATTATTGTTGAAAAATTTTGTCACTGGAGTTTTACAAGTAGTTATTGCACAAATAATATATACTAGCACTACCCGTCGCGGCTTCGCCCGCGAATATTCTAGTTGTAAAGAGTAAACTTAGCAAAATCTCAATCATGAATGCTATGACTGATTTATCCTTGGTGTGAATAATCAGACTTTATCAATTTAGCTACTGATGCAGTGGTTAGGGGTTTGTCATTCCTTCATAGGTAATATTAGAGCGAAGTTAGTTTTTTAAGAATATCACAGACACTGTTAATTTAAGGGCCTATAAATGTGGTTTCGGGTGAAAATGACTTTCGTACCACACACACACGTAAAAATTGCGTGAAAAAATGTTACCGCTTAATTTGGTTCCGTGATAACCTTATAACCGTCCGGAAACTTTCACAGTAATGTAATAATTGGAATTGCATTGCGTCTTAGAGAAATAGATGGACCTGTGAGATTATGTTACCATGGTTACCGTGTTGCATTCTTTCATTATTTCATTGTAAATATACATGTTTTAAGGTATTTATTTAATTATGAGGCATTTAAAGAGTAAATGAGTGCGTTTCTCTTACGCATTGGGTTATGCTGAACCTGTAGGTACCCCATATGTGTAGGTTGGCATTATTGGGACCTAATTTTCGGTACAAAACTGGAATGGGACATTAGGAGAATAATATGGGGTGGGATGAGAACTTACCGATGGTAATAACACGAAAGAATCCTTCATGTTTGCTGGCACAAGGTAGCACTATGAGTTCATTCTTAAAAAAATGCGAGTAAGTAATATGGAATTCGAATATATTGTCAGATGTTACACATCATATGCGACTACTGTAAGGCTCGTATATTTTTTTGTGACGTTTCATTTTATTTAAATTAATGACTTTTTGTGAGGATATCCATTTTCTTCTTGGTTCGTGTTGAGATATTTTCTAAGATTTTTTCGCGCTGACGATGTTATCATTGATATAACGAAAAATGTACGTCTTAATTTAATTATTAAACTTCTTTCTAGTGCAGGGCCATCCAGTCATTGCGCTCCGGGAGCACTGGGCAGCCAGACTAGCGCTCCTTCCCCTACCACCACTACACTGTGGCAGCGAGGAGACGGACGATGTTCGGACCACGCTGACTAGATACGTACGTACAGTCGTGCGGCCGACGGCTCTTGCGGGATTGTTGACATATTAATAGAGCTGTTTTGCCATAACAAATATACCGCATATACAAATCGAATGGTACACCGATGTATGGAATGTGCAGGAAACGAACACAAGTGTTAAGTAAAGAATATTGTGATTTATTCCAAACTGAAATGTGAACATATTAGAGAGGAAAATTCAACAACAAATTGTGTTCTTTTTAACACATTTCATCTCTGTTGCACACTAAACATTTGGCATGCCCTTTATAAGCTGTGCAGAAAAATGAAATTTCCCATTCTGCTTTAAAGACTGCTGCTTCACCAATCCCTTTTTTGTATGCTGTTCAGTCATTACCACTGCGAAACTGATTTACTTACACGCTGTCAACAAAGCGCATTGGACTAGACTAGCGACTGATGGATCGGCTGCACACTTCAGCGCGCTCAGCCAGCTAAGCTCCTCCCGCCACTTCTGAAACTACCTTCCAACAAAACGCTCGGAGCACTGGCTAAGAGCGTGGCCGGGGAGCGCTGTCTGGATGGCCCTGTTCTAGTGTTTGACAAGGTGGCTTTTATAATTTGAGATTAAGTTCGGGAAAGGAAAAGAAAACTACTGTAAGTTACCAAATTCTTAGATTCTACTGTAAGCGGTTCATAATTGGCCAAATACTTTAATAATAATATTACTAATAATCTTTGTGGAGGCGCAGTTTATCTTTGGAAATAACTGCTGAGTGATGAGTCAGCCTCAGAACCTCTGGCCAACAGCTCTCTCACGAGTTCCTTGTGGCTTTCAGTTCCGCGAAGTTAAGTACCAAACAAAAACGTGTTATCTTACCCATCCCCTGTCATTCCTTCTTCCACTCCGTCACGGTTTTAACGTGAAAAATGCATGAGAAATGTTGTGCGATTATCTTAGAGCCCCCCCCACACACACATGGCAGATAGTTACAAATTAGATGGAACGCTACACTGGAGAGCAAACCTTCTGCTCCATTAGCCCATATATCGCCACGTCTTCATGGGTAGTTACGGTTTGCGGTATCCTCTTTCTTCCTTAGTTAGTTGACGGACTCCATCTGGATGAAACAGACAAAAAACCGTTCGTGTTGCCTCAAGTTTCTTGCGCGTTTGGGTGCCATAACAGTGGAGACTACCACGGTTAAATTCATTATCTCCTCGTATCAAACGTTTAGGAAACGTCCGCGAGTGAATTCCCATTCTTATGTGCTGTCACGCTTCCTAAATTCCTGAAGTCCACATTCGATTCCTGGCTTTTACAAAAAAATGAATTCTAGTCTGAAGGCTGGAACTCAAGCCTCGTGGGGCAAAAATGAGAAGAAGTGGGTTCGATTCCCATCTCAACCATTCTGGAAGAGGTTTTCTCATTTCTATTCCATGTAAATCATTATTATTTAAGAAAGGTTATCGTTATAAAAGAGACACTGTTTACAAAATTCAGAAAGACTGTACACATTTTATCATTCCAAATGATCTTGTCTACTTCATCGTTATGCTTTAGTCTACCGTTATGCGTTACGGTTACGGCGTGTATGACGTCATCATGTTGTTCAGTGCATATGCACCGAGTCTGAGTTTACTCCTGGGGTCTGCCGTTCTGCGATACGGAGACGGCGAGTGCGTGACGTCATGCAGCAGAGTGCACCTCACGCTCTCCGTTCCCCGCGCGGGAAGCCTAAGTTAAAGGGTAATGGAGTCTGTTGAGTCTGACTTTACTTCTGGGGTCTGGTGTTATGCAATACGGAGACGGCGAGTGCGTGACGTCATGCAGCAGAGTGCACCTGCCGCTCACCGTTCCCTGCGCGGGAAGCCTAAGTTAAAGGGTAATGGAGTCTGTTGAGTCTGAGTTTACTCCTGGCGTCTGGCGTTATGCGATACGGAGACGGCGAATGCGTGACTTCATGCAGCAGAGTTCACCTCCCGCTCTCCGTTCCCCGCGCGGGAAGCCTAAGTTAATGGGTAATGGAGTCTGTTGAAAGAGTCCTGGGGAAGCCCTCCTGAGCCTTTATAACATTTGTAACATTTGTAGCATGCGTCATTTGAAATGATATAAAGTCTAATCTCTCAGACTGACTGTATCTTTTTTATGAAATTTCCTTTCAAATCCTCCTCTTTTGTTTAACCAGCCAATTTACAAATTATTGAATTATATTACTACTATAATAGACTATGATAAAGACATGTGGAAATAGGCAGTGGCGCAACTAGGATTTTGCTTTTGGAGGGGGATGAGCGAAGTCAAATTGCATTTTTGAATTGTGTTTGTTGTTTTCTACTTTTTTTGCCTTGCATTTCTTTGTTTCTGATTTTGTGTTTGTTTTCTGCATTTGCTTTTGTTTTTGAATTTTGCATTTTGCTTTGTGTTTTTTTATTTTGGTTTTGTGCTTTTTTCTGCTCATACTTTTTTTCTGAATTTTGCTTTGTGTTTTCGGGTTTGTGTTTGTTTTCTGATTTTGATTTTGTTTTTTGCTTTGTGTGTTTTGTTTTTGGTTTTGTGTGTTTATTTCTGCTCTTGCTTTTTTAAATTTTGCTTTGTTTCCGATTTTGTTTTTGTTTTCTAATTTTGCTTTTGTTTTTGCATTTTGATTTTTGCTTTGTGTTTTCAGTTTTGTGTTTGTTTTCTGACTTTGCTTTCGTTTTTTAATTTTGCTTTTTTGCTTTGTGTTTTTTAGGTTTTGAAGCTTTTGCTTTTTTATGAATTTTTCTTTTTGCTTTGTGCTTGTTTTCTGCTTTTGTTTTTGAATTTTGCTTCTTTCTTTCTGTTTCGGTCATGTGTCTGTTTTAGCTTCTTGCTTTTTGCGGGGTGCAAAATAAGACAATGAATGAAAGCAAATTTAGACGTTTTCGTGTTTGATCTCGGTAGCATTTGATACTTTTATTTGTACATCTCAATGTGTAAAAATCTCACTATTTTCATTTCGATTTTACTTAGACATTGGCTACTTCTATGCTTCTTTTTCTTAACTGTTAAATATGATAGACATGGATCATTACTGCTATAATGCATGCATT
The DNA here is from genome assembly GCA_946902985.2 of Meconema thalassinum. NCBI lineage: Eukaryota > Metazoa > Arthropoda > Insecta > Orthoptera > Tettigoniidae > Meconema > Meconema thalassinum. The sequence goes on from OX336388.2 coordinate 863,321,474, forward strand.
CAGTATGCTTATTCGAAAACGGGACGTAGAATAGTTCATTATGCAACGAGCCTATAATGGCAATAATTAAGACACGAGTATGTTTATAAAACGAGCGAAGCGAATTTTTATAATTTCCATACGAGTGTCTTAATTACCAATATAGGCGAGTTGCATACGACTGTTTATGTTAGACGATAATTATAACAATTTTATTTTCAAACATAAATATTCATAAATATCTGTCGAGATTTTGCCAGTTTCATGTACTGAACAGAGCGCATGGGACACAGAACCATGGCCTCCTCAATTACCCCACTATGACACCAGCCACGCAGTGAAATTTAAAATAGAAGGCCCTGGGTGGCAGCACAGGTGTGATGCTATCCTTACCTAATTGGTCACACAACTGTTTCTTGGGCTCTGATTGGTGGGAGAAACTGTTTCATCATGAAAAACAGTGTTATAATGACCCTCATTATGATACAGTTTTCTGACATATAATATTTACATTTCGACATCGTCGAACATAATAGTACATTATGCAACGAGCCTATAATGGCAATAATTAAGACACGAGTATGTTTATAAAACGAGCGTCGTACGCGAGTTTTATAATTCCCATACGAGTGTCTTAATTACCATTATAGGCGAGTTGCATACGACTGTTTATGTTCGACGATAATTATAACTTTATCAGCCTATATGTTTTAACATAAATATTCATAAATATCTGTCGAGATTTCGCCAGTTGTATGTACTGAACAGAGTGCATGGGAAGCAGAGAATACCTTGTATTTGACCATGGCCTCCTCAATTACCCCACTATGTCACCAGCCAAGCAGTGAAATTAAAAATAGAAGGCCGTGGAAGTCAGCGCAGGGCTCTGACGCATCCCGAATGCGAAGTGGGGCTTTGCTCTTTTCAAAGACTTCCTTCAGTGTGCTGTAAATATAGTGTAAGGCACTGATAAATAAATATGAAATGAAATGAAAAGGTGCGATGCTATCCTTACCTAATTGGTCTCACAACTGTTTCTTGAGCTCTGATTGGTGGGAGAAACTGTTTCATAATGAAAACTAGTGTTATAATGACCCTCATTATGATACAGTTTTCTGACATATAATATTTACATTTCGGTATCGTCGAGCATAAAGACCATTCTATTGTATTTAGCCTACAGTAGGAGTACATGAATCCTTGAACAGTACTGCCATTCACTTTGTCTCCTCACTATGATGTTTAGTTCCCAGACTTTACGATCAGCTCTCTTAATATTGCGCTGTCTGCTTGTAAACATTGCTACTACTGTGAGTGGTAAAAGAGTTTATGTCAATGTCTTCCTGACCTCAAGAGCAAGCCTCATTAGCCGCAGACAAAACACGCCAGACAGGAATGTGCAGACACGTGGAGATGACAGTACCGGCTTCTGAGTAAAGTGAAAGGTCAATGTTTTCATTTGAACTGTAGATATTATATCACCTGACATATTATACTAATTAGCCTATAACTTCCAAGAATTAATTTTTAAACAATACAATTATCTACTATACTAGGTACATATAAAAATCAATGTTGGTGTGTTGGTAATTTATGCATTCATACACCATTCATCCGATTGCGATAAAATTTTCGTGAGTTGATGTGCACACTCCCTGGATGGTAATAGGCAGAGTAAATCCAATTTACAATATCTAGCGCGCGAGTAGTTTTAACAAATGCGTGTTGGCGCGCGATTTGTTTCAACAAAGTCCTGCTGGGGGCCTGCCTGCATGCATTTATATACCATCCACCCGATTGCGATGAAACTTTAATGAGTCGTCGTGCCCACTCCCGGGATGATTATAGGCACAGTAAATCCAATTTAAAATAGTTAGCTTTCTAATGAAATCTACCTAATAGATCACGCGCGAGTAGTGTGAACAAATGAGTGTTGGCCCGCGAATTGTTTCAAAAAGAAATCGCATTTCATAGTTGTTGGCGCACGAGTAGATGCTTACCATTTGGAAGAAGACGAGTAACACTATCTACTTGAAATTTCGGACTGACCTCTCCATTTAGGCCCTTTGGCCCAAATACTGAATTTGTTTGTTCGTCTTTTATGCATTCATACACAATTCATCCGATTGCGATCAAATTTTGGTGAGTTGTTGGCATAGTGAATAGTCCTACAATTTGCAATATATAGCGCGCGAGTAGTTTTAACAAATGAGTGTTGGCGTGAGATTTGTTTCAACAAAGTCCCGCATGCGTTTAAATGCCATCCATCCGATTGCGATGAAACTTTGGTGAGTTGTTGGGCCCACTCACGGGATGGTTATAGGCATATTAAATCCAATTTAAAATAGATTGCGCGCGAGTATTGTGAACAAATGAGTATTGGCGCGCGAATCGTTCAACAAAGTCTCGCATTTCACAGTTGGCAGCGCACGAGTAGATACTCTCCATTTTGAACAAGACGAGTAACACTATCTAATTGAAATTTCTTACAGCCCTCTCCATTCCCTTCACAAAAACTGAAATTGTTTGTTCGTCATTTATGCGTTCATACACCATTCATCCGATTGCGATCAAATTTTGGTGAGTTGTTGTGCACACACCCGGGATGGTTATAGGCATAGTAAATCCAATTTACAATAAGCGCGCGAATAGTTTAAACAAATGAGTGTTGGCGCGCGATTTGTTCATATACCATCCATCTGATTGAGATGAAACTTTGGTGAGTTGTTGTGCACACTCCCGGGATGGTTATAGCCATAGTTAATCCAATTGTCTATGACATTTGCAACATTAGTTACTAACTTTCCTGAAGGGCCTGAACTGTTTCAAAATCAACTTAAACAGTTGCGGTATTTCAGAATGCATCAATCGTACTTTCGGATTAAAAGCAAATGACCTCTCTGTGTAAATGGCCGCCTAGTTCGATGACATAAGCCTCTGAAGTGATAAGATGTCAAGAGCTGTCCTGCACTTGTCTGTCTGGGAGGTTACCCGATATGCCGTAGTACCTGCACAATGTGGTTCTCAGACAGCTCTTGAGAGCCCGTGATAGGACGACGTGAGTGTGTGGGAACCACCAGAGTCCTATCTCCCCTGACATGCATACCTGCTTCCCAGGCGCTAACTGGTTCCAATCGAAATATTATTATCTGTTGGAAGTAAATTCCGACCTTAGTCATTTCCAAGTGTTAATAAAGGATGCGTATAAAATACTTAATCTCACTTTGAATTACTTCCTGTTTCAATCTGTGTGAACATGCTAAAGAATGGAGTTGTCCTAAGCAGTTGCCCTCACAGGGTCTCGACTACTCTGGAAAAGATGGAACACAGGGCATACTCCGGGAATTTTTAAATCCAGGAAAGCTCAAGGAATTATCAGCGTATTTTAATGACACTCAGGGAATTTCAGTTTTACAAGGTCCAGCTTTGAATAATAGGAAATTAAGCGTTTAAAGTTTGATGGAGGAAAAGTATATTCTGGTGATGATTGTTGTAGTGTGTTCGTACTGACGTTAAATCAGTAAGCTCTCATTTCTTACAAGATAGAGCACACAAATTACATGTGTAGACTGTGTATTTGTATATAAATGTGTAACTATATGATTTTTGCGAGCATTAATATCGACAAGCTTCTTTCAATACTCGCAAGTACAATAGTTTTTCAGGATGAAAAATTTAGAAGTTGGCAAAATATAGAATAATATATATTTCTGTCTTTCCTCTTTGTCTTTTTAACTTTGTCATGTATCTCTTATTGTTCGAGCACTTTTTGAAATGCTCTTTAAACACAAACTCTGTTTTATATAGTTAGTATATATTGGCTACCGTTACTCAGGGAATTTTCTGATTTATCCTGGAAAAAACAGGAAATTGTCAGGGAAATCTTTTAGTTGGTTTTGATTGACATCCTGCCTAAAAGTACATGGAAGAAATTTACATTAAACCTATTAAAGGAGGCTCTTTAGCTGTTCTATAGATAGTAAATTATAGGTGATATGCTCATAGTTATCCAATAAGTGAAATTGTTTGATATCCCGCTCAATTATGGAAATTATAGAATACATTTCGTATCATTGCAAGTATTTCGTGATAGAGAGCCTCCAGAGTAGCCTCCGTGGATTGTTCCTGCAGGCATATACCTGTTGTTTCAAGTTTCCCCCCAAGTGAAAATCGCATGGCACTGAAAGGTATGATTACATTTACTGGAAGACTTCTTCTTGAGAAGATAAGTTTCCACTAGGAAAGTCATATTGCTGTATCTTCTAATTGCTGGGATATCCTGAACGCGTAGCTGAAGAGAGAATGGCATAAATGTTGTGACAACCCTCTCCCAAATAAAATGCATGAATATTAACCATTATGACAATAGGTCCTTGACCTTCAAACAACATCTCACGAACGTGGCCGCAAAAGTGAAGACCCGTAATAGCATCATTCAGAAGCTTGTTGGTACCTCCTGGGGTTCCATCGCTCAAACTTTACGATCAACTGCTCTGGCACTGTCATACTCCGTTGCTGAATACTGCTGCCCATCTTGGCTAAACAGTGTCCACTTCAAAAAGATAGATGTGCAACTTAACAAGACAATGTGACTGATTACGGCCTGCATACGTAGCACACCCACTACATGGTTACATGTTCTAAGTAATATCCAACTTCCAGCTCTTCGAAGATCAGAGGCTCTCCAGAAGATCTGGAAAACCATTCAGAAGAACCCCCAGCTACCCATACATACTGATGTAGCAAAAGCAGGTAATCAACGGTTGAAGTCAAGAAAACCACCTTGGCGCTCTGCAGTACTTCTTGAAGACTCTTCATTAAACATCTCAGAAGCATGGAAAACTATGTGGGAAGAATCATCAGTATTCAATGTACATCTGATTGAAAAACCCTTCCAACCGGATAGAAGGTTTCAAACTCCCCAGACGCCAATGGAGAATCATTAACCGGATCCGTACAGGACAAGGCAAATGTGGATTCCTGCTTCACAAATGGGGTTGGGTTACTTCTGCTAACTGCGATTGTGGAGCTACCCTGCAAACCATCGAACATATTGTTGGTGAATGTCCAAAACGAGCGTTCCAAGGATCAGTAGGTAACATTCATCATGCATCTTCTGAGGAACTTCAGTGGATTTATGGCCTGGATTTAGAAGTTTAATGCAAGAACTTGTGTTTATGACTATGTATATAACTGTAAGTACACATTATTGAACATGTTTTGTAAAAGTGTTAAAGTGCGCGCCACCACAGACTGAACCGTGTACGCGCGCCTGCGATCAGCCACAGTCAACGTCGGCGTAGCTTGCCGTGTTTACCGGGGCGCATAAAGATAATGACCCTGCATTTCTAGAATAAAATTTATAAATAGCCTCTTCCTGCCAGCAGTTAGCCCGTACAAGTCCTACCATCCGCATCATTGAGACCGCACTGTGAACATATTATTTGAATGAGTGTGGTAGTTCCAATCTCTTTTGCATTAACCGACCTTTGATGAAGGATCTACGATAAGACTTCTGAATATTTCTTGGATTTCTAGACCTCCTTTGAAATAACTTTCTTCCTGATATTCCATGTCTGAGTTTCCTGAAGCCAGCACGCTCCAGAATTGAAAGTGTTGTTAATATGTGAAGCGGAATGGTAGTTTCCTTCGAATTAGGATGCATCCAGAATGTGGCACACAGCAGAACATAGGAATTAACATATAATTATCTAAGATCTACCGTTACACGTAAGTAACAGATGCTTATCTTGAATTAATGCAGTTACCACCTGGATAGATCGTAACCATCTAAAAAAGTTTTATTATCTGTTATGTTTCGCAAACAGATTATACTACTTAGAACTAATTAAAATTCAATTTCAAATACCAAAGAAGGTAGCAATGAAAAATAAACGACTTCCACTCTATGCAGATTTTGGTTCTTCCTTTTACACTAGGTTACCATCAATAATAATGGGTTTGAGAAATATATGGTATAGAGAAGACGAAAGATTCATGAAAGGGAGCAGGTAGGCAAGGGTAAGTAAGGTTTTGGGTGTAAAAGTGTATATATGTACTTCACAGGCTGGTAGACGGATTACTGCGCTTCAACTGTTACCGTGCTACGTCACGCACGATCACGTGACTAATTTAACCTCCCCCACCCCTCCCCTACTGTAACGACAGTTTGAAGATAATTATCCGTTCGGCGAGAACCTACAGTAATCAATGCTCTGTTTGAATATGTTAGCTGGAGAAGAGAGAGATGGAGCATGGTGCATTACGCGAGTTAAAGGGAGAAGGAGATAAGAAGAGTAGAATGTAATCAAGATCACAGATAGTGTAATTACTTCAGCAAAAACTAATTCCATCAATTACAGTCTTCAAGGGATTTTAACCGTCTCGAGACTTTCAAGGCGTTCAAAATTAGATTCAATTGAATTTGTTTGCTGGAGGGATGTTACTGACCGTTTGTTTCAGTCGTGGTTGCAGTGAGTTCGTATCTTTGTACAGACCTTTTTCAAAATATTTGCTAAAGAATTAGTCCAAATTTAATAAATGATTTTAGAGGTTGAACCCTCCCCATTTATGGTCTAGAAAGCAAAATAGTGTTGATCCATTCCCTTTAAAACTCAATAAACGTTTTGTCATACGATTATCTATAATCATTAAATACCCGCTTAGACATTTTTTTAATATCAAAGGTGTTAATGGTTGAAGCTCTCAGCCGTATATCAAGGATTTTTTTAGCTTATTTTCATTTATGAAAAAAAATTGACTTTTGGGATCACCTTTTGTCCGTGTGTGTTTCCCCGCAATAAAATTCAAGGGATTTCAATGGAACTCGGTAAGTAAATACCTTGTCCAACCTCGATCATGCCTTTCAAATTTTAATACGTTTCACCAATCCAAAATGGCGACCGCACGAAATATTTCACTGGCATTCTATATTCCGCAACAGTTACCGACATCACCCTGACATTTTGTACGGTGATACAGGGCACTATTATAAGTTCAACTATGTGACTTTCAAAAACCTATTAAATACAAAACGAACATGGCGGCTAAGCAAAGTTGAAACATTAAAATAGACCTTTCTCGCGATTTAGCCATCCGAACCCAGTGAAATTTGATACGGTAAATGCTTATACATATTGTAATGCACTGACATATAATTTAGTTAAATTGTTTACATAACCTCAAGATGGCGATTGTGCGAAATTTTAAAATTAAGTTTCTATTTCTTGTGTCCTAATCATGCGATCGAAGTCAATGTACTGTATGAATAATGAATCTACGTAATAATCTTCATACAATGGCCTTCATACACACATCAAAAAAAGTTTTGCATCACCTCGGTTCCCAGATCTCCGGCATATAGACGTTGACTGTGTATATTGTATCCAAGATACAGTCCCTTTGACTGTTCATAGATGTCACTAAAACTGCTCAAAGATGTAAACAACCATGCATGAGCAGGGCCTATTAGACGGAGGGGGTACGACAGCCGATCAGTTCCAGTCATTCCACCAGGACGAAGGTACGCTGCTCATGTTGTCTGTAGTTCTACCATGCCTAGAAGGTCAATACCGCAGTTCGATCGCGTCCGCATTGTTACTTTGTGTCAAGAAGGGCTCTCAACAAGGGAAGTTTCCAGGCGTCTCAGAGTGAACCAAAGCGATGTTGTTCGGACATGGAGGAGGTACAGAGATACAGGAACTGTCGATGACAGGCCTCGCTCAGGCCGCCCAAGGGCTACTACTGTAGTGGATGACCGCTACTTACGGATTGCCGCTCGGAGGAACCCTGACAGCAATGCCACCATGTTGAATAATGCGTTTCGTTCAGCCACAGGACGTCGTGTTTCAACTCAAACTGTGCGCAATAGGCTGCATGATGCGCAACTTCACTCCCGACGTCCATGGCGAGGTCCAGCTTTGCAACCCCGACACCATGCAGCGCGGTACAGATGGGCCCAACAACATGCTGAATGGACCCCACGGAATTGGCATCACGTTCTCTTCACCGATGAGTGTCGCATATGCCTTCAACCAGACAATCGTCGGAGACGTGTTTGGAGGCACCCTGGTCAGGCTGAACGTCTTAGACACACTGTCCAGCGAGTGCAGCAAGGTGGTGGTTCCCTGATGTTTTGGGGTGGCATTATGTGGGGCCGACGTACGCCACTGGTGGTCATGGAAGGCTCCGAAACGGCTTTACGATACCTGAATGACATCCTCCGACCCATAGTGCAACCATATCGGCAGAATATTGGAGAGGCATTTTTCTTCATGGACGACAATTCTCGACCTCATCGTGCACATCTTGTGAATGCGTTCCTTCAAGATAACGACATCGCTCGACTACAATGGCCAGCATGTTCGCCAGACATGAACCCTATCGAACATGCCTGGGATATGTTGAAAAGGGCTGTTTATGGACGTCTTGACCCACCAACCACTCGGAGAGATTTACGCCGAATTGTCGTTGAGGAGTGGGACAATTTGGACCAACAGTGTCTTGATGAACTTGTGGATAGTATGCCACGGCGAATACAGGCATGCATCAATGCAAGAGGACGTGCTACTGGGTATTAGAGGTAGTGGTGTGTACTGCAATCTGGACCACAAATGCTGAAAGTCTAGCTGTATGATGGTACAACATGCAATGTGTGGGTCTCATGAGCAATAAAACGAGCTGAAATGTTGTTTGTGTTGATCTCTATTCCCTTTGTATTTAACGGTTCCGGAACTCTTGGAACCGAGGTGATGCAAAACTTTTTTTGATGTGTGTATATAGAAATCCCACATGGCGATCATCCGAAATATTTAGATGGTTCTCAATATCTACGAATCTATGACAACAATCAAACTGAAATTTTGTATGTTGATAGAGGCAATTAACATAAGTAGGATAAATGAAAATATGTTGTTTAGTTCAACATGGAACTACTTGATTTGTTGAAGTGTTAGTAGTTCAGAAAATCAGAAATATTTCTGTAAATAATTGACAGTAATACAAGGAAAATGTTTAAGGTCTTGGATTTAGACAGGTGCTCTGGTGTTGAAGGACGTATGTCCACAGAGTGAGTATCTAAATTCTTGGCAATGATACTCTTGTATAGCTGTTGTCGGTGCAGGGGTACGGATTTTTGATCAACAAGCGGAGCAACAAGCTAATATTGACGTGAAACCCAGTGGAATACGGGGTTATGCCACACATTTTAATTTATATTTAACAAATGATTGTTATAAAATGACATAAAAATGAGCATGATAGTCCAATTCCTTGTGACGTATTAATTATAATAAACTATTTATCACCTAAAACCAATATTTAGTAGAACCGACAGCAGTGGCTACGCGGGCTAAAGCGCAGCGTTAGGTCAAGGGGCCAAGCTCTATGCTGACTCGGTAGATGCGTGGGTTCGAGCCCCACCGTTGGCTGTCCTTGAAATGGTTTTCCGTGGTTTCCCATTTTCAACACCAGGCAAATGCTGGGACAGTACCTTCTGACAGGCCACGGCCGCTTCCTTCCACATCCTTGCCCAGTTTCATTCATCTTCATCCATGTCTCATCCCGACGCGCAGGTCGCTCACGGGCGTCGACTAGAAAGACCTGCACTCGGTCTCTCAGGAGGCTACACGAAAAAAAAAAAAGTACATTGAAACAGTACCGGTTTCGGTCATTTCGTGATCATCTTCAGCGTGGTATAGGATAAGTAACTGTGCAGTAACATACAACTTAATTTTTTTTTTGTCATAATAGAGGATACTATAAATATTTTTGTTCCAAAAGCTCACAGAGTAAAATTTCAAAAACCAGATCTGGTACAAAATTTTTGTTAATAACGCAAAAAGGTCTTGATAAAACAGCGTTGAATGAAAGAGATGTGTATGTGAAAATATATAGGCTATGGTGAATAAGTTAGGTTATAAATGATGGTTGACAAAACAAAAGTTTGGTGCTTTTCAGTCGGTCAACACGAATGTACCCAAAACAGTTGGTTTATGCCCTAATCCTAAAAAGAATTAGATGAGGTTAATAAATGCACTAGGATGACCAGTTTCGATCGTCAAGCGATCATCATCAGATCCATTACACTTAGGCTGTAAAATCTATGTTTGAAAATACAGGTGAAAATATTTACAATATTGTTACGTGCCACCCCCTAGTGGCAATTCCGTTAACTGGATTACGGTGGGTAGAAAGCACAACACCAATTACTGTTTTAAAGAGAAATTAGCTTTATTGCTTGCAGGTCAGAAATATACACCGTACAATAAGCAGAGTCGCCTCCGTAGCGTAGCGGACAGCATGGTTAGCTGCCACCCCGGAGGTCCTGGGTTCGATTCCCGGCTCTGCCACGAAATTTGAAAAGTGGTATGAGGACTGGAACGGGGTCTACTCAGCCTCGGGTGTTCCAAATGAGTAGAGGGGGTTCGATTCCCACCTCAGCCATCCTCGAAGTGGTTTTCCGTGGTTTCCCACTTCGTCTTCGGGCAAATGCCGCGATGGTACCTACTGTAAGGCCACGGCCGCCTCCTTCCCTCTTCCTAGCCTATCCATCCCAATCTTCCATTCCTTCCCATCCCGCATGAGGCCCCTGTTCGCTTTGCAGGTGAGGCCGCCTGGGCGAAGTGCTGACCACACCTCCCCAGTTGTATCCATCCCGACCAGATGTTCCAGGCTCCAGGACACTGCCCATAGAGGCGGTAGTGGTGAGTTCCCTCGCTGAGTCCGTGGGAACCACCAACCTAGAGGGTAAATTGGCTAAATAAAAAACAATAAGCAGATAGAAACAATTAGCTGTCTTACAGAAGCTCCCTCAGAATGGGGCTTGACTCACCCTTTCACTTGTCAATGGGCCACAGAAGTTAATCCCTCCTAATGAGTCCGGTCCCGTACGCTGGCTGGAAATAGCTGCACTAAGTCTGTCACTCACTGTTTTGCAACTCACCACAATGACCTCTGTCGCACTAGGTAAGCACACACTCTTCAATACCCAGCCTCTCCGTATGATTCACACTCCTTCACTGGCAAGAGAATCAGCTTCACTAGGGGGTTCGCATGTTACGTCACCACACTTCTGTCGCTCAGGATAAACGCTCGCACTAGCTCGAAAAAAACACACACACTGGTTGAGAGGTCGCTCTTATATAGCAGGCCGGTGACTCAATAAATGCTTCTAGACCCATCCAGGGTTCACGGCTTCCTTCACTGGCTGAGTCACGAATATTCTGGACCATCCCGTTGTCCTAGTAGTCCTGTTGCATAAGGCGCACGCAATACACTGAGGCAGAGCAGCCCAGCCCTGGGGCAGTTGTGACCCATGCGGCGAGCGATGAAACGAACTCACAGCCGTAACAATATGTACAATTATTTAGTTGCAGTATTGGTATTGCAACTTGTCAGTACCGGTTATAGTATATATGATTTTAGGTGAAATGCTAAAATGGTGATAGAAATCCGGAATTTGTCTATTTGGAGTGACTCTATGGTTGTAAAAGTCAACTATGGTTGTACTGTATACTGTAGTGTAGGCTATTACTTAGCTGGTCAGATGTCTTCCGCGCTGTAGCTGCGAGTAGTATCAACTTTCCTCTTGAAGCAGTGACAGTGATGGTTGATATGTATTTGCCGGGTAAAGAGATATTGTAGAGAGAACTTTGGTAATAGGTGTGACGGAATAACTTCCTAAACGCTTCGGCATGAAAATTCTCCGAATTTTTGGCTTAAAGATTCGACTATCAGCATATTTGCAAGCATAAACTATCCTAATGACAGGTGGTTAATGAAAAATGAAAATCCACAGCCTGCTTCCAGTCTCCGACCGGGTCAGGAATGGAATGAATGAAGCCCCCATCTAGCGGAGAGGATATGAACTGTGTCGGCTGCCGAGACCTGACGCACTCCTCTGGGGCAATGATTAAATGAATGACAGATTAAATGAAATGATAGAGGAGAGTGTTGCTGGAATGAAATTTTTGACAGGGAAAACCGGAGTACCCGGAGAAAACCCTGTCTGCCTCCGTTTTGTCCAGCACAGATCTCACATGGAGTGATCGGGATTTGAACCACGGACCCAGCGGTGAGAGGCCGGCGTGCTGCCGCCTAAGCCACGGAGGCTTAGGTGGTTAACATAGAGACCAAAAGTCAATCCCGGGCACTGCAGCCCATGAAGGGCCCAGGCCGACCAAGCGACCGCTGCCCAGCTATTTGGCCTGCAGATATTGGAGTGACGCGTGATCAGCGCATCGGGTCTCCTCGGCCGTTAATCTTTGTTTTCGTGATCGGGGACTCACTGTCAGACAGCTACTCAATTGTCCTCACGAGGCTGAGTGCATCCCGTTCCAACCCTCACGTCAGTTTTAAAATCCCTGATGGAGTCGGGAATCGAACTCGGGACCTCCGGGTGAGAGGCAGGTGCGCTACCCCAACACCACGGGGCCGGCGAATATAGAGACCAATATTCCATAAAGGGTTAAGGACAGTAGTGGCTACGCTGGCTAAAGCGCAGCATTAGGTCATGGGGCCAAGCTCTCTGCTGACTCGGTAGACGCGTGGGTTCGAGCCCCACCGTCGGCCGTCCTTGAAATGGTTTTCCGTGGTTTCCCATTTTCAACACCAGGCAAATGCTGGGACGGTACCTTCTGATAGGCCACGGCCGCTTCCTTCCACATCCTTGCCCAGTTTCATTCACCATCATTCATTTCATCTCTCATTAACTCCTCTCATGAGGTAAGCGTCAGGAAGGGCATCCGGCCGTAAAAACCAACGCCACAAAGACTTCCATCGCATCTCATCCCCGACCCCGTTCGAAAACGGGAATAATAAGGGGTAGACATACATACATTCCATAAAGGGTTAAAGCACTCTCTGGACAACCCTGAAGTTGACTGAGGATTTCACACTACAGCTTCTCTCGTTGTATTGTCGCGGTCGAGCACTGTGTCTGGAACCAGACTCGAGTGTATGTTGTTGTTGTTATTGTGTTCCTTTTAATATTCGAGGGATGCGAACCCAGACGCCGGCCGTTAGCGTGACTTGGAAGCAACATAAAAGTGCTCAAGATAGGAGAGGCTAACAGCAGACTGACAGAACGGCGGAGTTGTAACTTACTCGTGTAAATTACCAAACAGACCACTACAAAACTTGGTTCACAGCTAAAAATAAGTATGATGTACGTTAAACACGCTAATATGTGGAACCACAATTGTTAAACTTAGATACAAGCTAATAATACATCTCTCGCTTCCTTAGGTTGTAATGGAAGCATTGTCTAGGTGCAGTCATAGTCCATTCCCATATAATGGAAAATAAACAAACCGTATGGGACTTTTAGTTGGTCTATACTTTTGTATTTGAATGGCTTAATGAGGAAGTGAACCAAATTTAACTTTGGACTCTGTTCAGTAATGCTCCGTTAATGTATCCTGGAAAATTTCCTGTTACTAATTAGCCCTTACTTTTAATATTTTTTTTTTTTTTTTTTACTACAGGCAATGGCCATTTCTTTATTTTTTCTTCTTTTGTCGTTTGGGCCACCTAAGGAACAAGGTGATTGTGTTTTAGCTGTTGTCTGCCACTACGGACGTTCTTGGTGGATTGTTTGTCGGCTGCTATCGTGCTCAAACTTTGAGCCTTTCTATTGGAGCTGTCTGTCTGTTAGGTAGTTAGCCCGAAGGCTGGTTGGATCCTCAAAAAGCACTCCGTAGGTTATGTGGTAGAAAACCACAAAACCGAGGCAGCACTATAATGAGGCGTACTAGGCAAGGTGAGGTAGTTTGCCATTGCTTTCTTCACAGAGTCAGTACTACAGCAGTACTAACCCTATGAGTAGAACCTTGGACAACATTCGCAAGCACTAGCTGTGCCCTAAATGCCATTAATCAGCACCACCCATACCTCAGTAGCTTCCGTATAATCACAGCCATGAGTGAGACTGAGGTTTTCAGACCACCCACACAAGTACACGAGGCTACACACTAAATGAATCAACAACAACTCTGTGATTTGCAGGTGTCAAATGAGAATTACAATTGACCATTTTTAAAATTCATTTAATTAACCCTTTGTGGGGAGAACTATTTTCTTTTTCTTGTTGTTATAACTTAGATTCGATTTTTGTAGATTTTATGACTTTTTTTGCGTTTGATTTTTGTTTTTGATTTTGTATTTTTAATCTACTGTATGTTTTTTTTTCTTTTCTTCTATTTTTTTCTGTTGTTTACCTTCTGTTTTTTTTCGCTTCTGGTTTGTTTTTCCTTATATTTTTCGTTTTTATCCAGTAGATCAAAGGAACCGACAGTAGTGGCTACGCTGGCTAAAGCGCAGCATTAGGTCATGGGGCCAAGCTCTCTGCTGACTCAGTAGACGCGTGGGTTCGAGCCCCACCGTCGGCCGTCCTTGAAATGGTTTTCCGTGGTTTCCCATTTTCAACACCAGGCAAATGCTGGGACGGTACCTTCTGACAGGCCACGGCCGCTTCCTTCCACATCCTTACCCAGTTTCATTCACCATCATTCATTTCATCTCTCATTAACTCCTCTCATGAGGCTGGCGTTAGGAAGGGCATCCGGCCGTTAAAACCATCGCCACAAAGACTTCCATCGCATCTCATCCCCGACCCCGTTGGAAAACGGGAATAATAAGGGGTAGACATACATACATACATCCAGTAGATCAAAGGGATCCTGGAAATGTATTTTGTTTTCATAAAATTAATATGAACCCTTCCACAATCTTTGATGATATAAATTTATCCTTATAATATGCGTTTGGCATACAGATCACCCTCCTCTTAAGGGTTAATTTGATTGTTTCTGAATTACAAAGGAAAGACGTGATGTTGGATTGAAGTGAACCTATTCTGCTCTTCCACGTCCATTGTACGAGGCCTGTTGCTGATTGTTTCTCTTTACAAATAGTCCCAGGGTAAACTAATTGTAATACTTCAGTGCAATTTATAATCTAAAATGGACTCTTTCTATTTCAGGTATGATTCATATTTCCTGGAATCAAATCGATTGAATGAGATTGTAAGTACAGTTAGCCTACTCTTTTACTATTCATTTGAACCTTGTAAGTGCTGAGTTAGCTCAGTGCTGAGTTTCTTTTCATTCGCATTAAAGAAAATTGTAGACATCTTAATTTTAACTTATCATGCCTATAGGTTTTAAAGTGGCTATAGGTTTTTGGTCTTTATTAATCTAAATGCAAATTAGATATTCTATGTTGTCTACTAATCTGGAAAACATGGAATACTCAGGGAATTATTAAATCCTGGAAAACTCAGGGGATTATCAGAGTATTTTAATGACACACAGAAAATTTCACTTTACAAGGTCCAACATTGAATAATTGGAAATTAAGCATTTCAATTTTGATGGGTGAAAAGTATATTCTGGTTATGATTGTTGTAAATGTATGTTCGTACTGACGTTAAATCGGTAAGCTCTCTCATTTCTATCAAGATAGAGCACGCAAATTGCACGTGTATTGTAGTGTGTATTTGTATATATATGTGTAACTGTATGATTTCTGAGATCATTACTATTGACGAGATACTTTCAATACTCGCAAGTACAATAGTTTTTCCGGATGAAGATTTTAAAAATTTGCAAAATATAGAAAAATGTATAAATATTTTTTTTGTGTTTTCAACTTCGTCATGCTACTCTTCATTGTTCCATCACTTTTTGAAATGCACTTTAAGTACCTAAAATCTATATTTATTATGGCAGCTACTGTTACTCAGGTAAATTTACTGATTTATCCTGGAAAAATCAAGGAATTGTCAGGGAAATCTGTTAGTTTGTTTTGGTAAACATCCGGGTTTATATTAATTTTTATTTATGTGACAAATCAAAATTATTTTTTCTGCCCATGTTTGCAACATCTCCATATCAGGTAAAGGGCCCAGTATCAGTAAGCAACCAGTACTTGTTGCTCCTTATTGGTACAAATATTGATACTCTTTGATCCCAATATCACTGCGAGACGAGAAGAATTTGCATCTTCTTGCGCCATGCTTGTATTTGTTTAGCCTACTTTTCACATTTTGCAAAAATGAGGAAAAGGTAGACTTATGAGATCGATCCGGGAAAATGTGTGTCTGTCTGTCTGTCCTGTCCTGTCTGTCTGTCTGTCTGTCTGTCTGTATGTCTGTCTGTCTGTCTGTCTGTCTGTCCTGTCTGTCTGGCTGTGTGCCCCCCCCCCCCCTATCAACTCCTAAACGGCTGCAGAAATCGAAACCAAATTTAGTATGAGTAAATATGTATACCGGAATATCTCACGTCTATATTTGAAAATGATGGCAGTGCTACCAACTGCTGAAAAAACGCACTAGAAATTTTAGCTCCATGTTGGATATCTTGGAAGGTATGCATGGGAGCTATTCCAAAATTGGCACACATGTAGGTAACACTATTTCAGTTTAATTTCCAGGAGGCCATACATGACAGTGTTGCCAAAATAATTTTAAGCCTTCTGATAAGTCCAGTTTTTAAATGCATATAACTTCTACACTATCAATTGGATTTCAACCAATTTCTGTATGTAATATGTGTACATAAACAGATACGACTGAGCGTTTTCTTAAGAGCCACCAGAGCTGCCAACTGTTAGTAATTATTCTCCCTATTCTTTTATCCAAATACCAATATATCAGAAAGTATGCAAGCCGACAGCTTTAAACTATGCACACGTATAGTACCTGACATTTAAATTAATTTTGGAGAAACTTATTCACTTCAGTTCTACCAACATGATTCTAAGCCTGCTGTAGGGCCAATTTTGAAATACATGTAACTTCTATACTATCAGTTGGATTTCAACCAAATTTCGTATGTGCTATGTGTAACATAACAAATATGACTATAAGTATTCTTAAGAGCAGTCAGGGCTGCCAACTGTTAAAAAATGCTGTCTATAATTTTTAACCTAATATCAATATATCAGGAAGTATGCAAGCCAACTGCCCTATACTTTGCACACGTATAACACCTGACATTCTAGATTAATTTGGAATAATTAATATAAGTCAGTGCTGCCAACATTATTCTATGCCTGCTGATAGGTCCAATTTTAAAATACATGTAGCTTCTATACTAACAAATGGATTTCGTCCAAAATTGGCACAAAAAGATATCATAATATTTCAGATTAGTCTATTTCTGACCAGCACACGCATGACATTGTTGCCAACATGCTTTTACGCGTGCTGATAGATCCAATGTCTAACTGCATGCAACGTCCATTGGACTTCAACCAATTGTTTTATTCTGTACCTTAAGAGATGGAACTAAGAATATATTCAGTCACCAGGGCTGCCAATTGTAATGCTCTATTAGGCCACATTATACCAGGTATATTTCGAAATAATTAGACATTTCGATATTACCAACTTAATTTCGTCATTATTCTAGATAGGTTCATGTACTGTAATTAATCATTGGCATGACACTTAATTTTAAGAAATGTAGGCTCTTTAGTTCGTCATGGAACTTCTTGTTCTTTTTCTTTTTCGTGTGGTTTCCTGGGAGGCCGAGTGCAGGTCTTTCCAGTTAATGCCTGTGGGCGACCTGCGCGTCGCTATGAGGATGAATTGATGATGAAGACGTCACATACACCCAGTCCCCGGGCCATGGGAATTAACCTCACGAGATTAAAATCCCTAATGTCCCGGCCGGGAATGGAACCTGGTATCCTACGGGCTAAATCCTAAAGCGCTAACCAATTAGCCATTGAGCCGGACGCCATGCTTGTTTACATCTCTGATAAACTCAGCTGTAGACGAACAAGGTCTACAAAATGCTTTGTAAGTTGCTCCTGAAGCAAAGAATACTAAGGCAAGTAGTACTACATAATTCCCAACAGATGGCATACCATGCCAGAGATCGAGTCTGCACTCTAAAGTGAATGGGGAATATAACAAATCTAATATTGTGCACCGTCTATAGACGGACGAAGCACTGAATGGGTTAACCAGCAACGGTTTCCGATAGCTCCGTGACTAATTGGTTAGCATGCTAGGCTTTGGCCCGAAGGGTCCCGGGTCGATTCTCGACTGGCTCAAGGGGATGTTACTCTCCTACGTTTAATTCCTCTGGCTGAGGGACTGGGTGTTTGTGCCGTCTTCGTAAAATAAATACGGAGCACAACGAGAAACGAAAAGGAAAAGTAAAGGAGTTTTAAAAAATATAAAAAAGAGTGCTAACCTGTGTCTCGCTGGCAATGATAGAGCATGGCTTGGATTCGAATCCCACCCCGGTCATCCTGAAACTGGTTAATACACGACCATGATCGCATTTCAGCTGTACTCGTATTAATGTAATATATTTATGACTCAGAAATTCTTCTAGGTTTGTGCCGTTTTGTGGGGTGTTCGCCTAGGATACCAAGCTAGCACATCAGTGGGCTCTTGGTGTCCCCGCCCGGACCCCCACAGGAGTAGCGAACTGTGCGCTACCTCCCTTTTTATGAAGCGCACCTGCGCCTCTTTACTGCGAGAACTAAAACCTCATCTTTTTGGAAGCCTTCATAGGGAGGTTATGGCTGTTTGAGCTTTTAGTTCTCGCTGTAAAGAGGCGGAACTGTTCTTCATAAAAAGGGAGGTAGCGAGAAGTTCGCTACTCCTGTAAGGGTCCGGGTGGGGACACCGCTAATGAGCCAGCTTGGTGCCCGTCCTAGGCGAAACTCCACACAAGACACGGCACAAACCTAGAAGAATTGCTGAGTTTTAATTCACTGGCCGTGAATGCCTATATATCATATATTTATGAGTTTAATATCTCTCTTAATTGCTACTGTATTTGGAAAATCTGGATGTTGGAATTGTGTACTTAGAAGGGAATCTTGACTTGCCAGTCACTTGATAAACATGAGATATCCGCCCGTTAACCCTCCGTAAGGCGCGTGGCATTAGTCGCGTTGGGTCTGGGGCACATATCTAAGTGTAGATTTTATCATTTTAAATGATCTTGTCGACTTCGTCGTTACGCTGGGGTCTGGCGTTACGTTACGGTGACGGGACGAAATGTACCCAGATGCACTGAGGTGTGTGACGTCATAGTACCGCTCGGTGCATGTGTAACCTGACAATCTCTATCCCCGATTCTTGGATGTAACGGGTAATCTCGAGAACCACTGGATGGATTTTGATGCGGTTTTCACCATTCTGTAAAGGATATCTCGAGGAAAGATTCTATAGAAAATAATTTATGTATGATCAAAGGAAGCCAAGCAGTAACGATTTCAGTGAAAAAGTCGAAAACAAACTTGGCGTCTATGAGCGTAAGAATTGGTCAGCATGAACTATTCTATAAAAAAGTCCGCGAGAGCATATCTCTATCTTAAATACATCGCCCACTATAAGTGTTTTTAGACTGGATGGAAGGGGCACGTCATCCACCCATCTCCCTCTGCGCACTTGATCTTGCTTTGCACTTGCCGTTCGCGAGTAATTTGAAACAAGGTAAAGTATTATAAAGCAAGATAAGTATTATGCAGATTATTTTCTGTCTCCCACAAATCCAACCCCTCGTCCTCGTCGTGGGTGATGGGCAACGTAATTAAGTAGGGGATTGCCTGTAGGGGTGAAGTACAGTGGGGACTTTGTGTGCCTCAAGACCGCTACGGTAGCTGTGAAGGCCCTACAGGAACCCTGAAGAAATTACGGCTAACGGGGCTCTGGTGAAACAACTGCTGCCTTGTAGTTTGGAGTTGGTTCTTCAAAGGCTAAGGGAAGAAACCCTGACAGAAAATCAGCCTGGTGCCTCAGGCTTAAGGTGGCAGCGCATCCAAGGCACTCGGAGGCAGTGGGTTAATCACTCGCTCCTCTTAAATAAACTGATTACGGAAACTGAAGCGAAATTACAAAACCGGACGGGTAACCTGATGACGGCTTTTGGCATGAAGAGGACTACGAAAATCGGTTTCTGGAATGTGAGGACCTTGATGGAGAAAACCAGACTGAAACAAGTGTCACGGGAGATGAAGAACTATGGGCTGGATATCCTAGGATTGAGTGAAGTGAGGTGGCCAGGATTTGGTGAAATACAGACAACAGATGGAATTACATTTCTCTATTCTGGGGGCGATGATGAAGAACACAGGGATGGAGTGGGGTTGCTGCTCATCAGAAATGCAAAGAGAAGCCTTATGGAGTGGAAGCCAATTTCCAGTAGGCTCATGTTTGCTAGGTTCAAGACAAAGATCAGGAATGTGATCATCATCCAATGCTATGCGCCTACAGAACAATCGGAGCCAGAGAAGAAGGAAGAATTCTACCAAATGCTGAGAGATGTCACAAGACAAACAAGTAAGAAGGACATTCTCATTGTTATGGGAGACTTCAACGCGAAGGTGGGCTCAAACAATGAGGGGTTGGAGCAGATCATGGGTAAACATGGCCTTGGTGAGATGAATGACAATGGGGAGAAATTTACGGAATATTGCGCCAGTCAGGATTTGGTGATGGGTGGCACGGTATTTCCTCATAGGCGGTGCCAAAAGGTCACCTGGGTGTCTCCTGATCAAGTCACAGAAAATCAAATTGATCACAATGCGGTGAGCAGGAGGTTCAGAAGAAGCTTGGAAGATGTTAGGAACAAGAGAGGAGCGGACGTTGGTAGTGACCATCATCTTGTGGTTGCCAACTTCCGCATGAAGATCGTCGCAGTCCGCCGAAAGTTTAACACTCGGCACAACAAGTTTGATGTGGGCAACCTTAAGAACCAGCAGAGATTGGACCAATTTAAACTGGAGCTCAGAAATAAATTCCAGGTGTTGGACTCAGAGACAGAGAAGGACGTGGAAACTGTGTGGAGCGAGGTAAAGAATATCTTCGTGGAAACTAGTGAGATGCAGCTCGGGTACAAGAACTACCTGCGGAAAGAATGGATATCCGATCAGACCTCGGACAAGATAAATTATAGGAAGGAGATTAAGGCCAAGCACAACACCTGCAAGACTAGGCAGCAGAAGGCTCTCACACAAGCAAAGTATTCAACAGCAAACAGAGAGGTAAAGAGGAGTGTTCGGAAGGATCATAGGAGGTGGATTGATGAGCAGGCGGAGAAAGCAGAAGAAGCGGCAAGAAGGGGGGACGTTAAGGAGCTCTATGGCATCACAAAGATGCTTTCGAAGAAAGGTTTTAATAAAACTAGGCCTGTGAAGAGCAAGACGGGCGAGATCCTCACGAAGTGTGAACAGCAGCTGACAAGATGGAGAGAACACTTTGCGGAGGTCCTTAATAGAGATAGAGGACCAGAAAGTAAGCAGCGAGGAGAAGATGAAGAGGAAGCAGAAAGTGACCCAAGCATCAGCCTCGACTCCCCAACTCGGGGCGAAATACGGACAGCGTTGAAGCAGATGAAATGCGGGAAGGCACCAGGTCTGGATAATATCCCAGCGGAAGTACTGAAAGCAGACCTGGATATTACGATCGATCTGCTGCACCCGCTGTTGGAGAAGATCTGGAAGGAGGAGAAAATACCAACCGACTGGAAGAAGGGGTTGATAGTCAAGTTGCCGAAGAAAGGGGACACCACAAACTGTAACAACTGGAGGGGTATCACCTTGCTGTCCATTCCAAGCAAAGTGCTGGCGAGAGTCATCCTGAATCGTATAAAAGACTGCGTAGAAAAAAGGCTTCGGAAGGAACAGGCTGGATTTCGACATCATCGCAGCTGTGTGGATCTCATCAACACCCTCCGAATCATCCTGGAGCAGAGTGTGGAGTGGCGAAATACCCTTTACCTCACATTTGTTGACTTCGAGAAAGCCTTCGACTCCGTAAATCAAAGAATTATGTGGAAGACCCTCGAGGAATATAAAATTCCAACAAAGATCATCAGAATCATGGAAGAGATGTACGAAGGGTATGAGTGCCAGGTTCTTCACGAAGGCAAATTAACAGAAAAGATAAAGGTCAGTTCCGGAGTGAGACAGGGGTGTGTCCTTTCCTCCACTCTGTTCCTGTTGGTCCTGGATAGTGTGATGAAGAAGGTAATGGGAGGACGGAAGAGGGGTATTCAATGGGGTATAAATGACAGGCTTGAAGATCTGGATTTCGCAGACGACATTTGTCTTATGGCACAACGGTACCGAGACATAGAAGATAAGCTGGGGAGGTTGCAGAGAGAAGCAGAACGTGCAGGACTGATGATCAACACCAACAAGACCAAAGAGATGAGGATAATTCTGACATCACGACTAGTTTGACAGTCAACGGAAAGGACATCGAGCGAGTTGAGTCCTTCCTCTACCTTGGAAGTGTAGTCACAAATGATGGGGGAGCAGAGGAAGATGTTCGAAGCCGTATCAGGAAGGCAAATGGTGCCTTTGTCCAGCTCTACCCCATCTGGAGAAATAGAAACATTTCCAGGAAGACCAAGCTCCGCCTTTTCAATAGCAACGTAAAGTCGATTCTTCTCTACGGCTGTGAAACATGGAAAGTCACAAAACCGATCAACAACCAGCTACAGGTGTTCATTAACAGATGTCTGCGTCGCATCATGAATGTGAGGTGGCCGGACATAATCTCAAATGAAGATCTTTGGACCATCACCAATCAACAACCAATTAGCATCCAGATCAAGGAGAGGAAATGGCGCTGGATTGGTCACACACTATGGAAGCCGGACGGAGCTATTGAGAGGGCGGCGCTAGACTGGAATCCTCAAGGCGCCAGGAAGCGAGGTCGACCTAAGAAGACCTGGAAGAGGACGATCGAAAATGAAATTGCAGAGGTGGACAAGAACTGGAGTCAAGTGAAGAGAATGGCCAGGAACCGTACTGCGTGGAGAAATTTCGCCAAGGCCCTATGCTCCGGAAGGAGCGGCAGGAATTAAGTAAGTAAGTAAGATAATTTTCTAACATGTCAAGAGTCTTTGGCTTCGAGCGAAGCGAGAAGCCTCCGGCCTTTCTAGCATGTTTTCAGCATTTGTAGCATGTAAAATGATACAAAGTCTAGTCTTTCAGACTGACTGTCACTTTTTTAAGGCTATATATTTAATCATAAATGACAAAAGTCCAGGATGGTTACAAGAATATACCTTTCAAACCAAATTAGACTTCAAAGAAGAACAAGTAGTTCCGTGAAGAACTATACAGCCTATTTTCATATATCCTACTTATGTTAATTGCCACTATTTAACATACACAACTTCAGTTTGATTGCTGTAATAGATTCGTAGATATTGAGAACCGACTAAATATTTCGGATGGTCGCCATGTTGGATTTTATATATGTAGGTCCTAGAGTTATGTACTGTTACATGCAGATTATTGTGAACGTGTAGTATTCAAACTTCAATCGCATGATTAGGACACAAGAAAAAACAAGGAGATTTAAAAATTTTTCACAGCTGCCATCTTGAGGTTATGGAAACAATTGAAATAAATTAGATGCCAGTGGATTAACATTCGGATAAAGATTTACTGTACCAAGTTTCACTGCACGCGGATGGTTAAATTGTGAGAAACGTCCATGTGAATATTTATAATTCGCGTCACCGCCATGTTGGATTTGTGATCACCAGGTTATTTAAAGTCCTATAGGTGAACTTAAGTTCATAGCCCCTATGAACATTAAAAAATTCAGTTTGATTGCTAAAATAGATTCGTAGATATTCAGTATCGTCTAAATATTTCGGATGGTCGCCATGTTGGATTGTTAAATGTATAGGCCATAGAGTCATGTACCATTAAAGGAAAATTATTGCGTAGGTTCATTATTCAAACTTTCACTTCGATCGCATGACTACATCACAAGAAATAAAAACTTAATTTTAAAATTCGCACTGCCGCCATCTTGACATTATGTAAACAATTGAACTAAATTAGATACCAGTGGATTACAATGTGTATAAATATTTCCTGTACCAGGTTTCAGTGCGCTTGGAACATTAAATCGCGAGAAAGGTCTATTTAAAATGTTCAAATTCGCTTGGCCGCCATGTTCGTTTTGTAGTTAACCGGTTTTTGAAAATATTATAGATGGACTTCCAGTAGTGCCCTTTATCTGAGTAAAAAATTTTAGGGAGATACCGCTAATAGTTTCAGAGATATAGAATGCCGGTGAAATATTTCGCACATCCGCCATCTTGTGATTATGTAAACAATTGAACGAAGTTAGATGTCGGTGCATTACAATGTATATAAACATATACTGTACCAAGTTTCATTGCGTTTGGTTGGTCAAATCGCGAGAAACGTCTATTTAAAAGTCGCAAATTCGCTTGGCCGCCATGTTCGTTTTGTAGTTACCAGGTTTTCAGAAGTCACATAAGTGAACTTATAGTAGTTCCCTCTATCACCATAGAAAATGTCAGGGTAATATCGGTAATAGTTTCGGAGATATTGAATGCTGGTGAAATATTTCGCACAGCCGCCATGTTGGATTGGTGAGTCGTAACAAAATTTGAAGGGCACGGTCGAGGTCGCCGGGAATAGTGCTATGAACTTTCCGAGTTTCATTGAAATCGCTCCTGCCGTTTAGATTTTATTAGGGGGGGGGGGACACACACACGAATCACACACACACACACACTCACACGCACACACACACGGACAAAAGGTGATCTCATAAGCCTATTTTTTCAAAATTGAAAATAGGCTAAAAATAGAACAACGCAATACATTAATAAAGTAAAATTTAAAATCCGTACTTCAATCAATTAGAATAGCTAGTAGGCCTAACTTCTTCAGTGCTGTCCTGGGATAGACATATGTCCTATTTTGGCATGTGTACTTAGGAATGATGCAAACGTGAAAGTTATCCTGGGATCCGCAATTGGGGGTAGGTGTCCCATGACGATCAAAAAATTAACTGCGAAATTCAAATACTTTGAAAAGCTTACGATATTTTCTGGTGTGAAGTGTTATAGAACAACTTGGGAATGAATGTAGATAGAGGAGGGTATAGGAATTTCCTCCCTAAAAGTCGTCCCCAAAATTAGTTCTAAATACGCCACTGTTGATCAAACATAGGTGTATTATTGATTTAAAATATATATCGTCGTTGTTGTCCATGTGAAGTGATGTTCGGCAGCTGTGACAGTGTGTACATGAGTTAGCACGCTGGGTAATAATAATAGTGGGCCCGTGAGAGCTTTCGCAACGTGAATGTAGGTTTATGGGGGTAGTAGGGAAGAATGTGGGAGAACGAAGTTTTAAATATTGAAGAAATGTAGCCTATTTATTGTTGTTAAACGGCATACGTACATGAGAAGAACACAAAGAATTATGTAGAACAGTGTTTTGTACTCGTCACAGCACTTGTTTGTAGACAATATTCAATGTTACAACGAATTCATCGATTATTGTTTGCTCAGGAGTTTCTTCTACAGCAATTTTTGCATTTGCCAAGGATTGAACCCTAGAGAAAGTCTTGGCGAGACCACTCCGGAGCCATCTGCTGAGAGACTCTTCAGCTAGCAGTATTCCGCGCTCTCGCCAGATGCCTGCCACCGCCGCGCTGCCCTGCGCTCTCGCGGCAGGCTCGCCTAGCAGTACGCCGCGCTCCCGCCAGATGGATGCCGCCGCCACGCTGCCCTGTGCTCTAGCGGCAGGCTTGAAAAGCAGTACGACGCGTTCCCGCCAGATGGCTGCCATCGCCGCGCTGCCCTGCGCTCTAGCGGCAGGCTCGCCAGGTTACGGTGCTCCCATTGTAAATGTACATTTTTTAAGATATTTATTTAATTGTGAGGCATTTAAAGAGTAAGTGACTGCGTTTTGGGCACACATGGTGTTATGTGGAACCTGTAGGTACCCCATATGTTTAGGTTGGTGTTAATGGGACATTATTTTCGGTACAAAACCGGAATGGGACCTTAGCAGAATAATATAGGGAGAAAAATATCGTATGGCCTCGGTTGCCGAGTGAAAGCTTTGTTATTTGGCACCCAGAGGGCAGCTTGCTTGTCGAATTTTGTTGTTGCTTGAAGCACTATGCAAGTCAAGGAAGTTAGATATCTAAGCTCCTTGACACTATAGCGCTTTCTAGTAGAGAATTGAGGAACTTTGTGTTGGCGTAAAATCCCGAGATTAATTTTGCCATTATGAACACGGCCTACTGAATTCAAATGGGTTCTTTAACATGGCAACATCGTATGACATGCATGTCGTAATTTTTGCCGCCTTTCAAAAATCACTTACCACGGCCAGGAGCGAACCTGCAAGCTTGGGGTTAGTAATCTGTCACGATAACCACTCACCCTCCGTGGCAAGCTTGCACGCTGGGTCGAACTGGCCCAGATTGAACATTAGCTGACTTTTACCACTTTTAGGGAGTTAATGTGAGATTGATCATATTTTCAATTCATTAGGATATTGACTAAGCCTCCGTGGCTCAGGCGGCAGCACGCCGGCCTCTCACCGCTGGGTCCCGGTCACTCCCTGTGAGATCTGTGCTGGACAGAACGGAGGCAGACAGGTTTTTCTCCGGGTACTCCGGTTTTCCCTGTCAAAATTTCATTCCAGCAACACTCTCCACTCTCATTTCATTTCATCTGTCATTCATTTAATCATTGCCCCAGAGGAGTGCGTCAGGCCTCGGCAGCCGGCACAGTTCATATCCTCGCCGCTAGATGGGGGCTTCATTCATTCCATTCCTGACCCGGTCGGAGACTGGAAGCAGGCTGTGGATTTTCATTTCAGGATATTGACTAAATGTATGGTGCAAGATGTCCTAAGTGGGTAGCGATGAAAGTTCATTTGTCAGCAGGATATTAAAGCGAAACACACCCATGGGGCTATCAGATCCATGTGCGACTAACAGAGCGTTAAACACCCTTAAATACCATCGGACTGAGCTGAGATCGATACAGGTACCTTGGGTTTGAAAGCAAACGCTCACCCGACTGCACAACTCAGTCCGACCATTTCAGTTGCATCTAGACGGCTTCGGTGGCGTAGTTGGTATTATGCTGAGCTTCTATGCCCAAGATCGCGGGTTCAAACCCGGCTGAAGTCGTCGGATTTCTTAAGGGCGTTAAAATCCCTCAGTATGCCTTCCTTCGGAGGGGAAGAAAAACCGGCGGTCCCATGTCATAGATTTATGACATGGAAAAGAACCTTCCACTAACTACACTTGCGTGAAGCCAAAATTTGTGGCGAGGGCGCTAACGCGCTACCTCGTGTCTCGCTGGCATTGGGAGAGCGTGAGTTCGATGTCCACCTCGGCCGTCCTGAAAATGGTTTTCGTGGTTTCCCATTTTCACCACCAGGCAAATGCCGGGACGGTTCCTTTCAATAGGTTCAAGGCCGATTTCCTTCCAATATCACTTCCCTGACCCGTCCTGAAATGAAAAATTCATGGCCATTGGCTGCATTAATAAAAATACTAAGACACCCAGGAATAGCAAGCTTAGTTATGGAAGGAAGGGTTGAGGACAAGAACTGTAGGGGTAGACCAAGGTTAGAATATGTTAAACAGATTGCTTCGGATGTAGGGTGTGGTAGCTATGTAGAGATGAAACGATTAGCTCAAGACAGGGTGGCGTGGAGGGCTGCATCAAACCAGTCAAAAGACTGAAGACTCAAACAACAACAGAATTGATAACGCTCTATTAGTTCCAACGTCTGCCGCCAGGTGCTGACTGCGATGCCATCTAGTAGCCAAGTCCGCAAGCTAGGTGTCGTGGACGGTAGCATTTGGAAGCAAAAGTAGGAACTACTTGACATTATTCTCTCAAGTCCTTACTTGAATTAAAACAGATAACACACACTACTACAGCCATCACAATTAACACCGGTTATCAGACAGATTCTACACACACCCAAGGTACACGGGTCTACATGACCGCCTTGTCGCAGCCCCTAAACCAAGGAACCAACCAACTTCCTATAGTTCGTTCGTGAGGGAATTCCTAGAATTGTGTTACGCTACTGTCTCCAGTTATAATCTGGAAAATATGGTCCTTAATTTCTCTGCATGCAACTAATGGTTGCGAAATGGGATTAGATTGGCAACCGTTTTATGTTAATGGATGGTAGTGGATCGTGAAAAGTTACAAGTACACCCCTGTGACTGGGGGACATAGCACTCCCCTGCCTATTATACTTCGCACCGCTGGTGACTGCAAGCTGTATAATGAAGCCATCATGTGGACATAATGGTTTGGTGTGAAACTCAGGGCAACCAGTATTATCTCTATAGTGGTGCATCTTCAGAGAGCAGCGGGTGGGATGTACAGTATTGGCTGAGAGAACTGGCACAACCAAAGTGTACATCATCAAAGCACAGTGTATAACACTGGCTGAGAGAACTGGAGCAACCATCATCATCATAATCATCTTCATTTCCCCTTTTCCAGCTGATACTGGGTGGGGGCAAATATATTTCCTCTCCACCTTGCTCTGCCGTTCCGCCATTCCTCTTCCGGCACGGTGTTCCAATCCAGGTTCCGTTTATTAATGCTATTCATCACCGAGTCCATCCAACGCATTCTTGGTCTTCCTCGTCCTCTCTTCCCTGTCATCGTCGTTCCAGTGCTCGTCTGGGTAGCCTTACTTCATTCATTCGTTTGACATGTCCAAACCATCTCAATCTGATTTTGCTCCAGTTTGTAATTTAGTTTCTGTACTCCCAGTTCTTTCCGTATATCTTCATTTCTCACTCTGTCTCTCCTCGTTTTCTGGACCATACTCCTCAGGAATCTCATCTCAGCTGCCTGTACTCTGTTCTCATCCCTCTTAGTCATTGTCCAAGTTTCTGCTGCATATGTCATTATAGGAACATAATATGCTTTGTACATAACTTCTTTAGCCTTAATTGGTATATCCTTGTTCCATACTAGAACTGGAGCAACCATAGTATACATATTCAAAGCACAGTGTAGAGCACTGTCAGAGAGAACTCGAACACCCATAGTGTACATCTTCAAAGCACTGTGTAGAACACTGTCAGAGAGAACTGGAGCAACCATAGTGTACATCTTCAAAGCACAGTGTAGAGCACTGGCTGAGAGAACTGCAACACCCATAGTGTACATCTTCAAAGCACTGTGTAGAGCACTGTCAGAGAGAACTGCAACAGCCATAGTGTACATCTTCAAAGCACAGTGTAGAGCACTGTCAGAGAGAACTGCAACACCCATAGTGTACATCTTCAAAGCACAGTGTAGAGCACTGTCAGAGGGAACTGCAACACCCATAGTGTACATCTTCAAAGCACAGTGTAGAACACTGTCAGAGAGAACTGCAACAGCCATAGTGTACATCTTCAAAGCACAGTGTAGAGCACTGTCAGAGGGAACTGGAACAACCATAGTGTACATCTTCAAAGCACAGTTTAGAGCACTGTCAGAGAGAACTGCAACAGCCATAGTGTACATCTTCAAATCACAGTGTAGAGCACTGTCAGAGGGAACTGGATCAACCGTAGTGTACATCTTCAAAGCACAGTGTAGAGCACTGTCAGAGAGAACTGCAACACCCATAGTGTACATCTTCAAAGCACAGTGTAGAGCACTGTCAGAGGGAACTGCAACAGCCATAGTGTACATCTTCAAAGCACAGTGTAGAGCACTGTCAGAGGGAACTGGAGCAACCATAGTGTACATCTTCAAAGAACAGTGTAGAGCACTGGCTGAGAGAACTGCAACACCCATAGTGTACATCTTCAAAGCACTGTGTAGAGCACTGTCAGAGAGAACTGCAACAGCCATAGTGTACATCTTCAAAGCACAGTGTAGAGCACTGTCAGAGAGAACTGCAACACCCATAGTGTGCATCTTCAAATCACAGTGTAGAGCACTGTCAGAGGGAACTGCAACACCCATAGTGTACATCTTCAAAGCACAGTGCAGAGGACTGTCAGAGAGAACTGCAACAGCCATAGTGCACATCTTCAAAGCACAGTGTATAACACTGGCTGAGAGAACTGGAACAACCATAGTGTACATATTCAAGTCACAGTGTAGAGTGGTGGATGAGAGAACTGCAACATCCACAGTATGAATCTTTCAAGCTCATAAGGCAAGATGTGGCTGTTAGCTTGTAAAGCAGCTGCTATAAATATTGCAACAACTCAAGAATATAGTGGACTTGGTCTTTCAATTCCTTGTAGGTGTTTTGCGTATGAATCCCGCCTGATAAAATACATGTACTTCTTAAGGTTTCTGTGCTGGTGTGTGTCTGCATCTTCATTTGGATTTGAACACACACATAATTATTTTCACCATCACAACGGTACGCAGGTGGCAACGTGAAAAATCAGCTCAAGGGGCCACGCGTCATTATTATTATTATTATTATTGCTAAGGAGAAACAGTTTCACACCCAGATTCATTCGGGGGGCGATAGATTAGATAAACCCTTCCTACTTAAGAGAAGTGAGCCAGATGTGAATCAACTTCACAACACATGGCTCTGGGAGTATACGAGTCTAGGGTTCGATCTACTGTAGTTATCCATTAGCAGAGTCCAAAGAGGATATGAAAAGTAGGTTGGTTCAGCAAGGAGAGCATTTACACAGAAAATAAATTTGTTGACAAATAGATTTAGGTATAAGAAAGTCATTTTTGAAAGCCTTTGTCTGGAGAGTGGCCCTCTACGGAAGTGAAACTTGGACTGCTGGTGCAGTTAAAGGAGGTCAATAGAAGCGTTTGAAATCTGGTGTTACAGGAGAATGATGATCAGATTGGTAGATGTGAATAACAAATTAAGAGGTATTGAGACGAGTGGGTGAGGAGAGATGATTCTAGCGACTGCTATAGAAGAGAAGAGATACTGTAGGTTTGTAGGACACATAGACTACTAAGATGTCCAGGAATAGCAAGCTTACTGTAGTTATGGAAGGAAGATTTGAGGACAAGAACTGTATGGGTTGACCAAGGTTAGAAAATGTTAAATAAGACATTTAATTCTAGTCTGAGAGCTGGAATGGGATGCACCCAAGAGGCATGAGGTGAGTTCAATTCACACCTTTGCCATCTTGGAAGTGTTTTTCCGTTGTTTTTCACTTCTACTCCAGGCAAATACCAGGGTGCTTCCTAACGTAAAGTCACGTCCACTTTTAAGAGCGTTAAGTTCCTTCAGTATGCCCTCCTTCGGAGGGGAAGTAAGGCCGGCGATCACATGTCATAGATTTATGTCATGTAAAAGAACCTTCCACTAATTAACCTTTTGTGGAGCTAAATTGTAGGTTAGATTTCGTTGAAACGCTCTATAAAAGTTCCAACGTTCGTCTCTAGGTGTCAGTGACATCTAGTAGCGAAATTTGGAACTACTGTACTTGAAATTGAACGGAACTTGTAGCTCACCCCATGAGCGTCCGCATTGACGCAGCTACAGCCTCTGGCATGCCTAACATGTCCTCGGACACTCCCGGCACTAAAAGCCATACGCTAAATAAATAAATAAATAAATAAATAAATAAATAAATAAATTCCCAATCCTCACCTGCATTTCAAGCACACACACACTATTACAGTCACTACAATAACACAAGTTACCAGACAAATTCTACATATGCCTACACCCAAGTACGCGGGGTAGAAGACTACGATGACCAAGCCCCTCAAATGAAACAATAGCAACGTTAATGGTTGGGAGGTGGAGGAGGGTAGTAATTTGGACACCCTTCATGATCCACCGCTGGGAATACCAACTGATGAAGAGTTATGGGGGGACAGATTTGGTGACATCTATGCCTCTAACTGTACGCAAGAAACATGTCCGAATTCCAGGTGCGGTCCCCTCCACCCCCTGCGGATGTCCTTGCCCTGTGAGCGACCAGACAATGCAGAGGATGCAGATGCTTCCCCTGCCTGCTCTGTGTCGTCATTCAATTGAAAAAACTACTGAACGGAGCACGCGTCAACGCACCTTCGTTATGGCACTGTGCTCTACGATTAGTTCGTCATAAATCTTCACAACCCATCCTGCTTTTGAGAAGGGAAGCAGACGTATCAATCAACTTCACAACGCATGGCTCTGGGGGTTTACAAGGCTACAGAGAAAAGAAAAGGGTTCGAACTACTCTACGCTCTTGCCCATTAGCAGGGTCTAAAGAACCAAACAAAGATACAAATAATAATAATAATAATAATAATAATAATAATAATAATAATAATAATAATAATAATAATAATCAGCGCCCAGGGAACTGGAGGTCGGACTAGGAAAAGTTCAGAAGGCAGAAAAGTTTAAATACCACGGTGAATGGATAGAGCCTAACCTATCAGAGAAGGGAGCCTTCATGTCACGCATTAATAAAATGGAAATGGCATACAACCTGACTAAAGACATTTACAATAAGAGATCGATATCCGTAAACGCCAAAATTAGACATTACTGCATTGTTATTCGACCAGAGGCTCTGTTTGCGGCTGAGACTCTAATAATGAACAAGGAAGGTCTAATGGAAATACTAGAGGCTAAAGAAAGGAAGATTTTGAGGAAAATCCTGGGTCCCATCCAAGAAAACAGCGAGTACAGAAGGCGTCACAACCACGAATTGTACAAGCAAGTGGAGAAGATCCGTGACACGATTCGAAAAAGAAGGATTACCTTTTATAGCCACGTGACACGAATGAGCCCAGGCAGGATATCAAAACGGATATTGACGTTTTCAAGATAAGAAAACCAAAGGGGCATGGTATACGGAAGTTGAGAAAGATCTACGTGAAATGGAAATTTCCCCTGAAGATATCCAGGAGCGTGTTCCACTTCAGGAAAAACTACGTACACACAAAGGTTTCCAGGAAAAGCCGAAGCTGAAGACAGGGAAGGCGTGGTCCCAAGAGAGAAAAGAACAACACCGGAGACGAATGCGGGAACACTGGGCGGTAGTTAGAGCTCGGAAGAAGAGACAGCTGAACTGACGTGGTCCCTAGTTGGCCGAATCGAAGACAGAAGAAGAAGAAGAAGAATGGAAAATAAAGGAAAATAATGGCCTGCAGCTATTTATTTTAAGAAGAATAAGGCGTCTATATAATGCGCGTTGATGTAGGAGCTGAGTTTCTGGAGGCTGTTATTATTATTATTATTATTATTGCAAACACATTCATTTCACCACATACTGTAAGTGGGATAAATCAACATGTCGTTGGCTCGTTTGCAAGACAGTATTATAACTTATTTTAGGGTGGCACATTGAGAAACGAGCGAACAATGGAAGTTTCGAAAAACGAGGTTCTTCGTCGCACAGAATAGAAAGAGAACTACAGCTTATAATAAAACAACGAAAAACAAGCTATTTGGGACATGTTGAGAGAGGCGAAAAATACCAGTCTACATAATGGTTAATTCGAATCTCAGGGGACCAGTAAAAAACAAGAAGTTCCATGACGAACTAAAGAGCCTACTTTTCTTAAAATTTAAGATTCATGCCAATGATTAATCTAAATGGACCTATCTAGAATAATGACGAATTTAAGTTGGTAATATCGAAATTTCTAATTAGTTCGAAATACTATATACCTGGCATAATGTAGCCTAATAGAGAACTACAGTTGGCAGCCCTGGTGACTGAGTATATTCTTAGTTCCATCTCTTAAAGTACAGAATACAAAATTTGGTTGAAGTCCAATGGATAGCATGGACGTTCCATGCAGTTAAACATTGCATCTAACAGCGCGCGTAAAATCATGTTGGCATCAATGACATACATGTATTGGTCAGAAATAATATGATCTATTGTTGTGTCAATTTAGAATGAAATCCATTAGTTAGTAGAGAAGTTACATGCATTTTAAAATTGGACCTATCAGCAGGCTTAGAATCATGTTGGCAGCACTGGCGTAGGCCTATATTAGTTACTCCAAATTAATCTAGAATGCCAGGTACTACACGTGCGCAATGTTTAGAGCTATTGGCTTGCATACTTTCTGATATATTGATATTAGGGTAACAAAAATAGAGACAGTATTTATTAACAGTTGGCAGCCCTGGTTGCTCCTAAATATACGCATAGTCATATCTGTTATCGTACACATAACACACACGAAATTTGGTTGAAATCGAAATGATAGTATAGAAGTTATGTGCATTTAAAGTTGGTCCTCTCAGCAGGCTTTGAATCATGTTGGTAGCACTGACGTACATAAGTTACTCCAAATTAATATAGAATGTCAGGTACTATGCGTGTGCATAGTTTAAAGCTGTCTGCTTGTATACTTTCGGATATATTGGTATTTGGATAAAAACAATAGGGAGTGCATTTATTAACAGTTGGCAGCCCTGGTGGCTCTTAAGAATATGCTCAATCATATCTGTGTAGGTACACATAGTACATCGAAATTTGGTTGAATTCCAATTGATAGTGTAGAAGTTATATGCATTTAAAAATTGGACCTATCAGCAAGCTTATAATCATTTTTTGCAACACTGCCATGTATGGCCTCCTGGAAATTAAACTGCAATATTATCTAATATATAAAAGTGAAAGTCTGTATGTATGTATGTATGTATGTATGTGGGTTGGTTCCGTATACAAATCTACACCGTTTCACCAATCTCAACCATATTTTGCATACACATAGTTTAGGACCCAGAAGGAACCACTGGCTACATGAATTTTCGATAGTCTTTCTCATTCTTCTGATTTCGGCCCTTTTGCACTCAAGCACAGTATAATCATACTAATATATAACAAGATGTTCAGCAAAGAACATATAGCCTACTTTCTCCTAAATGTATGGGTATCTTTATGACTCTTTGTCCTCATCCCTAAAACAATCACCCCAACCACAATGTATTGTTTGTTTTCTTTTATATTGATAATAAGCCAGTAAGTGTCAAGATCAATATTATATACTTTATGATGATTGAATAACAAAACTACTAACTTATTGTAATGCATTCACGTCCGTTAATCTCTATATTAAGCCAGCCTGCAAAATTAAGAATCTTCCGCCCCAATCATCTTCCGCCCCAATCACAGTAGGTGGTGCTGCGACCTATCAGTGAATTAATCTTTATCTTGTACGCCTATGCACTGCCATCGTAATGTACTACGATGGCAGTGTTCTATGAGTGTTGAATGAGTAGGCAGTTTAAAGTAGCCAAGAGGGAGGCGATCCAGCTGGCAGTGTTTAAAGGTATTCGGAGCGCGATCGTGGCTAATAGTTGAACTACCAGTATTACAAAATTGCCATACTTCAGGAGGCCAGCTCAGGCATTTACACAGCGTTATGTTTGGAACAATATTACCCACATAACCCACAAGAGGACAGCACCGTACAGAGGCATTAAGAAGGCTGTGGTTAATGACAACGTGTATCTAGTTCTTCTATTCTCCTTTTTCTAATGTCTTCTGTTTATGTGCGATGCTGGGACTGTGATTTTATTAATATACGAGTGTATACTTTATCCTCTCCTTTGAGCTAAATGACATTTTATTCAGTATCTGTGGGAAAAGCTCGTGCACATCATTTGTAAAAGAATTCAAGAAAAAAAAACAAATTTAAGGAACGGAAAACAGAACGACTTACGTCATTTCTACTAAAAAAGCGCGTAAGTTCAGTGATGTGGCTTGTTTCCTGGGCTGCACTTGGAACAGATTTTTCGGGAATTGTCCCAACTGTTTGGCTTCTGATCGGCTTTTTACATTAAAAACTGCGAATTATCCAAAATATAATACGAATTATCCACGATTTTTTAGCATTGATTGTATATAAAACGCTAGGGACCAAGAGAAAAATTCGAATTAAAGGAGATTTCGAATTATGGAAAGTTCGAATTAGCCACGTTCCTCTGTACTACTAATTATCGAAGGGAGAATTCATGGAAAAAGGTCTAGACGAAGAAACTCGTGGCTAAAGGATATCTGAAGATGGCATTATTGCATAGGCCTATCAGAAGAGGCCTTTCATGCAGCAATGTCGAGATCACAGCTAGCCATGTGGATGGACAACCTCCGTTCGGAGACGACATCTTAAGAATAAGAAGAAACATTCCTTATGAGCAATTTTTGTCATCTGTTTTTTGAAAGTTTTCTTCATATCTCAATTTTTAAGCATTTTTAGATTATATTTCTATATTTTTAACGATTTGATGACATACTATTTCCATTATAATTAACAGGATTTTCATGCGTTTTATCATTTTAAATGATCTTGTCGACTTCGTCGTCACACTGAGGTCTGGCGTTACGTTACAGCGACGGGACGAAATGTACCGAGAATGTACTGAGGTGTGTGACGTCATAGTACCGCTTGAGCTGCCTCCGTTCCCCGTGCGCTCCGGTGAGCGTGACGTCATCGAGCCAGCTACATCCTTTGACCTTGGTTTGCACTTGCTAATGGAGTTTGAGGTCACCCAGTTCGCAGCATGATCTTGAGGCTTTACCCCAGCATTTTTCAGCATTCGTAGCATTTGTAGCATTTAAAATGGTTTTTTTTTTGCGTATGGCATTTAGTGCCGGGAGTGTCCGAGGACATGTTCGGCTCACCAGTTTTGTAGCTGCTTCGAGACGGACACCCAATGGGTGAGCTACAAGAACCGTTGGGGAGGGAAGTTGGAATGCAAGGACGATGAGTTGGAAGGTAGCGGCTGTGGCCTATAGTTAGGGACCAACCCCGGCATTTGCCTGGAAGGAAGATGGGAAACCACAGAAGACCATCTTCAAGGTTGCCGGCGGGGGGATTCGAACCTCCTCGCCTCCCGGATGTGAGCGACTGCCAGCAGTCATGCCGTAACGACCACGGGTAACTCACCCGGATTTAAAATGATATAAAGTCTAGTCTTTCAGACTGACTATCACTTTTTTTTCTTAATCATTCTTGGAAGTTTTAATCTACTGTATGTTGTCCCAGAACGTATTTCATAGTGATAATTGTATTTACCGTACAATGGTCATTTGTTGAATTGAATAGTGACATTAAGTTCGATGCTGTTAGTTTAATTAATAAAACTGAAGAAAGTTATAAGACAACCGAATTTCGTATTGTTGTACAGTAATATAACTACAGTATTTCCAATACCGTACATATATTGACTATTAAGGTGGATCATTCAGTTTACCTTTATCAAATGTAATTTAATTTAAATCATAATATATGTCAACAAAATTGTTAATTTTTGAACATTTGCACATTGATAAGTGCATATAGCCTATAACGTATCAAATGCTAATAAAACTAAACACGAAAAATATAGATAGGAGGTGAAATTTTGTGGTCGGATATTAGCTTTTAGTTATTATGTCTCATTATGTCTGAGCCCCCCTCCCGATTTTTGACTCAGTTTTCTTTAAGGTTCAAAAACTATAGAAATCCTGTTAACATGGAGCAAGAAGAACGGTAGTGAAAATACCCTACTTACGTCACTGAGAAGAAGATGCTGTATTCTGACCTTGAGGATCGTTAGGGACTTCCTGAAATGTGAACACAAATAGCGGCTCGTAATGAGGAGTGCTGCCGACACCAAATGTGTTGAATGTGCCCCATTGAGGCGTTCGCCGTGTCGGGTCGGGTTTGGGCAGTAGAGGGTGGGGCAGTGAGCTTCCGGGAACACTGGGAATGACTTGGTTCTCAGGGCAAATGACAAGCAGTGGAAACAATGATATCTTCTCGCACTCCAATGATTCCAATTTAGGGGATAATGCACTGAATCTGGGGGATTTTAAGATCATTGAGGGAACAAAATGATATTGCCTGGCCAATTGATTACTCAGCATTAAAATTTCCATTTATGAATTTAAATTATATTAGAGTTGCCAACTTGGTGATTTTATCACCAGATTTAGTGTTTAGTGGCATAGCAAACGTTAAGATTTTTAAAGTAAGTCTGGTATTGTTGTTGCTGTTTGAGTCTTCAGTCTTCTAACTGGTTTGATGCAGCTCTCCATCCACCCTGTCCTGAGCTAATCGTTTCATCTCTACATAGCTCCGACACCCTACATCCAAGGCAATCTGTTTGGTCTACCCTTACAGTTCTTGTCCTCGACCCTTCTTTCCATAACTAAGCTTGCTTGCTATTCCTGGGTGTTTTAGTATATGTCCTACCAACCTATCTCTTCTCTTTATTAGCAGTCGCCAGAAACATCTCTCCTCTCCCACTCGTCTTAATACCTCTTCGTTTGTAACCCTATCTACCCATCTGATCTTCATCATCGCCTGTAACACCACATTTCAAACGCTTCAGTTCTCTTCTTTTCTGCTGCACCAATAGCCAAAGTTTCACTTCCATAATGTGCCACGCTCTAGACAAAGGCTTTCATAAATGACTTTCTAATACCTAAATCTATATTCGGTGTCAACAGATTCCTTTTTTGTAGAAATGCTTTCCTTGCCCGAGCCAACCTACTTTTTATATCCTATTTTCTTCGTCCATCACTGGTTATTTTGCTTCCTAAGTAACAGAAGTCTCCTACTTCCTTCAGCTTTTCACCTGCCAATTTGATCTCCATAGAGGTTTCTGATTTATTTCGGCTGCATTCCAGTATATTTGTTTTATTACTCAGCATTATATTTTCCATTTATGAATTTAAATGATATCAGAGTTGCCAACTTGGTACTTTATCACCTTATCTAGGGCTTTGAGGGAGTCATTTGGTGTTAAAAGAAAAAGAAAATTCATTTAGTGACAGCAAACTTCTGGTGGTCGGCTTCTGTGGTGTAGTTGGTAGCATGCTGAGCTTCTAATCCCAAAATCGCGGGTTCAAACCCGGCTGAAGTATGCATTTCTTCGGAGTGTACTTAAAGCCAGCGGGCCCATGTCATAGATGTATGGCATGCAAAAAAACTTTCCACTAACTGCAATTGTGTGAAGCAAAATTTGTAGGTTAAATTTGATTAACGCTCTATTAAAGTCCCAACGTTCTCTGACAGGTGCCGGTTATGGTGGCATCTAGTAGCCAAGTTCATAGCAAGTGTGTCGTTGACGGTAGCATTTGGTTGCAAAAATAGGAACTACTTGAAATCGATCGTCTGCAGTCCTTACCTGAATTACAGTTAACACACACTAATACAGCCATCACAATTAACACCGGTTATCAGACAGATTCTACACACACCCAAAGTACACGGGGCTACATGACCGCGCTGTCGCAGCCCCTAAACTAAGGAACCAACCAACCAAACTTCTGGTGCTTTTAAAGTAAGTCTAGTATTAATTGCGGAGTTTTGGACGCAAAACATTGTTTAAATTATCCTGAATTTCACCAAAATGTGTTGCAATAAAGATAGAAGCACTTCATATTATTAATTGTATTAAATTCAAAAAAATAATGCCGCCATAACTGCGCTAAAGCGAAATACGTCATCAAACTAAATTGATACCCTAAGCCGGCAGCGTCACTTCTCTAAAGGAGAAAACGAAGAAGGAAACATTCTAAGCTATGAGTTTGGGTTATAATTTCCAAATCATTGCATTGGCAAAACAGGCATTTATGACTAAGAAACACACTTTATCCAGCAAACATATGATGTAAGAATATCCCTTGCAATATCATGTGATTGGAGTAGGCTACACTGCTCTTTGGAAGTGAAAGTTGGACTCTGGGTAAATTGGAAAAGAATCGACTTGAAGCTGCTGAAATGTGGATATGTCGGAAAAAGACAAGAACGAGCTGGATGGAAAGAAAAACCAACCTGGAAGTCTTAAGGGGAGTCAAAGAAGAGAGAAGATTAATGAAGGAAATGGGAAAGAGAGAAATACAATTTATTGGACATATCATCAGACACAACACTTTCATCGTTAACATTCTTGAAGGGAAAATGCTGGGAAAGAAAGGAAGAAGACGGCCTGGGACGAAGTATTTGGAAGACATCAAGAATAGAATGGGATGTGACAATTACTTGGAACTGAAACAAACCACCAACGACAGAAGCGTGTGGTTGCATCGACAAGGCATTAGCCTTTACAATATGAATGAATGAAGGACCGATTTTAATTTAACACAAATA
The DNA here is from genome assembly GCA_946902985.2 of Meconema thalassinum. Lineage (NCBI taxonomy): Eukaryota > Metazoa > Arthropoda > Insecta > Orthoptera > Tettigoniidae > Meconema > Meconema thalassinum. Next base: position 863,361,295 of record OX336388.2, read on the forward strand.
CTATATCCTCTTGTAACCGGCAGCGGTAGCTACAGTACACTCGCCAACGTACAGCACTAGCCATGGAGCTAAGATATATGCAGAGTCAGTAGACAAGTGTTCGAACCCCATCGTCAGCCGTCCTTGAATGATTTTCCGTGGTTTCCGTTTTCAACTTCATGCAAATGCTGAGACGGTACCTTCTGACAGGCCACGGACGCTTCCTTCCACATCCTTGCCCAGTCTCATTCATTTCATATCTAGCTTGTTTAGGTTGGTGAGTGGTTATCGTGTCGGACTACCAACCCCAAGCTTGCAGGTTCGCTCCTGCCCGTGGTAAGTGATTTTTGAAAATCATGACACGCAAGTCATACGTTGTTGGCATGTTAAAGAACCCATTTGAATTCAGTAGGCCGTGTTCATAATGGCAAAACTAATCTCGGAATTTTTCGCCAACACAAAAGTTCCTCCTTTATCTACTAGAAAGCGCTTTAGTGTCAAAGGGCTTAGATATCTTTTCTCCTTGACATTCATAGAGCTCCAAAGAACGACAAAATTTGACATGCAAGCTGCCCTCTGGGCGTCAAATAACAAAGCTTGCGCCCAGCACCCGAGGCCATACGATATTATTATTATTATTATTATTATTATTACCGAAGCCTCCGTGGCTTACTAGGCGGCAGCACGCCGGCCTCTCACCGCTGGGTCCGTGGTTCAAATCCCGGTCACTCCATGTGAGATCTGTGCTGGACAAAACGGAGGCAGACAGGTTTTTCTCCGGGTACTCCGGTTTTCCCTGTCAACATTTCATTCCAGCAACACTCTCCACTATCATTTCATTTCATCTGTCATTCATTTAATCATTGCCCCAGAGGAGTGCGTCAGGCCTCGGCAGCCGGCACAGTTCATATCCTCGCCGCTAGATGGGGGCTTCATTCATTCCATTCCTGACCCGGTCGGAGACTGGAAGCAGGCTGTGGATTTTCATTTCATTATTATTACCGACAGCGGTAGCTACAGTACACTCGCCAACGCGCAGCACTGCGCCATGGGGGTAAGCTATATGCAGAGCCAGTACACATGCGTTCGAACCCCATCATCAGCCGTCCTTGAAATGGTTTTCCGATGTTTCCCCATTTTCAACTACAGGCAAATGCTGAGACGGACCTTCTGACAGGCCACGGGCGCTTCTTTCCACATCCTTGCTCATTCTCATTCATCTTCATTCATTTCATATCTCATTAACTCCTCTCATGCGGTTGACGTCAGGTTAGGTTCAGTTACGCTAATATTCGCAATGATATATGAATCGCAGCCAATGGGCATAGCTGAGTATTTTGATTGAGCACCCGAAGGCTCCCAACAGGTTCAATTTCAAGTAGATGCATCTTTGGCTACCAGATGCTACTCGTACTGTCATTAACACCTAGCGGCGAACTTTGGAACTTGATAGAGCGTTTCTAACTAGCCAAATAAAACCTACACATTTTTCTACACAATACTAATTGCAGTGGTAGGTTCTTTTACGTGCCATAAATCTATGACAAAGGCACGCCGGCTTTACTTCCCCTCCGAAGGAAGGTATACTGAAGGATTTTAATGCTCTTAAAAATCCGACGACTTCGGCTGTGTTTGAACCCGTGATCTTGGGCATAGCAGTTCAGCATGTTGCCAACTACACCACCGAAGCCGAAATGATGTATAGAAATCTATAAAAATCCCGGCCGAAGTCGTCGGATTTTTAAGTGAGTTAAAAATCCCTCAGTATGCCTTCCTTCGGAGGGGAAGTAAAGCCGGCGGTCCCATGTCATAGATTTATGGCATGTTAAAGAACCTTCCACTAATTACACCTGTGTGAAGCTAAATTAACGTATAGGTCAAACTACTGCCGGCTGCATCGCACCCTTCCTGGTTGCTTTAAACTGCCTGCCCATTCGACGATTACAACATTGGTTTGAGCGTACGTGGAGCGTACAACCTCGTTTACAAATAAAGGCGCTAGGAAGCAGCACCTAGGCACTGTGGCAGACATAAGTTTTGTATTGATGTTAATGGAGCTGTTGTGTTTGGAATGTATTCTGAATGATTTTATAATGCTGTACTGCTGCGTGCCCTTTTGTAAATCAGAACAGGGCAAGTTAGAATACCGGGGAATCTCATTTCATGAGATACCATCGGACAATTCACTGCGTGGGATGTGGTTACGTGCAATTTCCAGAGAAGGTGACGCAGGGGAGTAAATACGTGAGACAATAAATATGTAAGTAAGTAAATATGTAAGTAAGTAAGTAAATAAATAATTTAAGAAATATATAAGTAAATAAATAAGTGAATAAATAAGCAAATAAGTAAATAAATAAGTAAACAAATAAATAAGAAAAAATAATTAAATAAATAAGTAAACAAATAAATAAGAAAATAAATAATTAAATAAATAAATATGTAAGTAAATAAGTAAATAAATATGTAAATAAATGTGTAAGTAAATATGTAAGTAAATAAACAAATAAGTAAATAAATAAGTAAATAAATAAGCAAATAAATAAGTAAATAAGTAAGTAAATCAATAGATATGAAAATAAATAAGTTAATAAATAATTAAATAGATAAATACGTAAGTAAATAAAGAAGTAAATAAAAATAAGTAAATAAATATTTAAATAAATACACATGTAAGTAAATGAGTAAATAAATATATACGTGAATAAATAAATAAGTAAATAAATAAGTAAACAAATAAATAAGGAAATTCTTCTCCTAAATAAGTAAACAAATAAATAAGAAAATGAAAATCCACAGCCTGCTTCCAGTCTCCGACCGGGTCAGGAATGGAATGAATGAAGCCCCCATCTAGCGGCGAGGATATGGACTGTGCCGGCTGCCGAGGCCTGACGCACTCTTCTGGGCAATGATTAAATGAATGACAGATGAAATGAAATGATAGTGGAGAGTGTTGCTGGAATGAAATGTTGACAGGGAAAACCGGAGTACCCGGAGAAAAACCTGTCTGCCTCCGTTTTGTCCAGCACAGATCTCACATGGAGTGACCGGGATTTGAACCACGGACCCAGCGGTGAGAGGCCGGCGTGCTGCCGCCTAAGCCACGGAGGCTAAATAAATAAGAAAATAAATAATTAAATACCTAAATATGTAAGTAAATATACAAATAAGTAAGTAAACAAATAAGTAAATAAATAAGCAAATAAATAAGTAAACAAATAAGTAAATCAATAGATAAGAAAATAAATAAGTTAATACATAATTAAATAGATAAATACGTAAGTAAATAAAGAAGTAAATAAAAATAAGTAAATAAATATTTAAATAAATACACATGTAAGTAAATGAGTAAATAAATATATACGTGAATAAATAAATAAGTAAATAAATAAGTAAACAAATAAATAAGAAAATAAATAATTAAATACATAAATATGTAAGTAAATAAACAAATAAGTAAGTAAATAAGTAAGTAAATAAATAAGCAAATAAATAAGAAAATACATAATTAAATAAATAAGCATGTAAGTAAATAAGCAAATAAGTTAATAAATACGTAAATAAATAAATAAGCAAATACATAATCAAATAAATAAGTAAATGAATAAGAAAATAAATAAATAAATTTGTAAGTAAGTAAATAAGTAAAAAAATAAACAATCTGTCCAAAAAATCTGTAAAAATGTATAATACAGCCATCCAAATAAGACAGGTTATCAGACAAATTCACCTCACACCCAAGTACATGGGGCTACATGGCCACAATGTCGCAAAGCCCCTAAATAAATCATCATCCCATTTTTCGGGGGCCGGAGGCGTTTCTTTTCCCTGTCTTTTATTGTCCTTATTCTTTTCTCTTCATCTCGCCAAGTATGTAAGATAGATTTAACTCAGTTAGAAGTAGTTATATTTTTATTATCATCTGCATAATTACGGGAAAATGAGCTAGACATTTCGCCCCTTAAAAACAATCGCCTCCACCACATGTATTTTTGCTTTCCTTTATATTGAAAATTTGCCCGTAAGTATGTGTCTGAATACTTTTTTTTTTTAAATTAATGCAGCCAATGGCCATGTACTTTTCTTTTCAGGACGGGTCAGGGAAGGGATATTGGTAGGAAATCGGCCGTGGACCTATTGAAAGGAACCGTCCCGGCATTTGCCTGGTGGTGACAATGGGAAACCACGAAAACCATTTTCAGGACGGCCGAGGTGGGAATCGAACCCACGCTCTCTCGATGCCAGCGAGGTACGAGGTAGCGCTTTAGCGCTCTCGGCCACCGCGGCTTTAGATGTTAGAATAACAAAGGAACTAACTTAGTGTAATGTTTTCACGTCCGTCAATCTCGATATTAAGCCTCCAAACATAACAATACTTCGTTTCAGGTATCTTCCCCTCTAAAAAGCCGCGGCAATCTCAGTGCCTTGGTGCTGCACCTAGCGGTGAATCAATGCATATATCTTGTACGCCTGTGAGTGTCGAATGGGCAGGCAGTTTAAAGCAACCAGGAGTGTTGCGATCCAGCCGGCAGTGGGTTAAACAACGCTCTTAAGGTTCCTATGTTCGTCGCCAGGAGCGGACTGAGGTGGCGTCTAGTAGCCAAGTTTTGAACTAGTAGTTGTTGACGGTGGTGTTTGGTGGCAAAAGTAGGAACTACTTCAAAAAATTCAATGTCTGCTGTCCTTACTTCAATTAAACAGATACACACACTAATACAGTCATCACAATTAACACCGGTTATCAGACAGATCCTACACACACCCAAAGTACACGGGGCTACATGACCGCGTTGTCGCAGCCCCTAAACTGAGGAACCAACCAACCAACTTTCTTTATTGGAAACAGGCAACACGGAATGATGGCTCCGATCACTTCAATATTGTTGTTTCCTTGAGGCTGAATAATCCCGTCCAAATTTTATACTAGGATTCAAGTTCATCCGGAATGGAACCTACTATACTTACCCTTATACCGCGAATGCGGCCGTTAATCAACTGTACTCAACCTGTTGAAATTCCAACCGATTTATCATTCACCAGTGTAAATCCTTTGACCTAAACTGCGTCATTCACAGCAGTTGCCTGCGGATACGGCAAACATGCGAAGTTAAATAACAACATGAGGTATAATATTTGCTAGCGTTGGCAGTAAACTTCACAGTCATTAATATTGGATTTAAATTGTTCTGTTCGTTGCTATACAGTGCATACAACAAAGCGTATGCAAAACATTCATCTCTCTAATCGTTGTGCAATTGAATCCCTACCCTTACCTCTTTAGAGGCGTCACCACTGGGTTGCCACTGGTATTGCTGCCCCCCCCCCCCCCCTTCCTTCCCCCTCCCACTAGATTATTATTTGGGAATGCGACTCAACAGACACTTTTCCTCAATCTTTGATATTTCAAGATGGCTATTCATGAAAGGGATTCTGTTTCAGATTGTTAGTATAATGCGCAATAACAGTTCCCACTCAATTTACGGATTCATCCAAGATGTTGGCTACTCTGCTGGTTTGTTTTGAAGGGATGATGATGATGATGATGATAATTGTAGTTTTAAGGGGCCTAACATCTAGGTTATCGACCCCTAATGGTGTGGGTGATCGTGAAGGTGAAAAGTAAACTATAATATAACTAAAACTAACTACTAACTTATATACTAGAAGAAGAAATGGTAAACAAAAGGGGAATAAGGCAAAGAAAGGACAGGAGGAAAAGAAATGCCCTCAACCCTCGAAGAATGCAGATTGAGGGACTTGGAAGGAAGGAGAGCCATGAAAGGCAGAGAGGAAAGTGACAGAGGAGAGTGTCCACCCCAGAGGTAATGGATAAAAGGGGAAAACCGGACCCAGCTCAGGAATCCCTCGGGGTCGCCAACTCCAGCCGTGAGCCCCTAAGGATGTAGCAATATCCAGGGTGCACCAGAAGTGGTGGGGCTACATACACCCTACCTCCTTGAGGGCCTTGAGCAGAAGGCAGGAGATAACATGAAATGAAAAAAGAAGGCTGACCCCTCGCAGAAGGAGGGTATCTGAAAAGATGAACGAAGATCGAACGAAGATTGTAGTTTTACGTGACCGTGAATCTTGTGATTATGAGCCACGGGACATGGCATTTCACTTCGAAAATCTCACATGCACTGGCCGGGAATCGAACCCGGACCGCCTTGGTGAGAGGCATACAGCTAGAAAAGATGAGACAAGTGCCAATTAAGGCGGGAAAGGAAGAGACTCCCTAGGCCTCGGATACCCTAATACCGTCGGGGTCGGAAGAGAACAAGAGTTGACGAAGTGAGGTCGACAGAAAAAAGACGGAGAGGAGCCCGGCACAAGTAAGTGGAAGCAATGCCGGATTCAGCAGGGGACCCATGGTCGCCAACCCACGTCTCACGAGATGTAAGGCCCTTTAAATAACAATTTTCATCATCATCACTCTGTGACAGCATGGTGTTCAATATTTAGTGTACTTTTTAGGGGCAGATGACCTCGCTGTCCCGTCCCTTTAAACAAAAATAACTAACTAACTAGTGTACTTTTTATGCGTGAAAACTACTGTTGAATGTAATGAAAGTGGTGAAATCGTATGTGAAAAAATGAAAATCCACAGCCTGCTTCCAGTCGACCGACCGGGTCAGGGAATGGAATGAATGAAGCCCCCATCTAGCGGCGAGGATATGAACTGTGCCGGCTGCCGAAGCCTGTCGCACTCCCCTGGAGCAATGATTAAATGAATTACAGATGAAATGAAATGATAGTGGAGAGTGTTGCTGGAATGAAATTTGTGACAGGGAAAACCGGAGTACCCAGAGAAAAACCTGTCTGCCTCCGCTTTGTACAGCACAAATCTCACATGGTTTGACCGGGATTTGAACCACGGACCCAGCGGTGAGAGGCCGGCGTGCTGCCGCCTAAGCCACGGAGGCTCAGGTCAAATCGTATGTATACATTTCTATTACCCCATATAGCACATATTGAAACATTTAACTACACATTTTTTTAAAATAGGAAAAGACATTCCATTAAAAAAAATTCATTAAACATATTTTAAGTCTACTTGGCTCTTCTTAATCACTATCTGATTAATCGCACTTAGGTTGGTTGGTTGGTTCTTTAGTTTAGGGGCTGCGACAACGTGGTCATGTAGCCCCGTGTACTTGGGGTGTCTGTAGAATCTGTCTGATTGTTGTTGTTGATTGAGTCTTCCGTTTTTCACTGGTTTGATGCTGTGCTCCATGCCTCCTGTCCTGAGCTAATCGTTTCATCTCTACATAGCTACCACAACCTACATCCGAGGCAATCTGTTTAACATATTCTGACCTTGGTCTACCCCTACAGTTCTTGTCCTCGATCCTTCGTTCCATAACTAAACTTGCTATTCCTAGGTGTCTCAGTCTGTGTCCTACCAACCTATCTCTTCTCTTCGTTAGCAGTCGCCAGAACCATCTCTCCTCTCCCACTCGTCGTAATACCTCTTCGTTTAAAACCCTATCTACCCATCTGATCTTCGTCATTCTCCTTTAACACCACATTTCAAACGCTTCAATTCTCCTCTTTTCTGCTGCACCAATAGTCCAAGTTTCACTTCCATAGAGCGCCACGATCCAGACAAAGACTTTCAAAAATGATTTCCTAATACCTAAATCTATTTTTATTTTATTTTTATTTGTAGCGTATGGCTTTTATTGCCGGGAGTGTCCGAGGACATGTTCGGCCTGCCAGTTTTGTAGCTGCTTCGAGGCGGACACCCAATGGGTGAGCTACATGTGCCGTCGCGTGTGGAGTGTTGTCTGGGGAGGAAAGTTTTGAATGTAAGGACGAGGAGTTGGAAGGTAGCAGCTGTGGCCTATAGTTAGGGACCAAACCCGGCATTTGCCTGGAAGGAAGATGGGAAACCACAGAAGACCATCTTCAAGGTTGCCGGTGGGGGGATTCGAACCTCCTCGCCTCCCGGATGTGAGCGACTGCCAGCAGTCATGCCGTAACGACCACGGCTAACTCACCCGGTACCTAAATCTATATTGGATGGCAACAGTGCAATAATAAGTGAGTGTCCATGAATCTGAAAATGATGCTGGCTTACCCTATAATGCAGATGTTTATGATCGGCATTGGTTGATTACGTCTTCATAACTGCTCATTTTATCTTGTGTTTATCATTTAACATGCACATTAAATTAGACGAGGCGCGAAATGCGAAGTGGGCCATGTGATGAAGTGTCCACTATAATTGGATGATACGCTAAAGTCTAGGAATAGGTCTGTCTTTAAGGCCGCCAGGCCGCCCTGGGCTTGAGTCTCCTCCTACTTCCTTGGTGTTAGGTTACCGTAGTGACTGATGAGGATACAGTACTGTCCACCAGTGTCCAGTATCTATAGGCTACATGTGGTCAGCTTCCGGTCCGAACAAAGTCACTGTCCGTCCATCTGCTGCGAGCTCCCTGCCACATATGGGCGGCCACTCATCAATGTACCGTTGTCCTCCTCGTGGTGTAGTGGCTAGCAATCTTGGATGTCACCCCTGATGTTCGTGTTTGACTCCCAGTGGGTTCTGCCAAGAAATTTACGGGATTCTGGAATGCCGAAAAATGTTCCAAATTATCAAAATGTCGTTATTTGCGCCGTATTAATGCAATGTTTCTTGTTAATTGTTAGGGCCACTAAGGACCGTGAAACCTCAACTGTTTGTGTTCTTGTACACCCACCAGGTTTTCAACCCTTCGGAGTTCTTTTTCTTCTATGTATCAGAATGAATATGCTTCGGTCGAGTTGGCTTCTAACGGTATTTTTTTTATTTTCTTCAAAAGCTCTACTTTTTATCTACTTTCTAACAACCGTACATCCAATTATTAAACCCACAAATGAATCGGTCATTTGAGAAACCACACGTCTGCAATTGCAATTTGAAATTGCCTGTACCACCCGAGAAAGGGAATTCACTGAAAATGTCATTATCAGAAATCAGGTGGTACAGGCAATTTCAAATTACAATTGCAGATATGGTGTTTCTCAAATGACCGATTCAAATGTAGTTTATGTACGTTTTCTTTCTGTTTGACAATCAACATTAATATCACTTTTTATAAAGTAAAATAGGCACTGACTCCAGGGAAAAGGGCGTGTTCTAACATCCGGAAACATCTTTGATTCAGTTTCTCGCATTTTTTTTAAATATGGAAGTGAAACTTGGATTGTTGGAGCAGCAGAATGGAGGAGAATAGAAGCCCGTGGGCGACCTGTGCGTCGTAATGAGGATGAAGTGATGATGACGTCACATACACCCAGTCCCCGAAACACGGGAATTAACCCAAGGAGATTAAAATTCCTGATGGCTCGGCAGGGAATCGAACCTGGAGCACTTCGGGGCAAAGCCTAGCGAACTAATCATTTGGCCACGGAGCCGGGCAGAAAATAATTTATTTATGATCAAAGGAATCCAAGCAGTAACGATTTCAGTGAAAAAATCGAAAAAGAATCCTGGCGACCGTGCGCCTGTTGAGCTCAAGCTGGCCAAACCGTTAAAAAATATTAATGTACTATTAGTGTAAGAATTGTTCAGCGTGAAAAGTTCTACAATAAACTGTTCCCGGGCGAAGCTGGGGTGAGTTGCTAGTAAACTCACTGAATGCAGTTTCAAACACATGCCAAAGTATGAGCTTTCAAGCACAAGCAATAATATTACCTATCTCAACAATGGGTGTCCATGCTGTTGTGAAGAATTGGCGGGAAACAGTTGGTAACTCTTTATTACTTAAAAAAACTAAATGTGCCTGCTTGTTCACATTAATATGCACAAGACTGTAATAATAATAATAATAATAATAATAATAATAATAATAATAATAATAATAATAATAATAATACTGTAATAATAATAACGAGGATAATAATATCGCTCTATTGGTGTCTGGAACGTTAATTTTCAGAAATCACGTTCCTCAGGTTATTGACGCAACGATAAAAGAGTGAGAAAATTATAATTTTTGAGCGAAATATAAATGAAAATCCGCAGCCTGCTTCCAGTCTCCGACCGGGACAGGAATGGAATGAATGAAGCCCCCATCTAGCGGCGAGGATATGAACTGTGCCGGCTGCCGAGGTCTGACGCACTCCTCTGGGGCAATGATTAAATGAATGAAGGATGAAATGGAATGATAGTGGAGAGTGTTGCTGGAATGAAATTGTGACAGGGAAAACCGGAGTACCCGGAGAAAAACCTGCCTGCCTCCGTTTTGTCCAGCACAGATCTCACATGGAGTGACCGGGATTTGAACCACGGACCCAGTGGTGAGAGGCTGGCGTGCTGCTGCGTAAGCTCTTCGTAAGCAAATTAATTTCAAAATTTATAGACGAGCCTTCACCTAAAATACCGCCCAGTCATTTAGCCTAACCTCGCTATCCTTGAATTGAGTTTTGTGGCTATCACATGTGTCAGCTATTTCTGACATGACAAAAGTTTGGATGTGTTAATTGACGCTGTGACGAGTCAGCTGTTAGTTAGGTTTAATTTCACGGGTACAATACACAGCAGAGATTTAATTGCAATTTTGTTATACGATGTCACTCTCCACAATCATACGGTAACTACGTATTCACACACGGTCTATCGCTGTGTGTAATTGAATATCCAATACTTTACCAGGAAATCATTATGGACCTGTCATTCATATTCCATAACTTCCATGTTGGGTTGACAATTCACACACAGCTCTACAAGTGACGCCGTTTGGTCCGTTATTCTCTTGAATCAAACGCTCACTATATTTTCAGTTTAATTTCTCCTGTCAACTGCCATGAATATTTTAATCTCTTTGAATCTTTGATTGATTTTAACGTACAGATATTGTCACTCAAAAATTATTACTTCCCTGACGGAAAGAAAATATTTTATTATTCATTAAAGGCTTAGACTACATGTTATGAAATATAAATCAAATTATTATTATTATAATATACATCTACTTCATATGATTGCTCTTTATTGTTGTATTAAACTGTAACTGATATCTTGTGAATAAGAACATTTGATTTGATTTTGTCCACCATGGTTAGCACATAAAGAAATATACTCTATAAATATTTTACAATATTCAAAATAGCAATTGTTGTCAAATGGGATTGCGGAGAAGTATACAGCCGATAAATGTTAAGTTTTAAGATCATTGAATTCTCCAAGCTAAGGGAAGGGGAGTGGGGTGGTATTTACTGTGGATATGAATAATTCACTAAGCTTAAACCGTATGTATCCTCCCCACCTCCCCTTACAAGGGTGTGAATACTAGTAGTGTCATAGACACAGTCTTCTCGTCCGTCTGTTCCAAATCACACAGCGTGAAACTGAGTTATCCCTTCTCCCTCTCCCCTATTCGGCCCTTTATCATTACACCATTGGGGAGAGAAGAAGAGGATATACAGTGGACTATTGTATCAAGGTTTGGCGTGTTATTGAATTGTCACCGACATCAGCTTACTTTTTTATGGCATCGGAACAAACTGTTTAGAAATATGAGATATGACTTTTTTTTGCCTCAAATAACCTACAGTATACATGCATCGCGGCGCAGAATTACACTGCCAACCGTTTGCCGGCCATGTATGCTATTTGGACAGTGAATTTATTGCTTCAATATATCGACTTATATGAACGGTGCTGTAGTGCTTACAGTAGACCTAGAGCTTCATAGATTTACAAATTTGATTTTATGATATAGTTTCTACAATCCTAACAATTTGGGTGCAACGTTGAGTCATTCAACCCATAATTCGTAAACTAAGTTCCCATTTACAAATTATCCAGACAGACTGCAATGGTAGTCATTTTTAGCCTATTTTCATTTGTAAAAAAATAGGCTTATGAGACCACCTTTTGTCCGTGTGTGTGTGTGTATGTGTGTGCGAATGTGTGTGTGTGTGTGTGTGCGCGCCCCCTAATAACTTCTAAACGGCTGGATCGATTTCAATGAAATACAATGTGAATATTTCACTACGTTCATTTAGGTTCTAAAATAAGTTCAGTTGAGTGCATAAGCTGGGTCTCCGAAGCCCAGGGTCAGATTTAATAATTAATCATTTATGGTAAAAGTGTTCGGACATCTAGTGTGAAATGTCCAATACTAGCGGACCCGTGCGTGAACTCTCGCATAATGGGTTTTGTGCGCCCCATGTGTACAGACTACCCGCCCGTCCCTAGTGCTATACGGGCTGTACGTGACACAGTTCTGCCAGGGGCTATCGTCTTGTTTATTTGTTTAAAATCACATTAAAAACAAATAAATAAGGTACACCATGCATATTTCCGTTGACTTATCAAGAAATGCACGATTTTTCCTGTTCTATTGAGACGATTTGGAAGATTTTGGTACAAACCACATCTTCTAACTCCCTCTGGTTTAGGAGCTTGAGTTTTGTGAAACATACACCTTAGCGTATTATATAATAAGATTCCTCTCACAGTTAAGGAGATAGGCGGTAATAGAACCAATCAACCATTATTGCTTATAGTTAAGTAACAATGTAGTTTTATTGTAATTTACCACACATTTACATGCGTCTCATCCTTAAAATCATTCAGTTACTTATTCAATTTATGATACACGATGTGTGAATGTTGACAGAAAACTTGGCAAAAATAGTACATTATGCAACGAGCCTATAATGGCAATAATTAAGCGTATGCGAGTTTTATAATTTCCATACGAGTGTCTTAATTATCATTATAGGCGAGTTGCATACGACTGTTAATGTTCGACGATAATTATTATAACTATTTTATGTTCGAACATAAATATTCATAAATATCTGTCGAGATTTCGCCAGTTTTTTTTGTACTGAACAGAGCACATGTGACGCAGAGAATGCCTTGTATTTGACCATGGCCTCCTCGATTACCCCACTATGACACTAGGCAATGCAGTTAAATTTAAATTAGAAGGCCTTGGAACTCAGTGCAGGTGCGATGATATCCTTATCTAATTGGTCAAACAACTGTTTCTTAAGCTGTGATTGGTGGGAGAAACTGTTTCATAATGAAAAATAGTATTATAATGACCATCATTATGATACAGTTTTTTGACATATAATAGTCAGGGTCGAACATAAACATAGTTTGTTAATTTAATGATGACATCATGTTAAAGCGTCATGGTTTCATGCTGTGTGGTGGTGATTTAAAGCACACTTTCGTATACATTTTCACATTTGATTCAATTATTTATCACATTTATTTCCTCATTTTGATGTTGAGTTTCCATTTTAGAACCTAAATGAACGTAGTGAAATATTCACTTTTTTTCGTATTATTAACCAGCGAGGACTGGCGCATGGGTATTTCTGACCCGAGGCTTAAAGAATGCTCTATATTTTCGTTTTGGTCGGCCCTTATTTCCTGTCGCTTACTGTACCTTCCTTCCTAGCCTTGAACTTCACCCTGCAAAAGAAACATGTCCATAGCTTTTTGAGCACTTAAGTTATTTCTATATTATTTACGGTCCGGTCAAATTTACCCATCGCGCCACTCCTCACGTGACAATTTTTGGCTTACGTTAGTCGGGACAATCTGTAAAATAATAAGGTGAGAAATCCACCTATTTTGGTTCAGCACAATCACATAGCTCACGTTTTTGTTGATCTATGTTTAGGGTTTAGGGACACCTTGATCGCCAGCTCCATTGTCCAAAAAATTAAGATGTCTGCTTTGCCGCCATTATCAAGGCCAATGATACTGTTGCAAAAATTGTTGATATTTTTTTGCATGTTTAATTTGAAAAAAAAAAAAACATCTCATTTTATATTGGGAATAGTTCATAGGAAGACACCAGGTGTAAAATTACGTCATTAAAATACGTACGAGTACGACAAAAAGGGAGGGACACGCTATGGGTCAAAATGGCCCGGCGCCAGTCCTCGTGTTATATTTTTTAACGCCAGTTCGCAAGGGTTAATATTGATAGTACAGTACAGTTGGAATGGTTTTGTTCCAAAAACCGTTCTATGGTTGGCTTTTTGAAAATCGTTATAAAAGCACAAAAATAGCTTAACTCTAAATTTCGGAATAATATTTAGTATCATGTTGTCGGAAAACTCAAAAAATATATTGAAAAGCGTTTTTATCTGAATCTACGTATTTTAAAGAAAAGTTTTTCAAACAAAAAATGGAGAGGACATTGTCACCTACAATTTGTCTCATTGAGGTCATGTCATACGTGTTGAAATGCAGAAGCTAGGTGGCGCCAAAATTTTCAAAAAAGTATTTTTTCACTTTTTGTCCTAGTTTTTTTTTTCTTCACAAAAGAGTGATTACATTCTTTAAATGACTCATGGTGGTTCCGTATTGATATGTTAGAATAGACAAATCACTTTCTAAATGTAACGTTGTCCTAACCACATACACCATATGCTTTTAACTAACCTATGATCACTTTCCATCACGTCGGGTTTCTTAAAGCCGCTTTGTTTTGAAAGGCTTTATTTGGATATAAGCATACAGGCTCTTTATTGGTTATAAAGCTACACGGATTGGTGAAGTATTGGTGTTACATATCTACCATTTCAAGGAACTACTATTTGTCATGAGCAGCTGATCACCGTCACCAACTGTTTCTCTTCATTTTATTCTATTCTTATACCCTAAATTGTACGGTTCACCATATTAGGTTTTAAACACGTATCTTATTACTGTGCTACGCTTTGTTTTTTCAACAGCTGATGAAGGGGATAAAATATAATTAATCCCCGAAACGTGTACTGTAAACAAGTTCAATAATTAAATTTATCTGTATAGTATTGATTCAGGCAGATGTTCATTTCTTGTTAATAACTATACAAAAGAGTGAATCAGAAATTTGTACCTCTAAAAATTGTCTGCAACATTTATTAAACGTTTGTTTCCTCCGACTTTCCAAAGTTATAGCGCAGCAAATGCAACGCTGCGTAGTCAAGGCTACTACTGTTACTGTGGAGAGAGCGGTGGGCATAGTTTAGACCGGGACCGGTGTCGGACAATTTTCACACTTCGGCAGACTATAACTTTGGAACGGTAAGTCGGAGGAAAAAAAATGTTTCAATAAATGTTGTAGACAATTTTGAGAGGGAAAAAATTCTGATTCGCTCTTTTGTGAACAAAACATTTTTTCTAGGACAAAAAGGGTAAAAACATTATTTTGGAAATTTTGGCGCCACCTAGCTTCTGCATTTCAAAACGTATGACATGGCCTCAATGAGACAAATTGTAGGTGACAATGTCCTCTACATTTTTTGTTTAAAAAACTTTTCTTTAAAATACGTCAATTCAGAGAAAAACTCTTTTTAAATTGTTTTGAGTTTTTCGACAGAATGATCGTGCAAATTATTCTGAAATTTAGAGTTAAGCTGTTCTTGTGCTTTTCTAACGATTTACTAAAAGCCAACCATAGCACGGTTTTTGGAACAAAAGGGGTTTCTTCTGTGCAGCTGTACTGTACTATGACCTCACACCAGTATTTCCTCTAATGGCCATACCCGGGCCTCACAAGACCGGCTTATGTAAATCTGTACAAAATAAAAGGTTTATGCACTCAAGGGCTAAAGCTTAACTGTTTACGGGAATAGATCAAGGTTTTAACAGACATGAACAATTTGAAAAGAGAAAGAAAGGTCCTCCGTTACACTAAGGAACATCGAACATGCTCCTTGGACTTCGAATTTTGAATGTTGTTCTGTAATTAATATATTCTGTTAAATGAATATTTATTCGTAACAATTCCGTTTACTTTTGTATCTGTTTAAAAAAAATCTGATGTGCTAGCTGAAGGATTAGTCCATATAAACCGCCAGTAGTAGTACACGCCTCCCTTCAACTTGAAGTAGATAACTTCATGTTTACTTCACCATTCATTTCAACACAAGCAAGAACACGGACATGAATTAATGCAACAGATAGAAGAGAGAGAGAAGGAGAGGGAGGGATGAAGCAATAAATCTATTTAGGAGGGTTAGGACATCACAAGCGCATGCGCGCTCTCCCGTCATGGCCCGCTATGAATGGGAAGAATCACTGCGAGTGAGTGAAACGGCCAAGGCCATCTGCGATTCAGAAGGCCTTTGTACCCGACCCGCTTGATAAAGCGATCAACTGTCACACTAATAGTCTTGTCAGGCACCGTGTTTGCTTCCAACAGCAGATGCAGCTCGGTTTTAGCGCACTGTGGAATTAAAAAGGCATAATTTATGCTAATAGACATGCAATCGTTATTGATTTCTTTCTTGGCACAGTTTTGCGTCATCATGTGGTCGGGGATGGCACTGATTTTTGGGCTAGGTCAAGGGCAGTGAAGTATTTCACTCGGCGTCATTTATATATTTTTACTATTAGTCTATTATTATTACAATTTTACGTTTTTAATGTAGTGTTGCCAATAGTTGTCTAGTTTCCTCAAACTTACTATTTCCAGAGTATAAAGACGCCAACTAACGGCTTCGCTTTTTTTTTCGCTATCATTTTACCCTCCAGGATCGGCTTTTCCCACGGACTAAGCGAGGGATCCTACCTCTACCGCCACTGAGGGTAGTGTCCTGGAGCTTGAGACCATGAATCTGGGATACAACTGGGGTGTGTGACCAGGACGGCGCCCAGGTGGCCTCACCTGGCTAGTGAAGGGATAGGAAGAGTGGGAGCTTGGCAAGGAAGTGGGAAGGAGGTGGCCGTGGCCTTACGGTAAGCACCATCCCTGCATTTGCCCGAAGGCGAAGTGGGAAACCACGGAAAAACACTTCAAGGATGTCTGAGGTGGGAATCGAACCCCCTCTACTCATTTGGGCCACCCGAGGCGGAGTAGACCCCGTTCCAGTCCTCGTACCACTTTTCAAATTTCGTTGAAGATCCGGGAATCGAACCCAGAACCTCCGGGGTGGCAGCTAATCATGCTGACCGCTACGCTACAGAGGCGACTCGCCAACTAACCAATAGATAAAATTTAAGAAACTATGGAATAGTAATAGGATGATAATACGATAATGATATTAATAATAACTATCGCATAATGGGTTGTGTGCGCCCCATGTGTACAGACTACCCGCCCGTCTCTAGTGCTATGCGGGCTGTACGCGACACAGTTCTGGCAGGGGCTATCGTCTTGTTTATTTGTTTAAACTCACTATATAAACAAACAATATATTTCCGTTGACTTCTCAAGAAATGCAAGATTTTTCCTGTACTATTGAGACGATTTGGAAGATTTTGGTACAAACTACACCTTCTAACTCCCTCTGGTTTAGGAGCTTGAGTTTCGTGAAACATACACCTTAGCGAATTAAATAATAAGATGATAATAATGAAGAAAAATACATTTACCATTATACGAAGGTGGATCAAAAAGTTAGTTGTACTAACGCGTTGCAGCAGCGCGCTGTGTGTCGCAAACGTGGGCATAGCGGAGAAAGGGACAGACACCGCCCACACGTATGTTAGGCAGGTCGCTGTGGTGTCTCGTCTTGTATGGTGTGAATAGTGGCAAAATGCAATGGCGCGTCGACTGGACGTTCACTCCAAATATGAGGTGCGGGCGACAATCCGATTCCTATGGGCCAAAAGGAAGAATTGCACGGACATTCATCGGGAAATTAGTGCTGTGTATGGGGAGCGGGCCATTTCCCGGCAAGGGATCGTAAAGTGGTGTCAGCAATATTCGAACTGCTGCAGCGTTTCAAGTGGGAGGTCTGGCAACATCCACCCTACAGTCCCGACCTAGCGCCATGTGACTTTCATCTGTCTGGTAAGCTCAAAACGTTTTCGGTGGCCGACGTTTCCAAACCGATGAGGAGGTTAAGGCCTCTGTCTCCGTGTGATTGCAGAACGCTGGAGGAACTTTCTATGCATCCGGCATCGACAAGTTGGTTGTGCGTTCTCAGAAAAGTTTCGAGTCTCTTGGAAACTATGTGGAAAAGTGACGTTACATTGTATGTCGTCATAGGCGTGTGGCTGTTGTATAGGTGGTGTAATAAATGGCCATAACTGGGAAGTGCAACTTATTTTTAGCCTACTTTTCACATTTTGCAAAAATGAGGAAAAAGTGGACTTATGAGATCGGGAAAATGTGTGTCTGTCTGTCTGTCCTTCTGTCTGTCTGGCTGTGTGTGTGTGTGTGTGTGTCCCCCCCCGTATCAACTCCTAAACGGCTGCAGCAATCGAAACAAAATTTGGTAGGAGTAAAGATCTATACCTGAATATCTCACGGCCATATTTGAAAATGATGTCAGTGCTACCAACTGCTGAAAAATCGCAATTGAAATTTGAGCTCCATGTTGGATATCTTGGAAGGTATAAATGGGAGCGATTTCAAAATTGGCATACGTATAGATAGTAGTATTGCAGTTTAATTTCCAGGAGGCCGTACATGGCAGTGTTGCCAAAATGATTATAAGCCTGCTGAGAGGTCCAAATTTTAAATGCATATAACTTCTACACTATCAATTGGATTTCAACCAAATTTCGTATGTGGTATGTGTACATAAACAGATATGACTGAGCGTATTCTTAAGAGCCACCAGGGCTGACAACTGTTAATAAATGCTCTCAATTTATTTTAACCAAATACCATTATATCAGAAAGTATGCAAGCCGACAGCTTTAAACTATGCTCACGTATAGTACCTGGCTTTCTAGATTAATTTGGAGTATCTTATATACGTCAGTGCTACCAACATAATTCTAAGCCTGCTAAGAGGTCGAACTTTAAATATATGTAACTTCTATACCATCATATGGATTTCAACCCGATTTCGTGTGTGATATGTGTACCATAACAGATATGACTATGCCGATTCTTAAGAGTAACCAGGGCTGCCAACTGTTAATAAATACTGTCTCTATTTTTGTTACCCTAATATCAATATATCAGAAAGTATGCAAGCCAATAGCTCTAAACTTTGCACACGTATAGTACCTGGCATTCTAGATTAATTTGGAGTAACTAATATAGGCCTACGCCAGTGCTGCCAACATGATTCTAAGCCTGCTGATAGGTTCAATTTTAAAATACATGTTACTTCTACGGGAGAATCCACTTTGTCAATATCTTGCAAATTACTAGTACCTATGTTGAATTTTTCAGCTATAACTTTAGTATACTAACAAATGGATTTCATCCAAAATTGGTACAACACGAGATCATAATATTTCAGATTATTTCTGACCAACACATGCATGACATTGTTGCCAACATAATTTTACGCGCGCTGATAAATCCAAGGTCTAACTGCATTTAACGTGCATGCTATCCATTGGACTTCAACCAAATTTTGTATTCTGTACCTTAAGAGATGCAACTAACAATAGCCTATATTCAGTCACTAGGGCTGCCAACTGTACTGCTCTATTAGGCTACATTATATAAGGTATATTTCGAACTAATTAGGAATTTCGATATTACCAACTTAATTTCGTCATTATTCTAGATAGGTCTATATAGATTGGCAAGAAACTTAAATTTCAAGAAAAGTAGGCTCTTTAGTTCGTCACGGAACTTCTTGTTTGATCTGTCCTCGTAATAAAATATAAGAAAATTGCCATATTGATTAATAGATAATTGGCGGAGCATTTTAATTAGGCCTATAGATTAGTAACATGTACGTTTAATGACCAAGTGTCTATCTGAGAGCGGCTTTATGGCGTAGTTGGTAGCATCCTGAGCTTCTATGCCCAAAATCATGGGTTCAAACCCGGCCGAAGTCGTCGGATTTTTAAGAGCGTTAAAAATCCCTCAGTATGTCTTCTTTCGGAGGGAAAGTAAAGCCGGCGGTCCCATGTCATAGATTTATGGCATGTTAAAGTACCTTCCGCTAATTACACCTGTGTGAAGCTAAATTCTATCGAGGTTAAGAATGTAAACAACGCTCTTAGGTTCCTACGTTCGTTGACAGGAGCCGACTGCGGTGGCGTCTGGTAGCTAAGTTCTACATTAGTAGTCGTTGACAGTGGCGTTTGGCGGCGCAAGTAGGAACTATTTGAAAAATTCAAAGTATGCAGTAGACTTACTTACTTGAATTAAAAAACAGATAACACACAATAATACCGTCATCACAATTAACACCAGTTATCAGACAGATTCTACATACACCCAAAGTACAGGGCTACATGACCGCGTTGTCGCAGTCCCTAAACTGAGGAACCAACTAACCTGTCTATCTGAGAGAAGCGTTGGCATTCCGACAGTTAGTTACCTTGGCAACAAGTGTTCGACATCTAGGCCTCCTACATGGTTACCTTGGCAACAAGTGTTCGACATCTAGGTCTCCTACATGGTTACCTTGGCAACAAGTGTTCGACATCTAGGTCTCCTACATGGTTACCTTGGCAACAAGTGTTCGACATCTAGGCCTCCTACATGGTTACCTTGGCAACAAGTGTTCGACATCTAGGCCTCCTACATGGTTACCTTGGCAACAAGTGTTCAACATCTAGGTCTACTACATGGTTACCTTGGCAACAAGTGTTCGACATCTAGGCCTCCTACATGGTTACCTTGGCAACAAGTGTTCGATATCTAGGTCTCATACATGGTTACCTTGGCAACAAGTGTTCGACATCTAGGTCTCCTACATGGTTACCTTGGCAACACGTGTTCGATATCTAGGCCTCCTACATGGTTACCTTGGCAAAAAGTGTTCGACATCTAGGCCTCCTACATGGTTACCTTGGCAACAAGTGTTCGACATCTAGGTCTCCTACATGGTTACCCTGGCAACAAGTGTTCGACATCTAGGCCTCCTACATGGTTACCTTGACAACAAGTGTTCGATATCTAGGTCTCCTACAGGGTTACCTTGGCAACAAGTGTTCGACATCTAGGTCTCCTACATGGTTACCTTGGCAACAAGTGTTCGACATCTAGGCCTCCTACATGGTTTCCTTGGCAACAAGTGTTCGACACCTAGGCCTCCTATATGGTTACCTTGGCAACAAGTGTTCGACATCTAGGTCTCCTACATGGTTACCTTGGCAACAAGTGTTCGACATCTAGGCCTCCTACATGGTTACTAAGGCAACAAGTGTTCGACATATAAGCCTCCTAGATGGTTACCATGGCAACAAGTCTTCGACATCTAAGCCTCCTACATGGTTACCATGGCAACAAGTGTTCGACATCTAAGCCTCATAGATGGTTACCAAGGCAACAAGTGTTCGACATCTAGGTCTCCTACATGGTTACTAAGGCAACAAGTGTTCGACATCTAAGCCTCCTACATGGTTACCATGGCAACAAGTGTTCGACATCTAGGCCTCCTAGATGGTTACCATGGCAACAAGTGTTCGACATCTAGGCCTCCTACATGGTTACTAAGGCAACAGGTATTCGACATCTAGGCCTCCTAGATGGTTACCAAGGCAACAAGTGTTCGTCATCTACCCACATGGTTACCAAGGCAACAAGTGTTCGTCATCTAGTGTAAGCCTCCTACATGGTTACCATGGCAACAAGTGTTCGACATCTAAGCCTCCTACATGGTTACCAAGGCAACAAGTGTTCGTCATCTAGTGTAATCCTCCTACATGGTTACCATGGCAACAAGTGTTCGACATCTAAGCCTCCTACATGGTTACCATGGCAACACATGTTCGACATCTAATCCTCCTAGATGGTTACCATGGCACCAAGTGTTCGACATCTAGGCCTCCTACATGGTAACCAAGGCAGCAAGTGTTCGACATATATGCCTCCTACATGGTTACCATGGCAACAAGTGTTCGACATCTAAGCGTCCTACATGGTTACCATGGCAACAAGTGTTCGACATCTAGGCCACCTACATGGTTACTAAGGCAACAAGTGTTCGGCATCTAAGCCTCCTAGATGGTTACAAAGGCAACAAGTGTTCGACATATAAGCCTCCTAGATGGTTACCATGGCAACAAGTGTTCGACATCCAAGCGTCCTACATGGTTACCAAGGCAACAAGTGTTCGACATATAAGCCTCCTAGATGGTTACCAAGGCAACAAGTGTTCGTCATCTACCCACATGGTTACCAAGGCAACAAGTGTTCATCATCTAGGGTAAGCCTCCTACATGGTTACCATGGCAACAAGTGTTCGACATCTAAGCCTCCTACATGGTTACCAAGGCAACAAGTGTTCGTCATCTAGTGTAATCCTCCTACATGGTTACCATGGCAACAAGTGTTCGACATCCAAGCGTCCTACATGGTTATCATGGCAACAAGTGTTCGACATCTAGGCCTCCTACATGGTTACTAAGGCAACAAGTGTTCGGCATCCAAGCCTCCTACATGGTTACAAAGGTAACAAGTGTTCGACATATAAGCCTCCTAGATGGTTACCATGGCAACAAGTGTTCGACATCTAGGCCTCCTACATGGTTACTAAGGCAACAGGTATTCGACATCTAGGCCTCCTACATGGTTACCAGGGCAACCAGTGTTCGACATATAAGCCTCCTAGATGGTTACCAAGGCAACAAGTGTTCGAGGTCTAAGCCTCCTAGATGGTTACTAAGGCAACAGGTATTCGACATCTAGGCCTCGTACATGGTTACCATGGCAACAAGTGTTCGGCATGTAGGCCTCCTACATGGTTACCAAGGTAACAAGTGTTCGAAATCTAAGCCTCCTAGATGGTTACCAAGGCAACAAGTGTTCGACATATAAGCCTCCTAGATGGTTACCATGGCAACAACTGTTCGACATCTAAGCCTCCTACATGGTTACTAAGGCAACAAGTGTTCGACATATAAGCCTCCTACATGGTTACCAAGGCAACACGTGTTCGACATCTAGGATGTTTCTCATTGTAGCGGATTGAATATAATTATAATATTTATGTTCAACGATGTCGAAATGCAAATATTATATGTCAGAAAACTGTACTATAATGAAGCTCATTATAGTACAAGTATTCATTATGGGACTGTTTCTCCCACTAATCAGAGCTCAAGAAACAGTTGTTTGACCAATTAGGTAAGGATAGCATCGCACCTGCGTTGAGTTCCAATGCCGTCTAATTTAAATTTCATGGCCTAGTGTCTTAGTGGGGTAATCGAGGAGGCCATGGTCAAATACAAGGTATTCTCTGCGTCCCATGAGCTCTGTTTAGTACATAAAACTGGCGAAATCTCCACAGATATTTATGAATACTTATGTTCGAACATAAAATAGTTATAATAATTATCGTCGAGCATAAAGAGTCGTATGCAACTCGCCTATATTGGTAATTAAGACACTCGCATGGAAATTATAAAACTCGCATACGCTCGTTTTATAAATATACTCGTGTCTTAATTATTGCCATTATAGGCTCGTTCCATAATGTATAAGGTGCGATCAAAAAGCAACGAGCCGGAGGCTGTAATGCGCAAACCGGTGACGACATCGGCTAATCGTGGCGTGTGTAACGAGGTGTGGTTCCGACCAGAGCGTGGTAGGTCACAGCCCGTCGCTAGAGGGCACGCGTGCACGCCACGTGACGATACAAAGAGAGCTGGAGCATGCATCAATCGTCCAAGGGAGACCAAGACAGTAGTGTGGTTAGAGACTGTGGGGCACCTATTCGACACACACTTTCCGCAAGTAAAGTCGTTCCTTCATGATGGTGTGCACACTTCCGACGCTCAATCCGACCACGGTGGCTATGCGTTCACTGTCACTCGGCGGTCCTGGGTAATGAGGGCATCAACCAGCTGGACGTTGTCATCGGTAATGCAGGGGGGTGCCCCAGACTGGGCATCATCGGCTAACGACACCCGTCCTTCCCTGAAGCGCTTGTGCCACGCCTTGACACTTGCAAGGAACATGCAGTGTTCACCGTACACTTGTGACATTCGGCGATGAATGTCCGTTCCCCCTACTCCTTCCACTGTCATAAACCGAACAACAACTCTTTGCTCTTCGTTTGATGCCTCCGTGTCACTGTTTACAATGCGACCGGCAGCGTCGGACGATTGATGCATGCTGCTGCTCGCTTTGTATCGTCACGTGACGTGCACGCGTGCCCTCTAGCGATGGGCTGTGACCCTCCACGCTCTGGTCGGAACCACGCCTCGTTACACACGCCACGATTAGCCGATATCGCCAACGGTTTGCGCATTACAGCCTCCGGCTCGTTACGTTTTGAACGCACCTTATACTATTACGACTTTATTACTAACTAAGCAGCGCGATTGGTCCTATTTAACAGATGTATTTGAATTAGCTTTCTTATATTCCCAGAAATCTCTTAATTCTCTCACTATGATTCTTCATCCCCTCCTCTGTCCATGCAGAGGTGGGTCTCATCCGGGGTTTGGAGCAAAATAACGTTCGTTCACCAACGATCTGAAGCTAATACAATTTATTTCGTCTTACGTTGATTTTTGAAGGCCATGCTCAATTCCTATTATCCAGTTATTTTTGGCTTCTGTTTCGGTTAATTATAATAATATTATTAATAATAATAACAATAATAATGATAATAATAATAATCTCTTTTCCAAAAACAGAGATGATTAGCACCAACAAGAACTACATGAAGAAAACAGTTAAGACGAAATATGGGGAGGTAAAGATCACGAAACAGTTTAAATACCTCGAGAGATCATTAGCAACAATGGACTGGACAAAGAGTCGATGGAAAACAGAAGACTTAAACTAGAAAAACTCAACTTCTCCACTAAAAATATATACAACAAAAAGAACCTTTCCCTTAATGCCAAACTACAACACTACAATACTGTGGAAAAAACCGGTTATCTTATACGGTGTGGAGACGGCAAATGTGATGAACCTGGAAAAGCTTCTGAAGATTGAAAGGAGGATATTGCGGAGGATTTACGGCCCAAAAGTGGTACAGGGAACCTACAGATTAAGATCAAACGAGGAGATATATGAAAAAGTGGAAGACCTGGAAACAACAATTAGGAAAAGACGTTTACGTTTCTATGGACATATGGTTAGAATGGATCCAACAAGATTAAATAAACAAATTTTTAATAAAATACATAATCTGAAGAGCCAAGGGGGTTACACCAAGCAGATGAAGGAAGAACTCCGGAGGCTAGAAAATACAGATGACGACTGTCGAGACAGAACACAATTCAGGGAAATACTTTCGAACATAAAGGTTCTTGTGGGAGAAAAGAGAGAACGCAGGGGAGGAAGGTGGACAGCAGAGAGAAAGGCGCAACACTCTGAAAGAATGAAGGAAGTGTGGAGGAAGAGAAAGGAAGAACGAACTATGAGAAGGAAATGAAATGATATTTGCGTGGTCCTTAGTTTTTGCCGGTTCGCATAATGTATGTAATGTAAATAATAATAAATAATGTGTACAACAAAAGATCTATATCCCTGAATGCAAAACTCAAGCACTACTGCACGGTCATCAGGCCAAAAGCTTTGTATGCAGCGGAATGTTTCGCCATGAATAGAAAAGGCAAAATGGAAAAACTGGAGACCAAGGAAAGGAAAATATTGAGGAAAATCCTGGGTCCAGTCAAAGAACAAGGCTAGTTCCGAAGATGCCATAACCAAGAGTTGTACACACACATAGAGAAAATAACTGACGTGATGAGGAAAAGGACGATTTCTTATGAGCATATAACCCGATTTAAATCAACAAGGCTATCCAACCGAATTTTTGCTTTTCTCCATGAGAAAAAGACAAAGGGGGCCTGGTTCAGTTAAGTAGAAAAAGATCTATTGAAGATTGGGATAACATGTGAAGATATCGAGGAGCGTGGCGCACTTAGGAAATAACTTCAGAAACATCGGAGTTTCCAACTTAAGCCGAAACTAAAAACCGGGAAGACGTGGACGACAGAGAGAAAGGTGCAACATGGATTGCGAAAGAAAGAGTACTGGGCCAACATTAAAATGCAGAAGAAACAGTTGACATGACGTGGTCCATAGTTGGCCATAACCAAGGAAGAAGAAGAAGAATTAATATTATTTCTCTCATATTCTTATTATTCTCGACCTTGCATGAAATAAGAAAAAGAGAAAATCGCTCAATTGTGGAGGCAATTTTCGAGATCAAGAAAAATAATCAATTCACTCCGACGCATTCTACACGTCATTTCCTCCAGCCATTAATAAATTCCAACTGCACCGTTGGATAGCCTTGTAAACCTAGTGTTCGGTAGCATATTGCAGAGATCATCCCCTACACAGAAGGGGCCTCCCTCTATTAAAAGGTCAGACAGAGTGAGAGATAGATCTGAAGTGAGAAAACACATGTGTTAAATCAAGTCTTGTCTGTTCCAAAAGCGATGCGATGTCAGCAGGCTTTGAAAAATGAGCCCGCTATAAAGATACAACATTATGGAGAGATAATGCGTCCTCCTCCAGATGGTCCACCCATCCCCCCTCCCCCCTGGCCCGACATGTTGCAGCCTCTATTATGAAGTTATCCCTGTAACGACGGATTATGTGTTGCTTCTCTCTTTGGGGAGCTCTGACCCCCCTTCTTTCTTCTCCAACACGTTTAGCTGTGCAGTTCCTTTATCCGTGTTCACACCCCCTAACAGGCAGAGGCCTAGGCCATTCAGAATTAAATGACCCTGCATTTACAATACATTAGGCAGTTGTTTCTGTTTTCTGGACCAACTTGACTTTCGTCTTCTTGTGCATTATTGCACGTAATCTAGTTTACAGTGGGTGAAATCCTGCAAGTAGCTGAAAATTATTCTCCCTCACGTATACTTTTTATTGTACACTAGGGGGGGGGGATAAAAATCGTGCTTATCATCCCCGTATTCTAGGGTGCTTGAGGAATCTATTGTGGTGATTGTAGTAGCCTACCTTAAGTCATTCTTAAGTAGCGTCCGATTTTCTATTCCTTTTTCCATTGTCATTGCATTGGGCACTCCCCTACTTCCCCCCTTTCCTATCTGCCTTTCATGGCTCTGCTTCCTTCTAAACGGTGCTCATCAGCCTAAATTCTAGAGTGATTGAAAAATTGTGCTAATGTGGTGTTTGTGTTTCCTCAAGGGATTCCGTTTATCTTTCCTTCCTGCCTTCTTTGCTGCTTTCCTCCCTTCCTGCCTTCCTTCCTGCCTTCCTTCCTTCCTGCCTTCCTTCCTTCCTTCCTTCCTGCCTTATTTGCTGCTTTCCTCCCTTCCTGCCTTCCTTACTGCCTTCCTTCCGTCCTGCCTTCCTTCCTTCCTTCCTTCCTTCCTGCCTTCTTTGCTGCTTTCCTCCCTTCCTGCCTTGCTTGCTGCCTTCCTTCCTCCCTGCCTTCCTTTCCGCCTTCCTTCCTTCCTTCCTTGCTGCCTTCCTTCCTTCCTGCCTTCTTTGCTGCCTTCCTGCCTTCCTCCCTCCCTTCCTGCCTTCCTTTATGCCTTCCTTCCTGCCTTCCTTGCTGCCTTCCTTCCTTCATTGCTGCCTTCATTCCTTCCTGCCTTCCTTCCTTCCTTCCTTCCTGCCTTCCTTCCTGCCTTCCTTCCTGACTCCCTTGCTGCCTTCCTTCCTTCCTGCCTTCCTTCCTTCCTGCCTTCATTGCTGCCTTCCTTCCTTCCTGCCTTTCTTCCTGCCTTCCTTTCCGCCTTCCTTCCTTCCTTCCTTGCTGTCTTCCTTCCTGCCTTCATTGCTGCCTTCCTTCCTGCCTTCATTGCTGCCTTCCTTCCTTCCTTCCTGCCTTCCGTTCTTCTTCCTTTCTTTCTCTTTCTTTCTTTCTTTCTTTCTTTCTTTCTTTCTTTCTTTCCGTTCCTCAAATGCCATTCTTAGAAGGCTGTAAATATTATTTCCCTAAGTCCCTTTGTTCCGGTCACAAAAACCAAGATTAACGGCCGAGGGGACCTGATGCGCTGACCACGCGTCACCCCAATATCTGGAGGGCAAATGGCTGGGCAGCGGTCACTTGGTAGGCCTAGGCCCTTCATGGGCTGTATAGTGCCAGGGGTTAAGTCCCTTGGTTCCTTTTAATTTGTCATTTTATCTTTTAGTAAGACGAAAGTAAGTAGTTACATGTGCTGTAGTATTGCCGCCTTCTGTGGTCTACGTATAGAGACTCATAATACAAAGGTCCTGACTTCTATTCCTGACTCTGCCAAAAAGAAGAGTTAATTCAGCTCAGAAAATTGGCACGGAGTACTGTACAGTCAACATCGTGAGGTAAAACTGAGAAGAAATGGATTCATACGCCCCCTCAGCCGTGCTAGAAAAGGATTTCCCTGGTTTTCCAATTCTGTACCAGCGTAATGCCGGGTTGGTTTCCACTAACTTAAGGCCATGACCGCCTCTTCCCAAACCCTAGCCTCAATTACAAATTTACACACTCCTGCAGCCATCACAATAAAACAGGTTAACAGACACATACCCAAGTACACGGGGCTGAAATTACCACGATGTCGCTGAAATAAATTTGAAAAATTTCTATATTACTCTGGAAAACATGGAAAACAGGAAATTCTCTGGGAATTTTTAAAACCATGAAAATTAAGATAAATTTTCGGGGTATTTTAATGACACTCAGGGAATTTTAGTATTACCGTGAATAATTGGAAATTACTCATTCAAGTATATTCTGGTGATAATTGTTCTTACTGACATTAAATCACTAAACTCACATTTCTTGCAAGATTGAGCACACTGTGTATTTGTACATAAAAATATGTAACTGTATTATTTTGAGAGCATTACTATTGACGAGCTACTTTCAATACTCACAAGTACAATAGATTTCTGGATGAAAAATTTAGAAACTGACAAAATATAGAAAAATATATTTGTTTGTTTTTTCTTTTCAAACTTTGTCACGCTACCTTTTATTGTTCGAGCACTTTTTTGAAATACTCTTTAAGTACAAACTCTGTTTTATATATTTACAAGCTGTACCCGGCATGCGTTGCAATGCCAATCAAAGAAAGTGTTGGGGTTGTAATTTTGTTTCTTGAAGTGCTTTTGGATACACAATATTTTTTCAATTTTCGTTAACTGCCTCTAAACTATCGTGAAATGGATTTACTAATTTAGAAACAATCGTTGGAGCGTGCACAACAACTCACCAAAGTTTTATCGCATTCGTATGAATGGCAGATGACGCATACGGGATTTTGCTTAAATGATTCGTGCGCTGTCACTAATTTGTCGAATCTATTCGGGCGCCACCTACTGTGAAATGGATTTACTAAGTTAGAAACCTTCACATAAGTGTACACAACAACTCATCAAAGCTTCATCGCAATCGATGAATGGTATATGAACGCGTACGGGATTTTGTTGAAAGGTTTCGCGCGTCGTCACTCATTTGTTACATCTACTCGTGCGCTACCAATATTGTAAAATTGATTTACTAATCCTGAAACCTTCCCTGGAGTGTACTCAACGATTCACTCAAGTTTCATCGCAATTGGATGAATGGTATATGAACTCATACGGGACTTCGTTGAAACTATTCGCGCAGCATCGCTCATTTGTAGAATATACTCGTGCGCTACCTATTAAAAATAGATTTACTAAGCCCGAAACCTTTTTTGGATTGTACACAACAATTGACCAAAGTTTCTTCCCAATCGGATAAATTCTATCCTATATGAACGCATACAGGATTTTGTGGAAACGATTCGCGCGTTATCTATCATCTGTTGAATATATTCGTGCGCTACCTATTGTAGAATGGAAATACTAAGCCAGACTCCTTTCCTAGAGTATGCACGACAATTCACCCTAGTTTCATCGCAATCGGATGAATGGTATATGAACGCATACGGTACTTTGTTGAAACGATTCGCGTGCCGTCGCACATTTGTTGGATCTACCCGTTCGCTACGTATTGTAAAATGGATTTATTGAGCCAGAAACCTTCCGTGGAGTGTACACAACATCTCACCCAATTTCATCGCTATCGGACGAATGGTATATGAACGGATACGGGACTTTGTTGAAACGCTTCGCACGTCGTCGCTCATTTGTTAAATCTACTCATGCGCTACCTCTTTTAAAATGGATTTACTAAGCCAGAAACGATTAGTTGAATCTTCTCATGAGCTACCTGTTTTAAAATGGATTTACTAAGCCAGAAACGTTCCCTGGAGTGGACACAACATCTCACCGATCTTTCATTGCTATTTGATGGATGGTATATGAACGCATACGGGACTTTGTTGAACCGCTTCGCGCGACGTCGCTCATTTGTTGAATTGACTCATGTGCTAGACTACCTGTTGTAAAATGGATTTACTAAGCCAGAAACCCTTCCTAGAGTGGACACAACATCTCACCCAAGTTTCATTGCTATTGGACGGATTGTATATGAACGCATATGGGACTTCGTTGAAACGCATCGCGCGTCGTCCCTCATTTGTTGAATCTACTCATGCGCTACCGGTTGTAAAATGAATTTACTTAGCCAGAAACCTTCCTTGGGGTGTACTCAACATCTCACCCAAGTTTCATCGTAATCGGACGAATAGTATATGAACGCATGCGGGACATTTTTGAAACGCTTCACGCGTCATCGCTCATTTGTTGTACCTACTCGTGCGTTACCTGTTGTAAATTGGATTTACCCAGCCAGAAACTTCCCTGGAGTGGACACAACATCTCACACAAGTTTCCTTATCGGACGAATGATATATGAACGCGTACGGGACTATTTTAAAACGCTTCACGATTCGTCGCACATTTGTCGCATCTACTCGTGTGTTGCCTATTGGGAATCTAAACCATACAGGGACCCACTAAAACAAACTTACATGTTGTTTATTTTCTATGAGCCGTTATTGAAATGTCCAAGCAATGCCAAGCTCTACGATGCAAGTGATTTGTGCATGTTTTCAAGCCTACTTCAAATATCAAGAATTCGACATCACCGCCACCTATGGCACATATACATAACCATGAATTATTCTCAGAAAGTCAATTATTCATGAACGTTTTAGAAGAAACCACTATCAAGGGGACGGGCTTGGGAGAATTAGTGGGGAAGATGACCCTGATTAGCGGTGAGTTAAGTATTCACTAAGGCTAGCTGTTTCCATGACGACAGTTTTCGTTTTGTTGACTGTATCTTGTGGTTCTAAAAGAGTTATAATCCTACATTTTAGTCGCTCCGCCACCTACCAGGTCCAATTGTGAATCTAAACCATACATGGACCCACTCTAATATACATTAAAAATTTCATCAAAATCGGACCAGCCGTTTAGGAGTTCAGTCACATACACACGTGTCAAAGAATTATATATAACGATTATGGCCGCTACTGTTACTCAGGGAATTTTCTGATTTATCCTGGAAAAATCAGGGAATAGTCAGGAAAATCTGTTAGTTTGTTTTGGTAGACATCCTGTATAATACATCTTTCCAGAAATAAGCGTAGCTCATTTAAACGACTGTTCTTACCTCGCGTCAACTAATCAAGTAATCGATTCTTCCATTCTTTTCGATTAATTTCAAATTATTATAATTATCAATTGTAATCAAGTATAATAATAATAATAATAATAATAATAATAATAATAATAATTATTATAGTAATAATAATAATAGTAATAATAATAATATTAATAATAATAATAAAGCCAAACTCCATCACTACCACACAGTCATCCTCCCAGAGGCACTCTATGCGATTGAGACGTCATCGTTAACCATCAACATCAAATACATTGAGAAGATAGAACGACAAATACTGAGAAAAAATCTTAGGACCAAAGCTTCAGGACGGTATCTGGATGAGGAAAAGCTCAGACGAACTGTATTCACGGACTGAACGATTCGCCTCACTCGCACGTAAAAGACGCATGAAATTCTACGGACATATAGCTCGAATGGACAACTCCCGACTGACCAAGAAAATCTTCCTCATAGTCAATGCAAACCGACAAACCAAAGTACGCTGGCTAGCAGACACCCAAAAGGACCTCACTGAAATCAATATTGACCCACTGACAACGACGCGGACTGCATATAGACAAAAAGTAAATTCGTATAAGTTTCCACCCAAGATCCCTACGGGACAGAATTTGAAACTTAAAGCTGCATGGACACAAGAAAGAAGACAGGCACTTAGCGAAAGGATGAGGAAGTTTTGGGAAGATAATAAGAACAAGAAGACCAATGTTAACTAATGGTTCTACGTGCTCCTTAGAGGGCCAAACACATTATATATATATATAATAATAATAATAATATAAGATGTATTGGGATTGACCTATTTTAACCGACCAGAAAGTCTTGGCCAATCGACCTGATATTGTCTATCTCAATAAAAGAAACCAAAAGGCCTACTTGATAGACATTGCTGTCCCACTTAGCCAAAATATGCAAACTACGCAAGCTAAGAAAACAAACAAGTACGCACCGTTGGCGGAAGAAATGCGAAACCTATGGGGGAGAATTTTGCCAGTGGTGATCTCTTCCACGGGAGTTGTTTCAAAGACGTTGGCAACGGCTTTGGAGGAACTGCAAATGAAACACCTGATTGCCAGAATACAGAAGGCAGTGCTGCTGGATACATGCCATATTGTTAGGCTATTTTTATCTCAATAATAGGTTTACAGGATACTTGATTATCTAATCCGTATCTTGTAGACTGAGTTGTAACATAATAATTTATGAGAAATTAAAGATAATAATAATATCGTATGGCCTGGGGTGCCAGGCGCAAACTTTTGTTATTTTACGCCTAGAGGACAGCTTTCATATGGATTTTTATCGCTCCTTGGAGTGCTATGAATGTCAAGGAGATTATTATATACCTAAGCTACTTGACACTATAGCGCTTTCTAGTAGAGAAAAGAGGAACTTTTTGTGTTGGCAGAAAATCCCAAGATTAATTTTACCATTATGAACACGGCCTACTGAATTCAAATGGGTTCTTTAACATGCCAACAACGTATGACATCCGTGCCAAGATTTTTGTCGCCTTTCAAAAATCACTTACCATGGCCAGGAGAATATCTGCAAGCTTGGGGTTGGTAGTCCGACACGACAACAACTCACCCACCGTGGCAAGCATTAATAAAGTGACCGGACATCACTTAATTCCAGTTCTAATCAGTACCAAGCAAATCAAGTAATTGCCAAAGATTTGCTTTCTCTCGCCGTAAATAGATTTTCCTCATTCGTGTGATGCTGGTCCTTCGGTTAGCCCAAACTAATCTCACGACGTGTGCATATGAGACGTCGAGTGACTGCTTCATTAATACCAGGGAGCGTTCCCTATTGGCTGAGAACAAATTGGCGGAGGTCAGTAAGTGACCCTATACTTCACAGCCTGCCAGGCAGTTTGCTTAACAAGACACACTGAAGAATTCCTAGAAACAGAGAACATCTCTCAGATGGCAGGTGGATGCTCATAAAACTTTATATAGCTCCTCGTATTAGAGCGACTAATTTGAAATCGTACCTTGTAGCTCGTTCTCATTTTACTTATTGGACTTCTCGGCAGGGTTATTGTGCTTTAGGCCTACATCACTGAAGATCCTTGTGCAATATCAAAGAACTGCTGCAAACACATTTTCGACAATGGCATGACGCAGGAAGTTGAAGATGTTTTTTTTTTTAATATAGGCTACATCGACTGCATTACGTTAAGAAAACCATAACATAATTATGTGTGTTCAGTTTTGTCTCTCGGTATTTGAGATTATTTAGAAATAAAATAGTAATAATAATATTATTATTAATAATAATAATAATAATAATAATAACAAATTCCCATAATCTGCAACAAACCTGCTGTGATAAGATCACCAAATATCTGCCCTTGGCTGAGGAAATACGGCAAATGTGGAGACAGGAAAGTGTAGTGGTTCTTCCCATAGTCATTTCTTCTACCGGCATCGTCCCTAAATCGTTGGCTCGCAATCTGGAAATATTGGGAATACATCCTGGTCTACATATCACCATGCAGAAGGCCGTCATCTTGGAGACCTGTTCCATTGTTCGCTCGTTTCTCAACGTGCCACCTTAAGAGAATTAGCCATACCGTCTTGCAAATAAGCCGACGATATGTTGATATGTCCCACTTATGTGGTGAAATGAATGTTATAACAATAACAATAATAATAATAATAATAATAATAATAATAATGGACAATGAAAAGCAAGTATGGTGACATAAGAAGAGTCCACCAATTCAAGTATCTAGGGTATATTCTGACTGCTAACAACGATGAGAAGACAGCTATTGAAGAGAGAGCGCATAAAGTGGAGATTGCGTTCAGATTATGCCAGGAACCTTATAAGTCCAAATCCCTCTCCTATGAAGCCAAACTCAGACACTATAACACCGTGGTGAAACCTGAATGCCTTTATACAGCGGAGACGATTGCCAGAAATGGAATCACAGAAATAGAAAAGAAAGAACGTAAATTTTTGAGGAATATTCTGGGACTCAAGAAAGCAGCAACAAATGAGTTTACCTACCGTTTGAGATCAAATCAAGAGCTATATAAAAATGCGAGAACATTTCAACATCTATGAGGAAAAGACGACTAACTTTCTATGGACACTTGAGAAGAATGGGATCCTCATCTTTCAGGAAAGGAGAAAGACTCAACTACCATTCATGGTTGAAAGAAGTTTATCAGGAACTTAAAACATGTGGCATTGAGGAGGGAGATATTGCAAACAGAAAAGTGTTCAGAAGGAAAATTGCGGAAGTGACAGATCTGCCGTAGAGAAACCCAAGAGAACTGGAAGGCTGTTCTCGGTCGAGGAACGAGCAAGAGTGAGCCAACGAATGAACGAAGTATTGGCGTAACAGGAGGAAAGAACTTCAACAGTCAATGCAGTTGTGTAATCGTAACCCATAGGAGGTTGAAACGATCCTAAATAAATAGTAATAATAATAATGATAATAATAATAATAATAATAATAATAATAGGATTCTTAACCTTGTCGTGTCAATAAAAGTTAAAAACATCTGGCTGCTTGAAGTTGGAAAAGATCTTCTGGAAATAGGCATCAGAGATGACATTGTACCAGACAGGGTTAAGTTCAGAGAATTAGCCAATAATCACCGCTTTGCAGACCATCCAAGCACTATCACCAACAAAATCTGGTGAGAAGATCGCAAGAGAAGCCACAGCGAGAAAAATGAAGGGTTTTTGGGAGAAGAGAAAGGCAATGCCATCAGCTAAATAAGTTCAATCGCGCTCCTTAGTCGGGCATGACGAAGAAAGAAAGAAAGAAAGAAAGAAAGAAAGAAAGAAATAATAATAATGTTATTAGTTTTACGTCCCTTTTAACTACTCTGGCTTTTAGAGACGCCGGGCTGCCGTAATTTTGCCACGACGGGGATCTTTAACGTACCAGTGAATCTGACACGGCTCCCTAGCATTTGCGCACCCTCAAATGCCAGCTGATTGCACCAGGATACGAACCTGCAACCTTGGTCCCAGCAAGCGAGAACGTTACCGCTGAGCCAAGCAGCCAACCCAAAAAGAAAGAAAGAATCTAAGAAAGAAAGAAAGAAAGAAGAATAACATCCCGTATATTATTTTACTGTGGATTGGAAATGATGATGATGATGATGATTGTATTTGATGTTTTAAGCCGCTTAACATGTAGGTTTCCAACGGCTTGGCCATGTTGATACAACAAAATCCTGAGATATCTCTGAATTTAGGCAATATTGGGCGTGGTCAGAACTTGGATGGGCGACCGGTTCTTGGCGCGGGAAGAGAAGGAGGAATGGAAAGGAACTGGCCAGCCTACCGCAAGTAAACTCAGGCTGAGGATCGCCTCTTCTAAGGTGCAAACCAGCCTATAGGCTACAATACATGACTCTTTTCTTAAGATCTAGGCTATTGACCCAAAAGGATTGCAAACGGCTTGGAACAAATAAAGAAACGTCATAAATGAACATTCACTACGAGCGTCAGAAATCGTGGTGTGTGACAAATCTATTAATTCAACATTCCTTGACTCGAAAATTTAAATAAGTTTCCGAACATCCACTTTCAGCCACCAGTGGAGCCACTGCGCTATGTGCCACGAGACTTACTTACGAAAATGCATAGAATTCGACATTTGATGACTCCAAATATTGACAAGATAAAACTTCATTTAAATGCGAGTACGTTTCCGAACTTCTACTTGTATCCACCCCTGAAAACCCCTGGGCACAAAAACTAACCGCAGACTTCATTATTTCGTAAAAAATTGTGTACACAGAAATTCTGTAAAACAATGCCTCGGTGTATGTACGAGTACAAAATAATAACTATTTTGCTTTGTGCTCAGTTTTTAGTTAATACAATACGTTTCCAAATATCTTTCTCTTGTTTCTAACCGTTACAGATTTTTTTTTTAAACATAAATTTTATTTGTATTTATTTCATTTTTATTTTTGTTTTAATTGATTCATTTTAATTTTTATATTAGATGTTAAGTTTTTTTTTTAATGTTTGAATTTATTGTAATAAATTGTACTCCTGAATCGTCGCTCCGATCATAACGAAATTGTGTGTGGTGTAACCATTGATCAAAGGTGAGAGAAAAGTGAAGTTTGGAGAGAATAAAGAAGCATCTACCTTCTTTAATAGACACAATATCAAAATGGTCATTATTCCCCTAAAAGTACCTAAAACCTTTGCCTGATCAGTTTTTGTAAAGACCCAACCTTACATGAACAACATATTTTCGGAATTGTATGCTAACCATATGAAACATTTGCCCGGTGAAATCTGCCTTCGCCATCTGGCGTGCCGAGAGGATTTTTTTTATTAGTATCACTGCTTCTCTTGTAAATTTGTAGAACACCGAGAAAAATTCCCACTCGGGATGGTTGCTCACAGCGCAGAGATTCGTGCCACCGCTCTCCAATCTCCAGCTCCTCCAACCAGCCATTTTACGATATGATCTTCCTGTAGCTTTTACTATCCTGGTGAAACATATTTCTACATAGTATAAAACAAAGTCCCCGATTCTCGGATGTCACGGGTAATCTCGAGAACCACTGGATGGATTTTGATGTGGTTTTCACCATTCTGTAAAAGATATCTCGAGGAATGTTTCTGTAGAAAAAGTCGGGAAAAAAACTAGCGCCTGTGTACTTTTTAAGCTTACGCTGGGCAAGCCGTTAAAAATATCAATATACTATGAGTGTAAGAATTGTTCAGCATGAAATGTTCTACAAAAATGTCCACGAGAGCATATCTTTATCTTCAATACATCGCCAACTATAAGTGTTTTTACGTTTTCATTTCTTCCAACAATCTCCATTCAATTACTGAGGCGACAGTTTACGAGGGGTGAGTCTATCTCCCCAGTTACAGCCTAGCTAGCAGGCGAGCATATTACCCCAGATACAGCCAGAAGCGAACTGTCGAGTCGTGGTGAGTTAAGACTTCAGAGAAGAGTGGTTGTGTTTGGAGTCACCTTGGAAGTGCAACTCGGTTTTTCTTCATTTCGCCTGTGAACTTTTCGTTCCGCAAAATACACAGCCAAGTTAAGATTGGACGAAAGGGGGATTTATGTTTCATGCACCTCACCATTCTTAAATTACGTCTGACAAGAATTCGTTGCACATGCATCTCCATGATAATATAATTAATAGTCCAATCAGTGATTTTATCCCATCATGCCGAGACGTAAAACGGATATAGGTCGTAGTTCATTGACATCGAAAAAAAGAAAGACACGGATAGTCAGTCTGAAAGACTAGACATTATATTTCATTTATA
Source organism: Meconema thalassinum (assembly GCA_946902985.2). Classification (NCBI taxonomy): domain Eukaryota; kingdom Metazoa; phylum Arthropoda; class Insecta; order Orthoptera; family Tettigoniidae; genus Meconema; species Meconema thalassinum. Next base: position 863,398,864 of record OX336388.2, read on the forward strand.
TTTCATTTTAAATGCTACAAATGCTGCATGAACTCAAAGTCCGTGAGCAAGTGCACACCAAGGTCAAAGGATGTAGCTGGCTGGATGACGTCACATTCACCGGAGCGCACGGGGAAATGAGGAAGCTCAAGCAGTATTATGTCGTCACACACGTCAGTGCATTCTCGGTACATTTCGTTCAGTCACCGTAACGTAACGCCAGACCCCAGATAAAGACGACATAATCATTTAAAATGATATAAAGCACTTATCTCGTAACCTAATACATTCATAACTGTTCCCGGGCGTAGTCGGGGCGGGTTGATAGTCATTGGATAAACAGCACGTAATTCTTCTTCTTAAGACGTCGTCTCACATAGCTAGCTGTGATCTTGACATTGCTGCATGAAAGGCCCTTCTGATG